>OX337248.1:14943168-17884767 GCA_946965025.1 Blera fallax | reverse complement strand
ATCCCGAATTGACATAGGCGGCATACCAGACTTGCAACGGTAATCCTGTATGCTATGCTAATGACCACGTACACATGTGCTGCGCACAAATAAAAATGGAAAATCTAGGTGAGCACCTTTGCGAGCGTCTTTTTATTGGAAATGATGCCGCTCTGATGGACGCCTCAATTTTTCCTCGGATTTCATGTGGCGTGAGAGAACAAATTGAAATGCATTTGACGGTCCGTCACCGTCAGTAGGTCAGTAGTTGCGGTTGCTGTGGTTTATCTTAAACTTTGTGTAATGTTTCCTACGCCTCACTGAATGGATTGTAGATAGATAATGTACTTAACGTGGCGCGGATTGTATGTCTTTGGTTTTCGTGTCAATCCTTGAATTTCTTTGAGTAATGATTGTGGGTTTGTGTCTGACGCGTGGTCACGATAGTAAATGATGTGTTGTTGCGTGTTGACGGGCAGTTAATTGCTTGTTGATTGGGGTAAAAAGGAAATGAAGTAATGAGCAAAGTAACGGATTTTCGGAATTTTTTTTTTGTTAAAAAAACTTCATCAAAGTGATAAACGTGGGAAACGGCAGTACAGTGTACATTACTTTGCCGTTCGAAAGGATTTAGAAAGGATTACATGCTTAACAACTAATCAATTAGCTCTTTAAGTCAAATTTGCCTCCCCTATTGTAATCGCCACCATGGAGCAGAGCATGCCCCGCGATAGAGTATTCTTACTACTGCTAAAAGCAAAATCAAAATAATCAAGCCCTATAAACACCGCTTCAACGCATCCATTAGTCTGAAAGAATTTCCTTACACATCTATATAAGCACTTGATAAATAAAGTAAAAAGTAGAAGCCTCCCAGTAATTCCATCAAATTGCCACTCTTAACATCGAATCGAAGGCAGGCACAATCACGAAGTGCTCCATTAAGCTACCTGCACACAAGAGTTTCCTCTCTTATGTACTTAAACAGCAAAATTCTTCCAATTATGTTAATTTAGGGAATAAAAAGCTTTTTCACTAAATTCTAATTGGTCATACATGACTCTCGATAACTATCCAGGTCTGCACTTCACAATGCAATCATGAATTGTAAGCACTAAACTGCTGACCGCACCATGGATTCTCTTATTGGTAATTAAACGGTAGCGCTTATACATTAAATACTATCGCATTGAATCAAGAAGCTCGCGAGTTGCTATAAGCACAATTCCCCACGAGCACTATCCCTCGCAGATGATGGGAAACATCCGTCAATGGAGATAAGGTGGAATATTTTATCGAGTATTACCAGTACCTGGTATGTACTGGCTGTCAGTATTGGATTGCTGATTGGCATGTTTTCGTTTTCGACCTGTAAATGCCCTGGGAATTCGTTAAGTGATTTTTTTCTATTCCAAAAAAATGAACATTTAGACATTATCCACAGATCAGGGATTACGTTTTGGCATTGCCTTTGACAGCACCGGCTCAAAGAAGTGTGCTTGAAGAATGTTTAAATATTTAGGTTTGAGAATGAAACGGGAAATTGTGATCGGTGAAGTGGTGGAGGATAGCACAGCGACACTATATTATACTATGGATTGCTCTGTAAGATAGTTTTATCAAAACCTCTAGTTCTGCACAGACGACACCTAAGTATGGTATCTGTTATGCCAGCTAAGTACGAAAGTATCGGTACAAGTGTGAAGTCCCCCAATACCCTGGTTGAAACAAGGGTATAAGTGTAAGCGAATCTTACAAAAACAAAAACAATAACGTATTTACTAATGCATGCAAAGGCTGATAACCTGTTGTAAATGTTAAAAGAGCCTTCATCATCTAAAAACTAAGCAGAAAACAAACTGAGAGTTTTATAATAGTCTGGAGGAGGTTTGAAGAAAGGCGGAATAATTTTTCTCTCGGAACGGCTGAGGATATCTTTATCCGCTTTTGACAGAGTCCGTGCTGCAGCGCCATAAAGCAGGGCTAGTATAATCAAGCTCTTGTACAGAGTCATCATAGTTGTTCGAGCTACGGCCTCACTCCTCAATTGCCTTCTTAGCCCAAAGGAACAGCGGTTGGTAAGAGTTATTCTTCGTTTGCTGCGGTGTTATTTTCAGAGATGATAGCAGAGCCAAGGTAGACAACGTCCCTTACTACCTCGAAGTGACTGTGAGGTTCTGTCCAATTCTTCGGTATTGTGTGTCCCTTCTTGTTGACAGCATATACTTGGTTTTTCCCTCATTTAGAGCTTAACCCAACCCATTTTGGCGGCTTCTGTTTCGATATTAGCGAACGCACTAGCGAAAACCCACTGTGTTCAGCCAATTTTGTCGATGTCATCGGCATAAGCTAGTAGTTGCACAATCTTTTGAAAGATTGTGCCCCTGGTGTTGGCTTGTGAGTTTCGCAAAATTCTTTCAAGAATGATATTGAAGAAGTCACATGACAGCGCATCACCTTGTCTAAATTCTTTTTTGACATCGAAGGTCTCGATGAGGTCATTACCAGTCTTGATGAAGCAGCGAGTGCTTTCTATCGTCATCCTGCACAGACAAACGAGTTTGGCAGGGATGCCAAAACTAGACATGGCTCCGTATAGCTCGGCTCTATAAATGGAGGGTTACCTCTAGTCACATAAACCTCATCTTTAAACTCTCACTTCAACAATACTATTTAATGCACAATTAAGACAGAATCTTGGATTCTATTGGGTCTATCCAGAATTATATATGCTAAGCAAGTAAATGCCAAACAAGCTTTGACCCAAATTGTATTGCAAAAAACGTGCGTTGGCATCACGGGCTATCTGCTTTTATGCAGACAAGTTTCTAGTAACTTCAGCTTCAATTTAGTCTGTAATTCCACAGTAGGAGGCATTTTGATACACATACGGATTCTAGCTTTGAATACTACGCTTGAATACATATGTATATGTAGTATATGGTTACACAAAGCTTCTACCTGCGGGAACTCTTGTTGTACATGATACACTGCTAGTTCCAACATAGAGTTTAAACTAAAAGTTCCTCTGGAAATATGTATTTACCTCTGTTTTTTTAGCAACTCAAGCCATAATCTCTGCAGGTCGTATATGCACGTAGTAGCATATATGTACATATTTACATATACTCGGAAAGCTTTACATTTTTTCTGCTTTGCCAATGGCAACGCTTTTAGATATCAGGGTATTGTAAGAAAAGATTCTTTGACAAATTCCATTGGCCTTGAATGCTTTTGTAGTCTATTCATCATCCACAGTCCGACCTTAACTTCTCGTAACAATAATACCATCGTTTTGGAACGTGCACACATACGAATAGTGTATATCAATAGTATGAAGTTGATGTACCCCTGCAAGAATAGATATTATTTTCTTGCTTAGGTGACGCTACAGTTCGGGTTTTATAAAGAATATCCTCAGTTGAAACAGCGATTGGAAAAAGTTATTCTGTTTTATTTCCGTCAGAGCTTATAGCAGAGCCAAGGTAGACAAGGTCCGTTACTTAAAATCGATGGAAAGATGGTGGGTATCGATTTTTACTTCTTGAGTTTTTCTCAGGGTCTGCCTTCGCTCAAAGAACTCACGAGTAGTCCTCCTCCTTCAGCTTTATACGTACATATGTATGCTCATCGTTATTTTACTAATAAATAGCTATCCAGCAGACACCTCATGGAGGTGATGATGTGTTTTTACCCCCCAAAGAATAGATAGTAATTTTGATCAATTATCAGATCCGCGTCCTATTCTCAGATCAAGTGCGGGATTACAATTTTTGTACCGATTTAACTGGAAATTCACGAATGGGTTATGTAAGAAAAGCTGAAAGAATTTCCTAAAACTTTCCTTTCTATGGGTACTTAGAGAAAAGCCAGTTTGTACCCAGCTACAGCCCTCGAATGTGATTAAAGACTTGTGCTAAGCTGTATCGAAACAATAAGAAAAATTATGACACGATGTACGTGAATGAACTATCTGACAAGTCTATATGTATACTACCATTAGTGTTCATAGACGTATCAGTCAGCACTTCAAGCTTGAAGACAGTACTTGTCATTACTATTACACCGGCTATAATATAATGGTCAGAATTATGTAATTTTCTGACGCTTCTAATGCTCTTCTCTTTATTCAATTCATTAACTTCACATCCGTCGATTCCTAAGAGGTACACGAAATAATAAAGTATCATTCCATGAACGTTATTAAAGCATATTTCACGTATAATTTACCATCTTCTGCGATCGGTATCATACTCATACCATGAATTTCTCAATTCGACACAAGCTTTCGTAATGCATGAACTGTGCGATATTCATCGCATGCATGTTGAAGTGTTCTTTCTTTCCGTTTGATAAAATTCATCCCGACATGATTTAGAACTTCATTTCTTTCGCTGCGTGTAACTCTTCGCTTTATGGGTATATAGGTCAACACCAACTCCCCACGCAATCTCACGCACCTGTTTTACAGTCAGTAGATAGATACTGGTACATACATACATATGGCTTGGATTTTCATTTCATTTCCTTCTCCAAGCCTCAGAATATTCATCTTTTTCTTTTTACTTAATGAATGTAATTTTTTTCGTTCTTCGCTTTTAGTTACGGGAGTAGAAATTCTTGGGAAGAAAGAATTAATCTCATCGCTAGGTATGACATTAAAATCGACTGAATAATTGGATTAGGAGGAAAGCTATTTTCACAAAAATTCATTTTTAAAAGGTGGAAAGTTCGGAAGGCTAGACGTTGGTGGCTCGTGTCATCGTTAATCTCCCAGAATGTGATACGTTCTGAACGAGATTTCACTGATTTTGAACAGTCATCAAAGTGTATAACTAAACAGAATTGGAATTCTCATGGTGTTCGACCTAGCATTCTTATTAGAACGGTAGTTAGAGGTTTGTATTGGTAAACGGAAAAGTTTTTCAAATTGATAATCGATTTTAAGCTTAATTTGCATCAAAGCGACCTTGATTCTATATACTTAGGGTCTATTTTTGGAAAGAGAATTTTTGAAGCTGCTAAATTTAAATAATCATTAGATAAGCTAACTCGCTGTCGAAAATAATTATTGAATTTTTGTTGAAGAGAAGTTTGCCTAAAATTTTTAATTTTGCACTTATGGCTGTGAATTCTAGGATACATTTAAAGATCCAGAGTAGATATTAAATTGCATGCCATTTTTTATTTACGCGAAGATGTGGATTACAAGGACGAGGAACTAGGCGCAGCCACAAACTCAACGCCTAACGGAAATATCATGGTCGCAATGGGAGATTTTAACGCGAAGGTAGGCAGTGACAACACCACGCTCAAACATGTAATGGGACCACAAGGCCTCGGGGACAAAAAGGACTGCTACAAGATCGCTTTAGAAATTGCATCCATGTCCGTAACAAACGTGGAGGTAACATAGGAATTGAGAGGGACTACAACCTAATAGTAGCTACTATACGTCTTCGTACTACATCTGTCAATAGCGACAGATCCAACTAGCTGAGGATACCCAGGTATAATACCCACAGGCTCCGGGATCTCCAAGTGCGCCAACGGAGGGAGAGAGAAGGGGCCACCTTGCCACACATGCAGAAACAATCAGCAGCTTCCCTCCTGAGAGCATCGACGACCACTGGAACACTTTGAAAAGTTTTTTTTACGTCTGGGGCAGACACCATTGTCGGTAGAAGATGAAAAGGCTCATGACTGCAGATACTTGGAGACGGATCGATGAACGTATTGAACTTAAAGCACGGATTGCAGCAGAAATAGAAGTTCAGCACCGCATGAAAAGAAAAGAAGTGCAGCTTAGTGTAAGACGAGAGTAAGCGTAATTACATCAACGCACTAGCCACCAAAGCTAAAGTAGCAGCAAATAAGTTCGACAGCAGGACCGTCTATAGTATTACTAAGAATTTCGCTGGTAGTCATAGTTCATCTTTTACATCTAGTAAAAGGGCTAGAGGGAAGTCTGCTGACTTCGGATGAGGAACAGCTTGCCAGATGGCGGGAACACTTTGCGGTAGTGCCTAACCACGTGTATTACAGTGATTTGAACCCAAATTCAGGTACGCCTTTCGCAGAAACAAATTCCCGTATTCGCACTTCCCCTCCACCGTAACGCTTAAATAACATATGCGAAAAGGGCAGGCTTTCCAGCTGGATCCTCCTGTATCGACCACATCAACACCTTGCAGAACAATGCGTCAAGTACAGATCTCTGCCAAATTTGCTCTTTATTTCGAGAAGGCCTTTGACAGTTTGAACCGAGATGCTATATGGCGACCCTTGAGCAGGAGAGGTATACCAGAAAAACTAGTCGCCATTATAAAGGCTACCCATAATGGCGGTAAATGTCATGTCCTACACAACGGTATGATGTCAGAGAAATTTGAAGTCTGCAACGGAGTACGACGAGGATTCATTCTTTCGCACTGTTATTCATTGTAGTATTCAGTGACGTAAACCGGGCAGCTCTGTCTTTAGGAAACATGGGACTGAGATGGGCTATGACATCATATCTCAAACATCTTGAATACGCCGATAACGTTTGCCTGCTCTCACACAGGATAATGAACCTGCATCAGATGGCCCACAATCTGGAGTCAGAGGTGAACAAAGTAGGGCTTAAAATAAATACGGCAAAATCAAAGACCGTGAGCACTTCTATTTCGCAACAAAACACCAGCGCCGCTCAACTCAACACTATCGGACAGCAAGTCAAGAAAGTAAATAGCTTTCTATATTTAGGAAGTATGGTCTTCGAAGATGGTGGTGCCGAACTGGATGTGGCCATCATAATTCTTAAAGTTAAGGCAGTGTTTTGCAAGGGAGGTGCAAACTTTCATAAATATGTGTCTTCGCAACATCCTAAGGATCTTCTAGTCGAACCGTATATAGAACGACCAACTACACACAATGACGGACCAGGAGCCAATAGACGTTAAAATAAGGAGGAAAAGTAGCAGTGGATTGGTCACGTCCTACTGCATAAAGACGGTTCCAAAGCGAATTACGCCATGCAATGGAATCCACTTACCCAATCAGGCAGACTAGTGGGCCGCCTTAGGCAGACATAGAGAAGGACAGTCGAGGAGGAATCCAGATCATTGGGCATGACTTGGAGGGAGCTCAAGCGCGTTGCAGAGCCCCGAAAACGATGACGCGCAATCGTTGTTGACGCCCTATCCCCCACGAGGGGTCAGAGGACCTAAGTAAGTAAGTAAGTAATTAATTAATACCCCATTAAATAATGTAATAAAGTATTCAAGGCCTGTCTACAAACTTCGACTGATAACATGGTTACCGAATTTCTGCACAAAAAATCGATGGTTTGACGGATGGTGGGGAACCATCCCGCTGAAACCATTGCCTACTCAAGTCGAAGTCGTTCCATTGCTACAACACAAAATTAGTTATCACATCTCTGTAAAGGAATCCGATAACCGTAAATTGTTGATACCAGCACTTTCAAGCACACGACAAACAAACATATTTGTTCAAACCTCGCACAGTTTCTGCAACACATCCCTCACTTTCTAAATATGTAGTTTTTCAATGTTTCTCAGTTAATTGTTATTGCGAGGACTTGATAGCAGACATTTGTTAATATTTCAAGTGTGTTAGTGTCTCCAGCGAAAAAAAAATGCTACAGATGGTCTATCCTTTAGTAATAACAGTATTGATCGAAATCTCGAGGTTGAACATTTAAAAAAAAAACTATTCTTGCCCACTGATCTGTAAATTAAAACGCTGAACTGAAATATGCCCTAATCACATGGTACTGTTCCAAAACGGGAGACAAATTGATTGAGGATTTCAACACAGCCCTAGATGGGGCCGAGGTATGTATGTATGTACATATGTAAAAATAAGTGAGCGGCAACAAACGAATTCACATTCCTAAGACAATAACATTTTCAAAAAAAAAACGTTTAAAAATATTCATAATGTGCATTTTAAAAACAGACTTAGTTTTCAACTTTTCTAATTTTCTACAACTATTTTCAATTTCGTTTTCTCATATCTACATATTACGTATCTTTTTTTCTTTTAATTACTGCCTTGTAACATCTTATAATTACATCTCGGCAGCCGGTCGGGAATGGGTAAGAACTTCAAAGTATACGATCGCACTTTGAAGATATTTTCATTGAAATTCAATTAATCATTTAAAGAGCTACCGCAACCACCATCACCACGGGCTATCCTACTTCAAAATATGTTTACCAACTATTTTGTAATTCTCAGAATTTCTGTCCATACTTAGGGTCATTTTATGGTTTTCTAATGAAAAGTGAACAATGCACAATGGAATAAGAATAGTATCAAGCAATACACCAAATGAAAAACGTAAGAATTTCTTTACTTTAATTACCGAACATTAAAATTCCTTTACCGCACGGAATTAAATTACTAAACAAGAGTAATCGAATTGGCCCAAGAGTTTATACTGTATACTCTATGGAGCATAAACACACTTAACCGGCTGTATAAGGTTAATTAAGTGGAATGGGAGTCAGATGAATGAAAGAAACACGATTCTTCTTTTGTTACATAGATTTAAGGGATCTTATGAGATTTGCAAGGCTTCACAAATACGAAGCCTTAATTTAGGATCTGTTGCCGAAGAACAGGTGGAGATAGCCATACGTAATCGCAAAATTATTGAGCCCATGAATTTGTTCAGATTTTTCGAACTCTTTTTCATTAATGAATTTCATATATATCTTCAGCAGCGTTACTATCGGTCGACTTTATTGGATATTTGCCATTTTTTGCTTACCAAACCCACAGTATCTTATTTTGATCTACTTTCACAATTTTCATCAAAGTAGACCATAAATTATTATGTGTATGGTTGTGAGTGGATTAAAAAGTCAATCATTCTAAGTACTATGATTTAAGATAACGACGTGTAATTTTGGTCATCTAGTACAGGATTAAAGATGCAAAATCGGTTACATATATAGATATGGGCTGATTATTACAAAAAATTGTGCACCAAATGTAGTACACATGTACAACTGTGATGGAATATCTTTCAGATACTCTTCGTTCTCATTTCCTTAAGTGAATATAGGTTAGGTTGGGTAGATGGGTGCCTTGTGACATAGAGTCACTGCTCATTTAGACCAGGTCGGTCCATTGTGCCCAATCTTTTTAATCCTGAAAACATGTGAAATCGCTGTTAGAACCACCCAGATAATGATATGAATCTAAGGAGATCCGTCAGCTCTACATTTCCTAAGTCCTCCAGTTCCGAAAAGAAGTAACTTCCAAGAGTCCTCATTCTTATGACGGATAGGGCAGGACAATCACACAGCAGATGACGAACAGATTCAATTTCTTCTTCGTCCCTGCAACTTCTGCAAAGTCGTTATTAGCACACCGAGTTGTTCTGCGTGAACGCCGATAGCACAGTGTCCAGTAATTATGCCAGAAACAACCCGTGCGTTATAACGACTAAGTTTTACCAGAGAGGTTGATCTCCTCTTGCTGAAGACCGGCCATAGCGCCCTGGCCGTTGCGCATGTTTCCAGATGAACCCAACGTCTGTTTGCTCGACCGATGGCTTCTATCTTTTTCCGTAAGGAACTGATTGGGGTTACTACAAAAGGGATGGCCCGCGATAAGTGCAGCGCGGATCCTTTCCTAGCAAGCTCATCAGCCTTTTCATTTCCTTTGATATCCATGTGCCCTGGTACCCAGCAGAGGGTCACCGCATTGGCTCTAGATATCTCGTTTAGGAGTGACTTGCAGATTCTCACAAGCCTCGACCTGATTACCGCGGAGTCCAGAGCCTTAACGGCTGCCTGGCTGTCAAAAACCTACTTCTTGTATTCATGATGAGACAAAAAAGTACTTAATGTAGAGCAGGAAAGGGGTTCGTTACATTTAGTTAATTCCTAGGTAAAGTCCTATTTCAAGGAAAAGTAATGAAAAATAATTAAAAAATTAAGAATAAAATAACGCATTTTAAAGAAAATTTAACGATAATTAGCCAATTTTCGAGACCAGGACATTGGGCCATTTTTGCTGATAAAAGTATCTCCAAAACCCCTAACTACCTAAAAAGGAATGATGGCTCCTGAACCATATCTTGTATTGGATCTGTCGTCAGGTGCTGCAATTATACAACACAATATATGTCTACTCCTGTAGTGTCAGTGCCTTTTTATTCAATCAATCTTATTACTAAGAGTAAAATTCTTTGGACTATACCGAGCTTCAAACCTTTAAAATTTACAGGACTAGACGGTATAATCCCAGCTGAAACCCCACAACTGCAAGTATACTTTATCCTTCCCTGGTTTATTGACATTTTTATAGACTCTTGGAACTGGTTTACATCCCTAAATCTTGTACCGAAGTGAGTTTTGTATTTATACCAAGCGCCGGCAAAAACTCGCATTTAAACGCCAAGGACTTTGGACCTATTAAACTATCGTCATTTCTACTAAAAAAGGAGAATCTTATAGACGCCCATATTCGTTTAGCATACCTTTATTATGGATACGCTCGGTCAGCATTTATCGGCATCGAGGGAGCCTTTAGCAACGTCGAGTCTAAGGTAATTAATTATACGTGCACTTACGTCTTGATCAACCGGCTGATAAAATATAGGGTTATCAACTCTAAACTGCAACGCAGTAGTTCGAAGGTTCATAAGTAGGAGTACTCCGCAAGGTGGGGTTTTACTAGTCCCACTTACAAGGACGTCCTTAGGGAAGGCCATTCACCGCAACAATTTGTACTAAGTGCAAACGTCGGCTTGCGTTTGCATATTTATATAATGGTTAAACTATTCAAATCGACCTCTTTTGGGTGCCAAGCCACAGAGATATTGCATGGCTGACGAGCTCGCCGGACTAGAACCCTATCGATTTTGCTGGGCAAGTTGAATCTCGGTATGCCTATCGCTTTAGTTAAATTGCAACTCAAGCTAACACTCAAACACTATCAAGTTAATTAACTACGTGCCTCATAATTTGACACATCTGGCTTTGCACATGGGAAGCTCTCTTCCGTCGTAGGAAACTACATTTAGAAGCCTATTTTTTCAACAACCTCGGCAAACTGGCTAATCATTTAACGTTTCACCGTCAAAGGATATCCTTACCGTTTTTCATCAATGGCTATCACAGTCGGTCCACATTGACATAACTGCGGCTTAGCGGATTATTTCTCCCTCGTCACCAAATCTACTTATCTAACCAAACCTGCTATTCAAACATAAAAATATTTTTTTAAATAGGACTACAGACCTACCGGTAGATTAATAAAATAAAAAATCACGTTAGCAAATCATTGCTTTTTAAGACTGCAGGGATTTTTCAAAGAAAATGGCAATGTCATAGCTTTACACGGGATACACACTCTCTATGCTACAAAGGTAGTATTCATCAACAACCAGAAGCTGATATGAGGGAGAGGTACTCAAACATACAGACAGCGGACAAAGACTTAAAGAATGCCACCTTTTGAGGGTATCTCAAAAAATGACAGCGCAAAAGAACGATCAGTCAGTGCATTCCTGACTGCTGCTGCCGGTCTGCGAATGAAGAAGATGAATGCTTTAGGAAGCAGCCAACACACCAGCCGACCTGACAGATTGATTGGTCATTGAAAGGCAATCATAGATATTTGCTCAAACCTTCAAGTGGCTGACAGATGATGAGAATGATTAAATATGTACGTGTGGGTTAAAATGCAGCTGATTTGCATACGCATATGGATGGGTATGCAAAATCCTCGAAGGCATTCGTCAATTCAGACGTCAAATAAATTCTAATGATGGGTGGCAGTTCCTATGTTGAACAGAATGTTAGATGCATGTTTGGAATGCAGGAGGAAAGGACTTAGATTGGGTGCATAGTTGACTGTAACGAATTGTTCAAACGGCAACAATGTAGCAGTTGAGAGAGGTTGAACAGCTATATGCTAAAAAATAACCAGGAACAGGAAACAGTTAACTTATAAATTCGTCATATACCATAATATGCTAAGAGTTTCAGATGTCAATTTACAGCTAAAGGGAGAACAAATAAAACACTCAAAGTGTAAATATATTCAGGAGATAGTCATACAAAAATAATAAAATCTGTTGAGGTAGACTGACTCAAATAAAACGAATTGCAGAAGTTTCAAAAATAATGTTTCCAAAACATAAGTATTATGAACATTTCCTTTCAACTACCTATGATAAGTAGCAACGTTTTATTCCTGGTGGTATCATCCTCAAGTGCGTCTTAAATTGTGCCATTTTCGCAGATGACTTACTCGGGTTGTTGAAACTCCTTTACACCCAGAAAGTTAGTTTGGTGCAATTTTACACGTTGGTGGCACCATAGGTCCTCATTTCTTCAAAAATTATGCTGGAGCCCGCGTTTTGGTCAATGCAGATCGTTAACGTTCAATGCTAAACGAAAATTTTTTTTAAGATATGGATGATATTGATTCGGATGAGATGTGGTTTCAACAAGATGGCGCTACGTGTCACACAGTAACTTAAACTAATTAAATGTGATTTTGTGAAATTCATCTGTCAATTGGCCTCCGACATCATGCAATTTGACACTTCTTCTTCTATTTCCTTTAGGCATTGGCTTATGCGAATAAACCAACAAATATATTTATGTATGTACTTCCCCTTGAAAACCAATATTGTGATTGTTATTAATGATGTTCAACCCGATTTAATCGAAAAAGTGGTTGAAAATTGGACTGACGCTCAAGTGGTAACATACTCATAATTGTATTCAAACATTAAATTTCAAACAAATAAAGTAAAAATATATCCATTGAATTGATTATTGTTTGTTTCATTTAAATTTAAGGTTCTCACGCTTCGAAAGAAACACCCTTTCTAAATTATGAGATGAAAAAAACCAATCATTTGAATGGGCGTGACATCTTAAATATTTTGACATGTGTATACTTATTAGAAAAAAAACATTTTAAGCTTCCATCCCATACTTAAGTAACTTTGCGTGCATCCAATGCATAAGTATACCTGGGAATATGTACTACCTAAGTTTGTTTTACCAGAAAGTTTGGCTGACTTCCTAAATTCAAACAAAATGCGCACTGTGAATACACTTTGTATCGACGATACAAATACACGATGCTTTTATGTTACGTTGCGCACACAGTTGTGTTTTGAATTATGACGTTTTGGAACGTAACGATGCAGACAAATTCTTTTTTTTTTTTTTTTTTTGTAAATTTGAAACAATGTCTTACAAATCAATAGCAGCCCAAAAATTAATAATTATTTTTCTAAACAATTATAGTACACGTGACAACCGAATGTTCATGAAATATATGATAAAATAAAACAAATGTCATTTGCATCGTGCTAGTTCACGATGCGCTGTTTGCTTTTATTTGCGCAGTATAATCGTTCACAATGTATTTCGTAACGTAATGCGTTGGGTCATAATTTTGAGTTTACATTTAGGAATGTTTGCTGATTCACAATGCAGGCAGTACTCCATTTTTAAACCTCAAGGTTTAAGTTTGAGGCTCCAGAACCTATTGCATACGCACTTGAAATTGGGTATAATTATTTATATGTACACTTTAAGAAACCAGCATAAATTTGTGCGCCTTATATTTCTATTTCTAAGGCTAGAAATTAAACCGGTTGTTGTTTCAGTTTGAGATTTTTAGTCTTTATCCTAGTTCCATAATGCAAAACTAAAACCAAAACTAAAAAACTAAGGCCGCAATACTTGCGAACTTTTCGAATGAATGCGCAACTCTTCTAAAGACTATGATAAAAAAAATACTCAATCTGCTTCTAAGAGAACAATGCATCATTTTGTTATTTTTTTAATTTGTGCAGAAGAAGACATACTAAGGTTAGATAACTTCTGATGCACTCCATCTAAAGAAGTTCAAGGATTTCCTGAGGCAAATTAAATCACAGAAATTCCGCCATATTTGCAATTTTTCATTTTTGTAATAATAGCTCCAGTCCAGTGATCTCTGTCTGAAATAACATAAATTACAAAGCAAAATAGAGAAAATGTAAAGAACTGGAATCTATCAATCAATACACAATTCCATCCCATTAATGTCTCGTATCATGGAGCACAAACAAATCCCTCGTGCAAATGAAATTATCACGCGGTTCGCTGCATTTACTGTGCATCATCCTCCGTTGAAAGGAGAAAAAGGTTTTTCAGATATTTTTAGAGTCCAACGCTTTAGTGCCGGTATAAATACTGCACCTTGGCATTAGCCTCTGCCGCAACCGCATTAAGGTCCATTAGCAGCAGCAATCGAGCCGAAGCCGAATGACAAACCAGCTTCAAAAGAAAGAGACCATCATGTCTGCAAAGTCACAGCTGGCGTCAAATAGTAGCTGGAATGCAATTCCACTCCTCAACAATTGTTCCACACGATGTAATCAATTTTAAATAACCAAACGACTGGCTGACTGCCAAAGAGAAGGGTGTCTACCATCGACCTTGTCTTGCAAGTCGAATCCCACTCATACCTAGAGGCTATGAATCGCTAGACTATGAACATTATTTTCCGTATGATTATGTTATTACCACCTCCTGTAGAGTAGGGTGTTCAAATTGGTCTCCATGCTAAGGATATCGCGTCGTCATCTCTCTCGCTCATCCATGAGCCTTATAATCTCATTTGTCCGCAGCTTTAAGCCTGACTGACATCGTAAACTATCCACAAAAGTGATGGCGGCTTGGACCTGCTCCTTTTCTATGTATTTTATTTCATTTTCTTTCGCTTCATCCGTCGACGTTGTGAGGATTCGACCGGAGATGTGTTAAGTAGCCGCCAATTATTTGTGAGCATCCATAGCAATGGCTCCTCTTCTGGTACTATCGATGTACTGGCGATTACGTTAAATTGGCCGGACGCTCCTTATGTGTATTTTTATTATTTGATGTAAGGATTTATGGTGGCTGGCAGGATCAAGTGGTCTTTTGACTGATTGGGTTACGTTTTGCTTTTTTTTTTGTGTCTATGCAGCGAGAGTTTTCTGATTGAAATCTCAAAGGTGGAGTTTTTACGATCTTAGGCCTGCAGCTATAGTAGTTTTTAATTCATTTATACTATGCATGTAAATAGGAGTGGAAATGGAAAGAGAACTTCACGTTTTAATGAAGCTTAATGTTTTGCAAGACTCACAACCATGTTTTTGCATAAAAATTTGCTAGCACACAGTGATCATTGGTTTTGTTAATGAATGTTAGGCTTTTGTATTTGTCCCTCAGGGCTGGTTGCCATTTAGACAGACAGCAGGTGTCTTCTCTGAAATTTGTTTTATGATTTGTTTTTTCAAAGTGAAAAATACTGTATGACGACTAGTAGTAGTATGACGGGGTAGTAGAAGGGAATCAATTTCTGGTGTATGGAGAGAAGGATGATTGTGTGGGAAAATGAACGTATTTAATTGAGATTCTGACAACAGATAACTAATGTGTGATCCACTGTTTATACCAAGCTGTGACCGAATTTCATCATTGACGATGCTGCTGTGTATTACTCTAGCATGGACTTTATCCATTTGCATATGGTCGGAAAGAGGTCATTACTTAGAACCATGTTTTATACAAAGTTCCCTTTTCCTGTTTAAATTCACCAGATGTGTTTCGAGCAACGCGGCGTTAGAGCTCCGATGTAAATAGGTGTATACATAGTATATGTATGTATAGATAACGGATGGAGTAAGGGTAAAATTGAATATGGTCAAAGCTAAGGAAATTTCAAACCATGTTTGCCGAGAATCTGGGAACAGATTTTGATGAAATTTAATTAGTAAACTTAGATTCATACGTTGTAAATGTCGTTCGAAAAACTATTAATAGACCTTAATGAAATTTAAGTCAAAGATGCGTCAGTCGAATAAAGGGCCAAAATCAGGTAGATACGGGGTATAATATGGTGGAGAAAGTTTTCATCCCACATATTCCATTTTTGATTGAAAAGTTTGCTTGTTTATGCATCAGCACCTCTCTAAGAACTAATATTCCTGCAGCATTGGACATTATGCTTGTTTCATCTGCTGCTTTTAGATATATCCTCAATCTATTAATCTTTACCCATGAAAACATCGACTACACCCCGCCGAAACTGAGATTTGACTGCTGGTTATGCTAAAGCGATTAAGGTTCAGCCATTTTGTCATGGGAATCTGTCTGATAGACCAACATGCCAAGACTGGGCCTTTTTTATAAAGAAGGTCAGTGCAATGCGGCACACCAGAAGGAGGGGTATTGTTTCCACTGTCGTGGCTCCTGAGGGTGAACGAAATACTTCTCACCTCTGAAAAGGAAGGGTGTGAGGTTGCAGCTTATGCAGATGAAGTACATAGCTATTGCAATAAGTGGAAAAAGCACACGACAAAGCACAAGATTCCACAGATCAACCCCAAACATTAAATGATGTTCAACTCAGTTTCTCTGATCACGCTAAGTACTTGAGCTTGGCACTGGATAGTAATCTAAACCTACAGTATTAGCTATGTATGTTAACCTATTCAATACAATTTGAAGGGTGGCAAGTGTATATGCATCCGGAAATATGCCAGCAAGGTACGCAGCAATGAAATCGGCGCTGCGACCGAGAACATCATCCCAATGGATATCATATAACTCAGGGCACGCCAACATTCTAAGCATAAATGGCATGAAAATGGGAGTTACGGACTACGTGAAAGCGTTCCTAGAAATCGAAAGATAATGATACCTTAAATGATAACAATGATCTGTGAATCTATACTGACGGGTCAAAGAAAGGTAATGGCATAGGGACCTATGCTTCCGGTCTGAACTAAAGCAAGTCTTTTAGACTACTCGATCGCGTCAGTGTGTTCCAAGCATGATGATGACTATTTGTTGGATCCTGACATCGTCATTTATACCGATAGCATTCGAATAACCAATGATAAAATCTAAATTCGTTAAGCACTACTGAGTATCTCTGAATGAAATATCGAACAGGTGCACCGTAACTTTATGATGGGTTCCTGGTCATAGATTTCTATGACGGGGAAATTGTAAGGTAGACGAGCTAGACAAAAAAGACACAAGAGGTCTTCCAACTGCAGAAGGGTAAGATACTGAAGAATTTAAAATCTCTGCACTAACATTCTAGCAGGGAAATAAATAAAATCATCGATACGCGCAAGCATACGAGACAAACCTGTCCTTTGCTAAGCTGGGAGAATTCTTCTTTAAAAACCCGTAAGACATGAAAATTTATCCAAAAGTCAAAATGTAACGAATAACGGTACCTAATCGTCGTAACACAATGGATCTAAGTTGGTCTAGATGCATTTGGTGGACAGCCACGTAACCTTACCTTACCTAGTCATCGGTATCAAGAGTAGGGACATCTTTTGTTAAATAAATATGAGCAATAGAGTGTATGAATGTGGAGAAACATATTGAGCAAGACAAAGACCCCGATTAGCAATCAATTCTATTTAACGGTGAGTAACTATTTGACCACTGAAAATCAATTTGTTATACAAGAACAGACATTACATCTTCTCAAAGGCACTGTTTGGTACGGGGTTCACGGAGGAAAGATGATTGGGCCATATTTTTTCCAGCACGGATGATTTGAGAAAGTCATGGAAACTGCTGTGGAACGAACCTAAAAGTGCATCAACTCTGGCGATATTATCTTTGCGACTTAATTATAAAAAAAAATTAAAATGTCAAGATAAATATAATCAATAAACAGGACTTATTCCTTTTAGTTTAAATCAAGTGAGGAATCTTGCGCTGCCTTGTGCATAAATTAAGAGGAAGCATCTAATCGTAATCAATTAGATATTATTTCAGGTGCATTATTTAATTATTTCTTTGCATTTTTGAAATGAAATAAACGAAACGAAAGAAAAAAAAACGGTGAAAAGTGTACAATTGTTGGACTCCAAAACAGTCCCGCAATTCTACATCTCATTCATTAACCGCCACTATAATGTTGAACAAAACAGTGGCTCCTACAATGACCTACGCTTCCGGTCTACATTTTAATGTGTCTAATTCCCATCTTTTGTCGCCAATGTACAGCTAATCCAATTACATAACATTTCAATGCACACAAAGCCGACGGTACACAAACCACCAGCACGGTGCCTAAACACGGCAAGGAGACAAATCTCCCAAACACAGTTAAGTTCACATCAAACTCTAGGTCAAACGCGAAAAGTAGTGTTTCATGCAAATTGTCAAAAGGTGAGAAACGACAACAACTTCAACATCTTGAGATTGGTATTCGTATGTCAATGGCGGTTGCGCAGTTTTACCCGCACGAATGCCTAGCTTAAGATATTATATTTTCTCAAGGCGACCTTCGCGCATGTAAAATGCCGGTTGGTAGTTGGTTAGTTGGTTCGCCTTTTGATTTGCAGTAATTTTTTTATTGTACCGGTATAAAAGAAGACGTTCGTTGAGTAGAGTTGATGACCACTAAAGATGATGATGACAATGAAACCTGTTTCCAGCTGTCAATTTCAGAAGGCAGATCGCATCCCAGCTTAAAATATGCGAAGATTCACGCGACAAGAAAAAATTAATACATTTTTTTATCAAGGAAGAGATACCTGCTTTGTACGATGTGTCATGTTCAATTGGTTTACGTTGTTGTAGTAGGTCAGTATTCTAAGGCCGGAGGCTGATTATGCGACGTAATCAGATAAAACATGTGTTGAATAATGTATTACAAGTAGCTGTGGCGGAAGATTACGGAATACCATATAAAGAAAGAACAATATATACGATTCGTAATTAGTCAAATTATTTTCAGAATGCATCAAGGGAATTGGGTTTGCTATATTTTTAAACATTAATATGCTTGAAAAGGCATTCAAATAGATACCCACCATCTGCATATCAATTTTAAAACCACATATGGAAGTATTTATAGAAATAACTTATACAGAACAATGCATAGTTTAGGCATCGCTGACAGAGGATGAGAGTGTAATGCTCTGCTTAACAAACTCCCACTTCCGGTGATCATAAGACAGTATCAGAAAATTTAAGATGAATTTCCACAAAAGCATTAAATGCATCCTTCTACTTTCCTTTGAAAAATCCAAGAATTATGTATGTTGGTTGAGCAAGAGCTGTAGAGAAACCTAAGTAAGACTTATAAAAGACGTAGTTAATATGGGTAAGAAAATTTTAGATGTTATTTCAGATGAATTCCTAAATTTTTGAAGAACCATCACGTGTAACGGTTATTCAATCTTTGAGCGGTGAAATCATTGTGATAATGATAAAGATCACAATCCGATAAACTATTGATTTATAAATTTGTATATGTACATATGTAAGAATGTCAATCTAATTACTTTAAGAAGGAAGTAACATCATTACTTAGAAAGACTATACAATATCGGACTCAAGTGACTACCCTGTGGAACCCCGAATTTGGCAAAAGTATTAGAAAGATTTCATTTTAATTTAACTTGACACAATCTATTTCCAACCAGGGGTACAATCCAACATGATGCAATTGGGAATCCCAAGCGTTTTAACTTAAAGCTTTTGAAATGTCACTGAATATTTATTTATTTGTTATCATTTTCGAATACTTTGGCAATAAAAGATATCTATAGGATGGACAGAAGGTCGACGCCACAATATTTCTTTACAATAAAGGGAGGTATTCGATCTGACCCAAAGGAAAAATAGTCTCTTAATTGGCGGACGTATTTGCATGCTCTACAAAACATTGCTCCCGCCAGTTCTACTCGATTGTGCCGAGTGCTGGACGATAAGCAGAAACGCAGACCAGATTTTGCATACTTTCGAAAAAAAAATTCTTTGTCGAATATTCGGTGCCATACGCGAAGAGAAACAGATACAACCGCAAACTTTATGAGCTCTATTAAGATGTGAATGTAGTCCGAAAAACCAAAACACCTCGTACACTAACTCGGTTACATCGAGCGAATGAACACTGGCGCTGCATCTAAGACAATCTTCGAATCCCAGCTCCCAAGTTCGAGATGACAATGAAGATCGAACGTGCCCAGTATTGAAGAAGGTGGTGTGAAAGGTAGCCGTGTCTTTGGCAGGGACTCTCCTCGGGTTAGAAGCCCGTTAATTAAGCAAATAATAAACTTACTTAACAAAAAATTCAATTGCGTAAAACTGAATCAAAGTATTTATGATCAGCTTGTGAAAGTGATTAACGATTGGCGATTAATTGAAGTAAAGAAGGAAGCCTAGCTTTGCACGCGCGTCAATGGATTATGACTACCCTTATAATGTTATGTAAAACACAGCGCGGGCGCTAGAAAAATTAAAAGAAGATGAAATGGAATGCCTAAACACTTGCGGGTTATGATGTATGATATTATGCTATATTTATTTTTGTACAAATGGAAGGGAACCTACAGCTTAGAGCCATATCCGAGACGTTTTTTTATTTTTGTCGAGAAGCTTTCTCGTGACAGTTTCTACACTCGGATGTTTGTCAGGCATTCGCGAGAGGTGGGGCTATGAGAAAATTTTCGATTTTTCTGGGATTCGAACCTCCCGCTGAGTAGCTTAACACACTAACCATTTAGCCACAGGGCTCATTTTAATTGCTTAGTAAGCAATTTTCACTCAAGGTTGTGGCATACCAAGTTTTGGATAAATGGCAGGGTAAATGTGTTGTCTCTCATCCACTTGAAGTAAATGCATTTTCCTACGACCGAAAAGAGCTTCGCAAAGAAAATGTAGTGTGATTTCTTCCTCTTTTTCATCCATGCAGCTTCTGCAGATATCATTTGCAAGGAGGCTCAGACTAGTGACGTGTCTGCCGATAATGCAGGGCTCTTTAATGATATCTACTATGTTTGAAATGAGCATCCTTTTCTGTATAATAAGACAGTTGGACTATTTTTGATCCAGTTTAGGCCGGACCATCTGCTATTGGGTAAGTTAATAGTGTTGTGTATGGATAACAACTTACTGAAGTGATAGGCATACCGAGATTCATTTTGTTCTGCAAAATCGACCCTGCCTGGCGAGCTCGTCGGTCACAGGTCAGATATCACATTGTTTTTCATCGCCATGAACGGCCTTCTCCAAGGATGTCCATTAGACGATAACGCCAATCGTTGGTATAGGCCTAATCACAAATCCATATAGTCAGTATGTAATTCGTAGCTGTATTCCCAACCAATTTCCTAACGCTTTCTTACAGCAGTGCAGAGCTGTAATAGCTTCCTTGACGCGTTCCAGAATGTTGGGCTGCCAGCTTTGTTTCTTGTCTAGGATAATGCCCAAATATTTGGCTTTATCTGCAAGTCTTAAACTGACGCCACAAAATTTTGGCGAAATGCTGTTCTTCATGTTACTTTTTAAAATTATTAACTATGCCTAATGCATAAAGCACTTATACAGTAGGGCTCTGACGACTTTTTCTCGTGAATAACGCACTTGATATTTAACATAACAATTGTTCAATAGTTTACACAAACAGGTTCTCTACACGATACTGCTTAAAAAATACTCGTTGTTATACAAATTTCGGATTTATTGATGATTTCGAGATCCGAAATTTTCATCAAAACTATGCTGACAGTTTGCTGGGTTAAGAAATGCCAAGAAATTCATTTATATCTCAAAAAAAGGACGAACGAGATTCTTTTCAGCTCAACTAAGCTGAAAAAGTCTTTCTGATATGGCTCCAAACCGTAGGTCCCTTCCATTTGTGCGAAAAAAGGATAACACTAATGGTCGCGAGAAGCTAGGACTTGGGCCACATATGGTTCGCTGCGCCAAATATCTGTTTTTTCTAGATATTGTCAAGTTTTATGGTCACCACCCCAATTCTTCCTTAAAAAAAGTCAAATGGTGACAGACCATGTCCCAGCTGCTCGAAAACATTCGAGTCTTGCTTGTTTTAATTTTTCGCACATATTAAATAGGTCCCTTCTCTGAAGTCATATCGGAAAGGCGAATTCGTTGTCATAAAAGCTCATAAAAACTCATGATTTTATCATTAACCAACAATAAATTAAAGACAATTGGCATAATCCACTTAAAATTACTCGCATCTTCATACTGAAACCCATTCACACGTCTACAGCATTAAATAATCTTTAAGAACAGCATTTCTTCGAATAAGTCTTTCTCTTTGACCATGTGCTGCTCATTAACCTAATTGTTTGGTCATAAATCTCTCGAAAAAATATCCATTACCATTCGTGACAGAAAGTGAATTTAAAAGAGTTCAATCGTTGTCTTCCGTTCGTTCAGTGTATGTGCGTGTTTTGTTCCTCAGAAGTGTGAAGAGTGGGAATTCAAGATAATCAAAAGAGTTGAGCGACGAACTTGAATCTAATTGTTTCATTGAATTACTTGCTCTTCGCATACTTGTCGTTGATATTATTGGTCTGAGCGCATCATTTTCACATATAACACTATAATTATATTCGAGCTACATATTGTCTATGGTGTGACCACTTGCACTTGTGCGTATTGTCACAATTTAAGCCGAGAAAATAATTGAAGTGCGTTTCACTTGAAACGAAAACGAAACTTCTTTTTGTATTGAAAAGTCTGCCATATGAGAGCATAATGCACACACAATTATTACAACTAATTATAACACAAGTTGGAGAGTTTCTCTTGAATTGTAATTATATTTTTAAATATTTTCTTTTTATTTGGTTCAGTTCAGATCACACTTTCCATTGGGGACGCAATAGTCTGTTTTGGGTTTTGTCACAAAGCATTTCCCTTGATGATGATTATTGGAGTGCACACAAATAGTCTTCGGTTCGATCAAATAATTTACTTTCAATTGGATAGATTTAGTGAAATTTCACTTCACGACACACAATACTCCTAAGAGACGGTATGATGTACGGCCTGTGTTAGTATATTGAATTAATTACCTGCTACAGGGCAATGACAATCGTGGCCAATTCAATAAAATATTATGTGACGAATTAGCTAGTGCAACATAATTACATTATTAACAGTATTTATTACCAAAGTTATTTTGCTAAAAAACTTGTTTATCAATGTTTAATTGAAGCTTATCAGAAATGAGATTAATTAACTCGATTTAACTGACAACTATCAGGACCTTTTACTAGAATCTAGATTATTTGATTGTGTAGTTGATGCAATAATTTGTTTGGAGTACTAAGACGATTGGAGTGTAACCACAATATTTATGAAAAAAGTTTAAACAAAAATGACGAAAACTACTAAAGTGTATAAAATGCACCAAGGAACTTTAGAAATTAAAATTTTAGATTTAGTCATGAAACAATTTGCTGTCGTTATTGCCAGAATCACCAAGAAGGTTAGATTTGATTCAAGATTATTCAAGTCCCCAGTTACATGAACTTGAAGAAGCTATGAATTAAAATTGGAAATATTTACCTATTATGTGCTAAAAAAATGAAAAGCTGTTTAACTATGTATGCACAATGTGCATTATTATGTTAAGAATTACTTAGATATCAAGTACCAGCATGTCAGTAGATATAAAATTTCTGTCAAATTGAAAACGGGGTGATTCCTGGTGGCACATGAGTCTGCATATGACTAACGGCAGTTGCACGTATTTTATGATGACATACATAAACCATACCAACGGAGGAGCGAAAATGTTATTACATGAAATATGACAGCAAAAGAAGGTAACCATATCCTCCTACTGCCTTTCCAGCTAAGCCGGACTTCTGCCTTTCGTGTTCAGATGCTAAACGAGATGACACTATAAATGAATCGACGTCAGATTTGAGAAATTTTTCTGGTTCTGCAGGTTGAGTTTTTGGCTATCGAAAATGTACAAGAATTAGAACGTGGAACGATCAGGTAAAGTGAAATAATTTACATTGAGAGCAACATCCTGGGCTTTGCCAAACCAAGTTTAGAAGGAGAGCTGACTACGAATCAGACACGGAACTTACACCAATGGGATATTATAGTCACAACAACAATATTGGATCAGACAACGTAGGTTTAACATCGGTGGTGAATTGCCTTGTCAACTTTATAAATTACGTCGACTTGTGTTGGGTGGGAGCGTATTTCCGCATAAGTTTGTCATTAGATCACCTAAGTATTTTCCTACGGACGATGCGAAAACCAAGTTGAACATTTCATTACAAAACAGCGTTAAGCATTGGAGGAATCCGTTTCCTGGAAAATACAATCAGCTGGCTGGACGAGATCTACAGATATAAATCATTTCAAATGGAGAAGAGAGGTGGTTAGTCTAAGGATTAATGGCAAAAAGGCCCACATAATTCACACCAGCCGCCCACAGCGCATCACACAGCAGCGCATTATTCTGAGCCAGAATTTTGTGTATCATCTGATGGCAGAACCATTCTGGACGTTAAAAGCAGAATATTTAAAGCATCTCCAAAAAGAGCTACCCCTGCTTGAATTAGCTAGTTCCCTAAGGGTGTTGAAGAAATAGGCCCCTAAATGCAGTTTCCTACGAGCGGAGAGAGCATCACATGCACAAGGAGGATGTAGAATGGTTTCTTTCTCCTCTTCATCAATGCAGCCCCTACAGAAATCGTTAGCAAAGAGGTCCAACCTAGTGAGCGCCTTTTAATAATGCAGTGCCCTGTAACTATACCTACTATGCTGGAGATAAGCTCCCTTTGCTGTTTTAAAAGACAGTTGGAGCTTAAGATTAAACAGGTAGTACCATTTGCCCATCTGTGATTGGTACTGTTTAAGCTTGAGTAGCATTTTAACTGTAGCGATAGGCATGCCGAGATTAATCTTATTCAGTGAAATCGATTGGCTTGTATCCTGCCTGGCGAACACGTCAGCCATGCAGGTCCCTGGAATGTCACTGTGGCCCGGCACCCAAATAAGGTGGATATTGAATTGTTTAGCCATCTCGTTAAGAGACAAGCGACAATTTAGGGCAGTTCGAGAGTTGAAGGAGACGTATTTCAGGGATTTGATCGCGACTCGGCTGTCAGCAAAAATGATTGACATGACATTATACTTAATCCCCAAGGCTGATTTGGGAGGCGGAAGGAGATATTTAAGTTGTAATCATTAGAGAATCCACCTCCCCTTACTCCTGATTATTATTATTACCATCTTTATTTACTGTGGTAGTCTATTTGCACATTTGGCTATATATGTAAAAGCATAGAGTTTATTTTTTTATTTGAACTACAGACTTTAAAATCGAAGCCTTGCATTTATTGTTATTTCTGGAATATCTTTAATGCCGGTAATTTAATTTTTTTGAAGCTTAGGATATACTGCACATACTGCTGTTACTGTTGGTGTCCACTGGGGAGCAACTGATCAGTAACATGTTCTTCATACAGGAGTAGATTTAGAACTTGATACCAAATTTACCAAGAGATTAACATGCTAACAACATTAGTATCTCATGATTTCCGAATTAAGCAGCTAAAGTAGAATTCCTCATATTTCACGATTTTTTTAATGTAAACTCTAACAATAACCAAATAAATAAATATACATATATACATATGTATGTATATACATACACATGTATATTATTTGGAAAGATTTCGGATCAGACTACAGTGATGGGTTCCTTTTCGTCTGTCTTCCACGATCCATCCTAGCCTGAGAGACTCTCTGGATTTCTCCACAATTCTTCTCTGGCTTTGATTTCTCGTGTCAATGCTTGCATCTGTTTCACAGAAATCTGGTTCATCTTTAGGGTTTCTACCCAGTGGCTCCACTAGACCTCTCTTCTTCTGTTAGCTAATGTCGGAAATTGACACAATACATTATGTACCGCCGTCCCGATTTCGTCCAGGAATAGTTCACAGGTATTAATCTCGAAAAGACCCATATTTTATAGTTGATACCCGAAATTTCCATGACCTGTAGATAACGCTACCACCAGTGGGCTTCGTTCTAAGCTTAGAACTTCTCTATGAGTGATGCCAGCCGGCATTTTAATAGCCATTTTAGCCTGCCTACAACCATCCACGATTGACCACCTTCTCTGGTGCTACGTCGTCGATTTCAACAAAAAATTAGGCAACTGGAGTTCTTTAAATTTTGCATGCTCCGCGTGTTGGTTGGCAATAAGTTTTATCATGCTAATTTCATTGCATGTTTAGGTATTCTACTAATTTTTTGCTTTTATCTCACAGGTAAAGTAAAGATATCCCACAATTTGATTCATCAGTGCTTACCTACATGTAACAACCTTAGGTGGTCTGACCCATTTACGTTACCACACTACAGTCTGGATCTTCTTGTGGAGTGTAATATTATCACTAGCATCTCTCCCCTAGAACGCGAAACCTTCTTCTTATTCAGAGCATTCGTCACAGATCTGTTGAATGCTGACTGTAATTCATCATTTTTCTTCCCTTTGTCAAGAGGATCCGAACTCGTTTTTTAGAACTTTTTGTTCTTTTCTTATCACTGCCACTGAATAGAAAGTCACACTCTTTACGATTGTTCCCTGAATAATATACGAAAACACTTTTCTTGGTAAAACATAATTCACAATTTTGTGGGGCGAATGCACCATAGATAGACGAGATAATTTTTCTAGACCCCAGAAAAAGATCATTAAAAAGAAAAAAATATTAATAATTACAAACGACAATGTACGTCATGCTAAAAAGCATGTTTCCTTCTTGTTTTCTTCACCCGAGAACCCACTTAGGTAGACCAAATTAAAATCCCGCGGCCCGAGCCCGTTAGAGTCATTCATCTCTATCTCTTTTCGGTTAGAGTTTGGTAGCAGTTTCTAAACAATAAAAAGTAATTACAGCCGCCACACATACACCCTGAGACAACAAATGACAACAATAATGAGAACCATTTCATGTTCGTTCTGCTTTTCACAACACCTTCTTAGAGCAGCCTCAGAACATGGCCCGGGTTGGGCCCACCTCCTTTAGGTATTTCAATTGCACCGTGGAAAATTAAACACGTGATATGGTCATAGATATAGTCACACCGGTGCAAAATACAATTTAATTAAATTACCATTGAATGGAAAAGGGAGGATGGTACTATTCGCTTGGTAGTTAGTCGTACTGAGAGTTCTCATCAGGTTCTAGGCAGAAGCGGTATTGTGAACAAATATCCCACACAACGGACCGGTGATCTTGTAATTAGTGGGATTCACTCTAGACTAAGAATAATTTGCGCAGAGTTGGCTGATTGTCGGTGATTAAATATCTAGGACGCAAGTAATCATTCACGAAAGTGGATCACTTTGTAAACACTTGCATTTGCGGCCAACAGAATGTGGTTAATTGGGGAAACGTTGTTCGAATAAATGTATCAGTTTGGTGTGCACAATTTGGTGAGACTGGAAGTGCAACATTTTGATTGCATTTATTGACCGATTTACATGACTGAAAGACATCACCAGTAAACCAGCTATACGAGTATGTGCCGATTCAGAAGAAAGTAGAAATTTCGGAACTTAAATAAGCATCCTTATATTATCACAAAAAGTTGTTGACTGAGGGCAAGAAATGGAAATCTGATGATACACATTAATGCGTATAAGCTGCCCTCAGTGTAGTTAGCTGATGTCTAAACTGAGATTTTACTATATCACTATGAGTGGTAATGTAGTAAAAGAACAACTAGTTTCATTTAGCAGCAACACGAATTTGTGGTCTTGATGGAATTCATCCGATTGTTGCAATATTCTGCCAGCAACTTCAGTGCTCTCATCTCGAAACTTATTTAACCGTTATGATACCATATCGAGAACCCGGGTACTTTTTCGTGTTTAAAGTGTCACCATTTCTATAGAACAAATTTTTTTTTCTGGAGCTTTCATAACATCTTACAAATAATAGTTTTCAGCCCTAAATAACAAAAATAGAAAAAAACTTTTAAGAAAGTACCCCCTACCTCTACCGCATGGGGTACCTGGGTACTCGCTTTAAATTTGTGTGTAAATCAGTAAATCATAAAACGAATTTATTTCAAGATGAAAAAAACAAATATATAATACGTGAGTGTTTGTACGGTTTTTACGTGTTCAACACACCTTATGTTAGGCGCAAAAGAATTCTGCATCCGTCACACTTAGATCAATGTAGATCCATTGTGATGCCCTAGGGGTTTAAAAACCACCCATACTCTAGAACCTATAAGCAAACTATGGATTTTGAAGCCATCCCGAAGCGTTTATAAATTTATGCAAGTCGTTTATAGACTTGCCAGAAAGTTCCTCAAGGTCACAGAAGAAGTGTCTTCCATGTGCTTTAGTTCTAATATGACAGAGTGACAGTGACATAGAAAGTGTGTGGAATATTAATGTACATCTTCGTCACCACAACCTCTGCACAGGTCATTCATTCTAAGTTTCATATTCGTTGTATGATATCTCAGCATATTGTGTCCAGTAATAATACCTACAAGAGATGACAAAGATTTTTTGTTCATTTTTAAAATTCTCTCGGTTTTTTGCTTGTCGTAGAGTGGCCACATTTTCTTGGTTATAACACAAGAGTCAAGCACTCTCCATCTTTCATTTGCAGCTACTAATGTTTTGTTCCCTATCATTTGTTTAATATGACAGGGCGGGATTTTTACAGTAGTGTCTGCCTGATTTAGGCCAAGTGATGATCCTTTTCTTGCCAGTTCATCAGCTTTCTCGTTACCCGGTACCCCTTTGTGTCCGGGAACCCAGCAGAGTCTTACGTTGTGCTGTGCACCAAGAACCCGTAGCTCTTCGCGGCAACGACTTACAAGCTTCGATTTTATTTCAATGGCAGAAATCGCTTTTATTGCCGCTTGGCTGTCAATGAAAAAGGTAATATCGGCGTGTGATAGTGCCTTCATTGCAACCTGATTAGCAGCTGTTGTTACTGCCAGGACCTCAGCTTGGAAAACGCTACTGTAGTCAGGAAGTCTGATAGAACTGGATAGTCCCAGAACTTCGGAGTAGAATCCCGCGCACCTTGGATTGCTATATTTTTTACAACTTTTACGTGTGTTCCTTCTTGACTTGGCATCCGAAGTTTTGCACATTTCGTAATAACCTTTGCATTTTATTCGTCCAATGTTATCTCTTTCTTGACTGGACACTGCGGAGGTAGAGGTGGAGGGCTAATTTTTATACTAAGAACATTCTTCATAGCCCTTTTTGTAAAATAAAATCGAGTAACCGCTACATCCTGGCCCCTTTGTATTATTGATGGAACACATATATCTTTTGCCAGGTTTTCAAAAACAGTCTGCGGAAGTTGCGGAAGAATTCGGATAAATGTCACCTTCAGCTTTACTATCATCATGATTTAACTGAACTCCAACTGAGTTCTGTCTCAAGATTTGCGAAGGAATGTTCCTCGTTTGAATCATCTTCGTACAGAGACATAAGTTGGTTCTTAGTTAAACTATTAGTATTAACCAGAAGATCTAAATATCGTTATTTCAAGGTCAATTACCCAGAAACTTATTGATCTAATCGAACAATTCCTCTAGAGTTACAAAGTATTGATTCCAATGTCGATCTATGATAAACTTCGAGGACTCAAATAAATATTTATATACGTGACAGAATCAACACAATTGTTGGGAAAAAACCCTTTACCCTTTAATAGTTTACTTCCTGTTATAGAACAAAATATTTGTGCATGAGTACCCGGGTACTCGTTACGGGAAAAATAAGGTGTAAAAATGTATAGTATCGTAGGGGTTAAGCAGTGTACTTTTTCCGTAAATTCAGAAAAGTTTATTTCTGCTTTTGCCGTCAATCTATGTATATAGCATTTTTAGAAGTTTTTGCTTCGGCAGGAAACTAATTATAACAATTAAACAGCAACATAAACAAGAAACCGAGAAACAAAGGCAAACCCTAAACGGTAACTTACACTAGAGAATAAAAAATATAAAGCCCAGCCTTCGATTAATTACTTGACTGAAATACCATAGAGAAAAACGGGACCAATGTAGAGGAGAGAGATGGCTTCCAACGCAAAAGAAACGCACTGTTAATAAGAAGCCTCTTTTGAAATTTTACAAAAAATGTCCGGCTCTCAAAATACTGTGTCCAAATATGCACTTGTCATGACTTTTATTAGAATCCCTCAGTTCACTAAATTAAAATAATTGCTTTCAGCTTCAACATCACTCGCTTTTCCGCTATTTCCATTGATTTCTAAAAACTCCACCTCCGCATTTCCTATCTGTGTGGTCTCGAAATTAATAGTGAATCATTACATTCCAGAATACCGATGTCACAGGTTAACTTTCCCTCGCACCTTCCGATTTCTTTCACCGCGCATACCACGAAGCAATGACAAACAAACCGCTTCGCATCATTTACAGCCACTGCCATCACTAATCTCCAATGTGACGAATTTCGGTAGAACACTTAACAATAAATCTTCCTCCATTCACTTGCATCGCCACCACTACCAGCCGCCGCCAAGCCGAGCAATAAACCCATCATCATTGGAAGCTCATAAAGCTGTCTTAGAAACTTGTTTCATCATTGCCACCACCATCATCATCATCACCATCGATATCAGATTCAATAGAAGAAGAAAACCCAGAAATCCGGTCATTGATTTGTTCTCCGCTAAGATCCATCTTTATTCACCAGCTTTGACCCTAATACCGCGCACAAAATTGTATTCCAGATTCGCGCGCGCCATGGTATTGGTCTAGGCTTTGTTAGCACGCTAATTTCCATTTATTAATCCGGAGTCATCACGATGGTTCCTATTTATGGTGTCAACATCTCGCGTTCTATGGACATGCCAATTGGGGGCCTCCCACATTTGGACTCTGTATCCGTTTGTTTGCTGTTTCACATGCAAATTTCCGCTGACCCATTGACATACATACATTCTAGTAGCGCAGTTCACATCAATGACATCAGGATCCTATCCCGTGCAAATTTTCTAAGAGAAGTTATTGGCGCCCTCCAAGTACCCACAGTACTACTTCTTTCTCGTACTATGCTATCAAGATCATAATTATCGCATCAGAGTCATCTTGTAGTCATCTTGTAGCTCAACTCAAATTAATTTGTCATTACTCTTAGGTGAGCAGAGTATTTGCAACCGACCGCTTTTAGCGTTCGGAAGCAGAGCGCACCGATTACATTGCTTAACATCAGATAAACTGAGGAAAAAAGAAACAAAGCTTTCCTTCGACTAATTATTGCTGACTCTGCTTTAGTTGGGGCTTCTTGGTTTATCTGGTGCATATTTTGTTCTTCTCAGGAACGAGTACGTTCCTCTTCGTCCCCAGTGACCTAAATCCGATGGTAATTTGAATATGATGGAGAGAATTTTTGTTACTGTAGCTGAAGTATGCTAGTGCTGGTGCTGGTGCTGGTGCTGCGTTAGAGAAATGATCTATTTGCACGTTTTTGGGTGAACTGTATGCGCAGTGAACCTAAACGGTGTTTGCCGCTTAAATACCGGAGAAGTAGCTGAATCAAGCAACTTAATCGTGTTGCAAGAGGTTTGTCTGGATCAAGCGGATGGGATAGAGTCATAGATTCTGATATGTATCTGAATGGGGAAATTAATGGCTTAAATGCCGCGATTGGCATTATACATTCGTCTCTGACATAATTTCTAAAGTGTTCGTTAGCAGTTCTTAAAATTAAATAATCATCAGATAATGTTTAGATAGTATCCGGTGGTTTACAGATACTTTTAATTTATGCTGTTATGAGAGCGTTGGCTAAGACTTACGCGCAGTCATGCAACAAAAAACTAGGTAAACTGATAGGTAAACTGAATTCCTTAGATGCTTTATAGGAAACTTAAAATGTACTAGCTAAAGTAATTTTGTGAGCCCTTCGATCTTTAAGTGCGAAACAACATCGCCATCCATTCTATATCAATTAAAGGAGGTCAGATGCTGGAATTTTTATAGATACATATGTTGACAATAAGTAAACTAAGCCATGGTGCGAATAAAGTTATTTTCAGACTGGTTATGGGCTATGGTTGTAGGTCCCATCCAGTTTGAGGCAAAAACAAAACCCCAATGGCCACGAGAAGCTGGGCCCTGAACATATGGTTTGTATGTTTGTATTTGTTTTTAGCCACAAATATTTGAGTTTTGCCTTAGTTTTATAGCTGTAAGTGGACCTGGACTTCAACGGCTTGTTGGTCAGAGCCAACTGTGTACTAGTCTTCAGTTTCGAGCTGTCTAAGTTCCTTTTGCAACTGCACTTTGTCTGATTTAGCAATACTAGTGAAGTGTAATATTTGACACGGATGTGAAAGCTTTACATAAATGTGTTTTATGTATATATGTCCTTATAAAGGCTATGAAAGAGTGCTGGGTATCGATTTGATCATCCTGAGTTTTTTCGAAATCAAAAAACTGAAGGTGTTCACATAAAGTGGCAGACAAGATTCTATATTTAATGCTGACAACTCAGATGACTCAAGAGTTAGAGCAGTCCCGATGACCTCCTTTTTAAATCAGTTAGATAGTCGGCAGCAGCTGTATTCCTTTACTATTGCTGTCTTTAAATTACTCTTGTTGGGGAGACAAAAGCATCATTGATGAAGGTTTAGGTTCGACTCCTAGAAAACACCAACAAGTTTTTCACGGTTCCATCTCTCGCGAATATCTGATAAACGTCCGAGAGTAATAACTGTCATGAGAAAGCTTCTCAAAGCAAAATTAATTTCGCATATGGTTCTGAGCTGTAGTTCCCTTCCAAATCACACAACACGAACGGTCGCGAAAAGCTAGGCCATGGACCACATACAGTCTGTTTCGCCAAGCATTTGTATTTTTTTTTTTGATTCATGAGATACCATTAGATGCCAAAAAAGAAACTGTTTGGTGTGTATTCAGGCGGCGTTATTGCGCCTTACATTTGATGATGATGAGCACCATTAGCGTGTGATAATCGAGTATTTCTGGCAAGTAATCGAAGATGTTGATGTGGAAGACATGTGATTTCAACAAGACGGCGCAACTTGTCACACATCGGCATAATTCCCAGGTCGCACTATTTCACATTTTTGTGGTATTTCATATAATTAACCTCGAAACGTTGGAGCAATTAGAAACCAACATCTGCAAGGTTATAGCAAAGCTACTGCTCAAAATATACGGAAAAATCATTGAAAATTACGTCGGAAGGATCGACTGCTGCAGAAGGTCCAGAGGCACACATTTAATGGACTTTAGTTTTCATAAATAATGAAATATGTTGCTTTTTCGATTTACAAGAAATTCGATAGTTCCTTAATTTTGTGTGTGGGTGTGTTTTTTATTTTAAAAAAAAGTTGAGAAGCAAATTTGACCTCATTTTATCAACTAAAACAACACTATACAAACTGAGACAGCTTCCAAAAAAGTCTTAAGGAGAAGATAGCAATGTTTATCAATATCAATACGATGAAAACTTTAAAATTTTATTACAGATATATAAAAATCGGCATGCAAACAATTGCCGAATGGGACCAATAAATTGTTTAAGAAGTCGTTTAAAGGAATACTGTAGTAACTATCCCCAAACTATGGCTATATACAAGAGGGTTGCTTTAGCTTTTATACTATATTTCGTAGGAGCTCTTATATTTCTATTAGCTAGGCAAGCTAATAGCCTCATGTTCAAGTTGAAACTGATTTTTATTCCGATATATTTGTAGTATGAAACTGCGTCAAATTGTCCCACTACCACCTTCTGCTTCCTTTTTTAAACCATTATTTTGAATAAAAGTCAACAAAATATAACGGAATATACAATAACACCAATTATTGCACGCAGTTATGATGAGATACATGAGTATTTTTACCACCTCTTCAGAGGTTTGTATACTTACTTACTTACTTAACGGGCTCCCAACCCGTGGAGGGTCCCTGCCTGAGACACAGCAGCCTTCCATCCTCTTCGATCCTGGGCACGCTGCTTTCAGTTTTCCAGACCAAGCGCTCTGGCATCCGCAATAGCTTGGTCCTTAAAACGGAGGTTCGGTCTTCCTTGTCGTCTCGAACCTGGGGGGCTGGGATTCGAAGATCCTCTTAGGTGGAGCATTATTGCCCATTCGCTTGATGTGGCCGAGCCAATGCAATGTAGTCGACGTGTTTTGGCTTTCCGGACAATACCTACATCTTGATACAGCTCATAGAGTTCGCAGTTATATCCTCTTCTCCATTCGCCCTCCTCGCATATGGAACCGAATATTCGACGAAGAATTTTTCTCTCGAAAGTATTCAAAATCTGCTCTGCTTTCCTGCTTATCGTCCAACACTCGGCACCGTAGAGCAGAACTGGCAGGATAAGTGTTTTGTAGAGCACGCATTTTGTCTTCCGAGTTAGGAGTTTTGAGCCCAGTTGTTTCGCTAAACCGAAGTAGCAGCGGTTTGCTTGGGTTAGTCTTCGTCGGATCTCCACTAAGGTGTCGTTCGTGGAGTTGATGTTTACTCCGAGGTAGGTAAACTCCACAACTACTTCGAAGTTAATTATTCATAGTCCTTTGACGTTCCGGGTCGTGTTGCCATATGAGGTCCATTAACCGAGGCATGTTGTGTCTCTCTCATAACTAAAATTTTTTTACGTGGTGGGGAAGTTACCCCGACGGAACAACCTTCAACCTGGAGGGCCAGATCCATTGTTGAGACCCCTAGGACGAGGGGCCGGTTAAACCGATGACAGTAACCCACTTCGGTGATGTGAGCGCTGCCCTTAAGGGCTCATCCACCACCATCTCTTTTCCACAACCCTGACTAGTACCTGAAGAATCCTTATCGACCTGAGCTTCGATTATGTCGAAGTAGTCCAGAAAAGGTGTTGTTTCCGTTGTGGAAAATGAGACGCCACCGTTGATTCCATCGAGGGAATTCGTCTGCTGTCGTGTTTATAGTGCTGCTATTTTCTCTTGATCAGCACTCGCGCTTATAAGTTTGGCAAGCCGGATCCGGGTGGACAACGGCCAGTATCCGATGGCTACCATTTGGAGGTAATATAAGCACAGTTGATGCGTGGCAACAGTTACAACATTGGGCTTAGCCAGGTTAAAACCAATCAGTGTCTACCCTATCCCACAACACCCAGCCGGTTTCTATACCGCGTCTTTACTACTCAGCTTTCATGTTATTAAGAAATACAAACATAAGTGCGCTTAAGGTTACATCCTTTATAAATTAACTTTCATGCGAAAGTATAATATAATATATTGACACAAAATTTGTATACAATACGTCACTGTTCGGATCGAGAGGTTGCTCAGGAATAGGCAAGTTAACTTAGTGCTAAATTATAGCATATGAGAGCATTTCTCAACTCTTCGAAATTTCGTTCGCATTCGACATCTTGTTGATGCTGGGACATAGTGATATAGGATCTCGCACATATGGCGACAGTCATATTATACATATTATAGGTTCTAAGAGTGTTGAAAAACCCCAAAAATATTGCAGACTAATATGCAATTTAAGCTATAAAAAAACGTAATAGAAATAGCACCTATTTTACTCGTTTTAGCTCAAAGGCTGGATCATAAATATGATCAATCGGAATATCAATATGTGCTACAAAATGTTAATGTCTCCTCGATATCTTCCGAAGTTTGACGCCAAGTCATTGATTATTTGAGCTATCTAGGTCATGCTTACATAAATTCTTAGATATTACTTAAGTAAGCAAACGAGATGCAAAGTATTAAGTTTTCGAAAATTGCTTGATAATTTGAAATTCATGTCCAACGGAGTTATATAATCAGTGCCAATATATGCGAAGAAAGCTATAGACTTAAAAAATTACATTTGAAGATCGCTTCAATATATTACTCAAAAAAATATTTCTCATCTATGCATCTCAGATTTAAAAGACTTCTCGGCACCACTTTCATCTATTTATTCAAATAATAATTCTCTTACACTTAAACACAACAGCAATGCGAATATTCGTGTGCCCACCAATGGATAAGTAAATAAATACGTCCCCGAAAATCTCACCGAAACATTAGCACTGACAGAATTATATTTGACCAACGTTTCGCATTTTTATTGGTCAAATTTATCTTTCTCTTCCTGCCCTCCGTTTGTTCTGCTGATTTTACTCATTTACTTACTCCACTTTAAGTTATTTACCATAACTTCGAAAAATACAATGTTCCCATCATCATTAGAAGCGGAAAAAGTTAAAAACAAGCAGAAAATTAAAGAGTAAACAAAAGCACCCAAAATACTAACAACAATAGCATCACCATCTTTCCCATCTTTATCATAAGACTGACCTACAATTTTTGCATGGACTTCGATTAATAATAGATCGTCAGTTTTGAGTCTGAAAACCGTTGGCTTTTTGTTGCTACTTTTGTTCGCTAACCGTAGGGCATTTACTACGTTATTCGTTTAACTGTTATACAGACAAAAAAGGCCCCAAAATGGAATTAGTTAGATTTGTTAGCGATCTTAAGGAGAGGTAAAACAAAAACAGTTGACGTTCGAAGGTATTTGGTAAAGATATTTGAGAGTTCGCTGCTCAAGTCTTTCGTTTTTTTTTTTCTGTGACTGTCATTTTCTTTAGGTTTTTTTGGGTATCTCATCTTTTTGATTTATTATAATTCCGAAAGAATGTGCTTACATACAAATTAATTGGCATTTGCACAAATGAAATAGAGCATGCATGAACCTCTCTCGCCAAAGTGGACAGCTTGGAAGAAGGTCAATAAATATTAGTTGGGACTACATAAGTTGACAGAACTAGTTTCTATTGTGAATGCTTGAATATTAATGAATACGAATTTGGAGAATTTCCAGTTTTTATTGGGCGATATTAGCACAGTTGATGAGACTTTGCGAATTTATGGCTATTGTATTAAGAAAATAACTGTATTCTGGAGGAACTTTGTTTGAGTTGGTCTTGAAATGAGGTCGGGATTAAGTGCCGAAAATGTTCTTTTTTGCATGCACATAAATTGCCATCACTAAGAGGCTTGTGAACTTAAAGAAAAGGGAAGCAGATTTCAAGAATCTTGTTTATTAAGAAGTATCAGAATATTGCTAGCTATACAAATTAGCTAATTAAACATAACAGTTAAACGATTTCGTGATTGCATTTTCCGCCTGAATTCCAAAAATCGATAAAAATTTATCACATTTTCTTGAAAAGAGCGAAGATATTAATACTTATTTAACATTTTCTGCAAGTTCAATGGCAAAATGTAGAAAAGGAATGAGTGAGAAATGAAAGATAAAAGATGGATGTAAGCATAGACATTTAGCAACAAATACCAAAACTTGAGTTACTCAGTTAACATTAGGGCTCTGCCCTAACATACATATAATGAAAGACGAACAATGTATAAGTATCTGCAAGTTTCTTTCTTTGAAACATTTAAAAAAAGTTACTTTTTTTATACTTTGGTGAGAATCTTTGATACTGAGAGGGTGATCTTATCAACATGCCGGATTTTTAACAACTAAAAAATGTTCCCCTTCCGACGCCTCTTTTCTTGCAGGAATATCGTCGAACATTTCATCGTGATGAGAACTCATTTTTAAGTATTTGGGTCGTTCGTATTTACATGCTTCTGCACAATATTTTGTTATCATTTTTCATGGCGGTTGATGTAGTATATAGTGCATCTCAAAATTTTTTGATATCCATCATCTACATGGTTGGATTGGCTTGGATTAAGTGTGCACTAGTACAGGACATGTCCCACTTATCCGATGGAATGGAAATTATCTTCGGACCAAAACTTGTATATGTAGGCTTTGAAGCATCCATGACTTGTTTCGCAAAATTAATTTTTCCGTAGCCTGCTAACATTTGAGTCCAATAGAAATTCGCTCTTCATATTTTCTATTGATTAATGCGATGAATTTTATGTGTGTTTATGTATGCAGATACTTGTCTTAGAGCATCACCAATCTAATTTTCTTAATAATCCGGAGTATCTGGAGTGGATCTAACGATGGGAGATCTTCTTCTGATAGTTGGTAGGCATCCAGGTGTTACTTTCTTTTGCGGACTAGTGCTCCAGATTCCTTAAGAAGGTATCCTGCGGTTTCTTCAACATCTCAGCAAAATCTGCAGGATCCGCTGCCACTTTCCAGAGTTTCTCTTAAGTTTACAGTAACCTGAAAGGTACAGTGCAGCCGGTTTTTCTTAATGCGCTGGTAGTTTATGTTCATATTTATACAGGCTTTACTTCTTTTTAGTGGGAGCCGTGGCTCAAGTGGTTAGTGCGTTGGATCGCTGAGCGTGAGGTTCGAGGTTCGAATCCCAGAGAACACCAAAAAGTTTTTCACGGTCCCACCTCTCGCGAATGTCTGACAAACGTCCGAGCGTAATAACTGTCAAGAGAAAGCTTCTCAATTTGCCTTTCGGATATGGCTCTAAACTGTAGGTCCCTTCCATTTGTGTGAAAAATATAACACGCACAACACGAATGTGCGCGAGAAGCTAGGCCCTGGACCACATACGGTCCGTTGCGCCAAGAATTTGTATTTTTTTTTTTTTTACTTCTTTTTAGGTTATAATTCCCGAGAAGCTCTTTGACTCGTATAGTTTAGCGGGTTGGTCCCAAAGTTTCTCTCTTTTGCAGTCTTCCTTCAACTGTATCTCTTCCCACATGCCCTGGTACCCAGTAAAGGGTGACTGTTGTTCTCGCACTTCATGTTGCCTCGATTTATTGCCTCCTTTCGGAACACGTTTCTTCAGTTTGCGATTCCAGAATTTTTATTGGTGATTTACAAGCATTTTCGCAGTATGACATTTACATATGATACGCTCCAGTATTTTTTACATCCCCAAACATGTTTAAACGTTTGTTTTCTTTCGGTAGTAAACAGGTCTGAGCTTTGCTAACTTCTATGTAATAGAAGTACATATGTACATATGTATGTACGTTTATCATATGCCTTTCATTCCTTTCGTTGATGGGGGATTTAAGTTTTTTAATAAATGAAATATTCCGCAGAAATGGCAATAAGACACCACCTTCTAGAGCTCTTCTATTAAATGTTTTCCCAATAAAGCTGTCCGCTAAGCTTGGGTTGATGATTTTGACGTGAAGCATTGTTCTGGTCAAAAATTTATCAAAACCAAATATGAAGAGAAATATTTAAGTGTGAGCACTATGTGCATGAAAGTGTTTGTGAACGACGGTTATGGTAGGTTTTCTTTAAAATGTAGTATTGGTTGCTAAATTCAGATCGCGACTTAAACGAGGTAATATTCACTTGACTGACAGTCAAACCAAATTTGAATTATTCTTTCACACTAAAATCTTTGTTTTGAGATTAAGTAAAGCGCCCTTATTAGCACACAGAATTTTCACATACTTAATAGCTTTTGAAAATAAAGAAAGTAAGTGGCTTTTACTACTTTCACTTTAAGTAGCAAAAAATCACTGAAAATTATATTAGTACCCACTCAAATTTAATTTTAACTATTATATCTTTTTTTTCTTTCTTTCTCTAGTTCTTGGACATGTTTGGCTGGAATTAAGGCAGGAATGGGAAACTAATATTTAACGCAAACATTCCATACACAGCTTAGTTTCTCGCAGCCATTTGTGTCGTGCCCCATATGGGATTTTTCGCACTAATGGAAGGAACCTACAATTTAATAATGCGAAAGCCTTAATTGGGAAGCTTCTCATGATAGCTATTACTCTCGGGCTTCTGTTAGACATCCGGGCGTGGTGGGACCGTAAACATTCTTTTTGGTATTTTCTAGGACCAATGCCACCACGAGCCCTCATTTGACTATATGTGTAAATACGTTTTTTTTTTGTAGTCTTTTGATGATTTCGCAGAAAAAGACATTCTGTGTTAAACTAATTTTTGAATGCATTTGCTTACAATAATTATCAGAGTAAACATATTGTTTAATTCATTTTGTTTGTTTGATTATCATGTTCAATAAATGTGTAACCTACAGATGTCTAGCTTTAATTCTTTCTGGTGCAATTGGTAGTTCAATCAAAGTAAATTATCGCATCCTGTGGAATTGTGTTAAGATTCAGCCTTTAACTTCCCAAATAGGTTTCTTGGTACATGGTAGTCCAGTATTTGCATCAAAAAGTTATCCGACTAATTGTCCGTTGTCATTTGCGACTGGTTGTGGTACTAGAATTTTACGGCTGAATTTACTTACTTACTTATTTACTTAGGCGGCGCTGGGAATTTACTGCCTCAAGTTGCGCACTCCAACTTGGTTGGGGTCCTCTTCTACTTGTGAGTGCCACCTTAGGCGAAGGTGGCCGGAGCATTGATATCTATTCGCTTCACATGTCTAAACCATCTTAAGCAACTGATGTACAGTTTTTTGACTAGGTTCATGTCGCTGTACAGCTCGTATATTTTATCGTAAAATGATTGTGCCTCCGGCGTTGGCTTGTGAGTTTCGCACAATTTGTTCAAGAATGATATTAAAGAAGTCAGGTGACAGCGCATCACCTTGTCTAAATCCTTTTTTGACATCGAAAGTACCGATGAGGTCACTACTAACCGTGATATAGCACCAAGCCGTCTCTATCGTCATCCTCTACAGACCAACGAGTTTGGCAGAAATGCCAAAGCTAGACATGGCTGTATATAGCTCGTCTCTCTGATTGCTGGCATACGCAGCCTTAAAATCGATAAAAATATAGTGGGTATCGATTTAGACTTCTTGGGTGTTTTTCTAGGATCTGCCAAAGTGTGAAAATTTGATCGTCTGCGGACTTTCCTGGCCTTAAATCACACTGAAAGAGGCTAATCAAGTTGTAGACGAAGGGTTTCATTTAATAACTCGAACGGTAGGCCATCAGGTCCAGCAGCTTCGTTAGATTCAAGCTTGGATATTACTTCATTTTGACCAAATAGGCGGAAGTTTTGGCTATCATCGTTTATGTTGGGTGTTCTACCTGACAGCGGTATGTTGGTCTTCATTGCTGTTATGCAGTCTGCAGAAAAAGTTTCTCTATATTCTTAGCACCAACTGTGATTCTACTACATATGTACATGGTTTTCATTTTTTTCTCCACAGGTTTCTGTACGGGTTGGCCTTATACCTTTTCTTTATCTTTTGGTAAAACTTCTGTACAGTATTCCTGGCATACAAAATTCTCAATATTTTCGATCGCGTGCTTCTCTTGATCTTTTTTCTTCTTCATCTCCTTAGCTCATAGAGCTTACGAGCAGCCTTCGTCCTTCTTTGCAGCGCCGCTTTTTCTTGCGTCTTGTTTAGCTGCATGTGCCTTTCAGCATTCTTCGTCAAACCAGGGGTTTCTTGGTGGTGGTCGAGTCAGTTGCAGTAGTTCTTCCTTATTTTGTAGCTTGATATATTTGTATTTGTACCTTGGCTACAACAAGGCAGTGGTCCGAGTCAATGTCAAAAAGCCTGAGGCCGTTGCCAGTCGTGGTGTTGTATAGGCTGTATTTACCAACTGTCATACCAAACCATCAGATGTCAGTAGTCTACTTCGGGCATTCGAGTGCTGCCTTTGGCCAGTTAAGTGCTCCTCCGCCACCATCCCTTTTTCAAGACCCTGCCTCTATCTTGAAAGTCATACAAGGTACATCGTCACTACGTGCATCAATCAATTCAGCACTGAAAAATTCTTTACAATGCATACACGGAACCTTAGTAAAAAAAACTGTTAATCCTCCACATAACAGGTGCACTTCCATGTTACAAACGAAGAAGAAAAAATCAAATCTCTAAAGCAGAACATTTACACCCAGCCGAACAGGTTACCTCGGATGAACATGAACCTCAACAATGCGCCAGCAGTATGCTGTGCATAGTCTTGTTGCTTGTCCCGCCGCCATCAGGGAATCGCTGTTGGATGGAAACAGTTAAAAAATAAAAACCTCAAAACTCATCAAGACAGTTGTCATCTTTATGCTTCTGGGGGCTCTCTAATGATCTACCTCTCGTTTCATCCACCTCTTTCCCTTGTCACAAGCTTTATAAAAATGTTTTCGTTTTTTTTTCTCCTCCACCTCCTCCTTTTACTTCTCTCTTTTTGTTTTTTTTTTTGGATTTTGTCAAGTGAACATGATGATGATGATGGAATTCAACTCAATCTTGTTGTGTTACTCTATTCACTTTTCCAAGAGCGCAATCGGTGTGGAGCATCTTCTTTGCATGTCTCTGTCACAAAAGTATCTCTCTTTATGCAAGCAAAGAATGCTTGAAAAATGATGAAGATGAAGTGGAAGTGAACTTTTCAGGTGCTAATGTTAGTTCAACGGTATTTGTGCAAAACATCAGCCATCGCACAGCAGCCATACCTAGCTGCAACAACAACAACAACCGCAGAAACGGTTTGGATAATTACTGAATGAGTAATTCATCGTTAGGTTCTTCTTTGCTTAGTAATTAAGGAACCAAGTTGGTTTTCTTGTCGTGAATAGTGGTGTTTGTTTTGCATGGTATCATGCTAGTGCGGTGTCATGCGCCTATCATACAAAAGAATTGCAGAAGAAATAGCAAACACCGCGTCGAGAAAAGACTAATGTTTAACGGCATAGCCCCTGATTATATTGAGTTTTGGGAAAGGAATGCTTTAAGTAAATAGGAAAAAACTCAGACAAATGTTAAGCATGGGATATTTGGCATCATGGTGTTTCTATTGATATAAAATAAATAACTCCGCAAAAAATTGGTTTTCTGGCCCATTTCGAACCTGAAAGATAGATTGGAAGGGAAACGACTAGCAGACACCACTACCTTTACGTGTGATTCCAAGAGTAAGGGCCATAATATCTTTTGAATTTAAGTAAGTTTTTGTTTGATTTGTACCATCCGAACGAAAAAAAAACTGACAAGTTGCTTATTATATAGAAACCAAAATAGAATTTCAATTTTCAAAATCTCAGACTGGCCGTATCCGCTGTAACATGAGTCTAGCATGGGACTGACACTAACTCCAATGACACACAAAAGACTCATATCATGGAAAGCTTAAGGGGCTCAGTATTTTCATCAACTAGGGCACCCTGTTTGGGCAAAATCAAGAATCTTTTATATCTTAAACAGTCAGCGAAAGCTAACTATATACTTCATACAATAATTGACCATAGCTGACACTTTAAAAGTAACATCTTATATAATGAAGTCAAGTAAGGCCCGGCATAATACCGATGAGGTGAAATTAGCTTTATGTAAGCTTCAATCCAATAAAGCTGTTGAAGTTGACCCTTCAAGTGTGGAGCAATACTCCATCCCCGGTGCAGTGGATAATGAGTTACCCCGACATAAAATTTTTTCCTGCTCATTTCGGGGGATTATTTCCAAGCTGAAAGTAACGCAAAGAAGTTATTAAGGTCTACTTGGTTTTGATAATTAAGTAATCAATTTAAAACTGTTGCACAGAATATTTGTTCTTCTTTAACCTTCCTATACCCGCGTGAAAAAAAATAACACGTATACCCGCGCACGGTCTCTGGGACCGAAATTCAAGAGCCCGTAGTTTCTCTTCTACTTCGAATATTTTTATGAAATTTGTTTTAATCAGTAGAGTGATATATTGTTAACGAAATAAAACAAGTTCATATTAGTTATAGTATTTAACAAATAAGGTACACTGCGCTAAATTGCACCGTTACTAAAATTTTTCCAAAAAGCGTAATTTGTCGGTCTCACAGACCAATGCGCGGGTATAGGAAGGTTAAAAAGGTGTTTAATCAACTCGCTCTGAAATCGATTAAGTTTGCTTTTCCCCACTGCAAAATTTTCCTAAGGTCTTTGATTAATAAGCAATAATATGTACTGAATTGCTTCACCCACAATGGCATGACTTCAACCTAGAATTAACTATAAAGAAGAATAGATTAAAAGTGATATTTCCATATTTCTTGTAATTGTTACTGCAGCTAGTATATTCCATTCAATACTCGATGTCAAACAAGCATCTTCACGCTCTACATGAACTTCTTACGGCTCAGCATAAAGCAATGCGTCGAATACCTCAGGTCTTTGTTTCTTTAATATTTATTATTTCGAGACGTACCGCTTCTTTAACTAAGTGCTTAGTATCATGGAGTATGACAAAATTACAAATTACCACCGTTGCTCCTGGGCATTATTAATGTGGTTTTGCTGCTCAACATTTAACTTTATTTGCTGAGTTTTGCCTCGACGCACCACACTTCATGTGGTCAACAAAAAGGAGAAAGCGAAAACTCCACGTTGATTATTCAGCTTAGAAGGAGTACTGGATGAGTAGAGTAAGTACAAGTAACCCACGAAACTGAAAAATTGCATCAACTTTTTTTTTCTATAACATCGCTTATGTGGTAATCTTCCGCAGGCAGAAGATAGAGATCATTAAACCTTTATACATTAAATTAGCGTATGATAACTTCACAACAATCAATACTGTAATCATGACTAAAAGATCGATAAGTAACCTTATATAACAAACCCTCCTCTCAGAGAACATTCGCAAAGTAAAGAACGCCTCCTTTCAGGGATATGTTGTAAATTGTTGTAATTAAATTATATAACTAATTGAACTAAGTTAAAGTATGCATTGATTTGTAGATACATATGTATATTGAATAAAAAAAATATTCAAGCAAAAATAAACTCTATTACACACAATTCTAAAGTGTGTTTCTTCAGGGGTGTCCGGAAAATAAATTTAAATAAAAATACAAGACATTAACTCTCGATCTAAAAAATGCTTGTATTTGAAATAAAATTACTTATCACTCTTAACATTCAAGGATGATTTTGGACATATGAGTACCGCGACTAATTGCTAATATCCTTTTGGTTCAATTTCTAACCAATTTTCGAGCATCTGCGGCCGTATATATGTATGCCATAACGGGCCGTATATTGTCTTTCTTTGAAGCAACGCGTCAATCGTTGCTGGTTTATTCACGTATGTATCTAAACAAGCAATTTGACGTACCCCCACAGGAAATAATCGAATAGCGTTAGTTTGCAAGTTCTTAGTGGCGAATTCATGGGTCCCAATCTGTAACCAAACTTTGTAGTGTCCTTTGTCGTATTCAGACAAATGTACATAAGTCTCATCGCGGAACACAATTTTGCTATAAAATGCAGCGAAGGCCCTATGCACGCCATGATACAATGGCTGCAATTCTTGCATTAGTTAAATCTTATTAGGAATTAGGCAAAAATCCTTTCGCAAAATGTTCCAAGTTGTAGACGGCATAACTTCATTTTCTCGAATGCTCTAAATCGCAGATCAAGTACAGTTACAGACACAGTAAAGATTTGGGCTTAATTCTGCTTCAAACATTTTTAAATCGGAGCCCAAGCTCCTGTGCATGCCTGCGATCTGACAAATTCGGGTCTTCAATAGCACTGGCCTCACCCAACTGCGGCGATATTTTCTTCGAAACGCACTGGTGTCATTCTTGTTTTTGAAAACAAAAACATTCACACTTAAAAAAAATTGTAACAGCTATCCCTATCGGAGAGGCCCAATGGCGGCTCTAAAATAAATAGACTTAACGATGGAAGAGGCGGTTTTTTGGTCACACTATACCGTTAAAAAAAAAATTAGTTGTTGAAAACACAATACAGTGGATGTCGAGATCAACCTCATCTTTAAAAAAAAGATACTCGAGAAATTGTCTTTCGGAATTGCAAGCAACTCTCTCAGATCAGCTGACATAGTGATTGAGTATCAAAGGTAACGTAAACCGCTAGCTCTCAAGTCTGTTGCTTAAAATCGTTTTTCTATTATTGTGGAGAATTTTTTTAATAAACACACTCCATCTATTTAACATACTCGTAAAGTTTGCTTGCCTTTGATAAGAACTTCAACCATTAGCAGGTAAACTTATACTCCACCTGTTCATCAGGCTTTAAAACTTTTTATCCTTCAGACACAGTACTGCACTTTGCTGCGCATAGATGTCAAGTGTAATTGGAATCTCCTTACTGGCAGCAATTCATTTATTTGATAGAGTCAGCAATTCGAAACATCTACATATATATGTATGTACATAGGTACGGAATTAATGGGAACATAAATTCAACTTTAAAGGAACTCCACTCTACGTGAGCATTCTGGTTTATGATTTATGCCATTCGCAATAGCCCGTTCCATTCTCTTCCACCAGAAGTGTGTCAACATTTTCATTACCAGGACGTTCCCGCTGAGTGCAAGCATTGGAAGTGAGAACGAATGTACACCATCCGCCTACCAGCTTAATTTTTCCATAACTTTTCCGCTATGCCCGTAATTAAGTGCTTCATTTAGACATTCCATTATCAACAAGCATTTGTTCTACAACATCATCACGCGCACGTACTCCATTGTAATGCATATACCTCCATCATTCCACCTATGGAGAGGTGCATGCAAACCAGCATGTGAGCCAGCATCTTCTGATGGGTTCTCCTTTCGTAAAGACGAGTCGTCAACGATGATGAAGAAAGTTCATCATCACAACGCCGACGACGACGATGACGAGAAGTATCTGTAAAATAATAAATCATGATGGATGCGTGCACATGCATAAACATTGTCTTCCTTGCTATAAAACTAGTGCAAAAGCAGGAATTTTTGCGGTAGCCACCAACACCACCAGCAACACTATTGCGCCGAGTGTTAGAAAGCGGATGCCACAAGAACCGACCTCCTGCCAACCCAGTGCGCCCCGTCATTCTTCATTATTTTTATACGATTCAGTTTCCAGGGAAATTCTGCTGTTCGACTTTTTGTTGTTATCCATCTGTATGCTTGATTGCATTGATTTTTCATTCCGAAATGGAATCGATTTCCACAAGAATAATGCAGATGAGGCAGAATGCTTGGAAAATAATGAATTACACCAATTTAGAGGTGAATTAGAAGTTAACATTTGAAGGTCGTGCAACATTTGAAGGTTTTGTTATTGAAATGTTTATCTTGTATGGATATCTTGTTCAGATAACCCTTTGCCTTTTTGTTGAAAATGTATCAATGTGAATAGATATCATTAGAAATGCTTGGATTGAGTGACTGTAGTTTGAGATTTTTTTTGTTTCCACTTTGACCTAGAAATAGTTCCCCGGATATGTGTTAAATTTAACACATATTTTGACGCGCGATAGTATTAGACTAGAGTCTAGATATATGAGAAAATTTATAGAACAGGTCAGACGAGATTGTGACCCAACTACTTATATTGACTAACTTACACACATGGTTACCTTACAGTCACTGATTAATCGCAGGAGACAGTATGTTAGACGAACACTTGTCGTTCCAACAACCACTTGTTTTGCACTCCTTTTGGGGGGGAAAAGTTTGACAATTTTATAAAATGCATTATGTCGGGTCGGGTGCTATGCTCAATGTTTATGTACAAATGCAGATCTCGGCATTTTGCTGGGTCTTCCTTCACTTCAGAATAAGATGCCCAGCACATAAACTAATCGTCATTAAGCTTGTCCTCTTATTTAAGTCATTTATCGGCAAATCTAAAAATTCTAAATTGTATCGCAATACTGTTCAACTTAGCGAGCCATATCACGGATTGCATAACCGGAAGAATTAACTTCAGCCCTCCTTTCAGAATTTACATACATACAAGCCGATATAGAGACGTTTTTTTGCATAAGAATCTTTAAGGACCAAACAGCCCGTATTAAGTAATAGAGTGCGATTTCCACACTATAAACTCACCTTCTCTTCTACTCCCGATTCTCGCGACACTGCCAAGTATTTCATAGTTTCGTTACTCTTCATGATGGTTGCCACCTTATCCCTAACTGCGTCCAAAGCAATCATAGAGATGACTTAAAAACGGGGAAAGGTGGTGGAGTCGAGATTCATCAACATCACTCTTAACCTTTTGTCTGCTAACCTTCAAACCGGCACTTTACATTATGCGTAGCATCTGCCGATTCCTAATCACCGCATACATTTTAAGACAGTCAATTAAGTTCAAGTATGTCTGAAGCTGAACAATTTGAAGTAAATGATTTTGTTTTTTTTTTTTTTTTATAACATATAACATATTCAATCTACGTATGTTCCATTTATTTAATTATTATGGTACATCACACTGAAGGGAAGGGAAGCTATCCTAAATCTATAGGCAAAAAGCAAAACGTAAAGAAAAATAAAAAAGATGACTTATTCAATGATTTTCAACAAACATCAAAAGCTTAACCTAGTTTATCTAAGTGGAATAAAAGCTGACCTTCAAAACTTACACAACCGTATTTTCTTTTTCAATCCACCATTTCTCGTACACCAATATTTTTAAAGCTTTGTGCTCGGGATATAGTGAGAAACAATGGTATCCCTTTCGCACTCACTCCCTAGGATAAGGAAATGTTCAATAATTAGTTCTCACATCAACTCTTTTGGTTTAACTTTATAGTCCTTCTTTAAAGCAATATTGTGCCACAAAATAATAAATAGAAAAAAGATATCAAACGAGGCTAGTGTTCCTTTTGCCTTGGTTTCCCCTAATATCCCGCGCTTGGCAGTCTTATTATAGGGTTCTTTTACTTAAAACTGATAATAAAAAAGCCCCGGCTGAGATTTGAACCTACAACTTTAAAAGCCAATGTACATATCATCCACTTGATAACTGGTACTATGACAATTAATATATGTAAGTAGTGTGCGTAAATTGGGTACAACGCACTGAGATCATCGTTGCAAACTGATCCACACTTTTATGCAATTATTTGTTGTAGGTAAGTGGAAGTACGAATAATAAGAGCTATGGAACTTATCACAGGGCTCATTGCATACAGCTTTTACAAGGCACTTAATTAATTAAGAGTCAAAAGGATTTTTCTTGAAAGCTTAGATATTTTCTGCAATCAAATAACTACTTCCGCTTCTTCCAAATACTTGTATGACAAAATTCATGAACAATCAGCAAAACGTTAGGCACGAACATTCAAAAACTTTGGGTCTTCAAAAAATATTGGTGAACTTCGGTTCGCCCCATCGCTTGAATCGAATCAAAACAATTCACTAGCAAACTTTTTTTTTGCATGGCTTCATTAAGGCAGATGTAAAATTTGTAAACGATAAAAAGGTACAGAAGTTTGCTCGAGCGTTGTGACCAACTGGAAAAGCCTATTAAATTTAAAAATCTTAATGCGGAATTAGACTCTACCAAAAGTTGTTCTTTAATTTTTCATTGAACGTGTCCTTTATAAATCCAAACTTTTAAAGCACTCTTGAAGTCTTGTGCATTATCCATTGAGCCACAGAACCCATCATTATATGTGGTTTATAGTGAATGCGATGAAAATGTGTCTCTGTAAATGGCTGCTAAGGCATTTAAAAGTCAGTCTGGGAGACTGGTTAAGTAGAATATATGTATGTAAATTTTGGAATTTGTGATCAGTAGCCAAGAAATTTCTATGAATGTTAAAATGTCAACACTTCTGTTAAAACAATGTAAGTATTAACATTCATCTAAATAAGAGAACAACTTTTCTGAAAGAGAGTAGATCTATCAAACAAGCCCTGGAAAGCCTCCAAGTTTCCATTATTAACTATTTACAGCAACATTTTTGTCCCAGAAATGTTAGCTCCGCCCACTCAGAAGTAGTTCTGTTGGGAAATCCGTACAAGTGTAAAAGCCTCCTAAGACGAGGTAAAACAGAAGATTAAGTGTAGCATAAGCTTACAAAAACAAAACCAATAAAAGTCGTAATTTGATTTCAAAACAACAAAAGGAACTGTGATTGTTGGGAGTAATCGTCACCATTTAGTCAGATGACAAATTCTCAACACAAATCAAGTGAGTTTTTGCAAATTTTCCCAAACATTCTCAACTTCTCATCAATAAAGGAAAAATGAATCTTGTGCATTTCACCAGGAAATAGGTGATATTATCCTTCGAAACTACACAAGCTAGACAGACCGAAGCAGTTCATGTCAAACCACTAAATATCTTGATGTAATACTAGACAGACTTCGCTATACATATATATATATGTACATACATATGCCTATTATGATAGTCAGAGTCATAATACTATACTCATACTCGGGAGAGTAAAATTCACCAACCACGTAGAATATATGTACACATTTCACATCTTGATGACGTTGGTTTCTGCCCCTATATGAATAAAAAATTTCTTTAGGGTTGCAATAGATCCATTGTGGCAACTAGTGTTTTATGAAAGCGTAGCTGCATGTATGTACTTATCCTAACTAAAAAGCCTCGAAATGGAGCAGTCCTCTTTGGGACCAAATCGGATAGGTGCATTATGATTTGCTTCTCCTCTTCATTTATACAACTTCTGCAGAAGTGATTTGAAAAGAAGTCCAGCCGTTAGCATTTTGGCCTATCAAACAGTGTCCCGAGAGGACGCCAATTATGTACCTGACTGATAGGTGATCACTTTTGCATAACCAACCCTGCACTGCGTTTTTGATCCAGTTTATGCCCGCTAAATACATAGCTTATAAACATTTGTAAATTCTAATATTTAAGGCCATCTTATGCACCGTGTTAGCATGGTCAAATTATTGAACCCATATTCAGCATACGATACCGAATTGTTCACATAAATATTTTTCAAAATGAGTACCATTTCCAATAGACGAATCTTATCAATGAGATCTCTGCGAATCACAGAAAACTTACAAAACTATAAGGTGAATGGCCATTATTACAAAAAAAAAAATAAAAAAAAATAGTATGTACAAATATTTGATCCAACAGAACCACATAGTTCAGGACCTTTCTGGCTTCTTGCGACCATTCGTGTTGTTACATGACCCATCGAAACCAAAATTGAGAGCCTTTCTCAGGATATTTTTGTATTACTTTCGGACGTTTGTTAGACAATCGTGGGAGGTGGGACCATGAAAAATCGATTTTGGTGTTTTCTGGAATTCGAACTTCGAACCTCCCGCTTACGAGTAGTAGTGTAACGCACTGATCACTAAGCCATGGTGCCCATTATTATAAGTCCCTTATTAATCGTTACACTTTGGTTGATGTACATATGTCCACCATCAAATCAAAGAAAACTCATTTGACCTCCAAACTGTTTTCCATTTTTTACATTTTTCCTCACTGTCATTACTCTGATTAATAGCTTTTCTACTTTCAGAGCCTACATACATATGTATGTACATATATCAAATATAAATGCAATTCCAGGACAGCTTCCTACCTATGCATTTACGATATCCAAGAACTGGTATCAATCAAAAAATTTACTACTTTTTCCTGCTTGCTGAATTGATTGAATCTACCTACATTCTTCAACATTCTTCTTCTCTGTTACCATCGAAAGCTCAGTTTGGTGGCTTCTTACTTTCTGCGTGCTTATTTCTCTCCGCATTGCTTGCGCACAAATTACACTATACTGAACTGACCACACATATACATATTTTCCAATTCAAAGAGACAAGAAAAAAAACATCAACTAAAGCCTATGCAACGTTGTATTAGAATTTAACTTCGTCGACGGGGAGAAAGTGAGCACAGAAGAACGAAGAACGGTACGAGCGAAAAACGGAAACACGATACTGGGAAACTGAGAATCCCATCATACTGCCGGAATGGAGAAAGTCGTCTTTGTTAAGTGTAAAGATGCTGTCAGAGAGAAAGAGCGCGTTTAGCGCAAAAAAATCTTAGAACACTGCAACACACAAAATGAATTATCGCAGTTGGTAGCAATAAGATACTCACTTACTGCTCATACCATGAAGGATGAAGATACAATTATGGTCGTATCTCTGGCCTGAATATTTTTACAATTATATGCGGTCGTCGCACGATGTCAATCACTCATTCAGTTCGCCGTATCTGAGTGTGTGATAAATTTGAATCTAATGGGAGTAGAATGCTTCTTAACTTTGTTGACGATAGTCGGTTTGTTTGAGGCGGCGAAATCGGTTAATGGACTTTTTTTTATTGGTTGAATGGAACTTAATAGGTGTATAATCGATTCATTCAAATTGTGCCATATGTGTACAATGGTGTGACATTGGTTTAGGCCTCACAGATGATGGTAATTGATAAAATTCAACAGAACTATCACAACTGAGCTCTGTGTATAAATTTCGACTCGAAAAGTCAATGAGTCGTCACTGACTTGTGTTCATTTTCAGAGTCTTCGTGGATCGCCAGAATAACTTAGTATCTAGGTGTTAAAATTGAGTCCCTTTTATTGAGAATTTCGAAGAAGAATGAAAATCAATCTGATGCTAATTTAAAATGTGCAAATTCAAGTGGTTCCAATAGAATAATAATAAGATATAATGGGATATTTACGATGTGTTAAGGCTATAAATATACAGCTGCAGCGGGTTTAGGTTACGCGCTGGGGGTATTACCCCCATAGTCGTGAAAGAAATGTTGAATGAGAAAGATGAAATTGTGACATATGAACATATGTATTTGTGAAAATATGAGTTTTCTACTTACTACGAAAATACGCAGGCTTAGCAATTTGCTTAGTAATTAGCACGGTTTATAATTTGATCGGTGTGAGATATGTGAAAGAGAAGATATGCCACCTAGAGTGTTTAGAGTCTAAGCCGAAGAATTTGCTAGTCAGCTAATTTAAAGAGCCCTAAAGATCTTAGACACCTGGAATGTGAACTGGTTATCAATCCCCAGAAAACAGAATTGGTGCTGTTCACGAATAAGAGGAAAATACCACAACTTCGAACTCCTTCTTTTCCTTTAAAACATCTGACACCACCAAAAAACTGAAGATAGTGCTCGACAAAAAACTAATTTGGAGAATAAATATCAAAGAAGGAGTTAAGAAAGTCACTCATACTCGAAGCCATCCTCAAACTTCTTCCGCTAGGCCTTTTTATATAAAAATTAGCGGCTATAAAAGACCTAAAGATCAGTCAGGCGGACAATGTAGAAACAAGTGATTACATAATAATAATAAACTATACTGAGAATGCCAAGTGCAGAGGCTACAGAAATTTACGCAGATGGCTTGAAGATTGATGGACAGCGATAAAAACAATATCTGCTACAGAAATATAGTCAAAGCTTGTGAAGTGTTATCGAGAGGCTGTGTTAGGGGAGGTTCGGCACTTAACCAGCTACAAGGCGATTACACGATGAACATCCTGCAGTGCACACTTAAGCACAAAACGGGAAATAAAGTTATAATAAGGCCACATAATACATACATATATGTAGTTCTCTGAGCACAAAGGCTACAAAAAGCTATTGGTTGTTGGCCAAGCCTCTGCTACCAAAGAAACAAATTATCAAGGAACTGTCCAACAAACCAGTGAATGACATCTGTGAATACATCAAATAGACAGAATGGTTTGTATTACAATCGCAGTAAGTAGTATATGTACTTAATAAAACATTACTATAAGATAGCTTATGCTACACGAGCTTATGAGTACACTTTCCACCAAATAGGCATCACAATAATTTTATAGTACCTCCCCTCTTATCTAATCTATTTAACCTAACACACTACACCAAAAGTTCACAGAAAGGAATCGTGGAGGATACACATACAGTTGATGAGAAACTGTACGAAAGACTGCTCAATTAGTACGAATCATTTCCATAATCATAGTTAAATTACGGATAAAAATAGGACCATTGCTTTTCCTATCCAGTTTTTCTGAAAATATTTTATAGATATTCTTGGTTTTTAATCAAGAATATTGCGTTCGACCAAGATAGTACACACATTATTTTTTTTAAATACGTCTTGCTTCCAGATATGTAAACTATTAGATTAAAACTCATCGCGACTAGCTTTGGCATATCATTTCTGGGACGTTTCCTTATTTGCAATTCATATTAAAAATAGAGATTGAAAATGTAATAATGTAAACTGTAATGTTATGCAATCAACCACAATAGAGGGAAGGAATGGTTAAAAACCTACCTATGGGTGATGCTCAATATCTGATTGTTTTGCACACAACATTAAGTAATAGCTTCATAGATAGCTTTTTGATTTTAGTTGTGACTAATATTCTCTTTCATTGATGACCTTTGGGTACTCTAGTCGAAATTTGATTGAATTCCGAAGCATTCAATCAACTTAAAAGAAAGACCAACAGTACTTTCTATGTTTCTCCAACTGTAGTCTAGGATAGAACAGGACATTAAACAACTTTCCTCTCGATTTAGCCTCTTTTTTCTTATACTTAGCAACGCCCTCTGGATGTAATGCGCTCTGACTATCCAAGTCATATACTGCAGTGAATTCTTCTTACTCACTTAAGCACGCATAGGTTTCGATGCCATCCTCTCCTTGTTGAGTTCTTATTTAATGTCCTTTAGGGGTTGGCCTTTTGTAAAATCGGGAAAACGATGCTAGGATTTCATTTATCGTGCATACTTTCATCTCCAGTGTTCCTTACCAAATCATGTCTGGCTAATTTGAATAAAAGCTTTTATGGACTTAAGTCTTCATTTTATTCTTGTTTGAATGACGAAGATGTTTAATGTCAATACTTCTACTAAATGGTTTTATGTGGCGCCGCGACTTGTACTATAAAAATGGTGTTTTAAATTCCGATAGACATTGAATGTAAAAAAAAAACAAATCAACTTTCTATCAAAAATCTTGTTTAGTTCGAAAAATCATAAGTCATGACTCTACTACACAATTGAAAATTGTTCGGACACAGCGAACCTTCTTGACGAAACACATTCTGTCCATATATCACGAATAACACGAACAATGTTGGCTTCCAAAGCGTCAATTATTTATTGTTTATCAGAATCAACCTGAGACTTCACGTTGCCCTAAATGAGTGCAGAGTGCTAATGCATCTGAAGCACTATGTTCAACATGTTTGAAAATTTGTGCATTTGAAGACACCTGAGTGACCTTGCGAGTAAGTAGGGCTATGTATCTAGATCGATTAACCCAAGCATGTTTCCGAATATAGCCTCATATGGGCTGTATTTTCCGGCTGTACCACAAAAGATACCCTCTTTTTATCATCAATATCTAGAGGCATGTCATGCTTGGGATATTGGCTGTGCGTTTAGTAGCGAAACTCATACGAAAAGCCCTTGAAGGTGTCATCTTTCTACTCCATAAGAATATGCTTGCATAACCCCGGTTGCATTCGCCTACGTTTAAAAGCTCAAGATTTGTTGCCGGTTTCTACTGATAAATCCAGATGCAATGATGTTTTTGGGTTTTGCAATGATGTATGTACATATATTCCACATATTTTACAGCCTCAGGTGAGAAAAATTGTGGAAAGAAAAGTTTAATTTTTAATATTTTTTAATAAATGCCATCATAGAAAAGAAGAAGAGAATAATTATACTGTCACCTTCTTTACATAAAAAAAAATAAGAGTTGCTTCGAAACTTATAACAGAACTGAATTTTTTGCCCTGATAATGCTACCCTTTAATAGCATTGAGAATGCTTTCAACAGTGTCAAAGTGGGAATTATTTGCATTGCCTGTGACAGAAGATACGTTTCGAATAAACTAACGACCATTATAAATGAAACTTGTGATAGACAATGTTTTACATTTACATTCCCTTGAAGAAACTCGAAATCATCATTGGAACCCCGTAAATCTTTGTTTTTTGCCATTTTATTGTTTCTTTTTAGCTAGCAGAGTAATTCGTGGATCCTAAAATCCTATCACGAAATTGTAAGTAAGCAAATGACATCTGGTCACTCTTTCACAGGATCACTGAACTAACAGCAAATATACCTATATGTACATGTAAAGGGGATGGTATAGTCAAATTTAACAAAAAAAAGTTATAGGTAGACGTCGCATTCACCACCTCTATATGGTCTCCCTTTCTTTTTTGCTGTAACGGTTTGAAAACTAAAATTTTATTCGTTTTTCTAAGTACCACATGTGGTCATGTTCATAACCATGAGACTTTTTTATTTCTGAACACATTAATGTTCAGCCTGTAAAATAACTCATCAGCTTAAGTTAACGTCTAAACGAAGGGAAATTTATTGACAGAAAACCATATGCGTTGGAAGTCGGTTGACCCACATGGGAAAACAGATTTGAGGCTTTAGAGTCTCCTAATTTTATCACACTCAAAACCTTTTTCATGCCTTCAACCATAAAACCTCAAACAGAGCTGAAAATTTTTTTAGGCAAACAAAATTAATTTTCAGGAGCAGCAAAATGATAGAGTGGGATAAGAAAGGACCGAAACTTGTAAAATGATCTATTACGTTGTCAAAAGCAAAACAGAATGTGGCGCTCGCGCGGTAGTGCGTTTGACAGGCATTGAACCGACTTACGATAGTATTTGTCAAAACACGCGACCTCAAAATTTGCAACACAAAATGTGGCTCCACGATGGTCGTGCGTTGAGAGTTTAGGAATATGGCAGAATTATGTTCTGTTTCCTCAAATTTCCCACACACTATTTTGCGGCAGAAAAAGGAGTAGAAATGTACTCCTTTCGAAAAATTAGAAATTTTCGTGGTTTGATTAGGAAACACAAATATAAGAAATAACTTCGAAAACGAATGTGTATGAATACGAAAATAAAAAAATATAAAACCTCTGCATACTCTAACATAATTAATTTGTGTTGAAAAAACATCAATTAGCAATTAAAAATGTTTACATATTAAATGCTAACAATTCGGAGTACATATACGACACAATGGTTTGCCTTTTTGCTAAAATCGAACAAGCCAAAGAATAATGTCAATCGAAAACAGCTGTGAGCTGTCAAAACGCGCGACCATAGTAGAAAATAGTAGAGAGTAGCTCTACTTCGACGTTGAGGTCGCGCTTACGATATTTACGATCAAAAACCGACCAAACGCGTGAGGTCACATTTTGTGTTACCCCATAAGAACCCATTGTTTCTACTCAATCTGTCAACGCGCAACCGCGCGAACGCCACATTGTGTTTCTACTTTAATTCAAAAGCTAAGCAAATCTTATAATATTATAACTTCAACAGTTGATAAGTACAGAAACTAAAAAAGTATAATCTATTCGATCATTTTGGATACCCTGGGTACTCTGCTAACAAACTGGATAGAATTTAACTTAGATCTCATAGAAGACGCAGAGGTATACAATATAGCCAGCTCTACGAGGGAATATATCTTCTATGAGTTTTTAACGGATACGTATAGTTGCCATTACAAATGCAGTAGCTTGATCCTCCATGCACCTCAAAGAAACATAACAACAATTCATTCATATTTCAGTAAATAAATCAAGTTCTCCATTATCTCTTAAAATTCAACCAAACCGAAAGCTTTCACCATTGTGCAGATTCAACAATCAAAGAAAAAGCTTTTTTAACACCTCGATGGTAACCTTGATCTTACTCAATGCTAAGGTCTTTGACGTCTGCTTTTTCCATTAGCAGCCTGAGAGAGTTCAAATGTTCTCTCTCTCTCACTCATGATTGGCGCTCAAACTCATTGCCATGCTCTCTCCTCTCTTTGTGAGTTTAAAGAACTCTCTACTGTTCATCCACTTTAACAACCAGTAGCAGGAAACATTTTTAAACTTCAAGAAGGGGAAATACATGCCACTCGATTTAAAGTTGAAGAATTTTCTTTTTTCTTTCCCTTCTTTTTTTTTGTATTTTCCTCTCCAAAATTATCACTGGAAGAAACTAAATCTAAGTGATCGCACTGCTTCTGTGTACAACCCAATACTCACTCACTGGAATGGTAGATTGGTGAATTTCTCCAGCACACGCTAAAGAAAGAAAAGAACTGGAAGAACGAAGAAGACCATCATCATCACCATCATCATTGCCGTCATCTATCGTTCTTCACTTCTTCACGTCGTAATTATGTGTTTCTCCCCTTTTTGAGTTTGGTTTTCTTCTACACACATGTGTAATTTGGAGAGTCTTTGGGAAAAGCATAAAAAGAGGAACGTTTACAGGTTCAAAGTCATTGCCCATGATGCAACTGATGTAGTAACATCTTTGCCAAACACCACCAAGTAAAAGAGAACCTTCTTCCTTTTCTGCCCTCGATTTCTTTTTGTTTTGTGTGTTCGTGGATACAATTGGATTACATCCTCTTTTACACTTGTGCGTTCTAACAATTTCAAAGAGTGGCAAAGGAATAGCTCTTATATTTCGCGTAGCAGTGTAACAGTGAGCAGCGTCAGAGGCTAATCAACAATCAAGGATTAAAAGGATTATTTCTATATTTTTGTGTGAAATTTTCTTTTATTGTTAAAAGAAAAAAATAAATCAATGAAACAAGAATAAAAAGTGAATTTGTGCTAAAGTGGATATTTTCATGACACTAGTGTTACAAATACATAAATTGAAAAGTGTTGTTTAAAAAGTGGTCCTTTGGGAATTCAATGACAGAGTTTGTACGGATACAAAAATAACCAACAATCACAAACACAAATATCGGTGGGATTATTTTGGATAATTTTCTACACCGCGGAATACTCAACTTTGGTAAGTGTAGAATTGATTTGCAAGCTCTTCAAAGTGATATTGTACATAAATGGCAAATCATGTGACATAGAGAAGCAAATTTAAAAGTGTCTGTATTTTGAAAATTTAATTAAGACGCACTTTCAAATAAAAAAATGCCTGCATTTAATGTCAAACTACGAGAATTATACTGCCACTTTAGGCAAAGAGTTATAAAAATTTATTGGCCGGAACCATTCACCAGGGCAGTTAGATTTTACAACTTCTTTGGAAATTAGGACATGATATGTGATATAAGAGAAGGGTTTCTTAAATCAATTATGGAATGCTAGCGCCATGCACTCATATAATAGGATCATAAATCAGTCCCGTCTACATTAAGGTCATTTAAGAAGTGGAGTAAAAATTAAGCGTTCCTTTCTTTTTAACCTGTGGAATCAGCGTCATTTATGTCAATAAATTATTTATGTCAATATTTAGAAGCATATTTTCTGAGTCCATCACTGGCATTTTCTCGGATTTATTTATTATATTGGATAACAATGCTTAGTTTTGCGGCTCAAAAATATTTTTCCAATCGTGACTAACACATAAGTGAAAGAGTTAACGAGCGAACTTGAACTTGAGTATGTCCGTTAAGAGTGCTATAGTTGGGTTTATCGTGGAGATAATGATAAACCGGTTTTATGTCCTGTATTCAGAACTATTCAGAAATATGGTTTTTGCCATCACAAAAATATTTATATGCGTTGCTGTCATAAGCAAGTTCAAGCAAATAATTCATTCAATCTACATGCAATGAAACAAGTTTTCACAAATTTTGAATCTTTTACAAACCAAAAATCTACAATTCACGGAAAGAAAAAATTACAATTAATAGACTTGCATTACATATACATATCTGACTAAAGTATATACATAGATTTGAATTACATTTATGGAAGGCTCTTTGTGTAGCTAAAACTTTAAAGGAAGTTACCTTATCTTCTTTAGTACTCCAAGTAATGCAATTCACATCATCTATGTGAAGCCGCCCAGATTTAAATCATAAAAAAAATAATTCTTTAATGAAGGCGTGAGCTGCTGTAATCATTTTAACACTAAATCTCGACTTTAGGCTGACTTCATTACGGATTAATCAGTTGGAGTCCAGCCACACTGTAGAAGAAGAAAATGATTTACTGAGTCACTCATGTGCAATGTTCAGCCTTAAGCTAGTAATATCCTGTAAATGCGTATTGTTGAACAAAGTATGAAAATTACCTTTGTGGTTTCTACATTTAATGTAGTGTGAGAGATTATGTATACTTACAGACAACTATATATTTTCTGGACACGGTTTTAGTTTTTGTAATATTTTTATGCAGATGTACATATGTATACATATTAATCCGACGCAAAATATGTGAAAATCTTTAAAAACCACATTCAAGAATATAAATTACCGATTTTTGAAATTTTATTAAAGTCGTGAAGAGTAGATATCTTCAAATTTTTGAATTCTTTCAATTATTGCTCATTTGAGAATGTTCCCATAAAAAGGAATCACAAGAAATGTTTCAAAGCATGCAATCTTTCTATTTCGAAATTTTGCAATTAAGAGTATTTCACTCACAAGTCCAATGAACAATTCTGTGGTATGGAATAAAGTTAAAAGACATCTGTAGATAAGTTAACGAAGAGACATACAAGATTCTGCCTAAAATGTAATTAAGTTAGAAAATAAATTTTCATATTATTGGGAAAATAATCTAAATTTAAGGAATTCATGCAAATTCAATGAACATTTTATAAAATTAACTGAGAACCTAACTAATCTATCCGCTTTTCACCAACTTGCCCTATGCAATCCAAGTGGAATTTTCTGACTCACACACCATAATGTTTTTGGTGTTATCACTGGCTTTTAAATATATAACGCAAATATGACATACTTTTAAGGTAAAAAAGGAAGATTCCGATTCCCTGACAAAATTCAGAAACATTTCCAAAACTATATTAAGCTGAACTTCCCATAAATTTATTTTGGATTCTCGAATTTAAAACGTCTCTAAAAATTTTTTCCAACGAGATAGCGATAGCACTACTAGCTGCGCTGTATGTACATAGGTGCAAAAAATTTAAAAAATTTTTAAGATTTGAAATTAATGAATATTTGAATATTTATGTATATTCTATTGTTCAATAAATTCCTAAAATGGTTCGAAATGGTATTGGTGACGTTACGGTAAAAAGTCAGGGTTCAAGTCAAGTTATTCGTTCCTTACGAAATTGTATATCAAAAAGCAGTTGTAAATGGTGAACAAAATTAAAGGCCTCATATCAATCGCAGAGTAACTTTTCTTTATTAACAATGAAGAATGAAAACAACCTGAAAAATGTTCACTCTCATTGCTACACGAGTCGCGAATTCGCTCAGATCTATTTATTTAGTCAGATTCTGATAGAACATAATCAGTCTACTTTACCGAAAGTTACTACAAGCTCAGTAAATTTCGCAGCCTTAGAGTACTTGCGGTCAGTTCTACTTGAAACTTATGTTAAACTATAGTTTACCATTATCCTATCCAATATTTGACATCTTACTGTCAAGTTTGTACGTTTGGAAACTCCCTTTTTTTGTTTATTTATTTATGTATGTACATACATATATATGTACATATGTATGCACCCCTGGAGCTAATGTATAACCTAATGCATCTGAGTTACAAACCACTACACCAATCTCTTTCTCTCTATCTATCTATCTTTCCAACGCCCGCACCGTGTGAAAACATGTAAAAAGGGTATTCATAACCCCTTGAGTGCGTGCAAATCATAAAAAAAAATATATGTACTAGACAGTAAGAATTTTTTGCCGTAGTGGCTGGAAAGAAATTAGATTTTATTCGTTTCGTTTTATGTTCAGTGGCTGGTTTTGTAATTCCCCAGCGGAGCTCAAATTTGCACCATCAGCGTTGCAAGCAAACAATATACCACCTATACTACCACTTAAAAATTAAAATATAAATATTTGGCTTAATACTTAAAGCGTAAGTTGTCCATGGTCTAGCTTCTCGCAATCATTCGTGTTGTGCTTGTTATATATTTTTTGTATAAAATGGAGGGACCTATAGCTTAGAGCCATATCCGAAATTAACTGAGAAACTTTCTCGTTACAGTTATTATCCTCAGACGTTTGTCATATATTCGCGAGAGATGAGACCGTGAAAAAACTTGTTTGTATTTTCTAGAATCCGAACATCGCTCTTTCCTCTTGGTAGTTCAACCCACTAACGACTGAGGCAAATAATATTCTTTTTCATCATCCAAAGATTATTACCAAAAGGCTTCTTTTATGGAAAAAAAGTAAAATATTTTTATGTCAAATATACATACATACATACCTTGTTCAAACTATAATTTTTGTTAGTTCAGAAAAACGAATGGTTAACAGCGATATTGCCTCACTACTCTTCTATATTCTAATGTTCTACATTTTTATTCAACATCCGTAGCATGCGTTCCTTTAATTCCTTGATTTGGTTTTCGGTAGCAATTTTATAGCCTATCCTTATCACATACGGCCTAATTTCACGAGCACTGAAACAATTGAAATTGAAAAAAAATAATAATAATTTAATGTTTCGGCCCCATGATCAATTCAATTTCAGCGAATGTACAGGAGAAATCTTTTAAAAAATTACCAAAAATTACTGTTTAGAGTTCACTAGTTCAGTATTCCAAAAAGTAAACCTCAATAAATAGTGAAAAATAATCAAAGAACAATTCCTGACAGTGAAGAGATTCATCAGCTATTTAAATCTTCATTAATCAGCATCAAGAGCCGTCTTCTTTCACACACAAAACAAATTATCTGTATACTTTCTTAAGTGCCCAACTTTCTGTCAGGTCATAGAGCAGCGGCACCACACCACAAAAAAAGACGCATTCCAACCGAAAATATTTAAACAGCTTCAGGTTAGAAAAGACTCGACGCCGCACTCGTTTACGTATGTAATTTGCAAAAATCTCCCAAATTCCCTAACGATTATGAGCAATTTAACAGCAAACAAAATAATAGCAAGTTATTTATCATGCTGAAAGCTCCATTTCGCTTATATACTTGTATGCTGGCTCGTCTTTGGCCACTTTGTAGAAAACCTGTTGTTCAGATTACTTCTTATTAATCTTGTAACAGAATCTCTTTCTTGTTTCCTCTTTTTTCTGCTTTTTTCCCCCGTTTTGGATAATTGCATTCTCTATTTTATGGGCGAGAAGACCTCTTTTTAATGTTGACTAGTCAAAGTTGACCATCGCACTTCTGTTGTCTTAATTCAGAAGGTGGTTTAAAGAAAGACGGGACACAAGACTGAATGATAAAGTTGAATTAATGTATATTCTTAATAGAGATGCAGAACGTATCGAAGTCATTATTAAAATTTGGATTTAATTTTGAATTTATTTTGAATTTCTAATTTGTAATAATATGAAGATTAGGGATATAGACGAACACATTCTGAAATTCAAATGAGCCAAGCCGGTTGCTTTCGAACAAAAAGAAAGAATTGAGAATGAAACTTCACCATGCAGACATTTCCCTGCCGTTTTTATTGAACGGCTGATGTGCTATCCATTTAATTGATGTAGAAACAATGACGGTGACAGCCGTTGCCCTCTCCAATACTTCCTGTTAGGAATCTGTAAAAACAAGATATATCAAAACGAAAGCCTACGCCTTACGTCAGCGGAAATTAGTTCACACACCGTGCTGAATTTTTATTTTGGTTACCAATCCTGCTTTTCCAAATGCAAGTCAATGTAGTCCCCTCATTTCTATTTTTCCCATAGTAAATTAAAATTTTCCACTAAGTTGCGATGACTAATTGTAGAAAGAAAATAATTTCCCAGACTATTAAGAATCTTCATGGCTATCAAGTTTTGTAGTTGGACATGAGAAAAGTGCCTGAAGATCTGTGGATAGATGTCAACAGAAATTGAGTATGTGATGCTTCTACAATTATTTGCAATAGCAATGGGCTTCATTTGTATGTGGAAAAGTTTGACGTGTAAGAAAATTAACTATTCAACAAAATGGTCAGGAGTTCTGTAATGCCACCGATCCCTAAAAATCTAAGATGTGCCAAATCTCTCATCAGTAGTTTCTCTAGAAATCCAAATACTGACAGAAATGGACAGGAAAAATATTCCAATTTAAAAATTGCGTATATTTTTGTATTTGAAATTACACGAGATGGTATCAAATAACTTTTCTTAGGCTCTCTTCGGTAAGTCGAAATTCAGTGACTTTGATCTGGACACGTATTAGCCAACATCTCTATACCTAAGGTATTCAGCCCTCTGCTTACAAGAAAACTTAAATGTAACCATGAAAATGTTGGGATAGTGAAATAACTGGCAATCAGTAACATCAGATATGAGATATAGTGGTGGTAGGCACAAATAGCTGAATAAAGATGAGCTCACCACTGGTTACTACATATACAACAAAACCGATGATCAGATATCGGGTTAGGTTGAGATATGCTATTCGAAATAAGAAAACAGATGCAGATATGATCACAGAATGTAGCCTTAATTTATGGTTGGCTAAGAATCAGTGATTTTTGATATCTTCAGTTAATACAAGGGCACTTGTTTGGAGGAGTCAAAAGGACACTAAAGCTACGCCTCAGCTCCTTAGAAAAAAGCCCTTTCGAACTACATACATAAAATTGGAGTGAGCATCAATCAAAGTTTGATCTAATTGAATTTTTATGTAAGTGCAATATGTACAAATGTATACAGCCCTCCCGACGCTACTCATAATGGCAGGCAATGCACGAACTTTTCATCGAGAGTTCTATGGATGTTAGCATGAAAGAACTAAGTGTTGCTTTGAGCCACACCGATGTGTGCTCCTTTAGAACAGCAACATTTAGTAGTGCGACATATATGTACTTGTGTTTCTTTGTATTCGAATGATATACATACATGTCTATGCATGTAAGTAATTATTTCTGTTTTAAGAGTTAAGAAATTGTTGTCGATTATGTGTACGTTGCTTCCAGCTTCTCCTCAAAAACTTTTTAGCACCCATGATTTTCATCAGGCTCGACTTTTATATTTTAATCCAAGAAAATTAGTTTAATTTAATTGAGAAAATTTATTTTAACCAACAATATTTAAATTTCAACTCTTTATGATTTTCAATTGACCATCTACTCTTCTAGCTTATCTTAAAAATAATGTTCTGTTAGTAAGTAGATCTTTAAAAACTAAGAGTATGCAATCCAATCTGTTTCATAGTAGCTATTTAAAAAGTTTTATTGCAAACAAATACTTTTCCTTACTTATACTTAAAGTTATTGGATGTAAATAAACATGTTCGTGATTACTAAAAAGTACACGTAATCCTTCGCAATGATTTTAAAGAGACTTTTATTACCTTCTCCTTTGTAAGAGTTCATTTGAAGAATAAAGTCATGTGAGGGAAATTGAGATCTTGAATCTTTTTTTTATTTTTACTAGGACTCAGCAAATATTTTTTTTATCTGATTGACTACATCTGTAGATAAATAAAGTACATGTGCCCACAATTTATGTTCTTGGAGTTTAGTTATGGATTGGTGATTTTATACAACCAGAGTCAGATCCTCAAAAATATTAGCTACTAGCTGACCCGTGCTCGCCTTGCTTCGCCCCCTGCCAGTTTTAAGGCAGAAATGTATTCTGAATTCCCCATGAAATAGTTTTGTAGGACATTGGGATTAGCGTTACCTGTCAGCCATTAATGTTCCGATAAGGTGGTGAATTTGACCCTGAATCTTAAAAGTGGGCATAAAGTTGACTTCTGTTATGCGTTTACCACCAAAGGAGGTCATTTGAGAAGCTGAGTTAAACTTTCTAGGACTCTCTAAAAAAATTTTTGACGAAGGATGATCACCCAATAGAATGCTCTTTGGTGGTTCCGGCGGTGCACCTATTTCTCTGAGCATTACTTTTCCGCTTGAACAACACAATTTAGCAGATTCTTTTGCCCACTTTTGTGCACCACAAGAGCTACAAACCTCAAACATTGTACCTAAATGCGACTTCTTTTCGTATGAAATGAGGCTTTCATATTGAAAACATGAATTTTTCTTTAGGCTCCACCGTCGGACAACATTTTCACCGATAAGAATAAACCGTTCACTAACAGAACCAAGTCTATTAACAGTGGAACTTTACACATTTCTCAGCCGAGACATCCGCCTAATTTTTGTATCTTTACTCCTTCGCCCAATATCAGGCTTTGAATATCTCTTACTCATTTTAGTTGACTCCACACATTCGTTGGAATACATACCAACTGATTCGGTTAAACTGAATACAATACTGAAAATGTGCAAACTCAATTATAACATCCCCAGTGGGAATCGCCACAACAACACACATAGACACAACATGCGCACAACCCATCCAGTATGCATGTATAACACACATCCTCCTATCGCCAGCCACTCGCCCCTGCTCATAAATTTAGCGGAGATGCAGCGAAAGGAGAATAAAGAACAAAAAAATTATTATCACCACTGAGACATGGTTGGGAGACATGATCAACGAAAAATTAGTCAAATTCTAAATTTTTGATATTGCTCAGCTCCTAGATGCCGTAGAATCATAATTTTGGACTTGAAATTTGAGTCTTTGAAAACTCTAAACGACAAAACTAATTTGATTAAAATCGACAAAGGCAAAGTTGATGTTATTTGTGTTTCAAAGTTTTTTTTTGTCTCTTTTCGTGGTCTCCCAAGCACAAAACTGAATAAGTAGCTTCATCTAAACCTGGTCCATGCGATTTCGTAATCAAAAAAAAAAAATCATTAAAATCGGTTCAGCCATTTTCTCACAAATACCGGACAAAGAAATATTAACTTCATTTTATAATAGTAGTTGATTTCCAGATACGAGTAGAAGTATAAAAAATTCACCGGAATAGTAAGATCCTTGGTAATGAAGGAGAATTTTACTTTAAAAAAAGGCATAAGCGCAACTTACAATCCCAGTCATGCAAAACTATTTAATGAGTGGTATTCATTCGAAGTAGCATTTACCTTTTCAGATGAAGCCACGAAAAATAGGACAGCATTTTATAGGACGCTCTATAAAAAGAGTTTCGCATGAGTTCGTAAACTGCAATAAGATCCTCTCATCACAGTTGTTATTGAAAAAAAAAACTGCACATACATATGTACATATGTATGTTGGAATTGGAAAATCGCTCATCTCTCTTGCTGCGCAAGAAAAGTAGTAATTGAGCTCGTCGGTGGGTAAAAATAACACCTTTTCCTTACGTAATTATAAGGAAATTAAAAAAAAAAAAACAGCAGAATGAATTACAGCTATTTATAAGTGCTGATTAGAGCTTAGATTTCAATAGTCTAGTCTTGAAATTATTGTAATGAATGCTTCACACTTGTGCATTCACTCGTACATACACATGTATGTATATCTTCAGTGTTTCTTTCTATATCTGATGTTATTGCGCACTCCGTGTGTTAGCTTTAAGTTGACAACTTTTGAGATAAGTTATATCAGGGTTTTTTAGTGATAACAGGCCCTTTAGTTTAAATTTGGCTTTTGAAAGACAAGATGTCCTCCTCTTCCTCAAAGTTTGCGCTAATATTTGTTTCTATCAGCCAGAGTCTGAAAGAATTTTATTGAGATTAATATGCTTTGTGAATAGTCCCACAATTAAAATTTTGCCGCTGTTTCGAATAAGGTAAGGTGTCGTTCAATGGAACATATTTTTAAATCCATCCATTTTTTTATACTCCTGTCGTATCCGTTCGCTCAGTGCAGTTTTAGTAGCTATGTACATCAGAAAGACGTTTATTGCCTTCGTGCGATATTCTGTTATAGTAAATATCTATTTGACTTTCCTCATTAGAATATTATGCTAGCATTTATATTAGTGAAAAACTAGGTTCAGAAATGTGTTTTGATTAATTCCAGATGAATACGAAGAAGATCAACCAGTGGTGATACAAAAGATGTCAGCTTCTAATACCCCTGTTTTTTTAAGTCATCCGTATATATTTGAGCTGGTTTTCGCTCTTTTGATTCTCTTTTTGGAAAAATTGTTTCAAAGTCACCAAAGTTGTTTAATTTATTAATAACTAATTTATTAATAACTGCACTTAGACAATGGACTAACGTATTATTTTGCTTTTACTTTAAGAACTCGAATTCCGCTTGCATCTTTATGGAAAAGACCGATGGCTCTGAGCTTTGTGTCTTCTTGTTTTCTTTGTCTAGATATCATTTTTGTCGTTCAACTCCAAGTCTTTAGCTTAAAATGGTCCACTGTAAAGCATCAAATACATATTCCATAGTTATGTTGTGTCCATGTCAATAGTATTTTTATGTAACTGTTTGTTGATGTCTTTAGTGCAATTCATAATATGTCTCCACTTTTAAGATAACAACTAAAACACTCAAACACTCGTATTTTTGTAGGCTATACTTGTGTACATATAGCTATTAATGGAGCAATGTACCTTCCATTAATACTTTGATGTATTTAGGGCTCAAACTATCTTATTTTTCTACAAATAGGCCACTGCACTATATTTAGAGATAAGAAGAGAAATGCATGATACCTCAGCCCACATATGGTCATTAAATAAATATTACAGTACCCACATTTTTTGATGGCAAATTTATATTGGCCCCACTAAAAAGCCAAAGAAGATTCCTACACTTTCACATTCTCCTCTAGAAGAATGAGAGAAATCAACATTTCAAACTCTGCTCCAGGTTATTGGACAGGTATCGACTCTAATCATCAATTAATGATGATTAATCAAAGTCTGGCCCAGCTTTGAACTGAACAAAACTGCACATGAAAATGGTCGAAACGTTAATCATATTTAGTGCAGTTAATTACTTTAAACATTTACTGTACCTCACGTAAGCACACAAATGCCATCAGTTTAAAGGAAAAACGAGGAAAATCGTGCGGTAGAAACTCTCTCACAATTTATTTTATTTTACTTATTTCTTTCGTTCGGTTGACCTAAATTCAGTTAATTATTACCATCATCACACTTTTCATTCCCATGGAGCTCTTTCGAATTGTACGAGTATACTGGTTTCCCAAATGTGGTAAAAAGCAACAGGAAGACAACGAATGAAGGGTCACCACTACGTCGCATTGCTGTCGCGTCTCTCTGTGAGAATTCTGACGAAAAAGGGCATCACTCCGAGCTCTAGACACCAGAAAAGATTTATCTCCCGATTGCATTTCAAACCAAAAGAACCAGATACTGCATAATAAACAAAGTTCTTTCCTCTTATTTTGGAGCCGATGACCCACAAAACGAACAAGAATAATCACCAACGGCGCGCAGTGATCTTTTCTCTGCGTTCCACATCGTGTCACCATTCTTTTCAGCTGGGAAACTACATTTCCTTTTTGCAATTCCGTCCTCGAAAAAAAACATGTACTGTAAAAAAAGTAACAAAAAAAAAGTCATCACAAAAGTGAAAACAACATTCTATACCGTACAGTACACGAATGAGAAAAATAAAAAAATAAAAAAACGATGAACGATCTATAAGATACTTTGTGAACATACAAGCGAAACAGAAAAGAATCATGCAAATGGGGGGAAGCACTCTTAGAGAGGCTTATAAGTGTGCTCAGCACAAAGTAGACAAGATCTATAGAAGATCAGTAGAAGAAGATCTCTAATCGGTTGTGTTACAATGGAGTTTCTGTGTTTTGACACTTGAAAGTGATATCTGATCTTAGTTCACGATATGTCCTATTTTGTTGATTGATTTCGATTTTTCTTATCCCCTATTTGAGCGAGTACTGTGTTAAAGTATTCGTATGCTTATGGAGCGTTAATGAAATTGTTAATGATACTCGAAATTATAGATTTGTAAGCGATATAAAGATAGTTTTGGTACCAGTTGATACGGTGTTTGATAATAAGAAAAAGGAAAAGCGAATATAGAACTTTTCGGAATTCGTCTTGACAGAAATTTGTCCACTTTCGCTCAGAACTTTCAGTTTTATGTACTGAACTTAAATGAGTCAGCAGATTGTTGTCCCTGATTTATTGCATTTCCATATTGCATGCGAGATCTTATAAAGAATTCTTGATCCAAATTGATCAATACGTAATTCGGAAAATCTCATTTATGGCGATTTCAAACAAAAACAAAAAGATATCTAGCTTCCTCTTCTCATTTGCATAACTATTTACTCGTACTTTTTGAGGAAGTTTTAATGAAGTAGTACTATTAGAATTTTTATAATATTTCTAGTTATTTTTTGCTTATTCACTGCGAGACTAATTTGATTCGTGAAAGCATTTACTAAGGCACTGGAAGCCAGTCATCAATAATGATGATATACTAGTAATTAGAATATAGGATTCGTCTTGGCTTAGACGTCTTGGCACACTTCCTGTTCCAGGACGATTGATGAAATCACATGATGGAGCATTCCCTAAACCAAATCCAGTGCATGTATTGAATAACTCGCTAGAAATATTCGGAAATTTCACCATCAGTATTCGATAAAAAAAGTAAAGAATGTTTTGAAAATTGATTATTGGCCCTTCATATTTATTTTACATAAATATGCCAACAAGGATTTATGTGCATCAAAAGCATTGATGGCAAGTGGTACTTGTAGATATGCTCAAGAGGGAAGCAAATTGTATTTCAAATATCCAAAATGTGGCTCTGAACGGCTTCCTGTCCGGTAAGCTATACTCACATTGAAAAACTGTTAGTATGCAGGAAAATACATTTTCATACGTTTTGAAAACTTTTAAGGCTTTCCTGTGTTTGCCATTAAAGCATAAAGGTAAAAGACTTGGGGCACGAGCCCGAATTTAATATATTTCGGTGAGTGAATTTCTTTCGCATTTTTCTTCGTTTAGTCGCAAGTTTAGAAATATCGAGTTTTCTAATTCCTTGACGTCGAAACTCTTCCGAAGCCTGCTGCCTATTGCTTGATTGGAGAAGACATCTTCCAAGTTACGGTAACAACCCTCTACGGCTATCGCGCGTGCTTTAACAACAGCTTTTTTCGTTTCCTTTTTGCATCGTTCGTATTCAAAATCCAGACGCGCTTTTCCAATTTCATCGTTTATCTAATAAGTGGGAGAAATATGTTAGAATCCCATTAAGCACCAAACATTTGTTACACGACCCCACTACTAGTAAAGTAAAATCAAAACCGTAAAATCAAAACCGACGTAATCAAAACTTAGCAAAGAGAAACAAAATTGTTCTTCACGTACGCGTTATATGGGCCTCAAAGAGTTTTTTGATAGTCTTGTTTAAATAAGGAAGCAGCAAGATGAGTAAAACGAACCCACCCACCACCATCCACTTCCATTTACAACAATTGGTTGGAGATCGCATCTCTGGTAGAGTTCGTTGTTGGTTATTTAACTATAAACGAAACTTTGGATTTTCTTTACGTTACATAACGTTATATTTAAAAATATGAATTTTGGTTTTCTTTGAAATCAAAGCGGATACCTATCCATACATTGTCAAGTTGTTAATACGTTCGTTTGGCTTTGCCAATTCTGGCTAGGATGTCCTATTTCGCACATAACGCTGCCTAAGTACATATGTGGAAGAATCCATTTGCTCAAAACAAATCACTGGGCACAGGTAGATAACATAGGAGCAGAAGACTAGAAAGATAATGCTGAAATTCAAGCACCTGTAATGTATCACGTCATTAAAATGACAGACAGATGTGAAGTAACAGTAGTGCGCACAATATTCAAAACAGGATCAATAGCGGTAGTCCTCATTTATATGCCTATTTTCATCGATGAAACTGCAAGACTATAAAATCATCCACGAAAACCAATTCCGAATCATAAAAAATTAAAAAGCGACCAAACTTCTGGCTGAGTTCACTTATATAATTAATACCCTAGTTATCTACCTTATGCCACAAACAAATATTAGAGATTTTAGAAAAGATTGCAATTCGATGAAAGGTTTTGGAGTGGTTTGGAAGTTATTTGAGAAATCGAGAACTGGATAATTGCATATACCTAGATACACATATGGGAAGCACCAAGGATCAATATTAAGTTCATTATTATTCATAATGAATAGTTCTGAAAAACGGTTAGGGGGTTGTTTAGTCTTTCTGAAATTTCACCATTATCTTGCATCTAAATCCGTTGTATTGGTCCTTAATCAGTGCAATGAGTTTTGGAGAAATTTCACTTTTTTCGAATGTTTTCGAGATGTTTTCTCGGCGCACGCTATCAAATACTTTTCTTTAATCCATGAATGAAAGTAGTGCTATGATGATCCTTATTGCCAGGGAAGTCATGGGTCTGAGGAATTTCTAAAGCATACTTTAATATCCTAAGCAAAATACTCCGGAAATGATAGGGGAAACCATACAAATTCTAGATATATCTGCTAGTACTGATATCCCCACATAGACAACGAAGTACCTCGTCTACAATAATAATCTTGTTCTGAAATTCTATTAGAATTCCCACAAAACCTAATACCTCTTTCTGAGTTGATTGAACATTAGTAATCTACACCGATACGCTTTATTGCATCTTCTTCATGCACTATCTGTCAGCCTAAGTACAATCACAATTAGAACGAAAACAGAAAATATCACTGAAAACCACTTCCACCAAGTTACAGCTACATTTTGTACCAACAATTACTCCAGAAATTTCATAGAAAACAGAGATATAACCGCAAGCCAAATGCTCCATCGTCTTGTCTTCTAAACAGTCACATGTTCGTTCACCTGTAAACATTATGATGATGAATTCGTTCCAATTATGGAAGCCAATTCCCATAACACAGAGATAACATCATTCATTGTCGTTGCGTAGCGTCTCGTCACACAGATTCTTCGTTCTTCGGATATCAAATGACTTCAGGAAAACCAAAAAAGAAAAAGATGGAAAAATACTGTTCCGTTATGCGTAATACCACACCATAATGACCACAACTATATCACCATCTTCATAGTCGTCATAGGCGACAGTGTAAACATATCCATGTTGTGGTTGCGTGAATGCATTCACCCAATTTAAGCTCATTGATCTTGAAATGTGATATCCAAGCGAAAAGACCTAGCATCGATTTGTATCTCCACGTACGGGTAAAAGAAAATGCATATCATACAATGGCGATAGCTACAAGTTACATGTAGTTAATTCCGCATGTAGTTTTCTTGTACAGTCTTATTGTGTAATGGTTTGCGAACATATAGCTGCATATACATATGTATGTATGTATGTATATCGGATCCCTAAGATACGATTTTTCCACATAATTAAACAATTACGGCTGATTACCTCCATTTCATGTGACCGTCTTTTAATTTATTCATCTTTTACTTTTTTTTTCTTTATAGACCTTCTCATCCGGTTGGAAAAAGTCGAGTTTCGAGGAAGGAGAAAAATTGATTCACTCTTCTAGACCTATTTATCCAAGGAATACACAAGAAAGGTGAGCCTTACCCAACACATTGCATCTAATTATGATTTTGATCGTTTATGGTTGTGTGATGACTTAAGTTGTATTATCTAACAATTACACTGCACCGAGGAGTAATGTGTGGAGTTACTACATTTAATTGAATAAATTTTACGAATGGTGATACCACTGGGTACGAGAATGGGAAGTGCTTAGGATAATGATGGGGAACGGGTCACGAACATTTTAATTAAAGAAGAAGAATAGTATTTCCTAGAAATTTCAATTGAGAAGGGTTTCTTTTCTTAATTAACGTTTTAGGCATGGTAATCAAATAAACGGTAAAACTAAGGTTTATAATAGAAAAATTTTACTGCACATTGTTTGGTGGACAGTAGTTTTATGGGCAATTGTTCTTTATGGCAAATTTGTCATTGCTTTCGTACAAGTTTAAGACGCTTGAATGTAGGTCGTGCATTCATATAAAAAAAAAATATTGAAGCTTCCAAAAACTTAAACAAATGTTAATGGCTTAAACTTTCTAAATTTATTATCAGCATCTATTGCCTCCAACTCACACAGTTTTTCAATACTACAGCTATAAAGAAACTTTAAATGCCAAACCATTGATCCTTGACCCTTTGACTGAAGTATGGCAAACTTTGTTCCAAAATTTTAACTGAATACATATGATTTCTTGTATGTTAACGAATACATTTCAGCGGGTCGGATTGCAACTGCCCTAGAGTCCCATCAAAATGAAGGTCTTGCGGTTTCAGTTTCTGCAGGTAAATCTTATATAAAATGGTCTAGGCTAAAATCGTTGCCCATAGAGAGCGCACAGAGCCCCAGTTGTTCCCACCGATGAAGAATCGAATTTTGAACTTCAAGGTCAATTTCCTTTACAGCGGCGATATAGTCTTGACATGTTGGTATTATTGCGTCTGTCATTCAATACGGCGCGCTTAGTAGCTTAATAGTAAAGTTACATATCTCGGGTGTTAACTCCATCCACACGGGTTTTAATAGCGCACTAATTTGACTCATTGCAATTTATGTTGAAAACACATACCACTCGCAAATTGTTTTTCAGCGGCATGCTCAGCTTCAACGTGAGTATGATGGACAAAAATATATATTAAAACCCTTTCAGCTGTTAAAGGGATAGGCCCATTCAGACAGACATACATGCAAACATACCGACACATTCTTCTGTACTTTGCTGCCAGGAATAGAAAATTTTCGGCGCCACATACAAAATATACCTATACAGGTGAGCATGTGTTTGTGTATCTTTCTTTACATGTAAATCTATGATGTAACTCATTACCATATCAAATCATTTCATTTACTAAAAGAAATTATCTTATTCTTCACATTTAAAAATGGCCGTTAGGGTTTTTATTAAAATTCTAAGCATCGAAAGCAAGTGAGGGTAAAAATGCTACCATTACTGCCTTACGGCAAGTATTTGATGCACACTAACAGATTCACACATCGACTTACCACATCGGCTACGGCAATGTTGTTGATGCCATATTTTAAGCCATATACCTATGTACATATGTCCTTTCTGCAAACATGCAGTATCAAAGAAAATTACCTACTAACAAGTCACAACCTATTTATCATATCATCTGCTAATAAGCGGCCTTTTCCTTAGAACACCACTTGAAAGAACACAACAATTATAGCATAAACACAAACAAACAATGAGAGTGCAATAACAACATTACCATCGACCAACTGCCATTAATAATGTCAAATGTTAAAACGCCTTCCTAAGGACGCCAGTGATTATTCCTTTTGCCGCGCCACAAAGATCATGGCTAATAGCTCTAAAGTAACTAATTATCCGATTTCTTCTCTGTTACAAAGCCGAAGGGTTATTCTTCATCTTAGAGATAAATACCCATAAAACCTTCTACCATAAGATTGCAATTACATTCCATTACTCACTGACGTCTTCGGCTTGGAATATATTGCTCAAAGAACTCAACACAGTAGCAATGGAACTGATTTAAAGTTTATTTTCTCACCAAGTCTGGATAGTTCGTTGTCCATCCATACATACCCTGTTATAAAAAGTAACAGGAGGAGAGTCAGATAAAAAACGACCCTTTAGTTTATTGCACATCCTCTCAAGATTTTTGCACAAATATTTACCATCATAATATTAGTACCATCTACTGATCAAAGTAGTTCTTACACGCATGTGTGAGTTAGCTTATTTTGTAGCATTTTTCATTATGGCTGATGTATCATGCAATCGTGAATCACGATAGATTCTTAATTGAAAGAGAATTTATGAAATTGCGTTGGAGATTGATTTTTTTTTTCATAGCGCTGTAATGTTGGGTGGACAAGATTTACGAAGAACTTCTAGTTTATTGTGAAGGATCCCTATAAAATATACCAGTTTTGCAACATTTTACTCAGGGCTATCTTTTGAAATAAGAGAGTACCTATATGTCTTTAAAATGATATGAGTATATTGCTCATTGGTCAAGCCATACTTAGAGTATTCGAGTATATTTCGTTTAGGATTGATCATATGGCATTCACGAGCTTGGATTGAAAAATGTTCAGAAATACTTCAGGAGATATTAGTTATTTGAACAAAACCCCACGTGCCAAATTACCAATTTGTTCATTAAATAAGCCACGTTCATCATACGTGATAGTATCATGCCTATAAGGCAGTTAACAGCGTAGCAACAGCCGATTGGGATTCTACATAGTAAACAATGCCGACTTATATCTTTAAAACTTCCCCAGTAGCTCAGTGACGGACTAGAAAGTAAAGGCTTCCTCATAGTGGGAATTTAAGAAACTAAACGCATGCACATAATGAGTGAAGTTTTCTGTATGATCTATAAGGGGGGAAATTGCAGAACTTTATTATAAACTGCAAATTACTTCTTAACAGCACTTTTCTTCAAAATCTAAGAAATTGCTTTTTAAAATAAAAGTCCGGTAAACGCAGAAACGAAACAGCAAGGGTTTAAGAAACAGTGTTGGGAACACTGAACATGAGTACACACTTTTGTATTATGCTATGCTAGATAGATATATTATTATATGTATCTTACGTTTTCAAATGAAATGGCCCACGGAATAGTTATAAGGTTAAGGAGAAAGAATTCTTTTAAAAGTCAAAACCGAGTTTAATTTTAAGTTTTTGTTTATACAGAATTCCATATTAAAAAGTTTCTGTTTTACACATTAAGTTTATACTTTAGGATTGGTGCTTAATTATATGTCGAATTAAGTTTTAAAGTTTAAGGACTTTGATGTGCTCTTACTTCTGCAATTTCGTCATTCCAAAGCTCTGGTTGGAACTCCAATACAAAAGACTGGCAGCATATACGTATACAATATTAACAAAAAATTGTAGTTAAAAAAACTAAGAATAAAAATGATATCGTTTCTGGTTTGAATCTATAAAGTGAATAATTTAGGCTTCCGCCTTGTTTAAATCAAACTGAAATCACATTAACAATGGTAGGCTTAAATGGTTCTGATGGACTTAAAAAAATTAAATATAGTATGTATTTTAAAATTGGAGGAAAAAGCAAAAACCAATGCTAAAAAAAAAACAAATACTTGGCGCAACAGACGTATATGGTCCAGGGCCTAGCTTCTTGCGACCATTCGTGTTGTGCGTGTTATATTTTGCAAATGGAAGGGACCTACAGTTAATAGCCATATCCGAAAGGCAAATTGAGAAGCTTTCTCTTGACATTTATTACTCCCGGACGTTGGTCAGACATTCGCGAGAGGTGGGACCGTGAAAAACTTTAAGGTGTTCCCTGGGATTCGAACCTCGAACCCTCCGCTCAGCGATCTAACGCCCTAACCACTTGAGCCACGGCGCCAAATTGCGCAAATTTGACCGAAATAATCATTGTGTGGAAAATCACGAATCTTATGCCAATAACTACCGGGGTAGATCTATGACAATTTAAAAATTTGAGGAAATTATCGAATTCAGCTCCAATTCAAAACCACCATTAACCATGTGTGGTTTGTTTATAGGTAAAATAATGACGGGTTATAAGCGTTGTTCTTTTGAAGACCATCTGGACCATCTAAATTGAATTGCTATTTATCCAAAAGACAACTTTCTTTGTCGGTCGAGAATGTATGAACAAATTTTGACAAAAAGTAAAAACACAATTCAATGTACATCATACATGATGGAATAGAGGTGAAATGCAATAACGAGTTTCAACCATATTCGAAATATCTTTCGCACACACTCTACTCAAGATAGCTTTAACCAATTTTGTTTAAATTTAGGACTTAAGCTAGGCACCAAAAACAACGGATTTTTACGGGGTAAGATATGGTGAACCTACTTTTTACCCCATACACATGTTCCACTTTTATTCAAAAACTAAATACATACATACATATGTATGTCGCCATAATTTCGTTAACATATCTTGCTTACGTCTGAAAGCATTTAATTAATTTTTTTAAATACTTTTGGTGATACCCTTCTATCATCCTTTTTTTGCGATTGTTTTTTTGGTCAGTACCGCCGCACTTTTATTACCGTTTTTAGTGTCCCCGTATCCAAAACAATCTGACACGGTTCTGCGTGCATGATACCCAAGCATTGTGTAACAATTCCTGGCTAGTTCAAATTTGTTGATGTAAGAGTCTAAAACCTTAATCGCAGCTTCAGTGTCGATGTAGAAAGCAATATTATTTTTGGATATGAATTCCATGACTAGTAATTTCGTAGCTTTATGCACAGCGAGAGCTTTGCTTGGGGCAAACTGCGTGCGTCCTGACGTAGGTTTGGACCCGAACCCGTACCACCAGTGGTTTTAAACCAGTCGTGTAGGCTGCAACTTCATTATGAAAAGGAACTACCTTGTTTTGCCAGGGCTCCATATCAGGATACATTATGAAGTAATGTTGTGTCGAAGTCAATGGCCATTAAGTACTTACCAGAGAAGGCTATAGTTACAACTCAAAAGATATTACCATTCCTTAGGTGCTATTGAGAAAGTTTTTGAAAGTAGTTCGAAAGGCAATAAATACACATAAGGTGGTGAAACAGCTAACAATAATTCTTGGAATCAAAAGCCTGCAATACAAGACTGCCTATAACAGGGGCTTTATAATTAATAGTAAGCTTTTTATTTCTATAACATATTCAAAACCGCACCTTAGGGCGCATCCCCAGCTGACTTTATAGACGTTACATCACTTGTCAAAATTTTCTCATCCCGAAATCCTCAAGAATAGGCGTGAGTATGAACGAATCGGTTTCAATTGCATGAGGGTATACAACAGCTCTTCTTTAGCGAAATTCTCTAGAGCCCCACGTCAGTTCAATTAAATACCTTCAAAGACACCTAATCCTTAAGGAATTCTCGAAACAACCACGACTTCGAATCAAATCCTGTTCCATTGAAAATTTATTTTCAATTTACCTCGAAATGAAAATTTATATCCTCGGCAATTATTGGCATCCAAGTTTTTTTCCGAATCGTGATCATGTTCTCGTTCAGTTAAACTATTTCAAAGAGCGAAATAAAAAAGAAAAAAATTCAAAGTCACGTAAATTGCCCGCTCAGAACATCATCCTTCGCGGATAAGCAAACAAAAACAATTTTTATGTATTTATTATTCAAACTCAAGCGCAATGTGTGCAATTGTAGCGCATACAGTCGGGACCTAACGAGGATGACGCGTAACAACAAATGTACACAAAGGGTCGTCTGTATAGTGTTTGCCCCCAAGCGTTACATTGTTAAGAACACGGGAAAATGCGGCTGCCGCTGCTATCATCCTCCTATGGGAATGTAATCAATGACTTGGCCACGTTTGAGATTTAAATTTGTGCAAATATTTGTGTTAAACGTGGAAGAGGATACGAACTCATGCTCATATGCCGTACACACTTAGCGTCGGGCTTACGGCAAAACTAAATGATCCCCTTTGGTGAGTTAGAGTAACGACGGCTAAGGAACTAAGAGGGGAAAGTGATTTCTTGAACCGCATTATAGGAATTACGCACCTATGTGGTTATTGATATGCTAAATTGGTTGATGAGGGTGCGTGCGTCTTAGAGTTTTTTTTAAGTACGTTTTTTGTGCAAACTGAAAAACTTAATTGGATACTGAAGCGAAAAGTTAATTTAATGAAATTCACACACCTGCCGTCTCCTTTCAGCGTCAGGTATGCCTTTGACCTTAAGTAAAATCTAGTATTCAGATATTTACAAGATTCTTTTGTTGTCTTTAAAAGTACATATGTATTTGCTAATGGGTATGAAATTATGAACTGCGCCAACTTTGAATCGATGACCTGCTACTTAATATTTATTCTGTATTGGATAAGTGGGCTTAATTGCTAGGCATGATACCCTTTGCAATTATTACATTTCACAGAATGTGACCAATGCACTACCACTGCCACTTCTGTATAAGCACATAAAATACTTCTTTTGATGATGCTAAACGCGTGTAATAAGTATTGTATTGATAATCAAGCACATTGTACTGCGTATCCTTTGGTACATTCGATTCGGTGACACCATTGACAAAAAAAATACTTTCCAGGGACCGGAAATTCTGTACTCTTTATGCAGTATGGCAAAACAGTTTAGTTTAAAAGAAGATAATTTCACCTTAAGTAACAGTTTAATCTATACATACTCTTACAAGTGTGTCAAGTTTAACGTTGCATAAAATAAAATACACTTCCTACACACTTTCTTAACAGTAGATCCGGTATCGTTGATATCCCCTATATCTTTAGTCTTAATATTGCAGTTTCAGGGCAGTGGCAGAGCTCAAGTCTGAACATATATTGTTCGGATCGATGAATTGTATTAAAAGTCTCACCATCTTTCAGCGGTACTGTTACTTTTCAGAAATTATTTTGCTCAACCCATACGAGTATAGTCAGTTAACAGGAAAAACAATAATTTTTTTATTTTTATTATTATTTTGAATTATTTTTCGATCAATTATGTTAACAAAGTTAGCACAGTATGTCAGGATAACCTAACCTAATCTGAGCACTCTTTGTAAATCTAAAGCTGAGGCGAGCATTAACTAACTGCTCTTTCTAAATTATTTGTGAATCATTTAGTAATAATAGGTTTTGCAAATTTTATAAAAAAAAAAAACAAGTTTTAACAGTAATTTGCAATCTGGAATCTGCGTTTTGGCCACTCATACTTAGACTATTCAGCTTTCTGTTAGCTAGACCTAGGAAATCAACTGACGAACATATTCAGTGATTTCCTCATCCCTGCTACTTTACAATTGTCACTAGGGATTTTTGTCAATAGACTAAACTAGGGAAAGTCCAACTTCATACAAAAGATCGGTCAAATTTTTCTAGGAGCTGCGTCCAGAGCCCGAATATAGTTATCACATTTCCGACAATTTTGCTTACCTTAATCGAGTTCATTCTTATGGAAATGGTCATGCAACATAATTGTGTTTACGTATTACCAAGTGTTACCCATTTTTTGGGGTAGTACTTCAAGAAACTATAATCTGCTATAATCTCCATCTTGAAGCCGCCAGTGTATAAGCTAAGCACGGACTAGCCGATTGGCCGAGAATCCCAGTGCTATACTAGCTGCACTGGTGTTGCAGCAGACATTCATAGAAAAGAGGCTAGACTCCAGTACTGTATTTATTTTATGAATTTTGATATTCAAATTTAAGCAATCCTTAGAATCTTAGACTTCTTTTCAAGAGCCAGATCCACCTCTATTTTTTGCATACTATTTCGCAGTATTATGAGCAAATATTTGTCTAATGTATGACCAAGTTAGCTTCAATGGATCTTACATCAGCCGCCGTGGTATATCATTGCTTCCGATGCAACTTTTCTGAAATGCTTTACTAAATTAGTTTCAATTCAGAAACATAATAATTGTTCTGTAACCGCCGTTTCTTCCACCATCCATAACCACCAATTATTTCAAACACGCTTCTTTTCAGTGTCACTCAAAGACTTGAATTGAAAAGGACGGAAACCATATACCAAATCACAACAACTGTCAAAACCGTCTGCATACAAATTAGCATCTATTCTTTCCACGGTTTAACCTTTTTGGCCTTTTCAATCCACCTTCATTCCATTTAGCTCTGCAATACATTACACTAAAAACAAAACCAGTAAACAGGCGGACCAGTAAAAAGGAGATGGAAGAAGTTTCCCTTTTGACGTTGTTTGCCTTGCCAAACCAGAAGCAGCAACAACAAGGGATAGACAGTAACAAATAAATTTGTTGCAAAAAGGAAACCAACTAACAACGAGGAGGAGGACAACAGCAACCAACATCAAGAAGACATTCCTCTGACACTAAGGTCGTTGAATTTCAGTTAAACTCCCTTGAGCAGAACTGCTTTATCCAAGAATTCCCTAAAGCAGAGGATACTGGGTGCAAGAAGAACACAAATACTGTGGGCTGCAGCAACAAAGAGGGATTAGCTTAACTTATCTGCCAACTAATCTTTATCTGGCGGATGCATGCGCCTGTGTGCATGGCACCAAAGCACCTAATCATGTCATCTACCGTGACTATGATAGCTTAAGGTATTTATGCTGGGAGAATAGTTAACAGTCATTCATTAGTTTGGACAGGTTAGACGGGGGCATACGTCTTTGTCAATGGAGTCTGAGAGTTTTTGAGGTTGAGTCTGAGTTAAACGTTGGAATGAAACTAATTGCAGGTCAATTCAAATAATAAAAGAAGGATGATTAAAAATCATTCTCTTGATATTTTCGCAGAATTGGACAAAGGGATTATTTATAGTAGTCTATGTAAAAGGTATGCTAGGGCATTGAAAAAAGAACTTGATCCCAGGTGTCATGCAAGATGTCAGTATCCCCAAGCCATTCAAAAGTAATCCCTAAATACATATGTGAGAGAAGAAAATTAAACTGAACTGCAGGAAGCAGCACGTATGTACTCGTATGTATTGTTAACGAGTCCAAGAAGATGTCCTTCGAGTTTTATAGTGGAATATGAGTACATGCAGCATGAAAGTGTCTTTCAACACTGAACCTTCATGAAGCAAATTAATTACTATAGGAAAAGGATGCTGGGTGCCAGAATAATTACTATAAGAAAAATGACGTTTATTTATTTAAAAAACAAAGCACTTTCCAAAAATAAAAATATGAAGTACATACGTAAGTCCTAATCCAAAAGTAAACTATTTAAAACCCCAGGGAATAATAATAACAATTTTTTTAAAGATAGCATCGACACAGTAGGTCAAATTAAATCTTAACAAAAACGATCCTTGGCGTGTGTTATGCTCTACCTATCTACAACTGATTGATACTAAACTGCACTGCTTGACTGAATTTAATCAAAATCCATTCATTGCTTCTTGGGCAGGGCGTGTCATATTACGATTTCATATTACCTGGGTTTTACCTGATCATTTGAAGCTAATCTACTTTCTGCGTCCAGCTTGGAAAACAATTTTTATTCAACTCAACAGTGATTTTACCTCCAAATCGGAGGTGTCCCACTTTGATGGGCTACAACCATCAAATATGCAAAAGGACATAACCATATAAGTGACCAAATGGACACTCCATTACTTCGTAGATTAAGATTTCCTATAAAATTCCAATGTTCTCTTCATACCCATGATTAATTATTTCAATGAAAAGTAGTAGAACACGCCTATCAGAATGTCAAATCTGTGGAGAGAGCCCTTCACTCAATTATACACCCCATCGAAAATACATCTCTGTTAAGGAATACACCCTGGTGGCCTTGCTTGATATAGAAGGAGCTTTCAACAACGTTGAAACCAACTAAGTATACATGTGTTAGCCCTTCGTAGGGTTAACATGCAAATCATTGGCAATTGGCTTCGGTAGTAAATGCGTAATTTTATCCTCATTTCTGATGTTCTGCTGAGTTAATGTGACTAATGCACTCTTTTGCTCAGATGGATTTATTTTTAATGTGCGTTTAAAATTCTAAATCCGAAGTGAAGCACATTGTACTATCTTAGATGTGATGAAAGTTTATTTTTATGTTTTGGGATGGGTATGGACCAATATATCTCTCTTGTTTTGTTGTGATTGTAATTTATTTTACAAATGCACCCCGACAGTAGCGCTTTTAGAATGTTGCCTCCTTTTTATTCAGGATGACTGCGGATTAACGAATAAACTGATTGCGGTTTCAATTAATTAGTAATACTCCCTCCGCATCGTAGAGAACGTAAGCTATGATCTTGTCGGAACTGCATTAGGCGTTACGATTGATAGGGACTATGTTATTCTAGTCACAAATCAGTGTATAATTAATTCTATTTAGTCTAGTACGATTGCATGGTCGAGAAACTTTTTTCGATCAAGATACATACTGTTCCATAGTCAACCGATTATTTCCCATGATTTAATCTTCATTTTTATTTAACAATATCACTACTATACACCTCGACCTCAAATGTGCTCCACGGCAATCGTATTCGAGGACTCTGTGGAAATTTATATTAGTGAGCCCAAAATTTTACAGCTGAGAACGAAGTATCTTAAGCAATTCGCTCATTTATTTCAGTAAACTGAAACTTTTCAGACTTGACATACAGAGATACCGATTTTGACAAAAAAAATAAGAGTTTTCACAAAATTGAAAAGCACCATCACTTTCTGACTAAAAAGCCATCCCTCTTGTATGATGAAAGCTTCTGTACCTATCTACATATGTATGTACATATATTCCCATTTTTGTGAGTACAAGTGTTCAAGAAGAAGAAACCTTAGCGATAATTATATGCATGCCTTTGATTGCCTAGAATCAATTTCAACGTCCGGGCGCCTTGAAATTCAAATCCCAATTTATAACCACAAGACCAACTAATCACTTTTAAACGTCTGTCTTCTACAAGTATACACTTCTGTCACATAAACTGTAGCAATCAATCCAGTTTCCATATTAGGGGTCATTACTCTAATACTATCTGATGTAACCATAACAGCTACACATACCACATTCGACTTAAGTAATTCACACTCCTGCCACACCAGTTCCGCAATTTCCCCCACATCACCCATTCTACTCCGTGTCCCTCTATTCTATGCACGCTATGGTTTCATAATTCCCAGAACTGTCTGTGTCCAATTTCATCACCGTCCACATGCACGCATGTTCGCAAAATGAAACCCCATCTTCTGGCTTCTTGCAAGAAACCAGTTTCGCGTGCCACCCAAAGATGGCGCAGAATTAATGCCATATGCCGCACCGTGCACCATAATCTTGCGACAGTTTATTGTCTAGCGAGTAAGCCAAACGGTTCCGAGTGTACTTTCCTTTACCGGAATCGCGTGTGATGACACTCTCCGGTGGTGTTGTGCCTTTGTTCTCTGACACATTTCATGCGGATGCCGTCGTTTGCAAGATTATCTAACCAAGTCATTCAGAGGAAATGGTGATGTTTGCTGACAGAGAAATGGAAAAGCATCCACAAAACACTGCGCTATGATCCTGAAAAAGACTTCTTCTACTTCTCCTTCGTAGTCGTCATCGAGGAGATGAAAGACCGCATTCTCCTTATAACATCCAGTATAACCATGTCTACGAATATGTATCTCTTCTGCACTGTGCATCTAATGTTCTGTACATTCCTATAGTCTCTGTGTATCTCAAAATAAATTCTTAGTGTTGAACAGTTAGTCGATTAAAAGGAAAACAAGTTCAAGTTTAGTTTAGTTGCCGGGATGAACTCACGCGGTGGGTTCTCCAACTTGGCTCAGTTCTTCAACTATCCACACCGCTAGAGCCATTTCATTTGGTCATTCATGATTGCTTTGCTCAATTTGGTTTTTGATCGAGGTTCTATTTCTTCTCTCCAAATAACATCATGGTAGAAGCAGTAAGAAGCAGCGCTAAAAAAAAACGGGAAAAAGAAAAAGCGGTACCCACCAGCCCACAGCAGCAACAGACCTGCCTTCTTGGTGTATAAATTGTGGATTTCTAATGACCAGAAATGGTAAATGAGAATGAGAATATACTGCGCGCCATTACTGCGTCCAATCGATCGATAAAGCGGTTAATTTAAACAAGTTCTGTTGGAGGAAACCTTTTTTTAAAGTTGCAACTAGTACGGTGATGTGCACACCAAGTGGATGTAGTGTACTTGGAATTGTTTGTTATTTTAGGAATAAGACAAAAGATGTAGAAATTGTGCTTTATGCGAGATAGAGAAACTGTGCACATGTCCATGGGTGGGTAGTTTTACTTGAAGTGCAGGAAGCACGTTGAAATGATAATGAGATGTCATTGAAGGAGAAGGAATAGGCCTTTGACCTAGTGGTGAAGGATTGGGAAAGACTGCCAATACTTACATAAGTATACAATTACCTAATCCAATCAAGCCCATAATAGGAATAATCCCGATTAATTTAACGGTGGAAATATTTAGATATCCAGTTGACAAACTCGATGTATCGTAGGTTTTCACCAGAGTTTAGATAGAGGTCGACTATCTACAGCAAAATGTCCAACAATAGTTTTTTCATCGACTACAGCTTAAATTCATTACTCCTAAATATTTATCAATCATCGGTTTCTCTGGCTCTACTACATTGCTGTGGTTGTTGATACAAAATGAAGTATTTACTTCCAGATCTAACGGTGTATTCAGCAATTTTATTATTATTGAGCTTAACCAGGTTCCAGGTCTTATAGCTTTATTTTGCTGACAAGCTTATACCCGCCACATAAAATTGTCCTTAAAGGACATAATCATAATCGTCCGGCCAGACGCTGACAGCTCAATCAAGGCATGCACTTAAATCTATGCCCTATGGTCGACGTGTTTCTTTTGCAAAACATTTCTTGGAGTATTAAGGAGACATTGTGGCGTCTTAGACACGTCTTTGACGTACTCAATCCCCTGCTTCTACTTCCTCCTTTATTACTACGTCCATCTCCGTAGTGATATTTTATAATTAGCATTCACCACGTGTACTTATAATTTGACACTTTTGATTGGTTAATATCCAGTAACTTTGGACTGCGGAGATGTGGTCATAAATTAAGTGCTGTATTAATCCTCACTCGCAACATCATGCAACGTGAAAAGGGTGGATAGTTTAACTTCAACTGGTCAATCTATTTACTTCCAATTTTATTAGTCATCCCATTCGAGTTCTTCACCGTGTAGACGTGGTCTGCATGCATAATGTGACTATTAAGTTTTCATTCAAGCACATCCTAATGTGTACATCAATGGTCACCATCTATGGTGTTGATGCTCCGTTGTATTTAACTACCGAACGTACTCGTACAATGACTAACGAATTTGTGTCACAAATGAGAAAACACTTGATTAATGAGTGCAGTTCACGAGGCAAGTTTTAATAGCATTTACACCTTAAAGCAATTAGTTTCTCCATCCTGTGTGTATTCAACGCCTTTCTACGTACTAATTCACTTAAAGCACTTGAATTTCGTTTTTTTTAATCTTAGATAGCGCATACTTGTAATAAGAATAGGTACCTGATGTACATTGTAAACGTCATATGAAGGTCGGAGATGTTATCAGTTTTTAATACAGGACCACCGCGTTTATTTTCAACGAATCGACCGCCATAAAGCAAGGATAGAAGGAAGAAAAGATGAAGCTGTCACTTCTTTAAAGTGGGAAGGAAGATCAGATGCCGACATCAAGATAATGTCAAAGACATTCAAATACATACTGACTTCAAACTCAAGAATATTTATAAAAGAGAACAAGTTGGCTTTAAAATCCACGTGCCCAACCTCACCACAAATGCAACATTATAAAATTCATTATGTATTAATACATGCTGTTGCCATTGAAATATTGCTATTCACTCTAACGGTGCAGAAATTTAACAGTGTACAAGGCCATGCTAATGTGATAGTTGATAGCTTATTTTATTTAAATAATCTGGGCTTCTATTTTTTAATATACATATCTATGTAAGTACATATGTTTACCTTATAACCTGACTAAGTGGAATTATGTGCTTAAAGTTTTAACTATTGATAGCATTTCAAAAATATGTATCACTCATATAAGATTCCAACCTCCGTATTCTAATCGATATGTCCGTCTGCTTTTGCGCCTCAAATGAAAATTCTTAGCTGGCACTCTGCAATTTGCTGCTGGATTCTATTTATATCTGTTAGTAATGCAAGGCCTGTAGTTTTATTTCCTTGAGGATAGATTGCTTGTCCTGTTACATAAATGATTTGTGGAAATAGTGAAAAGAAAGAAAGCTTTTTTTGTAATTGCATCCCAAATAAACCTTTGAGTGTGGCTGTCTTCCACAGTTCTAGTTCGAATGAGTGAATCAGAAGAATTTTCGTAAAACAGGCCCGGACTCGTAAGAGTCTTAGATGATTGGCATCTTTGCTTTAAGGGTCCCATCCTCCACTATATTAAGATTAATAGTGGAGGCGCCGTGGCTCAGTGGTTAATGCATTGGATTATTCAGCGGGAGGTTCTGGGTTCAAATCCCAGAAAAAGGCAAAAAGCTAGCGAGAGACCTTGCTTTCTTTTTGGATTTTCTAAGAAATAAGGTTGGGAATCAGTTATTTTTATTTAGCAGAAGAATACCCTAGATCTCAGCGACTTACATATATGTACATACACAATCAATGGCAGCAGTCAAAATTAATGTATTTCTTTTCCTTTTGTTTTTCAAATTAAGAAAAACGTTTGGAAATGAGGTTATGAGAAATTTAATATCTGTTATCTCACAATCGATTAGCCTACATCAACTTAAAAGGTATTCACAACCCACATCATTTGAAAGGTATCAAGCAGAATAAGATTCCTTTATCCAGTCAAAGAGTACACACCTATTTTAATTTCCAATTGTATCGACACAATCAGTTGTTACAGACAAAATAAGGTTAATACTGAACGGACAGAAAAACGATGCAATTGCAACCAAATTATGGCTATCACTAGACAGATGGAAAAACGGGCCCCTCTACGCATATGTACATACAACTAACACCTCGTTTATTTTTCTTGTCTCCTGTGCCCGGTAATAAAATCCACTTGTTTGCCTTTCTCTTACGACAGACACTCGTGGATATTGTCAACCTCCAGATTCAGACACACAATTCTAATCATTTGTGCATAAGAACATGAATAGTTCCTCTTCATGCCAACGGGACATCGACACTCTGTAGAAACTTTATCTTCAGATAACCAAGCCAAGAAGAAGACTAAGCACACAAATTTGCATCTCCATGAAAAGAAACAAATTATTTAGGTTATTGCAACTTTTACCTTTGTTATTACCACGCACACACACACACATTACTGCAGACAGGTAGATACAATGGTTGAGGTTGGCAGAATAAAGGCCGAGGAATGAAAGTTTTTGTGCGGCACATGCTGCTGTCGATGCTCTCGGTTAACAATTACATTGGATGTAGGTTAGTTTTACCGGTTTTTTTGTACAGTATGCACCACTGGTAAATAATGGCTAAGATTGTTTTTTTTTTTTTGCGAATCTCTAGATCTGGATTTGTGTCGCTGATCGGAATTAGGTAGTGTTAAGTTTTACATCTTTTATGCGAAAGATAGGTATTCAAAGTCAAACTTGGTTAAAATGAATTAAATTAAAGTTGCGGTAGTGATTAATCGCAGTTGTAAAGGGAGGGGAATACGTGTGAGAATTAAATTCAAAGAGAATTAAAAAAAAACACAAGATGCTTCAACGGGAAAGTCAATTAAAGTTTCAATTGAAGGGTTTTTGGCTTTTAACAGCATTTATTCAACTTCGTGCTACTAATTATTGCTACTAATAGTGTCTATTCATACACTTGAATTATGCACTATAAAATTGTTTAAAAGTCGCATAAAAAGTTTTTTTTTCAAGAAATATGCAGTGAAAGTAGTTGGTAACTTATAAAATTTAATCAGCAATATATGGTGAGTTTCTTAAGAGATACAGCAAAGTTAGTGTGTAGATTAACTGATAACTTCGATTACGCAATTTACCTTCAAGAAGATGTCAATATCTACGATATATCGACGATATGTATGTATATTAAAGATATATCGACTGCATTAAGAGTTCCATAATGCATACTATTCATTTTTATTCTGTCTGGTATATGCAGCCTAGCAAAGAAAGAAGTGATATTACATTTTGTTGGCAGATACTCACCATTTTCTGTTGAGATCTTATATTAGATGAAAAGATTATAGGAGTCTTAAATGGTTGGCATCTTTGCTTTTAGGGTCCGATACTCCATCATATTTAGGTCAATAATAGTGGGGCGCCACGGCTCAGTGGTCAATGCATTGGATTACTCAGTGGTAGGTTCGAGGCTCGAATCCCAGAAAACACCGAAAAGATTATTTACGGTAGCTCCTCTCGCGATTGTCTGACAAACATCCGTGAGTAATAATTGTCATGAGGAAGCTTCTAAAAAAAGCCTTTCGGATATGGCTCTAAACTGTAGGTCAATTCCATATATGCAGAAATATTTGTATTTTTTGTACATAGAAATCAAATGAAAGAAAGCCAGACAGACATAATTGGAGAGGTTTGTTGGTTGAGGCCCAGGTTCAGCTCGAACTATAGCGCCACATAAGTAAGACATGGTTAGATCGACATGTTTTTGGACTCGTATCATTCAGCAGAACTGTCCTCTTAGAGTCACAATCAAAACTATATGAAAGCGCATTAAATTATTTACAAAAAAAATTCGTATAATATAAACTTTAAAAATGTACTTTGTCAAGGCCGAAAATGCATGCTTACTGATTTTTCTAAATTCCCTAGCGATATACTGATTTTCTCTAACAATTGTCTGCATTATACAGACCTCTTACTCAATCAATTAACCGCCGCAGTAGATGAAACCATTTGCCATACTATTTTCTTCAGAATGAATGCTTACAACAGAGCTACACCTTACAATGAAAATATAAACAAAAGAATATAACAAAAAAACACAAATAGAAAGTAAATCTCAGATAAGATTCCATTGAGCTCTTCAAGAACAAGTTAAGACCATAATTACACCACATCCACTTGAGATCGTTTCCCAACTCAGGAAAAAAACGATTACTCCTTTCTTATCCATCTATTAAAATGCCACTAATTACAAAAGTAATTACGACTCAACTCTCTGTTTTGTTGCTTCAATCGTTTTGTAATTTTAACAATGGCAACTAAACAACCACCAACGATCGAACCGGACAGACAAATTGACTCTTACGTAGAGACTCACTAACAGAAAAAACTCGTACAATCATTAGCACCACTATCACATTGGTCTGTCCTAACAAGTCTTTCAAGAAGTTATACATATGTATGTATATCCGTATACCCACATTTCGAAATAAATCGATGATGCACCTGTCAGTGCTAGTAGTAGATGCACCATTAATAAGGTAAAATCGATTTTTCAGTAACCTTTAAATGAAGGTTGTCCGACCCATAAGGAAAACAAGCGAAGGAATTCCTATTCGCATCCAATAAATTGATTTAAATCACGGCCCAAATAATTAGAGCCAGGATCACCTCATTTTTACAGAGACAAAGGACTTTATTTTATTTCACTTTCATTTTATCTTCGTATTCTTCCATTTTATAGTGTTAAAAAGGACTCAACAAAACAAACTAATTCGATTATGTTCTCTGAAAATTTTCAAAAACGTGACTTGATTGAGGCGAACTGTTTTTTCTTACAATATAGGGTAAAACAAAGCAGACTAACTTATGTATGTAAAATATGCAACTATATAAGTATGTACATACATATGTATATATAGGGCTAGAGATGTCCATACAAAAATTACATCGATGTTTTATTCTAAGTAATGCATCGAAACGTTCCATCGATATATAACGATGAGTCGATGAAAAACATCGATGTTTTCGATGCATCGAATTAAAACATCAACATCCATGGAAATCGCGAGATCGAAAATTTCTACGAAAACAAAACTTGCCCTATATTACATACATACATATATGTATGAAATTGCAAGTAAAAAATCGAGTCGAGACATGTTTTTGTGCTAATTTTCAAAGATACACAAAAAAGCACAAACAGGTCAAACTGCAAGCTGCAACTGAAATGAGAAGAGAATGTCATAATGTCATTCAATGAATCGATTTTTTGACTCAGGCGTACCACTATGTATGTACATGCGTTTATTTGTACTGTGAGCAGTGCGTCCAATGCATCAAATGAAATACTTCGATACATCGTTAAGCATCGAAAGTATCCGATGCATCGAATTGACTCGATAGACCGAATAGTAAACATCGATGTTTTCGATGTATCGATGTATAATGAGCAACCCTAGTTTGGGCATCCAGAATACTGGAGGCATGCCTTGCGTCGACCGTAGAGTGATCAATTTGGTTGATCTTTTCATGATCTTTTCATGATTAGGAGACCATCATGTTCCCTTGTAGATATTGAGATGAGGAAGCTGTGTGCTTGCTAAAGTGACACTCCGAGGCTACTGGTTGATTCGTAACTATATTTCTTTAACGCGGTTGGGAAAGGCCAACCTGGAGGGCCAGATCCTTATATACAACCCTCTAGACGAGAGGCCAGTAAACCGATGCCAGTGATCTCTGGGATATAAGTACCGCCGTTGTCCCATTAAGAGTTCTGCCGCCACCATTTCTTTTTCAAGGCCCTGCCTCGCAATATGTTTTAGTAGCTTAAATAGCACTTCCATTATTTTGGCTGTGAAGTGTTAATTCCATCGATCCATCCATATTTATTATTTATTATTTATTATTTATTATTTATTATTTATTTCTTTATTATCTATTATTTATTGTTTTAATATTTGTTACTTATTATTTATTTATTTATTATTTATTATCTGTTATTTATTATTTATTGTTTATCATCTATTATTTATTTTTTTATTATTTATTATTTATTATTTATTTACTTGTTTATAATTTATTTATTTATTTATTATCTATTAATATTTATTCATTAATTTTTAATTTCTATCCATCTATAATTTCATCTAACTATTTATGTATATACATAGACATATGCTTATGTATACATATATATGTACATATATTCTTCGTTTTATTGAAGGTTTTTATTTTCGTTTTTCCTTCAAATTTGTCTTGTTTTTTTTTTTTTTTTTTCACACGTCCTCAATTGAATTATAAATAATGTTTCAGTAGAAAGATAAAACTCCCTATTATCAAATCTCTGTAAAATGTGCAATAACATATATTATGTAATATTTTCTGTACGAAATAAAAAAAATATCTATCTATCTATCATCGACGGAATTTCTCAGCTGCTCGAAGACCACTCAAAACCAGCCAAATTATTCAATGGTTCAAAAATATTGTTTATCTCAACTGTATCAACTCTTGGCACAAGTTAGATCTTCAATTCCTTAATTTTTACTGCATCATCATTTTTTTTTAAACTAAAGATCTTACGAAACTTAAGTCAACAGTAGACTAATTTGCACCCCGGATGTGAATTAATTAAAGCTTAGTACCGACATTAATATAACCCTAAATTAGTGTGCAGAATTTTGTTCGCAGAGCCAGGAGATAATAGCAGTCTACAACTGCGCTTTCAAACAGCAATTAAAAATATTTTAAGAAGAAACGTAATCCATTTTAGCAAAATCTCCTCCACTATCGTCGCTTTATTACCCAAACAACAGAAAATAAGCACCCACGGTTTCCTTAAATGAAGATACTATCAAATACTCCATCCCCGTTTAACCACCCAAGGAATCAACAGGCCTTAAAAATGATAGCAATAAATAAGAACTTGGCTCTAGGATTATGTGCTCTTAAGCCACTTAACCACTTATTACCCCTCCACCATCAACTGAAGATCGCCATGTCATGATCATTTGTGATCATCATCATCGTATTTGAGAATTCTGGTCACGTTCTTCTTATGCAGAGCAATCGTCGATGATCGTGACATGTACTTTTCGCCTGCTACCTACACTGAAATTCCTTGTGTGCTTCATAAGTTTCACTAATTACAATACAGTCCACAAAAATGCTTACCTATTTAAGGAAACCCAATACTGCCAACTTACGCTAATCCTCTTCTCCGACATCCAAACAGACACCAGACACATACGAGTATTCAACTAATGTTCATTGTTGTTCCAAAAAGACAAGATTGGAGACGGAATTTTTTCTAAAGAGCTCAGACAATTGTATAACCAATATACGGTGCTTCCTTTCGGAGTTCGTGGCCAGGATATATCTTCTGCTCAGGCCTTGATTCCTAATAAGCAAAACGAATAGCGATTGTTTTGCTTATGGGAATAAACAGAGAAGGAAAAGCCAACATCAGATAATGGAGCGGTTTAGGCCACAATCGGTGGCATTGTTGCCTCGTCCGAATGAAATATCGAAGTGGAACAATGCTGAATGCCGCAGAAAGAGAGGATTGGCAATTTGTTGGCTTGTCGGAGTCGTTTGTTAGTAGGGGGCCTGCTTTGCTAAACCAGACTTTTGCTTTTGGGCAGAGTACTTTGATTGAATGTATGTATATCAATTGCTTCCCAGATCAAATGTCAGAGAGCGATTGGGGGCGCATTAAAAAGGTGAGGCGATTTAATGAAATATGAGGAACAGAATAAAGAGAATAATTTTTGCAAATCGTGGATTCAGTGGGAGGGTTTGAAATCCAAGAAAAGTTTTTAAGTGCGCAAGGTCGCGAAATGAAAATAATGAACTTTTTCCGTCTTTAGTGGCACCTTAAGATTGCATACAATTTATTTCTCTTAAAAAATTTAAGATAAGTGCTACAGTAAAGTTGGGAATAAAAAAAGCTGATTTGACTTCGAGATCTGGCTTAACGATTGTATTTGAAGGTTACACACTCTTACTTTCCTTTCTAATCTGGTTTCTCTCAAGAATCTAAGAATAATAAGTGCGTCTATAGCTGGGATACGTAGTTCCGTAGGTGCTCCCAAACTTTGAAGTGCATCGTAGAAAGCCAGTTAGAATACGTAGATTATTATTGTTAAGGCAGATCCATACTTGGAATGTTATCTAGTTGTAGCATTCCAAAAGTTTCTTAGCTTACCTCAGACCAAGTGTCTTAATCTAGATTCTCGCTCTTTATTCTTTCTCCATCCTCCTTAATTCTTCGCGTATGGTATGACTCTCTATTCCACAGAATGGTTCAAGTCCAATGAAGGTTTCTGCTGCTCCTTATTTTGCCAAGAAGTCCGCTTCTTCTTTACCGTCTATTCCTACATGGCCGAGTACCCAATTGTTTTGATTTAATTACATGTACATATGTATGTATTTCAGCTTAATGTGCCTTAATGAGCCTTCTATGTATGTATGTGTGTACTACTTTTTTATGTAGTTGCTTAGTTTCCCATCTTATGAACTCGTCGGTCCAACCCTTAGGACCGTCCGCTTTGCATTCTGGTCATCTAGGTGAAGCGGGTGTAGCTAAAGGAATACTTCCATTGCTGCAATTGGACTTGACCTTGGACTTTTACGGCTTAAATAGTGTTCAGGCTAAAAAACTACCGAAGTTCGTGAGGACACATTTCAGGTTTTTATAGGTATATGTATAGCAGTATTAAATTTCATAAGTAGTATTAAATCTGCTGAATCTCTTGAGGTATGAGGCTTGAGTTGATGAGTTGAGCAAATGTGATTCTTGAAGTGATTTTTGAAGGAAAGTTTTTGTTCAGTTGACAAAAATTGAGTGAAAAAATTAAGAATTATTAAATGCAATACAACAGTTTAACCTACTTTGATACAGGTGATATAGAGTCTAGATCTCTTGAAGGTCATTTCCAAAAAGGAACTTTCGAAATCATGTGAATAAGCTGTACACCAGGAGATATGCATACATATAAGAAAATACATATGTACGTAGAAAGATGACCCTTTCCTGGGAAAAGTTGATTTATGAACGAAATCTACAAATACTGTTGGAATTTCAATTATTTCAATTTCAACTTATGATTTTTTTAAGGAATAATGATACTGGAATCATACAAGAAAAGAAAAGGAATCATATACTGGGTATACTTTTCCTTAAAAAGAACGATTACGTCCGCTTTCTTTACTCAAGTTGGCATCGCTGCGCTCTGTAGTTTGGTACTGAAATTGAAAATCACACATCCCGCTGTTGAAGTCTATTCTTTCGACATTAATGCTCATTGATTTTTCTTAAATGTCACACTTTATAGGTTAAAAAAAATATTATAGAAGAGAAAATAATAATTTACTCGTAATTTGCAGAAATTGTTTCACACTTTAGTTACGTCCAAAATCAAAAAAGCTGTTGTTTAGGAAGGGTATCTCTTCGCTGAACTTTATATTTATGTGTAGGTAAAGTTCTTTCGTATTTGTTAAAGGACTCAGTAATAATTCCATTATTAAAATATAACTCAAGCAACTTGTACTTTCATCAATCTTTTGTCATACATTTTCCAGAAATATTTTCCTTCTCTTTTTACAACTTTTCCGGGAACTGCCCATAAATTCAATTTATTTATAACTACATTCAATTTTATCTTCCACTGTATTTTTTTATCCATGTCAGACACATGGTATGAGATTAGAAGCGAACCCTTATCGAAAGCCAAGGCTTCAGCCATCATATTCCATGAATGTTGAGGTATATCCACTTTTTTTCATAGTCGTGCAATGTAATGTGCCGCTTCCTTGATCTTGGAATTTTCATTTTTCTTTGTGCCGGTCTCCCTCTGACTTCTTTAAATATCTTTGCTGTTACTCTAAACCATTTAAGATATGCATTTGTAGCAATTTTCCTTAGTGGACATATTACCTGCAGCTCCATTTCCCTCCCCTCATACTGATGAAGCAGGAAAAGTGAAATAACGACCTAAACTACTACGAGACAGTAACAACCTAGTCAACCAGAGAGAATAAGGAAGAAATAAAAGACGAAGAAGAAGGAGATGGAAAATGAAATACAATAGATATCCAAAGAACGCCGAACAGAGAAGAATCTACCCATTTGCGAGACCAAAAAAACAGTGCAGAAGTTACGATCTTTGCAACTCCAGCGAGCACACAACCTGGTTTAGCTGGTAGTTGTAGTTGCTTCTGCAGGCTGCTGTTACTTTTCGGATCTCAGGGGTTCTTCTTCGGTAACAAGTTAGAAATGCTTCACTAACAACGATAAAGTGTAAGATGGCATATTAAAGTGGTTCATCGAACTTGGAGGGGCTAACAGAAATTGCATTCGCTATATGTGCATACATATGTATGTGCATATGGATATATTTATGGACAACTTAAGAGCGCGCGCATCGGAATAGAACAATGAAATTTATTACCAACGAGGACCTAGAATTGCCGTGCAGAATGGATAGAGTATTACAATTTTTGTATTTACAATATGCTAGGTGGCGTAATCTGTGTGTGGTGTTGCGCAAAAAAAGGAAGCAATCTCCGGCGATATATCTTTTGTTCGGACTGCTGCTGAAAATGGGATGAGTACATTCTCAATGTTTATCAGAGACATAATGATGGCGACTATTTGTCCTACGCTCATAAAAATTCATCGTTTTGCATTTTTTTTTTACAAAAAAGTTGTGATAATAATCTCAGATTGAAGCCAATTTTTGCTGATTAATGTAGGATCGGGCTAACTAATGTTCGTATTCACCTATGGGCAATGATTATCATGTTTTCTTATACGCAGATAGGTTACCTGCAGACTTCCCCTTATATTAGCCATTTTTAGACTCATTTGATAGTAAATGTTGATCAAAATCTTCAGCTTTATAAAACAGCAGCAGCTTATGAAAAAAGTTGTACGGAACACTAATGGATCAAGGTTCAACTCTTCAATCTAATTTGTTTCTGATTTGAGTTAAACAAATTGTGTGCACAAATTTTATCCAGCAACGACTAAACTCTAAATATGAACACAAGATAGTAAGAGCGTAAGCACTTTTAAAATCCATCTACATTACGACCCCCTTATTATACGCAAAGGACAACTTAACATAATTGGACATGTCAAGGTGGTATCCATAAAATGCGCGGAAATGACTATAGTAGATGATGTATAGTATCATTTCCCATTAGAGCATATCCAGTCAAATTTAAAAACTTTTTGTAAAGATAAAACTGACTTTTATTGTCTTCGTAAGTAGATTACAGAACCATTAATATATTTTCCTTAATAAACCATTAAAATGAACAAAAAATTTAAAACTGCAAAAACAGCAAAAAAAAAACCTTCGTTGATCGAATGCAACTTTTCCTACAAATTGACACCAAAACTGTAATGTAAAAATTTGATCTCATAAAAAAATAACTGCCTACACCAAGCAAACTGAGTATCGAATTTTCAACATTGTATTGAAAAATTATTTTCTCTTTGATCGGATTGTTCAAACTTTGGAAGATTTTTCCAGTTCATGACCTCCACTTGGACTATGAATCGAAATCTTTTCCTCTTCCTTTCATATTTATCTACATCCACTCAAGCCTTTGTGGTTCTCTCGAAAGTTATGTAATATCTTGAAAGTAAATTTGACCATAATTTGTTAACACTTTCATCAGAAACGTGACTGACATCAACACTACCAAGAACCGTGCAAAGATTCTAAAAACCAGTTCACACACATTACACAACTCAAGTGCGCTAATTAAATTGCTTATAAACACACATACATATTGATGTCTTCTGAGAACCCTCACATTTCTATTAAAAGCCAATTTGCAGAAACATTCTCAGAGCATTTTACGATATGGAAACCCATCGCCCTTAATGGGAACACCATGCTATCTGCTCTACTAAAACATACCCATTCATCAACCTCGAAACGAGAAGAGGCACAAGCTACCTGCATCTTACTTTTCAGAGATATGCTAACGAATATGCAAACTAAAAGCAAAAATTGTTCTACCAGCATTTTTTACAATGTAAAAGATGGTCAGTAACCTCAAAAAGTGAACCTCACACAATAAAGTCATCATGGGTACAATTCATTTTGCGTACTATCTGTCTGCCAAGCAATAAAACTGTCATCGTCAGCACTCAGCACAGAGTATTTAGTGTTTATTATTTATTTTTTTATTACCGGCAAACATTAGAGTGGCCACTTCGTGTCCGAAAGTGAAATTCGTAAAATTGTAGCTAATTCTAGACACGCACTCATTATAAGAGACGAGCGAAATACAATAAAAACAAAAGAGTTGAAGAAGAAACTTAAAACTTTTTTTTTGCGGAATGCATACTTCCTTTTATGACACGTTTTAGTGGTCTCTTACAGAAAAAAATTAATTTAATTTTACTACTTCTCTCTTTGTTGATTATTAATTTATATAATTTGTGTCTTTTTATTTACTTTCAGGCGAGAAATCATCTCTAAAAAACACATAAGGTAAGAGCAACTTAAAACTACATTCCATAGCAAGCATTGGTTCTTTTGTGAGTGGTGAATGAAAGTTTTCTTTCACGACAGGTGAACACAATCTAGATTCTATTCCTTTACGAACTCCAATCACGTTATTGTGTTTTTTTTTCTTTATTTATTTTTTGAAGCGAACAAAACGAGGCTAGCCGATAGATGGATAGATATAGATAGTCTGGGTCTGCTGGTAGTGAGAAAATACCAATAAACGTGAAAATATTGGTGACACTTTTTTCGTTTCAAGAATTGTGTCAGTAGAATTTTAAAGATTATTACTATTCGTTTGCCTTTCCTTTAGTTTTTACCTTCTGGAAGAAGGAAATACACTACTTTTTGTTTGGATAAGACGCAAAGTTATGGCATTGTCACGTGTTTGATGTGCGTGGTAAAATGAAGTTAGGCTAAGATGGTATTGAGCAAAAATAATCAGTGTTCAATTATTTATTTCACGGAATAGGCTCTGGATTTGCATGAAAATAATATATACCCACAAATATGTACTGTGGGAATAAGGAATGCCTTCAATGATTTACATTTTTGTACATGGTGAACATTTCTTTCTTTTTATTACCTTCAATTTGGCGTAAGGTTGCGCAGAATCGAAAATGCCAATGCATTACTGTATTACTCTACACCAAATAAAATTACACGAAATATACTCAAGTACATAACTCCCTAGAGAACTACATATCTTACGCTATACGAATTCATAGATGGAGTTATAACTAAGTTATAACTTATGAGGTACAAAAGTATTTAAAAAAAAAAAAGTAAGTATAGACAGCTCGTTTAGTTGGCAAAGCCTCATATATGGGACCGTGAAAAACTTCTTGGTTTTTTCTCATTACTACTGCTCAGTAATTCAGTGCACTAACCACTGAGCACACGAATGAAAGAAACTCAATTCCTTTATTTTGTTTCCACATATTAAAAGATTAACTTTGTCAGTAACTCTTCCTTTCCTCAAAACTTATCCAACTTAAAATCGCATAAAATTCAAGCGACGATAGCAAACAAATGAAAGTAGAAAGGAGCAACTTTGAAATTACTGTAAAAAGCTATAATAACTTCTAGATGAGGTTAAGAATTTTTTCATTCACCCATTTCACGAAATTATACAACGTCCGTATTCTTAATTTCAGATAACTTTTCCTTTATGTATACCATGTGAATTCGACTTCAATACACCAACTCATATCACCGCAAATACTGTCTAACCTCTTCATGCTCTTTTCCATAATTCAACTCTTTTTGCCCACTACTGAGGTTTCTTTTACTGTCTTCTACCTCCACGAATATTCTTCACTTCCTTCATAAAAGGAGCATTCCAAGCGAATGCACTTGCCCAGCACAAAAATGACCCAATTCGGTGATCATTAAAGAAAATGCGCTTTAAGAAAAATAAACTGCTGCTACACATAAAAACCGTGAAATGATTTCATTTCAGCCATAATTTTCAACCACACTTCTTTTATATCCACACCATACAAAGCCTTCGTTCAAAAGATCATATTGCCACCCGACTCGACTTCTATTATAACATAGGTGCATAGTCGCAATTCTGCTCCGGTTGGCTTTTTTAATCGTTTTCAGTATTTTCTTGCAGTTTTTTCCATTTTCCCAGCTCGAAAAAAAAAATATCTCAATGACCTACCACCTTACATACAATATTGGTCTGCTTTCCAGTTAAAGTATTTGCGGTACGTAGTACCTGTGCGGTTTATTTTGCAATCTTTTTGTCACGGCTATACGTACCTACCACACATACATATGTTAATACGTACATACATGTGTCATTTGCAAACCTACTTTATTTATATTTAATGCGACGATCACGAGTCAAGTTCGACTTAAAAGAAAGCAATTGGGAGTTGGCTTGCGACTGTTAATACTGCAAAGCATGACGAGCAGATTAAATTAATTTCTTTTACTCTGTGATTATATTTTTCGCACAAGGAATGTTGTTATATGGGATGAAGATACGGCCCCCCACCTGGGGGGAATTAAATTCAGACTGATCACTGGGGCTTTTGTATTCTGTATGGATGGAACAGGCCACAACGTGCTGACCTAGTTACACATTTTCTTCTTGAAAAAATTGTTATTTGTGACCGTGAAATGAATACACAATGTTTAGGAGGAGAAAATACTGTCCAAAGAGAGGAAACGGATTTTGGAGTGATGTGATGTTGCTGTGCACGATGTAGGGAATGCCGAGATAGCGGATATATTTTTATAATTGACCGGTAACCTGCGTAAAGCAGTCTAAAAGAAAAACAATTGTGTGAGTCGCTTGCGGATACTAGACTCCACAAGATGCCCTATAAGTCTAGCGTCATTCTTCCTGATAGAAATATCAATTCGACTCTCGGATACAATTCAATTAGGAAATCAGTTACCACAGGATCTCCCCAGGATGGTGAAGTTACCATCTTTCCAATTGGCAAAACTGTGGAGTCATCCCTTTAGAAAAGCACAAGAGGAAAGAGTCCGAAAATCATGCAATGGACTCTTTATATGTAAGAGAAACGCGGAAAAAAGAGGGACCTAACACCAGCATTGATGTACAAATACAATACTTGGCGCAACAAACCTTATGTGGTCCAGGACCTAGCTCCTCGCGATCATTCTTGTTGTGCTTGTTATATTTTTCACACAAATGGAAGGGATCTACAGTTTAGAGCCATATCCGAAACGCTGGCTGAGCCAAGGCGCCCACAATACAGTGATGTACTCGCCATAAAACATGGTAGTTGGAGTCATCCTCATACATATATGGGGCTTTTGTATGGTGGAAAGTAACGTTTAAGAAAAATATGGGGAATATGTTAATCAAGGTACAAAGATTAGCCTGTATTGCCGTCACAGGGGCTCTGCGCAATACACCCAAAGACGCACTCGAGCTGTGCCTGTATACTTTACAAATAAATTTACAGGCTAGTAACAGCGCACTTCGGCTTACTAACGCAGCGATCTTTAAATACTGTGATGCTGGGCATAGCTCTATCTTAGGGAATCATTTCCCAATATTCTTAGAAATCCTTGGCACCTTGATTTTGACACATCATACGAAATAATGTACTCTGAAAGAAAGGACTGGCAAAGGTATGGCAGTTCCTTCCCAAAAATTAAATTACAGTCTACACGGATGGTTCAGAAATCAATGAGCGAATGGTTCAGGGACATAAATGCATGCAGTGTGTTTCAAGCAAATTTATAGCTGTGCTTAAGGCTGTGAAATTACTGAAGATGACATTAACAAGAATATGGCCATCTACATCGACATATATATATCACAAGGCTAGAGTCATATATCACAAAATCTAGAACTAGACGGAAACTGCCACACAATGCTCAGAGTATGATGTATGCTGAACCGTGTCAGATTATGTTGAGTACGTTGACACAGCGAAAAAGAGGGAAATAAAAGTGCCGACATACTGGCCAAAAAAGGAGCTGAGTTCCCACAAAGTGACATAATTGGATGCCTAAAACGACGACTAATGTGTGTGGCTAGGTTAAGATCAGCGACAGGGGCACTCTCTCGTCGTTGCCTTCTGAGGAAGCGCGCAATGAGACTAGGTTTATCTAATATGAATGTATGTGCATGTGTATACAGGTACTGCAGTGACCTACATAATTTATTGTTATGGAAACGAAATAACAGCATCCAGTCAGCCACCATTAAAAACTATCCTTTACAACATGGGATTTACATGCATAACAACTACCTAATCAATATGAATACGAAAGTATGAGTTTTTCAAAAGATAGACGCGCTAAGACGACAACGTCTTACATCACAATCATTCTCTCTCAATACATAAACCTCTTCTTATCGCCTCTCATTTAAGAGCCCACAGTCAATTGTTTTCAAAATTACCATCTTAATGTTAACAAAAAACTTATTAAGCCAATAAATTCTAACAACCCGACAAGAAGTAAAGAAAAAATCGATAAATTGGATTAGTGGTGACCACAAGAGTGTAATCCTCCCGACAGTTAATCTAAAATTAAATCGAACGCCTCCATAACACCAAGCCGATAATTACAATTTATACAACATAACGTCAGCACGTGAGTATGACAAACACGGAATTAATGAGATAATTGATGTAAATACCCAAAAATTGACCGTCTCCACGTCACACCTCCAGAGATCACACATCGCATTATGTACCCAAATACAAAGCATATTCTCAGCTAGCCACACCTAACAAACACCACTAATCAGCAACGAAAATAAACCATCGCAATCCCAACATAGATACTCTTGTCTCGCAGGTAATTTTTTGGATCATCATATGCTGAGGCACAGGTGATGGAGGAGTAAATACGAGAAAAGAAAATGGAAAAATGCCCGACTAGAAGAGGCCACAAAAAACCCGCTACATGACCTAGAAAGGCCAACAACCCGCGCGGCACCGAACACAGTAAAGACACAGAAAGATACTGTATCTTATTGATTTTGTGTTTTTGTTATTTTCCCGTATCTATGTCTGCTAATACTAGTCTCTTAGAAATTTCTAGAATATAAATCAACTCCCATATCAGTAATTCCTTTGCAGCAGATTAAATGATTAAATTCATTTTATTACGGATGGATGCATGCATTCGTATTCTAGCACTTAGTGCACAGATTTCCGGTTTACGTTAAATGCAAATAATGTGCACATACACTTAGAATAAGGTATACGATACCGGAAAATACTTGTTGCTGTTGATGATGCTGCAGATGTGCATCTCCACGCGGTATTCATTGCAGTAGCAGGTGCATTTGAGAAACTAGGTTAGGCTTTAGTCTATTGCAAGATTATGAACAAACAGTTAGAGCGAGCCTTTTTAAGATGCCAATCGGATAGAAAATGAAAGATAGCGCGATTTAACTTAACATTTTTTGTTGTGATTAATTTCTTCCAAGATGTATAGGAATAAGATGTAGTCAAGCAAAGAGGGAATTATTAATAAAATGCAATGCTAAAGAAATTTACTATTGCACTTGGTCGCCATATAAGATAGATTTAGGAAATTTTTATTATGAAGCTACATATGTATGTAGGCCTATGTATGTTCTGAATCCGTTTCTTTTTCCTTATAGATATAGGTTCACCATCATAGCGATGGCTACTAATTAAAAATATACATTTGACACAAGCTTGTTCATAGCTCATATACCTAGACCCTAAGGCTTAGCTGGTGTCGAAAGTGCAACAATAAAGAATAAAACAAAGCGGTTTATTATTGAGCTTGAGGGTTTACTACACTTGTTGTTTCAATTATGATTCGGATCTAATTATTATTTCTTACATGATAAACAGAACGCTTAAAACTAGCTTAACTTACTTAACTATGTTATATGATAATTTACTGGCTTTATGCGGGCACTCTAAGCTAAACTTAATGCTCGTTTTATTTGACTAAGTTTTGACTTTTTAATTTAATTTTTTTTTTTTTCAAATAATAAATGGTCTTAAGATCTAAAACTTACAAACTGCACTAAAATAAATTTTAAACTACCTTACCGTAATTAAAAGCATACTTTTTCTTTGTTCCACAAAGTGCATTTGATCTACCTAACCTATGTAAACCGGCGATAGTAAAAAGGCCAACTTTGCCCCTTGAGAGGCTATCCCGTATCAAAAGGAAACGAAGATTCCCTTCTTCTTTTTCTTTTTATTAACCATTGAGGTATATAACGAGTACGTACACGTACATGTTATGCTACATACTTCTCCCTCGTATCTGCCTTGCTACTGCGCCGCTTGTGGGGTTGGCTAAGTTTGCGGACCTCAATATCGAAGTCGGGTTCTACAAGTCGCTCTATTTTGGATTACTTCCTCGCTGAGGCCGAGAGGCTGCTGTTTTTGCATATGAGTAATCCAATTGTTTTCGAACTTCAACTGGAACTTGAGTCGCTATTGCTCCTCCGACGGGGTTTTCTAACGATCTTCTTTGTACGTGACAGTACCAGCTGATGCGCTCAGCCTGGAGTTTTCAACAATTCTTACGGTTTACATGAAAGCTTCCGCGAATACGCGTACTTCTAATTAGGTCGCGTTTCGATACTCCCGCTGACATCCGTAGCATTTGCATCTCCGTCGCTGTCATTTTTCTTTTATAATGTTCATGCATCGTCCAACACTACGATGCGTATGTTAAAGCCGGACGCACGACTGTCGTATAAAGCAAACCTTTCAGTTTAAGTGGCATTTTGTGGCCAAAAAAGACTGCGGAGTTTTCGCGACATTTTAACCACCCCACGCTCATTCGGTGTGCAACATCGTCATCACAATTTCCCTGATAATTTACGACCGAGCCAAAGTAGATATGCGAATTTGTCGCATTTCGGAATGATTACTCCGTCCAACAGAATATTTGAAGTCGGGTTTGTGGGCTCGGAAAAACGGCATTTCAAAGGTTCTGTTTTCGTTCGGCTGATTCTTAAACCATTGTCTTCTTACGCCTTAATCCAATTATTAAATGTGTTCTGGAGGGCTGTCACGTGGCTACTTATGATAGTGCTATCGTCGGAAAAAAAACGATCCCCTAAAATCAGAATTTCTGATGCTACAACACAACACCTCGCACATTGCGACCTGATACCGCTCTACTGAACCGTAGACGCTTCGTAATGCTGCGTGCGCGTGTGTCGGTCGTAGGTTAGTCGCCTATCCACAGCTGTGCGGGCAACAAGGAAGACTAACGACCCCACAGATCAGGTTATACATCGAGTTCATTGCTTTTACAATATGCTTCCGAATCATCTCTGTTTATGTTACAGCCGTAGGCCCTGGTAGCTAGTGCTGTTTTTTCTATATTATCATTGTAATTTATTACATGTTAATAAAGTTATAATAATAATAATAATCTCTGTTTATGTCCGCTCTGTTAAAAAGGACTTCATTGAAATTAAATTTTTTGCACTGAGACTCTGGTTTTTTGTGTGATCGAAGGCAAGCCCTAAGGAAAACCCTCTCAAACACCCGAATCCTTTCAATTACTCTCGCTCCCACGTTGAGCGGATATGGCCATGTAGAAGATTACCTTCACGCTTGCATCGAGTTGGCTGCTATAAAACAGTCTCTTTATATGAGTGAAAACCGCTTTCGCCCTGGCCAAAGCAGCATCTATATGGTTTTTAAAATATGTGTACATATTGGTCTAGCCAAAGCCCAAGGTAACTGACTACATTTCGACACCCCAGTGGCTGCCCAGATAACGACGTCCAAAATAGGAAGGTTTCCGACTTCTGAAAGTTCAAAGCCATAAAATTTTATAATAACATTCGAAAGACAACATTGTACTTAATATTAATAGATGTTGAACCAAGATTATTAAAAAACTATTACCCAAACAAATAATGCCGTTATAGAACCTTGACTTGTTCAAGAAATTGACAAACAATGAATGGTGTTGACGTTTGAATCATAAAGCTGTCATTCTTTGATATCTGTCAAGGAAAAACTATCGGGTTTAAGAAAATTCAACGATACACACGTGAGCAACGCATAAAATTGTGAAAATTTACCACACAAATGGTGAAAAATTCGCGGAAGTGTTACCCGAAAATGCGCTTACAAAGTTACATACAGAGCTAAACAAAGTTAATAAGCAGAACTATCACATCTGGGGCACTGTAAGCCCGAGAGTAATTGTCGAACAACCTCTCCTTCCACAACGAATGGCAGTTTGGTGTGGGTTTTTGGCTCGTATACAAATTGTAATTCTTTAATAATTATTACTGCCAACAGGCTAAAGTGTGATGTATGTACTATATGTCAGGGAAATAACCATTTTCACTGACAGCCAAACGGCAATCAAGTCCCTGGAATGGTGCTTCTTTACCTCAAAGGCTGCCTTCAACTGCCGTCTATCTCTTATGGAGATGACAGAGCAGTTCATCATTCACCTATGCTGGGTGCCAGGCCACAGAGACATTCCAGGTAACTGCAGGGCAGACGAGTTCGCCAGACAGGGTACTATTCTAAGGACTCTGCCTGATAGGCAATCCCTAGGTATGCCCCTAGCTACATGTAAGCATCTACTAAAGCTGAACGCTATAAACAAGACCAACCTCAGATGGGAAAACGGCTCAACGTATCACATTTTCAGACAGATCTGCCCTGAGTATATCATAAACGTACTCCCGAGTTGATCAAACTAAAGCGATCAAATGTCCGATACGAACCTTCGATAGTCTTACTTTATATATAAAAAATTTAGTTTGCAAGAAATACTGTAAGAAAATCGGTTAAGCCATTCTTAAGTTATCGCATTGCATTGCTTGAACCAAGGAAATGGACTCTTAACCTGTATCACGGGCTATTTATATTGAGGTCTACGATTTTAATTTAAATAGAATATAAAGTTTTAAAAATGTTAATGAATGTTCGGTTGTGAATGAATGCGCAAAACTGTCACCCGTGGTGGATGTAATAGCCTCCTAACGATCCCAGAACCCTAAATTCTGAGATTTATTGTTTATACAGCCGTCGATCCAGAAATGGGCCGCATCGCTGAAGAAGATTTTGTTTGCAAAATCAGCGCCAATTTGTTGATTTTGCAGCACCCAATCGATGTCTGTCTGAATGCACAGATTCTATGGTCAGCAGGCTGAACCTTATCGGAAAGAAGATTGTAATTCAACCGTAAAATAAGCTTGATACCAAAGTTTGCCACATCCCCTCTATGTATTCAGCAGAAAAACTCACCTCACAGAGTAAGATACCATACAATACAACCTACATTATCCAATTTGTGTTTGCTAAACTAACTTAGTACTCAAGCTCCATGATACTTAATGTATCATTGCAAATAAGCATCTTACTGTCGATGTAAACTATTAAACCACAAAGCAAGAACGCTTCACTTATTCGATAGTAAGTTCTCTAAAATGTTTTTTTATTGCTTGTAAGAGAATACTCACCATCTATTTATCACAAAACACAAAAGGTTTGTTTACTTATCCGCTAATGCGGTTAGAAAATATTTTAAATCACTTTTCAAGGAATATTAAAAACTCCTTAAAAAGAAACACGTTTTTTACCATTTATCACCAACCGATACCCACAAAATGTTCTAAACATTAAATGTTATCCATTTCATTAATATTTTATTAACGAGAACCTTTTTTTTTCTCTTCCTTCCAGGTAAGCAACGAAACCATTCTTATTACGTAAGTACTTAACATCTACAACCCCATCTCCATCAACTCTAACGAAACATGATCGTTAATTGTCAGAAATGAATCTCCCATCCTTCATATCATGACTATCATCATCAACATAAGAAACATCATATCATGCCATAATACTCGTATATAACTCAACCATTATGAAACGCGTTAATCACTCGAGCAATTTACATTCGAATCACCTTTAAGTATATCACTGGCGCCCGCTTAAGAGTGCATGTTAATGCCCATGTTCTGTCCATCTTAACCATCATCCCGTCATCCCGGATGCCATAATTTCCAAATGTTACCCTCAGGCAATGTTTTGTCCGCAGACGCTACGATTAAATGACGATCCCATGATGTATTATCTCAGCATTCTCCAATACGGATATAATTAATCCAGAAAAGAAATATTATATAGGTCAGGGAACTATGACCAACAACCAAATTTCTAAGGATTAACTTCATGGTCTTCTGTCATAATGGAACACAGAACATAATCCAGTATCTTTTTGGAGTTTCCTCTAGTCTCGCCTAAGGATACATTAAAATTACTTTTCCAATACAAGTAACCACGAGTCTAACAGGGCGATGGCTGTTTTAGAATTTCAATCGCTTCAGGGGAATTTTTCTTTTACCCAATGCATCGTAGATACAAAAGTATCTAAGAGAAAAAAAGCGAAATTGATTTAAGCATTTGCGTGTAGAAATTATATACGCGAAGACCCGCGCGTCCTTGTTTCCTGATATTGTAATTGCCGGCGAACATGCAAAGTCGGTTATACTACAGCCACACGGTGAAATTAATGAGATTCTCCGGCTTGAAAGTCAGATTCTACAGCCTCGAAGTCAGTTCACCAGCAAAAGGGAGATGTAAATAGATTGGAATGAACGTTTAGATTTCCGTATCTGGTTCTTGTATCATTAAATGGGAACGAGAGAGATGAGAGCTTTGAATGTGTGCATGGTTTCATAACGATGATGGGGGAAAAATAAATTCTGGAATTATGAAGACGATGGGTCATGGGCGTAAATAAGAAATGGAAAGCTTAAGATATCGTTGAGGCATTTAAACAACTGCAGCACACTTATAAATAACTAAGAGTCACTGTAGAATACTGGTGACTGGTAACGCACACATTTTTGTGGGTTTTGGAATACACAAGATGGAAGTCGATGCATAAATTTGTAGATAACATTAAGTTAATAGCACATAAATAAGAATTATCTAAGATAATCCAAGGTATTACAGACATCAGAAAGAGGGTGTTGCTCTTTTGGGTGTTATTAATTTCAATCGTAGTAACACACGCATACATACTTGTAAAGAAGGTTCTGGTGGTAGAATACGAAATGCGATATCCTATTGAAACCAGTACGTTATATTAAATGGGAGCTTAAGAGGAATTCATTGTTTTATACAATTACTTACATAAGTAAAAATAAAATTGGTGCCTGTGGCTAATGCATTGGACTACTGAGTGCAAGGTTCGAAAATCGAATTTCAGAAGAAACAAAAAAAGATTTTTTACGGCCCCACATCTCGCGAATGTCTGGCAAACGTCCGAGATTTAAAAATGTCATGAGAGTGTTTCGGACATAGTTTTAAACAGTGCAGTATACAGCTTTTTGCAGATCTGGAAGTTTTTGGATGTAAGAAATAATAATTTGTTTTCCGAAGAAATACCTCAGTCTCTACACGAACATATTTCCTAACCCTCCTCTTTCACTTTCGAACATACATGAGTACGTTGTGCAGTTGTATTCATTATTACATTAAAGGGGTTAAACTAAAACAGGTATCTCTCAAAATCAAGTCAATTTAGATGAATGCCAATGCCAATCCAGAACAACACCTTTCATTTTACTTGGTATCATCCTGGATCTTAAGGTGTTGACCATACGCAGCAGCTTTGTCATGAATAACTCCAAGTTTGACGAGAAGTAAGTAAACATGGTTTGCATAGACAAGCTAGATTTTTTTTCCTCTTGTACAACCCTTACCCGCATGATATCGACACTGCGACCTAAAATTGTCCATTATATCGAGCGGTTGAAGTTAATCCCAAAGACGTACTACCTCCCCAATGAAGGTTAGTAAGTCCTTAGTAGTGGATCTTTTCAGTTCTACTGAAGTAAATATGTTCTTGTGGAGACTACTTTTCCTTAGCCAGTGCAGTGCAGCGCATTCGCAGAGAATGTGTTCGGATGTTTCATCTTCCTCGAGGCAGAATCAACAATCCATAACCTGGCATAGATTCATCTTGTTAATGTGGTATCTCAGGCCGCAGCGTCCAGTTAGGAAGCTCATTAATTTCCTAATATCCTTATGCTTTCCTTATCTATGTTAATTAGACGCTTGAATTCGCCTAAAGGCAGGTGCCCAATTGACTCTGCAATACGGTTCTGGTGCTATGAACGCCGATTCTAATCCAGCCCTAGCTAGTTCATCCGCCGATTCGTTGGCTTCAATACCTTGGTGACCAGGTACCCATCCAAGTTTAACCGTATTTTGTCTAGCCAGGCTCTGCAAGGCAGCGAAGCAGCATTTAACTGTCAGGGAGTCTATCGTATTAGAAGACAATTCTAGCAGTGCTGCTTGGCTATCCGAAGGGATAAGAATTTTGACTCCCTTAATACCCTTTTTAGATATAAGGTCGGAGCAGATCTCAATGGCCTGGACTTCTGCCTGGAATACCGTGGGACACTTTCCCATGGCAATCGACAGTTTGGTGTTAGGTCCAAAGACGGCAGCTCCAACTCCAGAATGCATTTTCGATCCATCAGTGTACCAGGTCAAGCTTTTTGGGTCTCGTTCAAGAGAACCATTGGCCCAATTGGCGCCAAGTCCCAAATACTAATTTTTATTAAAAAAGAAATATAGAGCTCATTTAATCAAGTATCTTAAGTTAAAGGACTTCTTGTTTAAGGAAGAATTGAGATGTAACACTGTTCTATCAGATTCTGAAAGGCAATTTACACTGACGGATCCGAGACAAAAGTGCCGAAGCAGGTGTTCGCTTAGAAATGATACGCATATCCATAACAAACCTATGAACCCATAGCTTTTATTTCAGGCCAAGAAAGCATTTTCATTTCTTATCTCAAATCAGATATCTCGAATCCGATATCTGTTGCCTACCACCATCTTATGGAACGTGTTTCTACATATACAATAGTTACTAACTTATCTCTTGGAAAAATGGCATCACAATGGGGTTTCCGGGCTCTTTAGATCGTAATTGGTAGTAGTTTTCGAGACAAAGCATCGTGAAGGATAGCATAACGATTTTTCGGGCTTTTATTTGAAACTAGATTTTTCTGACAGCGTTAGGCAGCGTTTGAGATGTCATTCTTGCATAAAGCAATTGGTATGAATTCTCTACTTCCAAGCTCTTTATAATATTATGCACATACATACATATATAGTTCAGAGATTCAAACTGGGGTGCCACCACTATCGTTTAACTCTTCCCTATACGAAACACACAGAAACTCATAAAAACTAATTAGTTGGGCATTGCTTGCACTGACTACCTTTAAGTGGTCTCTACTTTCAGTTCGTTCTCAACTATTTATTGACAGACATATTCTTTCTTCTCGATATATTCGAGATTCAAATGCACCCGAATGTTTTTTCTACACTTTGGCTTGGAACGTATGCATCGACACCCCTTAAGCTATTGAGACAGCGTGCGATTTTTTGTTTATACGTTTTCCTGGAATAATGTCTACTTTCCCACCAGCAGAGGACGGTGGGAAGTACATATCTTTTATAGTTGGCTAAAAAATGTTCCTCTTATAGATTGTCTTCGTTTGGCATTATGTTATATCGAATCAAACATTTTGGAGCACTTCTTTCAAAAGTGTTTTGGGCGGTAGAGACTATTATTATTTTGGAAGCGTGAAATCTTATTTCTGACTCAAAGCCTAGTATAAGGATCATGTCTGTTTCCATAGCTGAAATATTTTATTTATTATTCCAGGTAATGAAGTAATAAAGCTAAAGTTAGTGAAATTCCGCGAAAACTTTATATCGTTTCTTAAATGACAAATTTTTACTTATAAAGCTATAAACATACATAATCGTGGGAGACCTGTATGTTCATTTTAACATTCCTCCTCTAGAGATACTGGCAACATGTCCCACAAAATGCAACAAGAGTTCACTAATATTGCCGGTAGACCTAATTTGCTGAACACATTCGTAGGTAGTCTATTTCTCAGGAGTAGTAATTAGTTCATAAATTTTCTTCATTCAAATCGTTCACTTTTTGTTGGATATGGTTGACTCAATCACAATTCCTTTGATTTGAATAACGGCCGACAATTGTAAAAGGCGATGAATTTGTATCTACAAATTAACCACTACATGAATTTAATTTTTTTTTCTACTATAAGCATTTGCATTCCAACACTTCATATAGACATCTGAAATATACCATGATACCTTTATAAGCATATGTACATATTGTTACAATCTTACGGAGTTCGGGGTATTTGCAGAAGAAGAAAATTATTAAAAGAAAAACTTTAACTAAATGCAAATACAGCACAGTAAGTCAACCGCGTGTTTTTTATTAAAAACTGTTCTACAAAAATTATCTTTCTGCCAACCTGTGTTTTTCTTTCTCGGGTCCCAAATTACGACATCAGCTGTCATTGCTTCGGCTGCGTTCACTGGTCACTATGATCGAACTATGTATTTAGCAAGTACGTTTGCCTACTTTGTACGCACCTACATATGTATCTCTTTATGTAATCTTCCATGGTCCATCATGTTCAAGTGAATAAGCTTCAAAGCACGCACGTAAATACATGTGTAGACACATGTGTAAATAGATTACAACAAACATTGTTTCACCACTTGCTCCACGTACATATGTAACCTAGTCGACCTTTCCTGAGATTCAAGAAAATATTCATCCAACATTTTAGAACCCCTCATTCAACAGAAAAGTGGTGATTCGCCGCAGAATTATATTTGCTCTTATTCAACTGCAAATGTGCATGTCTATCAGAGTATCTTCTTTACAATATTTAACCACATCTTTGGTATTTTTTTCATCTCCTTTGTTCCTATCTCTGATGAGAATGAACTTTCATGGGAAATGAAAGGTTTTCCCGGCTCTCTGTTAATCCCGTTCCAATTTATTCTGCTCCGATTGTATATATGTACATAAGTATGTATATTTCAAACTCATCTGACTGTGATCTGGGTATATGTAGATAGTTTCCATCAATGACACACCACCATACGGTTCTAGCAATTAGCACGTTCCACAGCATAAGATACACTCAACTTGGCTTGCTAATGGTCCTAATCACGGACGCGTCCATCTGTTGTAACTCACTTAACAAATTTTCTTCGTCATCACGACTTGGCCAAGAAGGAAAAAAATTCTTTGGGACAAAAGAATTTTCCCAGTGATTTGTGGGGTGCGCTTAGAAAATGAATTCAGTTCTTCTTCAGCGAGATACAAAATATTCTCGTGCACATAATGTATGTATGTATGTATATACATTTTCCAAGAACAGTTTTAATTCCGAAAGAAATCTAAAATAGACAAAGGGAAGATGAATAAATAACGCAACCGTTCACTTCCATTCGTATGCAAATTAAACTCGCCGTAGACCAGGGAAAATTTCCATCCTAAGATACAAATATCTACATATGTATACCTAAGCTTTTAAAAAATTGATTCGGGAATTAAAATCTTGCGGTAACCAGACACCAGAAATGTAAATCTACTCATAAACCTATGAGTTCTACGAGTATGTATAGGAATTCGTATACATATGTACATACATACATACATATATATGTAGGTAAATTATTGTTCTAATTTAGTTTTCCGTTTTCTGCTTTGCTAAAGAATAAATTATAATTTTTTATGATTCCTTAATATTTAGAAAAAAATTAATGTGGAGGTGGTAAATGGAAGAAATGTGGTATGCGGATGGATGTGAAAAGAAGGTGTAAATTTATAATAACATGTTAGACGACCCATATTTTTCTTATTAATAAAATCTAATAAGAAGCAAACTAAACTATGCAAGGAATGATAATGTGTGGAATTTGTGAACTATGATTAAAAAAAATACGTAAAAGATGGGAAATGAAACACCAATAGTAGCAGAATTTAAAGATGTTTTTTTACCCCGATGGAACCTCAAATTTAAGAAAAAAAAAACAAACTTATGTATGGCACTAATATTTGAAAATGATTCGGGCAAGTGGTCACTACGGCAGTTCTTGGCAAAACAGATTCCTTCCGTCCAATTCTGGACACTTTTCGATCAATGTAGGCCATTTGTCACGAATGACACAAACAATGTTGACTCCAAAACGTTAATTGTTGCCGATTTATTGCTTAAGCCACTGACTACTCGTAGCCGCACAGTATGTCATGGAGAGATGACAAAGTGCATGATGTTGCAGACCAATTGACGGATCCATTTGTCGAAATCAGCTTATCGCACAAATTGTGATATCCAAAAATCAATGATTGCGGATGCCGTAGATCACATGAAGCCATCCTAATAAAAGCACATTTCGTCCGGATTAATGTCATTTGAAGAAATAAGATTCTATGACGCCACAAGAAATATGTACCTACACAGTTCGAGCAATATAGCGTGCTAAGATGGACAATTATGGCCGTCATAAAACTTAGAAGTTGGCTATAAGTTTCACAAATCGACGAACGGATTTTTAAAGGAAATTTGGATAATTTGTCATGGTCCTTCAGAAGCGAGTCTATTTATGATGTTTTGCCAGATTGTACAAAAGATTTTCAAAAAGAGAGGGCAGAAAAATAGCTCGGTTTGACGGTTATCCTTATCGTAGATTCTGGTTAAGCAAAAAATAACATTTTAAGTGCGTTCATATGTACATGGTAAAAAAATTTCCTTCCCGTTAAGAAAGAGAAACAAAACAAACATATTATTTATACAGAGAATATTTTAAGGAATTTTTTAATATTACACCGGTTTCTGTGTATACATATTTGTTGGCATTTGTTTTCATTTTTTTTCGAATTTGGTGTACATACAAATGTATATGTACATACATAGGTGCGAGTACATATAACACGAATTTCACATCACAATTTATGGGGATTTTGGATACTTAACTCTTCATAGCTTACATCCACTCCGATTAATTTTAAAGGCTTTCAGATGAAACCTAGAAATTCCAATAAAATTTGTTATGTGAGAAAGCCAAGCAATCACGGGACAAATGGTTTTTGTTTAGTAGGCTTATGTCTTCAAACTTACTTCCTTACTTAACTAACAGATGTCTCTATGAAATTGGAATTTTAGCACACTGCCTCCAGTTTGGCACACGAAGTTGGTGGATCTACTATTCGCCTCAACTAAAGTGAGGTCTTTTTCTACTGCGTTATCCCTCTGTGTTGAATTCGAAGACTCTTTGAGCTGATGCACCGGGGTCCATACGTCCTACATACATATATTAGTCAAGTTAGGCGTTCGATTCGGATTTGGTTGATGTCGCTGCATTACCCGTATTACCATTACCATTGAATTTTCACTTCAACTCTTCGTTTGCATAAGCAAGACTAAAACTAACTTGAATAACTTTTCTTTAAAAAAATGCGTTGATAACATTCGCGCTTCTGCGTCGAAGAGAACGACTAAGATAATGAGAAGGAGCCTGGAAAGACGAATTTCTTAAATACGGGTACCTTAAGATTACAGCTGTCCATTGTCTGGTGTTTTCTATCCTTCCTTGACTATAGCATACAAATCGTTTACTCTACTAAGCCCGGTGTCAATACTCAAGAACGCTTCAGTGATGGCTCAGTGTTTGAATACTTGAAAGGACTTTAGAAATATTTCACCACAAATATGAATTTGCCTTCAAATATAATTTTAAATAGTAAGTCACAGTACAGTGTGACGCCTCTTCAGAGATCATTTCTGATGTCGACGATGTCTTTCCCGCTTTTGATGGAGTCACAAGGATTTTTCGATCATCATGCTGCACAAACAGACTAGTTTGGCAAGGATACCAACACAACATATTGCTCGGAATAGCTCGTTAGTGCGTTGGCTCAAGTGGTTAGTGCGTTGGATCGCTGAGCGTGAGGTTCGAGGTTCGAATTCCAGGGAACACCAAAAAGTTTTTTCACGGTCTCATTTCTCGCGGATGTCTGACAAAGTCCGAGAGTAATAACTGTCATGAGATAGCTTCTCAAAAAAATAAAAGCTTTTCGAATATGGCTATAAACTGTAGGTCCCTTCTATTTGTGTGAAAAAATATAACACGAATGGTTGCGAGAAGCTAGGCCCTGGACCACATATGGTCTGTTGTGCCAAGTATTTGTATTGTTTTTTGTAGCTCGTTTCTATAAATCTTATCATAAGCGTCTCGGAAATCTCTAAGAAGATGAGGAGTGTGGATATGGAGCTCCTAGGCTCCAGCTATTTAAATCCAAAACTGTCCTTACCATTTTCACAAAAACAATTCGATTAATTAAAGTTTAGCCCAACATGAAGCTAAAAATTTAATGTTTTTGACAACATTTAGAACCAAATACCGCAAGGTTTAATATGTAAATGTAAAGGGTCTTTCAATACCAAGCCTGAACTTGGGCAACTGAGTTACTAATAGAGCTATGCCTCGTTCGGTTGAACAAAATCATGGCTGTCGCCATTAAAAGTCTGTAAAGAGCCTTTTCGCTTTTGAACATTTTTTTTTTCTTTTTTGAAAGTCTTACAAAACAATTTCAGTCGAAGCTTAACTGAATAATAAAATCAGCGAAGTCTGAATTGGTTTGTATGCAGTCAAAATTGGGAAGTAATCAGATTTGGAAAGATGCTAATTCACAACCGTTCCAGAATCTACCCTTGCATCCAGAAAAACTCATTGTTTGGTGTGAACTCTGGTCAGGTGTCGTCATCTTAACTCTTAAGTTCTTCTTTGTACCCCGGGCAATAGAATATGATATGTTCCCCTCCCTTCTGTGATGCGTTGATGGTTCGTATATCGTACTGTTAGTTGCTTTTAATTTTAAGTCAGTAATATACATATAATATCAGCACTGCAAGACCTTCGCACAGAGAATATCCTCAAATCAATGGAAAAGATTTACTAGATACAAATGACTAAGAATGCATCCTATATGCCTGTTCCGAAACATACTGCTACTTACATTTCTTTTCTCGTTCTTCAATAACCTCTGTAGACATCATGAGCATCCTCCGCTTCATTAAAAGCTGCAGTTGGTTCTTTTAGTCTCTGGGCAGCTAAAATGGATCTAAATTCTATTTTTTGTGTTGATTTATGTGTTTAAACCTATTTCAATAGCATTTTATGAAAAAAGGAATCTTTAATCATGTACAATACTTACCATTCATAATATGGACACACATGTTAATAAAATTAAGGGAATGCGTGTTGATTAATGATGTAACGGCACCATTCATATTTACATATCGCTACAATCACTGCTACCATGTGACTGCATTTCTACAAATTTTAACACCCACATTAATTTATTGTCAAGATTTTTTATTGCACGGCTCAAAGCTGAGGCATGGCACTTTGACGACTCTGTCTAGTCCACCCATCATGATCAGTTTATAATGGCTGTCATCAACGATAGCTGGTGTTCAAACGACCACCTGCAGGCAGGAAGCAATGAAATGCTTGATTTGATGATAAGTTCAAATTAAAATGTCAGATGAAAATTAATTGGCTGTTGGCAGTGAAGAATATGTTTTACAACTTTTATACTTAACGATCCGATAACCAAGGTCCCTTTCTTTCAAATGCAGGTATCAAATCGGTTAACGATTTGAAGGGTTTTGTTATCACAACAGGAAGTTGTCCATGAAAACAGAAGGAATGTATACGATTCAGAGGCAAGTTAGGAAAAGCATTTTGGTATTTATAGTCTGAGAGGTCTTAATTTAACGCCTATTCGTTTTTATCAAAGTCCGCTGTGCCTTATAGTGGGTTCGTAAGGATGATATTCTGATCCGAAAAGTATTGACTTATTTAAGTCTTTCAAGTTGATATAGTCTTAATTCTTACATATCTACGCAGATAAGTGGGGTCGTCAATTTCGTTCTCCTGGGTCTTTAGCAGGAGTTGTCTTCAAACTTGATCATATTTAAATTTTCTGCGCATAGAATGACACTGATGGATGCCAACTAGCTCGTAGACAAAACTTCACGGATTTCACTGATGGAAATACTAATATCATTTTGAGAACGATGTTAAGGAGGCATATTCATAGCAATTAATTGGTTCAGATGTTGCGATCTCCTCTATCCAAATACACCTCTATCCAAATACATTTTTCGGTTGAGAGCTTTAAGAGTGATAATGGCAGGGTTTTATTTTGGTTTTTTCATAGAGATGGAGTAGTTGGTTTTCATTCAGATTACAAATAGAAATATTCGGCGCAGCACACCATATGTATGTGATCCTGGACCTTGCTTCTTGCGACCACTTATTTCATGCGCGTTATATTTTTCCACACAAATGGAAGGGGACTACAGGTTAAAGCCATAGCCGAAAGAGGAATGGAGAAGCTTTCTCATGACAGTTGTTACTATCGAACATTTGTCAGACATTCGCGAAAGGTGGGGCCGTGAACAAACGTGTTGGTGTTTTCTGAAATTCGAACTTCGAACCTCCCATTCAGTAGTCAAACCATTGACCCACGGCGCGTACTCATTCAGATTGACCCGATAAATTTTGCCAGATTTCCAACACCACCCGTATTTGAACTACAGTCTTGCATTCCTGGTTCTTAAAAGCTAAGTTTCGAATAGTAAAACATTTGATTGTGCTGTTTACAGGTTTATAGGAATTCTAGAATGGGAATTGCACTGAACTTTGAACTATAACCAGGTTATGATCGAACCGATGGTAACACCTCCAAATATTTGAACAACCAGAACATTGAAGGAGTATGGATCGAAATTACTCTTAAGTAGGCCATTGCAGTATGTGAATTGAAATTTGAGACCTTAATGCTAAATTGTATCATGCTCCGCCACAGCGAAATCCATCAATCAGAGCCCGTTACCAGAGTTATTGTGTTCGCAGAAATTATTTACATATCAAAGAATTCTCTTTCAATATGGTGTTTAAATGATCAAAGACGATTTGACGCTGCTTTGGATTTGTCGATGACCTGATTTGATGACATTGCTCTACTCCCATCTAGTGGCCTGAGAACAAACTTCAAACTTTAGTAAGTTCAAACTGCAAGAAATATCATAAGAGGTCGGCAAGCTTAATATCACGCCCATCATTGTATGAAACCTACGAATAAGTGCATCTTAATGATACCATACCACCCAGTTGCATCAGATCATGAATTAATAAACAAAACGCGACATCATTAACCACCCAGATCGTAGAATGAATCCAAACTCTTAACATCATCTGCATTACATCCAACAACAGCTATTATGAAATCTAGTTTAATGACTCTCTCTATCCATTACGTATTCATTACAAATTAATTACCACTCGCATCACGTATTATTTAATAAATCTTTCAATCGCGTGCACTCGTTTGTGTTATATGTAACGCACAACAGCAATCAAAACAACAACAACAAAACACCAACTATATACATACATATGGCATATGCCTTTCATATTAACGGCAAATTTTCTTTGTTTTAACTCCGTCCATCTCTTGAATGCCCGTCGTAAAAGTGGGTCAACAGGTTAACAAAAAAAAATAAACTGGGAAACCGCGCCAACAGCGCACAAACTCTTGGTATTCACCTTTTTGGGTGGCAATTGTGCGCGCCCCAAATGGCCACAGCACAACTAACGGAAACTGATCGGTGTTATTAAATGAAATGCAGTGCCAACCGGGTTTGGTAATAGTCAGTAGTAGATCAACGGCCTTGGGTAGCCTACAGGAATTTTGTGCAGATGGAGAGGATGCAACGACCTGTAATGCGGCTACCAATTAATGGTTGAGTTGATGACCGAAGATTGCGTTTGGAATATACAATTGCAGTGGTACAGTCGTAGCAGGAACTTAATGTTGTGCAGAAGTAGTGCAATGGTAATTGGTATTGTTGAGTACCGTATGAGTTCAAAGTTAGTGTAGGTTGGAGATGACTAATGGAATAGTAACGCATCAGCATTGCCAATTTTACTTGAAAGCCTAGTCGACTTTCATATTAGCCTAATACCTAATTACTACAAACGCAGTTAAATGAACATATGTACATATCTATGTACCTGGGTTTTCAGTGTTTCGACGACCAGTACAAACTTGGTCGGTTGACTCAAATTTATTAATCAGATTCACATTATTGATGCTTCTTGGCGACCAAAAAAAGTACAAAGTTTGAGAAATGTAGTGAATTTTTAAAATCAATAATTCGTTGCTAACCCGTATGTCATACTACATATTGTGTTTTTGTTTTGGTTTTTGCTTGACAACTGTCAATGAATGACAATTTTATGTTTGAAAGGTCCAAAACACTGCGAAATTTTAAATTAAAGCCCTTACTGGAGAGCCCTTTATATGAATGAAATGTCGTAATCAACATCCCTGATTTACGATTGAGCTTAAGCATTTAAATTTATATCATTTCGAAACGATTACTTCGTTCAACAGAATATTTGTCGGGTTTACAGATTTAGAAAAGCGATAATGCAAATGGTCCGTCTTCGTGGGGCTCGTTCTTAAACCGCTATGTTTTACCACCTTAATCCAACTATCAAAAGCATTCATTAGGGCTGTCATATCGCTACTTATTAGAGCGTTATTCTTGACGAAAAGAACAGAAGTTATTTCAGTTTTGTCGATATGTCCTTTCAACAACAAAAAATACAAAAAAAAATATTCAGCGAAACCTCTAACCTCCTGGTGAGTGGTCCAATACACTCATCACTGAGCCACGGCGACCACAAAAAAAATCGTGCACAACATTAAAAACCAAAAGACTTTAGTAAGTAACTCGGTGAACTCCTAGTTTAACTTCAAATTCAACAATTATTCCCGCTGAATAATCTGCTTTTGTTTTAACTATCGATAGCGCAATCCATATGAGATAACTCGACACTGTCGAATGCTGTTTCCAGATCAACCTTCAGTGAGTAAAGAGCTGCGTTTGCCTTCTCATCTTCATAGCTTCTACAAGCATCATGAAAGAAACGGAATATTTGTTTATAGCCTACCGGAGTTATAAACCTTTTACTGCACTGAGTTTTTGCATTTTTAAGATACCAAACTCTTAACCTACGACAGCAATGCTAGTTATTTACCCTTACCAGTTTTGGCAATTAGTGTATAGCCCAAGAATCGTTGGTATCGGTACTCGAAAGACTCCAATAAAATGCAGTGCGTCCTCTCTTATCCGTAGATTACATATGTAGAGTGCAATCTGCGAATTGTTCACAGTTGTTCGATTGAATTAGTTTTTATCATCCCTTGAATACAGCAGCTATTATTTCTATACCGAAGTAGTGTTGGGAATAGCTATTTTCTCTCAGATTATGACACCAGAAGCGATATAAAAATACACTGGCACTCTCTTGTTTTGCTTGTTGAAACTTAAAAAAAGGGGCATTTACTATGCGAGTGTCGTTTTCTTCGGAAAGTTGGACATTGTGACTTTGCCAATATCTGATGTCTGATGTTGGATGGTCGTCCACTTGGTGGATTATCTACTTTTGGGATGTACATGGATGTAACTAAAGTGCATCTTAAGTGTATAAGTATACGACTTCTTTAAAGTAACTGCGTCGCATTATACATTTTACTTTGCACTGGGTGAGATACAATCTTTACCAACGGCAGTTAATTGCTTTTTAGTCTTCTCAGGCAGGGTTAAAGATAAAATGATACGCTGGGTGTAATGACAACTCCAAGATATTTACATATATCTATATACTTTTCGAGTTCCTCATTTTTGCAGTACAAAATTTCGTCCTTAGCCTAGCGTCTATTCCTCTTTACGGAGCACTATCATCACGAGTTTGCACGATTCACCATATTGAGATTGCACGAGTTTATCAAGTTGTTTATCAACTACATGGCATTTGGTATTTTCGCAAGAAAGACTATGCTCTCCACGTACATGATTACTTTAAGCCGGAGATCATTTAGGATAATTCATCCAAGCAGATAATAGTTCTATGTACATAGATCATCAAGAATAATAGAGAACAACAATGGACTCAGAAGACATTGTTGCTCCACCCCGGTTATTGTTTCAAGCCAGTTTGAGTTCCGTCCCGTACATCAGTCACATTCCTCTCTACAGACTCTGAAGACTCTAAATCAACTTCAATATTTTACATAAGATTCCCACGTGGCTAAATTTCAAAAAGGGAATACGTTAGTCAAAAGTGTCGAAGACAGAGTAATGTCGGGTTAGAAGCTCATTATTTCACACCCACGCTCTCGGACTGTCAAAAATGATTGTTGTGAACATTTGAATCCCCGAGCGATATTCCACAATCACCGACTATTCCCTTAAATGATGTGTTATCTCCAACAGTGTTTTGAGCAATATTGCCATATTAATACAAGCATGGAAACAATATGGGTAAGACAACCCCGAATGACTTATCGTCTAGTCAAAGAATGTATCTCTCCCCATGTCCACCTAACCTTTATGATAGTGTTTATTGGTGACAAAATTCAAGTTACAATGCCTGATTCAGACATCCCGAAAGTGTACCCCTTAAAATCTAAAGAAAACCTTAATGTAAACGACTTTCAGTAAGTTATGTAGGCGCTTGATATTTACAAGTTTCAGTCAAAAGAATAATCGAAAGATGACATAAATTTAATGGTATTGTCATAAATCGATAATGGCCCACTTCATTATTCAAACTGAACCCCTAAGTTTGGGAAAATTTATTAAGAATCCCACGTATGTAGGATCACCTGCTGGGGTTAAAATGTTGAAATATGTTCGTTTGTTGTAAATTTTTTTTTTTAATTCACACTTTTTTAGTAGAGTTGCAGTAAAGAAACAAGCTATTGATTACCTAATCCAAAAAAAAAAAAAAAACATTTGAAAACTTTTTTAACTGCGTCGTTATTTTGCTACAAAGATCATCCAATTCACATGATCAGGATACCAAAAAATATTAGCCTTCGTCCCATAGACCAATTGAAAATTGACAAAATGTATTGGAGAATTCTTAGGAGCTGCCTGGTGGCCCAGGCACTGGTGTACCACGTTGCGCCTTTTCCTGGAACGTAACGCACTCCGTTCACCAGAAACTTGTCGTCGATCTAATTTTCCAATGATGACCAATAATACCACTAATCCAAAATCCTCACCAAACTGTCACTCCTTGCGGATATGTATATTGGCTTCTCTACATCTACATATGTACATATGTGTACGTGTAGATTGGGGAAAAAGAAAATATGATTTTGCGACCAAATTCTAACTAAATTTTGAGCTCATCTAGAGCGCAGGCAGTGAAGCGATAATAGTACAGATAATCAATTCAACTCTTGAGTAAGTTACCCCTTGTAAGCTGATAATTCAAGGTCTTTATGCAATATTCTCCTCAGAAAAGAGCGACTGATGTCGCTGAGTTGCTAAGGAAAAGCATACATTTTTTCGCCTGCGCGCCAAGCTTGCGCGGGAATAGCTTGTATAATCCAGTAATCCGTAAGCATGGCAGTTTCAAAAACGTTCCTTACACCTTTTAATATTTGTTAGCGTTGCTCAAGCGTAGAACAATTTATTTTTTTTATCACAGAGGCTTGGCAATACACATCCATCAATATTTTAAGTGATTTAGTATTGCCAGCGTCGAGCTAACACACACTTCAAAAAGAAACCATTAGAAAGCCCATTATGATACCGATTCGTCAGTTTTACAAAGGTAAGACTTAATCCGCACTCTTTCACTGACATAGTATATCTTAGGGTGCTGGATATAAGAGATTTTATGGAATCTACCACAGATAGTTGGTGACATTTGGAAAACAAAGATGAGTCGATAACGTATGTCCAGTGTGTTTTCTTCTCTATTCCTTCGGTTTCCATAGCCGACGAAATCCATTGGAAAAAGTTGCAGTATGGTTTGGAACATCGCTTTAAGGGAGGTTAAGAATGCAACAGTAATACGACATACAGCTTACATTCTTTTTCAGCAGTTTTGAATTGAAATTTTTCTCCAGGATGTTGTGGAGATCTACACTACCGATGTATGCAACAGGTGCGTAATGCTTGACTATTTTGAATGAGAAGGCCATGACTTTCTTGTATGTATGTGCATGGGATTTAAAAGATTTCCTAGACCGTTCAACAGCATTTTCGCTCCAGTTGAGTTTCCGGCCAAATTTTGGTCCTAAATAGAAGCTAAGAGTAGTTACTAAAAGTTTCAGTTATAGCAAAAAAATGTATTCTTCCTGGACTTGGGCATGTCCGCACTAAGTTACATACTGACTACTACTACTTAGGTCATGTCGCCCCTCGTGGGGCATAGGGCGTCAACAACGCCTACTTGTCATCGTGTTCGAAGCCCTGTAATGTGTCTTAACTCTCTCCACATCGTTTTTAACATTGCGACCGACACGTTTGCCTAAAAAGATCCATTCTTCTGCCAAATTGAGTGAGTGAATTTCTTTGCATGGCGTTTGGCAACTAAATTTCATTTATGCCGTTGGTCATCGTATTGTGATATTTATAGACTCCTGACCATTCTCGTATAAAGCTGTTAGGCCAGAAAACCCTAAGGTTGGTTCGTAGACATCTACAAAATATAACGAACGAGTTGAACGTAAGAATGGCAATTTCAATTATCTTCTAGGTACTATAACCGTACTTCGTCAGTCCAGATGATATTTTCCATTGAGTTCAACTGTTATTTATCATCAAAACTCCATCGGAAATAAAAATAAAACATCAAGTACCCGCATGAGTATCCTTAAACCAGCGCAAAAATCTTTTTACACAGCTATCTATCTCATTTATTATTAGCAATAAGGATGTAAGCATACGTTGATAGAAGGCACTCATGCATTGTAAGGAGCTTAGTTTTCACTACAAGATACAAGATTCTATTTCCCGAAGACCTGAAAAAGGATTGGGTTTAATAATGTCCGTTACACAGTCGTGTAACTAGCGAAATGTCCTGCAAGCGTATTGTTCGTCATCCGTCGCAGCATAAACTCCATCTGCCTAAGGCAAATCATAATTCATACAATAACCGGGAAAGAGTATTTTTTATATTGAACTCTTAGGTGCAACATGTACCTGGAAGAGGAACTCCTGCACGTTTATACTCTCTCGTTAGCCACAATTAAAATCAACAATCGGGTTTACTTCATGTTCCCAAAGGTAATAATTTGAAATACTAAACAATTTCATTAAAACATGAAGATCTTAAAAGCTAGATGAACCTAGAGCTTCTGTTAAAGACGTCCTGTATAATTACTTCTTTCTACACCCTGATAAGAGTTACCTTCCAAAACGAGTGTGTTCCTCAAAATTTTAAGCCTGTTACCAAACATCGTTTCAATAAATCTTGATTCTATCCAAACCTCGCAAGCCTCCGCGTTACTTCCACACAAACCTCTAGCACGAACGAAGACTCGTAATTCGCAGTAAAAGTAATTAAAAATCTATAATCCCAATAAATCAATTGCAAGCAACATCCTTTATGTGTTTAACTTCACCAGTGTAAGATAAAAATCAAATTTGCTTCGATTCCTCAAAAGGAAATCGTTAAACGAATATTTTATTGCTTGTTGGTTGATATGCTTTGGTCTAAGGGCTTGTCCCAGCACAACATAACAATCGCAGGTAATCGCCATCGATTAACGAACAACATGACAAGTGGGACACATGGACATCTGTAGGCTTTATAAATGTTCATGTAAAGATTAATTCTGTCGAAAGATTTATTCTCGAACTTCGATATCAAAGGCAAATTTTTATAATTCGCACAAGGCAACCGGCGTATATCATAAAGTATCTATTTGTTATGACAAGGATCCTCCCACATGCCACATGCAATGAACATAGAGATCGGTTCCTCATTCTTATGCGAGTGGCATTTTATATTTTTTTTTAATCTTCAACCGGAAATGCTATTCATGAAGGCATTCACATTCTGCTACGAGTACTCGTACGAGTATCTATGTTATGTGCCGCGTATACGTTTAACCTTGAGGCGAATTAAATCTGCAGAGAGACTCTATCTGCGATTTGTTTATCTGCTAATACAAGGCGAGGCAACAAGAAGTAAAGAAAGATAAAGGATTCAACAGGAATGTGAAGGGAAATGGGGAATATAGCCTTCTTAGGAGTTGTTTATGGCCGAAGGGTATGACTGACATGGCAAAATGCAAGGTGGAATAGAGATACAAAAACTATCTAGGAAATCGTTATTCATAGGTTGCGTTTGAGTTATTATTTTTTTTTTTTTGTCGTAGAGCATTTGCATTTTTTAATCTAATGAAGGTACATGGATCTGTGATTGTAATTTTCCGATGTAATTCTTTTCCTTTAATTTTTTTTAAATACGAAGACTTGCCTCTTGGTAAAAATAATGTTACAAAGAGTTTTGCTTTCTTGTAATGATTGGAAAAGAGGAGGAATATGAATACTCCCTCTTCTGGTTTCATTCAGCTTACCTCATGCAATCAATTCAAAAAAATGTAGTTTCTTTCACCCGAAAACTATTTACAGAAATAAAGAAATGAGCAGGTTAGATTAGGTTAAGAAGGGTGTGAGATGGATAGAACTCAGCACTTTCACTCGGTGACCTAATAGTCCATTGTGAATCCCCTGTTATAAATTGATGGGAGGTATCCCGTGGTAACCTACATATGTATCTAATTTGCGGCATTGAAAACCAGTTGCTGCTTTTAAGAAGTGTAGGAGATCCGGTATCTGGACTACTGCTACCTCTGCGACGCTTTGCGAAGAAGAGTACGTAGGCGTCGTTCTTGCAGGACGGGGCAGTGGCATAGCAGATGTCGGATCGATTCTACTTCCTCCTCGTCCCCGCAGCTTCTGGATGAATCGTTGAACTCTGCGTTTCATTTGCTGAGCACAGCTCAGTCCAGGAACCCAGCAGAGATTGATCGAATGATGTCTTATGTTGATCAGTGCATCGCGACATTTCTTAACCGCCTTTGATTTGATTGTATTTGATTTAATCGATTTTGGGGATGCTTGACTGTCAACGAAAATAGCTATATCCGACGGACGGAGGTAACTGTTTTCTATGCATATAGCGGCCTTTTCTTTTGCCGGGATTTCAGCTTGGAAAACACTGTATGCTTCTGGTAGTCTGAACGACTCCTTTGCAGAGCCTCCGAGTAGAAGTTTGGACCCGTACCAATATCCATCTTCGACCGGTCAGTGTAGATCGTGATCTCTTGATTTTGGGAAATGGATCTTCTCGCCTTGGAAATGTGAAAGGGATGTCGGTGTTAAAGTCATTGTAGGGGGGCTTTCAGAGTTAAATTTTTTTAACCGACTTCGGAAAAGCTTATATCGAAAGGGTAGCTCTTCCATTCCTAGCTGCTAATTTTTAAGATCCGTAGGTATCTCCATGGTACGTATGGCATCACCACTGCTATGGTTCTAGTGCTGACGATTCAATTGTTTTACACAAGCATGTCTGCAAGAAACAGTTTTGCGCAGAATTTGAGCCCCTAAGACTTAAAAAGTGTAAATAGCGGGGGCAACAACGTAATACTAAAAAGTCACAGTGAACTTTTGGAAAGAATAAGAACGTTACCAACTACCTGAGAAAACTCGAAACACCTGAAAAAAAACTCTACACTAAAAATCACACTTTACGTGCTTCCGTTCGATATATTTGAACGCCAGCTGCGCCAAAGGCGAACTTAGAAGAAGTGAATCACTACAATTAATTAAAGTAAAGTTGGTTATTTGCGGACTCTGATCATGATCAACTATTCTTTACCTATAAGATGACTCAATTGTAAAGAGCTCTGCGATACACGTATATACATACATGCATATACAAGTCTAAAACGATACTTTGTACGGAAGTATGAGTTTCTAGAGCTCACCACGAAGCTCATGGATTACTTACGGATCACTCTAGCAAGGAGGAACATCTGAAGTCGAACATTTTAACTTTTAAGTTATGAAATTCGTTGGCGCCGTGGCTCAAGTGATTAGTGCGTTGGATCGCTGAGCGAGAGGTTCGACGTTCGAATCCTAGAGAACACCAAAAAGTTTTTCACGGTCCCACCTCTCGCGAATGTCTGACAAACGTCCGAGAGTAATAACTGTCCAGAGAAAGCTTCTCAATTTGCCTTTCGGATATGGTTCTAAACGGTAGGTCCCTTCCATTTGTGTGAAAAATATACCACGCACAACATGAATGGTCGCGAGAAGCTAGGTCCTGGACCACATACGGTCCGTTGCGCCAAGTATTTGTATTTTTAAGTTATGAAATTCACCGCAGTGAACCATATATGGAAACATTCATTCTTTTGATTTGAGTAATATTTGAATAAATAATTTGAATAAATGCTCGCAAACGGATTTCAAACACATATTAATATTTTCGATTCAGCTTCTTGGTACCTTAGGGATACCATTATCCAATTCCTTCATCATTTGCAGCTCGTTTCCCAGGCGAGTATAGTTACCACAATGTGGTATCAACTTTTTCATTATACAGCAATTAAAGCTGTCATCTACCATAGAGTTGAAACCGAAGTTTGTTAAGTGCTTGAGATTGCGCAGCATAAAGTAAAACATATTGTGAACTAACGCCTCAGCAAATAAGGCGCCTGATGAACTAGGCGCAGAGCTGGAATCAGTTCTTAGTGATGAACCGATAAGAGTCCCGCTTGCCATATCTAGCAAAAAGCGGAAAATAAGATTCTAAAAACAGATATGTGACAACCTAAGCGGGACTAAATAAGATACATCTTTTCGTCAACACATTTACCTAACCAAACGGCAGCGTAAGCGCTAGGCCCTGTAAGGGATGTTGGAGGCATATAACATGCATAAAACAAATGGTCGCGAGAAGCTAGGCCCTGGACCACATACATACATAGAATCTGCTGCGCCAAAGTATTTCTATTTGTAATGAAGAATGTTTGACTAAAAATATTATTTCATCTCATAACGAGTACTGGACCAATTTTATTACGTTTTTGATTTAAAAAACGTCAGTTTTATAATAGATTAGTGCAGATCATATTAGTAATGGAAAAACGCCTAAACACCTCAAGCATAAATCAATAGGACGAAAATAACGTTTGTACTATCCGTTAAAGAGGCCTACAGAGATGTATACATAACTATGTAAATGCTTACAAAGCAAAAGAATATGAAGAGGGTTATGAAGCGAATCAGGCATTTTGCATGCATTTTTTCGTAGATAGCATCTGTAGATCAATCTCCAGCTACAGTTCTGTTACAGAAATTTGGGTGACTAGCTTTATCCAACAAAGTTCCCACAACAAAAATTACCTAAGGTCGAATCAAGTGCTTTAAAATCAACTTGTCGTCACCCAGCCTTAAGCTTAAAGTACACTTGATCCTCACACCCTGATTAATCCAAAATACTTTTGTTTGTAAGTTAGGTTAGTGCCTGTGGAGGCTGTGAGAAGCTGACTCTGCAAATTTAATACACTTCCAGATTTCCGTTTACGAGGCATTAGAACGATAGGATATTACGGCATAAAATACGTACATATGTACTCCTAGTGCAACCTAGATGGAATATAAGAAGCATGGTGGACCCCGCGCCATGTATAGATCTCGGAACAAGAAAGCAGTGCTCATTTCATTTTAGTTCAAGTCATATCATTTAGTTTACTATTCTAAGCATTACACTTCACCTATGTACATATGTACTTTATTAAATTTTGTTTGACGACAGTTATTATAAATCTTTATTCACCTTTTATTCCTTCTTTTCAACCTGGTAGAAAAGAATTCTACATTTCAAATCAAATTATTAAGTCCCATAGTCGCATTGTTTTAAATGCATGGCACGCTCTGGCGATTTCCAAAACCGCCCCACCATAAGCGTGCCACCATCCTCCAGTCAGCCTTATCCCTGCCCACTGTGGTACACCTACACTGACAACAACTCATTACTTATCAGTTGAACCATGTCCTCCTGATACTCAATACATAATTTTTAAATGAATCATCATTCTCTTAAAATTCTCCTTGCCTTCGCACCCTATAATTCCTGGACAACCAACAACTGACTTCCTTAACCGCCCACTTGCACCGTGTCCAATCCACTATCGTTCTTGTTGATCTAATGGCATCCATTTATTTATTCATTCATCAAATAACGTCGTCTACGCACTCAACTCATCCGAAACAAAATAATTAAAGACTATCGCTCCAGCAGTATCCTGCAGCGATTTCCAAAACAAAAAACGGAACAAAAACTACGAACCTCCAAAGGTGCCAGGAAGAGGTGTTCAATGTTCACTAAATCTGTATTCCTACACTAAGATATGTATGTAGATAGCTACCCGGAGTTTATAACTAATGATTACCATTTCATTCAAAAAAAAAAAAAAAAAAGCGGAGATTCGAAGAATACGAAAAAGAAGACGTACGATTAGAACAACAACCGCGGACTGGTTTCAAAGATTCATTCTTGTCTCGGTCATAGCCAGAGAGCCTATAATTCGATCAAAAGGGCTAATTATGAGTACTGCAACAGCGTACGGGGCACAATAAACCGGGTAATAAAAGTCCGAGAAGGGGCGACGGCGGACAAAGATGAAATAATAATAGAAATTCAACTACACTCCTCTGGGCGCTCGTTTCTCTCTGAGCGAGGTGAAAGACCTCCGTTGCAGCAATGTGATGAAAGATGCGTCGCCTATCTCGAACCATGGTACTACTCGTACCTACATATGTATGTACATGCATACATACTCGTAGCTCATCGCACATACTCTGTAATCAACAGTGAGTAACTTCATCTTTGCCGCTGTCCCCATCTAGCAGCGGCGACTCTTGTCGTATTGGCCAACAGGTGTGTTTGAGCGCGACTGTAAACATTCCTATGGAACAGAGAGACCGGTAGATAATATGATTAATTTCGCAGATTAGTCATTTAAAGGAGGCAACACCATGGAAAATCACTGCACGCCGGACATTGATAGTTTGTCTCGAGCTAGCCGACGCAGAGAGAAAGGATTCCAACAAATAAGTATCTAGATCAAGATTTGAATTGAATGTTTGCTTTGTAATTATATGGTGTGTATCTGTGAAATTATTTGTCGTGGCACAACAGAGAACGCATGCGCAACTGATAAAGAGTAAAGATAGGAGATGCAAGGTTTTGCAAGTTGGACAGAATGTTTTACAAGATGATGCCGATAGGAATGAGAAAGGCACAACGTATAATGGGACTTTTTGATGAGGAACGTTTAAATTGTTTTATACTTTTAACTTAATGAGTTGGGAAATATTTTAATTATCAAAGAATGTGAGCTGTATCCTTCTGGGTTATCTTGATGGGCTGTTTGTGGCTTGTTGGATAGAGGCTAAGATCGTATATAAGATCAGATATCCTATTAAACGATATTACTGCATTTTTTTATCTCATTTATGATCGTCCATAACCAGCGCGATAAGATAACATTTTCTACTAGGCGCCTTCTACTTTAAATCACCGTTACATTTCGTTATTTTATATGAAACCCCAATTGAATTTCTAAGATGGCATTTTCCGTAGCTCTCTTCTGAGCCACTCTGCATCTCGCAAAATATTTCAAAGTGACAGCAAATATAAAATTCATAATATATGTGTAGACATGTGAAGTATACGAGCTCTGTATACTCGATTTAAATTCTTCTGGAGCCATAGAACTGTTGACAGAAAATAATTGTTCCAAATAATCTCGTAACCAACTCCATTTGAACACCATTCAAAGTGGTAAGATCGTTAAAAGTACCTTTTTTTTCACTGTTAGACAAATTCTTCTAGATCGCATTCAAAGCTCAAAATCATTTATTTGAACTGGAGAAAAAAAATACAAATACTTGGCGCAACGAACGTATGTAGTTCAGCTTCTCGTGACCATTCGTGTTATGCGTTTTATATTTTTTCACACAAACGGAAGGGACCTACAGTTTAGAGCCATATCCGAAAGGCAAATCAAGAAATTTTCCCATGAAAGTTATTACTCTCGGACATTTGTTAGTCATTCACAAGAGGTGGGACCGTGAAAAACTTGTTGGTGCTCTCTGGGACTCGAACGTCGAACCTCCCGCTCAGCGAACCAACGCACTAACCACTTGAGCCACGACACCCACTTATTTGAACTGCTGCTCATCATAATCTTGAGGAAGAAATATGCACAATTGAATGTGACCTAAACTGTTGAAAATATTTTCTTAAAACGTACCATGCCAGTCAGACATGGACCAAGTATAAATTTATGACCTTAGGTAAATTAGCGTTGACTTTGCCAGGTCATCCAGACTATCTATGGGTCTTGTACCTCAGGCGACGTTCCTGGAGAACCGAACAGAGGAAAAGGAGGTGTCCTATTGATTCTACCTTTTCTTCGTCTCTGTAGCGACTACATAAATCGTTTGTGAAGATACTTAGTTTTCTTGTCATATGTCCGGTTATTACGCTGACAAGTACCCGCATTTGGCCTCTCCCGAGAGAGAGCCCTTGATCTTTTCGCGTCGATTGCAGGCCATAAGCTTCTGGTAATCCCACAGCCACCAGTATGCTGTCTTTGTTCTAAAGTAATGTTTATGGTGACGTTATCTATAATATTCTTGACTGCATTGAAGACCGGTAGAACCTACCTGTCTGCAAGCGTTATATTCATTTCAGAGCCGTCTGGCAGTCTGTCTGCTGTTTTGTTCCCTTCTACTGCCATTTCGAACCCCTCAGTCACAGCGTTTTTTCGTAATCTGGTTAGGCATCTTAGTTGGTAAAAAAAATGCAAGTATTCGCACGTAAACCAATCTTCGAGGCTTCCAAATTTTGTTCTCTTTCAGTCTGAGATCCCCCTTGGCTGCAACGTTCTTTGTATAAAACACCAGACGTTAGAGGCGCAGTAATGTTTCCAGACCGGATTACTGTGTGGATTTCAGTGCACTTGTAATGCTCTCTCATATAAGCGAAGTATTGCAGGCTATGTACGCTATGCGAACTGAGCGTACTCTAGAGCTTCCTTATAAGCAGCGATAATCGCCTTAACTGGAAAGTGTCCATTGTTTAGATGATCTCCAGAACCAAAATTAACTTAAAAAAAACCTCTGAAACATGGTTGTTGTTTTGTTTAAATTTTCAAACCACACACTGTAATAATTCACTTCCAAGTACTATACAAACAGCTGATGCTAGATCAGATAGATGTTCTTCAGCATGTTGTTTCTGACATACATATGTAATCTTCCCTACTATAGGCCCCAAGTTTCCTACAACTTTAATACTGTTTTGGGTACAAACAAACACACTTCCGACTGAATAATCATGTACATATGTACATCTTTCCGTTACTGACATTTGTTATTATGAAATTCTTAGCCTTCTACAGTTCCACTGATACTTTGCTAAATGTAGTCAGTGGCTTCTGTTGAATGAAAGATTCCCCAGCGCTTAACTTCTGAAGCATTTGCCCTTCTGCCCTTCACCAAGCCAATTTTTTCCCACTCTACTGCATATACACACTACAAAAGAAAAAAAAATCTATTCAACCCCTACCTACCTATACTTTACTGCTCATTTAGCTGTAATGATTTTTTGACAGTCACTCAAAAACGTCATAAATTCTCTTGAAGTTGACACAACTTCACGGCTAATTAACCGTGAAAAAGAAAAGTCCACAACAACAGCTATGGTAGTGCGGTTTCTTCTGTCTAGCATGATCTAATGCTGTGTTCCGTTATTACCTACCACACATAGAAAAGGCGACGTGTAGGTTATTCAAGTTCATCAAAAATTATGTATCTCTCTGAGCCAAAGACAAAGCAGTTCTGGGTAATGTACCGGAGAAAGATCATTTTGCACATCGAATCTTTTTTTTTTTTTAATATCTACCCGTACTTCGGTATTCCAAAGTGGGGAGACGTGACAGATAGAACTGATGAAGACAGATAGACGTAACAGATAGATAAAGATAATTCAAAATATAGGTAGTAACCGCAAACAACTTGTCAACCAACGTATCCATAAGATACTCATTTTCTGGATAACTGCACAGTTAATGAACTTTGTAGAGCGATTCCAGCTGCTGTGAGACATCATTTGTATGTGATATGAACCAAAGCACTATTTGTGTTTCGCAGTTATGTTTTGATTCTTGAACTTAATGTGACACTATCTGTGACGAAGAAATGCCTTTGGTTTCCATAGGGGAATCAAAGAATCTAATGAGAAAAATTTGCATTCATCACGTGCGAACATTTCTTGATTACAAGAACGCGCTTTGACCATAAGGGTCTCATCAAAGAACACCATCTTACCTTCATTGCTGTTTCCCATCATAGAGATGCACACTGGGCAGGCAACTACTTTAATGGAACTTTGTGGGAAAATTGCATCCCATAAGGAAAAATCGTAATCATAATAATAATTCTATCGTCGCCAGCTTCCACAGATGTTCCCCTAGGCCCCTTTCTCGTGAAGGAGAAAATTACTTTAGGAACAGAGGAGAAATCCAAATTGACCACGCCGAAGACTGGACCAAGCGAATATTCCGATTCAATTTGTGGTTGTTCTTTGGTTGGCTGGCTGGTTGGAGTGCGTTTGTTTCTTTTCTTTTTTCATATGCAATCAGTGAAGCGAAGAAAATTATATTTCTTAACCTGACGACTTCCTAAAACAATCTGTTCTCTGAAAATCAGGTTAAAGTGTAATTACAGATATTTCAGGAGAGAAGTGTTGCTGCTAGATGGCCAGATTGGATGATGGATGCACTTAAAGCAATTTTTTTACTGACTTTCATTTAGTTTTACAATTGGAGATCTATTACGTGTGCAAGGTATATGGAGTAAATGAGGCTTCAATGCATCAATGAAGTAGTTTAGGATCACATTAATATTCCATTCAGTCTTAGAATGAATAGAATCGCCAAATATTTTGCCACTAATTCGCTTGTCAATATAATGGCACGTGCTAAGCTAAGCTTTTGTTGTCTTATAGAGCTTCTTAAACTCAATTCAGATTGAAATTGTATCAGGACACAAGTTGAAAGAAAATTGTTGGTTTTTAATAAGTATTGCCAACCGATAGATATCACTAAATCATTACTCGACAAGCTTTAGCTTAGGGAGTTCTTCCCAAAGTTATGTTATTTTTAAGCCTTCTTCCATCCTTAGTTCTTAACGTATCGCATGCAGTCGCATCCCGCAGAATTGTTCCGGACCGACCGCAAAAGCTGAGCCTTTTCTTGTTTTTTCATTAGTTGCTTCAATTTCCTCTACTCCCACATGGCCTGATACCCAGTAGAGTATAAATCTGTTATTCTTATTCAGACGGTTTATCTTGGCAAGGCACCCCCATACCAGTGTAGACCTGATTTCATAAGAGCTTAAAGCCTTGATGGCGGCCTGGCTATCCGACAGTATCGTGATGTCTTGTCTGCAATATTTCCTATTGAAGTTATGTTCCTATGGCTTACGAATACCTGGTTCTGGGCCCGAAAACACCTCCTCCAGTGCCTTTGTGTCCGTCCGTGTATGGTATTCTGTTTGAGTTGGTACATCCCGACTTCGCTGCTCGAGTTCAATTTTCTCTCGAAGCAGTATCTCTTCACCATATTATCACTGGGCCAGTCTTAAAGCGATACTGATTTGGAAAATGTTTCGCACTGGTTGTGTGTCAATCGTTTTCTTTTTCCGACGACGACGCCCTCTTTAATTATTCTTAGTATGATATCTTTAATAATCCATTGTAGCACTAAATGAACTTATAGAGAGGTGAGGACCAATATCACTTCCAGGACAGGTTCTCATAACCCCCTGCAAACGCAAGCTAGCCTTTGTACTGTAAGGAACATACTATACGGCCAGTGTAGTAATTTTAAACTAATTAAAATAAAACCATTCACCCCTTGATCCGTGCACTAGCATATTCGCTTAATTATGTATTTCAACAAGAGAATGTATGTATCTTATGTATAAAAGTCGTCGATCGAACGATTTCACAGTTTTGTCAAAGCGATCACATAACGTAACTATATGTACAATATAACTACACAGCAAGTGTAGAGTAGGGGCTAGGACAGTTGCAATAAAGCGTTCAAAAAGGAAACATCGCCTTGTTTTTTTTTCTATTGTTCGGTTCATCTTACAGCATCAGAAGTGGGATTACTGTACACAAAAGTGTTAAATTATATCGAGTGATTTTAAGTTTTAATTATTTAATCGAACTTTATGTTATGTGTAAGTGAGTGTTTGCATATTGTGTGCAGTACTTCAATTAAGTTGGTTATTTAAAACAAGAAAAATTGCAACTGAGATTTATACGATGGCAGAACGTGCAAAGAGGTTTTTGCAGATGGCAACTGTACCTCAACTAAAGGACAAACTTGGCGAAATGAATTTGACAACAAATGGATTGAAACCAGCGCTTAAAATTCGATTGGAGCAGGCAATCGAGCAACTCACCAATGTCCAAATTGAAGACTACTTTCCTACCGGTGTTCTTGATGAAATAAGCATTGAAGAAAGTTCATCAGAACTTGAAGAGGAGAATAGACTGGTGACGCAACAGTTGGAGACCTTACGAGAAGTGGTGAGGAGAAAGGAAGAGATTCGTGAACTGCAGAGGAGACTTGCTGAGCTAAATGGCCCATTGGAGACAACAATAAGAACTGAGGGTATCAATTTCCGGGACATAGAAGAATCCCTACCAACCTTTTCAGGTGATGACAATGTTTCTATTTCGAGATGGATTAAGGCATTCGAGGACTCCAAGCACATTTATAAATTTGAGGAATCAAATTTCATCTACGCTCAACGATTGCTTAAAGGAACAGCAAAACTTTTCCTGAGATCAACGCAGTGCCAATCGTGGAGTGAATTAAAATCAGCTTTACTCAACGAATTTCATCAGCATTCTACAGCTTCTGACGTACACAACGCATTGCGTAATCGCAAAAAGCAGAGAGAGGAGAACTTCCAGCAATATGTGCTAAGCATGCAGGAAATCGCCAGTGCAGCTGATATTGAGGAACAAGATGTCATCAACTACATCATCAAAGGTATACCCGATTCAATGGTTAATAAACAACTTCTCCTTACAGCCAATACTCTCTCTGAGCTGAAAGTTACACTGAGAAAGTATGAGAAAATAAGATTGGAGCTTACAGCGAGCCACATCAAGTCCACAGCGCATCCGAAATCAACACCACACGCGCGGAGCAACCCCAGCATCAAATGTTTCAATTGCAATGACGTAGGACACATTGTCACCAATTGTCCTAAGCCGCGGAGGGACAGAGGGTCTTGTTTTCGTTGTGGAAAAACGGGATATCTTATTAGAGACTGTCCGCAATCAACAACCGTGCTGATGCTCCAGAAGAACGAATCAGTCAACACACAACCATCGTTTCTAAAAGACTTTCAAGGCATCTTCGAATATGATTTCGTAAACAACGAATTTGGAGCAGCTAGTTCAACGATGAGAGCGATGACGATAATAGATACTGGCAGCCCTATAAGTTTCGTTCAACAGAAATATGTTCCAGCATATTTGATGACATCTATAGAAACCTCGCCGCACGACTTCAGTGGTATCAACAGCAGCAAATTAGTTATGTTTGGTAAAGTATTGTGTAAAATTAAATTTGATACTATGCATGTCCATTTATGTTTATATGTAGTTAAAAATGATACAATGAAGAATGTGATAATTTTAGGACGAGATTTTTTGCAAAAAAGCAGTATTAAATTAACGCTAGAAAATGATAAAACGAATTTTGCGAAAGAGAAAAAATTGTTAAAAAGTAGTAATATTGAGTCTGAAAATGAAACAGATGAGATTCTTAATATTGATACGTGCAGTGACAGGGATAATAACAACTTACAGATTAATGAAAATTTGAATTATGAAGAGAAAGTAAAAATAACAAACTTAGTAACTAGGAGTGTTTCAGACAATAAGATTTTAAATGAAAAGGATACAAATCCTGTTTTGTTAAATGAGTGTGAAGATTATGCAATGAAAATTATTTTAACGGATGCGAATAAGATTTTCAATTGTGCTCCAAGACGACTGCCCTACGCGCATAAAAATGAATTACAAACAATTTTAGATGATTTGCTCACAAATAATATAATTCGCGAGAGTAATTCACCCTTTGCATCACCAATCGTTCTAGTGAGGAAGAAATCAGGGGAATTTCGGTTGTGTATCGATTTTCGTCAGTTAAATAATATTACCTTAAAAGATAATTTTCCACTTCCTTTGATAGAGGATCATTTGGACACATTACGTGGCAAGAAGTATTTTTCGCTTCTCGATTTAAAAAGTGCATTTCACCACGTGAAGTTGTCTTCAGAATCAGTGAAATACACCGCGTTTGTAACACCATTAGGCCAGTTTGAGTTTTTGCGCATGCCTTTTGGGCTCAAAAACGCATCTGCAGTATTTCAAAGGTATATAAATCTAATTTTTAAAGATCTTATAAAATCCGGAAAACTTCTAATCTATATTGATGATCTTTTTATATTTGAATATTTGAAATGCTTAAGAAAATGCTTCTAGATGCACCATTACTCAGTATATATAATCCAAGTGTTGAAACTGAGCTGCACTGCGATGCAAGCAGCATTGGATTCGGTGCAGTCTTACTACAGCGTCAAGAGGATAAACTTTTACATCCAATATTTTTCTTTTCTAAACGAGCTACAGCTCAAGAATCAAAATATCACTCTTACGAGCTTGAGACATTGTCAATAGTGTATGCACTTAGACGATTCAGGATCTATTTAGCTGGAATTAAATTCAAAATTATTACTGACTGTAAGTCATTAACACTGACACTGAGTAAAAAGCTTTTAAATCCGAGAATTTCACGGTGGGCCTTAGAGCTGCAAGATTTTGAGTACACTATAGAGCATAGAGATGCAAAGAGAATGGGCCACGTAGATGCTCTCAGCAGGTGTCACAATATTTTTATAATCGAACCTGATAAATGGTCTTGTCTACCGTAAAATTGACAATAAAGTTTTGTTTTATGTCCCAATGCAAATGGAAAGGAATGTGGTACAGACACACCATGATGCTTTATGCCACGTTGGTGTCGAGAAATGCTACGATTTTTTGAAGAAAACTTACTGGTTTCCGTTCATGAAAGCCAAAATTAAAAACTACATAAGCAGTTGCTTACGATGTATCCATTTCTCGAAATCTAAAAAAATACATATTTTTAGTTGTTGACGGATTTTCAAAGTTCACAAAACTTTATGCTGTTAAAAATACTAGCACCAAAGAAGTTTTAAAGTGTTTAGAATCATATTTTTCAAGTTATAGCAAACCCACTCGATTAGTTTCGGACAGAGGAAGCTGTTTCACATCTGATGAATTTTGAAACTTTTGCAGCGACTACAATGTGCAGCATATTAAAATCGCCACAGGTTCACCTCAGTCCAATGGACAAGTGGAGAGGATAAATAGAAACCTTACCCCAATGCTGGCAAAAGAGAGTGAGATGGAACGAGACGAGTGGACAAAGTATCTTTGTAAAGTTGAATTTGCTATTAATAATGTTGTGAACAAGAGTACTGGATTTAGTCAAAAGGGTGTAGTTGTGGATAAAATTCGAGAGCATCTAGAAGAAAATGTCATCACAGAGAATCCGAGAAATTTAGAGGTAGTTAGGCAGGAAGCACAAGAAAAAATTATTCGCAATCAGCAGATTAACAGAGAATATTTTGACAAGCGACATAAAACCCCATACCCTTACAAGGTTGGTGATTATGTAATGATTAAAAATGTTTTAAACACTCCTGGTATAAATAAAAAGCTTATACCTAAATATAAAGGACCATATCAAATTACTAAATGTCTAAGCAATGATAGATACCTTATTAAGGACTTAGAAAATCTTCAGATTTCAAGAACTCCGTACGAAGGAGTAGCCTCTCCGGAAAATATGAAACCATATAAGACCTTTTCATCATAGAATATCTGCACGTATCAGTTTTGATTTTCTTCTATCGAAAATGTTATGTCATGAAAATGTTCATCTATTTCAAATGTATTTGCCAGTTATTAAATTTTTATTATTTCATTTTCTACTCTTATATTGTATCTTAATATATAATTGTATCTTAATATATATATACTATGTATATGACCCTAAGTATGTATTCAAGATTTCGAAGTTGTAATCAACTTGTTTTGTATTTCTTTGAAAATTTATTCGATTCTATAAAGACTTGAAAAGTGTACAAATGCATGTGCATGCGATAAATCGAGGACGATTTATTGTCAGGATGGTCGATCTGTAAGGAACATACTATACGGCCAGTGTAGTAATTTTAAACTAATTAAAATAAAACCATTCACCCCTTGATCCGTGCACTAGCATATTCGCTTTCATGTATGTATTTATGTATTTCAACAAGAGAATGTATGTATCTTATGTATAAAAGTCGTCGATCGAACGATTTCACAGTTTTGTCAAAGCGATCACATAACGTAACTATATGTACAATATAACTACACAGCAAGTGTAGAGTAGGGGGCTAGGATAGTTGCAATAAAGCGTTCAAAAAGGAAACATCGCCTTGTTTTTTTTTCTATTGTTCGGTTCATCTTACAGTACTACTCCAAGAGTTGTCCTCATCGTGCTTGGGGCTTTTTGCAAGCCAAAGTATCAAAATGCCACAGATTCTGTTTATAAAAGGTGTTAGCATGTGTACTATGAACAGAGACTTCTGGCATGCTATGGTCTGTGGTCATTTATCCATACTCGGCCAGTGTATGTTCGACTCCCCGCGAGACCACCCGAATTTCTTTAATTACTACACTAAAAAAAGGGTTAATGTTTGATTTGACAGCTCTAGGACTTGGCTACGCTTCCTTATTGAAAAAGGAGAGGTTCATCATAATTTGTATATAACTAAACTAAATGCTTCGTCTGCGTTTGAAATTGCAGGTATTAAGTAATTTAAGTTTCAAATTATAGTACTTGCAGTTGAACCAGCCTTAGTCAAAGGCCCTCCAAAGCCAGAAGTAATCTAATTTTTTCCCAATGAAAGTAGGAGTAGTGAACAAGTCCAGCATCTGCTCTCGAGTTTTCATCTGTCAACTACCTACTGCAGGTGCTACAAACGTAAATTTATTTTGATATACTTTTATTGCCTCACTACCAAAACTTGTTTTTGTGCACTTCGAAGCGAGAACTCCTTTTATGCAAATGGTAATAAAATAGTTTACCGAGCGAAATAGCTGCGTGCTTGTGCTGCAACAAATATCAGGGTGCTCCTACGACTTTCATGTCTTACTAATTGAAGATTATATCAAAGATTACCAGAATCCTAAAGAGCCTTTCGCAATTTTCAAATTCTAATAAAGTAAGCTCACACTATGACTCCAACTGAGCCACACTAGAATTTGTTCTCTTTTCTTTAATTTTGAATACCAGCGGGAATTCTGTTCGCCGAAGCGTGAGTTTCTCCAAAGAAAGTTCAATGAAATGCTAAATATATGGAAAATCACGAGCAATTTATAGAATTCCATTTTAAAAACTTCAACTTGATTAATTGTCTGTATCCAGAGATGGAAATTCATTCAAAGGTTACGAAAAAAAACTTTCCAAAGTGTCAATCAAGTTACGTATATCTTCTTACCCATCTTTACACCATCGAAGTCATTGCAGAGGGACTTTGTAGATAGTTAATTCTAAGTCCACCGCGCTGTCGTTTATATCTACGAGTACATAGAAACACAAATGTATGCGCATTATTTACCAAGTGGATATAATTTGAACCTTTGTAGTGGTCTCTGCTCAATGGAATATAATTTACAATTTTCTTAATTACTCTGTCCTTGCAAATCTGCTTCTCCTCCTTTTAATCGGCTTGCAAATTTTCCTTTTTCCTCCGCGTAATTCCTAGATGCTGTCGGTTAATAGCTTAGTCATTTAAATTCACCTTGGATGGTAATAGATACTTTGTGGAATAATTTAATTATTAAATAACGTAAATCTACGCTGATATTACACTTAATCGCCTTTCCTCGTAGAGTCCCTTTTCCCTCTCTTTGGCGGTGTCTTTCATTTACATATATTTCTAACTTCTTACACGTAGTTTTGCGTGTCATCTAAAGTAGTTGAAGAAAATTTATAGGCTGCTGAGATAAAACACCTAATTGTGGGGTAATTAAGAGGAAATATCATTACTCAAGTGCCAGTTTGTTAGGAGAGTAAGTGTATACGAAAAGGAAGGGATGAGAGTATATAAGGAAAATATGCTTAAAGAGCAAGTTCTATATTATTAGTTACGTACAAGTAAACGAGGAAATACATATGCATATTTAAATGTAGTTCTCCCTCTTTTTCTTTTGAGGTGAAACTAGCCCAGATTGGCATGGAAGTCGTCAAACATGACCAATGTCAGTGCGCGAATTGCCAAACAACTTGTTTCCAATGGCAAAATGAATGTATCATGTCTGTAATTTGCGAGTATTATGATGAGATTTTAATTTGTGCATTGAATTTATACGCATTAAATATATACATACATATGTATTAGATGTTAGATAATTTTGCGAGTCTTACTTTGCTCACCCACAGCCCTGTCAAGGCACACTCTTTCGTCCGACCTTTGAACAAATTACTACTCTGGTAGCAACAATCTTGCTGAAATGTTTCTCTATGTTTTAATAGCTCATAAGCTTCGAATAATTCTACTTAATCGCCGGATATTTGGGAGAGAAATTAGTATTGTTACCTTGCAAACAAGGCTATTCATCATCTCGTAGTTTTTTTAGAATGCTTGCAAAATTTATGTGGGCGCCGTGGCTCAAGTGGTTAGTGCGTTGGATCGCTGAGCGTGAGGTTCGAGGTTCGAATCCCAGAGAACACCAAACAATTTTTCACAGTCCCACCTCTCGCGAATGTCTGACAAACGTCCGAGAGTAATAACTGTCAAAAGAAAGCTTCTCAATTTGCCTTTCGGATATGGCTCTAAACTGTAGGTCCCTTCCATTTGTGTGAAAAAAAATTAACACGCACAACACGAATGGTCGCGAGAAGCTAGGCCCTCGACCACATACGGTCTGTTGCGCCAAGAATTTGTATTTTTGCAAAATTTATGTAATACATAGTACATACATGTACATAGTTTCGAAGGAAGTTTTGCATACGGAAATAGTCTTAGGTAAAACTAAGTTACAATCTACTGGCACAACTATACAAAGAAGAGTAAAAGTTGCATTTAAAAAGTGCAAGAAGAAAATAATGGACTTAATTTGGAGTGGTTACGCACGTAAAATACTAGGGTACATTAAGGCAAAGGATAGATCCATTGTGATACCACATTAATCTAGGTTTTCTAGCAAGTGTACAGGCAATGTATTTATGAAGTGATGTCCCTAACTCCTGTTTCTCCTTACATTTTTCTGAACAATACTATTGGCATACAATGTATCCATCAATGATCCAGTGTGAGGTATTGGCTCCTATTATGGTGTTTTAAGTCCTACCAAATTACTAGAGCATTTTGGATTCAGCCCAGTCCAAATTTGTCACGTAGTTTCATTTACATACTTAATCCAGTTTAAGCAACAGTTTAGAAGTAGCAACAGACAAGCTAGAGATTTTCCATCTGGTAGAATTGGTAAAGTGGTCCTGGCGAGTTTATCGGTCGTTCAATTACTTGGAATGCATCTGTGCCCCTTGCTCCCTGAAAAGGTGTACGTTAAATTGCTCAGTGATCACCTTAAAATATTGAGAGTTACGGACAATCTTGGAATTAAAAGGATTTAATTGCAACTTGGCTATCCATCTAAATGCAAATATACCGGGCAGATGTTACATTCCACTCTAGCCTTCTTAATCGCTATGATTATTGAATACGCTACAATGATCTGGAACGGGAAATTTGTCATATAAGATAACTTCTCCCACCCGCTCTTGGTTTTGAAAACATGTGATAATAACAATAGTAAACAGCAAGCTGAAAAATATTAGCACTTATCCTTCGTCGGCGAAAACTGGATTTGACGAAACTCAAAGATTTTTACCGCCACTCTGCCGCTTTTTCGACATTTTGTTTAAACTGACAAATATTAATCAAAGACTCATGCTTGAATAAGGCTATTAAATTATTTCAATTTATTTTGAATATCGAATGTCGATTCGCGAAACGTGTCTTCCTATCTATCCGCTATCCGTCGAAAAATGGTTATATTTTGTACCAAATACTCTGCTAATGATACAAGAATAATAAAATGTCAAGTAAATATCTGTTGCCAAGAAACGAAATTGAGTTTTTGATACCATTAGATTCAGCATGCCCAAATCTTCAAGATAAATTTTCTAGCTCTTTATCTTCAAAATTGGAGCTACAATGTCCCGAAAACAAAATAACAAAAGTCAAATTTTTACATCCTCATTTTACCAAAACGACTTAACTCATAAAAATATTTAACTTGATTATCTAAAGTCGACTTAAGAGAATCCATATTTATTGTCAGAAGACATAAAAGCTAAAGTTGAGTTTGGTTGTTTTTCCGTCTGATATTCAATACCTTTTTTGACTTGATGGTTAAGGAAAAAGCGCTAAAGTCCAGTTTGGTTGTTGACATACCACCTTAAGTCAAGATAAGTATTAAAAATGTTCTCTTAAGTTTAAGAACTATCAGCCTAAGTCAACTTTGTTCCCATAAAATGTTGCTCTTCAAAGAGGAATAACAGCTAAACTCGACATAGGATTTTTTTGCTTTCAGATACTGTTAGGCCATAACAGCTAAAGTCTTTATTTGGCTTGCCACGCCCAAAATAAAAACAATAACTATATTTTGAATCGCTAAAACAAAAGAGATAAAAATTTCCTTTGTTTTCGTATTATTTTCAGAAAGATTCGACTTTTAATAGATAGTCTAGAACCATTTGTAATTTTAAACTTTTTAGTAAAACTTTAATATGCTCTCCTGAAAAATTATCAAACTCGACTTTAGCGGTTTTTCCTTGTTGCAACAGATATGCGTTTTGAAGAGACTATCACCACTACAAACGTTCAACGATTAGGCTCATTTCTGGCTTGTTAATATGAAAATCTATTCCTATGAAGTAAAACCAATCCAAAAGCTCTATGGTACCCAGAAGATGCGTTTGATTCCGTCTTCGCGTTACTGACATCATCTGACTTTATTTCTTCAAAAGAATGCGTTACAGAACATTAATAGCTGATTATTTGCTTTCATATTTGAATGTAATAGATCTCGAATATATAAGTTGTTTTGAGAAATGTGTGATTTGACACCTGTCAATTATTTTTGTGGAGCTGCGTAAATTAGCTGGCTTTAAATAATAAACGAAAATTGAAAGAATCATAATTGTCCGAAAATGCTGAAGATGTCATTTACCCGAAATATTTATCAAGTATTCGTTCAATTACAATAAAAGAAGATTTTTGATTAAACGTATTAACGTATTTTGTGTTATTTTTTTAAATTAATATTTCTACCAGGATTGAAAAATATCCCTATGTCACATTTTTATAATCATTTTGAACAAATGAACACTCAAGGAATACAGATATAAATAGTTTAAAATATATATTTACAGCTTTGCAAATTTGTTTGACCAAAGTCTGAAAAAATAGAGCACGAAAATTCATGAGAAGCTTTCATATTTTGTCACTCATTGTTTTTGGACCAAATGGGTTCCCATGTGGCGTAAAAGATCACCACACCATACCTTATGTTTCCATCTGATTTTGATCGACTAATCCAAATCCATGTCTGGATTAATTTAGGTGCCGAATTTCATGAAAATTGATTTTTGTACATACACTGTTTGTAAACGGGGCTACTACTACAAAAACTATTCAAAGATTCTTAAGCAAGACAATTTAAGAATCCTCAAACCAGCACTCTCTTAAAAGCGGAACCAACTATCTAAGTTGCAATGCTCCACCCGCACCTTTCGAATTTTTTGGCGATTCTCACACATACATATCTATCAGTAGATCTGCACATAGCCCTTTGTACAGAACATCTGCAAGTCTGCTCTCGACACTTATCTTAGCCGAATCTCATTCTGTGGTGTAGAAAACCGTTTAGTAACTCAAAAGATCAAAATCTTTAAGACTTAGTTTGTTGAAAATATATTCATCAAACTGCTGAAAGTGCATTCAGGTCAATTAACAATTCTGACTTATCATCTGAACTTTATACTGCTTCACAAAAATTATAAATTTGAGTACAATTTTTCAGATTGCTTCAGACGTTAAGGTCAGAGGAAACATCAGAAACAAAAATGACATTTATCTAAGCTCTAGAAAAAATTCCACCGAAGTACTGTTACTTACATCTGTTTATGAATATTTCTTGAATACAGAAATGCATCTCTCAGTTGTCATAGTCACGTTGTCAACATTGGCGTCAAGAAGTGATTACATAATTTGCTACTCGTTTCAACTTTATCACCTAACCGTATGTGAATACTTCATATTTTTATTACTTTCAGAAAATGTGGTTCGTTAACACATTTATGTAACCTTTTCCACTGAATCTCAACAAATTGTATATATATATGTATGTACATATGTACATACATAAACAGACATCTAACTGACCTACAATCTTTTACATTCTTCCAAAGTTTATTTATCACAATTTATCTTATGCCACATTCTCTCTTTGTTTACTTCCAGATGCGGACGTCGAACTTTGCCTACCGCACTGCGATAGCAGTCGCAACAATTGCATGCTTCGCTTGCCTGCTTCCCACTGCCTACGGACGCATGGCATTCGAGAAGCTGACAGACTTCGATTTCGCCGGCACGTCATACTACAGCGTGAAAAACCTGACACTCTATGAGTGTCAGGGCTGGTGTCGTGAGGAACCGGATTGTCAAGCGGCCGCATTCAGTTTCGTTGTGAACCCCCTGTCACCGTCACAGGAGACACACTGTCAGTTACAGAATGACTCAAGTGCGCATAATCCGTCCGCGGTGCCACAAAGGTCAGCCAACATGTATTACATGGTGAAGTTGCAGTTGCGCAGTGATAATGTCTGTCTGAGACCGTGGTCCTTCGAACGCGTCCCTAATAAAATTATTCGCGGTCTTGATAACGCCTTGATCTACACCAGCACCAAGGAAGCTTGTCTGTCGGCGTGTTTGAATGAGAAGCGATTTGTGTGCCGGTCAGTGGAATATGACTACAACAACATGAAGTGTGTGTTAAGTGATTCGGACCGACGCAGCAGTGGACAATATATCCAGTTGGTTGATGCTCAGGGAACGGATTACTTTGAGAACCTGTGTTTGAAGCCCCAGCAGGCTTGTAAGAATAGTAGACAGTTTGCCAACGCACGCATGGGTGTGTCTGATGAGAAAGTCGCCCAGTACGTTGGCCTTCACTACTACACCGATAAGGAGCTGCAAGTCACCTCAGAATCAGCTTGCCGCCTGGCTTGTGAGATTGAAACTGAATTCCTCTGCCGGTCTTTCTTGTATCTTGGACAACCACAGGGCTCTCAATATAACTGCAGACTATACCACTTGGATCACAAGACTCTGCCCGATGGCCCTTCAACATATTTGAATGGCGAACGTCCCCTGATCGATCATGGCGAACCAATTGGTCAGTATTTTGAGAACCAGTGCGAGAAGGCTCCACCAGCTGCTCCAGGCACAACACAGGACCATACTCTGCCAGTCAGTATCGATGCTACCGAGGATCCAAGCTTGAACAATCAGACTAGGACTGATGTCAATTGCGATAAGACTGGAACTTGCTATGACGGTAAGTTCGATGGGAAATTTTGAATAGAAGAATAGAAGTAATACAGTAGTTTCTCTAATTTCAGTGTCTGTTCACTGCAAGGACACCCGTATCGCTGTTCAAGTTCGCACAAATAAGCCATTCAATGGACGCATCTATGCATTGGGACGGTCGGAGACTTGTAACATTGATGTCATCAATTCGGATTCATTTAGGTTGGACTTGACTATGGCTGGCCAGGATTGTAATACACAAAGTGTTGTAAGTATGACCTTATGACAATATATGACTACGTTTCTCAAATCGTCTTCCATTCTCTTTTCAGACCGGTGTCTATTCCAACACAGTTGTTTTGCAACACCACAGCGTTGTGATGACCAAAGCCGACAAAATCTACAAGGTCAAGTGTACATATGACATGAGCTCGAAGAACATCACTTTCGGAATGATGCCGATCCGTGATCCAGAGATGATTCACATCAACTCATCACCTGAAGCTCCACCACCAAGAATTCGCATCCTCGACACCAGACAACGAGAGGTCGAAACTGTACGCATTGGAGATCGTCTTATGTTCCGTATTGAAATTCCCGAAGATAGTAAGTACCACTGAATACTATGCTTCTCCCAGAGATGGTTTAAAAACCGATTCCTTCACAGCTCCCTATGGAATCTATGCCCGCTCATGTATTGCCATGGCTAAGGATGCCCGTACCAGCTTCAAAATCATCGACGATGAAGGTTGTCCAACTGATCCTACAATTTTCCCTGGATTCACTGCCGATGGTAATGCTCTTCTGTCTACCTATGAGGCTTTCCGTTTCACCGAGAGTTACGGTGTGATCTTCCAATGTAATGTTAAGTATTGCCTGGGACCATGTGAGCCTGCTGTGTGCGAGTGGAATATGGAATCATTTGAATCGCTTGGCAGGAGGAGACGTCGTGCGATTGAAAGGTAAGTTATAAGTTAAAGTGACAAATTAAGCCGTAGGGTAGAAAAGCTACATTAAGCTACTGGAATTTAAATTGAAGAAATATTGCGAACCAATCATAATTGCATATTTGGACTTTTTTGAAAAATTTGTCATTTACCTCTCAAGTGCACACGGTTAAATAGAAATATTGAATTTCAATTTAAATGCTGCGAATGTAAAATGTTTCTGAACTCAACATGTTGTTGAGTTTCTCTTTGATGAGTCCGGAAATCTCTTAAATATACTGATCGCCACCACTAAACTAGAAAGGGTTTCTAAAGTCTTTTGTATCACCCGCATTCAATCCAAATCTTTAATCAACCTTATATTAATCATTATTTTACTTCTAGCAACGAAACCAAAGAAGCCGATGATGATATGAACATTTCCCAAGAAATCCTCGTCTTAGATTTCGGTGATGAAAAGCGAGAATTCTTCAAGGCAGATCCCAGCACAGATTTTGCCAAAGGCTAGTATCTACCTGCTTATAACCACTTATATTTTATCCCTAACTCTCGGTCTTGTTTTTTCCTCTTTTCAGATAAGACTGTCACAATAATCGAACCATGCCCAACAAAGACCTCCGTCCTAGCTCTTGCCGTTACTTGTGCCCTAATGATCCTGCTCTACATATCGACACTTTTCTGTTACTATATGAAGAAATGGATGCAACCGCATAAGATAGTTGCCTAAATCCTTACCAACACGCTGCTTCCCCGCATAGTTTTTAAATAGAATTTTTAAAATTATACACTAAGAACACGCTCTCACACAAGCACACACATACACTACCACCATCTCACAATGATGACAACGAGAAATATTGAAGACAAGAACGAAAGTTTCAACGTACTTATGCATTTTTTTACAAAAATAAAAGAAAAAACTTTACTATAACTTAGCAACTAAGTGAGGTAGACCTAAAAAAACGTATGCAAAAAACTAAAAAAAAAATATTTATTTTTATACAACAAGCGGCGAGCGTAATTGTATTATCTCCAGCCACGCACAAACATAGGGAAATACGCACTTTCTATTAAGTTCCAAATGATAGGGTGGGAATGGTTTTGTCGGTTTTAATTTCATCCCCTAACACTATGGCCACGCCCACACACTATTTATTCAACGTACAGCTCCGAAAAAGCCATTTTGAATCAAATGCTAACACCCGATCAATTCGAACTTACATAGAGACTGTGGAGTTTATTTATTTATTTTTGCTTAATATTATTATTTTATGTTTTATTTATTTTATAATATTTTTTATACAAAAAAAAACTCTAAAGCAAGCACCAACCATGCAATTCAATTTAAAATACTTCAAAGCCATCACTTCTGATTGCTGAAAGTTTTAAATTGCAATTCAAATTTAATTGGTTTTTCGCTGTGTTTATGTCAAACAAAAAGCAAAACAAGTTTTGGTGTCAATTTGTAAAACAAAATTACACTTGAAAATAAATAATAAAACTAAAAGAGAATTAGGGTACATTATACTTGAGACGTATGAATATTTATTATGGCAGGCATTGCAATAATTATTGATTTTTTTATTAATAAGAATTTTAATCAAGAGTAAAATGAAAAGAAGACTTTTTATAAGATGATTTTAATTTCTTTTTTTAATTTGTAAATATCTGCAAGATGATTTTTTATTTATAAATAAATTTAATAAAAAAAGAAAAATATTTTTTTTATTGGGAAATATTTGATCGATTCTTTTCCCTTGAAGGTGTTGCAGAGTGCGTTTAAAGTTTCAGACCGATTTTGTTTGGCTGTCATTTATTAGTTCATATTTGATAGTCGTGGAAAGTGGTCGATATTCTTCTTCTTTTCCTTTTGTTCGACGTGGTTATGATCAGGATTATAAGGATCACAACTCTCGCGCCGTGGCTCAAGTGGTTAGTGCGTTGGATCGCTGAGCGTGAGGTTCGAATCTCAGAGAACACCCAAAGGTTTTTCACGGTCCCACCTCTCCCGAATGTCTGACAAACGTCCGAGAGTAATAACTGTCAAGAGAAAGCTTCTCAATTTGCCTTTCGGATATGGCTCTAAACTGTAGGTCCCTTCCATTTGTGTGAAAAATATAACACGAACAACACGAATGGTCGCGAGAAGCTAGGACCTGGACCACATACGGTCCGTTGCACTAAGAATTTGTATTTGTATTTTTTAACTCTCGCACTTTACTGCATCCCTACTTGTCCGCCTGTAAGGTTCTCCGATTTGACTTCAAAAGGTATCTGCAGGCCTTCCGGTTTGGATCAATAAATATTTTCACAGTAATACTTACTGCTTTCGGTTCCCAAAGGATTTGGCCCAAAATTTAAATGTTGACAACGGGCGAACTGATATTGTGGCTAATGGAACCATGTTATTCTCCAGTTTTCTAATTCAGACGCTGAAATTCCGCTCATTATTCCTGTGGCACCTAAATAGAGAGTTTTGAAAAACCGAACCTTTTGATGTGATATAACCCTGTTGCGTGATAAACTTCAGTCTTAAATCCCACATATTCGGAAGTTAATGTAGGATTTATCCGGATCATACTGCGATGAGCTAATATTTGATGGCTTTTCTAATTGGGGTTCATAATTCAGAATGCTGCAGAATGTACTTAGGTGACGCTGCAGTTTGGGGTGAATTTAGATCTCAACCTCTCAAGCCTCTTAGTCCTTAGCTAACTGCGTCAGTTATGCACTCCAAGTTGGTTGAGATCCCCTTCTTAAGGGTGTTTATTTAAGAGGTGCCGTGTTTCCGACAGGGATAGGTGTCAAACTAGCTGTAATTTTATAAGTGCCAATGTTTTTTTTTGTTTTCAGCAAAGTCTAACAATTCAACCCCAACAACTTTACCAAATCGTGTATCATTTCCAAAATGAATATTCAGTAACACAAACTTATAGAGCACTTCGTCAATTTTATGGACTGAATAATAGCAACACGTGCTATTTGACAACAAGAATGATACTGAGAATGAGTGCCTTCCGGAGAAAATGTCCCCGCAGTTGAGGCCACAGTTATTGAAGACTCGAACGCGTCAGTTAACAGACGTGCCCAGGATCTTGGGTTTTGTCCGTTCACAACTTGATCATTTTGCGAACGGACAAGATTCAATTAGTACCAGAATTGAAGCCGTCGTTCCAGCAGGATGGGGCTACGTGTCATACTGTAACCAATACCATCGATCTATTAAAATCAAAGATTGGTGAAAGAGTGATTTCAAGATTGGGACCTGTAAATTGCAATTTAACGCTCAATTATTTTGGGAATTATTCTTTGTTTTATTTCTGCTGAGATGTTGATTTTGACATTCCGTCCAATTAGTCGATGTTGTGTGTTACTTCTTGTAGACAGGATTTATGTTCATATGTACATATGTTCATATGTACATATGTTCATATGTACATATGTTTATATGTTCATACATATGTAATTGGTTTTGCCCTCATTTACAGTTAATTGGTGGTGTCCATTCGATAGAACAGATAAAAAACCCACGACTAACAAACAAAAGAACGAACTGGTGTAAATTCAGAGAACTCATCGAAGGTTTCATTAACCTTAGGTCCCCACTAGTCACAACAAAACATATTAGGGGTGGCAATGGTGTAGTGGTAGTGTCATCGTTTGTCGAGCTGATGGTTCACAGTTCAATCCCTGATGTCAGCAAGCATTATATGATAAGAGGCAGTCCGATCAATTGCGAAAGTTTGTTACAACACTACTGCTCTGTTGATAATTGATATGCTCATGACATCAGGTGGATCGGGAAAAAAATACTGTGAATCAGAAGCGAAGGCAAAAAAATACCTGACAGCATCAAATCTCCCCAGTTATTCTGGACACCACCCCCGGAGCTAATGTGAAACCTAATACAGCTGAGTTTCAAACCACTACACCAATCTCTTTCTCTCTCTCTCTCTGTCTATCTTTCCAACGCCCGCACCATGTGAAAACATGTAAAAGGGTAGTCATAACCCCTTGAGTGCGGGTAAATTATAAAAAAAAAAAAAAAAATATTGACATTGAAACAGAACAATTCATTGCCGATGTGCAACAGGCAGCAGAAGATAGTACACCGACTTATCAACAAAAAAAAAACAGGCTTCGGTGAAATACCCCACAAGCAATCAAGCAACTTATACTTGAAAAGAGAAGAGCTCGTAGAAAATGGCAAGCGACAAGATATCCTGGCGATAAAACCATTTTTAATAGACTCAATAATAGCCCTAAAAAAACTATTACTGAATTCAAAAATGATTCTCTGGCTAAATACCTTTGTAATCTAACAGCTGACAAAGTCACAGACTACTCCCTTTGGAAGGCTGCTAAACGTTTAAAGAGACCTCAAGTGCAAGATCCCCCGTTGAAAACATCTGATGGGAAATTGATCGGCGATCCAAAGGAAAAAGGTTAAACTCTTTTGTCAGCACCTTTCAAATGTTTTCAAACCGTTTCCACCTAGTGTTGCAAATGTAGACCTTGATTCCTATAATAGAGTAGACGAAAAGGAAATTCCTTATATTTCGTTAAGAGAGATCGAGACATGTATTCATAAACTAAATAATAATAGAAAATCACCAGGTTATGATCTTATAACTGCTCAAATCTTGAAGGAACTTCCTCCAACTGCATTGTTGAAACTCAAGCTTATAATTAATGCTTGCTTTAAACAAAAGTATGTCCCACATCACTGGAAGATAGCAGAAATTATTGTTATTCCTAAACAAGGTAAGCCTTTATCAGAAGTTACCTCATATAAGCCAATCCCACTTTTACCTCTATTTTCAAAACTCTTCGAAAAACTCCTTCTTAAAAGATTAGACCCAATCATAGAAGAAAGAAAGCTTATCCCTACCCATCAATTCGGGTTCAGGAATAAACACTCGACGATAGACCAGGTGCATCGTATAACTAATGTTATAGAAAAGGCACTGGAAGAAAAACACATTTGTTCTGCATTATTCTTAGACGTTGCACAGGCTTTTGATAAAGTTTGGCATAAGGGTTTAGACTTCAAACTTCATAGGGATCTACCTAGACAATACTATGAGATCCTTAAATCTTATATAGGTAATAGATTCTTTAGAGTTCGTTATGGCTCAGCGTATTCTGAACTTAAAGAAATACAAGCAGGTGTTCCACAGGGAAGTGTTCTAGGACCCACCCTGTATTTATTATATACGAGTGATATACCGCATGCGAGTGATACCATGATAGCCACATTTGCAGACGACACTGCTCTTCTATCAACAAATGGATGTGTGGCTAAAGCTACAGAAAAGCTACAAAATTCAATTAACGAGATATGTGATTGGACGCAGCGATGGCGAATTTAACTTAATGTGTCAAAGTCCATCCATATCAATTTTACAAATAAAAAAATAACGAATCTTCCCGTGGTTATTAGTAATCAAATAGTTCCTTACTCTAACACAGCTAAGTATCTCGGTATGAATCTGGATGCTAAACTGAAATGGAAGGAACATGTGAAAAAGAAAGTAAGGATCTAAATATTAGATATAGAAAACTTTATTGGTTGTTAGGATATGACTCAGAACTGTCCATTGAGAATAAAATCTATTATACAATCAGATATTAAAACCCGTTTGGACATATGGTATCCAATTATGGGGTTGCACAAAGAAAACAAATGTACAAATGTTGCAAACATTTCAAAATAAGGTCCTTCGGGGAATAGTGAGTGCCCCATGGTTCATTAGAAATAGTGACTTGCATCGAGATTTCCAGATTGACCTCGTAGCAGATACAATTTAAAAGTACGCAATGCGTCACAACGAGCGTTTGCAGATGCATATCAATCCTGAGATAGACCATGTCTTATGTCTTAAATGTACGAAATAATATTCGTAGGTTAAGAAGAAGAAGAAGCCCCATGAACTTTTTTGACAATTACGAGAGCCCGTATTTAAATTATAATACCTTCTCAAACCCAACTTAACGTTGAAAATAAAATCTTTGTCGATCACTAGTTGATTGGTCATGATCAAGGAGGTGTTTTTAGTGCGGTTAGAGTCCCACATTACTTTGGATTCCTAACCCCACTGTGTCTTTCGAGATTTTCACCTTCATCAACAAAAAAAAAAAAAGTAGGGAAATTGTTTCGACGCACAACCACCAAACTGGAGAGCCAGAGCGGTCATCGTTAGTTCACTATTAAGTAGCTATCCAGATGGCACCACGGGTAGGTGATTATTCGTTTTTTAGCACATACATATGTACATATCTATAGTTTTCCACATAAGAACATTTTGTAAGCTACAAAATTTTTTCTTCATTTCTCTTTCCAGTCTCTAGAACAAGAACAAAGATCCTTATGGTGTATAGTATCCCAAAGTTAATCTTACAAAAAATTTTCTTCATTTCTCTCTCCAGTTCTAGAACAAGAACAAAGATCCTTATGGTGTATAGTATCCCAGTATTGTGAAGACGTCATCATTCCTATTCGTCCAAGGTCATCGCTGTTCACCAGGTAATTTTACGATAATTGGATAGACCACCCGTTAATAATAAAAACCGGGCACATTTACATAAAATCTGACTTGCATTTATTTGTATTATTAATTATTTTTATTTTATAATGAAATACATTCAATGGTATAATATTCTTTGTATACATGAAATGTTTCCTAAACGAATACAAATAAGACTATTGTTACAATTATTTTTAAATATAATGCATACTCTGTTTTTTTTTTTATAAAATAAATTTTACATACACAAATTAAAATTATTTAACGAAACAAAAAGTGCTAATATTTATGACGAATATTGCTAAAAAAAAATATAATAAAATAAAAATTCACTTGCAGTCTATTTACTTAGGTTTTCTTGTTAAATAAGTTAATTGCAAGAAAAAAAGATGTAATATTTTATGTTCTTTACTTCTGTTAGGTACTTGTGTCAAATTTTATTTTATATTTAAGACTTAGTGGATATATAGAACTTTTTATATTTTCTTAATGAATAAACAGATGATCTAGTTAATTTTTTCTTTTTCCTGAATACTCGTTGCGTGATATATTTTCTTTCAAATTAAGATTAACATATCCATAGGTGCTTATGTACACAGTTATGTACAAAAAATAAGACTACTAAATTAAGATTGAATAGAACCTTTCTACTTATGACTTTTGGAAGAAAATAAACAGAGAAACATAAAAGATTAAACTAATAGAACTGATCTGAGACACCACACTATCATCATAATCACGTCATCGTAATCATCCTCACACGATAGGCACTTCGGTTTACAAATTACAGTTATGTTCTTGATCTTGGTTATTCGAGTTTTTTTTCCCAAGATCAAAGGGCTCTAAATAAGAGCTTTATTCAGTCAATCTGTGATTTTTATTATTTTTTTTTTTGTGGATGAAAATGCGGCGATGCGCGGATTCGTCGGCAGTGTGTGTGCGATTATATCGAATTGAACGAATTACGTAATTTTTAAATGTGATGTATGTGAGTGTTATTCACTTAAAATTTAGTTTACTAAATAAATTTCCTAAAATTGTGGATACGATTAAAATTTTATTTATACTAACTGATGTGTCTGTCTGTGAGGGTAGATGTATGTGAAAAGCCTTACCAACTAGAAATTACAATGAGAAAAATAATTGTGATTGATTGATGTGTACTGTGATAAGTTTTTTTTTGTAGTGATTTCGAATTGACGTACAATAAATTTAAAACATTTTTCGGATACATACCCTCAATTTGGTATTTTGTGTTTGAGTTTTCTTAAAATTTACTAACACGATGCAATTTTTATCGAGCCACCCCTAAAAAATCCTGAAATTCGGACAAGTGTTCTTAAATTCAAAGCTAAAAAACATATGGGACGGATGCGGACATTTTTGGACGGGACAGCAGATTTACTCTTTAAAATTCTTACTCTCTAAGCAGTGTCTGCAATCTAATTTTCATGCATCAAATTAAAAGGCATATCCTAAAAAAAGAATTCGGTTAATAAACTACTACTAACATCGTAAAGATGTTCATAATAAATTAAATAGAGATATGATGATTACTTTAACGCTATTAAATTTATAGTTCAAGGATATATGTCAAGGATTCAAAATTTAAAATTTAAATTGTAAAATAAAAACAAACCAACCTGATCTACGAATTGTTTACCTAAGGCTTCGTGGTTTCTCTAGGGTGATACAAAATTTCCAATAAGGACGAATAACAGGGGGAGTGTCTTATTTTATACATTACTATTTGGCATGCCTTGTTATTTTCTGCAAATGAGTGCGCTATGACGACGAATTTGCTGCCACGGAGTACTGGAGTGCCTTCTTGAGAATGTATTAAAACAGCAGCAGATAATGAAAATAAGAAGCAGAACTTTATAACATCTTTTACTTTATCGTAGTTCAATAGGCGTTTAAAGCAAACAAGTAGTTAGAACGAATTATCTTGCACAAAACTCACGGAGTAAACATTATTTAGTTCAATTAAATTTGCCATTCAGACGTTTTTAGCAATATGATCTTGAACATTGTGATAACTGTTAGATATGGATATAAATTGATCCTAATAAACATTACTTATGATGTTAATGATGTTAACTTTTCTAATTTACATCAGTTAAGAGTTAATCTACGCTACCACTTACTTCATAAAATGCTAACATTTTCCATTTCCACTATCTTAAAAATTTACTTTCCACATCTCGAACGAATAGCTTTATACAAGAACTTTAAAAAAAAAATATTCCTTTAGCTTGTTTTACAAAAGGACTCTCATAAACCGAAAGATGTTAAGTATATTGCAGACAAGAGATTCTTTAACATGCTTAAGACGTGCAACACATAGTATAGAAGGAATGGCTGCAAAAACTTAATCAGGCCTTAGTGACAAATATATTTTTTAAAACCGTAAACCGAAATCAATTAAGCTAACAAACAATTTTCCGTAAATCAAATTGAAAATCAAAAGAACTTTAAAAATATCAAGCGGACCCCTGACTAATTGGGTATTTGATTGAGATACGACGCATGACATAATGTATCCGGAAAAGGAATATAAGGAAGGAAATTCAATAACAAACTGCGATTAGATTGCTAAAACCATTTTTCACATACAAACTCGTACATACATACATCTTTTCGGAATACACTCTACGAATTCGTTGACAGATATTTAATGAAAATCAAGCTTGAATATACAATGTCCATTGCGGAGTGAACAACAAACTTGCGGAAAAACCAAAAAAGAATGGTAAGAAAAGCACATAGCAAAGAAATTGAAGTAGGGTCATCTTCGTGAGCTTCATCAATGGCGTAAACGCTGGTCCACCACTAGAGAACATAGAGTTTTCTAAGCATTATAAGTATTCAAGGATACTAAGAGCAACATTATAAAAACTGAGTAACAAACCGCTAAAAACAGTAATAGGAATTCTATCCGAAGACAGCTTCTTCTATAAGCAAACCAAAAGGCCGGGACTTAAACACTCGGATGAATGTAGATGCTGTAAACATATCTGCGTTTCAAAAGACATTACACAGAATGTTATGAGACTACCAAGGTATAGCTGATAATAGAAAGATACACCTATACAGTTATTTCTATAGGAACTTAGAGGAGGTATGTATGTGAGGTATGTGCTATACGGTTTTGCAGCATAGTCAATGAATTTTAGGGCTTAATTTAACTTACCAGATTGTTCTTAAAAATTAGAAGAAATTTTCAGAAAAAAAGTGAAAATGAAAATATTTCAAATCCATTTAAACCGTTAAACACTAGGTTCCTCCCACAATAGTCTTTTCAACACAAAAAAGTTTTCAATATCGTTTAACAGAGATAGAAGGTTATACGGACATCATAAGTCACAGGTGAAGAAATGACAGCGTTTCAACAGAAAAGTATATTCCAAAATGGGAAACATTTTACAACTCGAATTCAAACTTTGTACATACATGGCTTTTTCCATATTTCGGTATTATAAAGACGTACAATGGCGAACTAATTGTATTTAACTTTGGAAAATTTTCAAGTATTTACAGCATAATTTTTTTGTTTATCTAGAACCATTTTAGAAATGTGAGGAACTCTGGCCGAACTGACATTTAGAAGGAAGTGTAATATCCTTAATCCTTATATCATCAACGATTATTTATGATAAATTCCAGATGATTTTTTTCTTTCTCCGTTTATTGTACGTATGTCGGTATGTATCAGAAGGTTTGAATTTAAGGAAAACTTTTTAAAAGCGTTTAGTTTTATTTTATCCAAAAGTTGTTAAGTATTAACCTTTGACCAGTGACTAGATTTACATTGTACTCTCCTTTTTTGGTGAATTCAAGTCGGAAGAAGGATTTGATGGAGACCAAAGGTCACTAATCATTACTCATCACTTCCGGAAACAGAAATCAAAATAACACACTGTTCTAAGCGAAGGTCGGTTTATTGGATAATAACGATATCCACAGAGCATAAGTATATTAGTTGTCATTCTAAAGAATATGGCACTTCTGAAAGACGAATTCTCACACGATCAATGAGAGACTCCGAATAAATGCTAACGTTAGCGAAATAAAATAAAAGAAAAAGTGCAGCTGTATTTATTGTAAACAGGCCAATCATAAACTGCATTAACTTTATTGAGACGTTTTTCTAACCTTTTTTGGCATAAGTTCTAGGTTATACATGAGCTGAAAACGTTCATTATTTAATTTTGCAAATGTAGCATGCGTTTAACTATGCTTTTTTGAATGGTATGAAATACTTTATATTTTGCCTTTTTTTGCGTCAGGTCTTCCCATAGATAATGAAGTCATTACGTGCGAGTAAAGCACAAATGACGTGAAAAATCGCTCTCTACTTCAAATAAACTAATAAAGAATACGATTTTTTTATTCGTGGTCATTCAGCAAAGTTTCAGCGTAAGAACGCACTGCAGGGGAGTACCGTGAAACTTTGCCAACATTAAAAAGTGAAGGCTATTTTGTGACCGACGGATATTCTTAAGCTAAACATTACTATCCATACCAACTTACAATGGAGTCTGATTACAAGTTTCAAGGAGAATCAAAAATAGAAAACTACATGTTGGAGTTCTTCAGCAGCGCACTCTCCATTGCGATTAGATCCGCCATTGACTGAGAAAGAGAGAGAGTTTTATAAAAAGCAATCTCGCGATTGTATGTATGTATGCAAATATTGTTTGAAAACACATTCAACTATTTAAGTTGTTCCAGAATATACTGAACGAATTAGTTTCAATTTGCTTTTAACTTATGATTACAAAAATTTAAATTATTATTATAGATCCACACCTATGTACACATGAAGTTACAATGTGCTACTGACACAATTTTGTGTTACAATTATGAGTTACAAAATAAGTTCCAGCACTATATTTTAGTTTCACAATAATTAGGGTCAACCAGTAAAATTTGATATACATATGTATATAACAATAGGTATAACAATAGGTAAAGAACTTTTTAAAAGCGGCGGACCAGTAGAGATGCACTAAAGTGAAAGGGTTATGATACCCATAATCCTGATTATAACATCGCCGGACAAAAGAAAAGAAGAAGAAGAAGAAAGAATATTTTTATATTCTGCACTAACATTCAATTATTAAGGAAACAAGCTTATGGATATGAAAATATCTTTTGCTCAGTTCTGGTCCTAAAAATAAATATGTGATAAAAGAATTATAGAAAAAAAATTTTTCTTAAAATCATTTAAAAGTAAGAGACCCTTGAGGTCGTCCTCCAATAACATAATCTGCAAATCTCAGATCATTTTGATCGTAAATGATGTGTTCTAATGTAAGAATAATGTAATTTCTTATAAGACAAACTGATCGTAAAGTTCTTTAACTCTGCCAATAACGTTTTAGTTCTTGGGTCAAACCACCGATTAAGCATGCATTGCTTTCTGCATCGATCAATATCAGAAAACCCTGTTAAATGCCAGAGTATGTATCCAATTATTTTTTTTTTTTTGTATGTATCCTATTCAAAACGAAATCACCATGAAATATTAAAGAACTTTCCCTAATGGTCATTGCCATTGGGCATGGAAAGAGATTTTCGCCTCTGTTCGGGTTTTGGGTGGTTTTCATATTGCTGCTGTTTTGGAGGATGAGATGATATACTCTTGTTGTTGCTGGAATACTTGCACAGGTGAGATAGGCACTTGCATGTGAAGTAACGCTGTTTTACAGTCCAGAATTTATCGCCGTAATCAAAACTGAAAAGAAAAAAAAACTTGCTATAACATTGGTTCGGTTTAAAACAAAAAAAAGTGGATTTTCAAGCAGTACTGATATTGGTTAATGTTTATGATTAAATTCAGCCGTAAAACGTTTTGTTACATTCTTCGACTTGCTCATCTTTATTGAGAATCTAAGAACAGATTACACATATTCCAATTTTGTGCAAAAATTACAATTTCAGAAGATTCATTATTTTTTCTTACAACCTACTTATGAGAATCTGTACAAGCTATTTCGAGAATATAAACACCGCAATACTTCTCAACACGAATTCGAAGCCTTCCCCTCCTAAGTTCTTTTAGAGCTATCATCATTACCGAGTGACTTATTCGTAAATTTACCGCAGTATTCTCGAAACCTAGTAAAGAAACCAAATTTGTTAAATTGCTACTAAACTCTGATACCGTTTAGGCAATGAGCGTTTTTGTTTTTGTTCTTTTTTTTAATTTTTTTTTTACAATACACAAAAAATATATATTCTTGGCGCAACAAACCGTATGTGGTCCAGGGCCTACCTTCTCGCAACCATTCGTGTATTGTATTTTTTCCAGTTTTTTTTCTAGGGTTCAAACTGGGTCACTTTCAACGCCTCGTACTTAAATTATTTAAGCGATCAATCCATAGTCATAAAGTGTGGGTTATCTGTTTCGCCTTGCAATTGTTATTATAAATACACCGTTCAATATTTTTTAATAATCGATGCTTTACTGAAGAGAATAAACTTTCCGATTATAATAATTTCATTCAAATGGCTGCCAAAAACCTATCTTGTAAACCAATTTTGCAGTACATTGACGATTATCTCTGGTTCTAATTCGCGGATAGATTGATTAAGTCTGTCAATTCTTTGTGGATCGTTGGATTAAAGAAAGAAAATTACTTCATAGTTTCCCACAAAGAAAGTGCACCGGCGTCAAATTGTTGCAACACGGCAGCATAGGCCCAAAAACCGTATTCAAGACAACTGATAACACGGTCTCCGAGCTTTATGCACGAAAGATCGATTGCTTGACGGCTGATGTAGCACATTGCACCATCCGGCCTGTGCACGCAACGCAGTTCGTTCACCTTAACGATGTTATCGACTTCATTTTCGAAGAACTAGTCAACAATGATGCCACTACTCCAAAAACTTTGAGAATGTTATATTATCTTCTCTATGAATATGTGTGGATTATTGTAACCCTAAATTTCACAGCTCTGCTTTGCTTGACAAAGTCTCGAGATTGGTATCAGCTTCATCCGAAAATATGATTTTGCGACTAAGGTGAACATAATTTTTCCTGATTAAAGTGTGGCTGGTGTTCAGTTGTTGATCTCTGCGGCCCGTTGGGGTTGTTGGGGTTTCACGCACACTAAGGATCGGGAAAAAAATACTGTGAATCAGAAGCGAAGGCAAAAAATACATGACAGCATCAAATGTACCCAGTTATTCTGAACACCACCCCTGGAGCTAATGTGAAACCTAATACAGCTGAGTTTCAAACCACTACACCGATCTCTTTCATCTTTCCAACGCCCGCACCATGTGAAAACATGTAAAAGGGTATTCATAAAAAAAAGGGAACACAGTGTTCACGATACAACCAAAAATTCAAAAAAAAAATACTAGATTTCGTAAGATTACACATATACAAATTAAGCATCTAAATAAAATTAGTGTGATCTGTAGAAGCTAGACATAACATAAAGCAGAAATACTATTGCTAGCTGGATGTTTTTCAAACTACAATATATCCGACCAAAGTGCAAAATCATTGTAATCAATACAATGTCATGATTCCCCACTTAAGAAAAATTAACTAAATATGTAGTTTACAACTGGCGCCTATGAAGTACTCCTAGAGTAAGTATAATTTAGCATCGAAATTCGTAAAAGACAGATTTATTGTAAATAATCTCGTGCCTGTTCTCAATTCATAATTTCAATTTTATTATTTGCTGTTAACATTTTGAAAAAAAGAACAATTTCAAAGCAGTAAATTATTCTCGAAAAAGGTTTTTTTCAATTGCAATTCATTCGAAGTATGTTTTAAAGTACGTATTTGTCAGGGGTAGGTAATAGGGTGTCTATAAATTACTGATGCCTTACCCACTGCCCAAGTACATCACAGAAACCTCACATTCACAACACAAGACTAACATAAGATGCAGTTCAATTCCGTTTTGAAAAAAAAAAAAAAAATTTGTCTTCTGTACTTCATAGCTGCACAAACATAAGTTTATATCATATCTGAAAGTTGATTTCAAGCGTTATCGACATTCATGTCACTGTAAACATGTTTGCACACTTTTGATAAGGCATTTGCTCTGGGTTTTTCACGATAGTAGATCAATCACTCACATTTTACTTTCATTAGGAAACTTCATTAAAAAAATGTTTAATTAAGCACTGCATTGTGTAAGAGGTAGTTTCACCACTATTACCAAAGAAAATGAATTGAAAATAAACTGTTTCTGATCACATTTTGCCAACGCTTGCATATAAAACACATTTGAAATTCAAAAGTTTTACCAAATGACGATAATTATTCTAATGACTGACGTAAAGCGATTGATAGTATGAAGTGAAATAAAGGGAATAATTAGTTCATTCTTCGTTTAAAATATTTTTGCCAACAAACGATACCGTTGAGGTTTATATCTGAGATGATATGAGGTACTAAATTTAGTCTATGTCATTACATTCGTTTACGAAAAAACGACACTTCTCACAATGTGTGTATAGTAACGTCACGTTACTATCAGGTATTGATTCCGAAGTACAGATGTTTAAGTACACATCTTGGTTCATGAACCCCCTCGATGAAATACATATTGCCAGTTCCAGCTGCCGACATACAGCCCCACACCATGACTGATGCGCCACCATGCTTGACGGTAGCTCGCAAATGTTCCTACTTCAAGTCTTCGTTTTGTTTTCTCCAAACAGTAAATTCCGTCCTCTGATCCGAAGAGATTAAATTTGCTTTCGTCTGCAAATATAACTGTTCTATAATAGTCAAGGTCCTTGTGGATGTAAGCATTGGCGAAGTTCTTCCTCTTGCCCTTATTTTGCTTGTTGATTTCTTGTTTGGTTTCTTTCTGACCGTTCGACCATGAAAATTGTTTTTCCTTAAAATAATGCGAATGGTTTCCAGGCAAGATTTTTTCCCAAGATAATTTTCCGTCTCTTGCATAAGTTTAGAAGCGCTAATCATTGCATTTTTTAAACTTTACACAGAATCTATCGCTCATCAGTATCATTAAAAATCTTTCCATAGCTTCCATTGGGTTTTTTTCGATGATATTTTATTCTCTGTAACGTTTTATCGCGTATTGGATGGTTGAGCGACTTCGAACTACGATGTTTGCAATTTCTCGCAAAGTTTCTCATTTTTTATAGTGGAAACTGGAAGTTTTTCTCTTATCCAAAGATGTTTGCCCACGTTGCCTTCCCATTTTAAGTTAATCTTTACTTTATTGCGTAATATAATGGAATAAAACCTTGTATTGTCATTACGAAGTCAAACAGCAACAACATAAAAAAAGTCCTGTTATAAATTGTGAAAAACAGTAGGTCACAAATATGTATACTGTACGAGTTTAATTTTGAGACGTTTTTGTACACATGTAAAAAAAAAACTGTTATTTTTAGGACTATTTTATTCTGCTTTTCAAATTTCTTTATAAGTCTTTAAGTGAAAAGTGAAAAAATACACTGTATACGAGTTTATTTTGATTTTTTTTTTTATAATTTGCACTCACTCAAGGGTGTTAAGGAGGTTAATCAGCTTGACAAACGATGACGCTACCACTACACCATTGCCACCCCATGATGTACTATATATACATATGTTCAAACATATATACATATACTCATATATATTAATTTGAATGTACAGTTTGTAACATGTAGTATACATATATGTATGTACACAGCGCGCAACGAAAAAAGCCGCATCCTTAGTTCTAGGGATTTCCTGAATTACAATTTGATATTTCTTTCTTTTTATATTTTTCATAGCTTTTTGACTTCTAAAATGATTAAATTATTAAATATGAGTAAATTTTGAGAATGTTACAAGACCATGAAAATTTATACAATTGTAGTCGTGAAAAATTTATTAATAGATTGGAAAGACCAAGGGCACAGTCAATTGTTCAGGTGAATGACAAATCAAAACCGTCAAAAACACCATAATCACATAATTTCGCGTAAATTGGACAACAAATTTCAAAAGAAAATAGCAGCAAATCGCCTGCAGCTAGTCTCTTCTTGTAAAACAGGTCCAAACAATAAAACACAAGCTAAGAGTGGTTGTAAATGCTCAATGGCTATGTTATAATAGGAACAATATCAACAAACTTATGAATAGTTAACGTGAATTAAGTCAACGAATAAATAACATAACATAACATAACATAGTTTGGGAAAAAAAATCGTATTCGTCTTTATGATCAATCAAAGCGAAAAGGAGGCAGGTGTTTTTACCGAAGAAGAATCCTAAACTATTGTAAAAAAAATTAGCAGATTATAAAAGTTTTCATAGCTACGTTTTTGATCTATAAGATCCGCTATGTGGAACATAGAACGTATAAAATACAAACAATTTGGATCACTCCAATGATATTAATTATCCGATAATTTGAACCAAGAAAATTTACTCTAATTGTGATCTCGACTTTCTTGTTTCTCGAAAATATGAAGATTTTTCGCTTTGCTGTTTTTATATCACATTAAACTGTTCAACTATATTGTTAAGAAATGAATAATCATTTCAGTCTGTATTAAATGAGCACATTTATCTTAACAATGAAATTTTACTTTTTTATCGTTGATTTGTTAGCTCGATTACAAAATAAATTACATATAACAGATAAAATATGAAGGCTGTTTTCTTATTCAGAAATGAACTCCTCGCATGCGAACAGTTATGTGTTAATTAGTTCACATTTCTAAAAACTTCTACAAAAAAAAACGTGTTCGGCCCTTAATATGTAGGCTGAGTTTTTGAAGCACCACGCTAAGAATCTACACATCTGCGTCAATTAAGTAATGCAATTAATGTTTGTAAATCAGTATTGTACGAAAATTTCGTAGCTTAGAACCAAATAAAGATTCATACTTACCACATTTCTTCTCCAACGGGGATATTTTTGCAGGCGAACAACGCGATTTTCGGGAAACGAAAGTCTTGGTGCTCAAAGAAAACTCGTACCGGCACTAAATTCGGTTCACATGAATGATTAAAGAATCGACTAACGTTACCATAGTAGTGAGCATCAATGCAATGATCATGACCGATGTCAAAGAAATAACTGTCATCTATCCGACGATCTGCTTCAAAATCAGTGAGAATCTCCCCCGTGTATTCGGCTACAAACGAACCCTTCGGGATGTTAATTAATGCTCGAACACCCCATCCTTTAGCCTGTTCATCACACTCACTAATTTGTAAAGGAACCTTAATGCCATTTTGAACAATACGGTTCTTACAAACCAGCTGTGAAGTTAAAATGTTTCGTAAGTGAATAACTCATATAAGGTCTATCAGTTTTATATCCTTACCTTATTGCACCCACAAACATCATTACACTCGAAAATCACCGGTGGATCTTCGTAATTAAACTCTGAGTTTAGGCGCCCCTCGGCCGTGTACCAATTTTGTACTGATGCTACTGTACATTGACATTGATCAGATATGCAACTGCAAAGAAGAGGAAACGGTGCAGAAAGTGCCAACTAGTTAGCACGACAAATTTATCTACTTACCCATCTCTGCAGGAGCATATTCTCATCTGTGAGACCCTTTGATCGATCTGTACGGGATTCTGTTGAATGATTGTCTTTGTGATGTATTTAAAATCGGGCAGCATTATCTCATCTGACTCGTCCGATGATGAAGATGATGCCGTTACAGCTGCCGCTGCTGCTGCTGCAATCATATTGTACTCATTCCTCACAGCTTGAATGGGTCTTTGTTCACGACCATTCGATATATCACTCGAGACAATACGATTGCGTAGCCCTGAGGGGGCAAATGATCGCATTTGCATATTAAAGCCAACCGTCCGGGCACATTGACTATCCTCGTGTGGAATGCAATCATAAGGAAGTTCGTCAGCTTTATTTTTAATCATGAGATCAGCTCCGTTTGCAATCAGAGCAAGGCACAGTCGGGTGGCGGAATTACGACACGCAATATGTCTAAAATTAACCAAATCACCGAATTAAAATATATACGAGTGATGCTTATGACTTTTTTCTTACAAAGGAGTATCACCATCTACATTTTGTATATTACAATCACTTCCAGATTGCAGAAGGAGGTTAATCGTATCCAAGCTGCCATTATACAAAGTTGCCCAATGTAAAACAGTGTTGTTGTCATTGTCACAAATGTCTGGTTCTGCTCCGTTATTCAAGAGTAAGCTAAATAGATTTAACGATTTACATTCAGTATCACAATTATTTATGTTTCTGACTTACCTAACAATTTCCGTGTGCCCAAGTTCAGCAGCCCATACCATCGCCGTCCAACCACCGTCATCTTGTGCGTTGATAAACTTCAAAAAACTTGAAACACTTCTGCTACACTTGTAACTTTCCACTAGAATTTGAATAGCTTCCAGATTCCCTAGCTTGGCAGCGATGTGAAGACAGGTTTTACCCTCCGGGCCCTAAACAAATTTTTTTTTATAAATTTTTAAAGTTTGTTGAAAAGTACAAAATCATCATATACACCTTAACATTCAAATCAGCACCGCACTGAGTGAATAAATTTAAAATTTCACATTTATCACTCATTACCGCACACATAGATGCTGTTCGGAGTTCACGGTCGATCATGTTGACAAAGTCCTGAGGGAATTCTTTGCACAAGAGCAAATAAGCCATTTGAAGTGTTCCAGCATGAGCCACCAAATGAAGGCAGGTACCATCGAGGAATTCGCGCATGCAACTAGTGACATCGTACCCGGAACCTATAGAATGTAAAAATGTGAAATTAGTTCAGTATTAATAATTCGCATGTCCTGGATATAAATAATTCGTATGCGCTGGGTGCGAGTGTTTCATCCGAAAGATCTTCTCTTTACGCTTCCCAAATCGATACGGGATGAAATATTGCTGAGAAATTTACTACCAGAAATCATTCAATTATCTTCAAATACGAAGAGGCTGCTTTTTCAACAATAGTCACAATATTCGTTTGTATTTCTCAGAAAAGAATTGGTAAAAGGAAAGTTTTAATCTTCACAAATATAGCCAGGTTCGTTATTATGAACAAACAGCTTTTTTCTAACCTGTACAATTTCCCTCTGCTTGTAGGCAAATCCACATTCATTCCTAAAAAAATCTAAACTCGCCGCAAAGCTTAAAAACTGAATATCAGTCGCACTTTTAGTGCCTACAAGAGCCAACTCAAATAAAAGTTGAAGCAGGATGACCATCCATAAGATTTCGGATAAACTTGTGAAACACGACTCGGACGGTTTGGTCTTCCTGCGTCCAGTGGTTTCAAATTACCCCAAAATAAAAGGAGTAAACAAAATGTTATTTTTCTCAAAATGCAATTCGCGGTAAGGTGCCAAAGCAGTCCTTATGTTGCCTTGAAACATGCAAAAAGAGCGTCTTTCGTCTGGATCAATTTTCAAAGCTCCTTACACCAGTCTTTCGCCCAAAGCTAGCAACATTGGCAAGTTGGTCACAGTCATTCATTTTTCTTCCCAATTCAAATTCTTATTTCATTAAGGTCAGGATTTTCTGAATCAAAACGGTCATCAAATAGCTCAAACATATATTCAGCGGCAATGTCCCGTCCATCTGCTTGGAAAAACATAACGTGTCATGTCAGGATCCGCGCGAAGTCGCCCAAATCGAATTTTGGTAGGCAAATGCATTTCGCGCAAAGCTGAAACCGCATAAAACGAAGTCGTTTTCGTTTATAAATGTATTCACATACGAATATGTGGAAATAGGTACTGTAGGGTAGACCAAGCGGATGAAATAAAAGACTGATCTTGCCCGTTCGACGGTTGACTTAGAACTCTCTCTCTTTTAGAGACATGTTAGACATGGCTAGACATGTTGATCCACTTTTCCACCTAAGATTTGTACTCTCGACAGCATCCAGCTTAAATTCAAGTTTGCGAGTAGCGATTGAAATACCTAAGGTGCCTTTGCCCGGCAATATGGGTATACATAGTTGTTCCTATTCTGGCGAGTTCATCGGCCTTACAACAGAAAGCATAAATTCGCATCAAGTGTCGTGCTTGGCGATTCAAGGTAGCCGTGGTCCAATATCAATATTGCTTCCGTCAGTGAGAAAGGCGTAAAAGGAAGAAGATTATTGAAAATAATTCTTCGAGTTGTGCTCCGAATAGGGTGTCGATGAATTATGTTACATAAGGCAGAATGAATCCTTGTATTATATTCGAAAATTGATTTTAAAAACATCATATCAGTTATCATATAAGATAATACGTTCATACGGTTATTGGAAACATCCCCTACTCACCAAGTATCTCCGCTACTCTTTCAAGATCATCGTTCTTCACGGCATAGTACATGTCCTTTGGTGAAAATTCCGAATTTGTACGTCTGCCATTTGTTCTTCCTACAACATTCATAACTGATTCTGGTATCAGTGTTTCCAGTGACAAAGTCTTTCTAACAGTCCCATTATTATTGTTTTTGTTGCTGTTATTATTATTGTTATTAGCAGTAATTGGTACCTGCACAACCGGTAGACCCATTTTTGCTGGTTTTCTAAAAATTAACAAAAACATTCATTTTGTCCAAATGAATAATAAACTTTTTTCCTTACATTTTCGCCTTTTGACTAGGTAAAAATACTGGCAAAGACTGGCATTTCATTGTCACTGTCGATGTTCGCTCCGGTGTATCGATACCACAGTGTGGACACTTCAAAACCAATGTTGGACTAGTGTAGTTTCCTGGTGCCGCTGGATCATACGGACTGTTGAGAATAAATTTCTGTGCACAGTCCGGATGAAAAAAGTGCTGCTGCTTACAGAAACTAAATTTACCCTAAAATGGAACAATGTATCTCATTATATATCGGCTCTTTATATGACACACTTGAACTAACCTGAGTGCAAAATATTCCACAACCAGCACAGCAGTTGTGAGCCCTAAACCTCTTCTTATGATCATCGCATAGAATCATGTATCCCACTCTAGAGCTTGGTCGAAGTAAATTCAACAAATCCCCACTCAGCTGATTGCAACAGCCAACCTTCTGTTCCTCAATGTGATCAATAGCACAACAAAATGCTGTTTCGGGAGTTTTACGCGTGTAGTACTGCGATGGCTTGTGACACAGGCAGATCAGATCCTTTGTGGCGGCATCTCTGTGGAAGGGATTCGGTACGAGTGTTATTGGATTTGGCACCTTCACAAGCGATGTCACTGACGCCGGTTCTGCAATTTTCTCACTGACTTTTGGCGCAACTTGAGCTTTCTGTCGCGGTTTCTTAGCAGGCACTACCGGTGGTTTCGGAGATGAAGCACTTCTCACAGGTGGAGTACTCTCCTTCGATCCTCGCACTCGCAACGTCACATTGGTCTTGCCCACTTGTACCCTCTTCGATGGTACGAACTCCTCGTTGTCGTCGGACGAGTTTTCAGAGTCGGATGCATCACCGCTGTTTGCCAGTTGGAGGCCAAGTCGCTCCATATGTTTTTGCTTTTGCTTAGATAACTTATGTTGCTGTTTCTTACTAAGTTTTTTGTCCTCTGGAGATTTATTGTGATGCCACTTGGCTGCTTTCACCTCACTGAGGAATACTTGAAAATCAGGACATGGCTTCTTTTCAAACTTCGGCCTTTCTACGGCATGGTTAGATTTCGAAAAAAGTTTCTTTTTAACCACATTTGAAGGATGTTGCGGTTGACTTTCACTGCTGTTTTCAGATTTGATGTCACGGTGCCTACTACTACTGCGCGATGAAGCCGGTTTAGAGGACACAGTTGGAATGGTATCATTCTCGTGGCCAATGCATGATGTGATGCGCTCAATATTCTTCGTTTCGAATTCATAGCGGAGTTCATCATTTTCGAGGATCTTTGGAGTAGGTTTGATGCGACGTTGGGAGCGTTTAGGGATTACTATCGATGCAGCTTCGGGACTATCCTTGGTTGTGGACTGTTTTTTTATTGCTGAACCTGTAGAACTAGGCGGCGTATCGGTGTAATTTGTGCCGCCGCTTTCAGAACTTTGTTTCTCGTTTGTGTGAACTTTGGCACGACGACCACGTTTTTTCGGAGGTGTTTTTTCATCTTCCAGTTTTCGCAGCTGGACACTTGGTGATGCGGTAATAAACCCAGGAGTAGTACTTGATTCTGCAAGTGGTGGCGATTTTGATGGTGCGGGTCCTTCAATTTTGGTGTCATCGTCGGAATGGTGAGAATCCTGTAAAAAAAATCATGATCAGAATCAAAAATAAACAGACTGATATAAACTAAATACGTTCTTTGGCTTAGCTGTAAAAAGTAATTTTAAAATGGAAATAGGAGCTAAGGGTAAAAGATGTCCTACTTAACACGTTCTGGAAAAAAGATAAAAACACTTGTGACGTTATTTCAGAAAATAGGGAGTGACTGTTGCTGGATTTCTAAAGAAAGCCTACTAAGAACCAGAAAGGATTGCAAAAAGATTAACAGCATTTCGTATACAGCAACATAATGATAACTTAAAGGTGGGTCTGTAAAATATGTATGATAGGGTGAGTTTATAAGAAAATTGCTGTAAATTTACCGACTTAGTTTTTAATACATACATACCAGTGACGTTTATTCTAAGGTGCGCAGGTGTTCTCCGCACACCCTAACGAAATCCGTCTTAATACAAAATTGATTTGTATACAATATTCAATCGAGTTGCAAATCAAAAATGCTCAATTAAAAATACTGCTTTAACATCCATTTCTGTTCACTCTGTTGCGCCGCACCGTCATAGCATGGCCAAATCAACCAAACATCCACAGTCACAATCGCAACCCCAAAACTACCATCGAACACAAATTGAAGTTGAACATAACGTTCTCCTCTTTTCGGAGCACACAATTCGAGACCGCCGCGCGCAACTTATCCAAACCAAAGTGTTACAAACAATTCAGTTTGACGTCGACTCGCCAAGTTGTTCTCCAGTTACTAGAGCACCAACCCAAAGGAAATCCACCACATTCAAAATCTCAATAACCGCCTGTAAAAATACATGAATTTGGGTTCTCCAGACCATGGCGCACATCAGTTACCTGTGAGAATGAGAATCAAAAAAGTTTCTTTGGTTGCATTTTGTTCGATTCTCTGCCCTTAACACATATTATTTGTTGTCAGTGTGACCATAGTGGAATATAATATTCCATTTGTGGATATTTTTTTTATTGGAGTAATACCCATATTTGGTTTATCATGTTTTACCTTTTGTATAAAATAAACTTTTATATGTTTTTTATTAAGGTGTATTTACCAGGTGGAATAAAAAAATATTGAAGTGGAATATAAATATTCCACCTCTCCGCGTGAGTGGAATAGTTTTGAGAGAGGCTAATGGTCACACTGGTTATTGTTCGATGTGCTCTATATTTGTAGAACCTAGAACCCCATATTGACTGAAGCGAAAGCAAACAGCAATACAACACTTTTCATTAAATTGATAGATTTAATCAAATCTTAAAATTGGAGTGGAAAGCTAGTAGCTCGAACTTACGATGATGCAGCAATTATGTCCAGTGATTTAAATGGAACACAAGCCAGGGTTAAAGAGCAAATGTAATTTTCCCACGCTGTAAGGCTTACATTTTAAACCTTGTTTTCGCGAATTTCCTTCATATATAATTATTATTAGTTTGTCGAGACTATCGTCCCTTTTTTTCCAATCAACTAAGAGAATTTCTTTTGGAACAAATTGTTAAGCGCAGACACCCAACAGTCGTCTCCACGAGATTAGTTTCATCTCGACTTGTTAATATGGTTCATACTTATGATTTGACCATATTATTTGAATAAATGATTGATGATGCAATTTCTTGGGGTGCCGAAGCAGGGGGGATTTACAATTTCTTAATACATACGTTCAACACATGTTTTTGTTTAACACGTTTAATGGCACATGTATGTACATATGTATTTTCATTTACCTACCGATGTATTGTTTAAATTATTACAAACAAAATCATTCGACATTCAATATTGCTGCAAGAAAATTGAAGTAACAAAAATGCAAATTTTACAAGAGATCGCAGTTTCAAAATTAGTGAATTTCTACTAAAAATGTTGTTAATCCAAATCCAAAACGAGGCGAGGATTTAACAGGTTTTGAGTTTCGATACAGGCGAAAATATTTTGAAATTATTGATACTTTGTCAACACAAATGGATGTAAGTATTCAAGTCCTTGACGGATTTTTGGAATTTTTGAATGCAAAAAATTTTAGTATTTACGAAAAAAGTTTTCCAGTCCAAGCTTTCCAAAGCCTAAAATATGCATATAGTTTTTTTTGAATTCGTTAAGCTTAAGAATGAGTTAAATGTGCGCAACTCCGAAACATTTTCGTAAAGACATGCATACTTGGATTCCTTCAGAATATAAATTTAAAAGACACATTCTCAAAAATTTTTAAACTGAACTCTTTAATGCTATCAATACCAACAACAAGCAATTCAGTTGAAAGATTGTTTTCTATACTTAAGTGAATAAAATCTTATTCTAGAAACACGACGCACGCTTGAAGAAAGATTATCGGACACAGCTTTGATTTCCATAGAAAAAACATTACTTAAGAAAATAAGAACAAGATCAGTTTCTATGATGGGGTTTTAAAAACTTTTGTGAAAAAAAACTAAATGTATTGGACTTACGTACAGACGTTATTACCGAACAAAAAAAGTGTAGAACACCCTGCTGAGAACATCACGGCACGTCCCTGATACATATGTACATACATACATGGTGCTTATAGGTGAATCATCAAAAATTCGTGTTGAGAGAATAATGAAAACCTGAAAAAAAAACCATATGCCTATAAGCTTTGTATTTCTCTTAAGGTTCTTATACGCATCAGTTTTCCTCTAGAGAGGAACAATCCGGGACAACATTGCCTCTTTAGATACTTCTTTTGGGCACTCCACATCTATAAAAACATTTTCAGTGAAATAAATTTGCCTAAAGAGAAAATATTTTACTCTCTCTTTTACGAATTTTAGGAATCGGAATTCTGAAGTCGTAAATTTTGCGAGTAAGAAGCAAACATTAGGCATCATCACACATCTATGCATTCGCTATTATAATATGTCTGTTACCGTACTTTCTGCACCAAAAATTTGCAGATTTTCTATTTTCAAAGAGTGCGGATGAAAATCTCTCAGAGAGAGGCAGAAACACCAAAAAGTCCGGGAACGCGTTGAACAACAAAAGCTGCCCACTTTTGAAATGTCAAGAACATAGATCTGTTCCTCTACTTTCTGCTCCAAAAATAGTAAGTAAATAAATTTCAAGGAGTGGGGGTAAAATTCTATCAGAGAGAGGCAAAATTACGAAAAAGTAAAGGAACGCTTTTAACCACAAAAGTTGCAACAAACGAAATATCATAAATACCTCGTCTATTAAATATTTTGCTGGACCTTAAACCTTCTTGTTATTGAATTCAAATATCCACTTACCCGTTTGAATACGTTGAAATGTCTTAGGAGAACATTCAGCTTTCATTTGAACTCCTTTTTATCTATTTTTCAGTTTTTGCAGCAAGTTAAAAATTACGCATCCAAAGTAACAACAGACTTTGACAGATAGTACACTTCTCACCGGCAGAAATTTGTTGGGCAAAAATTCTTAAAATTTTTACTGAGGGGAAATTTTTACTCTCTCGTTGCCTCTCTCTTTTACGATTTTTTGTGTTAAGGAACGGTGTTAGTCTAGAATTCGTACGAATTAGTACAAATTTTCAGGTAAAGGAATAGACCTCATACATACATATGTATGTTGTTTAAAAAAAAATTTGAGTTTTAGATTTTTATTTTCTGCTCTGTTCTGTTCTGCTCTCTGCTATGTAGATATTTTTTTTTCCCAAAATAAAGAATTTTAAAATTGAATTAACTAAATAACGAAGACAATCTTCCATGTTTTTTCTAAAACATGAAAAAAAACAACAGCAAACAATTAAATTGACAAATCTCAGTGATTTGACAGATCTCACAAATCTGCCCACAGAAATTTCTTGGGCTGAAATTCGCAGCATAGGCAAATTTCTTACTCTTTCGTGAGCCCTCTCTTCTGCGAATAACTACCTAATAAAACAGCGAATATCTACAAAATCTTACGAAAAACTACGAAATCCTGATCCCGTAGAACAGATGTCGATGTCGTTGGAGACTTTTCAAACCTAATGAGTCCAAGTTCGCACTATCAGAGCTAATTAACATTAAATTAAAGCAAAAGAGAAACGAATATTGGAGCAAGCAAAGGATGGTTTGATGAATTCTGTAAACGCCACAATCTCCATAACACAAAAGTGTAGATGTAGAAACTTCTAATACATTCGAAGATGAGTTTAAAGCAATTATTAAACACGATGCATAAAGATCTTAAAAAAAAATTAAAGCGGATGACTTTGCTTTATTGGAAGCGCATACTTGGCCGTATTCATATCACCAAGGAAGAAAAAAAAGTATCAGTGTTCAAATGCAGCTCTTTTTTAGGAAAGCGCTAAAAGTTCTCTCAAAACCCTAAAGTCTTCACGCACAGAAGAAAAGACAAACTGTGCCTTGGAAGGCAAACAAAAAAGTTCTGGGCAACAAGAAATTAAACTCAATTCAAAAAAAAAAAAACTTGAACTTTTTGAGACTTGCTAATTGTCACAATACGCCAAGTCCTGTGTAGTTTCCTTACGCCATCTCAGAAGCATATATGTATAACCTGACCGAAATATGGCTTTTAAACAAAATTTGAAAACTTATTTTAGAACAGAATTTATTTTACCAAATCGGAAATAATTTAAGGCCTTTAATCGTCACAGATATGAAGTTTAAGATAAATCTAAATGTATATTATTATAATCGGAAAATATTAGTTACCTTTCAAAAAAAAATTCTTGGGTTAAGCTAAGCCAATTGACGAAAGTTAAAAATATTTCTTATACCATCCCAGATGAGTTGCGATTTGTACATCCTAAAAAAAATTGTACCACTCGCACTATTTGTTATTATCAATCCAATACTCGCCTGTTACCAATATGTCACTGAGAAAATCTTCAAGAATTGAAGGAAGCACTTCAATCGCAAAAGTCGTAAATAAAAATCATCTCGACGTATTCCCTCAGTTTTTTTTTTCATTTTAAGTGAAAAGTTTACCCTTTTTTAACATCAGGAACCTATAAATTTCTGATAGTGTATCCAAATTCTATAAGACTTTACTTTCAAATTTTAATTTTAATTATTTTATCTGTAATAAACTTCAAATTGTTTTATCTGCAATAGTTAGAAAATTATAGCGTAAAAATTGATAACTGTTGAGCCCCATTTATCTTACAGTAGCTATAGCGAGCTCTATGCATCGGGCGATTTTTTACAAATAGGTATATACATATGTATGTATGTAGTATGTAGTATGTAGTACATATGTATGTGCCTACTGCTGATTGTGGACGAAATGCACATCTTTGTCAGACCGAAGTGAACAATTACTGGAACGTTGACGTTCGCCGAGTCAGAAACTATGCAAATGTGAATTGATTGATAAAAACTTGATAAGACATCATCAAACGATGACAAAACTGTGGCGATACTTATCGACAGAGCTCCGAAGTAGGCAATATTTTTCTTTACCTAAGCTTTGATAGATTATGATTATGAATCTGATGAGTGCCGAATAGTTTCTTTTATTTCATTCGATTTGATGTTGCTTTTAACTTTTTATATTCCGGGGATTCACCGAATCATTTACATTTTGTTTGAGTAGATTAAAACCTTAATGTGGTTTGAGTTATGTGGGAGACAGTTTGCTGGTATTGATACCATGGTATGAATACCATGGTAAAGTGAATACTATAACCCCTGACAGACTGCACTTCGTAGTATGCGTTGACTTTTGTGTTACGTGGTATACTTTGACATTTGTGTTGCGCCCCCTCCAGCTCCTTACACATTTTTTGCAACACTCCAATATCGTCTCTTGCTCCTCGTAGCTCGCCGATATAATTCCTCTAAACTTGTCTTACTTCATTGTTTCCAATGCAGATAAAATTGTCCTCCTTAATCCATTTTCAAAACATTTTTCGCTGTGATTGCTTGCTTTTTAATTGTCAAAGAAGCTATGAAGAACCACCAACAGAAAGAAAGTGGCGCTACAAGCAATAAGATGGTGGTATACCACCAAAAATTTGCGAATCTCAATACTAGGTTCTATTCATGGTATACTAGGTTTTAACGTGGTATTGCAGTGACAGACATGTGGTATAGAACGTAGTATTGCTATACGATGGTATCAATACCAGCAGTCTGTCTCCCACATTGCATTACGATTGTATATCATTTCAGTTATAAAGCTTAAAATTGGAAATTTTTAACAATTTCTGAATTTATTACTTCATTAGTTTACTTTATATATGTAGGCACATAAGTAGTTTCCTTATGACCGGAAGAAGAGACATTTCCAAATACCAATAAACTTTGTAGTTTACATTTGCATACCCAAATCCCAGAGCACTTAACCCGTATGAGAATTTTCCATCGCTAACGTACTAATGGTCAATAGACATGATGAAACGCTCAAGTTAATAAAGTGAGCGCAGATAAACGTACCGTATAATACCAGCAATGGGTCAGGCTGCCTTCGAGAAGTTGGTAAAACCTCCGACAAGTAATAGTATTGTAGTAAGACTAGTTCGAACCCAGCATCTATCTGCAGATATCCTTGTTCAACTGGATTAAGCTGAGAAATAGAAACATCTCTAAAGAAGATTGGCAAAGGTTTATCAAATGAATGCAAAAAAGATTCAAAGTTTTCATGTAATTTTTTTTTAAGTCATCTGACGAGTTTTTTTAATGACATTGTGGAAATGGTATTTCGGCTAGCGCTTTCTGTCCGCCTACTGTAAACGACAAACAGTAGAAGTAACACAACAAGTTCGCACTATTGAGAAATTGTTAGTGCATGGTTCTCATTCTTGATGTTAAGAGAGCTTTTAACCACATCAAACCCTGGCGACTGCATGTACCAAAGTTTGTCATTAAAATCATATTGCAAGGTGGTGTCTTCCTCGTTACTAGGAACCTGGTAGTAAACGAAATACTAGTAAAATGTCTTACATTTTAAATTTCGAGGTATTTTTGACCTTTTATTAAACATAAAGCTGTCATTCCTTGACAGTCAAGTAAAATCTAGACTGTTCAAAAAAATAGGACGATGTACATATACCTTTGTATGTATGTATATATATGTGAGCGACGCATAGAAATTGTGAAAAATCACTACAAAAATGTAAAAATTTCGGGAAAACATTTTTTAAAATTCTTTATGTAGTCTGATAAGTACGGATTGGGACGAGATCTAGGTCAGACTAGACAAGAGTTATCCGTTTTTACGTTTCTTTAAGATAAAATTCTTGTTTTCGTAGATCAAAAAAAAAAATACTTGGGTCTTATTTTAAATTATTAAAATCCTAATTAAAATTACTCTAGCTAGTGCAAAACACCAACTTGCCTGTGGATCAGTTTTATCACTAGCCACTCCATAACCCTATAACACGTTTGAAGGAAACTCCGCTTGGGTGAATTTTATTTCAATACATTTGGCTAATGTTGATACCAATACCTCCAACGTTTCATACACACCTCTAGCTGGTACTGCGCGATGGCTTTAAATTATCGTAATGAACTAACTTCTGATCTAACTGCGCCAAAGCTCTATGCCTCAGCAGCTACTTTGATGATGTAGTGGATAGTGGTTTGACCTTTTAAACGAAAGGTCATAGGCTTAAGAATTAACTTTAAAATAAGAAGGCTTTCTTTTTATAACCAGACTACCACCTGTAAAAGAAATCTTAATTTTTATAGCCGTGGGAAAGACCACAATAATCTAGTTCCTCCTGGTAGACGTCAAATATCCTATATATAGATTCCCTAATTTTAAGACAGTACCAACTTACCACTTTATTTTCATTACGATGTTCCAATCGTACACTTCTCCTGGTCTTCATTCCCTTTTCTGATATATCATCACCGATCGGTGCATCTTCGGTATCCTCTTCCGCCTTATATCCATCTATTTCCATATCAATTGTTTGCTTCCTCTTCCTTTGAAAACGTTTCTCACCAATTCCGGCACTATCAACAAGATCTCCAGCGGTTTTCTCACCACTATCCAGTGGAACGACTTTCTTTGATCGCCCGCGACGTTTTGTTGGTGGCTTTCCATCAGGACTTTCAGTGAGTGTAGTGCTTACCTTCAGTTCGGGTGATGATTCTTCTGTCTCTGGCGGTCGGGAGCGACGCAATCGTCGACCAGACCCTTCGCTAGAGTCACGTGGTTTCTAAGTGAGTAAGAAAAAGCAGAAAAAATAACTCAGTATAAACTTGCTACTATGTTAGTGACAGTACTTACATTTGGAGATCTGTCTAGAGAATTCGCATCCTCACTGTCCAGTGGTTGGTCTGCATCCCTTTCAACTTTCTCTTTCGGCAATTGACCGCTGTCACTGTTTGTTACACCTCCGCTAACACCCTGTTCCACAACGACTTGATGGCCTTGATGTCGCTCGTCATTGTCTTTCTCTGTTTTGAGCAACAAATTTGTTTCTATTGCCGTCGCCCCTCCGATTTTGTCATCATCGGATGAAGCTGAGCCATTCTGTTGTTTTGCTGCTGGGCTTAATATCCCCCCTGCTTTTTTTAAGCGCTTTTCTGACCATTTCTTCGCATTGTTGTTGTTTTTAAGGGCCCTCCATTTAGTCGTCTTATCTCTGTTTAGATCCAAAATGCCTCCTTTTGCACCCACTTTTGCCCCTCCAACAGCACCTCCTCCATCAGTGACATTACTCCCAGTTGTTGTGTCCGAATTAAATTTCGAAGACATGCTGGACAGCAGAGCCTCAATGCAATCTGTCATTTTTGCAGACATGACGAGGGGAGGGCGGTGACAAGATAAAAAAATCTTTAGATTTTCCACAAACAACACACAATCTCTACACCTCAAAGATTTTCACTCTTTTTTGGCCCAATAGGTGCTGCGGATTTGTTCATCCGTCGTGCTTTGGTTATAAGTTAAAGAAGCGATGGCGAAAAAAAAAACCCGTACGCTGAAGAGAATTTCGTTCTTTGAATGGAATAGTTTTTCTTCTTTTTTCTGCCTTTCTACATAATTTCCCCTTCCACTTCCACTCACTTAGCACTCACTCGGTAACTCACTCACGGTAGGCACCAGGCAGAGATTTTTCCTTGCGATATCACAGCACGGCAATGCGATGTCAAAAGGAAGAAACTTTTTAGCTTAATTTTGCTTCTTCACTAGTTTTACTAGCTGCAGCTGAGAGATCTCGCTTCGGGGCACGAATAAAATAACACACTCAGCACGGAGAAGAAGCACCATCAGCGAAAGATAGTGCACCAGCAAGCAGACATTTTTTTCTCTTTGGGTATTTTATTTGCGTTTTTTTTTTTTTTTTGCTTTTTATTGTTAATCTTTTACACTCTTGTTGGGAAACGGTGGCGCGCGCGGTGCTCTTGAATGTCCGATTGGCCTCTCACTACATTATCTGTCAAACACACTCACGCGGGGAGGAAGAAAGAAAAACTGAAGAAAAAAATTACTTGCTTCTATTTTGTGTAGATTTCGGTTTTTTTTTTATATGGGATTTCGGGGATTTATCAAGGGGAATGTTTACTGTCAAATTCGAGTTGCTTTTTGACCTAGCGAACAGATGGCAATAGTTTCAAGTGGATAGGTTCTTGTATAGGCTAGGATATTTTAATTGGAACCATAAGGTGGAGGTGCATTAAAAAGAAATTAATTTAAGTTAACTGTGAAGTTCAGTTCACCTCATTGCTTGAATGGATTCAATACAGAACGATTTTGTTTCTGCATCGCTTTAGTAAAGCATATGTAAAATTTGAATTAATATAAAATTACGCTTCATCGCAGCAAGTTGCTCAAGCTGACCAAGACAAATAATGCTTAAGGGACCATACTGCTGTTATCGTTTCCATCTTTCCTTCAATAATCACGTACAGATCTATTAAAGTGTATATAAAGCCACTTATTTTGTACGGCATCAAGACTCTGATGTTTATTAAAGCCTCAATTTTAAAGAATCTGGATAATACATAAAACTAAATGGTGCACAAATAGCACAGAGAAATGGAAAAAGAGTATACGTCCTTAAACCAAACACTCCCATGCTACTACAAACTACAATATTATAAGTTACCAAAAGCATATACTACTGTGAAACGATTAAACAATTACTAAGTAAACAAATTCAAATAAACTAGAATGTTGCTCCGAAATCGTGTTAAGAAACCTAACCAAATTCCAAACAATCAGAAATAAAATTAAAAATATAACTCACTCATCCGGTAAAAGGAAATATAGGCAGATATAAATTCAAATATTTGGCTCAGCAGACCGTATATGGTCCACGGCCTAGCTTCTAATGACCATTCGTGCTGTGCGTTTTTCACACACGCGGCATACAGTTTAGAAAATACCAGTTTTAGCAGGATAATATCAGCAAAACATAACAGGCGCTCAATGTTTTGAAGTAAGAAGGAAAATGAGTCAAGTTCAGGCATTGGAAAAAGGAATAAGTAAATGATTCTGGATTCTTGAATACCTTTTCCGACTTAACAATCTTCTTCCTAATAAAGAGCCAGCTTATCGTATACTACGAGTACCGATTTAAGGAAATTGCCACTGACTGGTGCATTATTGAACCAAGTGAATGAGCCTTAGTAATTCTTCGGGGAGCTGTATTTTTACAATTCTTAATAGGCAAAACTTAGACCTAATTTGTGTTAGAGCTTAGAATCTCAGCTTAATTTTATTACGTACATCTATATTCTCTCAGAAGGTCTATCGATGTACGTATATGTTAAGTACCAAATCCCAAATCATATCTTCTTAGAACGGTACAGCCGTTTTTTGTACCAAGGTCTCGGTTTTGATACATCTTTTCTCGTACCATCTTATGAAAGCACAGACATTTTGAATAATGTTACAATGTAGATCAACTTGCTGCAGACCAACTATATACCCAGCAACACTGTACAAAGTCTAAAATTATCACAAAACACGGGATTTAAAGGAAAATTAACATTTACGTTACTTTCGAGTAGATACATATATTTAATTTTGTAATCGTGGAACTTTCAACACTTTTTCGTTCTGTTTCTAATTTACATTTATAAACCTCTTTCTAAATCCATCCATTCGGTAACGATAACACTTTTGACTTCTAATTTCAACATGGAGAAATGTTACAGAGTTCCAGCAGAATCGAGTTCCCAATGTAGAGTTCGTATATACGCCAAGCCTTGTTGCATACTTAACTTTTAAACAGGCCTAGTGATAGCACCATAGCACCAATATGCAATCTGTTGAGGGAAAACAAATTCTAAGAGCGATTTAAATAAAGCCTTGGTCACATCTGTTTTGTCGCTTGACATTTGTTCTTTCGATAGCTTCCTGCTTTAATTTCGTTTGCAAAAAGCGATTGGTGTAGCTATTGTACCTTTTTCTTGAAGGATGGTTATAGTTATTCCATTTCTGGCGAGTTCATCAGGCTTTCATTTCCCCTGTGGCCAAACTTGATCCGAAAAGGAACACAACGCCTCGGGTACGGACAGATAATTGGTTAATTACCTTTGGCTATCGTACACGGACAAAAATCGGTTTCTGGAAAGTTAAGACCCTAATTAACTCCGTCCAACTCATTAGATAATTAGGACAGCCATTTATAGCCATTTAGGCTTCGTATGCATCCAAACGCGTAATATGGATATTTTTATAATGATGGGTGACTTCAACGCCAATGTAGGAAGCGACAACACTGTGCTTAAGAACGTGATGGGAGTTTACGGCCTGGGAGACCGGAATGGCAATAGTGAGAGGTTTATGGGTTTCTGCAAAACATAAAAGAGGGATGATTATCAGGCTTTTGAAGAAGGGAGATCTAATAGATTGTGAAAACAGGAGAAGTGTATGCGTTCTCCCGGCCGCACCCAAGATAATAGGTAGAATCGTACTAGAGCGGATTATGGAACATTTAGATACAATTCTCGACGTTGAACAGGCAGACTTTTGCACTAGACCGACTACATAAACACCTAATGGATCATAATAAAGCAATGCGTCGCGTACAGGTCTCCATTTCATCTTCTGTTTATCTTAAAAGGTTTTCGGCAGCTTGAATCGAGTTGCAATCTGCTCAACCTAGCGCAGCAGAAGATTCCCAGAAAAAGCTTACAGCTATTACCAAGGCTACATACAAAGGTATTCAGTCCCATGTCCTACACAATGGTAGGGAGTCGGAGGATTTTGAAGTCCAAAGTGGAGTACTTCAAGGTTTCATACTGTCAGGTGTTTTCTTTCTCCTTCAGTCTACCAAATCATTGAAGCGTGCTTAAGATGCAAGACGGAAGGAAGACTTATCTTGGTTAAATTAAAACGTGATATCCGCTAAAGATATAGGCATATTGGAATCGGTCTCTCTAAATTTATTAACAGCTGTAAATTGCCGATTGTCTTTCGTAGAGATGAGAGAGCAGTTCAAAATGTTCTCTTTTGCGCGCCAGAACATAGGGATATTCCACGTAATTTTAAGGTTGACGAATCGCCATATATGAAACCGCAAAAGGTACATTAGGCGTTTAGTAAAGATTGCTACTTCAAAACTTAAATTTAAGCTGGATGTTATAGAGCAAACAAAATAGAATAGCCAAAACTTTCTAAACATCTCTAAAAAATTGAGTTCTTTCAACAAATTGTATATTGGCGCTAAAATAAGTGTTATCATTGAACAATGTCTAATAGACAAGCATGATATAAGGCATTGATATAACAATTTTGGTGGAAGCTGCATGAATGAAGCCTTCACCATTTTCTTTGTTCCTATCCAGCTCTCTCTCAAAGAAGGAAGCTTCACTTTGAAGCTTTCTATTAAAACGATTTAGGCAACATGATAAATACTCATATGAGCTTCATCATAAGCTCAAACTCCTTTAACAAGTAGTCTGGATAGTTCATGATCTATGTGATATCAGATTGATTGGCGATAGCTGGCAACCACTTTAAACTTAAACTACTCCACTACGTCTTTAAATACAATTCCTTTCGTTATAATCTAAGATCAAGTACCTGGCCCATATTTTGAATCCAAAATTAAACTAGACAATAAACAGAGAGCAGTAAGTAAGCAAGTAAGCAAGTATTAAAACCATTGAAAAAAGAGACTTCGACCAAAACTCACGCCTTAATTGTATACGGCCTTAGTACAACCGGACCTCACTTAGGGGTCACTAGTCTGGTAGAAAGCGCTAATCAAGGATTATAATAGCGATAGGGTAAACGGAGTCATAAGAAACCTGGCCATACCCTAGAGCACTGCGTTCATGTCCTACGAACGCGCTAAAAGTACTCTTACGCGTCTTTCTCTTTGCCCTATACGTCATGACCTTCTTTAGATAGTTACACATGAGTCTGCTATGCCGATTGTTTGTGGGTAAGAAAAGTGAGAGGTAAAGAAAGCGGCAGCCATGAAGAAAATATAAAAATCGGGGACAGCAGTCACGTTCCACACCCGAAATGGTCGCTTTCTATTCCATTTTATCATTATTGGTCCGATCGTGGAGCAGAGAGGATCACGGATTTAATTTAGAGACCACCAAGCACTGAAATTACGAACAATAGTCGTACTAATCAGTACTCCAATGAAAAAAATTCTAATAAAGTCGAAAAAGCATCAGGTACAGGAACAGGTGATGTATACATTCATTGTTTTTTTTATTTCAATTGCTGAGAGCACAGCTGCTGACGAACATACAAACATATGTATGTATAATTAATTGATACGCTACAGTTCTCCTAAATCGTACATTTTATTTTTTTATCGCATTATTTTCCACTCATTCCACCCCTAAACTTACATAAATACATTAATGCAGGACTGAGCACTACAGTGTGTGAACACGATATCATTGCCCACTACGTATTGAAGAGTAATCATCTAAACAGGTTCATGAACATGATAACCTGCTGTCAGACTCAAAGTATCTGAATGTTGAACAGCATTGTCATATGCTCACAGCAATATCTTCATTTCGCATTACTGCACTACTAATCCTCAATATTTACCGCGTGCATAAAATTAGATTCGGACAATTCTGTTGGAACGTCAAATATCGTTTTTCTAAGTTTCATCCTGTTGAGTTCTACAGCATTGGCATAAGTTAGTTACCCACATTCGATATATCAAGGGTTCGGGGATAGTGTCTGATTTTCTGTTAATCTAACGGCTCGTTTTGCATGCGGTCGAGAATGCTTCAATAATATTTTAAGCCCGAGTTGCATAGTTGAGAACAATTCCCAAGATACAGCCTATTTCATCCTTTGTATAAAAAAAGTTACAGCTCCAATGGGAAGTATCTTCTGACTCTGTAGTTAAACTTCATGAATGCTGATACATAAGTCAATTATTCAGTATGTACTCATGTCATGGAACCATAGAATAAGTTTGATTAATTAGCTATCCATTCGAATTTGGGTATAGTTGACGGATTCTTTCAGGATGGATAGTGTTTTCTGCTCATTGAAGTCATATAATTTTTTTTTCGAATTGATCGCATCTCGGACAATAGACATTTATTCGTAAGTGCTCAGAAGCATGCCGTTTATGTGAGATGCTGTATCGTTGGCTTTCGTTGGCGAAACTAAAAATCTTGTCTTTTTTTACCCTATTAGGTCATTGATATAGAGAAGAAATAAAGTCGGTTAGAGAATAGATCTTTGCGGCACACCAGCATTCATCAGGGTAGGAATAGATCACTAAAGAAAATTTTCCATGCACCTAGAGAGATATTCTGATAATTAATATGCTACAAAGTAATTTCATTAATTCTGTTTCACCAACGCAATATGGGAAACTTTAGTTAACAGATTGTTAGTTTCCCGTCTTTGTTTTTCTTATAATTCTTGAATACGAAGAGGTCAAAGAGATATAAAACATTTGAAAAAAGAATATATCACAAAAACCGGTCATATATTGCTTAGTTTTTACTTTAAATCGCCTTTAAATTTGAAAGTCGTAATGCAAACATATAAAATATTTAAATTATTAAGTCTGTGTTAGGGAATTATTTTTGCGGCAACAAGGAAAAACAGCACAAGTCGTTTTTTACAATTTTTTGGGAGAGTCCTTTAAAGGTTTGTCATGAGTTTACAAAAAAAATATCCATAGTATGAAAAAGTTTTTGACACAGAAATGAAGATCATAAACAATTAGTTTCTGTACAATTCTAGAATAGATTATAGAATCGAGTATGGAGCCTCCGATTGTATGATAACTCAATTTTGACATAAGTGCACTTTTGCTGTTTTTCTTTGTTGCCACAGATTTGTATTGCTGGCTTACATCTGAAAAGGATATTGGATATTGCTATAGAAGAATTGTTTGCAGCTTATTTAGAAGTCCTTTAAGCCACACATTATAAAAAGTCTGTGCTAGGGATAATTCAGTTTCAATAATAGATTGAATTTTGTTAACGTCTATTTTATCTACACCTAATTTATTGTTGCGTGTCTATATCCAAATCCAAATTTATGAAATGAGACCTTAAGAATATTTTTTCAAAAAGTTTCGATAGGAGGGGAAGTAAGAAAATTCAACAATAGGTGTTGGTACCATAATTACCTTTAACATTTTCCACATTTGCAATTGATGTTGTTTTATATCTCTCTAGTTATTTCTTTGTTTACCACTTAGCATGTGTTTCCACCTTATAAATTTCTTCCGTTTTATATCTCAACATAGTCAAAAAGAGTCTTTCAAAATAATTAGCTATTTTTGACCAAGTTTTTTATTGTGTGAAAATGTGTGGTTGGTTTTTCCTCTTCTTTTTTTCTGAATAAATTGTAAAATTTGGAGGCTCTTTCTTATAATTATTCTCTAATCAGTTTTTCGAATATATTGCTTTTATAAATGAGTCTTGTTTACACTTCGTTTACATTTGTTCGTTATCTCAGGACAGACATAAAGTCTTTAAAGGTAAAAGTCTGCACCTCATCTTCAAGTTCCACCTTTCTTTCAATAACTGTCGAAAGTAGTTTTACTGTAATGTCAGAATAGAACAGAATATATTTTCCACAGAGAAGTTTCTAGAATCTTAAAATTTCCTTAAGTTAATAATAATAATTTATGAAAAAGTTATCCTCATCAAAGAATCTTGGCAACACTGTCTTTAAATTCTTCCAATTAATCTCTTAGATAGGGATATTTAATTTCCCGTTTCTTGTTCAAAAGAGAAAATATCCCTTTAGTTGAACTGCGGAAAACGGTATATCTCTGATTTTTTCCAATTTCCCTGTTCAGTTCAGTTGTTTCGTGCGATTCGTGTTGTTCTCTTCGGCGTTGAGTTTGCACCCATACGAAGTTTTGTCGCATTTTTGCCTCCTCCACGGTGAAAACAAATAGAAAAAAAATTGTTTACAATTTGAAATTTTCCAAATAAAGTGAAATCAAATAAAATTATTACTAAAAATCTGTGCCATTCTGCGTTTTTTTTTTTGTGAAAAGAAAAGTCAAAAGAAAATTCCCACCCCTAAACCTGCGTTTGTGTTTGTGCGTGCGTGAGTAGAGTACAAGCGAACCCGAATAGGGGTTGAAGTTGAAGGAAATTTTGTTTTATTTTCAAAAGAAAATTGCATACGCAGTGTGAATATTCTCTCTCCCAGTGTGTGTGCGGTGGTAATTTGATTACTTATTCCAATCAGAAATAAAAAAGTGCAATTGTGTCCCAATTTCCCCTATCATTGCATCTGAGAATAGCATAAAAAAACACGATCCATCGAGTTTCGGTTCCCTTTTGTTTTTAATTTGCGATGCGGGATCTCGGCACGAAAATGGCCGAGCTTAAATTTGAGGCTCCCTTAGCTAAATTCGAGGAGTCTGATGAATGGGGTGGCTGTGACTTTATCACCCAAAATGCAATCAATGACACATTGAATCTAAATCTTAAGGAGACCGATACTAAGATTTTACTCCTCGAGGAGGCTGTACGGGATGTTCATATCAGCAAGAACGGAAGTCCAAATTGCAACAGCAGTGATTTGGGAACAGACAACGCCGCTAACGGGGGCGTTGGTGGCCTCTTCAGTAATAAGGATAATGTGGATAACTTTACCGAGACTTTCAGCGGCAGTTTAGAAGATTTGGTAAATACCTTTGACGAGAAAATTACGAAGTGTTTTGGAAACTACGAGCAGAGTGTGGAAGAGCTGGCACCAGTTCAGGTGCGGTCCCAGGAGGAAATCATGAATGAATGCCAGTAAGTCTTTCGGATAGTTACCTAATTTTCTATTAAGTTTTCCACCATCGTTTTGTTGGGTGGGACAATGCGCATGTCAGGAGCACATCCTGCGTTCCATGGATCGATTAAACGATGAAATGTCAAAAATGCTGGGTCCTTCCTTGATATTCTTTCCCTTTTTCTCCTATAGAGGTTTGGATTAAATTTTTATTTCATTTGTTTTTATGAATCGATGAAATGTTAATGATATAAACAAAAGGGTGTTTTTTTAAGAAAAAAAAAATAAATTTGCTCTTAATTTGATTTGGATCAGTGAATGAAACAAAAATGTGCTACTCTCACTTTAGTCACGCTAATAGGGTGACCAGATGTCAATTTATATATGTGAATGAATCATCTTATTTGTTTACGCCTATTTGCGTAGAATTATCCAAACAAACATCCAAAAAAGAAGTAAAAATATTGGTATATGCATATTAAGCCAAAGCCTTTATACCATCCGACTTCCGAAGGGTATTTGTTTTTTGGTTGACACCATTTGTCCTTTCCCGAATCCTTAATTAGGAGCAGAGGTTTCCAGGGAATTATTTTATGTAATAAGTGGTATGAGCCTCTTGTAGGAACCCTCGCAGTATTAACGTCCCCAGGGAAGATTACATACTTATGTACATGCTTTTAAAGCGTGACAGGTTTTTGACAACTGAAAAGAACTCAGGCCACCACGGCTGTTGTCATATGACAGAAAATCATCGTTAGAGATATCCGTATTTGGAATTGCTGTGTAGTGTCCTGCAAGGACACAGAAAGAGGCGCTAATATCCGATCGTTTACACGTAGCATACTCACAACCTCCCTACTAATTAGGGGGCCTTGCAGGTACTTGGATTGTCTCTGCCTGGTATTTAACATATTTGAATGTTGAAGAGAGAAGAGTAACAAGAGTGAGTGAACTTTCCGCTCATCCGACGCACTAGCCACTGAGTCACATCAGCCATCTGTTCCCCAAAAATATCTAGGGGCAAACTTTGGAGCTTTAGGTCAAGTGCTGCGGAGGGCGTTCTTCTCAGCGCACCACTGATACATAAATACATATGTATGTAGGCAGATCTTTGCACTACACCCAGGAGATTGAAGTCTACAGATTTAACAAGAGCGGGCCACCAAACGTGGGCGCCGTGGCTCAAGTGGTTAGTGCGTTGGATCGCTGAGCGGGAGGTTCGACGTTCGAATCCCAGAAACACCAAAAAGTTTTTTCACGGTCCCATCTCTAGCGAATGTCTGACAAACGTCCGAGAGTAATAACTGTCAAGAGAAAGCTTTTCACTTTGCCTTTCGGATATGGCTCCAAACTGTAGGTCCCTTCCATTTGTGTGAAAAAATATACCACGCACAACATGAATAGTCGCGAGAAGCTAGGCCCTGGATCACATACGATCTTTCGCGCCAAGTATTATTATTTTTTTTTTTTTCGCCACCAAACGATCGACTCTTAAATTTGAAAGTACGTTATTTTTATGTTTTATATTAATCACACGAAATAAGAGAGATCTGAAAGTGCAATGGGCAATCATTATTTGAACAGCAGCATTCGACGTAGCCGATTTTCTTTTCCCACAATGTTGTTTTTTGTTTTTAATGCATACATATGTATGTAGATCACATAAATTCCATTTAAATATAAGCCACTATATCACACAACAATAAGCCAGCAACCCCACCGATTAATTTTATATCCCAATTCATTTAAATTCATGGAAACCACATGAGACAGTCGGTCATACGACAATCGCTCCACCATTCATTTCAACTCAATTTAGAGCAATGCCGTATGTATGTATGCATGTGTAGAGTCCATTCCTCCTCCCTTTGTCCCTAATTCTTGATAAAAAAAAGCGTAGTTATTTTGTATTTCGAATTAATTCATCCATGCACTAAATCTATCTACAAAGTAGAACGTCGTTATGTTTGTATGCACAGAATTAATGCCCGTAAATTTAGTTCCACTGATAACAAGTAGACTCTTATCGCTAAAATACGGACTTTTGGGTTTTCATGCGAAGTGAAGTGAGTGAAAAATAAACATCAACAGGGGTACGAGATAATCCAAAAAAACGCCTGATATGACATAATATCAGTTTTGTTTTCAATTTTAAAAGATTGCATTGTCATTGTGTTGAATCCGATGAAATGTTAAAAATTAAGCCTTCCCAATGTACATGCTTATTTCAGTTTCGATTTCTGCACCAATCTGTTTCCGCTACATTTCAGTTTCCGCTACATGCTAAGTGATCTTTTTTTTTTCTTTTTATTGAAGTCTCCACTCGTCCCTTTCACATAACTGTGACTTTATTCTGGGCCCATCCTGTTTGTCTTTGTTTTTTGTCTTCAGTATTTAAAAGGAATCAGACCTCCCCTTACAATCTACGTTTTAAAAAAGGGATATTAACATTTTGGGATCCAACGGAAGGCGTAGAAGAACATCTCTTTCTATTGATTGCGAGCATGACTCTTAACGTCTTAGGCGGCCACTTATGCCTGCGTCTCATAAAACAGCATCCGCTTTCCGATAGTCGTTATATCACCCAATAAAAACGCGGCATGACATGAATTAGGTAGTTTCGTATGCGCACTGCGCTCAAAGGGCCCTTTGTAAAGAGTAAAATAATTTTATTTGCCAACTGTCACATCTTTATGACAGAGGCAGAATAAATTGACATACATATATGTATAACATGTGACATATGTCAGACTAACTGTCGCTGAATTAAGCGATTACCTCGACGTCGCCGTTGTCACTTCCCTTCTTTCAACTTGTATGGTATCATTTAATTAATAAAGCTGGACAATTTCTTTTTTGGTGTATCTTTTGTTGTGCTGTATTTCGGTTTTTATGATGATTAGGCCGATTCGAGTGTAAATAAATTTGTCATGTTATGATAAAACCTTAGGAAGGGCGAATGAAAAATAAATATGTACATACATAGTATGTATGCGAGTATATTTAAGTATGAGTAAACGCATGGTATCATCAAAAGGGATGAAATGGAAATGAGTAATGGGGGGTCATTGTAATGACTGCGGTAATGGAATTGTGCTGTCTAAATAATGAGATTGTGGGTGCTTGCTTTGCAGGGTCAAGGAATTAGTGGTATAAAATGATTGACTTACCAATTTCGCGCTAAATATCATTAGGCAGTTACAGTAATGCTGCTGAATATCTATTAATGTATTACTAGCCACAAAAAAAGTAATTGTATTGCACTAAAATATGTATACTGTCACCAACTTATATACATATGTGTATAAGTATTTCAATTACTTAGCTCATGACCAGTCGAAGTGTTACTTATATCCGGCACTGTCTATTGAAAACCCATACAGTAGAGTGCACACGAATTATGAAAATGCCACTCAATAAATTATCAACAACCATATGAGTACTTTAAATTCGGTTAGCAATTAAAAGGTGAAATTAATTTGAAGTATTTTATTTACTTTTTATTCACTTTTAAACAGTACCAGAATTAAAGTATGTATTATGATCGTTCAAGAACTATAGTAAGTGTCCTGTCAATTCGAAGTCACCTTAAACTTCTATCTAAAGTTGGTAAATGAATGGTGGAGGTTTGTCCATCCTTTTCGTTATGGTTATGTTTAAAAGGAAGGTCACAATGCTGAGAATAAGCGGAAATTTAGGTCAATATAACTTTTGGTGAGTGATTGCGTTTGGATACACTGTGTTTTATTGATTAAATTTGGTCTCTCTCCAAATGCCCATAAAGTTTACCTCAATTGACTAGTAGTCATTTTTAACTCTACGTTGTAATGCATGTGCACATTACACATGTCTGACGTTTCCCTGGGAATATCAATGATTTTCTCTTTAAAAAATAGGGCGGCGAACATATGTACGTCAGACTGCAGTCAATGGGATAACAGAAATAAATTACTAACCGAAAAGTTATCCATCACCTAGTAGTTCTGCATTATAATCTCTAGTTGCAAATATACACAAATATTAATGCTTCAGCTATTACATAACTTCCTTAAGTTGGCTTCTATCAGTACTTTGACTGCTTTCTATTCTCTGAAACAGGATTAACCTCCATTTGGAGATCATCCGAGAAACAAAGAACGTCTACTTCAGGGAAAAACTAATCCACCACCACTCGTCTTTTACTTATTTTTCGTTTTCTGCATTGCTACTTCAGTTTGAAGTGGGCGTTCAGTGCTAAAGAGGGCTTCTCATTTCTGTGCATTGATTATTCAAGAGCACTACTACCACTGCCGACTACGAACACAACAAATCTCTCTCCATCTTCATCATTGTGCCTCTTGTTGATACATACATTGTGGTTACCTGGCAGTATCCATTCATCTGCCCATAGTTAAGCATTTCTTTGAGTATATGGCATCTAGAGTAAAGCATTACCGCGCCAATTTAAAAGAAAGTGCATCAGCGGGTTGGCATCAACGTGGCTATCATGCGGCCAACGTGGCCTGTATCTCCGGTTTCTTAATGTAGAATGCAATCCAGGAATAGCATTTTTATTTTTATTTATTTTTTTTATTATCAACGGATTTGACATAGAACCAAGAGAGGTTCGGGTTACACACATTTATTTACCTGGTGTCTGCCTCTCTCTTTAAAAAAAATAATAAAAATAAGTCTTAAAAATACTCAGGGGGTTATTATGATTTTGGGTCGAAGAGCCGTGATGAGATCTATTTTATTAAAAATAAATCACATGTAGCCAAAGTGAGATACAAAATGTGCCACCAGGGCTTTCAAAATTCCTATCTGCACGATCGCTGTGTGAAGTCGCATGTTTTAAAGTTCCCCTCTGATCCTGATTTTTCTGTCTGTCCGTCCGTGGCTTTGTGTGGGACGTTTATTTATTATTCTCGAGCAAAGTGATGGGAGCTGCGATTCTTATTCATTAAAAAAGATAAACAAAAAGAGCAGAGAATCTTTTTGGCCATGAGCCATGGCAAGCGTCAAATTCAGATTACTGTCAGGGACCGAGGAGGGAAAGGTTATCACGTTGCGAAGATACATAAATTTATTCATTATTTTGGCAGACATACGACGATTTGATGGTCTGGCGGGGCCTGTAGGAAAAATAGAAGCATTTAGTTCACATTAAGGTGCTGAAATACGCCGCCACACATCCTCTAGCTCTCCAAATGGAAATTGAAGCACTACGAAGCATAACCGTATGCGATTTGTTATGGGAGCATAAAGATCGACAAACGAGATACGCGCAATGAATTGTAATTGCAAATATTTTCTTTCTGTTTGTTTTAATTGTCTGAATTGGTTGTTATTGCGAGTACTACGTAGTGTTGGTTTTTTTTGTTAATGGTGTGAAAGTCTCAATGGAAGGTGTTTTAAAGAAATAGGAAGTATATTCAGCGGATGGAATATCTAAGAAATGTGAAGATTTTTAGAGTTTTCACAAACTAAGGAAGCGGTAAAACGTAATAAAACTTGTTTGAGTCGCTAGTTTGTTGCAAAACATCATTCATCACATATCAAATTACTACCATAAATCTACAAAGGTTTAGATCAATTGAGCTAGATTAAATTTGATCTGTAAGCCGAAAAGAAAGTAGATACTGGATGTTGTAGGTAGGTTCTAACTCTGAAGTTTTGCTTTAAGATGTACATATGTATGTACATAGTGTTATACATACATACATATATGTCAAAGGAAAAACTCTTTTGAAAGACATTTCATCAGTAAATTATACAAAATTACCATTTACGGTTCGAGATGGAAAAACTAGACAAAGCTATATACATATCGTATGCACGTTATTACATATGTCTTTTCAATCAATAAAAAGATGATGAGTACGTAACAATGATCCAAAACATGTATGACGAAGTAACAACAAAAAAGTCAAATGTTCTTCGGGAATATCGGAAGCATTTTCAGTGAAGGTTGGCGTCCACCAGGGAAGTTGCGAAAGGCCTCTTACTGTTTAACACCGTTCAAGACTTTCTTTTGAAACAACACGCCGAAGAACCCGGAACAAGCTGCCTCCTCTTTGCAGACGATAGTGCAACCGTGAGTGATGACGCCGTAGCCCTCCAAACGGCACTAAATAGCTGGATAAAGTCACTGAAAGATAACGGACTACACTGTCGTTTTTCTGATCCAACACGTCCTTCTCCTGATATCACATTGGACGGCATAGTGCTCCCTAAATGCGTAAAATTCAAATACTTAGGCTCCATTGTCCATGACCAAAGATACTGCGATGACGACATCACATATCGTATCAGTGTAGGGTGGATAAAATGGAAAGGGATATTTTGTGATCGAAAAATGCCATTAAAGTACGGGTCTCAATGTTGGACGATGTACGAAACATACAAAAGAAAAATGAATACGGCAGAGATGAAAATGTGACGGATATCGGTCGGAGTTACAAAGCTAGACAAAATAACAAACGGGGAAACCTACACCTAAAGAAACCGATCGTCAAAAAGCTCGAAGCTGACCGACTAAGTTGGTACTGCCATGTGCATAGAAGACCTGCGGACAACCCGGTAAAAATGGCAATGACGACTCATATTCCAGAAGAATCACGGAAAAGGGGCCGATAGAAAAACAATTGGATTATTCAAGTACAGAAAAAGCTACCACTCCTCGGCCTGAGCGATGAAGTAATCGGAGACCGAGAATCCTTCAGACGAATACTCAAATCCACAAACTTAGCTAACCCCATGTGCCGCTAAGTAGCATGGCAGTAAAAATGGGAAAACTATATAGCATTAGATGTACTTGTACGCGCTATATAACTTAAAAGCTATAAACGTAAAAGAAGTAAAAGAAGAAGATGCATCGTTTAGGCACTCCTGGGATTTGGCACAATTTGAACACAATTTGAATGCTTGAGAGATGGTAACTTAGTTAAACCAGACATATCAGGTTGTCGGCGAATTGCGATTGTGACTACGATCTTTTTCACGAGATTGAGATTATCGATATCTCTTTAATTACCATCGTTTCTATGTGACGGTGATTTCGTACTTTACCTTCGCTTAATTTTGGTTCAATGTACTGAAAAGGTTTTCGTTCGACGTGGGTTTTTAGTATATTTTTAATAATTTAACAACGGAATGTGAATACTAAAAGCGGGCCATCTGTTGGTTTCTTTTTGAAATCGCAATCCGCCGTTTAAAATTTTTCCGAATCGCAGTTGCGCATGCCAAGCCACATCTGTTAGAATGTCACTACAGAGATTCCGTTTTGTGTAATGTATAAAACGACCCATTTCTTACCGCGGAAGTGTTACTACAACATATCTGTAAAGGCATTAGTGTTGCCGGCTTCGAGATAACATGCACTTAAAAAAACCTGCAGGTGTCTCTCATATTACAAAGTTTTCCTTCAACTACACAGAACCTTTTCATGAATTTTCATCTCCTCATTGCGCTTCATCTGACTGCACACCCTTAAAGTTTAAGGATGTGACTGTCTTCTACGGTCTAACACCAATCGCAAGTTACACAATTCGATTCCCCAAATTTCGCCACAAATTCGTACGTTCACTTATGTAGAAGGTGTAGTAGTGGTTACTCAGTGAAAACGACGTTCGTAAATCGTAAAAAAAGATCGCGGATAAGAAAAGCACATCTGACTCGAATTTTACGAAAAAAAAAAAACAGAAATCCAATTGGATTACAATTTTAACTTTAAAAACGAGTTCCACGTCTTATAAAATCTAAATTGAAGTATCGACCACTTAACATGAATTTATGCGTCGTCTTTCTTCATTTTTTCTCCTTCGCAAGGAGAATGGATAACCTGCTGTACCTGTAAAGGAATTCTTTTTTTTTTTCAAGATATTCAGTAATTGAAAGGCAAAAAAACCAACATCGTTAGTACATACTCGACTAGTATGTATTTACGCATTTATGTATAAAACCATGAGTCTTCACATCCATTAGAAGAAAAAGAGAAACAGGAATCCCTTGCTACCTGGAGTTGGACACATGTATCTGTGACACAATGGAACTACAAAATTTGTGATTTGATGACGCCGACTGTGTATCTTCGTTCTGTATCTCGTGTTGTATTTATTTTTGTTTGTATGTTTTGCTCAATTTTCATCCGGCAATCTTTTTCTTAATGTGACGTTTATTTTAGGGACGTGAGTTGTTGCTATTGCCCCGACGGGAATTGCGTCAACAAAATGATTCTTTCCTCACCATTAGTTTAATTTTATTGTGTCACAGTAGGTGCATGATTTTGTTATACATATGTACACACCTACAGTTTTCATTGAAAGCAAAGATGTGATTTTGAAAGACCTTTCTAATTAATTAAATATTTACACATTCCTTGTGCTGCCCACTTTTGAATTTTCCCAGTATTTTTTTAGTTCTAATCATAAAACCAAATTTTGAGAGATCAATCTTGTTCGTTGCAGCATCACTAGTGTTGTAACAAGAGGAATTTAACGAAACTTGCTAATTAACTGTGTGTTGGTCTGAATTAAAAAAAAGGCTATAAACTCTTTCCTAACATTTAACAGTGATGACATTTAAAGGCGATTGATGTAATTTCCTCGAAAGCCTATATATGTATGTATGTATGTATGTTTATACATACATGTTGCTTATTCTTTAAAAAGTCAGAGCATGATGGGCGCAAGTTAACCATCATCTACAGTAGTATTAAGCCCAAAGGCTTTCTGCGGTGTCAATTTTGCGGTTCCCATTTTGATTAAAAATATATTGAAAACAACAACTTCCCCCAACTGGTTGGAAAATGGTATCAAGCAATCAAAAAAATTAGCCGAATTCCTTACACTTAGGATTCTGCCTTAAGTAATTAAACCCTGTCGTCAGGAAGACCACCATTGATCTGATTAAGACGGGATATGTATATGTACATACATGCATACATACATGTGTATGTAAGTACTCACCCTGGAGGAGTTCAAAATGATCATCTTAATTAGGAATATAAACGGTATCCTTAGCTGATAGTAGGCTGATATAGGCAACTCTAAGAATTCCACATACTATGGCGACATCTGATAATGTTGCGACTAGTAAATATGGTACGTTACACGCGTTATTATCTTTTGTTAAAACTGATTATTTAAATGGGAACAGTTTTTGTGAAAGAGTTCACAAACCACCTAATAAGTGGCTATAGCACACTGTACCACTTTGCCCGAACAAAATTGAGTTGCTGCGGGAAAAAATGCCAGGTTGTGTAGTCTTAAGAACTGGGGATAAGAATTAGTTAGAAAGATCTGGCGCTATTTTTGGAACACCATTTATTTAGACTCCAATAAATACGCAATCAACACTTCCATTTCTGCTAGATCTAGACAGTTGACAACTTACAAGGTATGTATTTTTTGGCGTCTGGAAATCTATATAATCACGAAATAAACAAACACTTGTAGCACCTGCCTTGCATATATATATTTTAATTCGTACATTCGTCTCACAAAGATATTTAGAAAATGGTTTATTAATCACTAAATACCAATGCAAAAAAAAAAAACATTGTTTTTCACACTTTCCATAACCTTGAATTTTCTTCTCTGTATCGTTTCCATTGTATTCACTAGGTTTTTTTAAAACTTTAATAAGTATAGACTTTACTATAGTTTTTTTTTGTTTAACAGAACAGTGCAAATTTGTTTCTTTTTAATGCTTTAAATATGCTTGACAATTCAGTTCAAGGCTTTAGTGGCAGCTAAACATCTTTATTTCAAAATGCCCAGCGAATTAGAGAAAGCTCCACTTATAATATTGCAGCATTCTAAACTCAACTCTCTCCAAAATTCTTTGACGGCATCAATTTTATCTAATAAAACTTTACTGCTGACAATAAAAATCACGCATATAAGTACATAGAAGTTTTTTAAAAGCCTTAAGCAAATTAAAACCGGTTTCAAGACTCTATACAATGCAACGTTAATTATTCATGCGCCAATCGAAGTGCATTTTTTATTACTTTTAATTAAATTAACAGTCCAATGCTGCCTAGAATTGTGTTGCTGCCTCTATATTTATTCATGTAAATCAATTTATTTATTTTTTTAATGAATCGGTTGTTTCTCGGACATATCCCATCGGCTAATTGTCTAATTCTATTTTGGGAGGTCCATTGAAGAATGTATGATTTTCTAGTCATAAATTATGTGACGGGCTTTATCATGCTGAAAACATTTCATCTCGGCGTTGTACCTAATGAAAAAGCTATAAAAAATGAATTTATGTTATTTAATTCCCAAAGCCCACCTCTTTAAAAAAAAAAAACACAATTAATGGAATTACAACTATTTTTGAAGACCATTTTATTTCTATGCTTTGTCGTTTCGGATATGATGCCAAATGGATTGTGCTGACCGAGATTTTTAGCCTAATTTTTTTTTTTTTTTAACTAGTTCTAGTCAACAAATACCAAAACTATATGAAATATGTGTGAAATTTAATTTGCACCACATCAATGCCAACTAAAAAAAACTACATGATGCAAACTGTGTCAACTGTTTTGAGATAATTTTACGTTTTCTTGAATTTTGTTCGAATGCATTCGGTTTTTTTATGTTCCTTGAGTTGGTCATGATTGTAATGAAATTGAGCTTTATGAGCGGCTTCTTAATTTCTAATAATGCATTGCTCCTCATTTTAGGTTATTTTTGTCTAGTACTGATGTAGTTTTGCTTGTGTTTATATATTTAAATGCATAAAAATCAATTTTACCTGCAAGTAGCCTTTGTTCAAAGATCATTATAAGGCCACTGCCAACTGGCAAAAAGTGTTAAACATAGGGAATTATTAAGGTAAAGAAAAGATGGCTATTTAATGTAATGGGTGATTGACCTGTCGTTTTCGTAAGACTTATGGTTATGGAAAAAGGATGTAGGGCTCTTCCTAGTACCTTTTCCATACCAAAACAATGAAAAATATCAGAGCTTCTCACCACTCTAAAATAGTTAAAGATTTCTTTTATGTTGTAAACATACGTGTAGGTATATATTTCGTTTCCTTTCTGACTTTGATCCTCCTTGTTATAAAAGAATTAATTTATTGAAGCGGGGTTAGGCGCATTGCGACCTAAAAGATCAATTAAACCCCCTCATGGCATTGTCCGAGGTTGTTCTTAATTTACAAATTGTTATATATCAGTAGACCCAATTGTGTGGGTGTCGAATCTGTCTTAGAGAGTACACAATTATGGTCCTCAGAGTAGGTGATAGAACACTACCCGGTGGTCTCCCTTGTTAACTGTGCTTCCAAATCTCTTATGTCGCGTAGCATTTTTTTTGACATTATAGTTTCTTAACCCTATTTAACCAAAACAATTCAAAGCTATGGATGAATTTATTCGGAGTTGGAACTCCGATTTTCAACCCATCTGTTTGTTAATTTGATGATCAATGCTCTAATTGCAAGAGCATTCTCGATCGAATCATAGCCAGAGAATGCGCAAAGATTGATTTCCTTCTAACAAAAACCCGCTTCTATCTAAACTAGATGATGCAGGTCACCTTGAAAAAATCGGATATATCCATGATTAAAGCTAGTCCTAAATATGAGTTTCATTGATGGGATGATATAGTCTCGACTGTTCTAGATGAGACCCAGAAATACTCCATCACCTCCTGGTGATTTGAAGGGCTTGAATGAACCGACTAACCTAGTTTCTGCAATCAGTACCACAAAGGATATCTTTTGATACTAGTGGTTCCCAGCGTTACATTCAATGATGGCCACCTGGGCTAACTCAGTTACAATATTTGAACATTGCCTCTTTGAGTTCAGAGTGAACGTCTTTGAGTTACTGTACTGTACTGTACTGTATCCTAAATATTTACAATTAAATAGTAAAACGCTATCAGTGGCTTTTTTAAGTCCACTCCTAAATTGTCTTATGGGAATATTCACATTTATTTCACGGAATATAAACTCATAGCTGAATCTTGCCAGTGCACATTGTTTTAGATGTGATTGTAAATGTCTTTCCTTACTAGTTATGATTTATTTGCATAGCTTTGTTTATCTTTTTACTTTCTGGCAAACCCACAATAAATTTACCTGTTGTGAATTATAATAAACTTAATCAACGTGCTCAGCAGAAGTCTGAGCTTCATTTAAAGTTGCTTTGAAAAATATCTACATCTACGAAATGTAAAGTGCTAAGTGATCTCATAAGAGACGCTTGTGCACGTATTATTGGCTTAAATTTTATTGATTTTCTTGTTACATGATTTATTTTATTTATTTATTATATAGCCAGTAAGTTACTTTTTTGATGTGGTTTTATTTTAGCCTTACAGTCCGTTTCATGATATATTTTTTGTGAAGGTATGAATGTATGTATCTCCGCAATGCCATTGACAATAAAGTTTATTCCGTCCTTGCAAGGTTCCGATATTCCAGATATTGTTATCTATGTATAAGAATTCTTCGTGTAGCAGTACACACATTTCACATGAAATTTATATGTATGTACTTTGTAAGTTACAGCAATGAAGCTAATACAGATGTCATTTTTGAGCTTTCCCATTGCCCATCCTTGAGAAAGAGCATATTAATCTTGAAGGACAGTTCGTAACACTAAGAAACTATAAAATCTCCAAGATTTTACTACTCTACATACATATTTACATATGTACACTTGTATATACAAAAATTTGTGTTGCAGATGTCACTGTTTTTTAAAAAAAAAAAATTTATTGTTTTTCGTTTATGTCAATTTAAGGGTGAGGAATAGCTTTAAAATGGTTCGCTCCAGTTTGGAATAGGGGCGTATTAAGACAGACAGGCTGCCATATTCTCCTGGCAGCAACGCGAACATAGTTCAAAAAGTCCTCTCTAAAAACCATATTAGTGGCATTGGCCTCCTACAGCAAAATGATGGCATCTATATTAAAAACAGCATTAAAACGTTAAGTCTACTTCAACAGACTCCTGATTCTCAGTTCACTGATACATCCACATTACTTATCTATGAACCTGTTCTTCATCCTCCTAACAAGCGTACCAGGAGTCTTTCAAAAAAAAACTATTCTTTTCTATTTCTAATCAAAAACAATTCAAACACCAGGGGGGGTTGCCATATTTCCCGCCCTAATTCAACACGGTATCGAAATCATCGTAGACTCATTGGTCTCGATCTTCATATCCAGTTTTGGACTTCATTCCCATTGTCTGGAGATGTGCCGATCTTTTAGGCCGATCATTTTAATTTCAATGGAGAAAGTTATTGACCTCCATTTAGGAACACCCTCTTAACGAATACCAATTTACCTACCAATCAGACAAATCAGCAATAACAGTCTTACGCCACCTGGTTAAAATTTGCATCAAAAAACTGTTACATTTCATTCACCAGGAATTTAAATCTCCACACACTAATACTATATGATTTCCAACTCAGTCTTTCTAGTGGAGTTAATTATCTAGGGTAACCCTAGACCAAAAATTTACCTGAAAACCTCATCAAGATAGAATAACATCAAAATGAACGAAAGCCTTCTGAGCCTGTTCTTGACTCTGGGAAAAACCTGATCAGAACTATGCTCTAACTACCATTCAAAATTTACAAAGATATGCCTGTATATGTAGGTATTACACTAGATCTTTTGGACTTCCCACCTTTCTACACAAAAGAAGACTGCTGCCGCCAGATAGGGGTGGCCTTACAGGTGAAGACAATAGCCAGTAGCTTACTTCGCGTTCTTTGTTAAGGCGCTTGCAATCCATACTAAACGTTTTGCTTAGTTTTCTTAGTAATTTAAACTCTTATATTTAACAAAAAAGTGAAAATACGTGCAGCTTTCATATAGTATTGTAGATCATTTGTCTAAGTTCTGTTCTTGGTCAAGCAGGCTATTAAACTTAAGGCCAGGTAATGAGATTAAGCTTTTCTTTTCTGACTGTGACTAGAGTATTAAAAGATCTAATCTTAACAATTTAAATTCAATCTTAATGAGCTCTTTTCGAAACAATTCAATAAATATAAGCTATTAGTCTTTTGATCTAGCACTGATATCTATTAATCTTTTATGCCCAGTTCCACAATGAGAGTTTAAACTCGAGTTTTGGTTAAAACTTCCGTTCAACAATTTTTGAGTTTCACAGTGCTCGTTTAAACTCAGAGTGAAGTTCAACTCGTCGTTTAAGTTAAACGACTGCATTCTGCCATTTGACCTTTTGTTTAACATGTAGAACACTGACACAACCATTTTAAGGTCTATTTTGACCTCTTTTTCGATCTACTCCCACGTTTTTTCCGTCCGTCTTTTTATTTTCAATTATCGTTTTATATTTTTGAACCACCTCCAATAACAGATCAACGTCTGCGGTCGAAAAATTTGTATTTCTTTTTTTTACAACAATTTTGTATCAATTTTTATTTTAATTTCCTATTTAATGCAGTTGATAAACAAAAAACAATAACAAAAGAAAATATGAAATTGATTCAATAATACCATAATTTGACATTTCAAAATATTAGTGCTGCCAATTTTTTTTTTTTCCAACTTAGGTTCTACAACTGCGTTTAGTAAACTGGAAGTTTAATTTACACTGTGAAGCCGAACGAATTAAACCAAAAGTTTAAAGTCTCGTTCAGGTTTAGTTAAACTTTAGTTTAAACTCTCACTGTGAAACTAGGCATTAATCTTCTGTCATGGGATTAGGTTCAGATATTGATCAAATTCCTCGTTATGTAAATTACTATTGTCAATGGTCGCCTTAATCCTCGAAAATACTTTGTATGATCTTAAAGCTGGTTAAATTGATATGAGCTTCGTTTGATCAGTTTCGACTTAATTTACGGAGTTTTTTTTGAATACTAAATTTCATGCATGCATTAAATTCATTAACGTTTGTCTACATCTCCTACATTTACATTGGGAAACGGCTACACACCTTGGCTACAAATAGTCCGAGAACCCTAAACATTTATAAATGTTTGTTTTCAGTGCAATATGATACTTTTGTCTTCGCCATGAGTAACACAAGCGGAGCCGAGTGGGGTAGTTTATTAATGCTTCCACACTTCCAAAAGCGTTTGATGGAAACAGAAAATTAACTCATGTGCACGAAGCTCTGACAGCATCGACAATAGACATCCATTCATCATCCATTCAATCTTGGCAAAAATTATTAAGTACATATTCAATTATAGGTCATTAACAGCTGCTCTAACTAAAAACAGAAACTAAAATAGAAACATCACCATTCGAATCGAAAACATCGCACTTTGAGTATTTACAGGCACTCCCGTGCAAAGACGAACAACTGAAGGCCGCTTAACATACTTGAATGTACGGATATTTGTAAATAATTTCTTGCCGACATAAAACAACCATTAAGTGTTATATTTGTATACCATCTATAGCGGTCATAATTGCTTGGCTTGTTTGCTGACGACAATTGTTTGTCGAACTCATTTTCATACATTTACTTCATCTTCCTGTTAAGTTGTTTGGCGACTCATCCTCCAGCGACAGAAATAACTTCTTAAACTCATTTTCCAAATTGTTAAACCCAAATTTTCTTGATTCTAGAAATCTTTCTCTCCAGCCTGCATGAAATGAGATATAATTTTATTTTTTTATTTTTGTTGTGCAGATGTTGTGTGGCATTCTGTGATTTTCTCCACTTTAATATCTCTTTTTTTATTTTTATTTTTTTGCACATAAAGCCATCGGGTATAAACATACATAGGTACAACAAGAGTGTCTTTGATGGCAAGAAACCCGTTCTCGAATATTGAAAGATGCACACGCGCTCACATAACGAGTTCTCTTCAGCGTTTGTTGCTGCTCCAGTGTTTTCTTGTTTTCCTTCGTCTTTTTGGGATTCAAGTTGCGTGGAGTGTTCTTCAGTTTTATGCCCTATCCTCTGTAGGGTATAAGAGAAATAATAAACCAAATTTCGGCACAGAGAATTAATCGAGAAAGATTTGTGAACAAGAGTGCTTTACTTAATCTGTGCATTTATTTTGTCATTCGCATGATTTATCTGTTCTTTCATGAACTCTTAGCTTATGTAGCTTAGCTCTTAGCTTAGCTGTGGCGACAGCCCAGATGACGCCATAATGAGGTTCTGGTCCAATGAACGCAAATTCTCGGCCAGCCCTAGCTAATTAATCTGCATAATTCTACAAGTCCTTGGTGACCGGGGACCCAACCAAATCTAACCCTGTTATGTCCAGTCAGAGATTGCATCGTACCAGCATTTAACTGACATGGTTTCCACTGAGTTCGACGTTAGTGCTTTAAAAACTGCCTAACTAACTGAGAAGATACATATGTATTTTAGCACCCTTAATGCTTTTTCGAAGGTTTAACCTAGCGTTGAACATGTTCTTTCTACATAGGACTTGAGTTAAGTCAGGTGTCCTACAAGATCGCCTGGTTAATACTTGTTTACAGTTACAGTTTATTAGGATATCTCCCAGCGGTCTTTCTAATGAAGGTTTGTCAGATGATGACAACAAAACAAAATCTTCTACTGCTAACTTAGGGCAGGAACGCATGGCACCTGTAATACCGAGATTCTCTGGAGCCTATGTAGCTTAGTTGGCTTTGTCCGTTTAAGAGCTTTAGGCTACCAGATGATGGCCGCGTACGTGACAATGGGTGCCACCATCATTATATTCAACCAGTGTATATGACACCACTCACTGACTGAAACACCAAGTTCTACTGTATAGGCGCCCACTGGCACGTGTAGTAAAGTTCCGTGCATGACACTTGAAATGGTCGCGATGTGAATACCACTGATAAAGATCGCAAATTCATCAGCATAACCAGTGGCGATGTAGCCGAATATCTGTAAATCAACTAGAAGATTGTCGATGATAAGTGACTATAAGAGGGGATATGGGACTCCTCCTTTGGGATCGCCTCTAACTGCAGTTACAGACACCGACAGTCGATTGGATGAGGAAGTAAAAAATTCGACTTTTCAGCATGGCCCTTATCCATTGATGGCATATATGTACATCTGTTACTGATTGCTTATGCTATCGAGCCGTACCCAGTATAATCGAACGCACCCTCGATGTCCAGGAAGACACATAGAGCTATTTCCTTGGAACGGAGTGCTCCTTTTATCTTTTTGACGAGATGGTGGAGAGAACCTTCCGTGGATTTGCCTCTTCTGTACGCATACTGCCTCGAGTGCAGAGGTGAAGACAATGTAATTGACCTCTAATATGAATGTCGGTGAGTCTCTCCATAGGTTTCAGGACAACTAATGTTAGATCTATCGGTCCAAAGGAAAGGCACTTCACTAGGGCTATTGCCAGGCTTGGGGATGAAAATCATATGTACTTATATCCAGGTGATCGGATATTATTTTTCGAGCGTGCTTTGAAATCGTGCCGCTGCTGGCATGCCAGCAATGTTTTCGCAGCATTTTCTGCATGTAGCATGTGTAGATCTCAACTCCATATTGCAGTCTGTAAAAGCGAGCCTTTATTCGTCCCATCTCTTTGGATTTAAAAAAAAATCTGGAGGAAATGTAAACAACGCTGGGTAAATGTAAACAGCGCACTTCTGGATTTTACAACTCTTATAGCGCGAATTCTGTATCTTATATATAATGATCAGCATTGATATGATCATATGATAAGTATATGTGTTACTCGTACGATAATACTGTATCTTATACAGAATGACACTCGAAATTCTAAAAAAAAAAAAAAAAATCTTAAATGCGTCATATCCTTGTACATGTCAAATATAAGTGGAAGTCTGGTTAAAAGAACATAAAGTTAGAGATGTTATGTTATGATTTTAATAGCGTAGCAACAACTGTATCTCTTTTTTTTATTTATTTGGCGCAAACTGTCTATACACGGCCCAGAGCCTAGCTTAATACCATATTCAAAAGGCATAATTGAAAAGCTTCTCATAAAATTGAAGCGCTTAGAATATGAATGGCATAAATGATATTTTCAAATATTTGAGTTATTAACTTTTAAAGGTTTTTACCTATAACACCTTCATATAACGTATAGCATACTACCCCTTCATCTTTTGCTAAATAATAATCTAGAAACGATAAAGAGGTCCAGATAAGACAGAAATTGATGTTTTCATATAGGACCTTCATCTGTAAGAAAAAAGCAAATTTAAAAAAAATTTCGCTTAGACCGTTCATCTTCTAAGCGCTTCAATTATTACTCTCGCGAGAGGCGGGGGCGTTATAAAACTTGCTGGCGTTTTCCTGGATTCGCACGTAGAACTTTCCGCGCTGTAGTTTAAAGCACTAACCACTGCGCCACGCATATACAAATATTACCTTAAAATATTAAATATTCAATATCAATCTTCTAATCCGATATTGTCAGAAAACATTTTTTTTTTTCTTTTTATCCTCAATCGACTTATTTCGCAACGTTTAAGCATTGACTTTAAAGTTTGTTAAGTTCTCTAAAAAATTGCAACATCCAAGCGGCTGCACTTTTCACTTTCACAGCTTAAGGATCAATTACTGTTCCGAAAGTGTCTGCCATAAATTTATAACAAAACAAACAATTCTCTTCACACTCCATCTTGATTTAACTTCTGTTTACAATGTGCCACATAAATATGCTAAAAAGTTTAAACAAATAGCTCAAAGCCAGTTGACTTTTATCTCAATCTCAATCACCATAAGAAGCGTGTTTTTCATTTCATTTAAAACGGTCGGTGAATTCAAATTCGAAAAAAAACTCCAAATAAATAAACTTTGATCTAAAAGCGGAGTCACCTTGACAAATCATGTCTGTCGGAGCGATATCAGATCGCCACCATACGTCGATCATTACAACGCCTTCGCGTGAATTTCTTGTGGTTGTGCTGTGTGCGCGTTTTGACCCTGTATCTGTCAAAATCTGAAAAAAATTTAACCATTTGCTAATCGAGCGCGCACCCATATTTCCAAGACATTGAATCATCTGCCCAGCTTTCTTTGGCTGCTTCTGTTGGTAAGTGACAAGTGGTGTCGGCTGACAACATCACGTGGGCGATTTCAAAGCAAAGTCAACCAAACCATGCGTGAGAGTACTCCAAGTACACTGGCACCATGGAGTAGGTAAATTAATTGGCGAAATCGGAAGACGTAATAAATTTGCATAACTCCAATCGTTACGCCAATTGTAATGGCATTTTGCGCGCTCGTTTTCAATGGATTATTACCTCATTGGCATTAATTTGCTGTAAGCTGCTTCGAGATACTCATTTGAATATCGTGTACGGGATACCTACAGCCATTGGCGCTTAATGCGACAGGTGAGTTGGGGTCGAGTTGTGTGTGCAGAAAAAGGGGAGTGCAGATATGAGCGGTGGGATCTTGCAGGAAATGTGGGTGTGAAACGTGGGATCGACGTTTGTCACAGAACGCTTGAATGTTTAACTTGAACCACCTGCTGTTCCTTTAGGCAAAATTCAAATTCAAGGCAACCACAATGCAACCACAGGACAGGTAAAGACAAAATTATAGGGGCTGCTCCCCATTTCTTGAAACCAATGAACCGATGCGGCGAACGAGGAATCGTTAAGAAAACATATTTAGTTGGCAAACGTCAACCGAAGCATACAGATAATTAATGATGGATGAAAACGGATTACCGTATACCCTATGTATATTTATGAAGTGCTTTGTGAAAAGGCACGACTGTTCTTTTCTCTACGGATTAGTCTTAGAGATTTACGTGTTAGTTCTTAAGATTGTGAATAGGAATGTTCCAAAGGCACGAAGTGGAATTTAAAGAGAGAACTATACAAGAGACGAGTAGCACGTACATTTTTCATTTAATTTTATGATGGTTTGCTAATTTGGTTGTTAAATGTTAAATCTAACGATGTTAGAAAGTTGGTGAGTCTGTTTTGTGTAAAGCAAGGCTTTAGTATCTTTACGTAACAGTTGAAGTTTGATATGCGTTATCTTATGTTGTCTTCAAACTTTCGGTTTTTGTAAAAACAATTATAGAGATTCCACTTAAAGAATTCGACAAAAACAAGCCTTTTACCATTATGTATTTTGATTCATATGATTCGAGACACCTTGCCCTGGATCAGCAAAGTCAATCAAAGTCGAAATCAGCAAAGGGGAAACAAGAAAATGCAAGTTCACGTCTGATGTGTACGAGTTTTGAGTTATATGTTTCCCGTTCCTTGTAGACTTTTTGGTTCGGTAAGCATAGTGAATGGATAGATTTATTAGGTATAATCGACCGGTCTTAATTTTGAACTGTTGTAGCATTGTCCTTCCGAGCAGTTTTTGATAGGCCACAAAAATATTTTCTTAAAGGTAAACCTTTGCGTTCATTGTTTTAACCTTCGGAGGATACATACATATATATTTTTTTTTTTTAGTTGATGAGCGTCTGGCCAGTGAGGAATTCTGATAAGATGCTTGGCTAATGTACAAACGTTCTTGATTCATATTTTTATTCAAAACTAAATAAAGCAGCTGGCTAGTAGGTTTGGTCCACAATTTTATTAGTTGCGAACGTGATTTTTTGTTACAAAAAGAGACAAGTATCCTTCCGACCCAGAATTAGAGAAGACTTGGAAGTCCCATAAAAATAATGCGACCTACAGAAGATTTTTGCGCATCTGTGTTAGTTTTGTCCTATCTGAAATTAAGTTAACATTTGATGTAAAAATTTACGATCAATGATGAGAATGTCCCTCGATTTAATAAATAATTTTAAATTCCGCTGTGCTTTACACACATAAGTCTTCAAACAGATGTGCGCAAAATCCATGCAACATATTTAGAGAACTTGGCTTTATGCATACATACATACATATTATGTAAGAGAACAAATGTGTTTACTGCACTGCCATGCATTCTTTCGAGACGTTTCTAATTCCGCTGCAGAAGGCAATGCTACCACACCACAAAATGAAATGAATCGCGGTTTTAAAGATTTGGCATCATGGGCTTTTGACATTTGGTGTTCATGTTCATTTTTAATTTTTATATTTTTAGATGAAAGAACAATTAATTAAGTTTGTAATAGAAAACCAATTTCTTTATATTGAGATTAGAATCTATTCGATCATTTCGATTTGCACTTTAAAACTATGCTTGCAGTGAAGTCAGATCACTTTCAAAGTACTAACCAAATATTTTTCGAGCAATTCTTCTTTCAGCCAATTATTCTATTCTTCGTCGATTAGTTCCGACTAATTTATTTTCGATCAGTTGTCAGTTTGGTGAACTGTTTTCAGTCAATTGACTGGTTGCACTTATTTTGACATTTGTGTCCAAATTTTCTAAATTTTCCAAATTTTCTAAATTGATCGTCTATTCGCTTACAGAGGAGTAAGTGTTTTTATGGGGCACGTAAACGTCCATCTGACCAAGTCAATAACGGACAAGGAATGTACGGACTGAAGAGAATATAACCGCTATAAACGAAAATGTGTAAGAAGAATAAAATTTATCGATCGATTTTCTACGTAGAAAATGTATATCAAGATTTTGGTCTACACCCGTATAAAATCCAGAAGATGTTCGATTTGAAACCAATTGAAGGCCTTCATTTGCGTCGTTCATTCGCTGATTAAGCAAAATCGTAGTCATTTGAAACCTCTCTATTATTTCCTGTGGGGTTACGTGAAATCATTGGTTTATGCTAAAAATGCAAATACTTGGCGCAACAGACGGTATGAGGTCCAGGGCCCAGCTTCTCGTGACCAATCTTATTGTGCTTGCTATATTTTTTCACAACAAGTTAAAGGGGCCTACAGTTTAATGTCATATCCGAAAGGCATTTTTTTTTTAATTTAAAAGCTTTCTAATGGCCGTTAGTACTTTTGAACCTTTCTCAAAAATTCCCGGGAGGTAAGACCGTGAGGAAACCCTTAAACCTCTCAAATAAAAGCGATAAACTATTACTACCACATTGGCACGTTAAAAAATTTAAAAAAAATATCTTATACATAAGCACACGTGAGTGGATTTATTTTGAATCTTGAGAGGTACTCTTCAATTCAGCTTTGTTGACGCTGTTAGTTACGCAGGTTATAATAAGGATTCGAGGTCTTTCGGTTCTGAAGGAATTGAAGTATAGTACAACCAAGGGCAGCAAATAACTTGGGAACTACAAACTACTTCATTACAAGATTGTGTAGCCGCTACGAAGAAGCTTATAACGTCGACAATCAACCTGGATCAAAACGACGGGACAAAATGATCGTCGAAATGTTCGGAATCCCATAATAAATCTGAGGGTAATCAGAAAAAACTCAGCGTAATATGTCAATGCATCTCTAAATACCATAAGGTAGCCACCAGGAGTACTCTTGTAGTATTACAAAGAAGTCCTTTCTTGGGAAAAAAGAAACTCTTTTGCATACGACTTTAGTGAACTATATGTTGTACACGTTCCCGGCGTTCTATCGGGAAGTTGTACAAATCTGTTTTCTTAAAGTTTTGGCCCCCAAGAGCATAACAATCCCAAGCTTCGCAATACACTTTGTAACCAGTGGAAAGAACAAAATGACATCACTACCATCGATTGACTAATATGTGGGATTTAATAAGGCTAACTTAAGTCGAACCTAAATACCAACGACTATTTAACACTTCCGTGAGATTTTGAAATACAGATAATTTACTGCAGACTAATAAATAATAAAAATAGGGCCTAGGGCCTAATTTCTCCCAACCATACGAATGGCGAGACCTACATTTAGTGCCATATTTGAAATTGAGAAGCTTCTCATGATGGTTATTACTAGGTGCTTGTCCTTGACATATGTATATGTACATCTCCACTTTCTAGTTACTATCTACGTACATACATATACATATCTAGATCCCCGACTTTTCTACCTGATACAACTCCACTGTGTAAACGTAATTACATTTAATGACCTCATCACTCTTCATTTTATTCCACAAGAGAACATTTTTAACCACTTCTGTCAAACATCGTTATTTCAACGCCTACACCTAAAAAGGGGTCCACTACCTAATGCCCCTGCAATAAATTTCCTAATTGTCTAACGCGCTGTATAAGAGATACCTTCAAAAAGTATCACCCCAATAAGAACGCCTAATTCAGCTACGCATGGGAGGAAGTGCGCGTGGTGGTGTCATCATAATAACGGTGTTCCCTTCTCACATACCATAAATAGCCAATTTAAATTGTTCTATTGTTCCCTGTTCCCTGTGTCATTAGTTCGTATCAGTGTCGTTCCTATAGCACCCCCGACATACCGGTAGTTGTCAATTTGGAAAATATTTTTTTTAAAGGAAGTCAGTGCACAAAACAAAATACAGCAATCGAAGACGAAAGACAGACACAGATGGAGAAAGAGAGACGGGGAACTCATGAGAAGAAAAATTCAAAACGCATTGAAATTCATCACGTGTCGGAGTACGAGTGTATTCGTTAGACATCGAGGGGCCAAGGCAGTTGAATATTCACAATATTTACATAATTTTTGTATGTTTTAACTTTTAACTGCTAGTTAAAGTGAAAGGCTTTCTGTATCATGATTGATGGTGTCGATTGATACCTAGTTGATAGTTGGCACCGGTATTAATATGCAAACAAGGCAGTGGCCATTAAATCCATTTGCCATTAAATGGCAAACTTTTGCCAACATGGTCTTCAGCTATAAAAATGTAATATGCAAATTGAGAGCAGTATTAGATAAAAAAAAAGGCATTGGAAATGTGCCTCTAGCAATTCAACGAAGATCGGGTTAAGGCTGTTTTGAAGGTGGATTCTTATAAAGGTGGAAAAAAGTGATTGGTTATGTTTTGGTATAAGAGAGACGAATCTGTGCCACAACAGACACAACCTTCAAATATCCAACTTTAACAAAATCATCGCAGTCGTTGTTAACCATAGTTTAGGTGTAGAGACACCCTTACCACAGCTTTTGATACGAAGTGGAGGACGCTCGTGATATCTAAGGACACCAGTTCGCCGAGATCCATAAAGGAAAGAGCCCCTAAATGGAGCAGTCTTCTTTGAAATAGAGCCGGCGAGTTGCATAGGAGGTGAAGAATGGTTTCTTCCTTCTCTTCGTCTCTGGAGAGCTCCCGCAGAAGTCATTTGAAAAGAGGCCCAGCATTTTAACGTGCTGGTCTATCAGACAGTGTCCTATAAGGACGCCGATTTCGCATCTGATCTGTGATCGCGTTGGCATAACCAACCCAGTAATACGTTTCTAATCCAGTTTAGGCCAGATCTGCCTAGATCAACTTGAGCCACTTTTCCATCCTTTATTGACCGTTCTGAAAGCGTCAGTTATAGGTATAGATTTAAAAGTAGCGAGGTGCAGATTTTAGCATGTAGGCAGAATCCTAAGAGTCCTAGTCACCAAACGATCACACGATATAGTATTTTAGGCCTGATAAAGGGACACGTAAAGCCAGGATGTTATTCGGTTGTGATACTACAGCCTTTTTAGAGGAATAGAGAGCTACATTTGCTTTCCTCACATGCTCTAGTAGATTGGCTTTCCAATAAGACTCAAGCATTTCGCATTTTCTGTAAAGTAGAGGCTGGTGCCATTAATCGTAGTAACATTAGTCTTCTTCGCTAGGAAATACCAGATTCCTCACATTGCCCCTCCTAAATTTAATGATGGCACTGTGTAACTGTTGCAAAAAAGCAATTGGTAATAAATAAGCACTGTCTTCGTCATTGGGCTATTATTCATAGATGATGTTATCGTCTGGTGGACAGTCTTGGAGGAAGTCGTACACTCTTGCAATCTAGGAAAAGTAGAGAGAACAGCGTGTTTAATTATCAGTGGCCCATTCGAAATAAAGCCCCCTATATTGGTCTGGACATTTTATTTCAATATATGTATGTATGTATGCATCTAAATTGAAAAGTTGTTTCTATACTTCAATGCTTCTTGAACCAATGACGGGGTGGGAGAAGGTTCTCTCCGAAATAAACTAAATATAGTCTCCTTCCGCCTTCCTAACTATTTCATTGTATTCCAGGCGGAGATAATGATATTAAGGAAATATTGTCTTGGCTGAAGTGACATGTAATATCCGTTAGTGATATTATCGTTTCTACATGCAGGCATTCAAGCAGCCATAAAATTGCTGCAATAAATCTCACTCAACTTTCTTCATGTAAGCTCATTTTAAAGTTAAATGCAATTAAAAAGATTGGGTAAAGGTACCAACCACTAGACATTTAACCTAACCTGGATTGCAAACTCTAAAATAGTCTTATCTCCCTCAGCGGATTGCATATTGGTAAAGCTATCGGTGTCATTAAAGAACATTGTTCAATAAAAGCTCGAATTGGTTCTACTGGTAGAAAAGGGGCTTTCTCTGGAATCACAGTAAACATTCCATTGCTATTTGGTATCAACTGTAAGCAGCTGGGATTTTATCATTGCGGGTGCCACATGGTTTAGTTTTTATTCTAAATATTCATTTATGGGCGCCGTGGCTCAAGTGGTTAGTATGTTGCATCGCTGAGCGGGTGGTTCGACGTTCGAATCCCAGAAAACACCAACAAAGTTTTTACATGTCCAAAAGTAATAACTGTCAAGGGAAATCTTCTCAATTTGCCTTTCGGATATGGCTCTAAACTGGGACCTACAGTTTTTCCATTTATATGAAAAAACATAACACGCACAACATGATTGGTCGCGAGAAGCTAGACCCTGGACCACATACGGTCCGTTGCGCAGAATTTCTTTTTTTTTTTTGTATTTATCGCCATCAACGTGGACAGTTAAGCTGCGCTAGAGTCTTACGTCACAAAATCTGAAGTAGGCAGATATTGCAGCATAATGTACGCAGAACCGTTCAGTCTTCAGATTAAAATGGGTACCTCTAAACTGCGATATTGAGGGTAAGAAAAGTACCGACGTACTGGCCAAAAAAGAAGTAGAGCTCCCACTAATCGACATAATTGAATGCATCAAACTACCAATCTGAATCTTCAACTTGGCTGACCTAAGATGACCTAACTTAGAAGAGCATAGAGTATCTAAAGACTTGTGGGCTGGGACTTGGATAACAGCGATAGGGATACTCTCTGGTCATTGCCTCCAGAGGAAGTACACAATGGGATTAGGTTTATCGAATACGAATTATGGAGGTACTGCAATGACCTACGCGTCTCAGATGACATGGCACATCTGCTTTCAGGGCATTGCCGAATCAGTTTAAAACACATTGCAAGATACTTCTTTGGTAGTTTAGAATACTTTGAGTCTTTGACTCAAAATAATGATTTATTTAAATTCTGCAAGGAAATTATATATCTGGGTGAAGTTTCGTTTCTTACCGTGCCTAGTGCTTGCTTGTGCTTTTTGTGACCTCAGTATTCACTTGTTGACCCGAAGGTTGTCAGTTTGAGTATCAACTTGTATAATATTTTTGAAATTGCATTCTATAATGACAGGTCTGCCATAATGGGGTATTGAGAGAACTGTTAGCCATGTAAAAATGATGATATACCGAATATGTGCATTGAATAGAGTGTTTTCGTTTTACATATGCATCACCAACATCAATATCCATTTATTTTGATATCAATTCTAATTCAATTATTTTTTTGTTTCCTTTCAGGTAAGTCGATTTATGTAAATTCATAAACAGTATTCGTAAGTAGATGACTTTACTGCGTGAATTAGATTTTGACATTCCAGAAAATATCAATCCATACCTGCAATAAATTTTAGAAAAAGGCAGATTCGTTTCCTTTGCGGGCAGTTATCTGTGTTCTTTCTTGGCCAACGACTAACCTGCGTAACATGTAATTGTTTTATTTCCTTAACACTTGAAATGTGCTAGCATTTTTTAATTTTGTATGATGGTTATCCAGATTATAGAGATATTGTTACGCATTAAAAAATCAATCTTAAAATACGAGGGCATTACTGTAAACCCTTTGATTTACGTTACCTCTGTGTACGTCGTCTCGATTTACGATGTGTAAAATGCCTCCTCGTTTAACGTCGTCCTATCTCTCGATTCACGTTGTCATATTCGGGGATTTTCTTAGCCGTTTAGATTTGAAATTGCTTCATTTAAGCAGTTTAAATTTGAAAATTGGCAGTTTAAATAAAACTTAATCGGGGATTCCCATGGTTTGTTTTTTCTTGACAGTTGAAGAGTAATATTTTTCAAGCATTTGGGGATTCACACAAATTAAAATTTGACATTGTATGTGGTTGAAAGTGCATTTCCTTTGTTGTCTTACTTACAAAAAGGTTCCGTGGTCGCGAGGTGATTTTCAAACATTTTATTTGTTTTTTTGGTTGAGACATTTATCTTTAATTTTGTTAGGTAAATTAACCCTCATTATTTTTGATATCTAATCAACATTTTATTTCTTGAAAAATGAGAGGAAAACGGAAGAATAACTAGTATAGTACTAGTATACTAATATGCAAGTATATGTTTGCTTTATTTCGACTTGATTCACAGCCAATTTTTGTACTTCTCGGTTATGGCATTCAACGTAGGTCCGCTTATTCGTGCAAAAATATAACCACAAATGGTTGAAAGTCTGTTGATACTGATCATTAAATATATGCAACTTTTTTTATTGGCCATAAACTTTTTGACTGCAATCAAAAAAGTAAACAACTTACATGTAACTCGGAAAATACAGATAAAATTTCATTGAAATCCATTCAGAAATTTTTAAGTTAGTCGGCAGAGAAAGGTGACTTTAATATTTTTTATCGGCTTCACATCGTTTGCACGCTACATCCGATTTTATTGATCCTGAGACGGAGCTACATACATATGTATGTATGTACATCTGTCTATCACTAGTTCAATCGAAAGCTTATGAGTACAACCAGCCAAAGAAACACCGAACGAATTCCTTTCAGAAACGATAAAATGAATATTTTAACCTCCTATCATCGGAAAACGACAGTACTGGGAACTAATAATGAGAGGTCTGACTAGCACCTGTTACAATGTAACTTGTAATTTTAATTTTATCCTATTAAAGCCTACTACATCTAATTTGTGGCCTTCAATCGGTGTGAATTTCGACCATCATGTCATACAATCCTTGTGCTTGTCTTGATCTTAAGAATGATCACCCCGTGGATTAACATCTTAATATGAAACACACTAAATAGCCTTACATATCCTGCTTGATGAACGGAACTCCACCCCCACTGTCGTAGTTACTATCGATCTAAATTCTTTCAATTGATTTCTTATAAACTATATACGAGTATGTACTGTACAAAATTTAGAATGAATGTCTCTTCAATCGATTTCTAATGCAAGACCACTTCTCCCTGTCCACCACGCATTCTACGTGTCTCCTCGGCAACTGCTATAGTTATGCTTCATTGCCAGCCGACGTCGTCTTGCAATATTAGATTTCCCAGCAACCGCATTGATTACGCTATAAACTCATATCTATGTTCGTCTTAGGTTGGAATTTCAAACCCGCAGAAGTGGATTAAATGAAAAAAAAAATCTTTTTAAGAAAAACCTACTAAGAAATCTAGTTAACTGTCTGTCTTTCAGGTGATGGAAAACTGTTTTTTTTTTTTTCTTCTGCTTCGGTGTTTCTGAATAACTAATTCAAGGTGATTCTCAGTAAGAAACAGATTTGCCGTCTATCATATCTATCACTCAGTGTGGATTCTATCTGTCATGATGTAAACAGAAATAAATTTTCAGAATTCATTGCCTCCATGGAGTTCAATGTCCCACAGAAGAATTGAGGAACTGCATTTGGATGTGGGATTTAGGCTTTATTTTTAGAATTTTTGCAACACTGCCAACACGAGTCAATATTTTTCTTGTAAACAGTCTTCTCGTCTATGAGTCGTCTTCCTTACGTACTTTTTTTATGTACGTATTTTTTTATGTCAATGGGGTTAAGCAACCGGGCAGGATGTTGTCAACATACACATGCGATACGACACACTACATTTAATCTACAATATGTAGCTCAAGACACTTTATCACAAACAAAGAGAAACGGAAAGAAAATAAACTCGCAAGTCCTAAGTGGGAGGCATGCATAAAAGTCTATGAGTAAAGATTAGTACAGTGGGTGCAAATAAGTATGGAAGGGGCAAGTACTTTTGTTACAGTTGAGATAAAAGTTCTCTTTCGCAAGAGCGTTGTTTTATATTTGTGCATGATGAAACTTGGAATGCATAGAAAAGCCATACAATTGTATTTGTTACCAACCTTCTGAGCAGCACAATCTATCAAACCTTAGAAATAAACACGACTAACTTCAATCGCTAACTCTAAAGTATTTCTTTTAAGCTGTCTGAACAACTTTTCCTTTAAAATAAGCAAAACTATGATACGCACACGTACGTTTTGTCATTCATTCGTTCTTACATCCCTGTTATTATTTAAAATTTTATGTGTGAAGGTGAGGAATACGAATTGTAAAAACTACTTTCAAAAGCTTAGCGTAGAATTGTTATTCAAAGATCCATTTTTCATCAATATTTTCTAACGTATTTTCCCCGAACCATGATACATACTCTATGTAAGTAACCATTTCCCAAATCACCATCCAGTGATTGTAGTCCTTCTCACAATTATAAGAGAAACCAAGATTTCCACTGTTAACCTGACTTAACTTTGTTTTTAGGACAGGTTCGTTGCTTGAAGAAAGTCTTGATGTACCTAGCTGGTGTAAGTTCAAACCCCGTTAGGGGAACAGCAATCACAGTCACCAAGCACAAAAGAGAAACGAGATTTGGTTGCTCTTTCTATAAAAAAAAAAATCTTAAAAGGCTTTTGATATTTTAAATATTTATTTCTAAAACTGTCTGCTTCCTGATCTCTTATCCTAAAGACTTTTTTATAAATCTCTCTGCAATTTTTTTGAACACATCTGGTAGTCCGTATTTGCCGCTTGATTTGCATATGGCGAAACAGATAGATTGCCTCGTTAAAGGCATCTTCGATACACAGTGGTAAAGATTAAGTTTGTTTCTCTCTTGCTGAAACTGAAAAGGAGTAACTTTATTTCTTAATAGGTCTCAACTCATCTTTGTTTAAACATTTTAAAACCATAAGTATAATAAGCTCGGGTCTTATAAGAACGCTGCCCGGAGGTAGACCCAAAAGCTTAATTTTGTCTATTAAATTGGCCTTTAGTAAGGCAAATACTTCTTCTGAGAGGTAGAGGTGACTGAGCCCTATCTAGCTAGTCTCTTTCTAGCTAGCTTCAGCGCAATTATGCTTGAAAAACAATGCAATCGCTGGCCAGCATTGAACGGCCGACTATGCCGAAGTACAATGGACGTGTTCAGGTCTACGTGTTTGCCGTTTGCAGATAATCCCGCGTTAAATAGGGTACAATACAATACCCTATTTAACGTGGAATAATTTGTTTTAAAATTATCACAAATTTCATATGGTTTCTAAAAACTGGTTGATTTCGAGTTTCGAAATCGAATTTAAGATACCGATTATATGATAATGAGTTTTAGCTATAGGATGTCCAATATATAACAATGCATGTAATGAATCGACTTTCTTCCGCCTTTAAAAATCTCTTTACAAATCTCTTGTACTTAAAAAGTACCTAACAAATTACTTACTCCTTCCCTACAGTGTATGATATGCATTTGCATTATCCTAAATGTTTGGAAGGAATAGATGTGCCTTTCATATGTTTACATATTTATATAAGGTTATAATGCGTAATTTTAAGTAACTTGTGAGTGCCCAAAAACCGCTTTCAGTAGTCCAGGTAAAAACAGGCTAAGAAGCATTATTCCCAGTTTTTTTTTTAATCTCGAATCGGGCCCATGAGTGAACACATAAACATGAAGTTTCTAGATATTCCGTTCGGCACTAAACTTTTTTACTGACCTCCATTGTTATTGTCGGTATTGTACGTAGGAAAAAACAGGAAAAAGTACCATCGATTTTCTTGGTTTGGGTCCTGATATGAGCAAAGTTGATAATCACGCTTGAATACAAGCACAAAACTGAATATAAGTAAAACGTGTAACGAAAGATTGAAATAGGACGCCAGTTCCGTGTTGCTTTATGATACATGAAATCTATACTTGGTTTTATTTTTTTATCGAACAACTTATCTAACAGTGTCCTTCTGACTTAATGTCCCTATTTAAGGCAATCGAATGTTTTCACTTTCTCATTCCTAAATAATAATTAATATGAGTATATTGCTACCCCGTTTCCATAACAATGACCGCACTGTGCATAGCAACCCCACTCGATAACTACTACGCATTACAAGAGATTTATTTGTTTCATTCTTCCGTTTTCTTCTTCCTTGTGGTTATGGGATAAAAAGGAAGTATGACGTAAGGATTCTCTATTGCATGATGTAACACCAAATACAAAAGTTCCTCTCTGCATCCTTTGTTTGATCGAATTTATTTCCAAATAATTTCCCAGTCATCCCTTTATCAGTCTTTTTTTTTTTGTCATAAGGACAATAAAAATGGATAAACAAGAAGTATGACTCATTTGATTCATGGATTCCTCCCCTTTTTCCAATAAATTCCATGACAACTGTTAGTTGGGTCAAAGTCCCTTTCGTCTCAGCTGAACTGTCCTTTAATTTTTCGAAAAATTACGCCATCAGACATTCGTGTCGCCAACAACAGTCTCTGTAAATTCATGAGTTTTGGCCATTTACATTGGTGTTGTCAAGTTGTTATTTGGGGAGTTTTTTCTTTGTTATTCTGCAATCCAGCCCTCAATCGTGAGGGAGTGTATGAATAGGACATGCGCAATGGAAAGACTTGCATTGGCGCCATTCACCAGGATGTATTATGAGTACATATGTATATCCTTGGCTTCCTTAAACATAATTCTATATGTGCCTTTGTAAAGAATCCAGTTTTTTTTAAGGGTGGTAACACGGTTCAAATCTTATAGCCACACGTCCTTTAGGTGAGCGCACATCTAAAAGGTGGTGTTTGGATAATGCACTAGCAAGGACATTAACCTTTGTATATATGTTATGTACTTATATGAAACGTATATCCCAGGGGGTAAAAAGTGCATTGTAAATGCAAATTGATGTGATTTTAATGGCGGATGGCCTTTTGTCCTGACTTACGGAAGCGTAATTTGCTTTAGGGCGCTTTGCAGAAACAAAGGATTTTTCTTTTCGCCTTGTCATGACGATAATAAGAGTTTTGTTCGCTTCAAAGTGTACTTAATTATGGGGAATTGATTTGTTTTTATGTTCGGTTCGAGCGTGCGGAGAGTTTGGGATAGGTAAAGGAGGGTTAGCAATAAAAGACACGCGAAAGAGTCATGAAATTGTGGATACATAGAAAATTTAAGTCATATAGAATTTTGGTGACCAACCTACGACCGTAATTTGAGATATACTTTATCTAGTACTAAGTAGAAGGAAACGGAAACTAACCTCCAAAATATATTAGACAATCCGATCAGCACTAACCAAACCTCTTTGTCCTTGAAATTGGGCTTGGTCCTTTTGTAGTATTTATTTGACACAAAATGAAAACAAAAGCCTGAATATTAAAAAAAGGAATTGCCTGTTGGCGCCATCTGTTGAATTAACTTGGGTTGGGCTTCTGTTGTTTTAAAGCTTAAATCAACTAAGTGACCTTATTCATGTAGCGCGTACCGGCTGCTATTTACCGTATTCATATTAAAATTAACGCTGTTGCCGTACTTCACTACACCGAGCAACTCTCTATAAAATTGTTTACTTAAAAGTGAATTGAATTGTTGGATCCCTCTTCATCACTCTTCCGTTGGTCGCTTCAGTCAGGAATTCTCTATGGATTTCTGCAGTTTATCCATTTGAGTCTCTGTGCTAACGCTAGCATATAAGTATGTATTTAAAAGTAATTTAGTTAATCATGTGAGTTTCCAACCAGTGATACCCCAAGATCACTCCGGATAGTTGCGGTCATTAGAACAGTATATGTACATATGTCCCGCTGTATACACCTCTTCCAAGGCCAGTGTAGGCATCATCCTCCTGCATATCTATCTTCTTTAGATGGTATCTGCAGTTTCCATGCCCATACGTTCATTGCAACTTTCGTCTTTGGACATAGGGCTGTTCGTTTGGGAGAGTCCTTAGGCATTTTAACCGCCTTTTTGGCTTCCCACTACTTTGCGACATTGTAGCACCGTTTTATGGGGTTCAGTATTGGCTGAACCGCTGCTTAACGATTGCGTCCGGATATCCTTACCAGTTACCTGTCTCTTCTGTAAGTGATCCAGAACATGTAACAGAGCGGCTTGATATGATAAGTACTGGTCGCCAGACTCATATGACAAGCTATCTCATCCCAATCGACAGAATCTTTGCGGATTCATCCGTAAGGGTATATATTTCACCCATCTTCTTATCTGTAACTGATGCATCTTCAATTAAAGCTATCTTGTGACTTTGGTGTGCACTTATACAAAATAGAGACAATGATAATGCCGCCACTACAAAACCCTCACCAAAAGTTCATTCTTTGGCGATGTATTGGTTTCGAAACAAAAATGAGCCTCGTTCGAAAAATCATTTTACGACCTGAATTGACACAATTTGACAACTCATTTAAAGTCCAAAGTTTCTGATTTGATCTCTGTTCCAATTTCTATCCGGTTAGTTTCAGCCTTCTTGCACTGCTAATTTTAAAAACCGCTGTAAGGATCTAAATGGAATAAGGCTAAGAAGGCAAAACGGAAAATATAGTGGATTTTCCAATAGAAATTTTCAAAGATGACCTTGTTCAAGGTCTACCTATTCTTGATAGAACTACTAAACAGATCAAGTACTTTTTTTGGTCAGTCTAATGCCTTACTGGTCCATTTAAGGATCAACCAAATCATTTGTGGGTAAGATATGTATGTGAAATTTTATATCAAATTGTATTATCTTTGCTTTCTTGTTTTGGCTTGGTGTCGGTGTTTTCATCTGAAAACAATTGAAACTCGTACTAGTAAAGTGAATATTTTCCAATGAAACGATTCCCAATTGCCACACAATTACTTTTAAAAGCTAATAACTTTCTTTGCACACGGTAACATTAGCTGTCAAATCAAAAAGGACCTAGACAAATTCAATTTTGGTGCAGATCAAAGAAAAGCCAAAATTGTAGGCCACCCTCCAGAAATTATTTTAACAATCGGATTTAGGTGATCCCCAATCTAGTTACCAGTCGAAATTCCACTCAAAAGTTTTCCTTTTCTTGAAATCACATGTGTATATATTTATCTCTTCAAATATCATAACTACTCTTCCACTTAATTAATCAATTAATTTAAAATTGAGTTATAAATTTAAAATAGGCAAATTGTGTAAACTATAATCTTAGTACTTAGAAATTATTTTCACCAATTGCGCGCTAAACAATTAAATTGTCTATGCTTTCACGCAATGCATCTTTAAAGTTGCAGGGTGTATCTTTTTATTCAAACTGTCACACATTTAAGTATTTCAAAGTAGGTACCTGTGCAGTCACTGATTGTGTTAACCCCATTTACTGTCGAAAAAAATTTGCTTTAAGTGTGTGAATGTAGTCATTGTCCATCACCCAGTGACTTCGAATTAGGTAAACAATGACATGCTAACCAAACGCCCCCCTTTTGCCAAATAAGACCCGTCGCCTTTTCTTATAACAATAGATCCATTGTCAATTAACATTCGATTGTTAATAATGCGATTGACAATGCCGTCATCATAGAACGAGTGAGAGCGTGTTATACAACATAAACTACATACATTAGTACCTATGAATAATGCCAGGCCCGAACATGAATATGCATTGAGCCATTGCACCATAAAAATACACTTCAAGCAGCGCGAAGCTAGCAATAGAAAACGAAGATACTCATAGAAATGTTTACAACGTTTGGATGCCACCAAAGCGGAACATTTAATTATTGTCAAATGTTTTTGGTGCGAATACGACGACTTTGGCGAAAGTCGGTGTTTTTGTTTGTACACGAAATTGTTTAGTATAGACGTGGAGAGATATGTAGATGGTCATCGAACTACAAGCGAATTAGGCGGCCTGTGGCTTGAGGTCTGTGGCAACGGACAACATGAATACAATTGGAAAGTCGTAGTACTTGGAATTCTTGTTTCTGTAATTGGCGATGGAATGGATTTTTTTTTCTTGTGTTCAGTTTGATAGGAGGAAATCAACACGAATACGAATAGTCAGCCAATGAATAGAGTTTAGAAATCAATTCTTATGACGAAATGAGTCTGCCTTAATCAAGATAGCAAGTTAAATATTAAAGAAATGCCCTAAAAAGCAATGAGGTTTATGCACAATTAATGTCTAAAAGTAGTAGCAAATTAAATTTTTTTTTCTGTTGACACACTTATGTCGCTTTATGCTTATGGATAGCATTATTCCAAATTAATTGAATAATTGAGTCAGAGTGAAAAGACAGACAGACCTAGTCATGCTATAAAAAGAGGAAAGGAAAATTCGAACAACAAATGATAATGGCCAAAAGAAATTGTTGATGAAATATTAACACGAAAACTCATAATTCACTATGGTTGGGAAATATAATTCAATGTCAGTGAAAATAATTGTAAGTTGGCGTGTGGATACAATCGAGGAAATGAAGATGGTTAAATCTGGTATTTAATCAAAAAAAAAGTGATGTGCGCTTCCATTTTCGCGAAATGTTAAAAGTATGTTACCTATGTCTGTATGTACATATGTGTATACTATGGAGTACATTAGGCGGGTCTAATTTTCCGGAACGTGAAATTTTTTTTATTTTCATATTGATCTACACAAAAAACAAATACTCAGCGTAACAGACCGTATGTTGTCCAGGGCCTAGCTGCTTCACTTGACCATTCGTGTTGTATTTTTGTACACAAATTAGGATGGACCTACAGCTTAGAGCCATATCCAAAAGTTTTTTTTTCGAGAAGCTTTCTCATCACAGTTATTACTCTCCGAGGTTTATCAGACATTCGCGAGAGGTGGGGCAGTGGAAATTTCGAATGGTGTTTTCTGGGATTCGAAAATTCGGCACTAACCATGAACCCACGGCGTTTTCATACACGTCTACAATTTTTTTTAACGTTTGCGGATTTACCCATATTTAGGGTAGATTCAGAAAAGTCAAGTGCAAAAAGTGTATTGAAGCGGCATCACTGCTTATTTGCGATGCTGATGCGCAACACTGTCAATGTTGATAGAGTTTTTTGTTGACGTTTCAGAACGCAATTCACTGTTTTCATTGTTTTATGAAATCATGGAATTAAAGGTATTTTACTAAAGGCAATTTTTGAAAATCATTTTTTTTGAAAATTGCTTTTTTATCCTGGAAAATGATTTTGTTAAAATTTCATATCGGACCAATATTTGACATACATATGTACATACGTACTTATACCAAGACATACATTTTTTAAGTGTGAAAATATGTTTTTGTATTTACCGCTCTATTTTTAAATTTCAGCAATTTTAATAGAATCTGAGTGATATGCGAATAAGCATATGGTAGGTGCAGTACGTTGACCCAGTTGTACCTTTAATTTTTCCAAGTGGTGTCGATTTTTCGAACGAAATCTTCTTCGGCGATGAGGCGCTTTTCTCACCGGTTAGTTAAAATTTCTGTGCCAGTTTGGTGCGCGTTGCGGACCGGCAGCGTGATCCTTAATTTTTTTTTATGACGAAGGCGCAATTGCTACAGTGGATTTTCTGTGCTATAGTCAAAGGATAACCAATTTTTTGTTGGCCTGATGTGGAACACAATGGTTGAGTGCCATATGGTTCCAATAGGACGGGGTTACTTGCCACCACAACACAAACGAATGTATCTCTATTGCACAAAAAGTCCCTGGATGTTTATTTCTGAGATTTACGGACATCAATTGGCCACCAAGATCTTGTGATTGGACCACGTTTGATTTCTTTTGTTGGATTGCTAAGGATCGTGTCAAAGCAGATAAATTCTTGATTTTTCAAACCCGTAAAGTTATGGCCATAATCTACCTATCCAGAAATGTGCCGAAAAGTCATTGAGAATTGAAATTAAAATTACGTAATAGCATAGTCCAAAGTTTAAAACAGTAAAAAAAAATTGCTAGTTCATAAAAATCTTTGAAACTTTTTATTTTATTTAAACTAAAATCCTAGCACAAAAGGAATAACCCTATACTGGAAAGGGTATAAAATGAAATGAATAATGCAAGCCTCTGATTTGTAAGTACAAACTGTTGTACCTTCCCTTCACTGCCGTTATACACCGACTTTCCCTGTAGAGAACTTTTCAGAATGCGTGTTGCACACTAAAATGCATGATTTTGCACTAATGTGCCAGTGACATGGAACTAACATGGCAACTGACGATATTTTGTTCACGTCAGATGGGCAAGGCAGCAATTTTTTTAATTAATAACATCTGATGATAAAGCTGTGATCAAGGTTGTCATGTATGTATGTACATTATATACATATAATAAAACTACAGAGGGTCACTTTTGCTCACGTCAGATGGGCGTGGCAGCAATTTTTTTAGTTAATAATATCTGATGGTAAAGCTGTGATCATGGTTGTCATGTATGTATGTACATTATATACATATAATAAAACTACAGAGGGTCACTATCTGTACATGGAATCTGTACATACATATGTATATCTGGGCGAATATTTGGATCCCGTAGAAACCAAAATACCACTTTTGAAATTTTTGTCTGCCTGTGTGTCTGTGCACGCATCACGCGGAAACTACTGAATAGATTTTGATAAAACTTCTCGTTGAAACTTGTTATATCCAGGGTCACCATTAAGGAGACTTTTTATCCTGAAAAATGGAAGGGTTTCTGCAGGATTGCCAAAAAACTGAACAGTGGCTCTTTGAGCGAGCTAAGCAAGATCTGGTTGAGGTTGAATATGATATTATTCCTCGAATTCCGCTTATATCCAACAATTTACCATTCCGTCTTAAACTTGTACGGTTCCCATTAGTGTCTGCTTGGCGATGACCATAAATAAGGACAGGAACAAACGCTTCGTACATGGGCAATCTCACGTGGCTTTTTCCGTCTGCCAATAATTTGTCCATGTATACATATGTATGTATGTATGTGATCCAGGCAATGTAAATTCAAATTTTATGTGCAGAGAAGCTTTGTAGGAAGATTACCAGTGTTAAAACCTAAGATTTTCTTACTAAGTTACTGTACAGATGACGCTAACTAAACTATACGTAACCTAAAGTTCGATATTGCGGACACATCTATTCTTATTTAACAATATTTGTGATCGCGGTAAGCGACACTTGTCGATCATCATTTTTAGTGAAGAAATATACGTTAATCATTTGAGAGCTCCAAATCCCCTTTTTAACAAATCTGAACGTATTGATGGGAAAACCTCATCAAAATCGGTTAAGTGGTGCATAATTTATAAGCGGATATACATATGTATGTACATACAAATGTTTTCTTTTATTATAGAGATGGACATGTAGAGGTTCTTATATGTATCTTCTCTCTAATTATCCAACTAATGCATGTCCAATTAATTTACAGCAAATTTCCCCCTACGAAAAAAAAAAAGACTTCAAGCCGATTAAATAATAATCGAATAATTCAGCACAATTTCTCACTTCACATAATCACACCAACAATAGTCACCCAGAGCACCATATAGTGCTATGGAAATAGATGGTTTCGAGCCATTTTACATAACTCGCTCAAATGACCCGCTTATTAGTTCGGCCGTGGCCGCTCTATTTTACACACAGTTTAGTTCAAAGTGGTGAGGCACAGAAAAATTCAAAAATAAAAAAGAAAAAATGTTTATCTAAGCAAATGCGCCCGTCGAGAGTATTTAAAAAAGCACAATCGGAGCACATAACACAATAAACAACACGTACCTACGTAACAATCATAATGCGCATGAATTCATTTTTGTGGTCATATGGTGTACTCTTAGATGGGTGTTATCGAATAAAAAATGCTGCACTTTACAGAGACTGAGCATTGTTTAGGCTGTGCGGCTTTAGGGACACACGAGTGCCCCATATTTCTATCAGTCTATTTGATATTTAAATATTTAGCTTTTTTGGGGGGAACCACTACCGAAACAAACAGCATAATTAAATGATGCACTCTGTGTAAGAAGAACTACAGAGATAGGATTTATTTTTTTAAGAATTTCGGTTCGTTGATTGCCTGGTATAACCTCATTAAGGTGGTTTCGAGTTGCTCCTTGTATTTGCTTATTTTTAATTCGGTTCTCGGGGTTTTTCTCATTTTCGACAAAAAAAAGTTCTATTTTTGGAATACACTAGAGGTGTGAAGCTGGGAATTTGGTGCGTGCCTGCATGTTTTGCTTTGAACATGTGATTTATGGTGAATGGGTAACATTTTTTGAGTTAGTACAGCGCATTGCAGTGACCTCAATTAAATGTTTACGCGAGCTGTATGTAATTGATGGGGAACTGGTAATGCGGGAATCCTCCGTTGACGTCTTTGAATTTATATGTTTGTATATCGGGCGAGACGACTCTGTGAGACATCGAACTAACTTAATGTTTTTTCTTTTCTACTACCAAATTAAATTATCTGGCTTCACTACGAAGTCGTATTTTGAGTGCAAATTAAGGATTATTGATAGAAGCAACATTTTAAAGAGTGTTGTCACTGAACTATTTGGAGAGTTTATTACGGTTTAGGTTAGGTTGAAGTGGCTTTAAAAATGTCCCTTTCTACTCGTTAAATCAATTTGAGTTTCTGATTAAGCGTAGGAGGCTGCTTATATCAGATCAATACGATCGTTGTAATAGAAAGCATAATTTATTTATTCATCAGCAGTTCGTGAGCTTTACATTTCTAGCTAAAAACATGAAATTTGGTACATAACCAACTGACGCACAGTTTTTTAACTGGGTCGATATCACTGTACATCGTGAAGTTCATCGTTGAACATTCTCTTCCAGAGCCCGTCAACCCAAACGGAACTTAATATTTTACGAAGAATTTTTGTTGGCTGTTGGCTTGTGAGTTTCGCACAATTATTTCAAGTATGCGGGTTTTGTCATTGGCTAATTCCTTTTTTTAGATCAATTAAAGGACTTGGTGAAGTCGTTATCAACCTTGATGGTGAAGCGAGCGTTCTCCATCGGCATCCTGCATAGATAGACGAGTTCGTCAGGAATGCCAAAACTAGAGATGGCTTGTATAGCTCGTGGTCGGTATCTATTTGGACTTCTTGAGCCAATCATGATGTTGACGAATGATCTTACACAATATGGCAGCTTTTCACCGTTAAATCTTCTCACAGTAAATCTTCTTAGGATATCCGCATCCGTACATTGGCTGCAATAAGGTAGTGATGATCCGAGTCGATGCTAGCTGCTTGGAAGTTCCGGACATTCAATATACTGGAGACATGTTTTACGTCTCCAATGTTATCAATTAACAATGTTATCAATTTGGTTGATCATGATCAGGAGACCACCATGCCCCCTTGTGAATATTGAGATGAGGAAACCGCTATATGTAGAGATATTTCGTTCCGCAGCAAAGTCAATAAGCCTAAATCCACTGCCAGACGTGGTCGTGTAGGTTATATTTACCAACTGTTCTACAAAGGATTTCCTCCTTTGCTGTCTTGGAATTAAAATCGCATAACACGTTTTTAGCATCATACTTAGGCCATTGCTCATAGGTTTTGTCGAGAAACCCGCAGAAACGCTCTTTAGTGGCATCGTCCTTGTTGTCTATGGGCCATAAACACATATGCTAATGTTGGCGAATTTAACTTCTATGCGGATTGTCGTAAGACCTCACATTTCGAAAGATCAACACATCTGCTTGTGACATCTCTGCATCTGAATAAGCGCTGCTTCTGCTCCCTATATCAATCACCATAAAATATCACAGTTACCTAGATATATTTTTATTGAATTAAGAAATCAGATTTTAATAGATCATATACGCTGATATAAGAAAAACCATGGTCTTGTGGGTTAGAATTGAATATACAGTAAACGCTCGATATAGTGAACACACAATATAGTGAACATTCGATAAAGTGAACACTTATACAGGCTATTCTAAATAGTGAACAAGAAAAATTCGACATAGCGAACTCATGTTTTTATTTTTCTCAGAATCTTTCAGCAAGAAAAAAAGTTAAAACTAATAAGCGCCGTGCAGTCGCCAATATGTTGATGCAGTTACATGTGCTCTAAAGCTGCAACGTTGTTCTACTCAATTGTAGGACTATATGCACACATATGTACATGTATGCTACGAAATTTAGGGTTGTTTGTAGTTAAACGCTAACTGCAGAGATTCAGTAGAAGTATGAATAGCCTGTTCCTTGTCTGTATTAATTTTAATTTAGTACACTTTGAATTTATTTTATTTATTTCTTATTTTTTTTTATTACATTGCATTGGATTGTTTTTGTTTAAAATAAATTATTCTTTTTAGTAAATAGTGGATTTTTAGTAACTGGATAGAAAACTCTAAATTATATTGTAATTTCGAGGTATTTTATATAAAAACATTCATATTTTGATGAAATTTGCTTCAAGAAGTCCACGCTCGATGCACTGAATAGGTCCGTTTTTCATTAGTTCACTATATCGAGCGTCTACTGCACCCGTGCGGGGACTCTCGCATGTGAAAACTCCCCCTGCATCCAGATGAAGGGTAAAAGACTTCAGCGAATAAAAAATATTATTTGTATAAAAAATATCACAATCTTTTATTCAATATTACTTACAAAAACAGCAGTTTACAATACTTCTTTAAAAACAACATGGAAAGTAATGGTTTTCTTGACAATTTGTTTTGTTTGTTGATAGATGCAGACTATTATAAAAAATCGTTTACTCTAGAGAAAGTTCATAAATTTACTGTAGAGAAAGCTACATAATGTGGTCCATATAAAAACACGGGATCGGGCAAGTACATCCCTGTTCTTTGCAATGATTGACCTTGTAGTTTATTGATGATTATAGGCAGTTTTAATGGGGAACTATTTCCGAGTCACATTAAACGGGATTATCGGATATGATCGTGTTAGAGATATTCTAGGAATAACAACAGTTTTCCGGAATAAATTATAAATTTTGATAGGAATATTAGGTTGGCTCAATCGAGTTATGTCCATTTTCTCATGTACATATAAAGTCACTATCATGAAAATGCTTAGGAGTTTTAATTGCATTTGGGGATGTACATATTTGTTTGAAGTTCAAGTGCAAGATCCAATTTCTTCATATTTTGGGTTAATTTTCTAATGTGAGTCTTAACCCAAAGAGGCGATTGCTTCACGTTACTCTCAACAATGGTAGTTCTGTTGCTGTGTTGATCCATCTGTTATCTCCGGCGGAGAGAATCGTGTTTCCTCCAAAAGAAGCTGTGAGGTTGTAGATTGCTTTCAATAGGCGATCAACCACGTTCAATGCATCTTTATAGACCATAGAGACCCAAATTATAAAGAATTTTGATGGATAATACCCCCTTGCTTTTAATAACTTTGCATGTTTAATAGAGCAAATTGTCATGTTCGGACACCTTCCAACCAAACTTGCAGCAATACCTGTCCAGATGACAAATAAAATAACATTGCCTTCTCCACCCAGAAGCGTTTTTTCAGCTCCTCCTGGCCCATCGATGAAGAAAATCCGTCAAAAATTGCAAGTTGTAAAAGCCATAGCAATCTATCGAAGATGAAATTACCTGATTACCAACCGAGTACATTGCCACTACGCCACGCTACATGTCTCGGGGAGGGTTTTAAGTAGTCTATAAAAAAACAACAAAAGTGAAATCTTTTAAAAGCGTTTTTTAGCAATTCGCAATTATTTCTGTGGCAACAAGAAAAAACAGCACAAGTCTTTTTTAAAATTTTTCAGGAGAGTCGTTTAAAGATTTTTCATGAGTTTACAAAAAAAATATCCATAGTATGAAAAAGTTTTTGACACAGAAATGAAGATGATAAAAATTTAGTTTCTGAAAAATTCTTGAATCGATTATAGAATCGAGTATGGAGCCTCCGATTGTACATATGATAACGCAATTGTGACGTAAGTGCTGTTTGTGCTGTTTTTCCTTGTTGCCACAGATTTGAAGAGTGAAAATGCAATTCCTCACTGTTGCAGAAAATCCTCTTTCTTTTGACACGTAATTTGTTAAGATTGATAAGATTGATTGGGTGTGAGAACTGCAAAGAGATTTATACTACTGAAATAATGTAGGCGATAAACAAATTGGATCTGTGTTGCTGTTCCTCCCGTAATTTCGCCGTCAAAAACATGGTGTTTTTTGGTATCTTGAAATATTTTGGATTTGGTAGAGCATTGAATTTCGAGCCAAATAGTCTCTGTACATTTAGAATTTATTTTTATTTATAGCAGATTCGTTTCAATGCTCATCAAATCCTAAATTTTTTAGGGTTCCAAGAAGCACGGACAGGTTAAAGTTACAAGAAAACCTGAAAACCGTCGAAAAAAAGGATCTAAAATGTTTTCGAATTTATTTGAAATCCATATGGACTCTTTCTCTAGCTGATCTAATTTAAAGAATAGAAGAATCTTCGGAAATTGTTTAGAAAAATTCCCATTACTTTATCCAATACCGTAAGGTTTTAAGATGTATATTTCTGGTAGTCGTATTGCATGAAATCTGCCATTCTCTTCAGTGTCTTTTAACTTAAGTTCATCGCCTTTGTTATGAAAGCCACCTAAGGCGAGGTAATCCTCTACGGCGCCTTCTTTCGAGAGTTGGGTTCGAAGATTTTCGGGCCGGAGCATTGGTGCCTCTTCTCATGTCTATACATGCCATCTTAGGCGACTGGTGTGCAGTTCTTTGACTAGGTCGATGTCGCTGTACTTTTAACCATTTAGATGCTCCTAAAAGCATTGATATACATTATTCATTGGAAGGTTAAGGCACAAATCTCAGAGAATACGAACAAATACTAGCTGTTTTAAGCTTATCAGATTTGGTTTTTAGAAGGTCAATAAACTGTAGGTCCCATCCTTTTATACGAAAGTATCACATGCTCGTATGGTTGCGAGCAGCATGCGCTTAGGATCTAAAAGTGTGGTTTATGCCGAAAATTCGTATTCATAATTGAGTATACCCATAAGTATGAGATACATATGTATGTATGTGCATTGGATTTATTTTTAAAATGATTTGCTACATTATCCGACTATGAAGTTTTGGTTTGTAGTATTGAGTTTTTAAACCATCGCGATACATATTTCGAAAAAAAAAATATCATAGAATTGTGGACACGTGTTTCCAAATCACCCATTTTAGCCTGAAATTATAAGAACTAAAATTTATAGGCCATTAAATTTTTATTTCTTCTTTTAAAAATCTTTTTTTCTTACCCATTGTGTCGGAAATTTGTTTTTTTCGTCATAAATAACTTCAAGTAATTGTCCTTAGAGTTTAGAGAATTTCCATTTCGGAACTCTTTCCTGGCACTGATGGCCTATTATCGATAAAATTATTGCTCATACTCGTATGTAGGTAGTATTTTATTGCGGAATGCATGCCACTGCCAAGTCAAGCTTCCTCCAAGGAGGTTAAGATCAAATTCGTTGATATTGAAACAACATGCTTACATTCCTCCCAAATTGGCTAACATACGAAATAATTAAAACACGAAACCGAACAAATCCCCCACCTCCAAAATTAATTTAAACCGTTTTTATATGGCTAGAATGAGAAGTTGTTCATTCGATGGTATGCACAAACAATCTGATTATATTTCACGCTTTTCATATCTGTAGTATTTCCTTTTTTCTTTCTCACCACAATTATTCATTTCATTTCTCATTTGCAGTTGGAATGTAGCTGATTCTTCGTAGTCATGAGCCACTCATGAGCACCCTTGAAAAAACGATGTGTATGTTATTTTCTTGATAAACTTGTGACTTGTGCGATGCCGATGAGACATGTGAAACGGAGAAGTACTCCGAGACACAACTCTGATCTATTTTCGTCAAGTGATTTGAATAAACTCTTGCACTTCGCTTCATAAATGTTGCATGAGTCTAATTTTAGCAACGGAAAATGGAGGAATGCCTCATTTCTAGCATAGTCGCACACACATACGAATGAGTTTGGTAATGAAAATCCAAATTTATAGAGAAATAGATGAAGTGTGGAAAACTTAAGATATTTTCATTATTGTGAGGTTTGATTCTTGTGATATTATTTGATATGTGCGCAACTCATTACGCGTAGGGAGGTGATTTCATGCTTTTTAATGATACACATATTTACATTGAAATTTTAAAAAGGATGAGTTGGTTGACAGATGTGGAAAGTAATTACACAAAATTCAATGTTCATTTTCACAAGTTCAAGAGACCTTTCTATGTGCAATCATTTCATTATTGGAAGCAGTACACGTACATCCGAAAACAAAAAAAAATAGTTTTTTTAATATTTTACTACGAAAATATTGTCTTCAAAAAAACCTAGGTGGTGTGAATTTTGAATTGAGTGTGAGTGTTCCCTTAGCATTTTGGAGGAAACACTCCATCTGGTGTAAATAAAAGTAGGTTTTGTTAAGTTTAACGAAAACCCTCTACTCACATATTTTGACAGTTGAGTGTTCCCTCCATTTTGGTGTGAATAAAGATGGAATCTATCGAGTGAACACTTGAAGAAGTTGAGCGTGCATTAGAGGTAACTTCAGGAGATAAAAAATGGAGAATACTGTTTCGGAAGAAGAATACCTTGACGGAATAAGTGAAAAACCCTAAAAAAAAATCTGGATCGGACGAAGAAGATTTCATAAAAATGACATGAAAATTAAAAAGCAAGTTGCGTTGGAACCTGTGGAAGATATGGCGTTGATTTGAACACCTCGCAAATTAAGAAAAAATATTAAAATATGAGGGCGCGCGTCAAATCAGAAAGGATATCAAAAAGACGTGCAATTTTCCCATGATTTTAAACACGCATAAGAAGCAGCTGCTGAATTTGACAGCTCTCTACTCTGGTTTTCAAACTTCAACTTGAGGGGAAGAACCTACTTAGAGGCAATTTTATATTCACACCAAATTGAGTGTTCCCTTCAACGAAAACACTTCACTCATGAGTGTTCACTCGGAGTGTTCCCTTCGTTTTTATTCACACCACCCATTGACTTTGTGTAAAATACGCACCATTTTTGGGTCGTTTTGTATAAAAAATAAAATTTTGCATTTTCCAAACTAGTTACGGTTATATCGGAGATTTGTTTGAAAAATGTTATAACAGTCGAAAAAGAGGTGCAAAATGGTTCAACCAGGTCAACTTCTTCCAAGAAAACTCTTCAAAATAGTTGTTCTAATCAAATCCTTTCAAAGTGCTCAGAGGGTGGATTTTTAGTTTAAAAATTAAATTTATTTTTCAATTTTATCCTCTCTAAGATCAATACACTTTTTCCATTTGGTCTATACATACAGCCAGTTTTAAACAATGTTTCTTCAAAGGCCTCAAAAAATCCTTACTACTACTTTGACATCTTCATTCGTTGAAAATATCTGTTTTCTAAAATCTTTTTTTTTTTGTTTGGGAACAGATAAAAGTCACGCAATAAGTTAATGCATCCAAAACTCAGTGCTGTCTTCTGTCTCTCAAGCGAAACCAAGACCCTCAACCATTATCCATGAATGGTACTTGCATTGCGGAAACCGAAAGACTTGCCATTCTCGGTATGTGTATTAACAACCATCTTCGTTGGAACGATCACATATTCGAGGTCGCCAAAAATGCTGCAAAATGTCTAGGATTCCTTAAGCGATGCAAGAAATATTTTACCCCGTCTGATCTGGCTTCAATATATAAGGCATTCATTCGCCCAAAGATGGAATACAACGCCCCCATCTGGTCTGGTGCACCCAAGACCGTCTTGCACATTCTTGATAGGGTTCAGAATCGCGCGATAAAACTAATAGGTGATAGAGACATTGTGAGCTCCATAGACTCACTAGAGCATCGCAGAAATGTCTCTTATCTTTCCCTATTTTATCGCTTATTCCACAAAAAATGTTCCGACGAAATAGCCACCTGCATTCCTCCCCTTCAAAATTTCACCCGCAATACGCGTCACGCTTCGAATGCTCATCAGTTCACCCTCAAGCCCAACTTCGGACGTACTGTCAAATACAGGGATTCGTTTATAAGCCGAACGACACGTACATATGTGGAATGATCTTCCAGGCTCTGTATTTCCTCATCGCTACAACATACAAACATTCAAAGCCAACGTGCACCGGTATCTCCTCTGTTCCTCTTTCCCCTCTTTCCGAACGCCCGTGCCCTGAATATTCAGTATAAGGGTATTCATACCCCCTTTGGGGCACGCCAATTATAAAAAAAAAAAAAAAAATGCAGCAATAAATCAAAACCACAGTTATGGATTTGCATTGTGCATTGTTCTGGCGAAATTATTTTGTTTTTTCAAATGACGTAAAAACCGCAGTAGTAATTGGAGCTAATTTATTGACCCTTGACTAGATAGTCAATCATAATGATTTCATAACCAATTTCATTGCCTTACCCGTCGATATGGCTCTGTCAGTGAATAAATGTTGGTTATCTTGACAACCTTGACTTGACCCAAGTCTATGAGCACAGCTTATACCTTTTAATTGGTAAAATCGACCCCGAAAGCAATAAATCGAAGCGTTTTCCACAGTTTGCTCGTGTGGGTACTAATTTTTTTATAACAGCTTCTAGATCAATATTCATATGTATTATGCTATCAGTCAGGGATTAAACTTGAAATCTTAGCTCACATATCAAACGCATTGTCGTCTCCGAGGATCATCACAAAGGCATTAAGGAAAATTGTTGTGCCAATGGGCCATGGTCCCAGTTCAAATCGGAAATTCCCGAAATCTCAACCGAAGGAAACAAATTTAAACTGTGACAAAGCAGTCTAATGTTCTTTTAAATTGGAGCAATATCATGAAAATACTGCTAAATACATATAAATAAAGAATTTGTTTACAAAAAACAGAGTATCTACAATACATAGTCAAATCAAAATTTTGTTGCCGGTCATCGCACGCAAAGCGGAAAGATACTTAATACGTACTTAAATTCATATAAACCACCGCTGTTGCTTAATTACTTAAACGCATGACTAAAACTCTTTGCACATCTTTATCTAATTGATTCCCCGCCTGAATGCCGCCCTTCACATTTATCAAAAATCTCATAATTACCCCAGGCCTACCCTAACAAGGTCATTTGTGAGTAGCACATCAGTACAAACATTAAATACTGGCCGCCCTAATAACACATCTCAATTTAAAGCAATTCACACCCCAGACATAATCAAACGATTAACCCCTCTCAATCATCATCATTATCGTAGCCGCCGACGCCGCCGCTGTCATGGTCTAAACTTTCCAATTCCATGCCATGATGCAATTGTAATTAGGCAACAACCTTGGCTTTTATCACCGCCATCTCGCCACAATTTCAAATGAAATAAACTCTACGGTCTTCAATGAAAGACTCTTTCCTGCTTTTCCCGACGTCATGTCAGTCAGTTGATCGCCTTAATATAAATAAAAGCCGCTGACTAACGTACATATGTACATCGACCGCTCTCAGAGAACTGTGTATCAAATGTGTTCAACTGTGAAATTGTGTCTAATGCTTTAAAGTACTTTATCTACGCTTCAATCCCAGCGACATGTGATGCAGCAAGAAACGCTCTGACTCTTTAGATAACCCCCACGGATTATTGACCGTTCTTCCCTTCACCTCCTTCGTTTCGTTAAAGCAGCGAGTACTCGCATCTCGATTTGTCTCTTTCGAAAATGATCCAGATCCCAGTTTACATCAATGGGACTGTATATGTATGTATGTAAGTACCGCTTCATAATAATTATCGTGCACAGTCAGTCCGACTGAAATAGTTCGAGAGAACGTTACTTTAATTGTTCTTCTCCAGCTTTGTTTCGTTGTTCTTTCATTTTCATTACCAGACCTAGGTCGTTTCTATTATATTTTTTTTTTGTTATATCGCGCGGTGAAATAAATAAACATCGTTCCGCGAAGTTTATGTGAAATGAGATGAGATGGGATCCGAGAATCTGAGTCACTTTTGAGTGGAGTAGACTGTGATGGTGATGGTCACCATGTGTGTGTCATTTCTGTCGAAAGTGCTCTGGATTGCAGATACTTTTTTTATTTCTTTATTATCCCGGGCAGATGTTGCTTGCGTGTAAGTTTGTGATGATTAATAATAATTTTTTGAACTCCGATAAGCTAGTGGGGATGCATGATATTTGATACTTGCGGAATTAATTGAGAAAAATATTTGAGGAATGTGACAATTGTAATTGGTCTAAATTAAGTCGGAAATTTTGTTAAGTCAACATGACTCATGCGGAAAACATAAACTATAGATTCAAATGCCAACTTGCAGTCGTTGGATATTTGCCAAATTTAAGAAAAAATATACAGAAAAGAGGTAATCTGTTTGAAACGCAATGTATGATACCATATTCCTCATCGTTAAACTCAGCTTTAGTAAAGCTGTGCGGTAGTATATGTAGTATAAAGAAGAGTGTTGTACGTTGGATGGACATATGCAAGTGATCATCTGTCAATCTTATGGTTTTTTCTGAATACGGTGTAGTGTATGTAAATTGTGTTCTAAGATCGAGCTCTAAACGTGAGAGCAACACTCAATTCCTGTCTGCGCTGTTACCCCAGACGTGACTGCCACACAATTGTCTCGTTGAGTTTCATTACTTAGCTGTATATTTGATACTTAGCGTATTGAAGTCATTAAACTTTCCGCTTCTAAATATTATCATCGCTTTTGGCAACTTTAAAATAAAGCCAATGTCTTCCTATTCAAGGGTTTTTGTCCATATGGATAGTTTTCTTTGCAAAGATTGATAGTAAACTATAGACTTGATTTCAGAAAAAGTCCTCTTGTATATTAGGGGTGAAAAGGAAATAGCCAAAATGAGGCGTGCAGTACACTTAGTCAAGTGATTCTTGAAATGAGTCGACTCACCTCAAATAAGGCAGTAGAATACACAACATCTGCATGTTAGGTTAGATTAAATAGGTGGGTTGGCGAAGGAAAAGTGTCGCTCTGCGCCACACGAGAAAGATATTCTCTGCTCCGTACTTAAGCCTACACGTCGGGACTTTTACTGAATGATCAGTTTACTCCATAGGTTGAGTGCAGATCCTTTTCATGCCAGTTCGCCACCTTTCTCGCTCTCTGGTATACCCTCACGTTCAGGTCCCCAGCATACTTTTGCGTCATGCATCGTTTTCACCTCTATAACAGAAATGGATTGTATAGCCACCTGGCTGCAGATGAAAAATGTGATATCATCGCTTGCTATTGTCTTTGTCCCTGTCTTATGGGTAGCAATCGTCACCGCCAGGATCTCCGGCTGGAAAACGCTGCTATGTCCCAGGAATCCAGGAAAGATTCAGGTTCCTGTATAAAAAGTTTTAATGGAAGTGGGTTGCGAATAGTCTCTAATCCTGGCGTTGGCGTGGTCCTCATGGCACTGGTAGGTGCAATGCATACCAGGTTTGGTATTCTTGTGATGGCTTTGAGGTTGGTGACTTTGTTTGTTAGCAACTGGCCACCCCACCAGACTGCCATAGGTAATTATAGGTCTTACAATAATCGTGTATGTCCATAGAATGTTTTTGGGACTTAGTTCGCAGGTTTTCAAAATATTCTACTACACGAGTAGGAAGCCATTGAGGCCTTCTTAATTCTTTCGTTGATATTTAGTTTTCAATTCGATTTCTCATTCTATCAGAGATTCTGAGAGGGATACCCCCAACAGAAAGTTTTTTTTGAATTGCAACATCTTCCTCTGATGGTTTATCGCCAGTCCGCATTTCTCGATCCATGTGTCTAAAATCTTGAGGGCTTACTGAGAGTTGGAAAGAATTGGTCTAACAGCGCCGCCTATGCTGTAAACCATTACAGAGGGGATAGGACTCCACCTGTAATTGAGTCCCCCCTAGTTTTGTGTTAATATGTCTTTCCTTGAGCATGCCCACAATCCAGTAGGGAATCGACAACGCTATGCAGCGCTGTCTCCACACTATTATCCTTTGTATAGGCATTCTGTGCTGGATACAAATCCCTAGGGCTCAGTTTGCCAGTCTATGACAGGTGATTTGTAAGGGGAGAGTGAGCTGATAGCCTATTGAATTTTCCCCAACGTTGGCAGGGTTTCTAAACACACACCGTTAGACCTTTAAACTCAATAAGCAACTACTTATGAGACCCTTACTTCAATGCACATTGAATCACAATAAAATCCTAGCTCCATGTCGCCAAAAATGAAAACTTTTAGCTGAATAAATTCACTATAAATTTCGCTACCGCAAAATTTCCAATCGACGACTCTAATTTACATTAACTGTTTCAATCCATAACTAACCCAATTAAGAAAGAAAATAAATTCATATATATTTTTTTATAAAATTTATTAATTTACTAATTTCAAAATGATTGAAATGTCAATTTTTGTATCACACAACCTGCAAATTAATTGCTTCCTCCGAACTTTTATTTTCAACGACTTGCTATTTCCCAAAAGAAATATTGTTTAAAATACTTTCGCAATTAATTAGGTCGTCAGAAAGTAAAACAAAAACGAGACCTATGTCTCTCTTTTGTTTTGTTTTTTTTTTTTCATTTCAAAGAAACGCATGCATCCAACGAATGTCTTATCTGTCGGCGTCATGGGTGACAGAAGCTAATACATCATTCCCAAGATTTTTCTGTTGAAGAGGTATGTTTTCCCAACTTCTTGCTTTTATTTGTTTTCGAAGTTGGTGAGGGAGCCGAAGTTAGGACACTATGAGATCCCACGAAGCTAATTTCGTAATGGAAAGTGTTGTCGTCTTGGCATAGGCACTTCACCCAGCCACCTCTATTTCCCGCTGGGGATTTCAAATAACACACTCTAAGAGGGAGGTATTCGGAGATATAGATGTACCCGCAAAGGTAATATGTAAATCTCCAACATCCAAAGATATATTTAATCAAGTTGAAAGGAAAAATATTCGGTGAATAAATTTGCATTTTGTTATTTAGAGAGATTTTGTGAAGCATATGGTTTGTAGTTAATCAAGATAAAATGAAGAAGCAATTTTATATGCAGGATAAAGATTTATTTGCAGAAAAGGTGTCTTTTGTGATGGGTTCCTTTTAACTTTTCTTTCCATTATGTATTTGTTATTGAAATAATAAAAATGGATACAGAAAACGTTGTACAGAGTACTCTCTCCTTACGGAAACCCCTCATAAGCGGACACCTATATACATAGCTATATAAAGACGTGTTAACACCCTTGAAGAGCTATACTGTCTGACTGTTTTCGGAAGAGATTTCATACATTCATGTCACGCCTTGCGTCTACACACATTTGCAGATTCATTTATCTATAAGATGAACTCCACAACTCCACCTTTCCTTAAAAAAAACTGAACTGAGCTCTACATATTTAACCCCTGTTATATGTTATAAGTTTTTCTTTATGAAATTTCAATAAGATCCTCAGTCATGAAATTACTTAAGCGATTTCACGCATGTTTCTGCACACAAAACTCTATCACTCATCTGGGTCCCTGATCACAAAGCTATCGCTGGGAATGAGTTTCCTGATAAGGTGGTCATATTTAGCTTCCAATTCAATTCCATAGGCACTGTACCCTTATGGCTTACTTTTAGGCAAAAAAAAGATAGAGCTAGACTGTTGGGAATAACATAAAAAACATACACTGAGACTTATAGATGAGTCTTCAACATGCAAACGAATATATAGATGTTCTAGCAAAAAATCGAAAGATAATCTAGCAATGAACAATAATAATGCAAAGTTTTTATAATGACTTCCTTACTGGCTGAAGGAAGAAAGGAAAGAACTGGCTGTGTTCATAACCTTCCCGCACAATGGAACCCTCTCGGCTTTCTGCCGAGCACGTTCTCTAGGAGAAACCGGCAGTTTCTTTAATGTTTTTCCGACACAAAAAGAAAGCTTAGTTGTAGCAAACGAAATTCACTCAAAATCCCAAACTCATTCGATTTCATTTGCTACGAGTTTTAAAAATGTAAAATTTGACAGATAGACTTAAATCTTCATCTGATTACCGGAACAAGCTGTCACAAAAAAAAATAAAATCACTTTTGCTATTTTAGCGCCATCTCCTGTCAGTTACTGACTTTTCAAATAGATCTTGTATAAAGGTACAAATATGTATATTTATATGTTTTTATGCCCCAATACATGTGGTATTACCATATACGTAAATATTAACTTTTCATTGTTAACCTAATGTAACCTCCTGAATAAAATGACATTTCCGTCAACTTATCGATTTCGAACATCTAAAACGACGCTGTTTTAGCGGTGCACGTTTCGAGTAGAATATTTTGTTATAACCAGATCGTTTATTTATTTCGATGATGTCAATGTCATGCGTGTAGGCGTTCAGTCCCATCAATCAAGTAGATGATTACAAAGAAAGTACATACAAACATATACTTGCTTAGCAGAAACGTCAAAACAATTTAGAAAGGCTAATGTTAACCGCACACATTCTGTTTTCCATTTCAAAAGTTATCCAACTTGCGTACGTCTCTCGAATTGAATAAACATCCATATTTCTGCCATTAAACTAAAGTTCACTTTAGTTGCTTAATTTGGCAACTGATCTGACGTATTGCATTAGTCACTAGCATTATAAAGACTTATACGTCTCCAACGCAAACGTTATTCCAAATACTCAGTCAGTGTGCTATTAATTTTGCGTTTTATTTTCGCAAAGCCAAACCAGTGTAGTGGAAGCGACCATAGATAGAAGCGCTCCGCCACCCAAACATGTGACGAAGCAACGTGATGCGAAGAGATAGCAGTTCTTCAATTTGTAAGATACTCGTACAGTAAAATAAAACTTGATACTGCTGAATGTGCATTTATGGTGTGGTGCAACTAAGTAATGTGTTTTGTGTATTTTTTGTAATATTTTCTGCTTCGTTGAGTTGCTAGGATGGTGACACTGAAAGCACAACCTCTCTCATATTCAGATTCCCCACATTCAATGTGTCAATACAGACGTTGCTTTGACAACCGCTGATGCATGCATGATGTATCATATCTGAGAACTTAAAAGGTATCATACCATACACCACTGTGTGTGGGTCGATAGTTTGTTTTGGTAGCGAAGAGAAAATCCTCTTGAAGTAAGTACGAGTCGGCATTGTGTCAACAAATGAAGTAGAAAATGCATTGAAGAGGGTTAAAATCAAATGGAAGTAGGAAGATGTTTGTTGTGCAATACTTAACGATTGGAAGTGGATTCTTCCTGGATTTAAGATCACCTTCACGATAGATCTGTTTGGAGGCAGAAACTTACAGCGAGAGTAAGTAAAATATGTATTGTACATCTGAAAGCATGATTCAATTTCCGATATACGTATGTATGTATGTATATGTTAATTTTTGCCCCGTTTACCACCAGACCCATTTTTGTCGTCTGTCTTAAATTCATCTCATCCGCGTATGGTATTAGTTGGATAGAATGTCGACTTTCGCACAATGTTTTCAAGAACTAACAAGTCGTCACTTACCTTTTCGTCGCCTTGTCTAAAACCTTTCTTGACACTGGAGGTCGCGGTGATATCACCTGAATCAGCGAGCGGAATATTATCCTGCCTAAGCACACGAGTTTTACAGGAACGCCAAAACTAGACAACATTTGGAAAGCTCTTCTATACGCACTGTTACCAACGGATTTAAAACCGATAAACAAAATTTGTCAATATGAAATTCAAGGGTCTTTTTCCAGGATTTCATGTAGTGTAAGAAGTTAATCAAAATTCCTGGTCTAAAACCAAAACATCTTATAAAGACCAATCAAATTGTTAAGAAATGGTCTTAGACGTTCACACAAAATGGCTGCGATGCTTAGGGTGCCTGGTTATTTATAGACGGCGCATTTGGAAGGTTGTCCTTTCTTCAAGATTGATTTGATTGATATTTGATTCATCGGGAAGGGCCCATTTTATTATCCTGGTATCGTGCCTTTAAAAGCACTTTTCTAGTTCAGGAAATGCAAGTTCCAATTACTGGAATTATTCAAGACATTACAGTTAACTATAAATCCAAAAAAATATCCAATTAGTTATCTTTGCTACATAGATGGAGCTAGCTGTCCGTCTCACGTTGAGCGTTCAAACGAAAATGTTCACAGATTGTGAGTCCTGTGGAGTGACTGAATTGAACTGTATTATTTCGTTTTTTAGCCACTCTTGAATTAGGCGTGCTTTATGCTACGGTTTCAAAACATGTTGAAACGTAAACGTCCTGGAAACGAAGTGTTTGCGCACTCACGACATCAAATTTCCTTTTAATATTTTTAGCAATATACGTATATGTGAGCGATTACTTTACAGCAGAATTCGAAAATGACAGTGAAGTACGCCGAGCAGTCAACAAAATCTTGCTTAGCTTTCTGATGGTGAAACGAGTGTATTCGTAGATCCTTTCATGTAGCCAAGCTCGATTGCTCTGCTTATTTGCCCACTATTGAATTGTGAATGTTTCCTTATCAAAGAATACGATGTTTGGAATTTCAGTAGTTGATATTGAAAAGGGACACATTTAAATCCTTCTCCAATTGATTGAGGCTGCACATCGAATGTAATTGAATTCTAGCCTTAACTTTTCAAGCAACGAAAAGGCGGCTTTTATTTTCTCGGCCGCCACCATAGCGCTTTTACATTACCAGTGTCGTTATATAACTGTATTCTCCGGTACACAAGCGTCCAAATTTTCGAGTTGTCCTTTTCCAGCCTGACATAACTCTATTGCAAAATGACACTCCATCCTCGGTAAATTATGGAAGCAGTAATGTTTCCAGGAACATATTTCATTCCACATTCCATTTTACCATATTCGTAAGAAAGATGGGAAATTCACTCGAAGATGAGCTAGGACTCATTTTGTTAGTTCAAGACTCTTAGCACGACTCACGTTTATTGGTCTATAGAACCTTCACTAAATTTTCCATTGGTCGACGATGATCCAATCGTCTTATTTGTGGAAGAATTCCAAGCGTTTTTCGATGCTGTTCGGTTAACAATAGTTTCTTTCTGGCTATGCGTTCAAAGAGCTCTGTTTCACGCAACCTTCGCTGCTTACTGTGTTGCCAAAAACTGCAGCTCGAATTTTCCGTGCTGTGAAATGTGTTTTTTTCCCCGCACGCACTATAAGTAGGTCTTCCCTCTTTCTTTTCTTTTTGACACAAACGGGCCATTACATTTCAGGACCTATATTTTTTCCATAATTTTAAACCCTAAAGAGAAGTCAATTGCAGCTGTTGATGTTTATAAAATTAGAATGGATATTGCTATTTGAAATAAATATGGCGAAATAAGTGCTTCGGTTCTTATTACACATATACACTATCAGTTCAACGCTTTTCACTCAATTGATGGATAAAATGGTTGACTAATATGTTCAGTAAAAATGAAAGTTCCATTGCGCTAAGGCCGAAAACACATCCGCTATAACGAAAAAATGTTCGCATCCTTCGCGTTTCTATAGATATATATTCCTTGTATGTACATAAATATATACTCTTCGAATCCTTCCATCTAATCATCATTTCACTATTCAAAATTCCATCGGGTTATTGTGGAATTGATAAGGTAAGCAACTATTGTCGGAATCGACAATCGTGGAATTAATGAACTGAAAGAATTATTATCGGACGCGGAACTACGGATTTGTGTTCGTTTAATTCGTTCTTTCTTTGAAGTTAATTACTTCATCGAAACTGATCATTTCAGAACGAACCAATAGAGCCACGTGGAGATGTATACATCTATTTCGCATCGTTACATATACTTATGTAGAACAGCAATTTAAACCTGAACGTATTGTTCTTCGATTTCATATTTTAAATTATGTATATAAGTTTGGAATGTTTTTCTTCGATATATTTTGCGACCACTTCCTTTTACATACCCATTGTTAATACAGGTACCTGTAGAATATTTTTAAACTTTATGTGAAATCTTTTATTACCGTAATAAACCGACCTTGTTTGCATGGTGGTCCCAATCAGTACCCAATCAGTACCATTACGAAGCAAATTAAGAAAAACGTGACAGGTCAATCCTAGAGTAGCAGGGACACGAACGAAATAAACAATCGAAGAGGAAAATTCCTTTCGTCATGGGAAACCGTATCACTTCAAACTTCCATCCATTAGTCACATAAAAGTTTTAACAAATGTACAGGTATTCCTCTTTTCAACTAAATGTGGTCTGATTAGCAGTTCTTAGTCAAATATATGTATGTATGTACATATGTACATAATTATACCATAAATTGTTATTAATTAACATCGAAATGCTAATTCTAAGACTTCTTGACTGCAACATCTAATAGAACGATAATTGGCGATAATGCACCCATCAATCATTCGTTCCTCTACAGTAATGTAACAAAACCGCAACTCGGAAAAAGGGTTGCGGTTTTCTCACCGCATAAGTAAGAATGTGTGTCATATTTAAAGTAATCACTGCGCATTACTTAAATAGTTTGCCCCTAATGTCTGGCCATGTTCACTTGAACCAAGAAACGTAAAACCAAGACACTAGAACAATCGACCACCCTCTGTGAAGGAGCCTTGGAAATATTCTTTGCTGCGGCTGTGGTTTTCTTTCCCCACACATGCATTTTATCTGTCCACTGTTTGATGTGATTTTTCCTATCTACGCCACTTCCTTTCCAGTTTTCCCATTTAAACATGTTTCCCCCGGATTTTATTTTCACAGAGGTATCCGATTTCATTAGGTGTTTTGCATTCATGCCGCACACACGGAAAATGCAAACTTGGCAATCGAAAAATTGAAAATCCCAGTGAAAAAGAGTCTTTCTTTACAAAGAAAAAAAAAAGATCAAAAAAGCGAGGAAATTGCTGGATAAATACAACAACAAAAAATCAATATCGACAACGGAAGCGCACTCTTATTGGCATTGAGCCGAGAGACTGAGGAGATTATCCCGATGTAATTGGAATTTGCTGAGTATCAGCCATGAAATCAACAAAAGTTAAGTATACGCCCGAGTGTCTGACAAAGGTCAGTGTGTTGTTTTATTGAATATATTATACTTCCAAGTAGGAATATGGAAATGCGAGTGGCCTCTTGCCTTTTGGAAAATATGTTTAGAAGATATTTATCTTTTGTGAGGAGAATTTTATGTTGGGCGGTCAGTACATAAGAGGAATGAACAGAAAAAGGAGGAGAAAGTATCTACAAGGCAAAGATGCGATCTGATGTGGACTACTTGACGCTCGTATATACCATCAAATAAACACCGAAGGCATCAACGATACTCGTGGTATAATTGGAATGGGGTTAAAAACCTCTACCTTGCATACAATTTACGGAACCATATCAACAAAGGACTTCTGAGTCCGGAACAAACATTACTACGTAATAGATTCCTTTTAACTCATACAATTTAAAAATAATAGAGATAACTACATCCTTTCCGTAAAAATTTATTAATAATCGATGAACAAGATGGCGCAGAAATCATCACCCTATCGGTATATGTGATTCATTTTTACAAATGGCTTCCAATTTCATCGCGATTTTAACATTTGTAAAGTAAATATGTACATAGTATCAGAATATACAGGGTGTCCGCCGGGAAGGTATACTACTTTGTTTGTTTATAATTTTTGATCAAATGAAAGAGAATGGATCTTATATTGATAAATGTTTTATTTAATGTCGGCAATTATGTATGGAATACAATATCAGGTAAATGTCCGCCTCTGCTAGTCTCACAAATACGAGCCCTTTTGAGCACATTTTTCATTACATTCTCACACATTTCACGCGGTATTTCATTAATTTCATCACGAATATTTTGTTTGAGTTTCTCAAGCGTTTCTGGTTTGTTTGCATAAACCTTGCTTTTCAGATATCCCCACAAAAAGAAGTCAGGAGCAGTCAAATCGGGCGACCGTGGAGGCCAATCAACATCACCATTTTTTGAAATAACTTGTTGTGGAAAGAGGTCTCGCAGTGATTCCATTGTAATCCTGGCTGTATGCGATGTGGCACCGTCTTATTGATACCACATGTTAATCAAGCCCAAAGCATGCAGTTGTGGCGTTAAAAAGTTTTCAATCATATCACGATATCGCTCCCCATTCACAGTTACCGTTACGCCGTTTTCATTTTCAAAGAAGTAAGGTCCAATGATTCCTCCTTGAACAGCAGGATCTTGCAGTACGTTGTGGCCCATGCTTGGGCCTATCACCTACAGACCCTCTTTCTTCGAAATCATTCACTACACGATAAATAGTGCGTTTTGTTGGCACGTTGTTTCTCCCAAAAATTTCACGTAACTTTCTCATCGTCACAGTAATCGATGATTGATTTTGATAAAATGTTTTAACGATTAAAATGCGTTGGTTTATCGAATATTTTTCCATAATAAATTTGCCACGTGTCTACTTCACGACTGCCAAATATGAACTGTCAAGACTAATGTTTACCAAAATGGCGGCAAAACAAAGTAGTATACGTTCCCGGCGGACACCCTGTATGTACGTAGACAAACTATAGATTGAAAGACTTCAAGAACGTGGAATAATTGTGTCAATGTTTTTGAGAAATAGTCGATCGGTGGTCTTCGCCCAACGTGAATTGCGTCTCCGATTCCATTGCTCTACATTGCACCTATAATTGTTTTCATATGCGTCCTTAAAATCAGTGAATATATGGTGTGCATCGATTTGAAATTCCTGAATAGTGTGAATATGATGGACTTTCCTGGGTGTTTCTATGTTGTTGGCAAAGTGATTCAGGCGCTTAAACATTATAGCAGGCAGATTTTGTATGCGATATTGAAGGGACATTTAGCTCTATAGATGGCGCAATTCAGAGCGTCCGCTTTTTTGAGGATCAGGCAAATCACTGTTGCATGGTTTCCAAAAATGTTGCTACTTCAAGAGCAATAAAAAACTCGGAATGACGGAAGAAACTCCATTGTTATAATTTCGTTTCTATTAGTTTGGCTTAAATTTTTTTTTAAAATGATGTGGAACATTTTCATTATTCCAATCTTTAGAGATCTTATATTACCCATCTAAAGTGAAAGGCTGAACTTGATTGTTTACTAGTTTTTCATTACAGGTCAATAAAACTAATGAGGTATTCAGAGTCTTATTTAAATTCCTCAAGAGTACTATTCTTACAAAAACGCGTTGCCTATTCTGCATGTAAGAGCTTTGCATTACACTCAATTGCCACTTCACCCACTTATTCTTATATTCGTCTACTTTTTCACTTTCAATTTAGGCACTTCAGTCATCAGGTAGAATTCAAACTGTGTCCAAATCCATCAACTTTGTACCAATTTTTTTTTTTAAATTCGATATGCCTACCTGCCACCTGCGTTACACAAATGACAACCTATAGCTTCATTTGTCCCAATCAACCCCCGAGGCCCCAAATTCGAAAGTGATAAATTAAAGAAAAAACCTCAACTCAACCCAGAGATGGAGAAACAAAAAAGTGCTTAATCATTCTTTATTGTTGCATAAGTGGTAAAGCTATGGTGTGTTGTGGGCACTCCAAATCGGTAGTAGGTAACAAAATAGAAAATACTTTTTCTTTCACTTGAAAAACACTTTAGAAAAAGTAAACTGCGTGACAATCAGTCACTTCAAAATAAATGCGCAAGGCCTAATCAATTTATTTCGAATTTATATGTATGTAACTTGTTTTTAGTTTTGTGTGCAAATTTTTACAAGTGGCTATTGCCTGAACATTAAAACTAAGTATATCTCCAAATGTAAAAAAGAGGTCAGGCACGCAGTTTCAACGTTCAGCGCTATTACATCATTCTTCTCTGTAAAGACTAGGAATGAAAGTCCTTGACCGAGAAACGTCTGATGTCATATTTTTTAGTTAATATGTACATAAGTGGGTGTCAATGAGAAGTGAAAGTTGTAATGTTATGAAAAGGAATGGTTAATGATATGGATATCTAGATTATAAACGAGAAGGTCCTTAAAAAGCAATTTGATAACTTTGTTTTTGCATGTAAAGCTCCGAAATAGAGTTGATATTTTGCAAGGGTTAGCTTGGGTTTAAAAGTCACAACTTGTTACGATTGATGACTACATGGATGTTTGTATGCATTAATAAATGTTTACTTTATTCCATACAAATGAGTATATAAGGACATATTCAAGAAGATTCATACTCGTAATTGTTTTAGTTGTTTTCATTTACTGCCGACATGAAAAATGATGAATTAATTTTTAATATCGGTTATAACTTGCTTCACTTTGACTTGCAAACTTGAGAGAGCTGTTTTAAATTAGGGGCAGCACTTAAAAATGAAATGCACGATTCGATCGCACGCACTTTCTGGTAAACGTTACTCATTTGCAGTTCGCACAGATGTAATATCTAAGTTCACGGAAGCTTACATTAAGCGTTTATCGCTAGTGAACCGACGACGTCGTTGTAGAAGTCAAGTCACTGGCTCAAAGTTACCTTAATGTGAACTTCTGTTTATGTATGTATACCTAACTAAGTGAATAAAATTGTTGAAAAATATTATATGCGAATTCCAGAACAATCGTATGTTTTCGCTTACACGAAAAAAAAGGATCTTGTCATAAAAACTATCTGTTGACTATGAAACAGTTGGCCGAGTTGCTGACCATTTCAACTGAAAGTGTTTACGGGATTTTGTGTTTTATCAGCTGCCGTTGGATGTTGGAAGTAGTCGAAAACAAGACCCATCGACTATCTGGATGAAATATGTATACTAAAATGCCCACACCTTGAAAAAAAAATTTGATTATAAGAAAGCTGCCGGCAAGATGGTTGTCGCGTTTGTTTCCCAAAAACGAAATCTGGTGACCACTTTGAAGCATTGTTTGAACATGTTCAATTGATATTCATGTAAATTTTTGAACTATTATAGCCGTTGATGAAACTTAGATCCGTTAATACAACAAAAGAGCTGTCAAAAAAGTAAATTTCTCCTGGCGAGCGTGTTTCGAAGTCAAAACGGTTCAATTATTCAGAATGGTCATTGCCACAGTTTTCTGGGAATTTATACTACTAAGTATACTACGCAGTATTATTCATTCTTAGATAAATTTCTTGATGTACATAATGATTAAAAACCGACCCTCTGGCAAACGCAGAGGCTCTCTTTCATTGCTTCCTTATCCAGCCTACTCTTCGTATTTGGCTACTTGTGACTTTTTCCTATTTCCAAAAATGAAGAAATAGCTCAGTAAAATAAACGCATCAGATGAGAAAGTTTTGTTTTGAAAGTCACGCATAGAAGTTGGAATACTAGCGGTATGTGTATTTAGCTAAATGGAGAATGGGTTGAAAAATAAAATAAATTTTTGTAAAAAAAATTCACTGATTTTCCTAACAATAAGATAAGATTTCGTAGGCTCCTGGATGGAAAATATTGGCCAGAATATACCACCATCTTCCAATTTTATTCTTTGTGTTTTGGGCCCAAGTCTTCTTCGTTCGAGATTTTTGTGGGGACGAGTCATAATTCACCATTTGATTGTTTTTATCTAAAACAGAAAAAATCTTCTATTGACCCAATTATCGTTTGTTTAGACTGTAAAGACATATGAGTTAATATTCATAAGGCACTTGCCAAGCAAAACCAGCTGCGTTGTCCTGTTCGAGGATAAGTTGTGTTCATAATATAGGAGCGTTTTAAAAAAAAAACAAATAAATTTAAGTTTACTGTGTTAAGAAGTAAGAAAATAAGCAGCTTTTTTGTTAGAATATTATTTCACGTTTTTCATTTTACTTTAAAAAAAAAAATAATCGTAGTTGGGCGAGGAAAGCAAAAGCGAGGACTCATTTATTAACTACATACGCCAAATGGGAAAATCGTACAAGATTAAAAAAAACTCTGTGATGTGGAATTTCAGCAATAGCAAATACATTCAATTATACAAAAAACCCAGAAATGCGGGAACGGAAACGGAAAACCTTGAAAGTTGTTGACAGAATGATAGTACGATATAGCAAAAACAACCCACCAGCAAGGTTATACTGGATAAGCTTCAACTTCCTGTTAGCGATGTCCCGATTTGCCAGACTTGCCAGAAGCTTTACGCCAGAAGCGCACGCAAGGTCCCACTCCTGAAAAAAAAAACATCTGCAAGCTAGCATCAAATTTGTTAAAAGTCATCCCAATTGGCATGCTATCAAATGGCGCAATATACTTTGGACGGACGAAAGTAAAATTGTTCCATCTGATTTCATGAACTGTTTACAAAATACAAAACTTGTTTTGGGACTGTCTCCTTCATTGTATAAGAATGGTCTAAAGAAATTATTCAAACAAAGCAAGCGCCAACGTTTGTGCCTTTACCATAGATACTACCATAACAAATGTTTGGGAAACGTCAGTGAAAGTGCTAACTATCCCTTAATGAAGTGTTGATGATCCCGGAATATCTGAAGAAGAGACAAATGAATGTTTATCTTTATAAGTCATGTGAATTCGGTTGATTTTGTTTGGAAATTGCCATTAAATAGTACACAGTAAAAAATCCAACAGCATCAAATAGCAGTTGCGCGGTAGCCAAGGCAGGTCCCCAAAACGTCGAGATCGATTTTTGGACGGTTGGTGCGGCACGTTGTGCACATCATGCTAGGTCCAAGTCCCGTACAAGTCCAAATCGTCCAATCGCGGCCACAAGAAATCAGTCAAATCTCTGTAATTTCATACCCTACCCACACCAAGAAAGTCATTCTTAAAAGATATATTGACTTCTCTTCGACTACGTGTGGATTTTCGGAACACCCAATTCTAGAATTTTGCTTGTTGACATAGCCTCCGAAATGAAAATGAACTTTTGCTCAAACTCTTGAGTGAATTCCACCTTGTAAGAAATTATCCAGAGGTCTTTATGCAATATTCTCCTCTGAGAAGTGCGACTGATATTCAGTTGTTGAGCTGTATCGACTTCAGGTTTTTAGATTTTCACACACTGGTCAACAACAGTAGCAGTCGTTTCACCTGTGCGCACCGGACGAACACCCGGTAGATCTTAAAACACAATAGCCGATCAAAAATTCTTTTCGAGTTTTGCAGTTTTTATAACTCAGCACTCACTTTAAAAATAGTTTTCAGCGGTGTTCATGCGTAAAGCGATCCATTTTTAACCGCGGAGGCTTGACAGTGTAAATCTGTCAATGTTTCAAGCGTGTTATATCTTCAAGCTGCGAAATAATATGCACACTTTTTACTACGGCATTATTTTTATCTTTCACTTCGAATATATTTTATACTATTAATCACCTGTAATATAAATGATTAAAAGCCGGCTGCTATATACATACATACATTCAGCCATTAAACCAATTTAAACTCAGTTACAAATATTTTCTTACTTAGCGAATAAAAAAATATTGACAGCCGAAATCCCTTTATCAACGCCAAAATTAATTTCACAAAAGTATAGAACTTTACGTAAACAAGGATCAATTCCCTTAGACTGTTTGCCAATTTGAATGCAATTCACATCCACACTTTTGGTAAAATTCTATCACTTCCTAGTCACTCCTCATTGAATATTTACGCGAATAATTGTGCAGATAGCGTCGGGAAAAATCGATGGCGCTGTACAGATAGTTTTTCAGCGCCTCAAATTAAATGGAAAAGTTATTTCTGAACGTTCAATCATGTGTGCAAACGATTTCAGAGCAACCCCCACATCATGAGATGTAAATCTGGAATAGTTTTCAGATTGTAATTGCTAATGACGCAAGACGCCTAGATAAATCGATTGGAAAATGTGAAATAATATGCGAAATTGTTCGCCAACGTTTTCCGGCTAGAATGAGTTCAGCAATTTTAATAACAATTGTTGAGATGAACGAGTTTATGACCTTGAATTTATTTATTTTATTCTTAAAACTGAAATACACCCACCTAATGAGTAAATCATTATAAATATCGCACACACTTTCATTACGAAAACCACTTCTCAGTGACAATTACAAGGCAGCTCTACTACATGAACTCATTTTATTTGTTCATCGAAACCCCTTTAAGTGTCCTTTAAACATGTACTATATCTACTCCTATATCTGGTGAATGCGACAAATTCTATGTCAAACTATTTAGGTTATAGCTGTCAAGTACTTAACCACCTACTTTTGTACAACATGGTTTACATTTCTACTTACTTGGCTTTTGCAAAGAACTTAATTAATGTCTGCTCAAGAAAGATGTTTGCTAGTGTGGTTATAAGCACGAGAAATGTTATGTAACTAACCTCATTAAAGTGCATTCGAAAGTTTTTGATTTTTATTTAAGTTTATGAAAGGGAATGGAGTGCAGCTAAGGGCGTTTTCTTCACGATCTTTTCCAATATAAAACTTCAATTTGATGCGCATTGAGGGTTATGTCATACTTTGTATTTCTGTAGGTAGTTTAAATTTTAGTTTATGGATATACTTACTCATAAAATTTGAGGTATTTTTCCTTGTATTATGGTAATCGTTATCCTTTTTAATAAATTTACTCCACATTTTAGTAACTGTATGAACTGTTGGGATAATTAGGTATAAGACTTGGTATATATTCTCAAATGATAGTTAACCAGAAAATTCTTTGTTGAAACTGTATTTCGTTTTATTTTTATGCAAGTAAGGCATAAATTCGTATTATCTATCACTCTTTCAAATTAAACAGCTTATAGGATTATGTACATACTAACAAATTGTTGATAAAACACAGCCGCCCTTTCTGATAATTAAAATAAAACTATTGTTCAAGGTGGCGCAAAAGTCATCACGCTTTCATTTTTGCAAATTGCGTCTTATGTCTTTCCGACATTTGTGAAGTAAACAGAAGCAGAATATACATATGTATGTAGACAAACGTGGAATACTTCTGTTAATGTTTTTGAAAAATTATCGATCGGTGGTTACAGCCAAGCCCTCCAAAAACTCGACTGAGATGAAGATGATTTTCCATTGAAAATCAGTTTGAGTGACGAAGCGCATTTCCACCTATGCGAATACGTGAATAAGCAAAATAATGGCTTCTGTGGCACTGGAAATCCGCGTGTAATGCAGAAAGAGCCACTGTATCCGGCGGTCACGAAGGAAAGGTCATCGGTCTATATTTCTTGAAGCACGGCGTCAGCAACACTGTGACTGTGATTGGTGGTTATAGACCTATGTATAACCAATGACTTTGCTGCTGCAATTGTCGAATTGGATTTGGTCGGCGGTTTTAGTACAACCCTGAGACAGGGATCTGAACGCTATAAATTTTTTGTAGTACTTTCAGAATCTTAGATTTGAGTATAAGTTGAAGATATGAGGTGTTCCTTACAATATGAGCTTATTTTTAGAGATATCACCCTGAGATGAGATGCTTCTTCGTCGATCTTATTAAAACTGCATTCCTCCTGCATAACATGCTCAGAGAGAAAATAAATGCGAAAATATACAATTATTCAATCTGGAAAACATCAAAGCGATCATACTTTCATCCGATAAAATAATTCCTTATAATTTTGGTTGAATGTGTGGAAACCTGACCAACCATAACGCACCCAGAATAAAAAACACATCTCTGTGGCTTTTCTTAAAATCAGAAATTCCCTCGTCTCACATTGATTAACAGAAACTTCAACTTGTATTTAAATTTCATTAAAGCTAATCTCATATACCGTTTCTTACTCATTGTTTTTATTGCTTTTATCAGTATTTAAACATTTTTAAAAACACGTTGTCATTCTTAAATTTTTTTGCCGATATCAAGGTATCAAAGAAGTTTTCTTTATTAAAGAAATATGCGTTGCAACTTCAATGTCCAGCTGCTTATTATCTATTTATGCGTAATTACTACCTCTTAAGCCCAATCTATATCTGTCGTCAAAAATAGATAAAATAAATTATTATTTAGAACTGTTTTCTGGTTTTTCTAACTATTTTTGGGTCTTCCTTTGAAAGTAATTTTCAGTGCCTTCGTGTTCCAGGTTTTATTTATTGATGACGTGTTCAGGCCGTTTTATTCCTTTCCTAGTCTCACCCTCAACTGTGCGACGCCATTTGGTTTTTATTTTTTTGGCTTTCCTTAGTTTGATAAATACATAAAGGTATCATCTCATCGGATAGAAAGCAATTTAATTTCCATTTTATAGACATTTAGCTACAAACATATACATATGTATGTATGTGCAAACTATTTAAACTGAAACTAATCAATGTACACCTTTCTCTCTCTTACACTCTCTTCTTGCAGAATGTGGTGGACAATCACAGGCAACTTTGGAAACATTCTCCCAATCGATTGGTCTAAATCCTACACCCGACAGATGCACATGCCAACTTTGAATTTGGCCGAGAATCGTCGTCAGCAAAATATTGCCGCTGCTGGTGGTCTTGGTGTTGGCGCAGCACAAACACCCAATGGTATTCTGGACGAATTAAATGACCTGTCCAGTGAGGATGAAGCTGTTGCCAATGATCTCGATATGCATGCTTTGATATTAAACGGGCTAAATCCAGAACAGGAGGAACCTATAAAAAGTGTCGAAGAGGTCATCAAAGAAATCGATGATATCATGGACGAAGCGACACCATCCGAGGACGATGTACTGGAATCGGAAGTCATGGAGAAAGCAAAAGAAGTGCTGGGTGCCCCATTGTACGAGGATAGTAAGTATACGTCAGAGTGTATATGTAAGGATATTTCATTCAAGGGGCAAAAATGTTGAGTTATTTGAAGAATTTTTGTAATGAACATTTTTTTTAATGGTCGTGATGGGTGGTTGTAAGAAAGTAGGACAACCAATTAGTGACGATGGGAAGCGGTGAACTTTATTGGATTTCCGCTTTTAGATCGGAGTGTCTCTGCGGAATGTACTTATTGGTTTTCGAAAAAAGGAGGACGAGAAGAGGGACTTTATAATCCAATTGTTGGGAACAAGCCAAGTAGAAGCTTGAAGAATGAGAAAACACTCCGATGTTCCGTTAGTCATGGTAGATTGCTTATCCTTTAGTAGAAATTTACTTGGAGGAACTGTATTCTTCAGGGCAATTAATCCAAAGTATGTATTTGTATCGTGTCTCTCCATATCCGGGTGCTTACAGTTTTAATACCCTCCATATTGGAAGGGTTGGTAGTGTATTAGAGTGTTGATGTGTGTTAATATTGTGCTTTTTATTATGGGCCCATGTACCTACATCTGTTCCCATTTCTACCTTCCTTTATATTCGTAATTGCTGCTTCTTTTTTAATGAACTGCTTCAACTGTTTAAGCGTAAGTGGACTTCATCAGTTTACATTATGTATATCAAACAAGGAAACATAATACGACTTAAAGTTATTATTCTATGTACTGGACGTTCCAAGTGGTGGTTATCGCTCTCGAATGTATTAATAATTAAAACGGAATAATAGTTTTTAACTGAAATCGAATAGGAAAGAAGGAAGGAAGGTTTGTTTTTATTCTGTGTGCATGTTACCTCTTACCTTTTTAAACAGCCAAGACCATGTTTGTTTAAATTTTTTAAACAACTTGTATTAAATTTGCTTATTAATTTATATATACAAATTCCATTTACAAAAACAAACAAACAAATACTTTGTGCAACAAAACGTATGTGGTCCAGGGCCTAGCTTCTCGCGACCATTCGTGTTGTGCGTGTTATATTTTTTAGAGCCATATCCAAAGGCTTTCCTTTGCATACAAGACTAAATATTCGGCAAAATATCAAAACAATATGCTCTGCTTGCTGCTTACTGTCCAGCACTTGATATTACACAGCAGAACTGGTAGGATGAATATTTTGTAGAGCCAAATGTTCGTCTTTCGTCAGAGTCAGGAGTCTCGAAGCTATTTGTTCCATTGAGCTGAAGTAGCCACAGTTTGTCAGGGTAAGTCTTTGTTGGATCTCCACTGTGGTATCATTTTCAAAGTAAGAGTTTTCTCGGAGATAGGTGAACTCTTTAGTACCTCGAAGCTGTAGTTGCCAGCGGTGATATTGTGTCCTAAGCGATGGACGAACACTTGTTTGTCGATAGCATCTACAAATGTACTTGTATTTGTCCTCATTCAAGTGCTTCTTAAACACCTGCGTTTCAATGACTAGGCTAGAACCACGGGTCCTCATAAGTCCTCATATGAGGTTTTCACGAAGTAATTGGAATTCACTGAAAATGTCGTCGCCATCTTTGACTCCATCCTGGGAATACTTCTACTTCATAGCTCAAATAAGTACACCTTAGTGAACATGCTTATCCCTCTTTCAACTGCTACCACCTACAATATCCCACAAAGGTCGGAACCCACATCTTGACCGTGACCACGTGAAAATTACAGCAGAAGATGATACACTGAATCTTAGCGTCCAACATTTGGATCGCATACATTGAGTCTTGGGTACCCATTTAGGAGTATAAGAGATTTTCCACAGTACTACTTCTAACTGTCAAGAGAAAGCTTGTCAAAAAAGCCTCTAAACTATAGGTCCCTTCCATTTGAGTTTTAAAATTTAATTCTTAGCGCATAGAATATTTTTTTGTCCTCATTATAAACTTGCACACCTAGTATTATTTTTTCATTTTTCTGGCGATACGAGTATTTAACACCCACTCACCAGACTGTTCTATTTTTGTTAATGGGTTCCAGCTCCCCAAAATTGTTCGTATTCGTGTCATTTATTGTAGTACATCTTTGGTGGCATACTTTGCCTCTATATTATGTATGAAGAGTGCTGCCTATTTGTTGCTAGATTGGTGCTCATTGTGCGATTAAGATGTAACTCTTTTTCTTTAACAAAGTTTTTACATTCCTTTGTTTTAAGCTTTTCCTACCAAACTTGTCTCACCTACAGAACTGCAGTATCTATCAATATCTCAGCTTAATGAATTATACATGGAAATGGAAGTCCTAATCCAGGAATTCAGTGAGACTCTAATTAATGAATTAGCCTTGCGAGATGAATTGGAATATGAAAAGGAATTGAAAAATACGTTCATCTCTTTGTTGTTGGCCGTACAAAACAAACGCAGACAGTTTCATGTCGAAAAGAAGCGAGGAAAGTCACAGGGTGAGTACATGCAAATAATCTAATATTTTAATATTATGAATTTATTTTTTTCATTTTAGGTCAAGATCCCAAATATCTAACCACAGTCATTCCCTATCACATGGAAAATGGTACACCGAATAATCAAGCGCTACAAGTGTTGATTAAAAGTAAGTATAAATAATTACGATGTCTTTCGTATCAGCATGAATTTCAATGAGTGCAGATATCTGTCTTTCTAATAAACTTAACGTTTAAGAAATTTACTTCTGAACGTAGCAAATAAAATGTAAGATTTTACCTTTTGAGCTTTTAACACTGAACTAATCTGTTTTGAAATGGTTAACAATCGTATAATACGCCAGGTAGTTCTGTTTTTAATTAACATTTTATTTTCAATGTATATTTGGATTTCACATTTATTTTATTGTGAACCTTCATGTGCTCATTAGAAGAAACTCAATTGTTCATTTGTCAAATATCAAATAAGAGCTTTCTGCATTAATTGATCTATACTTGACCTTGAAAACCTCAATAATAAGGAATTTTAGTCTAATTGAAGAATCTTTTATCTTCGAAATGAGGGTTCTATTTTCAATAACCTATCAAACACGACCCACCTTCGACTCACCAGTCGAATCATTGTTTTCCCATTGTCGATGCCATCAAATTAACCAAAACTGTACCCGAATAAACACTTATCGATAAAGCAGGCAGAGTTGAGAAATCATCTAATATATTTTACATGAACATTTCAGACCCAATACAATTAAATGTCCCAACCGGATCGTTCGAAGTTTTCTCATTTTATGCGAATTAGAGCAATGTCCATTAATCAGAATTTCGTTTGTTTCTTTTCTTCTTGCAAAACCTTCGTATTAGCTTCAAATTTTTTAGTATAATCGTTAGAACCGCTTTTGAAAAACTGATCTCATAGTGAAGTTTGGGATTATTTTGAGGTGTGGCACACCTGGTGAGGCTGACGATACTGGCGGACAGTATTGCGAGTTTCTCTATTAAAGTCATTTCAAGATTGATTAAAATCCCGAAAACAATTACATACTTTCTTCTAGAAAACTAAGAATCATTTATTTATAGTAAGCTATTGCTCCCTCAGAAAACTGCCGATACCAATGCGTATTCGTTCGGTTCGTGAAAACATTTTTGTAGATTTACCCCGGTATTCAAAAATTAACAAAGTTATTAAGCTTTAGAAACGTAATATCGAATGCTTTCGCATGTAAAAACAACTCATATGTTCTACTGTCTTACCATTTTTTATCAAACCAGTGCTGTCACACACAATACTCTTCATTAAGACTATCTTCGGACGTACAGTGAAATTTAGAGTTTCTTTCCTCAGTCATATTGTTGTTTTCAGTTTCTAGTAGAAATATTAAGAAAACTAAATTTTTCGAAAAGTGAGCGTTCCTATAGACGAATTTAAAAAGTGTTTGTACTTGTATCATATGAATCGATGCATACCACAGATTGATAATCTCCCAAGCAAATCTTCGATCCGAATGTCCATTTTCACTCAGTCTTATAAGAGATAGGTTTAGACTTATTGTCATGGGGAATACTTTCATGTTTTGTGCGATGTCCCTCCCACACGGATTTTATTGGGTCCGCATCTATTCATGCTATTAATACATCGTCATCAATTTCAGGTTTCTGAAGTATTCGTTTTCGACGCTGAAATCTTTCTATCGGAATTTTCCAAACCAACGTCAAATCTTGCGTTCGTTTACAATTACATCTTCAAGTGCGTCATTATTAATGTTTTGCTCCGCCTTGTAACTTGTATCTTGTTCTTGTAATTTGAATTTTACAAAAAAAGGATATTGCACCTTCGACATATATATGTACATATATATGTATATATCTACATACATGTATACATGTATGTATGTATGTGCACTCGAAAACTTCTTATTTTATTAATCTTATCTGCGCCGTATTGCAGGGCGAACCAATTCATAATAAAAAAAAACGAAAAAAATCTCTTGTTGGCCACAGCATACACTTGCAGGCATGTGGGTCCGCATTTTAGCTTTTTTGTGGCTATTTAAGGCTCTATAATGATTTTCAGGGACTTAAGGAAGTAACTCAATTATTTGATTTTTTACTGCAGAATTTTTCTGCACTAAGCAATCGGGTAAATATTGATGTTTGAAAAAAATTCCCCTCGGAAAAAAAAATAATTTATTAACTTAAGTTTACTTTGCCGTATGCAATTACCATTTTTGAGAATTTTGTGGTTCATATAAACTAATTAGGGTACCATGCCTATGGTTTAATAAAGGACAACCTCCTTTATCCATTTGTACTAGTTGCATAGTTTTTCAGGTCTCATAATAATATTTTATTATTATTTTTCTATGAATTCTAATTATTTTATAAAAATTTCAGGGTCTTTACGAAGCTACCCTTTTTTCCAAATTGTCTTATTTATATTCTTATTTCTTTCTGTGCATTAATTATTCATTTTTATTTAACAGTTCTGAAAGCAATCAACGAAGATAGTCCAACTGTACCAACCCTACTCACAGACTACATTCTGAAAGTCCTATGCCCAACATAGGTCGAGGTTAAAAAGTTCTCGCTAAAGCAAGCATTAATTAATTTCAAAAAGAAAAATAAGAAATTAACTAGATTAGTGAACTCTTTTATTTATTAAGGAAAATTAATTCTATTAATCATATATATTAAAATAAACAGATATATATTTTAGTGCAACCGTTTTTCTGTGCAAAAAATATGCAAAACCACTGCAATCTATACAAGAAATGAGATTAAGTTAAATTTTAAGAAAAACTTGTGAACTATGAACAAAGTTAATTGCAAGGAAAAATATAAAAAAAGAATTAAATTAATATTCCAAAATAGAAACTGCACCGTCTCTAAATTATTTTTCTCACAAACAAATTTTATTTTTTGGAAATATCTAAAACCAAAAATACTCTTATAACTGCCCGAGAATCAAGCAATTTTAAAAAAAATAAAGTATCTATAACTGCTTTTTTGATAAATTACATTTCTTAAAAATATAATTATTTTTAAAGTATATCTTCTAGAAACGAAAGAAGGAATTAAGTCTATTTTGTGTAGCATAAAAAAACAAAAAGTTTATTTTTCCACGACAAATTTTGTTTTGTTTCTATGTGGTGTGTAAACGTTTTTTTAGGGTAAAAATAAAAGCAAGAAAAACATTGTATTTATTTGATTTATAGTTTTTTTTTTTATTTCTAATTTCATTGTATAGCTTAGTATGTAAATGTTGTTCTTAAGATATAAAATATAATTTTATTTTATTTTAATTCTGGGCTTTAAATGTTAATTTTAAGTACAATACAATATGGTTTATACAGTTGTAATAAAGCAATGTGTTTGGAAAGCGAAGGTGTGGGTTACAAGCTTTAAATTGATATGTGCGTTGTTTCAGATGAGGAAGAATAAGAGCGCAGAATTCGAAGTTTTTTTTAAAACAAACTATAGAACACTAGGTTCAAATTTAAATAAAAAGTGATGTTTTTAGTGTAACGTTCCATTTCGTTTTATGATATTAAATTAATGAAAGAAAATTGGATGAAATGCATACGAGTATACATATAACGACTAAAATTCACCTTCATCGTTCTATCTATCGGTTTTTGTTTTTCAAATTTGATATCCTTGTATTGTTTATTGGTTTCATTTCTCTCTACTTCCATCTGCAAATACTTATTCGGTATTGCTGGTCGATCGAACTTTTTTATACAATCAACAACTTGAATAGCCAAGGAGGATACGCTCACTCATCTCTGAAACACGGCAATCATTCGACATAATGTACAATGACTTCAACGAAAAATCATCTTTGTTCCAAGTCGGTAACTCTTCGCTTTCTTCACCTATGCCTATACCACAAAAAAAATATGTCAAAATGGCCATAATTCATTAGAAAAGAAAACGAAGTTAATATTGTATAGTAAACAAACTTTAACCCGTTTAATTCTTAGCTTTAAATTTTATTTAAATAATAATTATTTTTTCCATTCTGTGGTATACGTTTAATTTTTAACTATTAATATAATAATAAATAAAATTATGTTTTACGCACATACAAGTAGAATGTGAGATATTACATACTATATCTACAAAATAAATTCACCGTTTTTCTACATTACTCCGAAATAATATAGAAAAAATATATTTAAAAATCAAAAAAAAAAAAATATTTTATTCATACGGTACCTTAGAAGAAAAAAATATGAATATAAATTAAATTTTTAACTCCCCAGAACCATAAAATTGAACCAAAGGAGAGCAAATAAATTCAGTCACGCACATTTGAACGATGACTGAGTTTACTAGCCCCTCCTTCTCCTAGATAAATATTTCAAAAACATCATTTTCAATGTCTATCTAAACCCAACAAAATATTAACAAAATACGTGTTTAAACAAAAGATGGCAAGGTATTTAAATCGAATTGATCTTAAAGTAGACAAAAGAAAAAATGAGAAAAGAGTGTTAGCTTGTTTGTATTTATAAATAAATAAATAAATCATATATATACATATAGATATATTTATGAAGCCGTACACAAGACAAAGGAAAAATAAATAGTTTAATGAATCCTACACGAAAAGTAAAAATTGAATATTTAATAGAAAAAAAGAACATATTAGGTACCTATTATAAGTAATAAAATAATTTATAATCAGCACGTAACATTTAACTCGTTGACTGTAGAGGAAAATATCGCAAATTAAATGCAAACCAAAAAAACATTAAAATCAGAAAGTGCTGACTTATTTTAAAGACATTGCAAATCTCTATTCGAAAAAATAAAATACAAATAAAAGTAAATCATGTTTTACTCTTTTTCGCTAAAATGAAATGATTATATTGTGAAGAAACGTTCATTGTAAATTTTTTGAAATTAAAAACGTATTTGAGAATATTTTAACTTAAGAAGGGAAGAATATGAATATATAAGTAATACTACGAGTATATGCAAACAAAAATAATAAATGTGTACTGTAAAATGAGAATGAGTCTACAAAAAATAAAATTCAATATAATTGCTTAAAATAAAATAATAAAAAATGTTGTTTTTATTCCGCATACTGAATTTTCATCCCTCAAATGCCTATTTACTGAAGTTGAAGCAACAGTCTGGGGTGGTACTACGCCTCAACCAATAAAGGCTCTACCCATCTCTAGCTCCAGTTTGCTGCTTTCAGTTTTGCACGATAAGTTGGTTGAATTCTCCTTCCACTTGCGTGCGCCACCTGAGTTGTAGTCTTCCTCTACTGTCACACCCCTCGGGGGTGAGTTCGAAGATTTTCTAGATGGGAGCATTGGTATCCATGCGCACTGCATGACCCAACCGTTCATGCAGACCTTCATTCTTCTGGCTAGGTCGATGTGGCTGTACAGTCCATACAGTTTGTCGTTGTATCTCCTCCCCCACTCACCATCTATAAAGACAGGATAGAAAATCACTCGAAGAATTTTTCTTTCAAAACAGCCAAGCAATCTCATCCACTTTTGACAAAGTCTATGCCTCTGGTCACTTTAGTTGTTCGACAGAGGGCGTTGCTATTAATTTGCCTTATTAGGCCAAAGAAGTAGCGATTAGCAAGAGTTATTGTTCGTTTGATCTCAGTTCTGGTGTCGTTGTCTGTATGTAGACAAAGTCCCTGAGTAAGTTTCTGTCTACGATGAAATTCCGTCCGAGAGTTTGATGTTGATTGTCCTTTCTTGTTTATAGCATTGACTTGGTCTTGCCCTTATAAGCCCATGTTCACCGCTTGCGTCTCAATTCTAGCTAGGCTCGAAAGGTTTGTTGCGCTAAATATTTATTTGTATTTGTAATTCGACGAACTTTCGAAAGATTGTACCTCTCCTCAAATATTCTAATAAAAGTGTAGAAAACAATGAGGAGGGCGGAAATGATCTCGAGTATTAAAGTAGTAACCTTTAACGTTACTACTCAACGTTGCTACGTCAAAAATTGTCCTTACCACTATACTGTGCAATCTAAAACAAAGTGCGCCAAAATCACTAAGTATCATACAATTAAAATAAATGCGTCTGACAATTTTCCCTTCCTTTTTTCAGGCACTCGAAATAGTGTATACTTTTTTAGTCCGTTCCTTTTCCACCTTATTTCGGAATCTATTCCTTTTTTTCGGGATAAAACCACAATTGCGGGCGGAAATAAATGAATTAGAAAACGAGAATGCCTACCACTGGCGCTGGCCACTTAACATGAAAACTTTAATTTTACCTGACCTTTTTTGAAAAACAGATTCTACCAAATCAGCGGTAGTAAAGACTCCATTAAGTGCATATGGTTTTTTGTACCCGATGGGCAGCTCGCGTTATTGAAGATGGAAAGCCCAGATATGTTTCAGCAATGCATCAATATAATCTTTAAGGACTTATGCAACTCGAGAAAACTGCAGATCTTCATTGACGATTTGCTCATTATGGCAACAACCGAAGAGGATATTAAAATTTTGAGACCCGTCATTGATCGTTTGAAGAAGTACAACATGAAGCTTGTGATTAACATAATCGAATAGCTACAGTTTACTATTAGTGATAGAACCATCCAAATTAGCTGTGCTAAGACCAAAGCGCTTGATAATTTTCCAGTTCCTTGAAGTATGAAAGATCTTCAGTTTTTTTTTTTGTACTTACCAGTTATCTTCGAAGATTTGTCATAGGCTCCCCTTTGATAATTTTTTACTAGCTGTTACATCTATTGACCAGCAAGCCAGTTCACAGGACTATGGTGCTATCCTTTATTTACAACCTGACGGTTAACATCATCCACAAAGGCATCTCTGGCAAGGAAACTCCTGATGAACTTGCCAGATTCGGTGCCCAGTCTCCTTTTTTTGGCCCCGAAACATTCAGTGGTCTACCTATTAGCTACATACATGTAGGGCTAAGAAACTAGGAATAAGAAAAAAAGCTCTCTAACTGTAACAACCTGACAGAAAACATGTTAAGAAATTCATCGATTTCTCAAAAGAAAAAAGAATGGGAGATTCCAGCAATGAGTAATCATAACGCAAAAATTGTAAACTACTTCCTAACTGTTAATACTTATATAGAACCATTCTCACAACCATTCGTGTTGCGCGTGTTACGTATATTTATCGCACAAATGGAAGAGAACAAGAGTGTAAAGCCATACCCGATAGGCAAGTTGTGAAGGAGAGACCGTTAAAATCTGGTTGGTGTTTTCTGGGATTTTAACCTCCCGGTCAATAGTCCAATGCACTACCTACTGAGCCACGGTGGCCACCTACCGCCTATTCGTATAAAAATATTGCAGAACCTTTACAAAAGTAAGAACAAAAAAGTTCAAGTTCACTTTACAACATTCTGCTCATTCTCCTGATGATTGTAATGTTAGACATCGTTCCCATCCCCTTGTCAGATACTCATTTCTATAACACAGTTTTTAGTTTATTCCTTTCCCATCTCATTTTACAACTTTTGTGAGACCACTTAATAAACTTACTTTTTGCTTTATTTTTGAACGATAAAATAATGTTGGTATCAAGTATATATGTACAAGTACGACAAAAAAAAAAAAACAAAAACTAATAATGTTAATACTAACACAACAGAACGTACAGCAGTCCTTGGCCTATATTCTCGCAAACCACGTGTGCTGTGTATGTTATATTTTTTACAAAAATCGACCTTCAGTTAATTGGATATTCTAATTATTTGGTGGTAAATATAAAAAAAATGCAACTAAATTTTGTTTTCCAATTCGTGAGCTTTAAAATACAGTCGTAAAAATATCGTAAACAGCCTTACAGGGCAAAACAGTGGACATTTATAAAAATAAATGACTGATTGCGCTGCCATGTTCTAAGCATTATAGTGTAACCGAAGTACGAAACAGGTGGGCAATCTTAAACAATTAGAATTTGTTATTTGCTGTTTCATAGATTTTGAGTTGTTAAATGTGAGGCGTAAGAAAAAAAAAATAATAAGGAAGTTGTACTGACAATAAATTACGTTATGGTAACATTAGAGTAAGCCAAAAATACATAAGTTTTATGTACTAGTTGTAGTTTTCAGGTTCCGTCGGTCCATTTATCTGTCGGTCACCACCTTCTAACTCCTAAACTATAAATGTTACTTTCATTATTTTTACGTAGACGACATCGACATGGTTTTAAAAAAAAAATCTATTTTGGGGATGGCTTCGGTGATGTATGTGTATGTATATGTATGTATGTGCACACCTTGTTCGTCTTCCACTCTAAATTAATATTAAATCAAGTCCGATGCCACAACCCCTTGCTTATCCCTACCTTTCGCCATACCATCTGACACATGGAGAGCTGCTTTCTTCGGCAGCCGATTGTTGATCATACGTTAGGCTAGGTTGTCGTAGAAGTATATCACTTAGACCAGTAAGGTCCTCCGTTGAACCAGGAGGACCTAATGATGAAGCACTGGAGACTGCTAATGCTTGCTTGCTAATATTAGATATCACACTGTACATACTTAATCTATCCAATCCATGATTGATCATGCTTAAAACATTTAAAATATGGTCAACTTTCAGCTTAACGTCTTAATGTGAAGAGTGACGACATTCCCATTTCCAGTTTGATTATGTAATTGGGCGTGCGTACTGGCAGGCGAAATATTCCATTAATGTAATAGCAAAACAATTTCTTACTGTACGCAATGTTTTTATTGGAACTGATTGCGCTTTTCAAAAGTGCCTCCTTTATATGACTGTTTATATACGAGTTCTTTGTTAAATAAACGCCGATGTATTTACTAAATATTATGCTGTGCTGTGGGCGCCGTGGCTCAAGTGATTAGTGCGTTGGATCGCTGAGCGGGAGGTGCGAATCTCAGAAACACCAAAAAAGTTTTTTCACGATCCCACCTCTCGCGAATGTCTGACAAACGTCCGAGAGTAAGACATAACTGTCAAGAGAAAACCCTTCCATTTGTGTGAAAAATATAACATGCACAACACGAATGGTCGCGAGAAGCTAGGCCCTGGACCATATATGTATGTACGTCTGTTGCGCCAAGTACTTGTATTTATTTTTTTTTTACTAACTATAATGCTGCCATTGCATTATCCATCACTAGAGCAATTTCTTCCTACACCAATTCTCCAAATCCAATAATGTGCAAAACTGATACAACCGATTGATCATCAATTAAAAAGATTCAAGCGTATAGGCTGGGAAACAAAACGAGGGGTAGCTCTTGAATAAAACAAATTTTCTTATTTGCAGTTGCATCTGTTTCTAAGTCAAAATTGCAGGATTTCATTTAAACTAGCAGTTTTATTACAAAAGTTTTCAAAACTCACCTACAGTCAGAGTCAAAAGTAAAGGAACTGAAGGTTATTTGGAAAATAAAAGGAAGTTATATGAGTATTTTTGAATTACGTATAAAAGACATATTCAACCATCGATTGGAACCAACCCAGGTCAGGTGAAAACAACCACTTTTTGTTCCGTATTTATCTATCTGACTGTCCTTCCTCCGTTTAGTATGCAAGTCTCCTTAAAACCCATTTATATAATATGTACATATATCGGAAAGTCCTTCAAAAATTTTAATTGCCAAATAAATAATATTTGGTGCTGACACTGATAAGAATCAAAATATAATGAACTATAATGAACTATAGTGGGGAAAGGAAGGAAGGAAGTGCGCTATTAGGTTAGGTTAGGTTGGCTTGGCTGTCTGCACGGGAGTGCAGACACACTTAGACCAATAAAGGTCCTTTGTGATACCATGGATCAAAACCAATTCGCTACTCATGGACTAACAGAACCAACCGGAGCTTTTGATAAAGCGATAGATGCGCATGACGCCTAAGGACGCTATGTCACCAAGGACTTCAAGGAAGGGGGACCCTAAAAAGAGCATTCTTTTATGCGACAGAGCTGGACAGTTACATAGGAGGTGAGGGATACTTTCCTCCTCCTCCTCGTCTCTACAGCTTCTGCAGAAGTCATTTGAAAAGAGGCCAAGTCTTTTGGCATGTTGGCCTATAAGACAGTGTCCAGTGAGAACACCAACAACGCAGCTGATTTGTGATCGCTTTAGTTTGACCAACTCAGTGCTACGATTTTGATCCAGCCTGGGCCAGATCTGTCTCGAGATGAGACACGTTGACACGTTTTCCCATCTTAGGTTGGTCTTGCTAATAGCATTCAGCTTTAGTAGATGCTTACATGTAGCTAGGGGCATACCCAGGGACTGCCTATCAGACAGAATTCTAAGAGTAGTGCCTTGTCTGGCAAGTTCGTCTGCCCTGCAGTTTCCTGGAATGTCTCTATGGCCTGGCACCCAGCATAGGTGAATGTTGAACTGCTCTGTCATCTCCATGAGAGATAAACGGCAGTTGAGAGCGGCCTTTGAGGTAAACGAGCACGATTCCAGAGACTTGATTGCCGCTTGGCTGTCAGTGAAAATGGTAATATCTCTGACAGATAGTACATTACACTTCAGCCAGGACAGGGCTTCCTTAATTGCCATGATTTCCGCCTGAAAAACGCTACAATGATCAGGGAGGCGGAACGATAACTCTAGGTTGAGCTTCTCGGAGAAAACACCACATCCCACCCCGCCTTCGGTCTTAGAACCGTCTGTGAAAAAGTGTACCGAGTTACCATCGATAGGAGGAGAATTGTCCCATACATCCCGTTCAGAGATGCTCGTACGGAAGTCACGGTCGAAGCACATTTTCGGCGGAGTGTAGTCTGTATTTTCGTGCTTGAAGTTAAGGAGATCCAGGATCGAGGAGTGGCCAGCGTGGTAGCTGGACCACTGAGAGGAGGCTTTCAGACGGATGGCCGTACAGGCAGCGATCTGTTTACTGAAAATATCAAGGGGCAGCAAGTTGAACATAATATCCAGTGCCGCTGAAGGAGTAGTCCTCAGTGCACCACTGATGCACATGCATGCAGATCTTTGCACCTTAGCTATTTGATTGAGGTGGATAGCCCTGTTAAGAGCGGGCCACCAAACGATCACGCCGTAGAGTAAAATAGGCCTGATAACGGACACGTACAGCCAGTGAGTGATTTGAGGTTTCATACCCCAACTCCTACCTATAGCCTTTTTACAGGAGTAGAGAGCTACATTGGCTTTCCTTACGCGTTCTAGTAGATTGGCTTTCCAGTTTAGTTTTCTGTCCAAAATAAGACCCAGATATTTTGCTTTGTCAGTGAAGGTCAAACTGGTGCCATTTATCATAGGAGGGTCTATGGGTGGAGTTTTGTATTTCCTCGTGAAGAGGACGAGTTCCGTTTTGTGGGGGTTAACCCCCAGTCCACAAACGGAGGCCCATCTGGTGAGCCGAAGGAGAGCATATTGGAGGATTTCCTTGAGAGTGTTTGGGTGCTTGCCGGAGGCAGCGATGGCAACGTCATCAGCATAGGCGATCACTTTGCATCCTGTCTTGTCTAGGTCCACCAGTAGTTTATTTACTACCAGGTTCCACAGAAGAGGTGACAGGACACCACCCTGGGGGGTGCCGCAGCAGACAGTTCTTCTAGCCGATGCACCGCCCAGCTGTGTGTTAATAATCCTGCATGTGAGCATTTGATTGATTAACACTCTGAGCGAGGTATCCACTTTCAGATCTGTAAGTGCGTCGATGATCGCTTTTGACTCGACGTTGTTAAACGCACCCTCAATATCAAGGAAGGCCACCATGGTGTATTCTTTAACACTCAAAGATTTTTCAATGATGCGCACAAGCGAATGTAAGGCTGTCTCAGTCGATTTGCCTTTGCAGTACGCATGCTGGGACGGCGAGAGCAAAATTGGGTTGATGCTCTGTCGTAAGTGGATATCGATTAGCCTTTCTAGAGTTTTAAGTAGAAAGGACGATAAACTGATGGGTCGGAGATCTTTTGGTTCCACGTGCGAGCCCCTTCCTGCTTTAGGTAAGAAGATGACCTCCACCTCGGTCCATAGTTTGGGAATATAGACCAGATTTAGACAGCCTGACATGATGACTTTGAGCCATGGAAGCACAATGTCCTCGCATTGCTGTAATTCTGCAGGAATAATACCATCCGGTCCTGGGGACTTGAAGGGCTTGAAGCTGCGCACGGACCATTGGATCTTTTCTGTGGTTACTAAACCCGAAGAGTTACTGTACGATTGAGCCGAAGTATTTGCTAATCGCGGGTCAGTAACAGGGGAGCTACCGGGAAAGTGAGTGTCCAGTAATAACTCAATGGACTCTTTCGCAGAGGTGGTCCAGTGACCATCCGGATACAGAAGGTAGCTGGGTGTAGAGGGGCTTTTTGAGAGGATTTTCCGCAGCCTGGACGCTTCCGAGGATTCTTCAATGCTGTCACAGAAAAGTTTCCAAGAACGTCGTTGCTCTTTCCTCAGAGAAAATTTGTATTTCTTGAGAGACAATTTATATGAGGCCCAGTCGGCCGTCTCGCGGGAGTTTTTAGCAGTATTAAAAAGGAGCCTACTTTCTTTCCTGAGTGCACTGAGGGTTGTATTCCACCAAGGTGGTTTCTTTTTGCCTCGGGGGTTACGGAGTGGGCATGCCACGGACATGGCTCCATTGAGTGCCTGTGTTAGGATGTTGACCAGGCTCTCAAGATCCTCAGTGCTATTTAGTTTAGCAGGCAAGTTGGAGGGTAAAAGCGTTAGTAAACGTTCCCTATAAAGAGACCAGTTGGTTTTTTTATAATTTCTAAATGCCTTTTGAACAGGCACCCGGTCATTAAGACTGAATTGGAGGTAACGGTGGTCTGAGAAGGAGTGCTCATCAGAGACTCTCCAGTCCTTTACCGAGTTATAAATATGGTCTGAGACAAGGGTGATGTCTAAGACCTCTTGTCGGTTGCGAGTAATGAAGGTCGGTTTGGACCCCCGGTTACAGATTAGGAGATTACTACTAATGATATAATCAAAAAGTTGCTCACCTCTTTCATTTGTGTCGGAACTGCCCCAGATTGAGTGATGAGCGTTTGCGTCACATCCAATGATGAGGCCAGTTTTAAGGCTCTCCGCTTTAGCAATCAAGCTCCCTAAGATGTCTGGAGGGAGTGGGCCCACTTGATCGTGGCCCAGATAGGCCGATACCAGCCAGTAATTTCTTGAACTTAATTCCAGGTTGGTAGCGACTATGTCTTGATTGCTGAAATTAGAGAGTAAAAATACATTAAGATGGGTCCTTGCAAGGATACAGGATCTCGGTTTACCTTCTTCCCTTGCGTAGAACAGTTTATAGTGTGGAGTCTTGAGGCCACAAACCCGGTTGCCAACAACCCATGGTTCCTGGATCAAGACAAGGTCTTCTCCATTTTTGTTGAGTCGGAGAATAAGGGAGGCCGAGGCCGTGATGGAGTGATGTAGGTTAATCTGAAGGATTCGCAGCATTTGAGCTACTACCCGCTTCAGAAACCGTTATCACGGTGTTGTTGGCTTCATCTGAGTCTGATGACAGGAGGTCATCCTCGAGAGAGAGGCCAGTAGGTTCACTGTCCATCTCCGTGTCCGTCAGGCTAAGACTGACCCCCAGGAGAGATGGTGAGGGAGAGGGAGGACCAGAGAAGTCCAATTTGGAAATGGCGTCGACCATCTCCGTGTCCGTCGACTGGAAGTCGACCCCCAGGAGAGATGAATCGTCACCAGGTAAAGAGGGAACGGGTTCGGGTGGAGAGATAATTTTCGCTGATGTGGAGGGGACCACATCCTGTTTGGGAGGTGCTGTCCCTAGCTCTATCTCGTCACATTTATAGACCTTGAGGGTGATGGAGCTGAAGCCATAATTTATGACTCCATTTGAAGACGCTAAGGGGGCCAGAGACTCTTCATTGATTACAATGATCACGCTTCTCACGTCTCCTCTCGGCTCTTCCACTTTAGCAATCTTCCAGTTGTGCGTGGGAAGGGAGCTGTTGTTGGACCTTATTATATCTAGGATCACCCTAGAGTCGGAGGGTTCGGCTGGAATGGTGGCGCGTGTCCTGGGTCGGTTAGGAATTTGGTCCTTTTCCACGACCTCCAGTTTTGCGCCTGGCCAGACTTGCCCCAAACTGGAGACAGCCATTTTGAAAAGATCTTTCGATCTCTGGTCAGCACAGGCAATTAATTTGACGTGCCCTTGATGCCAGCCACCATCCCTGCAGGAGATATCAGGGCCGGGATAGTCACGACGGATTTGGGGAAAAGCTGTGGCGAGTTTTATCTCAGCCTTCCTCCACTTATCCGCCGTAATGCTGCCATCCGGATCGCTTTGGTCAATGACCGCGATTACCAAGTGTGCCTTAAGCACTTGGTTAAAGGGCTTGGAGATAGTACTGGGAGGTACTATCTTTGTTTTTTTTGATGAGGAGGGAGGCTCATCCTGTGATCTTTGTCGTTTAGACGATGATTCCGTGTTGGATGAGTCGGAAGGGAGTTGGACACGTTTAGTTGCCCAGCTGAGAGATGTCTTGTGCTTTTGTGATCTCTCTTCCTCAGGGATAGCCTGAATACGGCGAATTAGCTTGTAGGCTAGCCGTCGATCTTGGTATGAGATCTTCGATGGAGCGACATTCCGCGAGCTCGAGGCCGAGCAGTCCGTCGCCCCTGAGAGGGTTTTTTGAGGTGGATGTGAATCCTTCTCGGTGGGAGGAGCAGCGAGCCGTAAGCTCGAGGCCGAACAGCTGGCTGCCCCTGAAGATGTAAATAGGGTTTGGGGGTTAACCCCTCGCGTCTCATGGCCTGGATTTCCGCTAGGACCAGGTATGGGTGCCAATGTCCTAGCAGCCGGCGTTACAGACGCGTGTTCAGTAGACCTGGGAGCGGCCGCTTGCCCGCGACTGCTTGCAGAACTAGTGCCAGGCCTCAAGGCCAATGCGCTAGCTGAGCTAGCACCCGCTGAGCTTGCGGGAGCGCTGTCCAGGTGACTGGAAGGCGGTTTTTCCAGAGGACCGTCCTCTCTTTAAGGTTTTTTTGTATTTTTTAAAATTTTTGTTTTGTTTATATTTTGGTTTTTGTTGTTGTTTTTGTGCATGTTTTGGACCCACGAGTGGCGGAGAAAGGTAGGTCGACCTGCACAGAGATCCGCATTATGCAGGCAAGGCAAGCTGATCCGGAGGTTGCCAGGTAGTCCGGATACTCCGTTAGCGACTGAGCTATTTGAATGGGCCCTCAGCCAGGTTGATTCTCGGCACGGGTCGTATAACACCTTAATCCAGCCCAGGGGAGAATGGGAAAGATGGGATATAGGGATTTGGATAGGGAGGAGAGGGTTGACTACCTATTGGTTTCAGGACTCATCTGGGGATAGTTCCCGAGAATCATTGACCTTACTCAGCCCCTACACCACAGCAAGGTTGGCAGTCCAGTAGGGGAAGTGCGCTTTTAAGAAAACTTTAAAAAAAAAAAAAAAAAAAAAAAAAAAAAAAAAAAAAAAAAAAAAATGGGGAACCTCTGTGTAGATGTAGATATTTTCTAATGCTTTTTTCTTCTATAACTTGAGAAATAATTAGCATTTGTTTACGATTAACATTTGTTTTTAAAATTTAGCTCTTGATAGCTCTTAAAAAGTATAAATACAAATAACAACCTTTGAAGCCAACAGCGTCTTATACTTTTAACACTTATTGTAAATCTATTATTATCAACGAAAACACGTTGAAAAGGTTATCAGCAATCACTGCATAATCCCAAGTTTGTGTTTGCTAATCGTTTCAAACGTAGCATCAGTTTGGCGATAGATCCCAATGAGTATGGTAGAAAAAGTTCTTTTAGCTTATTCGGGTGGCTTGGATACAAGTTGTATTCTCAAATGGCTTCAGGAGAAAGGTTTCGAAGTGATCTGTTTTATGGCAGATGTTGGCCAGGAAGAGGATTTTGAAGCAGCGAAGAAAAAAGCGTTAAAGACCGGCGCTAGTGAGGTAGACAATTCGAGAATATATATGTATGTGGTATACTCATAAAGTAAATGTATCTCTCAATATTTCGTAGGTTATTATAAAAGATGTGAAAGAAGATTTCGTGAAGAACTATATTTGGCCATCCATCCAAATGGGACTTATATATGAAGAGCGTTATTTGCTTGGAACATCGCTAGCACGGCCATGTATTTCGGTGGCTTTGGTAGAAGCCGCCAAGTCGAGGGGTGCGAAATACATAGCTCATGGAGCAACTGGAAAGGGTAACGATCAAGTGAGATTTGAATTGTGCGCTTATGCTTTGTATCCAGGAGTCAAGGTGATTTGTTACTAATCATGTTTCATTGCGCTAAAATTAATTAAGGCAAAATTTCATCCCAGATCATTGCTCCATGGAGGGATGATGAATTCTGCAAGCGTTTTCAAGGTCGGCTGGATCTCATCAAGTATGCCGAAGAGAATGGTATACCAGTAAGTGCCAAGCCAAGCGCACCATGGAGCACTGATGCAAATATTATGCACATCAGTTACGAATCTGGAATATTGGAAGATCCCCTTCAGCAGGCTCCAGATAACCTCTATGAAATGACTACAGATCCCAAGAATGCACCAACACAACCTTACCAACTTAAAATACATTTTGAAAAAGGACTTCCCGTCAGAGTAGAAGACATCCAAACAAAGGAGGTACTCAAGAAACCTCTGGCGATCTTAAGATTTCTTAATGAAATTGGAGGCAAATATGGTGTAGGCCGCATTGATATTGTGGAAAACAGGTTTGTGGGCTTGAAATCCCGTGGAGTCTACGAAACTCCAGGTGGAACAATTCTTTTCACAGCACATCAGGACTTGGAAGTCTTTTGTTTGGACAGAGAAGTGTATCGCAGCAAGACATACTTGAGGAATCGTATGGCAGATTATGTGTACAATGGATTTTGGTTTAGCCCTGAAGCGGTGTACACAAGGAAATGTTTGGAATTGTCGCAGGAGCATGTCAATGGAGAGGTTGTAATGGCGCTATTGCCAGGTTATTGCAAGGCCTTAGCAAGGAAATCACCACAGGGACTATACAATCAGGAATTGGTTTCGATGGACGTCCATGGGGGTTATGTGCCAGCTGATGCTACCGGATTCATAAGAATCAATTCAATGAGAGTGTATGAGTACGCGAGAGCATATGGAAAGTATAAGTTTTAAATAAAATGTTTCCCTATTTTAAAGTTTTTCATTTATATTTGGGGTTCGCATAGCGAAAGGCTGATAGTTGGTGTATTGGACTACTGAGTAGTAGGTTAAGGTTGGAGTTACAGAAAACCCTTACAACTGTTTTTACACTGGGACTCTCGCAGAAGTTTGCAAGGCATTCGAAAGTGATTACTGTCATGAGAAGCCCCTTAATTTCAGACATTGCAATAAATTGAAAGTCCATTTCATTGGTGCAAAAATATAGTAGTAAGTAGGCTTAACTTCTTACTAATTCCGAAAGGTCTAGAAAAACTTTGAGAATGTTCAATATGTCAATCGGGTAGATATGGAGTAAGAAGCAATGGGAAAACTTTTTACGCCATATATTACAACTTTGTTCAAAAACTATGTACATACATACATATGTATCTAGTACATATATACTCGTATGTCAAAAGATTCGCTATAATTTTCATGTAATCGACTCATTTCCAAGATAAACGGGGATGTCATGAAATCGTCTAATCCCATCTGGAAGACGAGTAGGCCGCTCTAAGTAGCGTTGGCGGAGGACAGTTGATGACTAGTCAAGGTCTCTACGAAACAGTTGTAGAGAACTCAAACACTCTATGTATTGTTGACGCCCTATGCCACACATGTTACAAGAACTAATCACGATTGACGGGGAAGGGAGGGACCATCACTTTAGCTAAATTTTTTTTTTATTATTTTGTTCACAAATGCTTCAGAAAAAAATATTTTGCATGTTTGCCACATAACAGGAAGCTAAAACTTTTCATAAAGTTTTTTCTCCATTATATGAGGGTCATCATTCAACTCTCTCAGACGATTCAAAATACATATATATTGAGGTGACCGACAGACGAACACCATATTAAAAGCATAAGTTTTACCATTTAGGTATACCTAGAACACTAAATAACGATATTTTAATTTAATCTTCGCTCGGGGTAGCAGTCCAAAATGTCGTGGATGCCCGTTGATTCTGGGTCTGAATTTTGCAACAAAAAAATTTCTCCAAGATTTACAGGTCTTCCTTTACCTATTGGATTTGTTCAAATCCTCTGACGAAGATATTATGAGGGTGCTGAGGTCAGCGAAATTGAGAATTTTATTAGAATCCATCTCAAATGAATATGTACATATGTATTTAGAAAGCTACGAAGAGAAGGAAATCATCTCCCCGGTTTTCTTTATGCGGTGCAGATGTGTAAGGATGCTTCCAACTACATAAGGCCGGAATTATATGTCAGATATCGATGCCTGAATTTCCGGCACATCCTTTTGAAAACTATAAATTTTCTCAAAACAAGCTCTAACGATTTTGTTCAAATTGCTCAATTTATCATGCTTAATTTTTTTTTGTAATCGTGTAGAGATAATTAAAGACGTAGAGCGCTTTACCGAAAGGTGCTTTCAATACAAAAAAATCCCACGTAAAAACTCTAGTGTAGAGGAGCTGTAGGGCTCTACAAATTCGCTCTACACGATGTTTATATGTGGGTTCATTCATCTCTAGCGAGATCTTTCCCTGATTCTTCCACAGAACTTAAGAGAAATTTATATCGAGAGAAGAAAACGCCATTTATTTGTTGGCTTATTAAAAATTGAATTCAATTTATTTCATCAAACAGAATAAATTAAGTACACTTAACAAATTGTTTGTACTTAGTTTGCCTGCCTTAACTAACGTGAAATCACAGGAATATTAATATTCCAGCGCAAAAGTGAAATTGCATACTCAGTTAAACGTCTCACATGGCAATCCTTTTAATTCTTCAAAAATGAACGGTGTAGAACGCGTTTCGCTTAGTATAACAGACTTTACATAGGTAAAGTTTAAAATCTCTTGAATCCTCGTTACGAAGTCAAGCATAGAACAAGATTTCGTCGCAATATAGTCAATGTGAGTGGAAAAATCAAGTTTGTACCTGCATCATTTTTGATTTGTTATGGAAAAAAAGAGTACCATTTAGAATGTAATAAAACTCAACAGGTGCAGAACACCGACAAAATGTTCAGCTTTGGCATTTTAAAGCATGCAGGAGTAATTTATCATTAAGAAAAAATATTTCTCGTGACGCATCGACATTCCACGCCACAGTCTGACACACTAGCCACTGAGCTACGGTACCCACGTTTATTATCATTACACCACTAGATCTTTCTATAAATTAAGACAGTTTAATAAAGTCTTAACGCAACAGATTTGACGGATTAAGTACAGCTTCGAACGAACCAACCAACCTTATGGGCCAGGGTTCTACAAGTTAATGCTTGCAACAATGGAAACATGAAAATTAATCCTCCTACCAATTTTGGCCCCATCTTCTGCGGTTCGTCATCATATACAACAACCATTCCAATTCAGCACAACCAACCCTTCGCGCATGACAGTTATTTCGTTGAGAAAAATTTCCCTAGGTACTTTTTCTTTGCTTCGTCAAACTTTTCGTGTGTCAGTTTTCGTTCGTGGAGTGCAGTGATTCAGTTGAAACGTACGATTTCTCCGAAGAAACAAAAAAAGCTAATAAATTCCAATAGTGAATAAAATAAAGATTTAACTGCAAAAATGGCTCTTAAAGTGCTCGTTGGACAAAGTGAGTTGCTAATCAATTCCATTAACCATTGACCCTTTAGTAACTTGTTTCAAGTGTCACTCTGCTAATTGTTCACGCCTCATTGTGATGTGTTTTGTGCAAAATGCAATCCAAGTTTAAGTTGATTAAAACTATATTTAATTCTACCGATTTTAACGAATGCAGTGGTGTATAAAATGTTTAAATTTCTTATTTAATTTATTGGAAAATCCATAAAAAGAATTTGCTATCGATTTTTCTTTCAGTAGGTTTTTTCCACTTTTTAACACTTGCGCAGTGGGATATGTCAGTTTGAAGATTCAGCACGTCGATGACGTCACTTTGTTCCTTGTTAGGATTTTTTTTTACCAGAAATAGAATGTTTATTTGTTGGGTGTTTTTGTGTGTGTGAATGTGTAGTTTTGTTTTTATTATTTGTTTACAATTCTTGCGAGTGGGCTGCCAATATTGACAATGCGAAATGAGGGTGGGTCAGGGTGATGGATGATTCATAGTTAAGGTTTCACTGAATTTGACCATCGATTGTAGATTACAGCGTTCCAAATTGTAATTTGATTTATGACAGGGGTTTGAATAAACTTTTTAAGGAATATTCCTTGCACTCCGTATATTGGCATCTAACTATTTCTCATTGCTTAGTTTATAATTGACTTTCCGGCTTCTATGTGCATAATTATGAACTGCAATTTAGTTAGTCATGGATGAGATAATCAACTTTATTTTCTATGAATCATTTGTTGCCGGTTAAAGATACTGCGACGTTTGCTAATGTTAACATTCGATGATATTCCAAAGATAATAAAATTGGTTCGTTCGTAGTCATTTGATTACTTCTCTAAATCCCAATAGTCATTTAAAAAGCATTTGATGTTAAGAGAGGCCTGAAACCTGCACGTGTCCGGCAGTTTCCTCAAAAAGGGCGATAAAACCTTCCCTATAAATTATCGCCCCATAATCTTCAAAGCCAATGTGTTCTAAGATCACGGGGTCACTGTATGAGCTAGATGTCTAAATTGAAAAAAAAATCTGCTAAGTGGCAAACCAGTTGGCTTCAAAAAAAATCATTCCAATGCAACTCGATTTAGCTACAAAATCGAATTAAGTTCATTAAGTAAATGCCTTAGACACCTGCAAAGCTTTTGATAGAGTATGGCAGAGCGCCCTAGTAAATAATTTTCAAGTTTTATTGGATGTAATTACGTCTGTAGCAATAAGGAAAACAGCACAAGTCGTTTTTTACAATTTTTCAGGAGAGTCCTTTAAAGGTTTGTCATGAGTTTGTAAAAAAAATCATCCATAGTATGAAAACGTTTTTGGCAGAAATGAAGATGATAAACAATTAATTTCTGTAATATTCTAAAATCAATTATAGAATACTTTTGACATAAGTAGACTTGTGCTGTTTTTCCTTGTTGCCACAGAATTGTATCCCAAGCCTTTCGCATCTCGCAACAGTTTCTGTCACTTACAGGTTCTGAAGTGCAAATAAAAGTGTAGGTTTACCGAATTGAACTTTAATACATATGTAGGTATTTATTATAAAAAAACAGAAATGAGTTCAATGCCTCAAAACCAAATATGTAGAATCTTTTGACTCTGAAGCCGGATGCCAAGATAAAAATGATGAAATCGGTCTATTGAGCTCAATTAATGCTTAGTATGTCTGTTACATGAATCCTTCGCTGAAATATATCGATTTCAGATGTTGAAAATGTGGTTCAATTGCCGAGGGAATCCCAAAGATGGCATTTTAACTATCCTATAATAGCAATGTAAATTCAAACTCAAGCTTGTGTATCTCGCAGCCTAACTGACGGAATATGTGTAGCATAGAATATATGTTAAATACCCTCACAAAGTTTTTCTGTAGAATAAAGCTGTATATTTGGTGGTCTTGCTTCATTTTGACCTCGAATCCTCGTTTGTTTCGATTGTCATAAGAGGCAACGCTTAAATTGTTCTCGTTTAACGCCTTACAATCAATTTAATAGGGACATCGCATCAGGTGAGTAGAAATTGGTGTTTACAAACCTGGGATGGCGTTTCCATAAGTACTTTTATGATACATACATTTATGTATGTTTAAGTCTGCCTTTTTTGATTGCAATTAAATACTACTGACATTTAATAATATTTAATATTTAATCAAATTCTCTCTTTTCTTCGGCTGACGGCAACGGCCTATGTCTATATTATTATGTATTGCAAACTTTGTAATAAGTAAACTCTTTTTGAAGTAATAAATTACATACTATTACCATTACTTACTATTACTGACATTGAGCATAGTGCGCCATTTTACTTTTATGTAAAAACGTGCATAGATCTTTGAAGTAAGTAAGTATATTATGAAGAGTGTTCTATCATATACAACGGTAGCTGAATTTCAACATCAAAATAAAATCTAAGATTTGCTTTACTTTTTTATATGAAATAGGCTGCGAACGATTAAAAGCCTTTTGCTTAATTAGATTAGTAAATTCCTGAGAAAATGTTAAGCTTAGATAAAAAAAGAGCTTAAAATGGTAATTTTCCACCTCTCAGACTTTCACCTCTTCCCTGTGCTCAAAAAATTCTTATAGAAAATACATTTTTACCAAATGGCAAAGAAAATTCCGTGGTGGTACGGTAGAAAGTATTAGATTAGTATTAGTATGTTTTATTATTATTATTTAAATTTATTATTAATTATTAATTCAATACCTTACTAATCCATATAAAAAATACATATATACATACAAAAATTCAATCTTATTGCTCTCGTATATACTTCTTTTCACGAAATCAAAACATTTACTTTTATATATTCTAAAATGTTGTTAATTTTCAACATCAATTGGTAGTGTATTAAATAAACTAAAACCTTTTCAAATGAGTAAATAATGAAGATTAATTACGTAATCTAAAATCATACACATTTCGTGATTGGTACGGCTGCAAATCTCCCACACGTCTGATTTCGCTCGTTAGATAGGATAGGCCATGGACATTGCTGTTTCGTGCCTAGTAATTCTGACGTATGAATTTGTTTTAATTGTTAGGCTAAGTTCTTTATCCCACCCTCGTACATTTTGTCATCTTAAATACTATGGAGGAATGCCCAATGACTTTATCACAACGTTGGATGTGGGCAACGTCTTGTTGACTATAGAAGTTCACACAGTCTCAAATTTTTGGAATCTATTTGTGAAGAACAACTGATTCCAGATGTCTCCCTAAATACGTGTCTTTATCGGTGCCTTTGTTTTCTTAATCTTGACCTCAAGAACCTCCAAAGAATCTCTAAAACAATGGCAATATTGTTATCAAGTGGTGAATTCGAAAATTAGAAAACCTGCACAATTCATAGAGACGAAATCTAAATTGCTGATGAGATAATAAAATGCAAACGTCGACACTGAAGTATAAAAATAAACCCATTTTCTTGCACAGATTAACCGTAGAAAAACTCCTCAATAAAATGCCACGTTTCAATTCTTAACAATCTTATTTTGCTATGAATATGGCATAGACCTAAAAAAGTTTCCCACTTTCAGAAACTAATCTTTATCCGGATATACATATTAGAGAAAACTACTATTGCTGTTTATTTTTAAATATTACAATTTTTTTATTATGCATGTCAAAACTTAATACCACTAGCCAAGGAAATTGCTGTTTAGTGCCTGGTAATTCTGACGTATGAATTTCTTCTCATTCCTGGCTCTTTTGCCAGTGATGAAAAAAATCGATGAATCCTCTCTTCCTCCACACTCACGTATCTGAACCAATTTGCGTCATCATCAACTACTTCCAACTCCAATTATCCCTCAAAATAGATTATTCACCTCTTTAGAAACTAAATTTTATTTTTACAGGCATATGTACATTTTCCCCTCAAGCATGCATATTATTCCTACGTTCGTTATGTGACTGATGACAGCAATTACCCATTAGCGTCAACAGCATACAGTAGGCATTATTTAATCGAGGTCAACAAGGGTTTATTGATTTTTTGTCTGCGTTAGGGGGATGTGAAATTCTGTTGAATTAGCAATACAATAAACTATTCTTATTTATGTATATATTTATTTTTATTATTTTTAGAAATTATGAATGAGGTTGTTAAGTACAAGCCTCCAGCTCAGCCAAAGAAGGGTGCAGCAGCTCCAGCTAAGCCAGCCGGTGCTGGTGGCGTTGAATGGCGGGTTCTTGTCGTCGATAAATTAGCAATGCGGATGGTATCCGCATGTTGCAAGATGCATGAAATAAGTGCCGAAGGAATTACATGTGAATGACAACGCACAACACAACATGATTTATGATTGATAATCTATATTTCGAATTTCAGTGGTTGAAGACATAAACAAGAAGCGTGAGCCACTTCCAACTATGGAAGCGGTTTATCTTATTACGCCGTCAGATGAATCTGTACGAGCTTTGATGCGTGATTTCGAGAATCCCGCACGTCCTATGTACCGTTACGCTCACGTATTTTTCACTGAAGGTAAGTTACGATGGCATGCCAAAAAAATTATATATTCTTTTACCAAGCATAAATAGTTGAATTATAAAAATCGAAATATTTAGCTATTCCCGATGATATATTTGAGATTTTACTATCTCGGAAGGATATTTCGAAGAAGTACATAAAGACGTTAAAAGAAATCAATATAGCGTTTATTGCTTACGAAGATAAGGTATACAAACGAAAACAAAATAAAAGACAAATAACCAAATAATTTTGGGATCCATAAACGCGACTAATGTCACCGTTTCCTACTAACAAACAGCGCGAATGATCATTTATTTTGGGGTTTCAATGTATTAAAGCCAAATGTACATTGTCTGGAAATGGGTTTCATACGACGCTTTAATCCTTTGTCGAGTATATTGTCTTATTTGTTTCGGGTTTCGATCATTGGGATTGTTTTGAAATAATTTTATGTGTATATTTCAGCTTCCCCAGGAAACTAATATTTAAATAATTTTTCAGGCAATATGAACAAGTTCTACCATACGCAATTTCTTTTTTACTTTTAAATATTTATATACATATATAGTACAGCCTCGCTAATCCGGACACAAAGTTTCGGCTGTGTCCGGAATAGCGAAATGTCCGGACTATAGAAAAAAAAATAAAATAAAGTCGACAACCGAAAACTTTTCAAACACCTTTTATAACAAATAGAAATTTCGTAATTTAAATATACATATACCTATACATATGTATGTATGTACGCATTTCAAAAATATTTAAAGAGCATTGAAGTACGTGTTTATTTTTAGTCGGAACACTTCATCTAAAAACTGCCATGAAATGCAACAGAACATGAAAAATCAACAGACGTGTACATAAAGCTGCAATAAATAAAATCGCAATGGTACAATGTCTAGATTCAAGAGTCGGCTACAAGCAACACGAATAGAAGGGGAATTCCCATAATTGTATAAACATACATATGTACTTATGTATGTACATATTTCCATAGAATAGAGTCAAATTATATACGCATTTTAATACTCTGTCTGGACTGTAGAGGTAAAATTTTGAAAGAGTCCGAAATATAGAGGTTTGTCCGGACTTCTGAAGTGTCCGGTCTAGCGAGTGTCCGGACTAGCGAGGCTGTACTGTACAAATTTGAACGATTTAAAAGAATAATTTAGACAATATTAGTTTGAGGTGGGAACGCATCTTATCACTGCGGCCACAGATACACCTATTGTGTTTTCCTCCAATTAAAGTTCACTCATGATACCTGAATTCATGATAAATTAGAGAATGTCTTTGGGTGAGCTTGAAGATACATACTTATATCCACTGTAGCCTCAAGGTAGAATTTACCTAAGTGATAAAAACGTATTTCTTGGCCACTCGATAGTGGCCAATAAGAAATTCTGTCCTATGAACTGTTTCGTTCTTTGACATGAAAACTTAGTCTTGTCTTCTACTCGTACCTTTGGCTTTCGTCCAGCAATGGTGAGCTTTATTTTCAAACAATTAACACAGCATTCTGCAGTACTGATTGGTAATTCACAGAATGGGTTTGGTATCATGAAGGTCGATGCAGTTCCTTTTCTGGCACGTATGTATGTCTGCCATTTCATTGCCTATGTGTTTCTGGCTCATGATGGGATATTATTTCATAGACCTTGATGGCTAGAAGCGCAACTTTGCTGTTTTTATTTGTTATTAATATAAATATGTATATGGATGTAGATCTGGAAGAATAACCACCGAAAGTTTTCATTCTTAACTTTGCATTAAACTAGACAAATTTATAGAAGATGAATTATCATTGCATCGCTCTCCTCGTAGCCTGAATTACTTCTGCAAAAATCCTTGCAGTTTCAGTATTCAACACTTAAGGCTTTAATTCGACCTGTTCTTCTGAATTCCATGCGCGTTTTCGTAGGCACTTCTTTACCTTCTTTAGCCAGTTCTGCCGCGTGTGGTGTTCGAAACTGTAAGCTAGCATGGGATTAGGTCTTCTTTTGGAACGTTCTTGGAAGAGCCCTAATTTATTGATTTGAATGTGGGTACGAAAACTTAACCGGAATTTATTTACTTTTTATTACCATCATGTTCTTTTTATGTACGAGCGTGGGTCAATAAGTACCTGAAACTTGAAATAAGGAATACTCTTTTCGGCAAAAAAACCTTTTCTTTTCAACATAATCTCCTTTTAGCTCGATAGACTTCGTCCAACGTTTCTCTAATTTGTTCATACCCTCCAAATAATAGAATTTCTCGAGGCCCTCAAAATAGGCGTTTCTTTCATCGATGACCTCTTCATTCGACTCAAATCTCTTACCGCCAAGCCATTTTTTTCATGTTTGGAAACAGAAATAGTCGCAGGGGGCTTAATCTGAAGAATATGCTGGGTGAGTGAGCAATTCATAACAAGTCCGCGGACTTGTGCGCCGGTGCGTTGTCCTGGTGGAAGAGAACTTTTTTTCCATTCCTACGAAAATTCTCGTAGGCGTCAGTTTTAAATGGTTGTCACAACAAAACTATTTGACAGATCTGTCTGAAAATTTGGGTGCGTTCTTTTGAATGATGCTAGCATGACAAGCAAGCATGTTCGATTAGAGGTGACAACGCCTCTAATTTTCAGATTTCCCTTCCATTCGTGGAAAAAAATATAACACGCACAACCCGAATGATTGCGAGGAGCTAGGCCCTGGACCCCATAGGTCCTTGCGCCGTATTCGTATTATATTTTTTGTAGGTGACTCTGGAATGGCTCTTCTGAATTATTCACAGTCCATATGTGAAATTTCGCTTACTAACAAAAACAGTTATGCCAAAAATTAACTTCAACGCCGGACACAATTTTGCGATAAAACTGCGTGACAAGTTGTAATTTCTCGTGGCTCAACGAAAGAACGACGCAAATTATGATCTTGTGGCTTTAATCCCTACACCAGCTGCATCTTTTACATGGTGTTCAAGTTAAGAAGTATAATCCTTTAAGTGGAGATTCCTAGAGTTCCGGTGAACAGAAAAAAATAAAATGACAGGAGGGTCTATTTTCATCCCATTTCAAGTTATAGCCCGTTCAAGTGCGACAACTCCAATTTGGAGGCATAACCACTTTAAATGCTATAACTTCTGAACAATTATAGCTACATTTTGAAAGGATAATTCAGTAGCGCATAAAAATGTTAAAACTTTTTGTGATTTTATGCAGTCACAAAAAAGTTATAGCTCCTTAAACTCAAAATTATGAAAATTTGTTGTTCCAATTTTTTGTTTAAAATTCATTTTTCTCAAATTTTCTTTTATCTTTGCAAATTTTCTAAAAATTATGTCAAACAACTTTTTCATGCCCGATGAAAAAAGTTATAATAAAAGCCATTTTTTGTCAGACAAAAATGGTCACGGTTTATATCTCACATATGCAGATTGACCTTCAATTCTAACAGTTCGAGTCTTACTTTTCTTCGAAAGTTTTCAACACTAGAAGTCTAAATTGTATTTTACGTGTAAAAAGTGCTGAAATGTCTAGCGGTTAATAAAAACTACAAAACTGGCTAACCAAATTCACAAATATAATTGCAAGATAGTATCTAAAATAGATCCCAGGAGACATATGATCGGTTATTTGAATTACCCCCTGCATGCGGCGCGCGTTATTAAAATTGATAAATTGAATTATTTTCATTTTTTTTCTTTTTTGAACTAACTTGTTTGTAACCAACATTGCGTATGGTAGTAACTACTACTGATGGTAAGAGTTTCTGATTCAACCAATCCATATAACAAAGTTTACATGATTGCTACACTAGATGATTTTAGAATGAACATCAACTATTATTATTATTTACCATAGGTTTACTTCATTTTATTTTTTGCAAACTAGTGCTTCTGGAAACCGTAGTAATTATTTATTATAATTATTTTTTTTAAATTGTTTGAACTAATATTCCCATGTAACCCAGGTTTTACTTTTTTCCCCCCATCATGACAGAGTCATTTCGAAAAATTATAAAAAAGAAAGAATCTTTCCATAAGTTAATTTTTTTAATTATAGTTTGCCCCGAAGAACTGTTCAATGATTTGTGTAAATCGTGCGCTGCAAGAAAGATCAAAACTCTAAAGGAGATCAATATTGCTTTTCTGCCGTACGAATGTCAGGTGCGAAAATTTCATATATCCTAAAAACCTATGTGAAACTCTAAACACCAACAAAATAGCAAAAAAAGCAAATAAAACAAAAATAAAGCGCAGCATTGTTGCACGCTTTTTATGACAAAAGAATCGGATATTATTATCACTCTTTAAAAAAAATTAAATTCAAATTGAATTGGAAAAAAAAAACTTGTCACGAACACAACCTATAAAGAGACGATAAAACGAATCTCCTTAAGTTTTGCTTTAATTTTTTGTAGTGTTCAATTTAATGTATGTTTAAATGTGTACAGAAAAGCAAATCGTCCAGCAATACCAACAGCTACCAAAAAAAAAAAATAAAAACAAAATCCCAGTATATGCCAAATTACAAGTGCTAAGCAGACACGAAGCTCGTAATGTAATTTTTTTTTTTCATTTCGTTGTGTGAAGTAGTAGACAATATATTTGAGTAGTGTCGTAATAAAAGACGAAAGCTTTATGTTTGTTTATGTAATTTGACATATACCTCAAGGGCGAAAAACACCAACCCAAACCACTGCACACAGTATAGAAAAAATCGATGTCACCCCCGTAGTTGTAGATTTTTCTTTTCCCAAATTGCATCTTCTCTTCCCCATGTTTACGTATTATTATTATTCTACATGTGCATATATATCTGCATGCATTGCTTTTATCCATAAACTCAAAGTTCACAACCCATAACTTGGAAATCGTGTTTGTACTATTATTTTGTTTTTCTTCTTTTCGTGGCTCTATGTGCAATTGAACTTATAACACCGTAATTTGTTTTCACTGGATGGTGAAAGATATCCTAATTGTACTATAATATTGTACTTACGAGTAAAAATAGCCAACCCCACCAGCGACGCAGTAGAAAGTCAGATGCGTGGGAGAAATATATAGCAACGGTTAATAAAAGAAAAAGAATATTGTATTTACGAGTAATAATCGGAAAATCTATTTAACTTTGTTGAATGTATTGAACATTCTGTCTTTTGCGCTAAGTATTTGTGTTTAAAAAAGTCGTAGAACTTATTTTGGGCGACCACGCACACAGCACCAAAAATCCAACCAAGAATTTGTCGCCCGCAATCCTGTTCAGCACTCGGCACCGTAGGTCAGAACTGACAGGATTACTATTTTATAGAGCATACATACATTTTGTCTCTTCTGAGCAAGGACTTTTGACCCCATTCACTTCGCCAAACCGAGGTTTTCAATGGTCAGCCTTTCTTTCGTATTTCCATGAAGACTTCATTTGTGAAGTTGATATTGACTTCACGGTAGGTATACTTCTTAACTACATCTTTTTATTGTATTGCATTTTATTTGTTGATAGTTTGGTTTTACCGTCTTTTATTTCAAGGCCAACTCATTTCACCTGTTCATGAATTGCCGTGAAAGCCTGTACTACGGTACGCTGTGACCGACCAATTATGTACCTAGATCGGTTTCGTCTGCATATCGCAGCAGCTGGACGTACTTCTTGAAATCAGTGCTTTTTGTGTTCATAAAATTGAAAAAAAATCGCATGAAATCACATTCCTTTGAAGAAAAACATTCAATAAAAAAGAATTATTATCTATACTATTCCAGTTTATTTTTCCTGAGTTAGTTTATCCTTTTGAAAAGCAAACATAAGCAGGTTCAGTTCTCTCCTATGTACATATATGTCATTTAAAAAAGTTTCGCTCGAATATTTATATCAGCCCAGTTCGCCCATTTCGCATTCAATTTGTTTATACCCTTTCTGGAGGTATAGTGATGATTAAGGTCCCCAGTATGAAACCAGCGCTCGTTGTGTATAGAATATATGGCGGAAATGAGTTTCGTTATTGTGAGGAGATCTGGACTAATAGTAGAAAATATTACTACACATTATTTGGAAAAATTTGTTTTTCCCATGCTATATGTTAAAGGTTGTATCCTTATGGTCATGGTTTCGAAGTATGTTTATTTCTGACTCGACCGATGAACGTTGAGATCCGACGCGCAACAACGACAAAAGCTATTGGAGGATTACATAGAAACGAATTTATTTTACGTTTCTCCAACTTACTTAGGTGGCGCTACGGTTCAAGGTGAACCTGGGCCTCAACCAACAAGCCTCTCCAGTTAGCCGGGTCCTTAGCTAACTGCCTCGAGTTGCGCACTCCAAGTTGGTTGAGCTCGCCTTCTATTTGCGCCACCTTAGGCGAGGTCTTCCTCTACTGCGTTGCCCCTCCGGGTTAGATTCGAAGACTCTGCGGATCCATTCGCTCTACATGTCCTAGCCATCTGAAGCGACTGATGCGCAGTTTTTTGACTAGTTTGATGTTGAGTTTAGCTCGTAAATTTCATCGTTTAATCTTCTCCTCCAAATCCCATCAATGCAAACGGAACCGAATATCTTACGAAGAATTTTTCTCTTGAAACGACCGAGGATATCTTCGTCCACTTTCGACAGAGTTCATGCTTCAGCGCCGTAAAGCACAACTGGGATGATCAAGGTCTTGTACAGAATCCCATTAGCTGTTCGAGATAGGGCCTTACTACTTAATTGCCTTCTCAGCCCCAGGAAACAGAGATTGGCAAGAGTTATTCTTCGTTTGATTCCTGCTGAGGTGTTAATGTCAGAATTAATAGCAGATCCAAGGTAGACAAAGTCCCTTACTACCTCGAAGATATAGCTGTTGACTGCGACGTTATGTCCAATTCGTCGCTGTTGTGTGTCTCTTCCTGTTGACAGCATATACTTGGGGTTCCCCTCATTTACAGCTAAACCCATTTTGGCGGCTTCTGTCTCGATACTACCGAACGCATCAGTGACAGCCGGCTGTGTTCTACCAATTATATCGATGTCATCAGCGTAAGGTAATAGTTGCACAGACTTTTGAGTTTCGCACATTTCTTTCAAGTATGATATTAAAGAAATTACATAACAACGAATCATCTTGTCTACATCCTTTTTGACATCGAAGTTCTCGGTGAGGTCATTGCCGATCTTGATGGAGTAGCGAGCGTTCTTCATCGTCATCCTACACAGACGATCGACTGTGGACTTTCTTTCAGGCGTTCACACAATATGGGTCGGGTAAACGATGCTGAGATTCAATCAGGCCCAAGTCTTCGTTTCTGCAACTACTACACCAAAAAAGGATGTCAATGTACTGAAATCGAGTCTTATTGAAATTAGAAACTTCTTAAAAACATGAAAAGATACTGCATAAAAAAATTAAATTTCGATATGTGACACCTGAGTTTATGTATTTTTCATTTCCTTTCTCATTTTTGCATGCTAGCACACATTGCTTTTCTTCACACTAATGCTTGTATGCGCTTAACTAACACTATGCACCATTAAATGTTGTGGACGACTTTGAATATTTTGACCAAAATTATAATGTAATTCAATTCCATAAAATACAGGTATTCTCTCTTGATTCTCCGGACACATTTCAATGCCTATATTCGCCAGCATTCGCTTCAATCCGTGCCAAGCACCTTGAACGCATCGCTGAACAAATTGCCACACTTTGTGCCACCTTAGGTGAATACCCAATGTTGCGCTACCGTTCGGATTGGGATAAAAATGTTGATCTAGCTGCATCGGTGCAGCAAAAATTGGATGCGTATAAAGCTGATGAGCCGACTATGGGTGAAGGTCCCGAGAAGTCTCGTTCTCAATTGCTCATTCTGGATCGTGGCTTCGATTGTGTTTCCCCAATGTTGCATGAACTCACTCTACAAGCTATGGCCTATGATTTATTGGAGATTGTCAACGATGTGTACAAATACACTCCAGCACCAAATGCCCCCGATAAAGAAGTACTCCTGGACGAGAACGATGAGTTATGGGTTGAGCTACGCCATCAGCACATTGCTGTCGTTTCAACGCAAGTAACACAGAACTTGAAGAAGTTCACAGATTCAAAGAGAATGACTTCAAGTAAGTAGAACGTTAATGGATGGACTTGGTGCAATAAGTGTTATGCTGTTTTTTCTTGCTCTTCTCTATTTGTCTTTTTCTTTGGATTTCCGGAGTATTATATTCTCTGAAAATTAATGATTCTTACATACTAACATTCACAGCTGATAAGTCCTCAATGCGTGATCTTTCACAAATGATCAAGAAGATGCCACAATATCAAAAGGAATTGTCCAAATATGCAACTCATTTGCATTTAGCTGAAGATTGCATGAAGGCTTATCAAGTAAGTTTAGAGAAATAAGCGGATTTCAAGACTGGTAATAAAACTTATTATTGTCTCGTTTTTTAAGAACTACGTTGATAAACTGTGCCGTGTTGAACAAGATCTTGCCATGGGCACTGATGCTGAGGGTGAAAAAATAAAGGATCATATGCGAAATATTGTTCCAATTCTTCTTGATCAGGTTTGTTGATATGTGTTCATTCAATACTAAAAACTTTTTTGATTGAGCAAGCTTTGAAGAAGATTTGAATAATTTGTAACCGCCATTTCATAAGTTTCGTTTGTTTCCCTTTAGACCGTTCCCAACTGCGATAAAGTGCGTATAATTGCCTTGTATGTGATGATCAAAAATGGTATCTCAGAAGAAAATCTAACAAAATTGTTCACACACGCCCAGCTCGGTCCAAAAGAACAGGATATGGTTAGGAATTTAAGCTTCTTGGGTATCAACGTAATTGCTGATGTAAGTCATTGAATAAGTTTATACACTGACAAATTTAATAAAAATTTTGCATTTGCAGAGTCGTAAAAAACCGTATACAGTTCCACGAAAAGAACGCATAACGGAACATACCTATCAAATGTCTCGCTGGACACCAGTCATCAAAGACATTATGGAAGATTGCATTGAAGATAAACTGGATCAAAGGCATTTTGCGTTCTTGTCAGGACGCGCACAGAATGCAACATACCATGCACCAACGAGGTAAATATATGGAAAATATGATGTAGAAATCTTTAAAGAAAAAATGGATTCTCCTTTAGTTATTAATTATCCTTCGTTCTGTTCTGTGTGTTTCTATCCCAAAATTTAAGTGCAACGGGCTTGTCTGATCGAGATTAGCCTTAACAAGTATAGATTCCAAGTGAATAATAAGAAATGGTAATTAATTTGCCTTTATTATTGCGTTTCATTTAAATTGAAACTTTTCCCCTCAAAGGCCTGTAAGGGATATTATCGGCATATTTTCCGATATTTGCATATTCGTCCTACAATCCAGATTTTTACAAGTTCAAATCTGTTTGCTGTTCCGGTCAATGTGTAAATAATTGGTAAAATATGTGTAGGGCCACCTTTCAAAACAGTGCTAAAAATCGTCTTTTCACAATTTTGAGACTGCGTTAATGATGTCCTCATTTAAAGCGAAGGCTCTTCTCCTTAATTTTAATTTTTTTTGTTTTTGGCCACATGTAGAATGGACATGACGAAGTCACCATTTGTTTTATATTTTAGTTGGGGTCTAGGTCACATTTATAAAACCTGTTGATACAGGTGTTGATACTTTTCCAGTATTTTACGAAGATGCCAAAAAAAAACATTCATCATCAGCTACGAGTTTATTGACGCAGCTTAAATTTCGGTCTCAAAGCAAACGAGTGCCTTTTTTGTTCATCTTTTAAAATTCTTGGACTTCTTCGGTAATGAATTAATTTGGAATGCGAGCCAAATTCATCGCCTCCGTCAATTTTTCGTTTCAAAAAAAAAAAAAAACAACTGCTCAACTTGTGGAGGAGTCCTTTTAGCCATACGGTATTGACAGCCTCCTCCAAGTCAACCAGACAGGCACCCGTGCATTTTTTCTTGCTTTTGCTTTAGATATCCGTCACAAGTTTAGACGCGGCATGTCCCCGCCTTGAAACCGAAAGGGTTATCCGGAACAATATACATATCCTGAATACACTTAGTCAGAACTTATACGAATACCTTGCTGATTTTCGGAATGAAACTTATTCAACAGAGATTCGCCGGATTGGACCTCTCTTTGGCATGTTATCGCCATTGAACTCAGTAAAGCCGATGTTCTCCGATCGCCAGTGCTGCATTTAAGACATGACAATAAAAGTTCTAAGAAAGTGGTTAATTTGGTTTTTTAACTCATAAAAATTAATCGAAGTTTTTATCAACTTGAACAAAACTTATAACAATGTCGTTCGAGTGTGTGCGTGTATAATTCATGTCAGCTCTATTCGTTTGTTGCTTTTAATAGTAAGTGTACATATAGCGTTGAAAAAATAAGGAACTCCCCTTTCCTCTTTTCAATGTTACACGTCTTCCATATCAGAGATTTTATTTCTTTTTTTAAAACTTGTACTCGATTTTCCTTATTACTTATACGTAATACGAGCCTTTTGCTCAATTGTATTAATCAAGTAATTGCACTCCGTCATTGTCCCTGATTTGTACTCATTGATATAAAACTTATTCTTTCGTAAAATAAACCAATTGCCAATCAATAAATAAAACTCTTTGCTTTTCAGCGCCCGTTATGGTCACTGGCATAAGGACAAAGCCCAAACAGCAGTCAAAAATGTTCCCCGACTCATTGTATTTGTCGTTGGCGGTGTAAGTATGTCCGAAATGCGATGCGCCTATGAAGTCACAAATTCCGTTAAAAACTGGGAAGTAATAGTTGGTTCATCACATATTCTGACGCCGGAGACATTCCTCTCCGACTTGGGTAGTCTATCAAAGGAAGACTAAATAATAATATCGAATTGAAAAAAAAGAACAGTATATTAAAGTTTCAATGCAATAAAGATCTAAAGTTATAAACAAAAAAGTTTAAAAATTACAAATATATTTATCAAACTTATTTATTCTTTCTTCAATTCAATAACCAATACAGAAAAATTTAAAGCAAATTCTATAACAGAAAGGGAAAATAATAAAAATATAAAGAAAGTAAATTTTAAACACCGTAATAAATATATACAGAGTATTTTTCTTTGACTTTTTAAACATAATGATTGTGTTAATGAAACTTACATAAACAACCATATTAACTATTAAGATTGCCGTCAGAAGAATTTAACTTGCTTTTCGTTTAACCCTTTCCGAATTTCTTTGAGTACAGCTTTTTGAGAACAAATTATAGGGAAATCTTGTTAAAAATAAAAGTAAAAGACAGATAAATAAAAACCTGTAAAACCTATTAGCTCGTAGTACTTACAACGGAAATGTCTCTTGCATTTTTCATTATATTTAGATTTTAGGAAAAGGAACAAAATTGTCCTCTTAAAATTTAAGAAACCAACATTATTCGTCGAGTTTATCTTCCAAAAAAAAGAATTAAAAATTAAGAACAAGTATTGTGATGATAGTTTTTGGATTTTTTTTTTTAGCATTTTCTTGTAATTTTCATTAAGCTTGTATTTATGTATGTGTTTTTAATTTAATTGTACACTATCATTTTTCGCTCGATTATGATCTGTAATTGCTATCATACCAAATGTGGAGAATTTTCATTAGAAAATGGACGTGCATAAACATTCGCTTTCATCGTTTACTTCGCCAGGGGCTTGTTTCCCGAAATGTCTTTCAATTGCATTATGAGAGCTGATAATCCTTCCTTCTTAATTTGGTTCTTGTTGCCATATTGCAAATTACTCCGTAAATTGTGAAGATGATCACGAATTTTTTCATACAACACTTTCTCAATTTTTATTATTTCTGGCGAACTGGACACACAAATAATAAATTGTAAGCTTTTCGTTTTTTTTAAATTAATAAATGTTTGGAATAAAAGTCAGCTCGACATAGTTCCTGTTGCTATATTGCCAATTAATTAAAGTAAATTTTGTCAATTCTAAGCAAATAAAAAACATAAGCTTTCGTGTACTGTCATATTTTAGGATACCAAAAATGGTAGCAATGTTCATTTTAATGAAAGTCTCCACCTGCGCAAGTACCAAAAACATTCGCTTCATTTCATACAAATATACTTAAATCATCAATTAGTGGGAAGATCACTAACTTTAAATTGGATGCATTAATGTAATCAAACGATCAGCCACACCAAAGTATGTATGTTTAATACCGAAGACTTAGAATCTATCCACTTGAATCGTTTTATAACATGCACCACTTGTTGTTATTTTAAATTGATCATGTGTCAGAAAATGCCTTATATCATGCTTTAAGATTATTTTAGCGGCAGAGCGAAGTTTCTTTCTGAATACTTGTTTTCCTTTTTTTATTATTTAAAGTATTATTTTCCTTCTTTCATATAAAAATAACATAATGTACATACATCTTACAGAATGTTCTTGATATAACTACAAATTCAAAATGAAAACTGAAAAGTTACGATAAGCGGAATCGATATTAAATTATAAAAAGTTAATAATTTAGATAAATTATATATGTATATTAAAGATACCTAAACTTTTACAAAAATAATATATTAAACCCTTTAAATTACAAAAAAGTTTTTTCCAACGTTATAAATATATATAAATCAATCTTTAAATGAAAGTGAAAGTAACATAAAACATTACAAAAAAAAAAAAAAAAAACAAATGTCAATTTATTGTTAAAATTATATATACAAGATATAGATTAATTATCTTATATATGATCAAATTATTATTAAAGTTTAAATAAAAATGGTACTATATAAAAGAATTTAAAAATATATGAATAAATCGATTGTATTATTAAATTTAAAAGTAAACAGAGGATCTACCAATATTATCACACTTGTATTGAAACATTACTCGTATAGTTATTAGTGTGAATTAAACAAACCAAAAGAATAATAATAGTAATTGCCGGATTAATGAGATGTTTTATTGATATGTAAAATCTATGATCCGCAATTAGATTGATGTAGAGGTAAGTTATTAAACGCAATCACTTGCTAAGGAGGCGCTACAGTTCGCTACCTGGGCCTTCAACAAGCCTCTCCAGTTAGCACGGCCTTTAGTTAATTGCTAGGCCGGAGCATTGGTATTTAGCACCATAAAGCAGAACTGGGCTGATAAGGGTCTTGTATAGAATATCCTTAGTTATTCGGCACTACCTTCTTAGCCCAAAAGAAACACCGATTGGCAAGAGTCTTCGTGTTATTTCTGCTGAGGTATTATTTTCAGAATTTATAGCAGAGTAAAGGTAAACAAAGTTCCTTACTACTTCAAAGTTCTTCGATGTTGTGTGTCCTTTCTTGTTGACAGCATGAACTTGGTTTGTCAGTTTCGTTTAAATATGATATTAAAGAGATCACATGACAGCGCATCACCTTGCCCAAATTCTTTTTCCATATGAAAGGTCTCGGTGCACTACTCTTCACAATATTTCAATGATACTTAACATAATACAATGATACTGATTTACCTCTATAGAATATAGTGCAGTACTTTTCGATGGATGCTTCCAACACAAACTCAATGGTCGATCGAAACAAACGACACTCGCAATAAGGGCCAATATGTATCGCAATATAATCGAATTATCGAATACATTGAACTACATAGGCACTTTAAAGAGAAATCCATACATGCGAGCTTAAAAATACAAAAAAAAAAATTGGCGCAACAGAACATACGGAGTTCAAAGTTTAGCGACCATTCGTGTTTTGCGAGTCATAATTTTCCCCACATAAATAGAAGGGACCTACATACGTACATATGTATGTACAGTTTAAACCTACTTATATCGAAAAGCGAACTCAGATGCTTTCACATGACAATTAGGTTTTATTATCGAACTTTTGTCAGACATTCGCAAGAGGTGAGACCATGAAAAAAATGTCTGGGTCTCGATCTGGGGCCTGTACCGCGAAACAACAAGCATTGTACAAGAAGTAATTTTTAACTCATAACTAGAGTTTCTGTACCTCAAAACAACAATGTGAACGTGCAATATAGCAACTGTCTTAAACAAATGGGAAATTGCTGAATTTCCCATTTTTTGTAACTCAAAACAACAATTTTGGACATGTTTTAGAAAAGAATTGTTAAAATGTTGGCAAAATATGACGTATGAATTCGAAATTGTTAAATGACATAATATTGCTTTTAATGAGGTCTGAATTTTGAATTTCCAATTATGCTGTATTATCTCGGAGTGGAACTTTATAAATAATTGTATAAATTTCCAGGAACACCCCTTCAATATTTGCACATTAACTCTTTTAAAATTAAACTAGGGTTTCACATATAAATATTTCCATATTTCCGGCAATTTAGCCAAATAACGTCTCTCATGTATGTCCAGATTTTATTATCCGGTACTACAGAAACAGAATCAGGAGTAGGGGGAAGTGTATTCTCCAATGAAAAAATCTTCTCCTAAAAAATCTTCCGCCTCCCAAATCACTGTAGCGTCTTCCAGGCGATAAAGAAAGCCTTGTTGTGGATTAAGAACAATCTCATGTCAATCATTTTTACTGACATTCAAGCCGCAATCAAATCTCTGGAATCCGTCACATTCAACACTCGAACTGCCCTAAATTGTCGCCTGTCTCTTAACGAGATGGCTGAACAATTCAATATCCGCCTTATTTGAGTGCCGGGCAACCTTCCAGAAAACTGCATGGCTGACCTATCGCCGATTTCGCCGGATAAGATGAATCTGGATATACCTATCGCTACAGTTAAATTGCTACTCAAGCTCAATGCTACAAATAGTCCTAGTTGCAGATGGACTAAAAATACTACCTGTTTAATCACAAGACAGATCTAGCCTAAACTGGATTTTAATCGCTCTAAGACAGAAAAAGGAGGCCATCTCCAACATAGTAGGTGTCGTTACAGGGCACTGTATTATTGGTAGGCACGCCACTAGGCTGAACCTCTTTGGTAACGATTTCTGTAGAGGCTGCATTGATGAAAAGGAGAAAGAAACCATTCGACATCTTCTTTATGCATGTGATGATCTCTCCGCTCGTAGTAAACTGCATTTAGGGGCCTTCTTTTTTAACAACTTTGGCGAACTAGCTAATGCAAGCATTAACAGCCTCCAGCGCGTCATCACTAGCTCCTCCTGGTTCAATGGGTAGCTCTTTTTGAGATGCTGATCCTGTGGTAACGCAATCGACCTTATTGATGTAGTTGAGATTGCACACTTACAGCCTGCCACGTCAACCTAACCTAACATACTACATTTAAACTTTGCGCGATTTTCAAAATACTCGTCCAAGTTTTCTTTTGTTAAATTACGGGCAAAAGGACCGAAAATAATATTTTTATTGTCACTTAGCTGTGACACAAACATTTGTTAAACTGACTAGGAAAATTTTAATTTTAACAAATACAACGCATTTTTTTTTTTTTTGTGGTGCAGAATTAAACTTAAATCTGTTAAATCTTCATTCTTAACAAAAGTTGGTTTTATGTTAAATTGTTTTTTCGTGGTACAGGCCCCTGGTGGTTATTAGTAGTAAATACACATGTATTCAACTTCCGAAAATAAATCAAACATTTATAGTGAATAACTTAATTTCTTGGAAAAATAATACTTGTGACATGATGAACGCATCAAAACCAGTATTTTATACTTGTCCCACATTCTATGTACATACATTATGTATTCATTATTCACAACGGTAAACTGTCAAACGGTTTTGATATCTGATGCGAAGCAAAACAAGACTTACTCGATAGGATATCGAAAAATTGTAGCTTTCCTTACCTGGGAAGCATTGTCTCGGCTAATGGTGGCACCGACCTTGATGTTAGCAGCAGAATTCGGAAAGCAAAGTATGCGTTCTGTAACCTCTCCAATGTTGGGATAATCAGTGCATATTGCACTAAAACCAAATTGCGAATCTTTCGCTTGAACAAGATGGCGTCCAGTCGTTCTAGGCGTCCTATGTCCCATGTGGGATAACAGTCATAGCGATTGACAATTTTAATATGTAGCTGAAACACATTAACACTGCAACAGCAACTTTGACAGCGGCAGCATATGCTTTAGAACCAATGATTTTCAATGGAACGGAACACATTAGCACAGTTCACAGGCATAAGTTCGAAATTCGCTGTGCTGCCCTTATTTCTTCTAAAGATAATAGTAAAACCCGAATAATCCAAGCCAATAATGCGCCTACGTAGAAATCCACACCCTGCACACTTCTACCACTCTCCCCGCGGGACTGCCGTTATGTATTACTTCGCGGGGCTGGTTAGCATGTTATGCTATTCAACTTGCACGAGCTGCTGCCGCTGCTTCTTCTGCTTCTGCTGCTTTGTAGCAACTCAATAGTCTACCTTCCAGTGTAGGATTCTCCTCCAGACGTAGTTGCTGCATCATGCTGGTGATGATTTTGTTCTCTGTGTTCTAGGCTTCGTTCGTCGTCAGCATAAATGTTATTAGTCTTCTCGGAGTCACTTGTGCTGTGCTGCGCAGCCAACTTTTTTTAGTATTAACAACCTAAAAATATAACATTTCTGCATAATATCATTCGTAGAATTTTCGGTCCGGTGTGTGAGAAGGCGAATAGAGAAGTTACGACCGCGAACTCTACTAAAATATAAACGTAGAGGATCTTTGAAACCCAGACTCGCATTCAAGACGTCCAGAACGACCAAACCACTGCTTCTTTTCAACGTAAGTTTTCACCAAAAAGAAATAAAATGCATGTCTTCCTCCTTCCATTCTTTTAGAACCAAGAGTTTTTTTTTTAATACATTAGCCTAACTTTTCGGTGAGAGGGTTGTCATTTACATATTATATATGAATAATTAACATTTTATATGTTCATATATAGATACGTATAAGATAAGATAAGTTTAGCGTTTGACCCCTGCAAGCCACCATCACGGCTTTTGTAGGTAGGTAGGTAGGTAGGTAGGTAGTGACCTTACCCGCAAATGTTTTTGGAATGCAAATCCAAATCGCACCACGAAGCTCTTATGCTCTTACATACCCACTTTCTTACTAATAAAAGTACATGGAATCACCCGGAAACACTAACCAACACGCTTAAATCACAAATTCGCAGTTCTTGGGAAGAAGATAAGCAATCAATTGATCTGAAACGAACTACGCTTCTAATGTGAACACCACAACTAAAAGATAACACTTGGAAGAGCCTAAAGGTATGCATGCCACCTATTGAAATTAAAATACTCCTCGTCAATTGAACAATTCTAGCCGAGTTCTGCTCGTGCTGTCATCATCTAGTCAATAATTTATCTCGTCTCGAAATATAATGCGAAATATGTCACTTAATTTCTCCATGATTTAGTGGATGCCATATTTTGCAACAGAATATTTTTGGTGTTGTAAGGTATTACCTATCGTCTTATGTGATGAGCATTGGTGGTCGAGAGATTTTACTTTTGGTCGTCAGTACCACTCTCTTTGCTTCAGCTTTTAAACAATGTGCCATTTGGTGCAATTCTATGCGAAAGCAAGCAGACATCGCCAGCGTGGTCTAGGTGATTTTATTCTGCTGTCATTGCTTATTTTAATCCGCGGGGTCACCTCAAAAATAGCAGCGTTGTCGCCGCACTTCGCTGCGTACCTCAAAATCCGTGCACCATTTACGGCTAAGTTGATAGCCGTTTTGTTGATTGTCGTTTTTAATTAAACTACTAAAATAGGTATGTTCCCGTACCTGTCCAAAACAGCGAATATCTACGAAATTTTAAGGAAAACTACGAAATCCTGTTCCCGTATAGCAAAATTTCGTAGGTAGTTTTTCGAGAAAAGAGTAAGAAATTTCCCCATGTTGCGAATTTAAGCCCAAGAAATTTCTGCGCCGAGATCTGTAAATTTATTTGTTGTTGTTTTTTTTTCTTATTCACTTGCAAAAATTAATTTATCTTAGAAAAATATGGAAAATGATTTTCCTTATTTAAATAATTAAAACTCTTTATTTTGGGAAGAAAAACATATGTACATAGAACTGCGAACAGAGCAGAAAATACAAATCTTTCAACCCGAAATTTTTTTTTTTAAACAACATGCATGCATAAGTATATTCTTGACATTTCAAGAGTGGGCAGCTTTTGTTGTTCAACTCATTCCCGTACTTTTTGGTGTTTCTGATTTTCATTCCACTCATTGAAAATTGAAAATCTACAAATTTTGGTGCAGAAAGTACGGGAGCAGACCTATTTTGTTGTCAAAGCTGAGAAACTGTCATAAAAAATTCCTAATCTATTTTTCGTATTGTGTTAGTGAGTAACTTTTCAAAAATAAACAAAATGTAAGTATATGTACATAAAATTGATAATACAAGATTGTTTATGAATTGTGATTTGGTTTATTTGTTCTTTCCATCAAGAAAGTCCGTTGCAAAGTGGAAAAGAGAAGGTACCAGAGAAGACGAGAAAATTGTAACTGGAACTGGAAGCAGATGAAGCTCAATGAAAAACGCAAATAATGGTGATACATATTAGAGTACATACATATGTATATATGTGTATGTATGTATGTATGTTATTAATATTAGGTACATTGTTTTTATTTTATAAAATAATCTTCAAATTCGTGGGCGCCGTGGCTCAAGTGGTTAGTGCGTTGGATCGCTGAGCGTGAGGTTCGAGGTTCGAATCCCAGAGAACACCAACAAATTTTTCACGGTCCCACCTCTCGCGAATGTCTGACAAACGTCCGAGAGTAATAACTGTTGAGAAAGCTTCTCAATTTGCCTTTCGGATATGGCTCTAAACTGTAGGTCCCTTCCATTTGTGTGAAAAATATAACACGCACAACACGAATGGTCGCGAGAAGCTAGGCCCTGGACCACATACGGTCTGTTGCGCCAAGAATTTGTATTTGTATTTGTAATCTTCAAATTCTATAGTTTAATGGTCTCTAGAGTCATTAACAAGACAAGAAGAGTCTATCTTGAATGATTGAATGGTTCATGCTCCTTCTGATCACTGAGAAGCCGGTGTTCGTCTCTCCTATTCAGCTCACGAGCAGCTCTAGTATTTCTATGCAGCGCCGCTTTGTATGCCTCTTGTTTAGCTGCATGTGCCAACCGGCACTCGTCGTCAAACCAGGGGTTTCTGTACTTTCCGACAGTGATACCAAAGTTACCCTCTCTTCCTCGGGCATTGCTCGTACGTTTTGTCCAAGAGCTCGTAGAACCTATCTTTGTTGTCGTCGTCCTTCTCCTCTGTGGAGGCATGCCCACAAATTAGGCTTATATTAGCGAATTTAGTCTTGATGCGAATTGGCGGGAGGCGTTCGTCCACGTATTTGAAACTTAAGACTAAGAATAGGGGTGATTATCTTGCTTCAGGATTTGGAAAACATTTGATAAACAGCAGTGACAGCCAACAATGCGTTGATAGGCAAAATGAGCCATTCTACCTGGACGATGACGATCAAAACTTCCGCTCACCTGACCAACACGAACTGAAGATAGTCTGCCAGCCGAGCGTGAGACAACTCTATAATGAACATACATTAACTTATCTATAAGATTTGGTAAGATGTAAGAATGGCGGACAAATGGAAATTCAGCATTATTATTATGATACGTCACGTAAAAGGGCGTATTAAGTACTATGACATATGTGATCGTATAAACATTAACGTAATTCAGTATTATGTCATCCGTGATCGAGTGTTTTTGTTTCCGTGACCGAGTGTTTTTGTTTCCGTGATCGAGTGTTTTTATTTCCGTGATCGCATAAATTCTTTCGAAATGTCATTCGATTGGTAAATACCAAACGTAATTAGTTCAAGAAGGGGGAAATCAAACAAAAAGTAAGTTATTTGATCAAATTAAGTATTTGAATAATTATAATCAGCCTTATTGTGAGTTTCACCCGGAAAATATTTCACCCGAAAAAATTTTGTTCGCCCGAAATTTTGAAAGCTATTGCAAGTTTCGCCCGAATAAAATTTCACTTCGAATATTCGTTTGTAGTAAAGAACTTTAATTTCTGATTTTAGTTTGTTTTTTTTTTTTATTTTTTTCTTACTTACTTACTTACTTAGGTGGCGCTACAGTTCGCGGTGAACCTGGGCCTCAACCAACAAGCCTCTCCAGTTAGCCCGGTCCTTAGCTAACTGCCTCCAGTTGCGCACTCCAAGTTGGTTGAGGTCCCTTTCTACTTGTGCGCACCACCTTAGGCGAGGTCTTCCTCTACTGCGTTGTCCCTCCGGGTTGGATTCGAAGACTCTGCGGGCCGGAGCATTGGTGTCCATTCGCTCTACATGTCCTAGCCATCTTAGGCGACTGATGCGCAGTTTTTTCGTCGTTGAATCTTCTCCTCCAAAGCCCGTCAACGCAAACGGGACCGTATATCTTCCGAAGAATTTTTCTCTCGAAGCGACCAAGGATATCTTCATCCGCTTTCGACAGAGTCCATGCTTCAGCGCCATAAAGCAGGACTGGGATGATCAAGGTCTTGTACAGAGTCTCCTTAGTTGTTCGAGATAGGGCCTTACTACTCAATTGCCTTCTCAGCCCAAAGAAACAGCGATTGGCAAGAGTAATTCTTCGATTGATTTCTGATGAGATGTTATTTTCAGAGTTAATAGCAAAGCCAAGGTAGACAAAGTCCCTTACTACCTCGAAGTTATAGTTGTCGACTGTGACGTTCTGTCCAATTCGTCGATGTTGTGTGTCCCTTTTTGTCGACAGCATATACTTTGTTTTGCCCTCATTTACAGCTAAACCCATTTTGGCGGCTTCTGTCTCGATACTAGCGAACGCACCAGTGACAGCCCGCTCTGTTCTGCCAATTATGTCGATGTCATCCGCGTAAGCTAGTAGTTGCACAGAGTTTTGAAAGATTGTGCCTCCGGTGTTGGCTTGTGAGTTTCGCACAATTCTTTCAAGAATGATATTGAAGAAGTCACATGACAGCGCGTCGCCTTGTCTAAATCCTTTTTTGACATCGAAGGTCTCGGTGAGGTCATTACCGACCTTGATGGAGCAGCGAGCGTTCTTCATCGTCATCCTGCACAGACGAACGAGTTTGGCAGGGATGCCAAAACAAGACATGGCTCTGTATAGCTCGTCTCTATAAATGCTGTCATATGCGGCCTTAAAATCGACAAAAAGATGGCGAGTATCGATTTGGACTTCTTGGGTTTTTTCCAGGATCTGCCGGAGTATGAAAATTTGATCGATTGTGGACTTTCCTGGCCTGAAATTTTTTTCTTACTCCTAAGTGATTTATTATAACAGAACACCAACTACACACTTTTGCGTGAGGAGATATTCGTTCAGGGATAGAACAATTCCACCTGTTCCACCTACACAACAGGCTGTTGAAGTTGTGTCCGTTGATAAACGAATTATTCACGCAGTCTAATATGTACTTACACTTATACACATCCTGAAGAGATTTTAATTTTCACGTTCACGTTTATCCTGAATACACGTCCATAATCGAAATAAATAAATACTTTGTAATTTCTAAGACCGATTAGTACTTATTTGTTTGCAACTAATTCGAATATTTATTATGTATATTCAATCTTTCTTAAAAAAATTATCTCCATCAACTTTTTTACTTGTTTATATTTTTATTTAAATTAGTAATACATACAATAAATCGATTTAACTATATATTATTACAAAATTATATAAAGAAAATAATAATTTATAAATTTGTCATCTTTATTACGTACTTTTTCGTATCTAGAGTAAGTAATACAATTACATCTTCATCGTTTACAATGGATCGCAATTCATTATAACTAATGAAGAATTACAAAAACTTTCAATCACTAAATTTAGTAAATAATAAAACAACTATTTACTTTAAGGCTTATCTTAATAGGTTTCAGTTAAAGTTTATTATTTATTAATCTACGGGCGAGAAGAAGAACAGTGACAAGGATTAGGACTGTCTGTGTGCTATTGTTGGATTTTTGAGACAGAGACGCAGAAGTATTGAAGGTGAGAATCAAGCCAGGTGCTTTCACCTACAATGACTAAGCTTGGCATGTGCTTTTCAAATCAATCAAATCAATTGCATATTTGGAAAACTAGATGTTCCCATGATCATTACTTGTGCAAAACTTAATTTAAATAGTAACGAGCTACAAGAGCATTGTCCTTGGAAAAATAAAATACCCCTGGCGACAAGATTTTGATAGTATCTAAGAACTCTGCGAAAGACTAGTGACGACTTTCGGAACGGCTTACCATAGGCCGACGACATCTATTTATCAGTTCTTCATCGAGTCTTACCTAATTACTTAGTAAGGCACTTTAGAAAAATGGAAAACAGTGATATTCCCATATACATGAGAGCTACTTTGAAGTAGTACTGGAAAAGTGTGAAGATGAAAGACTCAAAAACTCCATATTGTTCAAGGCCCCAAAAAATCCATGCAAAGTAATGCTTTCGGGTTATTTCACCACAAACAGTCATGGAAGCTTAAAGCTAATCGAGGAAATAATGAATAGGAAGAAGTCAGCAGATTTCTTTACTCATCTACTCCTATTTAACCCTACCTAACTAAGGCAACCTTCAATAAAAAAAATGTTTTTAACAAAACTTCGTGACCCGTATTAAAAGTAAAAAATTAAATTATTTTAAACTGAAAAATATTGAGATACACAATTTGTGAGCCAACTTCAATGAAAACTATATGCTCGGAAATTTTTTGGCCATAATCAAAACAAGGTCTATGTTCAGAGCGTTCATTTATGGTAAATTTTGGGCATGCAAGCTATCAAATTATTTTTTTTAAAGTTTCTCAAAAATTAGTTTAGCCCATCCCAATAACTGCACAGTATTATAGTTTTGAATTGAAATACATTTCAGCCAAAACAAATTTTCTACGTCGCTCCGATAGTTTTTTGTTTTTTTTCTTTCTTACGCTCATTATTGCAATTGTTCGTCCACAGTTTTCACTTAAGGTTTGAAAGATCTGTTTTATTTGATAAATAAGAACAGCTTCAAGCGATACTTTGCGAAGCCTCCTTATTTTTCTTTAACAAATATGTATAACGATAGGCATACGAGTACAGATCAAAAACGACACCACTACATCTGGTGTCAAATTTGAATAATCTTTGTAAGCTTTTGCATTTTCCTTTCCTAATATCGTTGTCACTGTTCCTTGAATCCGTTGAATAAAGCATACAAATAAAAATATAAATTAGAATAAAAGCTTGTACAAAGTAATCAGTTTCAAAATCGTGTTATTATTTAACAAGTTATACAGAACACTTAAAAACCATTAATTCATTGCGGGATACCATTTACCATAAAATTGTGGACATTTTGAATTAATTTCTCTTATTTGATTAATATGGCTTGAAAGTACATGAAAGGATCTCTCAAAATATTTTTATTATATGATATTTAAATCATCTACATACAATATTTGGAAAGATGTTTGCCAAACTTATTCTGTTTTTTATAGCACGGTATCCTACAATGAATCTTTCTTGTTTCTTAATGGAAAATATTACATAACTACATTAGATTTTTTTTAAATTTGTTGATATGTACAGGAAATAAAAAATATATAATTTCAGTCATTTAGACCATTTTGTGGAATCCCTGAAAAGGTAGCACAGTACTGGAAATTAGGAATAAACTTAAATTGTAGTTCCAATTTGGTTTCAGGTGAGATTATTTAGTGAGAATTTTTTTAAACAAAACAAAACAATTTATTATTGTTGACGTATACTTTGCATCACAGCGAAAAAATTATGGTGCACATCCATAAAATACATATGAGCATACACAAGATTCCTTACGCACAATTCGATTTGCTATAGTGTTAGAAAAAAGTTCAGGTTTAAATTAGCAATCATGTGTAGAATACAACGCGTGGCAGGAGAAGCAATTTTCTTTGGTTTAATCGGTAAGAAGCCTATTGGCAGAGAGGCAACTCCGAGCGGATTAACATCGCTCCATCGATGGTGCACAATATTTTGATAGTACTTATAAAATATGCCAACACCAGGTCTGAAAAAAGATACTTTTTTTTGTGGCACTAACATTTTCGTGTTCTTTTGGTTCTATAGGCACAACTGCATTAGAAATTTTAAACAAATACTAAAAAAAAAAACAAATTCTATAATGCATATTTCTGCAATTCTGTAAGTTTAGTCTACAATAAATTCCAGGACTGTGCTTTGATTATCGTCTTTCTTGCTATTACTTATTTAATTGATTCATGTGCCTAGTTTCACATTTATTCATCTCACTCACTGCGAGTTCGGTATAATGCGGTTTCGACCTTTCTTGCAAGCGATATGATCGCAATCTGTCAGTGTTTGTTTTGTGGAATTCACATGCTGCCGCCGAGGGTATTCACGAGGTGACCGTAACATGTTTGTGTGTATTTGACACTACATTCCTAAATAATTTCTTACTTTTCTTACATTATATACATCTTCTATTTCCGATAATTCTCACTTTTCATTGACATTTCAATTCAAGTACTTTCAATTTCTTAAAAAATACTTTCTAATTTTAATATTTTCTTTTTTTTTTACAATACACCTATATATATACAAAATATAGAAGGATACTTTTAAAAATAAACTAAGGTAGTCATTTGTTTTTGTTGTTCTTTTAGTTTTGAATCTAGTTTATGTTGTTCAAATTACATACTTAATACGGTCGACCATTTGTTGCGTTTCCATAATAGGGCCGTTCGGGTAATTTTGGTGGGGCATTTGGTACAGGCCGACTAAAAATAATAATAAGAAAAATAAAATATATGAAAAATGACAAAATTAAAAAATTAAATAAAATTGTAAAAATTAGATGTGACTACAGTATTTCAATGACTTTTAATGAACAATACAAAAGAAAAAATTATAAATATTTAACTTAAAAAGAGGAAGAAAATGTAAGCTAATTATGTGTAAGCTATGAAGTAATGTCAGCATAAGGTTTCAAGGAATATGAGCACTCAGAATTGATGTACGTATGCATATTTACATGAATTGTGAAATTAGTGGAAAATAGTAAAAATTTAAAATAAAATAGTCATAGAATCGGAACGAAGTTGGTCGCTGTACCAATGTGTTATTATTATTCTTTATCATTTTTTTTATATAACATGATGAAACTATGCTATATTAAAAGAAATCTCAGTTATACATATCTTCGCTTTAATAAAATCCATGTCAGTCATATGATGACCTATGTATGATTAACCCAATCGCAGTTCTGCAGTCTTTTCTACATAGTTTTAGAAAATTTCACAGTTCTATTGTCAGAAATTAAGCTAGACCATCTCTATATATTCAGAAACCATGATTATAAAAAATCGCTGTAAATTTACCGTAGCGAATGGAGCGAAACTTCTGCAGCGTTGATGTCACGCAATCCCCATAGCTGTGCATTCAAAAAAAAGCTGCCGCAAGTTGCAAAACAAAGGCAGACATTTGATGTTTATTAACGCAAAACAGCTGCAATGATTATGCAGCCTTTTTGCATCAAGTTCGTTTGCGTACTTTTTGCTCCAAAATTTGTTGTTTGTCAAATTTCTAATTCTTTTCTAGAGAGATAAAATTACGAAAAAAAAATATTAACGCGTTGAACAAGATAAATTCCCAATTTTTAAAAGTCAAGCGTTAAACATGAGGAGACATTTACGATTACTCGATAAAAGAAAATGTGGAGCACATGATAAAAATTTGCGTAAAAAAAATAGTGGGTACAATCGTAAGACGTTGTAGAAGTGTTACTCAGAAATGAGGTTCCAACCAAATATTGCAAATATATTCTTCAATATATATTCTTCTACTGTGAGTAAAGACAAACCCCATTCAATTCAAACACAAATTTTAAGTGGTTATTGTGAGTCTCGAGTGCATTTAAGGCAGCCTGATAGGTCTACCATGCTCAGTTTTCTAACTGAGTATGAAAAAACTGTCGGTTTGGTTATCATCCAAATACCAACCAGCACAGCTTTTATTTGAATATTTGTTTTTTTTATATTTTTATAAGAAAATAAAAAAAATTCTTCCATACATTGCAAACGGCCACGCCAACTTTTTGAGTGCGTTTTTTCTGAACACCAAGATTTAGTTTTTCGATTATATTTACGTTGGCGAATGGTTTTATTTAAAAATTGTGATCGGAATCCAAGAAGAGCCTTAAATTTCAGCTTGACTTGGCTGGAGAAAATAAAAGATCTTCTCAACATGTATTCCTATAAAATACTAAACGTTGTTGTTTTGAATTGCTATAGGACAGGCTATGAAGGTGATACAATTCGTTTGGGAGTCGGACAGAATCCCGAAAAACATAATCCTGAAAACCCCAAATCCCGAAATTCCAAAATCCCGAAATCGTTTCTTCCTTTAAGTTTTGCATACATCTCAATTACTCATCATAATCTTTAGTTTTCTTAGATGATAGCTGCGGTATAGCAGACCTAAAATGAAGCAAATGCTTCATGCATACTCAATGAAAATCATATCTAATTCTTAGACGAGTTAAAAGCCATGCGTTGGCGCTGGGCGTCGCCAGCTATAGTGAATAGCAACTTCGTTAAACTGATACTACTTCAACCCTCAGTCTTAATGGTATGAAAAATATATTTAGTATGTTACGTTTCTACAAAGACTCTACTAGGTATAGTTTTTTTTTAAATTGTTTTGTGAATAACTATCCAAAGTTCATTTGTAGAAACAATCAAATCATTAGCAAAATATATTTTTTATTGGTTGGGGTTTGAGAGAAAATAAAGCAAAAACACAAATAGAATCTATGTTAATACCTCATGCATAGTTTTAAAGATGTGGTAAAAGTTACACCACTCCACTACATATTAAAACGAAATCATTCTCATTGTCACAATGCCAAAAGCATAGTTCTTAAGCCCGACTACATACATACATATGTCGACGGGAGTCTTCTCGGCAGCTATAAAAGCAATTTACTTATACTGTAGATATTAAACAGTAAAAAAAAACTTATTAAGAGCTATCGCGAATGGGTTAATGTTCTTGGCTCGCAACACAATGTAAAACCTTTGCAACAAATTTAAAAGGCAGCCAACATCATACCGAAACCAATTCCCACCTGTGAAACGTCTCAAAGATTTTGGCCGTATTACGATAAAAATTAGAACCAACAGACCTTTCTAAAAAGCGTACTCACTTGTCACAATCTACTAAGAAGTCACACATTGAAACTAAAATTAACTGACGCCTTTCTTTGCCACTGTCAACGCCTTCGGGAATAAAATTCTGGGAAGCTACTACTTCGAAGACATTAAAGACATCTGATGCTTTTCTCATTATCAAGCTGGTTAAAAGCATGTAACGGATCCACAAGTGTAGAAGGAAGTATCTTCCTCATCAAATCACTTACCTAACCTAAATGAAGCACAATACACATAATAAAATGCACCGTTGGGGCGTGCGTACTCGTATTCATTAATATACTACTCATTTTCAAGATAGAATTGAAACCTAGGCAAAATAATAAAACTTCAAATTTATTGAGAAAGCTGTTAAAAGGCAAAAACTTATTTTGTTGCTAAGAAATTAATTTTAAGCAAAATCGAACAAGCTAAACCCGAAATATAATCAATTTTCCAAAACCTGTCATCAAGTAAAAAACCCTTATATGCTATTTTTGTGGTGGAAAACCTGGTACGTAATCTTGAAGCATGTTTGCTACTTAACACACACCAGCGTTCATACTTTTTCTTCGTTCTCTATAAAAGCAATACTAAGATTGATCAGTCTAGATATTGTTTTGTATATTTTTATTTCAAATTTTAAGAATATTTTCTCAAATAAAAAGTTCAGTTTTGAATTATGATATGGTTTCTAATGTAGAAACTCCCGTGGCCCCAGGAATTCAAATTCGGTTACTATAAATCATATTGCATCACAGTAAGGTCGCTTTTAATAACCTGGCCCCAATCTAAGAACCAAAGAGTGATATGGAGGAAGGCATGTATTGTGAGATATATATACTAACCATATGAAAACATAGAAACGTTGCACTACGTAGTGGACGATATTTTAGACAATATAAAGAGAAATAGCTTCAACGTGATGGCCCATGCTGGCGGCGTTGTTAACCCAGTATAGGTTTCTTCTAGTGTCAATAACTTTATAAAGCAAATCAGTCATTAGTCGGGTCGATGACGCATTTTTTACTAGAAAAATATCAATTGCTATACGTATCCACAAGAATAAAAATCCTAAGGTGATGAAATGGGAATGGGTGCTCTTGACACACGGGCTTCTCAGGGTAATTCACAATAACTATTAGACATGTTGCAGGAGCGCAGAATAAATTTAACCTTTCCGTCATTTGCTGTTTGAATGCTGAGTGTTTTATGATGGCTGACAGAAGATTAAGGAATCTTGGAAGTCACTTCTTGCGCTAAAATTCATTTTGTTGACTTTTGAGGTTTATATCTTCTCTGGGTGGTTCTTATTTATTGTTTTTTTTTTTTTTTTTTTAGGGTTTCCAAGTATACTGAGTATCCATAAATGAATTTACTCCTCCAGCGCATAAAAGAAGGTCTTATTAGAGGTCTGTGTGGCAACATATTTTTCTATTCCATCTAACTCTTAATTAAATTTGGAAATAAGCTGTTTTTTTCTAAACTGTTTGTTTCCTACAATAGGCACAAGTCGGAGAACTATTACGCTTCCACCGCATTAAATTGAATGAATATGATTTATCCATGATAGATACGTTAATTTGTTGCATAAGAACCTTTTAGAAATCGAAAAATTCTATAAAAAAAAGTCCACAGGAGCATATATATACATAGATATCTTATATCAATGGTAAACTCAAAATAAGCATAAGCATAACTTAATCGGAAAGTGTATTCTCTTCAATAAATCAACTGTGACAGTTTCACAAAGAAACCAACAAAAGTATAATACAAGGATACTTATACTTCTCTTATAAAGTGAGATGTTTTAAACATTGTGTGAGATTCTTATTTATCAATTATATTATTATCAATGACGATGTCGTGTTTACATAGTAAGCACAATTTTATTCTATGAAGATGAAAAGAACTAAATCACTCGACTCACCTTTTTCCGCCACCATAAAAATAAAGCTATCCAAAAAATATCACAAGCCGAACAAAGAGATGCAGTTATATGTATAAAACACACAGAGCAAAAAAAAAAGAAGTAATTTAACTAAAAACTAATTATTTGGACAAAAAACAATTTTCTTGTTATGTTTACAACTTAAATCAGTTTCATTTGTTTATTAATTTTTTTTTTTGTATAACATTTTACTTTCTTAATTTCAACATGCTTCAGCAGGGATTTTTAATTTTTATTTTTAAAATACTTTAACTTAACTAAATAATATTTCCATCTATATATAGGTATGTGTGTATATATATATATTAGGTATATGCACTGCTTTGACTTGTTCCATTTAGTTCTGGATACTAATGTCTCTTTACTGTTAATCATTAGTAAGTTTGTTAGAATTTTTGCTGGTTTGTTAGTACATATATTCATATTTTACTCTAATAGTAATTTTTCATTTAATACAATTGTGGATTTGCGTAGTATCATATACAATATATATATATATATATGTATATTTGCAATTTTAATTGCACCACCAACTATTTATATTGTATATAACGGCTTCTCTTTTTTATGTTTATTTGTGTATTTAATATGGAGTGTAGCTTGGGAGATTCTCTTAAAATATTCTTCTTTTTATTTAATGTATGAATATATATAGATTTATACGTATGTTATATTTTTATTTCTTTTAAATTTAATTACATGGATTTATTTTTAACAGCAATGATAGATTTCACTTGTAAAGTTTTTTTTTTCTCTGGTGGTGATATATTTTTACATCTCTTATCTCTTTGTACATTGTGTTTTTTTAGTTTTAATTCATATGAAGAGATAGAGAGCGTAACGAACAATTACAGTTAATTTAACTAATAAAACTTTTTTTTTAAGTATAATGTAGTATAGCATAAACACTAATTCTTCCTTTTAATTAATGTATACGGACATTGATAATATCTTGATATTTATTAACTTTTACTTATATATTTTTAACGTTAAAGGTATGTAAACTTTATACACAGAAAGCGATTTTTTTATATGCAGAAAGGAATGACGGAAAAATGGAAGTTTTTTTTTTTTATATTATAACCACTGCTACTTATCGGCACTAGATTAGTAATGGAGGTTGCTACTTCGAGTGAGTCGAAAATAAATGGAACGGAAGACGAAGGTATAATATGAATATAGCCTTACTGAGGTGGTTAATGGTTGAGTTAATCAAAAAGGCTAAAAGCACATTAATTACTATAGATGAAATGGTTGATAGAACATATATAACCGCGTGCAGATAATTCTACATGCAAGTGTAATAAACTCGGACAAAATTAAAAAGCTATTAGATTGTAATCGATTAACAATCAATTACATTATGTTCTTTGGATAACTAGGTAAGCTCTACTTCTTTTTCTTTTATTAACCGTTGAAATATATAACGCGTACGTACACGAACATCTTATGCGGATAACCAGATAAGCTATGTGCTGCAAAATATACCCTATATTATTTTTGATCTCCTAGAAAAATTAAAACATCTTGTCTATTGGCCTTCTATCTATCTACATATGTATATATGTAGATTTCAGTGATTCGGACAAAATATTGCCCGATTTTCTTAAATAGTTTTTTCTTCAGTATGTATCTTTTTTATTTTCCCAGATGTAACAACTCCGATCGCTTCTCCAAAGTATCTATGCACATAATACTAAAATTGTTCTTTCTGGCCAAACACCCTATACTCTTACTCCCACTCATACCTTCTCGTCAAATACGCTTCATATTTTCCGACTTCAACTCAGTAGCGAAAATTTAGGTAAAACTAAATACAAAAGAAAGTTCCCTGTTGGAAAGAGCGTGCAATCACATGGTACATGGTGGTTTCACATTTGCTGTTTTTTTTTCTTTTTTTTTTTTTTTAATATATATATTATTATACAACATACACTTAGAATATTCATTTCATTCAAACAAAATGAGTACTAACCTAAGTTACAAAACAATGGACATTTACATTTCTAAAGCCATTGCTTTGTTCATTAACATTTTTTTTGCAAAACATGCAAGTGTCCAAGTACTACTAGTGGAAACTAGTATATACATCCTGGATTAGTTTTCTTTATATATATTTCTAAAAAAAATTTAAACCTACAAAAAACAGCAACAAGCGTTCTATATTGAGAATAATATAATTTAATAATAATAATACAGTTTATGTAATACATATATCTCGAGGAATGTAACTTCATAAAGCAAAAACCTTTTAAAGAAATAAATGCATCACTGAACAGAATTGCCAATAACATAGAATGGTAAGAAGTCGCAGTCAGTACGTTCTTCACGACCGTTATATACGATTATTGTTGTTGCATCGATAAAGAAAATATGCACAAGATCTAATTTTTTTAAATTACCATGTCATACCCATAACACTAACATCATAATATCAATCAAATTTCATAACGTTTACCTTAGGAATTTCTAAAATAATCAATCAAGTAATGCATTACAAAAAAAAACACATTTTTCTTAACACTTTAATTCTATATAATTGAAATTCCCTAAACAAGATTCCTTTGGATTTTTATTCGAGAACAAGTTATATATGCCATTGAAAAGTTATTAATTTTCTGATTACTTTTATAAAGCATTTATTACATTACTTTTGTGTATGTTGTGTACAATTGGAGAAAACAAATATTTGAAAAAAAAAAACAATGCAAGCAGTGATTGGAGCAAAGAGGCTATTTTCTTATTCTATTTTTTCTTTTCTTATTCTTCATTGAGCCCTATCTATCTAATATATATTTTTTTTTAATGAGAAAATGTAAATAACTATACATTCGACGTATATTTACACGTTTTTTGTTAAGAAAACCAATAAATCAAAGACAAACAAAAAAAAAAAACTCAAAATAAAATTAAATGAGTAAAAAGAAACAAAAAACTTGCCATGCCTTGAGATTCTTTCACAAAAATAAAATAAAATGTTAAAATAAAATATTAAAATAAAATGTTAAAATAAAAAAACAATACTATATCTAACGAAAAAGGAAACGAACACAAAAAAATTATAAGTTTACTTGAATTTGCTAGCGAAGACATTTGACAACTCATTCATAGCTGCATTGGTGACAGCTTGGCCGACAGCCTGATTAACTTGTTGCCTCATATGCGGAGGAATATATTGTTGTGCTCCAGATGACTGTACCACAGCTCCTCCAACAACCCGACTATATATGGTATACAACACAGTAATTTTATTTATAAGTACAACACAAAAAATAATAATAAACCTAAATAATATAGGAAAGGTAGGTGTAACACAGATACAAATAGGATTGATTACTTTAAAGTGGGTGTTAGTCATGAAAATTTTTTTTTTCAAAGAAAGCTTTTAATTTGTTTGTTCATTTAATGCAGTTATATTCGAGATTACCAACGTGAGATTCACATAGAACATGTGATCGAGCGAAAACATAGCCTATCTAAACTCTAAGAAATAAAACCAAAAAAGAAAAGACATATGTACACACATACATTATAAACATATACATGTCAGTAAACCAAATTTTATAAAACTTCTCATCACAAAGCCAAAAAAAATATTTGAAGCAACAGACCGTAATTGATTCAGGGCCTGGCTTTTTTTCTACACAAATAGAGAGGGGACATACACTTTAAAGTGAAATCCGAAAGGTGAATTGAGAAGCTTTTTTGAGACAGTTTTTACTCTCAGACGATAGGCAGACATTTGCGAGAGACGAGACCGTGAATTAACTTTTTGTTTTTTTTTTCTGAAATTCCCCCTCAGTAGTTCAACGCACTAAGCACTGAGCCACGACGCTTACAAAGTTATCTATCTAGTTCATGAATAAAGAAATACTTTCGACTTATTTGGCACTTGAGCCAAAACACAAAAACTTGGCGCAACAGACCGTATCCGAAAGGCAAATTGAGAAGCTTTCTCATGACAGTTGTTACTCTAGGACATTCGTTAGAAATTCGCGAATTGTGGGATCATGAAAAAACAATTGGTGTTTTCTGGGATTCGAACCTCAAACCTCCCGCTTAGTAATTGCAACCAAATTTCTTTCGATTTTCTGTGTCACGTCTGAATATTTGTTTGACCAATTGTTTACCCTTTTCCTTGATTTTGTCTCTTACAGGCATAAAATAGCTTCTTCGATGAGAAAACTTTTTAATACCAGTTGCCAGTCCAGTGAAACTAAACTATAGCTAAACGCAACTTCTAACTTCATCCCTATTACATGAATGATACGAAATATAATGAACTTCATGTACGTATGCATGTTACAATCGCACAAAATGTGATATTATTTAAATCTAAAGAAATACCCAATAAACAGGGCTGAAAACAAATAGTAAACGACAAAAATTGGCAGCCGTTCAAGTCCCCCCAACACATGACAGCAAGATATGTATCTTAGGATTTGCCTTAGTGATGAGTGGCGCTAAGTATATCTAAAGATATGTTTAGTTATAAAACAAAAAAGTTCTCATGTAAGTAAGCAGAAGCCCTTACGGTCCACTGCAAGGAATGCTGGCAATCTCGAATCTTCTCTCAAATTTTTAGTTCACATTAAAGTCACACTATCAGTAAGACAATTTTACAAACTACAACAAAAAAATTTAATGAAAATTAAACGTTAAGTAGAAACAAGTGTGAACGAAATCATATAAACTTTTGTTTATCTCTTTTGTAGTGAAACTTATTTATCAATTTTTCTCTATTCAATGTGAATAAATTGTTATTTCTGTTTATTTTTTTTTCTATTTCTATTTCTTTTTATTTCTTCGTTGCAAGTTACGATCTATTTAAAATTTAGTTTGAGGAATTAAAAACCAAGAAATGTAAAAACAATGTTGTCAAACTTGTTTATTCGTGTGTGTTGGTCTTCTATTTTATGTTTTGTAATGTTCTCACGTTTTTAACTTTCTTCTTTTTTTCAACAATATAACCCATGGTTGTTTTATATTTATAACATATTTATAAAAGGTACTTCAGTAAAATGATTTTTCATTTTATTAATAATAATTTAAACAACGTTATATAATTTAAATTAATTTATAGTTAAAGTTGTAATTTTTCCTAATTTATTCTTTTTGGTTTACTCGTCTAAGCGCAACAGTATTGTAAAAGAAAATTATTTCTTTTACAAAATAGTTTTTTTTTTTAATAACATTACATACACTATTTACTTTTTTATAATTATATTGCTGACGTATGGAGATTATGGAATTTGAAGTTTTGTCAATTATATTTATTTTCTATATTTTTCGTTTGTGTTAGTTACAGTTGATAGGCGGCTTAACGCCGTCTATGCGTTGCAGAGTAATTTACAATGTTACAAAAGCATTGGTGGAGGTTCATTTTGCAGAACGCACAGTGTGGATAGCAAGGGTGGAAGAAAGAGAATTTGTTTAGATTTATTTTATTTTTTATGTTTTGTATTATATTCTTCTTTTTAAGAAGAAAAAAGAAAAGTTAATTGATAATAACAAAAGATAGTTAATTTTGCAATTAATTTTAAGAAGCCTATGTAATGCGCCTTTAAGCCCCTAAAAAGCCGTGTACACTATGTTATAGCGAGTTCAGTTAAAAAGGTAACCTTTATGTCGAATAAGCGATCTAACTAAATTCGTAATCGAAAAATATAAAACAAAAAAGTCGTTTCATTGTCTATTATTGATTCATTTTTATATTTTGAAATTATATTTTCAGCCTATATATGTACATATGTATGTATGTACATATGTACATATGTATTTACATAAATTTTATGCATCGCAGTATGTGTGCCGCTCATCGTTTAAATCGTCAAATCTCAAGGCGGAATATTTTTCATACTCTTTGAATGTAAATCATATTCCTTACGCGTAAAGATAATACCAAACAACTCTTGTTATTTGTAAAATCCGCTGTAAAAGCAATAGAGGGGAAAAAAGTAGCTAAAATATGCTCTTTTTAGATAAATACATGGTCTGTATAAACTGCAAAGTTTATACACGAAGTTTTTCACAGGTGTGACTGTTCTAAAAAATATGTTATATATAAAAATACAAAAAAGTTGTCACTTCTAGCGCTTTAAAGCTGCATTTAATTTATAATTTCAAACTAGGTGATCTTAATACAATTGAAATCTGTGCCAAAGAATGGATCTGGCATCCTTCAATTGCCCTGAGTCCTTCTGCGGTCTATTCACAAGACACATAAAGTCAAGCCTCAACTCGTGAAAGCTACAAAAACCACAATGTAAGTGGAGCAACACTCACGGCTTTCGGCGAGTCAAGAAAATCGGAAATTTTCCGAACAATAAGAAAAGACAAGGGCTATCGCCCTAAGAAAATGCAATATAAAGCTTCTGACTTTCTCACTGGCCATTGCTCTTTTAATTATCATCGAAAAAAAGAAAGAAAATTGTAAAAATTCTTTCGAATGGACGAGTATTCTAACTTTACCACGAAGATTAGGAAACCTAAGAAAATCTTTTACGTTTTATCTACCATAAAAAAAATTCAACAGCTTGGATCTCCGGTTAAAAGAAATCCAACCCTAATGGTTTATAGGCGATAATATAAAAGATATTTTTAGCTCGCCATCCTTAGCACCGTACTAAACACTCTACCCAAAGGATGGTGTGCGAATAAAACTATTTTCATACCATCCCATTAATAGTTTTTCGTACTGACATATATGTAGATATGTATGTATGCAGCAATTTATTTAGTTTATCCAGATTTGGTATATTTAAATAAATCATACCTATAGAACTAACTCATTGAGCATAATCTACGCACTCTTTTACACCTAACTTAGCAACTCACAATTTATGCATCTAATTAATAATATTTGTAACATAGAGTTCTACAAATTAGATTTATTGTTTAACAAATACAAATAATTAAAAAATACAGCTGTTTGCAAAATTGTCTTACGATTGCCGTTCGCTTTTCCGTTAATTAAAGGCTACCTTTGAAACTGAATTAAAATACAATTAAAAGCGTAAACATATACATATATTTTTACAGTTTATTCAATTTCAGTTTAAAACAAAAATCGTATATATGTGTAGTTTTATTTAACTGAAAGTGTTTATTTTATGATAGTCACTTTCAATTATTTAAAAAACTTTTGGTTCTTATATAAGACCAATGCTCAACGAAAAGGATTTAACTTTATACTTGGTATACTTGCTTAATAGAGTTATCGCGCACTAAAGTGTGAGTAAATTAGTTCTTACTCATCGCCTACAACAAATGTGCGTGTCATTTACAATCCTTTTTGAGCTTTGTGCATAATATAAACAAATTGATTTTGTGTTTTTTTCTGTTTTATTCTTTATAACCCACCCACTTAGAGAGAGTATGTATGTAACCGAACTAATAAAATAGTGCATGAGAGATTAAAAAAAAATTGTACTTACGATGGAATAAGAGGGGCTGGAAGAGCTTGACCACCAGGTCGACCACCGGGCAATGGTGGTGCACCACCACCTGGCCTATTAGGAATAGCTGGGGCTGGTCGTCCAGTAGCTGGTGGTGGTGGTGGTCCACGACCGGCACCTCCGCCAGTTCCTCCCAACGAACCCTAAAAATAAATAACAAATATTTATAGACACTGCAAAATAATAGGAAAGGAGCTTTTTTTATTACCTGTTGCTGGGGTGCTGGTTTTCTTGGACCACCTGGGCTCGGCGGCGATAATCGTGGATTATCTAAGCCACTCGAGAGCCAATCGTTTTTAACTGGCGGGGGCACTGGTGTCGAAACTGTGGCCATTGATACATCACCTAAAAAAGAATTTTGATAGAATGTGAAATTGTATAGTTGAAGGATTGATTGATTGACTTTTAAAGTGAGTAAATAGTAATGTTGGGTGTATTCGAATATATTTTTCCATTCCACGAATTAAAAAATAAAATTGGTTGAATAAAGCTGAAAAAATAACGAGCTATGACGACGTGGGTTCAAACATCAACCCCTGCATTCGATTTTTTCTATTATTTGGTAATTTTCAAATTACAATTTATCGTCATAAACGAATGATTATCAAATGTAAAAAGTAAATATTCTCTTTTACATGGAGACTAGATTTACGAATATCAACCAAATGATTCTCCTTGGCAAGACAATGAATTATGTCACAAATACCACGCGTTTTGGGCTACAGTTCGAGAACACAATTTACATGACACCATGTTCGAAAATTGACTCAAGCTAATCGACTTTGGGCAGAGAGAAACGTTAATCTCATCAATACCCCGGAGAGGATTCTATCTGCTTCAGTATATCAACGCCTTCAACCTTTTGTCAATAAGTATCGATACAAAAGAGTAAAAGAATGAGAAGAAGAAAAAAACGAAACATTTAGAAACGGGACTTCGGCGGAACTTCATAATAAATAGCTACGATTTTGTGAAAGCAGTGAACGATTTTGTCCTAGACAAAATCTGGCGCAGAGAACAAAAACTTTTACGAATCGCTGTTTTTTGGCTAACAAACCAATTACGTAGCAAAGCCCTCACAAAAGTTCATTCCGATCCTCCTCAACGGCTCAGAAGCATGAATTTTATCAAACACGGATGAGTTTTCTTCGTTGCCTTGAGAGAAAAGTTCTTGGAGTAATTCTTGGTTGCGTTCGCATTGACGGAGTGTGGAGGAGACAATTCATTGACTGTGCGACCTGTGAAGCGTCTTTGTCAAAAAGTTCCAATTGGTCATCTGAGATGACTAGGACCTGTAGAGTAAATGTAGACCAAGGCTTTGCACCGGAAAATTTTTCGAACTCACTTCCACAAAAATGGAAGGTAGCGTGTTCAGATGGTTAAACGAAACTAACGAAACTAGCTGTCGACTAACGATCAACCTAGCTGGCTGATACAGTCTCTGGTCTATCCCGGACTGTAGCGCAACCCAAATAAGTTGAAAAAATCACTTCGACGACCGTCACCGAGTTCACTTCTAAAAATTTAATCGTCGGAGCAACGAAATAAATGGAGCATTTCTCAAAAAACAATTGGTACGAATAGACGTATTTTATTTTATTAACGTTAAATTTAACGAATTGTGGGTAAACTTTTTTTTTATCATCCCGAACTTTTTATTTACCAGCGTAATAGTTCTTATAGATAAATATGAGTATTTCAATTATCCAGTCCACTTACCAATGATTCGTAGAGCCTCCTTGCAAGCATGGTACATTCGGAGCATTTCTTCTCGTTTTACTGCAGATTCCGCGCTTTCTTCCATCATTTGTTGCTACAATTAAACTCAATTAGTATCTCAAATACATATAATCATATCAAAAACTTTTTACCTGATCACCGGATGCATACAAGTGTGCCAACAGTTCACCGTTAATAAAATCTTTAGCATTATTTATGATCAGCATCATAATGGCTTTTGGTACCATATCACGAGTGGTCTTCGTGACAATTTTCATATACGAATCTACCAAGTTACGGATTGTTTCAACTTGACGTTCTAATTGTGGATCCATTGAGCTAGTTTCACCCTCGGTTGTGTCCTAAATATTGTAGGAACGCATATATTCAAGAAGCGTAGTCATGTAGTCATTGCCAGTGAAATGTTTATACATTTTGTAGTATAGTAGCAGTGTGGTAGGAAGTATAGTTTAAACACAATATTAACCATACCGAGAGAATCATTTTTTTATAACAAATATGAAGAAAACATAAAAGAAAACAAGAAATTAGTCAAAGAAGAAAATAGAAAAACTACAACAACTTGGAAAAACAACATTTTTACTACTTTTTTTTAGTTAAAGCTAGAGCTGGTATACCTTAATACGTTATTATTTAAAAATTATTTAAAATTGTTAGGATAATTTTATGTATAAATGACTGACAGAGATGAACTCATTACTAAAAGAATTCTTGCAACTAGATATAACTTGTGTGAATATTGAAGCGGAGCGAGTGATTTAACAATGAAAATATGAAATTAATGGTTCAAAGGTTATTGATTAGCATTTTCTTTTTTGTCTCAATAAGAAGCAGAAAACAAACAAATTGATATTCCCAGGAAAACCAAAACCAAACGAACTGAACATGATTGCTTTTTAAATCGTTTAAGTGTGCTTAAGTAAAATGCAGACACTGTACGTTCGATCTGATTCCCATATTAGTTTTAAACTATTCATATTTGCATATATGTACATATGTTTGTACGTATACATACATACTCATGTATGTTTTTAAACAGGCTAAAGAAAGTGGCAGATGTGCGCATGTTTTAGTCTAAATATTCGTGGTGTCAGTCAAAAGACAGACAAAACAAGAAGAACGAAAACTAGAAAGAAATCATGCGTACACTTTTTCCTAAAATAACGCAAATAAATAACAAGAGTGTAAAAGAAGGAAAAATTACTAGGTCACAAGCTAAAAAGGAAAGCATTATTAAGTAGTCTATCAATGCTAACAGGAAAACATGAAGGTCGAGTTATGGTCCTGAATGCGTTGATAAAGCGGAAAGTTGATAATTCAATATATGTAAAGTTAAGGGGTAGATGCATACAACTCGAAACTGTACCACGGTGTAACTAGTGAAAGCTTAACAGCAGTAGCAGTGATTCGAATTGCAAAAGAAATACAAATAGAAAATGGGTATAGTAGATACATGGACACCCAAGTTAAACTAAAAATACCATCAATAGCAATAGCTCAGAAAAGATCATAAATCGTTTTTATTGAAAACAGTGTCTGAACTTTTAAAGATAAAAAACAAAGGTTGTTTACTGGGCAACATCTTGACCAACTGACGTTAATTTATTAGTAAATGCAACCGGTTCATGTTGCGCTGAGGTACACAAATGAAGTTTTTTAAATTTGATTGAAACTATTTTCACTACTGTTGCTAGCTTTAACGATTGATTTTTGTTTATCTCGAGAAGTCAAACGTTATTTTTAAAAAGGGCTCCAAAAATAAAAAAAATTATGCTCACAGTAATGCTTAGCATCGTCCATGGAACACCGGTTTTGTATTTTTTAAATTAATCGGAAAAATGAGAGATTTCAATTTATGAATGCAGGTCCATTACCCTCCTCATCGAGACAAATACATTGAATATCATTGACTATAGCATGACTTTTATTAAATTCAATAACGGACAAACGCAACATAGGGATTTTAGAATGTAGTAATAATGAATCATGGCATTTTTGGACCACAGAGGTCAAATACTATTGATCTCGAAGAAAACTTATTTACGAAGTCATTAGAACCAGATCAAACGATTACTAGCTGCACCAATCTAACATCAACACACAATTAAAAAGGAGAAATATAAAAATAAAAATCGCCAAAACCATACAAAAAAAAATAACACCGGGCAAAGGAAGGGGAAACTTTTTCAAATATTTTTCTCCAATGGTAAGTTTTATAAAAAAAGGAAATCAAGTAAAAAATAAAAGTAAAATACACATGTTTGGCAAACAAAAGATTAAAAATGAAACAAACCTCTTGTCCATCCTGTATGATTATAAAAGAAACATGATTATTCTCATTTTTATAGGAAAATAACTTCACTACTTATACATAATTTTTTAAATATAGGTTTCGATTTGAAAATAATAATTTTGCGGATTAATGAGTGAGATTTATTGTTGTTCACAAAATGTACACAGATAGTCTAGCAATCTAGCACAAGTAGCTGCTGCGGATTTGGTTCAGGAAGAATAATTACTATTCTTTGTAAACGGTAGGAGAAGGGGGAGAGAGAATTGAAAATTTGAAAACCTTGCTTTTCTTATCTTCATTTGTTCTTTGCTCTTGGCAAGTTTCGCTAGTTATAAATTGGAAAAGTTGCTATATGAAAAGAAATTTGTTAAAATAGTGAAATGCTCGAATTAAGTCTAAACATAAAATAAAGTAGTAATGTTGTATATATACATACATAGAATTTGTCTGTAAATATTAAGCAAAGCTTGTGCATAGTTTAATTTTTTATATATATGTATGTTTAAAAAAATAAGACGAAATGATAGCTTTTTAGAAAGTAATAAACAGTGTACTGGTGTTCCGTAATATTGTATAAGTTCATACTTTGAATAATGCAACTATTTCTTATCGAGTGAATCTCCTCCTTCTGCACAACCATTTTCCTGGTTATCTGGTTATTTAAAAAAAAACACAAAGGCGTCCAATCTGTATTACAAAAGTCAGCAATTACCGCTCTTTAGACATGTTCATTAACAGTTATGTGACAACGTGGCTCCAATGAATTTTCAACAGCAGCTTAAATAACTTTGACAATTCTTTGTCCCGAAGAAGTGATTTTTATACCGAATAGCGGCAGGGACTCGCATTTATATCTTAAGCTTTTTAAGACAACTAACCTATTGCCGATAAATTTTAAAGACAGTACGTAGACTAATTAGCACTTAACAATTAAATTAACACATTTATCCAAGCTTAGTCGGTAACTTCATTTCAAATACCACAATATTATTCGGTGCAGATCGTCATCCGTTCATTGATTGGTACTATGAAGCAATCTTTAGAATACAGAACAGAAGCTAACACAGTTGAAACTACTAAATCTGATATTATGAAACTTTTATAATGGTAGTAAAGTTGAAGGATAAAGTAAATCTTGAAATTAACCCATCCAAACCGAATTAGCATTGTTGATAAGAAGGTACAAGGTATCAGCTACGTTTTTTAATTTGCATTTGGGATACAACTGTAATAAAAGTAGACCCAACATATAAAATGGTAGCTAGAATAATCTTATATGCCTGTTGTGAAAGGGAAGAATATCCCAAAAGAACTGGAGGCAGACGAACATTAACATTTCACTGGCCTTCAAATGTGTCTAGAAGGAAATTAAAATTCAGATCAACTTGTTAATCGGTGGTCAGCTTTGGAATTTTTGGGTCCTGAAACATTGACTGCACTAGACAGATGAAGAATCTCTCAAGAAATTGACCACTACTAACATTAACAATAAACACGTGTAGACAGGTCAAATTGACAATAAAAATGTCTAAAAAGTCCACCAAGCAAATGGTTAGTAGGGTTACTAAAAGGACATGGTAACTTTAGATATCACCTAAGGAGATGATACTCGCACACTATTGCTAGGAAGACGTGGAGTAAGCGGTACAAATTAATAATGTGCCAATATCCTGCATTAGGGGTGCAAAACCAGGTCTGCAAGCTCCCTACATAATATGTGAGGGTATCATCAATAATTATAGAGTTACACGCAGACGGGTCTAATACAGTGAAAAGGTGTGTTCTCTAAATCACTAGATTTGACAAAAACAAAGAAAAAAATACAAATATCGGGCAACAACAGCACATATGTGGTCCAGGGCCTAGCTTCTTGCGACCATTCGTGTTTTGCGTGTTATATTTTTCACACAAATGGAAGGAACCTACAGTTTAGAGCCATATCCGAAAGGCTATTTTTACTTTTGAGAAAATTTTTCATAACAGTAATTGCTCTCGGACGTTTGTCAGACATTCGCGAAAGGTGTGACCGTGAAAAAACTTTGCGGTGTTATTGTAGATATTGTAGCGATGAAAAGGAAAATAAATCCCACTTCACAATCTGTACGCCATTCTGGCTCAACTTGGCTAAGAAGGAATATCTAAGGTGACTAAAAGATTTATCTGCAATCGATATCTGTACCATCTGTGCAATCAGAAAATACGTTAAATCGGTCCAGATCACTCTTCAAATCTGTTAGTGAGAATTCACAAGAACGAAGTGGTTCCTTTCTAGGATAGCTATCTAAGCTACCTGCCTATGATCAGACCGTTTTTCTAAAAAAAATTATCGATATAAAAGGAAAAGAAATGGCCGAACCTTGTAATAGGTTTGCACGTACGTAAATACATCGTATTAACTAAGAACTCGCTGCACTAGTACAGTACTACCTCGATAATGTGAACCTATTTGGTTTAGCTGTGAGTTTTTTCATTGGTGCATCTGCTCCAAAATTTCATTTTACTTTTGTTTGTTAATGCGGCACGTGCCATAATGAGAGCTCAGTTTTCGTTGCATTAAGGTTAATGTGGATAACAGTTTTTAAAAGTGTCGGTTATTTCAGAATTTCTTGTGTCGTTTGTATATCTATTAACATCATTGAATAGCTATGTTTTTGTATCTTTTTTTTACTTTTCAATAATAAAGCTACAGATCATTTCAAAAAGCATGAAATACAACGAATCTTTTCGTATCCAGAAATGTGAACCCTCTTAAATGTGAACTGTCTATGTTTTAATTAATTCACATTATCGAGGTAGTACTGTATATGAATCACTATTACGCTATACCTTCATATATACATATGTAGGTATAAAGTACACAAAAAAAAGGAAACACCAGTTCACAAACAAAAGACAATGTTGCCTTTAATGTAAAAAAATGGTTTACGAAATGATTGTTTTATAGAAATTATGAAAAATTGATAACTGATAAAAGGATGTAAAAATTGAATTTAAAATGAATTTAAAAAATAGAAAATTTGGTTTTCAAAAATGTGTATTACGGTTGTAGGAATTGTCAGGTTTGATTATATTTAATCGATTTTTAAAAGGTTTAATGAATTTGCAATTCATAATCCAATTGTACAACAGCAACATACTTAATCCCCTCACAAATCTTCAAGAAGCATTCAACTTTTGGTTTTGCAATCAGAGCAGAATAAATGAATACGACACTCAAGTACATGTTCACCATATCTCAGCCAAATCTTAAAACCACCAAGTGTCATACCACCAAACGAAAACACTTTTACACGGTGAGACATTCTAATCGCTGTTGGAAGAAATATACTTTTTACTTCCTTTTGTAAGGTGGAATAATTTAAATGTGCCATATCTACGACAGTATCGTCAACTGATAAAAACGCTAGGACAAGCGTCCAGTTGGACTTTTCCCAAAACACACACTACCACACTCGTTTAGTTAGACTGCAGATGTCTACCACCAGTCAAACAATGCACACAGATTCTCCGTCAACTACCTCAAAAAAATTCAAAAAATTTAGGAAACGATTTTTTGTTTCTACTAAATCTAATTGTCAAATATGAGGGCACATAAGATGTAGCGCATTTAGCTATAATTAAATCCCTTTTAACAACCACTTGTCTCTACCTATGGTTGTGGTGTTGTGTAAACATTTGACAGTGCCCGGCTTTGTTTATTGGTTAAACAAACATTGTCTCTACTTCTAGTTTTACAAGCACAAAAAGCGTCTTCCACACTATAAGCACAGGCACCAAGCCGGACGGGCTGGTGGGGCTAAGCTCAGGCCACTGTGGGGGTCACAGGTGGCGGATAGTGAAAGGCCTACAGAAAAGTAGGTTAGCTGCGAATACCCAATAAGCAGCCCCCGACCAAGAGCGGCAGAGAAGGAGGGCGTGGCTGAAAAGGTCAAAGGAACCCCGACGAACTTTCTGTGACAAGACGAGTAAGCGCCGTCTTCAAATAAGTGCTCCCCACCTTACAAAGTGGCTACGAGGGATAAAGAAAGAAGAAATGGCGAGATCCAAAGGCACCCGCCACAACGTATAACGTGAAGCCTCCAATGGGGAGTATATACGTACATATGTACATACAAATTAAACAGGAAATCACAAAAAGTGTTTTCCTATGTATCAATATGCGATGACTTCGGCATCGCCACTACCACAGACATTAAGACCGAGCCCAGTAAGGTCTTAATTATGGAATACTGGAAATCGAATCGGAATATACTGCTAGAAGAGCTGACGTCTGTAGTATTCTGTCACCTGAGTAAGCAGGAGTGAAATCCGGCTGAAATGGCTTTCAGGCTAATGCTGCAGGCGCCCCCGTCCCGTTAAAACCTTGGCAGGCCTCAAAGTACGTTCAATGTTTCGTCGCCATTAAGTTGGTGGTGTAGGTTCAGATGTAACATTCCTGGTTAGCACCGATCCGGCTCTGGCACAACACCTCATAAGGGTCTGTGTCAACCCTCGCATGGCCTCACTGCTTGCAAAGACAACCATGGGATCCTTAGGTGACTACACATCCGAACATTGATAGCGGCTTTGAGTGGGGACCAAATAGAAATGATTACAACAAACAAAACAAAACCAAACGAAGAAAAACCAAACGAAGAAATACAAAAGAGGATCGAAGAAAACCCCTTCCTTAAGAGTTCAAGGGTGGCTAGGTCGCCAATAAAACAGACGTCAACCACCAATGAAACTAAACGTGGCGAAGAGAATCCCCTCCAAATGGGCCCGAGAGTCGGTGGAACGCCAGCAACCCAAATGGCCTTTGGCTTAGCCCGGAGATCAGATGAAACGCCAAAGGGCCAAGGGACGACTACGACAACCCCCCTATCTGTTTTCCAAAATTTAGGGAAGCAAATAAAGATCCTAGTGGATAAGATGGAGGACGGAAAAAGGCGCTCTATCAACCAGTCAATGCGAGACATCATTGACAAGATCAAGGCATTATACGAGCTGTCAGCGATTGAAATGCGCGACGACAGAGCAAAGGAGGTCATAAGAAAGAATAATGCCTCCCAAACATCGCCGTGGCTGAAAGTAGGTCAGGATGCAAAGAGGAAACCGGAGTCAACAGCCGAAATACCATGCTCAAAGCGCCAGCAAAAGTCCACCCCCAGCGAAGAAAATAGGGCATTGCGCGTGAGCAACGAAAAGCCTGATAAAGTGGAAATTGTTTCGAAAGACCAGCAACCCGAGAATAAAGACGGCGAAACCTGGTCAAAAATTGTCAGCAAGTCCCAGAAACAAAAAAATAAAGGGAAAGAAAAACTGCCGAAAACTGAGGAGAAGAAGAAGGCAGAAAACGCTGGAAGGAAGACCCGAAGTAAACCCAGAAGGCCAGATGCCATTGTGATTGCGAAAACGGGAGAGACTTCCTACGCAAATATGCTCAAAAAGATGAGAGCAAACCCTGATCTTAAGGAGCTCGGGGAAAATGTGAATAAGATCAGGAAGACAGCCAAGGGCGAATTGCTGATAGAGCTCAAGAGAGGTAGAGATGGACAAACTGCCAAATACAAAGAAGACATGTCCAAAATCCTCCAAACGGAAGCGAGCATAAAAACACTGTGCCAACACGCTACGGTTGAGCTACGCGACCTAGACGAAGCGACGACACAAAAGGAGATATGCGTGGCCATTGAACAACAACTCCCAACAGCAGGAAGCATAACGGAAGATGCCATCAAATCCATGAGAGTGACAAAGGACGGGACACAAACCGCCCTTATTACCCTCACAGCAGATGCAGCCAACAAACTACTCGCTGTAGGTCGTATAAAGATCGAGTAGGTTAGGTGCAGAGTACGCGAGCACATCACACCTACAAGATGTTTTAAATGTCTTGAATACGGCCATATTGCCAGGCACTGCAAAAATGAAGCGGACCGCGCAGGAACGTGCCTACGCTGTGGAAGCAAGGGGCATGTAGCCAAAAAGTGCACTGCTGAACCAAAGTGTGCCATATGTGACGCGAACTGCAAAGGTGGAAACAACCATGCGACCGGAAGCTATAGATGCGCCGCATACAAAAACGCGATGCGAGAACTAGTAAAGAAGCAATGAAGTGCATCCAGATAAATCTCAATCATTGCGAAGCCGCACAGGATCTGCTTACACAGACAGTCAAAGAGGAAAAAGCAGACCTAGCCCTCATATGCGAACAGTACAAAACTATCCACGCCAACTCAAGATGGGTAGATGACTCCACTAAGACAGCGGCGATATGGACCTGCGGAAAATACGCATTCGAGCGGAAAAACGCAAACAGGAGCGATATGGACCTGCGGAAAATACGCATTCGAGCGGAAAAACGCAAACAGGAGACCGAATTTCGCCTACGCCAAAATTAAGGGCATCCACTTCTTCAGTTGTTATGCCCCACCGAGCGCAACCATGGCAGAGTACCAACAGATGTTGGATGTACTTGTAGCTGAGGTACGAGGAAAAACACCAGCAATTGTAGCCGGAGACTTTAACTCATGGGCAGTCGAATGGGGTAGTACGAGGACCAACCACAGAGGCGAAGCACTGCTGGATGCGTTTGCTAGCCTTGACCTTGTACTATTAAACCAAGGAAACAAAGAAACGTTCAATAACGGCAGATCTGGCTCCATCATAGATCTAACGTTTGCCAGCAGAGTTATAGCGAGAAAAACAAAATGGCATGTCTCCGATGTCTATACAAACAGTGACCATCGGGCCATCATTTTTGAAACAATAGAGCCAAGAAGGTTTCAGTACCAAAAAGCTACTAAAAAGGTACAAAAGTTGGGCTGGCAAGGAAAAAATATAGATAGAGAGATGCTCGATTATTGGCTGAGTACCATGGAAATTCCCAGGGGCACAGCTGAAGAACAGGCAAAACAGGTGACGACTTCCCTCACTCGAGGATGCGACGCATCCATGCCACGCAAAGGCAATGGAAATGGAAGAGCCCCGGTGTACTGGTGGAACGACAACATCGCTAAGCTGAGAGCAGACTGCCTCAAAATGCGAAGGCGCCAGCAGCGAGCAAGACGTAGACAAAGAGAAGACTCCGAAGAGATTCGAGATGAATTCTTAAAGAAAAGAAAGGAGCTTCGGAAACTCATTAAAAAGAGTAAAGCTGAATCTTTCCAATCACTAAGAGAAGACCTCCAACATAACCCGTGGGGAAGTGCTTACAAGATAGTTATGGATAAACTAAAAACTGGCACGGCAGGTGCACCGACATGCCCGACTATGATGAATATTATAGTCAGCGGCCTTTTCCCAAGGAACACCAGTGTGCATCTCACCCACGTAATAACAGAGAATGCGGAACCAATACAACCCGTCACAACTGCAGAAGTGCTGGAAGCAGCGGGCTCAATAAAAAGCAATAAGGCTCCCGGAATGGACGGGATCCCAAACTTCGTCCTAAAGGAAGCCATCAAAATCCAACCGGAGGTGTTTGCAAACCTCTATACAAGATGTCTGGCAGAAGGAAAGTTCCCTTTGCAATGGAAGCGACAGAGACTGGTGTTCATCCCGAAAGGCGACAAGCCCCCAGAGCAACCGTCGTCATACAGACCGCTGTGCATGCTAGACACAGTAGGGAAAGTGCTGGAAAGAATTATCCGTGACAGACTTGAACAGTACACAGAAGGAGACAACGGCCTTTCCAACCGACAATACGGTTTCAGGAAAAAGCGAAGCACCACTCATGCGATACAAGCAGTTTGTGAAATTGCACGCGAAGCCATATCTGGGACCAGATGGAAAGGAGGAAGAAAACAGTACTGTGCTGTAGTTACGCTGGACGTCAAAAATGCATTTAACTCGGCCAGCTGGAACTTCATCATGAGAGCGCTGAGGAATATTCGAGTGCCAAACTACCTACTACGAATTATTACCGACTACTTCAAAGACAGAACCCTCTTCTATGATACGGACGAAGGGCCGAAAAGATACAAAATAACAGGAGGAGTCCCACAGGGATCAGTCCTAGGCCCAGCCCTGTGGAATATTATGTATGATGGTGTACTGCGTATGCGAAGACTAAGAGGAGTGGACATAATTGGATACGCCGATGACATTGCGGTGGTGGTAGTGGCTAAAACCCTAGAGGAGGTGACACGAAACTGCAACAGTACCATCAAAGACGTGAAGATATGGCTTCGCTCAACAGGTCTGGAACTAGCGGACCACAAAACGGAGGCTGTCCTCATTAGCAGCCGCAAGAAGGTTGAGCGCCTGACCATACAGGTAGGAGAGCACACTATTGAGTCAAAGCCCTACATAAAGTACCTAGGGGTACTGCTTGACCATAGGCTCAACTTTAGAGATCATCTAACCTACACAAGCGTGAAGGCTAATCGGGCTGTTGCCGCAATATCCAGGCTGATGCCAAATATTGGAGGACCCAGGCAGCCAATTAGAAATCTGCTTGCGACAGTGAGCAAGTCAATCCTCATGTACGCAGCCCCTATATGGGCACCGGCAACAGCCATAAACTCGTACATGAGAAGCATAAACTCTGTACATAGAAGAGCATCGATCAGAGTATCCTGTGCATATAGAACAGTATCGGGGGATGCAATAAGTGTGATAGCGGCGCGAATGCCTATCGAGCTAGAGGTCAAAGTAGCAGCATCAATATACAATGACGAAAACCGGGAGAGAAGAGCCATCAGAGCAGCTGCCGAAATAGAATGGCAACGGCGATGGAGCACATCAGAAAACGGCCGATGGACATACAAACTGCTGCCGAACATAGAAGAATGGACCACAAGAAAACACGGTGAAGTAAACTTCTACCTTACCCAATTTCTAACGGGACATGGAAGCTTCCGGGAATTCCTCTACAAGTACAACATCGTAGACGATCCATTATGTCGTCATTGTGAAGGAAAAATCCAGAACGCCGAGCACGTGCTACTGGAATGCAAGAAATACGTAGCAGCCAGAAATGCCTTAGAACGAGAGATAGGCAATGAAATAACTCCAAAGAGACTGATTTCGTTTATGCTATCAACGAGGGAAGCTTGGGACATCGCCAACCGTATCATTGCAAGCATCATGCAGGAATTACGGTCGGAAAACCAAACACCAAGAGCTCAAGAGGAAGGAAACCCTGGACCATAAGAAGGAGAAGACATGATGTCAAAACCTGCCCCTACGAAGGAATGCCTTGACCGGTAGTACCGTAGGGGGAATCACAGGACAGGGATGGGGGGGTGTTTTAGCCACGTATACATGGCATGGAGTCTGGCATAACTCGTAGCACGGGCTACCGAGTATCCATAAAGGATTTCACCCCTCCAGCGCATCAAAAAAAAAAAAAAAAAAAAAAAAAACACTATAAGTAGGTAGTACTCTCTTTTCAATGATTGTATATAAATCGTCATAGAAATTGAACTAGAATATTTATTTCTAAGCAGTGTCAGGATTAATCAACTGAAACAGTGTAAAATTAAACTTAAGTCTCCATAAATAAAAACTATACAGGACGGAGGTTGCAGCATAAAGATTAAAAATATCTCTTTTTTTTTAAATCACGGTAATATGTAGATGAATAGATACTTTAGAGTTACACACAAAGGAAGATTATGAATGAGCACCCAAACGATTGGTTGATTATAATTATTATTATCTTTCTTTTTTTTTTTGAAAAATGAGACGAAACAAAAAAATATCACAACATGAATGATTGATGAATGGAACGAAACCAAAACAGAAAGAAGTCAGATGCCATTCAACACTTACCTCATCGCCATTCTCCTGTGTCACGTCCTTCTCTGGGTACACACCAGCTCGCAGGAATGATGCCTTCCATGAGTCCACTTCATCGACATTTTCACAGGACAGTTCCAACTGCTTGTAGTCCTGTGGGAGATATGATAATTAAAATGTGAACCCTAGCGCAGTCATCAGAGAGTTACCTTGTAAACATTACGGCCGTCAGGACTGAACAAAGCGAATGTATGACGTCTGGACATAAAGCCCTGTTCAATATCTCTTAATTTTAATCCATCGAGCGGCAACATGAACTTCTTCTCCTTCTCATCTTCGTCTTTGAACCAGGAGATGCTCTCCGATGTGAGGACAAACCAATATGGCCGGGAACCACCTGTTCACGTATATAACAAAAATAAAAGACATGGTAGTGGTTTGGACTGCAGTTAAGGTTGAATAAATGAACCGTTTATTATTCTGAGTTAAACATATAAGCACAGTTTATCATGCATAAGAGAAAGGTTGGCAACAGGCGTAGGGTGGGACAGACGGTGAGATTTTCAGTTTTCTATATAAACCTTGACAGTGTACATTCATCTTGTGCAACTAACGGTCTATATTATTAAACACAAGCCTTCTTATTCTCTTTTCTACTCGGCTATGTATTGTTTGCTATTCTAGGTCAATAGTTCTTTATGCTTACATTTCGCAAATAGTGGATTAGTTATAAGGTAATTTTTCACAACCAATGAGAATAGATTTCAGTTGATAGTGTATATGGCTGCTTCGAGGACAATGTGTTTGAGATTTAAGATAATAATTGTTTGTAATGGTTTATTAGAGTGTGCTCTTGTGCCAAATGTGCAGAGAAAGTTTTTTGTAAGTAATTAATAACGAACAAGAAAGGAGAATAATAGTGGATTTTTATGAGCTACGAAATAACAGAAGAAGGGAGTAAATTATTATCGTGAGTGGCGCTAATAAAATGTTTACACCGCATCCAGTTTGCGGCTTGCAGCTTCTGAATACTTCCAGTATGGATAAGATACATAATCAGCCCTACTCATAGAATACTCTTTATATTTGAATCGACTCTGCCGATCCCATTCCAGCTACATATGTATGTATTAAAAAATAAACCAGAATCGCTACTTAAAACACTTCAGATTAATCGAAAATTGCAGTATTTGCTTGCTAAAACTTTAACTTTTGAATTCTAAAAGTTATTAGACTCTGTTCTGATGACTTCAAATTGAAGAATCACCTCAATGACTACATGAAGACAAATTAAATCTATTTGCTATCGAGTCTTTGATATTCTTGAACTAGTTAATAAAAGATTAAGGGCTATTAGCAATACGAGGATCTTGCAATACACTAAGTTTGCCAAAGATTCAATTTGTTGCATGTCTGGTTGTACATAAGCGGTGTATTTGCAATTTTAGAGGAATGAACAAACAACAAAAATTATCACAACATTAGCCCCACTTAACAACCAACAAGCACATGTAGTATGTACCACATCGACATCGGCCGTTAACTTTTCTTTTAGTTTATCCATTATCAGTATGGGTTAAATAACGTATCTGAAATGCTGACATTGACCACATTTTTACACTAAGGCTGATCTTCGAAAAGCCATATTTAGTTGTTTTACCATCCTTGATAAATGTTTCGAGTGCAGCTAGTGTGGAAAGAGATAACAGAAGCTAAGGGACATTGCCAATTGTTCAAAACGGATAATTTTGACAGAACTAAGGATTGGCCTTCTGCAGTGAATACAGAATACACTGCTTGTATAACACATTACGCACTTCGATACTAATATCTTTTCTTCCCACTTTGTTAAATTGTTGCAATAAGCATCCTTCTAAGAAGAACTCATGAACATAGCTATCCTTAATAGCCAAAATTGGGGGCGTATAGTGAGTGATTAAGTCAATCATAAAATAAAAATACTTCTCACTTCCTATTTTCCAACGACTCTACAATCTTAATCTTTAAACTTACGATAACATTTAATGATTGATTTAACAAAATCAAATGCAATGAACCGTGCTAAATACAATTAGACATTTTGTGGACTGGAAAACACAAGCATGCAGAATTTCGATTCAGCGGACTGCACATAACACAAAACCATGAAACCTTTGAAGAGCAGGAAAAAATTAGAAGACAGGACATCAATACAAACCAAGAGCTCGGGGCAAAAAACTCATCAACGCTACAAAAGTCAAAAAAATAAGAAAAAAACAAAAACAAAAAATAAAACAAAAACAGAAAAACTTAAGAAACAAAGTAATTTCTTAAACAAAAATTAAATGAGTGAACATTTTAAGAACGATTTCATGCGTTGACCAAAAATTTTGAGAGGTACAAGGAATGAAACATATTGAGTGAGAGTGCAAAAATGTCTTAGTGATTCAAAAATATAAACAGTTCCTCTCTATTCTGGTGGGTGGGTATGTTTGTCTCACACTCACCTTTCATGATGCCCAAGTTCTGGATGACCATGTGTCCTTTACGGATGACTTGATTGCCAAGCGCTCGTGTGCCTGTCTTATTGGCATTTTCGGATTTACTTTGAGCACTATGGGGAGATATATAAAGTAAACACACGCTAAGGTAGATTTTCCAGTACATACTTTGCAAATCCAATAAAGTCCTCATGATTGGTGTTCATGTATGCCAATTCAAAGTCAATTAACAGAAGAATCTGTTCTTTGCAATACTGCTCACGTTGCCGGATATGAGTGGCAATGATGCGTTCGGTTTCCTCACGCAATCTTGGATAACGGGACATCTATTACAATTAATAAAATACTTTTAAAAACAATATATTTAGAATATAAATTGATAAACAAACCTTATCTGTACAAAGTCGAACAACAGCTGACAACTCTTGCACGACTAGATCCACACACTTTATCACGGGTTCCTTGAGTTGGGCTATTTGCCGCTTAACAATAGCCTCAAAAGCCATATCAGGTGTGAACAAACCAACACGAATACCATGAATATTACGAATGGCAAATGATATCTCACGGCGGAGCTCTTTTTCGTCGCAGGACATTTTGACGATCTCAAACCGAAGTCTTATTTTTAACAAAAAAGAAAAAAAAAATATTAAAAAAATTAAGAAATGAAGGTGAGGAAATAAAATTGAATGCTTGCAAGTTGAAATAAAATGTGTTAACTATTTCTCAATAACTTCGGCAACAAACGTTGTTTTAGTAAAGAGCAGCACTGTGTCAAACGGACTTCTTGATATATGTATACTCATACAGAGAAATAATCAGTTTTCCGAAAAAGTTACAAATCCTAATATACCTTTCATGGAAAATTCGATTGATTTTAGCACCTCCAGACAATTCATTTGTGTTAACAAGCGCTGATCCTGAACCTTCAATTGTCCTCTCAAAATCTGATTGCAATTGCTGAATCATTCTAAAAACAGAACAAATATATTATGCAGGTGTACCCACCATCAACCATAGATTTAACTTACTGCAACATAGCTTTGGTCTTAATACTTGGATCATCTGGTCTAAAGTGTTTAAACTGTTCAACATCTTTCTCTAGAGCCAGCATCTGTTTTTGCAACTTATCTCTCAAACCAGGTAAAGTGTCCCGAATATGATTAGTAAGCTGCTGATTAAGCACACGCTGTAGATATGGTGTTCCCAATCGATCAGCCATATGCCGGTAAGATGGATGACTAAGGAAAAACTTCCGTTCCGCTGCCAAGGCAGCATGAATATCTTTTCTTCCATCGATATCCTTCTGTGAACGATTTACAACGCCGATATATCCACGCCGCAACGGTAGCAACTTATTCTCCAGCACATCCCTCGCGTCTGTACCTTCATCCATCAAATCCAACTTTGTGATCACACCAATTGTGCGAATACCCTGAGGGTCAACCTCCTTAGCTAGCTTCAATGCATCTGAGTTTGCCAAATCTGTATTGGCCGGAGTTACGGCCAAAATCAAGCACGTCTCCTTTCGAATGAATTGGAAAATCATTCCTTTGATCTGTTGTTCAATATCCACTGGCTGATCACCGATCGGCACTTTTGTTAGACCTGGCAAATCGATCAATGTTAAATTAAGAACATGTGGAGAGTACACTCGCAGATTGATGGGGATATTTGAGATGCCCTTGTTACTGCCAGTGACACGATCCGTTTCAGCTTCGATTTCAGACCGAATCTCGTTGAAATCAGTAAACTTTTTACCCTTGCAGTGAAGAAATTCTCCATATTCTGCAAATTAATATGGATTTTAGGCAAACAAAATACATTACAACAAAAATTAGTCATATTCATGTAGTTTACCTGCAACACCATTGATTAGCTGAAGAATCAAAGGTCGACGGGTGACAATTCCAGAACCTCGTGGTAAGAAGTCTCTGTTTGAGGATAAAAGATAAAAAGTGATTAACGAGCACAAACGTATGTACATATCTACATGTTTTAAAGGGTGGAGAATGTCGCGAGTCAATCTTTCCAAACATCACACAACGTCATCGCAATCAAATGCTACTAACTCTACATACATATGTTTAGAAATTCATTAAGTTTACCTTTTTTGGGGTTTTCATACGAAATATTGCCTTCACTCCTCCTATGATTTTTATCGCAGACGATGAGGAACAAATGGCGGCAAGTAGAAAATAAAGCGATAGCTTAGCACCGCGATAATACGAAAGATTTGTTTTTATGATTGATGTGGTGAATGGAAGCAACTTATCATTAGTATTTTCTTTTCTTATAAAGTTATTGTTACCTCTTTTTGACCTGATGACGATATTTTTAAATTGAAAGCAATTACTCTGAACTTTTTTCTAGATATACACACACATATGTACATATGTATGGCAACACCCACTTTGGAGCGCGTTTCTTATAGTAATAAAACCAAATACTTCTCCTGCATGAGAAACTGTGCCCAAACTTCATTAAACTTAATTGATGTATCCAAGGCTCTCGTAGAAGAGAAGATAAAAATCTCAAGTGCGAAGACTCTCCCGGTCCCGGGACCTACGATCTATAGGTAGAGTTCAGAAAAATTGGGTGACCTATTTGGCCTAACCCCACACGGTTCCCTTCGAAATTTCTATATAACAGAGAGTCTTTAGAAGAGCTCTTAGGTAATCTCACTTAAGAAAAAGAGGTCATAATCCCAAAATTCTACTGCATACCCAAGCTCTTTGAAAGAATTAATTATGATACCATGTTCATCCATTACAAATCTATCTTTTCCCAAACCAACTCAGATTTCTTAAGGGAAAGTCAACAACCACCAACTTAACGGAATTCGTACCTAACACTCGACTAGCGTGGTTTTAATTGCGTGGATCAAATCCTATCTTAAAGAATGGCAATACAAAGTCTTCTTTAAATGTTCTGTATCCGCCTTTTTATAGCCTCAAGGTAGCCATCGTGTTTCTCTTAATTTTACGACGTTGACCGTATCATCGAAACCTCTTATTTACATATACATATGTACATATAAGTCTACGCTTATGACATGAAAATCTTCAGGCGCATTTCATGCCCAAAAACTTTTTAATATGGTGCCAAAAAAATGTCCTTAAGTATCTTCCGCGTAAATATCTTCCTCCATTCCCTAGATTCTATCTTATCTGTGCTGAACCCGTCCCTTCAGTCTCTTTATTGCTTGATTTGAATGTAATCTGTGACAAAGAAATAAATTTTCGGTCTCATATCGATAACATTAGTTGCAGAGTCAACTTCATTATAGGGTTTGTGAAACCAAATTGGATTTTTCAAACCTTAGGTCGATTAACCTACTCTGCTATGAGAATCATTTAAAAATAATTAACGTGAAATCACTATTAAACCACCTTGAAATAGCCGACATCCTCTTTGTACATCAGCTATTAGCAGGAAACATCGACAGCCCTGTTCTATTACAAATGATACCCCTTAACGCCAACCCACCCAATCTGAGAACTGTACCCCTCTTCCACCCTAACTTTCGCCATACCAACTATGGCTGTAACAAGCCAATGTCTACAATACTGCGCATAGTTAACAGTATACAAAGCTTTTTCGATTTTTAGTGCTTTGGAAGTCCCTTCTCAATTCCACCTTCCCTTATTTTTTTTTTTATTTTAGTTTAAGTTTAAGCATATTTAGCTTGTATTACACTCGATTTTGAATATCTTATTAGAATTCAGGAATTATATCAACCACGCCCACTTTTTATAAGAAAAAGGCCTAAGAACAATTATCGTGATGAAATTTTAATTAAAACATTAATTCGGGTCCAAATAAGTAATTTCATTACGCTTTATTATTTTTTAATTGCACCTAATTTTTATTGCAAATTATGTTCGGTAATGTTTTTCACATATTTTTTTTTTTCTGAAACGGCTAAACAGATTCTCTTCAAAATTGATATCTGCACTAAGCAGATTTAAAATTTGAAGCAAAAAATCGGAATTTGAATTCTAACCTCAAAAATAAGGATACTTTACTAAGGACTATTTCAATTTTCTCTAATCTAAGTAAGATCGGACTTATGCAATTAGATGACTTAATTTTCCAACAAAAAATCGAATAACAGTACTGTTAACGACTGACGTCTTTATTATTCTATGACTGTCTCATGTGAACTTCAATAACCTTACATCCTTATTCGAATGTTCACAATAAGAACGCTTGCCTCTATGCCCGCCATAATCTCTTTCGCCATTGAAATTTTTAAGTGGTACTCTTGTATTATTCATTCATGATAATCAACTGATAAAAAATAAATATATGTCCACTTGTTCATGTATTAAGATGACTCACATAATATAATTAGTGTTATTGTGGTGTTATTATGAAATGGGTTACTCTTAATGAGTCATTGCATTAAATCGAATTTATAAAAACAAGTATCAGTTTTCAATCACAAAAGAGCAGATAGGTGCGAAAAGTGTATAAATCTATAGTTTTTCTCTGAAATTTATCTCTTTCAAGAATTTTGGTTCACGGTTTTTAATAGTGAATAAAATACAATAAACAATTCATCCTTCTAAAACAAGCTCGATGAAATCCGCTGAATTCTGCCTACCTTCTAAGATCACCAGGATCTATTGCGCCATGAAATAAACAGAAGTGTGACGACGTGACGGGAACAACTCCGATTTTCTCAAATGGTGAAAGTAATATTGCAATTCATCAGGGCCATACAAATTAAATTTTATCTAGTCGGAAATTATCACAGAATTGGAATTCTTTCGTCCAGTTTAAATGAATCCGGCAAAATTCCAATCTACGATCTTTATGGCGCTGAAGTAAATGTGGATTTTTCTTCAGTTTTCGCTGTCGGAGATGTAGACACTGCTCAATCGCTCTACGAACTATTCGGACTAGTTGAAGTTCAATTTTCTGCTTTATTTTGAGAGCGGTAAAATGGACCTACCTTCTCGTTCTGTTATCGATCTACGATCTCTTCGGTTTTTTTAATATTTTGTTGTACCCTTTAGAAAATGTTTGACCGTCCAAGGATCTCGACCAATTTTTTTTAGCAATTTTTTGGTTGAAATAATTTTTTTGCATGAATACAAGAATTTTGACAAATTAGTTAGTTAGTGTTTTACCTCGACTCACCTTCTTTAGAATGCAACAAAAACTCTTCGTGAACAAAGAGTGGCAATAAAACTAAACATAATTTTATTAACTTAAAAAGAATACAAAAAAAACAGAAAATGGGGATTTCGCTCGATTACATTTTTTGAAGTTTTTCATCAAGTAGCAAAGAACAAGTGAAAATGAAAGTTTTAGAAATAAATCCGAAGAAATATTATCACTGAATTATGATTTACATATGTACATATGTATGTTGATATTTTATATTAGAGTAATCATGGGAAGGTACGCATAGCGACCGAAAAAAAGTGCAGATACAAATACAAATATTTTGCCATTTCCGTATGTGATCCAGGGACTAGATTCCCGCAAGCATTCATGTTGAGCGTTTTATATCTTTTCACGCAAATGGAAGGGACCTACGGCTTAGAGCGGCAGCGTATCCGAAAGGATTTTGTTAAATTGTTATGTTTCCCATAACAGTTATTACTCTCGGACGTTTGTCAGATATTCGCGAGATGTGGGACGGTGAAAAAACTTTTTTTCTGCAATTCGAACCTCCTGCTCAGTAGTCTAACGAACTAACCACTGAGCCATGGCGGTGAAGTACGAACTTCAGGAAATATCTACGCGATTTTCACCATTTTTTCGTGAAGTTTCACAATTTCTATTCGTTGTTGACGAAGTGTGTACATACATACATATGTACATACAGTATTGTTCAAAACCTAAGCAACTTTTTCCTCTGAATTATTTCAAGTCGAATATTTATGCATTTATTCTTTTTAATAAAAATAAGATAATTTTTGGCTTGCTTCTTCTCACCGAATAGAGTTGGATATTTGCACCAAATAAAAACTAAACTTTGGAAACACTACGAGCAACAGCAAAACAAACTGTATCATGTTCATGAGCTTACAAATCTGTGAATTGAATCTATGTATATCTATGTTTATATGTATCCCAGTTAAGAGGTATAATCGTTCAAGGGGAGATTCCTGAAGTTCCGGCGAACAAAAAATTGGGGTCTATTTTCACCCCAGTTGGAGTTATAGCCCTTCGAAGTGGGACACCTCCGATTTGGAAGTATAATTACTTTGAATGATATAACTTTTGAAATATTATAACTACAAAAACAGTTTTATACATTTTGAAAAGACAACTTCAGGAATCTCCCCTTAAAGGATTATAATTATACCTCTTAACTGGGACACTCTGTATATAAAACTCAATGTACCTATGTTTGTATGTTTTCTATGGACTCCGAAACCACCGAACCGATTAAGCTCAAACTTTTAGACAATCATCGGTAATATTTTGTGAAGTTTGGTCAAAATCGGTTCTGCAGTTTGCCCACAACTGTATTTTGAGTGAAACAAGTCGAAAAAACTCCCGACATGACGTTAATTTTTTTTATTTTTTTATGATATTTCAAAAAGTTCTATTCGTTTTAACAAGTGTTCAAGCTGAAAAGCTGGTGGACTTAATAAAGGCCCCATACACGATACGATAAGTCTGACAGACATTGAAGTTCGTCCGACCGATCCCATCGTGGGTGGCGTTGTTGGATGGTCTGTCCGACGGTCAAATGGATATCAAGCCATGTTTGATATTTTTAGGCGGTGCCAAGTTGTCGTCCGACTGATTGTATTGTGTGTGGAAAAAATCTGTCCAACCATCGCGTCGTATAGTGTGTGGCAAAGTAAAGCACGGTCGGACAGACTAGGTCGGATAGAAAAATCCTAAGAGCTTTGTAAGAGAAAAGCCGCTTATCTTCTTCTATATACATATGTATATAAAATTCAATGGACCTATGTACCTACATATGTTTGTATGTATGCTATATACTCTGAAACCACCGAACCGATTGAACTCAAATTTTCAAAATATTTTCGATATTGGCTCGTGGCCCGAGTGTTTCTGTGAAGTTTGGTCAAAAATGCTCCAGTACTTTGCCCACAACTGCATTTACGCGCTAGTTCGATATAAAAGGAATCAATTTTTTTTTTAGAAACCTTGACAGAGATAGAATCCAATGTCTCTCAGTTTGTAAGTAATTGAAATGTTGAACCTGTTAAATCCCCATTACATCAGTTATTCAATGTTCTCGAAAACAATCCAACTGTATGATAAACTCCCGCGCAAAATTTAATACCGTAACTTAATCTCCACACAAAATAAAAAGAAATTACACAAAAAAATAAAATCCGGGGAACGACATCAAAACGAATTCATACATACATATGTACATACACACATATCTGCTGAAGTCAGTCTGAGTAATAAATAACAACGACTTCGCGTGAAATTTACTGAAGCAGTAGTTCACTTCACAATACGCAGAGTCTTCCCGGTCTCGCTGTGATGACACATGCTGCTTTTGCTAATTTTCTTATGTTTTCTCTGATTCTCTCTTTCTATATTAGCAGCAGGTGAACAAATCTCATACTAAATTGTGAGAAATAAATAAAAATTACCTTGAAAAAATCAAATCGAATTATGCACATATGTATGTACATACATACATTACATACGAATGTATGCACATGTGTACATATGTATGTTTGTATACCCTAGACCAATCTCTGGAAAATCGTGTGCGTATTGTAGTTTAAGTGTAATTAAGAAGGAAAAATCAGACTCATTGATGATGAGGTCAGGATTTTGTTTCCAAAAGATATAAAATATATCTCTATCCCGCTGTGACTCATAAACTACAGAATCCCACGAATTGAAATATTTGGATTGCAGAACACATTTTCTCGTCATTTTACGATTATAAGGTCCGGTCAATACCGCACCGCCATAGTCGTCCTCATTTTGTTTTGGATTCACAATTTTAAGTTTCCCCTCAAAATTTCGTATATTGCTCATCAGTCAGTTGGTTTATATCATAAAATCAAGGGTCATAGTATCATTTAATAAGGCTCACTACACATAAACAAAAACTTTGCAATTAACATCAAGCCTAGCTGCTTTCGTACTGCTGTGTTTGCACTATACAGGGTGGATAATGGGTGAATTATCTTAAGAAAAATTTATATTAATTAATATCAAATTTATTTTAATTAGAAAAGATTTCCAAAGACTATTAAAATGTATTTAAAAACAAAATGAGGCAAGAGAAAATATTTTGTGAACAGTTATGTTTTATTTAATTGAAAATATCAAAAGTATTGGAGAAATAACACAAAAGGAACTGTTCAAATAAAGCAGTGAATAACCATCGAATAGTTTATCCGACGTAGGTCAATGACACTTGAAGGGCTTCAGTTAATTGTGAAGTAAGTGATTTGTATCTTCAAACAGCAACATTGATAAAAATGGCGAGTTCATGCATGTTTGTAGAAACTGAAGAAAACAAAGCGCAAAACATGCGTACTTGCAACTATAAACTGCTCATTTGCACATTACTGAATGAAGCTGAGACTTCGTTATTTGAATTTATACAAACACACTTTGTTACTCATACCAAATTTGTTTAAATGTGGATTTTAAACACAAAATCGAGAAATATCTAATTGTCCAACAAAAGCAGACAAAACCAAATAATGTAGGTCGCAGAAAAAATCCCGCAGTGACGAAGAACTTTGCACATGTTTTGCAGAAGCAAAAAACGACAAAGCGGGAGGTTCGACACCAAAACGTTTATTCACGGTCCCACCTCTCACGAATGTCTGACAAACGTCCGAGAGTAATATGTAACTGACATAAAGCTTCTCAATTTGCCTTTCGGATATGGCTCTAACTATAGGTCCCTTCCATTTGTGTGAAAAACTATAACACGCGCAACAACTATTTCGCGAGAAGCTAGGACCTGGACCACTTACGGTCCAAAAAAACAAAACTAACTTGTAAGAAATATGGAAGAGTTATCTATAAGAGAAAATTGTCCAACGAAAAGAATCTAAGCAAAGAGTTATGTGAACTATCAAAAACACAAGGCCAATTATAAGCTAGTAGAGGAAAAGAATTGTGGCAGGATCTGCCACAAAATTCAATGCGATCTTCATGAATAAAATTCTCAACCAAAAAAGTTCGACATTGTAAAAAATATAGGATTATTAAACTGATTGTCAAAAGGCTGTTGGCTATTGCTATCACCAGTTAAAATCAATGTGGGTTTGTACCAGGAAAATTAACGACTGAAATGTAGTGTAAAAGTATCGAGAAAGGATTTTGGTCAAAGCAGCAGGCACCAGTGGAGAGTTTGAAATTGGTGTGGGAGTCCACCAAGGAGCAGCGCTCAGTCCACTATCATTCAATGTTGTCATGAACTATCTAATTCCCAAAAACGCGTTATGAATACATTCGTTAATAATTAAAAATAAAAAAAGTCGTTTGATATGGTATGGCCATGTTTCAAGAAGCCTCGAGGAGCACACGACACGGAGAGCTATGGAGATGAGTACAGCATGCCGCGGACCCGGTAGACTCTCCTCTCTTGGACAACTCTAGTCAACAATGATATCAGGAGAAAACATGTAACACCTGGCGATTGCTCACTCGGAGATCCGACCCCAAATAACATGGACAAGAGTAGGATAAAGAAGAATAAATTCGAAAACAACAACAAACGTAACAATCCGTGTACATCTACGCTTAAAGTAGGTGTAAAAAATAATTTTAAAAAATGCCAGAAAAATCCTTCAACTTTGTTAAAAGGTTGTTATTATTTTTGTTCGAAAAACACCAATTCTGATGAGATCTATAACTATAATCTTCACCGTACATATGTATGTATGTACATACTTGAAACTTTGCATAAGACAGAATCTGTGGTTCGGTGAATTGTTGACAACCCCCTTTTTTAATTTTTCAGTCTCTATTGAAGTTATTGAAAATGCCTGGCGAGTTTCAAACAGGAACTACATAACAAGTTCATTAGCAGGTGGTCTAGCCGTTGCAAGGAAATTGCCTTATGGAAATTCTAAATACACAGCAAAAGTTACTATTACACAAATTTGATGTGTACACAGTCGAACAGCAAGAAACACCAACACAACAAAGGAATGTGCGTACTGAAGACAATATCGTCGATGTAAACGAAAGTCTGAAACATCAAAATTTATCGGTTGCAATTGAGGCTCTGTCTGCCCACTACGTTTAATATTCTGCGTAAAATTCAAGACCTGTTAATCATAAGATTCTGTCCAGCTAAGAAGCTTATTTTTGGTTTAATAGCACAATTATCACATATGGACGGAGACCAATCTAGAAGTGACCTTCCAGATAAAATGATGTTGACATTTTCCGACTTTATTTCTTCAAAAGAGAGGCCGGAACTCGCTTTTCCATTAATAAAGATCATTATAGAACGATGATAACCTTTTATTTGTTATTCAAATTTGAATGCAATGGATCTCGAAGACACGTGGTTCGACCAACAGAATGGCACTATGTGCAATAGGGTAACGGAAACCATGGAATTTTTTGATCACAATTTATCAAAAAGTTCATTTCGAGGAATGGACCTGTCAATTAGCCTCCAAAATTGATTCTGTGTGCTATCACTAGCTTATGCTGATAAACCAGCAATAATTAACGCCTCAAAAATCAACATTGTTCGTGTTATTCGTGACATACCGCCACCATTGCTCGAAAAATTGACTCAAAATTGGACAAACAAAATGCACTTTGTCATCTTTCAAGTAAAACAGATTTTCGATACTAAACCTTTAAATTGAAACCTTTTATAACCGCACTATGTACATAAATAACGACTGATTTGTGTTGTATTATTTCTTATAGAAATTTGTTTTGCAATTAAAACATGTTAATTGGTGTTTGAGTCAATAGGTCCCCAATATAATCAGATAGCCAACTGTTAATTGGTCACGATTCGACAAGAAGACGATTAATCGGCGAAGAAAAATGAAGTTCACCAAAATATAATACAAGTGAAACCCATCGACAGCGCATTTTAATGATTTTAACTACATTCAATGCACACCACAGGCAATGAATGTGTGGATGAAATAAAATCTACTAAAGCAACAATCGCAGACTTGATAACCAACACTTGTAACACACACTGTGAACGAATTGTTGCTAGTAATCTATTTTATTTATATATCTTATCATAAATTCCATTCGGTTGTATACCGCTGCCGTCGATTTCTGCAAAACATATTATTTTATCAACAACATTGCGTGGAGGAATAAATAAAATAGACGCTGCGGTGAGAAGGAGAATAATTCAGAGAGATAGAGATATGATACAACAAATGTAAGAACAACACAGCTGAACAACAATAAAAAATATTTTTAGGGTGGAACAATGGGATGAAACTCGTTGTTTGATGCAGCAAATAAAATTAATTGACAGAGAAAGGGGAAGTCACAGAATTCACCCTTCCACCCGTCATCATAATAAATTTGTAAACTTGTTGAGAGTCGCTGTGCTGAGCTTTGTTTTGTCCATTAAGCATATGCCGCATCGATTGTGGAGAATAGAAGGTATTAATTAGTAACAAAAAAAATATTGTTATTATTAGTTCCAGCATCACCAGCGTTGATGATGCCGTCGCATGCGATGGATTGAGGTTGATGAAGCCATTATAATGACTTTACTATCCAATCAGTTTTCGAGAAAATAAAAAAGAAAAACGATATTTGGAATTTATTTGATACCATCACGCTTCAAATTGAAAAATGTCTTTTAGCTATACGTTAGTTATGTATGAAACCTACATTTGCTCTATTTTATTTTTAAAATTTGACTGAGCCTACTGCTAGTAATGCACGTTACGCTAACTTTTGTATCACTACCTTTCCCCCCAAAACGGAATATAACTTAACCGTTTGCGTGAAATACCCGCAAAGGACTTGCTACACTACTTTCTATTAGTAGATTTTATCATACCCTGAATGTAAGTTGTATACGATCCCTTAACCCATTATTGCCGCTATAGGCCAAAGAAGCTGCTAATTTAAACCATGTTGAAGTTGAGAAAATGAAAATGTGATCTGTAAAATATGTTCAAAACCGAAGACGATCTTCAGTCATTCAATGAAATTTCCTTTTTGTTCAATATCCTTTTTTTTTTTTTTTTTTTTTTATAATTGGCGCACACCAAAGGGGGTATGAATACCCTTATACTGAATATTCAGGGCACGGGCGTTTGGAAAGAGGGGAAAGAGGAACAGAGGAGATACCGGTGCACGTTGGCTTTGAATGTTTGTATGTTGTAGCGATGAGGAAATACAGAGCCTGGAAGATTATTCCACATACGTGTCGTTCGGCTTATGAACGATTATTTGACAGTACGTCCGAAGTTGGGCTTGAGGGTGAACTGATGTGCATTCGAAGCGTGACGCGTATTGCGGGTGAAATTTTGAAGGGGAGGAATGCAAGTGGCTAATTCGTTGCAACATTTTTTGTGGAATAAGCGATAAAATAGGGAGAGACAAGAGACTTCTCTGCGATTGTCTAGTGAGTCTATGGAGCTCACAATGTCTCTATCACCTATTAGTTTTATCGCGCGATTCTGAACCCTATCTAGAATGTGCAAGACGGTCTTGGGTGCACCAGACCAGATGGGGGCGTTGTATTCCATCTTTGGGCGAATGAATGCCTTATATATTGAAGCCAGATCAGACGGGGTAAAATATTTCTTGCATCGCTTAAGGAATCCTAGACATTTTGCAGCATTTTTGGCGACCTCGAATATGTGATCGTTCCAACGAAGATGGTTGTTAATACACATACCGAGAATGGCAAGTCTTTCGGTTTCCGCGATGCAAGTACCATTCATGGATAATGGTTGAGGGTCTTGGTTTCGCTTGAGAGACAGAAGACAGCATTGAGTTTTGGATGCATTAAATTCCACTCTGTTAGTTGAGCCCCATTTGATTATGCTGTCAAGGTCGGAATTTAATGAGTTTAACATACGTTGCCGTTCCTCTTCTACGACCGAAGAGCAGGGACGTGAGTTCTGGAACGAATATGAAAAACTGAGGGTACTGTCATCAGCGAAGGAGTGGATTGGATTAGAGGTTGCAGACAAGAGATCATTTATGAAAATGAGAAAGAGAGTCGGAGACAAAACTGAGCCCTGGGGGACACCAGCATTTATATGGTGAATATCAGACTTGAAGCCGTCCAAGACAACTTGTATTGAACGCCCCGAAAGGAAATTTCTAATCCATTGAAGAAGAGACTCATCGATGCCATATGCACGCATTTTCGACAAAAGAGCCTGATGCCAAACTCTGTCAAATGCCTTTGAAATATCAAGTGCAACTATCTTTGTTTCACCGAAGTGATGAAGAGATTGGTTCCACTTCTCGGTGAGATATGTCATCAAATCACCAGTGGACCTGTTGCTACGAAAACCATACTTTATCATTAAGAACCATGTCCAGAAGAATATAATATACATACATATATGTACAAGCTAAACATATGGACTAAAAGATATGGGCTGGGAGTTAACCTACATAAAACTTAATTAGTCCTCTTTACCAGCAAATATAAAATAATTATATTGACCTTCGTAAGGCGGTCCAATATTTGAAGTTTTACCTGTTGATTACATCTCTGAATTGCGTCCTTACATTATTATTAAGCCCCTCATAACTTAAGGAGGAAAAGCCTATAAAATAATACATTTTTGTACATACTAAATACTCGAATGTACCCGCTAAAATAATCGTTTATTATTGAACTTCCCATCGTCCTGGTTTTCGTAGATAAAGCAAAATATCCGCGCGGAAAAGCACTGCTGGGAACGGTCACAAGTCATACCACATTGAGAGACATAATAAACAGCGATTTTTTGCCGGAGCTGCAAACGTAAGGAGAAAGGGGAAACGGTTCTAATAATATCTTTATCATTTAGGACCATGTCCAGTAAAATGGTCTCTACTAGGGCTTTTCAAGAACTAAACGATACAGGTTGGGACTTAACCCTGAATTAGTCCTCATTACCAGCAAGTATAAAAGACACAGTTCTTTATCTCTTTATCTCGTCTGCATTCGCGCAGCCCTCTCATCAGACAAACTTGGCGACTTGGCTAAAATGTTAGACGTTTTCTGTGCTTCATATGATGCTGACCGCAATTCTGCACTTTTGCAGTTTACAGCATATGAGTTGTATGACTAAGGAGTTGATATTCTATTTGACTCCAAACAGGCTTAATGGATAGGAATTTGCGTGGCACACATGAGGTGTATCACGATGAAACAGACTAGTGGATCAAATGTATAGCTTTCAGTCGGTACAGAAGTGTAAAGGAAATAATACTGAACACGATTCAACAAATTAAAGTAAACATGTGTGCTGCATTCAAATATCAGACAAACAACTTCCGAAGGAGTGAATTAAATTACAAATTACAGAAATTTGTTCCAGGTTACCCCGAATAGAATTTTTAAATAATGGAAATAACATCTAATTCTTATTTACTATGTTTTGTGCTGGAAATCTAACGTAATTAAAAACAAATCAAGTTACTTTTATAATAAGGTAGTGTTAATGACCTAGATACCTCCATAGTCGTAAGTTGACGTCTACAAAAAGAACAACGAAAGAGAAACTAGTAACGTACATACTCGTACTTCTAACACATGCAATCTAATAGTACTCTTTTCGTTCGAAAAAAGATTCATAGAAAATAAAATACATACATATGTCCATGCTTACATAATAATAAATAAATAAATAGAATTATACCTTCAGGTTTGTTATCGAAAAGTCATAGGAACCGAGTTAAATACAGCTGATAACAAAACGAAAAAAGAGAAACACCTCCCATAATATGATTTTGTATTAAACACGACTAATTATGAAAACAAATAAACTTTATCCGCATTTTTTTAATTTCATTATCATATGAACAGAGGTGAACATTGAACTGCTCCGCCAAGAATTTTAATTTACTCAGAACGGAGGGCTAACTCCTTGCAATCATGTGTGTGCAATATATGTACATATGTATATTTTTGCACGAATTCTGCACTTTAATACCGTATCCAATATGTCGAACTGAAAATATTCTAGGTTAGATATGGCCCTAGATCTCCAACGCACTAAGCACTCATAATTTAAGAAGGAAGAAGGAAGTTTAGGCATCAAGAAAATAGGCTCAACAAGCTTGAGATTCGTTTCAATTTGTACATCACACCTAGGGCGAGGCTTTCGCTCTATATCAACGGGATAGATTCAAAGATTCTCAGGACCAATATGAAGTACATACAGTTCGTCCTTTCCTTAACGAGAGCATGGTGAAAAGTTATCTGTCAAGTATTAACTTGCTCGTTCGAACGCCACGCCTGTGGAGTAACTGAATGAAAAGATTCATGAGAAGATATTTCGATTACAAAAGAAATCAGGTGTTGGTTTTTTCAAGAAAATCATCATCAGCGTTGAGTCCCATTTCCATCTGCAAGACTTTGTTTATAAGCAGAAAGTGAGTTTTTGGACCCGCGGCATCAACGGACCATATGTATTTTCTCGAAAATACAACCGGTGCCATCGTCACAGTCAATGAATCGTCACTGGACTTAAATGATGTTTATTTCTAGCAGGATGGGCAGTGAACCCCACAGGCAGACCAGTAGGGATGCAGTAAAGTGGCAGGGTTATGATATCTATAGTCCTGATGATAACCTCGCCGAACAAAAAGAAAAGAAGAAGAATGGACCTTCGCGCCACAAAAGCCATGGAACAATCGCATTATTGCAACGAGAAATTTCCTGAGCGCTTAATTTCATGAAATCGGAGATCATGCTTTTTAATGCCGCTGGATTTCTTTCTTCGGGAAATGTTAAAGATAAAGTCTATGCCAATGATCCACAAAGTGCTAAAACACAATATCGGAGCTGTTATTCGCGAAATCGAGATGCTTTACTTGAGGGAAGCTCTTAAAAAAATAAGTGGTCTGATTTGGAATCTTAAGATCTTAAAAATACATCGTATGTACATATGTATGTATGTATATATATGCTAAAAAAATAAAAATAAACAGACAAAATTTTAGATAAGCAACATAGTAGGGCCATTCGAAAGGACCTATAAAAACAACAATCATGTACATAAAGTTAATGGGAAACTATAGATAGTATGATTAAAAAAAAAATATATATATAGACACCTTCATCTAAGCTTTTTAATAGAATTTATCAAATTCTCTACCCCTGTTAAAGACCTGAAGGTCTCGCTAGCTACAACAGGAATGTTATATTTTGACCTTTTATCCAGTTATTTATTATCGTTATCGTTACAATGTGAATTGCCCCGCAGTGCACATTTTCTTGTTGGAATGTTTTGTTTACGAGTATACATGAGGCGTTTATTTTTCAACGATTGAAAATACTGCAGCGTCGACTTACTTAATTGCTGAGTAGATTAAATGTTGGTTGCTTTAATTTTCAAATTAGTTTTGATAACATAGAGGCTTTACAGGATGCTTTGAGTATAGCAAGTTTGGCATTTGAACAAAGTGCTTCCGTAATTTAGACATTTTATGAAAATGGATTATCTATTGGGTTCTTCGTGTTTAATGCAAATAACATTTTCACAAGACTGTGTATGCGAAAAACACTGATATTGACATTTTGAAAATCATTGAAAACATCGACTACGTACATTTATAAGTGAATTTGGCATTCCAAATAAACACAACAGTGTTGGTCAAAGATGACCAACGAAACAAAACAAATAAAAAAACCAATCAACCACGATTGATTTCTAAGGGGAATTGTTGGCCCTGATTGTGAGGGAGGACAATCCCGGATACTCTACAACCATGAAATCTACAAGGGGGAACAATTGGTGTTCCTGCAAAAATTAAGCTCGGTAGACTTCGATGAACTGGGAACCTAGCTAGGATGAGCGAAAAGGACCCTGTTCGGAAAATCCTTTGTGGCAGATTAAATGGGCTACGACAGAGGGGCAACTATGTTTACTCTGGAAGGATGTCGTGAACCGGGACACCCGAAAGAAATGGATAACATTGACTCAAAATCAGGACCGGTGGAGAGTAATGCTAAGAGAGGCCAGGGCCGTTTTTAATAAATGCCGTAATGCGCTAGTCTTAAGTCGAAAAAAAATATATTCAAGCACATGTCAAAATTTTCGCTGCAATATTAGGAAGGCATTGTATTTGGAACTCGTCAGTTCAGATTCATCTTATACATATCTACATTTTCTTTTAAATAAAGGAATAGCTGGTTCCGAATAGGGCCTTTAAAAAAATACATATACTTGTCGCAAAAGACCGTATGTAACCCAGGGTCTAGCTTCTCTCGACAATTCGTGTAATATTTTTTCACACAAATGGAACTGTACTTCGCCAGTTTAGAGCCATATCCCGAAGGTTTTTTTAAAAAAAAAAAAAAAGTTCACGAGAGGTGGGACCGTGAAAAAACTTCTAGGATTAGAACCTCGAACCTCCCGCTCAGTAATCCAACCCACTAACCACCGATCCACGGTGTTCACAACCGAGTAGTTTTGCGAAGAAAATAAACAAAAAAATATGAAAATGCTTTTATAACGTGGGCGTATTTACGAGTATACATTTTGTATCGCAAACTTCTGGAACATATTTCGTTGAAAATTGCCGTTTTAACTTCGGTCCCAAAACGGTCAGAACGCTTTTAAGTTTCAAGTTCCATAATTTTTCTATAACAAACTATTGATTAAAAGAAAAGCTGAACAAAGATGAGTTTAGTGATGTAGAAGAAAGTGTAAGATAATTTTATAATTTGATATGTTGTAACGTGGGAGTGCAGTGAATTATATAATCCATGGCGAAAAGAAAAACAGACAAGGACAATTTTAATTACAATCATGCAATAGCAATACCTACAGTCTAAGAGTGAATACGATACGTCTGCAGTATTTTACGGAATATGGACTTGATGTCGCCAAGAGAAATTGTCTTTAAAGATGAAGATTAAGTTGTACAAGTACAAGTGCTCAATTTAATTTCAATCTCTAACATTTCAAGAGTGTTATAAACTCGCAAAAAGTAGTGCAAAACTGAAGTGTTGTGGTAATGTCCAATTAATCTGAATTTCGTATCAGATTTTTCAACGAAAACATCCTTGTTGCAGAAGTCAATATATGAATCTAATCAAAATGCGGCTATTATTAAAATTTATGTCTATTGTGTTACGCAGCACGAGTCCGACAAAATATATAGCCATCATATTATCAGAAATTCCATGCGATAAACAAGAGTGCTTATGTCCCCAAAGAATGTCTGTTTGGTCCTGCGAAGATGGAGAATGATGCTCTGTTACTGGCCTGTGATACCGAAATATAGAAGCCAAGCATACACAGCCCATGAAACAATCGCCATTTCGAAGCCCGTTATTTTATGTAGAGTAATTTTTCCGACCCTGAGCAGCTTAAGAAGATTGTCTGCCAAGAAATGGCAACATATTAAACAAATGCCATAAAAAGCGATCAAATATACATGAATTTGGTAGACATCATTTTCTAGATAACAAATTTTCAAGGAACAAAAATAAGATTAAAAGTTTATTTTATTTATGACTAGTGGGTATCCGACATGCGTTGCTGCGCAGTTGTTAAAATGTAGTTGTGGGCAAACTACTGGACCAATTTTGACCAATCTTCACAGAAACACTCTCGGGCCAATATTGAAGATTGCCTAAAAATTTGAGCTCAATCGGTGAGGTGGTTTCAGAGTCTATAGCATATGTACAAACATAGGTCATAGGTATATTGATATAAGAAGATAAGCGGCTTTTCTCTTATAGGGCCCATACACAATACGATTTGTCTATCCGACTTAGTCTGTCCGACCGTGCTTTACTTTGCCACACACTATACGACGGTTGGACAGATTTTACCACATAAGATACAATCAGTCGGACGACAACTTGGCACCGCCTCAAAATATCAAACACTAATTGATATCCATCCGACCTTCGGACAGACCGTCTAACAGACCATCCAACAACGACACACACGATGGGATCGGTCGGGCCGGACGGACTTCAATGTCTGTCAGACTTATCGTATCGTGTGTGGGGCCTATTATTAGGACTACCAGCTAAAAATGTTAGCTTAATCGGTTCTGTGGTTTCGGAGTCCATAGAAAACATACAAACATAGGCACATTAAGTTTTATATACATACATATGTACATACATATAGGTGTGTATAGAAGATTTCGTTAAAAGTTATTCACAAATAATTTTAGGAACTTTATTGAAGCTCACCCTGTAAATGAGTTTATATGTACATGCATATGTATGTATGTATGTATAGTTTTTAGAATTAAGTAGATAAGAACCACAATTATTAGAAACTAAAGTACAACTATTACCCAAAACCCCTGAGTACAAGTGCCCAATAAATAAATCGCATACTAAAACCTACAAAACAATGTAGAATGTATGTTAATACATACATGCATTTCATTACTGCGCCTACATCCTTCAAAACAAAATGACAATTAAGAATTCCAATTACGTGAAAACATCAACCTGCCTCCGTTAAAATTATTTATTTACTACTACTTTTACGTCATAACATCTAATTACAGTCTTCATGAATGAATAAGTAAATAGGTCATTGACATAAGGAACAAATACCACTCTCCTTAGTATATGTATGTGTAATAACTCCAACTTGCTCATTGAATTGGGAAATATTATGAAACTCTTCCCCAAACTTCTAATAATACATTAACTTCTCCAAGAATATGTCTCCACATCCTACGAGCACCCATTAACCACTTCAAACTTAAGAAGGACGTCCCCCTAATCAATAAAGTAGTAGAATAAAAAAAAGGACAGGATCTCTACTCATTCCTCTTGCCCCCCTTTTGCGTTGGCGTAACGCGAACGAGACATCCATGTTACCCTTTTTCTCTTCAAAGGATTTAGGTCGAGGGTAATCGTCTCTCGTTGTATTAATTCAATGTGGGTCGCTTGTTCTGATGAAAAGTCCCACATAAAATTTTTAACAGAATTACGATTGGTTACTCTCTTATCTATTGGTTATAGAAAATTCAATTTTGTTTGATATAAAATTAAATTATGAATTGGATAAGATAAAATAAAAAACACAACAATAAAAAACAGTGGTTAGTGTTACACAATTTTCCACATAGAGAGAAAAATTGATTTTTCCTTGTGGGGTTGGCAGAACAGAAAATGGGAAAGAAATCAGGCTGCGTTGTTTCCTCTTAACAGCAACACCGCCTAAATGTTTACAAAACAAGGTTAAACAAAAGATTTACTCTCTCTCTCAACATATATTTGGGATTCTTCACTGGTGGAGCAGGTAATGGTATACAGAACCTACTGAAAGGTCAACACTCACTAGAGTAAGAACAAAAAATGTTTAATGCGGACATGACTTCTAAAAAAAGAATTCGGCGAATAAAAAAAAAATATCTCAAATAAACAAACAAAAGAGACAAGGAATGAAAAAATGATAAAAGTTGTAGAATAAGAGGAAACAAATTGATAAATAAACTGCCAGCTCTCTATCGATTTCTGTGTTCATTCATACACATAAACTAAATCATTTTGAAAGCGAGAGAACCGTCGTCGAGAGAAAGAGAGTAAATGTGTTAGTATCGGAGGAGTATCTCGCGCAGTGTTCACTGGTGCTGAGAAAATCTCTACATTTGGTTTCCTTTTTTAAAAACAAAGAAAAAATTCATTCAATACAGGAGAAGAATTTTCCAAAGAAATATTGATCTTGGAAACCTAGGACATTTCCGACAAGTACCTGAAAGAGGGAATCTATTGCATTCTTAGTATTATTATCAGTTGCTTAAATTTAATGGTCACAAACATTTCTTGAACAGTTTTCCTTCTCAATAAGCAAAATTATAATATGGCAGATAGAAGAGTTTTTGTTTGATCAGCAAGGACGACATGAATAGGTGTATGTATCTAGGGATACCTTATCCGACATCATAAGCATAACTTAAGATACATAGTTGGTCAATATTTGAGTGCGCTAATTTACGTGCTTAAAATATACATTATTATATATTAATTAATATAATTAATTTCAAATAACTACAACAGTAGGTCATCGATCAATAGCCCTGCTGATAGCACTTACATTTGCAGACGGTTTAGGAAGAAAAATCCGCTCTGTGCACATGCACTTGAAATATTTTTTTTTTTTTTAGAGAAATGCTCTTCAGTCTGTCCGCCAATTTATCTTTGTTTATGATTTTAACACAAGTTAAAATAATAACATGGGTGTGATTGTCGTACAAGCAAGGGTCACCGTGATTTTTTTATTTTTTTGTATATATGTACATACATATATGTACATCGTATAAGTCTATCGATCCAACTATGATGTTCAATGCCCGGTGTTCAATGCATATCATAAAAAAAGAACTCTTTGAGTTGAATTCCAAAAGCAACTATGACTCATTTTGCAAAAAAAATTCCAAAGAACTGAACTTAAAACTAATTAAAAATCATAGCTATAGATTCATTACATAGCAAAAATGTTCTCCCTTACGACTTTTGAAGAACTTCCTTTTGTTACTAAAAAGATAACCAATGTCGATTCAATAATGCAGAAATTACATACACTGTATCAGTTTTCATATGTCTGACCGTAGGCTCCCCTTGTTTTAAAAAAAATCAAGTTAAATCGAAGTACATACATATGTATGTACTTATGTATGTATGTAGGCATATTATAAATTCATGTATGTGTATATTGAGCAAAACATTTTATATTCCTGACTGAAAAAACAATCACGTTTTAGCTCCTGGTTTACACAAAAATGCAATTTTTTAGACTTCGAGGTACTAAGCTTTTCTGATTAATTATAATATTGTATATGTATATACAGTGGACTCTCCCTAAGTTGAACTCTCCCTAACTCGGATTTCTCTTTAACTTGAATTTTTTCGCCATATTTTAGCATTCCTATTTTTTATTTATTTTTCTTGTTAACTTTTTTAAATTATGTTAACCTTTTTTTTTTATTAAATAAACGCTTTAAAACAAAAAAAATTGTTTCTCTCTCTAACTCGAATTTTTCCAAAACTCCCTCTAACTCGAACAAATCATGGTATCCCGTGAAAATTCGACTTAGGGGGAGTCCACTGTGTGTATATTCGAAATTTGGTATAGTGGTAAAAACTTTTGTCAAGACATTTGGTTGTTCTTAATAGTCTGAATATAGCCAGTCAAAAACATTTTACTGCAGGTTATATAATGATTAATTCATGCTCTTAAATTTCATTTAATTGCAGAGAAAAATCTCCAAGATTACAATACATTTATCCGAAAAAATGTGGTGGAATAACCAATAAAGGGCATCCATTATTTCTTCGGTGTTTAAGGAAAGGTGGTTTACAAATTGATCACTGATCAATCTCTGTACATAAGAAATACATACATCTATTGAGAGAATCAGGGTATCTACCCCCTTTGTAGCATATTTTTATTGAATCGACGATTTAGGCATATATTCATTGCAAAACTTATACATATGTATATATGTAGATTCCTCAACAAAACTCCATAAACTTAGTGTTAAAAACAAATGTAAAAATATGTATCTACGTTGACTCAATCACATCCGTAATGGAAATAAGACTATCCCTCTATGAGGACGTAAAAAAATTAATGATAAAATATAAGTATTTTAAAACTCATGTTTGCTGTAGAAATCCTTAATTTATTATGCAATAAAAAATTTAGAATTCCACAAGGGATACATGACCGAAAATTTTCAATTGTTGGTAATAATTCCTTGGCGCGTTGTCGCCACCCACTTGCCACTCTAATTATTTTTTTCGTTTGACCTACTTTAATTTAAAAAAAAAAGTATAATAATCCTCGTTGGCCAAAAAAATAGCCCCTTGAAAGAACTTATAAATTTGATTTTTTATCGCATTCTAAGTAAGCTTTTATCCAAGCAAATCCTTCGAATACGTAACACTTGTCATTTACAACATCCCGAAATATCACTCGAAACATTTTCACAGGATATTCTTTCATCTTTAAAAGGAAATTTTCCCTTTCGAACTTCCACAGAACACTGTTATGTTCATGACTCAAAACCATCACTCCCTCTTCTTTTATCTGTGATTTTCTCTTTCGCACTTACTCACACACCGCCCCATTGTCATTTTGACATTTCTCAAGAAAAAAAAAAAACAACTGACATGGACATCTCTGCAAATCGATTGCCAGAGAGCACTGTCGCACTAACACTATCAAATCCAGCATGTAGTATGTACACGACGTTCACTGTGTATGTCGCATTGATTTTTCTATCGTGAAAATTTTCCTTCATTGATTGACCAAGAAAATATCCTCACACCCATTTAAATCCAATGAATTTTTCTAATCAAACTTTTCCACTTACTTTCCAACAAAATTCTCCAGTACAGACGATTTTCCTGCCGACTGTCCGCCCACTACTGCAATCTGTGGCAAATCCAACTGCATATGCACACCCAGTTGGGTGAATGCATCCTGCAGCTTATTAACAATCGGAATCAGAGTATCCATCGTTCCGGATGAGTATTTGCACACACTTTTCCAGCGGACGAGAGAAGGAGTTCTTTCCGGAAAAGTGTGATGCCCTAAAAAGATTTGTTCTTCTCTGGTGCTGGCTTAGTGCTTATTCTTTGTGCAATGGGTTTATAGTGTTCTTTTCACTTCTTTAAAGCCCGTGTCAGACCGCCGCGACCTGGCTCCCGATTCTGATGTACTTTACTTGACGAAAACACGAAGAAAACTACGCGATTATCAACCCGAGGGAAATTTCTTTCGAATCGTTTCTTTCAAAAATTTTGCAACACTATTTGTCTCCCCACCGACTATATAGCTGATCTTTTCTATGCGCAATAGTTATATCTGCGACTGCGTTTAATCATCGATAGACGACAAATGCCAAAAATTAAAAAAGGGTGTCCGACGACTTATTTTATTTTCACGCACTGCCACCTGTGCCTCCGTTAAACGAGAAAAGTCAATCCTAGTTTTAGCGACTTTTCTTTGGAATGTAAGACGTTTGTTTAAATGCAACGCGAAACACGGAAAATTTAACGCATAATTGCCGGTGCAGTTTTCGTATAGGATTGCTAATAGAATAAATATTTATGACTGAAAAGAGCGAAGACAAGAACACAGATACGATTTTTTGACTGCTTAATTTGGTGTCATTGACTGAAAGGAGATGGCACTATATTGATTAGAAAAACTAAATCTACTACAGTGTTAAGAATGGTGATGCCAAGTTTCAAGTAACCGTCGGTGGTCATAACTTGCCCATTTAAAGAAACTTTAACCAACAATTAAAAGATCAGAATTGGGAACGACCGAGTGTTGTCGTTAGTTAAATCCATCAAAGCAAATGCACTATATCAAAACAATATTTCATTGTTGTACAATAATTTCATTTCACCATTGGCCTTTGTAATTGTCCACTGTAATCAGTTGTTGCACCAACAGCAGAGACTAGATGCCTGTTTACTAAATATTAAACATAGTTCTTTACATGGAGAAAAAATAACGATAGTCCCCATAACGAATACATTATGTATGAATATATAAAACAAAAATCATAAAACGATCGCTCACGTCTCAAAAGCTCCATACTTCTTGCCTAAATCTGCCGCGTATAACAAATCCGCATCCGAATAAGCGCTGTTTATGCTTTCTGTAGCAATCACCGTAGTAGATGTCACAGTTTTTCATCCTCCTTTTGCCCGGCTCAGCCATTCGCACTTCCTGGATGGCTGTAATATCTGCTTTATAGCAGTCTAGGGCCTCTGCTAATTGATCGGCTGCACGCGGTCTGTTAAGTTTCCGAACATTTCACGTGCAAATCTGAAAACCATTTGTACTTATTTCGTTAGCCAGGGTCGTCAACAAGCCTTTCCGAGGCTTGTTATTGCTTCGCAACTATAGGTCGAACTATAATAGTAGAATAGGTGCGTACGTCGACGTACGTAACTGTGCGAATTCCAGGAATTTGTATTGCTTCGATTCGTCGAACATTCACTCTTTCGTACTAAAATTTGACATTTGACTTTAACAGCTGCGTAAATTTAAATCTGGAAGTTCGTAAACAAAGAAATATCGGTTTATTATATATTATTTAATTATTATTAATTATAAAATATATTAATTTCACTGATTTTGCAAAACAACACAACAAACACAAATGACAGACAAAATTACTTGACTGACAATCGCTTTCGTTCACATGCGTCTATTATGGGCAACTTTTTACGCGGTAGGGAAGTTGCCCCGATGCCCAATCCTCAACCTGGAGGGCCAGCTGCCTTTGTACAACCCCTAGGACGAGGGGTTAAGGTACCGACGCCAGTAACCCACTTCAAGGATGCGAGCGCAAAACAACAAGACGGCAAGTATTTATAATTCTACGGCGTTTCTCACATATTCTTCCCGCTATAGCGAGCAGCGTAAATGCAACGAGGCAAGTGAAAATCTTATTTCAAAATTTAACAGATCAAGGATTTTATGTACAAAAAAATTAATAAAGGAAACAAAAGTTTTGATTATTGTTTTTAATATTAAAACATTCTTCGTTTTTATTTCATTATAAAATTCAACTAAACGAGACTCTAATATGAAAATACAGTCGAATCCCTATAAGTCGAACCTTCTCTAACTCGAATTTCCCTTTAACTCGCATTTTTCGACCCTTGTTTTGCCCTCCCTTCAAAAGAAATATATACTAATCCCTCACTCTAACTCGAATCTTTCCAAAAATCCCTTTAACTCGAACTAATTTTGATCTCCCGTAAAAATTCTTCCGAGAAAAATTTGTTTTTATGTTGCCCCAAGACCAGACAAAAATGTCTGGTAATCATTTGCCATAAAATTTCCAACTCAAACAGACCTACATATGTAATAAAAATTCACCACACTTTTTGTATTTATAGTTCAGTGTGCTTATATAAAACGGAAGTTAACTTTAGATGACATTTGGCTGTCATCCGCCTTTTCGTCTTAAGTTTCTTTAAACGAAAGTTGTGTTTCATTGCCGTTCACGTTTCGTGTCGAATAAAAAGGACTTAAAAGTAAGTTTATCGTTAAAAGTGCACCAACAAATAGCTGCATAAGGTTTCCTCAAAACAATATGTAATAAACTTTTAGAAATCTGCTTTGGATTTCCAGGATTTTGTGAGATTACTTCGCGCCCTTTTCCTACCATAGATGGTTTCCAGAAATATCTTTTTGGAGAACGGTTTAGATCTCAACATTATCTTTAATTTCTCCTTGCAGAATGCGTTACGTGGCTGCATACATGTTGGCTGTCCTCGGTGGACAAGAGAGCCCCAAAAATGCTGATATTGAGAAGATCCTCAGCTCTGTTGGTATCGAAGTCGATACAGAGCGTTTGACCCGTGTTGTAAAGGAATTGAATGGAAAGAGCATCGATCAACTGATCAAGGACGGTCGTGAGAAGCTTTCTTCAATGCCAGTTGGTGGTGGTGCTGTTGCTGCCGCAGCTGCTCCAGTCGCTGCTGCCGCTACTACTGAGGCCAAGAAACCCGAAAAGGAGGAGAAGAAGGAAGAATCAGAATCTGAGGATGACGATATGGGCTTCGGTCTCTTTGAATAAACATTCAAATCCAGTACATGCGTGGAAAAACAACAAGGTAAGCCTGAATTATGTATGTACATTAGGTCGCACTTTCATGATGATTATAATTTTACCATCTTTCGACTGAAATTCGTTGATGTTAACACTTTTTTAACTGATTCCTTGTATTTATATACTTTTTAATTGCCTGGTCTTGAGATCTTGTACTAATTTTTTACCTTTCCTCTGTCATTTTTTTCAGATATCAGAATTTGGCGGCCAACACCACCACAGGTCGTGATGTAGTTCAAAATTCATCCGCAAACTACTGTACAAATTTTTTATTTCTGTGAAATAAAACAAGAAAAAAAGTTTTACACGTACCGATGCCAGTTTTTTTATTTTTATCAGACGAAAGTAGGTGAAGACGATGGAGTTAATGTGAATAGTTCTGTCCGAGAATTTAGGCTTATTCCCCTTAGATCTTTGAAGAGAAAAGAAGCAATTCAAGATTTAAATGAAGTTTGAAATGTAATCAAAAAGTATAAAACTTCAGATCTGGGCATAATGCTTATGACTAATGCTACAAAGGCCTTCGTATCTGCCTTACGATTTGAAAAGAAAAATGCAGATTGTTCCTCGGAGATGAAGTAAGTTTGCTCTCCATACATTATTCTCGTAGCCGATTCGCAACTTCTGTGAAGAAGATTCGTACAAAAAATAATTATATGATGCGTCACTCGTATGACCGGGTGGTATGGCGTCAATCGTACACTTTATATTTTGTGATTCAAGGTAAGGAATCTGCTAGACCAATGAACAAATTGAAACACGTGGTTGCTGGTAAGCATGTATGGATACCAGTAACGCTTACGTTCACGGAAGAGATGGACTGGATTTCAAGAACAGAACCGACAATTATTCGCGGAATTCGTATTTACCATATTGCGCCCACAAATACAAATATTTGTCGCGAAGGAAAATGTGTGGTCCAAGGTCTAGTTCCTCGCGACCATTTGTGTTGTGCGTGTTCTATATTTTTTCGCCAAAAATGGGAGGACCTATAGTTTAGAGAAAGATTACTTTTCTTTCTTTGAGAAGCCTTCTCATAACAGTTATTACTCGACGTTTGTTAGACATTTGCGAGAAATACGACCGCAAAAAACAGGTGTTTCCTGAAATCGCTTAGGTGTTGCATTAATCTACATATTTATTGACGTTTAATTGTGGGTAACCTTTGTTCCAAGGCGTTTCCTCTACTTTTTTATAGTTCATCTCTGAAGGAATTACTGGGAACTGTCCAAAAAGGCAAGCATGCATAAAATCTTGACATGTATTTGACAAAAGTAGAACTTGCATAGACGAAGAAGAAGAAACCATTCATCACCTTCTTCGTACCCGCCTAGCTCTCTCCCAAAGAAGTAAGCTTTACCTAGGAGCTTTCTATGTATTACAACAATCTAATAAATACTGACATTAAGAACCTCACGTATTATCAGAAGCTTAAATTGGTTTAATTAGTAGACAGAAAATTTTCGCTTTTCTCTCTTCCTTCAATGGCACAACGTATTTTATAAGACATGCTCCAAAATGATTCTCAACATTTGCATTTATGTACATATGTATATATTAACATAATGCAGGAGGATCCTGATCGTAGACCTTACTTCTTTTTTTTCTCGAGTTATTATATGGACAACCACAGGAAACTGCAGGTTCTTTGATAGCGGTCAAAATTTTATACCATTGGTAAGTCCATTAGGTATTCGTATTTTTTGTCGCTTGAATGATTTACTGCCGGAGATTCAGCCCAAATCTCTACTGGTGAGGTAACTTTCAGTAAATATGCTATGAAGCAGTCTGGACGAATGTATTTATGAGTAGTATACGCATTCCTGTTTTTCCGGTAAAAAAAAAAATCTGCGACTGAATTAGAAAAAAAAAATTGTTCTCTAAACTAAATAAAACACTTTAATCAGAAACCATAACTCCATAACTCATTAGCTAAAACTAGATAACAAATCATTTCACTTTTTCTTCTCATCGTGTTCTTCTTCAATGTAGTCACCATCATCCAATGGGTCGTCATCATCGTCTCCAACTCTTCTATAAAAGCCATCATTAGCTCTGCGAAATCTTCTCTCTCGGATTCGTTTGGTGTCTGCCAACTTTGTTAGGAATCTATCGAATGACTCGTCCTTTTCCGATTCTGAAATTTTTTCCTTTAACTGGTTCAACTTTTCTAGAGCACTACTCTCTGACTCCACTGCCGTAGTTTGTTCACCTTGAACATGATGCTGCCATGCTTGTTCAGATTTCTTCATTTTCGCTAAGATTTTTAACATTATTCCACGATGATCCAATCCGAATACATCGTGACGCATTTCAGGTAGTGGTTCTTCATCTTCTTCCTTCTCAGCCGGCTTTTTGGTCATCTTCTCTGAGGGATTTCGATATAAGTCGCTTTTTACTTGATAACTGGGATCCATCTCCCTATGATCCTCTCCAAAGTCACAAGTTTTTAAGACTGTTTCCACTTGAGCCAGATTTGCAAAGGTCTTGTCTTTAACGAAATTAATTCTCGGAACTTCCCCCATCAGACGCAACTGTGAGAGTTCATGTCGCAGTACACCGCCACACTTTTTGAGTTCTTCCTGCAGTTCAACCTCAGTAGCATCACCTTTTGCCATCCAATAAACGTTACAGAACTGAAAATTTGGTGTGACCTTCACTCGAGTTATTTGCAAGCCTTTGCCGATAATTTTCTGCGACGCTTCACCAGTAGCCAGAAGATCTGTGATATGGGTCATGAATAGTTTATTGAGTACTGTCGTGCGGCGATTGGTACCATGGTCATTCTTATTCGAATGGGTAAAGTTAAGAGGGGAACTCATAGCTGCTTGTGTCTGGCGTGATGTTTGCATAGGATTCTCGAACCATCGTTTTTTACTTCCTGAGACTCGACTGCCGATGAGCTTGCTGAGTATTTTACTTTGTCGATTGTCACTGGATTTATTACAGAGGCTGGTGTATGTAGTAAATGTAACTGCAGATGGTGATGACCTCCAGAGAGGATAGTAAAACTGAAAGCTAGTGCGATTCATTTTTGGTTCTGATGCTCTAGCCTGAAAGATAAGATTTCTTTAGAATTTTTTCCTCGGTTGTTTTCATCGTATTTGATGAGAGATATGTCAAATTTCAAGCGAAGGCAGGGATGGTATAATGGGTTTTAGGTTATGTATATCTTGTTGTATGTACAGTGGGTGTATATAATTAATTCTTGGACTAAAATGTTAGACACTTTACGGACAAATGTTATCTTAGCGAACAGCAGACCCATTTCAATACACGTTTTAGGAGTTCAAGAGAAAGAACGTTTGGGTTACTAAAAGAAAGATTTTGTCAACTTGATGCAGCCAACCTTATCGTGACCAGCAAAATTGTATTGGTTAGTAGTAGTGTAAAAAAAGTATTCATTCGGTACAATGTATTCGTTACTACCATGTACTCATTCGCACTCATTACCTGGAAAGTACTCAGATACGTATTTGCTTACTCATTCTGTTTGCACTACCCAACACATTTCAGGAGATTCTTATTCGCCACAGATATGTATTCGAACACCCGTTCTCTTGCACTACCAACAAGTATCATTTTAAAAGATTTTCTTACTCGCCCTACACCAATAGTATAATCGTATAAAATTGTCCTTTGTAAAATATATCAACAAAGCAATATCACCTCACAAGAATGCAGAGGAAACAAGGCAAGAGATTACTTTTGTACTCGGTTCGTAGAAAAGAGACAGAATTGTATTTGCATCGTTAGCAATTTGTTTTATAGGTGGTACTCGCGAGTATTAAGTACTCGTTACTTTTATCCGAGTACTTATGAAAAAATAAAGAATGAGTACGAGTAGTCAAATGTCAAAAAAAAACACAACAAATGCATTTGTTGAAGACGAGAATATCGAAGAGTTTTTACAAGAGGAATCCAATCTCGATGACGCTGCTAAAACTAATGAGGCTGAAAGTGAAAATGCAAACATGAATCAAAATGGACAGCTTGGTAGCAGGAAACGCTTTTTAATTTTTTGTACGAAACATTTAGAGACGTACATATATAAATACGTACATTTACTGTGAGCCGAATAAGTATTCATCTGCTTGCTCCTATAACAAAAAAAAAAAAAGAATAATTTTCCCAATTGAAACAAGATATCATCACTGAAAAAGTATTGGTCTCTTATGTTTAATAAAAGAAAATAAATAATAATAATGTAATATTAATACTTTGTGGATCCTCCCTACCATTTGATTATTGCTTCCACTATTCTGGATAGAGAACTGATAAGGTTTTCTGTAACATTTGTTGGTATAGGAGCCCATTCCTCCTCGAGTGCTTTCCTTAAATCTGTTTTGTTAGACATTCGCCTGGCTGTAATTTCTTTTTCCAAGGCATCCCAGAGATGTTCTCTTTGGTTGATGTCTGGTGACTGCGGTGGAGTTTCCATATAAGAAGGCATATTGTACAGGAGCCACATTCTTGTATTCCATGCAGTGTGCTTTGGGTCATTGTCCTGCATGAATATATAAGAACTATCAATGCCCATTTTATCTACACTTTTTTGGAGATGAGTCTTTAAGATGTTTATATAAAATCTGTGATCCATAGTTTCCTCAAAAACACAATTCACCCACTTCAATGCCACTCATGCACCCCCATACCATAAGGCAACCTTAACCGTGTTTAACTGTCGCTTTTAGGTTTTTTCACCCATTTCAGCATTTGGCTTTCTCCACACAAGAACTTTGCTATCTGATTGGAAAATATTAAATTTGCTTTAGTCAGAGAAAACAACTCTTTTCCAGAACTGCACATCATGGTTTTTATGCTTTTTACTAATCAAAGGCTTTTTACGAGCGACGCGACCATGATAACCGGCCTGGTGGAGAACATTACGCACCGTATCATCAGATATTATTTTTCCAATCTCGGCCTTCACCTCAGTACCTAGCTTTGGAGCACTTAGTCTAGGATTTTTTTTGACTTGGCGGACAATTTGGCTTAACTTTTGTGATCGACCAGATCTTGGAGCATTTTCGTGCTTCTTAGTTTCGTTATATCTATAAATAATGCTCTTCATCTTCGTAATCGGTCTCTTAATACTTTAACTTATTTCTTTATATTTCCGACCTTCTTTTAATAAGTTTGTAATGATTTTCGCTCTTCTTTTGTTGTTTCACAATTTTTTCGTCCCATTTTTAGTAAAATCAATGTTTTTAAAAACAAATGCAACGCAATCAGTTCAGAATTAAACTTTAAACTAACCATGTCCTGATCAGAAAAATCCCGCCAACCAACGTTAAATTATCTGGAAACGCATGCAGACGAATACTTTTTCGGTGTGTATGTGTTTTTGTATATAGTATATAAGTGAAAGTATTAAGGGCCTTACCGCGAGATTCTATTCGCAATAGAATTAAAGTCGATCTATCGGTACTGCGAGATTCTATTGGTATCGAAGCTTTTCTGTTGATAGAATTGTCAAAAGTTCAATAGAATTAAAGTCGATTATCTGTACCGCGAGTTTCTATTGGCATCGATATTTTTCTATTTAATAGAATTTTCAATTCTATCGGAAATTTCTGGTCGACTTTTGTTTGAAAGGACTCTAAACAAAGAAAAAAACGAATAACGACGAAAATAAGTATGTTTATTTTGAGTCATATTCAATTTACAACGTTTTTTATGTAAATTGATACAATTTTTACAAAAAATAGAGAGAATTTACGAATAGACGGCAAATGGAGAAATTGGTCTGCCTAATGAAAAAAAATGCTCTTGTAGCAAAATGTATTTATCTTTGCATAGCCGGAACTCCAGTCTTCTCGTTAAAGAACAATTTGGACTCCTCTTCTTCTCGAGTGAAGTGAATCTTGATCCACTTAGGACAAATATGTACATCGATGAGTTCGCTTAAGACAATAGATACTGTTGAATGCCCAAAAGAAAGGTTATAGTCATTCCAAATGCAGAATCTCAATAGTTTTATAATTATGGGAACCGAAGAAGTCCTTTCACACACGCACAACAATTACTCCAAATGCAATTTTAATCTTCACTCTTCTGTGTCGAAGTGTTGTCAGTATTTCAACTCGTCGAACATTCTCTAATTAATCCTCAAATACATTTAGCCAAATAAAACTCATTATTTTGAGATTGAAATTGCACTTATAATAATTAAAACCAACTACTTCTTTGTACACACCAACAAAACAGACGGAGATTTGACATTTGAGTTGAATGCTCAGCTTTTTTTTTTTCTATTTCAGAAAGTCGATTCTATTGCAGAAAGTCGATTCTATTTCAGCAATTCTACTGCAATCCCCCCGGTACCAATTTTGAGCTTAATAGAATCGACAAAAGTCGAATAGACTTTTTGCGAATAGAATCTCGCGGTAAGGCCCTAAGTTTTAGTTGTCATCGCAGATATTATTCAATGGGGAAAAACAGAGTATAAAAGAAATATTAATTGTGTTTGATTTGAGCATGAAATTCATGAAACAAATGTGAAACTGGCTAGAGACGAATAGTTCTTCGGCTCACTGTAAATACTTTGACATTCAAACACTTGAAAAACTAGAAAAAGAGGGAAGAGGATCAGCACGAGGTGAAAGGCTAACAATTTGCATGAATGCCTTAACCACTTCATATTAGATACTAAGAGATGTAAAAGACAAGCAGAAAATTAAATCTATAATTTTCAACCTCCGAAGCGGAGAGGTAAGGTAAAAAGAAAAATGTATCTGCATAGAGAAATAGTAAATAAACAACACTCGGTAAATTTCTACGATGTTTCATTTTTTGTATTTTTTCTTGTATTATTACTATTTAATTAATGATCTAAAATACTTTTGTTTCCAATTTTTTCTTTCTCGCCCGAAAAATGCTCACTTAAACCAATAACACTACTCAATTAAATTTGTCTTTCTTAATGTTGCATTGTTAAATTTTTTTTTGTTATGTTTTTGCTAATTTTTTCTTTCCAAAGTTTCTAAAATATTATTTCCTTTTTTTTTTTTTTTTGTTTATATAGAGTATTTTCTTTTTGTATTCCACACAATTTTTAAAATAAATATTACACCGAAATTATCATAATAGTTTTATGATGATTGTTATTATTATTATGTTTTTAATGCCTAATGTTCACAATCTTACAGTAGAAGTTTACATATTTCTTGCTTTATGAGTAATTCCTTCCTATGTCTCTTGTTGTCATTGTTTGCTTTTATTTTTTTTTTTTCATTTGTAAAATGTAAAAACTATAACTATACTCTTGGCTTTCATATCTCTCAAATAAAATATAATTACTATTAATAGATTGAGTAGTGAGCGACTTGAGAGTCATATTCTTTACATTCTTTCCTCTAAGTTCCCGGAAAAGAGAACGAAATTAGAAAGAATCAAGAATTCTTAAAAATATATTACAAATACTACTTTTTTCTGGTTTCACTTAATATTTATATGTTTTAAAATCTTTATGGTGTCTGTCTTTAAGAAATATACAATACATTTATTACATTTATTTATAGTTAAGTTTTATATCTCTACCGAGGTAATAATACACGGAAAGCGAAATGCTAAGAAATAAAAATTAAAGTCTCATCTTTACGACTAAAAATATAATAATACTTATATTTAATATTTTATAAAAAAAAAACAAACAAGAAATGCACATTTTTTATGATTATTAAAAAAAATGAAATACAAAAATGCTCAAATAAATTTCAGTAAACATACATGTGTACTATACAAAAACACATTACTTAAGGGTACATACTTATTTTAATTTTATTTTATTTCGTCTTAACGCGAATTAATAATTAAAATAAAATGGCAATCATGATATAAAGGTTGCTAAAGGGTGTAGGCAGATAGCGCGGTATCAATTATGCCAATTTAAACTTCTTCTCAAATAAGACACAATTTCAAAACACTACATATATATGTACCTACATACATACATATGTACATAAATTATTGTAGCAAAATTTTGTTTGTATATGTATATTAACTCCGTTTAAATTTAGCAAACAACAAGAGATTAGTTTTATGACGTAGATACACACTGTGTATAATAATAAATAAACAAATAAAGGAGTGTTCGTGACTCAAAGATGTATACACATATAAATGTTTATTAAATGGCCAGCGTTTGAGCTCAGAAGAAACGTCAGTGCAAGCTGGTTCTAGCTACCAACATCATATGGAAAATAACTGAGGTTGTTTAAGCACAACTACATTTCAGCAGACAAATGGACTATGCAAATTAAAATAAATATATATCTGGCCAGATAGTCCACATATGGCCTAGGGCCTCACTTCCCCCAAACATTCGTGTTGTGCGTGTTATATTTTTCATACAAATGAGGGGACTTCATGTCTTTAATGCCATGAAAGCGTAATTTAGAAGCTTCTCTTGACAGTTATTAGTCTCGGACGCCCAACTTCCGCGCCCACGGACTAAAAACAAAAACAAATACTTGACGCAACAGACCGAATTGGTCCAGGGCCTAGCTTCTCGCAACCATTCGTGCTGTGCGTGTTATATTTTTTCACACAAATGGAAGGAACCTACAGTTTAGAGGCATATCCGAAAGGCAAATTGAGAAGCTTCCTCATGACAGTTTTACTCTCGGGTGTTTGTCAGACATTCGCGAGAGGTGGGGCCGTGAAAAAACTTTTTGGTGTTCTCTGGGATTCGAACGTCGAACCTCTCACTCAGCGATCCAACGCACTAACCACTTGAGCCACGGCGCCCACGGACTACACTGTTTTAATAACACGAAATACATGATCTAAAAAAGGAAGTGTTCTTAAACTAGTGGGACAGAGTATAACATTTTTGTCTTTTAATACAAATTGATTTCACATTACAAATATTAACAAGCAACGAAAACACGTACGACTATTTAGAATACGAATCCTTAGAGAGTAGATGCAAGACATGCCAATACGACACGACTGAAAAGTAATTACTTTGTATTATAAATAGACGAATAATTATCAGTAAACAACGATATATTCCAGTCTTATTTCGGTGTGCTTATGGTATATTGAAACTTATTAAGTCGCCGATCGAACATGTTTCTTCTTTTCTTGATGATAAAACTGTTATTTTTGCCGGTGGAAGGAAGTGTTCAAACTAGGTTTGAAAAAGACTACAATAAAAGACGCAATAAAACAATTTGCATGCGCAAGTGTCCTTTTAATTGGAAATTTAAACTAACCAGTTGTACTTAAATCAGTTATAAATTTTAATAAAAATAATGCTATTTTAGTTCCAAAAGAATTGAGTAGAACTAAAATTTAAACTTAATTTATTTTCTGTGGAAAATTTTATATATGTACAATTACGAAAAAAGACATCCTATTTAATGTATACATTTTCTCTGTAAGAAATTTTGCTTTGAAATAGATTTTAAGAAGTGAGTTGCATTGACGCAGACCATATATATGGTGCAAAGCAAAAGATCGATACGACTTCAGAGGATCGATTTATTTTTATCTACCCGCTTAAAACTTTATTATTATACGTAATAATAAAAAAAAGCTTTATTTCGTACACACGATATCTGCCTAAAGGTTACAAAAAAAATATATATCCTTCTAGGTCACTGAATTAGGGCAATGCTTGGTATTATTTACAATACCAGCAAAATAATCATTAGGAAAATACTCACACGGCACAAAGTATTCGAAATTAGGTACGATTAAAGCTCTTTCTCTCAAGGGAACGCAATGCGAGACGTCTGGTTATATTCAAATATACAATGTTTATATATCACGATACTAGCGTTTTACATTTTCATCTTAACATGATGTAATATATCTAATGAAGCGTTCACACAAATAATACAAATCAATTCACTTTATACCACACCATAGTATACTTATAATGTGGATATTTACATTCAATAGTACTTTGCCAAATTTTGCATTTGAAAATGTTGGGAGGTATCATATTTATTTGACGGTGACTTATTCATCGTAAATATGTACCATTACCTGCTTTTTATTTGCCTTGACAGGTCTGTACTGATTTACTTTTTCAACTTGATTTACGTACAAATGATGGAAAAGTTTGAGAACTAGAACTGAACTTAAAAAATAAATTATTAGCTTATATTACACCATTTTATATTCATTATTTCAACATCGGGAAGCAATAATGAATATTTAAAACAAGTGATATAGCGTTAACAGGAAGATTGAGGAATTGGTTGAGACTATGGTTGGATGGCGAGTGTAAATAAGTCTTGACTAGTTTTATGAAAATTTATCGTGATTTTAAGAGCTGTTGTATTAAGGAAGGTACATTAGACTCAAAAGTTTAAATAAATGAATGGAATTTTAATGAGATTTCAGGTAATTTGCTCTGTACATGATTATTTGTTATGACTCGTTAATAAGAAGCATTGCTTATTTCACCATAATATAAAGACGGTATGTGTTTATCATTGTAGTTTTGATGTGGTTAAAGATAGCTCATTGTCCATATTGCATTACATTCCACTATTTAAGTTAGAGCTTTAAATTACTACAAAAAGCTTAACATATAATTCTTTCATTTTTTTATGATTATCTTATGATTATCTTACTTAAATTAATTGCTTACTTAAACTAGATTAAATTTGGTTTTTGTGCCGGTAGTTTGTATCCAACAAACTGGAACGGTGGCTCCATTGGAGGACTGGATGAACGTTTCATATGTTCGAGGCCGTGTGTCATCATCGCGTTGGTCATAACAGCGCTACTTGAAGACCCACGACCCCGTTTTCTTTTCGGTAGGATACCTTTCCTTGCCATGTAAAAGCGAATTGTTGACACAGGGATGTTAAACATATTGCTGACGGTCTGGAATGTCTGACCTTTAGATACACACTTTGCTGCTTGAGCTAGAGAAGCTTCAGATCTTCGGACTCGTTTGTATGAATTATTAGGACTGTCTACGCTCATTTGCAACATACTCTCATCATTGTCTCCAGTAAAACTGTCCTCGTCGTTCACCGCCGCGTATGAATCATCTTCTGGAGAGCCAACAAGTGGTTTGGGATAGTCATCAAAGTGATCGTACGCTATAGTGGAATCGTCAAAGGGTTCTGTTGCGACACTTTCGCTTTTCATTATAATCGATTGATTAAGGAAGTTCGTCTGATCTACGACGTTGAGAGCTACGGTTTGATTTGTTACTGATGCGGTGATTGTGCTTGTGTTGCTGCTGCTGCAGCTACTGGTAGTGGCTGTGCTGCTGTTGGAAGCGACTGGAAGATCATTTAAGTTGCCGGTCACGAGTTCTTGATTTTCGAGTAAAAGAGGATTTACATCCAATGGACCATTAGTTGCTGTTGTTTCTTGTGCTATGGAAGTAGTTTTCATTTGATCTAACGTCTCGGTGCTTTGAGCTTCTTCATTGCATTCTGGACTTTCCGAGATTGTTGATGTTTGCTGTTGTTGCGGAGGATGAGTAGCTGCAGAAGCCGATGCTGTACGAGCTGCTTTAGCCATCTGTCTAAGTTGATTAAGATTAAGAGCGGCGTCTGACCCATACAGTCCTCGAATGCGTAGGGACTCCGCGCATTTAAGTAAATTTGGCAAACCAGCTTGTGTGACATTAACTTCACCTTTGTACATAAAATCAACCAAAGCTTGAATTTCCCAAAGTTTAATGTCACGTGGCAAAATTATGACTGGATGTTTGCAGGGATTTTCTGCCAGGATACTTTCAAAATAGGACGAACAAGCAGCCAACACTAGCCGGTGACAATGGAGCTGATGACCTTCACATGCTAGCGTCACATCTACAAACCGTTGTCCGGCTAGGAGCTGTGGAAAGGCGGCCCCTAAACTCCCCAAATGACTATTCCATCGAACGCAGAATTCTTGCGAGTGTGCAGCCATTCTTTCAGTTATGCCACGATGTGACGCCAAAGTGTATACTTGAAAAAAAGTTTATTGTGCGTAGTCTTTTCTCTTCTTAACAGATAAGTAAAGATGTTGATGAGTGATGAAGTTCTTGTGATGGTAAGTTTAGCCTAGTTGAGATCAGTTGAGATATAGCTGAATAGTGCGCGTGTGATGGAGACAAATACGTTATGTGCTACCGGTGATGATGGTGCTGTTGCGTATCCGCAATTCTCGTTCTCATGCACCTTTTCGTTCGTTTCTATAGGAAATCTTTATAATTAATGCCAGATCCAGTAATCCAGAGCCAGAGGAGCAAAAAAAGAGAAGAAATGGAATAATGTTGATTTTTGATTTGATTTGATTAATTTAAATATTTTTTTTCTTGTTTTAACAGGAATAAAGGGAGGAATAAGAAGGAATCAACAAAGATTTAATTAATTTATCTTTAGAGCTACCCCTTGTTTCTGTAAGTGGCAAAACCACTTTATCCAAACAGACATACGAATTGACGATTAATCGGTTAAGGAAAACTTTTAGAGGAACTGAATAAAGAAGATGAGAAATATAACGGCCTCCACGAAAAACCAACCGCACATCCCAAAAAACACTGCAAATAAGATAATCTTGATCGGTTTAGAAACTATGTTGGAATTATTGATTGTTGAAGGGATACAGATTAGTTTTTACATAATAGAGCTGAGGAGAGAAACATGTTGGACGCATCTGGTATTGAAATGGAAGAGTACATGTACGTAGCCAGACAAATGACATTCAAGTTTTATTGCACTGAGGACATTGCTGGACATCCACCTTTGGGAGATTTTTAAACTTTTTCGACAGCATTATGTTAAAGCATCCTATTCATTAAAGGCGGCAGAAGCACAGGTTTGATGATACCAACATTCTTATTTTGGCTTAAGATTAAGATATTGGTATATGACATAAATAAAACCTTTTTGTATGAGTACGTTAAGTGAATTCTGCCGACGGTCATATATATCATTGAAATTTATACGAGTATACTAAAATTCTTGGAAAAAAATCGTAGAAATTGATTATTCTTATCTTTCACATTTAGTCTTATGTTTATCAAACCAATGGTGGTTACGGAATGATGATCCTTGATTACATGTGCTCAAATTCAAATGAAATGGATCTCAAACACATGTACATACATATTTTATATATGTACATATGTAGTTCCAAAAGGTGCTACCAAACAGCGACCAAAACAATCGAGTTATTGAAATATAAATCCAGTGATGAGATTTGAATTGGTCTCCAAGATCGGGTGACTTAACTCCTTTTTCTTTGGGGATGCATGAAGTCCCTGATTTATACTGACAATAACTGCTGCGTTGAAATCCGATATAACTCGCTCTGGAAAAAGTGAACTAAAATTGGACAGACTGGATGCGGTTGTTCAATAACAACCGCGGGTTCGTATACTCGAATTTATTATTAAAGAAAAAATAGTTCTTTCAAATACATTTTGGTTATTCGTTGAATGGTTCGCGTTTAATTGAATTTTGAGTTGTGGCACATCCTTTTAAACAAAGATTTTACTCTTTCCACACATAGGAATATCTACTTATATAAACTGGAAATGGGTTGGAAGAATAGAGAACTGAGATGAATACAAGTACAAAGTACAAGTTTTGGCATAGCAGCCTATTTACATATGTACATTATAGCTAAATATTTGCCGCAACATACCGTATTTGGTCCAAAGCATATTTGGTCGCGACCTTTCGGTGTATGCAAAAAAAAAAAAAAATACAAATACTTGGCGCAACAGACGTATGTGGTCCAGGGCCTAGCTTCTCGCGACCATTCGTGTTGTGCGTGTTATATTTTTCACACAAATGGAAGGGACCTACAGTTTAGAGCCATATCCGAAAGGCAAATTGAGAAGCTTTCTCTTGACAGTTATTACTCTCGGACGTTTGTCAGACATTCGCGAGAGGTGGGACCGTGAAAAACTTTTAGGTGTTCTCTGGGATTCGAACCTCGAACCTCCCGCTCAGCGATCCAACGCACTAACCACTTGAGCCACGGCGCCCACTCGGTGTATGCGTGTTATATTTTTTCGCACAAATGGAAGGACCTACAGTTTAAAGTTCAAAAGGCAAATTGAGAAGCTTTCTTATTACAATTATTACTCTCGGAACGTTTATCAGATATTCGCGAGATGGGACAGTGAAAAATCTGTTTGGTGTTTTCTGGGATTTGAACCAACGCACTAACCACTGAATCACTCACTGTTCCCATATTGCACATATTAGGGGGATATATGTATGTATGTAAAAGGCAGGCATTGCAGGAAATTCAGTTTTCGCAGTAGTGAGACCTGGACATTTTTTCGTGTTGTACGAGGTCGTTGATTTCGAGTATTTAATCAATTTGGTATGTAAAATCTGGAAAAGTTTATGTTATTGGTTATAGTTTCATAGCCGTTAGCTTAGTGTCTGCTTGCACAGTGAGATCTTTGATGATATGACGTAGGGCCAGTCGGAACTTTCTTTGAAGTATTGGGAATTACCAACCAAACAATAAATGCAGCCACGGTAACGCGCAAATACCCATTCCGTTACGAGTGTGCAGATTTACCGAACTATTTTTTATTCATGCATATTTGTTTAAATATGTATGTAAGTACCTACAATTTGATTTAATTTTTGAAGACATTAGAGTCCTCGTAGAAGAAATGTTCATATGTAACTACATTATGTAGCTAAACACGTGTTTGGGTGAAGATAGTAAGATTATTTTTTCATTCACTGCTATCCCTTGTGCAAAGCTTCGTCATGTACATATGCTTTATGACAATAGCACGTGCAATAGTAGCATAGGCATTTTTTATACCGTGTCCACTTAAACATCAACTTATGACTATAGTTTTTGGAAATCAACTGTTGATCAATTTTTTTTTTAAAGTTTTCAGGCTGCATTCAATCCTACTAACAATTAGAATCGAACAATATGTAAGTCAAAATAATCCACACATTATTCCAAAAAGAAAAAAACAACCTCAGGCGACAGATAAAGCAACTAGACAACTAAAAAAAAAACTAATACGCACAATAACACCAAACTCCTTGCATCATAAGTTCACAGTGGAAAAAACTTTGAAATAAATTACCCCCCACTTAAAATTAAAAAAATATATACAAAAAAAAAAAAAAAAAACAATTCTGGAACAAAGAGCAACCTGCGTCGGGGACTATGGCAGCCAAATTCCATGTATCCTTGCTAAATGACTAATTATTTTTGCCTCCTTAAAAATTCAAAACCAAACGTAGGAAACACAAAAGGTACAGATTTCTTTTCTTTATGAACAAAGAATACAATTTGGATTTAAACCCAAACTATAATTAAAATTTTCTAAAAATGTACGCTCTCCCACCACTAGAAGCAATTTTCTTATGTATATGTAAAAATATTGTTCCTCCTCGACAAGGAGAAAATCGAATTAAATCATTCACTGGCTTCTTCCTTGCAACTATTTATATAAATTAATTCGCACAATTTACCAAAATATCGCCACTTTAAACACTCTCGAAAACGATTACTGATTAATTTGCACATAAATTCAGCGCGAAAAATGGCTAAAAATCGTTAACTTTACTGGGAGACTGCGATGCCATTAATAAATTAACAAAAAGAAGTAAAGAACAAAAAGGACACAAAAAAGCGAAATAAAGCCAACAATTTTTTTTTCTCCTGCGGTAGAAGCAGCGTTTCTAATTCGTCGGCGACGGCGACGGACCACGGGGATGGAATTTGTTAAATGTATTTTCGGAGTTTATTTGGGGGAATTTTCAATGCAAGGCGATGAGAAAAAATAGTTGACGATTTGAATTATTGATTTTTTGCGAAATACATACCGTTTTCAGTCTAAAATTTTGTGTAAAAAAATATATAAGAAAACTTTGCAAAATTTTATTGTTTACATGACTTTCGATTGGTTCACACACGCGCCGTTTTACTTAATTTTTTTTGTATTCTTAATGACATTTGAGGTGAGTTTGCAAATGTGTACATCACGCTGGATGACGAAAGTGGTGCCAAGCTATAGAAAATTATGTATTCTTAAGGGTGCGTACTAGACCTACGTACACATGCAGGATTGAACCTAGGTTGAAACCGGATCGAAATTCATATGTACGCAGGTTGAGTCGAAACCGAATTGACTCGACTTGACTCCACTATTTGAGCTGAGTTGAGTCGAAAAAATGCCAAGGCACCTGGGTCGAGGAGTCAACTGACAGATGGTCATAGTGTGGGTTTTTTTCTTTCGTTGAAAGGAAAAACCAGTTTGTTGTATTAGTGTTCGGTTGACGAGCGGATGGTGTGTAGGTCATAAACACTAACATTGCTAAAAAATCAATGAATGCTCATCTGTCAGTTCAACTCGCTTTCAATCTTTCACGGTGAATGCAAGTTCCCAGGCCGAAATCTCAACTCAGTTTCGACTCGATCTTTCAATCCTGCGTGTGTACGGGGTATGCGAAACATATAATTTATCGAAGGCTTTGATAGTTTGCGGAAAAAGTAGATGAACACCAATCATAACTGCAAAATGTCTGGTATTAAAAAAGGTTAAAGTTTAAAAATAATTATCTTAGTACACGTAAAGCTGGTGTCGCGTGAATTGCATGCCGAATGCAGCATTCAATTTTTCAATTCACTTTGGCCACATCTTTTTTTTTGGTTATTTACTTTATTTATAATGAGTTTGACATTTTCATTGCATTACTATTACTCCACTTTTGGGAATGGCTATTATCATAGAACCCCAGAATTCGCTCGGTCTTGGGGAGTGTCAAATTTGATCTTCTTTTTTAGTATTTTTTTAGTATTCGTTGGGTCTTCCATAAATAATATCCTTCCTATTGGATTTTCCCGTCATAGCTTTTGCGCTTGGCAATACTAACTAATCCTGTCTGTTTGTAACTTTTCAACGATAAACCTTTATTTCTTTCTCATGTCTTGTATCCCACTCCCAAACTTCGGATTCACTGTCCTCAAAACGGTTAGAAAAGTTATATTATCATGTGCATCTGGGGAGTTTGAAGAGCTAATGTGGTTTTCCATTTAACTGAAAAGTCAATATTTTAATTTAGGCTATTATTCGTGTTTCATTAGTCAAAATTCCTTTATCTATAACATTTTAAGCAGATAGCAATTATTTCGAGAAACTTTCACTAAGAACAACAACAGTGCAATCGCTTGACGCGATTAAGTTTTTTTTTTTGGCGCCCCAGAGGGAGCAGTCAGAAAGAGGCCAAAACGGTTCCATCGACTGGAAAGGTCATGGTCATAGTTTTCAGAGATTTGCGTGGCGCAATCCGCATTGATTTAATGAGCATGAAGAAGTCAGCAGCGTTTATTTTTTACATGAAGATGAAGGAGTGGATGGTCAAATTTTGGCGCTGAAACCTTTATTGCGCTGGTTTGTAAATACACAAGTAAATTTTTGAGGTGATTTTTCCTACCCAAAATAAGAACCTGCCTTTGTCCTTAAGGTTAATTACCTCGCCATCCCAACGGTTTCGAATAACTAACAACTGCTAGTTAACTCACTTAAGTCCGATCATTTCGTCCTTCTATAAGATTTTTATCACACTAATGCTTTATTCCCACTCTTCTTGAAGATTTTAAAATGATTACCCTCCAATGCGATCTTATTGTCAATTTCGAAAGCATTCATTTGAAGGTCGTTCAGCGTCGCTAGGCCGAACTTGTTACCTTAGTCATGGTCTCCATTCGTTTTGCCTTACCCCTAGAAATACTGCAAACCCCTTGCTAGTAAATTTTACTTCTCTAGCTATAGTCGAATTTTCCATTCCCCTAAGATCCTTCTTTTGAATGGGCACCATTTGACAGATCTTCACTACTCTCCTTACTTTGTGATGGCTAGTCTCCTCATTTTCTTAATCTTTTTCTTCTGCTGCTTATATAGCCTTCGTTCCTATTCCGGGTCTAATTCATCTTATATTGTTTCTAAGCCAATAACTAATTTCTTATCATGTGCGATTCCTTTTCAGATGCCGTTGGCTGCTAAAACCACAATACTGGTGTATTATTTTCATAAGTTTTGAAACCCTATTTCCCCAGCGGGAAATTTATTAATTAGGGCTGTGATTGAAATACACGCAAAAGTGATAATAAATAATATTCGCAAAAAGACTAATGTAAAACAACACAAAAAATTGATTCGTAATAAATATACTAATATTGTGGAATTTATGGGACAATAAAATGTATATATATTAAAACTTTTTTGGTCAATTATTTGAACTAGCACATTTTCGAGGTGACAACTATTGAAAACAATGCGGCAACAATTTGAGTTGCAACAGTTTCATTTAGCAAATCCACACAGACCCAAGAGGTGTCTCTGTCAGTCTATAAAGAATTTCAAGATGATTGGCATTTTGTTCTAAATTTTTCCACGAGCGCATTTGCCATCCTCCGAAGCAGATAGTTTTTTTACTCTTGTAAATAAATAATCTAAGGTCACTGTTCAACTTCACTGCGACTGATGTTCACTTATTGACCTGTACGACGAGTTGAAGTTTTTAGATTTACTCATGCACTTTGGGCAATAGTAGCTTTTTTTTGGTCTGTTCTCACCAGACAAGTAGGCGGATAGCTTTGTTATTCGTAAGCATACCAGTTCACCGAACTTTTTTTTTTGATTTTTCCTACACCAGCTCCTGAAGGAGTTTTATTTCGACTGAAAATTGTTTTAAAACGTAACGCAACAGCCACTTTTTTTTTTTTTTATAATTTACCCGCACTCAAGGGGTTATGAATACCCTTTTACATGTTTTCACATGGTGCGGGCGTTGGAAAGATAGATAGAGAGAGAGAGAAAGAGATTGGTGTAGTGGTTTGAAACTCAGCTGTATTAGGTTTCACATTAGCTCCAGGGGTGGTGTCCAGAATAACTTTGATGCTGTCATGTATTTTTTGCCTTCGCTTCTGATTCACAGTTTTTTTTCCCGATCCACCTGATGTCATGAGCATATCAATTATCAACAGAGCGATCAATTTCTCCAGCCATATGACAAACCTGCTGCCAGTGCTATGCCTTCGCAGTAGTGTTGTCACAAACTTTCGCAATTGATCGGACTGCCTCTTATCATATAATGCTTGCTGACATCAGGGATTGAACTGTGAACCATCAGCTCGACAAACGATGACGATGAATTTGTATGTTTTTCTTTTCGTTTTGTTCGCCGAGGTTATTATCAGGATTATGGGAACCATAACCCTGCCACTTTACTGGATCCCTACTGGTCCGCCTGTATGGTTTGGCACTAATATACTACTTTACCTACACAAAAAACTTACAGAGGAGTTGTACACAACAATAGCCTAGATAATATACTAGTCTCTACTTGAAGAATAAGTTGTAGGCGCTCTGAAATTGAAAGAATTTTTCCCATCTTCTAAAACAAGAAGAGAAGACCAATATTGATTCTGCTAATAATATTAAAAATTTCTAAGACAGTAGTAAAAATTCAAGTCGTCGATTAAAAAAAGAACAACAAACCGTATGTGGTCCAGGCCTAGCTTCTCGCGACCATTTGTTTTGTGCGGGATATATTTTTTCACATGAATGGAAATGACCTACAGTTAAAGCCATATCCGAAATGTGAATTGAGAACCTTTTGCTTTCGGACGTTGGTCAGACATTCGCGAGAGGTGGGACCGTGAAAAAAACTTTTTGTGTTTTCTGGGATTCGAACATTAAACCTCGCGTTGAGTAATCCAACGCACTAACCACTGAACCACAGCGCCCACCAACTCCTCGTTTACCTGAAAATATTTCAATTTTGAAAGAATGGATTCAAGAACAAAAAGACTTAAAAAATGCTGGCTTGGCTTTTTTTGGATTTATTTGATTTTTTTTTTTTTTTTCAAAAGGGGACACCAAATTCTAGACTCTTCGATATATTCGTACTACAAATAATTTTTTTTGCGTAGTGATTGGAGACTGGATTTATTCGTTTTTATCTTTTGCTCATTGAAAAGAATTGATGTTATTTGGGCGGGGTTCTAACATGCATAGGCAGAATCACAAGGATACTACCAAATCAAATATAAGTTGACCATTCCTTAGGGCAACGCTGTCCCACCCGTCACCGACGGGCCACATCCGATTCAAAGCAAGTATCAATGCGCCCAAGAAGCGAGCAAGCGAATACCGAAAAATATTTAAAATTATTGAAGCGTGTCTATTTTTCTGAGGGATGCAAATCGTCGTCAAAGCTGTGAATTTTATAATATTTATCGCCAATTCCGGGAATTCTGAGAATATCTCAAAAATGTTGATGCTGAGTAAGGTAGCTCAGTCAAAGATAAATGCTAAAAATATATTATAACGTACTTTTAGAACACCGAAAGCAAAATCTGTGCCACAATGACAATTTTTGTATTTTTTCGATTCCATTCGATACATTTATACTGCCAGCAAATTTTCAAATGGAATGCAACTTAAAGAGAAATTTGATGCGTCTCGTTGTTGCACTTTTGTAAATCGCACCTGACCGCACTGCGCAGTAATGCGTTATTCATGTCTTCATTGTTTGGAAGGACATACATACATCCTCGTATATGAACGACTATTTTCAAAAGTGAAGGATACTAAGTGTAAAATTGAAATGAACACCCTTGAGGACGGCCTAATAATTGCAATCACTTTAATGGAACCAGTATTGACGCATTAGTTTCTCAAATTCAATGCCAAATATTACATTAATCGTATGATTTGGATTAATACATGCTCGTAGAATGTATATAACAATGTCAAACGAATTGCATGTTTTATTATTAGGATGAAACAAATAAATATAAATTAATAAGTTTTAAACTAAACTATAAGTTTTTTTCAATGTGACCAAGGAATGCAAAAAGGTTGGACACCCTTGCCTTAAAGTATATTTCCTAGTGGACCATCAAATTATGCTACCATGAGGAGCAAATTTCAATGCCTTAAAGTATATTTTCTAGCGGACCATCAAATTATGCTACCATGAGGAGCAAATTTCAACTGGTTTAGCTACTATCTTACTGTTATACTAAATGGGGTCTCTGGACCGTCTGCAGCAGTTGATAATTACTTTTAATTTTCGATGACTTTTCGGGTGGAACCTCGGCTATAACTTTTCGAATGTTGATTTTTAGTTGCTCCGAGGTTTCGGGTTTGTGGGTGTGGACCCTTAAAAAGAAATTAAATGGCTTGATTTTGGCGGCCAGTTGACGTCACCAGGATGTGAAATAATGCGACCTGCGCACTTTTCACGAAAAACATACAACGCTGCACCCGATGACAGTCACTTTTTGGGCATGCAATGGTGCCTCGTGAACCACATGAATATTTTCCGTGCCCCATACGCTGCAATTTTACTTACATGCGCAGGGTCAAAATGCGCCAAACATTAGGCATGTCTAAAGTTGCGAACGCCGATCAATCGACTATACCCTAACTTCAATACAGACATTCAATTTTTTCATTAAATCGCGAATTTTAGCGCGCTGAGCGGTGATTAAATGATCAATTTCGTAAATACTGTGAAACGACAAGAAGTATCTGACTTCATTTGGTCAAAACAAGGACCGACAGGCTTATGCAAAAGGATATGAAATTCCTTTCTACCCTGGTAGGAATCATCATGGAGCATAGTACTCTGTGATATCATATGAGAAAACTGCGACTAAGGGAAGAACAACTACATATATATGTACATATGTCGTGGAGATGAGCAAGTTAGCGATACAAACCATCCACCTTATGTGGGAGACAGACCGCTGGTATTGATACCATGGTATAGTGCATACCATAGCCCCTGACAGACTGCATTTCGTATCATACGTTGATTTTTGCGTTACGTGGCATACTTTGACATTTTTGTTGTGCCTCCTCCAACTTCTTGCACATTTTTTGCAACACTCCAATATTGCGGCTTGCTCCTCGTAGCTTGCCTATGTAATTCCCTCAAACTTCTATTATTTTCATTGTTTTCCAATGGTGATAAAATTGTCCTCCTTGAATCCATTTTCAAAACGTTTTCGCTGTGATTGCTTGCTTTTGAATTGTAAAAGAAGCTATGAAGAACCACCAACAGAAAGAAAGTGGCGCTGCAAGCAATAAGATGGTGGTATACCAAAAATTTGCGAATCTCAATACTAGGTTCTATTCATGGTATACTAGGTTTTAACGTGGTATTGCAGTGACAGACATGTGGCATAGAACGTAGTATTGCTATACCATGGTATCAATACCAGCAGTCTGTCTCCCACATAAGTGACAGAACTGCAAGTTTCAACTGATTTGGGTGTCGTTCTTTTTGTTTTTTGGGAGGAACCACAATTTTGTGTGAAAGCGAATCTTTTGTCAAGCATGCAGAATCCGATGGGAAGTCCGATGGAATATGAGTCAATTATGGATTTTGTTTACGTTGTGCACTTGTCTTGTATAAAACAAACTTGCGTAGTAATCTTATCACAGAACAGTATGGAATATATATTTTTAATATAAATAGTAACAAATAAGCAACAGGAAAGGGAAATATTTATATCCGATATTTCCATTTTTTCACATGAAACACTTTTCAGTTACCCCTTTCATTTTTTTAATCTTCTCACTAAATCATGATAAGAAATAGACGCATGCAATGTCATTATAAGTTCCCTTATTTGCTTTGTCTTAAACCAAGTTTATACTTTAGAAGTACGACCAGGAAAAAATGCGACTTTATCATACATTGGATGATTGTTTCTCATCTGAAAAAGTGAATTGTGTTTTCCATAAAGAAAGCAAACATTAATATTTCCTTAAAAATGTGCACTGAACGAAATGTTTACATGTATTTTTTTTTTTTAAATAAAATCGCTGAAATCCGAAATCGGAGAATCAATATTTCATCAAACTGCTGAGGAAATTTTGCAAAGCAAGCGGCATAGCGAGGCGTAAGCAACTTTCCTTTGAAGTCAACGTATTCTTGTAAAATTTGTATTAGCATGCATTTATTCCACTTGAGTAAGTACTTTCAACGTTCTACTACTCTTTACTTTATACTGTTTGACTGCCTTAATTGATTTAAGATCCAATTGATTGTTGTAATTAAGCACAATACTATAAAAGAAATTATTAAAGGTGGGTCATCTCTTGTCATCTCTTAGCTTATCTTTTTATTGCTATTACAACTAAACTTTTCAATATCATTCAATAATTATAGCTTTATTAAAGAGAGCACGCCTTTCGTTTACTCATGACAAATAATTCTAATCAAATGATTGGGGTGGCTGCCTTGACAGTAGCCCAACCTGTCAAACCCAATTTTGCAGTACATTATTGATTGTTTGACATTTAGATTGACTTTGACGTTTAGATTGACGTTTATTATGGAGAATTAGAAATATGCCAATTTTTCGTTTTCAATTCAAATTATTATTTAAAAACATAACATAAGAAGTATTCACACAATATGGAATTAATTTCATTATTTTTTTCTCTAAACCGTGTAGTTCCAAAACTTTATATATCCGAGGCTTTGGGGTCTATATGAAATGTTTTTCTTGTTAATTGAGTTATTTTTGTGATTAATACTTTATGTTATATATTACTTGTTCAGTACTTATTCCTATTTCAGTACATTGCTTACAACCACAAATGTACGTGAGAAGTATTTTTGCATTTCCGTTATAGAAAAAACTAGTCAGATCTAATTAAGCGCCCATGTCGAGCCGTAGTAACTCTTATATTCTCAAACTGTAAATCAACCCACCAACTCACCACTCCAACTAGTCCCCCACAACTGCATTATGCTGAGCATTTTCACTTGTCATTTGTCGGATGTAGAAGTTTTTTGTTGGTCGGTGGTGAACAAATCAATATGTTAATTGTGTAAAACTTAGTGAAAAACGACTTGGAAATCTCGAAACGAACTGTTGAAATAAGTGCTAATATTTTGGTAAATGAATATGGATTGAAATTTCATAAATATCTACAGAAAAGCTCTTGAAAATTCCACTTACAAATTAATTTCGCTGACCTTTCCGGGTAGATGAAAATTTTCCACATAACACGAATACTGCTGCAGTTAATTGTGATTCTCGTTCTCTCTCTTTTCTCTTTATATTACATATGCATTGGAGAAACATTTTGTTTATGTGGCATTCGTGGAAGAAAAAATATCCCAATTCCCGGTGTTTTTCAATTTCAGAATGAAAAGTGTTCAGGTTTAGTTTGAGGTTTGCCAATAACGTATAATTTGTTATAATTAAATGATTTCTCTTCAACATATTTTAAATTGAATGGATTTCTAGTTGGTAGGTCTATTAATTCTTATCTGATTTTGGTAAAAGACAAGTTCAGTTTTTTTAATTGTGACGGAGTATGTTTTATTAAACTTTTATTACAGATTTCGCTCATTATCAATTTGATTTCTTCAATGCAGTCATCTCTTTCTTGCTAGTTAGAAGATATCTCAGTGCAACTGTACACTAACACTTTCAAATTTAGTAACACACATAATTTAATTAAAAAATCCCATAAATAGTGTTCAAATATACCTTGGGACTTTTTGATTGTCAAAGTGGTGTTTTCGAGGATCAAGTAACGATTTTTTGAAGTACTTTTGTTTGATGACAGCCAAATTTCGCTTAGGCAAAAATCTCTCAAGCATTTTGTTTTGTGGATGAAGAATTTATTATCGTGTAAATTTAATTCAGTTTAAATTCAAATTGAAATTTTACTAAAATGAATATTTTATAAAATCAAAGACGCAAAGTCAATGTTTTCGAGGGAATATTTGTTTTAACTGTTGAAGCAGCGTGGCTTTGTAATTAGAATGGGTAACTCAATCGTACATACTGCGAAATGTCATTCGAGTGTTTGACGTTTAGCAAATGTAAAAACGGTATTAACTACATGTATGTGACACGCGGTAGCTGAAATAGTTTAGAGGTAGAACATTGAGCGCGCTATCGGATAATCCACAAATTTATTTTGGCTGAGTTTTTCCATAATTTGAATTTTGGGAAATTATTTAAAAAAATATTTTACAGCATGGTGATGTATTCATTTACATTTTTATTTAATCGAAAGTCTTGAATATGTTTGCATACCCAGTTCAAGGGTACGAATTTTGTGATTTGATAAAATTCATTGATTAGAAGGCTGCATCATGGTATTCAGCCAATGATTTTGTACATCAATTATCAATTAGTACTTAAAAAGCAGCTCTTAATGGCGATTCAGATCCTGCGATGTTATCAGGTCACTCTGAGAAGTAGATTAATGTTGACTTCTCTACTTTGGCACATGATAAGAAAAAATTCTTGTCTTTCAAACGAATAAACAACATTTTTCGTTTTGAAAAAAAGCGCTCGGCATAATTAGAATGTTTTGTTTCTACATGTTAATGAGCGTTAAGACGCAGTTGGCTGCAGCAATGAATATAGAAGATGTGGTTTGATTTGTCTATTTAGCGTGATTGCTAAATGCGTTTTAAAAAAACAAAAGTTAATGTGAAGCAGTTGCATATTCCTATAGGGTCCTTTTTATGACGTACCTGGTATTAACTTCATTTCATCAGGCCACCAGTATTTTCTTTTCAACTGATACTATAAACAGTACGATCTTGACAAATTTATAGAGGTCTGGATACGTTTTTAGAAACATCACTGCAGTAGCGATGTCCAATCAGCTTTGTAAAATGTTCATAAACGTAAACTTTCCATCAATCCCAAGACAGCATTTTCATTTTAGAAAATGTTCGTAGACTAATGTGCACCAAATATCAACAAAAAAACTCAAGGAGAAAATGTTGATGTGTTGCTGATGCTGTCGAGGAACGGAAGCAAAATGGTTTAGAAAAAATAAGCTAAGAAGTTAGTTTCCTCTTGTCCTTAGATCTCGTAAAGCGTCTTTACTAAAAGCTTTTTGAAAGAAATTTTTTTATTTTTATTTTTATTTAGAAAATTTTTACTGCAGATATGTACCACATTAGTTGTTTCCAATATTTTGAAGATCAAGTAAAATGTTTCCCACATCAGTCGTGCAGTGCACCAATATCAAAATTAAGCAGGGGTGCTATACAGGTACAGACAAATATTTAAGAAACATTTTTGCCTGAGAAAAAGTTCGAGGAAAATTTATATCAGCTAAAATCTTCATCACTTTGTTCAGTAAATTGAAGCGAAATTATTGATATTTATAATAAATTCTAGAGCAAAATACGGGACTGTAGGAAATGACGAGTAATACTCGTCAAAAGTTTTAAACATTTTCCCAATGAATTTAAGAGAACCAGAAAATATATTGATGTGATATCGAACACCGAACTCTTTTTCTTTGCAATAATAGCGAAAGACTATTATCCATTTCAAGTTTTCAAAGCGATTTGCAAAAGTCAATGTAAATCTACCCTTGAATAATCGAAGTTACAAGTATCCTATAAAAATAAAATTTCCCTAGCATCACTGAACACCTCGCACACACACCACAATATTCCCTACACATCACTCGTATTCGCATGTCAGTCATTTTACCAAGAGAGAAAGGGAGAACAAGTAACAAAAAAGTTAACTGTCAGCCATGTTGGGTGGTAGATTTCTTTTGAACACGGGTAAGGCTCGACGTCGTACGTGGATTAAATCGGAATTTTCTTAGTTTTTCTGTAATTTTCCAATCAAAAATACTCCCCCGCCTTAGTTCAATATTTACTTAATCGAAATTTCATAAATTTTTTTTATTCCTGTGTCGTAGGAAATGTTTAAATTCCATCGCAAAAAAAAGTTCTAAATTCAAATATAATTAACTTTTTCTCATTTTCCTTCTTTTTTTTCATTTCCCACTCAAGCTTCAACGCAAAAAATTATAATATAAAAAACCGAAAAGGAAAACCGATCACTAAAAAAAGAATTGCAGAAAACATTTTTTTTTTAAATTTAATTCAATTTTGTGTAAAACCATTTTTCCTTATCATATAAAAACGATAAAAAAAATTGTGTTAAAGATCGACATAGCCGGAAAGTGAGTGATTAAAAAGAATAAAAAAAAGTTGTAAAAGAATAAAACTCGAAAAAGAATTACTAATCAACGAAGAATCAGCCAGAATGACGCAAGTTCTGCCCATACGCTTTCAAGAGCACTTACAGGTGAGTTTCCGGACGCAGATTTTTCGTGTTTTCATAATATTAATAATATTTTCGACTTTTTTCTTTGGTTGTCAATTGTTTTTCCAATTTACGCCCCTTTTTCTGTTTGCTATACATTTTTTTTTTGAAAAATGATGGTGTACTTTTTTCTTGCTTTCTCTTGTGAATGAAAGTTTTGGAGTTCCGACACACAGATGATGGTATTCTTATTCACCACATTCTCCTTTTTTTTAATTTTGGTGATTTTGTTGGTATATTTTCGTTTTTGTTGTTTGAACTTTGTGAATGGTGACTACTTTGACTGACTCGTCAATGTTGGAGGAGTAGAATGAGTCATCACGTGTTGTCATTGGAACGTTTAAATGCAATAGCTCAGAAAAAAACGATGGTGTGTATAGGGAGGGAGTTGATAACGAATGGGCTATTATTCTTTTGAAATTTTATACATTGACGGTACAATGGTTTAAGTCTCCCTGCATATTAGTATGTCGTACACATTTTATGTACTTATCTAAGTTTATTTATTATCTAGCACTATATTTTAATCGAAATACCTATCAAAAATGAAATGCCAAATTGAGGTGAGGAGCGATATTAACGAAATTCTACGTAAAATCTACTTTGCCGGCAATAAGTACTCGGTATATTTACAATATATGATTAACGCTTGGTGTCTATTGCCAATTGAATTGGTAGAAGTTGACTTCGTCGAACAAACGACTTTCCTCAGTTATTTTCACATCACGAGTATGCATTGAAAAACTTGCAAAAAAGTGCTTGCAGCAACGGGTGTCCGCTTATCGGCCAATTTTATCAAAATATTATATGCCCTCTATGCTGTGTATGAAAATAAATCAGACAAAAAGAAGCATAAAACATTGGGTGGATTTTGCATTGCTCCTTTCTTAGAATTAGTTAATTTTTTTTTTTAACCATGCAAATCGTAAAGAACAATGAGTCATTGGTTTGGATGTCAGCTTATCCCAATCAATTGGTCTCTTCAACTGAGGATGAGCATCACTCTCAACGGAACAAGTAATTTGGACCAGGAATAGATAGTAAACCGAATTTATTTGCAATACATTGGTGCCCAGAGAGCGCAATTTTGTTTTCGAAAAAGGAGAGCACTACTAGAGGAAGTGTTTCGTTGCTGAGCTGCTTCTCCTATTCTCAGTGATAAGAAGACTAGTCTTTCAAATGGAATACATTATATATTTGCTGAATGAAAATTCAATTGACGATCGACCAAAAATCATTACACGATCGACTAGTAGATCGAAGGCGACGTTATTGACACCATGTTTGCTAATTGGTTTGTTTTTCCAGTAATATTTCTTAAAGACAGCTTTTCAAATTACAGGTCTTTTTAGGCTATAGAACCAAAAATTATCTGATCTGATATACCTATAAAAAAATCGTTTCGAAGATGATACACTACTGTTTGGAAATTTTTCGCAGTCCGCAATACAAAGCAAAAGCGATCTGCTTCGATATAAATCCATTATTTAGGTAATTAGAGTCCAAGATGTCAATCGCTCACTCTCTTATTATTTTACATTATGTATTGCATTATTTTACCTATCAGCAAACAACGAATTGGTGTTGCTCCTTCCGACTCAGTACAGCGATTTGCACGGTCTAAAAGCATGAGCGTTATGAGCGAATGTCCTTCAAAATGTCGGTACAAGCCTTTTGGATAGCTACTACGTCAACAAAACGCTTTCCTTTAATCGGGAAATGTATTTTTTCCGAAAAGCTAAAAGTCGCGCGGTGCCAAATCAGGCGAATATGGGAAGTGGTTGACAGTTAAAATTCGATTTTTGGCCAAAAAATTGATCAACAACTGTCGGTTGATGAGATGACGCAACAAACACCAACTTTCTTCTTCGATGCTAATGTTTGTACCGATGACACAAACATACATTCACTGAAATGTCATGAAATTTTGCGAGTACATCAGTGAAGGATCTACCTTTCCGTGGCATGTAATTGCCAATAGATGGCCTAACTAGAAATACTTATTTTTAAAAAGTCCTGTTTTGATAGGCAGTCTGGCTAAGCATTAAACAGAGATTTGAGCTCAAGATGCTGATAGCAGTTTTTAAAGTGAAATATGTTGAAGCGCCAAGCTATCTGACAAGGGGACGTGTAGAAGAGATAAAGCTATACCAGCTGCCAAACGCAAATGATTTCAGATTGCTCTAAATACGCTACTGTATAAGGGATTTCGTCTATTTACTTAACTATCAGATGGTGTTAAAAATGATACAAATCTTATGTTCTTTCAAAGAATTTGAATAGATTTTGTAAAGAGAAATGTTTGAAATAATTCCATTAAAAACTTATTTTAATTACATGATAGAAACTATAAATATTGTTGTAGATAAATACATACATATGTATTATGTACATAACATATGTACATACATATATTATAAATATTGTGTCTTATTAGTAATAATAATACTCTGTGGTAGAGCAAACTCTATAACTACATAATAGAAGGGAATTCTCATACGCTGGTTATTTAGCCATAGCTTTTGTGGTAATCCCTCAAAAAGTATGAATGCTCTATGGACTCCCATTATGGTAATCTCCTACGAAGTCAAAACGTTCTCGCCAACATCCTTGTGCCTCTGGGAAGAATTGTTTTTCCCGCAGTGGGAAGCAACTCTGAACTTCTGCGGTAATCTACCTCGAAGTGAAAATATCCATGGGCACCATGAATGTGCTTTTGGGGTAAGCTCTCCCCGAAGTATAACACTTAACTAGCTGCATTTCATAGGACAGAACGATCTGACAATGATACAAAAGAGCATTCACACGATTGGTAGATATCTAACAATTTAATTATCAGTTGGCGGTTTGACAACTAATTAGCGGTATAACAATTGCTCGACAATTGTTTTCTCACAATATTAGCTATCAGACAAAAATGGTTGTTTACACGATTGTAAGACATTTTTCATTGGTATACATGACAATATTGTTAGATCTGGCAATCTTCTGAACATAGCTCTAGGCGAAAATTTAATTCGGTTTGCCGAAACCGTATTCCGAAAGCCGAAACTTCTGCTGCCATCGTTCGTAATATCCGAAATAAGAAATCAGCCTTATCACCAGCACCTGCTAATAAATTGAAAGCTGGATATCGCTGCAAACGCTGCAAGTTTTTTCCTTCAAACCATGAAAAGAAAACTTTTACTATTGTATTTGCAGTGTCTGTCATAAACCCGCATGTCCAACACATCGTCAGAGCAGAGTAATTTCTACTAGAAATCGTGAAAAACATGTTCCATAAATAAATTCTTTAAATGTATTTTATTTTGTTTCACTGCATTTTCATGTTTTTCATTAAATTTATTCAAAAATATATGTGGGTCACTTTGTGACCCGAAACATTCTATGTGTATACACTTACCTAAAATCATATCTGCAATATATCTGTAAAATAATCAGTTGAAGTTACCAAACATATGCTTACTAGGAAGGAATTGAAAAAAAGAAACTATTGTAAATAAAAATATTTTAGTTTGTAATACTTTTGGGTCATGATATGATCTTAATTACTGAAGGGAATCTTAGAGCACTAAAGGTATTGACTTTTCTTTAAACGAAGACATTGGTCGTACGTATGCCAGTCTAAACGGAATCATAAAAAGATGTAATATCTTCAATTAGCTTAAGTATTCAGTGTTGTAAACTGCAGATCACGGTCGTAGGCGAACATTACAATATGAGTTAGATTTTAAAAACATGCACAACCAATTGGTGCCTACATTTATGCAGTTTGAACATTGTTAGTGCAGCGTTAAATATCCAAGCACTTAGAAAGTTATGTTCCTAACTAATTATTTAATGTGCATGAATAAGTTTAGTGTTTATTCAAATATAAAGCTAAAGTTTAATGGTATAGTGTTTGATTTTGACACAGCTGGTGTAGGTAGGTTACACCTTTAATGACATGGAGTGGTGTCTTTGCCAACTTCTTCTTCTTCTTCTTCTTTCAAAAGAAACAGTAGTCATGTATTTGACACAAAAACTGCGACTCTTAAGCGTAAGATCTGTACAGTTTTTAAAATGGGACTATCTTAGGTATCAGCTTAATTTCAATAGTTTTCTATCCGCGGATTCTTTGCGGAACGTCCAACCCCCACCGTCATTCTAATCAGCCGCAAAAGAATTACATACAAACAGCTGTGAAAAATTAAAGCAAACCATGGTTCGTGATGCTGTTGCAGACACATGGGGTCAGTGGTATAATGACTAGACATGAGTATGTATGTATAAGTCTTAGATAACATTTTTGTTCATCGAATAAGACTGGATAAAATCAAACGTAGTATGGCGTAACGAACGCTTTTCCCACCCTTTGACAGAGTTCATTCAATTAGTGGGTTTATCCGCATCTTCGTTTGTATAACTTTTCCACGTCGACATGTTTTCTCTCATGATGAAATTCGATATTATTTCGTGGTAAAAATCGATTTTCGATGAAATCAAAGACCATTTCCTCCCATATCTGTCTTGGATCTGTCGAAGAAAATAATTGTTTGGCATTAGATATTAAACTAGACCAATGGTGGCTTTTGCTACCACATCATTAAAGCTTCCAATGACGAAGTGATGATAATATTTCTAATATGAAAATATTCTTTGTTTTTCTACAGAACTCATTGCATATTGTTCATTTATAATATATATATGTAGAGATGTAGATGTATAATTTCAATCGTCATAATTGCAACTTTCAATTGCATTCACAAAACGAACAACAAGGGTGTATGATGGACTGGACTTCCTACAAATAAACTCGGGGTATACCCCACCTTCTCAGATCCGTGAAATATTCAATGGAAGACTGAACATTAAACTTATTCTAATTGCAAAAGTGGATTTCCTAATTAAACTTAAACTGGTAAATTATGTTTTTTGATGAACAAAATTAAAATGACTCCAAAATGCAACTGATTCGAAAGTCTAGCTAAATGCCAGAAACTCACGCAATAAATCACAGCCTATGATACATATAAAACGCCTACTTAAACGAGTACAAGTTCTCTATTATGACTAAGCGCGTATAACACATTAACTAAGCAACAATAATCTCGCCCTCCCTACTTCCCTTCTTTGTATAGAGTTTTAGCAGATAAAGAATTTTATTTTTGGTTTAGTTGCGGGCTTGTCCCCTGTAGTGTGAGAGGTAATCAAGTACTATCATTCCAAATATACATAAAAAAAATCATAAAAAGAGGGCGTATGTTGGGAGAAGAAGATACTACATACATACATGTGGTTCCATCATCCAGTGCATGCGATACAGGTGGTTTGCTGTAACTGGGTGTCGATTCTAATGAAATGAAAACCTGTTTTGTGTGCACTTTATACACTTTTCTATTATTAACTGTATATATACGAGTATAGATTTGATTTGATTAGGAGTTAACCCGACAGGTGAGAAATACGATAGTCAATAAACATTGTACATACATAATGGAAATTATGTACAGTGAATCAGAAAGTGATGTTGAGGCGTGAAACGTAGTTTTAAGTAATACCGTAATATAAAGGGTGAAGTAATATGTTGGTTTCTTTTTGAACTGTGTGAACTAACAGGCAGTTCAATAGCGTGGCTGACCTAAAAGCAGCAATAACCACCTCTTGGGCCGCAATCCCACAGGATATGCTAAAAATCTAATCCACAGTATGCCAAATAGGGTTTTCGCCTTAGTGGAAAAGAAAGGAGGTCCTACAAAATACTGATCATTAAAGATTTATGTGTTATGTGTTTATAGTAAATTTGTATCAAATTAAAACTGAAGTGGTGATTTAGTTATGAAAAATGCGAAAAGGTGTTTTCTTTTCTTTTCTCTTATGAAAAATAACGGAACTTTTCAACTTATCATAAAATGGTTTGTATTTTCATTACTCTTTCGAGTAAAAACTGTTACTTGCAAATAAAATTATTTTAATCTTAAAAAATGCAAATAGAGGGGTGGTGATATAGTTATGAAATGGAGTGTATAATGTATTACTCTTAGACAATGCTGGGAAATAATAAAAAATTATTTGCAGTGATTATTTGAAAATAATTTTTGGTTAAAATAAAGCCGCTTCAGTCAGCGGTTGGTGTAGGAAAATTCATAAACAAAGTTTGTGAAACATGCCCGCTTATGACTAATAAAGGTTCTTCATGTGCTCGACCGGTACGCAAAAACGAAAGAATTGCTGTTGTTACCCAAAATAGGCGTGTAAACCTAAGAACCTCAACTCGTCGCAGAGCTTCACAACTAAACATTAGTCGCAATGCTCTGAGAAGAAAATTGCATAAAGGGATTATTCACTCACAAGGTTTAACTCATTTAGGAGCTGAGCCAAAATGACCACCCGTTTCTTTATCATTTATGAGAGACATAATTTTCCAGTAGAAGGATATCAATTTATCAAACCTCTGTATCTCGATTTGTGTAAGTTGCATAATAGATTATGAAATTAAATTATGAATTTTAAATGTCAAAAGTGTGGGTAGAATGACAGCTCGGTTTGACAGTTATCACTATCGTAAGTTCTTTCTAAGTAAAAAAATACCTTCAAAATTAAGCACGTTCAATTCTTATTTTTGCAGTATATTTTCCATAATTTGCATGTGTGCTTTGTAATTATTCAGTACGGTATTTTATCGTTTTTGATTACAAATCCAAAATTATGGCCAAGCGTTTTCCATCAGCTAAAAGTAACTTTCTTTTTTCTTCTGAGCTAATTATTCATAAATAACATGAATATTATATAAACTAATAATGTATGAATTTAATTTTAAAGTTAATTTCAAAATCTTCATTTACGATTTCTTGTATATATATGTATATTTTAAGGCGTAATTTATATACATACTCATAATATGAACCAGGCTTTACTCTAACATGATCACATTAGTTGAATGCTGCCGGAAGCCGATTCATTTATATACGATACTGCGACGTCAAGTACTTTTGAATCTACGGAAAGCTTATCAACAGATATAGTAAAATGTACAGTTCATTCATTCTACCATTCAAAAACTTTCCGTTCGTATAAGCTGGCTTGTTTTCAAATTGAGTTGATTAAAGCAACACAGATGTTATTCTGACTTTTCGAAAAATGACTGCCATGCTTTTAATTTACTACTAGATATTTTTTTTTTGGATTTCCAATGGGATTTAAATGGGATTCGCGACTTGCGATGCAAATCAATGCATAAATAAATTTAACAATTTGCTTATCGCTTATAAGAATTGAGCACCCATTATATGTATGTATATTCTATTTAGGATAAATTTTCCATTGAAATTATTATTACGAGTATTTAACCTTATCAAAGAAGTGGGACTAATTTTTGTTTGGTTTCGCGCCATTTTTCATCACCATTAATGCAACGTTTATCATTGAAGAATGGCTCTGAGAAACCGTCTACGTTCCTAATGCATCGACCTGCATTTTTTCTCTTGTCCTTCTTTTTTTTTTTAAAACATTTTTCTAGGACACCACCATGGAGTTATATAACACTTAAATCAACGAGAAAATGGATACTTCGTGAAATTGTTTAAGTGTAATGGATGTTGGCCAAATTATTGAACAGCAAAAACATTGCAATCGTTCATTAATGACTGACGCACACAGCGGAGACTCGCTTTTAGATATATTTTATCACTGCAGATAGGTTACCCAGAGACAATTTTAGTTTGTTGTCATTCGAACTACTTTCCACCCACTCAACTGATAAGGAATCAGAGTGGGGCAGATGTAAGTCAACTGGGTATAAGGTTGTTCGATGATATAACATTAGAAGCGCATGCGTTCTAATGTTGAAATTTTACACCATACTAAGTTTTTGTTTGTTGTTGGACATGAATGCTGGTGGGGTAGATAAGGACTATCAGCTATATTGTGCATGTATTGAATTGTCTGTGTATATAGTGGTGATTTCAGGATCCTTGTGGTATTTACTTACTGAGGATAATTGATTATTATTTGTTCACTTAATGGAAAGTTAATGAACAGTGTCTGTTCGAAATAGCTTGCTTCGTAGCCTTTGCTAAGGGTTTATCGGTATCTGTGATCAAACGCTAGTTGTATAATAACAGAGAAAAGGCCGACTAAAGTTAACTTAGGCTATGGACTATATATGATATGTTATGAATGAAATAGGAGGCAAAGTTTAACGTGAATTAGTGAAAAACAAGCCCACTGTACGTGCAAGAAGAGTATTCGGAACAAAATGTTTAGAAAATGAAGGAGACGCCTATTAAGATGCATTGATAAGGGTCACCATCTTGATATGTACACCATAATATGATCAGAATAGATACAAACTTCCTCGAACACTTAAATGGAATAATCTATTTTTGATCAAAAGGAGCTGCGCCGATTTGAAGTGTCTTTGCTCAGTTCACCTTTATATCATGCTGCTGGTCGCTTACTTTAAAGTATTTCCATCACTTTAGATACCATAGGCAGCACGGCTATGGGGCCATAGTTTTGTAGCAGATATTTTTTTCTTTCGAATGGAAAAGCTTAGTTTTTGGGAACTGTGTATAGTCTGGCCAAGTGGTCAAAATCGGTACCTACTTGCTCCGAACATAGTGCCGAATTGCTTAAAAATGTGTTCTTTTACTAAAAGTTGGGAGGAAGAAAGGCAGAAGTTGCTGCTTGCGTATTTGACTAGAGCCGTAACGTCATTTAAGAGGTTAGCACGTATGTAGGTGACTCTTTTATTATGTTTTGTGCATTGTGCGTTTTGATTGCAGTTTTGTTTTGTGAAAATTCAAATAAATCACAAATCTCTCTGTATCTCTGGCGATGTGGCTCAGTGGTTAGTGCGTTGACTACTGAGTGGGAGGTTCGAGGCTCGAATCTCCTGAAAACAATCTTGTACGGTTCCACCTCTTGCGCATGTGAAACAAAATTTCGAGAGCAATAGCTGTTGCTAGTAAGTTTCTCATAAAAGTCGGAAATTGTATTGTTGATTGCGACACAATAAAAGTTTACAAAACGTTGCAATTAAGTGTGATATAATGTCGTCTCTGAAGAGAGTGGCTCCTACTATTTTTATTTACTACATCCTATCTCACAATAACCAGTGATTATTTCAGTCAGGACTTTTACAATTTCTGTGAATTTATATGAAGGATCACTAGGATTTCCTGTATGAAAACTTAGGGAGTGCATATTGTAACTTTTGCGTTTTCCCCAGCCCTTATCGGAAACCGAAATTTATTATTTTCTAGGACATTCTCTGCTTACAATTCTGAACTTATTTTGATGACTTTAGTTTTATGCGTCCTATGGAAACTCGTATAATTGTATTGCTTTAGATTGCTTAGGTTAAAAGCTTATTTACTAATAATCGTATTTGTTTTAATCTGATTAACTAAATAATTGCTTAGACCTTTGATTTAGATGATGCACTTATCATTCACTGGGCTGATAGTTGATTTAATTTATTTAAATATGTACATATGTACTTAAATATTTTTAATTGGCACTTTTAAAAAAAATTATTTTATGTACAATTTTCTACAATCGCCTGCATTGTCCTATTAATTTCATTTTTTAAATAATTGTATGATTATGGTATGAAATCCAATTAAAAGAAAGTTTTATTTGTAAAATTAATCGGTCAACAATCGCCATGTCGTAGACTTGCGATAATAAATCTAATTAAAACAGAAAAAGCCGAAAATTCTCAGACTTTTAACACATCTATAAAACACCAGTGATGGCAATGTACAACAATCTAATTACATTCAATTGTCTTATTTTTCATTCTTAGCATTTTTTCTTTGTATATTTAAAAAAAAACCTCAAGGTCAGTTGTTTTTCTCACTCAGTGAAGATGTGAAACAATGACACTTACAGTGACTACCGAAAGTTTTTATGTGTTTTAACTAAATACGTGTAAGAATTATTTTTTTAAAAAAACTGTAAGTAAAAGGTAGGCGGTTAGTTTCTTCTTGATGGAAGTTGTTTTTAACAATTGTTTGCGGTTCGTAAGAGTAGGAGTAACAGCAGTACTCACCAGTTCTCCATGAACAAAATTCAACGGCACCAAATCAATCGCAGCTGCGGGGTGACCAATACACATCTCCAAAACGGCTGATACCGTTTTTGAGCTTAGTTCGATCGATTGTTTGATGGTTAGTGTGGCACTTTGCATCATTCTGGTTGAACCAAAAAGCAAATTATATCGTATATCGAACAATTCAATCTGCAAAAATTCAGTTACTATACCTCTATAGTGCACTCCCACTGCAACGTTGTTGCCAGCTTCATTTTTAAAGAAGTAGGGATCAATGATGCCACCATTCCAAACATTCATTCTTTGAGGATGTATTATCCTCGCTACTACTACGCGTGGAGTTTCAGAACTCTAAATCCCATAGTTTTGTTGAGAATGAGCTTCCCCCGAAAAGATGATGTTGCAACCAAAATCGTCATCATTTTTTAACTCATTCAAAACCCACACAAGGAAGCGATAACGAAATGGATGGTCATTTTGCTTGCTTTTGAACAAGTTGGACTTTGTACAATATTCTCATTTGTTATACTCTGTGACGAACTAAGGTTCTTGGGTTTTTACACACATTTTGAGCATAAACAGCAATTCCTTTGACTGTGCGCACTGGACAAGCACGCGGATCTCTGTTTGTTATTAATTGCAGTTTCATGAAATTTTTGTATGGATTTCCTTTCACCAGGAAAGGAAAGCAAAATTGAAGCGTAAAACGATCCCTTTCTGTAAATATTTCAATCGAGTAAGTGTTGCCAATACACTTCAAAAATGTGGTCCACAGTAGACATCTGCAATGAATGTCTTGAAATCAGTTCCAAGATATTCAATATATTTTCGTGTACCTTATTCACTGTACTCACATCTTTAAAAATAAAATGAATGAATCACTTGGTATTTGATTACTGAGTGAGTATTTCACCCATTTATAACAAAACATTTATTTCAGTGTACTCACATCGAGTACAACTTTTCTTCCACCAGGACAACGCCTCGGCGCCCAAGTCCGCAGTTAGAATGGCAAAATTGCTCCCTCATCCAGTATATTCTCCAGATTTAAACCCCTGCGACAGAGTTACATTAAAGTAGTATCATTGTCTCGCTTTTGCAGGACCTTGGCTGAGGAACTGTTTTACCGTCTTAGTTGGCGTAGATTATTGTTTGTGCCCGAATTTAGAAGAATGTTTGTCGCACTTTTATTCTTAAAGAGGTCGTGCTAGAACGTTAGGCCCGAATTCCGACTTTTATTTGTTTGGACCGTGAAAATTCGAACGTCGAACCTTCTGCTCAGCGATCCAAGACACTAACCACTTGAGCCATGGCGCCCCGCGTTACCAATAGATAAGATTAATCAATGAGTTGGCGCAGACACTTGTCCGTGATTTGATATATTTGAGTCACTCGTATATACTTTTGTCTCGATGGGTTGATGAATGTACTTCGGGTCTTATAAAGTAACTGCATGTCTTGTTGACATGATTTGGTTTTACGTTCCATGGCATTCTTGGTAATTCGTTTTACCAGATTCGTCCTTCAGGATAGTTAAGTCGTGTGTAGTGTCAGATACTTAACATTGTCACATAAATAGTCGGATATGTGTGTAATGACTAAAGAATTCGATATTTTAAAACATTTCACTATAAAGATAAAAGAGTGTCTGTGTAGCGCTTGTTATTACAGTTGAAAGCTAATATTTATTCTTGTTTGGAAAATTATCGAATTTTCTTGGCCGATGAGTAACTGTGTACATACATTATAAATCATAGCATTACACAATAACTGTCTCAAAAAATCAGAAGTCAACAAAAGAACATTAATTAAGGTCTACAGCATAACCTATAGCCCATACTGTGTATGCGTGTTCTATTTATGAATGCTAACCTTATAGTCTTGAAGAACTTCAATTCAGCAATGACCTCAATTCCACTTGTCCCAAATGTATGGCTAAAAACTCGTAAATGCTACAATAAGTGAACAAAAAATCATAAAAGGTGATGACGAGCTGCCCAATCAATAGAGAGCGTGCACACTCAACAAAGCATAGTCGCACAGAGAGGCGTACTATGCCACTCATAGATTATGCTCATAAATTCACTTCACACACAGTGCCATTATTGATTAGCAAAAAAAAACAATCTCTTGGGGAATTTTTCGTTAGCTTGCAAGCGTTGAGTAGTATTATAGAAGTTATTGTCTCCCGGTGGCATCGTCTAGGTCGCTTTCGGGCCTTCTGTGCGTCATTATCTTCTCTTTATCGTCTGCAATGCATATCTTCCGGGATTCGTTTTCTAATTTATTCAACGCTTCTTGGTGTCCTTTTCGTTGCGCGCAAATCAGATCATAATCTGTGCTAGAGCATGAAAATCTATTTTCTTTTTATGTCTGTGTGGGTTGCGCTTCAAAAATTTTGTGGGGAAGTCGACCAACCAATACATTGCTGGTGCGGTGTTAGTAATATACCAGTTCCTCATCTCTACTCGAGTCACGAATAGCAGATTTGTGTTTCTTCATTCTTTTGTTGCAGTGGGTAAAGCGCCACTGAATCGAATGAAAAAACATGACGACGCCATCTCTTAAGAGAGGTCAACACACTTTATCTGTGGAAAATCCTACTCTACCATCACGAAAGCGTTTATTGTTCACGTTCATGTTCGATGTTGTTTATCTTTGGAGGAAGTTCGCGTTAAAGGCATATTCGAGAGAAAGTCGTAAAACAAATTGTAGCACAAGAACGTCCGTGAACTTCTGTTGTTGTAATCTAAAAATATTCCTTCACAATCAGCCGCTAGCGTCAGAATTAAAATCAGAAGTGGCGAATATTTTTGCGAGACTGATCATGGGAATGTCAAATCGTTCAAGTAGCTATAAAACTGCCCCTCCACTTGCTATAAATAAATATAATTTGAAAATAGAACAAAATATAAGTTGTGCTGCTGAGGTGCGCAACCAAACAATTGCAATGTTTACAGTTTGGTTGTTAATTTTAAGGTTAATTGCGTTTGAGCTTTAGTCGGTAATTTGTTTACATCATTTGGTATATAATATTTTGCAGAATGATCACAAATGCCAAGAATTTATAGGACTATCGAATTAAATAAATAAAAATCATTTAGTTTTCATTGTGTACACTATGGAACTCTGTACTCTATCGATGTGTTATCCAGCAGGGCTTGGTCTAATGTTTGGCGTATTGTTAACAAAGAAAATAATTTTCGTTTTGGCATAGTTTATATTCAGCCTCATTAGCTTGCAAGCTAGAGTAGTTTGATAACATTAAGATACTCGTGGTTACTAGATAATTTAAATCGTGCGACTTAACAAGTTGTACGTACAGTGTGCTTAATAAGAAACCGTAAGCGGTTGTAAGTCAAAGAAAAGGTTTAATTCAGAAATTATTTATTTTATATCAATACATACATAGTATACCTAGGTCTGATATATCATTTAATAATGAGTCCAATCTCCCACATTGTGAATTATTTCTTGACATCATTTCGCCCTTGTGAAATAAATCGACATTTTTGTTATCCTTATTTAAGGAAGATTCGCACCTTTTTTTGTTCAATACTATGGATTCTCGTTTTTTACCCGAAATTTTGAAATCATTTTTGGTATTCCTATTATATGTATGTATATGAATGTGTATAATGTGGAAGCCGTGATTCAGTGGTTAGTGCGTTGGCTACTGTGTGGGAGGTTCGTGGTTCGAATCGCAGAAAAGTCTTTTTACGAACCCATATTTCGCGAATGCTTGACAAACGTAGGAAAGTAATAACTGACATAATACAGCTTCTCAATTAAAAAAAAGCATTCCGGATATGGCTCTAAAGTGTAGGTCCCTTTCAATTAGGCGAAAAAATATAACACAAATGGTTGCGAGAATCCGGGGCCTGGAACACATAAAAAAAATATGTTTGTTTCTATTATACATATGTACATTCATAAGAGATTCTGTCTGTTTATTGTGCACTCACTTAGGTTAGGTTAGGTTGGGTTGAAGTGGCTGCCAGCTAAGATTCGCCAGCACACTTAGACCAAAGAGGTCCGTTGTGATACCACGTGGATCATGAGAGAAGCCTCCCTCCACCTACTCGTCTTAAAACCAATTAGAGCTTCTTATGAAGCGTAGGAGGCTCTTGATGTCGATATTCATCAGTTCGCTTGTATCATTATAATAGGGAGCTCCTAGGTGGAGTTTCCTTCTACGGGAGAGAGCTGGGCAGAAACAAAGAAGGTGATGAATAGTTTCCTCCTCTTCTTCATCCATGCAGCTTCTACAGAAATCGTTCGCGAAGAGGCCCAGCCTTGTAGCATGCTTGCCTATTAAACAGTGTCCAGTGATGACACCTATAGTGGTGCCGATATGCAATCTGTTGAGAGAAATCAAATTCTTAGAGCGTTTTAGATCCAGCTTTGGCCAAATCTGTTTTGTCGCTAGACATGTTAAACCACTTGTCCACCTAAGATTTGCACTCTCGATAGCATCCAGCTTAAGTTTAAGTTTGCGAGTAGCGATTGGAATACCTAAGGTGCCGTTATCCGGCAAGATGGGTAAAGTTGTTCCTTCTTTGGCGAGTTCATCGGCCTTACAATTCCCTGGAATGTCTCTATGCCCCGGCACCCAACACAGGTGAATATTGAACTGCTCAGCCATCTCCACAAGAGACGAACGACAGTCTAGGGCTACTAAAGAGTTTATAGAGGTCGATTCCAGGGATTTGATTGCTGCCTGGCTATCAGAAAAGATGCGGATATCTCTAGCAGATATCACGTTTTTCTTAAGCCAAGATAGGGCTTCTTTTATCGCCATTATTTCCGCCTGGAACACGCTACAGTGATTAGGAAAACGGAAGGAGAGCTTAAGATTAAGCTTATCGGAGAAAACACCTGCACCGACTTCGTCTATGGTTTTTGACCCGTCAGTGTAGAAGTGAATAGAATCATCTTCTAAAAAAGCATCGTCCTCCCAGCGTGATCTGGAAGGGATGGTGACAAGGAAGTTCTTCTCAAAATTTAAACGTGGTATGGTGTAGTCCGTGTTTTCGGGAGAGATTTTGAATTTATTCAGAATAGAGGCGTGGCCGAATTCTTTTCTTGACCACTGTTGGGTAGCTTCAAGGCGAACGGCTGCAGTTGCTGCCATTTGCTTGCTATATATATCGAGGGGTATTAGATGGAATATAATGTCCAGTGCCGCGGAGGGAGTTGTACGTAGTGCTCCGCTTATGCACAGACAAGCTGTACGTTGGACTTTACTTAGATAATCGCGATTTATAGCTTTATCTAAGGCTGTCCACCAGACAATCACCCCGTATGTGAGTATCGGTCTAGTGATCGAGGTGTAGAGCCAGTGAGTAATTCGAGGTTGTAATCCCCATTTATTCCCAATGGCTTTCTTACAAGAGAAAAGTGCTACTGTAGCTTTCTTTGCTCTTTCTTGAATATTAGGTTTCCAACTTAGCTTCCTATCCAGGATAAGGCCCAAATATTTTGCTTTATCAGAGAAAGTTAAGCTGGTTCCATTAAGAGAGAGAGGGTCGACTAGCGGAATTTTATATTTCCTTGAAAAGAGTACTAGTTCAGTTTTGTGGGGGTTTACACCCAGACCACACCGAACTGCCCATCTAGTGAGCTTATTTAAAGCGTTTTGTAAGAGTTCCTTCAGAGTATTTAGCTGCTTTCCCGAGACGGCCAACTGTACTCACTTTGATGGATATGTTTCAAACTTGATATCTGAGCATAGTTTGGTCACAAGCTGGGGCGAAATCAGAACTTTCGTTCTGTTTTCAAAATTCACGATACTTTACAAAGGTCATTTGAAAAGTAATTTTTTCGAAAATAGCTTGAATTCTGCTAAATTTCATATTCGAGTTATGCACATAAATACATACATACATACATACATATGTATTATGTATATTAGACTCATGATCGCACATCTGTGCTTTAAGCAGTGGTCGGATTGTGGAAGTCGACTCGGCTGTATGCAAGGACATATAGATGATAAGTTTTGGATAACTGTCAAAGTAAGATCTTAGGTTTTTGATAAATATTAACAAACAGCCTTAAAGTTTTTGGAAATCTGAGTGATTTTTGAATGAGCATACATTTCATCTAAATATGGATGTCTACTACTAATTCCAGCACTTAATTGTTAAATGTCATAATGTGTGCCGGACAAAGCACCAACAACTTTTCTTCCACGGGTTCACCTGTCGCGAATGTCTGGCCAACATCCGCGACCAATAATTATCAATAGAAGTTTCCGAATGACGGTATTTACCATTAGGTCTCACCCATTTGCGTGAAAAATATACATATATATATATATATATGTATAATACGCACAAAACGAATGACCGAGAAGTTAGTCCAAAGGCCCTATATGTTTTGTCGCATATACCTATGTACACATACATATAATGTACAGTGCCTTGCAAAAGTAAAGCTGCACCCTATAAAAGGCCTTTCGCAACAAACTCAAAATGGGTACAGGCCCTTTATTGTTTTTTATTTTTTGGCATCAATAAACAAGTAATAAGATTAAAAAAAGCCCCATATTTTCTTTTGGGATTTTCAGCAATAAAAAACTGTTTTGTTAAGCTTCCAGAAGTATTGATGCCAAAAAGAAAAAAATAATAAGGGTCCTGTATCCGCTTAGAGCTTGTTGTGAAAGGCCTTTTATAGGGTGCGGTTATACTTTTGCAAAGCACTGTATGTACATATGTACATATTTTTTTTATATGGTTGAACAAATTTTCAATTTTTATTTTTTAGTCCACCTTCATACATACATATGTATATTGTTTATTCAAGCAGATTCGTTGAATATTTGAAAGTTAAATTTTTCACGTAATACCATGCGTTAATTTTTTAAAACAATAAGAATTTATTTAAGAGGTAAAACGGACCACTTATTGGTTTAATAAGATGTCTGTTTGTCCCTGTGAATATCACAGACTTTAACCATTTGAGCTAAGGATCTGAAATTTGGCACAAAATGCCGAACCACATAAGTACATATGTACATACATGTATGTACAAATGTCAACGTTGTTTTTGGAATCAATTTTTGGGTGATAAAATACCGCAAAAAAAGTTTTCCCGGTTCATGTAGCATAACAAATAAGTGATGCTCCCCTCACACCAAAGTTATTAGTGCAATAAATTATAACGAACTGTACAAATACCTATTTAAGTATGTTCAGTAGCAAACTTTCTGTGGGGTTATAAGTTACCTCATCTTATCTCGTATCCATTCGATTTTAGAAAAAAAGCGGTTAAGTGCAATCGATTTGGAGCACTAATGATGCATCTTCCACATCTTCCACTGTTTTTAATATAATTTCAGAAATTTTGTTGAATAGAATTTTCATGCAGCTAATATATTCCAATGTACTTAAACTTTTATGAAGAGCACAAAAATTGTTTAATTACTGTATAAATGTGTTTTATTTATGCTTCTATGGTATTCGTTAATTACACAACTTTTTTTTTTCAAAATGTTGCTTGAGGAATTACATACATATGTATGTATATCGAATTAATTCCGATGAGAGTTTTTATTTTTTTTTAAAGGGATAATGAAAATATAATTGGCTAAGTTTTTTAAGTTCGCCAAAAAATCTGTTGGTGGTAACTTTGCACGGAAAACTTGTAGAAATTTTTTTCCTGATGAAATTGAAGTTATTTTTCATACTTACTCACCGTTCTATAATTCAACTTTGTGTGGAGTGATTTATTTCGACCTAATTATGAGTACATCGTATTGTTTTAATTTAAGTCTCCAACTCTAAAGATGTAACTCCTAAAGATGTGTATATAGTTCTACCATTAAAAAGTAAATAAATAAATCACAATTCCTCTTTTTCTGGGAACAAAAACATGGATTTCACTTCCTTTGTTGTTTTTTGTATTACTCAGGAAACATTTCACAAAAAAAACACGCCTAATGTACGTTAGAAGATTTACGTTAGTTGCTATATGATCAGCGATGGCATATTATAAAATACACATTTTTACGTGACTAGTTCTACATTCACGGAAGAGATGATTTGGATTCAGTTGCGAATAACTTCGATCGCAGGAGTGCCTTCTGCCCCAACATGCCCCTAACTTTTTTTTTTAAAGAAATCAAAGATAGTCCTTAAATGTAAATGAAATCACACTTTTCGAAGGCTTATGGACCTTTTACATTATTGATTCTAAAGTAATTGCAGACTTGCAACTTCGTTGGGCAGTTTCTCTTTCTAAATGGTTTAGTACAAACGCCAAATCATCCTTTAACGCAGCTGAGCAATGTAAAAGACGATTTATTTTTTCTTTTCAGGAAAGGGTGGTGTCCAACAAGAAGATTCCTGCTTTCCAGCAATAATCTCTGCATTGGTCTGATCATTCTTAATCGTATCAGCTCATTTTTTACATAGGATTCTATTCAATAAGGATTCTATTACAATCTTGGAATTGTGTTTTACCCAGCAACTAGCGGATTTTATACAAGCCTTAACTTTTTCGTGTTATATTTTTGTAGAAAGTTCAATAGGTCTCCAAATCCATGGTCATTTTTAAGTAACTGCATATTACTAGTTTCAGGTCATGCATACATATATACATACATATATAGAAAATTGGAAAGAGCAAAATGTTTTTAATTATAAATAACTACGAGTACATATGAATGTTTAAAGATAAAGAAACGCTTGTGTGATTCATATTAGAAGAGAAGTGGTAGACATAATCATTATAATCAGAGTAAAAGTTATTTTCTCCATCTAAGATTAAAGCTTAACACATAAGATGCCTTTTGTAAAGCAATTAGACAAAAAACAAACTGATCATGAACAAAAACTTATATTACTTACTTCTCAATCCAAAGATGAGTTTCTACGACAATATAAAATGTGTGAGGGAACAAGCGCAAGAGAAATTTGTCTCCAAGTTCTAAATGAACTTGAAAGGGCAATAGAAGAGGGTAATCTTGACACTTTACAAAAATTAAGTAATTTAATTGAATATATAACGGGTGTAGAAGATCAATCAACTTTTTTAGATTACTATAATAATCCTAAAAACCCTATTAAAGATACTAATTTAGTCATTTTAGCTTGCAAGCATAATAAAATACAAATTCTAGAGTATCTGTTTAGTAGTGATAGTATAGTTCTAGATAATGTGTGTACGATATTACCAGATAATGAAGATGAAACGCACCATAATGCATTTTATTATTCTATACGTTCAGGTAATGTTAAGCTTCTCAATACACTCATAAGTAAATGGCCGGGTAATTATTTTGCTATTCATTTAGAAAAATCAGATGAAATTCTTTCCAGAGCTTATGCAGAGTTATTATTAAAAAATGTGTTCTTGCCAGATAAGATACGCATTTTTGTTGAGCATCGTTTAATAAATTTTTGTTTCTTCTCTAATAATTCTAAACCAGCCCAATTTATTAAAGCTACACATAGCAATATTAACGATCGAATCAACTTAGTACTTGAGAATATTTGCTTGCTCAAGGCTGATTATTCAAATGCAAAGAATATAGATGAACGATTCTTATTTATAGCAAAGTTTATTGCACAAAATATTCACGTATTAAAGCAACAATTAAAATCAACTTACAATAGATTACCTTGGGAAGAAATAGAATTTTGCTTAGTTAGTTTCATTTCCTCTCATATCAAATGGCAAGAAATTAATCTGTTTTATCAGACTACATTGGATAAAACGAAAATATTAAATTATTTAGAAAAGTTTGCTAAAAAACTCAAAGACGAACAGATTAATATAGAAGTGATGGATATTAGTAAACTTAGGGATATTCCAAAACTAAAACGTGAGAAAGTTGTTGCTGAAATTACAAGTAACTATCCTGAATTTGAAAATTTATTTTACGATTATCAAAAAATTAGGGACATTCACTCTTTAAAAAAAATTAATAATTACATAGAACTGGCTTTGTCAGCTGATGCTAAAGAAATGGATGGAAAACTAATTATTACCAGAACTTTGCAAATGATTGGCGAATATGTCAAAAACACCTTAGAATCACCTAAGCTGTCTAATGCCACAAATGAGCTTTTACTACTGTCATTACCAAAGGATACACGTAAAATTGTTATAGATTTACGTAATTCATTGTCGCATGCTTATTCACTCTCTGCAAGAACGAAAATTGAAGAAAACAAGGATATTAATTTTTTTATTGGTATTCAAAATGACATCAAACAAATTGGCAGTGTAATCACTGACATTCTATTCAACAACAAAATTACAACGATAAGGCTACTTCTAAAAACAATTGTCAGCAGTGAAAATGTTGATGAAATTAAAGAAGCTGTCAAAATGATTAATAATGCTGAATTAGATGAAGAAATTTCTGACGGTTTTAATATGATGGAACACCGATTTGAAAAACTTATTGAAGAATTAAGTAACAGTATACCTGAACAGACAAGTTATGAGAAACAGCTATTTCATAAAATTGATAATATAGTAAACTTGGATAAAACTAAATTAGCAGACATTAGAACTAAATATATGCATGGATTTACTTCTCTGAAAGTTCTCAATATTTTTTGTGAAAGAATCAATTCTAATACTATCAGGGGTTTAAAATCTTTTGTTAGTGGTGTATTAAGAAATATTACTCCCAGAATTGAACCTGACAGCTTAAAAAAAATTGCTGAATTGTCCATTTTAATTTTTCATAGTGCTAGATCAAGAATAGAGTATGAAAGCCTTGAGGAAATAAACAGAATAGCTAGCAACATTTTTTATATTGCTGAATTTGGATCAGGTAATTTTAAATGGATTGAGGGATTAAGAGAAAAGCTAAACGAAAAAGATTCTTTTTTTCCTACATGCAGGCAAAAGAAAACTAAGACTTTAACGGAGGAAAAATCCTCGTATAATAACCACCTGGCATTGAAAATATGTGAACTTAAAAGTGTTTTAAACAAAAACGTGTTCAATATTCAATTCCTTGATAATGTTGCTTCTTATAAGAGTAATAGGAAATTGCAAGCAGTAGTAGAAATGCTTGTTTTGGATATAATGTCAATTTTAGAGATTTCAAAGAGATGCTTAGAGAATAATTCATTTTTTTTGGATGACGATTTTCCTTTGTTAACTGGAAAATGTTTGCGTAACCATTTGGCACATGATAATGCGTTAGTTGAAATATTATTATCTGATCCCTCAGTATCACTTTTGTTAAATGCTAAAGGTCTTACAGAAGATAAAACTATAAATAAGAACACAATTGGCAAATCCGTAAGAGAAGATCTATTAAAATTAAGAGATAAGTACGAGCGTGGTTTAGTTATCATTAGAAATCAGGAAAAAATGTTTGCTGCTTTGGAAGATGGAAATCTAAATGATTTAAAAAGCTGCATTAAACGAGGAGCGGATATTAATGCTAGAAATAGTAAATTATGGAGCTCATTACACTTTGCCGCTAAAGGAACAAGTCTTGAGGTTATGAAATTCGTTCTTGATCAACATTTCTCAGTACCTACAAAGGACATTAATGATCAAAGCCCTTTACATATTGCAGCTGAATATGGAAGAACGAGTATTGTTGAATTTCTTATGAAAGAAGTAGGTTTTTATGTTGATGATATGGCCAGCTATGGCAAAAGACCATTGCATATTGCAGCTGAAAGAGGTCACAAGGATACTGTCGAAATTTTGTTGAAGAACAAAGCTAATACTACAACGAAGGATATACGAGGTTTTTCGCCTTTACATTATGCAGTGGAAAACAACCATAAAGATATAGTTGAAATTTTATTACAGCTCGAGATAAATGCTGATACTAACAAAACATCAGATGGCTCTACATCATTAGTTATAGCCGCTAAAAATGGTCACCTAGAGTTAGTTAATATTTTACTGCAAAATAAAGCGAATGTTAATGCACAAAATGATACAGACGGTGTAGCATTACATATGGCTTCACTAAATGGTTATTTGGATATAGTAAATACTCTACTTTTAAGAGGAGCGGATGTTAATTCTCGATTTGCACTTGATGGTTGCACACCATTACATTATGCAGTAGAATACGGACATCAAGAAATAGTTAATGTTTTGGTGAAACATAAAGCTAATGTGAATGCCGTTGACAAAACCTTACATAATACACCTTTACATTATGCGGCCAAATTCGGACGTAAGGAAATTCTTACTATCCTACTAAATAATCAAGCCAATGCTAATGTTGTCACTTCTGAAGGTATGACTCCACTACATAGTGCCGTACAGGCTGCCCATTTGGAAATAGTTATAGCTCTCCTCGAATATGATGTTAATATTAATGCTATAGATAAAAACAATGCTAGTCCTATACACTACGCAGTAGAAAGTGATCATAAGGAAGTTACTAAACTTTTAATAAAAAGAGGAGCCAAAGTAAATTTAAAAAATTATAATAATTTAACACCTTTACATTTAGCTGCTATCAAGGGTCATGTAGACGTTATGACTCTTCTAATAAAAAATAAAGCTAATGTAAACGCTGAAGATAATATGGGCAGTACACCATTACATGCAGCTGCGTTTATGGGCAACAAAAATATTATTGATATTCTAATAAAGAATAAAGCTAAAGTCAATGTCAGAAATAAAGGAGGTCTTACGCCTTTATATTTCGCAGCTCTAGAGGGCCATAAAGATGCTATTCTTTTTCTTATAGAAAATAAAGCTACAGTTAATATTATAAATGATTACGGGATTTCACCATTACATGCAGCCGTTTTGGAAGGGCACACAGATGTAGTTAACATTTTAATAAAAAATAAAGCTGACATTAATGCTAAAGATTTTTTAGGTGGTACGTGTTTACATTTAGCCGCTGAAACTGGTAATAAAGCAATAATAGAGATTTTGTTAGCGAGTGGAGCCAAGATTGATGTCATGTCTGAGAATAATATGACTGCTTTAATTTCGGCTGTTAAAAATAATCGTAAGGAAATAGTTGAAGTTCTAATAGCAAATGGTGCCAATGTTGATGCAGGAGGTGGTGGTCCTTTATTAACGGCAGTGCTGGATGGCTTCAAAGACATTGTAGACGTTTTGTTACAAAATAATGCTTGTATTGATATAAAGCATGAGGAAAACGATACACCATTACATCTAGCAGCAATAAGAGGACACAAGGAAATCGCAAGTGCGTTAATACAGAGAGGAGCTGACGTTAATGCCACTACTAACACTGGCATTACACCATTACATTTGGCAGCAAAAAAGGGTCATGACGAGATTATTAAAACTTTAATAGAAAACGGAGCTGACATTAACATCAAAGATAAGAAAAGAATGACACCTTTAGATATAGCGGTTGCACTTAATCGCTTAGAATGTGTGAAAGGATTTTTGGAAAGTAAAAAAACAAGCCTAGGCGTAAAAGATGGTGACAATTGCAGAACATTACATATGGCTGTACAGGAACGTATTTTAGCAAATATAAAATGCTTAATAAACCGGGGAAGTGATACTAAAGTGGGTTATAAAGATGCCATCGAATATTTCCTTAGAAATGGATCCAGTATTAATGACATTGATTGCGCCGGTGTGTCTTTACTGCACTATGCAGCGATGAAAGGCCAATTAGAAGTTGTAAAGTACTTAGTATCAAAGGATTCTGACGTTGAGGGGGATGAGAGAACTGTACAATACCTCTTACAAAATAAAACTGATATTAACGGTAGAGATGCGGATGGCAGAACCGCATTGCATTATGCTGTTAATAATGGTCATTTGGGTGTTGTTAATATTCTACTAAGGAATGGCGCGGATGCTACTCAATTAACTTATAAAGGCAATACACCATTACACACAGCTGTTTCTAAAGGAGGAGAAGAAATTGTTGAAGTTTTGTTAAAGCATGTAAGTCGTGACAAATTATATGATTTTGTTAACGCTAAAACCTTTACTAGTGGTACAACTTCTCTTCATGTTGCTGCTAAAAAAGGTTCGTTTCATGTTGTCAAAATTTTACTTAAATATGGAGCAGCCTATGACATAACAAATAAAGAAGGTCAAACGTCTCTTGAACTTTCCAATGATCAGAGTGTTTCTGCTCTTCTTAGATTAATTGACGATTTGTTTAGAGACATATCAAACGGAAATGTTAAAGTTATTGAGAAACTAAAAGCTGTAAAATCGGATGAATTTTCAACTGTAACAATTGCTCGTAACAATCAAGGGGCCACCCTCCTGCAAGTTGCAATAATAAATAAGAACAACAATTTTGCTTCTCAGCTAATAGAAATGCTAAAATCTTCAGCTCAGACTTAAAAGAAAACTAAAAGAGAAATATCGTAATGATTGAAATACGAATATATAGATAAAACAGCAGAATTACATAGACTAAGATAAATCATAAAGAAATTGTTCAAAATGTTGTAGAATAATGTTAGTTAACGGCTCATGAATCTTAGAAGAAAATTTGATGAAATGTCTGTCAACGAGATGTTTGAATAGTTTAACACTCACCTTTTCTGGGAGTCGGGGCATAGCTACATATACTACGTATTTGAGGTAAATGTATGGTCGAAGAATTCGCCAGGTTTGGTACTACCTTACCGATTTTGCCGGATATGTATGCCACCAATAAAACAAACCAACAAAAGGTATAAAGCGTCAGGTTCAATGGACCTAGAGTATACTCTTATATAAAGGAAAAGTAAAATTATTTTCCAATATTTCGTCATATTACACAAATATGTACTTAAAATTCAGATCCGTAGAATTAAACATTTTATTTGTCTACGCTGTTATTTTTTGCCTTCAATGATTGGAGTGTTGAGCAAATCGCCCTTCCAATGTCTTCTGGAATGACCTGGAAAGACATAAATGTATGTACGTATAAAATGTTCCTTATAAAATCAAAAATCAAACTAAACTACATATTTACTTCCTCGTAGTTTTTACTAAAAATACAAAGACTTTTAGCTTTACAAAATTGTATATTAGAGCATTTTTTTTATCGAAATAAAGAAATCGTACATAAAAGAAGAATTATTCTCTATGGTCAGAACTATAGGTAAATGTTCAATGTTTCAGTTTTCTATTTTTAGGAATTTGTTATAAAAAAAAAACTTATAAAACCAAAAGGTCTTTGGTTCACATATTGTTATTTCTCTTGCATTTTATCAAAATAACGTTCTTTTGTTCTTTTTTATTATACATATATATTTTATTATGCATATTTTAATATTTAGTTGTGCACTTGTTTTACAAATGTTAATACATTTAATTTATTAGAGTGAGCTATCTTTAAAAGTCTTAATAAATTGTATACATGCATATGTATTTACATATTTTTTATAGAATTAAAATAAAAGCTAAACTTTGTTTGCACATTTGTAGTACTTACTTTTTTATTGTTCCGCTTTTTTATATTCTGCAAATTCGCTCTTCGTCATTCGACTTTATCTAACCAAAGTGTGAGTTCTTTGCTTTTGGCTTAGATAAGATCACACAATTCTTTTTTAAATAAACATAAATCTTTCCAGTTGATTAAAAAAAAAATAATGGATTCGGAAGATGTTCACACTTTTGGCAACCCACTGCCTGTAAAACGGAAAAGTATAAGCCCTGGAAAATGAACATTTTTCGCAGTGTTCATTTTATCTTTATTTTATTTATCTATGCTGTTGTACTTAACCTAAGTAGAAAGTCATGGGCTTAATGATTGTCTTGAGAATTTTAACTTGTTACAGGATGTAACAACTGTTTACAGTGCTGTGTTTCAAAACAAAGTCGTGGGGGTTACAGTAGAATCTCAGAAAGATGAGCACATCTTTCATCTTTTCGAATTATTCATCTTTTCGAGCATCAAAATTTGGTTGAGGAAGAAAGTATAGCCATAAATAAAAACATTAAATATATCAAATTAACAATTAATTTTATTTTTAAAAAACAAGAAACTACAAAAAAAGAAAAGTTGATTAAAAAAGTATAAAAAAAGATTTATTTAGACGTTTTTCTTAAAAACTGCTCTATGGTAGACTGTCGCCGGAAGAAAGTTGTTTTACAATTGCCTTCTCTCTCAAACATGTCAAACTTAAAAGTGTGGAAACATCGGTCTTACATTGCTCTGCAAATTTCAAGCTGGTGTTGATGGCTGAAATGGCCTCTGCTTTAATTATTTGATTAAATTGACAACCTGCACTGCACTTTCTTCTGAGGATGCAATTTCCTCTTCTTGAATATAATACGACGAACTAAATACATAGAAACAGAAAAAAATTGAGTTGGGAAAAAGCGTCATCTTTTGGAACACTGAAATGGTGAAAAAAGTTCGTTCATCTTTCCCAACTGTTCATCTTCAAGGAAACCAGCAATTTTGGATTTTGGATTTCTCTAGAGCTCCTCCATAGCTTTGATTATTATCTGTGTTGATCTTAGCATCTCTTCTGATTAAATTTACGCTTATATACATATGTATGTATGTATATGCTTCTGTCTCGTCATTCTCCAGGCATAACATGGAGATTTAGTTTTCCAGACGCCTCATCTTCAGATGATACCTCAAATTACCACGTTCTGGAGATATCGCTAAAAAACACATGCGTATAACCTCTGTACTTTACGTTTTATTTGTACTATGGCTCTCTCTGAATATAAGGAAATGGAAATGTCGCAATAACTATGCAAAAATCTAAATTGAAATGCCGCAAAAATCATAAAGTAGTATTAATTCAAAGTTAATTGAATTCATTGATGTACGGGAGTTGCATAGACCAATTCTCTTCACATGCATTTTTTGAAAGTGTATAGGAAGAGAAAAATTATTCTTTCGGATACCTTGTATTCGAAAATCAAACAAGGGTAACATCCTAACGTATTATACGAATCGGTTTAAAGAAGAGGCTGATACCTAATGTCGTTTAGATTATATCAAAAATCACCCAATTTATTTTCGGTCTTATTTCGTTTTTTATGAAGGAATAAATTCGTAATTTTTATAAGACACTCGTTCGTTCTTAAATAAACTGTTTTAACATGTTTTTGTGAAGTACATATCTACGAGTATTTTCTTCCTTTCCCATACAGGGGAATCTCATGGTTGAAGGCCTTTACTAATAAGATCGTATTTTTTTCTTACTTTACAGCTCACAAATGTCGGCATTAACATCAACTCGATATCGTTCAGTACTCTCACCATGGAGTCTGATAAATTTATTTGCGTGCGGGAGAAGGTCAACGAAACTGCACAAGTTGTTATTATCGACATGAACGATTCGAGCAATCCGACACGGCGTCCTATTTCAGCCGATTCAGCAATCATGAATCCAGCCAGTAAAGTTATTGCACTTAAAGGTAGTTGAAAATAAATCCTATTAAATATTATTATTTTGAGTTTATTAATGTTCTTTTTTCAATTTATAGCGCAAAAGACTTTACAAATATTCAACATTGAAATGAAATCAAAAATGAAGGCTCATACGATGACCGAAGATGTTCTGTTCTGGAAATGGATCTCTTTGAATACATTGGCTTTGGTCACAGACAGTTCGGTGTATCATTGGTCGATGGAGGGCGATTCTACGCCAGTAAAAATGTTCGATAGACATTCCTCATTGAATGGTTGCCAAATCATCAATTACCGTTGCAATCCATCACAACAATGGTTGCTGTTAGTTGGTATCTCTGCATTGCAACATCGTGTCGCTGGTGCAATGCAATTGTATTCCGTGGAGCGTAAGGTTTCACAAGCCATTGAAGGTGAGTTTTGTTCTTGTACTGGAAACATGCATATGCGTCTAAAAGAAATCATTTTCTAAGGGCATACACATCGTTTAGGTGAAATCAACATTACTCATCAAAGCATGCCATAAAAAAATACACAGACATTTGGTCGTGGATAATAGAAATAGACATATGACTGCCAAACTATATTGATAAGTATAGAAAATTATACCAATCCGTTTCCATTAACCCACTTGTCAGAAGAATTGTGATTCGATTAGATTCTCAGCCAAATTTATTCCAGCTTTAGTTAAGTAAATAGAACACATTTAATGTAAATTTGCGAGCCAAAACCAGTTTTAAATTTTTGTTTGGAAATTTTGGGGTAAAGACAGAAATGAGAGTTCTTTGGTTCTTTTGCTTTCGACAAATATGAGATCATTTCTACAATTTCTGCGTGCTTGTTTGTTTTCACTTTTTGTGTTCTAAAGCCAATCTAAAACAATAATAAAGAGTAGATCGCATACCAGTTTTTATTTTCTTGAAAACTGCTTTTTCGATTGAGATCAGATTCACATTCGAAAATATGATGTATTGGTTGCGACTTACTAGCATGCTATTTAAGCCTTGATGCCATTTTTTGGATTAATGATAAACAAATGAACACCGTCAATAAATCTGATATTTGTTTGGCGTATAACGAAGTTTCTCCAAAAATACCCCACTATTTATATTCATGTGTTTACAAGAAAATGACTAGTCGATTAGTCAGATAAGTCAAAAAATGTAATTGTCGTTTTGGTTATCCATTTGCTGAATGTGATTGAGACAATACAGTCGACGTTTCTAGGCGTCGATAAAAAATTGGTGTGCTTCAATTTAAAATTCGTTGGTCCCTTCCAGCATTTGTTTCAATATACGTAATAATCACTAGGTGCCATGTCAGGACCCTAAGGCATATGATTTAATTCCTGAAAGCCACAAGCCCTCATAGTATCCATGGCAATTTGAGCCTTGTGAACCGGAGCGTTGTCATGAAGTAAAGGCACACCTTTTGTTACTCTCGCCCTTCTTTTTACGTTTTTACTTTCTCCTAAGCGTCTTAGAAACCTAGCGTAGTATTCTCCTGTAATGCTGGTGTTGTCATTGGTTTATAAACTATTAACATGATTTCTTGTGAGTCTCAAAACACTGTTGCCATGATATTCCCAGCCGATGATACGACCTTAAACTTCTTGGTGGCTGTATCACTATTGCAAGGACCCGCTTGATTAGGGTCATAAAAATAAACTCAAGGAACAATTTTGTTGATAGCGCGTCTTTCTTATTTCATCCTATTCCGCGAACATAAAAAAACCGTGCTCCGTAAAAACGAGTATTTGTCCGTGATCTTCCGCGCTGGGAAGTCTACAGATGTTCACATATTCTCTGAATATGATGTTTTATCCGACATTTAGCGCGGATTTGCCTCCGTAAGTTTTGCAAAACATTGGATCACCGTTCTTGTAGATATGCTCCATACGTATTGGAGAAGAATTAAATGAATAGTTTTGTGAGTCTCTAAGAGCATACGAGTACATTCTTTAATTTTTCGAGTTAAGAAGCTGACTTTTCTTAGCATCTCATCTCAATAAATTTCTACTTCTTCTTTTTTTAATTAATTATATAATTTTGTTCATTTTCAGGTCATGCAGCTTCATTTGCCAGTTTCAAAATGGAAGGCAACAAGGAACCCTCGACGCTGTTCTGTTTTGCTGTGCGCTCACAACAAGGTGGGAAATTGCACATAATCGAAGTAGGCACTCCGCCAGCCGGTAATCAGCCTTTCCCCAAGAAATCCGTTGATGTGTTCTTCCCACCCGAAGCCCAAAGTGATTTCCCGGTGGCCATGCAAGTTTCCGCCAAATACGATACCATCTATTTGATAACTAAATATGGTTACATCCATTTGTACGATATGGAAACGGCTACATGCATCTACATGAATCGTATCTCAGCCGATACGATCTTCGTAACAGCTCCGCATGAAGCCAGTGGCGGCATTATTGGAGTAAATCGCAAGGGTCAGGTGCTCTCGGTGACTGTGGATGAGGAACAAATCATCCCATACATTAACACTGTTCTGCAGAATCCCGATTTGGCACTCCGAATGGCAGTGAGAAATAATCTTTCTGGTGCAGAGGACCTTTTCGTAAGGAAATTTAATAAACTCTTTACCAGTGGCCAGTATGCTGAGGCAGCTAAGGTTGCTGCCTTGGCTCCCAAAGGAATTCTTCGGACTCCTCAGACTATCCAGCGTTTCCAACAGGTGCAGACTCCAGCTGGATCTACAACACCACCACTGTTGCAGTATTTTGGAATCCTTCTTGATCAGGGAAAGCTAAATAAGTATGAGTCGTTAGAGCTATGCCGTCCAGTATTGGTGCAGGGTAAGAAACAACTCTGTGAGAAATGGCTAAAGGAAGAGAAACTTGAATGCAGTGAAGAACTTGGAGATTTGGTCAAGAATTCCGATTTGACTCTGGCTTTGTCAATTTACTTGCGAGCCAACGTTCCTAACAAGGTGATTCAGTGTTTCGCTGAGACTGGCCAGTTCCAAAAGATTGTTTTGTACGCAAAGAAGGTAAACTATACCCCTGACTACATTTTCTTATTGCGTTCGGTAATGCGAACCAACCCCGAACAAGGCGCTGGATTCGCCTCAATGTTGGTCGGAGAAGAAGAACCTCTGGCTGACATCAATCAAATTGTGGACATTTTCATGGAACATTCGATGGTGCAACAGTGCACAGCTTTCCTGTTGGACGCCCTCAAGCATAACCGTCCGAATGAGGGACCTCTTCAAACAAGGCTCCTGGAAATGAATCTGATTTCAGCTCCGCAGGTAGCAGACGCTATTCTTGGGAATGCTATGTTTACTCATTACGACCGTGCCCACATCGCCCAACTATGTGAGAAAGCAGGATTATTGCAACGTGCGCTGGAACACTACACCGATCTATATGACATTAAGCGTGCTGTGGTGCACACTCATCTATTGAATGCGGATTGGTTGGTAGGATTCTTTGGAACCCTTTCGGTTGAGGATTCGTTGGAGTGTCTTAAGGCTATGTTGACCGCTAACATTAGACAGAACTTGCAAATTTGTGTGCAGATCGCAACAAAGTATCACGAGCAGTTGACTACTAAGGCGTTGATTGATCTTTTCGAGAGCTTCAAGAGCTATGAGGGTTTGTTTTACTTCCTCGGATCGATTGTGAATTTCAGCCAAGACCCCGAGGTGCATTTTAAGTACATTCAAGCCGCCTGCAAAACTAATCAGATTAAGGAAGTTGAGAGAATCTGTCGCGAGTCGAACTGTTACAACCCAGAACGCGTGAAAAATTTCCTGAAGGAGGCCAAACTTACTGATCAACTTCCGCTGATCATCGTTTGTGATCGTTTTGATTTCGTCCACGATTTAGTGTTGTACTTGTATCGCAATAACTTGCAAAAGTATATCGAGATCTATGTTCAAAAGGTGAATCCATCGAGGTTGCCCGTGGTTGTTGGAGGTCTTTTAGATGTCGACTGCTCAGAGGATATTATTAAGAACCTCATCTTGGTGGTTAAGGGCCAGTTCTCTACTGATGAGTTGGTTGAAGAGGTGGAGAAGCGCAATCGCTTGAAGTTGCTCCTACCCTGGTTGGAATCCCGTGTCCATGAGGGATGTGTCGAGGCTGCTACACATAACGCTCTGGCTAAGATCTACATTGATTCGAATAACAACCCTGAAAGGTTCCTCAAAGAGAATCAGTATTATGATAGTCGCGTGGTAGGACGTTACTGTGAGAAGCGTGACCCTCACCTAGCATGTGTGGCCTATGAACGTGGGCAGTGTGATCGTGAATTGATCGCCGTGTGCAATGAGAATTCTCTTTTCAAAAGCGAAGCACGCTACTTGGTGCGTCGCAGAGATCCAGAGCTCTGGGCTGAGGTGCTTGCAGAAGCTAACCCCTACAAGCGTCAACTGATCGATCAGGTGGTTCAAACCGCTCTTTCTGAGACTCAGGATCCCGATGATATTTCGGTGACTGTTAAGGCTTTCATGACAGCCGATTTGCCAAATGAATTGATTGAATTGCTCGAGAAGATTGTCCTCGACTCTAGTGTCTTCTCTGATCACCGTAATTTGCAAAATCTGCTTATTCTGACAGCTATTAAGGCGGATCGTACGCGAGTTATGGACTACATTAATAGATTAGATAACTATGATGCTCCAGATATTGCCAACATTGCAATCTCTAACCAGCTGTACGAGGAGGCGTTTGCCATTTTTAAGAAGTTTGATGTGAACACATCTGCCATTCAGGTGCTGATCGAGCAGGTTAATAATTTGGAACGAGCTTACGAATTTGCCGAACGATGCAACGAACCAGCAGTGTGGTCACAATTGGCTAAAGCACAGCTGCAACAGGGACTGGTCAAGGAAGCAATTGATAGTTATATCAAAGCAGATGATCCGAGTGCATATATGGATGTAGTTGAGACGGCTTCCAGCGTTCAGTCGTGGGATGATTTGGTGCGTTACCTGCAGATGGCTCGAAAGAAGGCACGTGAGAGTTATATCGAAAGTGAGCTCATCTATGCCTACGCTCGAACTGGTCGTTTGGCTGATCTAGAGGAGTTCATTTCTGGGCCAAACCACGCGGATATTCAGAAGATCGGCGATCGTTGCTTCTCCGATGGAATGTATGATGCTGCGAAGCTCCTTTACAACAATGTCAGCAATTTTGCCCGTTTGGCCATCACGTTGGTTTACCTAAAAGAATTCCAAGGTGCCGTAGACAGTGCACGCAAGGCTAATTCAACCCGCACATGGAAGGAGGTGTGCTTTGCCTGTGTCGATGCAGAGGAATTCCGTTTGGCACAAATGTGCGGCCTCCACATTGTTGTCCACGCCGATGAGCTGGAAGATCTCATCAACTACTATCAAGATCGTGGATATTTTGAAGAGTTAATTGCCCTACTTGAGTCCGCCTTGGGTCTGGAACGCGCCCATATGGGAATGTTCACCGAGCTGGCCATCCTGTATTCAAAATTCAAGCCCTCGAAGATGCGCGAACACTTAGAACTATTCTGGTCGCGTGTTAATATCCCGAAAGTATTACGTGCCGCTGAATCAGCACACTTGTGGTCTGAGTTGGTGTTCCTTTATGATAAATACGAAGAGTACGATAACGCCGTGCTAGCAATGATGGCTCATCCCACAGAAGCATGGCGTGAGGGACACTTCAAGGACATTATCACAAAGGTGGCCAACATCGAATTGTATTACAAAGCAATCCAATTCTATTTGGACTACAAACCACTGTTGTTGAACGATATGTTGCTGGTATTAGCGCCACGAATGGATCACACTCGGGCGGTTAGCTTTTTCTCGAAAACGGGTCACTTGCAACTGGTCAAGCCATACTTGCGTTCAGTACAGAGTCTAAATAACAAGGCGATTAATGAAGCGTTGAATGGTCTCTTGATCGAAGAAGAGGACTACCAAGGACTGAGGAATTCAATAGACGGATTTGATAATTTCGATACGATTGCTCTCGCGCAGAAGTTAGAGAAACATGAACTGACAGAGTTCAGGAGGATCGCAGCGTATTTGTACAAAGGTGAGAGAAGAAAGAGTGGGTACATGTACATAATAGATTAATGATTATTTCTATTCATTTAGGAAACAACCGCTGGAAGCAAAGTGTGGAACTATGCAAAAAAGACAAACTATTCAAGGATGCTATGGAATACGCTGCTGAATCTGGCAAACAGGAGATTGCTGAAGAACTGCTGGGTTGGTTCTTGGAGCGTAATGCTTTCGATTGCTTCGCTGCTTGTTTATTCCAGGTGAGTTACTTCTATCATAAACAATTGTCGATTTCTAGACTTAAAGGTACAGTTGTCTAAATAGTTGTCTCGCTTAATGAAAACGTGAATTACTCCAAGCTCATTTGTGTGCAATGTCGGTGGCATGTGTAAGTTCACGTTTCGCTACTAAGATTTCGACTTACAGTTTTCCCATATTGTGCATGAAACAAATCCAACGATTTTAACAGGGTTTCATTAGTTGACAGTTTCGTGGAATAATTTTGGAAACTGTAAAATGTTTATCGTAATCTTTAGACATTGATTAATTACTTCCCTTTTGAATAATTGTGTTTACTTACAAAGCTGCTTGCAGTGCTGCATTCACCAACACACGCAAAACAGTCCGTGCAGTAAATTGTTGACTTTTGAACGCATTTCTTTCATCGTCCTTTTGGCAGTGGACCTAACATGGTAAAATGTCACTTACATGAAACATCATATCACAAAAATTGTACTACTTTGCCGTTCTAGTACTAGAGGCTTGCATCAAAATTAGAAATAGCAACGCATGGTAGTGCAGCAAACACATTGTCCTCTTACATATAAAGCCATGTTCTATAACTTTGCTGCACACATTTATCAATTTAGTTTAATTAATTAATAGTAAAAGGATATCAACAGATGGCCTGTCCTTCCTTATATAGGCCGCACTTAAAGTCATAATTACCGGGAATATGTGCTCCGATGAAAAATAGTCCTAAGGAATTTTTCAAACGTTGTTTTCTGAAACAATCGTTAGAACGACTGTGAAATATGGAGCTAAAATCAAATAGTATCAAACGATTTCCTGTCTTCGACTATTTACTTCTCTAGGTTTTTTGTTTTTTAAGTCAATCATATTTTTATTTGTTGCAGTGTTACGATCTCCTGCGACCGGATGTTATACTCGAATTAGCATGGAAACACAACATTATGGACTTTGCCATGCCGTATCTTATTCAAGTGAGTGCATTTATTGTATACGTTTTTGTCTCAATTTGTAACGTTATTTTTATTAGGTCATCCGCGAATATACCACCAAAGTTGACAAACTCGAACAGAACGAAGCTCAGCGGGAAAAAGAAGATGAAACCGTTGAACATAAGAATATTATCACAATGGAACCGCAATTAATGATAACCGCCGGCCCAGGAATGGGTATTCCACCACAGTATGCCCAAAATTATGCACCTGGATATGCGCCAAACATGACATACCCAGGATATGGAATGTAGGCATCTATAAAAAACCATCTACAAAATCTAAACTCATTTCTACTACAATCCAACAAATTTATGAAATCAAATCAAATTTAAATCAACACAAAAACAAAACATCTTCCCTCTTCTCTGTCCAACATCGCGTATAAAACGAAAACCAACACATTTAAAAATAATCGAAAATGAATTCCAGATGAATATAAAACACATATATACGTTATTTATATGTTTATGTTGAGTGATCTGTGTTATGATGTGCATAATTCTAGATTGCATTTTTTAGTTGAATAACTATTCGACTTGTTTTGGTTAGTTTTTTTCAAATATTTATATTTATTTGTATTTGTTTTTTTTTTGTACTTTACATTGGCTTCGGTTTAGTTTTAAGAACAAATGTGCATGTGGTGTTGGTTATTTATAATTTATTTTTCGTTTAATTATTAGTTATTGCTTTCAAAAAAATGCAATCATTATTAGACTCGAGTTCAAAGAGCATCCGACATTGTTCGGTTTCATACTCATTCTTTGATGAGCTGCATTCAAAAGCCATTCATGCCAGTGAGAAAGAGTTTAAACCTATCAAGTACACATGTATGGGTTCCGAAACTTTGCATAACATGTAACAAATTAAGATATTAGCTTCAAGATTACCCTCAATAAAGAGAATGCAATGAAACGCATAATATTACTGAAACCTTTCTTTTACCTTTTATGATCTCTTGATCTTCTGAACTTCAAATTATATGATAATATTTGGAATTCGAATTTGCCAAAATTGCTGCTTCACATTTAATTTTTTTCCACGAAGTTTAAGTTTTAAGCTTTGTAAAAAATTCAACTTAAATTTCTTGCATATTATAAGAGAAAAGGACATTCACACTAAAAGTATTTGACGTGGTTTCAATAAGTCAGTAAAAGTTTCAAGTCAAGTAATTTGCAACAACCACAATTCCTACAGACTATATGATTTCATTTTTGTTGTAGATATATTGTGCGATTTATGTTCATCGCTCAGTCGATATTGCAACTTATTTCAATAATTTCGTTGTTACACATAATCACGTGATCACTTTTTTTATTCATTTACATTCTCATGTCCATCCACACTATTATTATGTAATCTCATTGTTTGTTAACATATGAATGTATATGACTTTTTTAAACATACGGTAAGAGCGATAAATGTACATATGCACATGTGTACGTACAGAATAGACCCAATTTGGAACCAAACGAAAATACAAGCTTTAAAAGAAAAAATTCCGCTGATAATAAAACCAGTTATGTAAAAGAAAGCCGCATACAGAAATCATGGAAAGTTAGGGGAAAAGGGAGACTATAAATTATTTGTACTCAGGTATGTGATTTGCCACCATTCCATTAGAAATTAGACAGAACCACGATTCGCTTTAGATTCCCAGCATTAGCTATACGTTAAAATTTTTATTTAAGAGAAAATGTTCGATTAGAAAACTTTAAGACAAACGATATTTTTTCAAAGCTCCTTACAGCGATACTGTAAAATTATTTGAAGATAGAAAAAGTCGTGAAGATTATAAATGCATAGTTTGTACCATGAAGAAGTGATGGTTGTAGACTCATAAATGCATACGTATGTACATTGAAATCGGTTATAACAATACCTGATATACTGATGAACCGGATATAACAATGTTTTTTCAATGTCCTGACAAAAGTCTTTTTAACTTAAAGTAATTTGCAATCGGTTACAACGATGCCGGATACAAAAAATACAAATACAAATTCTCGGCGCAACAGACCGTATGTGGTCCAGGGCCTAGCTTCTCAACGATGCCGGATATAACGATAAAATCGGTTATAGCGATGAAAATGTTAAAGGTTTAAGTCTAAAACTGTTTATAGCGATGGTAAAAAACGTGTTGTTACATGTCTTTAACTTGTTATTTTCATTCTGTTCCTAAATATGTATCTACATTATGTATGTATGTACATACATATATATATAGACAATTTTTAAATATTCTGTGGCGATGGCAGTCTATGCATGTCCTTACATGTCTATATGTTAGTTAGCTAAAGATAATTTTTTATCATGGACCGCTTCCAATTCGAATCCGAAAGTTGGTATCCAAACAAACAAATCACAAATTAGTGATTTTTCCTCGACAAATTTCTTAAGCATTTCAAACGATTTTTTTCTTTATAAAGTGTTTTTGTTCTTCTTTTTGGATTTTTTTTTGTATTGTACCGGTTATAACGATAAAATTTTGAGGTCCCTTGGATATCGTTATAACCGATTTCTACTGTATATACATACATATATTATGTTTACGTACAAGTCGAGTCCGACCATCCGTTTGTGTGTAAAAGATTTTGGGGATCTTAATTTTGTGCTAGAAAAATCAACTTTGGCACATAGAGAATCTCTGGCTATTTGCATTAACGGTATACATATAGTCAGCCACGAAAGTCTATATAAAGCCCTGAAAAGTGTGTGACTTGCGGTTTGAATTTTTGCCTTTTTCTTGTTTTCTTGGAATTATTCTGAGGAAAAGGATTGTTTTTGTTTTGAATCATGATTTTAAATCATAATGCGTTATCTAGTAAGAAAATTAAATTTAAATCTTATCTATAAGAATTGATGTAGCACTTTTCAGCGCTATATGTAGAATTTCGTGACTGACTACATACATTCAGAAATTTAAATCGACATATTTGCAGTAAATTAGTTTGACGTTGTAAAGAATTCTCTAAACCAATATACGTATGTATATGCATAGCCGTGTGTTTTAGAACCATTCAATACAATGTCTATACCTACGCTCTTTTTGACAGAATGTGTATGAGTACGAGTCAAACGAATTATAGATTTTCCTTTTTATTCAGCTCAGTGATCGGAATAAAACATAAATACAAATACTTGGCGCAACAGACTTATGTATGTGGTCCAGGACCTAGCTTCTCGCGACCATTCGTGTTGTGCGTGTTATATTTAGAATTTGGCGTTATAACCGATGTCGTTGTAAACGATTTTGACTGTATGTATAAATATCATTTAAATACTTGCCCAACAGACAGTATTTATGTATTCGTATGTAGATTCCAATTAATTAATATTTGTTGCTTAAAGATAAGGGATTGATAATACCAACCTTAGTCGCAGTTTTTCTGTATTATTTTTTGAATATCATCATTTAGAACTACATAGTATATTTGTTATTTTTATTTTTTTATCTTAACAATGGTGTTTCGATTTTAAAACACTAAATTTTGCAGTAGTGTTTTTTTGTTTATTTTAAAATAACTCAGAAAAATCATGGGGATGCCGCTAAGGATAAGGCGACAATGTGTGACATATTTTTTGGAAGCTTTTACAACTGGGCGCCATGGCTTAATTGGTTAGTGCGTAGGATTGCTGAGCGGGAAGTTCGACGCTCGAATCCCACCTCTTGCGAATGTCTGGCAGACGTCCGAGAGTAATAACCGTCAAGAGAAAGCTTCTCAAATTGCTTTTCGGATATGGTTTTAAACTGTAGGTCCCTTCCATTTGTGTGAAAAAATATAACACGCACAACACGAATGGTTACGAGAAGCTAGGCTCTGGACCACATATGGTGCGTTGTATTTGTATTTGTAACAAAATATAACATACAACTAAGGCAAAACAGTTCGTAAGGACTTCAGTTATTTACATTTAATTTTTTGAAGTTCAATAAAATTTTGGTTGCAAGGTTGATATCGACCATAATAGGTAAATATGCAATCAAAGCTTTACTTTTTTAAGAAAAAAAATGTATTTTGTTAAAAAATATTTACCGTAGTGGCCAGATAAAAGTTACCACCCTTAAAATAGTCAAAAAAGCTACTTTTTGTAAATTATTGAATATATATTTTGGGTCAAATTATTTTGGTTGATTTTGAAAACAATTTCGATAGCAAATTCATACTTTTTGTAATAAGGAAGTAAAGTTGCTAATAATAATAATAAATTTAAAAATTGGCTTATATTGAGGATGTTGGTGAATTTTATTTTTAACTTTACCACTCTTTCCACAATAGCCCTTAAAGATTAATTTTCTTTATGTAAGGCGTCAATTACACTTTTTTTCCTCCCTACTTAACTGACGACTCATACTTCACAAAATTAAATGGACTGTTCTTCGTTAAATCTGAACTGGAAATGAGACAAATTATCGTACTTGTGAGTAAACACAAGCATAAAGGAAACATTTAGCAGCGTTTTGAACTAAAAAAGTACAACTAACTTTTGCCTGAAGTGAATAAGGAAAGAAAAACTGACAGCTTTTGAAATCTCTAGAAGGTGTTAACTTTTATCTGGCCACTACGGTAGAGGAGAATTAAAAGCAAAGTTAAAAACACGATTAGAGTAGATGCCAATGCTAGCATGACAGTTTTAGACCCTGTAGCAATCAGTAGATCAACTGAACAGCAAAAGAGTGTACTAATTGTGAATATTTTCTTTTTAATCTATTTTTATTTTATCGGGTACGATTTTCAGATAAACATAAAGAATATAAACGTCAAATAAGTTGCATAAAAAATGATGAACATTTCGGCTACGGCAGTGTTAGTGATGACGATTTCGGAAGTAATATTTGTTCGTTCTTTAAATATTAAAACTGCATAGAAATACATTTAAGGTACTCTGTCTTCTGGATAGGGATATATGTAGTTGTACTCTCCATGTCCACTTTAAATCCTGCTTCCGGGAAAACGGTGCTATTCCGAATATTATGTTTTATCCATTCTCAGTGAATCACCAAGTCGGGCCAATTAACTTTTGATCCATTAAATCTAATTTTAGTCTATTAACCCCCAGTAAGTCTTAAAGGCAAACAAATTATATTTTTTTTATGGGAGTATATAAACAGTGCTGAACATGCAAGTAGTTTTTTTGGCTACTAGAATTCATTCTGCTGAAATTCTCAGATCATCGTGGTTCTACTATTTTTTTAACGAAGGTGTGATAATTTTATTTTTGAAATCCCTAAAGCGGCTAGACTGGAAACTACTCCTTCATACATTCAACAGACTTAAAAACCAAATTATTTAGTTGCCTTGAATATACTACAACTTGAATCGCTTTCCATTAGTGAAGTCCATTTTTCTATATATTGGGGTGGTTCAAAGAAATTTAACATAAAAAAAAAAAATATGTCGCTCACAGTAAAAGTGATGTACAGTCGACAATACTTAAAACTGTCTCATGGCCGTTCTAAATACTGTCCGATTTATTTAAAAATGTTTGTAAGTTGTTTATCTGAAAGGTTGTATTTTATCTATAACTTTTGAGCCCCTCCTATCTGTATATATGTATGTTTCATTGAATATTCTGGATACTAAACTCATTTTAACTTTAATTTTTTTTTTTTTCTATTTCAGTTACAAATAAGTTTAAGGAGCTTAAAAACACACGCTGTAGCTCACGAATAAGTAAGTGTTGTAATTAATTTATCATTGAGAACATCTGCGAACATCCCAACTATAAGTTTACTTCTTCAAAAACAAACAAACGAAAAGAGAAGCCGTTTTCGAAAACGAAATATAAATAGCAAATATAATTTTCAAATCTATACAAAGAGAAATTACACAAACATAATAAAAAATTGTTAACAGTTATATTCTCTCTCAGTTTCGCTTACTATTATATTATTCTATATTTCTTTTTATATATAATTACCAATATAAATACATTAAACTTATGTTATATTATAAATCGATAAGTAACAGTAAAAAACGTTAGACTATGGTTATTATTATTTTTTAATTATTAATAATAATAAAATTTATTATTTCTTATTAATTAATTTAATAAAAGAAAAAAATTATTAAAAAAGCGAATGCTTAAACAATGTGGTATTATTATTCTTTTTTTTAATGTTTATTCGTCGATGTTATTCTCTGCAATTGCTCACATAAAAGAAAAAATATAAAATTAATGAATTTCGGTAGAGGTAGATAGATAGACTACACAAAACATTAATAAAGCAAATTGTTACCAAAACTTCAACCATTCGATATTGTTATTGCTGTTAATGTATTTCTATCAGCATTCATTCATCATCGATAACCTTTAATCAGTGCTTTATAAGATTTTTTTTGTTAGATGTTCGTTTGTTGCAATTTTCAATAAAATATTGATTGAACTTACGATGACATAAACTGGTAAAAGATCGTACCTAGCATAGCCGTAACATTTCCAAAAGAAAAAAAAATCTGAAACGAAAACTAAGTTTCAGCTTAAAAAAATTAGGTTAGGAAATGACCTAATTGCGCAAAAATATCTGTTAACATAATTTAAATAATTTAAAACTGAGAAAATCATTGAATTGCCGGAGACTATGTAAATAAAAACTAATGTTGTTGTACTCCTAAACATCTAAGACCAAAATAACATGTCTTAAGACCTATTTTCGATGACTGTTTCGAAAGAAGATTCGGTGCGCTTTTAGAGAAGTGAAAGACAAATCTGATGCATGGACTCAACAGTATAGCCGAAACCAATTTCCAATTAATATCAAACTCAATATTCGTCGAGAACTCGTCAAGTGAAATAACACAGAAGTGAAGTAAATTAACTACAATTTCAAAAAATTTATAAAATAATAAAAAATAAAACCGCCTTGAGTCCTACTTCAAATGATTAATAAATTTGCAATTACTTGTATTAAAATTAATGCAGGAAAAATGCATAGGTCAGTTGCATAAAATATTTTCGAAACCGTTAATCCAATTATCAATATGCCTTGCGACTTATTTAAGGTTCGGTTTTACCAAAAGAATTTTCAAATCAGCGAATTTTTGCAAAAAGTACGTGAACAAAGGGCATAAAAGGCAATGGCTCAAACGGACAAATATATAGACATATGCAAACACGCAAATAAGGAATACTAATTTTTTAGACATCCTGAGTATATAACAGTTGCAGTATTTCGAAAACAATTTCTTAATCTTCCCGTTTTTTAAGGACATATGTATGTACATGGAAATAAAAACGATTAGAACTTATACATTTAGTCAGTTCTAACAAATCTTTAAACTAACGCTTTTACTTTAGATACTAATACGGCAAATGTTTTGGATAATTTCTTCGAATGATCCTTAGTTATTACATTTAGTACTACTAGGCGGGCCAATAGGGTCTATCATCTCTGCAACACGTATGTTGTAAAAGGACTATAAAAATTAGTTTTGCTCCAGAACAAGTAAACATTGGAATTCCGTAAGAAATTAACATGAATTTGCGAATATTTCAGAGGTTTGACCCAGCGTGACAAAAAAAAATGCTTTTGTCACGATTAACTTTAACTTTATCGCACGCAAACCGGTTTGTGAAATTTCGATTTTTTCAAAGATGGCTTTAAGGTTTTTGAAATTTCATTATTATATTATATATGTACATACATATACTTATACATGCATAGGTTGGATATGCGGTTGAATTCAGAGACATAAGCATCAGCTATGCATAGCTTTCAAAAGTGCAAATTTGACTTAAACGCGAAATGTAAATTTTTGGTAATGCTAAAAATGAATTTCTGGCGCTAAAACGTTTCTGAATTCATCCTATGTTATCAGATGGTTATTACATTTTTGAAAAAAAGATCTAAGACACCGAAGAGTGAACTGACGATGCGGTAGCGGTGACTATGGACCACGGATTGATACTTCGATCTAAAATAGAAAGATCTCATGATCGTGAGACTTCAATACACCATACGATTCATAAGTATGAGCATGCAATAACATGGACTTGCTTATTCAACGGACAGTAATGTAAGTAGGTGGAATAGCTTCGGAATTAGACATGAATCAAGAAAATCTTTCATTTGCCGATAGCCTAAGTTCTGCATGCGGTACAAGCATGTGTGTGGTAAAGATTAGTTCTAGGGTAAATTATTAGATATCGGTAAATGCAGTGGCTCATAACTTAAATTCAATTTAACCAATCAGAACCCTTAGATGCAACTAAATTATATGTTGTTAAACTCGACTGATATTTTCCACCAAAGATTTCGTTACGAGGAATACCCATGGGAAATTCACTAAACACATTCAGTTATGAAAGGAATCTAGAATGTCGACATTTGTTTATAGGGATAGTGGATTGCCATATGATGACAGGAAATGTCTCAGTCCCATTAATTTGAGGATTTTTAGGTTGGATTTCTGCAGGCATGAAAATTCGTTCATTTTTGCTCAAGCTGGTTGTGAACTAAAGTATCAATTATCTTACACTCACGCTATCCGACTGAAGACTATTTCAAGAAATCTCCTTGACACCAAGCGCAGCTTATAAATCTATTGATATTTTAACTGTGTGACAAAGGCGGTGAAAGAATCCCACATATCTTATTTCCACTTAAAAAGATTTTGATAATTTTTAGAGGGGGTCATTTTCGTATTATACGCAGCTACCATAATTGAGCTCTCTCCTCCTTAGCACATCTTATTAATTAAATAGTTTTAATTTTCTGACAGAGCCATTCCGGTAAGCCTACACACGAAAATTCATTAAAAATTATGAACTCTTCGTGGCACAATGACATTTGAAAATCACAATTTTCTAGGACCTTGGGCCTCAATACATAGATCTCTACCAGATCATAATACATATTTTGTAAATATGCATCTACATACAAGACTAGAACGAGCAGGTCGATTATTAAAATTCTCCAATAGAAGCCACATCACCGTTGTTAACTACTAAATTCATCAGTTAAGGTCGGTCGTGGTTAAAGGAAATATTCATGTTTACTGCCTCCCCCCAATTAATCGACACCATTAATATCATTTGTGCTGTACAAATTGCAACATCCCATTGGCTTATGAAAGCCTCCTATTAACCACCTAGGTTGAAAGAAGTAAGATAAAGCAATCATGAAACTAATGAAGACACCTGCTGAATGCAAAGTGGGAAGGAAGCATTTAAAACAGATGAAGAGGGTTAGAGAGAATCAAAGTTAATGAATAGCAAACACTCAATAAAATTGATTTTTTAAACTCTACATGCAACATCCAGAAAGAAATTTCTACAATTATCTCGAATAATTATAGATTTGAAAATTTAATGACAAAACAAGAAATACAAAAAAGAGTAAAAGAATAGTTTTGCAAACAATTAACATGCATAGATGCGTACATAGACATATAGGTATAAATATAAATAAGTAAATGTATATATTATTATATGCATGCATATACGAGTATATAATATTCTTCATTTCATAAAAAATTAAATGCATATACATAAATAATATGTATGCTTTTTTTATTTAATGCATTATTTTTATTTTAATATCTCATGTACAAGCCATGAGACTTGAAGAAAATAATAAACGAACAAATCTTACATAAAGCTAAAAATAAGATATTCTCATAAACATATTTGAATATTGTATGTTTCGTCTTAACAAATATGTAATGCTTTATCAAAGTGTAAATTTGGTCAGAGTTGTAATTTAGTCATTATTGAAAAGTCAAAGATACACTGTCATATAAAAATAAAGTATATATAAATAACATTCACAACATAAGTGAATTGAAGGAATACTAAGAATTATTTTTGATTATCTTTGAAAATTGTCCGCCGATTTAGTTGATTTCAGTCTAAAAACAAATATATGAGAATAAATATATTATCGAAAATATAAGAAACTCGTGTGAGAATATGTTTAGTTTCATAATAAATAAATGAAAGCTATGAGTACATACCTACATACATATGTATGCATATTAATCTAAGAAAAAGAGAATGGAATATAAATAAATTGAGAATACGTTGAAATATCGACATATGGGGTTTTAATTTTTCTGTTCTAGCTGTGTGTTTCAATTTTTTATGGTATTTTTTTTTACAATCTAATGATCTTCTCTAGGGAGACGTGAGTGCTATCAGAGCGCTATTCTATCGTCTTGAAATGTTTGCAGATGCCTGTTATAACAAAGTTTTGGTTTTTCGAGCGCCGATGTGAAGTATCTCTCTGCTCTAGGTAGTTAACACTGAGTGGTTGAGTCTATTCATTTGAAACAGAAAAACAATAAATGTATTCTATCGGAAAAAATTGTTTGATTGAATGTTTTTCATACTGAAATCAAATAAATTTGCTTTTTACTGCAATGCAAGGTTTTGATTGTAAATATTCTTAAAGCAGAAACCAACTTTATTGAAGGAGGTATCGATGAAATTGGTTTCGAGCTCAGTTTGCCTTCCATCTGCTGAAGAATAACAGCAAATGATTCTTTTGTAATCCTGAAGTATACAACGAACCTGTTGTAAACATTTAAAAATTATATTTGGTTAAACTATTTAATATAAAATATTATTTGGTGTCTTGCAAATCAAAAAGATTTGACTTAGTTCGCAGCGTTTACCTACTCAAGCATAGCAGTTTAATTTTATTTTCAGTTTCTTCGCTACTGCTGTTAAAATGCTCAATACTTCACATTTTTTATTTATTTTGAATTTTCCTAAGGAACAGAATTTCCGCAATAAGAAAGATGCAGAGAAAGAGCTCTAAGGTTTCTTTCGCCAACGAAACGAAACTTAATCCTTTTGTGCTATTAGACTCAAAAGTTTATCACAAAAAGTGCATTAATAGTATGAAATTGTTGGTAATTTCTTTATTAAAAACAGTAAGCGCTATCTTCTTCTTCCGACTGGTGAATTTCAGCGAAAATTCGTCGAGCTGTTGCAACTCTTACTCGATGATTTAGACTTTTTGTCAAATGAGTAAGAATTACGTTTTTATTAATACGTTTTAGTTAAATGAACCTACTCTATTATCACTTATCCAATTGATGAATCCTTTACATTTTGCAAAGTGCCTTTCGATGTTCCTTAAATCACCGTTACTATTTTGATAAATATTTGTACTATTCCTGTTTCTTTACACAGTAATCTAGCTATTTGCAATGACTTTTCGGGTATGCGGCTATTGTGTAAGAATTCATAACACTAATCTTTATTTGACTCAAAAGTCAGCTCAATTTTGATATGTGAGCTGATCTAGGTTTAAAAATAGACCCACTGATGTTTCTTCCGGGGATATGGTTACTGATTTTTATGAAGGTGGGAGGCAGGAGTGATTTGAAGTTCTTTCTTAATTGTAGGTCGATTGAGTTTTTTTTTTTTTTACCAGAAAACAGTTTCAGGACACATCTTGCATAAAGCTTGGAGAACCTAAGTTCATTTTAAATGGTGTTTTCGTTTTGTATGTACGCGACGCCGACGATCTCATCTATCTTCCTTACGTTTAGTCTGCGGTTTTCCATTGAACATTTTTTCGATGTTTCTATGTTTTTTCTTCAACACCCTCTCGTCCACGTTTGAATTCAGCTACTCACCTTTTAACCGTTGTTAGTAGATGTAGAGCAGACTCCTCTAAAAATACTTTTTTGTGGAACTATTTCGGAGTAATTTCTTATTTATTACTTTACAAACAGTACGATGTAATTTGTTTTAGTTTTTAAAAATTACTTAACTTTATCTCTAAGATGCGAAAGGGATACTTTATCTTCGAAATGCTAAAATAATGACTTGCGAATACAACGAAGTCTTCTGAACCAACTTGATGAAAAAATTGTTGAGAAGAGGCATGGATTGGAAAAGAAAAAAATCATCATCAGTATGGTAACTGCCTCCAAAATTGCTTTTGCAATGGGAAAACTGAGAGAATTCAATTACGAATTGTTGAAGCATATAATCTATACACCAGATTTGGTGTAGGGAATTTGAGGCTGCAAAACGTTAAGAGTCAAATGAAGAGGTTATAGCAGCTATAGATGGGTATTTTGCAGACCTTTCATTGTAGAAACTTTGCACAAAATGCATTGAACTAAAAGGGAAATAAGTAGGAAAATAATTTTTTTTTACTTTTATTGCTAGGCCGAGAACTTTACAACTTTTCCTTCTCGTAAACACAAAATGTAATGTAAGTTATCCATTTATAGTAATATAAATAAATAGATTTATGTATAATTTTGAAAACTCATAAACAGTCAATGTCTATTCTTGAGAAACAAATTGTACTTCAATTAAATTTGTTAGGAAAGGATTGCAGCAAGAAGTTCTCCATTAAATTTTTCCCAAACTGTGCGGAATTAAGAGTATATTATTTTTCAGAAATCACTGAACAAATTTAGTGAAAAAAAACTTCACGTGTCAGCTTAACTATACTTATATACATAAATGATCGGTATCATTAGTGGAGTCCATTAAGACACGTGCTTCCATATGTTACGCCTTTCAGGGCTTTAAATTTTCAACCAGGGGGATGAGTATTTTTTTGAATAACATAAGAAATATTGCACTAGGTAATGAGGATATGGGCACAGTATATACACTGCTGGACAAAATAATAGGTGTGGGAGTTTTATATTTTGTTATTGCAAATTTGCTTTGTTCAAATAATTTTTTCACCAAATTCACCGTTATGTATAAGACACTTGAATTACTGAGAAGTTATTTTTCACTCAAACTTTATTATTGTTTTCAACGGTTTTGAGTGAGGCAATGGTGTAGTGGTAGCGTCATCGTTTGTTGAGCTGATGGTTCACAGTTCAATCCCTGATGTCAGCAAGCATTATATGATAAGAGGTAGTCCGATCAATTGCGAAAGTTTGTGACAACACTACTGCGAAGGCATAACACTGGCAGTAGGTTTGTCATATGGCTGGAGAAATTGATCGCTCTGTTGATAATTGATATGCTCATGACATCAGGTATCAGGTGGATTGGGAAAAAAATACGGTGAATCAGAAGCGAAGGCAAAAAAAAAAAATACCTGACAGCAATCAAATCTCCCCTGTTATTCTGGACACCACCCCTGGAGCTAATGTGAAACCTAATACAGCTGAGTTTCAAACCACTACACCAATCTCTTTCTCTCTCTCTCTATCTATCTTTCCAACGCCCGCACCATGTGAAAACATGTAAAAGGGTATTCATAACCCCTTGAATGCAGGTAAATTATATAAAAAAAAAAAAAAATCAATTATCTAGGATAGAAGCCAATTTGGACAATATAATAGGTTTAAATTGTTTCATTTATGGCAAAACGTGTTAAAATGTTTTGTTTATTAAAAATTTGGAAAGGATTGTTAAAAACTGTGGATTTAAAAATGTGTTGATATCAGTAGACATTTTAGATGGGTCTAAAAAGTCACTGTAGTCTTGAAGACAGTGCGATTAGGGCAGCAGCTTAGATACCAGAAAAAAACTTATAAATTTATAGTGCGATCTCAAGGGCGATCAGAAAACTTCGTCACTAATGCTTTGAAATACCACAAGGCTCCTGAAATGCGAGGAAGACCTAGATCGATGAAAAAAACAGATGATCAGAAGACTGTCAAACTAGCCAAAACGACCCTTTTAAGCCTTCAAGGCTTATTGCGGCAGAAGTGGGTATTAATATTATTTCCCACATGATTCATCGTCGGTTGGTAGATGCTAAGCTACCAGGCAGATGCGAAAAAAAATTTAGATATGAGGAAAATCTTTGCGTTCATGGTGTGGAACGAATGGAGGAAAAAATGGCTAAATATTTCATGGAGTGACGAAACAAAAGTCAATTTGCTGTCCAGTGATTCTGGATGCAATGTTCGTCCACCAATGGGCAAAGAATACCATTTCACTACACGCGAAAACGGTTAAGCATGGCGGGGAAAACATTATGGTATGGGAATGTTCTTACTGGAATGGTGTTGGATCCATATTTCGAAGAGAGGACACAATAATAAAATTTGAATACCAGCATGCTTTGGAAAATGTAATACTGCCTTATGCGGAAGATAATATGCGGTTGATTTAGCGATTCCAATAGGATAATGATCCAAAACACTCATCGAACCTAGTGAGTGCTTGGCTTAACGAACACAATGTCGCCAATCTATCATGGCCAAGTTAGTCCCCCGATCTAAATACCAGTGAGAACTTATGGGGGAGCTGAAGGGATGACTGTCAATGAGCACATTAGCCAGCAAAAACCAGTTATGGCAAAATGTCCAAGCTATCTGGTACCAAATACCTATCGAGACGTGCCAGACCTTATACTATGTATATATTCGTAGAAGGATTCAGGCTCTAATAAAGAACAATGGTGGCTACACAGTCTACTAATATGTAGGATTATAAAGAATTGGTAAAGAGCTTCATTTTAAGATAAAAATGCTGTTTTATTCCAAGCGCTCCTGAACACACCTATTATTTTGTCCAGGCTTAATCGTAAAATATAAGATTTACACTAATGTGGGGATTTAAATTTAAGTTTTTTTTATATATTTCTTATTTTCTATCAGTTTTAAATCAAAATGAGTGAAATAAATTTTTCTACTTGATTTGGAGTTGCAATATCGAAAAAAAGTACCCACACCTATTATTTTGTCCAGCAGTATATGTTTCGTTGTCTTCAACTCTTTTAGGTAAATCTATGAAGATATAATCCACCTGAATATTAATCTTTTTTAGATAATACAATAAGTTTCTATGACTTCTGAGTATTGCAACTAACCGTAAACCGTATAACTTTCCACTCTAGAGCTCTCAGGCGTGTAGGCAGACAATTAGCTTAGCCATAGTGTATGATGTTTAGGAATAGCTAATTTTTCGATCAACCCCCTCACCATTACTCAATCTAGTGCAGCAAATAGTTCGGGTTCAGTAAATTCCCCTGCTTATTTACAGCGTCCACCTTTTTATTTCCTACGATCCCTAGGTATCCCTTTACCAAAGGCAATGTTAAATGAAATGCACAATCATTGAGTTCTTGCACACATTTCAAAGCCAATAATATCTGCTTGATTAGCTATTAAAATATTATTTCCAGACTTTTGTAAGATAGACACATAATACTGACGCTATCTCCATCTTTTATGCAATACCAAACTATTAATTCTATTGAGTGGATATCTCTTTGCAGTAAATTTCCGCAAGAACACATGTCATCAACCTCCCCACATCCGCGAGGATGTGTAACTGATTTACCTTAAGGTGAATCTTAAAGCAGTTCTTGGGTTTTTGGTAAACTCAATTCAGTCAAGTATTCCCTTTTTCCATGGACGTAGAGAACAGCTTTAGAAATTTTTGAAAGAGTGTTCCTTCTCTGCCCATATCAACAAAACCCATTCAGAAATCATTCGCCGCAATCTTAGCAAAGCCGATGATGCAAATGTATAAATTCTCAATATTATGGATAGCCCGCTTTCGTAACTGTTTGACCTCACGTTGTCTAGGTTGTTCATCAGTACTCCCGTTTTTAGACTTCTGCTCTCCATCCTTGACCGGACTAGTGCTAGCGGGCTGAAACAGCTTCACAGGTCCTGCCTTTTCTAGAGTAGATTAGACAGACGATATAGCGGTTATTCTTTCAGACAACTCAATGGCCGGCACATTGCTGTCATCTTCGTTGAGTGGCTAGTAGAATACGTTGGTTTTCCTTTGGACGCCTTTAGCCTTTCAAGGTCCGTAGTCGTCGCATTGACAAATTTCTGTACCTCTTCGAATCACCAAAGCCTCTTATGACTTCTTTAATATATTTTTTTCTTATTAGAACACATTTAGTTTCCACGAGTTGGGGAGAATTAAAAATATCTGAAAGTTGGAAATCGCTCTTACCTACATATGTACCTTACTGTCCTTGAACGCCCCTGAAAGGAGACCACTAGCGGTTCGATTAGCCTTGAACTCTGAGTCTTAGTAGTTCTGAATCCGGTTGTTCACAACCTATTTTCAGTCTACCTTCCAATAATCTCCCTCTAAATAACGTTGAAAAAAAAAACCGTCTAAAAAGTTACGTATACGCCTCCGATGGCGTATTATCTCAACAAAAAGTGAATCCATATAGGGTGTGTTTTACGTTGTTTTTTGATTTTGTTTAGCTGTCATTTGTCAGTTCATATTTGAAAGCCCTGAAGAGTGGTCGATAACATTAACATTAATATTTAAATAACTGTTCAGTTGTGAATAAGCGAAGAAAACTGCGTGATTTTTTTGATGTTAATCATGTGCCAAGCAAGTCAAATATTCAGCATGTAATGAATAATTTTGAAAATGTACGTTATCTCCAATCGTAGTTAAAGTACCCCAGAAAACATAGATGCAGTGAGTGTCATTGTCAGTGAGTGTCATTGTATTGTGTCAGCTTATTGTTCCTTTTCTTGAAGCCAGAAGTACATTATTTTGATGCGAAAATAAAGATGGCAATCTACATATATCCTGAGATCAAACTTGAAGGTCATGTTCGTAGCACGTGCATCAAAAGAAGAAGATGAAAAGATGCTTAAAAAACTTAAAAAACTCGACGAGTCAGAAATATTTATAAGTTTAAATATAAAAACGTACATATCTACATACATATGTACATATGTTTGGTTTCTGAAACACAAACTTTGACGAAACAATCGATTGGGAAGATTAAAGTTTACTGTAGGTATCACGCATGTCGCCCTTCGGAAAGTGTGGAGGGCGGATCATCATTATTTATAAAAGAAGGTGTAGTACAATCGTTAGAAATAAAATCCGAGCTTAATACAATGCATGTATGCACGGAACTTAAAAGAAATGAGTACGCGTTTTACGGTCCTCATAGTGTCTTTTTCCCATCATCGGGAAAAAATATTCAAATCAATTGTTTATCTTATTTCGAGGCGTGAGTTTTTTGGAAACATAACAATTATTGATGTATGCTTTTGGTGCCGGACCGTTAATGTGTCTGAAAAAAAAGAAATGCATTTCAAAAGTAGCATAATATTGCCTATCTATCCTCCATTCTTTCGGGCGTCGACAAAATTTGACAAAAGCCTTGAAAAGATCTAAAAAAAACGTAATTGCCATCCGGGTTTTTTTTCGAGACACCAATAATTTGGTGAATCCAACGAACACATTCCAATAGCATCTCACTAAACTCAAAAAAAAAACTTAACTATTTATGGCCATTTTAGCAAAAATAAATTGCTTACTTAGACGATAAGCCAGTTTTGTGTAATTTGCAATTTGTTGGAGTTTCTGTATTTGTCTTATCTTCTTTTCAATTTTTGACATTGTGACGTGTCTAGTTATACCAGCCAGCCCTTGTTTGGTGTCACCAACAAATTCAAATCGATAACGACAGTCAATATTTGGCTTAGCGTGTGTAAAAAATAGAAAAGTCTAGGATCCTTTATTATTTTTATTATTTAGTTTGTCCTTCGTGCTAATATTGAATTCGGATTTTTATAATTAGATTGGACTTAAATGACCACAAAGAAATAGTTGAAGACGAAGGAAATTGGAATGTGGGACAAAAAGGAAAACCATTTTAACAAAGAAAATCGGGCTAAGATTCTTTGAAAGAAGGAAAGAAAAAATAACTTGTTAATATTAGCTTCTTATTAAGTTTAAACCAAAGGGAAATTTTAGCAGTAATGAATTATTATCTATTGACAGCCCGCGGGAATCTTTAGTTGTATCTGGTGCTCAAAAACTGAAAGATATTTGTCTGACCTGCTCAACGTGTTAGTCCAGCTGTGTTGAGCACTTGTGTTTTCTATTGAAAGATTCTGCAAATCGTTGAATCTTTCTGGCTACTGTACCTATCCTCAGGTCCCGATGAATGTCGGCGTATCTTTCAACGTTCACTGTATTTCTTAAGACTTTATTCTGAAAAAAACGTTTAACCGAATTATATACAAGTATCCACATCCAGAGAGGTGGAAGTGTGACTCTTAATCGAATGAGGTTTTTTTTTTTCTTGAAAAATCAACATCAACTTTTTGCTGCTCTAAAACGCACGAAAGGTAGCCAAAAGACATGCCCAAAAGCTACGAACGCCGAAGAGCTGACTACATTTTCATCTCGGAAAGAGAACCATAACATTCTGCATTCCAACACGAAGTAAAAGAGAAGTGAATGCATTCTCAAAATTAGTGTGAGTTTTTCAATGTTGGCATCATTATCCCCTATTTGTTTGAAACTGAAGCTGGCAACAACGTCACTGTGAACGGAATACGCTACCGAGGCGTGGTTAGTGATTTTTTTGTGACCGCATTTAAAATTAGGTGGCGTTACAGCTCGGGGTGAACCTGGGTCGCAATCAATAAGCCTGTCCAGTTAGCATAATCCTTAGCCTTGTGCCGTTGAGGTCCTCTTCTACTTGAAGAGTCTGCGGAGCGTTGGTGACCATTCGCTCTTCATATCCTAGCTCTACATAAATGACTGATATGCAGTTTTTTGACTAGGTCGATGCGGCATTACAGCTCGTATATTTCGCCTTTAAACTTCTCCTCCAAAGCCCGTTAACGTAAATGGCACGGAATGTCTTACGAAGAATTTTTCTTTCGAGGCGACCGAGGATATCTTTATCCATTTTCTACAGTGTCCATGCTTCAGCATCATGCTTCAGTAGACAGCGCATCAGCTTGTCCAAATCCTTTTTTGACATCGAAGGTCTCGGTGAGATCATCACCGATTTTAATGGAGCAGCGAGCGTTCTCCAAGGTCATTCTGCACAGACGGAGGGGTTTGGTAGTGATGCCAAAACTCGACATGGCTCTGTGCAGCTCGTCTCTATACATGCTGTCATATGCCGCCTTAAAAGAGAAAAAAAAATGTGAGTATCGAATTGGACTCTGGACTTTGGTTTTTTCCAGGACAGTGAACTTTTCTATACACTGCTAGAGGCCAATCAGGTTGTTGTTGAAGGGTTTCAGGCGCTCACACAATATGACAGATAAGAACTTGTACGTGATGTTGTGGAGACTGCTACCTCTATAGTTGCCGCAGTCGAGGTAGTTCCTCTCTTATGGATCGGTCGAACGATGCTGGGATTCCAATCATCGGGAAAACTCTTGCCTGACTTAATTTTTTCGAAATGAGTTGGTAAGGGGGCGGAAGTTTTTTCTATTTTCAAAATATTTAAGTAGAGTATTTCCTTTTTTGGTTGGAAAACGTTACATTTTTGTAACATGGATTTAGTCCGATATGATGTTATATAAAAACAACAATCAAACGTTGCAATCCTTTTATTCGGGGAATATTAAAATGTGCTTCAGTGAATTACAATATATATTCTGATTTATAGAATATAAAGCTCTTTTCAATTAGCTATAATGAAGATTTTTATGGTAGTTTTTCCTTTAAATACAAAGTTCCAAAGTTTCAATTTTTGAAAGTAAGATAAACCACAATCTATCAAATTTGTGCTGTGCATGACCTATAATTTTTTTTTAAATATTCTTTTTTTTATAAAACAATTAATATAGTATCTGTCCTCTGCTTTGATTGTTACAGTAATGATTTCTGTAAGACAATTTACTTAATTTCATTTAGAACAGCAAACGTAGAGTAAGCCGTTTTCATGACCTACAAAGTGATAATTTAAATTGGCGTACTTTTTGAAATGACATTACCTAACCTGCACGAAAGTCGGCAATCGAACTGGTATCAAATTACCAGCCATTATTACCATTGGCTTCTGCGAGCGTCTCAAAAGCATTGCCAAAGCCAGTTTGAATCGTTTATTCTGGTTCATCCAATTGCAGAAGTAAATCGCTACCGTTAATTGCTCACTTTTCTGGCAAAGTTGGTCACCGAAATGGCACAAAATCAAAATCTCCAAGGTGACAGCAATAAAGAAAATCATAATGTTCAGCAATTTCGAGTAATCCAAGCCCACATAGAGCATGTAGACTCCTATTGTACATTGAGCAAGTCCGGTGCACACAAATTGGGCCAGACATGCTGTGGAAATTATCTCTTGGATGGTTTTGTGGAGCCTGAAAGTACACAAAGTGAATAACTTAACTGTAAAATGTCCTGGAAGTGAAGAGTGGTCTGATGGTTGTCGTTCTGAATTTATACTCCCTGGATTCTTTCAAAGACTTCTACTCTCATAATTGACTAGTTCATATCTGGTTTAAACATACCAAGGCGTATAAAGTTATCAGAATTCAGCCGTTTACATCAATTCCCATAATCCCCATAAACCTATCCTCAACTCAATTATAATCTGATGATCCTTGATACATTCCACCAGTTCTCTGTAGTTTCTTTCACAATCGACTCCCTTCCTTTTTCCCAACTTCGAAATCCTTATCGATAAGGCCTCAATATGCGCACACAGTATTCTCAAATAGGCCTGTGGATACGTATCATTTCCTAAATTCTGTAATGCTTGCACTGTCAATCCATACATCTGATACGAATGGGCAACTATAAAGCTTTGGTAGGAGTTCTCCCAGTCAAAAGGAAACCAGGCGGGATACATCAAAATTCGATCCTTAGCCATAAACACTACCAGTTGACTTGTTCCAATTGCACATGCAAACATAACGGCGAAAATGCAGAAACACTTATAAGCCGATCTCATGCCCATCCGCAGAGCTTCCACCTCATCTTCGGTTCTTGCTCGACTGTCCAATTTATCAAGAATATACCTCACCTCGAGCAACTTCGTCCGTACAATAAACACGTTGAGGAACTTAAAATTACAAATGACATCCGTGATTGTCATGTACAGATTCTCACACAATTCAGTGAAGCTCGCCGAAAGAAAACAATTGACTATCAGAGTGAGTGGAAATGCTATGGTGACGGTTAGATTCAGGATCACCGCGTACACAATGTAGGGTAGCTTCCATTTGCTATTGTCCGGAAATTTCAAACCACAAAATTGCCAAACGAACCAATGACACTTGAATGCATCGTATGTGTGGACTCTGACTGCTGGTCCTGCTAATGTTGCTCTTTCAAATGATGGCGCTCGAAGTGGTCCTGCTGGCATTTTTTGTGAACTGAATTAAAATGCGATAGGATGGTAAGGATGGTAAATTTTTCTGCGAGTGCGGTTTTACAAAAGGATGAAGAGAGAATAGCTGGGAAATCGAAGCCACATCCTTTTATATGCACACATGAGTGACTAATGAGTGTGAGTGCACATAAAATGCGGTTTAGTTTTGGGACCTACATATGGTGGCTAAGTATTATGCACTCGTATAGGATACCATGTTAAAAAATGGGTCCTTGCAAGTGGCAGTATGAAAAATATTAAATCATGTCCAATGATTAAAGGTAGGGTATTAGTTGAACCTGCCAGGCTTCTTGTCGGTGCTTGTGGATGTCCTCAACTCGATATGGCTGCTTTAGTGGGAAGCACTCTTGGATCAGGGTGGGACGCAATTTCACTTAAAAAATGTCATTTAGCTTTTTCTGACCCGTTATAACTGGCAGCACATCCATAAGGAAGTTTTTAAAATATAAGGATTATCATTTGCTTAGGAAAACCTCAGAAATGAAGGCAAGCGCTGAAGATCTCTCCAGACTAGGTGCGTGAGCGGGTATACCAAGAACTAACACGTCGCAAGGGATTCATCTTTCGTAATCAGAGAACGCGCCAAGCTAGCCTATGCAATGGAAGCTTACCCAGCATATAAAGTCTCTCATAAGGTTGCGTCAATAGACCGAAATGTCCAATCATCAAATCAATGTCCATACTGTACTACTACTGCGCGGCAGTTGCAAGTGCTTCAAATAAAATTCCGCAGTTGCGCACAAAGAAATTTGAAAGCAATTGGGAAAAATTGTTTCCAAATTTTTGGTCCGCAACTATGCAAAGTCTATGTTAGGTGGACAAAATCGAGAGAGAGGAGGAGGGGGAGCATATACATATGTAGAGGTTGATACTTTGACGATGCAAATGATACTTTAAAACGATCGACGTTCGATCTCTGCCATAACAATGGAATGGTCTGAAACTCTACAATTTTCAGTAGTTTCGTTAGATCCGGAGAAATAGCTTACAGTTTTCCAAATGCTCTGCTTTTCGCGTTTCTTATTTTCGGGTGAATATATATATATACGACGGGATATCAAATATTGAGAATGCTCCTTGTTAGCCATCTTAAATACTATGTCAAAGTAAGGATGTAATGATATAGAATCTTTGATAAAGAATCATTTACAAGTCATGACATTTACGTGTCCTACAGCTATCAAGTCGGAGCAAGTCATGAGTGAGAACTGCCAACAACTGCACATCAGTCTACTGTAATACAAAATGCGAAAGTACAAGAACTACGTACCAAATGTTACAGGACAAGCGAAAATGCAACCTCAAATCAACCTACACAGCACTTCAAGGCTGCGAGTAAGGAGCTTAATGTAACCTCTTAAACAAGTAGGCAAATTGGTTTGAAAGAAGTGCATTAATGATAGTGATGAAAAAGCTCAAGGCATGGCAACTATGGACGCCCACTTGCTCAGAGTTTTTTAAGAATATTGTTACAGGATTAACAATCTATAAAAATGGGAAATTTCATATGCGGGCGAAGAAGTAGAAGAAACACCGAAGTACTAATTCAGATTTGCATAAATAAAAATTAAAGACGAATGACAAAACCCCTAAAAGGGCTCTAAAGATGGCAATCAATATAAGTCTTGCATTATGGAAAGAATCTTCCTAAAATAATGAAAGTGGCAAAGATTAGTTCTTCTTTTCAAAGAGAAGAACAAGTCCCCAACGAGACCTTATTGTATGATCATTTTGCATACTATGTACGGTTGAGAAATGCTGGTTAGAATCATCTGCAACCGATTTGAAGTTAGAGGACTCTCGAAACAACAAAATAGCTTTAGAAAGGCTAACGATGAACGTAGTAAAGAAGCTGGAGAAGACGCTCCAATAAATACTGTGAAGCAATATCTCTCACATTGGCCATGTACCCGTCACGGATTAAATCACGCCATACTTAGACTTTAACAAACCTTTCTCAAGCGCCTATCCTAGCAGGGAGGAGTGGTTAAGATGTCTGATACCAAACGCGCAATCCATTGCCATATATACCGATGGATCAAAAATGGGCACTGGCGTAGGGTCAGGCATCTTCTCCGAATCGCTGGGAATATCGAAATCAATACGCCTCCCAGACCACAGCAGCGTTTTCCAAGCGGAGGTCCTGGCAGTGACAACAGCCGCCCGTGAGTCTGCAGTAAGGGCAATACCACAAGAGGGTATCACCTTCTTTATTGACAGCCAGGCAGCTATAAAAGCAATAACTGACACGGAAATTAAATCTAAACTTGTGAAGTGCTGTAGAGAAGAGCTTAAGGTTCTTGGAACACAGCACAAGGTATCGCTCTGCTGGGTCCCTGGACATGAGGGTATACCAGGCAACGAGAAAGCTGACGAACTAGCGAGAGAGGGTTCTGCAGCCGTTTCAAGACAAACAGAACCACTCGTGAACATCCCGCTTTGCGCACTCAAGCTTGAAGCAGGGAAAATTGCCACACAGGAGGCAAACACAAGATGGACCTCCTTGGATTCCTGTGTAATCATAAGGAAACTATGGCCGTCCTTCGATAAAGGCAGAACTGAGAGACTTATACGGGAAGACAGGAAATCCCTTTCCACCCTCGTCGGGGTTATCACGGGGCATAACTCTCTACGGTATCATTTGAAAAACTACGTCTAACGGAAGAAGAACTCTGCAGAGGTTGCGGGGACGAGGGAGCTTTTGAGGACACAACCCACTTCCTATGTCACTGCCCTGGCCTCCAACACAGCAGGAACAGGATCCTGGGGAACTACTTCTTCCAAGACCTAGATGAACTCGCCAGCACGCCATCAGACAAGATAATGAAATTTATCAGGTCCTCAGGATGGTTTGTATGCAAAGACTCGCATCAATAACTATAGGAGTATATTAGAATCGGTTACCGGGTTTCAATGGGCAAGGGACATCCCTTCCCCCAAAGGGCATCACAATGGGTCAGTACTGACCTGAGTGTGGCGGAGAGTCTCTCTCCCCGCCAACCCACATACCTAACCTAACCTAATATCTCTCAACTTTGGCGTATAAAAGGAGGCTTTGCTAAGTGCTATCAAACTACCTCAGATACTGAACCTTAAAGACGGCGACTTTGCAGGTCATTCCAGTATACTAGAATGCATTCATCATGACCCAAATCTTCAGATTCCATGTACAGTGCTCAAGAGATATTGATTGTCCAGGAGTTGGAGAAGTTGTTATATTATGTAGGTGACCGCCGACAATGGAAAAATTTAGGTCTCATAACATTACCAAGTCTGGTGTACAGTCGGTCTCAAGTTTGAAAATGGCAGCACTGGTGCCGGGATATATGGTCCTAGTTTCTAACGTCCGACAGCGTTTGGACAATCAGCGACAATATTTCAAGTAGAAGTTCATGCTATTGAACTATGTATGTGCGCGAGAATAGAATTAATAGTGACCGCATTTATATCTTTTCAAACATTCAAGCAGCGCTATTAGCCCTTAAATTTTATACTATACGGTGGTCTAAGCTTGTCTGGGACTATCCAATTTCCTCAAAAATCTTGCATTCAGAAACAAGATTACCAAAGTGTGGATTCCAGGTCATGAAGGTTTTCAGGGCAACGAATTGGCTGTTTGCCTGGCGACAACAGGCGTTTGTTACCCATTTGTTGGTCCTCAGGCGCCCACTCCAAGTTAATACAATGGAAGATAGGCAGACACGCTGACTACTGGGCCAACATTTAAGGGCTATGGCAAGCAAAAACGTTCATGAAACCCAACCAAGAGATAAAGGTCGAATTTTATACTTTTGCGTCGAACATTTTTTTAAATAGTGAATTGGAAATGTATTGAAATATCACAAATACATTCTGATGTTTTTTTCAAACGTTTTTCAACGGGCGAAGTGGGATCCTGGGAGCTAAAAAAAAAATACAAATACTTGGCACAACGGACCGTATGTGTTCCAGGGCCTAGCATCCCGCGACCATTCGTGTTGTGCGTGTTATATTTTTTTCACCCAAATGGAAGGGTTTAGAGCCATATCCGCAATTGAGCAAATTGAGAAGCTTTCTCTTGACAGTAATTACTCTCGGATGTTTGTCAGACATTGGCGAGAGGTGGGGCCGTGAAAAAACTTTTTGGTGTTTCTGGGACTCGAACGTCGAGCCTCTCGCTCAGGGATCCAACGCACTAACAACTTGAGCCACGGCGCCCCACGGCGCCATCCTGGGAGCTGGAAACAAAAAAAAAAAAAAAAAACGTAACGGCAAGATCGAATTCTCAAGCGGACATTCCTTAAAAAAATGGTTTTTAACAGCAAAGGTCCAGGTTCCAATAAATAAGGAACGAAGCGAGAGATGTGCCATTGACAATACCATGTGGAGTGTTCATGTTCAACTTGATGAAGTTAGCTTTCAGGTCCATGGAAAGCTTCTTTTATCTTCATTGATGAACGAGAAAAGAAACATTTTAAAACAATTGAGAACTTGTTGTGGGTCACAACAATGTACCTCAAATGCTTCCGGAGCACGAAATTATTATAAAAGAAGGATGAACTGTTGAAAACCACACACAGAACTATCGCATCTGGTCCGAAAACCCCTGAGTGATTGACGAGCAACCTCTCCATCCACAACAAGTGACAGTTTTGGGGTTCGCTGCATCATCGGACCTTATTTCTTTTCAAATCAAGATGGTGCCACCGTTAAAGTCAATGGATTGCGCTATCGAGCGCATTGAAGAACTAAATTCGATGATGTTCATTTCCAGCTGGATGAGGTTGCGAAACTTTTTTGCAAGTCCATGCTATTCTGAGAAGTGACTGTACCGAGAAATTGTTATAACTTCTCAAGTGCAATTTGTGCATTCGTATATCAAATGGGCTTCTGAATTTTTAAAATGTCTTTCAAAACAATTTTCGAACAATTTAAATTTAAATGCGAATATATTTCAAACTGTGTGGGTATTTTAAAAGATGTTATTACCAAATGGCGAAGGATGATGGGTGGAATTTAAAATTCTAAAACATAGACAGCGTTGGGGTAACCCCCATTTTGCATTTTGATATTTCTGTTTTGAAGGATATCGATTATGACGTCTTTCCGGCGAATCGATGAGTGTTATTTAACAAAGAGGTTGCTTAGAATGGATTTTATGAGTATTTAAGTATATTAACAGCAAGAAGATAAATACTTAATAAAAATGGAAGTCATGTGTTCCTGTTCGGGTTATTAGTATATTTTAATCTCCCGCTGAACAATTTGGTCGTAGGACTTTAAAAGGGTAAATAAAGACGAAAATAGATCAAGAGGTCTCGGTTTTTTCTCAGATACACTGCAAAAACAGGAATCGTTTAGACTACCAAAAACCTGCAGTGTATTCCAAGTTAAAATCCTGGCCTTAAAATTGATAAAATCTAGCACAATCAGATCAAAAGTGGTTAAGGAATGTCGATGATGCACTGATCACCAACACACAACATTATTTCAAACTTCAGTGAGTTTCCGAACATAGCAACATAGAAGGGCCATTGTGGACTGAGATATCACCTTCATATCATATTATTTATATATGTATGTACATATATCAGCGAAGCGGACACATCCATACTGCCGCCGATTAGCAAATTGTATAGAATAATAGACGGCATAAGAAAGAAAAACCAACTTCAGTTGTACAGCAGCTGAATTCCCAAAATTGAATAAAAATCAATTTCCACCCACATTTAAATTTTCTTATTTAAAATTTACCCAACTGCAAACAATAGATATAACAAGTTCTACGCAAATAAATGAGTATCTACGCCTGGCATCTCTAATGGACTGATTCGATGAAACAGCATCATAAATTAGAGAATAACGTAATCTGGTGACAGAATAAAAAATAACTTTGCACATCTGCTCTCCGGTTGTTCTGCTATAACAGATCCACACAAATGAACACAAATCATAGAAGTTCACAGCTAATTCCTAAATAATTTGCTTCAAAATTAAATTTTCACTTCTGTTATTGAAAATTTCCACAATCCTATCGTACTGTCGCCTCCGTATTCCAATATTTGCGCAGAGATTTTATTTAATTATAGTTTCGATTAACCAAAATCTGAGTAGCATCACTATCTGTATTGTAATTATCATCAGCGTCATCATGATCGCATTTCGAAATCAATTTTCAGGCAAAATGCTCGATTTATATGCAAATACATACATAAATGCGGTTCATGGAATGTGGTAAGAGGTCGATGCAGTATTGGAAAATACCGCTAAAGTACCTGCCATAATTTCTGTGCTTAAATATTATGTTTGGTTTCGCCACCAAAAACTCTTTAAATGTCACTAGGAATCGTTTAAATTAAAAATGCCACCCATTCTCTTGGGAACCAGTCTTCGGGGGTGGCTAATGGGATATTCCAGGAAATGGCACTCACTAAATTGCACTTAATTCGATGTGCCAAGCACCAAACAGCCAGCACCAGATAAGAGCAGTTTCCATTTTTAAGGAGATCTACAAATGATGCGGAAGTGCTGGTGCGCAATCTTAATAGCTTATGGCCAATAAATAATGCCAACCCTCCGACAGTGCATTTACTTCCCCAGGGATAGGTACTTTCGATCCGACAACACAGATTAAGGTGTCGTGTCGTTTATGAGCCTTCAATAAACAATCTGTTTATGTTTACATCATAATTTTGTGTATCCGTCCTTTGTTGTCGTTCGAGTATCTATCTACTGGAAGCTTTCGAATTAACGGGGTAATGTGCCAGAATATTTGACAGAATCAAATGTCTTTTGGTCGGTCGCTGTGGTGATTTGTCAGTTTATTGATTTCTGACATACCAGATGAGAACGAACATACATGATCTCTATTGGATGAGTTTGAGATTAATGGGGAGCAGATTATTTGAAATTGAGGTTTAATGCAACAATTTGATCATCTTTAATATAGAATGAAAGTGGGTATATCTATTAAAATGTGAGGCATCCTTTTCAATCCCAAAATTCAGACCGACCTTCTGAATAGCCCAAGAAATGTAAAAAAGAATGAGCAACAGGCATTGGTGTAGAATAAAATCAAGAGAATCATTGCTGAAGGCGTTGGTAAGCTTTCGACAAACTTGTTTAGGGTGCTTGCAAATAGAGGATCTATGAAGGATTTGACAATACTTCATAAATACTACCATTCCCCATTCACAATGCCCAGGAGAATCACTTTAACTTATTGTTGATAACTCGACATTGAAAGTTACCAATCTCGATCAGACCAGTTCCAAAGTGAAATGTGGATGGCAAAGAAATTTTTTTTTTATTTTCAAAACCAAAGTGAAAATCCGGAAGCGTCACGCATTTAACAAATCGACGTCGAATAAACAAAAACGCTCCGGATCTGAAATCATTTCCAGAAACAAGTACATCAGACCTGCTTTGGCCGCGCGTCTGCACCAACAAGGTGGATGTACTCAGACCGGAAAAGAAGCAAAACAACACAAAAGGAAAATGAAAAACAACTCGAAGAAGGCTCTCCACTACTTGGTGGAGTACCATGATGAGCCAGTCAATGGAAAAAGTGTTTGAATTTCATTTCTGTCTTCACTCTACTTCGTCCAGCCACCTGGTGTGTCCGCTAACTTTTTCTGGATCATAATCGAATTGTTGACATTCAGATACTTATGCGAACGAGTTTTTACCGTCGGTTTTTATTTGCTCCTCATGCAATTGCCGTGTATTTAGTCCAGGACTGGTTTTTGGATGGTTGCTTGTCGAGTGTTATAATTTTCCTGGTGTTATTGACCAGACCAATTGATCTGCGAGTCCGATCTGTTTGTTTTTAATGCTCGTCGAGAATGAACTGGTTTCCCTGTGTATCTTCCAATGTGGATGCGATCTGGACTCTTAATTTCATTTGAGGTAAGCATGGTTATTACATGAATCGCGTGAGGTGATTGCAGTAATAATTGCTTGAATATGGACATGAATTTACATCACTAAGTAATTAAGGAATGTTGTGCTTCTTAAATTGGCCTTATTATGAATGGAGTATGTTAGAGTTTGGCTGATTCGATAATACGCTGTTGGTGCGAGCTATGGTAACGTTTGCTGAAATAATGGACATCTTTAAAGTAAGAGTACTGGGAGAATGTGGAAACTCATTGAAAAATCATTTAAAAGTTACTCAACTTATTTTATATACTCGATTGGAATACGGAGACCGAGAGACAAATTTCAGCAGTTCAAATTGTAGGCGTTTATAATCCATACTTCTAAATTCTTGCACCTTAATGAATATAAACACGTTTATAAAAGTCAAAACGATAAACAAAATTGGTGCAGCGCTATGGTATGAACGGGTTTACTGATTTACGGATAATGAACTTCGGATTCTTACGAGGAATGTTACGTCACTTAATAAGCCACTTGCTGTTGAGTAATTAGAGGCACTAGATTGCTGAAAAGTAGAAGTGTCCAGCGTCCAAGAACTGCGATGGGATGGGCCGGAGAAAAAAATGATAAAAAACTGCGATCTACTAGGGCGATAGCTACCGGCAACAAAAGCAGCGCCTACTTGGATGTGGACTCGCAGTTGGAGGTAGACTTAGGCAAGAAGTCGAGCGCCTAACGACAATTTGCATCAAGGGTGAATTCGCTAACTTTAGGTTACTATGCGCGCGTGGTAGCGCAGAGGAGAAAGACGACGATACCAAAGACAAGTTCTAAGAACTCGTGAACAAGACGCACGATCAGTGTCGTAGCTTCGATATGAAAACTGTCATAGGTGATTTTAACGAAAAGCTAGGAAGAGAAGGCATCTAAAGTAGTACATTTGGAAAGTACAGCCTACATAACACCACCTTCGATAAGGGATTCAGGCTGATCGACTTCGCTGCGGGGAGAAATATTTTCGAATTAAATGGGTGCGGATATTCCGAAAACCAACAAGACAAGGAAATACTGTGAGGAAGTTTGACGTCGGACGCCTACAGACGTAATAGATTGCCGAAACCTTTTCCTTAATCTCCTAAAGAATCCTATTCCACCAGCAACAAGTACTGAAAACCAGTGGCAAAATTGCCAAAAAACCATTAGGGATGCCGCTTGTAACGTGCTGGTCCGCTGTCAGGCAAAATGAACCTTATCAGCACCACTGCTGAAACTGACGGCCTTAACACCGCATAAAAGATCTTATCTGTCGTGTAGCAGAGCGGCCTAAAGCCTTTCGTCAACAAGCTGATTGATTCATATCAGTGTGGTCTTAAGCGGCATATATACAGGTCAAAATCTCATCCAGCATGTGATGGATGCATGATAATATGGCAAAAAATGAACAATTGAGCACTGAGAAGAGTTTCTGATAGGGAAGTTTGAATCGGTGAATGTCACGCAGACCTAAATTAACCACAGAAATCGAAGATAGGATGCTTCTAAGACCAATGAAAACCAAAGAAGGTTTCTCAATGCTTGGCGGAGTACTGTAATCGGCCAGTCAATGGAAAATGTTCTAACTACTCAAATACGGTGGGGAACTGAATAAGAGCAAAGAGAGTGTCTACTTATGTGTGTCTTACTATCACAAAAAGACGTTCGCCTGCTGGTGGTCTAAAAATAGGATAGCTGTACGCAAACCATTGTCCCTTGAAATTTGATCAAACGATTACTGTGGTCCAAAGAGCACAGAAATAGGTCGATTGAGAAGTCGAGTTTATGACCAAGCGAAATATGAAGTCTTAGGCACAAAAAGTCGGCCCTACATTAGGCGATCGGACTAACAAAGGAGAGGGCGGTGTAATGTCTGTCTGTTGGAGTTCCAGAAAATACCAACAAGTTTTTTTTACCGTCTTTCCCAAGTGCCAAGTTTTTGTGTTGTGTATTAAATAGAGAAAACTGCATAAGACTGACACTCCGATACATAAAATATAGGGAACTGTTTGCCTCGCTTAAATACTAAGCAATCGAAAACTATAGTATTAGTTTTCTCTAGAATAAGACTACTGTCACACTTAAGATCCATCTGATTGGAAGGTACATATGCATATATCAAAATAAAGCAAGTTCATCAAAGCTCTGCTGAAAACCAGAAAAGCCACTAAGGCGCTAATGATATGCAGGGGCCTGACGAGTAAAATTCCCTTATACGTTGAATGTATGTACAGAGATACAATGATGGTGATACAACCTATTGATCGTTAGCTTGGGTTAAAAGAACCGAACCACATAACACACAAAGGAGCCTAGAAAATTTACAGCGAATGGTCTGCATTCGAATGATGGGAGCAAAGAGATTCTCGATCTTATAGCCTTAAGCCTCGTTATTGAAAGAACATCCAAGCAATCACGATGGTAGTAAAGTAGGTTGCAGACGGAGAATGGTATCAGGCACTTGTGTTGTTGTCTACTTTGACCCATACACCAATAGGCTTTGTCCTAAAGAAATAGACGTGACAAGGATCAATGTTTGACAATGACATCTTGCAACTTAGGGTACGGCTTACTCTTGAAGGCATTTGATCAGAAAATATTTTTGAATATTATATAAATAAGGAGTGGGTCCATTGGATTCTTTGTAGCTCTTGCATTACTCTGATAGAACTTTCTTTTCCTGGGGTAAAAAGTTGCCTCTAAGTAGGGAGTTGAATACCTAGTGGAGTGTAGTGACATTAAACGACGCACTTAGTCTGTTAGATGACCTATTATTTCCAATTCGATTTATCTGTTAATGGCTTTTCAATCCAGTACTTAACCTTTTAGCAGAGAGCACATTAAGTCGCAGCAATTATACACGTGGTCTAATCAATTTAAGGCCTTTTTCCCAGAGGAATAAACTTCTCTTTTCATTTAATTCGCCACACATGCACTATAGCATTGTTCATATTTATATGCACATGCATGCATGTAAATGCAATCGATTTCACAGTAAGTACATCACACAAAACAAATCAGACCATCATGATACCAGAAATTTCCGTCTACAGCAAAAGAGAGAAAAAAACCCCCAGCGAACCACAGGAAGATTCAATTTTTATAACAAAACCATTAACCGTAATGCAAAATCCCATTCAAAAGGATACCAGATATACCTACGTAGATTTTTACACATGCAATCTAAAGTCTGCTCAAAGCTTCAGATGATGAATTATCCGCCGTGGAGCATTCGATGCAATGCAGATTCACTTGGTCGGGCGTAGCTGCTTTATGAAAGCGGTTTATTATCCTTGGGCTACGTAGAATTGGTTATTATATTGGGATATACTTTTTTGCTTGGTTTTCCCATTGAGCCGTGCAAAGCTCAATTGATTCAATAACTGAGGGGTAAATTTTCTTTTTTGCGGTTTTTATGGTTTCCATTATATGGTTGATATGTTTTGGCGAGAGTAAAAATTTCCACCCATATAATTTGTATATGTAAATACGTAATATTTTTAATAGCTCATTACATTAAGCTTTTTATGGAAATTATTAATTTCCAAAAGTATTGTTTTCAAAATACAGGAAAGTAGAGAAACCGAACGAATTTAAATTTTCAAAGAGTGGAACATTTCTGTCGCCGCAACCCATAGATATACATACATATGTACATACATATATCGGGCAACAAATTCCCGTAGTAAAAATTGAAACCGACATAGCTAAATCTGAATTCTTCTTAAAAACGCTAGAATGTAAGTTTGTCTGCTCCAGGCATTTCTGACCCATAAATGGATTTGAAGATACTGTCCAAGTGAAGCAGCAAAAGATACTTGTTTTATTTTGTTTGATTTAACCAGTAGTTTGCCGTGCAGTGCATTAGCTCTAGCCTAATGTCCTTCAACAACTTTTACACCCAGATTGAACATCGGTAATTAAGTATATTTTATGTCTGCCCATAAATATTATTCGTTTCGTTTTCATGGTTGGTGGTTTTGTTTGTTGTGGTTCTTGTTCTTCGGCATTTTTTACTTGCACCAGCGAGACCACATGTCTGATATTTGCCGATAATATCGTAATTTTGGCTGGCATTCTAAAGAAGCTGGGATATTGCCAATCCTTGGGGTTAAAAGACTGACAATTTTCTGCGCTTCTAGGTGCACTGGCAGTATGTTGAAAATCGCTTCCATGTCCGCGGTTGGTGTTAAGGGTTGTGCGTCTGTGATACTCAAGCAGGCTATACGTTACACTTTGGTTACCAAATTTCTTGCACACTTTTTGTTTGTCACTGACCACCGTACAACTACTCCGTAGAAGATGATGGGTTCTATTACGCATTCGTATATCCTTCGGTTCTATTTCGGTTTCAAACGCCATGAATTCCCGATGGCCTTCTTGCATATCCAATGCGCTTTTTTGGCTTTGGTAACTCTTTCTTCCAGATTTTTTCTCTATTTTAGTTTCCTGCCCAAATAGTATGCCTTGGTACTTAACGCTGTCACGGAGTTAGAATGACGTTCCCCTAGTTGTGGAATGCGAAAGTCACTAGTTTTGGTTTTCTTCGTAAAGAGAACTATTTCCGTTAATTTTGGATTTACTTCTAATCCACTCTCCTCCACCCAATGCGGTTTGAAAGCATGTGTTTTAGCCAATTATTTATTATTTGGTTTTTACAGTATGTTGAGAGTGCATCCACAATTATTGGGTTTTCAGATTTTTGAAGGACCCTTAGATATCTAAATCTCTTATTGTAGATTCAACCTGGTGTAGGGCCGTCTCAATGGATTTTCTCTTGAGGTATGTGTGCTGATTGGGACACATGCTTGGATTTATAATCTCTGTTCTAATATAGTTATCATAGATTCTGTCCAATTATTTATTTTAGCCAGAAGGACGTTAGGCTAATATGTCTATAACCCTTCGCCGTTGATAAATCTTTCCCGGGTTTTGGTAGGAATACTCTCATCTCTTGCCATTGTATTGGCGTAATGTAGGCATCTATATCCTGGATGTTAACCAGGATTTCTTTTAGGGTGTGAAGTTGTATCCGTCCATGCCCGGTGATTTATATGGTGCGAAGAAATTAATGGCCCGAGTACTTTATCTGCATCAACTAAGTTGTCAGTGTCTTCCCATTTTGTTTCAGCCCGAATAAGCTCTTGGAAGGTGTGGCTGTCTCACTGAAAAAGTTTGGGCAGTGTGCGCCCTTCAGTGTCTTCAAGGTATCAGATGCGGTTGTCAAATTACTACCTGCCTGTAGAAGCTGATAAATTTGTGGTTCCTTGGACAGAATCTTTTTTCATTGAGCTGCTCCATTGTTTTCGTGTTAGTCAACGAGCAGATGTGTTATGTCTTCTGAGACGTATTCGGTAAACCTAATCTCATTGCGTGACTCCTCAGAAGCCAATGAGCAAAGAGTATCCGTACTGGTGTTCTTAGCTCAGGCCACAAGGTCTTAGATACCTTATGCCATTCGAAGGATACCTGTCTTAGGGATCTTCGAAATGCAGCAGTGCTTAGTTGAAGAGTAGCTACGAGTATCAGAAGATGGTGATCTCTTACTATCCCCACACCTGTCTCGTCGTTGGTTACGGATTTTTTTTTTTTGATTGGACGTTGTTTGCCTATCATTGGGAATCAAGCTGGCTTTGTGGCAGGTCTTGTGCTCAGGCATGTTACCATGTATCACAAGAAGATTTGCATTGCAGAAATTCAATAACTCTTCCTTATTGTCATTGCGGTTGCCTAGTTCCCTGTTTCCCGTTAACATATTTGATCCCTTCGTTGTCGTTGCCTACCTTGGCATTTAAATTCCCCATCCCTATGACAATGCCTCCATTTGATGCTAAACACGGCGCTTAGCTGATTGTAGAGGGTCTATATTTTTTAATTTAAATTATTTCGATCCACTTAAATCTTTGTAAAGATAAATTAATTTAACAATAAAATAATTTCGTGCAACTGCTAAAGCTCTTATATATTCATATTCATCCGCAATTTTGAAATAAAAAAGTTTTTGCATAGTTTAATCAAATCGTCTGTAATCAAAATAATTCTTAATTCGTTGGACATCAGCAAACAAGCGGACCATAATTTTCTCATTAATCCAGAATCAGGATATAATAATGTCGAATGCCAACTCATTGGTGGAACTTTAGAGTTAATTAAAATAATTTACTGCTTTAAGTAAAACGAAACAAAATGACGCGAAAGTAGACATTAACATGCTCAACATTATTTGAGAAATAAAAAAAACATCAACTAACTCAACATAAAAGTCTTTTGGTCATTTTAATGAACAGCTGCCATTTTAGGAATATTCTACTTCTCACATAGAATTTTATGGCATTTGAGCATAAATTTTATGTTTTTTTGAGCAGTCAGACTTTATTATTGATGTTCCCATTTATTTACAATTTAATTGCGATGCAAATAAAAATATCCAAGGTAAATTGAATTTCATTGCATTCAACAATTCTTGCGATGATATATTTCGAAATAAATCGAATTTTAAATGAAAACGTTTTGCTACGAATACTTGTACGCACATAGCTAGTGTTATCGGTAGAAATAATTAGTTTGAGGGAAGTATCATTCCAAATATCCGGTAATTTATTACTTATCTTACTTAAAAGAAGCTTAAATTACAGAAAATTGCTTAAAGAATGACTTTGAAGAATTTTGGCCTAGCTATGTAGTTTAGCCATAGTTTATTGCTGTGAACCGAATTTTTTGTTTTATTTAAGCATGCCAATTGTGAAGTAATAACAATCGTTAATAGTTCCTTAAAAAATAAATAAGTTCAACAGTTTCAAGTCGATAATGTGCGGTGGCCAATGTAGATTACACAGTTACCGAACATGTGCGCAGAAGATTGATTGTTTTACCTTCAAGTCCAAATTCTCCAATTGCTGCCACAAAAAAATACTTATCATGTCTTTGTAGGGCATTTAAAAATCTGAAGAACTAATGGTTACATCCAAGACCCACACCAAAGAGTTACTCTTCGAGAATAGATTGGCTTCTTTTTATGATTGGTTTTTGTACCCTAAAGTTTTACACCATACGTTTATCCACACGGGTTTTAATACTTGCTGTACGTGATCTGGGCAAAATATAATTTTTCCATTTTCTAGATGTAAAGTACTATGAGAAACAGTTTACTATGTCCAAGTAATTTTCAATGCTGACCAGTATTCTTTGTTCTGCTATTTTTTTTTTTTTTTTTTTATAATATACCCGCACTCAAGGAGCTATTAAGTCATAACTCGTTTTTTGCATTTAAGTCATGTTTGAATTATTCGATCTTTAACTCAAGCAGAATTGTCTGCTGTATGGATCTGTGATAATTTTTTTTAGTCAAATCCTTTTCTGTAGTTTCACTAGGAGAGGGACTAGCTTTACCTTGACATTCCTTGTTCAGGACCCATTGTACTGCTTGATAGGTGGTGCCTGTTTAATAGGTTATTCCATGCCTTTGACCACCTACCATAGTGAGTAAGCTGTATTGTAACTGATTCTTTTTGTGTTCTTTGCATAATACAAATATTTGGCACAACAGAGAGTATGTGATCCAGGTTCTAACTTCTTGAGCTCCTTGCAATCATTCGTGTTGTGTACGAATATTCGCCACGCTGTTACAGTACGCTGCGAGGTCGAGAGTATGTTTACTTGGATATTATTGGGAAAATATACATAGATCCTCCAGTCTCTCTAATGCTTAAAGCAGGAAGGAGGAGAGACTGATGGGTCCGAATGGTATAAGAGCTAGATGCACGTTGCGTAACCACTGGGATGATACCATCTGGGTTTGCAGACCTGTATGGAAGAAAGCTTCTTACAGCCAATGGAACTTGCGTTCGCTTATTACCTTAGATATGAACGGAGTTAGGGAATCAATGCGCTCGTGCATGTATGCACTCTCCGTTCAATTAACCGGAAAGGAAGGAGCAGGTGTAATTATTCTTTGCATACGATAGAAGACTTTGACATGATCTTCCTAATTCTACTCGCCTCATTATTTTCCTCAATTTCTAGCTCACTTAATTCCCCTGAATTTTATATATTTTAAAACAAAAAACACCATCACATCTGTACTATAAGAATTGAACATAATATGCTTGATTACTAGGGAATAACCAATGTTAGATGTAATCTGGAACTATGTGTGGCTTCAGTTTCAGTCTATCCAGAAACTTGGTTCTAGCCAGTTCGTTCAATTCATGGTTTCCTAGTACATGATGACTAGTTAGTTAGTGTTTCCAAGGTCGCTGTGTTGTGTTGAGCTGGAATATGGTGATCTAGAGGCAGGCCGTGGGCTCGATGGTCGAAAAAAGTTTAACAGCATTTTCCTTTTGTGCAGTGAACACGCTTGGGTCTTAAGCATCCAATCTTTCCAAAGGTCATTTAGTATATCCTATTCGCCTTCATGGGTTTCTGACCTCTGTTGCTGAAAATACTACAATTTGCGTGTCTTTGTATTTAGGTCCAGTTGTACTTCTCCTAAACATATCTTCTAACTCTAATTCTTAGCCCGCACCCATGAGTTAATCTTATTCATCTGCACTGAAACCTTTTTTTGTAATTTTTCAAAGTTCGCTACTACGGAGTTTGGATAACCTTTTTTTTTGTTTTTAATATACAGTCATATAACTTAAAAAATTATACAAACGGATTTCCTAAAAAAATTTATGTCTTTATTTAATGGATGTCAATTACAAACTAAAACTTAAAACTAACAAATGTTTTCTTAACGACTAATGCGGCAGTGGGAAGATAAATGGGACGTGAAAGAATGCGGGAAATGTGAGACTGTCTGGAGGTGTTATGTTGGGAAATGGAATGTGGATGAGCATCTGCAGTGAACCTGTGAGCATGTGAACATGCCGTGATGATTAGGCTGCGCGTGCAAGGTGTCATATGCTATCTGAGGACGTGCGCAGATATTTCGGCGGATTTGCCGATGTGTCATTAACTTATACTCTACGTTTTACAACTGAGCGGGAGCTTTTCTAAACGAAAAAAACTCCCACATGAGTTCCACTTCTCGTGAACGTCGTACAACCGTCCGAAATCACTGTCGTCAAAAACTTCTTTAGTTTCGCTTTTCAGATACGGTACTAAACTATACGTTTTTTCGTTTTCGTATATATACTTTGCACATATATACATAATACGCACAACACGAATATTTGTGATGATCTGGACATATGCAGCAAATATTTCGAAATACATTGAAAGCCTTTGCGGCAGTCTCGACATAGGAGCCTGATATACATAGTACATAGCTATCGATATGCATATGTACATACATATATACACTGATTTATATGCAGTATAAGAATCTACTTGAGTTCAACTTGGTGGTAGAAACGTTTGATATCAGCAAACTGTTGCGTATGGTGAATAACAAATGCAATCTAATAGTTTTAATTCATCACTTTCATTCTATTCCACGTCCAACAGAGAACTGAAAACTCCAGACATTTTTCCCAGAATCACCTGTCGTCGATGACAGCAGTCAATAAAAGATACATATGTTCGTTTTGTACAACATCTTCCCCTTTAATTGCTTGTACAAATGTCGCCTGCGGGTTCTTTGGAGAGGTCAAGTCGTTTTGTTGCCATTCGGATTCGAACAGGACTGCTCTCTTCTGGAAGACTAAATTTGGTTTGCGTTCATATCGTCGCGGTCCGTTGGTGCTGTAGGGCTCTGTTGTTAGAACTTGTCGTGTACACGGCTCGCCTTCATCTAATTGACCTGCTATATGCTTTTATTCGCACAATACCTGGGTGCCCGGATGCAGTGTTTTATAACTCGTTTTTGCAAAGCAAATGGAATTATTAGTTTATTTTGTGATATCATACAACCTCGTGCCTCGCTAACAGCATCACGGCGGTGATAAAACATTTTTAGATTGACATTCTGGATTTGGTCTGGCCATATTGTTTGCACATACATAACTGCGAACTTAATTCGAATTAGGTCCATCGACGGCTCTATCTGCACCACCTGCAACGTTACTGGCAAGTGTTCAAGGGTGTCTGATAACACTCTGTTGACTTCATCATCAATTTGGATAGCGGCAATGATGAAATCCTCTTTTTGATCAAAGGCTTGGCGATTTATTAGTCGAAATATGTATGTAGTGCATCGGCATATCCAAATTTCGATGGGTTGACGTATTCGATACTGAAATCATAATGTGAGTAGGATTAGTGTACACCGCTGCAACCGATGTGCTGTACAGACGGGAAATCCTTTTTTCGACCCGAACACAGCTAAGAGAGGTTGATGGTCCCTCCGAAGTGAAAATTTCCTCCCATAAATCAGTCGGTGAAATTTTTTAATAGAAAACACTAACGCCAATGCTTTTTTTTCATTTTGGCTGTAATTCTGCTCGGTTTTGTATAAAACCCTGGTTTTATGGAGCCATCCGGAAATCGATGCATAATGACACCGACATCATCTTTTAAAGCCTCTCCAGCCACTATGATTTCTTGCTTAGGGTCAAAATGAACGAGCAAACGTTCAGATTGCAACACTTCTTTAGCTTTGTTTAATGTAGTGTCACAATCTGACGACCAATTAAAATGCACATATTTCATAAAAAGTTTGTCCAACGAGGCACGAAGCCCGTGCAGGTTGGATATAAACTGTGTATAAAAGTTTGGCATGCCCAGAAATGCATATATGTAACTCGGTAGAGTCTTTTGGTTGCGGCATGATTGCGACTGCTTCCATTTTTTTCGCGCCCATTTTGATCCACAATGTACCCAAAGTAGTTTACCCTGTTAACCTTATGTGGAATCCCCACTCCTTGTATGGTCCTTGTCACCAAGATTACGTCATCGGGATAGAACGCTTATCTGCCAGCATCGTACTCATAATTTCTGAAAAATTCCCGGTACTGACTTTACTCCAAACGGTAGACACTATTGTGGAAAAATTTAACCCCTGCGAATGTATTAAAGATGTCATCGCGTAATGGCAGTGGATACTCATTTGATTACAGCGCATTATTTAGACCGGTTGATAAATCCCTACAGATCGTCACGCCTCCACTTGCTTTGCGAACTGCCACTATGGATACTACCCATTGAGCGAAATCCATTCTACTTATGACGCCGTGTTTTTTCAGGCTCTGAATCTCTTCATCTATCACGGCATCGACGCAAATGAATATTAGGAGCTGTAATTTGAGCTTGCTGCTCCACGTTGATTCAAATGCTGTTTATTGGTTCGCCAAAAAATCCCAAAGTTGATACAGTTAATTCCCGAAATGTTTGGATCTGTAATTGCCGTAATTGGCATATCCTTCGGTTTGCTTGTTACGGTTCACCGGTTAACGTAAGTGGTTGTCCGCTGACATTCCTTGCAGAATGTGTGATGGTTTTGACCTCTGGACTTCCCAGGCTTTTTCATGTATTTTCCGATAGCATCGGGTATCAATGCGGTGTCCATTTGTAGCTGTACTGGCTGCCTGTTGATGCCAATGCATATGTGCTCCCATCCTCGTCGCCACTTTACGTTGTATATAACAACGCAATTTAACACTTTTATTCTATTCGACGTCTAACAGGGAACTGAAAAGCCCAGACATTTTCCCAGAATCACCTGTCTACGATGAAAACTGATAAGTCCGCGTCAGCAAAAGATATGTGATGATTTCAATTTGTATCAGTTGCGATGAAATTAATTGCAAATTATAGTGTCACTTAATACCATGCAATACGATTTTCTCTACAGAAAGTTGCCCCAATGAGTAGCTTCCTTAATCAACATTTACACTAACTGATGCTTACTCATTGAGCTGATTCACTTGTCAAGTCTTCACACTTAATGTTGGCAATAGAGTATTTATTCACCAAACTTCCAATTACACTCTACCCACAGCAATTTACAAACAATTGAAAGGAATCGTGTCTTTTCTTTGTTTTTCCTAGCAAACTACAAAATTGACTTAATTATCTGAAATAAATGTTTTCATTCGTTTTACCCCCCGGAGGCAACTAACTACTACTTGAATTCTCAAAGGATGATAATTACGAAAAACAATTACATACACCCTTCATACAGAGAGAGATCTGCTACAATCATCCAGCCTTATAAAGTAATCTGCCATACAAATCTTTATCTTAAGCTCTTCCGATTCATGTTCATTCCTTAGAGACGGCGATTGTAACTTTATCTGTCAGGTTTTGCTCTAATCTCGTCTATAGGTGCACCAAAGTACACAAGTTCACATCCCCACACCGGTCTTCCACCTCCCAACATCAATTGCAACACGGATGATATAAAACCAAAACTGATATGAGATACAATTTCACTTTTAATTCAACCATCTAACATAACACGTATCTGTACTCGTACTACCGTCGCCGTCGCCGACAGTGGATTACAAAGTTTATTTCGAGTGAGAGCATATAAAAGGTGTGTGTGTATACTATTTGCAGTCTACTATGCTCGAGTTAGTTTGATGTAAAAACTTTTTCTGCATTCAGGGTATTCGAGAGTGAACTACCCACACTCACGAAACTAATTTAGTGAATTACAGTGATTAGATACTTTTTTCTGTTTTGTTTTTTACTTTGTGTAATTTATAAACTAATTGTGTTCCGATTAATTTTAAATTTATTATAGTGCGTGTGGCAGGCTTCGCTTGAATTTTCGCGTGAAATTGGTTAATTAAAATTGGAAGAGCGTGCCGAACGACGACGGGCTAAAATAACATAGATGTCTAGGATACCGGTAAATATACATAGAGTTCAATGCTACTCCCGTGTTTGCGCATAATGAAGCAAATTTTTCTTTTAATTTTTATAGGTATTCGTGTTATTGTTGCTGGCCTTGAGCGGGGTCCTGTGCGATGCCAGTCAAAAGAAGGATAGTAAGCGAACAGTCGATTGGAAAAAGCCTGACACGAAGAGTACAAAGGAAAAGAGAGATTCGTCGGAATTGACTGGTAAGTAAAAATCTGTTATTTGCGGAGATACAAATATGAAATCGATGATGAACTTAAGTTTGGAATTCTAATGACTTTGAGTAATTTCGGAGCTATACTTCCGAATATTGGCAGTCTGCTAGAATGACATAGTACGAACAGTATGCATACATACATATGTAGCTCATACCTTGAGAGAAGGTAAAATCTAATACTAGATTCAAGGTTGATTTAGGTTCGAGGGCTGATTAGGTAGAAAATACGGGCGTAAATCGTTATCCTGAAGTATCATCTGAAAAATATGAGAGAGAATAAAGAACAGAAGAAAAAATAAAAACTGTAATCTAGGATAATATATTGCAACGTCTTCTGGTTAGGCTGCGATAAAGGGATATTGAATAAAATTTACGTACAGCCTATGCAGAAATGATCAAAATTTGTGATTTAGCTTTCCCAATTCTCCTGTTCACAGCCAGTTCGGTGCCAACATTTTTGACTGAGCCAATGCTTCCTAGATAGAGAAATGTGTTACCTTCCCTGACCTGTTGTCCGGCAATTTTTAGTCAAGGGTATAGATTAGAAATGCCCAGCGCTTTTGCTTTCGCCGCATTTATCATGAGATTCACTTTGGTTGCCTCGTATTTCAATTTATAGGCCAGTAGATGGAGGTCCATTATCCCATGTGAAAGTCGGTAAAGCTCATCAGCATAATCCAAATGTAATAGCTTTAGAAATAATAGCCCAGTTGTTTCTATAATTGATACCATTCAGTACGAAGAACTTTGCTGGTCATCATCACACACAACACGCCTTTGGATTTCTAAAGCATCTGACATCTCACTAAACGCGTAAAACGTGCAACTTGCACTTGTGTGTATGGAGCCTCTATAAAGCTATACAATATTCTGGGATGCTTCTCCTGCACGAAGTTAACTAAGTAGCATCTCTATTCAAACTACTAAAGGCCCTCTCTAGGTAATAAACAGTTGATGTTGCGGACATTTGTAGTCAAGGCGAAAGCCTATGATCTTATATTAAAAACAATTTTTTTGATTTGGCTCTCAAGCAGTCCTACTGCCCTTTTATGGCACATTCGATGCTCAATATTTTGCAGATCTTTTCACTGAATTCGATATATTTTTGCTCAAGTTATTATGAGGATGGGTACATTATACATCAATTAAACTGTAAAATACAAATGTTGTTATTACGTATGAAACAAAATGTGAGATAAATACTCCACAATGTTCCGCCCGAAAACGTTTGCTGTTTTGATACATTTTTGAAAAGAGCGATGCATAAATTAGGCTCGATAAAACTGCGCCTTAAACTGGTTTGACATTGTCAAAGACTCCTTCAATATCAAGAAAGACCGCCATGGTATACTCCTTGATGCTGAGAGATTTTTCAATGGTGTACACGAGCGAGTGTAAGGCTGGCTCAACTGATTTGTCTTTAGAGTTGGCATATTGATACGCCGAGAGCATAGTCCAGCAAATGCTGCAGTGTAGATGTATACCAACCAATCTCTTCATTGTTTTTAACAAAAAGGACGATAGGCTAATAGAAAGCATTTGCTTTGTTATTGGTTCTCTGTGCGCGCATTAAATAATTTGGAAACTAAAGTTTATTTTGATTGCAAAGCTATGCACAGAGACGAAGACCTACAGACACATGACACCCTTTATAGATAACCTCTACTATAATCTGTAATCAATTTGTTTAAAGTCGTTGTTGTTGTGTTGACATTCTGTTGAAATCGATGTCTAACTATACTGACGCATCAGATGCAACGAAACTTTTTCATTTATCGGAAGAGTTCATTATTTATCAATGACGTTAATGAACAGCAGTGCAGAGGTATTTGTCATTTGGCAGTGTACAAAATTCAATCATAGATTCTCGACAATGAGTATTTGTAGGAGTCAGCATCACTGAAATATTGTAGTTAAACTAAAAATTGAACGGAAGGAAAGTCCTTTGTTTTCTGTGCATCTACTATCAGCAAAATTAATTACCATACATCAATTTAATTATGTACCGTAAGTTGTCTTCTAATTTTAAGCAATTCTTTTTTTTGTCTCCTATTTCAGCTATTTACACTGTCAAACAAAAGGAAGAACCCTTCAGGCCATTGTATGAGTATCATTATCCGGGAGCACCCTTAAGAGCAACTTCCACTCGCTATATTGCTGCTGCAACAACTCCACAGGTAAGGCTTTGATAATAAGTTTGCACTGTAACAAAGCGGAAACGAAAGAACAAAGGAAGGCGGAAGACAGTACAAAATACATATTATTCTGCAGATTGGTTAACGCGGTTGTTTAAATTAATGTGACGATGCTTTAGTTGTAATACTACAAATGGTTTTGATGTAAATTCTCGAGTACAGAGGAAGCACTTTGTGGTGTGATTGCAAAATTAAGTTGTTCCTTATATTAATGTAATGAGAGTGGGAAATGCACAATTGCATTGTGTAAATTAATGGCGAGCAATTAAGCAATAAGTGCGGTGTAGTTAGAAAATGCAAGCACTTCATCTGTTCTCCTGTAATTATCAGCACTTCAGGCACGTTATTGTCGTCTAATATTTAAGAGCAACTCGTTTTTATGCACATCCTTTATTGGTGCCCATATTGTGAAACTTAATTTTATTAATTTGTCCCTTTAGCAGAGAGTTTCTAACCCGTTTCATTTATTCATATTACTTTACCGAAACTTGTTTAATAAACCTTAACTTCCTAATTCGCCTGTCAAAACAAACATCAATCTCAATCCTTCAACACATAACCCTGACTTTGAAATCAAATCACTTGTCTCCCGCACATTTATTTCTTCCTGCAACAGGGCATACATAACCCAGGACGCATTAAAAGCGACTTTTATGTTATCCAATGAATTAACTTAACCATCGCCAGCATTGCCATTGCCATTGCCATAGCAATCAACTTCTGTCATCCTTTCCCCTTCCCTTTATTGTCAATTCATCCTTTTTACAAGGGCACTGGGACCCAGAAGCAGATACCAACTGTCCAGTTGGCTTTACTAATCCGGTATTCACATGAGTAATCAATTTCATCGCGTGCTATACATACATATGTACGTACATAGTTATATAAGGGGCGACAGGGGGGTTACTGCATATACATACATCACACGAACGGAAAACGGAACGTAAATTTTCTCGCCTGCCAGTGGCGATACCAAGCGAAAACGATAGACTTGAAGCGGTGGCGCTTTTTGCCTACACAACCATCACCAACCAACCAGCACTTCTGGCAGCCAGCTATCACTTGAGTCAATTTATGTCGTAAAGTGGATATGTCTTCCCCAACAGGCTAGTAGCTTGTACATGGGGTGACTAGGGATGGTAGGTACGAGAGTGAAATATTGCTACTATTCGTTAGGTTTCTGCATTTGTACACATCACATCTTTAAGTCTGGAGGACTTCTCCTTCATCTCAGGCACTTTATAATGGTAATTACCGTCAGTGTATACTTGCATACTTCATAACTTTATGACATAGGCAACACTAATGTTACTTTAAGGGGTGTTACCAGTTCCGACTTTAGGATCTCGGTTGGTAGTAAGAATATAAATTGTAATGGAATTCTCGGATTTTTAAACCAATTACAGGAAAAAAAGGATGAAAATAGCTTAAGCTATGATGCTCTTTCATTTAATGCGCTTGACCAAATCTCCGCTTGGGAAACGCTGTTGTGGTTCGGGAGGCGGATTGATTTGGTTATGTCCATCGGTTCTACGGTCTATGCCTATCTTCGATCCATATATATAGATAGAGATGGATTGGGTGTTAGGTAGCTGAACGTTTTCCATTTTTCCCTGTTTGAGCATGTGCTTGAGAAATGTATGGGATATTAATTGCTGTTGAGGCTTGTACAAAGATATCCAGCGGCTACACGGCCTGGACATCTTTGTTTCACATGAAGGGTGACAGCTTACGTCGTCCTGTTGAAACTACATGCTATGTCAATAATTTTTTGCCAAAACTAATCAGTTATCGTCGTCTGTATTGTAAACCATTTACTTTAATCGTATTGCCAGCTGCATTTTAAAAGAAGTACGGCCCAATTAATTCATCAGCCTAAAAAGCGCACCAAATAGTGACAGGAGCGCTAGGATTGGTTTATTCATTCGTGAATTTTCTGCTCCAATAACCAATTGATAAAATCTGTTCGCTTAAACGGGTATTTTGGTTTGAGATTTTGGGTCATGTAGACCTTGTATGTAGATCATTTGTGAGAAGCCGCTGTTAGGTGATTCTTGAAATGTCTAATTCTTTGGAACGGTCGTGAATTGATGTCCACGGGATTTAAGTAACACTTTCTCCATTGAATCAGTTTCCTAAATTTCTTTTAATTAATCTTCGAATTGAATACTATTTTGGAGCATTATTTCTACCTAAAAATTTACGAAGCTTGAGATAGTTCTCAGCAAAACGTTCCTAATTTTCATAGATACAAATACAAACGTGGTTCACGGTTTAGCTTTTCGCGGCGTCGATTCGTGTTATATTTTTTTGCACAAATGGAAGGGACCTATAGTTTAGAGCAATTTTTGACTTTTTTTAGTTAAAAAAGTTTTCTCATGACGTTCTGTCAGACATTCGCGAGAGGTGGGACTGTGAAAAGACTTATTGGTGTTTTCTGCGATTCGAACCTCGAATCTCTTGCCTTTATATAGTCGGTAGTATTCTCCCTCGTTATAATCCTAATGCAAATATTTGGCGGAAATAGCCCACATGCGGCCAAGAGCCAGCGTTTCGCAGACATTTGTGTTGTACTTACCAAAACAGGGAACAGAGCTCTCACAAGACGACATTATTGGAGGCATAAGACCACCAATGTACATGGCTAAGAGAGTCATTTTCAACTTGGCTGACCTAAGATGGTTCAACTTCTTGTTAGATTGGGAAAAACTTGGGAAATAATAAAACCAAGCAGATCACGGATAAGAATAGCCGTAGGGATACGCCATGAGATTAGCTTTATAGAATACGGATGTATGCAGGTACTGCAGTGATCTACACATTTCAGGGAGTATAACACATCTGCTATATGAATAACAAGGCATTGCCCGCAGTAGATACTTCTTTGATAACTTAAAAGAGGTTGGATCTTTGACCCAAAATAAGGATTTATTTAGATTCTGTGGTGGAATCGAGTGCATGGATTAAATCGATGAGGTTTCTTACCATAAAGATTCGCAAGGAATCGCGATGGGCCATTATGATGCCTTGTGTTTTAGGATTACCTCATAACCTTAGTTAACCTAACTTAACCTTACCTTAACTACCCCATAATCTAGCCACCACTTACTTTAACAGGTATATTTGCTATCTAGTATTCACTTAGATATTAAAAATGTGAATAATGAGCTCACATTTTCTGTCACTATTTGAAATGCTAAATAATTTTGATCTTCGTAGATCGCACTCGTAAGCAGGTGGGAAAGTGACATACATATGTATGTGAGATAGTTACATACGATATAGCCCATCGTTGCAAAATACTACAATCCACAAAAGGAAACTACGTCAATAGTTGCCTTTTTTATGAGGCTTCTTCGGTGTGTCTTTAACAGGTATAATTATTAAGTTGACATTCGAGTCTTATGCACTCATACTTAAACAAGATTCGCTTGTGCTAGTCCATACTGAACTACTTTGCAGTCATCTCAAACCATATACTAAGTAAAACACTTTTTTTGTTTCGTTTTGAATGAATGTTGATTACCTGGAGTTAGAGTACTTAACTTGTAAGCAAAAAATTGTGCTGCCTAAAGCTGTGCAAGAAAACTGCATGAACAAAATTTCATGTATTTTTTTTACGTAGAGTTGCGTGAAGTATTACCTGGCTCCTGCAAAAAGAGACGTACTTGCATTGCTATAAAGTCACTGGTGAAGATGTCTATCGCAGTAGTAAGTATTTTAAATATTTTATTTTTTCTATATTTGTCTATCCATTTGTCTGCCAGTCCTACATCACATCTTGATGCGAAAGTGTCAAAAAATTTCACATTCAAGCGAAAAGTAGAATTAACTTTTTACTTGGTTTAGTGAAAGTTGTTTATTTATTCTTTGTAAAAATTTTTTTTTTTTTTTTAATGGACCTAAAAATTTGACAACAAGTTTATATTAAATAACGTATCGAAGAAACGTACATATGAATGTCTAAGGCTAAGAAAATGTCTCGGCTAGAGTACGATAACTTTGGCGCTAAAAATTGATAACGGTTTTTTGTAGAAGGGTCAAAAACAAGCATTTTTTACTACGGGAGGGGGGGAGGGGGGACTATCTAAGAAAACTGTTTAAGTTATTTTTTTCTAAAATTGCCCCTACCTCCTAAACCCTCCCGTAGTAAAAAATGCTTGTTTTTGACCCCTCAACAAAAAACCGTTATCAATTTTTGGCGCCAAAGTTATCGTACTCTCCCCAATGTCTCATTTAAAAATATATTTTATACTAAATTGCATAAGTACACTGGCAACTTTCGTCTAGTTTTTTTGGAGTAATCTACAGTAAATGATCTGAATATATTTTTTTTGTTCATGTATTAATTGAGCTGTTTTAAGCTTTATTAGGACTCCCCATATTTTCTTTTAGGCCAATCCATGATTAAAATGCCAATTTGGGTCTTCCACTAGATACAAAGTTTACTGCAATGCTTTCGATTAATATTCTCCTGCAGTCTCAATTCCAGTTGCTTATGCCGTAGAGTTTTCTGCCTACTTTAACAAACCAGATTTGTATAGTTTCAACATTCACTCACTTAGAATTCTTGTAAAATATATCAAAACCTTAAATCCTTCCGCCGCGACGCACCCATGAATATCTACCTTTGCAGGATATTGAACAGCGAAGCGTTTTATATTCTTTACTGACCAAATATGTTTATTCGAACTAAATTACTATAAGGACGGCTCGACGGACGGAAACGATATTGTAGAGTCATAAAAATTATTATTACTCTTTGATCCTCTTTAACACTTGATGTATCAAAATGCCGGTCTGACTCGACGTTTAGAGATGAATTACTTTCACATCTTGCATGAATGCAAGAATGAAATACAAAACCTAAACTCTCTACAATTCTGCAAAAACTCAGAGTGCAATTTCTTTTTGCGAACACCATAACTTCGAAAAATGAGAATGCATTAGCTTATTGAAGTCCTTAGTTTAGCTTTATCGAAGAATCGCCTTATCTTCCAGGTTCTAACAAGATCAATTATCTTCCACTGTTAGTTGCTGATATATTCCTAATTTCAGACTCTTTCTAGCATTATTACCCTTGCAATTCTGCAGAATTTTTATCACAGTGTCCTTTATGCCAAGAATCATAACTCACCAGATCTTTCAATCTCCAAACAATTCTCCTATCACCTGGAGCCATGACCCACCCTTTTTAAACACTCTATGCTAATTCTCCAATCAAGGTGCCTCCTGCACTGTGTCTCTCTGCCAATAATTATCACACCTGTTCAAGGTTCCTCTTCTATTTAAACCTCACATCTGTAAGAATCTACACCCGATACGTTTATCTACCACACTTTGTATTAAAAAAACTTCCATCAGGATAAGGATACCTTGTCCAGAGCATTTTTTTCAGGCTTTTCTCAGCTTCGGTGTGTAAACCTGCTTAAACATTTCAACGATCATCTTGCTTTGCCGTATTGTTCCTATCCAGTTTCTTCGCAGACTTTAGACCGTTTTCTAATCAAGTTGTTTGCGGTATTTTACCCTCCTCGGTGTGCAATCGCATAGCAAGCGGCGAATGGATTCTATTTCCTCGACAGAAGTCGTCCTAGCCGTGCTGTATCACACAGTGTCCTGTCATGACGCCGCGTCGGCAGCTATTCGAATAGCCACGTCTGGCCAGTTCTTCTTTTATTCAGTTCTATGTTGATATGGCCGTGAACACAGAGGAGAGTGAGCTCGAAATAAACACGTCTGACCCAGGCTAGTGTTTCTTTGCAGTTCTCAACAAGCCTAGAAGTATTCATGATACTCTTAAAGTAACTGGTAAGACGAGGCTTTCTTACATTAAACTATTTCTCTAAAGAAGAAATAGAAACCTATAAGGTAAATGGACAATTTTTATGAAAAGAATGGAAATTTTCAGTTTCACACTCGATGAAAAATATATGAAAATCAACGTCGCATGACAAATTGTGTAACAAAAATGTTATACTCGTACCTACATAAATATGGAGACATGAAAGTCTATCTCAGGAAATGCTCTGAATTGAAAATGTTCGAGATCAGCAAACCGAAAACTTTTCAAATTGTTGCACATTAATATTATAAAAGCACTGTAAAGTAAATACTACAGTAATAGGAAGAGGAAATATACAGTTTCATTTCATATATGTACATTCCTACATATGGATGTGCGTGTGTACAGCGTTAATTGAAATTCTTAAACATTTAAGTGCCATTGCAAATGACGATAAACCTAACGAGGTCTATCATTCAGTTTTTCTTTTTATTGAAGAGGCGCTTTCTTCGTGTTTCACTTTCGTAGGTGCGACAAAGTATGGGCGGCTAATTATTTGGGAATATAATAACTAAACTGAAAACTCTCTCTTTTTGCCATGGTTGGCTGCTCTGGAAAAGCTTTTAATTGAGACCTGTTGCTTTTTAGAACTAGTTTTGTTACGCTGGAAGGTGGAAATCTTCTTGAGATACTGGCGGACCGGTTCCGCAATATGCTAAATTTATTCCGACTAAAATCATCTCTTATGTTTTCCACCTCTCTCGTAATACTGTTCGTAAACATGTATTCGCCTCGTGTATGTTTACATATTCCTGCTCTGCATTCCTCATATAAGCTGAGTATGGCTCCTTCCTTTGCCTTTCTAAGGCTCTTAGTCCCATCATTATGTGCATTGAGCACTCAACGACTGCATCCCATGTCTTTGAGCATTAAAGCATTTCACCGACAATAATTTTAGGGGTAGGTTGGGTTCTGCTCAGTGCTTTCCTTTGCCTGATGTACCTTGGGCATTGTAAAACACGTTTGGGATTACCTTTGCAGTTCACACATCGTAGGCAGTATTCTCTTTCTATTCCGTTATATTCCCCTCCCTACAAGGTGCTTATTTTTCCTAACGAGTTGATTTCCTCTCCTGGGGGTCAAATGTTGAAGCAAATTTAACAAAAATGTCTCTAAAAGCATTACGAACTATTTTAGAACTGGTTCAGTCAAAGAAAACATAACTGTCGATAAAGACGTTAACTTCATCACTTTTACCTATTCTGTGAAAATTTAATGCATACGGAATTTATGTACATACATACATAGCTATGGTACACGACTAAACACAACCATTGTGGATGAAGTACTGAATGCATCCGTTTCATATTGACTGCTATTTTACATGTGAGATTTATAAATACAACAACGCCGGGAAAAAAGTTCTTGGCTTCAGTTTTTTACAATCATGGCCTTCACAAATACAACATGAAAAAGGCGAGGTTTTTCGGGTCTTGCGGTCGCTTAGAATCACTCATAATTTTTTGTATCGTACTGTAAAGAGTTCGAAACTGCCAAAGATCCGGCCGTCCGCGCACTGCTAAATTGAAGACTTGCAATCTTGAATCAGACTCGAAAAAGGAGTCACAACTTCGGCTTTATCAAACAACTGTTTTAGAAGACGTTATGGAGTCCATCAACCAACAAGATTCTCCTCCAGCTCACAAAACGAAAACCACTCAACACTCAAAACCGCATATGACCTGATAGTCCAGATCTTAACCCGTTGGGATCCGTTTTATAGGGCATGGTCTGCTCTACTCAACACCAAAATACTGTGTCTTTGTTCTAGCGGGAAAAAGACGGTCATTTCGAATAATGTGTTCTTTAAATTGTAGCTATTGAGTGACCCTTTCAATTAAAAAAAAAATAATTAAAAAATATAAACTCGTTCTCATTTCGCCTCAATTATTCCTTGTACCGGTATTTGTAAAATTCCCCACATGATGTTTAACCATTCCCTTACGTTTTACAGCAGGAAGAAATTCATCTGCTCCAATTTTTGGAACAAAAACTAATCTATTTTCCTGGGTGTTGATTGACCAACTATCTATGAAAATTGGCTTCGACGTTAATACCTTTTGTCTTGTTACAGCATAAATTGCATTCGTGCACAGTGATTTTATGTCATCAAAGAATGGAGCAGTTCATACCAACTTTGCCGAGGTGGCACGACCGTGTCATTTGGGCACTTTTTAATTGAAATGGCACGGTGGCACTTTAAGTTTTGATATGGCACCATTTTACATTGAGTATGACGAAGAACTTTGTAATTTGGAAGAAAGCGACAAAACAATTGTTTTGAAAGATTGTAAAAATTTTTATATTAGACTTTAAAAAAAACTCGTGCAGGGACGTGCTAAGGATATCTTTGCAGATTCCAGCGATTTTGTGTGCTTATCAAATAATGAAGTGCATTTAAATGTTAATATTGAAAAACACTGAAAAAAGGTATTTTTGCCATCTATTTTTGCTGGTGGCATGCAATGGCTCGAAATGGCCAATGGTGGCACCAAAAACATTTTTCTGCGGCAACGCTGGTTCATACCATAGCGGCGTCTAATACCTAAATCGACGCAACATACCAGCTGCATTGAACCCCACAGGCGGACCAGTAGGAATGCAGTAAAGGCAGGGTTATAATGCCTATAATCCTGATCATAACCCCGCCGAATAAAAGGAAGGAAGTAGAAGATACCAGATGCTTTGAGGTTACTAACTCAGCTTGTTTATAGTCATCGTAATCGGTCTAGTTGAAGTCAATGCACCTAAAAGAAACTTACCGATTTTGCTCTATGAGCGGAAGCAGAATCCTCTTGAAATATTAAGTCCCCTTCAATATCGGAAAAACGCCGTCTTCAATAACTTCTAGTTATTCCATTGCATTGACCGAACTCCTGAGCATAATTATCTCACCCATACAAAACCTTGTGATTGCACCCTACATAGCCGAATGCTTGACGGTGGGTAGAACGCATTCATCAGAATGGCGTTCACCTTATCTTCTGCGAACTACCGCTCTCTCTGGACAGTTCGGTCGCTAATTTTTTTCCAAGTTTGTGTTTCAAACGTATTGTTTATTTTCTCATTAGGTTTAAACCTATCTTTCACTGAAATACTCTGGATTAGACGCTGTTTTCTAAGAGCTGTTTTCTTGGGTCCACAGTTTCTAATGATTAATGGAGCCCTCTGAACGATAATTTTTCAATAAATTTTTCAGGAGCGTAGAAGCTTTTTGGTTGCTTTTCGTAGTCTGTGCGATCGCCCAAATTTTTTCGACATTAAAACATTTGTTTTCATCCAGAGTTTAGATTCGTCATATTTACTTAGCTCTTCCCTAAATTTTCTTCCCTTTTTTTTATTTGGATTCCCCCACTTTTGAGGAGGTATGTGCTTGTTTTTAATTTGGATTTTGAACTACCAATGGTCTGAGAGAGTAATGCACATACCTCACGCAGAACTTTCCAATTGACAATCGACTTCAGGTGCCTGTTTGATAAAGTCACGTCAAGGACCTACTGTTTTTTGTCGTAAAGAAATAGCTGGAAGCTAGCATTACGAATGGCTGACATTACTTAAGGCTACGGCTGCCTCAGAAACGTATATATTTATTTCTTAAAGCTCTGTGTACATGATCCTATGAAAGATCATTACCCTTATAATTTCTAAGAAATAATGTATCAATTAAACTATTGTATACTGATTCTGTGATTGCTATGATCAATGACAAAAGGAAATTAGCAACTCCCTTACAGTACTGCATATATTATTAATTCTTGTTCCTCAGTCATAAAATGTATGAAAGTATATTCAGAGATGATTTCATTCATTTTACAAGGACCTGGGGAAAGCTGCTATCGCGGTTAAATAAGAACCAACTAAATTGTTTTATATTTACGGTTGAGTGCACTACTACTCGCACGTAACTATTATTTCATTTTGCTCCCATTCGTCTTCTACTTACACCACTTCCCTGCCTCAATTTGAAGTGCAGGAAAACTTTTAGTGATTGGTGTTATTGAATCATCAGCACTATCATCGTCACTCTCTGCTCTGTTTTGGTGTACCATCACGGATCCTACAAACGACACAGCCGTAGTTTAATGAAATTTCACCTATTTACGCCACCCAGCTAGCTGGCTCACCCTCAATGTCTCTGTCTGAAAGAGGATTCATTGTGTGTAATTTAATTACTTTTTTGTGCATCCGTAAAATCGCAAATTACAAAATGCGATTAAGTACTTTCTCGGTTGGATTGAAGAGAGCAATGGCAGAGAAGGATGATGCCTCGGCAAGAGGATGCACAGGGTAGCTGGGAGTGGTTGTGCTTGGAATAGTACTGTAACTCGTAACACGACAAGGATGGCAACCTGGGTAAGTGGGTTAATTCGCGAGTATTATTTTAGTGTTAATATTTTTAGATGGATAATTATTATTAATTTACCGGGATTAAGCTAGCTAAGCTGCGAGAAACTAATTTCTGTTTTACTCTAATTAAATTGTTTGATAGAATAATTTGATCGTAGATTAGTGGGGAGTGATTATAGTTCTCGTATTAATGAATAGAATTGAATAAAATTTATTGCTTAATTGAGCGTTTTACAAAATCCACAGTTGCATTTTAAGCTGACAGGGGAATATAGCGGTTGAAATACTTTTGTTAGGCCCTAGTAATACTCATAGCTGCATGTTGTCAGACATTATTTTTGTTTAAATCCTTTAAGAAAATATTATTATTTGAATACATTCGAATACATGAAATTCTTTTTCAACTTCAGTTTGAGTCGCTTATAAAGACCACTTTCCTTTCATTTGGTTGGTTTCTTTATGTTATACACTATTCTACTGTCGGATATAACGTCATCGTATATAGCGACGTGTGGGATATATGTATGTACCTAACGAAAATTGAAAGAAACACAAATTACATACACATTTACGAACACACATGTATCTTAGCATTTCTATATACGTACACTGCCAGCCATAAGTTTGGAATCACCATCTAAATTTTGAATTTTTCGTATTTTTTTCATTTTTGAGCTCGTCGGTCCATAGCACCTTGCTCCAGTCCTCCATCGTCCAATTTTTATGCTCTTAGGCTCACAGTAATATTTTAGGTCAATTTTGAGACCAGAGCAAAGGCTTTCGAACTATTCGGCCTTTTAAGCCTTTTAAGCTTGAATCAAGCGCCTTTTCACGATAGTTAGAGAAACAGGCTGATGGAAACATAAAAGTGATTCCCAACTTATGGCCGGCAGTGTATGTATGAACGCATATACTTACTTGCAGCCACTGAACGTACTATAAACGAGATGGTCCTATGGTGGTCTCACGAGTACTACCTACATATATTTATATAGGTAGAGTGGAAGTCGCTTATAACGACTGTAAAGGAAACGATCAAATGCAGTCATTATAGCCGGCGGTCGTTATATCACACTGCATAAATAAATTAAAACAATAAACCAATATGCAATTTCAAGCACATAAAATACAAACCTTTTATTAATACGCGTTAACCACAATTAATATAGAAAGCACTTAAACTATGAGCAGCTATCCGGGAGAGGAGACACATCAAATAAACTCCAATAATATTCAACAGATACACAGCTGCACAATTTAGAACGATCGTGCGTCGGCGACGTAACAAACTGTTAGTGCTACCCAATACAAAATCACAAAATTGAACAAGTCTTCCATTGCTGCTTGGGAGTGGCTTTATATCGATCTGCGTATTTTTTTCCTTATGAAAAAGGTACTTAGTCTGGACTGAAAGGGCGATGTGTAATTAATTTCACATTTGAAGTGGTCAGGAACCTAATAAAATTTGAGATGCGGTGTGTAACGGATTACTGAGCGGGAGGTTCGAGGTTCGAAAACACAGAAAACACCAAAAGTTTTTTCTGCGGTCCCATCTTTCGCGAATGTCTGACAAATGTCCGAGAGTAATAACTGTGATGAGAAAGCTTCTAAAAAAAGCCTTTCAGAAAGTCTTAACTGTAGGTTCTTTCAATAGAGCGGAAAAATATACAACGAACAACATGAATGGTCGCGAGAAGATCGGCCCTGTACCACTGTTGTTGCGTCTGTTGCGTCAAGTATTTGTATTTGTTTGCAGACAAGTTGAATAAAAGGAAGTGGAAAACTCTTCGACCTCTTTTAACGAAAACGCTATACCTACTCAGCTTAACATCTGTATCTAACCTTTCAAACATAAAGCTGTCATTCCTTGATAACTGTCAAATAAAACCTATGCGGTTCAAGAAAACGGAATAATTAGGTGAGAAACGCATAGAATTGTGAAAATTCACTACAGAAATAATTACCGAGATATTTCGTAAAGTTCGTACCTTCTCTCTCACCTATTGTGAACCTGGTCAATAAATTTGAGTCAACCGGTCAGGTTAGTGGTGTGAAGACTTTAACGATACACTAACTGCCAATGGCTCACAAAAATATATAAAATATACCTAGTTCACTGTTTCATGACGGGTTTTCTAAATTAAGCACAAAACCCATACTATCTTGAAGACATATTAAAAGAAAAAAAAGTTTTAATGTCAATTGTCGAGCCTAAAACCAACAACGGTATCTGTACTAAAGAATGCGCCGATGGTTTTTTAAGTAAACATTATTTGTTAAAAATAGTGACAGCATTACTATTATACTGCAAAGTACGCATCTTGCGATATGCACCCCCCTGTTATACTGGCAACTCTTGCTCCTTTGATGACCTAGGTGTATAATTGTGGCTTGATAGTAGCTATTATACGTAAGATTCTCTCCTTGACTCAGCAATTCTTTGTATTTTATTAGCATATACACACGACTTCAAAAACCCCAAAGAAAGAAGTAGCATGGTGTCACCACACACGATCTGGCTGGTTAATCTTATCCGCATTTCTTAGGGTAAGGGTTTCTTATTCAGTAGCGACATTGCAACTAGGGCAGTATATTTCAAGTAGGATCCCTAGTTTGCCTGCATGCTCTCCTATATGCGAGTGTCCTATGGTGATCGCTGTTACTCTGGCAAAGTATTTGCTCGTTCTGTTAAGGAAGACGGTTGTTTTTGCGTCGCTGTAGTTTGGCCTCATCTTTCTAGATAGGACACAGTGCGTCATCCTAGTCCATCTAAGCCAATGTCAGCCACTGACTGGCAGTATCCGGAAGTCTATATGATTCTGAGTTGTTTATGGAGTCAGAAAACACCACCGTACCAACCCTACTGCAACTTTTAATTTATTTTCGCGAAAATTGTGATAAGATTAAGAGGGTCCAAGTGAACATACTAAAGGGTCGTCCAGCAAGAGAAATCATTTTAAAGTTCGCACCATTGTTGAACTGTCAACATTCAAATTTCATTCCGATGACTTTTGATAAGTAAAAACTAGACCTTTCGATGGCAAGGCTGAATAGCAACTGGGGTTGTTATTGCAAATAAGACTGTTTAACTGAAAAATAATTTTTTTTTATTACAACATCGCATGTTTGGAAAAATATAAACCTGAAAAAGTGTCTTTTTTACTTTTATTTAAATCTTAATACATAATTTTTTATATTATTTTTGCCTTAACCCCAGAAACCAGTGGGGTTATGGGTAACCCCACTTGTTGTCGGAAGGTTAAATATGGACCGATACACACTTACACAATATCGTCGCTGTAGCTGAGTGTGACTGAAAAACCAGGTGTGTCCATTTCAAGACGATCACAGGAAGTGGGTCTATCTCTAACCACTTCGCACCGCATTTTGCATAGATATCTTCGCCTAAGGTTGGCTTATAAGGTTTAGTTGACACAAGTATTAAAGACAGCAGACCACGCACAACCCCGTACTTTTGTTGATTGGGTGCTGGAAAAGAATGAAGAAGACCATGATTTGTTTCCCAAAAGCTGTATATTCTGAGTGATGAAGCTCATTTCCATTTCTCTGTGTACTTAAACAAACAGAACTGTCGCATCCGGGGCTCTGAAAACCCAAGAGAAAGAGTGGAATAATCCTTCCATTCACAAGAAGTGACAGTTTGGTGCTGTTTTTGGGCTGGCGGTGTCTAGATGCTAGCGCGACCAGTGAATGGATTGCGTTACCGAACAATTTTGACTTACTGTTTTTGCCTGATATTGATGCTATGAACATGGACGACGTTTATTGAAACAATATTCAGGATTGGTCTGTATTCAGGATTATTAGCTATTTTTTGTAAATAGGAATAATTTTTGCTTTTTTCTGGAAATTTCATTGGTGGATATCATAAAGTCGGTATTGAGTCAATACTATTGGAAGTAATATTTTCATAAAATCCGGGTGGATATACATATGTTAAATCGCACAAACAAAAATCAAAACAAATCTCATTCGATGCGAATTTGTTTTTTAATTCATCATTTTTTTTTATCGACTTAACATTATTGCTACAAACAACATAAGTAACAAAGATATGGGTACCCCTATTCAGATTTTGAAATACAATCCATTTCGGCTTAAAAATATACAATACATACTATTGAAATACTTCTTTTTGCCTGTGGATACTTCCGATAGAACTATTATGGCAAGTCATCGGCAGACAACAATATTTTGTTGCCATGATTCCAGACAATGTGTGCCCAGATGATTACGATTTTCATTAAAAAATAATCGGTCTGCAGTATCATATTTTTGGGCTTTCCATTCGAAAATTGAATTTTATTTCAATTCCTTTTAAGTTTTTTGTCAAAGCAATTTTGAAAGCTCTTTCAGAAGAATAATTTGATACATTTTTGGGGGAACACATAGATGTACAAACATACATACGTAATACAGGAGCGCAGAGTATTCTGTTTCTGATTGCTCCTGGCAACTGTGCAGATTGCGGCACTGTAAATGATATGCAAATGGATTTTATTGGTTTGTCCAATTAAATTTAAAATAAATATTTATATTAGTTGATGCAGTTTAGATATCTCTTTATTGTACCTAGACCATAGACATTTAATTGGCAGGTATTTAAGTCATAATGGCGCAATATTTGCTTGAATTTATTTATTTCAGTTAGGGAGTACTGTATAAAATGTTTGGGACTGTGGAACATCGCTCACAACGTTCTTTTTTTCTATATTAAAACACAAAATGCAGCGCTATATGGAGTACGGATCCACCGCGGAAAATCTTAATAAATGCATAGACATCATTAATCTTTGATTGGTTTAATTCTCATGCATCTCACCCAGATTGGTGCAAAGTACAAAATTAAGGATGTAGCTACTTTCTTTCTTTCCTAAGTTAAGTCTGAAAGTGTTGTAATACTTGCGTATGCAAGTCTAAGCTCCTAAAATGAGAATCTTTTTTCTGTGGTCACGTTATTGTGTATCCGTATCCGTAACGTCCTCCGTTTTCCATTTTCTTTCCGCTTATTATGACAACTGCTTCAGTTTTATGCTCCACCACTCTAAAAGCAGACTACCGCCTGACAATCCTTATTGTTGCATTGCTAGTCTGTTCGACCTCGTAAATTTTTTGCTGAGATAAGTTGGTACTAAAATATTTTTTTGTTAGTTGCAGAATGTAGCTCGATTAAGCCGTATTGAGCTTTCCGCCGAGTTGAGGTGTATGTGTTTTCATGGACACTTTGGGCAACTTTGGCAAATTAAGTTATACCAATAACTGAATTTTATTATTTTCTGACATATGTAGATACATGGTGATAGACGGTTACACGATTTACAAATATTGATAAAACTAAGAAATTGTCGTTCAGCAATCGGGCCCTTATTACAGTTCCGTGTGACATATTTTGGGCTTGGATTTACATCTTGATCACTATTAGGTTCAGCTTGAACAACAACCAAAACTCGCTGACAGAATGAGCAGGACATGCGCCGCTTTGGTGGAAAAGCAACAAGTTGATGCTGATTTTTCAAATAAAATCTTCTTCAGCGATGAGGCCCATTTCTTCCTCAGCGGCTACGCAAGCAAAACATTGTATGCATCAGGGGTACCAGTTTGATAGCGTTGTAGGCGGCGTGATCGGGCCTTATTTTTTTTAGTAACGACGAAGGAATCACTATTACGGTGAATTCAACAATTAAACAATTCCCAACTCATAAATATACAAAAACTAAGCTCCCGAGGTTTCCATTCAACCGATTTATCTTTAATATGTTTTATTTTATTTAAATTCTAAACCACAACATAAATAACCCGCAATAAATATTCACAAACAAAAATCGGAGACAAGAAAGGATAAAGAAAATCAAAAGTAACCACAACAAGATAATTTACATTGAATGAGCTTAGTCACAATGGAGTTATTATAATAATTTATTTGACGGTAATGCTCCGGAAAGTTTTCCAGCAACTTATGAACAATCACCTTATTTATAGGTGACGATTCAGGACACATTTATTCTAGTCCCCTCTCTCTCATTTCTAAAAAAAAGATAGGAACATAATAATTGTTAAGGTGAGGCGTGCAATCGACCACTTACATTGTTAAGGGCAATTAGGTTTTCTGCTTCTTCAACTCGTTCCTACTAGGTCTTCCCTAATTGCCCAGATTCTGCTTCGACTGCCCTGCACCTAATGTATTTATATTTCTTTTCCAATTTTTCGCTGCATTGAAAAGCTGTCTTGTGTGCGAAGTCATGCTGTCATTTATGAATATTTTCGTACCATCGTGATGATCACCAAACATTTTTGTAGTTAATTTGACTTTATTTTTGAGTTTCATTTTCATAACATGGTCGTTTATTTGCGACGAGTCAATTTAACAACCAGAATATTGGTAAGAGGTGTTATGGATTCGGAGTTCATACTAGTGGTATATTTTTTAATTTTTTTGACGAAACAGGTGTCTATATCCGTCTCACTTATTTGCACTCCCACTCCATCACGTATAACTTACAAGGCCGCTTGTACTGCAGTTTCATTGCTAACACTAGGCGCATTGACAATCTCCATGGAGAGACTATCCTGCTCTAACCATTGGACTCTTTCTTGTAGTACACACATTTTTGATTTAAGTTCGGCATTTTCAACTCTGAGTTCATCAATTTCAATTTCACTATAAATAACTTCGAGGGTAATGTCACTTAGTTTATCTTTTTCAATTGCACTAGAAGTTGAGGTGATAGGAATGGATACACTGTCTATAGACATAGACCGTCTGCGAAGTATTGCACACTGAGAACATCTCCAGTTGTTTTCGTTTTTTTTTTTTTTCATAAACTCAATGTCTGCAAGCATCTTGTCTTAGTTCAGCGGTTTTGTTTTTACTTTCCGTGGGACCTGTGGGAGAGTATTGCACATCTCATTGACCAAACCTTGTTGAGCTTTGCCATAAAGCTTTGTTTTCTGTGCGGATAATTTTAGACACAGTTTCAACCATAATTTGGTCAAACATGGTGGTAAAATGCCTCCATTTTGTTACCTGATCTTTACCCCAAACCATAAACCATGTGGCTTAATTCGGAGGGAAAGAGATCTTTTTTATGATCGCCCTAAGCGTTGAATCAGCTTACTTCTGATTTAGGAATCTAGTCCCAGATACTAGGTATTGCTGCACTTTTAATACAGTGGTAGACATTCGTATGCGCGCATTCGTAGCTTATATTTGGCCCTAGAGAGAGAAAAATAAAATCAAATCCAAGCAACGAAGAAGCAATTCCTGGCCGACGTTGTACAATAGAAGTCGTCACAGCTATTCAAAAATAAGTTTAAAAAAATAGCAAAGTCACGCACCGCTGTCATAACATTAAAAGCTGGGAAAAGCTTTGCCTTACGACTCTGGTAAGACGTCTTTGTGGGGACATGCATTTATTCTATTTCATTTAATTTTAAGCGATTTTTGTATGTACATATCTAGGAGCTAAAATATGAAGAACTTCTTTCGGCAGACTTTCGTTGAAATCTTTTACCCTTAACTATGTCGATACCGTATTGATATAGCTCATCCCCTTTTTCATGTTCGACATGCAATAGTTTCGGTAATTTTCACAATATTAAGCTAGAATTCAGTACTGCTATTGAAGTTTCAATCAATAATTTTCTTCTCTTTTAAATACATTTAACGAATTCATTCCCATATAATAGTCCTGTCCACAATTCTATGATATTCAATTCCATTTCACTAGAACACCTGCAGAGAGAGTGCCTGGCAAAATCCCAATGCACTTATAGCAAATCGAAGACAACAATGAGTTCCACAGTCTCGATGGTACAAACGCAAATTATCAGAGCTAACACGACATACCTCATTCTACACTGCCGTACATATCCCTTCATATATAGAAATACATACATACTGACTTAGACTTGTTGAATGAATGAATAAATTTGTATAGAACTATGTAATTTAATGTCTACATACACACTCTCATGTGCTCTTCTTCTATTTCAATTCACAGTTATCCTACAGTAAGCCCGATGCTGTCATCGGAATTGGTGGAGGGCCTTCAATAGGAGGTGGCAGTGAAGGTAAAGGTAGTACTACAAGTGCTGGCAGCAGCGGAGGTATACAATATGCATCCGCCAATTCCTATAAGCCAGAGGGTGGCATTCAATATGCTCCTAGTGCATATAAGTCTACAAGCAGTTCTGGCGGTGGCATACAGTATGCGTCAAGTGCCTATCGTGGCCCGTTCATTACTACTTACCAACCAGTATCAGCAGGACAAGCGAAGGTACATCAAGGATCACTTTATGCGCCACCTCCATCATCGCCTCATCCACCAGCAGCAGTAACTCTGCCATTGCACTATGGCGGATTTGAGCAGCAGTTACCACCTCAGCACCATCATCAAAATCAATATGCCATCGCATTTCCGACTGATTATGTACGACATTACCAACAGAATTTGCCAGCTCCATTCCCACTGCATGGAGCTCACATGGTTCCACTGGTTTACGCACCCGCCCCAGCACCAGGCCCTCTCCTAAAGGATCAATCGTTCAAACAAGGCACAGTTCATTATATTTCCCTAGCACCGCAGCCATCAGCATCGGTGCCATCGGCATCTGCAGCTCCACTTACAGGACCAACGGTTATTACCCATTTCATACCATATTATGGAGCGGGCCCACAACCCCATCAGCAATTCCAACAGCAGTCACAGGCACAATTTTACTTTGGTGGTCATTCTCACCAATCTCCGACAACTTTTGGTAAGTTATGACGTACATAAAAGCCAGTGGTAGAGGACGTCTGTATGGCGAATGACATTAAAATTAAATTTCAAAATCCGGCTACAATAATCCGAGTATTTATTGTGTTGAAAATACCACTTTCGATTGACTTTTTAATCTGACCCTTCTGTACATACGAGTATAAATATTGAGTACCAATCATTGCGCAATGTCCATGTGTCCGTTTTTTGTATATCACCAAATTGTGAGTTTTAAATTTAAAATAGAAAATTTGAATTACGAGTATAAACGTTCTTAAATCTGAAGCAGCATAAGTAGAACAGAACACTTGTCCAAAAGACACATTTTCTTCTAATTTGCTTTTTAAAAAATTAAACAAAAACCATCGCTATAATGCCCCCTCCATCTTCACTAGTATTAGTAACAAAAATCTGAAAAAAATTTAGAATGTGCATGTATATGTATGTATAATCGTAAGGAGGGTACAGCAAAACTTTAGCGAACACTTTGCCGCAAGTTGTTTCTTTTAACAACATGAGTGTACATGAAGTAAAAAGTCACTTGACTTTATCCAATTTCCAATGTATTCAGAAAGTAACTTTCCAGTTAGGTAACTTCAAAATCTTATCAAAATCGTTCAGGTGGCTTTTGAGTTATGCGTATGAGACAAATGATTCGAATATCTTTGATACCGGGGTAAGAAGTCCCAATCCATTCGATTTGGATGTTTTTAAACCACGTTATTCAAAGATTATCACATGTTCTTGGAAAATAAGATTTTAAAAAGCCCTCAAATTTGAGCTTCCGAAAAAAACACTAATTTAGGGAAATCATCGGGTTTTTTTTTGTATCGTAATATCCATTAAATAGGCGCCTCTGGACCTCCTGCAGCAGTTGATACTTTCGGGGTAGTTTTGACTTTTTTATAAATTACGTGATAACTAAACAAATGGTGGGTTTAGTTGCTCCAACGTTTCCAGTATGTTGACATAGGCACAACATGCGGCCGGTGGACATCACCCGAACGGGAAATAATGCGACCTGGGAACTTTTCACGCGAAACATCCCATGTTTCACCCGATGTGTACCAAGTTGCGCCGTCTAGTGGAACCACAAGTCTTCCACATCTATATTTTCGAATCCATGTCATAAATACTCTGTTATGATATATCAATAGCGTCCACCATTGACTACTATAGCCTGACCACAATGCGCATCAAACTGTCATTTTACGGGCATCCAATGGCGTTTCGTGAACCAAATGAGCATTTTCCTAGCCCCATATTCTTTCATTTTGCTTATTGACATACCCAGAATGGTGGAAATGTGCCTTATCAGAAAAAAAGATTTTCTTTGGATATTCAGCATCAATTTCCAATCTTTTGTTAAAAAAGTGTTAATATTTTATTTTTGAAAAGTAAAAATATTGTAATTAGGTTTGGCCTAAAATGTCAATACCCAACCCTGTTATTGGGACATCTTTTCGTTGGAAAAACAAAAATTTATTCGTTTTTTTATACCTGTATGAAGGATCCAATATTCAACTCCCACCGGGCGAATCACAAGCAAACACTGTGTCAACTAGTTTGGGAACTCTAACAAAAACAAATAGAAAATGAGGTTACTATGACCTGAATTCTTAAAAAAACAGTAAACGATAAAATTTATCGAAAGAGCGGGGCACTAACGGCGCCATAATTAATAAAATATTAAAGTTTTTAGATTCCGTTAACTCCTACTTTTGGGGCGTTTTCATAGTTTTAAAATTTTGTCAACGATCAAACAACATTTTTCATAACCTAAAACTAAGTCTAAGAATTGTAGCAGGACATGATTGCTTTTCATTTAAAAATGTAATGGAACGCAGCACCTATTTTTTAGGGCAAAAATTCGTTTCTGACAGATTGTAGTTTTGGGTAGCACATATTTCTTGGAGATAAGGAAGTTGATTTTTAGTATTAATAATCTGATTGAGACGAAGAGATCGCTATTAGGGGATACGGTAAAAAGTAACAATTTACATAAGGTACTTCTCGAAAGTAAAAACTTCATTTTTAATTGCATATGTATGTATTTTCACTTGATATGAACTGCAGAGTAAATAATTTTTCGATTTTTCATGGCGAAAATTAATCGAGAATTCGTCGTCAGATGATTCTATAATCGAGTCTTAAAACTCTTGTTCACATTGCCTCTCAGATTAGCAAAAACTTTTTCGGTCTGTTATTTTAAGCCATAAAGTTAATTTTCCCTTTCCAAAAACGATGACAATTTCTAATTTCTAATTTAAATACTTCACTGATTTTAACACTCTCTATCTCATTCACAGCATACCCCGCACTTCAAACGCAACAGCAGACAATACAAATTGTACCAAAGCACCAAATCTTTGGCCCAATCCAAATGGCATCCGTAGGAGCGGCGGCAGCAGCAACTGTTCCCATCATCCCCTTTAAGCCAATTGGTGCTGCCCAGCAGCAGGAGCAACAGTTACAGCAGCCTCTACATCATTTTCATCAGCATCATCACCCGGGTGCGACAACAAGTTACAATAGATATTCGCAAAATCTATCCGGTGCCAGTGGTTCTGGTGGTGGTAATAGTAGTCCGATAGAAGTTCCTGCTTCCGGGACCAGCAGTTCCTCGGCGCTTAAGCTGGGTCCATTGTATTCATCGCCATCATCAACAAGTTCAGCGAACATTTACGCCGGAGCCACCGGAGGTAGTAGTGGCAAAATGTCATACACATATGCATCGGATGCAAACTCCGTTGGGCCCGTGTATACTCATCCTGGTGCCATACATTACGGTACACATCTGTATCATCCGTCTACAAAAGTAGTGGAGATTGGTTCCAACCGAGTTACGGCAGGATCTGCTGCTATAGCTGGGGTGGGACCACCCGCCTACCATCCACAACAGCAATCTGCTGCTAGCAATAGTCATGGTGGTGGTGTTGGTAACTCTAGTCCTGTTGTCAAGTTTTCTTAGTAGAGGACCTATGCAGTGAGTGGAGCGGAAGGAGGACGAGAGGTGCTCATTTGTGCTCAGTCTTGTAGAAAACTTTTTTGATAATTACTCTGCTTAAGCTTAAGTTGGCTTACGGAACACATATTTTACCATCACCCGAACCCCAGCCTTCACTGGCATTCCATTACATTAACTTGAACCCTGTATATATATACCTATGTATATGGGGTGAACCCGGGGGAGTTAAGTGGGCGGCATGACATTAATATTTGTCACAATTTAATGGAAATCTCATGTGGATTCTCATTCGTTGTTGTTGTTTTTAGCGCTTGTTTTTTCCCTGGAATCCCTTTTCTGCAGATGATTCTACGAGGAAGGAGAGACGACAAGTGCTTTGTGCCTTTTTGGTGTGCATACGTACTTTTATTGTTGTTTGTGTATGCTCTTTAGAAAGTAAGGTTTAGCTAATAAGTTAGGTTTTAAGAGCGAACCTAACATCGCACATACACTTTGTACATATGTATGTGTGTATGATGGAAATCTTTTTTAAATAAATGAAAATTTTCTTAATGATGAAATGGTGTGTTGTTACTGTAGAAAGATGCGAAGACAGTTTTTCTCCACTGGATTATGCGGCTGAGGGTGACAAATTCTTTGGATTAAGGATTTTTTGTTCTGAATTCATGTGAATTAGATGACGAAAAAAAAGAAAATTCAACAAGGCGTTTTAAGCTCCCACCCCTCGACTTTGTTTGACTACTTGTGGAAGTTCCAAGTGTGATGAATTCCATAAGAGAACTTACTTGTTATGGAATTTTGGTGAATTTAGGTAACTTCAAGATATGTAAATGGATGCTTAGATACTCAGGATATGCATTTCGTATGGAAAGTGAGTTTTTTGTTTAAGAACTAGGATGTAGCTACAAGAAAGACAATAAAAATAAAATTTAAAACCAATAGGGAATCTACGGAGATTTGGTGTTTGCATAAGTGAAGGCATAATCAATTTCGATTCATTGCATTCTACCGCGCATATTAGGTTATGATGTCATTCGTTCTAATGCAACTCCAGTTGACACCTTCTTCTTCCTTTTTGTTCCAGTTGCACTGTCTTTAACAGGCAACAGATATTTTACAGGTGCAAATGTTTTCATATGGGGACACCGTGAGCGCCGTGAATCAAGTGGTTGGTGCGTTGGAGCAGGATGTTCGGCGTTCGAACCCCAGAAAACGCCAAAGATTTTTTTCACGGTCCCACTGACAAACGTCCGACAGCAGTAACTGTCATGAGAAAGCCTCTCAATTTGCTTTTGCGATATGGCCCTAAAATGTAGGTCCCTTCCATTTGTGTGAAAAATATAAGACAACACTAGGGGTGGCAATGGTGTAGTGGTAGCGTCTTCGCTTGTCAAGCTGATGCTTCACAGTTCAAACCCTGATGTCAGCAAGCATTATATGATACAAGTTTAAACCGCGTCCGCTTCGCCACGCATTAAAAAAAAAACTTTTTTTTTAACAATTTGGGTAAAATTAAAAAATTTATTGCAATGCTTTTTGGTAAACAATATTCTTGGTTTTTTTTTTTTTTCATTACCGCTCGTTTAAACAAATAGTGCAGATGGTTTTCCGACTCGTGAGCATGCTACGTAGAGCTGGCCATGCGAGAAAACCGGATTTTCCAAATTTATACCGCATATTTCTAAAGATTGTCCTGAAGGCATAACACTGGGAGTAGGTTGGTCATATGGCTGGAAAATTGTTCGGTCTGTTGATGATTGATATGCTTGTGACATCAGGTGGAATGGGGAAAAATACTGTGAATCAAAAGCGAAGGCAAAAATAAATAAATGACAACAAATGTGGCCACATGTGGCCCCGCATACTGTCTGTTGCGCCAAGTATTTGTAAATATTTTCATCTGCATACATTAAACACCTTGCAAAATGAACCAGAGATGAAATTTTGTCATCAAATATGTCAAATAACTAAGGACCAAGGTGGAACTTCTTATGAAATATTGGTGCATTTATATTGAAGGTCATGAATTTTAACTACTTGCTTTCTATTCAGTAAATTGCTTGAAATCAACTTAAGAAGTAATGAGCAAATACCAAATCTTTGTATATTTTGCAAAAAATACTTAAGCCAAACAGTGTCGAAAGTCTTAACAAAGTCAGTGTAAATGGCATCTATTTGAATTCCAGAATTCAAGACATAATTGATGAGCAACGCGAAATAAGCTATCTCTGACTTTCCAGTCATAAACCTACATATGCTTGGAAGGTGAACCGAGTATGTACTCCTTTGTATGGAAGTACAATTTTTGTTTAGATATTAATTCAAATATTTTGGATATCCCTCGGTAATTTTCTATTTTTTGCCTATGCCCAGATTTATCGCATCTCCATAGATCCACTCACCTAGGAAAACTTTCATAGATGAAGATAAATTAAAGAATAAATGAGTGGCTTAAATATAGGGTTGCCATATTTTCTTGAGATAGGGTTGCCATATTTTCTCGAGACCTTGTCGGGACATTCTGGTGAACTGTGATTTTTAAAAGTAATCAAGCACTGCCATAGTGCAGTGGTTAGTGCACTGGACTACTGCGCGAGAGGTTCGCGGTTTAATCCCGATCAAATAACAAAGAGTTTTTGCCCGGCCCCATCTCCCACGATCGTCTGATAAACCTCTGAGGCTATAACTTTTACGAAGAAGCTTCACAAATATATAATGACCTTCGGATATGGCATAAAACTGAAGGACCTTTCCATTTCTGTGAAAAATTTAACGAGCAGAACACGAATGACTGCGAGAAGCTAAGTTGTGAACACATATCGCCTGCTGCTCCAATTATAATAATAATATGTAATATGTAATAAGCAAAAACTGATGGACAACTTGGCAATTATTTAATTAATTAATTATTTATTTAATCATAGCAAGCCTGGAATTCGAATACGAACGATGCAAAAAGGAAGCGAAAAAGCGGTTGCTAAAGCACGGTAGCCGAGAGGGTTTTTACCGCAACTTGGAAGATGTCTCCAAGGCCGTTTACTAACAGACGACAAAGAAATCAGCAACAGAAATTTGACAGTCGGCAGCGAAATTTCAGGAGAGTCAATGCGGCTTTGTCAAAGGCAAATCAACTTACGACGCGATTCAAAGCTTAAGAATAATAATGGAAAAACATCGCGACGCGTCTAAGAAAAATGCTTTTATGGTATGTGGACTTATGACCCTGCACCGATTTGAATATGTGCCGAAATGTTCACTTATGTCGAGCTTACACTCGACGTGAGTGTTGAAATACCATCTGCAATATCATTAAGTGAAAGATCAATTGACTCCATACATTCACTAAAGATGAGATGACTATTGGCGGGCAGATTAATATTTGAAACAAATCACATGTACCATTTAAATCAGTAGATCACGGCATGTTGTTAAAGAGGCAGGGTGACCTTCTTTTTCCATTGAGAAAAGTTTGAAGTCATACAAGGTGGCGCAAAATTAATCATTCAATTTCGTTTTTGAATTACTTTTTTACTAATTAAAACAAATGATTTTGAGTGATGGAAATCTTTATTTGGACCTTTAAAATTTTTTCTGTTAAGTGGAAAACATGATATCCGCCAAGTGGCTGCCGCCAGTGTTGATACATATTTGTGCCCGTTTCATCGCATTTTCCATGACTCCGCAAGATTTCCGGTGATAACTGTTCGCATTCGTGTCGAATATTCTCCTTAAGAGCTGCGATTGTCTGAGGCTTGTTGGCATAAACCCGCGACTTCAAGTAGCCCCAAAGAAAGAAGTCTGGGATGGTTAAATCGAGCGATCTAGCTGGCCATGCCAAATCGCCAAAAGGGGAGATTACGCGACCAGGAAACGCTTCCTTTACAATATCCATTGTGGCTCGTACTGTGTGTGCGGTTGCACCGTCTTGTTGAAACCACATGTTCACCAAGCCCCGCTCATCTGATTCCGGCAGTAAGTAGTCGTTTATCATGGCCTTGTAGCGTTCGCCAGTAACAGTGACCGTATTGCCGATGGCGTCCTCAAAAAAATACGGCCCATTCACTTCTCCCGCGTGAACGCTGCACCACACAGTGGCTTTGGGTAGATGTAAGGGTTCTTCGTGCATCACTCGCGGACTATCAGTGCCCCAGAAATGAAGATTTTGCTTATTGTCGTAACGGCTTAAGTGGAAATGCGCCTCGTCGCTCATGATGATTTTCGATACAAAATTGTCCTCTTCGTTGTTGAGATTGAGGATGGTTTGAAAGTAATTCACACGCGACTGACGGTCGGGATTGCTTGTCTGTTTGTATTCTGCAGCTGTCTAGTTTACAAATGTCAAATATGATTGACGTACGACGCCATTTGCAAAAATTATAACATCTTCCGATAGATGATAAATTTTGTGCCACCTTGTATATTGCTTATACCAAAATTGTTCACAAAAATACAAATACTTGGCGTAACAGGCCGTCCAGGGCACAGCGTCTCGCAACTATTCGTATTGTACGTGTTATATTTTCCACATCAATGAAAGGGACCTAGACTTTAGAGCCATATCCGAAAGGGCTTTTTTTAGAAGGTTTCTCATGACAGTTATTACTGTCGGATGTTTGTCAGACATTCGTGAGTTGTGGGACCGTAAAAAAACTTTTTGGTGTTTTTTGAGACTCGAACCTATTGTTCAGTAATCCATCGCACTAACCACTGAGCCACAGCGCCCAATCAAAAATTGACTAAGAAAATTTACGTCGCAATTGGCAAGTTTTATTTGATTCGACTTTTTTTTCCTAAATAACTTCAATGTCTTATTTTGAATATTTTTTAAAATAGTGATTCTGTAATTAAACCATGGTATTTTAACTACTGACCTTAATTTTCCTGGAATATAAAGAGAGAAACCCGCAAGTAAACAATTTAAAAACTTATCATAAATATTTTTAATGTGCCTGCCAGAAAGAATTTTTGTCCAAAATAATTATTTAATTCAATAATTGAGGGTGGCAATGGTATAGTGGTAGCGTCATCGTTTGGCGAGCTGATGGTTCACGGTTCAATCCCTGATGTCAGCAAGCATTATATGATAAGAGGCAGTCCGATCAATTGCGAAAGTTTGTGACAACACTACTGCGAAGGCATAGCACTGGCAGTAGGTTTGTCATATGGCTGGAGAAATTGATCGCTCTGTTGATAATTGATATGCTCATGACATCAGGTGGATCGGGGAAAAAATACTGTGAATCAGAAGCGAAGGCAAAACAAATAAATGACAACAAAAATCTCCCCAGGACACCACCCCTGGAGCTAATGTGTGAAACCTAATACACCTGAGTTTCAAACCACTACACCAATCTCTTTCTCTCTCTCTATCTTCCTTTCAACGCCCGCACTGTGTATAAACATTAAAAGGGTATTCATAACCCCTTGAGTGCGGGTAAATTATATATAAAAAAAAAATACTTGGTTTTGAAAAATTCAACTTCTCAAAATTAAATCTTTCAAGTGAATTATTACTATTACTTGGAAATCAACAGATATACTTACATAGCTTTATGAATAATTTAATTCCGTAGCAATGGACATAATACCTCACTGATATGAAAAATTAAGTTATTACAAGTATCCATAGAATTTCGAACGGAATGTGTCGGAATTAAATGAAATGAATACATTGTTTCAATAATAATTCAGATTAAATCAAGCATTTGACAATTTTAGTACATCAACAATGTTAAAATCACTCAAAATGTATAAATTGATATTTCAATAAACTGTTAATAGTATACTCCATAATTTTTAAATGCAAATCATAAATTGGTGCTACGCTATGTGATATAACTTATGATAAAATAATTCGATCACAGACATCAGAACTTTTCAGGCATTTACACAGACGTACAGCTGTTCGGTTAAATAATCATTATTTCCACTTATACAGTAGATAATAATGGACGAACAATAAAAAATAATAATGTATAAGTTTATTTTCACCTGTAAGTAAATTACAATAAATTTTAAAAGTAGAACTAGAGAAAATTTAGTGGCATTTCATATTTCATGAGAAAAACAGTATTGAATGCCACTTTAATGGCCTTATTAACTAGAAATAAAAAAAAAATGGGGTGGAGTAATGAGTTACTACTCCTCAGAGTGTGACATTTTAAAATTGCATCTCACTGAAAATTAAGCAATGAATCCCATTGTAATGGGAGATTTGAATATTAGAATAGGGGACTTGCAACAAGAAATTGAGGAAATGTATCACAATATGTTTGTAGCCAGTGCAGGAACAAGACGTTCTCAACAGATGAAATTATTAACACGAACAGTAGGCAGTTCTTAAAATTCTGTAGTAATAATGGACTGATAATAACTAATGGATTAACGAGAGGGGAAGAAAAAAGAGGCCTCGAAAAATATGAAAATAAATGCTATCTGTGTAGTCCCACAAAACCTGGTTTCATTTATTTAAAGCTTCAGTGTTGATAAAAAAAGGTTGGTCAGATCACATGCCGATAGTCTTATCTCTAAAATTCGATGTCAAAGCAATAGGATTACTGATTAATTTGGATTCAAACTCAGAAAAGGATGTTTCAATTGTGACTTAGTAGGGAATCAGAAGCCATAACAGCCTCAAGTAACGACTTAAACCTTACAGAGCTAAAGACTGTAGTTTCATCTGCCTCTAAACAACAACGCAGTTTTTCACGCAAAAAAGTGGTTTTACAGCTCCTACTTTTCAGCTAAAAATCATTTTGTAGGCGAAAAATATACAATAAAACACTTGATTCAACGCATAAAGAAAGATATATATATAAGAGCAAATTGGTAGAAAATAGTCAAAGAAATAAGAAACGAACCATCTCGTTTTGGCCCAAATATCTCACCGCTGAAATTTAAAGAATTTTTGAAGCACTGCTAAACTCAGTTCAAGTAGCGAAAGACATTCTTAACGCACCAATGTTAGTTGAAGACGAAGACTTAGATAAACAATTACTACAGTTGAAGAAGTTGCGGTATTACAAAAAACAAATACTAATAAAGCACCGGGCATATGTAGATAGATTAACATATGAATTCTTCAAGAATGCGCCTATACAGTGCTTAAAAGAACTCGCTAAAGCAAATACTGAAATATACATATACATAGTGGAACAAGGTTAGACAAGGCATTTGAAAGCAGTATACCGGTCAATTTTCGAGGAGTATCTTTTATGAACTTTATGAAAAACTAATGATGGGGATTATCAGTGTTGAAGTAATCAACAAAAAATTTAACAATTTAACTCATTCACGACCTACATCAAGTGGTTGAGTAGCCGAACAACACCCGAGTCAGCACAACAACCAAGCTGCAGTGAATGACCTGGTAGTGCACCTGCGATGACTCGAGTCATCAATTAGTAAAATTGTAAGCAAAATTATATATATAAAAACTCAGTAAGGGAAATAAATAAATTTAGATCTAACCAAGCAACCAGCGTACGATCTCTTATTTATTAATTGCCAGCTATCCCCTCACCGCACCCGCAGTAAGATGACTGTCAATCGAGTAATGAAATCTAAAGGATAGATTTTACAATCAGTGAAAGATTGTCGTCATATGACAAATTTACTGAATACCAAACTGGATTCAGAAAGAGATATTCTACTGTAGTCAACATATGCAATCTTGCTTTTATTGTCCACTTAAAATTCCAGGAGATAAAAAAGTTTTTTTCCTTTTTCGTTGATTTCATGGCTGAATTCGATAAGATTCCAAGAAAACTCGTGCTATATAAATTGCATCAAATGGGTATGGGTATAACCAAGCTTATACACTTCCTTGAAGGTGCCTATGCAAACACGATGTCAGTTGTATGGACAGATGAAGAAATATCGGATAGTTTCTATACGCATTCGGGAGTAAATCAGGGTTGTTTGATTGATTTACATGGCCATCTTGAAAAAGGTATAGCAATCGATAATCTGAATATCAGATTATTGTTGTATGCAGACATCACAGTAATTATGGCTGATGACGCAGATATACTACAGACCATGACACAAAAATTAGAAGTTTATTGTGATAGGTGGAATATGGAGATCAATCTCTATAAATCAGAAATCCTGATGTTTAGAAGTGGAGGCGTAATTGCTAATAGGGAGAAATAGAAATACAAAAGGCAACTGATAAATATAACATCGGAGTATCGCTACTTGGGAGTTCTATTGACGCCGAAAATGGTTTTTCGCAATCATCTGTAAATAATCTGTAAATTCTTTTTTAATAAATATGGAGTAACTTTAAGCGCTAAGTGGAAAATGTTCTAAGCGATATGCAGAGCTATGTATACAATGTTAAAAATTCTTGGCATGACAGACCGTATGTGGTCCAGGACCTAGTTTCTCGCAACCATTTGTGTTGTGTTATACATATTTTTATATATGTGATATTTCTTCACATAAATGGAAGCGACCTACAGTTTAGAGTCATATCCGAAATGTATGTAAATTGAGAAGCTTTCTCATGACAGTTATTACTATCCGACGTTTGTCAGACATTTACGAGAGGTGGGACCGTGAAAAATCTTTTTGATGTTCTCTGCGATTCGAACACCGAACCTCCTGCTCAGTAATCCAACGCACTAACCACTTCAGCCACGGCGCGGCGCCCACAATTTAAGTGGAACAAAAATATTCTACAAGTTAAAAAAACAGAAAATTAAATAAAATATGATATGTACAAATCTAATTTACCTCCGGCAGACGACATTTTGCCATTGCTGTACGATAGCCTCTCTGTCCAGATTGTCTAGATCAAGAAGAAAACTTGGAACAAATAGTATTCCACTGCAATCACCTTGTACACTGGAGAAATAACCTGCCGAGTATAGCGTTCCTTATAGACGTCATGGTGTGATCAGAGGAGAATTGGGTGTGAATTTACATTCACGTAGCGAATGCTTAAGAAAGCAAAGAGAGCAGAAGCAGCAATACAAGGAGGCTGCATGAACCACCTCCGCGAAGTAATACCAAACTGGCTGAGTTGTAGAAGTGCGCTGTGGGGATTATTACGTATGTATGTAGTTGCCATTCTGGAATCGAGTATTCGAGTTTGGGAGTCGCGCATGCTGGTAGCCTTGGTTAGTAGTATCTTTAGAAGGCCGTGGGCATAACAAAAAAAAGACACCACCACCACCGCGTATCCAAACGGTAAACTTTCTAAAATGTATCAAATATCTCCGATGCTAGCATATGCATATGCAGCCAAGTCTCACAAATGGAAGGGACCTATAGTAAAGAGCCATATCCGAAAAATAAATTGAGAAGTTTTCTCATTACAGTTATTACTCCCGGACATTTGTCAGACATTCGCAAGCTACTATCTTGCGGGCCCACTGATCTGGCTGCGATATTTAAGGCGTAGATTATAGATTGTTTAAGAGGTGGGAATTTGTCGTCTTATCACTCCGGCCACATTGGGCCTATTGTGATTTTATCTGATCTTAGAGTTCACTCAATATGCCCGATTTGGTAATGAATTCTACTATGATCTTGCAGATAGGTCTTCCGCTTCAAGATAGAATTTACTTAAATAACGATGACGTGTTCTGATTAGACAGTTACAATGACATAAGATGTGCTCTGCTGATTCTTCGTCTTCGTTGGACATTCTGCAGACGCTATCTTGCGCTATTCCCATGCTGTTCACCCGACAGTGGCCTGTAAGGAAACCCATGGCTATACGAATCTGACAGCTATTTAATCCCAAGAGTTGTTTCGTTCTTTTAAGGGAAGTATTTGGCAGAAATATTTTGGCCTGTCTGTTACCTTCAGTTTCCGTCCAGCAATGGTTCGCTTTTTCTTTCGATACAGCTTTTAGCCGTACTTACTGGCGTACATTCATCCCAAGCTCGATGTTCAACGCTCCAGTTCGACGCTCAATTTTCGGACGTACTGTGAAATACGGAGATTTTTCTTGAGTCGTAAAAAGCTTTGCTAAGGTCTATCTTTCCATTTGAGTATAGCGCTTAACCCATATCATCCTAGTGTTCCATTAGTGGAACGGTATCTGTTGCATTTTCTACAAATATTTCTTGAACGCGTCTATTATTTATTCTTGCATTCTATCATAACTAATAATATTTGCTGTCAAAATAATTTACCGTTGGTTTGATTTTAAGAAATGTCGGTGTATTTATTGTGTGTTAAATTTTAAGAAATCGACAAAAAAATGTCTCCCCGCAAAGTGTAAGTTTTTTTAAAAACTATTTGGACTAATATCTGCAATGTTACATTGGTTTGCTTGTAAATGTTTGAATAATCTGCTTTTTGTATCAAAACAAAAAAATGTTTAGGTTTTAGATATTTTCTTTGAAATAGTTTGCACCGTTCCACAAGTGGAACAGTAGGATCATATGCCAGTGTAACAAATATTTGCAAAACAATTTTAGTTTACAGAAACTTTTTTTTGTTTTGTGTAAATGAAATCAGTTCTCAACAAAAGATGGTTAAAATACTTCCCTGGTGATAATAATTTGAGTATCGATGAATCGATGATACCATATTTTGGGAAGCATAGCGCAAAACAGCACATGCAAGGGAAACCGATCCGATTTGGTTACAAAAATTGGTCTATATGTACATACTCGGCTTGACTATTTGATGTACGGGGAACTTTATCAAGGAGCCAGTACAGGAAATACTCATCCAGAGTTCGGTGTAGGGGGCTCCGTAGTGTTAGACCTGATATCAAAACTGCCACCTGAAAGTTATAAACTGTAACTTGTGGACAATGTGGACAATTTCTTTACATCCCTGCCTCTTCTGGATGAACTAAAAAAAGTGGGCCATGATGTAACCGGTACCTAAAGAGGTTTATTTAACCAATGTACAGATACAATTTCTAACATCACTCTTGTCCGGTATAATGACAACAACATCTACACAATGTGGTGTTAGCCCTCTAGGAAAGGTGAAGAGATTTTGCGATAAGCAGAAGAAGGACATTGATCAACCTCGCTGCATAGATAATTATAACCAATATATGGGAGGAGTTGATCGGTTGGATCAAAATGTTGGATGTTACCGAATTGCAATTCGCCAAGTCAACTATGACTTGCTATCTTTCACCAAGTTTATTGTTAAAACATACCTTCAATCAACAGAAACACCTTCAGGCCAAAATATTGCCTCAACGTCAAGGTTGCCTAGGTCATCTCTAGCTGTCAGAAAACATGTTCCCGACAGTATTCGGCTTGATGGAAGAACCCATCACATTGTCAGCCAACAAAAACAAAGCCGCTGCGGATTTTGTCACAAAAATACGAAAATGAAATGTGAAACCTGTAACGTTGCATTACATAATAACTGCTCAAAAATTTTCATTCCAACTGAAATTTAGAAACTTGGAACAAATATTTTATGGTATTTACTAGTACATATTATTTAATTTAAAAGTGTAAATATATCTAATAATTTAAATCTGTTATTTTTTTAAATAAAATGTATTGAAATAGTCGAATTATTTGAGTTTTTTTTTCTTTCACTTAAAAAAACGATGAAGAAAATCCAGTGTCATATTGTCCTACTGTTCCATTAAAGGAACGGTTCTATAAACCGTTATCCAAAAATTTATTTTGTATTTTTTATATACAAATATGTTCAAAGTGTCATAAAAATGAGTTGGTAAGAGTTTTTCTCAAATCGAACAAAATTAAAGGTGTTTGGGATAATATGGGTTAAACTCTTAAAACCAATGTGTCTCCTTTTAACTTCTCCTGATTTCCCCAACGTCTGCGGCTTGTTTTTACATAATAACAGTTGATGCTCGTGTGCGTGAAAAAAAAACTGAAGGATGGGCCAACTGTTGATTTCTTTTTTTTAATGTGCGTGCTCTTGGATGTTCGCAATATTAAAGCACTTGAAACATTATCAGAAATATAACGTTTGACCTTTGCCATAAGAAATGGATCATTTTACGCTGAACAATGCTGGGAAATAATAGTGCAGAAACTTTGCAAAATTTAAAAATAATTTGTGGCCGAAATGAAGCCCCTTGAGCGGCTGGTATAAGGAAATTCGTAACGAAAGTTTATGAAACTGATATGCTTATAGATAACAAAAGCTATATGTTTTTTTATCCGGTGTGAATATACAAAAGAACCTAAACTTATCTTAGAGCTCATCACCAACATCATTTTTCCAAGGAGAATGTTGCATAAGGACTTTGGATTATTTGCTTACAAGTTCCAAATCAGTAAAGAGTGGAAGTAAAATTACTATCCGCTTTGTCATCGCTTTTCTGTGTGAACTTTAAATGAGTTGGAAAATGACAGCGATTTTTAATGCGAGGTCATCTTTTTGGGTGAAGCAAATTTTTTTTCGGGTCTTATATAAGCAAATAAAACTGTAGGGTTTGGGCTTCCGAAAATCCACACAAACGTAGGCAAGGTTTTTGGAGTGGTGGCATCATACATACATATGTCCCTAATTAATTGAAAGTGAAGCAGGCAAAAACGGCACGGTGAATGGAGTGTGCTTTATATACATACTAACTGATTTTTCGTGGACGGGATTTGGTTCCAGACCACGTGCTCAGCAGTAGTCAAACAATCAATTTTTTGTTCATTGGTTTCTCTCAAGCTCTTGACTCAAAAGCTTGAAATTACGACCAATCTTGCCTGCACATTCATGAAAGGTCGGTTCATTTTTGGCTTCTCTTTGAAATCACTATAAAATCTTCACCGCTGAAAAAAAAGGCCTGAAGCCTTTCTTAAATATTCTCCTCAGAGATGTGCGACTAATGTTCAGCGGTTGAGTTCTGCGACGAGTTTAGGTTCTAGTGTTTTCACGTACAATTTGGGCAATAGCTGGTGTTTTTCCGGCTATGCGCAGCGGACGAGCATGTGCATAACTTTTGCTGTCCACAAGCATGCTTAATAGTTTCATGAGCTTTCTTAATGCCTTTTCCTACACCAGCTACTAAAGGGATTGCATTAAGTGAAAAGATTATTTACTGTGAATATGTGACACTTGATATCTTTCAATATGTCAAATGCATTAGTCTTGCCAGCAGTAATAGGTTAGGTTAGCTTAGGTTTGTGGGCTGGAGGGGAGAAGTTCTCCACGCCACGCTCTGGTCAATGCTGACCCATTGTGTTACCCGTTAGGGAAAAAAAAAGATCGTCGCTTACTTACTGTAACCCTATGCATATGTGTATGTACATATATATCGAAATTACCCTTTACATGCAAATTATCTTGCGGATTTGATGAATTTTATCAGAGCTTACGTTGGCGTATTGGAGAGTTCCTCCAGGTTAATGAAGAAGTGTCTCCCCAGGAACTTGTATCTTGAGTGTTGGAATTCCGGGGTATTGGCAAAGGAAGTGGTTTGTATCCCCAATCGCTTCCTCATCGTCACAGCCTCTGCAGAGTTACTCTTCTGTCAAGCGTAGCTTTTTCATATGATACCGCAAAGTGTTGTGCCCTTTGATGATATCCACGAGGAAGGAAATGGATTTCCGGTCTTTCCGAACATATCGTTCGGTTCTAGCTTTATCAAATGTGGGCCATAGTTTCCTTGGAATTCCACCTGTAGTTTGCCTCTCCTGTGGCTTTTTCACTTCTTCAAGCTTAAGTGTACAAGGCGGGAACTCACGGATGGGTCTGTCAATTCAGTGGGCGATGCAGAGCGACTCCTTGCCAGCTCGTCAGCCTTCTCATTGCCTGGTATTCCTTTATGTCCAGGAACCCTGCAGAGTATAACCTTGTGCCGCGTGCCAAGAGCCTTAAGTTCTTTGCGACAGCACATCACAAGCTTCGATTTTATCTCAATGGCAGTAATTGCTTAATAGCAACCTGGCTGTCAATAAGGAAGGTGATACCTTCAGGAGGTATTACCCTTACCGCCGACTCACGGATTGCTGTTGTCACTCCCAGGACCTCCGCTTGGAAAACACTGCTATGGTTTGGGAGTCGGATTGATCGTGCTTTTCCCAGCGGTTCAGAGAAAATGCGAGAACCAACGCCAGTGTCCATTTGGGAGCCGTCTGTGTACACAAATATGGATTGCACATTTGGTTAGTGGCCATTTTTCCATTCTTCTCTGCAAGAGAACTGGCTTATTCCTAGGGCCCTAGTGGCTGCCTGTGATTGCATTAAGATATCTAGCGGTTGCAGGTTGAGGATCGCCTCAATACCTGCCATTGGCGTTGTACCATGGTACCGATACACGCTAGTCTTTGTACCTTCGCGAGGGCTTTTAGGTTAGACTGCTATAAGCCAGTATAGTATAGGAATTTTCCAAAAATTTGGTTGCAGGAGTAGAAGGCTATTGTTGCCTTCTTAATTCGTTCATTCAGCTTCCAGTTCATTTTCTTATCAAGCAATAGTCCTAGGTATTCTGCACTATCTAAGATTGTAAGGCGGGTGTCCCCAATAGGGGGTGTATTGAATTGCGTAATCTTCCTCTTGTTGGTGAGAAGCACGAATTCAGTTTTCTGAGGATTAACCGCAAGTCCACACTTCCTAGCTCAGGTGTTTAGAGTTTTAAGGGCCCCATCAATTAATTCGCTAAGGATAGGGAGGTATTTACCTGCCATCACAACAACGTCATCCGCGTACGCTGTGACTTTGACCCCACTGTATCTTAGTTGCTAAAGGACTTCATTCAGGATGATGATCCAAAGCAATGGGGATACAATCCCGCCTTGAGGAGTACCTCTGGAGGCGTATGCTTCTATCTTCATTCCTTCAAGTTCAATAATTCTATGTCTGACTTCTAGCATGCTTACTATCCAATTAACTACAATATTATTGATGTTTAGCATAGTTAGGTTTCTAGGTACTGCATCAATATGGACATTATGGAATGCTCCTTAATGTCTAAAAATGCAACCGGATTACATTCCTTTTCTCTTAACGATTTTTCAATTGAGCCAACTACACTATGCAGCGCTATCTCAACACTTTTACCGTTGGTCCCCTCGGCGTAGTTTACTTCAGATGTGTATTTCGACTAGTCTTTCAGCAGTGATATATCTTCTTTATTATTAGACTTCAAAGAGTTCTATATATCTCGAGAACATAAAGTATCGAAAATAAGGAAACGAATACTCGGAATTTAGAAAATTGCTAGGTTTCCGCAATGTAGTGTGCTCAATCCGATATTATACCTATTATATGCTACTTAAATTTTGTAGAAAACGAATTTTTTACGCCCTAAGTTTGACGTAACGTACCCCAGTCTAGACTGAACGTTAGGCTCGGATTGGGCACAATCCAAGTTGCTACCACAATCTAGTCGTTAAGACTCCTAAGTAATTTCTGTCTGATGCAATCTTAAAATCAAATTTTAAGTTATGGCGCCTTACCATTACGAAAGATAAATTGTATATACCTATTGGGCAGTATGTTACTCAAGTCGGATTTTTTTCCGATCGATGTTGTTGCTCGTTATGTTCACATGTGTAAGATGAACCGATCAATAGAAAAAAACAAGGCGATGTTTCCTTTTTGAACGCTTTATTGCAACTGTCCTGGGCCACCTACTCTACACTTGCTGTGTAGTTATATTGTACATATACATAGTTACGTTATGTGATCGCTTTGACAAAACTGTGAAATCGTTCGATCGACGACTGTAATACATAAGATACATATATTCTCTTGTCAAAATACATAATTAAGCGAATATGCTAGTGCACGGATCAAGGAGTGAATGGTTTTATTTTAATTTGTTTAAAATTACTACACTGGCCGTATAGTATGTTCCTTACGCATGAGCCTATATATATACTAGTACCAGGCGAACTTATGTATATATAAATGCAAGCAAATATAAATACAAATACATTAAGCCAATTCAAATTGTGTTGTTGATAGTAAAAGCAGCCACAGTACTATTTCGTAACTTCAGAAGATCACTGGTGTACAGAATGGGAATCAGTACACTTGTTTGAGGTATTTTCTTCAAGTTAAAGTACGAGTCTTTTTGCTTTATTCTAAAAAAAATGTCAGTTAGATATATATACATACACGTGTAATTCAAGAATCGCTCGCCTCGCTTATTAGTCGAGGCTTCGAAATCATCATCACATCTGCCATTTTTAATTTGCTATGAATTTTAACTCAAACGTAGCGAGTGTAAAGTACTGCAAGAAGAAGGCTACATTAACGGAAGACTGTACAATTTTAATTGCATATAGGTAACTTGAATATAAATACTGGTTACTAGACAAATATTCAAAGCTTAATACAGAAGTTAAGAAGTTAAGTGCTTTTTACCAAACCCGCGTTGTGTACAAAAAGTAATTAGCTTGGTACCTTAACAAAAATTTATCATACATCAACAACGCAGTGCTTCAAATTCTGCTCGAGAAATTGCTCCGTCCTAAAACAACCAAGCCGGTTTATATAGTATGAAAAAAGCCGTTCATTTTCGTAGTATGTTACGGGACAGCCAGGAACTTTCGATGAAAAAGTATGTGTCACATGTTCTCATTTCCAAACCTAATTTATCCTTAAGGGTTCATGGTAATCCCCGTGGTTCCCGGTTTACATGTTCTCAGGGAATTCGTCCACTCGGTTCAGTTTCTTGTTAATTGTCTGGCTTACTACTACTGCTCAAATTTTCTTCATTCTTTCACGCCCACGTTTACTTACTCCTTTTGTTGATATGGAGCAGCTTCTCGCCCAGCTATTTTGAACCTAATTAATAAATTTAAGTAAACCAGTCATGTCAGTGATATGAAGATACCAACGCTAGATGGGTCGAAAAAATTGCTGCTGTGACTAAAAGTAATGCTGAACTCCCAAGCAATGAGGCATAGCCCAAAAGAGTCTATGCCGCATTTTAGAAAGCATGCTAGTTCATTAATAAATGATCTGTCGCATTTGGGGCACCGAAAACCTCTCCATTCATAACGATTGACAATTTAGCTTTTTTTTGGACCTGGAATTGAAAAACTGGACTTGAGTGATGTTTATTTCTAGCAGGATGGAGCTACGAGCAACATAAATCGTGAAAAAAATTTCGTGGACGCTTATTTTCGTGTCTCAGTCCTACAACTGATCACCTGTATCGCCGCTAGACGTCTTAATTTAGGGATACGTTAAGAGTAAAGTCTACGCAAATAATCCACAAAGAATTCATTTTGTTATTCGCCAAATCAAGCCGCAATTGTGATAAAACATTATGCGAAATTTCTTCCAAAGGATTACCGTTTGCAGGAGAAGTCGAGGTCGATATTTATCAGTTGTCGTGTACATGTAGACATGTGTGGTAGTCGTACTTTAAAATTAAATAAATATACTCGCATTTTTTGAAAAAACAAACAAACCTTTTTATCCTTAAATATCAACAACAGATTGAATACCCTTTATTTTATTATTTGCCTTCCTGTGAGATTACAGTTTTCATCTCAGTTCAGCAATATAAATATGTCGGGTTGAATATTGATACTTTTGTTCCTTGTGTTATTTCCTTGTAGTATAACAACTTTCTGTTCAACGCCGCATAAAGTTTGCCGATTTAATCCTCGCCATCAGTTCTTCGTCCGATTTACCTCTGTTGTTAATGGTACTTTCTGGATACTTGCATTGTTGCACCTGCTCAAATTCTTTTCGATCCACCGTTAATCTTGCCTCCTGGTTCGTTGCTGATTACCATCTCTTTTGTCTTTTCAACATTGAGCTCCAACTTCTCCCTTGCTAATGGGTATTTCCACCCTTTTAGGCTCTTTTATAGCTTTTATTTAGCAGTGAAAGTAGCACTATATCGTCCGCGAATGTACAGGATGTAAATACTTTTTCTTCCATTCTTTTCTAGAATTGTCTAATTGCGCCGTCCATTGTGCAGATAAATAGGAGAGGGTTTAAAATTCGTCCTCACTCCATCAAGCGTTTTAAATTTCTCTTACATTATATTTGATGCCCATACGACATTAAAAATTTCTTCTTTGATGGCCTGCAAAAGTCCATCATTTAATCTTTTCTAGCTTTTATTTTTCCACCTCTTGTTGTACCGCGGAAGTGTGATCTTGTTTGGGTCTAGCCAAAATGCGATTTGTATATCTAACAACTTCGTTTCCACTCCTTCTCTGAATCTTCGCTCTAGAATAATCTCGTACACTTTAAGATGTGTCGGCAAGTACTTTTGTATCTCCTTTACACTATTGAGACTTGCGCTAGCACAAACTTGCTCACCAACAGCCAAGCGGCGCTTAAAGCACTGATCTCCCACTCGATCAGTTCCAAATCAGTTTTAAGATGGTTCAGCAGTTTACAAAACTAAGTAGTCTCGATATAATAAAATAAAATTGAGGTGGGTACCGGGTCACGTAGGAGTTGACAGCAATGAAACTGAAAACCTACTAGCTACGAAAGGTTCCTCTGAGTTATTCACTGGACCTGAGTGCAACAAGTGCATCTCCTACTGGTATAACGCCCAAGGTCTCAGACAAGCTAAAAGAGCTATCCAACCCAAAAAATGGCAGTTGATATCCTAAAATATGGCAGAAATGACATATGAAGGCTTGTGAACTTCGTTACCGGTCAATGTCAATTACTTTACCACCTTCTTAAATTAAAAATAGGATATCACCTGCGGCCTCTGTTTAGAAGAGGTCGTAACCGCAGAACACATACTATTTGAATGTTTAGCTCTGAGCAGAAGTAAGAGAAGCTTCTTCCTTAAGGAGATCATATCTCCAATAGATTTACGGAACTCCTCCGCACCCGTAATTATTGCTTTCATAAGGAAAGTAGAAGTACTGCTGCTATAAAAAGTGGCCTTTGTCACAATAGATCTCTCTCGTCCCAGTGCCTGCACGCAATTTGTTTGTGGCCACAAACCTGTTAACAAAATCAAATCCCTTTTTTTATGAATTGGTGGAATAGCTCCAAATTTCCAATCATCTGGTATATTTTCACTTTGTTCAGAGATATCTAATGTATTTCGGTGGTACCTCAACAATGTTCAGAGCTTTTGTGGGTTTGATTTTTCACTGTGCTGTATTGAGTTCTTCTCTAAAGTAGGACTTTTATGACCTAGACCTAATTCATGTAAGGTGTACTTCCAGTTCCTTTTCCCACCATACTGCCTTTTCCTTCTTCTCAACAGTTTAGTTGAGAAGAGGTATCGGAAGCACCAATAGAATTCGAATAAAAGAAATGCTTGTTTCCAAAGAAGTAACGGAAGTAGATAGACTTATGCGTGCGCGCCGTGGCTCAGTGGTTAGTGCGTGAGATCACTGAGAGGAAGGTTCGAATCCCAGAAAACACTTTTCACGGTCCCATTTCTCGCGAATGTCTGACAAACGTCCGAGATTAATAACTGTCATGAGAAAGCTTCTCGATTCGCCTTTCGGATATGGGCCTGCACTGTTAGTCCCCTCCATTAGTGCGAAAAAAATATAACGCGCACAACACGAATGGTTACGAGAAGCTAGGCCATGGACCACATACGCTCTGTTGCGCCAAGTATTTGCTTTTTTTTGTAAATAGACTTATGATTCCTTAAACTTAATTGTTTATACTTCTAGTGCCCATTTTAATGATTGAAGATTTAGCCTCTGCGTTCGGTTGAAGAATTTTAGTTTAAAATACTGAATTGCAAAATAATGTTTTGTTATTTTGGCTTTGCACAGATGAAACATTATTTTTTTATCATATGTCCCACGAATTCATAAGGGAGCTTAAATGTTTTTTAAAATCTTAAAGCTGGTTTATTAGTGTATCTTAAAATGCGAGTAATCGAGATAACAATCACATCTTATTTATATGAATGAATCGACAGAATTTGTTCGATTTATCATTTAATTGACAACATCATCACCCTAACCCGAGATCATACCCATCTTGCAAAAAAAAAGTAAATCCTATTAAATCCTTTTAACACCTTATTCACTGATACATTCTAATCACTCTTCACCCATCGCAATTCTCCAAATTATATTACATCACTCAGGCTCCCCTTCCTTTACTCCCAACTTGCTCTATCTCTATGCCATTGCCATACATGCGACACACATCCTTCCTCCTTGAAGAGAACACACAAAAAAGCAAACACGGGGAAGGCACAAAAAATAGCCATTGTCCTCAATTCAAAATCAGCACTTCTCCAACAATAAACAGGATGACATATTGAATTCCCTGTCGTATTAGCACTTATCACCTCTACACGGGTCGAATTCAACTCTCGTTTTAAGTAAGAGCACAGGCACCGGGTCTGCCAATCTAACCCACCCCTCACGACCCAGGTCAAATAAATAAGGGGGCTAGGTGATGATTTCGCCAATCGTTCCATATCACGTACATAAATATGTATGTATGTACATATTTCGTAGGAAGGTAGATATGTAGGTGTCCTCTGTGTGTCCTGCAATCATTGAGTATGTCCCGCATTTTGAAAGGGGAGAGAGAGGCCTGATACAAACCATCTGCTTAAGAAGCCTTGGTTATTGTTTGTTTTTTATTTGCACATGAGAACATGAAAAGGACACAGTAGGCGAAGGCCGAGAGTACCCCAATGACGACAGACGACGAATGTATGTAATTCACAAAGTATATCTTCAGCATAATTTACGGAACACGATTTTAAGTGTCACACTGGGTATGTGTCAGTATTTTTTATTTTCTGTCATACTTCATCGGTCGAAAGGGAGGCAGGATTTGGAGTGTTTTTTTTTTACCGCAGCGGATGTTAAATATGTAGTGTGGCTCACAAGAATGTAGTCAGTTGCAACAAACATAGTAACAATCAGATTGGAAAATACTAACTTCAGTAGATTCTTGAAGCAATTTTATTTATTTTTATTTTATAAAATTGCCGAATGCAATTTTATTTCAGGGAGTATTCGAGTTAAGCTAAGAAGGATATTTATTATAAACATCGACAGTAGATTTGGTTAGATCTGGTTATTAGTTAGTCAGATTCCGGATTCAGATATCCGTTGAGCCGGTAGGCTTTTCTAAGTTCATGAAATATACATATATATTTTGACTAGTCTGTATGAATTCTTCAACAACAATTCTATCATCCTCCATGCTTTTTATTTAGAACCGAAATGCATTCTAAAACATATTATTTTCGAAAGTAGACTTTTACTAATGTCCAGTATTTGCTAGTGCAGGAATATTTCTAGATGGAATTGAGGTATTAGGTTCGCTTCTGCGGGAACTTTTCCTCAAAATTACATAAGTTTTTTTACTTTATCGTTTTTCCAAATATTTACTTTTTTAATGGGGTTGAATTAGCCGTGAAAGCAATGAGCCCACCATTTCGAAGCCACCTTTAAAACAATACTTTCGAAGGCTTAGGGTACGCGCACAGTGATTCGAGAAAGTGGTGCGATGTAAGAAGTGTTTGCTTGCGATAAAACTGTCCACATGTATTCTTATGTGCGTGCGCATAGTGAAGCAATATTCGATGCGGTTTCTGTGCTACAAACGCAAGCTTTTCGCAAACCTCTCGTAAGGTTTTCGCACAAAAACTCTTCTGACAACTTTTTCAAGCGATTCTGTGCGAGAAGTATTCATTGTTATTACTGTTTCATTGGCTTAAAAGGAAAATTAAAACAAATGAAAAAAGAAAATAAAATTCTTTAAGTTAGTTTTAAGTTTTGAAAGACATTCTTATGTTTTCCAAAATTTTTCTTTTATTATATATTGATTGTGGGCATAAACGATGGAAGTCGCTTTTTATTTTATATTTTTAACTAAATTTCATTAACCCCTATTCTTGTTCTACCTCGGAACAATCTAAAATTGTATAAAATATCATTTCTTTTTAGGCTTTAGGGTCATAACAGTAAATCCTAATTTCGACACTTCTTGGGAGCATTTTCTTTTTCTGTCAACTCACGCTTTGGCCCTCGCTTATATTGTGCGCCATTCACAGTGTTTACCCCGAATTGTTTTGATATGAGTAATGTATAAGCGCAAGAGTTACTGGACGAATGTCCACTTATCTTATTTTGATATTATCGCAAAATTTTAAGTACAAGGACGATGGACTAAAATAGTTTATGCCTTTCTTAAACAGCTCCACTCAAAAGGAATGCCTCATGGAGCGGTATTGGATGTATTCAACTCTTTCATTTTATCTGAACGTGGTAGTGAAGTAAAGTATATTGTATATGTTCCAAAATGATGCACTAGTGAGTGACTTAAAATAAATAAACTGTTGCTGAATATATGTAAATAAGACTAAGTATGCATACATTTGTGAATAAACAGCGATTAAAAAGCAGACTTTGAAATCAAGGATCAGAATATAGAGATTGCGTATGTATGGCTGTATATTGTTCTTAAGTAGAATATGGAAAATGTGTCCCTTTCTATACCGACAAGAATATGTAACGCTATAATGAGACCACTCATTTTTTTAAAGAAGAGGAAGTGTGTAAATTAATAACGAAAACTAAAGCTTAACACGATAAATTTTAAAATGACATTGTAACAATTAAAAATATAACAGCCAAATTCACAACCTTAGATGTGATAACACTTTTCGATAAAATGATTTCTATATGCTCAAAGGACGTTAATGTTCCAAGGATGGCAATTATTTAATAGTCTTCGAAATGAGTTAGGCATCACAGCCAATCTAAATACATTTTAAGAACAAATTTTTCAAGTCGGAGAAATTAATTGCATTTAGAGCTTAACACCTGATACCTGATATCTACTTTGGGATCGAATCTAGGGAAAGTTGAAGTCACGATATCTTACTTGCAAGGTAAAATGTTCATAAACACATACATATGTATAAGGCGTGAGCCACTTGTTGATTTCTATTTGAAGTGCTATCTCGTTACTATTTCGACCTGGGGAACATTATTACCAAGTTTAATTTTTTGATCAATTTCAAGTCCCTTCAGCGGCTGGCTTAATGAAATTCGGCAAAGAGTTCGTATATCAAGCTGGCTTTTGGATGACTTGTCAAAAATAGTGCGATGGAGTATGCTTTTCAATAAAGCAAGATAATTGAAAATATATTGAACGGTGTAGTTCTAATAGGCATTTGAAAAAAGAAAAAACCAATAGAGGGCTCATCATTTACATTTACATAAATTGTTGTGTGTTCTTTATTTTAGAGTGAGATTGAAGAATGTGCGTATTTACAATCCTACCAAAAGCCACGAAACTAATACCAATGTCATTCGGTACCGAAGAAATGTAACCGTGTTATATTACAACATTGTGGCATCACTTGGCGATGTATTTCTCTTGTTTTTCATTTGACGGCGACCTCTCGCTTCCGTATCCCGACTGTTCCACCAAACACTTTCACTTCGATATAAATATTTCTGCTGAGTGTATGTTTACTCTTGCGGACACTGGTGCAGTGGGATGAGCAGATAACACCAATGTGCCACCCTGAATATTCTCGTATTTGCTTCATTCTACGTGAGCACAGGTTACAAGGTGGTGGAAATATATTTTAAAGGTTAAGCATGCAAAATGGAAGTCAGCTTCGAACGAATTAAACGATGTACTTGGGAAAATCATTCACTTCTGGCAGAAACATTCGTTTCTTCTTCTCCTCTCAGTCTACTCACACCCGCTCATTAATTCGTTCAAATTAATATGGAAATTAGAGTTCTCTCCTTCTTTTGCGCGTCCTGGACCCTGTTTGTCCTGCGTTTGTGTATGCTTCGTTGCGTTTCGTTGATGTATGCAAAAGTATATTTATTCGTAGAGTGAAATGGTTCCGTTAATTTTACCTGTCGTGTTTACACAATTAAGAAGGTCATTACAGCGAAACAAACAAATTAAATTAATGGGTATACCGGTTGGTTGTTTGGTTGGATGGAAAAGGTCCTGCTTCCGTGCATCTTCCGTTCTTTTATTTAACCCTCCTCTTCTGATATTTCCCCAGTCGTGACCGTATGTGTTGATTCCATTGTGAAAGGTGCAAGGATGTTTTTGACGTGGATCGCATCTACTGTAGTACAAGGAGAAGATAGATTGGGTTAACCGGGACGAAACTCAGTGTGGAATATTGTGAACTGTATAAAGTGAATTTGTACGCAGAGATGAATGTGGTGGCACGTGTTTTTGGAGATATATGGATTTGTCTGTGAAGAGCCTACATAAGGATCTTAACTGAAAGTAACGAGAATGAGATTTACGGGAAAAGCAATTATACTTAGCAGATAACTGGTCCTGAAATGTCTTTGTTGTCAGCTGAAGTATGGTGTACAAGGCGCGATTTTAATTACATATCTACATACATATGTATGTACGTATGAAGTTGAGGTGTTTTCGGCAAACTTATTAGAAGTTTGACTTTCTGTTTAGATTGCGATTAGTGCGATTTCAGTTGGATATAGTGTAAATACTACATAATAAAACCAAGGTTTTCCATTTTGTGCTTTAGGATTTTAGTTTAATAAGTATTTAGGATGTCAATGAGATTTTTCTGTTTTAAACTTCGGACTATACTATTATGTATGGAACACAACATCAGTTAAATGGCTGCCAGGGGAGATTTTTCAAACTTCGATTCTTTTCGATGACTTCATACAATTCTGTCGGTATTGCGGCCCTTCACAGATGTTGGTTTTTAAGTACTCCAAAGTTTGAGGATTACCTGCATAGTTACGATCCTAAGCATAGTCTTACAAAAATATATGCAACGGGGTCAGAGACGGATGGCTCGGGGACGTATCGTGCAATAGAGCCAAATTTGCTGACTTGTGTGGCACCTAGCCCTATCCTATTGGGACCACATGTGGCTCATATCAATGTCTTCAGATGTCTTCAATTTTAGCCCACAAAAGTGGTTATTATTCGACCATAGCGTAGAGAGTTCAAGATTATAGTGGTGCCCTCGTTGTTTTCGAGAAAATACCCGCCGCAAAAGTCTACAGCGGGCATCAAATTCTCACCCTTGTTGGATGTAATGGCCTCTCAATGCTCAAATTAAGATGCTCAAAAGACCAGAAGAAAAATAGGCCTCAACGGTGAAGAAGGCTGTTTTCGAAACATGTTCGAAAAATCTCAATTTTTTCCAGCTCCAAATCGGCGTATGTTCTCCGTATTCTATGGTCAGCATACTTTAGTTGTTATGTAAGCTGGACATCATAGGTATAAAGATATAAATCTAAGCGGAAATGTGGAGTGGAGTTTGTGGTGGTATCTTCTCTGAAAAGTCCAATCTGTCATTTCATTCTGCTTCTCAGATCATTATAACGCATTTCAGGTGGAAATAATGCCGGTAAAGGATATCAATTAAGTGCTCAATTACTTTGAATGTTATTTCAGATAGACGTTTGTCTCTCATACAGATGACAAAGCAGTTAAAGATTCCCTTGTGCTGAGGGGTAGACCATCAAGCCTTTTATGGAAACTAGTAACAATGTTGACAAACTCGTTTGAAAAAGTCTCAGAACCCTCCAGCAGACCACTTGGGTATGCCTCCGTTATGCGTAAGATTTTAATATAATTGAAAGCAGTTAAGAAAATCAGAAGAGATTGGAAAATGTCTTTATATACCTAACTCCTTAACAGACCTGTCTTAGGGTAGACAACGTTCAAATGGTTTGTTTTTGCTTAAACGATCGTTTATCACCACCATGCCTTTTTACCGGGCACTGTTCGATAGACATGTACGCTTAAGGGTCAGGTCTTTTTTAAACAGAGAAGTGATAAACTATCTCGCACTTCTTTTGAACTTGCCAGACCCTATCTAAAAAAAATTGATGTATTTGGGGGACTTCTTTCCCTGAAAGAGAAGATTTTGAAGGATGAAATTGTTTTGTATTTGTATAAAAGGATATGTGGATACCTTGGCTCAGTGGTTAGTGCGTTGGATTAAAGACCGGGAGCTTCGACGTTCGAATCCCATAAAACAACCAAAAGTTTTTCACTGCCCCACCACTCGCGAATGATTGACAAACGTTCGAGAGTAATAACTATCAAGCTTCTCAAAAAAATGAATATGGCTTTGTTTCAACTGTAGGTCCCTTACATTTGTGTGAACAAGTAAAACACGCACAATACAAATAGTCGCCGCGAGAAGCTAGGCCCTGGACCACATATGGTCTGTTGCGCCAAGTATTTGTATTTATAAAAGGATATTTGGAATATCACTCAGCTTAGTGTATCACTATCCCAATAAGAAAAATTATCACATAACCGTGGTTATTTATTGGCAGAAAAATTCGCAAAAAGTGTAAGGTACGTATGTATGTACATTCCGCAAAATCCGTACAATTTATTTAAAAATAAGATATCTATATTTATGGCCCTTCATTTGCACCAGCGGTCTCCAGGATGAACACCGCCACTTAAAACCTTTAAGTCGAGATTCCTGAAGTTCCGGCTAACAAAATATCGTATGACAGTGGGATATTTCAAGTCATAGCCCGTCGAAGTAGGACACCTCCGATTAGGCGGTATAACCATTTAAAATGTTATGACTTCTGAAATATTATAGATACAAAACGGTTTTTTACATTTAACAGAGACAGTTTAGTAGTGCACAAAAATTGTGATTTCATGCAGCCATAAAAAGTCTTCTTAAACTCAAAATTATGAAAATTTTTTTTTCCAATTTTTTACTGAAATGCAAATTTTTCAAAACTTGTACCTAATAACAAACTTATTTTTTAAATTTTTTCCTTGACAAATTTTCTAAAAATTATGTTTCACAATTTTTTGAAGTGCATTAATTAACAGAAGTTTTAGTAAAAGTCATGTTTTGTCAGACAAAACTGTTCAAACAAAAATTAATATAAATTAATTCATCGAAATAATTCCCTTAGAATATTATATAAAATGTTTATAAAGTTGTTCAAAGTGCCTTCCTTGGACTTGAATACACTTTCGGGCGCATTTAAGCATTTCGGATGGCAGATTAACGAGCAGCAATTTACTTCTCATGTTTTTTGGAACGACATTAATTTTCTCTTGGAGCTCTTTCAGGCTCGATATTTCTATAAAATAAACTCTTTCTTTTATGGCACTCCAAAGGGTTGAGGCCAGGCCGACCAATCCACCGTTCACGAAATGTTTGATTGAGCAGCGAACTAATCCTGACGCACGAGGTTATCCTCATCAACAACAGTACCATCGCTGCAGTAGAGCTCATAAAAATATGTATGTTAAATGTTTGATGATAAAAAATCAGTTTGAACTTTGAAAGTTCGCCCAATCATATTCACTGACGTGTTTAATTCATATATAAAAGGAAAAGTTTTCCCAGATCATTAGAATCCACAGCGACTCGTGTTGCTTTCTAAAGGAAACAATAAACCACCTGACGAGCCAACATCAAATCATCCACTATTCATGTTGCGTACGGTCGGGAAAGTATTAGAACAACTCATGTGCAATAGACTGTAGCAACACTAGCTGAACAAAAAGCTGGAAGAAATCACTGAATCTTAGCCCTACAGTTTGAGATAAACCTGGGCCTGAACTAATAAACCTCTCCAGTTAGCCCGGTCCTTAGCTAACTCTCTCCAGTTGCGCACTCCAACTTGGTTGACGTTCCCTTCCACTTGTGCGCGTCACCTTAAGCGAGGTCGTCCTTTTCGTTTTCCCTCCGGGTTAGATTCGAAGACTCTTCGGGCCTGAGCATTGATGTCCATTCGTTCTAGGTGTCCTAGCCATCATAGACGACTGATGCGCAGTTTTTTTTTTTTGACTAAGTCGATTGCGCTGTACTGCTTGTTTATTTCATCGTTGAACCTTCTCATCAAAAGCTCGTCAACGCAAACGGGACCAAAGATCTTGCGAAGAATTTTTCCTCGAAACCAACCGAGGATATTTTCATCCGATTTCGACAGAGTCCAATGCTTTAGTGTTATAAAGCTGGACTCGGATGATTAAAGTCTTGTATTCTCCATAGTTGTTCGGGATAGAGCCTTACTACTTAATTGCATTCTCAGCCCAAAGAAACAGCGATTGGCAAGAGTTCTTCTTCGTTTCATTTCAGCTGGGATGTTGTTTTCAGGATTAATAGCAAAGCCAAGGTAGACAAAGTTCCTTACTACCGCGAATTCATGGCTGTCGACTGTGACATTTTGTCCGATTCGCTGAGCGTGCCTCCGGTTTTGGCGCGTGAGTTTCGCACAATTCTTTCAAGTGTGATATTAAGGAAGTCACATGACAACACAAGTCATATGACAACGCATTACCTTGTCTTACTCCTTTTTGACATCGAATGACTCGGTGAGGTCATGGAGCAGCGAGCGTTCTTCATCGTCATCCTGCACAGATGACCGAGTTTGGCAGGGATGCCAAAACTAGACATGGCTCTGTATAGCTCGCCTATATAAGTGCTGTCATATCGATGAAAAGATGGTGGGTATCGATTCGGACTTCTTTGGTTTTTTACAGGATTTGCCGAATTGTGAAGATTTGATCGACTGTGGTATTAGTGTAGTTGAGGGGGTCTCCTTTCCTGTGGATCGGGCAAACGATGCTGAGATTCCATTCATTACTTGTCTGCCTTGAACAACTCGGTAGCCCATCAGGTCCAGAAGCTTTGTTGGCTTAAAGCGTGGATATTGCTATCTGCATTTCGTTACGGTCATGTGGACGGAAGTTTAGACTATCATCGTCTTTGTTGAATGGTACGTTCTACTTGACAGCGGTATGTTGGTCTTCGTCGCCTTTATACAGTCTACAGAAAAAGTTTTTTCATATTCTCAGCTCCAACTGTCACTCTACTACAAGTTGTACTTCTTCATCTCTACAGGTTTCTGTGAGGGTATTGTTTGCTTGAGACGTCCTTTTTACTTTTTGGTAAAACTTCAATACATTATTCATGGAGTATAATCTCTCTATTTTTGACGCAGCCGATTCGTTAGCAGAGGCTCTAGACTGCTTTGAAGCAGACATTACTGCCATCCAGGAAGTTCAATGGAATGGGCCGGGTAAAAGGAGGATGAAAAATTGTGATTGTTACAGAGAGCAGAAACAGCACTTATTCGGATGCGGATTTGTTACACACGACAGACTTAGGCAAGAGGTCATGAGCTTTAAACACGTGATCGAGCATCTTATGACAATCCACACCAAATTTAAATCTGCCGACATTAGCCCAACATGCGCTCTTCCCCACAAAAACAACACGGCACTCCCAAAGAATGTCTCTACGAGCTCCTTGACATAACATATGAGCAATGTGCTAAGTATGACGTAGAAATCGTGTTAGGCGATTTAACGCCAGGATAAGAAAAGAGGACATCTTTGGTAACGCAGTTGGTGTACATATACATAGCTTACACGACACCACGTTTGGCAACGGAATCAGGCTTATTGACTTTGCTGCGGAGCAAAACGTCACTATAGTAAGCAGACGGTTTCCTCATCTTAATATTCATAAAGGGCCATAAAGGAAAATGGTCAACCAAACTGATTACATTGCGATTGACGTAAGATATGCCTCCAGTATTCTGAACTTTCGGAGCAGCGTCAACATCGACTCGGAGCACTAGCTTGTTGTACCCAAGCTACGAATGTAGATATCCCAAGCAACACAATAAAGATTTAACGTCGAAAAGCTGTAATCACAAGAGACCGCCAGAATCTTTGCCGACCATAAGACCAAATTTGCATAAATCTAAAAAATTATGTTCTTGCGCTGAAAGCCCCTGTTTTCTTTTTAAACACTTTGGTAAAAGGTTCCACATGTGCATACATATGTCCGTATACAAACACATATTTTGTGAAAATTTTCAATTTGTCATCTTCTTTGACGTACAGTTTATCTACATTGTCGCTAACCGATAGCAGAACCATTTAAAAATGCATAAAAACTGCCTTCTGTTTATAGGCAATTTCAATCTTTCATTATATGTACATACGTTCACTAGGACTTGCACCTAAGATAGTGAAGGAAAGTCTCAGTAGGGAGCAAACGCCCCTTAAGCCAAACCACTCTGAAAGTCCTTTGTATCTTTGAAAGTGATGAAATTCGTTTTCAATTACCGTTATCTCGATGAAACTCAAACTCTACCCATCCGCTTTTCAACAGCAACACGTTATTTGTTATCCTTTGATGACAAATTTGTTATCAATGCCACTATTGATACTCCGACGTATCGCAACACTTAGTCCTCCCACCGAGCCGAGATCCAATCCATTGTAACCCATTCATCCTTCATCACAGATTTTTTTTTCTCATTTTCAATCAAAATTTCACTCATATGGGGATCCCGTTGTGCCAGAGTAGCTACCCCCTTTATAATTAAGTTATACATCTCTCATATGAGTGTGCTGTCGTCATCATTCCATTGTGTATGGATTGTCCGACAGAAAGAAAGTCACTTTAATAGAATTGCCTATCCATCCCAAAACTTTACCAATGGAATGCGATGAACATTTTTCTCTCCTTCCTCTTATTGTAAAAAAGAAAATAAATAAAATATATCAAATGTTTGGCAGGTAGAAAACATCCCCAAACCAATCTTCAAAACACCCTGCCACCGCCACCGCCACCGACAAACGAAAAAAAAAAGGAAAAACCTGAAGGACTTCACGTAAATATGCTGACATTGGATACCTTCACGTACAGGTTCCGGAGATTCTCTAGGACCGAGATCGAAATCGAAGGGACATTTATTTATCTGTGGATGGGGAGGTGGAAGTCCCGGTCTCGGTGGTGAATTCTCTGTTGTTTATCTGCGTTGTTCGGGGGCAATGTCTGCGTTTGATATTGATTACACCTTTTAGCGATTCTTTTTTTTTTTTTGCTGTAAAATTCAAGTTTTACCAGAGGGTCTTGTCGGTGGCGGGGGTGTATGGGAGTAGACCGGCTGGCGATCATCGCCCGCGCGTGACATCGAATATTTTGGTGGTATGTTTTCCTCTCCTGAGTTTGTCGTCTCTCTACTGCTTTACTGGAAGGACACAGAGCATATCTCTGGTGCGGTCGGTATTTGTTTAACCAAAGGTGTCAACGACGATACACAAGGATATTTATGCCGGACGGAATTTTTTCATTTGAATGTCCCTCGTTCTAAGAGGGGACAGGCAGGAATAGGAAATAAATATCCCCTTTCCGGTCAGTAGGTTGGGTAATGATATTTTTATTTGAACGGTCGTTGGAGTAGGTCCACTTTTTTTTCGCTATGAGAATCATAAATTATCTCTACGAGATGATGTTCAGGCTTGCTCAGCAATAACAACAAGGAAATACAATAAGGGATCAACAATTTTAAAATATTTGCATTTTTACAAATTTAGCACTTTAAATAAGGAAGCATTTTACCTCTCGGTCGTAAATCAAATACAACGAAATTCTTTAAGCGTCATTGCTGTAATCAATCCGAAGAAAATTAACCCATTCTCATTGCAAAACTGTTTTTATTGTCAAAAAAGATAAGAATTATTCCACCTATGGCTTAGAAATGTAGATGTTCAAACATAGTAAGAAATTAAAGAGGAAGTTGGTGCAAAATGGTTAAAAAATTATGGATATTCTATGGAATCGAAGTTTTGTCAGAAAAGCTTCTGAAGAAGAATTATACCAGGGATTAGAGATGTCATTACAGAGATAGAGAAGCTGTGCGGTTTAAAAGGTGCCATGACAAAGGAACCGGATCACAATATCTGAAAGCGCAACGTAGAGGAAAGACTAAAGAAAGCATACCCTATACCAAATACTAATCACGGGGCGAATTGTTTGATACGTGTTCGGGCCAATTTATTCTCACTTTTTAGAGTTGACATCAAAGCTTGTACCCTTCTGTTCTATGTACATGACCTTAACCGTTAAATTTTGACAATCCCGACCAGGTTAGTGTCGCTCTCCATTAATGCGGAAAAGACAGATCTAATAATATTTACAAGGAAGAAGAAAGATCTAGAATTTGAACCCTTGACACTTTTTGGATCGTCGGTGCAATACGCGGTTGGTTTTTTATTTCTTTCACCGCCAATAGAATATTCTTAACAGGTTATGGGCCCAGTTAAAGTATAAGAGTTTTGGCGAAATTTTTTTTTTTATCGCAAGTTTTTTTTGCACTTATATACGATTTTTGCAATTAAAACAAAATTTTATAAATCGTGCAGGTAGTTAGAGTGCTAGTATAGGGAACACACATTCATCCCGCTTATTTTCTTTGTGTCAAAATGGCGGATGCAGATCCTAAAATTGAGAAATTGGCTGGTCAGGAGCAAGGGAATTTAGATATGGAAATTTCAGGTAAAAATATTGCTTAATGCAAGTGATCTGCATAGGTATGCGAATGGGGAAGCAACTTTTCCGGTACATGTTGGAGGTACTATTACAAGTAAGGATGGAAATTTGGCTGCAACTGAAAATGCATGGAAACGTGGGGACAGCAAGGCACAAAAGATTATGGCGACGACTATGGCAACGCAATGGCTTCTGCATATAATTAATTGCACAACTGCAAGAGACATGTGGGTTAAACTGGGGGCAGTCTACCAGGAAGATTTTACATGTTCTCGATGGATCCCGCTGATGACGTAGCGACATCTGACTCTATGGTTATTACAAAGGTTTTGATGACTCTACCGGAGCTCTACAGCCACTGATGGAGGAAGCACGTTTACGTTTTAATTGGCATCAGACGTCTTATGTCTTGTCTGTCTTATCTTGACTTCTCTATCGCTTCTAGATTATTATTTAGCAAAAGATGAAGGTGTTATATGCTATATGTTATATGAAGGTGTTATAGATAAACACCTTTAAACGCTGATTACTCAAATGTTTGAAAATATCACTTAAGCCCTTTACCTTCTAAGCGCTTCAATTGTCACGAGAAAGCTTTTCAATTAAAAAAGAAAACCTTTCGGATATGGCTCTGAACTGTAGGTCCTTTCCACATGTGTGAAAAATATAACATACATAACACGAATGGACCCGAAGGCCTGGACCACACATGGTCTGATGCGAAAATAGGAGTTTTTTCTAATACCTGAGTGTATTCGATGTCTAATGCTGACCACTTCCCTTCTACATTGCTATGTCCGGGAACCCACCAGAGAGTTACATCATCTGTATTGCATATTTTATTCAGGAAGAAGAAGGCATATTAAATTTTGAAAGCTAATGAAAATTAATTCTTCGCATTTTAGCGGATTTCAAATTTAAGCTACTTGCAAGTGAACAGTCGTGCACTTTATTTTTGCTTTAAATTAGCAATTAATTCAAGATCCTTACCAGAGCGCGGTAAGAATATAAATTTAATTGTTTCTTTCCCTTTTCGTATCCCATAAACCTAAGAATCCAAAGATTTTAGAGGTTTAGTTGTCCTATTTCTCATGTATAGGTTCAACGTATGTATGTATATTTTTTTTGCAAACGTTCAAAAGATGACGAATTGGAATTATGAAGGACTCCTTGTGTGCATTTGTTTGTGTACATTTGTAGTGATTTGCATCAATCCAGTGAAAGGCAAGTTAGAAGAACCTTCATGAGCTATACACACCAATCTCATGGGATTGTTCAGTGTGTCAAGGGTTATTTATTTGTAGTGTGGGTTGAAAGTGTACCCATGTAGATATAAAGGATTTTGAGGATTGTTGCTGTCAGATTGGTTTGCATGTATTAGGTTGGTCGGTCTCTTGGTCGACGACGGTAGTTTTCCCCAGCCTTATGTAGATGAAATGAAATTTCGACTCGATTGGGGATAGAATATGTATTTCTGTGCTTGGAATCCAATGACTCTTTAGTTAGATTTATTTCCATGGTGTTGATTTCGGAGTGGAGGTTTGCAGGAAGACCGACCATTCAAGAAATGCTGTTGGGGTTTGTACTCCAAGAATTGTTTGTAATTTGCGAGAAAGACGCAAACTTGGGTGGATTTACTTGAATAGACTTAATTATCCCATATTTACATTGACGTCGGTAAATGCAATTTGATACACATTTTATTTATAAAAAAGGTGGAACTATTTCATTAAATCTTTGTAACCCTTCTATGTATTGTTGAGCATAGAGGCATGTTATTTTAAAATTTCTTTGGGACAAGTATACAGTTTTAAGCAGGCACATAAGGAACATGCGAACCTTAGAAAATACATATATCTCGAACGATTGAAAATGCAAAAAGCAAGCTACTGATAAGGTAAGGTTAGGTTAGATTGATAGGGTGTGTGATGGATATAACTCATCACGTCCACTCGAAGACCTGAAGTCGATTGTGAATACCGTTTTTGAATGTTGGTGGGAGATAAACCGTGGAAAAAACCTATCTAGATTGTGGCGTTTGGAATCAGCTGCTTTTTAAGAAGTGTAGTAGATCCTGTATCTGAACTACTGCTACCTCTGTGATGCTTGTGAAGAACTTGGATACTAGAGTGCGTAGGCGTCGTTCTTGCAGGGCGGGGCAGTGGCATAGCAGATGTAGGATCGACTCCACTTCCTCTTCGTCACCGCAGCTTCTGCATAAATCGTTGGACTCTGCGTTCCATTTGGTGAGCATAGCACCGATGGCGCAGTGTCCTGTGATTACTCCCGTTAAGGGAGGCTCTTTGTTTTTGTTTTATTTAATTTCGGCCATAATGTACGAGAGGTGGCACAGTCCTCTCTGGAGGAGTTAGCCGCTTTCTCTATTATGGCGTCATTGATATTATGCAATCTACCAATCAGTGGCAGTATGGATGTGTCAGCTACACTGATGTTCATTACTGTCCCCCTTCTTGCCAAGGCGTCGGTTTTTTCATAACCTTCTATATTACTATGTCCATGTATGTAATAGAAGCAAATTTATTCCTACGGACATTCTTACTTGTATAAGACAAGTATTGGTTTCGTGAAAACCTTCGATCACGACATTTTGATCAAACTTCTTCTTACGTAGAAACTCGAAGAAGTGGGTCATTCAATATTGTACATATGTAAATAGGTTCGTTCGACTTAAGCCTAGAAATTGCCATAGTAAGTTTTGGTTCCCTTTATTTAAGTGATAATTTGCCGAATCTGTCTGAATTTCAAATCTGCGAATTATGGCAAGGAAGGGGTGCGTTCCAGTGGTGTACTTTAATTGCTATTGCTTCAGAACAAAACTTGGATCGAAATAAGAGTTTTTAATCAGCAAAAGTAAGGTTCCTAAAAGGAGCTTAAATCATCAGATTTTTTCGTCAATTTGTCAGCTGCTTATGATACTGTGTGGAAGGTTGGCTCAAGGGCATCAAATGTACGTACTAAAGTTTCAGGTATTTGAAAACACATGTGTTTCAATCGTCTGTATCAAGTTTTTCCGAACGAAGCTTCCAGTAAGCCCAGGGAAATTCAACATTGACTTATCTTATGGGACACCAACTTATGTATTAATGCTCGAGACTGAAATAGAGGACAAAAACATATATATATGTATGTACACACTGGATTTGCACCTTAAAATATTGTTTGGTTATGGTACCCAACGATTACCCCACAAACTGTCGAAAAAAGTTGTAGCAAAAACATTTTTTGGGTAAATAAACTCAATCAACTAGGAGAAGAATGCAATTCTTTCGATGGTAGTGGTGTGATGAGGATTTGAGCCAGAATGCATGGGAACGAACCCTTTACCCTTTTTACCCTTTTAACAACTTTATTTCACAAAAACTTTTAACAATGATAGATTTTCCGCGAAGCCATATTGGCTTTTCTGCAGAAGGTTGCATCTCAATTGAAATATTATTTTCAAAAGTGAGCTTATAGTTCAATTTACTTTACAATACAAATAAGTTTTAAGTGATTAGCATTTAGATATTTAATTCTCTGTTATTTCACTAAAAAAGAAAACTATTTAATAAATTTAAGACAAGGGGAAATCTTTGATAAGCTTTTCTGTTTTTTTAAAATTAACAATATTTTTCATGTTATGCGGAAGTTCATTGAAAATTGAAGGAACTCTATATTGAAGTTGGTTTCTGCCATATGTGTTGTATGGTATTGGTGTTTGCAACATACCATGGGCCCGTCTTCTGGTGTTATGGTCGTGGTTGATGTTCTTCTTGAAACGTATGTCGTCGTAGTATTCCAATAATACCGTCATCTTAAAAATTGCCTGGACTTTAAGGACTTTAAGAGGTCTTCCTTCAGATACGACGCCTATTTGTTTCAGAGCTGAATTTTGAAGCCTTTGTAGTTTTTTCAGATGAGTTGTGCTTGCGTTACCCCATGCGAGAATTCTATATCTCAACTTCGATTCAACCAGAGCATGGTACACTTGTTTTAATACCTGTGGAGTAGAATAAGTTTTTTAATAAGTAAGCCCAAAGAGCGCCCTCTTGAGATCCACACGTAAGTTGTCGATGTGCTTTTCCCAGATAAAGTGACTGTCGATGGTAACTCCCAGATATTTGAAGCTTTCAACAATATCTATTATTTGACATGTATTTGAAGTTGGACAGACATTATTCTTAAGATGTATTCTGTGCTGAGTGACTGCTAGATGTGGACCCCGAATGTGCATCATTTTAGTTTTGGTTGCATTAATTATGAGTCCATTATCTTGGCACCATTTCACTGCTTCGTTGAATTCCTCTTGCATAATTCTCGTAGCCACGTCCAGAGATCTGTGTCGAACGACTATAGCTGTGTCATCTGCATAGGCGAATGGAATGCTGTTCTTAAAGACTCAGAGCAATTCATTTGTATACAGAATGAAGAGTATTCGGCCAAGTTTGGAACCCTGTGGGACTCCATATTGTATCCTATTTTCATCGCTGTAAGCATCCTTAATTCTCACTCGAAAATGTCTGCAGTTAAGGTAGTCGCTGATCCAATCTGCAAGGACTCCTCTGACCACAATTCGTCATAAAGCATCTTCTAGTTTTTTATGGTTTAGTGTGTCGAAGGCTTTACTAAAATCCATAAATAGTACTAATACATGGTGGTTTTTGTTAAGGCTTTCGTTTACACAGTTTGTGAATTCTCCCAAAAGTTTTCCAGTGCTTTTATTTTCTTGGAAACCATACTGCTTAGTGTTTTTCAATGAAGGGCAGTAGTCGTTTTGTTATAACCTCTTCCATACATTTTTCAATTACTGGTATATTGGTCTGTATTTGTTGATATCGCTTTTAATCCCGCTTTTGTATGTGGGTCGAGCAACTGCTGTTTTTAGCTCTTGGGGGATCTTAGCTTGATGCAGACTCGGGTTAATAATTTTAGATATTATAGGAGCAAATATATCAGCGTGTGTTTTTATATCAACCGCTCTGATGCCTTCGATGCCTGGAGACTTATTTACTCCCATAGAATGTATAATGTTTTCTACCTCAGTTGGGTTTTTATTTTCAATAAATATAGAGTTGAGCGTTCTAGTACTGCAGTGACTAGTTGTAATGGCATCGCAGTTATGAATAATGCGAAGGGTGTTTTCCGAATAATTGTTCGCATATTCGTTTGAAAGGGTCGATAAACATGTTTTCGATGGAAAATTTTTTACGATGCTATCATCTACACTTAGCTTTTTTCTTCCCATTATTTCGTTTATTAAGCACCATGTCTTACGTGGATCACCTCGTGTTTGGTTGAATTTGTTCACATAATGGTTAGCTTTTTGCATTGTGATTTTTTTATTCAATCTATTACGGTAACTCTTGTAATCGCAACAAAATACAGTAGAAATGTATTTAATCTTTATTTGCTGTGGAATACAAATGATTTAAAAACTTCTTAGGTTTATGCTCAGTACTTAAAAGATTCAGACTCCAGTGCTTTGGCAAGAATCATATAGCGGGGGAAGAATAATACAAATACTTATTGGAGAAAACAATCAATGACAAAATCTCATAAGATATGTTAAGGAAGCGATAAGGTATAGAAAAGAACTAGTTGATGAATTTAATTATTGCTTTTTCTACTACCGTTTTAATAAATTAAAACCACAGACAGACGATATAATTGTCAACAACAATTAACTAAATATGTAACTAACTATCGCAGGGATCAGTATTGGCTCTATTACTTTTTAGACCCTGCATCCCCGATTTGAATAAGTACCACATATAGGAACTTTGGGTATGTCGATGATATGTGTCTCGGCATGCAGGGGAAGGATATAAAGTCCTCGGGGGCAAACCTCTCTGCTGATTTAAAAACTCTCGAAGATTATGTCCGAGAATGAGTAAAACCGAATCAGCTTGTTTTCACTCTACCAGTCACCTGGTCAACAATCGGCTCAAAGTGTACCTTAACGAAGTGGAAATTAATTACTATGCTCACGCTAGGTATTTGAGGTTTACGTTTGAACGCACTCTGACATTCAACAAACATGTGTGAAAAATTGAAGAACATAGAGATGATCAAGAAGCTTTTCGGTTCATCATGGGGTGCATCTATAACCATACTTAGCTTGGCATAGTCTACTCGTCTCAAGCTCGAGACTTCTTGCCCAAGCCTGCCGCGTATAATAAGTCCGCACCCAAATAAGCACTGCTTCTACTCTCTGTAGCAATCACCGTAGTCAAATGTCACAGTTTTTCATGCCCTCTTTACTGGCATATGGGGTGGGCATTTTCAGAGGGGCAGTTATGGCTACTTTATAGCAATTTAGTGCCTTCGCTAATTGTTAAAATGCACGCGGCCTGCTCAGGGTTTGCTGACTCCATTTAAGGAATTCCTCTGTTGCTGTCCGGTTATGACTAGCGCCTTGGTGGGGACATCCCTTGTTGTAGAGTAAGTTACGACATACAACTTCACTTCGACCAGTTTCCCTTGGGTGCCAGTTCCTCAAAAACAATGTCTGCAATCCTATAGCATTCGGTTTCATTGAAGTAGCCACACAAGCCACCCTTCCTCGACAAAGCTTGCCCTATGTGGAGAGTTCCACCATATACTAAACATCAAATATGCCCTACCTACTTATATATATTTCAATAGTCTAAAATCTATAAAGTTGCATCAATGGGGTATTTAATTGCAAATTTATGTCGTCCTCGTGAAATGACCACATCAAAGTCTACTGCCGCCAAAATGTCCGAAATAAATTCTTCGTCTCTACGAAAAACTCATCAACAAAACAAACATTACCTCGCTCAATGTCATAAGCATAAATCCTTCGAATCACCTCACCTAAGAAAGTACTTACCACGTATTAAAATGTTCTCAGGAAATAGGCGAAAAAAAAAAAAATGGAAATAACAACCGCAAGAGCCCTTCCTTGAGAGCCATTTGAATAATTTTTTTCCCTGCCATCCTCCTGCCTCCACCTTCACCTCCAAACGTAACTAATTGCAATTAGAGATTAGAACAGAGATTATGGGAACTTTCATGTTATTTTCTATGGCACAATGATTAACGTCGGCAGGATATACGCGGTATGGTAGTATGCTCATAAACTCCGCTCCTTCCACACGGATGACCTTCACTAATGACTTCACGAAAGGACTTGCGACGACTATGTCGATGTAGACCAACGACTAACGAAAAAATGACCCTGATAAAAGTCATCTCATGTACTAGAATAACTTACAGCTTGGATTCAGAGAGGGGATGAGCAGGACGTCCCTTCTATTTGGAGCACCACGCATAGGAGGCTTACGTGAACCGAATTCGATACAACAAACCAACCAAAACTATCCCCAAAAGAAATCCCATAAAAATGGACGCAAATATGAAATCTATACCCATGAACGACGTTCTTGTAATTTATGCTATAGTACATAGAAGGAGTCTCCTTCGAACTTTGTCAAGTAACCACTAAAGCACTAAAGTTCACCCAACACGAAACAAAAACAACAAAAATAACCGCTTTGGTGGCAGGCAGCTTCTTTTACCGAAAATTAATTGAGATTAAGTGAAAGTCAATTATGAGAGATGCGAAAGAGTCCTTCCTCTTGTGCTCGTCAGGATGCACCATTTCATATTCATGAGGTTTTGAACTGTACCGTCGTCGCACTGCTAAGACAATATTTAAAATTAAATTTTTTCCGAGCCTGCTAATGGGCTCACATCACGTTCGGCCAAGTATGATCTTAGGGCTTGTCCTAGCAGTGCTCCCCAAAGACATAATAAGGTCGATTTGGCCAAGTTATGGACTACGACCACTGGCGATTGTCGGTGGGGTGGAGCTAGAGTATCAAAGTAGATGCAGAGCTTCGACCTAGTTCCATTTTCTTTTAGCTGGCCTGCCTGGCAGGATGTCATCATTTGAATAATTAAAATTTTTTTCAATTTGCATGATTTTCTCATATACGCAAAACTTTCGCCGTTGTCCTAGCTGACAAAAGCCGTAGATATGGGGTGGAGGGAGGATTGGGAATGGCGCAGTTCCTCAAGACTGTTCGCAAAGGCATGGCTTTCGAAATTGCTGGGGAGTAGTGAAAGCACTTAATCACAATAAAGCCGAAGGAGATGTAAATGGTATGCACATAGATGTTGACGCAAAACGAGTGTATGGTCACAGTGTGAGACAAAAGTTTATGGACGCTTAAATACACGAATACCGAGCCATACGCAGTGTACACAAAATATTTATTCAGAAGTGTTGAACATGTAAAAGTTGGCTTAAAAAAGCTTTTCTTCTACCTCAAGCAAGCGCTGTGGCTCGGACATTAGTACCGCGGACTATTAAACGAAAGGTTAGGTTCTGTATTTAAATGTCAGAATACACCAACAAGTTTTTCATCGTCCCACCTCTTGGAAACATCCGATAGTCATACCTGTCATGAGATGCTTCTGAGTTGTTAAACCTGTCATGAGAAGTAGTACTTCTCGAACTTGGTATTAAAATACAGGTCCTTTCCATTATTGTGCAAAATATAAAACACCCAACTCGTAAAATACATAAAATAGCGATTATTTTCCCTTCCCTGGAAAGCTCATCTCGCTTATCACGAAAAATCTTTAAAAAATATAATACTTACATAATTTTCACTTCTTTCGAAAACCGCAAGCGAAGTTTTCTTGAGTTTGAAGAAGTGGAACAGAACATTGAAATTTAAATACTTTTGAAACTCCGTGTCAAGAAAATTGTATGCATGTCCAGATGTACGATCATAACAGTGAAAAATTTCCAAGAATTTAAATTAATCTAAGTTTTCGTGAGCTAAAGCTAAATGAGATCATAAAAGAACTGTGCGTGGGTATAGCAATATTGCAGGTTGGGAAAATGCGCGTCGATTATTATTATTATTATAAGTTTCTGCCAAAGTAAAAAAAAAAAAAACTTTTTCATTTGTGTTCAAGGTTTTAATAATGTTAATTTATACGCCCGCTTGGATTTTTGCTCATCGTGAGAGGGTACTTAGCAATTATTTTCGATTGAAGGTATACCACTGGTAAAAAGTACTGGTTTCATAATACATATTGTAGAATCCTGTGGGACGCGGGTTTTAGATTTGAGAGTTTCCAATATCCTGCCATTAGAGAATGCAGTATGTAAATGATTCCTAAAAAAGCTCGTTATTAGCTTTATTGCGGTTACATCGAAGGTAAAGTAGTATTGTTCAGCTTAAGCGCTAATGATGCAGCAGATCCTTGTGGCAAGCTTTTACAGCAAACCTCTCAAAATACAACTGGTACAACTTGGATTTATATTTGCTAATGAAAATTTTTTATCCATTCGCAGAGTTGTTGTGTTTACCCAGAATAGATACTATGAAGTTCCGGCTGCAGTTATTAAGAACTGTGGTTGGTAATAGTGGGCAAAATGTCACATCATCATCACGTTGTGGAGTCCGCTGGATAGATATCTGATACTGAACTAACGATTAGTGTATTCTGAGCCCGATTAAACATGTGTACATGAACACTTGGACCTGGGCAGGCACATGTATGTACATACATACATGTATGTAAGTGAAATTGCATTAAATCTGACGAGTCATCTTTTATTGACCTATTTCCTGAACTTCATTTCAGAAGTTTAGCAAAAAACCATTCGAACTAGGACGTGTGACGGAAGGATTCGCTTGACGGGGATAACGGTGGCGTAACGCACAAATTTGGTCTCTTTGACAAGTCAATTCTAATTTAGGAAATAAATAGAGATGTGTCTGTCCACTCCTTGGAAAAATATTGGACATGGATCTTAGCCTGTGCCCATCCGTTTAAATTCCAATTGGTGTTGGAGTGAAAACTATATGACTATAATTTGCAAGGTTCTTTCGCTGATTGAGTTCTAAAGCAGTTGCTAGCTTATCCTGTATGTCAGCATAATTTGAAGAGAATGGTGTTGTATGTAAAAAAAAAAATCGCCAAAAATACGCGTTCATATCGAAAAGTATTGTGTTATTCCTTTTATGTATACTATTCTGTGTAACAAAGTGGTTTGATAAATCAATCTTCAAAGTTGAATGAAGGTCTTTACCTTGACTCCAGGCACCTTCTTGACAGTTGTTGACATACCCTTAATATAGCGACGAAGACTTAACGGAAAGCGGAGTTTATTAAAATGATCACTATGCACATACCCACTGTTGATCAGCTCAAAGCTGTTTGTAATCGCTTCTTTACTCAATTGCAAAATTAAATACATCTACCGGGAATTGACTACATAGCCCACAGTGGGTAACTGTCATGTAAAAGCATAACTACAGTACAGAAACAATCCTCGCTCGCAACGCGTTGTTCTGAGGTGGAGTAGAGATTCACGATAAACACATTGTCAGGAACTCGAGCTCGAGTAGGGTTTCCAAATAAAAAATCATAAATACGCAACTAAAATCCTTCTCGATGTCAACAAGATGATTGCCGCTGACTCGTAGTATTCACAATACGCTTCAAGGACACGTGGTTCCAACAGAATCATACAGCGACCGAAGCCATCGATTTACTGATATCTCAATTTGGCGATAAGTTGATTTCGAGAAATATACTTGTCAACTAATTTCAAGGTCATCCGATTTAACACCTCTCGATTATTACTTTGAGGACATGAAGTCAATGGTATATAATTACTGATAATGCTAGTTGAAGCGTGTCATTTCTGGCATACGACCGGCATTGCTAAATAAAATGAGATACTTTACCGTGCTAAAAATCCTCCCTAAGTTTACCTTTCTTTTTCAGATCGGTTTCCTTGCTTATTTTGTAAAGCATTTGAAAACAAAAATCAACGTCTCTACCTATATACGTTCGACGTACACGTATTAGTCGCAACTGTCTAATAACTTCTCATCTTAACTGTCATCCCCTTAACCATCTGTATCTCTAACTTTCGGTCGATGTTGAGTATCTTAGAAATTTTATTATACGTATAATTTATATAAGTATATTGTAGTAGTGGGTGCTTTGAGCAGACATGCTCTCTTTAGCTGGTGGTTCTGGTTGTTTAGTCAAAGGCCGAAGGCACTTGCAAAATTTTCATGGAATGAACACCTCGGTTTGTGAAATTGGAAAACTTGATATTCGGGTGCGGGGGCTTTGATGGTGACTCGTTTCTCTTCAAAAGTAACAGAAACTTAAACAGCCGCAAACCAGTGATGATACCGCTAAATTGTGACCGCCACTAAATATCGACGCTGATAAAGAAACGCTGGCACTGGCATTTACGAATTGGTCTTCACAATTCCGATGAAGCCGGGTTGGCTAATAATTATTCTCTGTCACTGTTGGACGTTGTCGTCGGTTGCTTTTGTATTCATCATCGTGTATTCTTCATCCTACGATGTTGAAGTACAAAAGCATCGTCGCCTGCCGTGATGATTAAGGAAGATGGATTGGTATTGATCCGATTTTCAAAAGGGCTGATAACCATATGTGTACGGTTTTAGAATAGGGGGGAAATTTAATTTGTTTTGAAGATTGGTCCCGTGTTATTTGTCATTTGACAGTGTATGACTAAGACATCGAGGTCACAACCTTTCATCTCAGTGATCTGCCACAGTTCGTGACAAGGGATTTCTGTGTGCAATTGTCATTTCTTGTTGAATAAAGGAAGATTAAATGGTAATCGTTTCTTTGTCTTACGATGTTTTAAATTCAGAAAGGTTGCAGTTAGCCTCTGGGATAAAGGAGATTGTAATAAGGAGTTGTCTTTTAAAGAGACATTTTGAATACCAACACACAAATTTTCAAAGACATCGTTCTGATTTGGGAAATTCAGGAAAAGGTGCACATAACATTTATGGTAAGGTGCTTTGGTTCATGGTACTTTGTACTTTCTTGTGAGTAATATCAATCCTGCTTGTTTACAACCCATCACAAAAAAAAAAAAGATGATGAAAATAAGTTATTAGTGGCCATAGGAAGAATCTTAAGGACAAGGTACAACGCCGAAAGGCTGTAATCCCAAGAGCCCGCCAAACGTTGGTACTACTAATTCGGTTGAAAAATTGACAGCTACAATATGTGATGTCAAGCCTCCGTGGTAATGTATGAAATTTGTAAAATGGTCGAAATGCAGCCTCTTTAGCAGTATACGGATATTCATAAAAAAATATTTATGAAAGTGCGAGAGGTGGGACCGTAAAAAAACTTCGAGCGTTGAACCTCTCGCCCAGCGATCCAATGCACTAACCACTTGTGTCACGGCACCCACGTGTTTATCGATAACAAAAGCTATCCACATGCTCGCCCAATGCACAGAATTGAAAGAATTGCTTCTGATGCCCAAAGTATGCGTGAACATGAAAGATCCTAATTCTGTGGCCATTCACTTTGTTGCCGCTTCTCTGAGTGGGCTCTAAACAGGAAATGATTTGGATTTGGGCAGGCTTTCATTTCAATAGGGTGATGCAAGGTACCACACCAGTCCGCAAAAGCACTGAATTCGGTAACGGTGTTATCCGCCGCTCAGTTGCGTATTGACCACTTTGTGTATTTTTTTAGGAGAATTGGGATGCTGCCAAAGCAGCCACGGCAGTTAAAAATTGAATGTAATACCTATGAGAAGTAGCGACATGCATGGATATGTACATACATACATATGTATGTATATGTAATGCTCGAAACATCGACCCGCAACACTTCCTTTCTATGAGTCATTTAAATCACTGTCAATCTCTCCAGATCTCTCGTTCCTCTTTGTTCTTGTTTCCTCGAATCAATGCTGGCAATTTTAATATGTATATTTATGTATGTATATAGGTAGATACATGCACATATGCGTATCCCTTCTGCTAGCAAGTTTTTCCTTCAAGCGTTTCTTACTTTAAACTTAGAACATAACAATTTCGGATATTGTCTCCTACATTTAAGACGGATTTTCTCCCAGAGGTGATGTGCTTTCACAATCGCTGATCCGCTGATCGCTTCAGTCACCATATACATTTATAGGTCACCCTGTAAATTTTTCTGATATGTACATACATACATATGTATGTGTACCAAGGGGCGTTTATTATTCCGCGGAGAACTTTGTTTTGGAATGTTTTTTTGTTTTGATATTTGATTTCTTCATACAGTCCCATACTTGGATACCGTACGTCCAAACAGGCTTTAATACTTGCTTATATAGGAAGATTTTATTCACCGATATACATCTGTGGCAACAAGGAAAACCAGCACAAGTCTACTTATGTCAAAATTGATTTATCATTCAATCGGGGGCTCCATACTCCATGGAGAATTTTTTCTGTAAACTCATGACAAACTTTTAAAAGACTCTCCTGAAAATTTGTAAAAAACGACTTGTGCTGTTTTTCCTTGTTGTCACAGACATATACATATGTACCTGGTATGCCACAGATAAAGGGTTGGTCCTAAGACACTTGTAGAACACTTGTTTCAATTGCTTAGGTCCACATATTCTCGATGTATCGAACTCGAAAAGATTTCAGTATTTCTAGGTCCCTATGCAGATCATACCAAAAGGCCATAATAACCCTTGTCAAAGTCTTAAGAAAGTTCCTTGGAATCATACTCGACAATAGGCTGCTCTTCAACGCTAACGTCGAGTATTCCAGTAAAAGGCATCGCTGATGCATACATCACTCTCTCGAATGCTCCAGAACATCGGAGGGCCTGGCCCGCAGGATTCTGTTGTTCAGAGTGGTCAGTGGTTCTCCTCTACGTCGGCAGCGCTGTGGCGTACCAGGTGGGACAGCTCCACAAAAGGCAGGTGGACCCACATGCTCATTCCCACCGTAGAATCATGGACAAAGACAGCGAGAGGGAACTCTAATTACCACCTCAAACAGTTCTTGTCAGGCCACGGTAGCTATCGGAAATGCCTTCATAGATTTGGATACAATAGGTCGCCCTATGTCCAGATTGTCCAAATGAGGAGCAGGATGCAAAGCATGCAGTGTTTTACTGCAGACGATTTGCAGAAGACAGAGCAAACCTGCAAAGTCCAGAGTACCTTGTAAGTGACATTTCGAGTTTGGAGGGCAAGTGGACGGAGATCTGTTCATTCAGAGTTTTTATGCAAAACGCGCTGCGCAGAGCAGAAGCCCTAAGAGGGGTCTTGGAGGCGAACTTGGCGACTAGAGAATAATTGCTAAGCAACCTCGCGAAGTAATACCTAACGCGGGAAGAGTGGTTGACGAGTGCAGAGGTGTGGTTTAGTACGTAGGCGCGAGGAACAGCAGAATAACCCGTGAATCATGCATATCAGTAGCACGGGCTACTGGTATCTATAAAGATTCCACATCCATTGGCGGAAACCATACAAAAAATATATGCTACATATATGTATGTGTACGTACTTTCGACCAAGTCGTGTAAACCAAATAAATATATTCTGTCTGTCAAACCTCTCGTCATAACGAGACATGACAAAGGCCTACGTTTTCTTAATACGTTGTGATTTCTGTCCTTTTGAGATAAATACAAATCCAGATTAAAGGCTTCCTTTATTGTGTTCTCTAATCAGACTGTCCTCGACCTCAGGGGCGCAATTAGAATATTTCCGAGCACATCCACCATCCACCAAACTCTATTAATGAAAAAAAAATTAAATATTCAATTCCATAATTTCATTTTAATTACCCAACAGGTTTTCAGCGCACTCCAAACTAGTGGCTGGGCGTATCTTTTCCACTTTAATTTTAAAATCTATTCATTCATTCGTCCTACACGTCTCTTCCCTTATTCCATCACTGTAGTGCAAACAAAATTTAATTAGCTCTGTTCATGGAATTATTGTTGTTTTAATCCCAACCAGCAATGGCCGGGGAAAAAATAAAGCAAAAAATAATTTATTCCCATGGCATACTAGCCCCGTGCCGGATGGATTGCCGCGACTTGAATGACCTACAGCCTACCAACCCGCCGTCCATTAAAATTATAATAATCAATCATTTTTCAATTATCAATAAGCAATTCGGTGTAAAAATTCTCACCTCAACGGTGAACACAGCGGCGGTACTACTACCCTCTCTGGAAATCAAATTATAATCGAATCGAGGAATTTCCCAGAACAACAACAACAAGAGAAGAAGTAACAATGGCATTCTAGCAGAAAATCGTTCCGCCCAATGAATCAAAAAATCCATCCGGTGTTTTACTATGAAACCCCACTTCGCTATCATCATCGCCACCAGTAGCAGCGTCATCGTCACCTTCAGTGTTTCCCTGCTCTTGCTTCGGGCCTATGCCACTAGCTATCGACGAATACCTGAAAATCTTCTCCAACCAAAAAAAAAAACAGAAAAATCCGAACAGAAATTACAGGATAGGAATTTTTAATACGAAAATTTGTTGCGACTGTGCTGTCGTTGTTGTTGTAATAAGTTTAAAACTCTGGGTATCACGATTTTCGTTGGCGCAGTTCTGCTATAGGTATATTCCTTGGAAGTACCTTTGAAAGTTTTGAAAATTGAGAAGGATTTTCTTACTCGATGGAGTGGATGTGTACATGAACATGAGAGTGGGGGACACTGATTCCATAGATAAAAAAAAAATCATCCGTACGTTATGAACAACGATACTTTATGGCGGTCATGTGCCCAGAGAGAGAAAGGATAATGGAGCAGGAAAGGATGAGTAGAAGATTGGGGTGGTTGATGGTGGTGAAAAAACAAGAAAAGGAAATACAATGCTCCAGCAACCCCAGCCACACCAACGAAACGATGGCCTTAACCGGAAAGATTTAAACCTTCTGTGGTTGTGCTGGATAGTAGACATCAGTGAACTGTTCAACGGTATGAAGGGTAGTTATGGAGTAGGTCTGTGGGACCAATGTCTGTTGGAAGCGGATCATTTTAAAAGGAGGAAGTAATACTTCTACATATATACATAAGTATGTACTATTCTGCCATTAGAAAACTAAAAAAAAACACGTATATGTTTTACTGAGAAATGTATCTACAGCTGCTCAATAGTGTTGATTGGGCTTTGAACGGTTAAAATGGAAACGAAAGTAGCAATAAAGAATAACAGGGACATAAAGTTCTACCAATTAAGCTGCATTTTTAACGACTTTGTCGAAAACTCTGAACAACGAACTTTCTAGGCTGTGAATAAATGAAAGAGCTTGCTATGGACTAGATAGTGCATTTTCCCAATTTATGACTAAGAACTGAGAAAAAATTTCCCTTCGAGCTAGTATGACAAGTTTTATCTAAGACGGGTGATGTAAATGGATTTTAAAAATTTGGAACAAAGTACTATTTTTCAACATTTTTTTTACTTTTTTAAATTAAATATTTCGGTTGGATGATCCCACAACTTTTAAATTGTAAGGATACGAAGGGAGTTCCACAGTCTTAATGTGAGGTACTAGCGCGCGTTTCGTAGCCCATTTTCTTCAAGGAGGAACTGTGTTCGTTCGTAGACAAAATAGGAGTCCTAAGCCCGGAGAAGTTCCCGAGACATGAGCCGCGAACAGGCATCTGTTGATGAACAACTACACCGATGTTGCAGAGAATTTTGAGAAGCGATTACATATACAAGTCGGTTAGTATTGTCCCGCACACAACTTGAAAAACAAAATCAAGATCGCTATGTTTTTAAGAAATTTAATATGTTGGGCGAAGGTCATTTTCACCTTCAATACGATGGCGCTACAGCCCATACAGATAAGGATATGATGACTATTCTTCGAGAAATGTTCTTGGCTAAAGAAAAACGTGATATCTGTTAGGGATACCCGCATATTTTCGGATAGACAAGCAGCAATCAAATCCTTGGAATCGGTTTCCCTAAATGTATTAACATCTGTCGACTGCCGATCGTGTCTTATAGAAATAGCGGAGCAGTTAAATATTCACCTTTGTTGGGTTCCAAAGCATAGGGATTTTCCGGGGAGTTGTAACGGCTAAAATTGGCTAATTTCAGGTACAGCTCTGACGAGGTTATTATTTGATGATGGGTGTTATTATTTATGGCAGGATCTTATAGCAAATGCTTAAGAGGACTGCATGGCTGTAGCTATCAGCTCACGTAGCCAACGAATCTTGTGTAGTTATTAAGCGTCGGACGAATCCAACGGATATTGGAGTCAAGTTCCGAGGCAAAATCTTGCGAATATCACCAAAAACATTTAATTTAATTTAACGCATTTAAGTAATCACTGCCATAAATACATATGTTCATGCTGTTCTCATTGTTTTGACGTAGTCATCAGTTCCTGTAAAGGGGCATATTTTATATCATAACCTTTTAAGTGACACATCTACAGAAGCCATCAAGGCCTTATGTATAGTGTCAATCTTCCTCGGTAAAAATTGGACCGCTTGAACGACTCTTGAAATACTTGAAATATTGCAGAAACTGAGGAAAATTTTAAAAACAATTTTTGGTGGAAATGAAACCTCTTTAGCAGCTGTTATAATGGCATTCACAAGGAAAGTTCGTGAAACTGTAATGCTTAAGGATACCAAAAGAAATCGACGAGCTTATCCATAAATACTTGGAAAGAATACTAACTTTAAAAAATTATAATTAGTGAAAAAGTTTAGACTAGGACATGTGCGTGTGGACAAAAGTTATGTGAAAAAGGTATAGCTTGAAACTTTAAAATATAAAGACAAATATAAATACATATTGACTTCATTAATTAATATTTCGTTGGATATTCGTTATATTGAAGGACCGCATGGCATCGGTGAGACATGGATTCAATTAATTTGTTCATTGTATCCATTAGGATGTTCTATTAAAGCTACAAAAAGAGAGGCCTTGCGTCTGAATTTTGCTATCTACAATTTCCCATAGATTCTCTATGGGATTGAGATCGGGTGATTGCACTGGTCATTCCAGAACACACACTCCGTTCACATTTAACCACTGAGACAAGAGTCTAAACTTGTGTTTGGGGTAATTGTTATTTTGGAATATCCAGAGCAAGGGCATGTTTTCATCCGCGTGTGGATACATACCCTTGACCATTTAAAATATCCGTAATTTGGTGGATAGGCCCAATTCCCTTTCGGTGAAACAACCCCACACCAGGACATTTCCACTACTGTATTTTACTGTCTCCTGACAATATTTTGTGTCTAGGCATTTTCCATTTGATCTTCTAGCGTGCGCTCTTCCATCTGATCCCTTGATGTCATATTTGAATTTATCTGACCATAGCATTGTTCTCTATTTCTGTATCGACCAGTTAATATGCTCTTTCGCAAACTTTAAGTGCGCTATCCTATTTTTCTTCGATATCAATGGTTTCCTTGCAGCCCTAAAATACTTAGTAGGTTTGCTTGCATTTCTTGGATGAATGTGGAGTCCCAAGTCATTAACAACTTTCCGTGAAGATGTTCCAAGATATTCTTTGAACTCCCGCATTATAAGATGATCCTGTCTTGCAGCTGTTTTTCGGGGTCTACCGCCAAGATTACGTGTTTGTATTGTCCCCTTCTGTTGATATCGTTTTATTAAATGAGAAACAACTGATTTCTCCATGGAATATTTAGAACAAATATCTTTTGTTTTGTTTCACTAAGGAAATCTGGAATAATTTTATTTTTAAGTTCATTTCCAAACTTGTATCTGGCCATTGTCCTTAAGAAAAATCTTCAAATTTAAATTTCAATCCTTTTTGCTATCACTTCACAATGGGTAATGAATAAAATTAATGATAGTTGCAGGAAACAGCAAATATTGTTTAACTAACAGTACCCCGATGTTCAAGTTTAATCGGAGTGGCTTTAGTTTTGTCAAGTCGCATTTTACGAATGCATTTGTTTTTTAATTAATTTGGATATGTGAAATATTTTAATATAAATAAAAAGTCTATATTTTTTAATATATAATATTTGAAGTGATATTATGACGAATAACTTTTCATCGTATTTCTTTTAGTAAGCAAAGGTAATGCGGTAGAATATTAAAATTTGCTTAAGGTTTGTCACACACGGTATAACATGTTTTCTGTCCATATGATGGTCCTTGCAGCAGTGAGTAGTGTAGTGAAGGTCATGCTATACTTCCCAACTTTTATTCACAATGTTTTGAAGTGCCGGATACATTGAGATGCTAGAGGCAGTTGTTAAGCCCCGGTTCGAATGACGATCAATTTCGGTCAGTTTACTTTGTGAAGGATGCAATTGAACATAAAACCAACAAATATTTCCAGAAGTCTATCCAAAATCTTAAGAAACAAGCACCATTTAATTCAGACATGATTCCGGTCACGAACTGGGGCTATTATTAAGGTGGTTTTATTGAATTGAACACACGTACATATGTACATAATAAATATTTTTTTTGTATACATAATTGTGGACACCAATGTTGATTCCTTTTAGAGAGTTTTTCCGCTACTGCCAGGTTCCGAGAAAGAGCATCTTTGTTTTGAGCACTTTTCTTCCTCTCTTGTTTGGTTTTACCAAAAACTTTCAAAAGGCTTAAAATGCAGTCTCCATTGAAGGTAATGAACACTTGTGACTAACCGCGTAGAGGAAGAGAAGAAGTTGAAAGAGACAGATTGGTTTTAAGAATCTATAAACGCATGAGTCTTCTTACATAAATGCACATATCCAGCTTCCGTTGTAAAGGAATGCTAACTGTTCAATAGTTCTGTTGCGATCAAGGGAAGGAATTTAAATGCAAACATCCTGCTAAATGCAGGATGCACACTTTTGTGTGCTGGTTGTAGAAGCGCCCTTCCAAACATGATATATTCAAGTTTCGGAAGAATATTATCTGAATGAATTGTATCGAAGCTTGTTAGAGTAAAAAAATTGTTTACATCTTTTCAAAAAGTATAGCCCTCTATTTCTATCATTGGCTATGACGAGCAGCAGTAAACGCGAAGTGAATGGGCATCTGCTGGTGCATAAATTTTTTTTTGATTTGTATCCAACAGACGCTTTAGGTATTCCAACGAAGGCTAGCATATCCCCGATTAGTTCAAAATATTTCAATGAATTCGCGAAAGAACATCTGATTTTCGGAAAATCAGTACCGAGATAAAAAAAATCGTTCAGCGAACAGCGACAAAAAAGATTGTTCACCTAACATCCTCTCATTCCACATTGCATCCTGACGGTGACTCTTCCGACCTTCACGGGTAGTGGTTACTAAGGCCAAGGCCCGGATTGAAGAGAACTAGCGACTCTTCCAGAATAAGAAGGATATTGTCTTAATCTCCATATCAAAAAAACTAGATGATAATTGAACTTAGAGTTGTTGGCAGACACTACAACTTCTATTAGATATTTTCTTTCCGGATAATATAACCAAGATTGCTTACTCTACATTAAGCCATAATAACCTATATTCTTTCCTGCCATTAGAAATCGTCTTTTCTCAAGGAATATTTTCGAAACTGAACAGTTTTATTCTCCTTCAAATACCTAATACTTGATGGCATAGCCTCAGTTGAGTTTCAGTAGCTGACATACGTACTTTGGACGTGATACCACTCTATCGTAAAGGGCTGTTCATTTCTAAATTACATTCTTATATTTACCAAAATCTAGAAATGCAACTATAATTCCTATCAGAGATCTCCGACCTATGTATCGGAAAGACTAGTTGTCGTATACATTCGGAATTATGTGGTGTGGGCCCTAAGAAGTACGAGCATGTACATAAGAAGCGGATCTACTTCTGGTTAGTGGGAAGCATTATTCCCTATTCTTCTTACTTTCAAAAAATTATATTTTTTTTATGTTAACTAAGAAAATTGGAGAAGGAACGATAAGAAAATCTTATGTAAAGGCATATACTATTTAACAGCTTGAGGAAATCGGAGATTGAGAGTAGGTAACATATTCTCCTTACGCTACCGTGCTTCATTAAATTTCTTTTGATGGTTTCTATTCTAACAGGATTTTAACTTTCTAATTAGACCAGAGACTGCTATAAGGCTGACTACTTTTGGCATTGTTTGCAAAAAATACAAAAGCATCAAACCTACTCGCACTTAAGGCGCTGTCCGAGTACGATTTTGGTGACATTTGTTTTGGAAACGTGGAATTTTGCACGTACGAATATTTACTTATAGAATAACCAATATTATGCGACTTTTTTTTGTCTCTAGTACAACCAATTGGTATATATAGTAGGTTGTAGGATGAATTCATACATAATGGTAGTGTTTATAATAACCAATCTAATAATATAAAGCAATATGTAAATTGTACTAATTCACTTGAAATAATAATACATATATGTATGTATGTACATACATATGTATGAATGTGGTCATACATCTTTTGTGACAACGTTTCCCTATACCATACTGGCTGCGCAAGTTAGGTTGCCTATATCTACCCAGATACAAAACAACATGAGCTTAATCACACTAAGTCCCATTGACTGGATAGTAAAACTAAATCCATTTCTACATATGTAGGTGCCTAGCCAGTGTCTTTTAATAATACACATTATCAATAATAATAATTCAAAATTCAAAATAACCTTTCAAAAAATTTTCATCGACCCCACTGTACGACATTTGACCCTGTAAGTACTGTGCACGACTTTTCGTAACCGCGTCCTATTTCAAAACTCGAACAAATGGAAAGAGGTGAATACACATTCTCAGTTCTCTGCTTTTTTCGGCAGCTGGAACTGTTTGGCATGTAACTGAAGACCACGAAACTGAAAATCAAATTCAAGTTACAAGTTTAAGGACAGAAACTGATTGTGCTTTATACCCCACTATTGAAACAACACGAGTCATGCATGTATGACAAACCGTCCTATTAAAACTTACCACGCAGATTGGGGAAACAAGTCTCGCCCAACTACCAGTAACAAGCGCCAATGATAAGGCGTCCGCAAGAGCTTTTCACCACTTTTTCACTCCGAATTTTCGGACTAAAAGCAACTCTCTCAAAGTTGGTAATCTTATCAGCAGCAGTACCACCACCAAACGTGCACAGGCAAAGCAGCGCCCAAATGTCTAGTTAGATATGAATTTGAGAGAACCAGGATCCTATTTTCATTCGGAAATCTCTCGTATCCTTCAGAGGTGTATCCTGGCATCCATCAGTGGTATATTTAACTTGCTCGTGTGCGGACAGGTTCTTTCGTCGGGAAATCAGTTGATTTTTTTAGTTTTATCTCTGTGTGGCAATGTACATGGACAACAAGAAAACTTCATGTCCTTTTTTGGTTGCGATTAGATATTCTTAATCACGCTAATTGTGTGCATAGACAGCGAAAAACAAATGCTCTAGCTAAGATAGATTGACGATAAGCAGTAAGCGATAAGTAGACGGACTAAAAAGAAAAGGGTTTCGATTCCAAGTAGAACTTGGCAACAAATTCAGCTCTGCAACAGAAGAACAGTTGAGTTGAATATAGCACATGATGATGGTGATGATGCTCTTTGTTGTGCGCCGCGTTCATTATGTGTAACAAGTGATTTGGTGTGTTATCCTTTTGTGTGTCTTTTGATGGTGTTTCTTCGCCTTTGTTTCCATTAGATTACGAAATCTATTTGTTTGGCTCTTCTTTGAGTTTTTCGTCTTCCTTAATTCTTGTGAATTAAAAAGTTTCTAGCACCAAACAAAAAAATAAAAAACTCGTGCAATGTGTACGGAATAATGTAATTATGTGCGTTTTATATGTGCGAATAGAGTAGTTGGTCCTTCGTTATTTTTTCTTTATTTTTTAATTTTCAAGGATGCTTCCTTTTTTTGAAAGGATCACCTGCTGCTTTGTCGTGTGGGAGGGTTGTGTGTTTTTCGTTCCTGTTTTTCTTTTACTGAGAGAGAAAATTTGCATAAAAAAGTAAATCGCGCGCTGTATCCTTTTATCCAGGATTAACGTAACGCGTTGTTTTTTCTAATCCCGAAATCCTCCATCTCCTCAATTGAATTAATTTCGCGTGAGTTTTTTTTTTTCTGTGTTGTTTTGTCTCAAATGTTTTCGTGGTGAGTGGCAGATAAGAAAAGAAGTGAAAGTGAAAGTGAAATACATATATATACCACTTTATGCGTAAGGACAAAAGGGGGAAAAAATCATCATAAGTTAAAGAAGAGAAGAAAATTCCGGAAAAAGTCGAAGAAAACCTACCAAATGGATAAGCATTAATCATTTAGCGGGCTCTCCATCGTGTGTGTTTGTGTTTTTTTTTTTTTTTTTTACTGTGTAAGGATATCCAGGAGAAGCACAAGCAACCAGCCAAGTCATAGAGGATTTTATGTCATACCGTAAGTAGAAAAAATAAACGTCTTTAAATATTCCTTCGGTTATAATTTTCTTTCTTGTCGTCTTTTCTGAAAACCGGCCTTTTGATTCACTAATTCCAAGTTGTTTCAGAGGTTTCTTCTTTTCTGCTGAAGGAAATTTTCTCTCTTAATCTGACAGTCATTATTAGGGAATTGTATTTTGGTCGGAGCGAGCGGGGATATAGAAGGGAAACGATAATTGTTGTGTCGTTTTACTTGTTTTGTGGTTTAACTTGGCCTTAGTATTTTGTAGAAGAGGGGATGATGGGGGAATGTGTCATGTTCTGGAACACTTGAGGAATGCTGTTCATGATTTTATGAGGAATGTTAATTGGAAATTGTTTTAAGTAATGGAAAAGGTCTTAAGAGATTGTTTATGAAGAGCTTCGGTACGTTGGAAAGTATGGGGCATCTTCCTTGTTTTTAATGAGATTCGGTAGGTATTCAATAAGGAGTCGCTCCTGCAAAGTTGTTGAAATTTTCAGTTCTATTGTAAGGACATTTTTTAATGTCTTGCTTCCTGAAGCCATCCGGAATGGATGTTCCTGTTTTTGTGTCACCAATTAATTTTAAATTTTTTTTGTTAAATAACTTCTGTGAGACGTGCTTTCAAGTTTCCACAACTTTTAAATCTCGTTTAATTGTGGGGGTAGAGGGTGCTCTTATTTCTCCCGTAAATGTTCAAATGGAAGAACTGTGTTTTCCAACTTCAAAATGCCTTGTTGGTCATTTCCACGATTCATTCCAATACCCCTTCTTTCATAGAAGTGGATTCTGTTTTCTGTGGACAACTTTCGGCAAATTAAACTTTTTAAGCTTTTATTTTTACTATTTCGGTAATTAAAGAATAAAAGAAGGTTTTATAACCATATTTGCAAGCCAGAAAAGTGTTTTGTTCTTGGTTGCGAAATGTTCACTTGATCTTTTAATTTCAGGTCAAAACTAACTTTACTGTTCTGTAAATGTATGTATATGTGCACGTATATATGTATGACTCTTTGGTTGTCCCTTTGGTACTGAAGACTTATCTAGTATCAAAATTATCTCCCCTTAAAACAGTTAAAATTTGAAAGAGTATGTTAAATTGCGATTGCTTAAAATCTGTTTGTTTCGTCTCTACATTAGTTACTAATTGATGCATTTTGCTGTTTGTTTTGTTGGTCAACATTAAGAGCAAAATATTCTGCCCTAAAATTATCCAGATTTGATGAAGTGAGAGTAAGATAACTGGTCTTGAAAGTCTAATAAGTAACAAACTTAACTCCATAATTAATAACAGATATTTATTAAACTTGGTTTTCTAGTTTGCCCTGATGTGATGTTGCTCTTCTTAATTACAATAAATTCATTACAACTGAATGGAGCAGGGGTTAGATGTAAGGACTCAAGTTTAAAAGTACATATTTAATTTCTTAAGAAAAACTGATCTTGATGAAATTATGTAAGTTTGCTCCATTCACAAATTGGATGAACTGGAAATAAGACTTGGAAGTACGGGACCGAATTTCTTTAAGTATCGTTTTCATGTGCAAGGAGTGAAATTCCTTCCTACCAAGTTTTCAAAATATAGGTAAACAAAAACTATATATTAGTATACCTCAGACACAAGACTCCCACCTGACTTGTCTTTTAACGGCATTAACAAGAGAACATTTTCAGGAAGGATTAAAGAAAATAAATTGGATGAGAAATGGTTACAATGTGCTTGTTTTGAACCAAGTCTGCAGGCTTAACCCTTACCGGGAACAGCGACTAATAATCATCCCAGTATAAAAGAACTACTGAACCAATAACAGATTTTTAATTGGTAGTGTTTAAGATTTGATTTGATCTTCTTGACATTTCAGTAATTTCTGATCCTTGACGTTCCCAATCGTTTCGTAGAGTATGTAGGTTCGGAATTTTCCTTCATGCGATTATCGATCTGTTCATGGAAGAGACAATTTGGCCCCTGTTCTTTCCGAGTAATATTCAAAATAAAGAATACATATCACACTACTTCTACAAAACAAGTTTAGTGTGGAAAGGTTTTGAAATCTATAGTTCTAATCTCACTTCTGTCACTTCTTTTGTATTCAGGTGGATACATTTTCCAAGAGCTGTGGTTTTCCCTGAATTTAAAAACAATTGAAACCGTTACTAATGAACGATCGAACGAATTAGTGGAATGTCATTGGAATGGGATAGAACTTCAAATGCACTTGGATCTTTACTTTGATCCACTGCCTTAAGAGCGGAAGAAACACTCGGTATTGAAATTAATGAAATTCGGTTTCGTAATCTGCTGTGTAAGGTAGATGGTCCAAATTATCAAAAATGGAGGAACTATGCATGCGCAGAACATAAACGTTTTATTATTATCCGACTCTATCATCCAACAGAGGTCAATTGTGGGAACAGTTGATTAACTTAGAAAAGATAAATTCAACAAATTTGTGCTTTTGACAATCCCCTCTCTTTTGATAACCCTACCACGGAACATTAACGATTACTCAGAATTTTTTTTGTTGGAAATATTGTAGAATGTCACAACTACAAAGTTGTATGCCATATACAGGTTGGTTCTTTTTTTATATATAAGCAAGGGCTTATATATAAAAAAAAGAACAGTTTGTTATGTTCATACCTACATATGCTTTGTTTGGAATGTCTTATAGGTCGTAGTATTTTTTTTACACACGCTTTCCACTTAGATTTCGTGTCTAATGCCATTCCTAGATATTTTTTCTTGTTTACATACGGTATTTGTATCGGGTAAATGGAAATGGATGGAAATAAAAAATAAGTATTTCAGGGTTCCGTATATAAATCACTGAATCTTATTGCTATCGCTTGTGCGTCCGTCTGACTGTCTGTCACCACAAGCTCCTAAGCTATAAGACCTGCATACATGATTTTTGCATATACGACTGTAATATAAAGTCATGACCTTAATACAACGCCGGTGTAACTTTCCAAAAATGTTTATTTTGAAGGTGGTAAACGCCAAGGTGGCACTAACATTTGCTTATATGTACACACATACATATCTGTTGCAACAAGGAAAAACAGTACAAGTATCCTTTTTTTAAAATTGAGTTATCATACAATCGGAGGCGCCATATTCGATTCTATAATCAATTCTGGAATTGTACAGAAACAAATTCTGTATTATCTTCATTTCTGTGTCAAAAACTTTTTCATTCTATGCATATTTTTATTTTGTAAGCTCATGACAAACCTTTAAAGGACTCTCCTGAAAAATTGTTAAAAACGATTTGTGCTGTTTTTCCTTGTGGCCACAGATAAATGTAGACATGTGGATACATCGTTGATAAGGATTTAAATATGTTTTTTAACTCTAAAATATGCCGTCATAATTCAAATATGCATGTTTTCAAAAAAATGTGTGCACCCCATCTAGTTTTCTAAACTATAAGGCCTAAAAAATATAAAAAAAGCATCACACAAATAGAGCGTTTTCGGATCAGCGCTCGTTTGTTCTATTCATTTATAAAATAGGTTGTATAATTCAGAAGTTATCTGCAAAAGTCCGACAGAGCGAGCTGTTAGCTCTTCGTTGTGGAAAAATATCTATCAATGCCTATTTCTCAAATAGCTTAAAAGTTCCCCTAAGTGCTCGTTAAATACATATATGTATCCGCCTTTTTTGTCTTTTTTTTGGCCCTTCGCCATTGGTGTTTCCTTTTGGAAGCAATTGCAACGTTCTTTAGGACTTCAGTATATCTGCCAACTGCGTCTTAAGTTTCGTACTATGTTTAAGCTACACATTCGTAATAATAAAGCCAGTTGGTTTTGTTGTTAATCAATTTATTTTTTTTAAAATAATGGTCAACTTTCAAGTTTGTAAAGTTTTTCTTTTGTAAAAGAAGAAGTCTATTAGGTCAGGAGTGTTTGCGGTGTCGCAAGACCATATGTCCGTTTCTAAGCTGAAATAAGGTAACAATAAATTAGTTTGCATTTCGATGAATTGCAACCCAACGGGAGTCTTTTAAATTAAAATTATCACCAATAAAAAATGCGGTTACTCGAATTTTACTTATCGGGATTCTATCGAGCTCAATCATTGTATTCATAGAGTGCTCAAGACAGTACTTAATGAACAGAGACTTAGTCGCCTATTTAACAAAAATAAAATAAACAAAAATGTCTATAAAAGGTTCTCAAGTTTAATTAAAAGTCTAAAGAAATTAAAAATAGACGAAGAAATCCTGTGACTTTTGGCATGACAATGTGTATTTAGGAGGAGGCAGAAACGTATTACTTTGACGACGCCACCTCCCTGACTATTTCAATAAAATGTGATATTATAAGCAAGCTGTGCAGTTATGTAAATTTTTCTTGTACACAACAAAATGAGTACCCATTAACAACTCTAACACGTAATTGTATTTGGGTAATTATGTCATTTTAACAATCGTAGATTCATATGGGAGCAAGAACTTGCCACTGAGTTGTTCAATTTATTTATCGTTGGACTCGAATCAATCAACCTGTCGAAGAAAAATATGCGCATTATAATCATTTTTGTATATCCTTTCATTCATATGTATAGCTTAATTGTGGTGTCAAATTTGCCATAATAAATTATGGATTTTCGAGCTACAATGAGTCAGTGACGTGTATTACGTATTGACCTGGCTTTATGCCCTCACTGACTTTTTTTTTGATTTGATAGATTATGTATCTCATAAAACTTTCTTTAAATTTTTGATCTATAAGATTGGAACCTGGTTTTGCAAGTATTAGCAGTAATTTTGTTTTGATGTGCCGCACGTTTGTCTTTGCGGTACGACCTTCTTGTGCAACAACACATATTTTTATGCACCTAAATCAAAAGCAACAAAAATCGTCTAGGACGCGCGTGCGTTCATACTGACAAAAAGGAACATAGCGGGACTTCTTTTTATTTCAGTGAAAAAATCCATATTTAACGCAAACTGCCCATAAAGACGCCATTAGTGTTTACTTGTTATAAAACGTGTTCCAATATGAGCAACGCATTTAAATTTTGAAATAAACACATTAATTATTAAAAAAGTAAAAATGTTGTAATTGAGTATAGAACAAAATGTCAGACAATTGCGATCTGCCACCAAACTTCTGCTTTTTTGATGAAATTGTTGATGTTTACATCTTTGCATAGTTGTGGCTCGGTAGTGACAATAACACTTCGGATTCCCACACTTAGCTCCCTAATTTTTTGTGATTTATCGATATACATATTCTGGCCAATTCTGATTACACGATCTTGATAGTTTTCTCATAGCAATCAAAATTAATCCTGCCCAAAGAATTACAATCTTTACTGTCGTAATGCAATGTACGGTCCAATCACTCCACTAGCCCAAAACACTAAACCGAACGCAGAGTTAATGCATTGGATCACTGTTGGGTTCTTTACATCTCGAATTTTCTACAGACCCATTGAGTTGAAAATGTGCCTTACCTTAACGTTAACGAATACTTATTTCCAAGGCAAAACTACGTAATGTACAATCAACCAATTAACAAATTCTTTTCGCTTAATTTAGATATATGTATGTACGTACTTAGGTAGGTAACGTATAATTAGATAAGTAATAGGAACTTTGAAACTTGAAACTTTGACTGTTCAAAAGCTAAAGCTAATGCATTTGTTTGTCAACGGAAAAAACAAGTGCAAAGCAAAGATAAGCATCGAGGTCGTCGCTTGGGGTCAGTTGAATTTTGTACGCATGCAAGTGCAGAGTGAGAAGATTTATGTCCCTGGAGTTTTAATAACACTTTCTCGTACAACGGTTTCGCTTTTGAGTGAATTTTGAGTGAACGTTTGCTTGAAGACGCATGGGCGAATGTTCAGAATTGATTCAGAGAAATTTAAAACTGTCAGCATTATTGGGACATCCTTTATTTAGTTAAAATTTACTACTTGCGAGATTCACAAGCAAACAATATACATATGTATGCATGTATGTATGTTCATGATTCCAATTTTCCCCGTTTTTGCAATGAAAGACTTTAATCTGTCTCATTAAAAACATAATCCCAGATTATAAGTTACTAACGGATACCCGGCGTGCTTTGCTGCGTAGATGTTAAAATACAGTTGTGGGCAAACTACTGGACCAATTTTGACAAGACTTCACAGAAATTCGCTAATATCGAAGATTGCCTGAATATTTCAGCTCAATCGGTTCGATGGTTTCGAAGTCTATAGCATACATACATAGGAACATAGGTACAAGGCTGCATTGAGTCTTATATATATATATATGTATATATGTAGATACTTAGAAGAAGATAAGCGGCTTTTCCCTTATTAAGTCTACCAGCTTTTCAGCTTAAACACTTGTTAAAACGAACAGTACTCTTTGAAATTTCATAACAAAATTAAAAAAATAAACGTAAATTAAGAAGTCTCACTCTCAACCTACGTTAAGCGTATACCTATATTTACGACCACAGATTTGGCTAAGTTAATTCGAAAAGGCATTTCGTACAATTTATTTACATCAGTTTAATGGAAAACGCGATTCTTGTCAGACGGTTTTTATAAAAAATTTGCGTGCGAGTATAATTATAGTACATATTCTCAATTTCAAACCGATAATTTCAGTCTGTGAAAGCGTTAAAATTAAAACATCATTATTTAAACTATTAAGCTCAAAAATATGCAGAGAAAGTTTAAAATGTATTTAAATAAATTTAAGGAAAGAGTGCGTAGTTAACACTGCGTTCTTAAAGCCGTTCGTTTGAGATACTGTTTGCCAGAACATACATTTCCTTATTTTGAATGCGTTTAGATTTAATGGAAAAAAGTGCGAACTAGGTATTATTTCAGTAATAAAAGGTGATCCGATTTGAGAATCCGAAACAAATTTAAGTACATCATTGGATTTATTTTTTATTAATCGAAAATGTTATGTATTTCAATACTTATGAATAATATCGATGACTTTTTCGTAAATTTTTATATCTCAAGTTAACTTGCTCCGACGTTTCGGGTTTGTTGACGTAGATTCGAATTTTATGGTAATTATGTACACAGCAGTGTTAAATCGCATGATCTTGGTGGCCGCTTGACTTCACCAAATCGTGAAATAATTCGACCTAGGAACTTTTCATGCAATGCATCCAATGTTGCACGCGATGTGTGGCAAGTTGCACTGTCTTGTTTGAACCACATGTCTCCCATATCAATAACTTCGATTTCGTTCCAGAAATAGTCGGTTATTATGCACGCATAGCGCTCACTACTGACTATTAAAGACCGACCCTCATCATCTTCAAAAAAGTAAGGCCAATGAATGACTACAATGCTCACCAAAGAGTTCATTACAGAACATGTAATGGTGTCCCGAAAAATCATATGAGGGTTTTCCTCGCGCTATATGCGCAGTAGGACGATTAAATTGACAAACATCTGCCCGTAAATTTTGATGCACATTTCGTAAAGAATTATAATTTGTAAGGATTTTAATTTTAACGAACCGAACGGTGAGAAAACGATCCATTTCGTAAATGGTTTGGTTTTTTTTCCTCACCTGACTATTAGATCCCATTAGTCGAAGTACTTACATACATATGTACTTATGTTCTCTAATATTTCAAGAAAGTTGTTTAGAATAGTTTTTCTCTTAACAATACCTTTAATAGTCGTGGGCGTCGTAGCTCAGTGGTAAGTGCGTTGGATTACTGAGCAGAAGATTCGTGGTTCGAATCTCAGAAAACACCAAAAAGTTTTTTCACGGTCCCGCCTCTCGCGAATGTCTGACAAACGTCCGAGAGTAATAACTGTCATGAGAAAGCTTATCAATTTGCCTTTCGGATAGGCTCTAAACTGCAGGTCCCTTTCATTTGTTTAAAAAAATATAACACGTACAACACGTGACCGCGAGAAGCTAGGCGCTGGGCCACACATGGTCTGTACCGCCAAATATTTATATTTTTTTATTTGCATTTAGCTTCGGAGGCTTTGTAAATAATATCTCTTACAGTATTGTCAATATCCACAAATTTGGACTTATGACTCTCCGTCGACTCTGAATATTCGGTCCTATTATGAATTCCGACGGAACATCTTGTTCCCCCGAACTTTTTTCTTCCGGAATATCATGTTTGAAAAATTTAACCGCTGTCATTGCTGTCATTTATCAGAAATAAAGACTTCAGATAATTATTTCATGATTTGGTAAATAAAAAAAAAAAACAAATTAAAATTAAATTCAGTTGCATTTAAATTAAGAAATTGACTATGGGTTATAATAACTCGAACCCATTTTCTGAAGCTTGTCTTCTCCTATTTCTAGCAGTTGTTGCTTGAATTTCAATTTATTCTGCTCCTCCTCACATCGCCTAGTGAAGCCGTTAGCAATGTCTAGATATTTCTGCATCCAGCTAACGAGTTCTTCACTCTGTCTTCTATTTGCTGCATTCGACCTACAAATGTAAATACATACATGCCCGCTCATAAATATTTTCTTCAGAACTAAAAAAAAAATACTTACATCTTTAAGATTTTGCGACAAATATGTGAACTGTTTTTTTTTCCCTAGAAAAATGACAGGAAAAAGTTAAAAATTTCCACCGGAAAGTTGTTTACAACATGGAGAACCTTTTCCTTTCCCTTTCGAACATTGCTTACAATACTAGGTTTCCCGATGAGAGAAAAAGTTCGGGGAAATTTTATTCATAATAGGCCTGTTTTGAGGTTCCAATTTTAATTTGATCGACTTCCATTTCATAACATTTTCGTTCTAGATTTATATTTTCGAAGAGTTTCCGAAGCAATATTTCCTTGCTTTCTCTTATATGAGAAGCTATTAAAGTTTTAATGTTCTTACTTATTTGCACATATATACATATGTATACGAGTAATTGCAGAAACTTGTGGAAAAAAAAATGCTTTCATAACGAGCGCAAATGGGTGCTTAAAGATTTTAAAATTTATCAAATAGCTTACCCATCCATTGCGAACAATTTTACTTGTAGACGTCTTTCTGTTCTTGATAATTTTCGAATAAAATGAGGTTAACTTAAGAAAAAATATACCGTTTTTAAACTAATATTTATCAATCAACCTACGACTTAGGTCGCTAGACTGGGATGGAATTGTTAAAGAGCTTTAATTTTCATGAGCAATTAATCCACCGCAAATATTAGTCCTTTTCCAATATCCCGCCCACTTAATTCAACAATGAAATTTTAGATGCAGAAATAACTGAAGAAGTGGAAACTTTCACAAAAAATGTTCATCGGAATTTCTGGTAGCATTTAAAACCACAGATTTTTGAAACCACAGATATAAACCTCTAAGTCTCCAAAAAGCAATACCATTTCCATTGCACAAAAAAGGAATGATGGATGGGAAGCAAAAAGTTGTTATTCAATTTTGAAGCTGAAAAAAAGAAAAATATACTTGATGGGGGTTCAAACATTTGCGTTTATTAACATGGCCGAGACCTCGCTCTATTATATGCAGACGATATTGTTTTCTTAGCAGATACAGTAGAAAGCACGCATCTCATGACCCATTAGCCCGAAAGATACTTATCTATGTATTGACCTACCATATATACATATACGTATGTATATATGAAGGGCATGCTACGTTAGAAGATAAAATTGTATATTTCTAGGTGAAACGATACAAATCGTACCCATGAAAAAATAAATCCAAGTGAAACTAACAAATACGCAATGGCATCGAAATATAAGGTGCAACTGTAAAGTCGCTGATTTTTTATTTAGTATAAGTGTGTCCATTTGAAACTGTTGAAAAATTCCTTCCTGTTAACTTCATTTCAATTCCATGCTATGGCGATGGAGGAATCTTAAAATCTGGAAAAACTAAAGGTTTGATATACGTATGCTACGGTCTCAAGAAGGGTTTACTACCTGCAAGAGATAATAGGGCACAAAATTTACAATGATTTCGTACACTAAGTTTAGTCGTGACAACATAGAGCGTACTGTGGCAAACTAAATAGCTTTTTAAACGAAAAAATAACATACTTCCTGGGCTACCGAAAAATACTTTTCTGTACGCCTCCTTAAGATTAGAGCGGAGTTAATAAAACTTAATTATATCCCGGAGCTTCCAATCCTATGTAAGAAAAGAACGAAAGGATATGTTCCACTTCATTGTAATATGTCCCATCCTTAAAGATTTTCACCAAAAGTTCTTTGGGACACGCGCATTAGAACTAGAATAAGCATAGAATATACCGAATAGCAGTAGAGGTTGGAATCTACTGTACATACATATGTACACTGCTGGACAAAATAATAGGTGTGTTAGTTTTATATTTTGTTATTGCAAATTTACGGTGTTCAAATAATTTTTCCACCAAATTCACCGATATGCATAAGAGACTTGAATTACCGAGAAGTTATTTTTTACTCAAACTTTATTATTGCTCCCAATGGTTTTGAGTGAGGACCAATTATCTAGGATAGATGCCAATTTGAGTTGGACAATAAAATAGGTGTGAATTGTTTCATTTATGGAAAAAGGTCATTAAGTGTTTTGTTTATTAAAATTTTGAAAAGAATTGTTAAAAACTGTTGATTTAAAAATGTGTTGATATCAGCAGACATTTAAGATGGGTCGAAAAAGTCACTGTACTCTTGAAGAAAGTGCGATAAGTGCAGCAGCTTAGAAATCAGAGAAAAACTTATAAATTTATAGTGCAATCTCAAGGCCGATCAGAAAACTTCATCATAAATGCTTTGAAATCCACAAGGCTCCTGAAATACGCGGAAGGCCTAGATCGACGACAAAAACAGCCGATCAGAAGATTGTTAAACTAGCCAAAAAGGACCCCTTTAAGCCTTTAAGGCTTATTGCGGCAGAAGTGGGTAATAATATTACTTTCCGAATGATTCATCTACGATTGGTAGATGCTAAGCTACCAGGCAGAGTAGCCCGAAACTTTTCCCTGATGCGAAAAAAAAAAATTTAGATATGAGGAACATTTTTGCTAAATTCATCGTTCTTGGTGTGGAACGAATGGAGGAAAACATCGCTGAATATTTTATGGAGTAACTTAATAAAAATCAATTTGCTCTCCAGTGATTCTGGATGAATTGTTTGTCCACCAATGGGCAAAGAATACCATGTACACTACACGCGAAAAATGGTTAAGCACGGAGGGGAAAACATTATGGTATGGGAATGTTCTTACTGGAATGGTGTCTGATCCATATTTCGAAGAGAGGAGACAATAATAAAATTTGAGTACCAGAATACTTTGGAAAATGTACTACTGCCTTATGCGGAAGATAAAATGCCGTTGACTTGGCGATCCCAATAGGATAATGATCCAAAACACTCATCGAACGTAGTGAGTGCTTGGCTTAACGAACACAATGTCGCCAATCTATCATGGCCAAGTTAGTCGCCCGATCTAAATACCAGTGAGAACTTATGGGGAGAGCTGAAGAGATGACCGTCAATGCGCACATCAACCAGCGAAAACCAGTTATGGCAAAATTTCCAAGCTATCTGGTACCAAATTCCTATCGAGACGTGCTAGACCTTATACGATCTATGTGTAGAAGGATTCAGGCTCTAATAAAGAACAATAGTGGCTACACAGTTTATAAATATGTAGGATTATAAATAATTGGTAAAGAGCTTCATATTAAGATAAAAATGCTGTTTTATTCCAAGCACTCCTGAACACGCCTATTATTTTGTCCAGGCTTAATCGTAAAATATAAGATTTACACTAATGTGGGGATTTAAATTTAAGTTTTTTTGATATATTTCTTATTTTCTACCAGTTTTAAATCAAAATTAGTGAAATAAATTTTTGTACTTCATTTTGAGTTGAAATATCGACAAAAAAATGCCCACACCTATTATTTTGACCAGCAGTGTATATGTATAAGTTCACCATAAATGTACTATTAAAATTATTTTTAAATATTTCAAATTCAAAGTCATATTTTTATAAATTGTGTAGTACTCATATATAAAAACTAAAGACTTCTACTATAACACGGTAAACGCTTAGCACCTGTGGGTTTTTTAATTTTACCAGGAGTGAAATTTCTAGAATTTAAAAATGTCGATGCCTGAGTTTTCTACGTGCGTAATCTAAATAAAGTGTTGGTTTAAATTAAATCTTACATTTTTACAGTCAGTGATAAAAGTCTACATGCAACCTTGGAAAGTGCTAGATCAACGTTTGTAGACAAAGTTTCAATGGAATGTTTTAACTAGAAAATACTCGTACATATGTACATATGTATGTTATTGTTGAAAACAAAAAAAAAGTTCCTTCCCACTAAATTCAGGGAAAATAAAAAAAAAGTGAAAAACACTTCAGGAATTCTACATACATATACATATACATACATGTAAATACGGAGATATTAATAAATATATATTTAGTTTTTTTTGGACCACCGTTTTTATTCCTGAACTGCGTTCAGTCTTCTTGGCAATGGAAAGAGCTAGATTGTCGGTGACGTTGTGGGTAATCAAACATAACAACAAAAGCTGCCATTGCCTCCCAGATCATCAGATGCCCACCATCGTGTTTGACAATAGGTAGCAGGTTACACTTATAAGGGATTTTCCTTGGAACTCTTACATGAAGTCCTTCCAGCTTGTGGGTGAACCTCTTAACCCATGTATTCGCAATACCCTACTCCAATGTTGATGATAGTTCGGATATCACGACTACTAAGCCTTTTGCAGACGGCCAGAATGGGCTTAATTCGAATTACTTGGTGCAACAGACCACATTTAGTCCAGGGCCTAGCTTGTCGCGACCATTACGGCGTTCTTTTCCGCATTCTTTGCGAGTGTGCTAACTTCTACTCAATCCTCTGCGATTGGAGCGAAATACTTCGTGCTCTTCTTCTTGATCTAGATAATCTGAACGAAGAGGTGAGCTAGAGTGTCCAAATACGTATAAATATTTGCGATAGCCATCGTAACCCGAGAGAAACTGCGTAGTGGCAGTTGCAGTCTCCATATCCTCGTTTAGTCATCCTCGATGGTAAGGATCAGCTTGTAGGCTCATCTACCTTTTGTAGTGTGTCCAACGTGGCTTGCCACTTACATAGCTATTGATCTTTGCTTCTTCTCCTTCTTCACTCTTTGATTTCTTTACTTCTTGATGGCTTGAGGTTCACTTTTCTTGGATCCCTACCATCTCATGACTGATTCTGTCTTTTTGTAAAACTCTGTGGGTTAAATAATTGCCACATTGTTCGCCCCTGTCAAGGTTTTTGCTCTTGCTTCATGCACTTAACAAGGAGTGATTTTACCTTTAGTTAGTTTGTTCTAAGTTTAATACCGAGCCTTTCCTTGCAAGTTCATTATCTTCTCGACTACACTTCACAAGCTTCGACTTAATTTCTATAGCAATTATGCGCTTTTGTTTTTTAAAAGGTGATATCTTATTGTGATACTACTCTCAATAAAGTCCCACAGGTGGCTATTGTCACTGCTAGAACCTCTGCTTTGAAAACGCTGCAATGACCAATTTGAACCGTGAGTAAGCACTTCTTATACACTTGATACTACTCTGCTCGGGTAATGAATTGAAAGGGATTTTAAGATAATATAGGCTACAGATAGAAGAACACAGATAATTCTTCGAATTCGAAGTATGAGTGGACCACCTTATATTTTTTATAATTTAAAAACCTAAGAATTTTAAATCATGTCTTAAATGAAAACCAACAGAAGGTAACTTGTTAGGAAGAACGTTTAAGCAATGCCCACGAATAAACCAGCACAATATTTTTTCATCCAAGCCTTTGTTAATTAAAGAACAAAACAGTAGCATCTTTGGCGGGAAGCCAAGACTCAATTTGCATAGGACTAAGGTAACCCTTTACCGTAACCCAACATTCTACTTCTGACAGTTTTTTTTAAATGTTTGACATTGAGGAGAGCAAAGAAATCGGACTGTAGTTGTTAATCGGCGGATTGATTACAGGATTTACTCGAAACTGACATTTCATCAACTGAAGCAAAAAAGTCATTAAATTGTTTGGCAATCGCTGTAGGATAATCATTTACAACACCATCAGTATTAAGTTCAACGGGATTTGGAATACTGATACAGAGTTCAAGTACATAAGTTAGATGATACATACTTCGAGCGAAAATAGCGATGCACGGTTATAACTTCTGATTCTTGTTTAATATTTTTAGTGACTTTGTAAGGAATATGGTAGTAAATAAAACATTACTGCACAATACAATACCTGCTCTTATTGCTGGCGGTGCTGTTAGAATACCGAATCCGATAGTCTATTATTTTTCATATCCTGAACGGCAATGTTAGATATTTTTAAATTTTATGCCAAATATCTCCGATGTTACGTACATTGAATTAAATCTAAAATTGTATGTCTGTTTTGGTTATTGAACTAAAATTGCCTGGCTTACTAACTTCATCCTAGAAACTCCATTTCATCTACATCATACTCAAATCATAACGTTCTTCAAATAGGACGGAATTTCTCACCTCCGTATAGGTGGCCTGAGAAAGCTGACACGGTATATTAAGTCCAATATTCACACAATGTCACTCCATAGGGGGTATCACAACAAGTTGAATAATTTCCCTTCGGCTCTCAAAAGAAGTACGAAAACACTGGTATTCTAACTGAGACACTTGTCGAGATAACATCCATTCCATAAATGTGCCACTCCCGGATTGGCTTTGCCCCCTTTTCAATTCATTTAAAACAAATTGTTGGCTGCGATAAAAGCTAATAATGTCCACCTATCTACCTATCATTTCAAATATGTCCATCGCAATCGGTTTCCGACATTTTATCTTTCGAAAGTGTCATGTATCTCACCTTCAGTCCACTTCCGATGGGGTAGCTGCTGGTTGGGTGTGCTTCAGATTTGTGTTATAGATACGCATACAGTTCAGTTGTTTGACATCAATACCCGCGCAACGTACTGTCACCTTAATTATATTGAATCCAGCTGGACCCGAATTATTTTTTATTCCTGGTTGGTGTGTTTACACTGGTGGCGTGTTACACATTTTCAAAAATCAATAAACCATTTTTTTGCTACTGCTGTTATTCTGTTATGCTACTGCCACTTTTCATTTTTATTTTTTGAATTATTAATATGTACGTCCTGTGAAAAACCGCCGAAAACCATCATCGTCGTAGTCGTGCCAAAGTATCGTTTCAATCAGTAAACGAGAAAATAAAACAATAAAACAGTTTGTGGCACCCAGCGCATGGTAGATGCCAGTGACAGCCATATTACCATAGAGGTTGGGTGTAAAATTAAAAGTGTTTGCCGGTTTAATACCGTTAAAACCCCGAGAGCTCTTAAAGGTACTAGTTTACCGCGTAAACACACGAAACCTTGCGAATTGATTACCTAGTATAATGATGTGCGTCAGCAGAGTCGGTGCGTGAGTACGGCGTTAAGTTTGGGGAAAGTAGGTTGGTCGCAATTAGCAGGAGGCCTTAACGAGGCACCCAAAGAACAAAATTATTTATGTATTATATTTTTATTTTTATTGGAAATCACAATTTTTCGTTAAGAGTTTAAAAGAGTGGTGGAGGGATGTGAGTGGCAAGTGTTTGTTGACCTGGTCCTGTGACCGCAATCAAAGAGTCCGCCACTGGGAATAGCTCGCTCTAGAGGACTTGACCCGAAACTTTGTTTGATTGTGAGTAATTGAAAACTAATTCGGAGAATTTAGGTGCGAAAAGGCAACGCAGGTTGATACCGGCATCTATTCATCAGTCGTTAAGTTTAGTTGATTTCCATATTACAGCGAAAATGATGTTAGCAGGTAAAAATATTCCAGGAAATTGTGTTGATGTTGTTTTCATGGGATGTAAGGTCAACCATGAAAAATCAGTAGATAAATATTAAATATCTAACCTTCTATAGTTCAATATATTTATTGAAAATTGTAGAGAATGCACAATGTGCGTAGGTATATATTCACTCCAGTTCCTGACGTACTATAGAAAATAATATACAACTTTCGTGAGTATTTAGACGGTTTTAACGGTCAATGAAGGTAAGGCCGAGTAAATGCTGTTATGGAGAAAGAACAATCAAACCGACTCGACGTCTCGGACAGAACTTCGCGGTGGACAGATATAACTTTGAGGTAGTTAAGGACTTTGTCTACCTAAGCTCCGCTATTAATACAGAAAACAACTCTAACGCTGAAATCAAATGAAGAATAACTCTTGCCAACCGCTGTTTCTTTGCGCTAAGAAGGTAATTGAGTAGCAAAGCCCTCTCTCGAACAACTAAAGTTACCTCTTATAAGACTTAAATCATCCCAGTCCTGCTCTGTGGCGTAGAAGCATGCGCTTTGTCAAAAGCGGATGAGGTTGCTCGATATGATATGAAACTTCTTCGGTTTGTTTTCGATTCCGTCTGCATAGACTGCGGAGTGGAGGAGGAGTTACAACGTCGAACTGTTGTACAGCGATATCGACTTAGTTAGAAGAGTGGAGGTCTAAGTGAATTTGGACACCAATGCTTCGGCCCGGAAATATTTAAATCCAGTAGAGGGAGACCGCGATTAAGGTAAGGCCCACAAATGGCGGACTTCATCCCACTTGGTGTGCGAAACTAAAGGCAGCCAGCTAAAGATTGGGCTGGCTGCAGACGTTTATTGGTTGAGGCCTAGGTCCAAGCCATCTTTAATGCTCATTCATTTCCAATGCTTTATCGCAACAATTCGATCTTTCTTGGATGATAGTATTTTTATTACTTTTCACTCACTATTAGCGTACGAAGAATCGGTTCGAATTAAATGCATCAAAACCCAATTCTGTTTCAGGCGAACGTATGTGAAGTCTAAAATGAAAAAAGCTAATCGATAATCCCAAGTACCTTATGTTAGAAACGAACTTCGCATGGTTCCGTAACCGGGGCTACCGTTACAACTATTAATATTGGAATGTGTTTTCTCACTTTTCTGAAATTGTCTAGTTTTGGCTCTTTTTCCTTGCAACTATTTCGCCTTTTTTAATATTTCAATTCAACTGCAGCAAAAAATTCTTGATACGTTCCTCTCATTTTGCTACTATGTAACTAGCCATTAGCCAAGCACCTATAGAATGAAAGAGATGGCAGTGATACATTGCAATATAATAAATAAAATGAGGTGTCACTATGTACAGGCATGTTAGCTATATAATAGTAAAATTATTACCTAAAAATGTTCACATTCAGCTTTGCAGTACGAATGAAAGCAAATAACCCCAATTATACACCAAAGACTTCAGCAAACAAAGAACTGCAGGATAAATCGTATTTACCGTTAGAATTTATAGTTGAATCTCCAGAATCCGAGGAAACATTCATATTGTTCATAAATTGATTTAAAATAAAAACGGCCGAGCCGATAAGGTTTATATTCAAAAACTGGTTATTAAGTAAATTTTTGAATAAAAAAAAGCTATGACATCTGATATTGAATTCAGCTCAAAAAGACAGTGCATTTAGTGAATGTAAGCAGTAGTGAATGTAAGCATTCATAATCACTAGAAGGAGGAAAATTGAAGAATTCGACCATCCAAAGGTAAATGGAGTCTCCCTGAATCTCTCCCCAGAAGCCAAGTATCTAGGAACGATCCTTGATCCGAAGCTCACTTGGAAAAGAAACACAGAGGAAAGAATGAAAAAGGCATTATGTGCTTTCTACTCGTTCAAGAAAACCTTCGATAAACGATGGGGATTACGACCGCCCATAATCCATTGGATGTATACTGCGATTGTGAGACCCATACTTACCTACGGAACAATTGTATGGTGCAATGCAACGGAAAAATTAGCTACCTCAACAATCTTACGAAAGTACAAAGGTTAGCATGTGTTAGCATTACTGGAGCACAGAGATCAACGCCTCAAGCAGGGCTGGAAGTGATGCTAAATCCTCCTCCACTGGGTGAGTTCATACGTAGTACGGCTGCCAAAAGCGCGATCCGTCTTACACAATCTAGCACTTGGAAGCATAACTCCTATGGACACGGATCTATACTTCACAGATATAGATCAATTGATCCCGAAAGAGCAACGGACTATGTAGTACCATACAGTGACTTTTACAAGAAATACTCCGTTCTTATTCCCGAAAGTCAGGAGTGGGAATCCAACAAATTAACCAAAGTACAGGATCTTCAACTCTACACTGACGGATCTAGAATGGACATAGGAACCGGCGCTGGAGTTTTCTGTGAATCACTTAACATCAACGATTCGTACAAACTCCAGGACGACTGTAGTATCTTCCAAGCCGAAGTCTTCGCCATTGAAAAAGCAGCACAGACGATACACGATAAGGTACTAAATCCATCCAGGATTACAATCTTCGTGGACAGTCAAGCAGCACTCAAGGCACTGGACAGCGACACAGTTAGATCAAAAAGAGTTGCAATATGCCGAAAAACTATAAATAGAATATGCAACACTCACGAAGTCACTCTCTGTTGGGTTCCCAGACATAGGAATATAGAAGGAAACGAAGCAGCAGATGAACTTGCACGGAAAGGGTCAGCATTAAATGAGGATTTCACCCAGACATCAATAGCCATTCCTATTGGTATATTGAAAAGAAAAATAGACCTTAAAACAAGAGAAATGATCAACTCTTCCTGGATAACTAGAGGAGACTGCGTTTGTGGCCAACACTGAACGATAAGAGGACTAAGAGCCTTTTATCTATGAACAAAAAGGAAATCAGCTTGATGACAGGAGTACTAACGGGACACTGTCCGATAGGTCAGACCGTCAGACTGGGTATCAACTCACCTGACTATTGCAGAAACTGCCAAACACCTACTTTGCGACTGCCCCAGCTTCCAAATCCGTCGCTTCTACCACATGGGAAACAGACTATTTGAGGAACTAGTGGACCTGCTGGAAGTCCCACTCTGGAACATGATGTGTTTCGTAAAGAGTACAGGCTGGTTTAACCATACCAACCGATAGAATTCAGTTATGGTATCAATACTTAACAGGGGAACACAATGGACCAACTGGCCCCCGTGAAAGCACCTTTAGGTGCGCGTCCCTCTAACGATAACCAAGCATTTATAATGTAGAAAAAATATGGAATTATTAAGGTGAATACATACAATATATGTAAATCTTTGAATTACAGCCAACGTAACTATAAATAAACACTTTGAAATTTGAAGAAGCTGCATCAATAATAAGTTTGTAAACCTATCACATAATATAGGCTCGTCAATAGTAGACTGAATTTAAACTTAATGGAAAAGCTTCTAAGGAAGTGCCTTAATCACTATTCTCTACATATGATAAGCACAATATTTAAACTACAGTTAAATTCGGTTATAGTGACCTCGGTAACGACATTTCGGTTATGACGACGAAGTTAAAAGCTAAAGTTTGGTTTCCCATTCAATAATGAATAACGTCTTTCGGTTGTAACGACTTCGGTTATAACGACCATTTCGGTTATAACGACCTCTTCGTCGTGGTTTTTTGTCACGAAATTCGGATATAACGACCAAAAATAGAACAAAGCGGGAGAATTGTCGCCTACTTTTGCCTTATTCCTGTGTTTACTGTCTAGACAGGACACAGTTACATATATTTGAATGCATCTGGAGTTCATTTTCTTTGATTTTTGTGTCAGTTGTGCTAATTTGTCATTCAGAAGCGTTCAGAAAAAAAAAAATGTATCTATGTATGTACATACATATGTATATACTTGTAAGAATTTGATGTAAATGAAATAAAAACATAACATATAAAATATAAAAAAATAGAAGATTTTTTTTCATTCTGATATAGCGACATCCGCTTGTAACGACGGAAAATTCGTCTCCCATGAGTGGTCATTATAACCGAATTCAACTGCATGTGGCTATCCAGCAACAAGGTAGGCTACCAACTTAGACCAACTTAGGTCCATTGTATTACCACATGAGCCGAGGAGTACCGTTACTCGTGAAACCATTTTTGTTTTTGGATGAATTTCCATATTTTATTCATATCTGCATCGGCAATATTTTGAAGGTTTTTTTTTTTCAAGAAAAAAGTATTCTCCCAGAATCTTTTTACTTAATTAGGAGAGGTCTGGGCAGTCACAGAGCAGATGGAACGATTATTTCTCCTCTTCTTCGTGCATGCAACTGCGGCATGTCTTCCCATTGCATAATGACCTGACCTTATTAGGTGTCCTGCCGATTTTCAGCAGGCTATTGGTTTTACTTATCAAAGGCCAAGTTTCTCTTGCATGTTTGCACATATCAATAGTACTTCATCACACATTAGCCTATTTCAGTGCAAGTATGGAGATTTTGTATCTATTAATATATATGGGGGTCCTAATCTGTAGTTGGAAGATCTGATACAAAGAAGAGTGATACAAAGGATCATTTTTCTTCCACAAATACGAACACGTGCGATAAATTTCAATAAACCTAATCCATCTCCATCTTCATAAAAAAAAGCACTGAAATTCAAATATACTGTATTGGCAAACCACCCCCAACTGTAGTCGGAAAAGACAACTGAACTGAAACTTGTTTACAAATCAGTTTAACTGACAACTAAACTGAGAACTGATGGGAATTCCATAAGTTTCAGTTTTAGTTTCAGTTTCAGTTACCCTTCGTTGTAACTTTTAGTTGTGAGGATAAATTGCAAGTTCCAATTTCGCTTAGATTTGTGGTCCTACTTGATTTGATAACAAGTTTGCGTGCAGATGAGAATACATTCAGACACACAAGCGGACTGACAGAATTGTTTCTTTTTAAATTCTTTACAAAAGCAATACCAAGATCGATCTAAATCTCGTGGTCTGTATAACGAAATAAAATGATATTTAGGCGAATTAAGCTGAATATGTTCGTTTGATTACTGAAAGCAAGGTTGGTTCTAAATTTGGATGTAAGGAAATATCAACAAGTTTTAATCATCCGCTCACCCCTCACGAACGGCCGAGAGTATTAATTCTTATGAGAAGCTTGTCAACTATCACTGTCCAGATACGGCTTTAAATTGAAGGTCCGTTCCATTCTTGCAAAAAATATAACGCGCACAACAGAAATGGCTACTCTGTATGCGTTCAATATATTTTTTCTAACTTCACGTAATGGGTAAAACTACATATTACTTCAAAAACATAGTTCTTCCTCAGTCAGTTTTATTTATCGGTTTTTGTATGAAACCGGTCATTTGCATACCATGCCTCTTCTGAACAAGCCATTTTCAACTTTATCTAAAGAAGTTGTGTCGACTTTCACTACTGCTAAGAGTGGTTGAACTTGAAATATGCAACAACATTAGTATTATTCATATGTGTGGCTGTCTACTTGTAAGGTCACACTAAGGCGTAAAGGGATGGGTGGACTTATTTTTATCGTCATTTTTATTGTTACAGTTTTGGTTAAAGATCCAGATTTTTACGTGGAAATTTATTCACAAATATCTTGGGCTACATTGTTGCAAGGTCCAACTGGAAGTATGTAGATCTATTGATTGATCTTATTGATTTAAAAGTTCTTATGACCTAAAAGTTCTTTTTTTGAATACGTACACTGCCGGCCATAAGTTTGGAATCACCATCTAATTTTTGCATTTTTCGTCTTTTTTTTCATATTTGAGCACGTCAGCTCATAGCACCTTGCTCTAGTCCTCCATCACTGCTCTTAGGCTCACTGCAATATTTTAGGTCCATTCTGAGACCAGAGCAAAGGTTTTCGAACTGCTATTCGGCCTTTTAAGCCTGCTTCAATCAAGCACAGTTTCACGATAGTTAGAGAAACAGGCTGATGGAAACCAAAAAGTGATTTCAAACTTATGGCCGGCAGTGCAAGAACACTTTTTAATGCTACTAACCCAACAACGATTGACACCTTAGAAGCGGAACAAAAGTGGGAAAAGTGACCCAAAATCTTACTAACATGATTCCCTTTACCAGAGCCAGCCACTGCTCATATGCTGACTGATAGACAGGTGCAACCGAGGAGGAAAAAATCCCTAGCAATATAATATTTCCCTATTCGGTGCACTGTCTCAGAAGAAATAATATACAACTAAACTTGGGCATATGTGCATCCTAGAATATTAGATGTCTGCGGTATACGAAAATGAGCTTGAACTGCGTCTATCAGAACTTTCAGGGAAAAACCGTACACGACGGTAGTTTCTACTTGTTTACCAGGCCAATTACTCACCAACTAACTAAAATTTGTCATATATCACTCAACCAAGTATTGCGTGCTGTCTTTATCGCTTTACAAATAAGCACCAAACTGCGGTTAGATACCCAACAAACAGATAAAGTTACTGTCGTCTACGACTTCAATATGTTCAACTAGACTTGGCTGCAATATTTCAACGAAATTGATAAAAATTCCCAAACAAATTATTTTAAAATCTTCTATAGCACGGTTAGAGACTTTTTTAACATCCTTTCTCTATAATTTCAGTTCATAGGACTGTTTCTACAACTAATGTTTTTCGATATGAGTCTTCTTCAAACGATCGGTATCTTCCCAGATATGATTCCACACGCCAAATAGTCTTAGATACCTTTAAAATTTCTACGTAATTTAATCTGTCACTGTTTATAGGAATCTGACAAATATCGGATTTGATGGACTATTATTTCGATTTAAAAAATCGGGTACAAATGGAAATATGTTTCATAAATACATAAAACCCTTTGGCTCAAAATTTAATAGTCTACCAAATTCCAAACATGTCAGGGTTCGCAGAATAAAAATGTAACAAAATTTTAACAAATGCAAAATAACAGCCTCGTGGCTTAAGTGGTTAGTGCGTTGGATCGCTGAGCGAGAGGTTCGACGTTCGAATCCCAGAGAACACCAAAAAAGCTTTTCACGGTCCCACCTCTCGCGAATGTCTGACAAACGTCCGAGAGTAATAACTGTCATGAGAAAGCTTCTCAATTTGTCTTTCGGATATGGCTTTAAACTGTAGGTCCCTTCCATTTGTGTGAAAAATATAACACGCACAACACAAATGGTCGCTAGAAGCTAGGTCCTGGACCACATACCTCCGTTGCGCTAAGTATTTGTATTTATTTTTTGTAAAAAAAATGGCAGATTTTGACTTAAAATTTACTCGCTTATGGAAATTGAGATCTGCATATTGATCTTGACAAGCTCTCAGATGCCTCAACGAAAACTTTGTTGATTTGTGACTTTGAGCTTGTGCGGATCAGGCATTTATTAGCAATGCATTGTTAGTTTGAAGTTACCTTTCATGTACATATGTATGTGCTATGCTTTCTTTGCCGAATTAAAAACTTGGAACATAATATTTATCGCGATTAAAATTAAATTAAGTTAAAATAAGAGACAGACTTCAATAAATCAAAACACTTGACATTGCTGTCCTCAAATCATCGTCAAATCAATGCCATACTATTTTCCAGCAAACCCAAATATTCTACCACATCTGTACAGTTTTATTTCTATTTCAATTATGAAGTTTTCATTTCCTTCATCCAAATAGAAATCTCAAAGATGAGTGGAAAAAAAAGGAAGAATGAAAAAAAAAAAAAATGCCACAAATGAAAATATCCTCAATGTAGCACTTAAGTGCGACAACAAATAACGAAAAGCTAGCTAAGAAGAAAAATTCAAAAGGATACACACACCACACAGCACATCAGAGCACAGCAAACCATTTTCCTTTTTATTTTTATTTTTCATTTATGCTTATTGTTTGACCATTCACAGAAATGCGGCCATTAGACCGTTGCGATTCTACACATAGAAGAAATAATAATATTTTATTTTCTCTCTCCCTGCCCATCCGTCCTAATGTCCGACTGTATGTTGTGTGGTGAGACGGTTGATTCCTAGGGTTAAACACTCAGTGGAGTAAGCACATACTCGTACACATACACTTAGGAATGAAGCACTTTGGAGTACAATCTGTTGAAATTTTATTTTAATGGTTCCGTACTAAAAAAAAATCTTCTTTCTTGCCTCCCTTTTCATCCAGTCAACTTCCTAACTACCTTGCATCATCATCATCCTCCTGGTCACAGAATATCCTTTTTTTTGTGCTAATGACTTTGATGGTTGAAATACAAGAACCACACCCCGCTGCACGACGCACAAAGATTGGTTCTTGTCAGAGACTTGGGGGTGGTGGCAGTTGTTAATGGTACGTAAGCCTCACAATAGTAAGCAAAAATTATATGTGTGACAACGAGAGTAAACAGGATCCTTGTTAAGAATAGTTTGGGTAAAACTATTTATATGCAGTGATGGTAGTGGTTGGATTTTACCTGTAGATAGGAACATTTTCCAGGTTAAGTGATTTTAAAGTGATTATGGGGAGAGTCCATGGAATGAAGAGTTATCTGTTGGAATGTTAATGGCAGGTGAATGGGATGCATAAATAAATAAAAAAAAGTTGTAAGGTTAAACTTGTAATAGAAAATGTCAAATACCATTAATGGACTATATGGGCGGGAGGTACTTTATATGGGTGTGCGAAGGACATGCATTAAATTCGTTCAATGAAAATTTTAATACATCTTAAAATATTCGATGCTAGCTCTGTGAAACAAAAAGGGTAGATACTAATGTACATTAAGGTCGCATGTGCCATAGCAATAATATTCTCGCTCTGGAAAGGTATACAGTACTGTCCATTAAGACCAGCACCTGAAGATACTCCATAAAAAAATATGTATATAATTTTATATCCGCAACCAGCAACTCCGAGTGAATTACTTTTGAGTATTGTATTGAATACTGAATTTGAAAACACAAAATTAAAATAAACCCAAGCATTATAGAGTATTGTTTCCTTGAAGACTCCCCTAATAGCTTAAACATACACTGAATTTTAAATAACATTTTAACATCTTCGGTAAGAATTCGCAAATGTGTTTCTGTGCACATCCCATGGCATTGCATATTCGTCAATAATTTATTAAACGATTGTCGGACGAGAGATCTGCTAAGAGTCTCCGTTTTGCTATTTCCATGCCAAGCTATTACCATAACCCAGACTCATTGCTCCACATACCATATGTACAGGGTGGGTAAATACGTGTGCATTTAACTTAGTGCCAATCCTTTTCTTTACGCTGTGACCTACTTTTCTCTTTCGTATCAATGTGATTCGGTTTCATATTCTATAGGGTATATTATTTTTATTGAGTGCCTTATATCGTAGAGGAGAAGTTATATGTAACTCGAAAATGATGTCCGCCATTGTATGTGTCTCCAATTTGACTCCTTTTGCAACTATTCGAATACAGTAATAAAGAAAGATTCATAAACTTCGACTGAAATGAAGACATAAAGAATAAAAACAATATTACTGGTAGCCCTTAAAACGACACGACATAGTGGAGTGAATTCGCATTCTAGTCACGTAAAACAAATTTTACTAGAGGTGCAACAAGGTTTTTGCTTGTGTTAGTATTATCATCTTAAATTCTATGCAGTTCTGTTTTGCTTTTACTATTACTCAAGAGTATGGAGATTTTCAAGCGCAGACTGTTTACCACGTGATTGCAGACTTTCTCAACGATCAGGTCTTGACCGTTAGGACTAGGAGATTTTTAGTTGAATATTTATAAATTTTTCATCTCTGACCCGAGCGCAAAATTAAAAGATTTGTTCCAATTTTCGGAACAAAAGAAAACACGAATTGATGCTGAAATGATAGGTGGATACAAACCTCAAAATTTAATAAAATTTTAATATGGTAATACCATATTAAAGGATCAATGACATACTTTAGTCGGAATATGGCCCAAAAACCGATTTATCATACATATCGAGGCTCAAGTGCAAGGTAATCCAAAGGAAATAAAAACATAGATGGAGTTTTGGTATACTGGTATAAAGCATTATTTGAATGAAAGAAAAGTTGACTAACGGTAATTCATAAATCAAAATTTTGGCGCCCTCCACCTGAAAAAAAACCTTTCGGTGACATCGTTGTATAATTTTGGCTGGATCTCTTCCCTAAGCTATGGAATTATTTTTGGTTTATTGGTAAATATATTCGACTTGAAATATCTTGAAGAAAAAAGTCGCATGGTTATAGATCAGACGATCCAGTTGGCCGATATTTGTCAACATTTATTGATATTACAGAACCTGGACATTTTTCTCGCAGCCAATTAATGGATTCGTGCAAAGTGTGCCAAGTTGCACTGTCCTGCTGGAAGCACTTCCTTTTAAGATCAAAGTCAATCAATTCTGATCAAAGAAATAGTGCATCGGTAAGTCTCCTTGAGGACATGAATTGTTAGGTGTTCAATCGAATTAATCGGATTAAGTTCACAATCGACACAATCGAAAGATAAAAGAAAGTGGTCGTCCTCTTTTGTAAGCAAATTTATATACTTTTTAATAGATAACCAAGGGATCGTTCTAATTTAACCAAATGAAAGGTTACTACCCGCAATTTTTAGGTACCGACATTTTGGTATTTGGCATTAGCGTCAGCATTTCTGCCCATAGTTTTCGATTTTGATTATTAGGCAATACTAGGCTTCGGACGTATTCTTTAGAAATTATTGTTTACTAAGTTCATATTTCTGCATCCTTTTGGACCTGCAAAATAGTTTATCCAGATTGCATTTGTTTTGAACATAGAAATACCTTCAGCCTACCTAACAGCTGTTCTGTTAATGAAATAACTATGGGACCACATTGTTTTTTATTGCGATTGTCTTTTTTTTCTTATATAATAAGGCAGTAAGGGCACGTTGGACCAAAGCTGTAAAACTACAAAATTGACTGCGCTATAGCCAAGAGCTAACTAAGGTCAAAAAATGAACAGAAGCATTTCAGGATTAATTTTTTTTTTTTTTTCTCAAATTCAAAAATTATATCTGTCTTAACGACACCTAATAATTGTTATAAAAGATATTAATGCGATACACATTAAAGCTTGAGACCATTGCCTTTAGATTCTTTTTTAAAGTTACATATGTACAGTTTTTTTTTGTTATTTTTTATTATTTAACAATAGACAAAATATAAATGACAGTTAATGTCTTAGTTAATTTAATTAGTTGCAGGTTATTGATTAAATGTATTGTAGGTCTACGGGCTTGCGTCTTCTTAGTCGTCTTATTGCATTGCGTTCTTGATTTGGTAAACTTCGTATTTGAGAATTTGTATGGTCACAAAGAGCGATCTGATGTTGTCTGCTGGTTATTTTGATAACTTCTTTCACGGTGAGGATGTTGAGATCACGGTGTAATGTACCATGGTGCATTTACTATCGTTGAAAGAATTTTTGTTTGTAGTCGTTGAATAATATTAATATTTGTCGTGCAGGTAGTTCCCCAAATTTGAATCCCATACGTCCATATTGGTTTTATTATTGTGTCATACATTAGAAGTTTGTTTTCTGTTGATAGCTTTGAGTTCTTCCCTAGGAGCCAGTAGAGTTGTCTGAATTTGTTTTTTCTTTGGGTACGTTTATAGGTTATAGTCAATTTTTTGTCTATTATCATACCCAGGTACTTGGCTTCACTGTCAATAGTAATTTGTTTATTGTTCAAGCTGATGTTTTCTGCATTATAATTTCTTTCTGTAGTGTATACGACTTGAGCTGTTTTGTCCTCGTTTATTTTAATTCCCCATTTGCGGAACCAGTCCACTGTCGTGTCCAGTGCTATTCTGACTTGATGTGATGCTAATTGTATGCACTTGTTCGAAGATAGGATTATGGTGTCATCTGCAAATGTTGCTAGCATGGAGTTGTTTGGTTTTGGTATGTCCGCTGTGTAGAGAAGGAAGAGCGTTGGTCCAAGAACACTTCCTTGGGGGACACCTGCATCTAATTGGCATATTTCGGAGCACTCATCATTATATTGCACGTAGAAGTGTCTGTCGTCCGGATAGCTTTTAATTATTTCATAGAAGTCCGGTAGCATGTATTTTAGTTTATGTAATAGTCCTTTGTGTCAGACACTATCAAATGCCTTTGCAACATCTAGATATACTGATACACAAAATTTATTCTCGTCTAAGTCGTTTAAAATTTTATTAGTTACTCGATGGACTTGTTGTATGGTCGAGTGTTTTTGTCGAAACCCAAATTGGTGGTCTGGAATGAGTTTTTGTTGCAGTAGCATCTTTTCGAATAACTTCGATATAATTGGTAATAGACTTTTCGGCCTATATGAGAAGACTTTGTAGGATCCTTGCCAGGCTTAGGGATTGCGATTATTTTTGACACCTTCCAGACTTTTGGATAGTAGTTTTGACGTATACCATACTTAAGTATATAATGGCATTGTCAGGTAAATGTTTCAGAAGTTGACCAGTTATCATGTCATATCCAGCAGATTTTTTATGATTAAGTCTGTATTTTAAGAAATGTTTAATTTCTTTGATGGTTTTTCTTTTGATCCTCGTGATTATAGATGTGTTATTTTGTGGTAATGACATATTCTGTCCATTAATATCATTTGTGAATGTTGTTTTGAAGTAGTCAGCTAGAGCTTTCGCTTTGTCTTTGCTTGTTCTGGACCAAGTACCGTCAATATTTGTGATAGGTGGTTGCTGGGTAGTACCGCTCTTAAGCCTTTTGTTTAACTTCCATAGTGAAAAGTTGGTGTTGGTTTTTAATTTTGTTTCTTATTTTTGTTGACGTTGGTGTTTGATTATTTTTTGATTTTTTTAAGAAGGTCATTGATATGAATTACTGCATTTTCAAGATCTAAATTGGTTTTTAGTGGTGTCCCAAGTTCAATATTTACGTCAACAAGATGTCGGAATGCATCCCAGTCGGTCTTATGGTTAGTCAATGGAGAAATTTTTCCTTCCAGTTTCGCGCTTTTCCAATATTCTATGATAAGTGGTGAGTGGTCTGAAGATAGGCCAAGGCAAGATTTTATAGTTATTTGATCTAGATTAATGTACTTGGTTATGCAAAAGTCTAAAAGATCCGGAGTTTTCCTGGTATCAGTAGGCCATTGGGTAAGTTCTCCTGTGCTGAGGAATTTACAGCTGAACTTGGTTAGAGCATCTTTTAGAATTCTGAGTTTTTTGTTGGTCAGTCTCGAACCCTAGTCTGTGTTTTTTGCGTTGAAGTCACCACCTGCGATAAAACGTGGTCCCAAGTATTTAATGTATTCAGCATACTCTAATGTACTGATAGTGAACTTCGGTGGGCAGTATAATGCAGATATTATAAGTGGTCCTTGTGTGTCCTCGATTTGGATTGCTGTCGCTTGTATATAGTCTTTTTTGTATCCTTCTAATTCATGGCATTTGATGTCTTGCTTGATTAAAATTGCTGTGCCACCACGAGCTCGTCCGCTAGGATGGTTTGTGTGAAAGATTTTAAAATTGGGTATTTCTAAGAAACTTTTATTCGTGAAGTGTGTTTCTGTTATTAGCTAAATGTCAATTGAGTTACTTTTTATAAATTGTTTTACTTCTAAGGTACGTTGAAACGGAATTTCGTTTGAATTCCATTTGACGATTTTTAAGTTTGTATTATTTTCCATTATTTATTATAGTCATGAATAGGGTTAGTATATTCATACTAGAGATCTGTGTTATTAGTTGCTTCATCATTTGTTTGATTTCGTATAGGTCATCTGAGGGTTTTGTTTCGTTTTCATGTTTATTGTTAATAGGAGGGGTGTTGTCCTTGCTTGCATGTTTTTTGTTTGTTTTAGGGGTGTAACTCGTTGTAGCAGGAGTGGTATTGCTTCTTATGGCATCAGCAAATGTCTTCAGTGGTTGAACTATGCTAGGGGCGATATTGGGTTTATTTATATGAAGGTTTTTAGGTTCTGTGCTGCTCACATTGTTACTTCGCAACATTTATAGTTTGCGGTATGGGGTTCACCGCAGAGTGCAGATTTTAAGTTACTGCATTAAGATGCTATGCTATGGTACATTCAGCCGTTTTGTGCTTGCCTGCACACTTGACACAGGTTGGTTCAAGAGTGCAAATGTTCTTTGTATGGCCATATTTTTGGCAATTTGTGCACTGGAGAATAGTCCAGAATAGATAGGGTGGTTCAAAGGATATTTTGCAATATATAAAATGAGTAATGTTATATATGTATGTCCTTGTTATTTTTATTATTTTCTAGCTCTATAGAGAAAAGCGTAAGTGGTTTCTTAGTTCCTCGTTGTAGGATGTTGTGAATGTTGTTGACGATGTGTCCATATTCGCTTAATTCTTTTATAATTTCTTTTTGGTCCGCGGAGTGGTGCATATTTCGAAGCATGACTCTAAAACTACGCTGCTCCTTAGGTTTAAATGTGTAGCATTGAGTGTTTTTAAGTTTAAGTACTTTTACGACCTTTGTATAAGTTAAGCAGTCAGACGATTGTATTTTTTTAGGTTTAGTAAAATATATAAAATTTGTGTATTCGAATTTCGATTTCCACTTGTGCATGCCACATAAGGTGCGTCATACCTCCGAGGTGTATTTAAAGACTCTCTAGGCGTTAGTGTTTATCCACTCCGCACGTTCCAGCCATTCAGGTAAGTGTTGCTGTACAGCTTGTGCAGATTTCATGATTGTATATTTTTCTGCGGGCGTCGTCTCTCAAGTGGTTAGTACATTGGATCGCTGAGCAAGAGGTTCGACGTTCGACGTTTGAGTCCCAGAAACCCAAAAAAGTTTTTTCATGGTCCCACCTCTTGCGAATATCTGCCAAACGTCAGAGAGTAATAACTGTCAAGAGAAACCTTTCAATTTGCTGGGAGAAGCTATTCTCTGGGCGATATATGTATGTACGTCTGTTGCGCCAAGTATTTGAATTATTTTTTGTATTCTCTGCTGCACTCTTCGTTTATGCAGACGGGACCAAAGCTCATACGAAGGATTTATCTTTGAAAACAACTGAAGGAAATCTAATACATTCTTGGCATAGTCCATGACTGTGCACAGGATTGGCATGCTTAAGCTCCTGTATATTCACGTTAGTTGCTTCAGAGTACTTTACTACTCATTCGCGAAGATACTTTGGAAGAATACACCATTTGTGTTGTGCGTGCTCATACAAAGGAACCTATAGTTTAAAGTCACGACCGAAAAATAAATTAAAATATTTCTCATGACATTTATTGCTATTGGACGTGCGTGTTTGCTAGTGTTCGAAGTTCGGACCTTCCGCTCAGTATTCTCCGTTCGTTGATGTTATTATCTGAGTTGATAGCGGAGCCTCGTAAGAAAAAGTCCTTAAATACCTCAAAGTTGTAAATTTTACATTCGTTCGAAGATACGTGTATTCGGTGTAATTTTTGTCAACATCATATATTTTGCTTCGCTTTCGTTCACCATTAACCTTATCTTTGCAACTTCTGCCTTTATAATTACGAAGGCGCTATTAGCATCACGCCATTACCTCACTGAAATTCTTCCGATTATGTCAACGGCCTTGCATGAGCAAGTTCAATTTGCTGAAAATAAGTGAGCTAAACTGTACTAGCTTGGCTTATATCCAATACTCGATGATAATAACGTTAAAATAACTACACAAATAACTCAGAATGGTCTTTATTGTCTGCTAGAAAAAGTTCTACTTTTTTTAATAGAGCCTAGCTGTCAAACTACGTTCACGCGAAGGTGAAGTCATGGAGTAGAGGTATCCTTTGTACATATTGCCAGAACTACGAATAGCTACACTCGGAAATAGATTTGAATTGTAATTCTTTAACAAAAGCATAGTTAAGCCGTGATATTTTTCAACGATGTTCAGTTCAATTCTCGAACTGCCTTGAACTAGCTTTGTACAACTAAGCAGATAAATCCATCATAAGTAAAATTATACGTAAATTTCTGCCAGATATATACATAGGTACTCGTTTCTAACAACGTTTGATAACGAACACTTAAAATTTCGTAATACGTGGCAACTGTACTAATAAAAATGATAAAAAGGGATTTGTCGTAATTCAAATGTGACATTGGACGCTTCTTCAGGGATTTTTATATAACCATACTTAATGGGCCAGATTCACGAAATGCTTGCTTTGAATTGTAGGTTATTTTGTCATACAAAAACTCGTTTGGGATTTTCAATCGATAAGATTTGGCTGTACGACACGTACCATTAGACATTACTACCCAATATTGTATTCATTTCGATGATTCGATATCAGTTTTCGTATTCGACTAATACATTCGATTCATCTGTTGTGATAGGTGATCTTTGGATAAAGAGATAATTCAAATAAATTATACCTTGAATCCTGGAGAATTATATTCTAAAAGTTCAATTATTCAGGTTACTTTAACAGCAGCCGGCAGAAAAAAAAAATCCGGACTAAGAAACTAGTTTCTTTTTATTTGTAGTCACAAATGGGAAATAATGGTGTTCATGTCAATCACCAATTGACAGAGAATATTCAGCTTTATATAGAAAATGTTTTCTTTCAGAGGACCTTTTATACCGCACCTCATCCAATCTCATATCCGTAATGGCTCCTGGGGAGGGAAAAACAGAAACAAAAAAATCATGTTGAAATGTACGTAGAATAGAAAAATAATTTGGTAGTGTCCTTTCAACCTCTCGCATCTAATGCAGGTCAGTCTAATCCAACAATTTCTTTTAGCAGTACAAAGTGAGAGCAATTTCATCAACATGGAGATAGTTGACGGCACAAAAGAAGTAAAGATAAAATGGCTTGCGACTTGGGAATAAAACGTACAGAGAAGCTCTAATTAGATTAGAAGTGAAAATTTTGCATACTTTTTCGTAGGATGTTCTAGAGTAGAGTGTAATAATGATATCTGAAAAGGAGTAGATAAATATTGAAAGCTATAAATGTAGTAATATATCAATGTACTTCGCTCTCATCTTTAGTTAAGCAGTTAGATAGATTAAAAAACCCAGAAAGGTTACATTCCGTGTGGAATGGAGTGATTTCTTATCCCTTACTTCAGGAAAAGTATTATGATACTTTTTGCAGCTTCTGTATTTGATCGTTCTTACACATTCAATCGATGTGACCGAAGCATTGTATCCGTCGGGCCTTAACCATGTCTTAGTATAGCGCGTGAGGATCACGGTTTTTATAACTTGCAGGATCACATGACAGATGACAGGTTTTTCTTTCGAAAGACCCCAACATTTTGCCTTGCTCCTCATATCCCAACACTCGACACCATATAATATGAAACATCAAAGTCTCCTAGAGCTCCATTTTGTTTTCCGCTGTTTTTGCGTCATGTGGATTTGATTAGTTTTTCCAAGACTCTGAAGTTGGTCACACAATTATATGCTATCAAATGCAGCTTAAAGAACAGGCGGTAAGTTTGAACTTGTAATACATTCGTCTTTTCCGATACTGAACCACAAGTATGAAAATGAGCTATTTATCGATCAGCCATCTATTTTATGATGGTGCACCAGTCGGTCCTCTGACGTGGGTTTTCTTTTCTAAAAGTTAGGGAAGGGTTAAAACGTCAAGGTTTATTATAATATAACATAGATCATGTGGGAAATTTTAACGATCACTTGTTAAATCAATCTGAGCTTCTCATGAAGCGTAAGTTGATGAATGATTTCTGATTCTTCGCCATGCAGCGTCTAACAAAATCATTCTGCGAAAAGCCTTGTTGTATGCTTGCCAATTAGTCAGTGATCACACTTATTGTAGCATCAATATGCAACCTGTTGGGAGAAATCAAATTCTTAGTTTTAGATTCAACTTTGGGCAAATCTTTTTTTTTCGCAAAATTTTGCGCAATCTTGCGGCTTTTTAAATAATTGACATTTTTGAAGGTTCAACTTTATCAATTATAAATGGTGACCTCCTGTAAACATGATATCAAAGCGAGCAGTCAATGAAATTGACTACCACTGCTGCAAAATTCATGAATTACTAGGTTTGAAAGACTTAACTAAAGATTTTGAACTCGAAACTCAAAACGTTTTCAAGTTCTATTGCCTAAAAGTAAAGCAAAAATTGTAACAGTGCCAAAGAGAACGGGAGAGGTTCATGCAAGGTTATGAACGATGGTTTAACTTTAGTTTGGTGTTACCAGATAATTTACTAAATCGTGTAAATGAGGATGATAATCCAAATGTACGAGGGACGAGCAAAGGAAGACCGTCAAAGAATTTTGAAGAGCATAATAAAACGTACAAAAAAACGTCGCGTACAAGAACTCATCTCGCAACGTATAAATCAACATAAAGATAACGTGAAAGTTTCGTATGGACCAGTCGTGCACTTTATTTACTGTCATCGTTTAAATGTTACTTGCTATGAGGTCAACTGCATAGACCAAGAAGATCAAGTACTATCGAGAATGCGTTCTTTACTATGGCTTTGCATGAACTTGCTGTCATCCACCCTTCAATAAAGCCTATTTCGACCGACCAATCAATTTGAAATGGCTTCCCACACTATACCAACAATCCCACTTTCTTGGCCAGATACATACACATATATGTACATATTTTTCTAAGCAACAAGAATCAAAAGTCGGAGGCGATTTTTTTTTAATTTCTTCCGTTTGATGTACTGACAAGCATTTATCACTGAGTCGCTGTGTAAATTGCCCCCATATTTTTTTTCATCACAACTATGTATGTCCGACAGAGTTTCCTTCTTCCCATCAACTTTTGCATCAATGATAAGCCCCGGGTAACCATATAACTTCTATGGTTAACGATGTTGCTAACTCCAATCTTTTTTTTTTAATTAGCTTGTACAATGTACAATAACAACTATTGAAGTAATGCAAGCGAAACTTTCTTATTTTATGCGAGTTATGGTAATGGTCTTTTTGTTACTTCTGCTGGAACGATAGGTGTAGTTTTTGACATCACCATGAGTAACACTGCTGTAGCTTAAGTAACTAGACGTTGTGTGGAACTTTACAACTTTTCTTAAATGAGTGAGATTCTAATGTAAGGACCAAAAAAATGGTTTATAGAGATTCCGCACTTTCACAGTAACCTTCTAACATAAGCAAATTGACAGGACAAATGTTGTAAAGAACATCAGTTTTATCTTCCGACCTAGGAGCTTTGAATCCATCCATTTTTCCAAATCGTAGTAGCAGTGATTTTCTAAGGCGAATCATCGTTCAATTTTCCTTAGTGTCCTTCGTGGGGTTAATGCTTATACCGATGTAGGTAATCTCCTCAACTACCTTGAGGTTGGACTTGTCAACAGTGACATTCTGTTCAAGGCGGTTTACATCTGTATTTAATTTTATTCTCATTCATTTGGAAGCCAACTTATTTCTCTTGCTTTCCAATTATAGTGGAAGCCTCTACGACAGCGCTGGGAATACCCGTTGACGTCAATTTTGTCTAGTAGCTGAACAGGCTTGTTAAAATTAGTGCCTTCCATTTTGACATTGGGCTTGCACATTGTCTGTTCTGTTACGAGATTGAAGGGTATCCGCTTTGCAAAATCTCGCCCATGTTTTGGGTAGCTCGAGCTCCCACGTAACTCAAAGATACGTTGCATTGCATATAAGGACTTCCAGATGCATGAATTTGTGATTTTTGTGTCTTGAGTGTAAAATAAGAGGAATTATTAAATATGTTTTTATTTTACCATTAAAAAACAGTGGGCGAAATTAATCAACTTGTATATAACTCTGATGGCCAAACTGTAAAAGGCTCTTTAGTGAGATGTTCATTTCTGCGAATATTATTAGCCATGATACTTATCGGCTGTTTTCGCCAAATATTTTTTCTATAGGTCACTCGAGTGCACGAGTACCGCCGAGTACCGAGCGACCATGAATCCTAGGAGTTCGATAAGTACAAGTAGGTCCAATGATCCAGTAAGTCTAGATATTTGTTAAAAATTACGTAGTTCATATTTCCAAATAAGAAAGAAGCATGCATTGTCTTCGATTGCGTATCTCGTAAGCTAACTTTATTTATTCATTGTTATTTTCTTTCTTTTCATCTTTTCCATGATAGAAATTCATTCCAGTACAAAGAAAAGGTTATTTTAAAGCCTACTATATTCTCTTTAAGGATAAAATTGCGATGAAGGAGTATTTAATATCTTTTCATTGCTCTTTCGCCTTCCATGGTAACAAATACCCTCCTGAAGAACTATACGAGTATTCAGCTAATAAATAACAATTACATCCGCCCAAGAGGGAGTGTAAAATTATAAACAAGCAGGCAAGATCAAGAAGGGGGGAGCTCCCTTGAATAAATTTCCTATTAAAGTTCTTCAGGGACAGCCTTAAGAACTAAATCAACTTGTTTACTTCCTCGTGACTCAGCAATACGTACATAACTAACCCACCAGCCAATCGCAGTATCCTGCATAAGGCGATAGAAGAACTAGAAGAAGGAAATTTTAAAACAAACCTTTCCACTTTTAAATGATTAATGATATAGTTGTGGGTTATTTTTTTTTCTTTTCTTCTCTCGAACTCCGTTGTTGCAGACAATGTTTTCTCATTTTCCTTGGAATTAATTGATTAAGGTCATTAAGGTCATTGTGAAGTAGAATAAATTGCAAGATGTGATACTGGAGAGGAGGAGGAGAGGCGAGTAAAATAGTAATTGATGAGAGCATTACTGCAATTGTGTCTGATTGTAACACTCTTTAAGTAATGAGTTGATAGAACTAGTGGGAAGGATGGTAGTATTGGCTAAGTAACTGAGAGTGAGGTATTGATATCTACTCGTATGCAGCGGATGGACTAGTCCAGTTTAGATGTCGTATAGCAAAGATTTATCTAGTGTACACAAAGTTCCTTTGTTATGTGTCTAGAGCTCTCACTTACAATTAGTTTTACCACTTGAGTAGTTACATCGCAATTTCACGTGGGTCTGAGATCAATCCACCGTTGTAAAGAAAAATTTTGTGTGTAGAGAAGACAGAATCTCAAAAAAGTGATAAATAATGTACAATGGCTTACAAAAGATTTCACATTGAATGAAACTTGAAGAACTAACCAAAACAAACAAATTTTTTTGCGAGGGACTAGTTACACTTGAAAATAATATTCGTAGAACCCACATTTCAACCAGGATATAAAAAAAATGCTTAAAATTCTTGCTTAGAATGCCAACTTAGCGAGTGAGCAAAAATTCGCAAAAATTGAATCAGAAGCAATGCACGGAAGTACTGTACGTTTCATACATATACATTCATACATACTATATATTGCCCACTGCGATGCAGATTTTAAATAAGTAGTTTCAAAAAAATGTTCAACTTCCTATTCTAAGGATTGGTGGCGATAAGTGGAATGCTTTGCAATGCCTGTATGGAAAGAGTTCTGACTTTTATTCGACGGCTAAACCAACATATACGCAATTGCCGACTCAGAGAAATAAAATAACAGATCTGATCGATTTCTTTGTCTGTTAAAGGAAGGTATAGCATCAGTATAAAACTTAAGAAAAGCTTTGATCTGTCCTCAAATCAATCTCCATCGATTATGATGATAAGCGTAGCTCTATCTAAAAAAGTAGGACCTGTCAGATTAATCAGCGTAAAACTGATTGGGATGGCTTCAAAAGAGGTATTGAAGCAAATGTTGGGCTGAGCGAATCAATTTAAACACCCTATGAACTTAAATGTAAACACTCCTTACCAAAAGAAAAAAACGTCGGCCAGTTGCGGCCAAATATATGACACGGAAATAAAACACATGAATAAGGAGAAGAGAAAAGCGCGCAAGAAATGGCAGCCACCTCGGGCTGCACAACATAATGTACACCTAATTAGTAGAATTAAAGTTTTTAAAAATCGTGGAATACAAACTGACCTTGAACAAATGCATTGCAATAAATGGACAACGATTCGACGAATTGCACTAAATGAAACCAAATGCACCCATGAAAATTTTAGTTATAAAAAAATTAATAATTTGCTGATTTTTTTCTAACTCGGTTTGAGTTCCGTTTGCTAACCAGGCTAAGTATATTGGTACGACACTTTAAGCAAAGCTAAATGGAAGTCGCACGTAAAGAAAAAACGCAAAGAACTAAAAAATAAATACAAAGAAGTGTATTGGTTCTTAATTAAGGAAAACAAACCGCTTTTATACAAGCAGGTGCTGACGCCAGTATGTGCATATGGCATACAACTCTGGGGTTGAACCAAAATGAGTTAATGCACTGTAGTATATCAGAAACAGAGATATACACATATGTATTAAAACAACTAAAGACGAAAGTAAAAATAAGCGAGAAAACATAAAAGTCTACAGGAAAGTCTTGCAAATGACAATGTCCTTCACATTTTGGATGACAAAATATACTGCGGAATTCAATTCAATAAATTTAAAATCTGATTACATGTCCACCCACATTTTAAAATGCGCATTTTCTTTAATATTTATGCTAAAAATTGAGAAAAAAAATATTAAAAGAAAATATTTAGGAAACCACATCCACACTTTGGAATCGTTATCTCTATGGAACAAAACATATCCTTTTTTTGGGCTATCTAGGGCTCCAGTTGGATTTTATGCTATAATAGTTATAATTAGGGCTAGGATTTCGATGCATTTGCATATTTTTTTTTGAGACACATTAGAAGCAATAGAACAAGTTATCTTTCCGATTCATGAAATTTCCTTTAAATTGACATTCAATCGTTAGTGCATATGTTTGCATGTTTTACTATAAATGCATATTTTGCATATTCTTGCATATTTTTAATAATAAATGCATATTTTGTGCATATGTATTTCCGAAAAAAAATAACTCAAAATTTAAAAAAAAACAAAACCGCAAAAATGCACACGCACCATTAAACTTCTTATGTCGTTTTCTATTGGTTTCACTCCCTACTACCTTACTTCACTCCAGTCATTTTTTTTATTTATTGTTTTTTAGTTCTTAAAATAAAAAGACTGAATTTTTTTAAAAACTGGATAACATGTTTCTTTATTTTTCATTAAAAAAATGCGAAGTTTAACTACAGTCGTACAGTATAACTGGTCGCTATAGCCAATGATCGTTTTATCCGACTTTTCAAAAATAGAAAGATTACTTGTGCAAAAACCAACCACGTGGGGGAAAATTGGTCGTTAAAAGCGACTGGTCGTTATAAACCACGTCGTTATAGGTGACTTCGCCATGGTTTTAAATGCATATTTAAAGTGCATATTTCCCATTTATAAGAGCATCCTTTAAGCGTATATTTTGCGTTTTTAAGTGCATGAAAATCCTAGCCCTAGTTATAATAATTCAAGAAGAGCATCTAAATCTTTTTTTTAAGTACATATATATTAAAAATAGTTTTCCAGATCAAAGATATTGAAAATGGAATATATGTACATACATATATATGTATGTATAGGTATGTCTTTTAAGTGCCAAAATATCGTAATATGTATGTATTTCAATCAACTATAGAGTGTTATTCAAACCGTTCCAGTTGCATTGCTATTTTATTTTTATATTGAGTTAAATAGCTAGATATCATCTGCAATTAATAGATCTAAAATACTGAGCACAGTCATGAAAGACAATTGTCAGTATAGTTGCTGAAAACTTAAGCGGAACATATCTATGTATTAAAAATATAGATCCAATTCATATACATAAAATGTACAACCCACTATTTAAAGCCGGGCATAAATATATACATAGACTTTGAATCTAAAACTTGAGGTGGTGCATAGCTCCTCGAGTGTGAAGTGTTTCTCTATATTAGAGTTTTCATTCACTCGATTTGAATAAATTTTTTTTTTTTTTTAAAGAAATTTGAACTACATTTTTGTTTACAAAGGACCGCCTGTTTTTTTTTGTTTGTGTTACTGGTAACACAAACGCGCTTGAAATATATATGTATACCCGCAATAGAAAATAGATAGTCTTACTCTTGATCAATTGTGGAAAATACGAATACTATACTAATAACTATACGAATTTTGAAAATATTTTTTTTAGCGAAATGAAGCCCCTTTAGCGGCTGGTGTGAATTTATAAGAAAAAAAGCCGTCGGTTCTATGTGCATAGATGTTTTGGTGCTATCAATAGTGTGCGTAACAAACAATATCCTTAACTCGTTGGAGAGCTTAGCAAAGGAAGGCGTACTTTCTCCAATAAATTAAAAAACATTGGAAATATTAAACGTCGTGTTTTTAAAAGCAAATTCAAAGTGAAACCTTTAATCTTAAATTCTATCTTTACAGCAGCTTTCACTTTTCTTCATTGGATACCATGGTCAACTTGGGTCTGGACAGCATTGTGTGTTCAACACAGAACAGGAGTAGAGAATTTATTTTGGTTTGCTGAGTTAACTCAGTTTTTTTTCTTTTATTTTTTTTAGTATGGAGTTGAAAAAAAGGAACAATCTACGAAAATATTGTCGGATAAACATACATACATGCATATATACATATGTATTAAGACTTGTTAAGGCAACCAATATGAATCAATTTCTATAAATTGTTTTTGGAAGTTTTATGAGTGTTCTCCACAATTCGGATACATGTATGTTTAAAGAGTTACTCCTACATAAATTGTGAAAAATTACTAAACGATTGACCAGGATGAGCTGGGTGGATACGCTTTTGTTGTGACCAGAAAAGATTGGTAATATATGAAAGAACATGTATAAAGAAAAACATCTATTAGTGAAGAATTGGATATTTTTTTCTGGTAAGCGGAGGGAGAACCTTGCATAAGTACCGTACTCCAAGTTGCACGGCAGTGTCAAATTCTTGCTGACTAAACCTTACCTCCGCTAGTTTAGCTCCTCACCCCGCTATTTACACGGCCGTATTTGTCAGTATTCCTTACAGCGTTTCTGCTTGTATGCTTCAATTTGAATTTGGATTAAAAATATGCCAATCGCTCTCTATTTTTAGATTTTAGCATATTTCGAGTATTAACTATAGTACTGTTCCGGGTCATCCTCGCAACCAGGGCATTCCGGCGAGTTTCGAAAACGTTGTCGGTATCGGCAATACTCGCCGTATCACGAAATTGTTAGTCAATTGTTAGTTCACTTCTCTATTTCTTCTATTTATCCACAGTTCTACCCTGGAGATTAGCTTATACATTATGCCTAGATGGGCATGTGAAGTATCCCATCGTTCTTGCCACGTTATCAGTGATATTGTCTTCTCTTGTCTTTATAATTCTGTAGCTGCTATATTTGACACCTTCTTTTATATATGCCCTATGTGGTTACCAATGTATGTATAGCCTGTCAACTTTCATAAGAATTGGATATGAGTAAGGATTTTTACATGCATATATGGATGGTATACTGGCTCTATGTAATTGCTACTAAGATATTTACTCCTAATTAATGCAATAATTCCTAATATTAAAAAGTTAATTCAAAATGACATAGCTTCTTATATATACAAGATGGGGATACAAGTTATGGCATAATGTGAATTGGCTGCCATTTTGTTAGAAATGAAAAAATTGGACTCTGTTTTTGAATTGTTGATCGCACAACATGTTCTGAGGTCCTTCTCTCAGCGAGTTAAGGATCGTCATCACATTCCAGAAACTAATCTTTGGCCCAGCGTGCAATAGATAAAAGTTGTCGACGAGTGATCATTCCTTTTCCGGGGCATAATTTCGGTTTCCGTAGCAAGCGATTTCAGTAGAATAGGGTGCTGACCTACATTACCTAGTCTTGGTCCGCTAGACCGGTTTTACTTGGAAGTTTAGCGTAATGCATATGGGGTTATGCAATTAGTTGCCAGGGGACCACCACGAAAGGTAAAGCAAGCCGGCAAGGTTATGCCGCCGTCATATTAATCACTGCGAGAGGAAAATTTGAGGAGATTATAAGTGAGTTAATTTAGAGGGTATTAAGAGTAACACACGAAGAGTGACTAACGATTAGATTAAATATAAATCCGACTACAGTGGTACCTTAAACCAGAAGAAGGTAGCTGAAACACATGCTACTTATAACATTGAATCGGATCACAACATCTGGTCAGGTATCTAGGTATATCACTAGTCACTAGTATATAGGTATATGATAGTCTAAACAGCTCGAGCACTGATGGCCTACAAAAGCATCTCAGCAAGACCTAGGGATGAAATCCAGATACACTGCAATGGATGTATGTATATCTTGGTCAGGACGATTAGAACGTACACAGCGGTGGCTTGGGTTCGAAAGAACCAAGCTGAGCACAACAAGAAAAACCCTTGATAAGTACAGAAAATGCATCGAATACAGACACCAAGAAACACTTTTAAAATCAGTCCCCCTTCTGAACCGTCTCAAAGAATATGGAAATTAAACTGAAAGCTGAATAGCAAAAGAAAATGGAGTAGTGAAGTCGGGATGTACCAACTTGGGCAAAATACCATAGAGCGGTACATAGATGTATAGAAAACATCCATAGGAACTGAAGCGGGGTATACGGCCCCAGAATCAATGGAAATATAAACCAGTATCTTCCAAGGGGAAATCTACCCAATTGAATGATGCGCCCAATTTATCCTCGATAGGAAGTATCGCGGGCAAGATATCGTGATACCTTCGGATAGCCAAGTCGCAATCACGGTTGTCTTGCTAAAGTAAACCAACTTAGTGGGAACAGCAGAGTTACCCTCTACTGGATACCAGGTCGCGTGAGATTAGAGGGAAATGAAGCAGTTGACGGACTAGCTAAAGAACTGCCAGAAACCTTATTCACCGGCCCGGAAACATTTTGTGGGCTGAGGCTGTATACGATACGGGAAGAACTAAGAAAAGAAAAAGATTGCAAAAGAGCGGAACTCTGGGAAAAGCTCCTAGATTAGAACTGGCCGAAGAAATTTTCGGGAGCTATAACCGGAAAAGAAGTGAGCTTAGTATAAACATCAGCAAGAACCGGAAGTCGGGGTAGCCCAATATGTACATCTATAAAGGTCGCAGTGCGCCTACACACCTAAAATCAGTCTTTAATCCATGTACACATTATATTTCAAATATTTTCATGATGTTATAAGCATTTCGGCAATGTACAATCTTTTTTAAACAAACAGAAATCTTTTGAAATTTACCAGAGACTTGGAAGATATTAAAAGAAAAAAAATCGCAATAATACCGTTTCTATTACTTTACGTCAACTCGTTGCTGTAATCAGATTTACATATGTATAATAGTAACACTTACTTCCTTTTAATAACAAATAATTAATAAAAATATTTCTATACTTCTTAAACACTTAATGAATTGTACATTCCATATCCATTTATTTATGTGTTAAGCGTGGGCCATTGGTCGTCACCTTTGCTTTCATAATGAATTGGTATTTCTTTATAACTTTCACTGCCTTTTCCCCTAATGATATTCAATTCACGCAGTCTTCGTTCTTAAACGATTTGCCTCTACGAAATGAAAAACTACTCATACCTTCCATTTACATCAAAGCCATTCTCTGCCATCTGATATACAACATCCACTCACACATGTCGCCTGTGCCTCATTAACAGAGATGAATTTCTGTATTCCTGCATCAGCCCATCATTAATTCATGGCAGACATGTGTGCGCTACTATAGCAGTCCTTTCACACTGATTTACTTGACATTCAGAATGTCCCTCAAGTCTCCGTCCACTATCATCCGCTTTCACTTTAAATTAAGGTTCCGCTTTCACTGAAAATCAATACTCTTCTCATAATCAGTTCACGATGAATCTAACGCTAATTTTCAGGGTTTATTGAATTGAAAAAATATTTACCAGCAGAAGATACGCAATTGAATGGTTCGAGTCCTTTATTCTTGAAATGTAAATGAAGCATCCTTCTCTAGTGAAAATGTTTTTCGTTTTCTGTGATGATGGAATAATACTGGTCCCTAATTTTATTGGTTTATTTAATTTTCAGTGTCGGCAGAGTATATTGGGGAGCGGGTAGCCGAGCCAAGTTAATAAATATTCATCCAGTTCACTGTTTAAAAATGTTTGAGATGAGGGAGACGGGTAGTCGTTGTTTTTTTCTTTTTGCTTTTATTCAATCATGGAGTGAGATACTGAGGCGTATGCGTACTATTTTCAAAAGTCGCCCTTTGTTGATTTTAAAAATTTTTAATCAATAATTCCTTCGCCGCTTCCTTTTAATGGCGGGGGTTAATAATAGATGGGCTCTCGCCCACCATACATGCTTAGGGGATCCACTCTCAGACCAGGCTATAAATAGCAATCGAAAAAAGTTGAAATACCTAAATATAAGCGTTGTATCTCCGCCTGTCATACATATACATATGTATGTATGTACATATGTAAATATGTAGATATGTACATACATGTACATATGTAAATATATACATACATACGTTCAAAGGGTGACGAGACAATACACTGATTTTTTTTTCTTGCGCCGTTGTCCCCATCATAGCTTAAATATTTTTCATCCCTAGCATGTGATGGCCACGGAATGTTCACTGCCGACAAGTAGGGTGGAAGGAGAATTATTCTATTGAGTTATTTTTTTCAAATTTGTTGATTCCTTTATTTCGCTCAGCAAAAGGGTGCGCGCTGTCAACTAAATTCTTGGAAAATTAATTAAAAATAGAAATGTTCAGTGGTGATGAAGGCTGTTAACTGTGTATGGTAGTGATGGTGGACGAGGAAGAGAATACAGTTTACTACAGAATTTTACCGTCATTGTTATAATAATTGATCAAAAGCTTGATGGAGTGGAGTATATACCATGAGACAGGCCAATAATGGACAAGGAACAAATTTTCGAAGTATACTTAGTATTGCCACCACTAGCCCACCTCCTTGAATTAGTGATGTCTATGGCCCAAAGTTAATACTATTGTTCCTTTTTCTTGCAAAATTGTGATGGATGAATTTATATACTGAAGGGTTTTTCAGAAACAGCTCTGATATTTTGGTTTTGATCGGTTTCAAATCACATTTAAGTGAAACTTTAGGAAAATGTCGAACCATTTTAGGAGCAGTCTATTTAAACTTTATGGTTTTGAACAAACTTCTCGATATTATGGATCACTCAAAGTGTCAGTAGTACTTCTTAACATTTTCGTGATGAAACTTATGACATCAATGTAAGGATATACCTTAAGATGAAATTTAAAGATATTACTTAAAAAATAAAGATTTTACTTGCATTCCTCGTAGTCTACCTCAAGCTATGGAATTTTCATAATTTCAGAGTATATGAGATTATTCTGCAACTTAGTTTAAAACTAAAGCACAACTTGCATTCCTCGTAGTCTACCTCAAGCTATGGAATTTTCATAATTTCAGAGTATATGAGATTATTCTGCAACTTAGTTCAAAACTAAAGCACAACATTTAAAAGTCCATTATTCCCCATTAAATGTAGTACCTTAAAGGCACTACCTCATGAAACAGTAACGATTAAAAGTAGATTTTTATTTCGTAAAGAATTTTTACTTTCTCATAGCACACCGTAAACAAAAAAATAAAATAAAATAATTGCAAGGGTGAAGTAAATACATAAATGACTTTTGCAAACACATGACATACCAAGGGTGGAGTGATTTGTTATTCTGTACTACAAATATAGGAGTTGGAATGTACGATGCAGAAATTAGGGCCGCAAGGTCAAAATTGTGTTCAATGACCAGGCTCATTTTTATCTTAACGAATTTGTCAATAAGCGAATTGTGTCCACGATGGTTGTGGCACCGAGTCTTGTTTCTTCAAAAATGTGTTCGGGGCCGAAGGGCGTCCGAAATAATCAACTTATTGAAATCAAAATTTGGCTATAAGCTGAGTTCAAGAAATAGACCTGTCAATTCAATTTGACATCTCTCGATTATTTATTGTGAAGCATCGTGAATTCTCTTTTTTTTTCTAATAAACCAGAAACAATTGACGCCTTTGAAGCCAATATTGTGCATGTTACTCGTGACATACGGCCACCGTTGTTCGAAAATGTGACTTAGATGGACTTCGAAAAACCGCATAAAGAGAACTACTTGACAGATCAAGTTGACGTCCGTGACAGCATTGTTGTCTCTACGCAAGGCTGAGGATATTTTTTGATATTTGTCTTCACTCTATTATTTTGCTAAATTGTATTTTTCTTAAAACCCAATGTACCGACGTTTGTATGTATGCTATGGACTCCGGAACCACTGAACCGATTTAGCTCAAATATTCAGGCAATCTCTGGTATTGGCCCGAACTTTAGTCAAAGTTCGGTCCTGCAGTTTGCCCACAACTGCAGTTTGCAGCAACGCACGCCGTTGTTTTTTCTTAAAAAAAGCTGGTAAACATATCCGTATAATCGTTCTTGTCCCCATATTTTTACCAAAAAAACATGTTATAGCACCCCAAATCTATCTATATCACCCCCACTATATACAAAAATTTGTATTGCAGCAGAATTTCAAACTGGTAAGCTCAAGCCTTTATAGACGAACGGATCCGTATAATCGCTCTTTCCTCCTCCTTTTACCAATCAAACATATCACAGAGTTCCACATTTTTCCTTACCATTCCCACTATAAAACGAAATTTGATAGTTTATTAGGTATAATATTGATGCCAACCCCACTAAAGTTAAGCTGTTTTATTATTATTTAAACTAAACCAAAATAAATAAAACTAAACCCCAATAAGTCAATCCTCTCCCGCTAAGCCAGAAATACAAATCGAATGCAAATATCGTCGAACAATAATAATGAATGCTTTATCCAAATGCTGCTCCTGTTGCCTTATACACTTGTAAGCTTTGTAAAGGCCAGCCATCCTCCCAAAACCAAGATTGATCACATTCGATAAACATGTTCACCAGGCAGTCAGCCCAACACCCACCATCCAGAGCAGTCAACCATTTCATTAGAACGGAAATTCGCAAATTTACATCACTTTCGAAAGGTAAGGTCACAGAAAGATTTATACACATCTCTTGGAGTGTAAACACCCGGACTTCAATCATTGCGTGGCACATTTAACCCCCCATCTCCATCGAATACTCAAAGAGTGTTCCTATGTTTGCGGATGATATGAAATATTTCACCGGGTGGTTAATACAAGAATTCCCGAAGGTAACTCATCTGCAAATCCTTTTCCATTTCTTTTCTGAAATGATAAATTTTCTAAACACTTTACCCTTTTTATCGAATAAAATATTTGCTCAACGTACGTATGGAATTATTTTTTTTTCTTCTCCTCCCGCTCGTGTTAGAATAAAATTTGAATTTCCCTTCTTCGTTTGATAAGAAAAAGGAGTAAGAAATCCTTTCCTGTACCCACGTTGGGTGTATTCAGGGACATTATACATGAGCCGAGTAAAGCACCTTGGAACCAAAAAAAGATCCAAAACTTCGTACATCTCCTTAAATTAATGATTTTGTAGGGAAAAAAAAACCTCTCTCGTTTGGAATTCAATCCGCATTTTAAGTTGACTCTGGCAGGCTGCATATATTCAGTACCTCTTTAAGCCTAATAAAATGCTTTGGATCAAAATTTGACCGATAATTTACACAAATAGGGTTTCGGTTTCTATTTTGATCGTTAGGTTGGAGTAAGTTTAGGATTGCTTTTCGATGCGGGATTATTTAAATGACTACCGCTATCATTGGACAGCGTGACAGGTGTGCTTAAGTGTTTAAACAGTGGATTAATGGGTTGCCCATGGATGATAAATATATAAGCGTAATTCATTAATTTTTTTTGAAGAGACTTTATTGATTTAGTACGGTGAAATACAATTATGAAATTGGCAATTTGAAACGAGTACTGATGCGTTCACATTAAAATTATTTATTATTAACTTCCCAATGGGAAGTTGTTGTAATGGGGCCGGTTTGTGAATCGCGAATTTTGACATATCTCCACGTTTTAAGGTCACCTGAATCCAAATCCAACGTTTTTACAGAGATGTCTGTGTGTGTGTATGTGCGTATGTGCGTTCTGAATTATCTTTCAAAGATGATATGGACATTTGACGCGTAATTACGTAACTACGAACTGATTAAGTTTCCAGAAAAATCGGTCCAGTAGTTTTTTGTTAGTAATTAAATAACTAAAATAAAGGCAAACTAGCTGAATTTTGAAATTGATGATTTGTACTATTCATTCGTGCAGATTCTAAATACCTTCGTAGTGATTTTTTTTTTAATATTATTATTGTATGTTTTAGCAAAATTTTCATGAATGTCGCAGCAATTATATAAAAAAAAATATTATTAAAAAAAATACTTATGAACAAAAACTAGATGAATGTGTAGAATTTTAAATTTATATTATCAGGCCAGGAGAATAATAAGATTTCGAATTAGCCAACTCGTAACAATTAGTTATAATAAAAAAAATTACGTTGATAACAATAATAATAATAAAAAATGGGATGTGAATATATTCTTCGATATAAAAAAAATTAACAATCTTTTTGCAATTCAAGGTTGCTTTATTATATGCAATTAATACAAGAATATTATGTTTGAGAAAACATTTGGAGGTAATAGTATGCTGTACATTTAACATTCAAAAAATAAATTATGGCGTGGAACATGGTTGTAAGTAAAAGTTATTAACCGTAAAAGTTATTTTCGATGAAACAATGCTTTTTTTCATTTCTATAAGTACACATAAATAGTATTTATGAAAAAATATTGTTATTTCATATTATGATAGGTCTTATGATTTCTTCCATTTTAAATCCGATTTAATTGCACATGTTGTGTATGGGCTGATTGATGTTATGAGAGCTTCATCAATTTCTGCTAGTTATTATTTTTTGTGACAAGCCAATATGGAAATGTTTGTTGAAGATGATAAAATTCTTGAGGATATGGTTAATAATCTCCTACTGATGATTTTGAACGGTTCAAGGTGAAAAGCAATAGTTTTGTGATGTCAGTCTTGAACAATTCATGAAGAAAGTAAATTGTATTGTGCTGTCAGCTGCGTAGTCTGTTATCAATATTGCTGTTTAGTTACTTGTAAGTAAAGAAATGTTAATTCAACATTCTTAGTTGATCTGTGGTATTGATGAGATATCTCCAAGTTGATGGTTTCTTGATAACGTGAAGAAGAAAATTTCATTGTTCATCAAACATTGTAGTAATTGCAGAAGCAAGTGTTTATGTGTAGGCCATTAGTGTTTGGGATTGAGCTTCATTAATCCTTTTCGTATGATCATGTGAAAAAAATAATACTTATTAATTAAATAATGAATATTGTTTTTTTTATTTCTTCCCACTGGGAAGTTAGTCGTGTGGACCTTGCGGGTCGCACCCAGACCACATTTTTATATATGTGTTAGGTATGCATTGAATTCGTAGTTAGTTTCAACTTTTTAAGTTTGTGGCCAATTTTCGTCGTTAAACTTTAAGGCTTAGAACTGAACCATGGGTGATGTTTTTGTATGTGCCAACTATTGACTGAAATTTCGAAACATTAAATCACGGACATTAAGAATTTTTTTTTTTTCAAATTCGAATACAAATATTCAGCATAATAGAGCCCGGCTTCTTATATCTATTCGTAATGTGCATCATGTGCGAGGAATGATTTGATTCTCTTTCTTTTTCGCACATATCGCACAATTTCGCAAATTTTTCCCCCTCGTTGCTGTATTGCTTAGTGAAACTTGGATTTTGTTTGATTCTCTTTAGTGCGTGGTAACTGTGCAAAAGTAATATTTATTATTTATGAAATTTATGGAGTGAAAATGGTCAAAAACCACAGATAAATCAATTTAAATATAATAAAGCAAAATATATGAGTACGTATTATAAAAAGAAAATATGCCATGTGAGGGTAAAGGGTGTTTTTAAGTCTAAATATCAAAATATCTTTTCATGTCGAACATTTTTTCGCGCACACAATCGCAATTTGTCCGTTTAGTTTCGGGTCTCAGTTCCAAGTAATGGTGAACGTGTATCACAAACAACACTAGCAATGTTTCTTACATACATGAAATAACTGAGAGCTGTTAAAACACACGATTCTGGAGTCTAATTATCAGGTCCATGTCTCGAAAGCAATTTATTGCGAAATTTTGATTTCAATGTGGATGGTTTTGCTCACCGTATATTACCTAGAGTCATCCTGTTGAAACCACATCTCTCCCGGGTTTATTGTAATAAGCCCCATTGCTGAACACGATTTTGCGATAAAACAACTTGTCAGATTGCAACGACTTTAGAGTCCAATCAGCGAATGAACGCCGCATATGAAGGTTTTTCCACGTATTGGTCAGATAGGGCCCTGATTCTTGCTACCGACAACGAATCAATAAATTCGGATATTCCTGCATAATTTTGTTTAGATCGAAGATATTTCCTTCAGTACGTATGTCATTGGACAATTTAGAGTGTATGCATGTGGTACAAAATCCATCCACAGTTCGACAAACTGTCAGCTCAGATGGATGATTATGTGCGCCATAAAAATGACAACTTCGTCATACGCTTTGTAAGAGAAGAAAAAATGTGTTACTAGACTATATGTAGATATAAGATCTCGGTAGATTTGAACATGTTTTTCGTTATTAATTTTAATGTTTTACTCTTTCTTTAAACTTTAAAATGAAGGCTCTCCAATAATTTTTTTTTTGTTTCTTTTCCAGGTAAGTGAATACAGTGCATACTACCATATCGCAAGTTATCAACATAATAACATATAAGAAGTTACGGTCTGGTTACGATGCAATTCCAGCTAGATAAGGCGATCATGTTGTAAGTTTATGACGTGAGCTACCAATATTTCGAAGATGCTATTAGTCATTACCTACATCGAAAAAGAGAGTAAAGCTGTAGAGACCTTAGGTGATTCAGATCTCATTTAGCAAATACCCAATAATTCTAAGTCAATATCTATTGCCAACTCATTTATTTTACACAAAACAATGTATGACAAACAAGTCTTATGGCATCAAAACCCGATTAAGCCTACTCAGCCCCATATAACGTTACCAATATCCTCTTAACTATATGTACATCCCTATACACTGCTGAACCACCCACCACCAATATTAGTTCTAGTCCTATAAGTGGTTTTTCGGCCGTTAATTCCTCTCAATGCTGGCCTAATGGTCTAATGGTGTTTTCAGTGGTAATCGAGGTAATGTTAGGCAAACAGATTAGGCTGGTATCAGAGCATGATTTTTGTTGGAAAATTAATCGGGTGCATGGTAATGCATTTTGTAAAGCGCTGATGTAACATAGACATATCAGAAATTGGCTACAAAGTATAATTGAGGCTTATATCGAGTAGAGATTATGCTAAAAAATGGTACCCATAGACTACATCCTTGACGTGCTTAGAGGTAAATTTAACATTCATTTAATCGGGTTTCGTTTTGGAAACTAAAATTTCCCATAATTCATCCATGGAACGCAATTGAGTTTTGTGAATTAAAGCCACGAAGTAGACTTCAGGACGAATTGTGCGTGATTCGGATTTTATGTTTATTTTGAAATTTTACATCGCTTAGCCGGGTGAAGGGCAAGGTTAAACAAACCGAATTCAATTATACTCCGAATATTCGATTCGATTGTCCGCTGCAATTTGTTACGGGTAAGTGGAATGCGGTACTCGCACACGCATGAAGTGTGTACGATTACGTGAATTGAATTTATTTTAATTGCTGCCATAACTTTTAGCTAGTATTGGCTGATTGCTAATAATGCGATTGGATAATGCGGAATTTGTTTCGTAGATTAGATGTTAGTCTGAATGAAATGCGAGAAAATAATTGTATTTGTTTCGGTTTGGAAAACATGCTTTGAATAGTTGGATTGTTAATTGAAATGCCGATTGAACGTGGAAATGTTAATTGGAAGTGAAATTGATTATAAAATCTGTTCATTCAGGGTGGCATTAGGTCTTAATTTTCCTTAATTACTTATTTGTCTCATTTTACCTCTCAAGGAGCAGAGGGTGACCACTTTCTCTTACATACAGAAATGCCTTTGATTCTTGTCTCGATGTCTGATACGCTCAGCTGCTGGGCAAAAATACTCAAGGTGGTTCTCGACATCTGTTTCAGAAGGTTTGCAGCTTATGAGTGATTATTTTGTCCACTTTTTAAGTTTAGTTCCTGCTAAAACATTTTGTTCTTTTCTAGACTATAGCTAGCATTCCGATTGTTTTACTTACCCTTCTGCACTTATCCAACACAGTCCACACTTCTTAAATAATGAAAGTTTTTTCACTTCTTCGACGTGTTGTCCAGCAATGTTGTGTTGAGAGTAGGAGTTCGAAGTGCTTAGGGCTTTTCTCTTTTGGATCATTGGATGTTGTGGCCAATGAAATAGAACCACTATCAACTACTGTAAAAATTGCTTTAGAAAAATTATTTTATTTGAAGAAACAACAAAAGCAAAATAACTTTCATGTATTTTGATTTGTAAAGAGCAAAAATATATTCAAAAATCTCGTTAAAATACGAACCTGAAAATAGAAAAAAATAAAATCTAAGAGGACGATTTTTATGAAAAAAAAATTAAATAAATTAAAGAAAATTTCTTGAATTTTTCTATGTTTCAGAATGCTATTATTTCTATGTTGAATGGCCATTATTTTGCAAGACAGCAATATAACGTCTTGACATAGAGGTGACAAGAAGTTGACGTTGCCGCGATATTGCATATGACCATTCTTCTTGGACAACTTTCCAAAATTAGGCCAAATTTTGTACTTTATGTGAAGCAAATCTCTTCTTAAGGGATTCCCACAAATTGTCTATCAGATTTAAGTCCGGAGATTGAGCGGGCCACAGCAAAGCACTTAAATTTCTAAGTTCTTGCCTTTTTGGAGGTATTCTTATAATCTTTGCCCTGTTGAAAAATTCATCATTGGCATGTTTTCTTCGGCATATGGTAGCAAGACGTTCTCGAGAATGTAAACATACTCATGATGGACCATATTTTGCTCTTTTCAGTATATCGGACCACTTCCATGCCATTAAAAAAATGCCCACAGCTTAATGTTTGCGTGTTCATATCTTAAGGTTTAACATAATTTGGGGAGAGTTTAGTATTTTGTGGTCGACGTACCAATCTTTTGCCATGATGACCAAATAAATTTTTTTTTTTTCTTTAATTCAAAATATGTTCCTCCATTTTGTAATATTTTCCGCGCCTGTCCAGTCTTAATGCCTTGTAGTGAAATTCAAGCGTTTCTGTACATTTCGTTTACTAAGGAGGGGAACTTTTCTAGCTACCCTGACTTTCATATAATAGTTTTGCAATCGTCGTCGAAGATTTTGTGTAGTTATTCCCAATTTTAAATCCATTTTATTGTCTCGAGAAGCCATAAATGGATCTGATTTAGCAGTACGAACAATCGTCCGGTCTTTCTGCAAGGTTGTTTTTCTCCTTATGCCCCGATTTTCTTGGGCTTTTTGTGGGTTGAATATGTTTTCCACCATTTTCTGGGAATATTTAAGTGCTTTTACAATCTGCCTTTGAGGTTTCCCATCCTTATGTAGCTGTAAAATAGGAGCACGCCGTATTGGTGTGCATTGGATTCCGAGACCCATATTTAAGGTTGAATTGAAATTCAATCCAAACTTTTTTAGCGAAGTAAATGCAAATGTTACCCGTCATATTAGTGTGAAAAATAAATTAATTCAAACGTCTTTTGTGTGCTCAAATCAAGTCTGCAAGTCCTGATTTGAATCCACTAGAGTACAAGTTGTGGACGGTGTAGGAGGACATGGTATGCCGTAAAAGATGCCCTAACATTTAGTCCTTAAAAGTCGCCTTGGTCTTAGCTGTAACCAATTTTCCGATGGGGGAGGTGCGTGCAGCCACCGATGTGTGGCCCAAGCAACTTAAGGCCTGTATTAAATCAAAAGGCGACCATTTTGAATGAACTTGCGTTATTTGTATTCAATATTTATTTGCAAATTAAGAAAAAAAATCAAAGAAAAATATTCGGTCGTTTTGAAATTATGGATGAAAATAGGTGTAACAGAATTTTTGTACCTACTAGGTTGTCAATTGTTGTATATAAGATGCCATAGCCCATATGTATAATAGTAAGTATGCTCTCCTGTTGTACTCCATTTTGGACTTAAAAGCTTTTTAATGCCTTACCATTGTGCCAGTAAGTCAGATAGCATCTCAATTCAAGCTGAAGGAAGTGAATGAACGGCAGATAAAGTGGAGATCTCTATTCTATTCATTTGCCTATGATGATCCGAAATGTGATCCGGAGACCAACTTGTTCCACATAGAGAGTTAAATACACATATACATATGCTACTCAATTGCGTCTAAAATGTTCCTAGTTATTAGCTTGGCTACAGCTGCAAGAACTCATATACCTCTTCACTCCTTATATTCTGTTGGTTAGTGATCATCTCTGCACTCTACTCTTGCGACTAACTCTTCCATACTTTCCGACTGAGCGGAGTAGTTGAAGTAGTGTGGCAATGCCAATCGTTTTATATCTCTTGATCTGTTTCATTGCCATTGTTATCTTTCTGATTCTGGGAGTTTCGGCGCATATTCGAAAACAGAAGCAACCTTCTAGACTTTGATAGGATGGGATATTCAAGCACATATAAGTTTCCTGATACTGATATAGACAGTCCTACTGTCCCACCTGCATGTTGCTTTTTTAGCCTTCAAAGCAAGTTTGTTGATGTGCAAGCGTTTGCAACAGTCTCTTAATTATTGGCGAATTTGGAGATCCTGGAGCATATCGGTATTACACATATTTATTCTGAGCAAGCTGGAACGGTAGCTATTGACAGATGCAATACGAAGGTGTATAAAAGCTGACATTATTTGATCATCGATTTTCTGTCCGACATCAGCTCCACGTTGAGGGCGCCGTGGCTCAAGTTGTTCACGGTCCACCTCTCGCTAGTGTCTGACAAACGTCCGAGAGTAATGATTGTCAAGAGAAAGCTTCTCAATTTGCCTTTCGGATATGGCTTTAAACTGTAGGTCCCTTCCATTTGTGTGAAATATATAACACACACAACACGAATGGTCGCGAGAAGCTAGGGCTCTGGACCATATACATCTGTTGCGCCAAGTATTTACTAAGATCAGACGTTTTAAGTCAAACTGTTTGCGTTAATCATTTCTATCAGGTCAACCGAATCTTCATACCACGTGGTATTGGAAGAGATATCAATGGTAGCTTATCTACCAATTAAATTTCATAATAGGGACTAAAGAGTTACAAGTTCCGGAGGTTCTTGCACTTTTTTAATGGTATCGCAATGGATCTTAATCTAAGTGAATTCTTACTCTTAGTTGGGATAACCATCTAACGCAACCTAATATAAATGAAGTCCTCTAGCAGCCGCAAAATTTAAACACTTTTCACATTCCGTCCGATTATATCATCGGTTCAAAGGTAAAACTCACTAAGTACAAATTTAGCCAAAATGACTTTATATCACCAAATACCGTATTTTTCAGTAATCTATTGCTAGAAAAAGTCATTATGTCTATTAAACGATTCAAAACACCAGTTTCAGATTTTTAAATTTCATCAACTGTAAATGTTTTAGGTTCCTACGGCAGACAAAATGCATTTAAACCATGCACTTTGTGAGTTTTACCTTTGAACCAACGATATACTGCCAGCTTACTATTACAGAACCTTGATGAAATTACTACCTATTTCATGGTTATCTTACACGAATTGAACCAAGCATTGCTCCATATTGCTCATCTCTGGAAAAGCTATTATACACCACTTTACGAGGATAAAAAGGTAGACGATATTAGATTCGCACCTTCTGGGTGTTACCCAAGATCAAGCATAATGTGAATATCCACTATTGTGAATATAGCCCTTTCAGACACACTGATAGGGACCAACCAAATTGTTGGCAAAAGACGTAGGTTATTAACATCAGTGGCAGTTTATGTGTGCAATGGTGGGATGACTGCTGCCTCTAGCAGCTGTATTTTATTTAAATCCTCTATCACTTCGCTTTAGTTGGGAAAAGCGAGATATTAGTTGCTTTCGTTCTCATTGAACAGAAGATTGTACTTGACATCGAAATATACTCCAGTTTAATGATTTAGAGAACAGTCTTTTAATTTTTTGGTCGCTTATGAGTAATAAAATCTCGCTATTTCTTCCATCGGGATCTTCTCATGTCCCATATTTTTCTTTCAAAGAAATTAATGTCGCTCTGTTCTCTTGTTTTTGTAAACGACTATCGCCCCCATTTGCCGCTCCATTTTATAAAGCTTTGGTTCCGCTGCATAGACTTTATTAGATCTCTTATTTAAGTCCAGAATCTATTCGTAGTGGTTTTGAGAAACCCAGCAAATCCCACATGGCATTCTAAATATTTAATGTACAATGATGGCCTTGGTAAAATCTAAAAGCACTTCGTATAGTGGGCATTGATCATAAATCTTATCTAAGAGCTCGTTCGCTCAAGTAGTCTTTGGCCACACGTCCTTATGTTAATGTCAAGGTAATGTAGTCTTCATACGGATGGTGTTCGGCCTGGCTGGAACAACCAGCTCAAGCCTTCCTGCTTAAGTCTGTCTCTGATGACAAAGAAATTAATGTATGATGTATGTATGGACTATGGATTGAGAGTATGCACCTGGAACGTACGTACACTGTATACCCCCGGCGCTACTCAAAAACTTGAATCTGTCCTCGAGCGGTATAAGGCAGATATTACCGCGATCCAGGAGATACGATGGATAGGATCACGTATACAAAAACGACAAAACTGCGACATCTATTACAGCTGTAATAAAAGATTGCACATTTTAGGATGCGGATTCGTCGTGGGAAATCGGCTTCGGTCAAAGATCATTGACTTCAAGCCGATAAGCGATCGCCTAGCTGTGATCCGCATCAGAGGCGCATTTTACAACATAAGCCTAATATGTGCACACGCCCCTACCGATGAGGCTGAGGATCCCATCAAGGAGGAATTTTACGACCTCCTGGACGGAGCCTACGGAGCCTGTTCGGAGTATGATACGAAAATCGTACTCGGGGATTTCAACGCCAAAGTCGGTAAGGAAAACATCTTCGGCGGGTTAGTTGGCAAGCACAGCCTCCACGATACGACAACAGATAACGGCTTCCGACTAATCGACTTTGCAGCAGCACGTAATACGGTGATAATTAGCACTAGGTTTCCAAGACTCCAAGAATCCACACAGCAACCTGGTGCTCCCCAGATGGTCGAACCGCCAATCAAATAGACCACGTGCTAATTGATGCGAGACACGCATCAAATATCATGGATGTACACACATTCAGAGGGGCCAACGTCGACTCTGACCATTTCCTTGTAGCAGCAAAATTCAGAGCTCGACTGTCCAACGGAAAGAATCTGCGAACCGCCCAGAAAAATAAATTTAACGTTGGACGCCTTAGCACGAATGGGGAAGCTAGAGACTACAGAGAGCGCCTGAGCGAGAGACTCTCCACTGTGCACCCACCATCCACAAACGCCAACAATCTGTGGAACCAGTACCGTGACATCATCAAAGAGGTAGCCGAGTCCACCGTTGGATACCAACCACCGCCCAAAAAGAACCCGTGGTATAATGATGAGTGCGTACGGAGGAAAAAGGTGACGGAGAATGCACACAAGCAAACGTTGCGGCGCAAAACTAGAGCAGCGATGGAAGAGTATCGAGCCAGAAGAAGGGAGGAGAAAAAGATTTTGCGAAGGAAGAAAAGGGCATACGCAGTCTCCCAGCTCAAGGATATCGAGGAGTGCCGCGATAGAAACAACATCCAGATGTTTTATAGAAACAACTGGCAGTTGGCTTCAGGCCCGGAACGCAAGCTCTTCGAAATAGTGAAGGAAACCTAGTCACCGAAGCACAGGGAATAGTAGGTGTTTTTAAGCAGCACTTCCAGCAGCTGCTGAATGGGCATCATGTAGAGAGAGTGGTAGGGGAAGAAGAACACCCGCATTCAGTCAACGAAGAAGCAGTCCCCCCTCCAAGTATCGAAGAGGTCGGCACAGCTTTCAAAAAGCTGAAGAATAACAAGGCCGCCGGCTCTGATGGACTGCCAGCAGAGCTTTTCAAATACGGTGGTGATGTTTTGGTAGGGTGCATGCACCAACTCATCAACAAAGTATGGGAGGATGAAAGCATGCCCGATGACTGGACAATCAGCTCCATATGCCCCATCTACAAAAAAGGCGATCCTATGTCCTGCAAAAACTACAGAGGCATATCTCTGCTAAATGTCAGTTTCATTGATATTTCAAGTCGAGACTTTTCATCAACTTCAAAGCCGCATATGATAGCATTCATCGCCGTGGGCTCTACAAGGCGATGGCCGAATTCGGGATCCCGCGCAAACTAATCCAGCTTTGTCACCTCACGCTGGAAAACACCTGATGCAATGTGCAGTTTGGAAACAGTTCCTTTGAACTATTCCAAACGTGTACCGGATTTTGGCAAGCAGATGCGTTATCATGTGATTTCTTCAATCTAGTGCTTGAACAGATAGTGCGCAGGGCAGGCGTCGACACGGAAAAATTCTTCGTCGAATATTCGGTCCCATATGCGAGGAGGGCGAATGGAGAAAAAGATATAACCGCGAACTCTATGAGCTGTATCAGGATGTGGATGTAGTCCGGAAAGCCAAAACACGTCGACTACACTGGCTCGGCCACATCGAGCGAATGGACAATAATGCTCCAGCTAAGAGAATCTTCGAATCCCAGCCCCAGGTTCGAGACGACAAGGAAGACCGAACCTCCGTTTTAAGGACCAAGCTATCGCGGATGCTAGAGCGCTTGGTCTGGAAAACTGGAAGCAGCGCGCCCAGGATTGAAGAGGATGGAAGGCTGCTGTGTCTCAGGCAGGGACCCTCCACGGGTTGGGAGCCCGTTAAGTAAGTAAGTAAGTATGTATGATGCCTAAAAATATTTCTTTCATGCAGCATTTCTGACTACTATTCAGAAGTTGAAATACTGTATAGCGAAATAACATTCATAAACGAATATTTACTTGTCCTGCGCTACTCAATATGTCTATGGTTGTTTACTCTGACGGCTTTTCCTTCAGTGCTTTGCCGAATAGCGGAAATGGTATTGCTAACATTTATCGATTTTAACAACCTCTTACTCTATGATCAATCGCCATTGCTCCAGGTGCTTAACCTAATTCTGTTTCTATCAGAAACTAATAAATAAAATTAGTAACATCATCTATTTTACTGAATGATAGCATGCCACTCGCATTGATTTGTGGACGGTATTGTATTTGCTATGATCCGATAATACGCTGTCTAGTACTATTCAACGGAAGCACACACTCAAATCCAATTAATTCCCAAACGTAAAGCATGTAACGCAGTAAGGTCATAGCGTAGCCCATTATCACTCTCTATACTCCGTCACCCCGTGCCAAATTCCAATTAAGCATTTCTCTTTACCCAGAAACTGTGTATCTGAAAAAGAGAGTATCGTCTGGATACCTTCTTCATACACAAACAGTGGCGGTTATAACGAAATCAGTGTAATGAAATGTAAATACTACGTAACTCCATCTCCAGTTCTGGCACCGACACCAAACCCAGTCCACCTGCAGAGTCAATTGCCTGTTGAAAGTGCGTTGTGGTTTATATTGTATTTTCAATATTTCTCGGGACAGGCTACGGAGATACCTTGAAAAAGCAGGAAGGAGTGGGAGAGCTATATTTACAATTCAAGAGGAGTATCCCACAGGTTTCTCATCCTCTTCGTCCTGATCTCATGGTTATGGTCTTTTTTCTGCTTTCAGCAGGGAAGTGCAGAGTAAACTCTGTATATTAGCACTCCATGTGAATTGCGAATGTTTTACGGCCATGTATAAATATTTGTTCGATCTGGAATTCCTTTCACAGAGAGGGACAGATGTTAGAGGGGATAATGGCGCTCTATGAAACAGAGCGGAGGTTAGATATAATGCTGATTTGTATTTCATTGCCATTAAGGACGACCTACGATGAGTGTACGAGCTTTGTATGTATGTACATCAGTAGCAATTCGAATTCTGACCTCGAAGGCAACAGTTTACCCATATATGTACATATGTGTGCATAAATGTAGATGTCGGAATGTAGAGTAAACTCAAGCAACTACTTTGAACTTCTGGTAAGATGTAGTAAAGAAATTTTAATTGAATCAGCACATGTGATGGTTGAGAGGTTTCACCTTCCACAAGTGGAAGCTTGCGTACCATGGGGATATAGATGTACATATGTACAAGTAATGCAACATTTACTCTGATATGGTACAATTGGCCGTAACTCTGGTGTTCAATGTGAAGCAGGCCTATCAGAAAAATTCCAAGTGAGAAAAGGGTCTCGCAAGGTTACGTCATATTAGAGATAACTTTTTTGCATTATGTTTTGGAAAAAAATGTGTTCTTCCTTTAGAATTATTTTCAAAACTATTAGAAGTTGTTCAGAATCCGAAGAGAATTACAAGAGAAATTTTCTAACTCGGCTTGGAAAACATGTGTTGCGATTCTTTTTTATTCTCTTTATTTACTTACATCAGTCCAGTTTGGAATCCAAGTAATTTTTGCTACATGAGAGGATACAATAGCTTTATAAAGTCAGTGCGTGCCTTCACAAACTTAAAAAGTGTTTTTTTTTCGTTGATAAATGAGAATTTTCAGGAGACACTATGAGACACCGTGTACTCATAGTAGTGTCAGAATTTTGCTGACTTAACTCACCCTCCCCTTTTTCCTCTTTAATACAACTAGTTTCCTTATCAAGTAGTTTAAGCTTCGAGAAATATTTGAGTGACGCAGATACATTTTTGGCTAAAGCACCTGCTATACATACCATCATTAATTGCAGTTGCTTTTTATTGCGCTAAATCGAAAGGTTTCGTTCCTTGAAGGCGACACACAAGGTTCCTCACGTCCAATGTTTGGAGTATGGCATCGTTGCAATTACCGTCGTCCACGGTTGCGATCCCTTATGTCATGTTTTGTATATCCTTATTTCTTCTATTCCAGGGAGCATTCAGGATTGCTTTTGTCACTATTCCAATATAGTATCCTCAGTTCATTTTGAGTAGAAGATCTTCCTAAAAAGAAGTATACATGGTTAGATAAATGGCCTAGATGGCAGGAAGCGATCAGCGGCTTACTTAGACTAGTGATGAGTCCATTGTGCCGAATAGTAGACCCCTGACTACGTAAATTTCAATTATCGACAGCTGAACTAAACCACCCAGCCATGTGTATGAAACTCGGGAGTTTTTTCAGCTCAATTTTGTTTAAATCATCCAGCTACGAATGAAAGTAGCTTCCAAGAGTGTCTTTCCTTTTGGTGGCTAGTGCTGGGCAATCGCAGAGCAAGTTGCGCATGGATTCAATTAGCTCTTCGTCCCTGCAGTTCTTACAGAAGTCATTGTGGGATAGTCCTAGCCGTACTGCAAGATTGCCTATTACACATTGTCCTGTCACGACGCCGACAGATGTCCGAATATCCGTTTCCGTCCGCAATATCGATATATTCCCTGGGTTTAGAATTGGAGTATGGACATAGACTTTAGCTAACCATAGACCGGCTTCCCTTAGTCTTAGCGCAGTTTTAACTGCCAAGTTAGTCCAGTAAATATCAAGTGGAAAAGATTCTGTGTTATTTCCAAGTCTGCTATTGGTGTTGACCTGATCGATGCCGTTACCCCCAGAAAGCTTGCCCGTTGAATCCTTGTCACGCTTTCAAGATAATATTTCTTATCCAGCTGCTTCCACAAGACAATCGAACTGTCGGTTAAAACAGGTCTACCACTTCAGTGTATAGCCAGTATACAACTTAGTTTTAAATCCCCAGGTTTTACTGAGCGCTCGCCTGCATGCAGATAATGCAAAATAAGCCCTTTTGCTTCGATTGTCTATGTTTTCTTTCCAATATAGTTTGGGATCATTACGCCGAGATATTTTGCAGTTTCCATGAGAATCTTCAAAGCAAAGGTTTGGTGTTTTCAGACACCTTACGACCCTCCGTTATTAGCAATTGGATGGAGTGCTTTTCTCTGAAAGTGATAAACACATAATGAAATGGTGCAGATATACATAAGGGGTGATGGATTTTGTAACCCATCCACATCAGGAATGATCGAGGAAAGTTTTATTTAATTTGTTTAGTTAGTTTGGCTTACTAAGAAGTTCTGTTAGGAAAAGCGATCGAAATAGGTTTTTACTGCGAGTAAAAATATAAGAAATGGTAGTATTATGTCAATGAAAAATTTGAATGCATTTATGGCACTTTCATTAAAGTCGTACAAAGTAGGGCCCTCAGTACTCCTAGTAATGGTCTGTAGTGCAGCTTTTTAATACAGCTTATTAGTTATTATAAGGAGTCTGTTGTTTAAAAGATATCCCCGAGGCTTAAGGGTTGTCTTGGCAGCTTCTCGGGAAACGTTTGTGTATGTATGTGACTCGTTTATTGTATTCCTAAATAAGTCCATATCGCCCTTCCAGTGGCACATCATACCATTTCAAAAGCAGCAAAATAATTTTTTTCGCGATGAAATATCAAATATCTCGCATTTTTATTTACCCGGGTAGTGGAATTGAGTTCCAGGAGTACGAAGCGGACACTTAATTTTATTTTGGCGCCCGGGTCTTATTCTCAAAAAAAAAGTTGTTTTTGACAGATTTCATTTCAATTTGCATTTATTTCTGTTTTTTTTTTTGCTTATATTCGTCTTTCGTTTCTTTCAATATAAATACACGTGTGGCATGGCAAAAATAAATTAAAGGGCAAAGAGAAGAAAGTAAAGAGCAACCCACAGAAGGTAAAAGGTAAAAAGACCGAGAGAGTGGATACGGAAAAATCCGTTTTGTTCCACATACGCTTTTATCTTGTGCGTACACACGACGCAACACAGGAACAGCACTAGAAGGAGGAACATCAACATAATTTGAAGCAGGAACAATTTGTAATAATGACATAATGGAATGATGTACTCCTTTGAAAGCACTCAGGGCAAGTGATGCGTGCAATTTTAACCTCCGAGCAGATGAATTTAAATTGGAGCGTGGCGTAGCATAGCAGCCACCAGGAAGACGAAGGTGGTGGTTTCGGTTGGAGATTTTTTTCTGTTCAAAAGGAATGAGAATTGTATAACCGTACATTTGTTCATTTCCTTTCTGCCTTACTTGTTGATGTTAGATTTTTAATATCAAGGTGCAAACGAACAGTTTCAATGAGTTGCTAAATTGGAATTTAGAAATGAAAACGTAAAAGAACATTTTACTTATTCTTGAAAAGATCTTTACAAATTTAAAGGATAGTGTACAATGATTTTGAACTGTAAAATCTGGGGGGTTGTATATTTTTATTGGAAAAAATAATTTTCTGATTGCTTCTACTATCCATTCACTCACATTTTTCCCTTTTTATTATTATTATTGTCACCAAAGAATGTAATCTTTCATAGACATAAAAAAAACAAAGGAAAAAAACAAATAAAACAGAGCAAACAATTATGACTGAATAGCGTCAAGTAGTATCCTTTTTATGGAGGAGGTCGGCGGGTTAAAATCAATTAAATTGACATTTGCATTGTACGCAATCATTAACCCGTTAATTGAGGAAGAACGACCGTAGTTTGTCCGAGAGTGGGCTACTGTAAAGAATGTAGTGCGTCGTAAATTGAAAGGGGGAATGCTAATGTTGAGAAGGCTTAAAATTTCCGTAGAATCAATCTCACCTACTAGAACCCTATGAAGAAACACAATTCTTGCCACAGTTCTCCTGACCTCTAGAGATTCTAAGCCAATCAGTTTTAACCTTGAAAGATAAGGAGGTATGTTATTTAAATCAATCTAATTAAGTCCTCTAAGAGCGAATCTAAGAAATCTTTTTTGTATTGACTCAATTCTAGATATACAAACTTTATAATACGGATACCATACAATAGAGGCATATTCTAATAAAGATCGCACATATGCGACATATAACGTTTTAATAACAAATGCGTTGGAAAACTCACAAGCATAGCGCCTTATCATTCCCCACCTTCTATATACTCTATTTGTGATAAATTCTACATGATTAGTAAAAGATAGCTTAGTGTCTAATAATACACCCAAATCTTTGATAACAGAAACACGGGGAATGACTACACCATCAATAGAATACGTATACATGAAATGCGATTTACGGCGAGAAAATGTTATGACGGAACACTAACTAACATTTTAAGAGAGGTAGTTTTTAGAGCACCACAGATAAAATTTCTGAACGTGTAAATTCAAAATGTGAAAACAATGATGATCATTGCCGGACATATAAATTTTGAAGTCATCAGCAAACATTAACAAGGAGCACTCAGGTAAAATGGTAATAATATCATTCACAAACAAGTCAAAAAGAAGGGGTCCAATATGACTGCCTCGTGGAACACCAGAGGTTACAAATATTTTTTTAGAAATATTATTACGAAACTTAACATGTTGATATTTATCGCTAAGGATAGAAGAAAGCCATCTAACAAAAAAAATAGGAAAACCTAATCTTGTAAGCTTGTAAAGCAAAATTTTATGATCAACTCGATCGAAAGCTTTGCTAAAATCCGTATAGATGGCATCAACCTGGTTACCTCTACCAATTTCTGAGATCATGAAATTCGTAAACAATACGAGATTGGTTACAGTCGACCTTTTTTTTTTACAAAACCATGCTGATTACTACAAATAAGGGATTTACAATAGAAATTTAGCCTTTCTGTAACTAGCAAGTCAAACAATTTTGAGAGAGACGATTGCTTACATATACCTCTATAATTCTCAATTTTGTTTTTCCTACCAGACTTAAAAATCGGAACTATATAAGAAGTCTTAAAGGCAGATGGAAACGTGCCAGTTTTCAAAGATAAATTGAAGATGTGGCATACGATTTTATTATAAGAAGGTAAGCCATCGGGACTTAGACTGGACTCCAAGCCAACTAAATTCATCAAAACAATGTCTTCAGAAAATTCCAAGTCATTGAAGAGAGGAGTAGGAGAATCACCAAGATAGTCGAAAAATTGTTCATCGATCATGGAGTCATGATTTGAATAAACTGATTGGAAAAAGCAAGCAAAATTATTGCAAATGGTAGCGGAAGAATCAGCTAAATGTCCATTGAAGGAGAGAGTGGCTGGAAAGCCATCACTTTTGTTTTTGGAGTTAATAAATTTCCAAAATTTATCGGGCCTGGATGTGAGACTGTTCTGTACATCATTTATATACAACAAGTACGCATATATCCGTTATATCTAACGGATATAAAAGTAGTATTCATTGTGTCAGCGGATTTTCTATTAATTGGCAATATGCTACCCATATGGAACTTCTACAACCGTGGCAATGTGACCGGGCCTGTCACATCGTACTCTATTCCATAGAGTATATACTATACGTGCTCTATTCCATTAAAGAACAAACAGCTTGACGCAAAATTAAAGTCGGATAAAGTACACTTTAAAAGTATTTTAGCACGTAACAAAGTCAATACTAGTATTTTGCTAATTATAGACGACATAAAACCCACTTTAAAGTTATCAGCTCGCTCTAACTTTAAAATCACATGAAGTACATTTTATCTTCAAAATGGGCTTTTAACCATCTGTTATCTGTCATTTATAACAAGAAATTTCAGTTTTCCCAAGATGAAGATTCTAATATTTTTGAAGATTGCAAAATTTTTGAAGACTGGGATCTTCAGAAAACCTAAAATATATAAAAAACGTGCAAATCCTTTCGAGGAGCTAGATGACTACGCATTTTATTCCCGGTATAGATTTGATAAGGTGACAATTCAGTTTTTAATCGAAAATCTCGATATCCAATCGTGGGCTTCCTACCCCGGCATGTGTTCGATTTCTGTTCGATATGTCAAATTCATTTGAATTTGCTGAAACAATGTCGCTTAAAACGTGTTTGGGTTCTCAAACTGTCAATTTTTAGGTTTGTTTGACTAAAGTTTGCTGTAAGTCAGTTCTAAAGTCGATGCTAGTTGTAGGTAGTTTAAAAATTATTTATAATTCAACTCAAAGTTAAGTACTGGCTTTAAAGTTAAAGGGATGTTACTTAGTGGCTACTAACCTTCTTAAGAATCCTTTTTCTCCTCTCTGGTCAGCACAACTAATATTTGGTTTGCAGTATGTACACATTCATTCAATCTGCAATTCGATATACAGCCTAACTGGATGGATAGACAGATATAATTCCGAGAATATTATTGCATTTTGGGATAATACATACATACATACGTATTTTGACTTTATTACACGTGATATAGTTTAAGGAAGTATTATAGAGGCGGTAAAGTAGTTATCTTCATATATGTATATTCCATTACGAATGTATGTACATACATATGTGGTAAAGCACACTTAAATTCAAAAACTGCTTCAACTTTACTGTAATTACCAAGGTACATGTAGATCGATTATCTTTTGTATGTGGCTCATACGTACATACATATGTATGTAAGTAGTGCAATTGAAAAGCTTCATCATCATTTTAGAAATGAAAAGCTGAAGTAGATAAGTGAAGTTGGCAACGAATAGGTTTTCTCTAGCATTCTCGATACATTCTATAATTAAAAAATTCCAATACTTGAATTCTAATTACTAACGTAATTAATTCTCTCTTCAAACACCAGTTCTCCGTAATAGGTTTAGTTTTTATGGAGGTCCAAATTATGATCGAAGTAAACAGCAACTCGCTATCTTCACATCCCCAAGTCAGAATTTTGAGAGTTTTTAACATGAATACAGATTTGGTTTAAAAACACAACATTGTAGTTTATTTGTTTCATTAAAGTATTTTGATAGAGAACTTAAAATCTAAACTGTGATTTCTTTGACTAGAGCCATAAGCTGTAGTAGATTTACTTGACACGCAAATCTCTTAATACTTAAGATCTAACGGGATCCTGTTAAAAGTGTCACATATTTCTCCTTTCTTTGAAACTGCAAGCAATGTTGGTCAGTAAAAGATGATCTAACGTATAAGTCTGGATCGGTTGCTATTAAACCGTGGTGTATACATATGATATTTTAAAAACAAAAAAACCGAGTGGAATACGGTGCCAAGGATGTATGGTCTTCTTGGGTTTCATAATTTGGTTGTCCATTTCAAGCAGTGGTACTACCTGAAAATAGAAAATTGAGTTTTCTTCATAGGAGCATTTCAGTATGGACTAGACGTACATACATAAAAGAGCTCGTTGCAGCAACAAGTTTTCAATAGATACCGTTCCTTTACAATAACACAACAACTTTAATAGTTTGGTGATTTGTCTTCCTTGGAAGAGAAGCGGCCCACAATTGATCGGCAGACCTCTTGAAACCCACGATGAGGAGTGCATGTGAAAGTGAAAGCTCTCAATGAAAAGAATCTTAACTGAGTGCAATAACTGGACATTAGCGTTTTTCCTGCAGTTACGAAAATAATAGCTAAAAATTTCAAACTAGCAGCTTTCCATTCCGAGTTCTTAAGCTCCAACCATATTAACGTCTTGAGGATCATTATTGAATAATGAGACGAGTTAAGGTTTCCACTTCAACTTCTAATTAGATACTTCTATAGATCTTTCGAGCGTTAATCGAAAGAGAAGCAGAACAGTCGAGGGGAAATCAGGAGCGACATATTTTTTTTTATCCTGGGTGTGCGATAATCTTCACGTGATACTATGAAGACCAATCGCGCGTGGTCATAGTAGTGTGAGATTGTTACTCACTAAAAACACTTACTTTTACTACTATCCAACGAAAAATTTTTTATTTCATCTTCCATGAATATCAAAGCTCCATCGATTCGAAATCGATTTTCTCGGCCAGAGCATTGGTCTATACGTTCTACGTGACCCAGCCACCTTAGTCGTTGAACCTCCACTCTTCTGGTTAAATTGATGTCGCTGCACAGCCCGTACAGTTCTTCGTTGTAACTCCTTCTTCACTCACCATCTATTCAGACGGAGTCAAAAATAAATCGGAGAATATTCCTCTCGAAACATCCAAGAGCAACCTCATCCACTTTCAAGAAAGTCCATGCCTCTGCACCATAGAGCAGGACTGGTATAATTAAGGTCTTATAAAGGGTCACTTTAGTTGTTCGAGAGAGGGTTTTGCTACTCAATTGCTTTCTAAGTGCAAAGAAACAGCGGTTGGCAAAAGTTATTCTTTGTTTAATCTCAGCGTTGGTGTTGTTTTCCTTAGCCGAGCCTGGGTAGACAAATGCCCTAACTACATCAAAGTTATATCTGTCTACGGTGACGGTCTGTCCGAAACGTCAGTGTTGATTGTCCTTTCTGTTTGACAGCATATACACACTTTGAATTGCCCATTGACCGTTAAATCATCTTTGCCGCTTTCATCTCAAGGTTCACGAAAGCTCCACTGACATCATGCTGCATTCTTCCGATTATGTCAATATCGTCGGCGTATGCGAGTAATTGGATGCATTTTTGAAAAAGTGTGCCTCTGGTGTTGGGGCGTGAGCTCTAGTCCTTCTATGCAGCGCCGCTTTGTATGCCTTTGTTTAGCAATTTCTTGGCGTTGAAAAGTTTTTCTGTTTTTTCAAACCGTTATTACCGCAGCGACTTTTCATTAACTTGGAAGATACAATTATCTGGATGAAATATTTAAAGGTAGACTAGCTTGATTAAAGCCACCCTAGGCTTTGCTTTCCTTCAGCCCTTTATTGCTTGATGCAGTTTGGTCAGCTATATTTTTTTATTTTAAAATGTTGTGTTGCCCTGCTTGAAACAGGAACTCTTGATCAAATGCTTTCTTCTAAGTGCTGCGTAGATAGTTCCGCTTTATCTTCGTCTCCTTTGGCTTATTAGTCATTATGTTTTCTGATAGATCGTTCTTGCATTTTTTTTTCCCTTTTACTGCTTTTCAGAGCGAAGATTTAAATTTTTATCATCAGAAAGAGTTTATGCTGCAGATCGCGAGATTGTTGCCATTTTATATACTTTTCATGGATATTTAATTGCGATTTTGCGACTATTTATAAGATAAGTCCTTTTCTAAGTTTTATTTCAATTTAAAGTTCTCCTCTAAAAAAACACCTTTTATACTCGAACAATTTTTATTGAAGCTGCATAGAAAACCAATGTGTTGGCGATAGCTGGCATTTTCATAATTCTCCCTTCTACTATGGTCATAAACTGTATGTTTCTTCCATTTGTACAAATAAATAGAACACACACAACAAGAATGGTCACGAGAAGCTAAGCTTCGTCAACGCATTGTACATCATGCTTATTTTAGCACCATACTTTATAAAGCAGGACAAGATATGTAAATTTTTTATACAAATGACACATTTTGCAAAAAAGATAGAAATGATTAGTTTTGGGACATGCTACACCGCCAACTATTTAATTGGAGACAAAACTCGAGATACGGATACTTAGATAGATGCGATCGAATACCATCGCTGTAGTGCAATATTCTTGTCTTGTTTCATCATGGGTTTGGCTTATACTGTTCCGATAGAGGTGCCTCTTTTGGGGTCATAAAGGTTTCGATCTACATACATATATGTATGAGATATTTGCAACCCCTATGCTTTTTTCTCTTGATTCTTGGCGTGTGCCACAAATTTATATGCAATATTTTGAAACAATTGGTTGTTCATAAAAAGATTATTTTAATTTCTTAAACAATTAATATTTTATAAGAAATTAATAAAATAAATTACAAATAAAAATTAAAATTAATTGCATCTGAAACTGGGCGGACATCAATATCGATTTTTTAAATTAGCACATAAATGAAAATAAAAATATAACAATGGAATGAGGCAGAGCCAAAGATTTCCCACGGGGATTTCACAAATTAATACCATTAAATCCTGACGAACAAAATTAATTTTTTTCTAGTCTTCACTCGCTTCTCCCTGTCCAATATCATCCGTATTATATCAGTTCTACCTATACCCATAACGGAATCCATTTATAGATATTCAATACCTACTCAGCTTGTGTTGGTCTTCTTTCATGATTGAAAAATCATATTCAAAAAATTTGTTGGATAAAAAACGAAAAATCCCTTAGATATAATGCTTTTCATTGAATTCAACATATTTCTGGTCGGATTGAAAATATTCCAAACCCATAAAAATGGGATGAAAATTATTTCAAAAAGGATATATAAAAGAAACAGTTAAAAAGTACTGTTCTCTGTTGAATATTCTATCTCGTCATAGTATAGCACCATACAGAATAGAAGAAGTATGCACAACAAAGAAACAAGCATGAATTCCAATCGATTTTAATTAATCAAAAGTAATTTAGGGCAATGAGAGAATAAAAACGAATTTTTGATGAAAGCAGGTGTGGTCAACAGATATTTATTTAATGCTCATTGTTTGAAAATGCATTTTCTCCATCAGCGAAGGCTATCCCATACTGAAAAGTTTTAGGATATTCTTCTATCACAGAGCAGGATTTCAATGTAATGGGTGTGATCTACCCGTCCCTACTTAGTGGAAAGCAGATGATTTTGGAATGTTTAAATGGCACTAAGTCCACTAAGTCTCAGTAACTATATTAACTTATGATTTTGAATCCAATACAAAAATTTTCTATAATCTAAGTACAATTTACAGCTGTGAGTTTCACTGTTACTTCGCAGTACCATACATACATACGTACTTATGTTATCCGGTCCTCTAATACCTTACGATGTCGAGGTTCTGTATCTGGTTTCTGTCATCTTTTCCTTAATAAATTTTCTCCATTTCTTTCTGTCTTAACAACAGACCGTGTGTAGTTCAGGGCCTAGCTTCCCAGGGCCCAACACGACCATTCGTGTTATTTTATTTCACACTAATGGAAGGGGCATACAGTTTAAAGCCGAACCCGAAAGACAAATTGAGAAGCTTTCTGTTAACAGTTATTACTCTCGGATGCTTGTTAGACATTCACGGAGGTGGACCCGTGAAAAAACTCTAGAGTTTTTCTGGGACTCGAATCTCCCGCTCAGTAGTTCAACGCACTAACTACTGAGCCACGGCACTCGTTGCTGCAGACTGTATAATGATGACGATGTCATCGAACTAAGCGATGATAACCAACATTTCCGTCCACCGATATGTAGTGCAATTTTTTTCTTAAGTGAGTGCTGTGTTGTAGAGAATGTGAGAAATTTTAAAACAATCTTTGGTTAAAATGTAGATTCTATAGCGGGAGGTTTTTAAAGGCTTTTTTTCAGTTCATCTCCGCTCTTTCTTGGGAATATCAGTGTTGAGTTCAATGCAATGCTCTAGAAATAGTTGATTGACTTACGACTTTGTTCAGCGAACTCTGTAGTTGTGGCAAAAATGAATGTGGCTGAAGGATTTTTCACTGCAATTCGTTTTCTAAATTTTTTTTTTCACTTGCTCCAATTATGCGGGGTTGACCAGTCCTTGCTTCGGTCTATTTGTAAGATATCCCATTGAGACGCCTTACAACACTTTGTATAGTTGCACCTGTTCTGTAAAGAAGCGATGTAAATAATATCTGCGCCTGATTTCCCTTTATTTTTCAATTTTTTTCAATTTAATCTTTCAGGACGATTCAATTCATTTATTTTATTTGATTAAATTTTGCCCTTTTATTAATACTGTTTCGCAAATTGTCATTTGCGCGTCTGAAGTTAAACTGAACCAAATCAACCACCGCTTTGAACACCCAACTTTTGCACATAGGGTCTTTACCTTTAAAGAATACGATCTAACTTGTCTATTTAAACTTTTGACTGTATTCATACTTTTGCAAGATAAAATTTTATAATGAGTTAAGATTTTTATTTTTTTTTGTTATTATTGGATTAAAACTTATTGTAGTTGGTTGTTTATTTAAAATTGAATACACGTTAAATGCTAGTCAAAGTTCTTCTTAATTTAGTAACATAGGAAGAAAGTTAAATTTGCATAGGTGTATCCAGACTTTTGCAAATCACTGTATACCATTTACAGCCGTAAACTAGGTCCATAGTTGGGCATTTATTCCGACAATGCTCATGTACTATACATATGTGACATAATAAGAGAGACCAACACGGATGACATTCCAACAGTCACGTGGAATGAACTATCTGCAGCATGCAAGAAGGTACGCGACGATAAGGCACCGGGACCCGACGGCATTCTTAACGAGGCCGTGAAAGCGGTATTTCAACGAAGACATGTGCATAGCAACAGTGCAAACATGTTTAGAGGAAGGGGTTTTCCCAGAACCATGGAAGCTGCAACATTTCGTGCTGTGACCAAAAAGAAACAAACCACCAGAAGAACCTCCGTCATATCGCCCAATATGTCTACCAGGCTCACTGGCAAAGATACTTGAAGGGATTATATAGAATGGATTGTTAATGATAGCAGAAAAAAAAGGCGCTATTTTTGACCATAAGTTCTATCGATGACGCCATAAAGACGGTAGTTGACACGGCAACGGAAGCAATAAGTGGAGAGAAATGGCGATTGGGGTCAAAAAATATTGTGCAGTAGTGGCACTGGACATTAAAAACGCCTTCAACTCAACAAATTGGTCATTTATACGAAGATCACTAGCCAGAATGGACACACCGTACTACCTGCGGAGGGCAATATCGAGTTACCTCACTAACAGAAAGCTGAGATTAGAAACGAAAAACGGAGTAGAGTACTGGAACTTCTTTTATGGAACATCATGTATGATGGAGTCCTGTGGCTAACGTTACCACAAATATTTGTTTGGTGACGATATCGCCCTTGTTACAGTGGCAAAACAAATTCACGAGATAGAGACAGCCACCAGCTCAGCAGTGGCAAAAATCAAAGACTGACTGGTATCCAACAGTCTCGCATTAGCGGAGGCTGTCCTACTAAAAATTGTAGAATACGTGAATATAACGGTTGGAAACCCAAATAGTAGGTCGAAGGAAGCAATAAAATACCTAGGAGTAATGATCGACAATAGGGTACAATTTAAAGTGCATGATTACTTGAGTAAAAAGGCAACACTAATGCAAGCAGCAGTTTCCCGAATACTGCTAAACATTAGAGGACCTGGGTATCATAGAAGGATTTTGATATCCAGAGTAGTCAACTCAGTCCTATTATATGCTACCCCGGACACGAGCGAGGAAGGACACAACTAGGAAATTAACGTCAGTCTACAGGTTCTGCGCACTAAAGATAATCAGTGGTTTCCGAATGATTTAGGACACAGCTGCTTTCCTTATAGCCAGAATTATCCCCATTGACTTCCTCGCGGACGAGATGCAAAGAATTTATAACAGGAGAGCCGGGAGACAGCTGGAGCCAACAATAATCAAGAGGATCAATGAAGAGGAAAAATCAGTCTCAATGGATGCATGGCAAGCTCGGTGGAATAACACTACGACTATCGTGGTCTGCACAAAACGGGCCCATGGTGTCTGCAAATACCATATTACGCAATTCTTGTGCGGCCACAGTGGCTATCGCAAATATATGCACCGATTTGAATACGATAGCTCACCTTTCTGCCCGGACTGCCCAGGTCAGGAGAAGGTACCTAGCACGCCATATTCTATTGCAGACGCTTAATTACGCTTTGATGGAATGGAGAAACAATCTTCCAAGCCTACAGTGCTTTATAGAACAAATGTTGAGTTCAGAGGAAGAATAGATGGAAATATCTGTGTTCGTAATAAACACAGCCCCGCGAAGTAATACCTAACGGCAGTCCCACGGTAAGAGTGGTAGGAGTGTGCTGGGTGTGGATTATTACGTAGGCGCATTCCTGTAATCGAGTAATCGGGTCTGCGAATCGTGCACACTAGTAGCCCGGACTACTAGAAGATTACTAAATCCATTGGCGCATCCATAAAAAAAACGTCATCGGTTGAATGCGGAATTTACTGTGTGATTCCTGTTTCAACATGAGAAAAAAAGTCTGCTTGGAATTCTGTCACAAATGCTCCGAAATGAATTCTAAATATAATTAGCAGGTCACACAAGGGATGTTAGTCCATGATAAGCTTACTGCTTTTAAGTTTACGTGTAAGTGTTATTTGGAACGCTGGTCATCCAAAATTTGGTTGCGGTGTGGAGAAATTGGTTCCATAATTTTTGGCAAAGGTGATAAAACTTCAAATAAATTACTGTATTAGTGTAATTTCTCAGGCCAAGTCCTTGAATTTGCGACTTCCTAAGTACTTTCATATGTACATAGGTATCTCGCGCTATAAATACAACTCCAATCCCACAAATATATTCGCCTTATGTACATATGTATGTATATCTTAAAAATCTTTAATGATGGTATAGTCGTTATTTACCTTTTCAGTTATTCATTTAGGGGAAGTTTTTTTTTTCAACCCTCAACTGGCACATGTCGACTGACGATTCCTATTTTAAGTTACTTTCATTCTATTAGTGTACCCAGAGTGCTTTGCAAATACTTTTGCAACATTTTTCGACCAACTCCATACAATTTTCATTAAGCCCCGTCCCAATGTCATTTTAAACATGCTTGTCAAGTCCAATTCCTCTTTCCTGTGTTTATAGTCACCTAATTCCTGACACAAACACTTTTACAGAATCTCAACTCAAAACAAACAAAATGTGTGCGTCAAGCTAAAAAAACAATTTCCTACAAAATTCCCCGAAAAATTCCTTCTTGAGAATATTAGAAATTCCCACACTGAACCACAGGACCAAACCATATGTCAACTTAGCAACGCTAAGCATTTTTCTCCTCCCTGTCTTATTAAAAATTTGATATAAAAATAGAAGACCTCCACCCCTAGCCCCAACCACTTATGTTCCACAAGAATTTTAACTTTTAAGTAAAAAGGGGTCTAAACATCCCCTATGCTCCAGGTTCATGCTAATAATTTTCCGCCACCCCTGCTGTGTTCTCGCTCACCCCATTCCAACTCAATATTCACCCTCATAGCCTTAGGTGTGGTAAAGAATTGGAATTTAAACCCATTAAACCCATCCTTTTAGGGGCACACTGTCGCCCACCTCCGGGCCAAATGTATGTATATACATACATACATACACACATTTTGTGCCTGTATGTGAGTTCTTATCCCTAATCAATGTCTACCCATGTATTCATCAGTTCGCCGCACGTGTGATAAATGTTATGCCAGGCAGGAAGAAGGACATATCGCTTCGGCTCTTGTGCTCCCATCTGCTCCTCTGAACCTTAAACCAAAGAGGTGAAGATGAGTGCTGTCATGTTAAGAAGTTCCTTATCCCTAGAAATGGGCAAGATACTTTTTTTTAAAGAGTATTTTCTTTGTTTTAAAGATACCGAGAAATTTGCATGATATATGATCCCAGAAACAGATTTTTGTATACTAAACACCAAACAGTGTGTCTCAAGTGGGCAAGAAATTAACGTACCAAAAATGAACATCAAATGAATGAAAATTCAGAGAAGGAGTCACATCTACTTTCCTGAAAAGACTCGATGCATAAAAACTTTTCTGGCGCTCATTTGACAGAGTGAGGAAGATATACATATCTATGTATGATAAAAGATGGAAAATGAATATTAGATTACGGATAATAGTTTATGTCTCCCGGGGGAAATGGCTTAATTACAATTTAATTCAGTGAAAAAGGTTTCGACCTGCACTGGTACTCTGAAGTCTTAATGATGATGCCTGGAGTGATTACTGAAAGCCATTGTGGAAAGTAGATTGCATGATTTTTGATGAGCAGAATACTGCTGAATGAGGGGATAATGTGGGATCAAGATGTCTTTCACAAACATGGGCACAATGAACATGAATCTCCATTTATTAATGAAATGAAGTTGAACATGAATATCTCTATGCGGGGTCTAGTTATCAAACGCAAACTGGTCACATCATCAACAACTAATGAGTACATATGTAATGAATACATTCACCGTTTACCTAAGTTGCGATGTTATGGAACTAACGTTTTTAGTTTCTGTTTGCTACTACTAAGCCCTAAGCCCTACTGCACATTATAATCCTATCCTGCTGGTTTGTATTAATTGTGAAACTTATGATGCCAGCTTTTGATAAAACAGTGCATTTGATTAGTTTTTTACTGAATTTTGTATGCGGCAGATTAGTACTTTCACAATACGCAGGAGTATTACCTAACTAAAATTCAACAAAAATTAAAAATGGATGTGTATGTATGCTTACGAACTATAGCTCATTGTTCTAAGTAGATATTGCTTTAAATTTTGAAAGCCACTAAAAACCCGATAAAATGTACATGAGTATATCTACGAACCAGGAACGTTCAAGTTCTAATTTAAAATGGGTTGTAGTTATCGAGTTTAATTGACATGTTTGTGGATATGTATGTACATTTATGTTTTCCAAAAATAGTGCATTCGTTTTAACGATGTCCTGAAGGCAAATCGGCTACTACTACCAACATATTTAAAGAGCTATCATCATGGCGAAACTCTTGCATTTCATTTCATGTTACTGAATACTGACATTTAAAACGTGAAACCATATTTATTTTAATGTGTTCGAAATTAATTTAAGTCAGCATCAAACCAATTGCTCGTTTTGTCTTGTGAACAAGTAACGGCATTTAAGACTATGTTTTAGGAATCTGAATAAGAATTTGGGTTAATCCTCTATTTTTGCTATTGTAATGCAGACGATAGAAAATCAGGTGTACAAAATAGGTCAGAAAACAGTCCTCGCATAAAAATTGTGTTTATTTACCTGGATTTGAAACAAAAGACGAATTTGCAAGAGTTATTTGCGATGAATTGAAGTTCTACATATGTATATGTACGAAGCGTATAATGATTCATTGAAATACCTCAATTTGATCTCAATGAACTCACCTTAGTTATACATATTTTTGTTAGACTAAATTTTGGTGGGGGCTGCAGCCTCCATTTATTTGCCTTAATACAAGCTACAACTAACTTAAACTTATACTATGACTTAAAGCTAAGGATAATGGTTGAGGAGATCAGGTTTGAGGCTGGGAGTGCTGCGATTGAAATCGAAATGGGTGAGGTTTGAGTTAATCTTCCGCAGCATATGGGAAATTGGTTCATTGAAGCCATATAAGGTGCGATGGGCTGGCAGATAGAACAGCCGAGGGCATTGTAAGTTACGTGGGTTAGTATTGAAGAAAATTTAGTTGTAAAGAGATTGGCAATCGATAGAGACAGAGAGAAGTCGATGAATGAAAAGAATGTCTGCAACATCTCTGCGTTTCTCGAGGGAATTCAAGCTGATGAGGTTGAGTCGGTTTTGATAGGGCGGCAGGATAAGTGGGTCGTTCCAAGAAAGACCTCGAAGGGCAAAACGAAGAAAACGACTTTGAATGTTTTCGATTCTATACACATGCACTTGCTGAAAGGGGCACCACGCTTGACTCGCATATTCGAGGAGACGGCGGACAAAGGTAATGTAGAGGGATCTAGTCACGTAAGGGTCGGAGAATTCCTTGGCCCACCGTTTGATAAAGCCAAGTGAGCAGTTAGCTTTAACAATTATTTCATCAATATGGGAACGGAAATTTAATTCCCTATCGTACAGTATTCCAAGGTCACGCAGAGATTGAACGATGGATATAGGCTGACCATGAAGAAAATAAAGGCGGGCAGGGGACACGTGGTGTTTCCGTGATAAAGTAATGTATTGGCATTTGGTGATATTGAGCTCTAAGCAATTTTTAGAGCACCAGTTCGAGAAACTGTGCAGGTCTTGTTGGAGGAGACAGTAGTCCTGTGGTAAGGAGATGGATTTAACAAATTTGGTATCATCCGCATAGAGAGAAAAGGAGGAGTGTTTTTTGATCCTATCAACGTCGTAAATAGTTAGAATGAAGAAGAGAGGAACAAGATGGCTGCCTTGTGGAACACCAGAAGTGGTCAAGAAAGGGGCTGATAGGACTGATCTAAAGCGAACACTATAGAAACGATTTTCAAGGTAGGATGATATCCACTTTAACAATATGGGTTTGAAACCGAGGGCAGGCAATTTGAAAAGAATTAGGTTATGAGATATCTTATCAAAAGCTATAGCGGATGTACATAAGATAAGTAGTATCTAAATAGGAGTAATCTGAGAAAAATCAAAAAGATCAAAAAGAGAGTTGGAAAGTTAGTTTTTATTTGATAAGGCCTCGTGCTGAGTTAGAAGCTATCTCGTGATATGTAGACACCATAAATTCTCTCTTCATATAAAATGAATGATGTTCAAATGCTTACAAAAAATAGTGTAAATATAATATTTACGTTGCAAACACAATGTGTTGTTAATTTATGTAAATGGATTGATTTTCCCTAGTAATAAAGTTTTCCATCCATCCCTAGGGTTTTTGAACGAATTTATAGAAGACCTTGTTGGCTTAGCTGGGCTTTGAGATCTCGAAAGCAACGGGTCTGGATTTGATGTTGATTATGTAGTTCAGCACGACGAATGTGAAACGAAATCTACTAAAACCATACTTACAGTGGGCCACAGTACGGGAAGGACCTGAGACTCAACCAACAACCGTCTCCAGCCAGCTAGATCTTTAGCAAGGTACCTCCAGCTTCACACGCTAAGTTGGTTAAGTTCCCCATTGACTTGCATTCACCAACTGAGTCGCTTGCTTCCCCTACTACGCCATCTATTTATGATAACGTTCCGTCTGAGATGTATGTATTAGTTATCCTTTCTTGTTGTAAGCTTCGTCTTTCTGATATCGACTGTTAAAACCATTTTTACGTCAAATCAGGGGATTCGTTTAGGTGGTCGACAATCCACCTAATTCTTGGAAATTCTTATCGGCCTGTGTTCCAAATATGTCGGAGAAGCCCAGAAAAGGTGTTATATCTGCTCCGGAAGTTTATCACGTCACTATTGGTTCCATCTGGGAAATTCGTCCACTGTCGTGTTTATAGTGCTGCTATTTTTGTCTTCTGACCAACACCCGCGCTTATAGGCTTAGCAAGTTGAGCCCAGGTAAAAACAGTATCTGCTAGATACTACATGGAGGTAAAATAAATACAATTGATGTGTCGTAACAGTTACAACACTGGGTATCGCCCTGTTGACACCAATCCGAGTCTACTCTATTTCTGCAAAATGCAGCCATCACGAGAACCATACTGCCGATCACAGTCAGTGGCCGGTCTATAACCGGCTTAATGTTTGACTATTTCGGCATCAATAACTTTTTTCATCATTTTAAATAGCATGAACAGCAGAGCTGTATAGCGATAGTTACGCAGAAAACATATCTCTGCTTTCGTGATAACTAACTAAACCCATACTATTTTCTATCACGACAAATAAGTTTCCATACATAAGACATGGAGAAAAGTCTGCAATGAATGAATGCAATGATGCCCAATTTTGCAGAAATATGGTTGACACATATTCCTTATGGAATAGTTGCGTCGAATCAGTCGAGGCCAAATTTCACTTCTGATATCAATGTTTGCATTTGCGTCTTTTATTTGCCCGTAAATATTTTTGCAAATGATTTGCGCTTTCTTCCGGCGATGTTTTTAGTAATATTTTTTCTTTACGAAAAGTTGCAAAAAAAAAGTCTATTGGTGACTCTCTCACAACAAGAAATATTTTCGCAAGCATCTACGTAAGTCTCCTTTGCTTGGCTTAGTTGCAGCAATATCTATGTCTTCCTAAATACATTTCGAGCTTAATTAATTCTCTAACAGTTTCTGCACATCCATTACCATCAGCGTGCGCCATTCCATGGAAACGATGTCTAAAAGTCTCGCAGCTCAACCCAGTGGTCCTTTTGCCTCATCATTCTAGTAGGTAGAGAGTGCTGCCAGCACAGCATAACCCGAATATCCTGCAGAGGTAGACGTGGAAAGAAGAACATTGAAGGTATTTCCGATGCCATTAGGATTGACTCACATACGCGTGGTCTTCCACCCAGCTAAGTGTGGCTGTGGCTAACATCGGGCGTCATTTTAGATTTGCAAGTTGTCTTATTGATTTGGTTATTTTCTTACTTAACGCACTCCATAGGAGCATATGATTTCTATATAGAAATGTTTTTACGTTAAATAGAATTGTTTAGCATAGTGCCTGAACTTAAATAATCCCTTAGATTAATAAGGGCTTCAATAATACGTAACCTTTTACATTATGACCTCGCCGACGGAGTGAGAACAGACAGCAGACTGACGATAGGAGAAGACGGTGCTCATATCAAATGAATGCCCTCGGTAACATTTCTTGGAACACTTTGCATCATACATGTTCTTGCTTTCAGATGGGACGTCCTAATTACAATTTTATTCACTGAACAGACGATCTAACCCGACGTTATGCTTTGAACATTTGTTTATAAGCTCTTTCCTCAGGATATGTGTGTTTGAACATACATTCACTCTGTTGTTTCAACAGAAAAAGGGATGTATTGTGAATGATGAAAAGACAGTGAAGAAGAATGCAAAGCATATTATTTCCTTTGAAAATTTTATGAAGCAAAAAATATGTATGTACCAAAGGGGAATAATATAGCTGAATACATTATATTAATAGCCTTGAGATTTGACTAGTATACTTTTACAGTTACAAAGAAAGAAAGAAGACGATAACTGAAACCAGATGAAACTGGAGCGTTTACCGGAAATCTGGATACCAAAATTGATATCAATTTAACTTTTCGTATGAAAGGATATTTATTTTGCCACGTCACTCTTGTATCCTCTTCCTCTTCTGTTTTATTCTCATGCTTATACTTTTTCTTTGCAAACAAATGTATGTATGTTTATAGAAGAGGAGGTGGATTGATTTCATTGGGTGCACAGTGTTGATAGCAAATCCGAGAAAAAAGAAATGTTTCCCCTGTTCTTATTTTTCTTCTGTTGGTTCTTTTCTCTTAAATGGGATGGGGCCCATTATGTTTTGCCTTGAACGGAGGTTGCTTTAAAGGAATGTCCTCGGCTATCATCTTAGGACGATGGGAATGTATTATGCAGAACGGAATCCTTCCCTTGTCTGGCTCTTAACCAAGGGACGACTAACTTTTTTATTTTCTTTCTTTCCTTTGGTATATTCGATTTTCGCTACGGGGAACAATGTGAGAAAGCGTTTTCTCAAACTATAAGGCGAAAAGGGAAGGAAACAAGAAAGGAACAAAACAAAAAGGATGAAATTGTATTAAATGTCATATTTCTAGGAAACGATATGGAAATTGATGCCATAATGTCCTCGTACAGAGGGAGCACCATCGGTGCATGAGATATGTGTTTGAGAACGGTCAGGCATGTGATTTCGAAAAAAAAAACGAAAAGCGCAGTTGCTCCTCGACAAGAAAGGAATAATAATCGTTATGGTATACATAAGTCAACATATTTGAATTAAGTGCAAATATCAATGGTTTATTGTGGAGTAAGTTCGGGTATTGTGGAATACGTGTTTCTACAATCTTTGGGTAATTGTAGGCAAAATGTTAAATTTATTATGAACTGACCTGTCAATTCAAAAATGAACCGCCGACGCTGTCCAATTATGTACAATTAGTTGTATACTATTACTTCTTTTGTCATCCTTCCAATTATCGCACATAGTCGTCAAACAAATCAGCAATTTTTGTTTATCAGTTTATCAGGATATGATCGCTGCATTATGTAAGAGTCTATGTCTTATGTTTTGGTAAATATTTTTGCAAAATATTTTTTGTGCCACATTTTATCAAAAGCCTGTGTAACATCAAGAAAGATGGTAGAGCATATTTTTTCTCTTGTAAGACTTTTTTCTATTTTATCAGTTATTCGGTGTAGGGTAGGGCGGGGCTAGTTGGGCCAATGAAGTATCATAGATCCAATCTGTTGATGTACATATCGTAGATTGAAATAAATAAATAAATAAATAAATATCAAACTACTCATAATACAACTATGAAACTGGGATCAATGGAAAGAATGGACATGCTTCTCAGTAAAATTTGAAAGAACTGAAAATATTTAATCGCAGAAGAGTAAGCTGGGCCAAGGGCTGAAAAGTGGAAAGGTGAGCTCCATAAAAGAATAAAAAAAAAAACCGAATAGCATTCAAAATATAACAATCAAATAAAGAATTCAAGTCAAAAAATAATAAATGATTTATAACGTTAGTTATATGTAGATCTTTTCAAAAATAACATAACACTTTTTTTTCACAAAAATAGAAACTCTTTAAGGCAAATAGTTAATAAAACAAAATGGTAGTCCTTGTAGCTAAAAGGATTTACATATTTACAGAAATAAAAAATTACAAATAAGGAATCGTAGTTGCTATTGCAGACGTCCACAAGACCAGGTGAGCACTTCGTGTGAACCCAATTTCGACAAGTATGGCACTGTATCCACTCCTCACCCGTTGAATTTTCAGAGAATGCTTCAATGCATTCCACCTGGCCTAACTTACCCCACACCTAGTTTGATTAACATATTGCGTCATAAATAAAAAAAACTGTAAACGTGACTATGAAAATACACCTTTTCACCACAGGAATAAAAAAAAAATAATGAAGACATTTTTTTAACTTTTCACCTAGAAAACAATAAATTGTTTGTGGTTCCCCGTCTTCTAAAACAATGCGACTTAGACCAGTTTTGCACGTGTTGATTAGTTTGCTTCGTTCGTGTATGATCTTGTTAGTGTAGTACCTACTTTGGGTTCTTGAGTAATTCGCGTGGCCCAACTTGCCCTGTGGCCCAATTAGTCCCGCGCTACTCTACTTGATCTATAGGTATTTCTAAAACCAAATTGATGGTTTGGTACCAATGTCTTCTCTTCTATGATCGGATGAAGACGTTTTAGAATAATTTTTTCCAATAGCTTAGACAGTACTGACAGCGAGGAAATCGGACGACATGAAGTAATTTCTCTTGGTACTTTGACGGGTGTTGATACCATAATAATTACTTTCGCGACTTTTCACATATGTGGAAAGATCAAATATCCTTAGAGTTTACACCCTAAATTAGTAGCTAAAAAAGATTACAAACTTGTCGAAATATGGTAATTTTTCCTGTTTCCGTGCAATCCGTTTTTGAAGCTGTGTGGCGAAAATCCAGCATGAGTTATTAAGAAAATTGTTACTGGAGATGAAACTTATTATGACCTTGAGTCAAAACAGAAGTCCATTCAGTCGCATAAAATTAGTAATCCACCCCAAAGGAAGTTAATGAGCTGCGAAGGTCATGGCAACCGTGGTTAGGGTCTTGCAAGGAATTATACCTCGAACTTGAATTGAGCTAAATTTCTGGGGTGGGTGGCTCACTTCGCTTGCTTACAGGATTTCACCCTTTTCTCCGCAGGATTTAGCAGCTCACGCGACTTCGTCGCTCCGCTAAGGGTATGTCATCAACTGTCAGGCAGGCGCCTATAACTTGGATTTCTCTGAGCAAACTCTTACAATTTTTCCCATTGTTTTGATTTAAATAGATATTAACCCTACGAGAATTTAGAAGTTATGTCACATGTTTCGGCAAAAAGATTTTGGACTTACGTCCCGATGGGGTGGGACATAAGTTCCTAATTCAATTTTTGTCTTATGTCCCACTTAAGTACACAGAAAATTCAAACAGTAAACAGGTGCATGAAGTGGATGGAAATTAAAAGCTCGCTCGCGATGTCATGTAGCTTTCAGGATCAAAAAGGGACATTATCAAAAGAGGAGTAGGCCTTGAAGTTTTCATATGCAGCGCCATTTGTTGCTGGACAAACGAATCGTAAGAGACAAAATCGAGAAATTGGCAACCAATGAACATTGAAAATGGTGGACAAAAAGAGAAGTCACACAGATTTTCGATGATATCACTGTATAATTGTAACCGATAGTAACAATAATATGTTGTGGTTTATTACAGTAAGTACACATGCGACTTCAAAAATAGTGTCAAATCACACGATGTTTCATTATAGCATTCCTTGAGATTAAATGATCTGGAACTCACGTAGAGTGTTACAGGTTGGAATGTTCAGCTGAAACCATATTCATACATATCATATCATACCTTCATCGTTGCGTTGTTCCATCCGATTAAACCCATTAAAAAATTCTCTCCGCTTGAAATGTAATGAGTTTTAACGATCATATTTACTAATCGCGAAAAAGAGATATGTTATAGATATATAAGTTTTCTAGGGTTGTCAACCTTATAAAAAAAAATTGATCGATATACACCAATTATTTATAAAAATATTTTTTTAAAAATATTGAAGTTTAAAAAAATTTGCTGAATGAAACAAGTCTAAATTTCGAGGCCCGCCCTACTTTGCTTTTCTTTCAAGAATCTATTATAGTAGGCGGTCCAATACAATAGTTTCAGACACAAGAATTGATGGGGCACTATCGCATCACATCTGCTACGCCAGTCCTTGGGTCCACAAGCTGTATCCGATGTTTTCAAGTATTATGAGATTGCAAGTTTCTATAGGTACATTTATATGTACACACATAAACATATCTATGAGTATATGCGAGTAGGTTCGATTCAACTTGCAAGTCTTTGCAAGATGTTGCCATATTTTTCCTATTAAGTCACAAACAAGAATGTTTTAAATTGCTTACATTATTATAACTGTAGCCCTCCTTCTCTGTTGGGAACTGTTCGGTACTAAGATAATCTTGACTTCAAAAATTATTAGAATGAACTACATTCGAGCAATATATGTTGAATTTAAGTCTAGTTATGTGAGATAAATCTCTTATCTCTCACTTCCAACCGGTGCCAGTTTTGTGTGTCCTAGAAATTCCCTTCTAAATTATCACCAATTATCATTTGGGCTATCGTAAAACCCAAATCAGTTTGATGGATTGTGGTCCCAATCTCATTAACCATAAAATAGGCGAATCTTCATTGCATACGTGACAGACGGTATAACAACACTTCCAAATTTATTTTCCATGCTGTCAATCGCATTCCCTCGTCATCTGAAATCACCCTTGAGTTGTTTTGTAATCCTGCCTTTTCCACGATTCATATCTAGTCATACTTCTGCCAACGTTGTCTGCACAATGGTTGATCCGTGTAGACCAAAGTCGTTTGGTCTTTGGATATGAATCCTTTAATTATGAGCACGAATCATAAAAAAAAACAAGAGAATCATCCCTTTTCACCTTCGAGGCACTCGGCACCACGGTGTGCGGTGTTGGTTTTCAAAACAAAGTTGACGTAAAGTTTACACCTGACACCTGTGTAGCACACCCCAACTAGTGGTAGAGTGGCACTAGTTCATCTCTGAGAATGAATAACCCTATTGACAACAGTATTACGTTTTGTATTTCACTTATCCTCGTCATTGTAGGTAGATGCGGGGGAGACATCCTTCGTGTACCTGCACAATGACGGTGTATACGTTACGTGTTAACGTCTGATTGCACATTTTGAATCCCCCAAAGGCAAAACTATACTCATTTGCTATGGTACCCATGAACTAGATGAGTATACTCGGTTCGAGAGATTGGTAGGATCGACGATGTTGTCTTTGACAGCACCAGGAGCGGATTTGAAAGTGTAAAATTTAGTAGTCGTACGTGCTCGGCGAATCTCAAAATCAGTTGTTAAATTTGAAGTTAGGCAAAAACTTCAAAACATTTGCCTGAGCTCAGTTCTGTCTAATTTTGCCTATGACTCTGGCTGAAAAATTTCACGAGTTTGCTAAACGAGTGCATAAAACAGGAACTATTTATCAAAGAAGTACTATCGAGTTTTCTTTAATAACATACATAGAAGAAACCCTAAGAAAGAGTTCCACCACACCTGCTCAGTCTGTGGGATGGACATAAGGAATGGGTGTAGAAGGAGAAATTATGAATGCAATGATCCACACACATCGGATTCGAAATATCGATATGCGCTTCTTGCTGCGATAGAAATGATGACAGTGATAACTATCCAACCAAGCTGTCATTCTCACTCCTCTCTTTTTAACATTAATTTCCAGTATAGTCTGGAAAATCATCATGAATAGACTCACGCTTGAACGAAGCTAAAATTGTCCAAGTGCATTTTGGAAATCGATCGCTGATTTCCAAAACTTATGAAGACTTTTGTGGAAAAAATGGTGAATCGTGTTTTAGTTAAAAATAAATAAATATTGGGATTCTAATTCAAGAGCTCTCTTTTATGATGTGCAAAAACCAACAAATATTCTACTCGCGCCCTTTTTTTACGCTGAGAGGTGATAATCTTCCAAGGACAAAACTTAGCCCGTACTCAGTAACAGTGTGGGATTTTTATCCACTAACCCCTTTCCCTTCTTCCCGCCGTCGTGACATTTTATCACAGGGAGGGGAAGAGCCAGCTTACCGATTATTGTACGTAGTCGTAGTATCTTAATATGTTTATCATAAATATTCGTCCGTGGGCAAATAAATATTGTTTTATTCTTTTTTACTCTTCTTAATCTCTTAGTCAAATTGTTAGTATTTAATAATTCCGTCATTTCTGAGTTGAAGTGATTGAGAAGCCTAAATTAATTCTTCTAATGTAGCTACTTTTTGACTTCATTTTCAATGATTTCTAGATCTCTATGCAGATCAGTATTCCTACCATTTCAAAATTTACTACCTACATATACATACATATGTATATGCCGTAGTATTTTATTTTGAAAGAAAGTACATTCCACATGTGCATGTTCAGTTCTTCTCTTTTTTTATTTACATGTGTACATATAAACATATATGCGGTTTTAAGCGCAGTTTTGCATCTTGTGTTATGCACAGATATTTGGCTGTGTTTGCGCATTCTACTTTATTATCATATATGAATACTGGGATTTGCTAAACACTTTTATTCGTCAATTTAATTTAATTTAATTGATTTAATTTAATTTAACATTTTTAGGCCATCTTGATATGTATTATTTACTGCCTTCTGCAGCTTTTTCGTCGCTATTTCGACAGTTTCTCCCACAGCGAGCACAGCAATATCATCTGCAACTGTTGCTGCATATACAGGGCCTAGCACACTGCTTTGTGGTACACCAGATTCTATTTCTCTCAATGTGAAGTAGTCATCTTCTTGTTTTTTTTTTTTTCGAGTTGTTCCACCTTAGCACAGGTCCGCACATGCCAGAGATCACACATCGCAGGTATCGATACCCAAAGATGTACTGAGATGGCGATCTAGTCATTGGGACTAATGAGCAATTTTTTTTCACTTTTGATTCAATGTATACCTAAAAAAACAGAAAAAATAAGAGAGTTCAACCCACTGGCGTCTCCCATGAGCTCACAAATAAAATAATAAAAATAAAAAAAAAGCAGGCTTGCACACACATATCAAAGCGAGTGATACATAAGTGAGATTTAATCCACCCAAAATGTTGGGGGATAAATTCACTCCGAGCGCCCCTTTGCTCGTTGTTGTCGTGCGTATGTGCACGACATTACGTTGTTACGTTTTATAATTAGTGCTGAAAACCAATTCGAATGGTTTTCGTCCTCTCAGTCTCCTCTCTAGGTGAGTGTGGTTCAGAATTTGACGAGCCTCAGGGCTTGTATGATGTCGAAGCCGCACTTCATGTTTCCTGGCGAGCCTTCCAAATCTTCCAAATCTCTATGGAGGTCCTCATTCCGAACATATCAGGGTGCATTGACAATATTTCTCACTATGTACTTTGTTTTGGAATGCAGGAATGTCTTTCAATTAGACAGTATATCTTTTTGTATCGGATATCGAGCTCCTCTTTCGGGGAGCTCCTCTGAGCCTTCCAACGAAGTTTGGCGTCCAACGTCATACCAAGATTATTTGATTATTCATAAATATTGGGATATGCTCAATCTCTTTGTTTGTAAAATCTACATGTACAGATTTAGACTGATTTAGTTTGATGCACCATTTCCTTGTTCAGTTTTTTGTAGCTTTTCTCATGATTGAATATTGGTTTCTGCAACTGTCATAACGGCCGTGTCGTCCGCAAATGTGGCAATTGTGTTATTTTCCAGTGCTGAGATATCGTAAGTATATAAAAGGTAAAGTACTGGTCCAAGTACGCATCCTTGGGGCACACCTGCTTTTATTTCCCTCAGTTGCGAATACGCATTCTGTCGTTTTATACGAAGGTATCTCTCAGCAATGTGGGATTCCAATATCTTAGGATGTTGTTTAGGAAGAGTCCTTTTTAATTTATAGATCAGTTCTACGTGCCAAACTTTATCGAATGCTTGCGCTATATCCAGGAAGACTGTAGAACAAACTTTTTTCTCCTTCAGCGCTTTCTCGATAATGTTAGTAATTCGGTGAACCTGGTCAATCGTAAAATGTTTCTTTCGGAATCCAAATTGATGGTTAGGAACAATTTGTTTTCGCTCAATACAAGTTGTTAGTCTTTTGAGTAACAGTCTTTCAAACAGCTTTGACATTATAGGCAGTAAAGATATTGGCCTATAAAATGATGCTTCATGAGGTGGTTTCCCAGGTTTTGCAATCATAATTACATCAGGTACTTTCCGTAATTGTGGCACGTACCTTAACCTGAATGCAGCATTAATGATGTTCGTTAGCTTCAAAATTGCTTTTTCGGGAAGTTGTTTGAGAATATATCCAGTTATCAGATCGAAGCCTGGGGCCATTTTTGCATTTATAGATATTTGTATTTCGTTCATAACTTCGGCTGGCCTAGTTTGTTCAATTACCTCATCATCTTGTTCTGGTACATCGTCGGGCAGATCATCGGTGTCACCTGGATTTGGTTGAAAAATTTCCTCGAGATGTTCTGCGAATTTTTCAACTTTTTGTTTGTTGCTCCTAGCCCAATTTCTATCTTGCATTCTGATTGGGGGATTTTGCATTTTAGGTTTTTTGTGGCTTTCTAAAGGGAATATTCTGAACTAATTTTCTTTGAGAGTTTTCTTAGATAAAGATTAATTGATTTATTTTTTAGTTCTTTGATGGATCTTTTGACTTGTTGCGAAAGATTGTTCATTTTATTTTTGTCCTGCGGAGCTCTGGTAAGTTGGCATTTCTTCCTCGCTTTCCGCTTTTTTTTAATAAGTTGTCTCATTTCTAGGGGATATTTGTTTCCATTAAGCCTTTTTCTGATCGTTGGTGTATTTTCCAATGCTAAGTGTTGTATATTTTTAATAAATTTTTCAAGCTCTGCATCCAGTTGTTCTTTACGTCGCAGTGGTACAGCTAATGCTATCTTCTCTTCAAGCCTTAATTTAAAGCTTACCCAGTCTGCACGTTTATTAGTAAGCATTGGGTTGTCTTCTTTTTGGTTAATATTTTCACTTAACGTAAGTAGAATCGGGGAATGGTCTGAGCTTAAGTCTTGGCTATCCTCTATATGAAGAAAGTAAGTTGAAATATTTTCGACTACGAATAAGTTTTTTTTTCTTGGATCAGTGGGCCAATAAGTCGCTTTTCCTGTAGATATGGCTTCGCACCCCATTTTCTTCCTCCGCTTGCTGAGTTTTCTGGGTGATTGGTATGGTAGGTTCTGTAGTCATAGAGTTTCATGTAGGACTCTTTCGTAATATGCCTTTCTGAAATCAGGCACTCATCTATTTTATTTATATTAAGGATTACTTGTAATTCATGTTTTTGCTAAAGCAATCCATTTGCATTCCATGTTATAAATCATATTGGGCTGATCATTTAAATAAATTGGTTAGAGGCAGCCCTTTTTGTGCTGCTTTCAAGGCTTTTAACTCTCATATCTAAGCCAGTGAAACAATCTTCTAAGTGTTAGTGCGTTGGATCGCTGAGAGTGAGGTTCGAGGTTCGAATCCCAGAGAACACAAAAAAAAATTGTTCACGGTCCCACCTCCCGCGACATGTCTGACAAACGTCCGAGAATAATAACTGTCAAGAGAAAGCTTCTCAATTTGCCTTTCGGATATGACTCCTAACTGTAGGTCCTTCCATTTGTGTGAAAAATATAACACGCACAACACGAATGGTCGCGAGAAGCTAGGCCCTGGACCACATACGGTCTGTTGCGCCAAGAATTTGTAATTGTATAAGCTGCACGGTTTCTCTTAAATTACTCGTATTATTTTTGTTTGTTCTGGTTTATGAATGGGTACTCCTAGTTACTTCAGCATAATTGGCGCTGGCCTGTTTTTGAGGGTGAAGATTACTTTTAAAGATTAATCTTTAGTTGAGAATGTGGATTATTTTCGTTTTCCACATTGACTATAGATTCATTTCTTCTGGTTTGTTGAACATGTATTTAGGCCTTCTCTCTCTTCTTCAGCGTTGAACGGTAGCATGAACATATCCAGTGTTTCCTTGGTTTTTCATTTTAGTCTATTAACTGCATGAATTACTTTGAATCCTCTATTTTTTAAAACTTGTATTATATTTGCTGGGTTGCAGGAATGATGCAAGTTTTTAAACATGACTCGTATTGGCCTAAATTGTTTATTTTCATAGGAGTCCCAATTATACTTCATCACCCTTAGCGCACTTGTGCGAGTTCTTATTGTCAAATTCTAAAAAAGCGCTGTAGTAGGAAAGACTCTAGCATATCTGAATATTTCTTTGCCCGGATTCTTTTATGGATCAGTTTTTTGTGTCATTCTTTATCGAAAGCTTGTGTTATATCGAGAAATACATCTTTTTTCTTCAAATGTTTTTTCCATCTATATCTGTCACCTATCACCTGATCAATCGTGGACTACTTATTTCTAAAATCAAATCAATGGTTTGGAATAAGCGGTTTCTTTTCCCCACGTTTTTTGCAAACGTTTAATCAACATTTTTTCAGGCGAAAGTAATTTTTTTTTTTTTAATTACATCGACCTTATATTTGGATCTCTACTTTATCCAACATAATCAAAAATCATACACGCAAGTACATATATGTACATATATGGATCGTACATAATTTGTATAATTCAAGACCTAGAAAGTGATGACAGACAGGAGGACGGACGTAGGCTTTAATTTTGAATGGCCTTGAATAACGTTGCCTTTAAAATTGGTGTAAGACAAAAGACCGTTTATTTAAATACAAATCATGCGTAGCGATTTTAGATAATTCGGAACTACTTCTTGCACAGTACTTAACAATTTGATCAATGATGGGGTAACTCCAGTACATAAAAGAGGGTTTGACTAAGTTCTACACTAAAACATTTAACCGAAAATGTACTGTTTTTTTTTACTTATATACCTAGAAATATTTTTAAAATAATAATGTAGGGGGAAGGAAAAGAAAACTCTGGCGTCTTCTTGTTTTTTCCTTTTGTTCGGCGAGGTTATGATCAGGGTTATAGGGATCATAACCGTCCCACTTTACTGCATCCCTACTGGTCCGCGTGTGGGGTCCGGCGTCTACTCCAGTTAAATGTCTTTTAATGACTATTTCTCCGTAGCAACTAAGTATTTACTGTGGAGACATTCCAGATAAATTTTGCGATAAGAAGGCCTGACTTAATCTAGAATATATAGGCGAAGATAGTATGCCTTAAATACAGTCGGGTTAACAAACTTTGAAACAAGAAAAGCGAAAATTACTCTGCCTTTGTTCTTAATTCGTTAATTTAGCAAATATTAGAATCATCGCCTAAGAATCCCTTTAACGGTGTGCAGGATTGATTTCTCTCCCACTTGGATTTCGACAACATGAGAGATACGAAAGTACTTGTTGTGATAAGCAAATTGAATATTTTATCGAAGGGCTTTCTCTTACACTTGTTCCAAGTTTTAGTCCCTCAATTGATTATCAAACAGCATGAAATCCAGAAAATGTTTCCAAAAGGCAGATTTATTCAAGGAGTACATACGGCTGAATAAATCTTGCTTTTAACAATAGGAATGATTTTCTTAGTCGCTTCGATGCGAATCAATGTATTTTCAGTTTTCATATCATGTAGCAAAATACTCTTACTTGCACTGCATACAATTTTAAGTATTTTAACGTTACAGTTAGAGATATTTGTTGTTAAAATGATATGCATATATGTACTTATATATATGTACATACATACATATATGTATAGTACGTAAACATAATGGCATTCTCTTATTATCTTTTTCCTTCCTTATCCTAGTACCTAATATCTTGACTGTCAACTGGAAATTTTTTGTCTTTTTCGAAGTTGTTGGCAAGTTAGAGTATGATAAGCCAACAATCGAGTAAGTGTCGCAAGATTCCAGAAAGAGATTTCGTAGATTTACGTCAATTACCCGAACGCTTTCATCCTTTTGAAGCACGGAAAAGCATAGTTTCTTCATTAGATCGAAACAGAGCGGTTTTCATGGACCTAGGAGTGCCCGATCATATGTATACACTCTTCGCTTTTAAATCATTTTTTTTTTTCTGTTCATATTTGGTCCCACGAATAAGGGGGTCGAGGGAGAAGAAAACGATGTGCATTGTTTGCCAAACCAACCAATCTAACCTAACCTACATACATATGTATGAATATTATCGTAAAACCAAAATGAAAAACAACTTTGTTGTTTAATTAATTACGTAATTTTAGAAGAGACGCAGAACAGAAAATGTGCACGTAAGTATGTATTTAAGTCATAACTTTGCAATGACATAACTGCGAAAAAAAGATGATATTGAGCAGAAGCGTATTCACATTCCAGGACGCACGGTGACAAGGATTTTCATATACACACATATAAAACGTTCGAATGCTTTCATAATGTATGATTGCCTTGGCTTGACAGTTTTATGCATATATGTTTCATGAATTCAAAACTAAAATGTCAGTTTCATAAACGAAAATAAAAAAAATTTCAACCGCAAGTGAGCAAATGCTTTATTCGTGTATCTCATCAATTTGTGAAAAAATATAGAGTTGTCTACACTACAGAAAAGTGCACGGGCTTTCATGAACGCAGAGAAGATTAGCCCTTAAATGCCCAAGGACGCCGATTTTCAAAAATTTAATGCATAAAATGAAATAATGGGTAAAAGAGGTCTTATGCCAATGTACATATGTTAGCTGAAACGAGGTTGACGATTCTACGATGGTGAAGTAAGATCTACATATGTATGTATGCCGTGTATTGAAGCTACAAACTCATCGTTTTCACCTTTGGAAGCTTGCAATTCTTTACCCGATTTCTTCGGATAGTACCAACTGCAAGCATTCCTTTTGTGTGGGGATAAATTAGCAAGGGAATATCTCGATAGTAATTATCATAAAATGATAACGTAGTACTTTATTAAGCAATCTGAGAAACAATATTTGCCGATGCTTGAGGGTCCACTTCACCTAGGGCCGGTACTTCAGGTGATCTTCTATGTATATATTTCAAATTTATATGCAAATCTACTTGAGTCGCATAATATAAATAATTTAAAACCCCACTTTTTCGGCTTGTTAGGCAAATATGGCCCATAAAATGAAGAGCACATTTGTTCAACTACATACAACCGATCTAATATTGGTACGCCATATTCAGTGTTTCTAATAATGGCCTAATAGATAAAGGCAGTCACGATTAGGATCACCACTTTCATCTGCTTTAGCTTTGTCATTGAAATGAATATAGGAATGTTGTCGCATCACTATGGGGTGCATCGATTTTCTATAAAACTCCAAAAATCGTTCGTACTCGGGAGTTTGAAGTAAGCCATGTAAAAAGGGATCCCAATAAACTTTCGTAGATCAAGAAGTCTAAAGAGGAATGATGTATCAAGAGCAAGTTCCGCATTGACTTAGGTTTCTTCAACGATACGTTGGTTCAACTACTAAGGAAAGAGGTATGATCGAACTTTAAAAAAAAATTCCTAGCCTATCACTTCTCCTGGAAGGGTTGAGTCTTCCTGTGCATGATAAACAAGATTCGAATTTTCGCATTTCAAAGACTTGACATCAACTTTCAAATTGTAAAATCTAAAGGACATGAAGTCCAACGATCGTTAACTGAAGTTGAGGTGCAGATGAGGTTTAAGCAACATCTGCATCTTCCAAACCTCCCACATCATTTATCATATTGAGAAAATCCTCTTCCCTATTATCTCCGTCCGTTTCACCCGGCTCACCTTCATCATTATCTTCATATTCATGTACATTATAAATATCCATAGAATGATAATTCATTGCAAACAAACGCAGCACATAAAAAAAATAGCAATAATCACGAAATAGGCCAGTGTATCTTTAAAGATACAACCGTTTACCGCAACATTACGCGAGCTGTGTTTCTTAGAATCCCATCAAACAAATTTATTTAACTTCACAATAAATGTCTGCACCTGCAATGATTTTTTTTTCTAGTGAAATGTCACCAGGTTCAGAGAATTTTAATAGTAAAAATACTTTTTTTTTTAAATTCTACGAAATTCGCTTCACGCACGTAATTTGTCTACGGTAACTGTACTTTCAAAGTTAGGATGCTGAAAAAATTATTTTGATTCGGATTTGAGTTGGTGAATAAGAAACTATTACAATCTTAGCTCTTGACCTTCTATTTAATAAATTAAAATTATTTGAATGGTTGTATCTTTAAAGATACTGTGGGCATTTAATGGTTAGACTTTGTAAGCGGATTTGATTTGATTTTTATTTGCTTGGTTAAGATTTGCACAACGAATTTGGTAGAGAAGTTTTTCCGTCGCTAAGTTAACGTTAGCCTTATAAATACATATGTACTTCATAAATATATACATAAATAATTTCTATAAGACCAATTAAAATCGAATAACAAATTGTAGCTTTGAAAGTTGGTTTTAAAAATTTTTAATTTAAAACTCCTTCACGATAAGTCAATGCAATCTTGTAAGACCGACAGAGTTTTGGGACGTTAATTTCACCAAGCGTTTAACGTTATCCGATGCGTGTCTCATAAGATTGGTAATCTTAGATTAGTCAATAAAGTGTAAAATACTTTCTCTCTCAGCCAAATTTTACATGATGAAGAGTAAAGGCAGATCTTCCATGTAAGGTACATAATTTAGCTTTAGCATTTAACTCTCTAATTTCAATGTCATCATCATTTCTTTAATGCTACAAACTGTGTTGTATATGACCACAAATCAAATCGTTATATTTATTCATCCGACACTGCTTTTAGGAACATTGTTCATGGCCGAATGCTCAGATAATAATTGACTTTTTATCGACAAATCGTTTACCGAAATCGTTTATAAGGTTCACGAATCTACGACCAATTTTTAAAGTAAATGCAAGATAGCTCGGATTGACAAATGCTCTTAAGTAAGTTGTATCTCTTCAAAAAATACCCACTTAATAGGTCTGTTAAGGCTTACATCAATTCTTAGAATATTTCATAGGTATTGTATAAGGTTGGGTTCATGAGCATTCGAGTACAAAATCCTGTCTCCATTTGCCATTCTCTGAGAGTTCAGTTTTTTATATTTCACAATTTGTAAGGTTGGCTGAGGAGTACGCGGAAATTGTCAATTTGCTTTGGCAAAAATTACTTTCGCTATTAATATTTCGGAACCTAGGCTTAAATTTTACTTTCGAAGCAGGGTATGTTTAATACGAACATTTTTAGTTTGCTTGAAAAGCATAAAGGTAGGTTCCGAATTTCATTAAAATTGATTCAATAGTTTCTGAGTTAGAAGTGCATGTAGTAATTTTTTTAGGGTTTTGAAACCTCACTTAACCATCTGACTGCCAGTCCATTCTAATTTAAGAATTATTAAAATTAATAAAGGAATTACATAGAAGTAACAGTAAGATACATAAAAGCAAATGAGGTAAAAAAAGAATTCAGTTAACGGCCACGATCATTGACTTTTCTACAAAGTTTCACTTTCTGAAAAAACGTGCGTACATATGTACATATGTATGTATGTTATATATCGAAATTTGAATGCCTTTAGCGTTGTGAGTTTCAAATTTCTGCAACGCTATTGCGTACGTTATAAAGATTTCCAATATTTCAAAGGATAAGGTGTTCTGGAAACATATTAATTGTAGGCTCCCTATGCAACAGATTTGCAACAAAATCCACTCCTGCAAGAGCTTCTAATTTTCATTTCCATCCCTTCCATCGATACATCCACAATGCCCGGTAGGTGAATGTATTTGCCAGGATATGACGTACTGAAATTTTGGATCTGCGGTACACGCTCAGTCCCATTCAGGTGCTATCTTTCCGCTTCTCTTCTTCTAGTGATATTAACTTGTTTACGGCCTCCTTGCTTTTTATGTAAATTGAAGAAATTTTATTGTCAGGTGCGGTACCATGGTGGCAGGAGTGTTGTACTACCACCACCTCCATCGCCACTACCACTCGTGGATACATGGGTAACATTTTTACACATCTAATCCTCATTTCAATTTTACGACAACTGCTTTTGCTGTTGCGCTGTTACAAAGTCCTGTATGTCTCTGTGTCTCTGGGGCAGAATCGCAGCTGGTGGAGCGGAAGTAAAAGATGGGAATTGGCAAGAAAAGGAGGAGGTACAGCCATTCCATTGAGGACATTGACGGTTGTAGGCAATATATGTATGTATGTTGCTCCACTTTGCCTTCTTCCTGACGGTTCGAGTTAAATTGGGCGCATTGAATGGGAGAGGTAATTTAAATGAATTCCAAAAAAGTGCCACCAACAAAACAGGGGCAGAAGTCATCTTTTTCGTTGATCCTTGCATGCAAATCAATAGGCACACATACATACATATACATTTACGTGAATTGATATACTTGGCTTTTTTTTTATTGAAATTTTGATTTAATTTGCGGGAATTTGTCATTTGTTTTTGTCATTATTCGAGAAGATGCTGCTTTTGTGGCATTTTTATGCTTCTGTCGTTTTATTGGGCAATCGTTTGTGTTCATCGGTGGCACATAAACCGCAGCCGCAGCGGAATGAGCTATTTGTGTGCGTAGAAGCGTTCGATTGAATTGGGAAATATTTATTATGTGTACATTTTAATGAGCGATTCGCAGAAGAGTTATAAATTTTTTTTGTTATGCTTTTACCTGATGAACTCGACGAAGTGAAATCAACTTGCTGAGAATAATGATACTCATTATTCAGTCTCATTTTAAATCAAATCCACTTTCCCATAGATAGGATAAAATGGATCATAACTTCGGGAAAAACCTAATTCTCCCTCAAGGAACGTTAAAAGCTTCCATTAAAAAAGAGTCGAAAACTTTTCATCTCAGAACTACAAGCTGCAGTTACAACATACATATGTATGTATGAGTGTAATTTTGAAGGTAGTCAAATGTACTTACCTAGGGTATTCGCATACATGAATAACATAATAATAACTTTTAATGAAACATAAACTGTAATTGAAAAGTTTCCTCTTTGGGTCTTTGGTAATATTTGGAAGCATGCAGTCTACGAGTGTATCTATGCACATACATATGTATATATACCTGGATATCTACATCTCTGCGGTCGAAAGTTAGCAGAAAAAGAATCTTCAACTGCAGCAAAACAGAGTAAAACTCTGCCTGGAAACTATTTCATTTTTCGAACAAAACTGAGTTATTCCAAGCGAAAGATATTCGATTCATAAGTTTTGTTTTCCCTGGAAAGGCGATGGAACACACGCAATACAAATTAAGGTGTTTGTGGGTGCATGATGTTAACTCAATTGAGTGTTGAAAGTTAATATGTCACATGAATAGTTGTGGAAGTAATAAATTTTAACTATAACAGGAAAACTTTTTTATGAACTTGCTTATCTTGCGCAGTATTAAAGCTCAAACGAAGTCTTAATTAATCTCAGTTACATCTCGTTTGCTGTTTAGCAGGTTAGAAATTTAAAAAAAAATTTATAATTTATAATTTAATTTATATGTCGCAAGTTTGACTTTTAAAAGTTTATGGGACCAAATCCTCAATCCAGTTTGTTAGTTTAATATTCAGAAATCAAAATACGTTCAGTGCGTCTTAAGTTTTGCACCATATATGTATGTATGTACATATAAATATATATTTGGCGCAAACAACCCATACAAGACCCAGCTCCTTTCGCTAATGTGTGCTTTGTGCCGTAATATTTTTCGTACGTTTAATGTCATATCCGAAAGGCGTAATTGAGAAGCTACTCATGACAGTTGTCATGATGTTTGTGAGACATTCGCGAGGGATGGAACCGTGTAAAACTTTTTGTTTCTTTTTTCCTGGAAGTTATACTTTAAATAAAGACTGGGTTGGGCGGGATGATGAACACGTATTAAAGTATAAAATCCAAGACTTCTTACGGAGTTAAACAGGGATATTTACTTCGTCCACAAAAATTAAAATAAAAAATCAATTATCGTGATATTGAAATAGCTGATAATATAATAAAAATGGCGGAAGAAGTGCACTTGCTAGAAATTGGATGAATACTAAAATATTTAAATTTTAATATTAACTTGTAACAAGTTGACAAAAAAAACCTTACTGGCGTTAAGAGACTGAAAATGAAAAGGCATATTTCAAAAGTATGTGTAAATAGAATAGAAAACCTAAAGTCGTATGACATAATAGAAAGCCATAAAGTCCCTTGAATCAATCTCATTAATTTCAAAAGTAGCCGTAGACTGCCCCTCGTCTCTGAAGAAAGATGGCAGAGCAGTTCATTATTCAACTGTGTTAGGTAAGCATAAAGACATTCGATGTAATTGTAACACAGTTACAACATTACAGATTTTTCTGGAAAAAAAAATCTGGGAACTTCAGTTCTTTCTTGTAATTTTCGTGAAAGAAGGTGAAGTTAAGAAAGGATGGAGTTAGAAACGAAAGCCAAATATAGTTTGACTAGAACTTGGCAATTGCTCATGGAAAAGAAAGAAAGTACTTACATTTTATGCTTAAGATTTCTTGAAATTAAGCTCCGCTTGTTCTCGTTCTAGCTGACTTCACACCGAATAATACGATTAGCCTAGAAACTTATGTACCTACCTGGCATGCACCTGGAAATAACAAATTCGCTGATTCATACAGAAAGTGGGCTACCGCAGTAAGCAACGATCTATGCTCACGTCCGGGATACCACTGAATATTTTATACCTTTCAACCACCGTGGCTCAAGTGGTTAGTGCGTTGGATCGCTGAGCGAGAGGTTCGACATTCGAATCCCAGAAACACCAAAAAGTTTTTTCACGGTCCCACCTCTCGCAAACGTCTGACAAACGTCCGAGAGTAATAACTTTCAAGAGAAAACTTCTCAATTTGCCATTCGGATATGGCTCTAAACTGTAGGTCCTTTCCATTCATGTGAAAAATATGACACGCACAACACGAATGGTCGCGAGAAGCTAGGCCCTGGACCACTTACGTCTGCTGCGCCAAGTATTTGTATTTTTTTTTTTTGTATTTGGATATTTTCTACAGAAATGGTTTATCTGTCCTCAAAGTATTCGCTATTTTTTCTATTACTAACGTTTTTCTTTCAAGGAAGTGAATAGAACATTTCCCAAACCGCAAATTAACCTTCCATCCATGCTTAATTTTGAGGAAAATATACCTTTCGTATTCGCCTTCTCCCTTGAGAGTTGTAAGAAAAAAATTGTTTCTCAACAATAGACTTTTCTTGTTCAACTATTTATCAAGTTTTATGGGTAATTTACAAAGAAAATCTAGCTATCCTACATCCTTGGAGCATATTTTATCGCATTAGTTACGTAATTACTTGTTATGCATGGAAAGTCATTTCTCTTTCTATCGGCGGCGTGGCGAATGACGGTGCTCCGGAAAGTATGCTGTCCAACCACAATGAACAATGACCATGATCATGGAATTTATTCACACAATAGGCCAATTTTTTCTTTTTTGTTTCTCCTTTAGTTGCCTTTGTTTTTCTTATCAAGTCTGCGATGGTGGGTGTAATTGTGTGCGAGCATAATTTGAATGACTGGTTTTTGGCAGCATTTCTGGACGTAAATGACAAGCGAAAGAGACGACCAGTCATTAGATTTCAAATGCAATTCGTTGGAATTGCTTTTTGGTGCTGTCAGATGGCACATTTTAAATAGTTTAGAGGAGTTTTTTGGAATTGGTTCAAGAAAAAAATATTTTTATAGTGGCTGTTTAATTGCCATTGGCAATTAAAACAGGACCGTTGAATTCTCAAGCGAAAGTAGAAATCAAGAAGAGCGCAGTTGTTACGAGACATTATTTTGGAAATTTTGTCCTTGTAATTCTGGGAAAATCACTCAACTGATCTGTGTATAAATTTGTAAATGACCGTTATTTGTTATATTAAGTGCGAATTGAGTCATAGATATAATATTGATTGTAGAACCACTGCGTAGGTACAGACATTCCCAGAATTGACAGAATTGTGTATGATAGCTCTAGCGGGCTATTTTCCATTATGTACATAGGATATGTTGTTGTTGAACTCGAAATCTATACTATATTTTGTCTTCCTTGCGTGTTCCTTAGCACTGAGCAGAAAGACAAGGTTATCTTTCATACATACACTAAATTCAAATAAAGTGGCTATAAACAATCTTGCAAGTTCTAATGATACATACATATATCAATGAACAGTAATGAGATCACTTATCAAATTGAAACTACTGATTAGCATGCCTGCATGTCGATGAACTCAAATATACTCGCATAGAGTACACATGTTTTTATATACATACATGTATGTACATATGTATCAGATTCTAAAATAATTGGTTCTATTCCCTTGTGGAAATTTGAAATCGATGACCTTTCAGAGAATTACGAGGGGAGAGAAGAATTCCTTAGAAGAGTGAATACATAGGTTTGTCAGTACAAATACAAATATTTGGCGCAACAGACCTTATTTGGTCCATGGCTTAGTTTCTCGCAACCATTGGTGTTGTGCGTGTTATATTTGTTTACACAAATGGAAGTAGCTATAGCTTAGAGCCATATCCGAAAGGCGAATTGAGAAGCTCTCTCATGACAGTTGTTACTTTCGGACGTTTGTCAGACATTTGCGAGAGGTGGGATCGTATCGAACCTCCCGCTCAGCGATCCAACCCACTAACCACTTGAGCCACGGCGCCCATCTAATTTTTTAGGCAATCTTTGGTAATATTCTGAGGATGTTTCTGTGAAGTTTGGTCAAAATCGATTCTGCGCTTTGCACACAATTGCATTTTGAGTGAGACAAGTCAAAAAAACTCCCGAAATGACGTTTATTTTCTTATGTAATTTCAAAGAGTTCTGTTCGTTTCAATAAGTGTTCAAGCTGAAAAGATGGTAGACTTTATTTTCTTCTATATATATAAAACTCAAAGTATGTATGCATTTATGCTATAGACTCCGATGCCACTGAACCGATTGAGCTCAAATCAAATTTCAGGCAATCTTCGATACCAGCTCGAGAGTGTTTCTTTGAAGTTTGGTCTAAATTGGTCCAGTACTTTGCCCACAACTGCATTTTAACAACTGCGCGGCAACGCACGACGGGTACCCGCTAATGTGCTATATATGTATAGTATTGTTGCAAATAAACAGGGGATTAAGTCGTCAAATTGGAAATTGATGAGTTTGTACATAGGTGACTTTAAGCCCAAGATAGTAGTGCGGCACGTAACAGTGTATCAAGTATGCAAGTACTTACTCTACAGTACAGATAAGGTTTTCTTGACGTTGGAAAGGCTTTCGACACTGTTTCGCACGGGGGATTGCTAAATTCTTAATTCTGAAATTTCTTGTTCTTCTAATTGCTTTTCTGGTAACGCTGATGTACCCCAAGGTTCTGTTTGAGGCCAAATATTCTACATCAATCTACTTTATTTGCGGATGACACGTGCCTTTAGAATGATTTGATTGCTGTAACCTGTCATGTAGTGTGTACATATGTCTGACAATACCTTGATTTCAGATCAAGCACCATTGGTCATTACTTTTTTCAAAAATAAAGCTGAGGAAAACATTACGGTGAACGCAGTGCACTACATAGACATGATAACTGATTTTTGTAGCCTTATTTGGGTGACTTTGGTATCAGCAGTCAAAGTATCACACCAGCCGTCAAAAAATCGATCTTTTGCCTACTAAGTTCGGTAAATGTGCTATCAGTCGTACCTTGGTATATAGGCTGCTATCAAGCTAATCGCATATGTATGTATTTCTTCTCAAATTATAACCTTTCTTTGGACAGATCATGTGGTTATGCAGATTTTATGGTGAGCCAATTAGATGCCGTGTTTGCAAAGTAGCATTGGTTGTACTTTTCGATGATCTTGGAAAAGTTCTGGTTTTCAAGTGAAAAACGTATAGTATGTAAATTCATCGTCTTCTTATTGTACCCATGATCACATATCTACCGCAATAAAAGCAGCTGTTATTCAATTCAATTTACTTAACTTTTCAATTTTTAATCCTGTAATTATTTAAAACTTTTTGTCAGCAAAAGGATTAATGTTTCTTAACAGGGCATGCAAATTGTTACGACTTTAAAAAAGTAACCCTTCCCGTCGTTGTTTAAAAGATGTACATACATTCAAGTACATGAATAAATTATTATATGTAAAATAAAATTTAAACAATACCAACGTTTTTTATACAAACCGTATGACCCACACACTCCTTAATCGATTTTTGCTATTGACACTTACCATACATAACAAGCACAGGTGTCACTCAAATGTACTTTTCGATGTCACTGCAGCAACTCGACAAAAAATTTCCGAAATCCACAAGTGCTGTGTGGTGGCATCTCATGCATAGCAACTCAGTCAGCAACACTAAAAAAGAAAAACAAAGTAAAATAAAGCTCGGTCTCAGGTGCACAGATTGGCGTATCAACTACAATGACTTAACAACAACAAGTTTGTCATCAATTACCGAGTAGGAATTTTCAATTTCAAACATAGAGTGAAGACTTGTCTCCTCAAAGCACTTGCTTCACAAAAGATCCTTGCACATTCGTTTTCATACACAGAACCATCATGAGCACAACGCGAAAGTCAAAGAGCTAGCGCCAGAGGAGCCACCACAGCACTTGCTGGATCAACTTATCACGAATTCCATGCCACGATTGTCAGCAATCAGTTGGGTTTTTGGATTTCGTGTCTGTTTGCATCCTTTGAACGAGGATGAAGATAAAAAAAAGAAAGAAGTCACATAGCATCATAGTATGTTTGTACTAATATTGCAGTAAAATGGGTGAGATGCATTATGCGAAGGCAGAAAGACGACCAGGTACTACATTGATGAATTGGAGCACAACAAGCAATGTCATTCAAAGGTGACGCAAAAATAAATAACACCAAACCGGGAGAGACAACTCAAAACAACTCGTGCGGTGATGATGACGATGATGATGACTACATTCGACGTGTCAGAGTGTAAAACAATCGGTCGATGCTTGTTAGCAACAGAATACACACATCACAAGTACTGCATTCAATCGGATACACAATTCCGTGTCGATTTTTATCAATTTTGCCACTGCTACTCCAAGAGACGTCTCTTCTCTTTATAGGCCAAGTGACATGTACAGCAACTATCTTGTAAATGGATGTAATGGATTGATGAACAAAAAAACTTGTTTGTTCTGCCGTTCTAACAAGCCAACCTGCCCTCCGCCCTCGTACTCACTATAAACACTCACTCACGCAGAGACGAGAGGTTACAAGCGATTTATCAATATTAGAGCGGGAATATTATCTGCCATTTATGTACGTTGGTGCTCATTTGTATGTTTAATCTCGAAGAGAGATTAATGTTGAATGCGACGCATGATTGATACTTATGACAGGAGGAGTTGATGTGTGGGTTCTCCTTCTCCCATGTCTAAAGGTAGTGTTAAATACGAAGAGTCTGGCGGTTCTATAAATAGGCACGTACAATATTGACGTTTGACGAGTTGCGGTGCAGAACAAAAATTATCTTAGATTTGATAGAATGTCTCTATCAGTACATATGTATGTACATATTTAATTTTGATGTGATATTTCGATTTATGTACATATGTGTGTACCTATATATGTAATTTGTTCATGCTTTGATTTATAACGCGTCGGTGACTATTCATCCCCTTTTTTTACGCTGTGCCCTTCATTTACTTTCAATTCTTTTGGCGCTTACTCCTTTTCTAGAAAGACGTTTGAAAACTTGAAAGGATAAGGTGCAATAAGTAAATACTTTCGATATTTTTCATGAAAATCAGACGCAGCGCATGACAATTTGCTTATTCTTATTTGTAGTTATCCACGACAGTGTTGTGGATACTTGCTTTTATATCACATTTCGCTAGTTTGCTAAGCCTTGTAGATAAGCATGTAGTGAATTAAGTTGATCTTTGTATTTTACCTGGCAGGTTCCTATTAATGTGACCTTTCATTTCCGCTTTAAATGCCTTAATTATCGAACTAGTAGTCTCCTTTGCCACAGTTGAAAGATTAGATGCTACACTGAAAAAGTAACTTTGTAATTTTGGCAAATGTCAGTTATAATAAAAGTACAACATTTATTTCATTTCACTTTTAATGCGATTTTACTATGTAATTCAATATTTCTTAAAAGCTAGACAAAAAAATGCTTAAAACTAAAGTACTTAACTTAAGTTTATACATACAGTGTCGGAGAAAATATTTGCAACTAGAATTGGAGTCACCCAAATACGCTTACAATAAACAATTTTTGTACGAAAAACATAAGAACCATTATATTTTTTGCAAAGGTTTATATTTAAAATAACCAAAAATAAACATTTTTTTTTAAATCATTAGACATATGAAATCATTTACGTTTAATAATACGAGGTAACTCAAAAATCCTCGGTAATATCGTTTCAAAGTAAAAATGACTCCTATCAAATTTAGAAACGCATTAAAGTAACTCATTGTGGATGAATTTTTATTAGGTCGCCCACGCAAAACAAGCCAGAGAACGTTAACTAGAAAGGCTAAAATGAACCCATTTACATCTGTTGCTAAATTGGTAAATGAATTGCAACTTCCAATCAGTTCTAGAACGCTGTTTCGTCGATTGGCTCTCGGTGATATGCGCGCTTATCGTCCTGCTAAGAAGTCAAATCGTAACCGGAAGAAATTATTGGAGTTTGCAAAGGAACATTTGGGATACGCAGAAATGGAAAACCTTGAGACAAGGTTCAACATAGTTGGTAGTGCTAGCATGTGCCATGTATGTAAGACAATTACTCGGCAAGTACACTTCAATCGCGTTACTGTGTTAAGACAATCAAATATAGCGGAGGGAATGTGATGGTTAGGGGGTCCCTTGAATTTTTGGTTATTTCGTGCAGGGTATTTACTAAGACTTTCCAATCAATGCTGACTAAAATCATCTGCATATCCTATTGGTTGGTTGGTTGGTTGATGTTAATGTTGATGAGGGGAAGCGCCAATTTGTCAGCCACGCAGTTCCCCGAGACCTGACAGTGGCCTGGTACCCAGCAATCTCGTTAAGAGATATGCGGCAGTTTTTCACTGCCTTAGATGTTACAATGCTGGATATGAGGGATTTGATAGCTGCCTAGCTGTCAATATGTTAAACTATATCTTTCTGTGGAATAGAAAAACTCCGCCAAGTACAATTAAGGAGATACCGCATTAATGCGTGAACAAAGCACTGCGGACTAGGAATCAACCCGAAAAAAAAACCGAGCTTGTGCTGTTAACCAATAAAAGGATTAAAACGCAATTTAAACTACCAGCTATTGAGGGAATATCCCTAAGAATATCGTAACTGCTCCTTGTATTTTGAAACTAACGGCCGATTTGCAATATGGTGTTACCTCCAACCATAGTTAATAGGCCTCGTAGTAACTTTATGATGTCATTTGAAGTGCGACCAAGTAATTCGTAATTTGGGTTTCCAACGTTAACTGGAAGCTTAACGTTAATGAAAGAGTAAGAAAAGGCAGCGATCGCCTTCTACATATGCAACCGAATCTTCTGCAGATACTCACATGTGGCAACGTAGTCTGGGGGCGAGCTGCAGACAAAGCAACCAATCTTAAGGCAATGGCAAAGATACAAAGAATATCATGAATAGGAACAACCAGTGCAATGAGAACAACGCTGACAGCGGGGATGGAAACAGTTCTCATCATTCTACCCTTAGATCTGTACATGCAAGAGTGTGCCCCTAAAAGTGCATTGAGGATTAGTCAGTGAAAAGATGGAACTTAAATCTCGAAGGTCATGCTCAGATTCTAAAGGAACTCATAGTTGAAGACGTACACATTGATAAAACGTCATCAGAGGCGGCCAGTATGGTATCAATGATGTCATTACCATGGGATGATCTCTCCATTTTTATTGACAGTCAGGCGGTCATTAAAGCAATTTCTGCTACCGAAATTATATCCAAGCTAGTACAGTGCTGTCGCGCAGAACTTAAGGTACTTGACACGCAACACAACATTACTCTCTGCTGGTCCCTGGTCCAGGAACAAAACAGGAAACGAGAAACCTGACGAACTTGCAAGAAAAGTGTCTACAATCGATCACAATCGAGCGCTTCATTGGGTTGAGCGGGCTGAACGCAAGATCTTAATGACAGCCAACAGTAGTTGCAACTCGCTCACCACCTGCGTTATACCAAGAAAGCTATGGCCAAAATACGATAAAACCAGAACGCTCAAGCTACTACAGAACGACAGAAAGTCGCTATCAATGTTGGTAGGAGTGCTTACTCGCCATAACCTTCTAAAAAACTACACGTAAAAACTTAAACTCAACGATGACAATATATATAGAGGCTGCGGCGACGAAGAGCATCAGGAGGATACACCTCACTACCTCTGCTACTGCCCAAGTCTGTGTTACTTGAGAAACAGAACACTAGGAAGATATTACTTTGATGACTTACAAGAACTACCAAGAACCTTTCCAGGTTTCTGAGGACGTTACGATGGCTTGAGACCATAAGCAACGAGCAGTAAAGGTTAATGAAGGAGCCCAGCACAAGAACTGTAACCAGTACCCCCCTATTGGGCACCACAATGGGTCCATAAGGACCTTCGTAAGATGAGGTCGAGATTCACTCCCCTCATCAACACAGCAACCTAACCTAACCTAACAAGATATCTTATTAGGTCTTAGAAGAAAGAGAAATTCTAATTACGTTCTGCGGTGTTGGAGTAAATTCAGTTTTTTTTAAAGACAAATTATTTTCCAGGAGGCAATAAAATATAAACATTTATATTAAACATAAAACATTTCCAGGAGGCAATAAAATAAAGAACTGCATCGTTGTACTTTGCAATGAGTTATTCAGATGGGTTCGAATTCAACGGCTAAGAGACCTAGGATAAGAAGAGCAAATTGATTTTAATACCTCTGGCCGCAGTCTTGCAATGCGTCGCTGAGGAAGATGCGGTAAATAAAATCTCAACACAAAGTGGACCGCGTAAGTAAAAAAGGACGCCAACTTGGTGCACAACACGGTCGCAGCTAGCTAAGAAGTATTTTTAATTTAGTTCGCTGGTCTGCATCGCCATCTTCAATGAAATAAGAATACACTTGTCACACGCACCCAAGAATTTATTTGTGATTTCAATTGAAGCGCATTAATCTGTGGCCTTCGCCTAGCCGGTTACGGGTTAGGAGTTAATCATATACAAGGTGTCGCAAAATTAATCATCCTATCGGAAGATGTTATAATTTTTGCAAATGGCGTCGTACGTCAATCATATTGGACATTTGTGAACTAGTCAGCTGCAGTATACAAACAGACAAGCAAGGGAGCGCTATACTCCGTAAGAGCGTGGAATCATCGTGTCGATTTCGCCGAGAATATCGCGGCTGTGGCTGCCGATGTCGCTGAGAACGAAGAAACATCAACCAGACGACAGGCCACGCAATTGGGCATCACCAGACGGACCCTACAGCGAATTTTAGTGAAAGACTTACACATGTTCCCGTACAAAGTGCATCAGTTAATGCCTCCTGACCGTCAGTCGCGTGTGAATTACTGTCAAGCCATCCTCAATCTCAACAACGAAGAGGACGATTTTGTGTCGAAAATCATCATGAGCGACGAGGCGTATTTCGACTTAAGCCGTTACATCAATAAGCAAAATCTTCGTTTCTGGGGCACTGCAAATCCGCGTGTGATGCACGAAGAGCCATTACATCCACTTAAAGTGACTGTGTGGTGCAGCGTTCACGCGGGAGGAGTGATTGGGCCGTATATTTTTGAGGACGCCATCGGCAATACGCTACAGGGCCATGATAAACGACTTCTTACTGCCGGAATTGGATGAGCGGGGCTTGGTGAACATGTGGTTTCAACAAGACCGTGCAACCGCACACACAGTACGAGCCACAATGGATATTGTGAAGGAAGCGTTTCCTGGACGTGCAATCTCCCGTTTTGGCGATTTGGCATGGCCAGCAAGATCGCCCGATTTAACCATGCCTGTCTCATTTCTTTGGGGCTACTTGAAGTCGCAGGTTTATGCCAACAAGCCTCAGACAATCGCAGCCCTTAAGGAGAATATTCGACACGAATGCGAACAGTTATCAGCGGAAATCTTGCGGAAAGACATGGAAAATGCAATAAAACGGGCACAAATGTGTATCAACACTGGCGGCAACCACTTGGCGGATATCATATTTTCCATTTAAAGATTTCCATCACTCAAAATTATTTTGTTTTATTTAGTAAAAACGTAATTCAAAAACATAATTGGATGATTAATTTTGCGCCACCTTGTACTACAAAATTACTCTGTCTAAAACTTCTATACTAAATCATTAAGTCTTTTAGCATAATTTCAATTTGCTATCGATTGATATAACCATTTCCAAAAAACTCTATACTTTTGATACAAACATACATACGTACATACATATATGCATATACACCTTTTTTGATTTTCCCCAAAAAAATACTACCATATTGTCTCCTGGTTGCCGATTATATTCAGAATACAAATGCTGAATATCTGATAAAATTTTATGTAAATTTATGCTCACAATTCATCTCATCAAGTGTTATCATTCAAGGCTGTCACCAATTTTGGAAAAAATGAGGGAAACAAACCACACAACTTTGAACCATAAGGCCGTATAAAAATAATTGCTGACGCAGGTTTTGGTGTATACTAGGAGGGAGATGATGGATGATATCAATACAATACATGTCAAAGTTCGACTTCTGGCTTAATTAAATTGCCCCACGTCACTAATCTACCCGAAAGCTTTTCTTTTTTGTTTTGAATATTTTAGTCACCGAATAAATTGAAGGAAGGAATTCGTCTTTCCTCCAGTTTAAATTTCTCTGTTTGAATATGTTAGCATATACATAGGAACATACGTATATGTGTATGTACATGTGTTTTATGTCCGAAATCTAATCCATTCTGAAAAGGCAGACATTTAAATTGGGTTCTGTTGCAGCGCGCAAGCACCCACCCAACTAACGTATACCATACTCGGCAAATCCTTTTCTAAAGCCGATGGGATTAGACTATTAAATAATGAATTAAAAATGTATGAAAGGCAAACACTGTACAGTCCAAATTCTAGTGACGGTCCCGATTTTAGTTGCAGACGACGAAAACGGTAGCCTTTCTCTGTTTCGAAGGACGTAACGACGACTAGGAGCATTCACTGCAATACAAATTGGCAGTCAGTCTCACATAAATTGTCGTCGTCGCTGCGAGGGCAAAAACCTGCAACTAGAACATTAATTTATTTGAAATGGGATTGACTGCCATACATACCCGCACAAACACAGAAGTGCTGGAGAGATAAATTGACCTCATGTCCTTGATAGCAATTTGTGCTGCACGGGAGATTTATTTTTAGGGCATATTTCCCCTTATTCTTCTGCTCTGTGATTTTTCGATGGTTGACCGCATTTAAGGACTTAGCAGAGCATTCACGACTCTTATCTAGCCTTTTTAGTTTGTTTGGTTTTATCCAAAGTTCTACTATTTGATTTTTTATATACATGTAAAACAAAAGCGGGTGCAGACGAAGGGGGATCGATGAGCGTGCAACTATTGCTCTGGAATTTAGCTGAGGTGTCAAAGTTGTGGTATTTGTTAATGGGTGTTTGGTTTTCCTTTTTAGGAATTAAATTTTTTTGTATTCTACGAGTATGTACAATTGTCAGAGAGGAAGAGTGGTATGTCTGCATGTCTGGCTTTAAAAAAGGCTTAATAGGAAGTAATAATAGGAAATAAATTGGTTTTAATGTAGTAGTTTTTCTTAGAGGAATATATAAATATGTAATAATGACAGTGGTGTCGGTGCTCCATCAAGCAGTGAGAAAAAGAAGAACGGAAACTATTTAGTCTCGGTCGGAAGAAAATATGTTTCCATACAATCCCGGTATTTCGCTATAGGTATGTACATATGTATGTACTGATTGTGTTAGTAGTTCCTATATTGTATGCTTGGAGGTAAGCCTCTGTTGGATGTTCCTTGTATTCTGAAACTAACGGCCGATTTGCAATATGGTGTTACCTCCGACCATAGTTAATGGCCCTCGTGGTAACTTTATGATGTCATCTGAAGTGCGACCAAGTTATTCGTAATTTGGGTTTCCATCTTATCGCTTCACTGGTGATTAGGGTCTCTTAACATCGTGACGTTCTCAGAAATCTAGAAAGTTCGTTTAGTGAAACGTTAGATAGTCATTGCATGTCATGGAAGTAATGTTTTCCTAAAGTTCTGTATTCAAGTGACATAGGCTTGGGCAGTGGTAGAGCAAGTAAGATGTATTCCCGTGTATTGTCATCATTGAGTTTTTAAGTCTCATAGTGTGGTTTCTTAGAGATTGTGGCCAGTGAACGCACCTATAAACATTGACGGCGATTTTCTTTAATTTTTTAAAAGTATGTTGGTTCAGGCTTTGTCGTATTTTGGCCAAACTTCCTTGATATACATATCACAGGTGGTAAGCGTGTTCCACCTATTGCTTGCTATCATTACGATCTTACAATCAACTCGCTCTCTGATACTACAGATCCGGGGCTTAATCAATGAAGTGCTCGGTTGTGGTCTATTGCAAACCCTTTTCTTGTAAGTTCGTCAGCTATCTCCTTCCCGGCTATATCCCTGTGACCAGGGATCCAACTTCAACAGCTTGGACTTGATTTCAGTAGCAAAAAATGCTCATATTGCTGTTTTTTTTAGTGTTAAAAAATATAACACGCACAACACGAATGGTAGCGAGAAGCTAGGCCCTGGACCACATTCGGTCCGATTGTTTCCATGGAACCTTCCGAGAAATTGGACTGTTTTATGCGTGTCGTGTGTGATGTAGTTCACTTTCCGAATACCCTTATCAAACTATGTATGTATCGTTAAAATAAAGCCCAAATGGTGTATTTCTTTCTACGCTACGTGAAGTTATAATCATTAGACTTGTGAATACAAAACACAACAAATGAGAGCCACGCCTATTTGCTTCTAAAAAAAATCTCTAACAATAGGTTTTCTGATAAAATTCAACAAAATCGGACGAATTCATTATGCATGTTTTTTATGTGCTTACATACATACATATGTACATCTGTAAAAGTAACGAACATTAACAGTTAAAGCTCTCAAACGAGCAACTACTCTCATGCGCTGCTGGCAAAGATGCGTTTCCAAGTGTTAAGACAAAAGCGGCGACAATTGGCCTAGAAATTTATGTCTGAGTTAAGTAAGGCCATGCTGAAGTTACGCTTTTTTTCATCAGTACCAAAAGGGCGGGCCAAATTTTCTGCATTTTAAGATTTTGGTACCTCAGAAAAGTCCACTGAAAAGCTCTTTTTGGCTCTCAAAATTTTACTTTCCTGTGAAAAAGGAAATATTATTTAAGGTTTGGTATTCCCACGCTAATGGCTTCGTCAAGCCATTCTGAAACCAAGACAACTAAACTGTATTATATCAACATTTGCAGATGACACGGTGATTCCTTCTTCACATAATTGCCTACACACGACTACTAGCAAACTACAGAAAATATTCGACAAAACAGTGGACAGGTTCAACAGATGGGGAATTCAAGTCAAAGAAGATAAAACAGTACAAGTCATCCACACTATGAAAAGGAACTTCAGCCCCTAAGCTATTTACTTAAACAGTAAACATTTCCCTATTGAAAATCACGCAAAATACCTAGGAGAAAAAAGTATTATTTTGAAATGTTTTAGATTTATTATTAAAGAGATCATATGAAATTCATTCACCAAAAATCGTAGTTGCATTTTAATTATGTATTAATGTAAGCTAAGCCATCCTGATGAGGAGGTAACTTTCAGTACTCTGGGTGACACAGGGGTTGCTTACTACACAACATAAGTCATGTGTTTGTAATTGTGAATCCATGCATTTTTTAGTTTACACATTTACTCGCTCTATTTTAAGTTACAACCACACATAAGTCAAAGTAATATATTAAGGGAGGTACGCAATCAATATGAAGAAGATATTCGTCCGGTTACATTCACTGAAATCAAGAAAGAAATACAACAAAACATTAAGCCAAAGAAAGCCCCTGCGTATGATATGATCACAGGTGAAATTTTAAAACAGCTTCCCCACAAAGGTATTATCAAACTCACCAATTTAATCCAAGCTTCCATTCGATTAAAACACTTTCCTAGCCATTGGAAAGTAGCCGAAGTGATCATGGTTCCTAAACCAGGCAAATCGCCGCACGAGGTGGGATCGTACAGACCTATATCCCTACTCCTAATAAAGTGGAAATTGCTTGAAAGGATTCTATTAAAGCGATTAAAACCAATTATAGAACGAAAACAACTAATTCCAAACCATCAATTTGGCTTTAGAGACAGCCACTCGACCATCGATCAAGTTCACAGAATCACTGACGTAATAGAAAAGTCGCTAGAGAAAAGAATGGTTTGCTCTGCTATTTTCCTTGATGTAGCACAAGCCTTCGACAAAGTTTGGCATGAAGAACTTTTGTACAAACTTGAAACATCACTCCCAGTTCAATACTGTAAGATACTTAAATCCTACTTGACACAACGCCTCTTCCGAATTAAAAAAAGATGATGCTTATTCTGGTCTAAAGGAAATAAAAGCAGGAGTTTCACAGGGGAGCATATTGGGTCCAACGTTATACCTACTCTTCACCAAAGATCTTCCTACTCCATCAAACAATACAATTGCTACATTTGCTGACGATGCTGCCGTACTAGCCATCGGTGAAACGGTGACGCATTCAAATAAATGACTCCAAATCTATACATGTTGATTTCACCAACAAAAAAATTCGGCATATCCCGATATTCATTAACAATACACAGATCCCACATGCAAACACCGCTAAATACCTTGGCATGACCCTGGACGCAAAGATTCGCTGGAAGGAACATATCAAGAAGAAAGAAGATGAACTTGACATAAAATTGAGAGAAATGAATTAGGTTATTGGCATGGTATCAGTACTGTCAATACATAATAAGTTACTTCTCTACAAACAAATTATGAAAACAGTATGGACTTACGGCATCCAATTATGGGGGTGCGCCAAGAAGAACACCATCAAAATCATTCAACGGATCCAAAACAAAGTATTCTCAATGCACCATGGTATATCCGAAGCTCTGATCTTCACCGTGACCTAGGAGTAGAAACAGTGACCAACGAAATTAAAAAATATGCAGCAGCTCATGCAAAAAGGCTCAGTCAACACATAAATGCAGAGGCATCCAGACTCCTCAATCAAAATGAGCATGAAAGAAGGCTCCACCTCTAACCTAACAATTAGAGACTCCAAAGGGTATCATCTAGTTTTGAGTTTCTTTCATTTGTAACAAAAACATAAACTGCTCGTTAGTCACATTGACTAGTTGTAGTGAAATTAAACTTTCTTGTATTTAGTATTTAGTACTAAGCACAAACTGTTTAAAAAAAAAAACTTTATTTTAAGTATATGTACTTAAAAGAACTGAATTTCTCCTTCTCCTTCCCGTTTTGATTAAAAACTCCAATTTCCATTCCCATTACTGTTACGGATTTAGGATAGTTAAAGATAACGGACACATTCTACGTAATGGATTCTGAATTAGAGTGAATGAAGTAATTCCTTAAAATGACCAATTCTTTGCAGCACCTTCCCACAGATCTGAAATAGTTCCGCAATCACGAACCGCACACGTTACACTTTAATTCACTTTGGTTCCACTGTATCAGCCCATGTATGTGTATGTCATCAGAATAACCCACGTATGGTGGGTGAAATAAACCTATTCCGCAGTACCCTCCCTAGAGGTTCGCCTATTTCAGACTTCTGTCATACCGAACTCGTATCGTAGAGCAAGCCTTTTATATTCACGTGTACGTACACCCAACACCCACAAATTCACTTTATGGCTCAGATTTTATTGTTTTTCTTTTCCTCACTCTTTATCCCGGTTTTTCTTTCAACATTTTTAGCACATATAAGTATTTATTGTTCCCTTAGCTGGAATACAAGGAAATCCTTCTAACATTTGGTGTTTTGGTTTCTGTGCTGCCCTTCCACTCGAGGAAGGATCTGCAGCACCGGGATCTCATTGTGTTTCCAAAATAATAAATTGTCACCGGCATTAATTTTATGGTACACCAAACTTCACTTCGATACACCCACCCTCTTGATACGTTAGAGTGGTGGACCGGGACAGGGAATTCTGCGGTCTGAAATAAAAGAAAAGCAAAACCCAGAGATGAAGAATTAGCAGGCGGCTAACCCACACCCCCATGGGAACAGCGCAAAGCCCACATTTGTCCAAAGCAGGATGGCCATGCCTGCTCTCTTCTGTCATAGTATCACCACATTCATTTTAAGGATTTAAGTCACGCAACTCCATCGTCTCAGTCGATAAAATTTCGAATGATTAGTGTATACTCCTCTTTGTTTGAGTGCGATGTGCGCACGTTGCAATTAAATGCGAATGAATGCGGACCTTATTCACGTTGAGATGTGTCTCGTGTATCTCTGACGAATCCAGGCGATACCATATATCTTTCAATCAAAACCGAACTCTAGATGTGATCGGTGTATTTATGGATTCTTCTGTGTTTTTGGGCAAATTTTACAAGTTTCGTGTGGCCATGTCCATGACCATGTCGGCGAACTACTGTCCTGTTCGTGGCCATGTAGGTCTCATTCATCTTCATTCACGTTGTTCCTCAAAATGCCTTCAAAATGAATTTATTACTTTTGAATTGTTCCCAAACCCTACGTTGGGTGGTCGTAGTCCTGTGCGCTTAGTAGGCTTGAAGTGTATGTATATACGTTACAAGGGCGGTAAGTAAAGTTTGCTGCAATTAGTATGTAGGACTCGTAACAACTTCCTGTGGGTGCTTTAGTTGAAAACTTCTGTTCTGGTCGGTTTTTATGTGCTGTGTAGATATTAGTTCGGTACTTAGTTACTTTTTGTTTGGACGTGTTGGATGGAATCGTAATGAATCGAGGGATGATTTGTGGCTAAGAAGTAGTGGGCGGTTTATTCAATAAGTTTGATTGATGTTGTTGGTGTTTGGCGGACGTTTTCATATCGGATTGATGGGTGTAACTTTAATTATAAGTGAGTAATTATATACGTGTACTTTTGGTAATGATAATGGCTACTGGAATATCCATTTATGGATAAATTTTGGCAGCATGAACGTCTGGTGATAGATTAAAATTACCTTGTAGATTTTATGATCTATCTCCTACAGTGACTTATCTCAGTGTTATCTTTATTCCGCTTACTTTCTCAGTTGCTGTAATTTTCTTCCTTAAATGGTCTTGAGGTACAAAGGCATATACATAAGTAAGAAGAATGAGGCACGTATACTTGCCTCATTCTGATTCTGTGAAATAGTTGAAATGCGGAATATGGCCGAAGCAACAAGTTTTTTTTTAGCAAGCTATATCGCATTAAGATTTCTGATAATTTGAGTGTGAAATTAGCAGCTCTTCGACTTCAACGTAAGTTGGAACCGAAAACAATAAAAGGGACTCTCGTATACTTATGTACATATGTATATGTTAGTCGCCACACTTTTTTGACAATTTTCCCTCATCAGCTAGGGTATTGTAGGGATGCTCTTTGTTAGAATGATCAACGGTCACATTAGACATCAACCATTCATTTCAGAGAGTGAATCGTGGAGCTTCATTTACTATTCCCACGAAGAATGTTCGGCTTAAAAATGTTTAACTTTACGAAATAGTCCTTTCTATAAGTGGGGCCCTCATTGTGCAACTGCTAATATTTGTCCACCAAGCCACATACCTTTGGAAAGGGTCTTTGAAGTTGATCTAGGCAAGTGGTTGGATGGGGAAAAAATTCAACTTATGAAAATTCGAACCACATCCTTTGGAACCCGCGTTCTTTATATTCTTAGAGAAACTAAGCTGTGAGAGGTGCTTTAGTTCGAGAGCTACATCGATAAGCAAACTGTTCAGAGCAATGCTTCAAGCCCTTTCCCAATTTATACGTACTATATCAAATATCCGCTACCTCTTTTGTGGAAGTTCAGAACTATTGGGTACTTGGACATGGTCAGTTTTAAGGTCTCTTCAGAAGTTTTAGCGGAGAGGTACACTTCATCTTCGACATTCATGAACAACCCTTTGCAATTCCTGTCTGACCTGTCTGAAGGTTTTCCAGTATCATTCCTCAAAATGCAGGGGCTGTACTGTACCCATTGTAAGCTTTGGTATGCCTTTGAAGATCCATGATTGTTTGATTGTTCTTCGCTCGCACACTAGCTCACATGGGATTTGCCTTCTTTAAAAATATTTAAGATGTAAAAATACGTATTCAGCCGTTGAAAGTATCTTGATTGAAAATTTCAAAATATGCAAGTATAAGTATTTTTGTACTAATGTAATCCCTTTTCGACGCCACAGCGCATGGTTTAAATTCGGTAATTTCCGCTAAAACATGCCCAAAAAGTGTAAATAAAATTCACATCTAAATTCTATGACTTCAAGCATCACCATTACCATCAGCATCGTCATCATCAGCAGTCATCTATCACCCAATTTAAGAGCAACGTTGAAAGTCTCTGAAACATGGATAGCTTAGCAGTCTTAAGCGTTTGCTTCTTGTTGCACTTCCCTTCTCGTACCTCCGCTATCTCCATCTGTTTTGGCATTTGCTCCAAATGTGATTTTTATGGCCGTGGATATAAAATATTTTATGTTATTGCTCTGTTACAATTCAGGGGAGATGGAAGTTAGGTCCCAAAATCCATTGATGCGGGGGAATTTTAAATTTTTAATTTGAAATTTTCATTCCTCGACCTTCAACATTGGGAGTACGGTGTGTTGTGCGGTGTTCTTGCAATCGTCAATTGGAGCAATTCTATCTTACAAATAAAATCCAGAAGATATTTTCCTCCGCTTCGGTGGAGGATTGCGTTATGTGCTTAATTGAATTTTCTTTTCCTCCCGTGACTTCTCGATGGCAAGAACATTTTGCTGGAGACAACAGCGTTGTCAGTCTCGTCATCTTCGCTATCGTCTTTGTCTTATCGATGACTGAAATGGTTGAATATGAATATGAATTGTGACATAGATGAGATGTCATGACGGGGCCACTTGGAATTGTATTATCTCTTTTTTATTTGTTTATTATTGGTAATAAAATACTTGAGGAGTCTTCGGCTTAATATGTCACTGCATAAGTCATAAAGCCGCCTTCAATAGATCAATGGTAATATGGCAGCTTTATGACGAACCTGCAGTCGTTTTCTAAGTTGGAGAATAATTCCCAGCGGATTGCGTTACGAAAAGGAAAAGAAAAGGGTGTATTTTATGAGAAGATTAATACTTGTCCAGCAGAATGCTGAGCAATCAATGGATTTAACGGACTATACGTCTTTTTATTTTGGGAGAAACGTATTTTTATGGTCCCTGGTGCAGACATGGCAAGCGATACATCAATTTAATTTGGTGCAGTTCGATATGTTGAAGTCGCACCATTTCTAAAGTTCAAATGAAGAACAGCATCCTATAGTCGTCACCTTCTTGACGAATAATTGACAGTTTATATCACAAAAAACCGTGAAAGTTTTAAAGAGAATTGTCTTTTTTTTAGTACACGGTGTCAAAATTAGTTATTTATTATTTAAAAATAAAAGGATTAACTCGGACTTCAATGATACAAAGATGTTTTATTATACTCGTATGTGTAGAGAGAGATAAAAAGGAAGTGAAGAACAAAAGGAAAAATTACTTTAAGAATTTTAGTTATTCATATAATTGTTATAAAATAAGTGTTATTAAAGCTTAAGGCGTGAATTTATGTTTATGATTGAAAACAAATTGAAATGTTGTTTATCCAACACAGGGGTATCTCTTGCTGAATTATATAAGTTAATTAAAAAGTGCTACACGATTATTAAAAAAACACAGAATGCAAACTTTGTTGATTCATAATTCTTAAAAAACTAAACTAACAAACATTTAACGGCTTATATTTATTGCCTAATTTTCCTGATTCAGTTTCTGCTTTTGTTTGTTGCTAAGTTATGTATTAATACTAACAAAGGTTTTGTTGAGTTTTTAGAGAGTAGTTTTCACAAGGATCTGTTGACAGGATCATATCGTGAGAAAAGTACGGTATTATAAAATTAAGTCGACGTTTTACTTTGTCGAGTTTCTGGATTAAAAGCCGACGAATGTGTGTATGTGGGCTTTTTGCTTCTCTAAAAATGGATAAAAATAGAAATGATATCACCGGGACACTGCCTATTTGACGGAGAAAACATATTCAGTGCGCGCAATCAATTCGTACGACCAGTATTCACATGTTTACGTACAATACAAATTCATTCCAATGTGCGGCCGGCCTAATTATCATTTTGAGATTTATTAATAAATCTTCATTGATGTACCATTCGGAAAGTGTCTATTACAACACTTCTCAAATGGAGCTGACGTTCAGCTGTTGTTGTTGTAATTAATGCTCTACTTCTATCGATGTTTGAAATAAAAGAGGATTACGTCATTACTTGTACTTTATTTATTTATTCCTTGCTTTTAAATCTATGATTATTTTTTAAAATATTGTTAATTGTAATGATCTTAATGTTAACTTTTTTAATTTAAGTTGTGTAGTAAATTTGTACATTAAACACAATATAATAATTTATTTATTTATTTTCAGGTGCTCCATCATCCCGTAAGGTATGTATGATTCAACTGACATATGTACGTACTCGTATATTTTCACTGAAAGGTGCCCTCATAAAACTATTGGGAAACATCCAAGAAGATGAATAAATACATCAGTAAGCTTCTAAATAAAATAAAAAATAAGTCAATGATTTTTATTTGTAACTCTACTATATTGTGTTTAACACATACATGCATACATACATATGTGCATAGTTTTCACATAGGAAGAATACCAATCACGTACATATAAAAAAAGGTCAATATTTCAGAGTTATGGTCAATTGAGCCTGATACATTAAAGTGTACAAATTTTTGAAAATAACAAATCTGTCCACTTTTCAAAATATAAAAACACAAATATTTGGCGCAAAAGATCGTATGTTTCCCAGGGCTTAGCTTCTCGTGACCATTCGTGTTGTGCGTGTTGTATTTTTTCGCACAAATGGAAGGGACCTATGGCTTAGAGTCATATGCTAAAGGATATTTTTTTTATATCGAGAAGTTTTTCTCCTTAAAAACGTGTATTATTCTGTCTTTAAGTATTTTAACTATCATGTCTCGAATTTTTGTGGTTGTTGATCGTTTACCTGGTTTATCGTCGACGTTTCCAGTTTCATTTCTTCAATGACGTCAGTCAACTGGCATCCATTTACGTCATGAGCATTCTTCGATTCATTAAATCCAAAAAGATTTATGGTATCACAAAGGAACTCTTTTGGACTGTGTGTATCCTCTAACAGGGAGCCACCCCAACCTAGAACCTATAGTTGTGTTCACATAAATAGGACAATCGTACATTTAAATACAAATTTTGTTCAGGGAATTTTCTAAATGGGAGCAAATTTAACAAAAAAATAATAAATGAACATGAAAAGAAAAGATTTAAAATACCAAATTTTAGTATTTGGTAGGAGAGCCTTTGGTCCTAATTACTTCCTTGCAAAGCTTTTGTAGACTTCCAACCAATTGCTTGAATCTACCCGAAGGAATAAATTCCACACTATAAATTCCACATCTTTCCAAAACTTCTCTATTGGATTTAGATCGGAACTTTGGGCTGTCCAATTAAGTACCGATATTTGCTGCTCTGAAAGCCGGCTCTTCACGAGTAGCAAATATGCTTCGGATCTCTCTCATGCATAAATGTTTATAATAGAGGCATAGATTCATCAGTGTTTGGCTCCATATGGCTCTCTAGAATATTTTTTTACTGATGTTGATCTAGAATGCCATAAATTTTTACTATGGGTCTAACACCATGCCATAACATCGCTGCCCACACCATTAAACTCGCGCCACCATGTTTGATCTCAATGGTGCACTTGGGATTGTACTCCTGCTTCGGTGGTCGCCTTGTGTACTTTTTGCCCTCCGATCCCAGGCGATTGAACTTGCTTTCGTCACTACACAAAATGTTTTTTCCAAGAAAACAACGACTTTTTCTTGTGAGCATATATCTAGCTTCTTGTGACCATTCATGTTGTGCATGCTATATTTTCACAGAAATGCAAGGGACCTACAGTTAAGAGCTGTATCCGAAAGGCAAATTGAGAAGCTTTCTCTCGGACGTTTGCCAGATTCGCAAGAGGTGGAACCGTGAAAAAATTTTGGGTGTTTCTGGGATTTCAACGTCACTTGAGCGACGGCGCCACCAAATATATGACAATTATATCTACATTTGCAAATATTACAAACTAAAAGACAAACCAGTTCAAATAATTTACGCTACGAAAAGAAAATTCACCGCCCAAGCCATTCACTTAAACGACAATGTGAAGCCATGGGCATATGATCTATAAACGAAACCAAGTCCAGAAGACAACTATATTGGCTCCTCAGAAAAGGATCATAACTATAAAAAAATAACAAACTTTTAATCAACAAGACCATAATAAAACCAATTTGGGCATACGGACTATAAAAATTAAAAACTGTAAGTACATAGGTAAATTGATCAAACACAACCATTATACAACGATTTAAAAAATCATCCCCATTATTATAAACGCCCCATGGTGCTTTCCGAACGAAAATAAAAGAGGCGATCTTGATGTACCTAAAATCAACGACGAAATCAAAAATTTCAGCACCAAGTACCTGAGAAGCCTACACATCTATTCAAACAACGACTTTCTCATTTTATTTTACCTCACCCAGGAAGCTACCGCAAGAGGACGACTAAGGTGACACAGGCCCATAGATCTCCAAGCGAGATACATATGTAAAAAGTATGTGATATGAAAATATGTTTACTGACGCAGTGGTCTTAATAGAAGTTTATATCACAACTTTGTACGTAAAATCTATTACTTTGTCTTATTCGACAGATGTAATGTTTAAATGGGAAATAAAAAAAATGTTACTTACACATGGATAAACTCCACTTCGATGTGTATTAAATGGATTCCAAATTTCAAAATTCCTAATTTTTACACTACATACAAACATTTTAAAAAGTACATATGTATTTTTTTACTTTTCGGCCTGCAATGCGACTGATTGCTGAAACTTTAAACCAGTGTTCTATTCATTTAAAACTTACACTTTCACTGATGCACTGAATAAAAGTATTCAGACAATGCTGTAAGTAATAATCTTATTATAACCCTAAAGGTATTAATTCTTCAAACACTAGTTAATGAAAAATTATGAATTATTGTTCCGTCCACTCTACATTCCATGCGAAGGGGGTATATTCTGTTTATTTCATGTCCAAAACTTCCCTAATCGAACAATATTTCATGATTTTCTTCAGTAATAAACAATTGCGAAAATATCCATGACCTGTAGTAGGTTCTCGTCGTCCAATAAGGCATGAAAGATGAATGCCCTTTTCTGCATGCCATCCAGTTTTTCCCTACGAACATCTTTTGATATATTTGCAGTACACGACCTAAATGTGTAAATCGCAAACAACGAAAAAATGTCTCCATCTATGAGTATCTTCTATGTAGAGAAAAGGTTATAAATGTAAATTTGCTGCTATCGCAATTATTTATGAAATTATCTCCTTCGACAAAAAGGTTACGAACGAAAACGTTGATCGATGGTACAATGTCTTAAGCTGTTGGGAAAAAAAATATTGGGTTAAATTTTTGTCTAGTATTTTCAAGGCCAGTACGTGACATCATTATTAAAAGAGTTTTTCTTCTCAAAAACAGAACGAAATTACGAGATGCTTTTAATCTTTCTTTTATCTTAACCTCTGCGTTCTTGTACGATAATGGTGGTGTTGTCTGATGTATGGTTCATTTGTTACGGGGATGAAAAAAGATGTATTTTTACTTAAGCTGGCCATACACACAAAATCATCCACCATATGAGTACGTTGTTTTTATGTACCAAATTTTATTTGAGTTGGATTTATTGATGGGGCAATATGGTTTCTTGGGCAGTGTTAATGCCAGTAATTTAGGAAACTTTTTGAATATTTTAGACTATTTCTGATATTAGTTTCTTAAGATGGTTATCGTCTTGTTTTACTTCTCAGACTATTATATTAATTGGGAGTAGCAAAGAATAGCAATATTTTAGGAATATTAAAATATGTTTGAGAAAACTCGATAATATATCTATGCAGTAAAATGCAGGCCCGTTGAATACTTCGCATGAGCATTCATACTCTAGCACATATACATATGTACTGGCCATAAGCAAACTTATGTACACATACACACCAAATTACTGTGCCCTCACTATTTTTTCGAATTTTTCACATTATTGGCAGCTGTTTATGAAGGGCTTCTCAGTAAGAGCGCCGGATTTAAATTTTTTTTCTATACAACACCAAAAATTTCATAATCATTGTAGAAACATCAATTTGCCGTCGTTCGCAAGAACAGGACGTTCCAGGAAGCTTTATTGCGGATTCTGCATATGAACACGTTCCAACAGACCTAGAATCCAATGACTATTCTAAGCGAAGAGAATTTGTTAATTGGTTGATGGAACATTGCTTATTAGTGAATGACGATTTTCCTAAGATAATCATGTTTGGCGATGAGATATATTTGCTTTGATTAGCTTCTATGTACTGTCCATTAGAACCAATAGTTTTTGCAGAAACTACAGAAACATCGATTTTACTTCTCACAGTTATATAAATTATCTAAACTAAATCTGCAATTCTCATGCCCTCAAGACAATTATGAAGGGATCAAAGAGGCCTCACTGGGTACTACATACATGTATGGGTATGCATGTATGTTGCTTACGGTACACCTCATGGATGACCACTTTCTATTTGTCTATCCTTTTTTTTAATTAATGGACCACAAAATAGGCATGAAAGAACAAAAACACGGGAGAGTAGGCAATAAATATAAGAAAAGAGTACGTATTTCTAGTCGTATTTCTTTATTGTAATGCATATGTTCATCAACAATAAGTTGCTTCGTCTTTTCTAGCACATTTGGGGGTTACATACGAATTTGTACTAATTACAATAGTTTTGCGAAGTATACCACTGAAAACTATTCTTTGAACTTTCGAAAGACTGTCAAAAAAAGGGAGTCTGTAAAAACATTCCAAAATCGTGTAACCCAAAATCTACTTCACACCTATGTATATATGTACATGTACATACATATGTATGTATGTACATAAAATTCAAAAAAATACAAAAGGTACAATTTTCATTCAGAGAGTAAGCCTCTGTATTGTACACCCATTCAAAAGCAAGTAGTCAATATTTGTGATCCTATCTATCCTGCATAGCCTACCTATTTGAAGCTTACTCCTAAATAAATAATATCTCGTATATTGACACACGTTCCAATGATGGGGACAAAAAAATATTTATTTTAGGGTGCAGAGACCTTGATATGACCGAAATGTAGTCCCAGGTTCAAGGCAAAACGGTTGTTCCACTCAATGCAAACATATTTGTTACATCCGGTATTCGCACGCACGTGCCTGCGAAACTCAAATTAAAACCACGCAAATCTCTTTCAAGAACACAATTAACACAATTCTGAATGTCAAAGGATCAAATGTTAATCGTGGGGTATTGCTTTCTTAAATCAACCCTCGAATTCGCTTTCGTAGAAATATTCCTTCATAATTCACTTCCAGCACTTCCTAGGAATAAACCCATCACCCCCTCCCACTCCTGGTAAAAATAAAATTTTATGTCTAAATTTCCTTTGCGATGGAAAATTCAATGCTTTCCATATGAAGCGCCGCGCAAAAACCCATAATTTGATCATAAAAAAAGGCAATAAAGTCCTTTTTGATTATAGATTTGCTCTTTTTTGCTATTTTCTCATGAGAAAATTCTTTCTGCAAATAAATTTAATTTATTGCCATCACAAGAAACAGAAAAGGACAAGAAAATACAAAAAAAAAGGAAATAAATACGGGACCTTAGTTCATTTTGATAATTGCCAAGTCACACGCATTTTGTGTATGGAAGCAGGCCTCTCATGGACCCCCCACATGTACAATGTGAGCGAGCAGTACCAACTGGCGGCGGCAACAATAAAAGTCTCCCGCAAATATCATAAATTACTGTAGCTTCTCTAATTAGTGGACAGTTAATTGTCACGTGAGTTTTATTAGAAAAAATACCCTCAAAGTCCATTTGCCGGAAAGGAGCGGTATGTGGGTGGCAAAATAAAACAATTTGACTTAACAGCTGACCGGCTTTTAACATGGCAAATGATGAAAGATGAGAGTTTCTCTGGCCATCAGGATGATTAATCGTTGGTATTAAACACGAAAATGCTGCTCGTGGGTAAATTTAAAGCTTTAAGGATGCTTAAATGGGATTGGTAGCCTATATGTATGTACATATGCATGTATGTATGTATATTCATTTAAGGAGAGTTTGGTCTGTGAAATTTTTAATCTGGGCTTAGCTAGTGTTATTAATGCTTTATGTAAGAAAAAAGTCTAATTCGTATTACGCATTATACATATTTATTCGACTGATCTATTCATTCAGGAGGTGATGGCTCGTCTTTATGGCGCATCAAATCAAATAGCCTTCATGCCTCATCACCGATAATCTCCATGCATAAAAACGTTATTCCGTCAAGATGTAGCTTGTTTGTTTGTTCTTATACGGCTTGCTCAAGAACCACTCGACAGGATTTCATAAAATAGGGTCTAATGATTGGTAAGTATAATAGTTTTGCCCGAAATATATGAAAATGTTATGAAGTAACGATGAAGTGTTTCGGTTGATTTTTTCAAGTTTTTAAATCGTCTTTGTCGGCCGCCTTAATCGAGGACCTATGAACGATATTTGGATTGCCAAACTAATCCATTTCGGATGGAATGCGGCTAATATTACGGTGTGTGATTTCTAACTCAAGAATTGCTTACCCCATATACGTATGTAAACAAGTAGATAAAATTTGAGTTCTGACATACATAAGTTATATGTGCAAATGCGTTTAAATAGAATCTGGTGGATACGGGATAAATGATGGCGTGACTATTGTAATTATCTCACTTATTCCATTTTTGTTCAGAGCCTGAATGTGCTTGCAGATTCTCTTAATTTTTCGTAACTTTATTTATTTATTTATATAACCAAATATCGCGGTACATGTAAGAGAATACACTTATGGTTTGTGCATGTAGTAAATAGCAAACTTATGTACTCATACACAAGTTAATGTGCCCTCGCTGTTTTTTCGAATTTTTCACATTATTGGCAGCTGTTTATGAAGGGTATCCCAGTAAGAGCGCCGGATTTAAATTTCAGCCTATTTTTTTCTAAACAGCACCAAAAATTTCATAATCATTGTAGAAACATCAATTTGCGGTCGTTCGCAAGAACAAACCGTTCCAGGAAGCTTTATTGCGGATTCTGCATATGAACACGTTCCAACAGACCTCGAATCCAAGGACTATTTTAAGCGAAAAGAATTTGTTAATTGGTTGATGGAACATTAGCTTATTAGTGAATGATAATTTTCCTAAGGCACATTTTCAACTACATAAGTAGCACGTACGTAGATAAGGAAAATTTTCGAGCTTGGAGAGAAAAGAACTCAAAAGTGATTTAAAAAAAGACAGTGCACTCAACACGTGCCACTTTTTAGTATAGTTTTTGGGGTGGTGAAGTGATTGAACTCCTTAATATCCAAAGCGTTATTGGGAAAAGGAGCAAGAGTTTGGCAATAGCTTCGGGGAGCGGATTTCTTTAACATTTGTCCTTAACAAAAATATAAAAGTATTATGACTTTTTACTAAGGAATGTGTTTCATTCGAAAATTAAATTTGGAACTCTTATTGCGATTGTAAGACCAAGTTTCAAAGTACGCTTCTACTATTCTGTATTAGATATATTGTTATCGACTACCGATTTCAACTAAAGCAAATCCAAATTGTGGCTATTAAGAATACAGCACTGCTCCACACTACTGTTCTTGAAGAATCCTAAGTTGGTGAGCCTAAGTGCACTGATTCAAGTCTGTGCTGTCTCCAGCACCTATTTCCCAGAAAGAGTCTGCTGACAGCAGCTTGCATTTTATGTTTCTTGAATTCATCGAACAACCTTGGTTCACTGTAATTAGTTACAACTATTCTTCAGAAATACTCTTGCAAGCTACATATATACATATGTATATATCTTGTTCTGCTTTCGGCTAATCACGTATTACATATTTGGAAACAAATTCTTGAACAGGTCACATATCCTTGGTCAGGCCTTTTAGAAACCGCTCCTATACCTTATTAATTGTCACTGTTAAGCAGAAGATTATTGTGACCAATTACCTTTACAGTAAGGACGGCGAATCTTGAAGAATTCCGTAGGGTGTGGTATTGTAACATGGTAAATACCTGGGCCAGTGCGCTTTGCTTTAAAATGCTGCACATAGAGCTCTTATTTTAATTTAGACAATTTAAGAACCACTTGTTCAGAAAACCTTGTCATTATCATTTCCTGTGGCCATCTATCAAAGCTGATGCTGTCAATTGATTATTTACAAAACTTGTCAATGCGTACATAAGTACATACATACCTGTAAATTATCTAATATTTTCACATCGGATTTGAGGATTTCAAAGACTGAATAAATTTTGTCCTTTTAACCTCTAACAAATGTCGTCTTTCAAAAGTCCTTTTATAGTAATTGCTTAAATTTTAAATTTTTACTTCATCCGTGTTTAAAAGTCTAATCGGTGCTTTAATTTAAAAGTCGGTGAGCCGGGTTGGACTTTGTATAAATGAAGATTTTTTTTGTGTAAGCAATTATTACCACCAAAGTAGATGTTTATTACTCATTTTACATCAGATGATGTATGTATTACAGCTACACAGGTCCGACTTAGCGGAGGTGTCTAGACCTGCATCACAGAGGACGTGATCCGCGATATTGAATAAAGTCCCCTAAGCTTTTTTTTTTCGTTCCATAATCGTCTCTGTTATTGCTCCGGACCCCTTACGAATAGTTGATATTTATCTTTGAACTCAGTACCAGATTATTTAATAGTTAAAAAGGTTATTGCCTAGAAAATCAATGTATCACAGAGATGCTTAGCTAAGGATGTGAAGCCTCTGTGTACACATACATTTGATGACTGCGATTAACTTATGTATGTATGTATGTATGTATGTACATACTTAGGTTGAAGCAACATATAGCAAGAGCAAAAAAAGAATGTAGTTGAGACAATCTTCGGTTTAACTGCAAAGCTTATGACGATGACAAACTTTTATAACCCACACCTTCGTATACACGTATATACATATGTATGTATTTATACCAAAACTTTTCATCAAGGACAGAAAAAATCGATGCCTTCAAAAACTTCAACCATTCCTTTTTCAGTACAGAACATGCCAAAAAACACCCAAGAAGACATCACTACTTCAAGCTGATGCCCAACGTCATGTTGTCCTCTCAATATTCATTACTACTTTCAAAGCACTAAAACACATTTCAACCATCTGCACCTAAGTCTTCGTCTACCAACATCACTATCCCAAGTGCTGTACTACATCGTCTCCAAAACTGAACATGAACAGAATTTTATGTAATCTGTATCTAGATAGTCGTACAGACATCTTTTTCTTCTTCAATGTCTATGACATAGTCATTCTTCCTTCTCTATCCACTGATGATGTCTCCCCCTAGTTTTTCACTTTACAAAATTATTGCTGCAAAAGTATGTAACATCTGGAATTCCTGTCTACCAATATTGGCAAAGTTTATTTATTTTGCTTCGCTTAACAGATTCACCTTCATGAGGATGTCTTCTTTACACCACCAATTTACGTTCCTTCATTCACTCCTAGTGAATTGTTATGACTTTTTACTCTGAATGGTGTAGGCTCCCAGCGTGCGCTAAAAAAAAATACAATAAAATCAATTTACCAAACGGATTTTCATGGAAATTTATTAGGCTTTCAGTTTTTCGCAAAAGAAAAACTTTTCTCTCGCGATTTCCAAATAAAAAGCCAAAGCGATTGAGCCTTCGTCAAAGAGGTTTAAAAATCAAACAGAAAATGGCCTCCGTAGCCCCGCTTTGCTTCTTCGGCCGCCTTGTTCGAGTGTCGTGTAATTCAGTTCAACAGCAAAATTACTCCATTAATATTGGTAATTGGTAAAAATACCGTTAGAAACAAACGTAAACAAACGAAATTAAGAGCCGCGGTAAATCCTGTAAGCGATTGTTGTTCGTTTTTTTTTTTTTTTAAATTGGAAAGTTCGGGATTTGAAGTAGAACAACAATAAAATTGTGGTAGGTACCCACCCATCCTGCAAATAAATAAAGAACGTGGAGAAATTGTGAATAGGCTAATTTCAAGTGCCACCGCACACGCACATACACATGTACATATGTGTATACGTATGCATGTATGGAAGATGATTGAGTAAATAAACAACACACTTTTGGGTACTTTGGAAGGCAGGACGCGTAATGTTCACTCGTAAATCGTTAAAAAGGCTTATTTGCGCTAGGAAAGCAATCTGACGGGCGGATTGATTGAAGTTTTAGGGGATGTAATGGGTGATATGAGGGGATTAAGATTGCTTGGAAATCCATTCAGTGGCAATGAACAGAAGTGACAAGGGATGTATCGATATTAAGAAGAGTGTGTTTGATAAGCAGACTTTTAGATTCCACTAGTGTACTCTTAAAGATTGAGAAGTATAAATAATATAATTTAAATCAAAACTGATTTTAAAAGTCGACTTGCTTATTACATACTTCAATTTTATTGATATGAGGCAACAGTCCGGAAAAATGTGATTCCTTTCGTACGATTGTTTATTTTCATCATTGCAACTGGAGCAAACAATCGAATTGTAAGGACAGTTTGTTTGTTTATATTACATACATATGTAAGTGTATATATGTAAATTTAAAAATTTTGAAGCGGTTGTGAGATCCATCCAGTAGGCATGAAGAAGTGCAGAAATTATTACGATATATTATAAAAACTGCCAGAAAACACTCCCACTTAAATGATACATCTTGAAACGGGGCCACTTTTACGCTACGGTTGCACTCCAATTATCTACGAGTATATTATGAAGGTAATGACACCACCTCGTCCGCGACTTCCCAGCATCGTTGTAAGGCACATACTACAACGAAATCTTCAGTTCCACAGAAAATGTTCAAGGCCTGCACACTTGCACAATGTTCCGCTAATGAAGGGAAGTATAACATCATGGCAACATGCATTCCAATGCCTTGACAGCAGCTTCTTTTCTGACACGTTTTTGAGAATAATCTTAAAAAATTGGCGGAGAAGTCCAGTCCGCTTTATTTCCACGGTTATAGACCGGCACCTTATATAACGAAATGACTGCAGAAGCAAAAGCGATTTTGACCTTGAAATAGCCAAAAAAGGAAGAGAATAAGGTCGGCAAATGCATAAGGTAAGCATAGAAAATTCAAACCAAAAATTAGTGAGAACAGAAGAAAAATGGAACTTCTCCAAAAATTGCTAGTTTTTAGGTTTCAATGGACGAAATTATACAAGTGCGAAAAACAATTATCTAGACAATGCTCGCACTGACCCTTATTTAATGTTGTGACCTGACCTTATCTAATATTTTCCAATCTATTTCTTCGTTACGAAGCCTATTTTAGAAAACGAAACACTAAATGAAACCTTTTCTTGAATTATCTGCCTTCTAACCAATATTCAATATCTTACAGCGACGCCACAAAAATGATATACATATAACTGCAATTTACAGACAAAGCGACACTTCTGAGGAACATTAGCGCGTCGATGTAGCATTTCAGTCCTAACCCCAAGCTCCTTAGTCCATTAAAGTCAGCCAACCCAAAAACCAATCGTAGCGATCGCATAAATTCATCATCCACAGCAAACTGCTCCAATAAATTCGCACAAAGAACACCGCAGAGCAGTGGTAGCAGCAGTTCAACACAGAAAGGACGAAAACATTCCCATAAACCTTTGCGGCGGATGATGATGATGTTTTCCATTTCATTTTTGAATCAGTTTCTTTTTTTTAATTTTCGGTCTCATTTTACGCATAAATATTGTATTTCAGATGGAAGAGACGGTAGTTGTCCACTGAAGCGATTTTTTGTGTCACAGAGTCATCGAAATGATGCCTGCAATGACGACGACGCCAGCGACGACTTTCTAGAGGGTAAACCGGAACCGACGGTTCCTTTTTTTATGTGTAAAACTTTTTCCTCCTTTCCCATTCTATAGGGTAGACAATCGCACAGGCTGTTGTTGAAGCGAATTCATCGTCCTTCAGTTTATGGTCCAACTGAGTGTGCATATAATTCTTATTCTGCAGGGATATACATAAACATATTTTGTCCCCGCATTCATAAAGGGAACCAACCAAAGACTCCCAAACCATAACCATTCTCAGTCGCTCCTTGTTAAGAATTCTGTGCAAACAATGTAGACTGAGTCAGTCGGGTGAACGTACATAAGTGTGAGAACGAGTCTTGTAGTTGAATGTGCGGCACATCGTCATTTAAAAGTTAACCAGGTTGAAACATGAGCGGTTCTCATGCTCATACTCATCACGGTCGTTTTCGCACGCTCGCGCTTTTTAAGAAAGAACAGAAAAAAACTGGAATAACAACAGAGGGAAACTCCGGGACCTGAACCACCCTTCCTGTTATTTGATAGAACCAGATGAAATTGGGTTAAAATATTTTAGCCCAACCATCGCCCTCACAGCTTTCAGGAAGGACGTGTTAAGGCATTTAAATCTGTGCCTGAGCCAGGGGGGATGTGAAGGAGGGTGGTTGATATTTCACCACCCAAGGGGCAAGGTGTTCGACAAATGTTTCGAGGTTTTTGCGCTCTTAAATGCTTAAAGCGTAAATTTCTCAAATTATCGATCGACCCAGGCACGGGAAAGGAATATCAAGGGAAGACACGACGGAATGAAGAAACGTCTATCGCCTGGGGAAGAACGAAAAGCAAAAGGGAAAAATTACCCTAATTACTTGTCGGCCGATGATTTTCCGTTGCTCAGAAACTTAAGAAGTATACAATTGTACCCTCCTCACCGAGACGTGAACTGCTTCGGTTTTCAAATTAATTCGATTTTTTTTACTTTTTGGATGCTAGCAGCAATTGATTCTCAAATTACATAACCACAGAAACACGGGAGGGAGGGGGTTGAAGCAAATAAAAATCGGCAACAGTTTCCTCTCAGACTACAATTCCTAACTTCCAAAACCATCTACTACCTCCCCAGAGGAGAAGGACAAATCCAATTGAAACTAAACTCTGGGGTAAGGGAGCAGGCATTTTCTCAAGAACTTGTCATCCGTGTCAATTAGGTTATCAGCGCACATTGATTGAGCAGAGGAGGAGGTGGTGGTAGATTCATTTGGAGTGAATTTATTGATTTTGTACATGGTTCTGAGTTGAGATGTTCTTTAAAAGAAAAAAATTATGTTAAAGGAAGACTATTTAGAGAAGGTGGCAAATAGAATTGGCTCCGAAGCGGTTATATTCTAAAACACACGCCATCGCGTAGTATGCCATCATTCCTAAAGTGCTGAAATGGCAACTGAAATGCCAATGATTTTTCATCTGTTTGGATACTATACGATACGAAGGCAAATAGTTACTTCAAACGAAGAACAAGTCAAGCGTTGCCAATTTGAATTCTGTTTGTTTAGACTTGAAGCTCAAACAAAGGTCTTAGTTGGAATGGGTGGCTCCAAGAAACTCATAGCCCCCTGGACTAAGATTTAGTTCAAAGAAGTTCGTTAATGGTCGAATTGCTCACAGAGCTAATCTATTCATTGCAGAAAAAAAATCAGTAAACCAGCTAATGAGTTCCGGCATATTCAGCGAAGTGGTAAACGTGCATAAAGGTATTCATTTAGTCTTTCCGATTAACATCGAACTTGTTTCTTATAATATACCCTTGAAATAAAAAGGATACCAAAATTCATTTTAATCTAAAATTTAGTAAGACGTGGTGGTAGGTTAGAATTGGTTTGTGAATAAAATTTTTACGAATGATTCCAAAACCGGACAAGGGTTCGGTTCTGGTGCCTTTAAGACATAAGACTTCATTACTCGTAAGGCAAATATACAAGAATAGGTGGAGCCATCAGAATATCTGCTTCGCGTCTGTAGCAATAGCCAGACTACGCCTCACTCAACTTGTTACCTAGCGCAAAAATATCTCAAAAATAATCTCTGTGAATGCCATCGATTCTTACCTGGGTCTCACGACAGACTGGTATCATAATAAATGTGATCTCTAATAAATTTTGTAAGTACAGTATCTTAAGGCCAAAGCCTGAGTTGGGTCTCCTAAAGATGATTGTGTTTCTTACGAAACTAATTCTGTATGGTATGGGTCTCAGAATACAAACAGAGTAAACGAATTCACCCAGAATTCTACTAGAAACCGGCGGTATTCTTGGTGTCCCTCAGTATAAAAGACTGCATGCAGCTCACTGGGGTTCTAAAAGACCAGTTTGCTTGTTCAATGCGCTAGGGTTAAGTGACAATACAATCTGCAACGCTTGTGTAGAGAATGAAGATACCTAGGATTATTTAATCGGCATTTGTCCTTCGCTCGTATCAGGTGGCCAGTTTTCGGTGCTGATGTAGTAAGTACTGATATCATTAGCACTGTATTCTTCTATCTAGGAAAAACGAGAAATTTTTAGTAAAATCCGTAAAGGATGGTTTTTGTTTTCTGGTAGTAGAATCGATCAGCTATTCCTGACTGTTGCAGTGGAGTATTTTCTCTGCCGAAAAAAATAGAGGTCGATATCCTCCTGATGTTCCTTAATTTTCCCTAAGATCTGAAGTAGCTTAAATATCCGGTCCATGCTAGATTTTCCTGGCCTAAAATCGCACCGATCAGGATGTTAACCAAATAATAATGGTGTTCACAGAAAACAATAAATAAAATTTTGCGGGTTAAATTACAAATCAGTGGAGGAGTAAACCAGAGCATATTTACATAAATACATGTGAGGCAGTCGTGAACCCTTTCTGTTTTGTTTGTTATTCTCTTTGCGGTTTCTAATTTATAAAGGTCTATTTAAATAAACTTATTTCTAAGCAAATTATAACAGATAAATAAAAATCATGAACAAAATACTACCTAAGTACATATGTGTTTCTACGGAACAGAAGCGTTTTGTAAATCCGATTCTCTTTCTCACGCTCTTACGTGTTTAGAAGGATTAACTCTTTTCTTTATTTTCTACACATATTGCATCAACAACACACCAGGCATTCACTAAGCACAACTAACTCAAACATTTACTAATGTAAATTTAATTTTAACTCTTTTAACGCAAGTAAGTATCCCCCTTACTTTTTTTGGTACATGCTTACATCTACATCCTCATTACCAGACAAAATTAAATACTAAGAACTCATCTGGGCGCACAAGTTCTCCTTCCAGGAATCCAACAAGCGAAACTTTAATCCTAAAATAGGAACAAGTAAACCACCAGCTTTCCATACTCGCCAAATACTTTCTTCGTGTTTAACTTTGGGTATCTTTAGAGAGTTAAAAACTTTCGGACACTAGTCGGAGTTCCTTGACTGAGAACAGTTACAACTAAAACAATCCACTTGTCTGACGGAGAACTATTTTCGATCTCCTTTTAGGTCTTTCAAAAAAAAGTGAGACAGTATGAGCTGAAGATATACGACCGCAAAAAACTTTGCTTGCCGTTGCACACTAAAATGAAAAGTTTATCGGGCCATTTATTTAGACACAGAAAGAATTGCTATTCTTTTCGATACGAAAGTGGATATAAATCCTTCCTTTCCTTGGTTGCACCAACTGTCCACCGAAGCCGCATGATGCTGTTTACCAATCGCTGCAGAGTTGTTGCAGATATCTGGAGATAAAGATCGGACAGGATGAGGAGCCTTAATTTAATTTATAGCAAGGCGAGGGTACTGCATTTGAATTAGAGGCAAGCGCAGTTTCTATGAACCAGCTGGGTGAGGCTGTGAAAATACTGAGAACAAAGCAAAGTTCTTTTTATGTATGTACGTAACATTATATAGTCACTAACCTAGTGTAGAGATATGGGTGCAAGGTAAACCTGTATTCTCCGTTTTTCTGTGTGAATAATTTAGAAGGCGCAGCAAATTAGTGGCACAAAGCTGATCCAGGAAGCAAACTGCTGTAGTTTGTAATTGGAAAACTTCAGCTCTGATTAAGTTTGCATAACACTTTGTTTAACACTGGGCTGCTACTCGCCCTTGAACACAAAGAGTGTACATGGTTTTCTAGGCGAAACATTACTCATACGCTATGGATTTCACTTTGAACATAAATATCACTGAATTGCTGGTCATGTGCAAATAATTTGTGTTGTTGCATTATTAATGGCTTTATTGCCGGAAAGGTATCTTTAAGACTTGAACTTGTTTAATTGCCGTGTTTCAATATTGTTTAAAGGTTAGATTTATGAGCGAAAAAGTTTTCATCTTTTTCTTATGTACCTGTTTTTATATTTATGACTTATGAAAAAAAAATACAAATACTTGTCGCAATAGACCGCATGTGGTCCATGCCTTAGCTTCTCGCGGCCATTCACGTTGTGCGTGTTATATTTTTTCACAATATTGGAAGGGACCTAAAGTTTAGAGCCATGTCCAAATGGCGAATTGAGAAACTTCCTCATAACAGTTGTTACCCTCGGACGTTTGTCAGACATTCACGAGAGATGGGACCGTGAAAAAAATTTTTGGTGTTTTTTGGGATTCGAACCTCGTACCTCCCGCTGAACAATGAATACAACGCACTAAACACTGAGCTACGGCGCCCACTTTTAAATAAGGCAATGAACCAGCTAAAATGCCTTTCAAGCAGAATCACTCAGGCTGAGACCAGACAAACTACGGGAAAATGTAGGAGAATCAAAGAAATTCAAAATATGAATATATGTAGCTTCCGAGATCAAAATAGGCTTCGTCCGAAAAGATGATTTTGGGGGCAAAATCGATGCCAATGTCTAAGTCAGAGAAGCGATAAAGAAACGGAAGACCATTTGGCTTCAACTTTTCAGTAAGTTGGATATTATAAGCAAATTTGAGGTCTTTATGCAACATTCTTTTTTAGAGAAGTGCGACTTAAGTTCGTAGTATTCGTAGATTAGCGAATACTTTCTTACAGAATGACTGTTTGTTTTCCTCCTTTTGTGAAAACTAAGCTGCCAATAAAGTTGCAGTGAACGGAGTGCGTTAAAGATATCGTAACTGATTTTTGTAGCTGCAATTGAACTTGAAGGGGTTTCGATTCTGGCAGGACATCGCAACTTGCCACATCGGTTTCTTGTGCACTACCTTTGATAAGCGTGTTATCGGCTTTGGAGACGTGCCTTGGCCCAGCTGTTAACAAAGTTGGACTTTTTTTTTATAAGGGGCTGCTAGGGAGTGTAATGAAATTCGCCGCAAGTGAGGTGAAGAGATCTACAAGGTTGTTACTTTTAAACGGGCATCGCAGGGGACAATACATGGACGCGATGTTGAAATATGTGTTCTTGTTGAGATCGGGTCTGCCGTAACATAGCTCTGCTTGTGTACTTGTGGTGCGCCTTGAGCATATGGGAGCACAATCCTGAGAACTCCGGCTTTTCCTTATTTTTGGCAGAGAGACTTTACTTTGTTCCCCTTTTGTCTTCACTTTGGCAGGTTTAATTGGCTTGTAACCTTTTCCTTGACAGTTTCACGTTTTTCTTTAAACGGCTTTGCGTTCTGGCGTAAATTATTTTTAAATGTATCGCGCCCTTTTTGGAGTTTCTTTGCCACTTCGCAACCTCGATAGGTTGCTGGGTGCTTGCCTTTGCAGTTTAAGCAGGTCGCTAAGGCAGCCCGGTCCTTAGCTAACTACCTCCAGTTACGCGCTCCAAGTTGGTTGAGGTCCCCTTCTACTTGTGCGCGCCACCTTAGGCGAGGTCGTCCTCTACTGCGTTGTCCCTGCGGGTTAGATTCGAAGACTCTGCGGGCCGGAGCATTGGTGTCCATTCGCTCTACATGTTCTAGCCATCTTTGGCGAATGATGCGCAGTTTTTTGACTAGGTCGATGTCGCTGTGTAGCCTGTGAATTTCGTCGTTGAACCTTCTCCTCCAAAGCCCGTCAACGCAAACGGGACCGTATATCTTCCGAAGAATTTTGCTTTCGAAGCGACCAAGGATATCTTTATCTGCTTTCGAAAGAGTCCATGCAGGACTGGGATGATTATAGTCTTATAAAGAGTCTCTTTAGTATTTCGAGATAGGGCCTTACTAGTCAATTGCCTTCTGAGCCCAAAGAACCAACGATTGGCAAGAGTTATTCTTCGATTGATTTCTGATGAGATGTTATTTTCAGAGTTAATAGCAGAGCCAAAGTAGACAAAGTCCCTTAACATCTCGAAGTTATAGCTGTCGACTGTGACGTTCTGTCCAATTCGTCGATGTTGTGTGTCCCTTCTTGTTGACAGCATATACTTGGTTTTGCCCTCATTTACTCATTTACAGTTAAACCCATTTTGGCAGCTTTTGTTTCGATACTAGCGAACGCACCGGTGACAGCCCGCTGTATTCTGCCAATTATGTCGATGTCATCCGCTTAAGCTAGTAGCTGCACAGACTTTTAAAAGATTGTGCCTCCGGTGTTGGCTTGTGAGCTCCACACAATTCTTTCAAGTATGATATTAAAGAAGTCACTTGACAGCGCATCACCTTGCCTAAATCCTTTTCTGACTTCGAAGGTCTTGGTGAAGTCATTAGCGACTTGATGGAGCAGCAAGCGTTCTCCATCGTCATTCTGCACAGACGAACGAGTTTTCCAGGGTTGCCAAAACTAGACATGACTCTGTATAGCTCGTCACTATAAATGCTGTCATATGCTGCCTTAGAATCGATAAAAAGATGGTGAGTATCGATTCTTCTTGAGTTTTTTCCAGGATCTGCCGTAGTGTGAAGATTTGATCGACTGTGGACTTTCCTGGCCTGAAACCACACTGATAGGGGCCAATCAGGTTGTTGACGAAGGGTTTCAGGCGTTCACACAATATGGCAGATAAGATCTTGTACGCGATGTTGAGGAGACTGATGCCTCTGTAATTGGCGCAGTTGAGAGGGTCTCCTTTCTTGTGGATCGGGCAATCGGGTTTTAAGCTTGGATATTGCTATCCTCACTTCATTTTGGTCAGGTGGACGGAAGTTTTGGCTATCATCGTCTATGTTGAATGGCGCATTCTGCCTGACAGCGGTATGTTGGTGTTCATCGCCGTTATACAGTCTGCAGAAAAAGTTTTTCCATATACTCAACACCGACTGTGATTCTACTACCAGGTTTCCTTCCTCATCTCTAATACCAGGTTTCCGTCCAAATACTAAAAGTTTTAAGTATGTTTTTGTTGAACATTTTGACCATCCTCTTCTATTGAATATAAATGATATTCAGCAACACTATCATCTTCGCATGTTAACCTTTCAATATAGTCCAGAAAGTACTCGCCACTTCGCAGTCCAGTGCACCATCATATAATCTCTCACAGTACAAACAGAATCCAAACAAAAAATAAAGTAAGGTTACTTCTCATAGAGCATTTATATTTTTTGAAGCAGCACACAGCAGAGCACTCATTTTGTTCCCAGTCATGCTATTGTTCTCGTCCTATTATGCAACTTCCTCTTTTCTGGTGTAAATAAAAGATTTAATTTTCTCCCTCTTCTGGTTGAGGGGGTATTCTCTAAACAACAGGAAAAAGGACACCCTCTCGTTGTTGCTGTTTTTCGCCATTCTGTTCGGCTAAGCTAATTAGTTAATAAAGGGATACACTTTTGTTGTTGTGAACAGTTCTACCATTCCAGTTGTATACCGCGGGCGATTTGTGAGAGGCAGAAAAAATGCGCAATGGCCGTCATGAAGAAAAGAGGGACTTCATAAAATTTGGCAGATAAATGATGTATACGTTACGTATACATCTTCTTTCGCTCTTTCCCATGGGTCGGTCAGTTGTGGGTCTCTCGGAATTTACTTAATAACTGGAAAGTCAAAGTTAGTTAGTTAAATATACTGTCAGTGCGTCACAGTCCTCGGAGAGGGAGAAGTAAAAGGGAATTTCTTCAGTCCTTCTGTGTCGAAAAATACTAAGGGCTGGAAAGGGACGAGGTTATTTTTAAGGAAATTATTTTCCCTTTTTTCTGGTTATTTACATTTTGTCGAAAAGTAATCAAATTTGAAGAGTAGCAGCAAAGGAAGGCGCTTCATAGCTCAGTGGCAACAGCTCTATATGTGAGTTATGGAATTTGTAAGGCCTAAAAGAATGGGGGAGGGGGGGGGATGGAGCCATCAACTTAACCCTTTGCACCCCCCGAAAAAAAAACGGGCAAACGTAATTTTAATTAGAGATGATTTGAATTCTTTTCCTTTGTCAGACCATTTGTTTGATGTTTCATTAACGGAAATTATTACGTTTGTCCTTTTCGGCCGAGAGAATGAGTAAAGGGAAAAATATTTACCACATTGCTAAATTTTTTTGGAGGTGGCACGAAAAAATAAGATTATATACCAATACGAGTATGCACATGAAACACAGTCCTAATTTGCAGAACTCGTTCAGAACTTTTTATTTCCGCGTAGATATGTATTACTAATTTTCGCCTTAAAATAGATAAGAGAACATTTGCTTAAAGAGTGTGGTGCTCATAGCCATACAAGATACATATTTTTTGATGCATACCGTTTCTATATTTTCTTTTTAAATTGGTCAAGATCGAACTCCAGTTGCTCTTTTTATCGTTTATGAAGCCGTCTACATTGTATTTTTTTCTACCTTCAACTAAAGTTTGATTACTACCCTCATATGTACATATGTCTCTTTTTTTCGGTTTCACTTTATTCTAGTTGGATTTTCACAATTTTTTGATATCATCATCGGCAGTACCTTGAAAGTTTTATAAAAAGTTCTCTTCCAGAATCGTTCTTCTAGAAGGATTTGTAGTCACATAGCAGGTGGAAGGGTATTTCCTTCTTTTCTTTGTCCATGCAAATGGGTCAATAGCCTCGCGCTATTAAGGTACCGATGAATGCTCTGCTGATTTTAACTAGGTATTGGTTTTGCGTGGAGTTAGCCAACGCCAAGATTGTCTCGCATGGTTACATGTATAAATCGTACTCCATCTCTTTTTAGCCGGTTTCAGTGTAAGTTTGGAGATTTTGTATCCTGCCGTTTCAAAAGGTTTATGGGGGTCTTTTTTTAGCTAGCATATCCGCCTCACAATTTCACCGAATATGACCAAAAACCTAACACAGAGTTATGGTATTTCATTGACACTCCATTTGCAGTATCTCCAATTAGACTACATGTAATCAATGGGCGATGTACTTCAACTTAGGACAAACATAAATTCTCCAGTAACGTTCGATACACTCGTTCTCGAATTGCATGGTTCTTGATGCCTCTAGAATTTCAAACATTATTCTAAGGCTGCCGAAAAACATATATGCATACATACATATATGTATGTACATATACATTTTTGCGCACGCTTCAACTCCTAATCTAGCTATAGCCCACTGCAAATTCATTACTAGAATTGACTATATTTCGATATTCGTCGTAACTAACAATTGGTATTGTTGGATATTATATTTAAGTATGATGCAGTATTTACAGGTGTGAAATCACAGGTAGTATCCAAATGAATTCAAAATTTTTAAATTTACTTTCCTATCTTCGGTCGTTCGATCATATAGGAACACAAATTCCACTGCATTAGTAAAATTATAGGCATTCATAAATGAACTCTTAGTGCCTGACACATTGTAAGAGAGACTTTTATAATTTTGCTGAATACATACATATGTACATACATCTATCATTTACGGTTTTGTAACTTTTATTGCTATGATTTCAATAGCAGACGCCATTATTCTCTTTATTATAAACAATTCTCCTGAATTGTGATTATCAAATGTGGTTCCACCTGAAAAAATGTTCTATTTAGCACCAATGCATCACTATCACTTCTGATGAAAAATATTGTTGTTTTCATCAAAGAAGAGGGCATTTTTCGTTTACCATTAAAATATAATACGCAACACGAATGGTCACGAGAAGCTAGGCACTGGACCACATACAGACATACAGTCTGTTGCCCCAAACATTTGTATTTACCGTCGAGATGAACCACCACAGTCGGTACAGTCCTACTTTATCTTAATTTCGGTTATAGTTCCCCAAGAGTTTCTTATCATGTTTCAGGCCTTACAAATTTTTCCAGTTTTTCTTCCAAAAAACTTTTAGGTCCTGGAAATGGTTCTGCTGCCCCTTTCCTTGATAGAAAATCCGCATCTTCGTTGCCTGAGTACTGACATGGGCAAGTAATCAACATCCAGCAACACTACTGCTACATCTCAGTTGAACTTAATTATCTGGACGTACATACATATAGTGCTTAAATTGGTATCAGACTATCTCACATTATGACCATGAGAAGATTGATGTGGGCATCCCCGTAATAGGACATACCCCGTATTTCTGCCTGAAATATACTGGTGTGCCTGCTCACGGATTCATGGAACTTTGGATATGGTCCAACCACCCTTGCACCTATTCTTTAATCAGTTCTCGAAACGTTAATATATCGCATATTTATATTCATATTCTGTGGATTCATTGCTCCAAATTTTCTTCCAACTTAGCTTCGTAAGTAAATTCAATATTAAATTTCTTGATTTCGTCGTCTTAAGGAACTGCCAGAAGGCCTCATATGCATATGGACAGAATTATATTCCCTCGATTTGTTTAATTCCTTCCTTCCAGTTTCTTTCTTTTATAATCCATAAATCGTTTCGCCAGCAATTTTCTAAGAGGTGCCAAGGAGACAATTTCAGAAACACTTCCACATATGACTGTCTTTGGGTTTGCTTGCTTGAATGCCTTCGTTGTTGTGAGTAGGCTCACAGAAGCCATATACATCTATCTAAGAAAGATCTGCCCGTCAGACAGGTGTGTCGCTTCTGTATGAAGATTTAGATGAGTTTGCTATCTAAGTAGAGTCTTAGTTACATATTTAGCTTCTTTAACTGGAGTTAGACTAATCTGTCTGTTTAAAGTAGACTCGATGACTTGAAAGGGTGAATGGAGCTAATTGGTCAGTCAATTCTACCTCTAGAACTCATGTCTGCCCAGGTCTGAAATGAGGGAAAAAAAACTTTGTAAAGTAACAGTTTTCTTTTTTTTAGAAAATTATATTACGCCTGATGGTGCCAAGGCTTTATGCAGTTTGGCCGCGGCGGGAGTGTTTATGGAGAGTTATCTTGTTTTGGTACAATAAAAACTCAATCGTTAGCAGCGAATGCAGTTACAAAACATTACTTTATTTTCAGGTACTTGGTTTTCTTAGACTAACATTATAAAATAATAACCATCGCTGCAGGCTCCAGGGTTAGGGACTTTCGTATAACAGAATCATGTTTTGATATTGGAGTTCTATCGTCATTCATAGAAACAGGCTGCTGTTACTCTGAATATGTAGTTCAAAATAGCTTTAATGTACTACTAGTTTTAAATCTGTAACATACTTTATTCAACACACTGTATCTTATAAAGCTTTTCCAATTAGAGCGGAAGTTCTTTGCCTTTTTACTTTTGCAAATTGAGCGAGTAGCCAATTGAATTACAATCCACTCTTCAACTAATGAGAGGGTCACTTTTACCCATCCATCCTTTTCATTATTTTATTCTCACAGATTAAAAAACTCTGCGGTGGTTTAACTATACAGCGGTATATTGATTCATACTGTGGTTGATTTTTTAGTCCCTAACATTTGAGCATATAATTAGAGAACAAAAGCTGCGCTGAGGGAACGAACAAAAAGGGATAGGGTTCCTTTCAAGGATTCTTTTTAATTTCATCGGTCACAAAGAAAGATTCACATAGCTTAAAGCCTTCTAAAAACCTTCATCCCTTTAACACAAAAAAAAAAATATAAAAAAATAAGAGATACGTAATTGGAAATGAAAATCCCTCTTTTCGGCCGCTAAGTAGCAGACCTTTTTCTCCGCGTATAGAAAGATAATATAAGACCACTATTGTACCTTCTCTCGAAACAATGTCTCTCTGATGGTTTTTATATTTAATTAGCCTAGATTTTCTGCGGCACAAGATGGGGTTTTGAAAAATTCAATAAAGAAGTGTTGTACCGAATCGTCTGCGAAGTTCTTTTCTTTGATGAAAAATATGATATTTGCTTCAGCACAACAATGTCGAGTGAAGAACCAAAAACATTTAAGGATATGATTTTCATTTAAGACATTATGCGCCTTAGAACTCATAACACACTTTCTTTTAAAAGATAAATATAACATTGTTTTCAAAGAAAATAATTTGCAATTAGAAAATAGCTTCAAGTAGCTAAAAACAAGAACTGACGACGCGCGAATAAATTCTAAAATGGGATCCAGTATACATATGTATTTAAAGGTACTTAAAAAAATCACATTATCGCTTGATTTGCAGTGGATTGACACTACAACCATGAACATTATCTAAATTTAGACTAACTTACATATACATACATACATACATACATATATGCTAGCAAAACTTTAAATTAGCTAACAAGTGACAAGTGTATTTTGCATTGTATACTCTCCAATGTATCTGGTTATCTGGACGGCTTTTAAGGAAAGAATTTCGAAAAATCCCTCATTCCGCGAACACAGGATATGAACGATGCCATGAATTGGAAATTCGCTAAAAATGAAATCTATAAATAAGAGTTAAAAAAAGAAGGAAACCAGGCCATACCGAGCAACCAAAAGACTGTGGCCGTATGCAAGGTTTTCTTTTGGTTGAGAGGAGTGGTAATTTTCCATTTTTTGTATCTTTTCTTTTTAATTTTTTTGCATTCTTGTTGAAGTGAGCATATGGCCATATCCTGGCAAACCCGTTTAACAATTAAAACGTCTGGCCGCAGATGTGGCTGCCATAGGCCGAGTAAGGAGAATCCTTTTCAAAGGGGAATAAAAATGTACATAAATTAAAAGTTGAATGGTATTAACACTTAAACGGGTGAAAGGTTGTCTGCTGCGTTAAGTTACTTTTCTTCGGTGGTGATTTACGCAAAAATGCAAAAAAAACGTGTATAGCAAGTTATTCTTATGTTCGCCGGTGAAGTCATGAATAATAGAAAAGATTCCAAATAAGAAGTCGCAGAATTTGACGTAAATGACATCAATATTTGTTCAATGTAAGAAAAATTACCATCGGTAATTACCTTATTCTACACAAGAAAATATAAGTCAAATCCATTTCTACTAAATATCACCGATATTATGTTTTAATAGTAGTTAAGAACACAAGCGGCACTGTAATAAATAATATGAAAACTTCAAGATCCAGAACTTTTGTCTTATACAAAAAAAACAATAACCTACAGACCGAAAGTTTCTCGAAACCAGTGCATTCGAAACTGTGGTTAGATTTTAGTTGACTTGAATCTATTACGTGTTCTGACCCTTTTGCAATGGAAAATTGCTAGCCATCAAAGCCTTCTTTAGTTTAAAGTTAGTCAAAAACGTGCGCACGGTACAAAGTGAAAAATTTGGATATCGTTGACACCGATTTGCGCTCTTGGATCTTCTTATTAGAAAATAAATTTGTTACCCCGAAGGAGCTTCCATCATGCGACATAACTTTGAAACGAAATTTGTTGCTAAGGCTTATTTACCATGCCTGCCCTCTCGTAAAATATTTTATTTCTTGGGAGATTCTCAAATTCTCTCATCGATTGAGAGAGAGAACAATTTGGAAAATGAGCGTTTTAAACTACAGTCCACTGCAAACAGCAAAATAAATATAGGAACTTACATCAAGGCGAGATGGAAGACTTTAGACAAAAATATCATCCTTGCGTGAGTTAGTTGATACAATACTTGAATGTGTATTATGAGCATACAAATGTATGTGGTTCGGCTTTAACATCCGGCGGAACACTTTATGTTTGCAATTTTATTCTAATCCACAAATTCCCGAACGTATACGCAACATTTTGCTCAAAGTAATTTCTACTTAACCTCCTTTGGGACGACACATTGCATGACCTTTTTCACCAGCGCCACTTTGGAAATATGTAATATCCTGCCCTGTGAGGCCACACCCGGGGTCGATAGATTACACATTAATTTTAAGGGATGCATGGCACCGCATACAACTTATCCTCGTTCGTTTGTTGGTCCCCAAGATGAGATACCTCGTCGACTTACATGTAAATTTATTATCTGTGGGTCATTGGGGTTAATTTGTAGCACCGTCATTAATTATGAAAGGGAACCAGTTGTTATGGGACCATTGTGTTGGATAAGTCCCACACCCCAAGCGATTTTTATTTGATTAATTATTATCTATTTCAAAGGATAATTACCAAAGGATTTTCAACTTAGAAATGAATTTGAAGCATCCACTTGTTGCAAATCTCACTTAAATCTCCTATCAGAGTGTCTGCACTTAAACTGGTTATCGATTGTAGTAAGGTATTCTTTGGGAGGTCATATAACATTCAAGGTAATTCGAATTTAATTTCGACAAGTAAGCGAAAAGGCAGGTAACTGAAAATACTATAAAATAATGTCGACAAATTGTAATTAATTATCTCAAAATCCTCTCTTCGTTTCTAGGATTTTCCAGGTAAGATCTACGTTGTTGGTTCCACTAAATCTCAAACGAAAACATAAGCTCCACCGTTACAGCCACCTAACGCAAGTTAATGTGAAATTTCTTGAAATCCTCCTCGTTTGCCGCGAGAACATCTCCCAACGCCCAAATCATTTCAACTAAAGTATTACTTTCATTCGCCTGATGGTAATACACTTATACACACACTGCAGCTAGAGAGGAGTCGCCAATGTCTCACCCAAAGTAGACGATTTCGTGTTCCCAATGGCAGCAACAATGGATTTCACGTCATTAATCAAAAAGGATTTCAATGCTCCGTCCACCAGTAACCAATGGCGAAGGAATTTCATTTCCTTTCCTCGCACTGTCTCTCCCTTCCCCTCTCTGTTTCCTCTAGTACGATTGACCTCAAATGGGATCAACAAAAGGCAAATCCTTCCATTTGCTATAGCCTCGAGGTATGGTGCCTGGTAGTCATATGAAACCACATAAGGTTACAAGTTATAATGAAGTGTAGCATATTGCCTAAGAACTACATAAGCTAACTGGTGCCGTAAAAATAACGGTATAGAGAATTAAAGTAGAAAATATTTAGAGTGATATTACCTAGGTCAGGCTATATCGACAAAATGTCCTTCGATTACCGTCTGCACGTTTTTATATGGGTGAAATGTGCTATACTTGGGTATAATAATTCGAGCTGACCTTTTTTTTGATTGTAATGTAGAAAGTTGGCTGCGTCAGTATCTAGTAGTATGACAACAGGGTAGGTAATTAAGGAATCAATGAGTTAGTAATGACATACATAATTAAAATATGCATCACTATTCCTTAAGAACACTAAGAATAAGTTCTCCGAAATCCAGTTAAACCTTGACAATAGGCATGACAAAGTGTTGATAGTTAAAATTTAAAACAATATTTTAAAGCAGACTGTTGATTTCATGAAAAAAAAAATGTTTTTCCTAATGCTTTTCTGAATTAGAAATATTACGCAAAAGCAAGCTTAAGATATGTATCTGCCTGGTCTCAGAAAGTCATTTGACGAAAAACTCTTATGTAAAAATAAAAGGATACAGTCGCTAAAATGCAATGCATCCTGCAGAAAAAATATTTTTATCGACTTAAATATCAAACACATCTTGTATGCAAAAATAGAAGAAGAGAAGATGCAAGTTGTGATATTACAGTTGAAAGAAAACAAGGTAACAAGGTACTTTTGCTATACATTTTTAAATATGTAATTATCCTCAGCGCAATAATTAAAATATACAGATGAACAGCATACCAAGGCTTAGCAATAGATACAAATTAGTTGACCTACATAATGAACGTACAAATCGCTGCATGGGAAAGCACTCAGCAAATCCAACTTCTAAACAGAAACGCAGAACAGAAGAATAACAGCAGAGTAATGAAGCAGAAAGAAGCCAAACTTTCCACGAAAGCTAATTACACCGAATTACTAAGGATAGGAAATAATTACTTAAATTAAATTAAATTGCATAATTTTTATATGTAATAAAAAAAAATAAAAATCTTGAAGTTAGAGTTATATCAAATTAACTGCAATTAAATTTGTAACATTTTCAGTGCTATGAACAAACTTCAATACTTTTCTCATTGCCGCGAATAGTTCTGGAAAAGCCGAGTTATAGACCACCCGAGCTCTACGAATTGAGAAAGGTTCGATAATTTTACGAAAGATTTCACTAACAAATTAAATTGTACTCAAACTCTAATACAGCCTCCAAATTTTCTTGTTTTGATGATGAGTCAGATTATTGTTGAATAAGATATGAAAGAATATAAAAACGGACGAAGAAATAGACCGACACGGAACGAAAGGTATTTTTTTTTACAAGAAATGGAAAGATCATGTGAAAAATTCAAACTACTGCAATCCATCAAATATTCTGCCTTGTGATCAAAATGTAGGTGACTAATGTTTTTAGCTGTATTAAGTAATGCTACTTCCATTCGGATCATTTATGCTGAGATCGTTTATGAAGGCATTGTATGTATGTAAAAATTTATCCACCTCTATCCTAACGATGAAACATTCTCAATTTTTTCTTGTCGTGACTCAAAATATTATCCGTTCACGTACACGTAATCATGACATAAGGACACTCATCGATGTCAATAAGCATAGTAGTTTCGGAGAGTATTATTAGCAAAGTGCTTTTAAAAACGTACAAATTTTGTTCTGATGTGCAGGGGGTTAATGTCTGTAAAAGCAAAAACACTCTACTGAGTCCCCGTTTCATTTTATCACCAAAGATATACTGTGATAAAGCAAAGTTTTCGGATATACTCTTAAAAGAACTGAGAACGTAACAATTGAAATACCCTATTGGCTTTAAATTTTTATTTGGAATGTACATGTCAGTGTATATAGAAGAGAGCAATGGAAGTATTTTGCACCTATTTAAAAAAAAAACGATTTTTTAACAAAAGAAAATAAATTCGTTCAATTGTAATTGAGACTAAGCTACATAACTAGAATTTTCTGCAAAAATTATAAATTTAAATGCATTTCTAGTGTGGTACATCAAAACAACGCCATTGTATCCAAGGTCAGACGTATGTATATTCATACAAACACCCCTTTTCTTATCCTCAGTATTTTCAATAAAAATATTTCTAAACGAATTCATTCGCCTGATTTCATTTCCTCGGCAATTCCGTTACACATAAGAACGAAACGCCACTGAATTTTAAATTACTTTCATTTAAAAACCAGCTAACCACGCTGGATTTATATTTTCTCACCTAGGTTTCGCCAACCTATTCGAAGCATTTCTTCCGCTTCCTTCCTTTAGAACCGCATTTATGCAAATCCACATTCCGGTATTAAGTTTCAAGGTGAATTTATTACAACAAAAAGCTGCAGAGCACTCCATCTACACACTTACCACAACTTGCCCTTGTGCCTTTAACCTTGATTTTGGGGTGCGGCCACAATATACGCACATGGCAACAACCCCACTCTTTCTCAATTAACCTATTTCACCAGATTTCCAGCTGTGTTCACTCGCTATGTTCCTTGTGTGTTTGTTTCAGAAGAGTCGATGTCCTTGGTTACCTCGTTTCAAGTTGTTATTGCGTTTTCAAAACCACATTAGTATGGGAAAGAAAAACCGGAGGTTGATATGTGAGGGGGTTACCCCAATGCCGATAGTAATTATTGTTATTATCGCCAGTGGAGTTACCCCTCACGCAACTTCACCCCTAAAGTAACGATTATAACTTTACATATACAATTTTCGGCTGCAAATAATAGGCAGACTGGGATGACTAAGAAGTAAGCTGGCAGGAGAGACAAAACCGCCGAAGAAGTGCCGATGAAGTGCCTATGCCTCGCGGTGCCCCTTGTACCTAATTAATATACGAATATAATTAAAGATTACCACGTAGTCTTCGTTTGTGCTGTTAGCGTGGGGTCCCCACAGAGGATGTCTACCGAATTTTGTACTTCTTTACCTATTTTGCATTTGTTTTTCTTTTTCGATCCGTTTAACGTCTTTCACGCTCGGTAGGTCGCTGCGAGCGGTAATTAATGATTACCACTCTTGAGTTTCACACCTGGCTTTGGGCTATATTCTCTACTTATTAGTGGCTAAAGCGGAAGTGGCAGGATGAGTCTAAGAAATGAAAAAAGATAAAAATAAAAAAAAAAATGAACGAGGGCAGGTATAAACCGAGGTGGCATTATTTAAAATGATTAATTGCTCGCCAACATTTAAATCAACTTACGCTGGATCATTAATCCTGATTATGATAATCGCAGCGTTAATCTGTTTCAAAGAGAGGTTGGTGGAACCACCAGAGGGTTGAGTTCAAACATTTTCTCGAATGAAGATTTTGTCTGTTTGACAATTGTTTAAGTGATGCTCGGATTCAATAGAGTGTTGCATAGTAGGGAATTGAGTGGAGGTATCTCTTGTGTCTCTCGTGTGATGAATCGATTCGAAATGTCACGAAGTCACGATTTAAAGAGACGTCCGCAAAATAGAATAAAAATAACGCACTGACGCCCTATTGGGATCGGCATATCTATTGCTGTTGCTATTCCTGCTCCAGTGAAAGTGAACAAAACAATTCATTTAATAAATTGTTTTTCGTGTTTATCCGGCTGTTGTAAAATGGGGCGCTTTTTTGTGCTGAAATCAGTGCGATAGGATCAGTGAATCGGATAAAATGGCACAGAAAGGATGGTGCGAGTTTAACGGGGTTAGAGTTGAATGGTATTATAAATTAAGCAATGTTGACGGAACACCATTTAATTGATTGTTCACGAATGAAAGGGTGTTTTGCTGAGATTTTATTTTATTAAAAGAAAATGCTGACATGTTATTGGTCTCTATGGCTCTTCTGAACCGTTGTTTTCTATTCTACAAGAGTTTTAAGAGATCTTTCAACATGTAGATGCTTTGATGCTGATTTTTTTCAAGACGTATTTTAGGACTTCTGAAATTCCTGATTCTATTGCCCCTTTGTTGTTTCACCACCGTTTAAAATTTCCCTCCGATAGCAATTGTCACTTGAAGAAATATCAGACCATTACATAGTTTTATAGAATAAGAAATGAACACACATCTGCACATCCGAGATATGTACATACATATATAATGTAACAGGGACTCGAAAGAAACTGTATGCAACGTGAAAATACAACCTTTCCAGTCACAATTGCAGAGCAAATAATCGGTCGAATTTCAAGTAAGATGAATATTAAAAGTGCCAAAGAAATCCATGCAAAACAGATTGGTTTGTTAGAGTCCCCGATAATAGTTAAAATTAACTAAGATTTAAGAACTATTCTGTGTTTATTTGATTTCTAAAAGGATTTTAAATGTGTGTAACATCTAAGTCATATTATGTCGTTATCATATTCATCAATGATGTTCCAAGGTTGTGGTGAAAAGTTGCGTGCATTTATATGCAGATGATGTCCAGTCCAAATACTTGTTCAACTTTATCGGCCTGGTGATGATCAAAAAAGAAAAATAATTAAGTCCCGTCATAAAGTTCTTGTCACGTTCAATGATATGAGCTTGGTTATCGTAGACATGAACACTAGTTCTCCACTGCACTCTTGATCAGTTCCAGTTCGCTCAGTTCTGAACATTAATACATACGATCATTATCTTTCAAAACTTCTTACCTTCTTGAAAAATTGTAGTTCGAACAAGTAGCTACAAACTTATAGCCTATTAATTCGCTCCAAAAACTACTTGAATTCTACTTTTAGTTTATGCAACAGCAAATGCTGTTGAATATTTTTTAATTTTTTTTTTAATAGCAAATGCCAGATAACTTTCCTATGTCCTTCTGCTTCCTTAAATATATTTTCAAATTCTCTTATCCTTACTTTTTATTTATTTTTTTTGATATTCTTTTTTCTTTTAGTAATGAACTCTTAAGAAACAACATTTTGCTTTGGCAACTTTATTGTTTAAAATTGGAGTTACTTTTATTCTAACTTTACTCGTATATGTATTTGCAATCGAAACTTATATCTATTGGTGACTCGGCATCAAACAAAAATACAAAAACTTCGCACAATAGGCCGTATGTGGTCGAGGGCAGTTGAGAACTTTTCGCGACCCTTGTTTTGTTGTGGAGCCATATTCGAAATGCTTTTACTTTTTAAGAAGCTTTGTCATGACAGCTATTACTTTCGGGTGTCTATGAGACATTCGCGAGTGGTGAGTGTTTTCTGGGACTCGAATGTTGAACATCCCGCGCAGAAGTCCAAACGCGATAACCACTGTGCCGCATATGAATACTAACCTGCAATAATGTTTTTTCCATCTAATGCAAAATTTAAAGTTAAAAGATCATCATTTGCATCGGAATTTCGCTGATTGGCCACTAGACCAGTATATGTAGTCTATCGTAAAATTGGGTTCAGAAAAGATGCTCATTTTTAATAAAATGTCAGCAAAGATTAATGCCATGAATTGGCCCTTAGAGTAAAAGAATAATTTTCATTATAGGTTAATTTAACGTGTTTAAATCGGTATTTCTATCGGACTTGAAAAAAAAAAACATTTTCATGCAATTTTGTGAAATTTTGGTTATTGCTGTATCAGTATGTACTTTAGGGAACAATGTTTTTTTTTTTTACATTATTTTGCTATTTATTTGCTACGTTTTCTCAAAATGCATCGATTTAGGGCAAAACACTTGAATAGCATACCCATTACTAGCATGCATATGTTTATATGCAAATTTCACACGTGATTAAGAATATTTATTAAAAAAAAAACTTGATTGCAAAATTTGTTTATTTTACTCACAAATATTCGTTATCTAAAAAGGGTTGTGGTAAAAAAGACTGCCTCCAAATTTATCTGTAAGCCAGGCGGGATAGTTTTCGTGTTTAAAATATAGTCATGACAAATATGTACATATGTACGTTCTTAATAAACTTAGCAGCAACAACAATATCATCGACTTCTGGACAAAATCACTTTAAGATCATTTTAGAGTGTTATAAGAAAGCCGCGACTGTCTGATCTCTTTTCTGTTCCAATATATTTCTTTGCGGATAATCTTGGATAAGGTACTTATTCTAGTTTAGTATTAAACAAAACCAAGTATCCCCCCACGGGCTGCTGGATGTAAAGTTAAAAGTATGTACAAGGTGGCGCAAAATTAATCATCCAATTTTGTTTTTGAATTACTTTTTTACTAAATAAAAAAAAATGATTTTGAGTGACGGAAATCTTTACTTGGACCTTTAAAATTAAATGGAAAATATGATATCCGCCTGAGGCTTGTTGGCATAAACCTGCGACTTCAAGTAGCCCCAAAGAAATGAGACAGGGATGGTTAAATCGGGCGATCTTGCTGGCCATGCCAAATCGCCTAAACGGGAGATTGCGCTTCCAGGAAACGCTTCCTTCACAATATCCATTGTGGCTCGTGCTGTGTGTACGGTTACACCGTCTTGTTGAAACCACATGTTCACCAAGCCCCGCTCATCCAATTCCGGCAGTAAGAAGTCGTTTATAATGGCCCTGTAGCGTTCGCTAGTAACAGTGACCGTATTGCCGATGGCGTCCTCAAAAAAATACGGCCCAGTCACTCCTCCCGCGTGAACGCCGCACCACACAGTGGCTTTGAGTGGATGTAATGGCTCTTCGTGCATCACACGCGGATTTTCAGTGACCCAGAAACGAAGATTTTGCTTATTGATGTAACGGCTTAAGTCGAAATACGCCTCGTCGCTCATGATGATTTGCGACACAAAATCGTCCTCTTCTTTGTTGAGATTGAGAATGGCCTGACAGTAATTCACAGGCGACTGACGGTCAGGAGGCATTAACGGATGCACTGTTTGCACTTTGTAGGGGAACATGTGTAAGTCTTTTACTAACATACGCTGTAGGGTCCGTCTGGTGATGCCCAATTGCGTGGCCCGTCGTCTGGTTGATGTTTTTTCGTTCTCAGCGACATCGGCAGCCACAGCCGCGATATTCTCGGCCGAACTACCAGTCCGGTGGCGGCCACGCCCTGCATGGTCTCCTGTGGTTCCAGTCTGTTCGAGTCGAGTAGCTAAGCGCCGGAATGTTTGCCCAGTTGGCGCGACACGATTAGGAAATCGACGTCGAAATTCACGCTGCGCTAACACCACTGACCGATTATTGGTCATATATCAAATATTTGGCACAACAGACGTACATACATGTGGTATGTGGTTCAGCATAGCTTCTCGCGACCATTCGTGTTGTGTGTGTTATATTTTTCACACAAATGGAAGGGACCTACAGTTTAGAGGTATATCCGAAAGGCGAATTGAGAAGCTTTCTCACGATAGTTCTTACTCTCGGACGTTTGTCAGACATTCGCGAGAGGTAGGACAGTGAAAAACTTTTTGCTGTTCTCTGGAATTTGAACCTGGAACATCTGCTCAGCGATCCAACGCACTAACCACTTGAACCACGGCACCCACTGATTTTCAACGACGCGAGGTGAAATAAATGCAATTTTGTAATCACCAGTTCTTATTCATCCAACTACACCATCGGTAGCTAAGTTGACGGCTTCCCTTAAAGCTGTGCATGACTAACAGAAACAATTCATCTCAGTGGCACCTTTAAACAGCAACAACAATTTCTCAATATTTCTTTCTGAGTACCAAAGAAATTCAGATAATAAAAAAATATTCGAAAAACTCCTTGCGCATCATAATTAAAGCTATTGCTTTCAACGTCGTTCACCAAAATGCAATCAATGATGCCTATTAAATAAAGCCCAACCTCCCACTGCCTGTCTGTTTATTTTTAGCACTGAAAAGGTCCTAAATTCCTTATGATAATGAAACTGCCTTTCACCACCTCTTACCACAGCAGATTCTTCACACCGTATACTCGTACGTTATGGCATACAAGAAACCCCTCATTAGCTTTACATTTACTCACGTAACCAGGAGCTTAAAGATGGTGTCAGTTCACCATACATGCATACGTACACACATCGATTTGGTTAAGTCGCAAAAAAAAAAAAATCATCCTCCGTGGTTATTTCTCGTTTAAATAAAATTTATTCGCCTTCTGCTAATGCCTTGCCTTGGGTTAGTATAGATAGCATCTACACCACGCCACCATCACCCATGGATATCATCATCAACGTATCATCCCTGCATAGATGTGCGATATAAACGAACGCAGGTGAATGGAATTTTATTATAAGGATACGAGGAGCATCCTGTAAGAGCACAGAGAATAATAAAATAAAACAAAATGGTTGTTTAAAATCGCTCTTATAGAGCTCCTCTTGGCATTTTTGCCCTTCTTTCGTACCTTCATTTTCGTCACAGTTTGCATTGTTGTGTGCTTTCTCTTTCTGGAAAAGTGAGCTAGTTTTCTTACTGGTATTTTGTGTTAAAAGTTGTCTACGTATGGATGTGTGAGAACTGAAAAAACAAAGAATGCTGCCTCGACGACGTATGTGATAATGATGTGAATTATAGTTGCGGGAGTGCGCGATGTTACGTGATCTATGTATGCATCTATGGCACAGAGAGTATACAAATTGGCGAAGAGGTATTTAGCTTGCATCAATAAAGAAAATATTGAAACAAAGATTCACTTTGGTTGCTTTGAGCTCGCAAACGAGGTACTATGCGCCTCAGCGCAAATGAACAGATGTGCCAGTCTTTGACACTGTCTTCAGGTGATAAGTGATCTTTCTGTGGTTTTTTCTTTAAATACGTTTATTTAAAGTTTTATGTCCAAGAGCTCTTGTTATACAATATCGTAATCCCTTCCACATCGAAAAAATACATAAGGCGGTAATAAATGTACGTAGCTCAGCAGTATTATATCCATGGAGGAAATTCTAACAACTTCAACTGTTTTAGTGAAAGTCAACCTCTAGTACAAAATTTTCGACTAGAATTATTATCGGGTTGTTGTCGAACTACCATATGTGTTCACACAACACGGCAGATAAGATCTTATTTGGGGTGTTAAGAAGACTGATGTCTCGGTATTTGGTGCAGTTCAGAGGGTTTCCTTTTTTGAGGATATGGCAAACAATGCTGAGTTTCAATTCATTGGGCATACTTTCATTCGATCATTGTTTACAGGTGAGTTATATACGAACTCCTTACCGAGTCATTGCCTGCCGATTTGAACAGCTTGTCCATAACCTCAGCATCGACTGCGTTTGTATTGTTCCCCTGATCAACCTTGCAGGCTTCGGTTCGGGCATTGTAACGTTGACAACACGTTTTTACCTTTTGCTACCTTTTGCTTCTAAACTTCATTCCTGCAGTAGCATCTCCCCTTTTCCCTCCTGAGAAGCAGGTGTTTGTCTCTCTTCTTTTGCTCGTGCAGCTCGCGGGCAGCTCTATTCCTTCTCTGATGGTTTTTTAGGCAATGTTGCCACTGGTCTTGCATAGGACATTTTTAGCGATTAAGGGAGACTCGATCGGAAAAAAATTTGGTGAACGCTTGTAATTGTAGTCGTCCAACGTCAAACTTCCTCACATTAATTCTTGTATTGGAGATATTCGGGGTACCCGCAACACCCTACCTTGGCTACAACCAGGGTGCTGTCCCCTAGGAACGTTTGTATATCTAGAATACAGGAGGAGTGCCTTGCATCGAGCGTAATGGTTGACGGCTTATGGTTCAGGAGATTTCCATGCTCCATTGTGAATATCGAGATGCGAGATGTATGTATGTACATACATATATACATATTTTTTATGGTTTGCTCCTATTCATGTGGAATCTTCATAGATACCGGCAGCCCGTACTACTGGCATGCATGATTCGCGGGTAATTCTCCCGATCCTCGCGTCTACTTACTAAAACACACCTTCGCATTCGTCAAGCATTTTCCCCGCGGGACTGCCGTAAGGTATTACTTCACGGGGCTGGTAAGCAACTATACTATATTCTCCGAGGCCACCTCTTGCGCTCTTTTTAGGGTTTCTGCTCTTCGCACCGCATTCTGCACATACACAGAGCCGATGTCTATCCACTCGCCCTCTGATATCGCCATGTGACTTACGAGGTTCTCTGGACCTAGCATATTTTCTCTGTCTTCTGCAAAATCTCTGCAGTGTTATACTGCATGCTCCGCATCCTCTTCTTCATTTGGATACTCCGGAGGACCGATCTGACCACTCTGAACAACAGGATTTTGCTGGCGTATTCAGGCTCGCCGATGCTCGAGAGCATTCGATAGAGCTCTGCCTGCATCATCCTTATTGCCTTTTAAGGAGTGTTAGCCGTATTTGGAAATCTTGTTTGCCTCTGGATCTCTGGGATATATTTCATGCTTGTAGGTACTTCACTATGAGCCTTTTGATCTCGTCGGTCTACCAGTAGCAGGGATCGCCTCTTTTACTGACAGACTTTCTACTACATTGATGCATCGTACGCTGTGGTGATGACCTGGATCAGCTGATGCGAAAAGACCTCCACCGACCCGTTCTTTGCGACTAATGTTTAACATTTCCTCGAACTTGTGATTGTCCAAAATCATGTCCTCCCGACATGGCCCTGTTAGTTGGTACAACACCTATAGAAGTACATACCTTTTATCCTTACAGGTACGATGTTGTGTGGCAACTGACTGCAGAGCATGGTTCTCGCAGGTCCCTATCGCTGTTTTTTTCGTGGCGTCATCTAGTCAGCTGCTCCCATCTATGGTTTTGTGTGGTTCAATTATTAAGTTTACGTCGATCAATTTCTCCCTTACCGTTTACGCGGCTACGCAGTGCCTTAGGTTTATCTGGGCGATATTCATCATATTAATTTGGCTAGTAATTTGTAGCCTGCTTATCTTTTGTGGCTTCGGCGGTTTTTTTTTGGCCTGGCTTTTGCCGCCCTTTTGAGGCTCCACTTCACCGCGGGGAACCTTGTTCGCTTCGATTGTGGGTGGCGACTTTTGCCGGCATTTCGAGCTCGGCGACTCACTGCTGGGCTCCGGCTTTCTTTTGGGATGATTGGGAGACGTTGTTTTTGCGGATGACTCCCTTGGCCTTTTTTTTATAATTTGTACGGACTCAAGGGGTTATGAATACCCTTTTACATGTTTTCATATGGTGCGGGCGTTGGAAAGATAGATAGAGAGAGAGAGAGAGAATAAGAAATAGATAGTATTTTTTTCCTAGTCCAACTGGTGTCATAAGCATATCAATTATTAACAGAGCGAACAATTTTTCCAGCCATGACAAACCTACTGCCAGTGTTATGCCTTCGCAGTAGTGTTGTCATAAACTTTCGCAATTGATCGGACTACTTCTTATCATGTCGTCATACATCTTAATCGCTGAGAGCCAATAAAGCGCTATGATGCTCTCTATTGCGTCTCGCATTGGATGGTGGATGAAGCGCCTTTTGCCATCCTCCAACATTTCCACCAGGGCTTTTTTTTGTTCCCCTAGTCTATGAAACACGGAGGCCTGGGTGTTTGGATTCAGCACCGGTGCCGTACTTCATTGTGGAGCCACTTCTCCTTCAGGACTTCTTTTGGGGTAACTGCCTAACCGATGACCTTCGCACCATCGAGGTTCTCGGAAAGGGTTCTTTCCGTTAATCTCGTTCTCTTCGGTGATTTTTTTTTGGATTTGGTTTTGATTTTGGTTGTAAACTTTTCTGTTGGTTCCCCACTCAAAGCCGTTATCAATGCGCGGATGTGTTGTCGAAGTGATCCCATGGTTGTCTTTGCTGGCAGTGAGGCCTTGCGAACGTTGACACAGACACTTATGGGGTTGCGTTTCAGAGCCGGATCGGTGCTAACCAGGAATGTTACATCTGGACCTACACGACCAACTTAATGACCACGAAACATTGAAAGTACTTTGAGGCCTGCCAGGGTTTTAACGGGACTGGGGTGTTTACCGCATTAACCTGAAATCCATATCAACAGAGGTTTACTTCTTCTTACTCAAGTAACAGAATACTGCAAACGTCAGCCCTCTTGTCATTCATTCCGTAACGTTGTTTCCATACATACATATGTACATACATACGTACATACATATGTGTTTTCACAATTTCTATCAAAATCTTTTTGTCTATAGCTCCTAAATCGTTGTCATATAAAATTTGTACCTACAAGCATTTTATTTTCTATCACTCCTATATCGTCGTAATTGACTTCATACCGCTCGGCTATCCTCTCTGCCTGCCATCATACAAGCAAATGCGAACAAGAAAATATGTAACCTATCAGGTATATATGTACATATATGTATGTATGTATCATATTCCTTTAGCATACGTTGAATTGAACACCTATCGAACAACCAATCTCTAAAGTCTAAAATAGCAAATCATTCGAATTCCATTATTTTACGCCCCTCAAAAAAAAATTTCCGTACACATACGAATACTTAAGTCCTCCAAAAATTATATCCAAAATCAAACCTTAATCCGATCACACACATTCTCTGCAATTACCTTCTAATTCTTCACACAAAAAAGTCGTCGTCCAAATTAACAATAATATGCATAAGGCTAAATACATAAAATGTATTTATTTATTGTATGTTTAAAACTGACCACATGATCACGCTTCTTCCACAATGGCACTCATTCTCTAGAACACGCAGTTCTCACAAAGTAACTCAAAGCATAATTTTCAATCTTTTGCGATGAAATGTGCGGGGATGAGTTGTCCCTTGCTTTGAGCTGTCATGAGTTACCCTGGGATGATCTGTCCGTTGAGATGAGCTGTCCCGGTATAAGTGTACCTGGCCCATATATGTACATATGTATGTACACACATTCATATACATACATACATATGTATGTATGATAAAAAATTGGAGATGAAATTACAAGCAAATGGCGTAAAGAATAACTACAATCGACTTAAGTCCAAATTGAGTCAATGATATACATACATATGTATGTAGCAAGTATACTTACGATACAAATTTCTCTTACTTGATCTTTTGGCTTACAGTGCTGGACGAATGTAACACAACGTTTTAAGCTTTCTAGGACCCAAAGCAATTGGTGTAGATATTTTTGGAAACCTCCCACACACATGGGCATATCAAATAATATGACAAAATTTCGTGAATTTAAGAACTTTCCAAAACAGAGTTAAGAGGCACCATGGGGCACCATACGATCCTTTTGACTTCTGTCAAAGAACCGTTTTCTTTAGAACTTCGCTCACCTAATAAATAACTCGTTCGCATATGTGACTCATGTGAGCTTCGTAAATCATTATTCAAATGTGTTTTTCCTTAACCTAAACTTTCTATTTATCTTTCTAAACCACTTTATTACCAACTATCGCGGTGTTTATGAATGTAATTTTCTAATAATGGTAGAAACGTCAAATAAACTGTTTCTGCAAATGACGATGATGACGACGAAAACGATACTCTCGTACCATCATTATTCATATCCGCATGTAAATTGAGTGAAAGACTTTTCGCTACAAAACGAAATAATTCCAGAGAAGAAAATGATATATTGCTTCACTTCCGTCATGGCACCGCTTCCCCAACTCCTATCTGAAGGTAACAAATCTTTTTCTATTCTCTGTCTTGCACGCTTGTTACTTCCCCTACTGAGCGCTTTCCCAAGTGAAATACGATATACATATGTATGCATAAACATCTTCAAGTGCGCGCTCATAAGTTAACTCTCTGTCTGTGTGTCGGGGTATTAAGTTGCTACAACGTTCTTGGAATGATTTGAGCTAGCTGTTGCCTCTACCTTATCCAACCACAGTTGTAAGGTTTTTTGGGAGATTGCCTTTGGGAAACGCATAACATTTATTTTTATTTACAAACTGAATGCAAAACTGTCTGTCTGTCTGCTTAGATGTGTACCTACAATATATACACATATGAGCATGAAATGGTTGTGCATATACATACATACATTCCTTCGTACTCTAGGGCACGTTCAATCTTGGCGTGGGTTTAGAACGCAATAAATAAATCTCATGCACACAATAACCGCGAAAATTTTAATATAAAATTTTTCAAATTGTTCCCAACGTCCATCGGTGGATTTAGGAACAATTATGATATTTTATTTCTAATTTCTATAAATTTACAGACATACATATGTACATACATACATACATGAATATTTAGAAAAAGGTACGTTATGCAAATATTTTTGCCTTAACCCATGAAGTATCAAAGTTATGGGTAACCTTGATTGCCGTCGCAATGTATGTACGTAGTTTGAAATGCTTATCGAAAAATCATTGCGGAAGAATAAGAAACCTGAGTGAAGAACTCAGCAAATACCTATTTAGATCTGATGTTATTCAGTTTTTGTTTGCAAATGCAAGCAAGTCAACATTTCAAACGGTTGAGAAGATCATGTGCATACTGTTTATGTTTAACATTCCTTATGATTCTTGTAAATATATACATATGTCCCAATAGGTACTGGTGGAGTAGGTGGGCTAGGCTAAATGAAGGGGGTTTCTAACAGACCCACAGACCTCACCTGCTTCAATACCCTACCTTGTTTCAATATCTTTGCAAGACCACAATAACTTTCTGGAAGGGTTTCTGCTTTACTAAGACGAACTTATTTTGAAGATTTTGTAAAAATTCGTGATTTTCGGGTACATATGTATGGTAACGGCTACGCGTACTATTTAAAAAAAAACGGAAAGAATAGATTTTCTGACAATTTTTTTTTTGGTTAGTGCGTCGGACTACTGCGCGGAAGGTTCTACGTTCGAGTCCAGGAAATCACCAAAAAACGTTTTGTCACCATTGCATCCCTTGCAAAAGTCTAACTAAATATCTGAGAATAATAGCTGTCATGAGAAAACTTCTCAATTCACCTTTCGCATATCAGATTTAACGTAGCACTGCTCATTTGGGCAAAAAATATAACACGTACAATACGAATGACTGAAAGAACTTAGGCCCCATGTCCGCCATGGGCTGTTTACGCCAAATATAAACAAATAGTAAGATAGTATGTACATACATATGTATCTAAAATAAAATTTTTAAATGCTTTGAAATGTGGGGGATACCCTATTATACGGTCCATTCTAGACGATCCTAATATAACTCATTCTACTCTACTACAAAAATGAACCCATCTCGTTTATGTGCGTAAGAGCCGAAGGATCTAACAATATACATATTTAAAACAGGAATAATATAATTCCCATTATTCCAAAAGGGTGACGCGAATAATACGTGCAATTATAGAGGAATATCTTCACTAAATACCTAACTGAAGCTATTCACGACCATATTCTTTCTATGTCTTTCAATATTGGTGGAATATAAAACTGGTTTTCGAGCATTCTACTCTGCAGTAGATAATAGTCGAACTTCAGATTGAGATAGAGATACTTTATATGAATTATTTAGCACTACCGCAGGTGTAATATAAGGATGCCAGTTAAGCCCGTTATACATGTATTTAAAGCTTTTCATGGATGATCTCACAGACTATCTACCACCTGTATTACGTTTAAAAATCTTGATATCAATTTACTATTAATTTATTAATTTTTATGTACAGACCACATGTGCTTTGACACACCTAACATGTTTCAGCTTATGATCAATGGGCTAAAACAATACTGAAATCTTCGTGTCAATACGGACAAATTGAAAATAATTGTGCTCATTAACAATAAGGGAATATACACGAGAGAGGAAAACTGAAGATACGGTTTGAGTCAATAAAAGTATTCAAGAAGTACCGTTACTTAGGCGTTGCTTTTAATCCGAGGTTGTCGTATATCACATATTTGCTGAGAGTTCAAAAAGCTATAAATAGTACTGTGAATAAGAATTTTAGTAGAAAGGATATTAAAATCACCTGCTTTTAGAATTTATCAAACCAAATTGTAAGAGATTTAATGATTAGGTTATTTCTAAAATAACTGATTTAAACCTTTCAACTGCAAGAATCTCTAAACTGTCGGGACGGAACTATTTTAACTGATTTTCGTTTAGCACATGGTTATACTAGTATGTATGTATGCAGATTGATAAGTTTTGTATTTTGCAAAAAATAATTACTTAAATCAAAAGCCCGTATGGGGAATTGGGCTTAGCTTCTTGTAAGTGTTTCAGAATGAAAGGGGTCGCACCAATGAAAGGGGTCTATAGTCATTTCTAAAATATGAAAGTGGGAAGTTTTTAATGACGGTGATTACTTTCGGAGAAAGCATTCATGAAAATAAAGTCAAAGTGTATTCTGGGAGTCGAAAGTCAAACCTACTACTCTGCAATACAACTGAGCTACGGCACATTAAACTTTGTTACTTACACATTTATACATATGAATGTATGTCCAATAAATGGGGCTATATTGGACTGCCGTCCGAGTTACTATGTGGCTGTAAAGGGGAAGGTAATAAACATTAGCGAACGATTTTTCCGCGGTTAGGCGTAATGTGTTTTCTTTTAAACATAGTATTAGAAAGATCATTGGTATTAGGGCTTAGAAATGCTGATTTTCCAGTCAAATATTAGGGTTTTGTGTTTAACGCAATGTTGCAAAAATTAACTTGTGAGCAGTTCAAAAATGAGTTAATGATTTCTGATAACGTCCCGACTTAAGGGAACATTCGATGTAAACGTGAGCTTTGCAAATTAATTTAGATCTTCAATCAAACTGCTGAACTCTACATATGTACATATGTAAGCCTTGCTTTAGGAGGTACCAGATTTCCTTCCTCAACATTATAAATTTAATTTTACATTTAAAGAGCCCATGTGGGATTGACCTTTTAAGATTAGCTTCGATGCAATCACTATTGTTAGTGCATTTGGCCCTTTTATTTCCAAAACTTCAATGTATAAAGGTAAATCTTTGATGGTGCATATAATTGTATTCTAACTCATATGTTCTATTTGTTTAGGTAATTTTGCACTTTGTTGATTACCTTTCATACAGATACATACATAGGTATATTCGTATCAAAATTAGCTAAACGGCTCCCGGAAATCACGCCAGAGGAAATAATGCAAGAATTTTTTTTGGAAAAAACGCCTGAAATGCCTTTAGTCAAATTTGGGAAAAACAGTACAAAATTGTTCGGAAAATTCGCCAGAAACGTTGGAAATTAGGCCAGACAAGTGTGAAAAAGGAGACAGAAAGTAAAATGGAAATTAGTCCAGAAAATTAATTGTGGCCTAATTTCCAAATTATTTTTGGGAAACTTTGGACTTTCCGTGCATCTCGGAATCGGTGTAGCGAAATAAGTTTACATGGGAAATAACTTCACCTCAAGTGGAAAATAAATGCACTTTTATTATCACTCAAAGTGGGAAATTATTTCACTTTTTTGTGGGAATTTGGTTCACTTTTAATGTAAATTTCAATTCCATCAGGACATAAATCCACATTTTGTTTGGTCTAAAATGGAAAGTAAGTCCACAATTTTTCAGAATGTAAAATTTCAAATGAAAAGAAACCTATCTATGTACAAATAAACATTGCATTTCTGTTTTAGGGGCACTATACGCGTTCTAGTATTCGAGTGCTTCTTATCCAGCTCTGCGAGAATGCTGACGCATGTATGTATATTCTGACTTGTTTCAAGCGGAATATCAGTACTCATACATCCTATCAGTATCGAATCACTCCTAGAATTGCTACCGCTGATTGGGTCATAATGTATTTTTGCATGTTCGTTAATATTCAGGCTGTGTAATTCTTCGCAATAAGCAGTAATTAAAAAACGTGTGTGAGATGTAGTTTCTGGACTCGTTAATTTTAATTAATTTTTAATTGTAGCATAACAGGTTCAAAATGTTTGTTGGCGTTAGTCCATTTCAGTAGCAATATCGATTTTAAGTTAAGTTTCTGTATTAACAGTTTAAGTCTTCTCTCTTTACTGAATTTCATCAAATTAAAAGCCAATCAAATTATACACATCCAATCGATATATCGTCTGCAATTCCGACCATTAAGGTGGAGTAGGTAAATACCATCAGCACTCAAACACTAATCCATTTTATTCTCATCCGCATTATCGCCTTAACACATGTTTCATCCATTTTTCAGATACATACATTCTTTCATACTATCAAGGGGAGATGTTCCATCAAAGTCAATCTGGTCATCGCAATCAATAACACATCAGCAACAAATTGCTCTGTCCATCCGGTCCTGAGTACAACAAACTACCCATCATAGTTCCAGTGGGATTACCGATACCATCAATATCAACAACATTACTTGGATTAGGAAGACGGGGGGTATGGTTAACCTGCAAGCTGCAGCATATTGCGCCAAAGTCTTTTTATCTAGAAATCATTTCAACTGTTCGTCAATTTAAACCAATTGTTCTCTCGTAAAATTATTAAAGCGCCCTCTTACTTACCAGCTTTTTGAAGAGATCGAAGCTTATATGATGTAATCGCATACATCGAGGGAGGAATTACAAAAACATAACAAATAACGAAGAAGCAAGGAAAACGGAACAATATACTTATGTGAAAATTGATTTACATAAAAAAATCGTAGCACGGAAATTGTAACGCAATACTTACATAAATGTACGCCGAGAAGAAGAATGAGGTCGGTATCAATACCAACTATGAACCATATTCCCTGCCAGCCAGTGCACGATAGTTTCTGTTGTATGACGAAATTGATTTTCTAGCGGAAGAGGGAATTCAGCGCACCGGAAATCAGGACGATATTGATGTTATTCACTTGTTTCCCTCACGCATGAAACAGAATGTGTAGACCTTATATTTTATGTACTTGCAGTAACAAAATTAATAAGTAGAAATAAAAACATACAGAGAAATTGAAATACGTTTGTAATGGATTTTCTAATACCCCAAGTTCGAACGAAAACAAAACATAACATAAACAAAAATGTATGGCTGTATGTAAAAAGGAACTATCTGAATGTTGTACAGATATCTACCGAGTTAATACAATTGACTAACAAACTGGATCTTCACTGTATATTTTGTTAAAAATTTTACTCCGCTTCCATTGAAAAACAGGAATTATTGAAAAATTAATAATTAGAAATAGTTATATGCAATATGCATCTTCCGATCGACGGAGCGCCATAAGAATGATTGACTAGCTGAGTGAGCTTTGGCGTGGTTGAGGGAAACCTTTGTCTGCACGCCGTTCAGTTTAATATCGTAGTAAAAAAAAGAATAAGTTATCTTACCTTTTTTAATATTCGTTTAAAATTCAATTGATGAAGCCTCTCTTACCGGATTTTCCAGTGGTTACAAGTGGCAACTCCCACTCTGGAACAGCTACAAAAATGGGTAGACGGTTGGTGGCTAAAGCAAAAATACTGATAGCATTATTGTTTTCTTGTTCTGGGACAAACTGTTCTTGTCTTTGTGCTGTTCTTCAACAATAGTAGCATATGTAGCATATCCATACATATGTATATTGCAGCAAGCTCTGTGGACTCTTGATTTACAACGCCATGCTTAGGTAAATGTAGACCTATTGTGATAACGATAGGGGAGATGTATCTGTCCATTGCTCATTGTTTTCAGCCTAATGTATTCGGCTAGTGCATGTTTGCGTTATCCTGCTCTGCATTTTTGGTATTGTCTCTCTACGGTTCTAAGAATCTTCATTATGCGCATTGTACACCTAGAGACTTCGTCCCAGGCCTCCTGGCTTTTTAGCATTTCACCAAAAATGTTTTCTGGAATCAGTGGGTAGCCTAGTTCCAGCCTTAGTGTATTCCTTTCATCGCGGAAAAAACACGTGTTCGGCGTTTTCTATGCAGTCAATGCAACACGTGCAGGGGCTGTCGTCATACTTGTACTTAAATAGGTACGAGCGAAAGTATCCGTGGCCCGTTAGGACCTGGGTTAACTGAAAATCAAGTTCTCCGTGTGGCGGCTATCTAGCCATGGCTGGATTTGTTGGATGAATCGATTAGTTCACTTGCCTTTCTCAAAAGCGTTCCAGTGTTCTTTCTACTCTCTTAGGCTTTCTGTTTTATGCAGCTGGTTTCCGTTGACCTCATTTCTTTGTCTTCTTGCGCAGTGCTGACGTTGCTGTTCTACCGCCAATATATTATGGGAGCATTTACGCTACTACGCAGCTAGCTCTTAATGCACAAATTCGGTACACGGGTGTGATATTTACTTTATATGTTTTATTCGCCATGACCCCGGCCTAGATGGGTGCGTGGCGTATAGGATTATTGAAGTGACCAATTTGGCCAACAATAACCTGCGGCTATGTCGTGAGCCTCCTATGTTGGGCATGATACGTGAAAGTGCAGCACTTGCTACTTCGCTTTTTCGGCTTACATACTGAAGATGCTCTTTGAATGAGAGCCTTATATCTACAATGATGCCAAGGTTTTATATACAGTTTCGATGTGACTTCTTGGCCGTCGACTGTAAGGGTGACATTTTCTACCTTTTGTTTAAGCTCCGCTTGTGTTAGGCCAACTAATGTTAGCCATTTTCGTATTGTTCTTATTGTCGCATTGCTTATCTGTTCCACCTCCTACAATTTAGCAGCGACAATATTGGCGATGTCGTCAGCAAATCACACTATTTTTGCTTCATCAGGGATAAGAAGCCATACTATACCGTCCAGCATAACGTTCCAGTGCACCAAAGACTGAGCCCTATGGTACTCCACCAGTGATCTTGTGAAGATCTGCGGCTCGGCTGAAGTAGTCTACAACAACATCTATGAGGTATCATGGTACTCAAATCGCTCTCAGCGCTTGCAAGATGTGACTCCAGTTTGCCTTATTAAAGGTGTTTTTTATGTCGGGACTTACGACCAGTAGTACTATTTGGAGCCCCCTCTCCATCTTCTTCCATATATAGCCTCTGGTGCCGTTTCAACAACAACGTTTATTGTGTCTGTTGTTTAAATAGTGCAAGAGACCACATCCTCGACTGAACCTGGGCGTTCGTAGTGAATAGAACCCCCCCACGCCTTAAATTGATTAAAGCCCATTTATATCTTGAGTACTAATTTATGTATGGACACAGATACATATGAATGTGTGCATGAACTGTGTCTTCTATGCAAATAGTCTTCTTTAGACAAGCTTTTATCACAATGTGGACGCCGTCGCTCAAGTGGCGCTGATCGGGAGGTTCGCACAACACGAATGGTCGCGAGAAGCTTAGCCCTGGACTACATACGTCTATTGCGCCAAGTATTTGTATTTTTTTTTTTTTTGGTTGGTTATTCCTTTAAATATGGGTTGTGCAAATACAAAGGAACACAAAAAATATTCAGACATTCCAAATTAAAGTACTCCTGTCAAATATTCTCCTAAAGGGCTGCGATTTTCTGAGACTTGTTTGCCCCAAAGAAAGAAGTCTGTGATGGTTAAATCGGGCGATCCTGCTGGCCATGCCAAATCGCCAAAACGGGAGATTACGCGACCAGGAAACGCTTCCTTCACAATATCCATTATGGCTCGTCCTGTGTGTGTGCGGTCTTGTTGGAACCACATGTTCACCAAGCCCCGCTCATCCAATTTGGCAGTAAGAAGTCGTTTATCATGGCCCTGTAGCATTCGCTAGTAACAGTGACCGTGTGGCCGATAGCGTCCTCAAAAAAATACGGCCCAATCACTCCTCCCGTGAACGCCGCACCACACAGTGGCTTTGAGTGGATGTAATGGCTCTTCGTGCATCACACGCGGTTTTTTGGTGCCCCAGAAACGAAGATTTTGCTTATTGATGTAACGGCTTAAGTCGAAATGCGCCTCTTCGCTCATGATGATTTTCGACACAAAATCGTCCTCTTCGTTTTTGAGATTGACAGGATTGAGTATATCGCTCCATTGCTTGTCTGTTTCTATACTACAGCTGTCTAGTTCACAAATTTCAAATATGATTGACTTACGACGCCATTTGCATAAATTATAAAATCTTCCGATAGTATGATTAATTTTGCGCCACCTTGTACATATTTGTATTACAGTTAATAATTTATTTTCCTTATTTCCGTTTCAGTACTTGAACACATTGATGAAAACTTTGCTAAAAAAATCCAATAATCCCAATCTTCTATACAAGGTATGATTCTAATGATTCTGCTTTTATACACACTTTTATAGCAGGTCCTGGATATTCTCTAAAAGAATAGAAAATATCTCAAACAGTATTTCAGTGCTCCTAGGAACCCTTTTCTCTTCAGCATTTAATTTCAAAGCGTTTTAATGTAATGTCCTTTGTATTTATTCATTCACTTTTCCTTTGTCTTGTTGTGCACTCATGCGAATATTAACTTCTTCAGTTTCTATAAGTATATTCAGTACGTCTATTTTATATTCGCATCATTAACTGCAGGACTATTAGTCTTTGCAAGGCGGTTTTTATTGCTTTTCCAAGCAGGCCATAAAGAACCCTGATAAAAACAAAATTTAATAAAATTTCGATGCTTAGGCTTTAAGTTTAATTTTAACATACACACATACTTGATTGTGGGAAAAATTGTTGTTGTTAATGAAAATGAATAATGAAAAAGTATTTAGCAATGTGACCTTGTCGTCTATGGGCACCGTGGGTAAAGTGATTAGTGCGTTAGATTACCGAGCAAAAGGTTCGGCGTTCAAATCCCAGAAAACACCTAAGTTTTTTTCACGGTCCCACCTCTTGCGAATGTCTGATAAACGTCCGAGAGTAATAACTGTTACGAGAAAGCTTCTCCATTTGCCTTTCGGATATGGCTCTAAACTGTAGGTCCAATGCGTGTGAAAAATATAACACGCACAACACGAATGGTCGCGAAAAGCTAGGCCCTGGACCACATTTGGCCAAGTATTTTATTTAGCCTTGTCGTCTATTGCGTCCAGTTTGTGGAATATCAGTAATCTTGGAAAGGTGTGTGTCTTTGTAAGTTGAGTTCTCCTTTTAGATTCTCCTATGTTTTTCTTTACGGGTATGATCTCCTATCTTGCAGAATGGTTCAGGTCTTGTAAAGAGTTCTGCTACCACTTGTTTTGCTAGTAAATATGTGACTTCGTTGCCCTTAACATCGATATGGCTGGGTACCTAGCAGAGAGTAACTGCTATTGCCTAGTTCATTAAGTTTTTGTACTATTAACACATATGGACTTAACTACATGAGCCTCAGTTGTTTTAATTTCTGCCCGACTTTCTGATATAATTGTATTGCATTTCTCGTGGAAACTGTTTTAGATAAACTTGTTTATGACTCATATTTGTGTACTTGGCATGGATCCGCTTAGCTTTGTTTATGATCTAAACCCATAAATTTTGGAACCCTCTCTGTACCAGTTGATTGTGTGACTTACTAGTCCATAGCTTAGCTTCGTACTAAAGTTATTTATAAAGTTGAATTTCCTGATATTACCGTCTCTACTTTCTACCATCATTAGATTGCAGTTTCATCAACCAAGAGGTGCGAATAATGACTCAGACAGTTTTCTTTGCTCATACTATTGCAAGATGATCATTGCTCTCACATTGACATTGATGTCATTGGTTCACGATACAAATTCATCATCGTGATTGACCTTTGATCTTGATAATTTCAGTGTCGTCGATTCTCCATTGCATTTTGCACTTAGCAGCTATTATATCCACGTTGATACTGTAACATTGATTCTCTTTCTATTCATGGCTCGTTTGACTGCTTTGTGGGAGGTGTTGTTAAGTGCCCATTCTGCAAAGGAATATAATTGGCCATTCTATTCCACCTCGCGATTGTCCAATTTTCTTTTTGGGGAATATGTTCCACAAGCTCCAGATATTATTGCTAGAGGACTGAGCTACTGTTCTCTTTTTTCCTCATACTCAAGGTATTGTTTTGTGAGTTTTTTCAAAGTTCCCTATATAACACAAAACAAAAATTTGCTCAGAACTGAGCTCAGTGCAGATTTCCATTCCAAATACGGAGAAGCTACCAAGTTTTTCCCACCATTCCTTTGAAATAAATCGCAACCTAACAGATAAACGACATTTTATTGGTACACTATATTTTTTATTATGTTCCGACCAAGACCAAGTTTTTTAAAGAAAAAAAAAAATTCAAACTTATACAGCATTTTTTCGCCCATTTAATCATTCCCAATAAAAAAATTTCCATGTCAACCTTGCTGCAGAGAAAAAGTTTTGATTTTGTCACTTCAGTGAATATAATGTGTACGCTAGAAACGTTGAACGCAATGCTACAAGTAAGGACTTTTCCCATACTATGCAGCAAAGTCAACTTAAACTTTTTATAATTTCAAATTTGTACTCTTTTTACAAGCACTCTGAGTGGAGCAGCAAGTTCCTTTTCTCAATAAAAAAAAATATGCAAAGGCAGACTTCATTAATTCATTTCCTTTTAACGATGTCTCTTTGGTGAAATAAAAGAAGTTTCTTTTACCCTTTTTTGCAAAATGAACTATATTTCAAATAGTTTGTGGAATTCATTAATTGGTTACTTTTGTTCATAAAATAAAGGGAGCAACTGGGTCGTCGTACTGAATTGTTCATAATGCATGTCGTTTTAAAAAAATTTTCTCATCTCATATTTGGGTGAAGTCAATGAGAAGACAAATACGAAGATATCGCAAAGACCTTTTCTAATCACAAAGTATTAATCCCCAATCCTTATACATAGATAAATGTTTGTTGAAAGTTTAATAGATGTTCATGCACCGTGGCTCAAGTGTATAGTGCGCTGGATCACTGAGCGGGAAGTTCGACGATCATTCCCTGTTTAAATTTATTAACTAAAGTTACACTAAGAAGGGCAAATCTGGATTCTCATTGTTATTAGATACTGATCGCAATTTTTTTTTGTCAATAAAGTCCGCAAAAAACAGCAGGGTGCTCCAAAGTTTGTTCTTTTAAGGAAGAAATAAAGACACTTGATCACATCTTTTTTTGTGATTGAGAACTTACCTATTGCTTGAACTGGTATTTGCGCTTCGCCAGTCTCTACTTGTTCCTTTATAGAAGTACTGCTTTTGTAAAAACTCGAACTTTTGATCAATCTTGGCATACTGTAATAGAGAAACTGAGTAAATTGATTTACGCAATTCTTTCTGCTTATTTTAATACTGCCTCCTGGCTGGAGCTCCGATACTGACCGACTATATCAAGAATCTCAGGAGAGTGGTGACTCTAATATTGCGTAGGAACTCTTTGAACAATGCACGGAAGGAAAAAAAGAAAATCAAAACTAATTTAATAAAGAAAAAAAACAAGGAGTATTTTTTTAAAGCACTCAAGACTATTCACAAAAGAAACAGAAATAAAATTGTAGAAAAAAACTAAACTTAAATAAATATTCTAAGTCAACTAAAAATACTACGAAATTCACATTACAAAAGTAAGTATACAGTAATTAAAAATATTCACTATCTCTGAAGTTTCATGAATTTTAGTATTTTGTGGAATATCCTTTTGCTTTCAAAACATCTTCTGCGTTTGTTTTTTTTTTTTTTTTTTTTTATAATTTACCCGCACTCAAGGGGTTGTGAATACCCTTTTAATGTTTATACACAGTGTGCGGGCGTTTGAAATGAAGATAGAGAGAGAGAGAAAGAGATTGGTGTAGTGGTTTGAAACTCAGGTGTATTAGGTTTCACACATTAGCTCCAGGGGTGGTGTCCAGATAACTGGGGAGATTTTTTGCTGTCATTATTTGTTTTGCCTTCGCTTCTGATTTACAGTATTTTTTTCCCGATAAACCTGGTGTCATAAGCATATCAATTATCAACAGAGCGATCAATTTCTCAAGCCATATGACAAACCTACTGCCAGTGTTATGCCTTCGCAGTAGTGTTGTCACAGACTTTCGCAATTAATCGGACTGCCTCTTATCATATAATGCTTGCTGACACCAGGGATTGAACTGTGAACCATCCGCTCGACAAACGATGACGCTACCACTACACCATTGCCACCCTTAAACCAAATGTTGTGGTTGATATAAGCTGTCAATTACCATCGTTTTAGAGTTTAAACAAAGATTTTTTCAATGTCGGATGTACATCTCGCAACTGCATCCTCTTAGTTCTGTGGGGTCACCATGCAAGACGAAATAGAATTATTTATTCTAACGTAAAAAATAGCAATACTTCATTGTAGGAGAATTTCGTTAATTTGGGTTAAACTTGATAAAGACTTTTTTTCATAGATAAAGCTTATGTACGAACTGAAATGGCTGCTGTGTTTGCAACTATGCAAATGCAAATTATGCACGACTTCGTGATTTTTATGGCGTTAACAAAAGTGACCAAGAAAATTCAAATTTATACAATAGTTCTCAGTCGGAGCAACTGCCGCTCTATTCGTTCACCACGTGAAAAATTTGCGTAAAGATATTGGTCTACGTCCAGAATAAGATTAAAGTACAAGAACTGAAGCCCTAAGACACATCATTTGCGACATTCTTTCGCTAATTGTGGTCGACGACAGTTACTTATAAGCTGCCTCGTTGTCTTGTTACAGAATTGTTACTAAGGAACCTGTTAATATACCAACCATCCAAACCCATTGGTGTGCTGCGAGATATGTTTTTACATCTGGTGCTGAAAGAATTGTCAGTCGATCGCAAGAGATAGGGCGTGGCTTTCCGATAATACCTGGAGACGGATTGACGAACGAAAACAGCTGAAAACTCGCATTGCAGCCACTCCAGCAGCAGGGAGAAGCGAGCTAGAGTCCCTATTGCGACGTGACAGGCGCAATTACATCAACGCGCTGGCTACAAAATATTCAGCAGCATTTTGCTACGGTTTCGCATCGTGTATTCGCTAGCGATGTGTTCCCAAATCAGACCAAGGTGTCCGAAGTCAGACATTCTCGAATACGCACCACGACTCCAAGTAAGGATGAGATCACTGCCGCGATCAAAGCACTTAAAAGCAACAAGGCGGTAGGACTTAACGGTATTCCCACAGGGATCTTACGAGCAGCGGCAACAACATCGGCTGAGCTTCTGCTTCCACTTAGAGGGAGAGCTTGGGAAGCTGAGAGCTTTCCTGACGAGTGGAAAAATGGAATGATCGTCAAGCTTCCTAAGAAAGAAAATTTAGTGGAGTGCGGAAACTGGAGGGGTATCTGCGTGCTGCTGCTGTAGCTAAGATAATAGCTTAAATAATCCTGGACGAATTAAACAACATCTCGCAGACACACTCGATGCCGAACAAGCAGGTTTCCGCTGTTGATCCTCCTGCGTCGACCACATCAACACCCTGCGGATTATAATCGAACAGTGCGTTGAATATCGACCGCCACTTCACCTGCTGTTTATCGATTTTGAGAACGCGTTCGATAGTGTTAACAGGGAGTTTATTTGGCGTGCCTTACGCAGGAGAGGTATTCCCGATAAATTAATTGCTATTGTCAAAGCTACATATCAAGGATCCAAATGTCGATGTATGCTTACCCTCTCACAGAATTATGGACCTCAAAGCTGCATATCAAGGATCCAAATGTCGATGTATGCTTACCCTCTCACAGAATTATGGACCTCCACCAAATGACAGCAGATGTGGAGAGGGAGGCAGGCTTCGTCGTGCTGAAAATTAATACGGCAAAAACTAAAATTATCAGCTTTGCATTTTTGGAAAACCGGTTGAAAGAGTAGAGGATTTCCAATATCTTGGGAGTATTGTCTCGACTGATGGTGGAACCGAAATGGATATAGCCAAAGCAAAGTTCGCGTTCGGGATGTTATCCAAAATATGGCGAAGCAATGCAATCAGTTTGAACACCAAGCTAAGACTGTTTCGCTCCAATGTTGAATCCGTGCTGTTGTATGGAATGGATACAGCACATGAAGAGTGACCACTGCTATCACTAGAAAGCTGCTAACGTTCGCTAATTGATGCCTGCCCAATATCTTAGGGATTTTCTGGCCCGGTCGTATCTCTAATGAACACCTTTACAAAAGAACGGGTCAGGAACTAATAGGCACAACCATCTAACGACGGAAGTGGCAGTAGATTGGTCACACGTCCCGAAAATGTGGCAGTTCCATAGCGAACCATGCTATGCAATGAAACCCTTTATCTCAGGATGGCAGAAGACCTGGCGAGCCGAGGAGAACATAACACATACCAGTCGAGAATGAGGCACGGCAGCTGGAGAAAAGTTGGGGAGAACTGAGATACATTGCTATAAACCGTACACGATGGCGCGTAGTCGTAGCAGAGGCCCTAGGACCCAGAAGGGGATACAGGACATAATCATAACGATGTTGCAATATTACAGAAGCAAAAGCATTTGAATGTTTTATATCAAATGTTGTCATGAAGACCTATGTAACTAACTCAGAACTATCAGTTGTCAAAAATATTTACTTTGGGTATAACAATTCAAAGTTCATAGCCATTTCCAATGAGAATAATCTGTATGAAAATTAGCACAATTTGTTTTTCTTTATGGGCAAATGGAGAGTATAACTAAAGTAGCTGTGGCTAATATTATGAAGATGCATATACATATGTATCTCCTCACAAAAGTATTTTACTGAGTCTTCTAAAATGTTTAACAGAGTAACACATAGGTAAACACCTTTCTTCTTAATAGCTACGCTAGGGGGTACCTTTTTTCGAGCTTCATTAGCCCTTACTTTACTTTGAAGCGGCAGTTGGCAACAGTTATTCTTATACTGATGACAAAGTCCTCGACCACCTCAAAATTAAAACTATTTATCGCGACCTTCTGACCTAGATCCCGGTGACATGTGTACTGTTTACAGCATATGTATAAATATTTTATCCTTGCGTCATTTACCGCCAAACACATTTTGGCCACTATTTCATATCATTTGACAGGTCTCTGTTTTCTTTTCTTAATGTCCGTATCATCTCAGTCTTTTAAAAGCTCGTACCACTAGTGTTGGTGGTTGTGTTTTGTACAGTATTTTCAAACACGTTGTTGAGAAGCCAGAAGTCTGTACATCGCCTGACCCAAAATCTATTGTTATCCTACTTACATACATGCATGAGTTTTGTTTTTGTTTGTACAGCTACAGAGACCATGCCTATACTAAGCTGGGGTATGGTGAAATAGTTGAAGCACTTGAGCTGAACATAATTTCACTTCAAACGCATGCATAGATTAGAAAATAAGGGCGTGGCCTATATGAATGGATTGCTAAAGAGGATTATTTACCTTATTAAAGAAGGTACAATGATTGCTGTAACATCAGATGCCTATTCAATGATCGAAAGTTTAGTTTCATCTAAATTGACCACGTATGTATTAATATCTGAAATTATTCGTATTAAATATAAATATGTAAAATTTTCAAGAAAGCAACTCATGTTATTAAAAATTTGTTCTTCTTTTGTTATTTTGTTATTTTATCACTTGTAAAGTGAAAAAGTTTGATTTAGACGATGAAATAAGAACAATTGAACTAGTACAACACATGTATCTAATAGTTTACTATTTATTAAATCTTGTAAACAATTTTTCAAAATAAAGTCTCATCCTTAGGCAATCACTCCAACACAGTCTTGTACTCACTCATAAAGTGATAAAAGCTTTACGAAATGAATTGCCACAATAATGAATTCTTTATTGAAACTCGGGAACCGGCCGTCCACCACTTATTTCTGCACAATACAATAATAATACTTCCAAATTGCAGGCACTTTGTATCTTCTTTTGATGACCACTATCGTGCGGATACAAACGCACATACACAATATTGCCAAGCAAAAAGAAAAATATTGCATTACATTGGGGATAATGATGGGGTATTTATTACGATTTGGCAAGGACGACAGAACCTGCAGCATAAAATGTGAATGTATGTATGTACAAAAAAAAGTTGCTCATCCCAGAAAGTTTCATACAATTGTCTTTGATATATGTACCTATGTATGTTCATGAAGTGAAACTTTTAACAGATAGAGCAAAAAGGAAACAGCACATAGCTGTTTCATGATAATCGGGGTAATGATTAAGTAGGCAAATAAAGACCGCACATACATAAGTTATCAAAGGCTTTTTGAGAACTTACAAGTGATGAGCTTGCAATTAGAATAGAGCACGTGATAGGGTAGCGTTGTGGTAGTCCGCTTTGAATTCATTTTTTCCCTTGCGGTAATTGTCATAATTTCTCATAAAGGAAAAACCCTTGTAGGGATTTTATATACCTAATTGGATACGCTTTTCAGGCAATGGAGGAACGCACCTTTTTAATTCTAATTAAATCTTTTTTTTTGGTCTGCCTTTATAATCAAGATTTTCGCTTTGGCTTTTACCACAAATAACTTGGGTCAGTTAAGAGATGGGAACAGAAGGACAAAGGGACGAAAGCAAGCTTATTGCGTGACATTGAAAAGGATCTGGCATAATGTGCCGGACAAGGAGAACTTTTTTTTTGTTTGAGGCATATTTATGTCCTCTTGCAGATGGCGGTCATACTGTTAATTGTCTTTCTTTTGTGTTTTAATTATTTTTTTTTGTGTTGGAGTATGAAACAAAAAATTCGAATGCCAACGAAAGGTTCTCTAAGACTTGTCACGTGCATAAGTTTTGATTTGGTAGAGGATATGTGTTCTTCAAACAGGAGAAGAAAGAAGGGCTGGCATTTGAGCAAATAATCTCTGTGTATAAAAATCAATTGCTGTGCGTTAGTTTCGCAAAAACTCGAGGACAGCTTGACCGATTTGGATGATTCTTTTTTTGTTTTGTTCGTCTCAATACTGGGGAAGTTTTGGAAAGAGAAAATTCGGAAAACCTAAAAGGTGTCGCGCCATGCATTACATATATTTCTGATTCGATTATTCACACAGTGCGGTTGTGCTCAAACACTTCAGCGAAAATTTGTGAAATGTAATAGATTTAAAATTGTTTTTTTGTAAAAAAAATGTAGTGGAAAGCGAATTTAATTACATTTCGCGAACAATCATTTTAACCAACTATTCTATTAAGGTAAATTGAATTTGCAGGCTTAGACATAACCACAAATTCAATCAAAGGTTTTTTTAGCGAGACTCGATTAGTTTTGATACACGAGGATTTCAATATTGTAAAGTACGCAGTAAAGAATAACAAGGTCAATTCGACAGATTTGGGTCGTCTACAAGTCATTTTGAAAACAATTCCGTTTCATTTTACAGTGTCCATTACAATGCCAAAGAGAGGAAGAGCTAACATAGGTCATCGCAGTCAGTCAAATGCGCGGCGATCAACTTCACGTGCGAACCGCACTGATGACCTGCGCGTAGTCGTATTGGCATGTCCCAATTACGTTCGAGAGCGATAGTGTTAGTTCAGAAGATTCTGTAACTCATGTCTTTTCTATTATTCTTGCAAAACTTGAAGAGCGATGCAAAACAAACAAACTTATTTTCGACAGACTAGTTACACTTGAGAATAATATTCGTAGTACGCGCACTTTAACCAGGATATGAAAGCAATACTTAAGATTCTTACTTGGAATGCGTACAAGCTCATACAAAGACTCGATGAGTTAGAAATATTTATGTGTGAAAAAGATATTGCTGTATGCTTGGTTTGTGGAACTCATCTGACAAACCAATCAAATGTTAAGTTAGTGGGTTATAGCGCCTACAATGCTTTTGACCCATCGGAAAGGTACAAAGATGGATCATATTTGGTCATAAAAGAATGTATCGAACACTCGACTGAACTAATGATCGAATTAGAAACTGACCGACTGATAGAATATCTGGCAACAGTATAAAAGTTGAAGAAAGCTTTGGTCTCTCCTCTGATCATGCTGCAATCATTATGACGATAAGCGAAGCTCTAATTAAAAAAGTAGAATCAGCTAGATTAACCAACGTGAAAACTAATTAGGACGGCTTCAAAAAATATATTGAAGCAAATATTGAGCTGAGCGTATCACTTAAAACACCCTCTGAACTTAAATTCGAAGTTGATCACTTCGTTGAAATCCGTGAAAAAATACTCCTAAATAAAAGACAACGCCGGGCAGTTACGTCCAAACATATCCAATGGATATAAAAGAGATGATCAAGGAGAAGATAAAAGCGTGTAAAAATTGGCAACAAACTCGGGCTCCGCAACATGAAGCACACCTAAACTGTTTGTGCCACTCGCTAAAAAAGACCATCAAAGATTTTAAAAATCGTGGAATACAAAGTTACCTTGAAAGTTTAACTGCAGAAAAAGATTCTAATTATTCGCTTTGGAAGGCTATAAAGGGTATTAAAAAACCTTAAATTCAAGATGTCTCAATTAAAAAAATCACGATGAATGGGCTAGAGATGACAAAGAGAAAGCACAAGTTTTTGCCAACCATCTGAAAGAAACTTTTAAACCATTTGATGGACAAGTACTCATCCGAAATATAAACACGTCGGATATAGTCAATAAATTCATAAGACACGCAACGCTAAACGAACGTAAGCAAGAAATAAATAAATTGAAGCCTAAGAAAGCTCCTGGATATGACTTTATCACAGGCGACGTTCTGAATGAACTACCCAGAAAAGCATTAATTAATTTTCCTTTCATTATAAATGCCGCGTTCAGACTAGAATATGTTCCCAGCCAACGGAAAGTCGCGGAAGTTATAATGGTTCTTAGACCTGAAAAACCGCCGAACCTCCCAAGGGTGACAAATGATCCTCTCGGATCAGATTCTAGTGTTCGATCAATCAATCACCCTACCTAGCCAAAGCCAAATTAATCTTTATTATTAATACTACATAGTATTAACAGCACAAGAGGTTTTATTGAATCAGTCACCTCTATTACTCTTACGCACCCACACTATCTTTACGGTCCACCTAGGTATTAAGGGTTCAATTGTATCAGTCACTCCACCTAGCTAACAGCAACTGCATAATAGTACCAAGAGTTCGATCTAATCAGTCACTCTAATACTCCTATGCACCTCACTACCTACAGGGCAACCTCAGGGTTTAACTGAATTAGTTACCCTACCTAGCCAATTACCAATTGCATAACAGTACAAAGGGTTCGATTGAATCAGTCACGCCCAATGCTCGTGTGCACCCCCTACCTTTCCGGTCCATCTTAATAGTCAGGGTTGATTGAGTTAGTCAATCTCAGATACAACCCCTCCTGAGATAAGTAAAGGTTTTCTGCGTACCCGGTGATTCTTCCAATGGACAATGGACCTACTCTTGGTCTAAGTCTGTCGTTACTATCGCCACGACAGCCACCTCACCTAACCTATTTAAGCGCATGTGGCACTGTGACTCATTGGTGAGTGCGTTAGGAAACTGAACGGAAGGTTCGATATTCAAACTCCAGAGAACACCAAAAAGTTTCTTTCACCGTCTTTAATCTCTGACAAAGGTTCGAGAGTAATAACTGTCATTAAGTAAGTTTATCAATTAGCCTTTCGGATATGGATTCAAATTGTATGACCCTTGCATTGGAGCGAAAATATATAAACACAAATGGTCGAGAGAAGCCATGGACCTCATACGGGCTTCTGCGCCAAATATCTAGTTTCAGTTCTTTTATGTACATACATATATGTGTAAAATTTTAATGACAAATAACACTTGCCATTGATAATAGGCTGGTTTAATTGCGATTTAATTATCACACCAATCTCTCTTAGTACATACATATATGTACATATGTAGCTCGATCTGATCATACTTCTGGGTGTTATAAAATAAAATTTTGTTGACGAGTCTGTACATACTCAACTAACAAGAAGAATTTTTATTTAATTCGTAAACATTGCGTTCTACGAATTTCTTGAGTGAAATGAATCAAATTTCAAATAGCGTTAACTTTTTCAAAGTTACCGTGGGCTTTATGACTTCGAATTCCAAAGCTGTAAAACTTAACTTTTATTTTTAATCTCTTTCAGTTTTCTTTTTCGGAATCCTGTTCACTTGTTTTGATCGGAGATTACATCTTCATCCCAGTCCTCTTCAAGCTGCACGTTTCTGTCATACAAAAAACAAAAATCCCACGAGTTTTCAACACTGAACAAATATTCAAATCGTTGGCTTCCTAAAGTGAGTAACTTTTTCTTGTTAGTGTATCACTACGTGTTTGAGAACGAGAACCGGCATCTGCTCCTTATAAGTCATCATATACATATATATATGGATTTTAATCGTTTATCAAAGTTTTCCACTAAAGTTTTCCCAAACTCCCAAAAAAGAAAAGAAAAACCACATCAGCCACATAAATCAATAAGAATAAAAAAAAAATTCTTCTCCTCCCTTAACGGCACTATATTGACGGGTTAGGTAGCTCCCTCTCATGATGGCTGGTAGTACACTGTGCTTTAGCAAAGCGGATTTTCTGTGCTTTAAATTTTCTGTTCGGTAACTTTCTTTCGTGGTCGCCCTGATTTTGTTTACAAAAAAAGTATCGGAAAAGTTAAGAACTCAGTACCTAATTCCAGAGATGAATTTATAGTGTGCATCATTACGTGCTTATTGGACACTTTAATCTCTAAAACAGCAGCAACAGAGCCAACAAGCAGGACCACCGCCATCGGGATAGCTTTCATAATTCAATTACGTTCGGGTTTATTTTTATTTTTTTTGTTCTCTCGCGCTTAAGTTTTATTTACCAAGAACATGCAGTTGAACAAAAGAGGGAACACCAGAATGGGAGGAGAGGGCCGAGAATGAGAAAAAAAAAGAACAAAGAGAAATAAAGTATGCAATACCGAAGATGTGCGCTTAGAGCATATTACGAGCACAAAGTATGAAATAATGATTTCAAGTTGAATCCGTGGAAGATTTGTGGTAGAGCTGGTCACTCGTGTGCATGCTGCCTCTTGATCACTTTTTTCCGTAGCTAACTCTACTTTCACGATTACACTGAATAAAAAAAATAGACGTAAAAAAATGTGATAAGAGCTTCCTTGCTGGTTCTCCATCTCCATTGATCATCGGTGCGGAGAAACAAGCAGCACTCCTTATGGCCACCACCCGGTGCGGAAGTGCTTTTGGTTGATTTATTAAAGTATCTTCGCGGTTCGACTTAATCCGCTTTCTTGGATGTGCCAGTTTATGCCTGATGCCTGCTGTTCATTCCTCTCTTTTACTCACTAATGCTATGAATCTGTGGGTGCTGAGAAGATGCTTCCTTCCCTTTGACCCAAAAGCAATAAAATTAAATGCAGTCGTTCGTGAGCGTAGAAATTTTAGCTGTTAAAAATGGTGTGGGAATTTGTTAACAGAGTGAGAACTAGGAGAAAGTCATCTATTTAAGTGTCGGGCAAATTTAAAATACGCAAATCATCAATGCTATTTGGAGACTGAGAATATGTACATATGTATATCCACACGAATATGTAAGCGTAAGGGTAAATGAAGGCTGCATTTGTGATATGTGGATTTGTAAAGGAGAATTAAATGAATATAAAAGATGGGGGGCATTTGCGGTTTGAAAATAAATAAACATGTGTGGTTTGCGGTAAATATATTAATCAATCAAAAACATATTGCACAACTGAAGCTCGCTGAAATTAATTTGATTGAAACTATTGATTTTTAGCTTTCAAGACATACAAGAGATTATGCATATCCCTTTTAGGTAGGCATACTAATTTGTGTGTATAGTTCGTATTTTGAAGAAAAAAAAATATAATCTTCAACGTCGGAGATTAAAGATGGCAGGCAAAAGGAAAGGAGACCACACTGTGTGAAAGAAACATAATTGTAGACCTTCATTTCAAAGGAAAAACATTGGCTGAAGTTGGCTAAATAGTGAAAAGAAGTCGATATGCTGTTCGCAATGATATAACCCGTTATAAATGTTTAAAAAACTTAGAAAATCGTTCCAGGAGTGGTCGTCCCATAAAGCTATCTGAGAAAGAAGAAAGATCCGTTGTGAAAATTATAAAGAAAAACCCAAAAACAACTTTTTCAGAAAAAGCAGCACAGTAAGTTGAGGATTTCAATGATAAGACTATTACACCTAGAACGGTTCAAAACATTATCCACAAAGCTAGCTACAATGGCAGAGTACCCAGACAAAAACATTTTATAAACAAAGTCAACCAAAGTAAGCGTATTGACTTTGCAAAGTCATGTGTTAACCATTGTGTGGACTTCTGGAGTCATCTTCTCTGATGAAACTAAATTTAATATTTTTCGCAACGTCGGCCGAGTTAGTATGGCGAAAAGCAAATACTGCCAACTGTGAAACATGGAGGTGGCGGAGGGATGGTCTGGGGGCGTACCACGGCGTCGATAGTTGGGGAGCTAGTATTCATCGACAGAATCATGGACAAAATGGTTTATATGCATATTCTGAAACACAATCTTAAGAAAAGTGCAGAAAAGCTTGGTCTTGCTGGTGATTTGTATTTCTAACAAGATAACGATCCCAAGCATACCGCCCACATAGTTCGTGAGTGGATACTATACAATGCTGCACACTTTCCCAATATTACTTTTTTTTATATACATAAGTATGTAGATATTTTATTCCAATTTTCCGGCAAAACGAATGGGCAGATTTTTCTGTATATTTTTTTTCGAGTTAAGATTAATTTTTTAAAATATATTAAATTCGTTAAGATTTAAAAAGGGTTTAAGAACTAATAAATGTACATTGTTGCAAGTGAGTTTGAATAATTTTTTTATATATGTATGAGCTGGAGCCACTTGTTTCGAGAAATTGGGCAGCATTGATGGTAACTGTGTTGACTTAATTTTCAAAGACATATGTATAAGCCAATGAGAATTTCGGACGATACACTCACCAAACAGTACAATTAAATGCGTGAAATGTAAAGGCAGCGGCGATGTGGATACATATATGTACACGACGACAAACCTCCTTAGAATAAGCGGCTACATGACCTTAAAAGATCGATACCATTATAATAGACACGCATTAAAAAATACGAATATTTGAAAAATGTCAAAATAAGTTTATAGCTTCTTATGTTTTTTTGTTTTCACAATTTTGGCTGAATTTTTAATTTGATTTGCATACAATGGTGCAGATTTCCATCAAAAACTAAAGACGGAGGAGCCTTGTCCATGTCATTGGAAATAACAGATTCACCCTTATTCCGTGTGGCGTTTTTCTAAAACGCCAATTGTCGTTTTTTGAGGCGTTTCATTTTTCAAGAGTTATTCCAAAAACTGATCGCCAAAAAACGCCTCCGTCGGTAAGTAGATTTACATTCCACATGCGATCCACTGTCATTGCAACAGCTGATTTACGTCTGTAGTTGGAAATCAAAATGAATAGTATTGCAATGTTTTAGAGTAGCGACGAAGAAGAAAATATGCAAAAAAAAGGATCTCATTCACATACGCAGAAACATAAAAACAAAATCTAATCCGTTCGATTTGCCGGATGAGAAGCAAAAAGCAATATAAATTTCACTTAAAAACTAATACATATATCGAGACTTTTCAGATTTAAGTTGTTTTTTCGAATGTCCAAGGAAGCATTCGGTATTTGCTGGACGAAACAAAAAATCATCTCCCTGAAACTACAAGTTCGGCATCGGTACAGATGGTATTGAAGCTTGCTGCCATTCTTCTGAATCCTTTATCCAAATGTATATTTGCTTCCATTAACTCGACTAAAGTTGTAAATATCAACAAGTAGACGTTCGGCTCAACTCGGCTCACCGTGAAGATCTGCTGTTCAAAGCACATAGACCAAATTGCACATATTCCCATATAAAGTCAAACTTGTGCAAAAATTAAAGGCAGACTACCAGCAAGGAATTGATTAGGTCATTTCGTTACAGAGAAAAATCCTGATTTCATCCACATTTTGATAATAAACGATGAATCCCATCGCTTATCTTGATTTTCGAAAGACAGGAGAAAAAAAGAAATAAAATGCCTATGCCCAGGAGAAAGACCGGGAAGGACTTCCAGAGCTTACCTAAACCACACCTATGGTATGGTATGGTAACGGAAGCGACGGATTTGGAGGCTGAGACAGTCACAAAGCAAGTGTTTGATGGTTTATGTTTCTTCTGTGTCATGATAGCTTCTGCAATAATCAGGTGAGTTGATGCCCAGTCTGACGGCCATTGCACCTATCGGACAGTATGCAGCTAGTACTCCTGTCAGTAAACTGATTTCCTTTTTGTTCATTGATAAAAGGCTTTTAGTCCTATTATCGTTCAGTTTTGGCCTTAAATTGCGAGATATGACACAGTCCCCTCTGGTTGTCCAGGAGGAGTTGATCAATTCTCTTGTTTTAAGGTCTATTCTATTCTTTTCAGTACACCAATAGGGATGGCTACTGATGATTGGGTGAAAAAAAAACTACACCCGAGCTAATCTTAACTAATTTAAATTTAAACTATGCCCTAATATAAATCTAAAATGATTGCCTTCAATCCAATTTTGCAGCATATTGTTAAATTTTCATTGCTCTATTTCACGTCTATAGTTTGCGCATTAACAGTTCCCCATACAAAAAAAAATCAACGGCGTCAAATCGTGACTACACGGTACCAAAGTCATATCTCTAGTCCGGGTTATAACAGGGTCATCGCGATAGATTGATTTCAAAGAAGTAGGGACCAATGATGCCCCCATTCGAAAATCCACATCATATATTCACTATGTGAAAATTTACCAGAGCGTGTTATATTTTTTCACACAAATGGAAGGGACAGTTTAGAGCCATATCCGAAAGGCAAATCGAGAAACTTTCTCATGACATTTATTACCTTTGGACGTTTGTCAGACATTCGCAAGAGGTGGGACCGTGAAAAAAACTTTTTGGTGGGATTCGAACGTCGATCCTCCGGCTCAGCGATCCAGCGCACTAAGTACTTGAGCCATGGCGCCCACTCAATATTTATCCATATAAGGAGTAATGGATAAGAAGTAGTTAGTATACATATTATATACCATAGAGTATTAGGCTGTTCAGTGAGATTTAGTCCGCATTGCCTGATTTCTTAACGTTAACGTGACTTAATGGGCTAAATAGCCCAATCGACCCATAAGCTCCACCTTTTTAACGCTTTAAAGAGTTTCGTGCATATTTACACGTTCTGATTTAAGTCGTACACGAATCTTACAAAGTGCGACCACTGGCGAAAGCTCTAAAAAACAGCATCAAATTTCAAAAGTTTTTCAAAGCATTAAAAGTATACATTTAAAAAAAAGGCATGCAGAACTAGAGTCACTTTTGAAATTGAGCAGCCACATATCTTAAAGTTTATTGAAAATGTTGTTCCAAAGGCTTCTAGAAGGTTTCATGCGAATATATCATAAATCTGCATTTTTTGTAAAATTACTTTCTTAATGCACGTTCTGCAAAACGAGATGAACATTTTTTTTATTCCGTGGGTACTTTGGCAGTTCGGTCGGATTCTTAAGCGCCAACTCTTTCCTATTTTTCTTTGTTTTAAATAATTTAAAATTAGTTAATGATTTTTATTTTTTTGACTGGGCGGACACACCCTACTGGAGCATTCAGACTCAAAACTGGTCCATTGTACTACCAGGTAGAGAACCCCATTTCAATCTGTAGTTTTTTCGTCTTTCGTAGAAAGTCGAGAGGGAGCTTCAGTGATGAGGAGCTTACATTATCAGCACTCACCACATCAGCACCGAAAATCCGCCACATGATCCGAGCAAAGGTAGGACAATCACATAGGAAATGTTCCGCCGTGTCGTCGCCTTCTCGACAGGCGTCGCAGACAGGGGTACTACTTAAACCTAGCACACTTAGGTGTTTGGCAAAGGTGTAGTGGCCCGTAAGAACGCCACTAAGTTGTCTACAGTCCTTCCTGCTAAGGGATAGCCAAAAAAAAAACCGCCGATTTCCTACAGACGTCAGGGGCCATTCGTTTAGTCTGGAGAGTTTGTCCAAAAGCCAGTCCTGAACATGAGGGAAGTCGACCTCAAATTCGCAGCCGTAATTCTGATGTCATTGGTCATTCCCGTCGCACAAGGTCATCAAAACTCCGGTGCGAGTTGTGCCAGAGACCACTTATTTTTAAACGGATGGCTCTGAGTGTACACCCAATGACATAAAATATCAACGGGGGAATGTTTATCAAAGCGCAGAGCCAGGCGTACTGGGGATAGGTCCCAAGCAGCCGAGACAGACGGTTCTTTGGAGTTTGGCGAAAGCAGCAGTGACGTATTTACGTGAAAGCTTATTCAACCACACAATTGACGCATATGACAGGAGGGGTCTTATCAGTGCCGTGTAGATCCAGACGACTTTCCTTGGAGATAAGCCCCATGTCTTATCAAAGCCACTCTTGCACTGAAAGAAGACTGACAGCGCCTTAGAGGTCTTTAGTTCGACATGTTTCGTCCAGAGAAGGTTACTATCCAGGATTACTCCTAAATACTTAGCTTCCTTGGAGAGTTGAATGGTGATGCCTTTTAGCACAGGCTGAGTCAGACCAGCCAATTTTCTTCTTCTCGTAAAGAGAACCACCTTGCTGATGCTACGATTTGGCTGCAGTATATCGGTAGTCACGTAGTCATTACTAATTTCGCCATGATATCGAAATTAGTAGAATTTCATATCACATTGCCCGAGCAATATTTCGACACTTACAATAATACTTGCGTTCACAGGAAAGTAAATTAATCGTTAATCGATTACAAGGTTGTGTGTCTTTTTTTGGCTTTCTGTGATAGAAAATCAAACCAATATTTCTTTGTTGCTACTCGTATTTGATTCGTGCCTATTTTTCTGGTGCAAAAGTTGCCTCATCAACAATAGTGTTCATTTTGTGACAACTCGTTCCCGACGCAATGTTAAAAATTCACTAACTTAGAGTACGTATGTATATCTGGAGATGGCTTCTTATACTTTTACCTTATTAAATATTAAAAAAAGCTTTCTTTTCCTTCGTCTTCGCGCTTCGTGCTCAATGGAACCCTTTTTATATAAATAGACTCCTGATACCTTGAACGACTAAGTCTCTGTTACTATTTGTTTTTCTTTAGCCGTACATTGTACAGGTTTCGTGCTCCATCCCTATGCAACGAAATGGAGCACAAAATTCCATGGAATCAGGCCATGGAATGCGGGGATTAAGTTCTCTCACCCTCACATAGCTGATGGTACTAATAAAATTCATCCAACTAACGGAAAATAATCCAATAATTCCGTTACAAAAAAGAATTTCAACCAAACTTTGTCCTCTTCGTCGACATTGTAGATGTCGTTGTTCTGTTCATGTTGCTGGTGACGGTGAAGGTGGTTGTTGTTATCGACGTCAAAAGCCTCACTCTCACCTGGAATAAGTATATCCGTTTGAATAAAAGCTATTTCCAACTCGAGGTGGAGGAGGGCATTTCGGGTGTAGGTACTCACTTGGAAGTGTATGTATATACATATGTATATACCATATATACATATGTATGTATGTATGTAAAAATATTGAAGGGGGAATATTTTACATACTTTATCCACTTGCATAAGAATGAGGAGTTACATTTAATACTCACCCCGCTAACAAGAGGTGCACTTGGTTATTAGATATCAGAATCGAACGTTGCATAAATATTGTTCACAATGCGTTAAAGTGGTCAGTTAATGTCATATTGTCGCATGAATCGATGTAGGCGCTTGTTTTTTTTTTTCTAAAGAGAACGCCCAAAGACCTCCTAAACTTTGAACTTTCACCGTGTGGAACGCAACAATGCCACTAATTTTCGTTTTCACCATTCGTTTGCAATTTTTTGTTGCTCCTTTCAGCAGGAGGGGCCACTTCACCAAGTCATTATAATTCTCATGTTAAACATCTGCGATTGACTTAACACCCGTAAACAATTTACCTTGTGTAAATTCCCGCTGTTGTTGATTTTTTCTGGGTAAATCTCATGTTCTGAACTTTTGAGGCTCTGGGTAGTTTTGTAGGACTTTGTTATGCATGCCTGCCCTTTTAATGGGTGGATGTACTCTCGTGCAGCACAAATCCGAGGCCGATGTTGTAAGCTTGTAAGGGCAAACATTTATTTTTTTCGTTCGTTTTGTTTGTCGATTTTTCGCGGGGAAAGGTTTTCATTGGGGTCGACTTTGGTGAAGTTGTTCGGGAGTATGTATGTTTTTCTCGATTTAACGCTATACGACACTCGTTAATGAAGGATATTTACGTAGCAGTTCGGGGAAGTGGCTTATGTTAACCGTTTCAAGGGTTTTACTTATGGAATTCGACGAGGGTAATTCTCGGGTGATGGACGGTAATTGATTTTTTGGCTGGGCGTGTGCCAAAATATAGTGTTACTAATAAATTAAGGCATTTAGAAATTTTGAGATCTTGGTCTTTAACCTACTTGGACGGCCAAGCAAACCAGTAAACCAATTAGGTACCTATTAGGTGTTTGAAGGTCAAAATTAGATGCTCATTTTATAAACACTCTGACAGGAATGCATGTTAATACACAAAAGGGAAAATATAATTTTAAAGTTAATCTGGATAAACAGACTTGGCTAGAGATAAATTCACGCATACTTTTCTAATCTTGTGTGAGAGAGTACTCATGGCAGTTTTCTCTCAAAGCTTTGCTTTTTTGAAACTATTTTTCATAACGGTTGCGTCATATTTTAAGAACTGTATAAGAAACTCTATTAATCAATCAATTTTAATTAATTTTTCTCAAATCTCTTCAAAATCAACGATACACGTATACTAAGTAACATTTTTTATCACTTTTCGATTTTATAAATATTAGTGCATATTTTATTAAATAGACATAAAAATAATAATGCAGTGTAATTAGTATTTTTTTTTTTTCATTCCCTTAAATGCCAAAGGAGGCCGATTTTTTTCGGAAAAAAATATATTACATGCAAAATAGAACACAAACAACGATTTCATTAAAAAAATTTATTTTTACTTTTTCTAAACCCCTTCGGATAGGGGTTAGAATATATCCGAGGTAGGCATGCCTGTCGTAAGAGGCGACTAAAATCCACAAAGCGGAGACGAAAACTTCGCAAAACTTGGAAATAAAAAAAAAAAAAAAAACAAATGACCCGGTCCTCCTGGCAGGGGGTTTGTGTGTAGAAATGACTGTACTACCCAATAAAACAAATACGGTTACCAGAACAAATATGGCAATGAACAAAACAAACGATAGAAATACCCCAGGTGGCAGACCAGGTAAACTGGAAAATCCACCCTCCTTGGAGGTCGGTCCCATGGATTCTGGGGGGGACCATTTATTGCTACATAAACAAAACTCAAGAAGGAGTTCACTAACGCCGAGAACTCCACCAAAAATGATAGCGTCAAAAAGCCTTAGAGCCGAAGATAGCGCTGTAATTGTAAGTATTCCGAAAATACAAAAACAGAAATCTGGAACTGAAACCAGTATAATTGAAAGTGAACCTAAAACAGATTCACAAGCGAAAATAAAAACAAACAACTATTACAATGAATGGCAAGCTGAACTTAAAGCAAGGAAAAATCTTGAAGCAATAGTTGCAAGTTTGCAAAACCAAATAAGAGAGCTGGAAAAAAGGGTCACCATTCTGGACTGCTCTAACAATTGTCCGGCCCAACCTGCCCAGCAGGGTAGAGAAAAGGAATACCTCACAGATGAAGAGGAGCTCGCACTGGAAATAGGCAGCCATCTAAAGAAAAACAAAAGGCCTACGAAAAAACGCAAGGCAGAAGACAGTCCTGAATTATCTGCAAGAAGACAGGATGCTAAACAAGCAAATTTACAAGGTAAGACAAGTGATAAAAGGCTTGGAAAGTTAACCACTGGTTTGAAAAAACAGCCATTACCACCACCAATAATGATCTCGGGAGTGGACAGATTTGGTGAGTTAAAAAAAGTAATAGAAAAAAAAAACGAAAAAGTCTTGTAAATTCACATCCTATAATAACAATAAATGGAAAATAAATGTTGATGACAGTGACACATATAGAGAAATCACTGAGGAATTGACAAAAACAAAGTTCCAGTGGCACTCATATGAAAATAAAGCTACTAGACCAGTTAAAGTAGTAGCCAGAGGCCTTCACTTCTCGTGTGATGAACACGATATCGTCGAAGACTTAAGTAATAAAAAATTTAGGATTTTGGAAGCCAAAAACCTAATTAAAAAAGAAACCACACGAGGTAGTGATGGGCGACCAATGACAATAAACAGAAAATTATCTCTTTTTATGCTCTCTTTTCATAATCAAGAAGAAGTCGAAAAGATATATAACATAAAATCAATAATGGGTATTGTTGTTAAGATCGAGCCACTTCGAAAGAATTCAAACTCAATACCCCAATGCAAACGATGCCAAGCTTTCGGGCATACGCAAAGTTACTGTAAAAGAGATTTTGCTTGCGTTAAATGTGAAGGAAAACATCCCACAAATAATTGTCCTCTAAAGAAGGACGAGAAAGCAAAATGCATCAACTGGCATGGTGATCACCCAGCAAATTATAGAGGCTGTCCGATGGCAAAAGAATATCAAGAAAGGAAAAGTAAAGCTACTAAAATCAACCAACGAAATACATCCAATAATAAAAGCAAGCAACAAGTAAACGCTGAAAACAAGAAACTAGACAAAGTGCCAATTGCTGCTAAAACGAACATACCTGTAGAAAGTAAATCATACTCCCAAATTGTGAAAAATACACGAAAGGAAGAGGAAATATCGATAAAGGAAATGCTTATTACTATTATCCAAAGATTGGATAATCAGGATAAAATTATTAAACTGCTAAGCAAAGAAGCAGGAAAAAAACAACAAAATATTAATGATTAAAAATAATCTAAATGTCGCAACGTGGAATGCAAATGGTTTACTCCAACACATCCCTGAATTTCAGGTTTTTCTATGTAACGAAGATATTGATGTTTGCCTGATTTCTGAAACTCATTTCAAACAGGGAACTAAGATTAAAATTCCTGGGTACCTTTGTTTTCACTCTCCTCATCCAGCTGACAGTGCCAGGGGAGGGAGTGCTGTGATCGTGAAAAGTACTTTGGATCATTACGAATTGCCAAAAATAGCAAAACAAACAATGCAAGTAGCGACAATAAATATAGAAACTAAAGGCAAGGAGTTTAAAATAGCTGCGATATACTGCCCACCCAAGCACTCGCCTACAGAGGAAGACCTAATTGATCTCTTTCAAATGTTAGGTAACAACTTCATCATCGGTGGTGATTTTAATGCAAAACATACATATTGGGGGTCAAGACTAATAACAACAAAAGGCAGGAAGCTCTACAAATCAGGGCGAAATTTTAACTGTGAATTTATTTCGACTGGATCACCAACTAATTGGCCATCTGACCCAGCGAAAATACCAGATGTTATCGACTTCTTCATAACGAAAGGTATTAATAGAAAAGAAGTTAAAGTTAAAAGCAGTGATGATCTGTCATCGGATCATACACCTATAATCCTAACAGTCAATGGTTTATCGATAGAACAGATAAAAAACCCACGACTAACAAACAAAAGAACGAACTGGTGTAAATTCAGAGAACTCATCGAAGGTTTCATTAACCTTAGGTCCCCACTAGTCACAACAAAACATATTGACATTGAAACAGAACAATTCATTGCCGATGTGCAACAGGCAGCAGAAGATAGTACACCGACTAATCAACAAAAAAAACAGGCTTCGGTGAAATACCCCGCAGAAATCAAGCAACTTATACTTGAAAAGAGAAGAGCTCGTAGAAAATGGCAAGCGACAAGATATCCTGGCGATAAAACCATTTTTAATAGACTCAATAATAGGCTTAAAAAAACTATTACTGAATTCAAAAATGATTCTCTAACTAAATACCTTTGTAATCTAACAGCTGACAAAGTCACAGACTACTCCCTTTGGAAGGCTGCTAAACGTTTAAAGAGACCTCAAGCGCAAGATCCCCCGTTGAAAACATCTGATGGGAAATGGATCGGCGATCCAAAGGAAAAGGTTAAACTCTTTTGTCAGCACCTTTCAAATGTTTTCAAACCGTTTCCACCTAGGGTAGCAAATGAAGATCTTGATTTCTATAACAGAGTAGACGAAAAAGAAATTCCTTATGTTTCATTAAGAGAGATCGAGACATGTATTCATAATCTAAATAATAGAAAATCACCAGGTTATGATCTTATAACTGCTCAAATTTTGAAGGAACTTCCTCCAACTGCTTTGTTGAAACTCAAGCTTATAATTAATGCTTGCTTTAAACAAAGGTATGTCCCACATCACTGGAAGATAGCAGAAATTATTGTTATTCCTAAACAAGGTAAGCCTTTATCAGAAGTTACCTCATATAGGCCGATCTCACTTTTACCGTTATTTTCAAAACTTTTCGAGAAACTCCTTCTTAAAAGGTTAGATCCAATTATAGAGCAAAGAAAGCTTATCCCTACCCATCAATTCGGGTTTAGGAATAAACACTCGACGATAGACCAGGTGCATCGTATAACTAATGTTATAGAAAAGGCACTGGAAGAAAAACAAATTTGTTCTGCAATATTCTTGGACGTTGCACAGGCTTTTGATAAAGTTTGGCATAAGGGTTTAGAGTTTAAACTTCATAGGGATCTACCTAGACAGTACTATGAGATCCTTAAATCTTATATAGGTAATAGATTCTTTAGAGTTCGTTATGGCTCAGTGTATTCTGAACTTAAAGAAATACAAGCAGGTGTTCCACAGGGAAGTGTTCTAGGACCCACCCTGTATTTATTATATACGAGTGATATACCGCATGCGAGTGATACCATGATAGCCACATTTGCAGACGACACTGCTCTTCTATCAACAGATGGATGTGTGGCTAAAGCTACAGAAAAGCTACAAAATTCAATCAACGAGATATGTGATTGGACGCAGCTATGGCGAATTAAACTTAATGAGTCAAAGTCCATCCATATCAATTTTACAAATAAAAAAATAACGAATCTTCCAGTGGTTATTAATAATCAAGTAGTTCCTTACTCTAACACAGCTAAGTATCTCGGTATGAATCTGGATGCTAAACTGAAATGGAAGGAACATGTGAAAAAGAAAGTAGAAGATCTAAATATTAGATATAGAAAACTCTATTGGTTGTTAGGATATAACTCAGAACTGTCCATTGAGAATAAAATCCTATTATACAATCAGATATTAAAACCCGTTTGGACATATGGTATCCAATTATGGGGTTGCACAAAGAAAACAAATGTACAAATGTTGCAAACATTTCAAAATAAGGTCCTTCGGGGAATAGTGAATGCCCCATGGTACATTAGAAATAGTGACTTGCATCGAGATTTGCAGATTGACCTCGTAGAAGATACAATTAAAAAGTACGCAATGCGTCACAACGAGCGTTTGCAGATGCATATCAATCCTGAGATAGACGATGTCTTAAATGTACGAAATAATATTCGTAGGTTAAGAAGAACCAAGCCCCATGAACTTTTTTGACAATTATGAGAGCCCGTATTTAAATTATAATACCTTCTCAAACCCAACTAAACGTTGAAAATAAAATCTTTGTCGATCACTAGTTGATTGGTTATGATCAAGGAGGTGTTTTTAGTGCGGTTAGAGTCCCACACTACTTTGGGTTTCTAACCCCATTGTGTCTTTCGAGATTTTCACCTTCATCAACAAAAAAAAAAAACTTTTTCTAAACCCAAATTATTAGCAAAAAACTGGTTGTATCTTTAAAGATACACTGGGGATTAACCCCGTAAAGGCGTTTATGGGAAAAATTTAAGATTAATTCCTTTTCTAAGCGTATATATTGGTAAATTAATCTTAAATAACCAGTTTCATTAAATAAAAATGTGGTCTGGGTGCGACCCGCAAGGTCCACACGACTAACTTCCCAGTGGGAAGAAATAAAAAAACAATATTCATTATTTAATTAATAAGTATTATTTTTTTCACATGATCATACGAAAAGGTTTAATGAAGCTCAATCCCAAACACTAATGGCCTACACATAAACACTTGCTTCTACAATTACTACGATGTTTGACGAACAATGAAATTTTCTTCTTCACGTTATCAAGACACCATCAACTTGGAGATATCTCATCAATACCACTCATCAACTAAGAATGCTGAATTGACATTTCTTTACTTACAAGTAACTAAACAACAATATTGATAACAGACTACGCAGCTGACAGCACAATACAATTTACTTTCTTCATGAATTGTTCAAGACTGACATCACAAAACTACTGCTTTTCACCATGGACCGTTCAAAAATCATCAGTAGGAGATTATTAACCATATCCTCAAGAGTTTTATCATCTTCAACAAACATTTCCATATTGGCTTGTCACAAAAATAATAACTAGCAGAAATTGATGAAGCTCTCATAACATCAATCAGCCCATACACTACATATGCAATTAAATCGGATTTAAAATGGAAGAAATCATAAGACCTATCAAAATATGAAATAACAATATTTTTTCATAAATACTATTTATGTGTACTTATAGAAATGAAAAAAGCATTGTTTCATCGAAAATAACTTTTACGGTTAATAACTTCTACTTACAACCATGTTCCACGTCATAATTTATTTTTTGAATGTTAAATGTACATCATACTAATACTTCCAAATGTTTTCTCAAACATAACATTCTTGTATTAATTGCATATTAATAAAGCAACCTTGAATTGCAAAAAGATTGTTGATTTTTTTGTATCGAAGAATATATCCACATCCCATTTTTTATTAGTATTATTGTTATCAACGTCATTTTTTTTATTATTACGAGTTGGCTAGTTCGAAATCTCATTATTCTCCTGGCCTGATAATATAAATTTAAAATTCTACACATTCATCTAGTTTTTGTTGATAAGTATTTTTTTTTAATAATATTTTTTTTAAAATAATGGCTACGACATTCATAAAAATTTTGCTAAAACATACAATTATAATATTTAAAAAAAGCACTACGAAGTTATTTAGAATCTGCACGAATGAATAGTACAAATCATCAATTTCAAAATTCAGCTAGATTGCCTTTATTTTTTTAGTTATTTAATTACTAACAAAAAACTACTGGACCGATTTTTCTGGAAACTTAATCAGTTCTTAGTTACGTAATTACGCGTCATATGAATCCGGTCCCATGTCCATATCATCTTTGGTTCTCGAGATAATCGACACGAAAGATAATTCCGAACGCACATACGCACATACGCACATACGCACATACGAACATACGCACATACGAACATACGTTCATTAGAAGATCACTCGCCAGGATGGATACACCATATTACTTGCTGCGTATAGTGACCAATTATTTCATCAACAGGAAGTTGAGATACTATACAGATGAAGGGGTACGATATTACAATGTCACTGCGGGAGTTCCACAGGGATCGGTCTTAGGGCCGTTATTGTGGAACATTATGTATGACGGCGTCCTGAGATTAGCGTTACCTGGGGGGGTGACTGTAATTGGATTCGCCGATGACATTGCCGTCGTGACAGTAGCTAAACAGATTCGTGGAGTTGAATCTGCCACAAATGAAGCAATTGTCCAGATAAAGGATTGGCTGTCCACCGCCGGACTAGAACTTGCCGACCATAAAACAGACGCCGTCCTCATAACTAGTCGCAAAAGTGTAGAGTTTGCCAACTTCCAGGTTGGTAACCAAATTATCAGGTCCAAAGAAGCGGTTAAATACCTTGGAGTAATACTGGACAACAAACTGCAGTTCAAAACACACGTGGACTATATAACCAAGAAAGCATCGCAAATGCAGGGAGCTCTCTCGCGCATACTGCCTAACATTGGTGGACCTGGATACGCAAAACGGGTCCTACTCTCCAGAGTTGTTACATCAGTTTTGTTATATGCCGCCCCAGTTTGGGCGCATGTTTTAACGACGAAGGAGACCAGAAGGAAACTATCGTCAACATACAGACTCTGCGCGCTAAGAACAATCAGCGGTTTTCGGACCATATCAGATGAGGCCGCCTTTGTTATAGCCGGAATGGCCCCCATCGACATTCTTGCAGATGAAATGTTGAGGATATACAACAGAAGAGCCTTGAGCCAACATGACACCAACGGAATCAAGAGGATCAAAATTGAGGAAAAGGCAGCGTCAGCAGCTATGTGGCAAGCTCGTTGGGATAATACAACGAAAGGCAGATGGACACACAAACTCATACCGACAATCCAAGACTGGATAAGTCGTAAACATGGAGACTGCAACTATAACCTTACGCAGTTCCTGTCTGGCCACGGCGGGTACCGCAAGTATCTCCACCGATTTGGACACGACAGCTCACCATCTTGCCCCGAATGCCCAAATGAAGATGAAGATACGGAGCACGCAGTATTTTATTGCCCACGCTTCACGGCATGGAGAACTACTCTGCCCAGTCCGTCGTTACTCCTCGAACACTTGTTGGAGTCGGAAGAGAATTGGACGGAAACAAGCGCTCTTGTAACAATTGTACAAAATGAGCTAAGGAGAATAGAAAGGCAAAGAAACAGAACATCGGAAGCCTCAGAAACCGCAGAAACCTCAGAAGCAGGTGAACAGCACGAATAGCTTGATATGCTAACCAGCCCCGCGAAGTAATACCTAACGGCAGTCCCGTGGGGAGAGTGGTAGAAGTGTGCAGGGTGTGGATTAGTACGTAGGCGCATTCCTGGCATCGATTATTCGGGTCTGCGAATCGTGCATGCTAGTAGCCCGGGCTACTAGTATCTTTAGAAGATTACCACATCCCTTGGCGCAACCAAAAAAAAAAAAAAAAAAAAAAAAAAACATACGAACATACGTACATACACACACATAGACATCTATGTAAAAACGTTGGATTTGGATTCAGGTGACCTTAAAACGTGGAGATATGTCAAAATTCGCGATTCACAAAATCGGCCCCATTACAACAATTTCCCATTGGGAAGTTAACTAGGAAAAGTTTGAGTTTAAAGGTTTAAGTATTAAATTAATACGAATAAATAGTATTTTTAAAAAATAAATAAAAACCTGTAAAAAAAGAGACAAATAGTAGTAGCTTGTAAAAATTATGAGATTCACTCAACAAAATTTGTTTACTTCTGGCAAGAGTTTAGCATAAACTATTTATTTATTTGTTTTATATTAATTTTAAAACAAACTTGCTTTGTAGCTTACAATGAAATTAAATTTAATATAATAAATAATGGATTAGAGAGTAATTAAACATGATATTCGAATAAAATGGTTGGAGCCGTTTTAGAGAAAACCGATTCGTTGAAAATTACATTTAGCCATTAACAGTGTTAGTTTTGAGGCAAGAAATAAAAGTCGGATTTCACCTACATAGAACTGTGATTTAACTTAGAACAAATGTGCATGTATGAAGCAAATGGAAAGTAAATTTGGGCTGTTTTCAGAGGTACACACACTGAGATTTAAAAACGAAAATGTGAGCAATTTTGAAAACATTTTCTCTCGTGCTTTAGTAGTCCCATGAACCAACAAGTTTTAATACTTCTAGCTCGACAGATGGACGAACATGACGCAATCGACTTCATTGTTATATGCTAGGCAGTAAAATTGTAAAATGATTAATATAAAATATGTATGTCCTTGAGTGGTAGGATTTGAGGAATAACTAAAGCAAAAGTATGTACAATTGAAGCGAAGAAGTATTTTACTTGTGTCTTTTTCTGTACTAAACTTGAACCGGTTAATCGCAGTTCAGTTCTGTGAATGAACCTAAAAAAGGGCCGTCTTTTTAGAAATGCCTCAATTCAGTGGCACAAAGCAATTTTTCCATCTCTAGAATTCACCCTGATTCGATATTCGATATTTATTTTCATATTAATCTAACTATTCTACTTCAAATAGGCTGAAGAGTATTCACCCCATAGAAAACAGTAACCCTCGCGATACCTTCAGAAGTTCGAAGTTACAAGTATACCCATGTGACAAGTTTGTTAGTTGTTTGATGGATGAACTTACATCCATCAAACGAGTATACATATGTACATAATACAGTGGTACCTCGATAATGTGAACCAAGGCCTTTTCGGATTTTAGGGGGGTTACTGGAACTTTTTTTGTTTGATTTAAAATAAGTTGATTTAGACAATTTTCGTGTCCATTTATTACAAAATAAAAATAATTCATAAAACAGTTTCAACATACCTATGTACACATAGACCACGCAATACACTGATCAAACAACATATGTAAGAACGCAGTAAGTTTGTTGTATGTATGTGTGTAGCTACATATATTGAAAACTTGAATAAACAGTTAGTACATTATCGCATGCAAAAAGAAATACAAAACTTCTACAGAAGAAAGTTTACATTATAGAGTCCGAAAATTTGCAAAGTTCACATTACAGAGACGATAATGTATAGTTTTTCTGGTTAACATTTACAAGAAATTCTCATTATCGGGGTTTTACTGTATCTCAATATTTTTTTTACGGGCTTATATTGATTATTTTTCATAGCTTCAGTTGACTTAATCTCTAAATGTCCTGTCGTCAAAAGTAGTTATTTTGTAGTTCTATGTATACTCGTCCTCGTCTCAGGGAATACCAGCTTAATTTCAGGGGTCACTGTATTGTTTGAGTGGCTTTGAAGCAAAAACTTTAAAGAACTTTAAGTTTTGCCCTCTTGCAGTTCTTGACAAATACCTGGACATCATGTGATAAACGGTGCCACTTTGACTACCACCCGCCATGTTCCGTTACATCATCACCACCCCACATCTCTCATCACTGTTCTGTGTGTAGACACGAAATGAAGATTAAGCAGGATTTTTCGGATGTTTACCCTCAAGGTTTTCATCAGAAATAATGATGCGACACTTACCTGATTATCTCTGCACAGCAAGATACCCGAAAAGAAACAATTCACACACACACATATATATATATATATATGTATGTATATATACTAAGGTATTCGTTTACGCAAAGTATGAAAATCGGTTTTCCTTTGCACTATGTAATAAGAATATTTTTCCCGGCTCGTAAAAGATATTTTTCACGTTGCCGGATTAAGTTTTGGGTTTTTCCTAGGCTAGGCGCACTTTATAAGTTAGGACTGACTTTGACCCGGAAATAGGTGCCCAGATAAAAGGAAAACCTTTGAGATTTGTATGAGATACTTATTTAAGGACTTTAACGAAGATAAATGCCTTTGAATACGAAAGAAGGAACGAATAACCCTTCACCGTCATACGCCTACAATCGGCGTGGAAAACCTTTTTGTGCTACCCTAAGCTGTTGTGATGAGATTAATCTTCTTTTATTCGTTTTAATTGAATTTTCACCGTCGACAACGTCGCTTCCACCTGCATCAACCTACTTTGGGGATCCTTTGAGTTAGCCTACCGCGTGTCCTTTGTCTTGGCCCTTTGCTAATATGTGCCTGCTTTGATTTCTATCTTTTTCTTTTGGCATCTTTTTCTTTCTATACACACCGTTTACAGGATAACACGTCAATTATGTATGTATATGATAATGTTGCCATTTCTCTCCAATGGCGGCGAAATTTTCAATTAAATATGCTTCATCGGAACGAGAATTGTGAAATATTGCTGGCGGAGTGTCCCAAATGTATTATTTATTTACATATATTCGCATCGTGTCCTCAAATCTGCATTCATGGGATATCATTCTGCTTTTGGAATCATCTTTTTGTATACTGGAGACAGCAAATGGATGATAGTAGGAAGCTTTGGCTTAGTTGAAGGAGTCTATAAGCATATGGCGAAGATCATTAGCTGTGTTGATGGACAATTTGGTTTTAAGACGTGCGCATTGATGAATATACCTTACGACAGTGTTTTCTTGCTTTGTGTCCTTTGTGAGCGTGTGTGTAGATATGCTTTAAATTTTTTTTCACTGACTCGTTCAACCTCTGTATTTATTCTCAGAATTTTGTTCAATCCTTTCAAGTACTGGTACTATATTAAATAATTTATGACACAGTCCATAGTATGCCAGATGTTTTATGTCTTTCTTTATCGTCATCCTGTACGAATGAACGAATTTTGTGTGTATGCAAAACAAGCCATAGCTCTGTTTAGCTTGTTGTTAAAACGCCGTCGCAGGAAAATTTTGAGATCTATGGAATTATTGAGGTATCGACTTGCAGTTGCTGATAATTTTTCGCGATTTATTTATCTGTATCTATTTTTGCCTCTCCTTAATGAAAGATTTAAGATATTTGCATACTAAGTATTACGCACACGATTCTCTAAATGGAGATTGTAGATGCTTACATATTATTGCATATCAGGTAAGGCTTATTTGTCTAATACAAACACAAGCATTTATTTATTTATTTCAACATCCGGTAGTTGAAAGATAAGAAATGCTTTTACAACTGATAGCGAAGGCGCTTAATCATTAAAATTACACTGGATTAATATACTTTTAAAGAATAATTCATCTACATTTGTCTCCAGTGCTTTTATTAACTTTAGTAGTTAAAGGGTCCTCTTACGCTGTTCAATAAACTTTGCTGAACATATTTCGCCTCATCCTCCATTTTTTTGCGACCGATCCGCACATCAGTGTCAAAATTATTGATGATTTATTGTTACGGATTAAACAATTTCAAAACGATTCTTATCGAGACAATTCCAAGGATATCAATTAATTATGACACAGACAAAGCAATTGCAAACGCCTTACTAAAACTGATGGAGTAAGAAAGCAGGTTTTTTCTGTGGGAATCAATTCGTTCTCCGATGACTAATGTCCTATGATAAACATTTTAAACTCGAAAATGAAATAAATCTCCAACTCTCATGCCCCATGTAACAACACAACAGCGATTCAGTAAAAGTAAGCAATATAACTTTTGGCCATTAATCAAATGATAATTGCGTTAAATTAAAATAGATGCGGAACGCAGTATAAACGACGCAGGACAGCGAACAGAGGCTGGAGAATTCTTCTGGATATTCCTTTTTGGTGGTCATAAATTATAAAAACTTTTCTGCCAAAAAATTTCACCGTAATTCCTTTAATTTTCGCCGGTTAATTTTAATTCGCTTGGCAATGCGAAAATCTTTGGAAGACCAAGTCTTCGACGGACTGCGGCCTCACACAATTGTGCGTCATGAATCTTTATGTACTTTGCGAGAGAATTGTGGTTGAAGCTAGGGCGTTTTAAATGTGAGGTGGTGCACGTTTTAAGGATAATAATTGTTTTAAATTGTTTAAAAACGTAACATTCACGACTCGTGGTGGCCTTAATCGCTACAACTTTACCCAGAGGATTGATGCTTAAAATCGTGCATAAAAATCGTAAACCAAGAATTCAATTAAGATCATCAAGATAAGCGAGTAAGAAAATTGATTCGAATATAGTCCAAACCCCAAATCAATTATTACCCCAACCCATTCGATTTTCTTAATTTTTAAATGTTATTACAAGGTTTAAGTTTAACATAGGGTATCTGAATGTAGATACACTTAGACCTGAAGAGGTCGTTTGTGATACAATGGATTATTCCACATTGGCTACTCAGACTCTAGTCAAACCAATTGAAGATTTAAAGATTTTAGTGAAGCGGAGGGAGCTCATGGCTTCAGCCATCTCATCTCTAACCTCCTCCACTCACCGTATATGCAGATACTTAGAACCTAAGATCATTCGAAGAATTTCTCTCTTGAAACAGCCAAGAGCAACTTCATCCATATCTCTGCGCCATAGAGCAGAACTGGGATGATTAAGGTTTTGTAAAAAGTCACTTAAGTTGTTCGAGAAAAGGCTTGAAGTAAGCAGCGGTTGGCAAGGATTCTTATCGTTTGGTCTCAGAGCTTGTGTTAGAATGAATAGCGGATCTTAGGTTGACAAAATCCCTAACTACCTCAAAGTAATATCTGTCTAGGGTGATGTTCCATCCGAGACTTTGCTGTTAGTTGACAGCATATATTTGGTCTTGCTCTCAATAACCGTTAAATCCATCTCCACTGATCCCGTCTCAATACTCAGAAAAGGCTGCCTTCATCCAATTATATCAATATCTTCGGCGTATGCGAGTAGTTGAACGCATTTTTGTAAGATTGTGGCTCTAGTGTAAGTGCGTGAGTTTTGCACTGTTATTTCAAGGTTTGTTAAAAATTCGCATGACAACGCGTCGCCTTGACTGAAACCTTTTTTGGCTTTAAAGGTCCCGTTGAGTTCTTTACCAGCCCAAAACTAGACATTGTTCTGTATAGCTCGTCTCTATAGAAGCTTCGCGTCAAAATCGATGAAAAGGTGATGGGTATCGATTTTAAACTCGCTCATTTATTCCAAAATCGGCCGCAATGTGAATATTTTATCAATGGTAGACTTTCCTGGCCTGAAGCCACACTGATATGGACCAAACAGGTTGTTAACGAACGGCTTTAGTAGTTTATAATACAGGACAGATAAAACCTATATGCAATATTAAAAAGACTGATGCATCTGTAGTTGGTGTATGCTACTGACTAATTCATCCCCTACCGCTTTAAACAGCTCGGCAGCTGGGCCGTTTGCTCCAGTAGCTTTGTTGTACATTTAGATATGGCTATCTTCACTTCGGCCAGGTCGGGTAAACGGAATTGTTGGTCTAACAAGCTGGCAGGAGACTACAGGTTCATAGTCCATTCTGCCAGACAGCGGGACTCAATTCGTCGTCGCCGTAATCTCTTTAGACGTCCTATACCGCCAATTAAAGACCAGCGGATTGTCTTTAAAAGGTGGTCCTAGATATCACCCGCAACCGCAACGAAACCCTTAGTTTGACGATGAGTGCCGGCGACCACATGCTGCTAGTTAAGAGGCATGCAAAGCGGCGCTGCTTAGAAGTACTAAAGTTGTTCGCGAACTCTACCAGTAGATGAGGAGAGACGGGCACCGAATTTTTAGGAAGAAAAAGATGGAGCATGAGAAGTGTGCGATCGAGGAAGTAGAGAGATACTACTGCAGGTATGTGATTTGGAAGTTTTATAAAAGGGTAAATAGGAAATAGTGGAGGCTACAAAGCCCGAACCGAAGATTACTAGAATGATCAAGGAAACATTGCATTGTAGTAAAAACGCAGTTCATGCTGAGGATTTGGGAAAACCATTATGAATAACCTGTAACTACCAAAATGGCCGCCGTGGCTTAAGTGATTAGTGCGTTGGATCGCTGAACAGGAGGTTCAACGTTCGAATCCCGCCAAAGGGGCAAAGGGGGTATGAATACCCTTATGCTGATTTCTCAGAGCATGGGCGTTTGAAAGAGGGGGGAAGAGGAACAGAGGAGGTACCGGTGCACGTTGGCTTTAAATGCTTGAAGGTTGTACCAATGAGGAAACACAGTGCCTGGAAGATCATTCTACGTACGTGTCGTACGGCTTATGACCGAATTCCTGTATTTGACAGAACTGATGTGCATTTGAAGCGTGACACGTATTGCGATTGAAATTTTAAACTGGAGGAATGTAAGTGTCTATTTCGTTGGAACAATGTCTCTCGCGAATGTCTGACGAACGTCAAGGAGTAATAACTGTCATGAGAACGCTTCTCAATTGATTTTCGGATGTGAACCCTTCCATTTGTGTGAAAAAATATAACACGCACAACACGAGTGGTCGCGAGAAGCTGAGCCTTGGACCACATATGGTCTGTTGTGCCAAGTATTTGGATTTCTATTTTTACCAAATAAATAATCTGCGAATGGTAAAAAATTATTAATTGGAAAAACTTGTGTGTTAAGCACGTTATAACTTTGAAACCATGCGTTGTGACAATTCAATTCAATTTACGTATTAGCTTTCAGGTTGTCATTTCAATTTACATAGTTTTAAATGTTTCGTAAGAGAAAGTTAACCTCCCAACCCCCACAGGCGTCTTTTTACTTATTCCTCTGCAAGTTTTTCAAAATATATTCATGAGCGATTTTGTTTATAAATATGTATGTACCTACGTGCATATGTATATCTGTATCACCTTTTGTATTTTTGTGATTACATTACCGTCTTATTGTTGCGATAAATATTGGTTGTCATTTCTGAAAGAATTTGACGAATTTTTCCAAAAGTTGCCGAAATAGGAATGACACGCCAAAAAATCACTTGCCTCCCACACCGTTAGGGAGTTATTCAGTTCTATTGTAAAAAAGATATGACTTACTGCACACTGAATTTAATTTTCCTGGACTGAAGTAGGAATATAATTAAAATTCAAATCCCCTACATCGCTCACTAGCATGTAATGGACATGCCCTGAAGCTAAATCTCTAAGTCTCTTAATCCGAGTTCAGCCCGGAAATTATCTGAATGGTTCAGTTCTCTGATAGTTTTCTTACCTTACTTTTTAATTCTTTTCTCTCTTGCTTGGGATAGAAAAGGTGGAAATACCCATCCCCTTTAATCCTTTAATTTTAATTTGTTTCTTTTTTCTTGTACTAAAAAACTCTCTGACAAATTAAAAAGAAAAATAGACATACGTATGGAGGCTAAGGTACAGACAACCAGGCAGGTAAAAAGAAAGGGGAGAAGAAAGTAGCTTACGTTGAGAGTAATCTCTTTATTCCAGTTGCCGTGGAAATAGTGGATTAAATTCTCCTTCTCATATATTTTAGCAAAAAGTAATTATATGTATGTATCTGTACATCAAAAAACCTGAAAGCGAAGAAAGAAAGGCTTATGGGTGGTCATTTACCCTGATCCAGTTCGAAGGATCAGGGCATGAACTTGGGACATTCCGATTGTGACTTTTCCTCCTTTACCTTCTTTTCCTTGTGAAACGCGTAGGGAATTGTGTGCTGAGTGTATGTGCTCAAAGAAATGTGGTACTTAATTACCCGATGTGTCTACTCACTCTCTATGTCGTATTGCAATGCAATATTGCAAAAGTGTAACTATGTATGGACCATACATACATAGTCCATAGTCCTGGTACTGCCATTGCTCCATTCTACTGCATTGCATTGCACAGATAAAATAGAAACAATTAAGGAATTAAATAACTATTTCTGTTGAAAATTAGTATCGCTTAGTTATGTGGTCGTGTGTACTGCATTCGACATACATACATACATATGATTACTGGCTTAATTAATTGCGGGAAAAGTGGAGTTGAGTTGCAGGTGAATAGCCTGGTTTTGATTGCGCGCTTGTTATTTGTAAGGGGTGACAACCCAACAAAAGCTTCTAATGTTGCCAGGCACCTGTAATGCCGAGCCAGGTAACTCTTCCTCAACTACCGCTATTGCCTGGCTTAGAGGTGAAAATTAATTCCACCTGTATCCAGGTGGTGAGGGCGTATCCCAGGTTATAGTTTGCTCTAAATAAAGCGATCATACCCGGAAGGATAAGATCGATTACCTTCTGTAGAAGAGCTGGAAATAGACCCTTTTCGAGCAGAGCTTTGAATGGTTTGAAAGAGTGTACCACCCATTTAACCTTATTTACACAAAATATTTTGATAAACTATTGGGTTCGAGTACTTGTGGAGTGCACAAAAAGATGAAATTGGAAAATGGACCTGAAGTAAGGTTTTAAGTGTATCCGTGTGGTCCGACATGTAGGTCAGTCCCTTTTAGTAATCCCACACAATTTATGTTAACCTGTACAAGCGTCTTATGGATTCGTGCTGTTACTGGTGCATACTATATAAGCAACATTCTGCAGCATTTCTTTCGTGTAGGGCGGGTAGACTGTCGGTTTTTTTGTATTCTGGGAGAGGGAACATGTATTCGCCCAACCTCTTAGCGTCCAGTTCGTGGACTTGGGACAATATCTAATTGTTTGCAGTGTATGTCGAATCTGATTAATCAGTAAAAATAGAAATAAATGCACTGAGTGTGAAATTAAGTACTTCTTCGCGAGTTACATTTATGAAGGTTGGTTTAGTACCTCTTTTTAAAACATTTACACTACTAACAAAATATTCTAAAAGGCCCTCACCCCTTTAATTGATGCCACTACTGCCTCATACCACATGATGCTGAGCCACACGCCATGTTTGTAGTTCCGTTCTCATTCGGGACTTCTAGCAATGGGGCCACCAGGTCTTTACCGAAAAATTCTGAATGTGAAGAACGTTAAAAATTGTATTGACTAAGCAGGCCGCAATTAAAGATCAACTTACTTTCCTTGTTCCGTAGACCATTAGTTTGTCCGTGAATAACCGAGGTTTCCTGGATGTCACCAGTGATGAACAGTTTGCTAACGATAGCAGACGAGCCGACAGTGTGATGCAGGTTCGCCTGTAGCACCTAACTGGTGCTCATTGATCATCATTGGGGGATCTAGTTTGCCAGAGTAACCAAGCTTCTCAAGAGTCTTAACCGAAATGAAACCGATTCATCATTCGTCCGATAAGTATACCCCGTTACACCTTTTTCACATTTGTTCTTTGTTTGCTAGAAATTTTAAAAATATCGAGTTTGTTAATTCCTTGGCGTTGAACTCGATTGTGAGGAGACATCTTCCAAGTTACGGTAAAAACCCTTTACGGCTACCGCCCGTGCTTTAGCTACCGCTCTGTTCGCTTCCTTTTTGCATCGTTCGTATTCAAGTTCCAGGCGCGCTTTTCAATTTCGTCGTTTGATTACTCTTAGTCCATGCTTGGAAACTTATTCTTTTGTCACCAACCGCCATTTTCGGTTCGTTATTCCACCACCAAGTTTGTTTATTTATGTGGGGCCGCTCTTTCGAAACTCCGAGCAATGTTTTTTCGTTATTTATACATTCGTCTTAAAAGTTGCTCCACATTTCTCGCGCACGAAGTTCTTCTACGCTATTCGTGGCACTTCGGAGCCATTATCCCAATTTCACCTCAAAAAGCTGGCCTCTGTCCTTATTTAAATTTTGCCAGTTTATCTTTATTACCGCTGCAGGTTTCCGCTGCCGTTTTTCGGATGTCTTCGCGTCTACTGTAATTGTATCATTCCAGCATAGATGATAATCTATCTGGGTTTCGTGCGCACTACTGCAATATGTAACCCAGCGCCGTTCTTGCTTAATAAATAAAGTATTTACCTCTTTATTTAATTATCATAGATGGTAATTAAACCGTGTGCTTTGCATGTATTAAGTATGACTTCTCCTTCCGAATTTCTAGTCCCGTATCCTATCCCTCCATGGCAGTCTACATAGTCGTAGTTTGATTCCCCTACATGTCCGTTTAAATCTTCGCCGAAGAAGAGCATTTCCTCCGTTGAAGTATTATTAAGAAGAGTGTGGAAACACGCCAAAATATATCTTTTTCCGATTGATCACAGCCTACTTGCGGAGCGTATCACTCACAATATTCCACGTTTCCCTTTGAATTATTAATTTAAGAAGCAACTCCGTTTTTATTTTGTTCGGTTCCATAGTAAAACATTTCGTAACTTTTTGTCTGTAAATTCAAGTAACGAGCCCTGTTTCCGACGTTCCCCCACTTTGTTTCTTGTACGCACAGTATGTCTATTCTTCGTTCCCGTATAACCTTTTCTAGTTCGAAACTTCTACCGATCATTTTTCCTTCGTTCCAGCTTGCGATACGCAGTCGTTTAAAAGAAAGAATCATATTGCTCGTCCCCAGAAATCCTCGAGCTCTGACGCGAACATTTCTATTCGCCCCGGGATCACTTCTCCGTGTTGCAGTAGAAGTGCCCGGCGGGGTAGCGTCTTCTGCAGTTAAATCTAAAATATGTAGTTTCTTTAATATATGCAGCAAAGATACGATCCCGTATAAAAAAGATATTAGGATAAAAAAAGTGAGTGTAGCTGACACCATTTATATGTCACGAATTGTTTCCGGAAATGAAAAAAACAATTTTCTACAACAATATCAAACCTCGATACAAACGCCTCACTTAAGAAGATAGACAAGTGCAACATTCGAGGAATAGACTGCGTTCACTTAAGTTGCTATTGCGCCTATGGTGGGAGACTGATGGAATAATTCATTTTGAGGTCATGTCAAGTAATAAACCGATCACTGATAAGATTTAATAGCAACAACAACTGTGTAGATTAGAATCAGTCTTGTTCATCGTAGAGGTGTTTTGCTCCATCAAGGCTAAGCTCGCTCTCATGTTGTTAGGATCACATACACACAGTTGTTACAAGAGTTTGGTGGGGACAAACTAAGCACCCTCCGATTTTCATCTGTTGTACAATCTGCAAAACTATCTTGATGAAAAAACTTTCCGATCTTAAAATGATATCCACGAAGCACTTTGATCCAAGCCAAAAATATTTTTAGTTATAGTATTAAAAAGTGGTCAGGTCTTACCTATTGATTGAGATTATATTGATGATAAGTTCTTTACAAAATATACTAAATTCGTGAAAATAAAATAAATCTATATACATATATAAAACTTGTCGGCGTCGTGGCTCGGTGGTTAGTGTGTTGGATCACTAAGCGGGAGGTTCGAGGTTCGAGTCCCAGAAAACACCAAAAATGTTTTTTCACGGTCCCACCTCTCGCGAATGTTTGACAAACGTCCGAGAGTAACAACTGTCATGAGAAAGCTTCTCAAATCGCCTTTCGGATATGGCTTTAAGCCGTAGGTCCATTTGTGAGAAAAATATAACACGCACAACACGAATGGTTGCGAGAAGCTACGCCCTGGACCATATAAGGTCTGTTGCGCCAAGTATTTTTTGTATATAAAACTCAAAATACTTGTGTTTGTAGGTATGCTATAGAATCCGAAACCATCGAACTGATTGAGCTCAAATCAAATTTCAAGCAATATTCGATATTGGCCCGAGAGTGTTTCTGTGAAGTTTGGTCAAAATTGGTCCAGTAGTTTGCCCACAACTGCATTTTAACAACTGCGCAGCAACGCACGCCGGGTACCTGCTAGTTTATGATATAAAACACACTTGGACTTTTAAGGGCATTTTTTTTAGAAATTAAATGCGCTTGCTCAAAGTTAATTACAATGACGATTGCATTTTATATTAAAACTGCGTTCAGAATAGAAGAAAAAGGACGCATGCAGTGCATCATAAATTCCTTGCTGAATATTACTACTGCGAAGTTTGTGCTGCATTTATTTACTAATCTCTACGACTTTTGAAATATTTGATGGATGATCAAACGGCTAGCATTTAGTTGCTTAGCGAGTTATCTTACTATAAGAGTAGATTTTCTTTCGACTGCTAACTTTAGGACCACCAGTCCTTCAAGTATTCCGAAGCGATGTTAATCCGCTAGATCAAAATTATCAGTTTTATTTAACGTTAGCAAGCCAATTCACTAACAATAAATTCCCCGCAAACAATTTGAATTGTCTCGGTATCAATAACCCGGTTTTCGTGATGTTACAGTAATTTACATGATCGTCAGCAAAAACGTGCATTCGTTATGTTGTAATCGAATATCATATGTACAAACTGGAAGTTCGTCGTTATAATTTTTTTAATACCAACCTTCAAAACTACTCTCCTCTATAGGAGATAATAGCCTATCCCAAATTATCCCATTAGAGTAACTATCAACTTATTATGTTAGAAATGTAGCGATATTACTTAATAGCCTTTGGGGTGACTTACATAATGCTGTTGCTTAAGTTGATGCTGAATGTGACTTTAAGTTTGACAGTGAGAAGACGGATGAAGCAAATGAATTTTGGTTTTCGTTTTAAGAATTGAATTCGGTTAAAGTTTGTTCAATTAAGGGGGAGATGAATGGCTATCATTCATAGTCGTCGATACCAATGTGTAGGGACTTAGTAAACTAGTAGCATTGAAAACATGCGAGTATTTCAGGAACATTTTCTAACTTTTATAGTTTTCATATTTAATTAATGTTACGGTGCTATTAGTGTTAAAGGGTGGTCTCGAATTCTAGACAAATGTGTGTCATATAGAAAAGTTTGAATTGTTTTTTTGTATGTACATATGTATGTATGGAAAACTAAACTTTATAACCATTCTTCGCAAAATGTTAATTTTCATTTGAAGACAAAATATCATTTCTACTATTTTAAAAGTTTTTTCCTTCATCTCCCTGCTATCAGCTGTAAGTATCAAAACTAGTGCGTACTCATACATGCAGGTATACTTGAATCAGAAGCAATAAATCCACTATTCGAATCGGTGGCGTATGAGGATGTTTTTTCAATACGAAGTAAAAGCTTATTAAATGTAAAAAGTACACATTATATGTAAACATTGCTGCATGTCCTACAGAGAAACTTCGATTGGTTTATTGATTGCGGATTGAGTGTTGCAAACATTATAATTAAGTCCGTGAAATCGATACACTCCACCAGCAGAGATGCTGTGTTTCTAGGACAAATAAACGATTCCGCACAATTCCATTAAAAACAACAAAATTATCGATTAATATTTAGTCCATAATTAGGCAAATTATCCCAAATACTCTTCATCCCTCATCTTAACAAAAGCAAAAATAGAAAGAATCCAAAAATCCAATAATCCTCTGGGCAGCGAGATTTAGGAGTCTACGGAACCGCCGCGCCGCAGTTCACTTAATCACAATAATCAATACTAATGGACGAATGATTCGGCTCATTGACTTTGGTATATGTACACAGGATATACAGTATATGTACATGCTCCTGGGTCGATAAATAAAGTGACTCAGAAAGCAATTTTTTCCACACGAATGTTGAAAAAGCGATAGGTGCCTAAAATTCTCTTTTCAATGGTAGAAATCCACCGAGCCATACCCCCAATATATTCAATCGCTACCTCTATCTTGTCGACTTGGGGTGCATTCATGCAAGCAATAATTGGTAATAATTCGAAACGATAACTCTGAAACACTCCCAAATCTATTTTTAAAAATATTCTTCCACCTCTCATCTCGAATTGTCTGCGATCGGATGAGCAATTTAGTGGGAGGATGGGCTGAAGCAGGAGCAATTCAATGGCATAGTGAATCAATAGTGAAATAGAATCCGACTCTCTTTCTGGTTGCTTGTGATAATATACTTTGTTTCAGTTTTAGACTGCTCCTGTTTTTTTTTTTTTTTTCTTTTTAGAGGGGGAAAGAACATTACCATAGGATTCGATTGTAAGCTACTTACGAACGTCAGAGCACAAAGAAGCTTTAAGAAGAACGACAAGAGGACCATACACAAATACTAATGCAGCAGTAACCAAACTTAGTGGTAGATTGCGATTTCAATTTATCACAAAGAAACTTTCTCGACACGTTTTGTGTACGAAAATGGGGAGGCGATGAAGAGAAGTTTGTTTTGTTTGACGGTATTCCATTGGAAAATTGCAACGAAATAGAATGCCACTGACATGCAGTGAAAAACTTTCAATGTGCACCACATGCGGTGAATGATTGTGAAGAAACAAATAAGGACATTTCTTGGAAGCAAGATTTTGGTTCAGGATTTTTTACACAATGATTGAATGTTGATGTGATCTATTCTGTTGAGTAAATGAATTGGCAAGAAGATAACATGGGGAGGATTCCAACGAAATAGAAATATGTACGGTTTATTGAAAGCTGGTAACCAACTTTTAAATGATATTTTTGAAACAGAAATGATACTTATGATGATGTTTAAAGATGACTAAACAGTAGAAAAACTACTTATTGTAAGAAAATACCTAACATAGGAAAGTTGCATGTGCTGTTTAAGTGCTAACTTTGTAAGCCACTACTGTACTTAACAAATTCAGCTAGTTGGCCAGCTAATGATGTTAGCTGATCAGTTATACACTCAGTCATATTCCGATAGTCACTGAAGTGAATTTAATAAAAGCTATGAAACTAATCTTTGGTGTTTTATAAATTAAACAAACAAAACATGTACAACCTAACTAACTCATTGTTTTCGATAAGAAAAAATTAGATTTTTTGTTAGAGGTAAACATCCTTTTTTCTACTTATAGTTAGAATACCATAACATTACAAATGGAATCACTCATGCCTAATCAACATTTTGCCTAGATAAAAGAGTGGCATTTTCACTGTTTCATTAACGTCTTTATAAACCATGTCAGAAGATATTTCCATTGCCTGTTTACTGAAAAGCTTTAGTCTTTCCTCTTTTTCTTTATATTCACATTCTGTGGGGAGAACTTCCCGTTTTTATCTGCTATCGCTCTGTCGGTGTACCTCACAAATAATACCAGTGGTGGAATCGGCTAAATTGATAGCTGATAGTCGTTTTGGTTTTGATTATCAACTATTGTGTAAAACAACGCAACTCAATTTGAATGTCATTTTATTCTCAAAGCTGAGAAATATTTGTTTGTTTCTTTAAAAATAAGCAAAATGCAAGTGTGTACATAAAATTGAAGATTCGATTTGTTATGTATTGCAATTTGATTTATTCGTTCTTTTAAAGGACTCAATCCAATACATTAAAATGGGATTGCTCGCTAGGTACATAGAATTTGTTGGTTACCTCCGATACAGTGCTTTGTCCCATTGCACAGTGGTTCCACTCTCGAGCAAATGCGGTCATAAGTACTTGCTCACAAAAAAACAAACAAAATGAATTGGTTGTAGGGTAATTTGGGAACGCTGATTCTGAATCCGTTATCAGTTTTGTTTTATCTGGTCGCCGATTTCTGTTTTCGGTACATCGCGATTTAAGACTGCCTTACTTATTATATTAAGTAAGTATCGTATTCGCAGAAACAGATTCTAAAACATGTTTTTGGGATTGAAGTATACGCTCCGTGGTGTGATCTAGTAAATTCTGTAGTTCTACCTCTGCGGACGATTGGGTAACTTTTACCTCCGAAGGCTAACATTTTTTTTTTGCTTCTAATACCCTATTATAAGAGGGCATAACATCAAAAGATACATGGGAATTAACAAAAAATTTAATAACAAATATTGGTGCTTAATCAATTTAGCCTCCACAATAAGAGACAAAACTTCATCCGGACTAGCTTGTGTGAAAGATTTATCAGAGTGATTGGAGCTGTTCAATAAAATATTAAAGGTAGAATCATCCACCTTTGACAACTGTGCTAATCTTCTTCGTTTTGATCGCTTACTGCAGTCTGAAAAGTCCTTTCTTGGTCGACCGGCTGATGATGATGGTGGCTCTGCCTGCGCATCTGGAACCGCATGCTCATAGGGATTTCTGGATACAATGCATTCGTCTATTACATTCAACCAATCTGAAGTGTTTTTCATAACCCTGGACATAATACGTAAATTTTGCTTCCAATATGCTGCAATTTTTTTGCAGATATAGCTGATGCGAGTTTGCAAATAATCTGTATTGAGATTTTCTTTGTCGGGCAAAGCTTCCAAAGTCACTTGAAATACTCCGCGAGCCTTGTCTGCATCACTTCCAGCTAAAGACAGCCAAATTTCGAACAAATGCATCCTCTTAAAAGAGCATTTGCAAATTGAACCTGAAGAAAGAATAATGGAATATATAGCACTTAGAGACCAATATAAAGCAAAAGTGCAAGTTGTTGCAGGAAAATCCAACTGATTTATATACTAGAAACTCTAAGCTATTGATCAAGATATGTTTCAAAGGGGGAATCGCGGGGGAACGTAGTTAAAAGCTTCAAAAACCAACAATAAGAAAAGGTATATTCTAGTATAATTTTTACCTTTCTTTATAGTCCCACAACTTTTATATTTCGAAAATATTTTCTTCAACAAGTAAATAGAAATAGGATACATACCTTCTTCCTGATATTCCATTGTCAAATAAATGATTACAACTTAAACGAATATTGTTATCAACACAGAACTATTAAATATATTGTTGCCGTTCTAATAGCTCGATTGCACTGTACTGACAATTACCTCACTTTGAACAACAAAAAGTAAACAAATCTGTTTAACGGGACTTTTTTTTTTTGCACTTACATTAAATTTGGATACTACTAAGGTAGTAAACGAAGTTATTTACAAAAATAAAAACATAATTTTTTTTTAATTATGACCTATAGGGGGACCACTGTGCATTGGTGCAACCCAATCTTCTCCTTGCGTCTTGTATCCGTCACCATCAAGGACGTTTAATGTGGTAGCCAATTAAAAAATTTATGGGATATGAATAAACCTCACGCCAACGGGTAAATCCAATAATTTCAGGACATATAAAAAGCTTCTTTTTTCAGCCAAATATTTTTAAAATTGCAAATATAAATGTACTCAATCTTACATGCATTCCTTAAGTAACCGCACGTATCAATCATTTTCGGTACTACGTGAGCTGTACAGTAAATTCACTCAACTTTGTGGTAAGAACTCAAAAACCAAACCAAACTGCAAATGAAAAGGACGGAAATATTTTAAATCGACTCCCAAATAGCTACTTATTACAAGAAAACGACAGTTCGAAAACGATTATCAACTTGATAATCAACTTACGCAGAGCAAAGCATTTGATTTTGATTGTCAACAGTCAACTATCAACTTAATCGATTCTGCATATATAATTTTGATATTCTTCTCTTAGGGAAGTTCTAGTCTCAGAACAGTCATTTGTGTATGTTCCACAAAAGCTGATCTAAAAACACTCCCGTTTTGGATATCACTGGCATCCGTCTGAATGAATCCGCTAATGTACTCATCAAGAGTATATCAATATATCAGACACATCTCTACGTGGACTCTACTCCAAATGCGTAGAGTTAAACCATTTTTCGCATCCAATATCAACAACACGCATTATTTTTGCGGACCCCATTTCTAACTCCTTCTTTCTTCGGCTTTTGGTGTTACATTTGTGAAGATTTTTGTGACACCTACTGAAGCAGTTTTTGCGTTTTGTCAGTCTTCCATATTGTGAGCATACCAGGCCAGCGGTAGAACCTCCTTTCCTTCCACATGTGTTGAATGTGTCGATAAATACATAATTCATATATGTACGTATTGTCTGTTTGGCAAGTGTTTTGGTTAAATATGTCATCTAGTACAGGCTAGTGCTTCCCGCGAAACAAACATATAGAAAATTTGTAGTATTTTGTATATTTCTTCCATACTCATACTCTGAAACAAAACCTGGTTGGATATGATATCTATGCATTTTTCTACCGAAACAGACATCTAGAGGACTTTTCTATTTTTCTCTCATACATTTGAACAACGGAGGTGACTCTGTTGAGTTAAAGAGGTTCGTAGCATAGTTCTGGAGTTTCTTTTTACTATCCTTTATCCAACAGCTCAGACAAAACAAATTCTTTAGCCCCGTTCGATGCACTATTATTTCCATTTTTCTACCATAACACACATTCTGCGTCCTTGTTACAACTTTACGCTGTGTGGCTTTTATCCCCACATCAGATACAGTCACCCGACCTGTCTTGGGAACTTTGGCATGCCTTTGCTACATGCCATATTTCTGACACTTACAACGCCTTAAGGGACATACTTTTCGTCTTGCCTGGTTTACTCTCTTACCCTGTTTTTTTATTTGATTTCTTCATAGAATACTTTATCGTTTTGTATGGTGTGGTATAGTATGCGGGAACGGGGGACTTTTAATCCATTATGATCTTCTATATATTGCGGGATCACCTTTAATTTGTTGCCTATTGGTTGGTCTTAAAACAAACCAATATATACCATTGGCGAAACGTATCATGTTCCAGAGTAGAATTTGCACCAGATATTCCAGCTTTTTAAAAAGCCTATTTCCCATGCAAAGAGAGCGACTAATCTCGATTTCTTCTGTGGCATGACAACTCCTATGGTTATCAGGTGAGTTCATACTTAATCCGGCGGCCATTGCACCTATCCAGCAATGTCCAGTTAGTACACCTACCATGATACTGCTTTAATTGACAAAAGGCCTTAAGGTTGATTTTCCCTTTTAGTGCACCAATAGGGATAACTACCGATGTATGGCTGAATTCACCTTAAGCCAGGGTGCCTTTTTTTAGTTTTTAAGTTTAGATCGTTTAAGTTAGAATAATTTAGCTTTAAGTTATTGCTTGTGCTAAGCTTCTTCAATAAATAAATAAATAAATACATATCCGAAATGTTTGCTTTTTTTTTTAATCGAGAAGCTTTCTTATGACAGCTATTACTCTCGGACGTTTGTAAAACTCGAACTTTCCGCTCATTAGTCCAGCGAGTTACGCACTGAATCACGGTGATCTTACGCTACGTATCGCATGCTATCTTCTGCTTTGTGATTATGTCTTCAATTTCTTCACAGTCGGAAAAGAAGTTTTGTTCCGCTTCGCTGCACCCATCGAAATGTGTATCCATTAAATATTCTAATTCCGCTTATGCAGATGATGTTGCCTTGGCCGTCTCGGGAAAGCACCTAAATACTCTGAAGGAACTCTTACAAAACGCTTTAAATAAGCTCACTAGTCGACCCTCCCTCTCTTAATGGAACCAGCTTAACTTTCTCTGATAAAGCAAAATATTTGGGTCTTATCCTGGATAGGAAGCTAAGTTGGAAACCTAATATTCAAGAAAGAGTAAAGAAAGCTACAGTAGCACTTTTCTCTTGTAAGAAAGCCATTTGGAATAAATGGGGATTACAACCTCGAATTACTCACTGGCTCTACACCTCGATCATTAGACCGATACTCACATATGGGGTGATTGTCTGGTGGACAGACTTAGATAAAGCTATAAATCGCGATTATCTAAGTAAGGTCCAACGTACAGCTTGTCTGTGCATAAGCGGAGCATTACGTACAACACCCTCCGCGGCACTGGACATTTTATTCCATCTAATACCCCTCGATATATTTAGCAAGCAAATGGCAGCGATTGCAGCCGTTCGCTACCTTGAAGCTACCCAACAGTGGTCAAGAAAAGAATTCGGCCACGCCTCTATTCTGAATAAATTCAAAATCTCTCCCGAAAACACGGACTACACCATCCCACGTCTAAATTTTGAGAAGAACTTCCTTGTCACCATCCCTTCCAGATCACTCTGGGAGGACGATACTTTTTTAGAAGATGAATCAATTCACTTCTACACAGACGGGTCAAAGACCAAAGACCAAGCTCTCCTTCCGTCTTCCTAATCATTGTAGCGTGTTCCAGGCGGAATTAATGGCGATAAAAGAAAAACGTGATATCTGCTAGAGATATCCGCATCTTTTCTGATAGTCAGGCAGCAATCAAATCCCTGGAATCGACCTCTATAAACTCTTTAGTAGCCCTAGACTGCCGTTCGTCTCTTGTGGAGATGGCGGAGCAGTTCAAAATTCACCTGTGTTGGGTGCCGGGGCATAGAGACATTCCAGGAAATTGTAAGGCCGATGAACTCGCCAAAGAAGGAACAACTTTACTCATCTTGCCGGACAACGGCACCTTAGGTATTCCAATCGCTACTCGCAAACTTAAACTTAAGCTGGATGCTATCGAGAGTGCAAATCTTAGGTGGACAAATGGTTCAACATGTCTAGCGACAAAACAGATTTGGCCAAAGCTGGATCTAAAACGCTCTAAGAATTTGATTTCTCTCAACAGATTGCATATCGGCACCACAATAGGTGTCATCACTGGACACTGTCTAATAGGCAAGCACGCCACAAGGCTGGGCCTCTTTGCGAACGATTTCTGTAGAAGCTGCATCGATGAAGAAGAGGAGGAAACTATTCCTCACCTTCTTTGTTTCTGCCCATCCCTCTCCCGTAGAAGGAAACTCCACTTAGGAGCTCCCTATTATAATGATATAGGCGACCTGATGAATACTGACATCAAGAGCCTCCTACGCTTCATAAGAAGCTCTAATTGGTTTTAAGACGAGTAGGTGGAGGGAGGATTTTCCCATGATCCACGTGGTATCACAACGGACCTCTTTGGTCTAAGTGTGCTGGCGACTTTAGCTGGCAGCCACTTCAACCTAACCTAACCTAAGTATTCTAAAAATACTCGAGTTGTCTCCGTACAGGACTTTTCACCCTACTGTTAAAATATTCCGCGACTGATGGATCTTTGAATAGAAATTTACGTAGTCTAGCGTTTTCCTTAGTGTTTTCAAAGGTGCCCCAAGACTTTTTATTTTTTGGTTTTCCCTATGTCGCGTGCATAGTGTTTGAAGGCGGACCTACATACATATAGGAGATCGAATGCTCTTCTATTTGGTCTTGCCTTATTATGTAATCTTCTAACCTCTGCTCTCCGCTTTTTTAGTTAAGTTCTCTAGTTTTGTTTTAAAATGTGGGATGGTTACCTCGATTACACAGAACAAGATTTGTTGAAGAACGAATTCAAAGAAAAATTTAAATGTTTCCAGTGTCTCATTCCTATCACCAAAGATTTGTTCTTATATTGTGCATACTCTGCCAGTTCAGGAACCGTTCTCGATGGTGGATTTTCCTCTTCACCAGGAAAAGAATTATTCTTCACGTTTTCCACTTCGATTGCCACTGTGTCTTCGATACTGTACCTAGCTAGAATTTTTAGCTAGAATACTTTATCTTTACTTTACCTTCTTTTGTAGAGTGAAACAGATTGTAGGGTTTCCACCCTGTACCCAATTGCTTGAAACATACGGTTCTTGGATCAAATTCATATCCGGATTTTGTTCGTCTATGCACAACATGAAGACGTCAGTAGCTACTGGAGTCTCGCAAATTATTTTGTATCACTTACAGTTTCTGCTACCTTCTTAGCATCCTCTGTCTATATCCAGATCCTTATCTGACTCAAACAAAATTTAACCAGGAAACTTCGCCGTTTCAGCATTTCCACTAAGTTTTTTGTCTACTGCTAGCAGAAGCTGCTTGCCTACTTTGCTTGCGCTGTTGTGGCATGGTGTTACGTTCTGCTTTGCCATTAGCTTAATGATGGACTCGTCTTTGTGCAGAAAAGAAGGTGGTATCAACAGCCTAATCTTCTGGCGCATCTGTAAGGCGGTTTTAACTAAGACGTTAAGTTCTGCTTTCTCCGGTTCAACGATACTGGTGCTGGGCGAGTGAAAACTCGCGTGCTCTGTTATTACCTCAGCCGACAATTTTTACTCTTTTGAGCCATCCTGCCCCATCAAACTTGTAATACATGGGATCATTGTCCTTAACATCAACCATCATAGCTTTCAGGATCTAGGTTTCCACGAGTAGCCAGTTCTTCAAAGTGCTCTTGCCGTCGGGAGTCCACAACGCCCACCTGAAGCTCTGTTGGAAAAGTTGCGGGAATTTTCGGTCTTTTACTTTTAGAGTGGTTTTCTTGCTTCATTCCCTCTGATCTAGGAAGCGCTACCAGCTGAGGGGTTTCTCATCCTGTTTCACGGCAGCTTTTTTATGGATGGTCTTGGAATTGGAGCGGAGTATTGTGACTTACCTAACGGTCGTAGCTAGCTATGGACTTTTTGTACATCCTAGTGATGGCCTTGTGTCTTTTACTTAGGGGGTCCAGAACAATTTAGCTCATCTTTTCAGAAACCTTCGAGATGCCTTAATGTACCCTTGAGTTCACTCAAGTTTTGAGGTTTGGACTAGTTTCACGGTCGTGTCGTCAGTTCCTGATTCGCTCAGCAGTTCATTCTCCATGTCAGAGCTTACGTCGATTGGTTCCACCTTATCGATGTGCAACATATCAAAGGTATGGAGAGGTATTGTCCATGAGTACGATGTTTTTAGTTTTGAATTTTGTAATTGTGATTATCGTGTTGTGGGCGCCGTGGCTCAAGTGGTTAGTGCGTTGGATCGCTGAGCGAGAGGTTCGACGTTCGAATCCCAGAGAACACCAAAAAGTTTTTTTCACGGCCCTACCTCTCGCGAATGTCTGACAAACGTCCGAGAGTAATAACTTTCATGATGAAGCTTCTAAATTTGCCTTTCGGATATGGCTCTAAACTATAGGTTTGTGTGAAAAAAAATATAACACGCACAGCACGAATGGTTACGAGAAGCTAGGCCCTGGACCAATTCCAAGTATTTGTATTTGTATTTGATTATCGTGTTAAGTCAGGTCGTTGTAGTGGTCTTTCGTTATTATAACCTTCATTACAATTGTGATCCCAAGAGTAATTCGGAAAGAAGTAGTCCATTACGGCCGAACCAACATGCCAGGCTTCATGCAAACTGACTAATGATGAACTATTAATTAATATAAATTACTGTTAATTAATATTTAGAACAACCAGATAACGTAAACTATTAATTACGTAATGCACCAAAGCACTTCTTTTAGCCCTAGTACAAAGCACAAAACGAAATGTTTATTTGAAATCCTAAATCGGAGAATTAAATTCACAAGGGATGTAGTGCAACGAAAAAGATATAGCTTTTACCAGGAAATGTTTCAGCTTTCCTAGAAAGCTTATTATGAGGTCTTAAGATAGGCTATATTAAACATAGGCTATATATCCTATTGAATTGAATTGTATTCATCCCTGGTAGCTAGTCCTTTCCACCTCAATCAAATTCCAAGTAAACTCCTCTCACGAAGTACCTGTGCTTGAGAAATAAATAACACTTAATGGACTTTAACTACATTCCAGTAATTAAAATATGATGTCTGGAGAATTTTCACAGAATGCCCAGAGTTTTCCAAGAACCCCAGTCGAGTCTGACTCCCACCCAATATCCGAAATTCTCACGATATATGTATTGTCATCATCTGTGTCATTATTACATCATAGGCACTCCGCTCATCAATAATAAAATCATCGAAGCTAAATTAGAAGAGTTCCAAGGCGAAGCTCAGCTGGAGTGGGGATGGATTGAAAGACAGAGAATTTGCTCACAAAAGGACGTGTAATTATTAATAAAATATTTTCTCAATTTTCCTCCGCATATACATACATACATATATGTATGTATCTCGAAGTCATTCACCACTTACTAAGAACAATATGCAACAGCCAAGGCTAATGGCCCTATCAGTAGAGGCCAGTTTTTCGGTTTAGGGTAAGAAGACGATGATGCTATTTTGATGCGGGCATATGTACATATGTACATATTCGTATATGCATATGTGTATGAACGATGTGTTGCTTCTGGGATGTATTTAATAGGCAGGACGGAACTTCGGACGGAAATGTAATCCAATATCATGAAAGAGGAGAAAAGAAGTAAAAACGGGACACTCTGCCAATCGATAAAAACTCAATTTTCCTTTATTCGAGAAGAAATATGCCACACAGAGCCCGCAAAGTTTTCCCATTTACGGTCTTCAAGTGTATGCTGTGCGTCCTCTTTACATGAATAGAAGGAGATCCGCCGCCGCCGGAGGCATTTCACACATGCGAGAAAAGAAAAAAGTGCGGCGTGGCATTAAAACGACCAACTTTTTGACAATAATGAAATTATCCCTAGCAAAATTGACATCCCTTCGCATGCATGCGTCCGTCTGTTCGTTCTTCCGTTCGTTAATTTTCTTTAGCTTCAATGCTATCGGTCTGTCTTCTCTTTTTCTGGATGAAGGCTCAACAGCGGTATTGAGTGATGGTGGATGGAGGCAATCTGTGCATAGATGTTCTTAATTTGTTCCCTTTAGTTTGGTTGATTGAAGTAAGAGAGAAGGATTTGGCTTGATTTCAATATCGACGGTCAAAGGTATAGTATGAATAACAAAAAGGGCTAAGTGAGAAAAAATGGCAATGAATAAAATGGAGGCATGTATGTACGTATATAAAAAAGAAATAAAAACATCGAGAAGCAGGAATCAAGTGATGAAGATGGAAAAGGCTTATATCATAAGGAAATAACAATGATCAGATGAAACCAGTAACTTTGTTAAAACAAAGTTTTAAGTAAGACATTAAAACCAAGCAGTAATAAAAGCAATCAAAAATTAATTCTGTTGTGTTATCATCTTAAAACTTTTGAGCCCTATTTTTAGTTAAGTTTTTTTTATTTGAAACGGAAGAAATCATTTCCTTTTTGAATGTCTGCCATGGTTTTAATTCAACATCTAGCAAAACGTGGAATTGTTACTGGTTTAGGAAATCGTATGAGGACCTTTGCACCACTTTGTATCTAGGAAGGCCCTAGCGAGAAGGACAAAGGGCGAGACGCTCATCATTAGTGATGTAAAATGTGAATACATTTGACTACTCGTACTCATTCGTTATTTTTTTATAAGTACTCGGATAAAAGTAACGAATACTTAATAGTCGCGAGTACCACCTATAAAATACATTGGAAACTATGCAAATACAATTCTGTCTCTTTTCTACGAACCGAATACAAAAGTAATCTCTTGCCTTGTTTCCGTCAATATTGTATCCTGCTCTAACAAATATAATTCATTAGAAACAGATTTTTCTTTACACTTTTGCCAAGCCGTGTGTTTGCTTGAAAGTAAACAAAATATATTGCGTGTCCGTGTGTATAATTTGTCTGCCTCCTTGTGAGGTGATATTGTTTTGTTGACATATTTTACAAAGGACAATTTTATACGATTATAAAATTGGTGTAGGGCGAGTTAGAAAATCTCTTAAAATAATTCTTGATGGTAGTGCAAGAGAGAACGGGTATTCGAATACATATCTGTGGCGAATAAGAATCCCCTGAAATGTGTTGGGTAGTGGAAACAGAATGAGTAAGGAAATACGTATCTGAGTACTTTACAGGTAACGAGTACGAATGAGTACATGGTAGTAACGAATACGAATGAGTACATAGTAGTAACGAATACATTGTACCGAATGAATACTTTTTTTACACCACTACTCATCATCGCAGTCCTGCTGTATGGTGTAGAAGCATGGACTCTGTCGAAGTTGAATAAAAGCGCACTGCGAATCTTCGAGATAAAAGTTCTATGTATGTTTGATAAATGGAAAAGAAGATTTAACTACGAACTATACAAACTGTACAGCGTCAAAGACCTGGTCAAATGAGATATATCTATATATATATATACAACGAATGGATTCTCAACATTGTGTGCTGGATCCTCTTCTTAGTCAACAATCTGCTTGTTTTACATCGGTCTGGCCTCAAAACAGGAAGGTCTACTATTGACCAAATATTCAAATTAAGGCACATCTTGTAGAAAACTCAGGAAATGTAGATAGACTGAAACCATACACATATTCATCGATATTAAAGCCGCGTATGATAGAATTTACAGAGACGTGGTAGACAGAGCGATTTTTAACGGATGTACTTTCATTTTCTTCCCGCCGCAGAACGCCGATTGGAATACAATTTATTTATTTAATTGTGTTTAAATGTGAAAATAAAAAATTTTCATTGGCTATTTTTTTCTTCAGCCATTGATAATTCTAGTGATCATAGTTGAAATAGTCGCAACCCATTCACAGGATTACTTCCCCAAGTACTTTTATGTGTATTGATTTATTTCAAACCAAGTAATAGCTGAAATACATTAGCACAGCCACTGTTGCCGTGTCTCCTGTTATAACAGGAGTCTACTCTTATTTAGCTCCGAAAAAGTGAAATCTATTGTTTCCTGTTTCCAGAGAATTTTTAGAAATTTCTTCTGTTACTTTACTTTTTTAACTAGTCTTTCAACGATTTTTAAAGACTGCTAAAATTGTTCAGCAGTATCTACAAAATTGTCGTTAAATAAAGGAAGTCACTCCGGATTTTGAATTCTGTTTAGTCACTATTGACTGCCTGGGTTTACCATACCCATGAGTTCCACCATATCCGGCGTAAGCGGAACTCCTCAGGGTGGGGTCTTATCTCCTCTTGTTTGGCTTATGGTAATCACTAAAATCCTGTGTAGACTTGACGGAGATGGAGTCAAGGTTGTTGGGTATGCGGATGATGTGATAATATTGGTATCAGGGATGTTTCCTTCAATAATAATCAGTGAAATTATGGAAGGTGTCTTGGGCAAGATTGGCAAATAGGCCATTGGATGTAGAGTCAGTGTCAATACCAGGAAAACTGAACTGATGGTTTTTACCACTAAAACAAAAATGCCGACCTTCACGCCTCCAAGGCTAAATAACCAACTACTCTCCTACATAGTATGTAGTTGTGGTACTTGATCCAAAACTAAGCATGAAACTTAACTTTGAGCAACTGACAAAGAAAGCCTGTGTGGCTTTCTATGCTTACAGCAAAACCTTCGGTAAGATGTGGCGACTTCACCCGAAGATGATCATATGGGTGTAGACCGCCTCGCTGGGTCATTGGTTCAGAATCAGTCTCCTTACTCCTTATTATCTTACGCCCGTTTTTACATCTGACAAGTCAGTTGAGTTGTTATACTAAAATGGCGCCTCTTGCGCTAATTATGTATTCAGCGTGGTTGGCCACTTTTACGTAGCTATGGACCTACCTAAGTGTATGTATGTAATATACTCTATTTTCAATTCAAATGTACCTCAATAGATTATAAGTTTCTTGTTGTTTTTTAAGTGTACGTTTTTTAAGTGTAGTGGCGACAAAATAAATAGCACAGTTTATAGAATTATATGAATCGCATTGGAAATAGTATGTTGTTTCGATTTAGCATTTTTCTTTTTGTAGCATGTACTTTACAGACTTCACTGTAAAGTAACGGTACAAAGTCGTGTCTCAATTCTCTTGGTCTTATGAAATAAAACGTCATTTTGTCAAAGTTAGTGGTTTAGTGCAGACAATTTTAATGGCACACTTTTATTTTTTTTAAATCATTGCATTTTAACAATAATTCTTACTTTAATTAAGGTGAGTAGTAATAAGGACATGGTTTTGGTAGTTAAGTTTAAAATTTAATGAATCTAGCATACCAAAAATAGAATGGGTCGTGGTAAACATTCAACGGAACACTTCCGACGTCGTGTACTGGCTTTCAAGAATGAAGGGCTTAACAACTCCCAAATAGCACAACAATTGGATTGTTCAAGGAAAAAAATCATTAACGCTTTTCATCATTATCAAGAAATGGGGTCATTCGAAGACAAAATTCGTAAGAATCGGACACGGAAAACCACTTCTAGGACTGACGCTGGCATTGTTCGTCTGAGTAAACTGGACCCATTTATGACTGCTCCTAAAATAAAGCAAACAATTGAACAGGAACTAGGAGTAAATGTTTCTGTAAGCACGGTAAAAAATCGCTTGCGTGAAAAAAAACTATACGGACGAATTGCCAGACAGAAACCAATGGTGTCAAAGCGTAATCTAATACGCCGCATGCATTTTGCACGAGAGCATGCTTACAAGGATCCCAGCTGGTGGAAAAATGTTTCGTGGTCTGACGAAGTTTAATCGCTTTGGTTGTATGTAAGGCGCGGAATCAATCAAGAGTTCAATCCTAAGTACACTTTTAAGACGGTGAAACATGGCGGAGGTAATATCGTCGTATGGGGCTGTTTTTTTTTGGTATGGCGTGGGTCCTATTTATCGGATTGAGGGCATTATGGACCAAATTAAATACAAAGAAATACTGAGCAATGTAATGCTTCCATATGCGGAGGAGGAAATGCCACTGAAATGGAAATTTCAGCACGATAATGACCCTAAACATACAGCCAAATCTGTGAAGCACTGGTTATTAACAGAAAAAGTTGATGTTTTAAGTTGGCCAGCTCAGTCCCCTGATCTCAATCCTATTGAGAACTTGTGGAATGAGGTAGACAAGAAGATTGACAGATCTTCGGCTGGAAATTTAGACCAACTTTGGGTGGAAATCCAGCGAACCTGGAGTGCAATACCTGTAGAACGATGTCAAGCCCTAATATCATCAATGAGTCGTCGGTGTATTGCGGTTATTAAAAATAAGGGTTATCCGACCAAGTATTAGTGCAGTACTTTAACGCTAATTAAATTTGTATTTAATTTTTTATTATATGATTAACTATTTTTATATATTTAATTAATTTTGATTAAGTGTGCTATTTATTTTACCCATCGGAAACTGCAAATATGGACTTTTTTTAACTTAAATGAAATATCCTTAATTTTTATTTTTATAATTTCATCCTTACTTAAACTATTTTATCGTACTAACATAAGATACTTTTACAATACCAAAATACATATAATTTAAAGTTGAAGAAAATGAACGAAGATGTGCTATTTATTTTGTCGCCACTATATGTGTGTTGTATGTTGTATGTTGTATGTATATGTGTTTTTTTCATATTAATAAACGTAAACGTACTTAAAATACATACATTATTACAAAAAAACTCGTCCTTAGTGGTTTTTAAATGCAATTTAGATCTCGTGGTACTTTAGTAACTCTAACAGGATATCTCCTGTTTTTTCACATTTTTCTAGCGACAACACTGAGCACAGCAATAGTAACAGCAACTTTGGCAGACGCAGCAAAAGATTTAGAGCCGATGCTTTTTTAGCGACCAGCGAAGTAGTAAAAACAACTTCAACGTTAGGCCTAAGTTCTAAGTTCGCTGTGCTTTGCAGCCAATTTTGCGTCGACAAATTCTGCATGGAATTCTACCTTTGTTTTGTAAATAATCTTCCCGCAATTTGAATTTCATTGCTGTGGCAAACTGTTTCACTTCACAGCAACTGCCATTTGCTGTTGGCTGTGAGAGTTACTGTGTGGTGTTGCTGTGAAGGAGTAAATATTATCTTTTTTAAACCAATTTTTTTTTTTCATTCTTGCCACAATGTACTTTTTTATTTTCTTTTTCGTAAATTAAAAAACAAATATTTTTACTTAAATACATTGATATAGAGCAAGTAATTCTAGTAAGAATGTCCCCCAATATCCTTCTTTTATATGGATACCGATCGAGTCTTGCGCTTGGTTATAACTCCGAACAAATGTAACAAATATGTACGTACATACATATGTATGTATATATATCTGTGTGGTTGGGCAAGGAATTTTTAAATACCTCATTTCTTAATCCTTCTTTTCCCATTTTTTCATGGTCGTCTAAGTGATCACCATTTTCAGTATTTTTGCCAAGATACTCGTATTCTGTAAATACTTTCAGGAAGTTTTAGTCAATGTCAGGAAATGTTGCCATAGCATTATTGCAGTTTAAACCAAATTTCGGGAGAAGATGATTTTCTGTGATGGAATCATCTATCAAAAAAAGCTAAAAGCTACGATGCTTTGTTGGCCGAACATCGGCGGTTGCTCGAAAATATTTTTTTAATTGCAATTGCCTTTCATTTTATAAATCATGGACAGAAAAGTATAATCCTTAACTTTCAAAGCAGTTGGTCAACTCATGACTTTTAATTCAGAATTGCCAAATCGCAAATAAAAACAATTCATATTGCACAGTTGCAACCTGTACCAAGTTGTTTGCAATAAACCGTATAGTTTAGTCTTGGAATTGTTCTTGCTTCGTGGTTTTGATGGTTGCGGCCTTAAGTACGTAGTCCTCATTTGCTTCTATGTGTTTTGTCCTTAAATGTCTGATAAAGTTCGAGGCAACTTGCGCTAATCCTTGCAACTTGATTCGCCAGAGACAACACTCGACCAAAACACCATTTCTCTTTCTGGAAATGGTATGTATAGTGCAGTCTCAAAGTCTTCAGTGAAATTAGTGAAGTAAAATGGCCAATCAAGACTTCAAAATAAATTGTGATTTCAGTGTCCAGAAGTGAAGTCATTAATTTAAAAAAAAACTGAAGTACGAAATCTGTTGAATTACATTCTTTAACATCTCTGCTGAATAGGGGTCTAAAGTTAGCATTCAAAAGAGCTCATATAAATAAAATCGTAATTGAATGGGAATATCTTAAAAATGGTACACACTTCAAAAGTACATAGAATAGAGATTTTAACTTTTGAAATGAAAATGTGAATTAACAATACAAATATGTATATTCGAGTTATGTACAAATAATGTGATTTAGCCCTAAAAGAAATTGTAAGAAATACCTAAATATACGTACATAAATATGTACATATGTATGTGCATCTGTCTGGACATATAAAACCATTGTCAAGTCCACCTTCGCATTCTTATACGTAACATATGTATAATCATATATATTTGTAGGGGAAACAGTTTTTTTTAAATAGTTTTTTTTTTAATATGAGGTGACGACATCAGGTGTATATGTTCAGCTGCTGACATCAACCATTTTATTTTGAGTACCTCTACATATAATGTATATACATATGTACATATTCAACATTATTTGGTATGAAATATTTTATTGAAGGATCACTATGTACATACATACTTGCTTGCGGGATTAGTTTTAATTTCAATTTTAATCTAATTTTTGTGAGGTGCTAAGCTTAATTAATTCAAAGACTATTTAACTTCTTGTTTTTGATACTGTATCCTTGCATCTGTTGCCGATCGTCCTCAGGAGGCTTTCTATAAATTAACACGTATTAATTTCTACTTCTGCACTTACGTACTTAATATCCGCAAATTAAGAACGAAGCAACCGCTTGCTTACTCAATGCTCAATGCGGCACAAAAAAAAAATCATTTTCGTAATTTGCGCATTGTTTTCGGATCCATACATATGTATGTATGTTCCGGTTTGACATAATTTATCACTTAATCATGGAAACCAGAAACAAAACCGGTGGTAAAAGGGAGTGGATAACTGCGGTTTTGAAGTCGAGTGTATGGTAAACGTTGAGATATTTCCGTTTGAGGTGGTATTACGTTCATTATTTTGTTAATTTATTAATCGAGTTGTAATTATAATAATTTTGCCAACATGGGCACGGGATGTGTCCCGAAAATACTCTAATATATAATTAATTTTCTCAAATTGGGTTTTCTCTACCCAGTGGACTTTGTGGCAGTGTTTCCTATGTAATGAGTGAGCTGTGTTTTCGGAGATAATCCTCCGTTGTTGCATTTGTTTTTTTGTGTTGAAAGGTTTAACTGAAATGTGGTTTGTGTGGTGTGCATGGTTAATTAGGTGGGGAAATGTATTTAATTAGTCAAACGTGAATGGCCTCGCTGGGTAAATGAATTAATCAAATGGGCAGTTTGGGCGCACTCCGTTCTCATTTTTATTTTATTGCACCTGAATGAGAGGTATTTAAGAAGAAAACTGGAATTAAAATTTGGATGGTGAGGCATTTAACTTATGCTAATAGAGGTTTTAAGGGTGTTTCTGATTTCCCCGGTTGGTATGTATTCTCAACTATGTACATATACAATATGTATGTACATACATACATGTGTAGTTCCTACATATGAATTAGTTATCAGGAAACTATTATGAAGTGTCGCTTCTTTAGCTGAAGTTGTGCAAACATTATGGGCCTTCAAAGCGTCAATTTAGAAGTACAGTAGACTCTCGATAACGTGAACAATTAAAAACCAAGCCAGTTGACATACAATACATCGAAATTACAATAAAATTAAAACTGTCCACTTACTCCAATAGTTACAATCCAATATTTACTAAAAAGAATAATTTGTTTTAAACAAAAACAATTCATTCGTAATGCATGAATGCATGTAATAAAAAAATTAAAAATTAATAAAATAAATTCAAAGTGCACTAAGTTCGTCATTTTCGTTTGCTTTTTTTCAATTAAGGTCAATTAGTATTTCATTTGCCTGCAACCCTTTAAGGACTATAACGTCAGCGTAATCCACTTAATTCCTTGTTGCCCATTCAAGTGCTTTCCCAAATAATTGAGCAGCATCTTACAAGCAACAGGATATTTAAACTTCTACTGAACCTCTGCAGTTCGCGTTTAACTACAAACAACATAAATTTCGTATGTTTGCATATAATCGCGCAATAGATACAACGAGTTGAGAAGAATAAACGGCAGATTTAGACTACATGTAACTGCATCTACATATGTACATATTGGCGACAGCATGGAGCTTATTAGTTTTTACTTTTTTTTGCTTACTGAAAGATTCTGAGAAAATAAAAACATGAGTTCACTATATCGAAATTTTTTTGTTCACTATTTAGAATAGCCTGTATAAAAATATTGTGTGTTCACTACATATTATATCGAATGTTCACTGTATCGAAGTTCACTATAACGAGCGTTTACTGTATTTGGAGCGGAAACGTTTCATAGATGTCAATGTTAAAAATAAATTTGTTCACATTATCCAGAGTTCACATTAACCAGTGTTGACGCTAACGAGAGTCTACTGTATTCATAAACATGATTTTAAGACAAGTAATAGGTTTATTTATTTATGTTCATATTTGTAGTTTAAGAACAAATAAATAAATGCTTTGCGCAGAGATCTAGCGCATACATACATACATACATACAAATGTACATATGCACTTATCTATGTACATAGAAGTGTGCAGGGTGTGGATATTAGTACGTAGGCGCATTCCTGGCATCAATTGTTCGGGTCTGCGAATCGTGCATGCTAGTACCCCGGGCTACTAGTATCTTTAGACGATTACCACATCCCTTGACGCAACCAAAGAAAAAAAAATGTACATACATATGTATTAAAATTTTAGTTAATTGAAAAACATACAAAACACCACAAAATATACGTAAGTAATACGCTGCGAGAATCATTCTTTAAACCCGAAATTTTCCTTCTGATCCCGTTTATGCACGCAACACACCTATTGGTTGTGTATACGTAAGTATGTACTCGGATATTTCGTCTAGGGAAAATCTCAAAAACAAATTTGTGTGTTGGGATAAGTTATTCAAAACCCATAAAAAATTTTGTCAGTCAATGTTACATACATCAAAAGTTTTCTTGACATATGATTATTTATCTGTTTTTTAACTTGAAAGTAACAGGGTTATAAGAGTCCTACTTTTGTATTTCTTCGATATCGGTATTCTCACAAAATAAACAGAAAAGAAACTGCAATTGAAAAGCTTTTCGGATCATAGGTGAGAAATATGTATGTCTAAGGTCAGTTGGCACTGAAAATGTCTGGCGGAGTGAGTTAAAATTAAATTGATGTGACCACCAGGATTGCCAATTTTTGTTTCAAAATATTGCTTAAGAAACTGAAGCATATTTATGAAAAATCAGAGGTGGTGCAATTTTCCTTTTTTTTGTTTAGCTTTACACGACGCGTTTTTACTCACAGATCCTTTGAGGATTTTCCTCGATGGAGAATATTTTTTACATACATATATGTATATATGTGTAAGCCTTTCCCATTTGTGTAAGAAAATGTAATACGGACAACACTAGGCCCCAGACCATAAACGGTTTGTTGCGCCAGTTATTTGTATTTGTAATATGTAGTAACTTCTATGTTGTTCCACTATTGTTCTTAATATGTATGTACATATGTATGTGATAGTTACCTAAAAAGTAATATGTATCCAGAAATAAGGAATGTATGCCGTTATGCTATCTAGGACTTGAAGTTCTTGTTGGGTTCAGTTGCCGGCGCATGGGGAATTCTGAAAAAAAATTTCACATTTGACGACTGATCGAAAGCGCACGTCCCATATTTAGTACAGTTTGGTTTTAAGGAATTAGAAAAATTAAATAAAAATACCATTCCCACATATGTACATAGGTACATATGTATATCAGTATTCCACTTACCAGACAGGTCTTTCGCTGACGCTAAAACAGGTTCCGTATTTTTTCAGATCTTGAATAAGATATTATATCAATGATGTTGATTTTAAACAAAAGGCAAGAAGTAAACTACTGTAAGGAAAAACATTTTTGTACATATACCGCCTAACACTAACTCCCATAACTTAAAAACTAGTACCTACACTTAATAAAAATAAAATTAAAACAACCTTTGTTTTATGCTGCTTCACGCCAGCAATCCTAAGACTAAAGGTCTATTATCGTTATAATTAAGTCCATGAAGGACATTTTCCCCGCCCAATCCCTTTATTCAGTGGCAAAAATTGCCTTCAGTCAAATTAAATTTTCTCTTCTCATTCAGAATCACACAATAGCGTTGCTTCCAAACTCTTCACAGTTTTCCTTGGAAATTGTGAATATCAAATTAGAGTCCAGAGGTAGAGCTCTCCAAAGACTTTGTTTGCATCCTTTTGACCAAATCAAGCAAAATTAAACTCAACAAAATTAATTTCTATTTTCCACAAGCAGTAATACAGAAGTAACGCTGCCCACCCACTCTGTGCTTATGTCTCGGAATGAAACAAAACATCACCAACACATCCGGACATTTCAAGTTGCTTAGTATTCTCTGCTTCACCAGAAAAGATTCTCCTCTCTCTCTCAATTACCCAACAAGGGTTCTAAAACGATAAAATTAGAAAATAGTTCCCCTTTTCCTCCTCTGCTTATTGCAATCGTCACTGGGAACGTTTTGCACCACAAGTTTCTTGTACTGGTGCTCCTGTGCAACTGCTTTAATTTATTATGGTGCAAGGGTTTTTTTTCCTTCCTCCTTATCTGAGTAGTAAAACTAATTTTAATTTCAATTCATTTGTTTCCTGTTTTCTTTTTTCATTGCAGCAGAAGGCGAAGTTGGCAAGTTGTATTCCAGGAGGAACTGCACGAGGACAGAATGATGCAAATCCTTAACCGAGACAATATAATTTCACATACAAATGTATATCGATGGAAAAATAATTTATTCTGCTGATTTTAATTTACGAAACATACGAGCTGAATAGACATCGAGCGGGATAAATTATACCGAACACACTCAACTTTGTCCCATTGATCCATAAAGAGCTGTCGCACAAAACCCGCTAATTTACGAAAGTGAATTCTGGGAGTGAAGCATGGCTGCAGTTCCTCATCGTAGGTCACTACTAGAAGTTGCACTAATTGTGTGATCCTATCTGGGCCTCGGACCTATCCTGAAAAATGCACCCACAAACCTGTCATCTGCAGAAAGCTACAAGCAACAAAAATCCCTTACTCACACACACCTACGCGTGTAGATAGCTTTCGGTTGGGGAGAACGGAGGTATCCCCTAGGCAGGTGGAGGTCTTCGTGTTTTTCCATGCGAAAGAGTGGGGAGTTCATTAACACTGAGTAATTGAAAATCAAACAAAAGCGACCAACAACAACCTTTACATACATCCCCCATCACAGATACGTACGTACATCTAACCCATTCAAGCATGACGTTCAATCTATACAGTGAGGAAATGGAGGTGGACGATGTGAATTCAACCGCTGCGACAACGACGATGGGGACTGCCGATGCTGCTACCTCCATCACCCCTCAAGACTACTTCAAGCTCTATGACGATTTCAGTCTATGGAACCAAACAATTCCGACGACAACAACAAATCTAACCTCAACATCCTCTTCATGGTCATCCTGGCTGTCAACGTTGTCATCGACGAGTACCTTTGGTGGATTGTTCGAGAATAACAGCACGAATAGCAGCAGCATCAGTAGTCCAGCCGTTAGTCACACTCCGTCTCTAGATGGACTGGACATTGAAATAGTCGATACTGGTGGCGGTGGTAGTTATGGCGAGGACATCGCTTTGATCGATAGCGCGGAAACAGCGGTAGCGGACAGTGAAACAGATTATGCAGCGGGATTCATTGGTTCTAATGGCATCGCGGCGGGTATTGGTGATTCGGTATCGGTATTAAGTCGTAATGAAAATGGGTCGTCTTCCTTTCATCGGACAGCTAGTGATAGTGATCCCGGTGGTGGAGGAGGTGGTGCAGGAGGAGGAGGATCGGATAGCGGTGTCGGTGGTGCTGGTGGAATCGGTGCGAATGGCGGCGGTAGTACGTTTATGTTGTTATTAGAAGATTTTGGCGAGTATTTTTATAATTATAACGGAAGCACGGTTTCGGGTACAACAATGAGTAGCGGTATGAATTTTACCGAATTCGATTATCGAACTAATTGCACGGGCAACGGAACATGTACGGATTTTACGGAAGGTAAGCAAAAATACATTTTTTACCAATACACATATTCATTTAAAAAGCATTTTATTAGTGTGGTGCTGAAAATAACTTATTTTTATTTCGTGGTATTGGTTTTGGAAAGTTTTGCGTTTGAAAATTTTATCGTAATAATCATAGTACTAATAGTGTATAGAGAGCTTTTCAAAACATTGAGTCGCTCAATTCGGTTTATCGATCCGGACATCTAAAAATAAACTGTAACTTAGATTTAGTTGATTTAGAAAAATGTCGTTTTCTTAAGACGTATTAACCGGTTTAAGTGGCGTGGTTATAGTCTATGAAATGTTTTACGCCTTTGGGCGTAGAGCTATTGCGACCAAAAATGTCTATTGTACCATAAGCCAGCAATAGTTACTCTTTCGTGCCGAAGACACTCCCATAGTTTGTATTCTGTGGTTTCGTCGTCTTCTAGGCAGAGGCGCAAATCAGCTGTCAGTAATCAGAAGGGAAGTGCACAAGCTTTGATAGAGTTCATGCTTCGCTGGAACTGAATGATTAGGCTCTAACATAGAGTCACTTTAGTTCTTTAAAATAGGCCTTACTACTTCATTACCTTCTGAGCCGAAGCAAAGCAAGAGTTACTCTTCGACTGATTTCTGCGAAGATATCGCTGTCAGAATTGATATCAAAGCCACTGTGACGTTGTGTTCTATTCATGGATGCTAGGTTTCCCTTTTTGTGGTCACTATCTATTTGGATAACTAGGAGGCCAAAGGTCACTATGAGGTAGTTACCAACCTTGACGGGGTAACTAATGTTCTCCATCGACGTCTTGCAGAAACTAGTCAGTTTGCTAAGGATGCTAAAACTAGACATGGCTCTTTATAGCTCATATCTTAAATGCTGTCATAGGTGGCCTTATATTTAATTAGGAAGTGAACACTGGTTTTATTAAGGATATGTCAAAGTGTAAAAATTTGGTCAGTTGTGAGATTTCCTGTCCTCAGACCTCACTGATAAAAACTGGTAAGGTTGCTGACGAAAGGTTTTAGGCGTTCACACATGGTGGAGGTTGATGATTGGCGCAATAGAGAGGATATCCTTTTTTGGGGATTGGTAAACGATGCTGAAATGTCATTTCTCAGACATAGACTTATCTGACCAAATCTTTACTCTATCAATTAATCTTCGTGTCCCTTAAATAGTTTGGCTAGTAATGCCAGTATATAACAATTAAATTAAATTAAAGTAGAATTGAATAATAATTAAGGTACAGAATTCAACAAAAAAAGCCATAAACACGGTATATACCTATGTACATACATATCTTCTTCATTAAGATTCCAATTAAAAACTCCCTGTGAAAGTTATTTATAAGCACTTGATTATAATTATGTTTTATAGTTTCCACAATGCATACAGTAGCAGCTGACAAATCAAATAAAAACATAATAAACCAAACACAAAATTAAGTTCTCAAAATCAATAACTTATGATAATAATTTGAAAATGCACAGTTAATTTGGCAAGTTAGAATGGCATTGACGGACCCGTGAGCAATGGACGTAATTGTTCTGTATATTTGTGTTTACATATGTACATACATATACATATGCATACATATACATATGCATACATATGTATATGTTATACAAATAACAGAAATAAACAAACAACCAAACCAATTAGTGTTTGAAAAACTAGTTCCTGCATTAAATTATTGTTTTGTATGTATAGGTACATACATATGTATGTCGGTTTGAATAACAATTCATTCAATGTAATTTTAAGATGCGTACATATTATGTATATAATCCGAGTTTGTGGTTTCCCAATATACTTTGTTGATAAGCGTGAATTGAATAAAGATGTGCCATCAAAATATTCATTTAATTGTTTGGGTAATTAATACCAAAACGTTTTTTTACCCGAAAGTCGCTTAGAGATCACAGCTTTGTCACTTGATGAGATACTATCATATCCTGTGTGAAATATTCGATGACTTTTCTATGAGGTACAATGCCCAAAAAGTAACTTACGTGAAACACAATCAAGTATGTACATTCATATTTATCTATCTGTTTTATACACCCACAAAAATGACTTGTAATTCAATGCAAAATGTAAACTTTGTCGATACGCATTCCAAAGAAAATAAACGACACGTGTTAGTCATAACCGAAGTGATAGTCAGTGAAATGGTTTAAATATTTATCTGATGAAGTTGACTGAAACTAGTTCCATTACCCGATGGCCAATAATTTTGCCGTTCATAGTTCAAATCCATGAGGGACGAAGAAGCTAAAACTGGATATGTTAACATCAGCTGCAATCCCACCAAGCTTGGGAAGGATCCCACATGGCTGTCAGATAACCAACATTCATGCTCTTGGATCAGCTGCACGCTTGCTACTGACCCAATGATAAGACAACATTATAGCCATAGAATGGCTTGAAACTAGAAGTCTTTAAACTAGAAAGCTTCAATAGGTATCATTTTTTCAATCCCAATTTCCTATTTCAAGTTGATTACTATGAGGTGATCTTACAAGCAATCCTCTGCTAGATATTCTTTCAACTGAAATAGGAACTGCTCCGTAGGTTTCCACCCATTTATCATTCATTCAGTTTGATTTTTATGTTCTGAATTATATGTAACTGAGGACTGAATTATTTTTGTAGTTGTTCTGACGAATAGAATAGACTGCTCAGAATGCCGTGCTAACAGTTTTTCACGTCGAATTCCTTTTTTTCCATTTCGTCCCTGGAACCATTATGAAGAAAATTAAAAACGGTCACTTCAACCCAATGGAGTAAAGAAGGTCTAATTTCGTCAGTCTCCCAAATATGTAAGTACGTGCAACCCAATGATTTAATTCTAAAAAAATAAATATCCGAGTACACCGTTTCAGTGGCTCATTCTTTTCTGATGATTTCTTTTTGTCACTTCAAGAAAAAACATTGTCTCCTCAAGGAAACCAAGGAGAGGAAAGTGTGCGTGAACCTGAAGCGTCAGGTAATTCGGAGCTGGTTTCCAATAAGAAATTCGTTAATTTTTTATTTGATTAGCGTAGAAAGGTCTAAAGGCAGGCGCTTGGGGCTAAGTTTATTAGAGAACAGTTTTGTGCCGGTCAACAGTGGGAAGGTGGTCAAACCTCAAATACACATACATGTATATAAGAATATATCAAAATTCTCAGAAAAATGCCTCCTATCACGTATTGAAATTTCATCACAATCGGGGAAAATTTCAATTTTCTAAATAAAAACTGTTAAAATTAATAATTTCTTTTATTTGAATACCCTGCAAGGAAAAAAATTAAGAATCGTTCCTTTATGTTAAATTGGGTATACTTAGCACTATAGTCGACTAAATACAAGTGCAAAGTCGACTTCCTATATGGGAAACCTCAGCCGCGAATTCCACAAAAGTCGCACTTTGTTAAGAAATTGGAGGTATGTACCAGTTTCTTTGGCTCTAATTCCTAACGAGTTCCTTGCCTGAACGTTTGCTTGCTTTAGGTGGTTTGCTTGGAGGTGGAAGCGGAAATATAATACATATCTAGATATGCATCCAACTGAACGAAAATCGGTTCTATGAATACGTCAGTTCGCACGAATAAATCTTAGGAAAGTGCTTCCATTGTTTTGCTTTCATTGGGATAACTTGCGACCACGGGCGACAAAGAGTCATACTTTATTGCTTTTAATATGCGCTAGGGCATATTGTTTCATTAAATTAATGAAAACAACCATAAAGAACATAATTACTTGTATGGCCCTCAAGGTAATAGACACATAAAAAGAGATAATACTTATTTCTTGAAGGAAGGGTCTGTGATTTCGCGGAAGGCGTCTATACAGAAAAGTGATTCATTTAATGCAATAAACAATCTTCTCGACCTGAAGGGTCTTATACAAGAATGTTAGTGCAGTGGTTAGACAAAGTTAGGGTAATAAAGAAAATTCTCACTAATTGGTATTTAAGTCGATACCCAGAAATCAAACATGTAACCCATATCTAAACTTTAAAAGCGAAGATTTACTTATTTTAAGAAAATTTTATTTGAAAATACCAACATTTATACTTAAGAAGGTAAATAATCCATATTCATTTATTAACAAAAAACGAATAGTTAATGTCTTTATTTAATTTTAAATCTTAAAACTGCCTTATGGGGAAAGGGTAAAAGTACATTAATTATTCTTTTTAAAATCTGTAAATATATTTCTTTTTATCTCGTTCTAGTTGACCACAATTATTGGGCGCTGATTCTGATTTTGTTCCCGTTTTTAACATTATTCGGTAATGTTTTAGTTATTTTATCTGTGTGTCGCGAACGCTCGCTACAAACGGTGACCAACTATTTTATAGTATCGCTGGCGATAGCAGATCTACTCGTAGCCGTTGTCGTGATGCCATTTGCTGTTTATGTTCTGGTAAGTTATAAATTATTTATGTGGCTTTTATTAAGTATTTAAAATTATCATTATTTGGAATGTGTGCCAGGGAGTTACCCTTTATTAAAGGTATTTATTAAAAAGTAATTACTAGATGATAGTCAAATATATGCAATTCCTTGCTGTTTACAAAGGCTTAATTTTCAAAGAATTATATTACAAAATCAATGTAAATTTATTTCATACGTTATGCATAGACCATGTGTTGAAACCACGTCATTGTAGTCCATTCAAAAATTTATTATTCTACTAAATATGTTTTATGCGAGGCAAAATATAAACGATCATATAAAACGTTTAAACGCGAACGCAAAAGAAGTTTCTACAGCTTGACTAAATTATATTTTTTATAGGGATGTAATGATTCCGATTCCGATACCGATATATCGGCCATCGCCGATTATTTATCAGCCGATATCAGACAGTTAAAAAGCGGACGAAGCGACGGCAACACGAGAGTTTTTGCTGAGCATTGTATTTTTTCGCGGATGGTTCACCTCGCCGCTCATGATGTTTCGCCATCTCACTCTCACTCGTTCCTAAACAAAAATTCTATCCGATATCAAACAGTTCGAAAAACGCGCGAAACTAAGTGGCAACACGGCAGTGTTTGCTGAGCATTGTTTTTTTTCTCGCCTGGTTCACCTCAAATGTCGGTTTTGTCAGTCTAAGTAGGAAACCGTTCCTTGATTGACAACATAAGCGCCCGAGGTACATTCTTTATTATATATTTGATTTATTATCTACTAAGCTAACGATATCGGTATCGGTATCGCCGATTTTTAACTACAGTAATCGGTATTGGTATCGTATCGGCCAAACTATGTATCGTTACATCCCTAATTTTTTATATCATAAAACACAAAAAAAAAACAAAGTTAATCTTACAAAAACTTATTGCTGAGTCCGCGCGCTGGTCAATATTGTGCTCTTCGAACCGAGGATAAAAAAAAAATTTTCCGATTGTGCTGAAAATTTAAAATAAATTGTTTACTGAAATGGATTCGAGTGTATTAAAATTGTTTTATATATGTACTTATGTATATACTTGTTCTCATATGTTACACAATTCCTCTTAGAACATAGAAATGTTAATTGTAATCCTCTTGAATGTATGTTAACCCTTTAATGCCCAAGGACGCCGATTTTGTCGAAAAAAATATATTACATGCAAAATAGAACACAAACAACTATTTCATTAAAAAAAAATTGTTTAAATTCTTTTAAACCCATATTTTTGACAAAAAACCGGTTGTATCTTTAAAGATACACTGGGCATTAACCCCTCAAAGGCGTTTATGAGAATAATTTAGTATTGATTTCTTTTCTGAGTGTATATATTGGCAAATTAATCTTAAATAACTAGTTTCATTGTTTTATTATTAAGGAAAAGTTTGAGTTTAAAGGTTTATGTGTTAAATTAAAGGATAAATAGTATATTTTAAAAATAAATGAAAATTAGTAAAAAAACGAAATAAATGGTAGTAGATTTAGTGAACAAATTTGGTTCACTTGCGGTTTATGCTAAATTTATATGTTTTATTTTATTTTCAAAACAAACTGGCTTACAATGAAATTAAAGTAAATATAATACAAATTAAAAATTTAATGCATAAAATGATAAAATGAAATAATGGGTAAAAGAGGTCTTATGCCAATGTACATATGTTAGCTGAAACGAGGTTGACGATTCTACGATGGTGAAGTAAGATCTACATATATGTATATGTATGTATGCCGTGTATTGAAGCTACAAACTCTTCTCTGGTATCTCGTTTAACCTTCATCATCGTTTTCACCTTTGGAAGCTTGCAATTCTTTACCCGATTTCTTCGGATACTACCAACTGCAAGCATTCCTTTTGTGTGGGGATAAATTAGCAAGGGAATATCTCGATAGTAATTATCATAAAATGATAACGTAGTACTTTATTAAGCAATCTGAGAAACAATATTTGCCGATGCTTGAGGGTCCACTTCACCTAGGGCCGGTACTTCAGGTGATCTTCTATGTATATATTTCAAATTTATATGCCAATCTACTTGAGTCGCATAATATAAATAATTTAAAACCCCACTTTTTCGGCTTGTTAGGCAAATATGGCCCATAAAATGAAGAGCACATTTGTTCAACTACATACAACCGATCTAATATTGGTACGCCATATTCAGTGTTTCTAATAATGGCCTAATAGATAAAGGCAGTCACGATTAGGATCATCACTTTCATCTTCTTTAGTTTTGTCATTGAAATGAGTATAGGAATGTTGTCGCATCACTACGGGGCGCATCGATTTTCTATAAAACTCCAAAAATCGTTCGTACTCGGGAGTTTGAAGTAAGCCATGTAAAAAGGGATCCCAATAAACTTTCGTAGATTAAGAAGTCTAAAGAGGAATGATGTATCAAGAGCAAGTTCCGCATTGACTAAAGTTTATTCAACGATACGTTGGTCCAACGACTAAGGAAAGAGGTATGATCGAACTTTAAAAAAAAATTCCTAGCCTATCACTTCTCCTGGAAGGGTTGAGTCTTCCTGTGCATGAAAAACAAGATTCGAATTTTCGCATTTCGAAGACTTAACATCAACTTTCAAATTGTAAAATCTAAAGGACATGAACTCCAACGATCGTTAACTGAAGTTGAGGTGCAGATGAGGTTCAAGCAACATCTGCATCTTCCAAACCTCCCACATCATTTATCATATTGGGAAAATCCTCTTCCCTATTATCTCCGTCCGTTTCACCCGGCTCACCTACATCATTATCTTCATATTCATGTACATTATAATTCTATGGGTAATAGAATGATAATTCATTGCAAACAAACGCAGCACATAAAAAAAATAGCAATAATCACGAAATAGGCCAAACTGCCCAGTGTATCTGTAAAGATACAACCGTTTACCGCAACATTACGCGAGCTGCGTTTCTTAGAATCCCATGAAACAAATTTATTTAACTTCACAATAAATGTCTGCACCTGCAATGATTTTTTTTTCCAGTGAAATGTCACCAGGTTCAAAGAATTTTAATAATAAAAATCCTTTTTTTCTTAAATTCTTCGAAATTCGCTTCACGCACGTAATTTGTCTATGGTAACTGTACTTTCAAAGTTAGGAGGCTGAAAAAATTATTTTGATTAGGATTTGAGTTGGTGAATAAGAAACTATTACAATCTTAGCTCTGGACCTTCTATTTAATAAATTAAAATTATTTGAATGGTTGTATCTTTAAAGATACTGTGGGCATTTAAGGGTTAAGGAAAATTAAAAAAATTGATAGCAAGAATTTTTCGTATTAACAATACGATAAGTAGTGATGTTTTTACGGTGTACACCAGTGAAATTATTTGAATGCAAATTTGGGATACTTGAGTTAAAGCTTCTGACAAAAAATTTCTATCCGACGATACTATTTAATATGTGTTTGGAAAACAATGGAATATTTGTTGATTATAAATCTCTTTGATGGGTATACTCCCTCAATGGGGATCTGATTATGCAAGGTTCAAAACCTAGAAAACATGAAACGATTTGAATATGTAGTCTCACCTTTCACAAATGTCCAAAAACATATTTTCCTCTTTTTGTAAGATACCGAAAATCAGTCCATCTAACACAATACCAAACAGATTAATGGAATGGATTACCAAACGGTTGTTTTTCATTGCGAGATGCCTAACTAAATATGTATGTACATGTTCACTTCCATCGGAGGATGGCTTCAATGCCAGAGCATCGCACTTAAAGAGAGAGGAATAGTCTTTGAAACCTTTCCCTGTCCCTCTTTTCTGCCCGAAACATTCTGTCATTTTTTTTAACATATGACACCTAGTAAATTTGTTTCGGCACTTCTAATAGTTTGCTGATAGCCGCTGACTTTAACTGCAGTTAGATTGTTGGTGAGTTCCAGTGACAGTTCAAACAACTTGTCAATTTCTTACAAGTATTTTTATTTAAGACTTAACTTATCTTGATTATTCTTTTACGTTTACGTTCTTTTATGTTGATTGTTTTTTCTTAATTGACACGTCAGAATGTTCGCTTCTACATTAGCAGTGTGTTTGTGACGGTTCTGGCTCTTGGCTTGGAATACGTGCTTGGAATACGTGCTCTGACATTTGATAATTCTGTTGGTTTTAGGTTTTGACGCGTGCTAATGCAATGATCTTATGACGCGTGCGGTTTTGGTGTCTGATATTTCTATAATTTTATGACAGTTCTGGGCTTGGAGGGCATAGGATTGCCGAAATGTAATGCACATCTTGTGTTTTTATTTTGTGTTGTGAATGATTGAACTCCGCTAGCAACGGAAAAAACGAACAATAGGCATGATAATAGGAAAGATTATGAGAAGTCGGCTTACAAGCGGGAATCATTTAGTATTTCTTTTATGACATACGGCGATGCTGATGCGACATTCGCTTGAATGAAGGGCGCTACTGATAAGAGTTCGAAAGCTTCCTTAAACTCTAAAAGTAGAACACTGAATCGAAAAAGTGCATTTGTACGGTAATGTCGAATGCGCGCAGTACATAGCAGTTTAGCATTCAGTTAATTGAGCATAAAAACAGATTAAACCACTTCAAGAGATAATCTAAGCAGCTCAAGAGCGGTAGCATTCAGTTCAAATTTGTTGGTGTTTCAACTCTGGATCATGCGACATAAATAGGCCCTGAGAAAAGCATGTATGAAAAGCATCATTGCGCTTTTTTTTTATGGTGATTGCGAAGGCGCACGGGGAATTGCAGTCGTTTGAAATTACATGGCAAATCGGTGAAAGCATTGGTATGCGCGGAATCCGCACATCTTCGCATTTGCTCTTGCCGGTGATGATTATGGCCTCGATCAAATTTTTTTAGAGTTTTTTCACGGCAAGTCTGGTTCCGTTGCACAGCTTCGAAGGTTGCAAATTGCGGATTATCATCAACGTTGAGTCAAATTTCAGAGTTAATTCGAGTAGCGACATCCCGGATGGCTCCTATATATGTGTTCCGAAATTTGATTGTATAATTGACGGCTTGTTCTTCTTCCATAACTGTATCGACTAATTTGTATTTCATTGGCTCGCTGGGAATTTTCAATTGTATTTGATGATTTATTTTGTTGGCGTCATTCTTTTTCGGTGCAAGGATTGCAAGTTCACAAAGCCAAAGTGATATAAGGGAAACCTTTTGCACAATATCGTTAATTGATCGTTAAAACTGGCAAAAGTTTGGCGGAAACGATATCTCCTGTGTTATGGGATCAATAGGAAGTTTGCCGTTACCAATATCCGGAAATTGCTTGGCAAATATTTCAACTGAAGCGTCTTGCTGCAAGTGCACGCGCATATTGGTCTATAGCGTGACTTTCTTCAAATGTCTCCTTAGACTCGACGCTTTCAGGCAAGCGGGTGTCGATCGTAAAAAGACTGGCAAAGGTTTGAGGAAAATCACCAGCATGAAGTATTAGAGCTCCTCCCATTAGCCTGGTGTTGCTTCTGAAGTGACGCAAATTTCGATCAAGTGTTTCCGGTAATTTTTTGTGTGCCATAGTGCATTCGTTCCAAACAGTAATTTTGAATTGCAGTCGTTCACAGAACTTCGCGGTACCTAGACGTGTTTCGGCTTCGTTAAAAGAAAAACAAAAAAAAAAAAAAACAAAAATTCTACTTTCTGCAGCGAGCAGTATACGCTTCAGCGGCGACGCAGCCCAGTGGTGGTGTTTTGGTACCGTTACCCGGTTTCGGTATCGCGCCGCGCGCGCCGGGGTAAAATACCAGTGTTTGTGTGTGGTGTGCTTTTTATGTGCAAATAGAAAGCACACAGAATAAAAAAAAAAAAAAAAAAAAAAAAAAAAAGTGATAGAGACACAAAAAATAAATTACAACGAAGTGACAGAGACACAAAGTGAGAAAAAAAAAAAAATAAATAAATAAAAAGTGATGGATAGTGAGGAATCCGTTATCCCCATAGCGGGAGTAGCGGAAAAAAAAAAACGCATCAGCCGATGTAGCAATTTTGGGTAGCCGCGTACCACCAGCGGCTACTAAATCTATAATTAAAAGGAAGGCAAAGCTAAGGTCTACTCCTAACCTAGTTAAGCGCCTCTCTCTCTCTGCTTCAGCCAAAAAGCTGCGGGGTGAAGTGAGGATGGGGGCGCCATCGACGAAAAAAACAGCAGCAGCACAACAGCAGCGTCATCGGTCGGCCGACGATGATAATGTAGAAGGCATGGGTGACAGCAACAGCTTCGCCTCGCTAGCGGCTTCCGAATCGGAAGATGAGGAAGACGAGTTGGAGTGCCTAGACACCAGCATAAGGCAGCTGCAACAGAGAGTGCTCGCTATAAAGGCTAAGCAGACGGCCAGAAGGGAGAAGGAGGACATTGAGCTCCAGCGCTCCCAGGAACAACAACAAAAACAACAACAACACCAGTTGCCTGCAAATAAGGCAGCAATAACAATCGCAGTTAACAAAACTGCAAAGAAAGCGGCAGCAACAACAAAGCTGCCGCAAAAATCTAGTCAACTGCCAGTAAGGCAGCTGCAACAACAACAGCAGCCAAAGCAGCAGCAACAACAACAGCAGCCGAAAAAGCAGCTGCAACCACAACAACACCAGCAGAAACAACAGCAGCAGCAGCAACCACAGCAGCAGCAACCACAGCAGCAGCAACCACAGCAGCAGCAACCACAGCAGCAGCAACCGCAACAGCAGCAACAACAACAGCAGCAACAACAGCAGCAGCAACAACAGCAGCAGCACCAAGAACAGCAGCAACAACAGCTGCAGCAGAAGAATACGAAGGCGAAGGTCCCGCCTATAAATACATACAAGATGGAGCTGAAGGACACCATAGACCTGTGTAAGTCGGCCATAGGTCAAAATTTTTATATCAAACGCCTTAGTGAGGATAGACATGCTATCCACTGCAAAACAGTGGAGCATTATAAAAAAATAAAAGAATTGTTAAAGGACTCGACGACGGAGTTCTTCTCTTTCACCCCGAAGGGGGAAAAGCTGCAAACTATGCTGCTGAAGGGGATGGACTCGTCTATCGAGCCGGAGGAGCTCCTTCAAATGCTGAGGGATAAAAAGTGCGACGGCCTTGAGTTCGTGGGGGTCAAGCCGTTTACCACAGCTAGGGCAAAAAGGGAGAAGCGAAAGCTACCGTTCTTCCTTGTTCAGCTTTCGCCCAGTAGCAAACTGGATAGTCTCAGGAGTATTAATGTCCTAGACTACCAGGTTGTGTCATGGGAAAGAGTAAAAAGGAGCGATAGCATTTTACAATGCGTTCGCTGCCAAAGGTTTGGGCACGCCGCGTCGAACTGTGAAATGCAGCCTCGATGCGTGAAGTGCGGTAAGAACCACAAAGCAGAGGAATGTTCTCTGGGTAAGGATGGGGTAGCAGATAGGGCCCAACTCTCATGTGCTTTATGTGGAAACTCGGGACACACCGCAAACTATCGCGGTTGTCCTAAGTTTCAATATATGAAGAAAATAAATCTGGTTCGTCAGCAGAAGGTCGAAGTCAAGCGTCCACCCGTTTCTAGTCAAACACCAGCCGTTACTTCCCAATGGACTTACGCCCAAATGGTGTCAGGCCGGGGAAATACGGTACAAAAACCACAACCGAAGGTTGCTTCACAGGTCCCAGTGCCTAAAGCACCTGAGGCTCAGCCTGACATGCTGGCTATTTTGCTCTCAATTCAAGGGCAAATGAGCCAGCTTCAGCGTCAGTTACAAGAGCAGGCGAAACGGGTAGACCAGATCTACGCATTTCTGCCGGACCTAGCGCACCACCAGTCGTAATGGCTACGTTGGCGGAGAAATCATTAAAGATCCTTGCGGTGAATGTTAATTCACTGATAAGGATCGAGCGAAGAACCGTACTTTTTAAATTGTTAGAAGACCAAAGCCCTGACGTACTTTTGGTTAGCGAAACTAAGCTATCCCAGAAGCACAAACTATGGCACAATAAATATAATATTGTAAGAAGAGACCGACCCAACTCCATTCAAGGAGGAGGTGTTGCGATCTTCATTAGGAAAGATTTGCGTTATAAGGCTGTGTACAGCGGTGAAGTGCGGAGGTTTCAGGAACTGGAGGCCTGTATCGTGTGCATCCCTCTCCGTAGTGGAAAAAGGTTGTACATGGTCGCAGTCTACGCTTCCGGAGCTACTCAAACCACTTCATTTATAACAGAGCTCGAGACACTTTTTCGATGTCTAAGGCTGGAGTCGGAGGAGAACTATTTTATTATGGCTGGAGATTTAAATGCCAAGCATAGTGATTGGGGAAATAATATACCAAATTCTAGGGGGAACCTACTACTCAATTGGTGGGGTCTACACAATGTCGAGTATAGACTCGATTTGAAAGCTACCGATAGTCCGTCGTATCCTAGCGGCGGCTCCTATCTGGATCTTCTGCTGTTCGACGTACGGTTACAACTGACCAACACGAACCGACAAACGAGAAACTGCCTACATACATTCGTGTATGACAGTGACCATTGCGGATTCAGTGCCGAAATTACAATTCCCAACGAGATTGCGGAGTTGGAGGAGTTTGTCCAAACGTACCCCTACAATTACAGTAGGACGCGTTGGACACGCTTCTCCAGAGTACTGACAAGAGCACTCTCCTCGAACTCGCTCTACCCACCGTCCAATAGGAACCTGTCAAATGAGCAGATCGACAGATACCTACAACGAATGGACGAAACCATTAAACGAACGATGGACAGCACGATACCTCGGTATCAACATACTGACAACGTTGACGTATACCGCAACGCAACAATTGACGCACTTCACCTACAAAAAAGTAGACTTCTGTCAAGACTTAAAACCTTGTACAGGCGGTTTACTGACAGACAAAACTCGGAGATCAGGACACTTAAGTCGTTGATTAAAAACCTCCAACAGTTAATAAAAGAAAATTACAGACTCTCTGTAAATTTGCACTGGAACAAAAAAATTCGGGCTGTAAAATCCAGCAACCCGAGTATGTTCCCGCAAATAAATAAAATATTTCGGAGGAATAATCAGAACGACCTGCCATGTCTTAAGATCCCCCGAACGACGAGCAACGTACATATACTTATAACAGCAGGCATAGATCCAGGGAACGCAGTCAGTGATGACAACTTCTTTGTGATCGAAGATCCGCAGGAGAAGGTAGAGGCTATAGGAGCGACTTTTCAGGAAGTGTATAAGGTGAATGATAGTATTTGCCCGAACCACGACCTGGAAAGTCGAGTCCTTGTGCACAACCTTTACCTTCAAAATGATATACAGCACTGGCGATCAGAGAACAATGGTTTCACCGAGTTCAATGACGATAATATGGCAAATAATGTCATCGCCAATGTGGAGGTACATCCCCCGTTCATATCGAAGGTAGAACTCCAAGCGATCTTCGAATCATTGAGAAGGAAGAAATCCGTGGGTATCGACGGAATGTCTAACATTGTGCTAAGACATCTCCCTCCAGAAGCGGTGAACATTTACACCATCCTGTTTAACAATGCGCTGAATAATGCACATTATCCGGCGCACTGGAAAACAGCGGTGGTTCATCCTATTCCCAAAAGGGGTAAAGATACGTCCAATCCGGCAAATCTCCGGTCAATAAGTCTCCTTCCGAACATCAGCAAGGTATTCGAAAAGGTGGTCAATAGAGCCCTGTCTAAGTGGGTTGAGGACATGAATATAGTTCCGGATAACCAATTCGGTTTTAAGGCGGGGCATGATACAATACATGCCGCGTCTAAACTGGTGTCGGATATCCAATGGAACAAAAGCAAGAAACAATGCACGGGTGCCTACCTGGTTGACTTGGAGAAGGCCTTCGATACCGTATGGCTAGAGGGACTCTTTTACAAGTTGAGTAGGCTGGGCATAAGTAAACCACTGCTATACATGTTTTGTAACATGCTCACCGGTAGACAGTTCATTGTGAAAAATGGCAATGTGACTTCTGCTGGTACGTTTGATATTAAAAATGGTCTGCAACAGGGTGCGGTAAATTCGCCGATCCTCTTTAACATTTACACAAGTGATCTTGTAGGATCTCTTCACCATGCTATAGCGTACGCCGACGACTTGATAGCGTACAGATCAGGACCAAAGATCGAGGTCATTGCAATACTCTTGCAGCGTGACTTCGATAAGATCAAGCGATATTGCGACGACTGGAAGTTGAAAATCAACTTCCAGAAGTCGGAAACCATCCTGTTTAGGACGTCGTTATCTGGGGCCTCTGCGGATACCAGAAAGAATTGGCGAAAGTTCTCAATAGTGGGACAGCACGGACAACCATTAGCGTCTCGAAATGTAGTCAGATACCTTGGGTTTTGGCTAGACCAGTATCTATATTTTAACAAACATATAGATGCTGCTCTGGCCAGAGCCAAAGCGGCTTTCGCCCTCACAAAGAGACTGTTTTATAGCAGCCAACTCGATGCGAGGGTGAAGGTAATCTGCTACATGGCCCTCATTCGGCCCATGCTCGTATATGGTTGTCCCGTGTGGTTCAACGTGGGAGCAAGCTCGTTGGAAAGGATTCGGGTGTTTGAGAGGGCTTGCCTAAGGGCCTGCCTTCGCTTATATAGAACACCAGAGTCTCAGTACATAAAATTCTACTCCAATGAGATCCTTTATAACAAGGCGGACATAAGCAGGGTGGATAATTTCTTGATCAAGATGATTCGAAGGCACATTGCAAGAGCAATGAACTCGATGAATAACCTGATCTCTGGGGCCTACTACCCCAATGATATGTATCATGAGAGCGTGCGCCTTAACAGCTTCATTCCCCCAGAGGCGTTCCTCTATTTAGATAGAGAAGGTCTGATACAGGACAAAGTAGCGGTGCCGCTAATCTTCCATGTTGCCCGGACAGCTGTGGATAGGCGACTCAACTACGACCGAGACGTCGCGCTCAGCATGACGGAGCGTCTTCGGTTCAGTAGAGCGATAGCAGGTCGCGATTTGCGAGACGTAGCAAGGCAGCATCAGACATTCTGGTGGTTAGGGGACGGAGAGGGAACTCCCTCGTCGTTTCCTTATGATACAGGGTAGCTCCTCCTAAGGCGCAAAGCTGGCCTGGCCGGCTTACATAGGTTTAAGATTTAGGTGTAGGTATAAAAAAAAAAAAAAAAAAAAAAAAAAAAAAAAAAAAAAAAAAAAAAAAAAAAAAAAAAAAAAAAATCATAAATGTATGTATACATGTCTTGTGTATACATATGTTGTGCATATATATGTATATATATTTTGTATATATACATGTATATAGTTTAGAATAAGGTAGTTTTAAGATTTTTTTTTTAAGGTAGTTTTAAGGCTTATTGTTAAGTTAGTTTTAAGATTTATTTTTAAGGTAGTTTTTAAGTTCTAGATGTAAGACTTTTATTATAGTTTAAAAAACACGTTCCTCTACTAAGTTTTTCTAAATTTTTCTTAGTTATCCTAGTTGTTAAGTCATTTAGATAAATAATTAATTTTAAGTTAGGTTACGTCGAAAGACATAGTTTTAAGCATTAGGTTTAGCTTAGAGTACCCGCATAGGGTCAGTAAGTTAGAATTAGATTAAGTTAAGTTAGTTAAGCTAGTTTTAAGCGTTTTTGTCTAGCTCGTAAGTAAAAATGAATTCCAAAAAATAAAATGCATTAAAAATGAAAATGAAATGAAAGTAATTTTGAATTGCTTCAACACAGTGCCCATTCCAGAATTTTTGCTGGTGTTGCACGTTGACGCTTCCGTTTGATTTAAATTTAAGCGCAGTTTCAGAGCTGAATGTGCGATGCGTCCACCATCGAGTAACTTCGATACAATCCCAGATGACGCAACTGCGAGTGCAAAGCCGTCCTGCATGCAAATCGTAAGAAAATCGCCGTGTTTGCTTCTTAATATTAGTGCACTATCGCGTGCGTGAGCGGCATGTTTGTCACTTGAAACATTCACACAAAAAAAACTAATTAGAAACGGAACGCGAATAAAATAACTGCGGAATTGAGCGTCTGTTATTTGAAAGGATGCCCCAACTTTGTCGACCAATCAGACAGTGTCCACTGAGTGCAGCTGTTCTGTGATCACTTTGGCATTGCAAACCCGGCACTACGTTTCTGATCCTGCCTATGGCAGATTTGTCTTGATATGTATGAATCGCCGAGCCATTTTCCTATTTTTAGTTGGTCCTATTTAAAGCATCCAGCTTTAGAATGTATATGTTTACATACGTAGTGAGAGGCGTGCCATTTAGGCAAAATCTGAGATCCATTCCTTTTTTGGCGAACTCCTCGACCTCACAGTTTCTTGGAATGTCTCTATAGTCTGGCACCTAGCAAAGCTGATTGTTGAACTGCTCCGTCATCTCCAAGATAGGCAAATTGCAGTTTTAGGTGGCCTCTGAAGTGCTTGACTGTCAGTGAAGATGCTAATATCCTTCATAGATTGCATTACATTTTAGCCAGCACAAGACTTCAATGATCGCCATAATTTTGATTTAATCTGATCGATTTTAAGTATGGCTTAGAATTTTGATTTTGGCGACTTTTGAAAACGACGATAAACAATCGACGACTGATGACCATCGACCATCAATGATTGATGACCGAAAATTTGGAATAGAGCTGCAGTTATTGTACATATGTACATATGTACATATACACTCCCAATAAATAGGATAGATCTGCAGTAAATTTTCCTCACACTTGATAAGCATAAAATTTTAAAATCTGGCAGCACTGTTAGAAAGTGAACATTGACGCGAATTGGCCGAAGTCATAAAGTAGTTAATTCTTTTCTTGATGATCCCAAAAATGATGGTAAAAATCAAAAAGGGCGCACTTCTGGTGCAACGACAGCTGCTGAAAGGCGAAGAATTCTTCGGATCTCCAATTCTGGAGATTCGGCACCAAAAATTGCTGCACAAGCAGTTTCTTGAGCTAGCATTTCAACTGTACGACGAATTCCGATGGTTTCACCTAACCCCAAACGGAAAATAATGAAGCGCAAGGCTATTCTTACAGAACATCATAAGGTCATTCCCTTGGATTTTGCCGGACATCATATGGATTGTACCAATAAATGGAAATAAGTGGTATTTAGCGACGAAAAAAAGTTTAACTTGAATGGTCCCGATCCATATAATTGTTATTTTCATGATTTGCGGAAAGAAAAAATTACGTCTTAATGTTTGAGTTTGCAAGTATCGCGATTATATACAAAATCAGAGTTTAAAAACCAGCGTTGATTTAAAATCTGCAACTGGTGCGTATATGAATTTGCAGTTATAGGTATGTATAATGTATGTATACAAAAAGAGGAAGTCTGCATTTTACCGATTTGCTCCTTGCAAGACATCCAGTCAGTGTTTTTCTTTGCGTTCTGAACATGAGGGTTTGATTGGTAGACAGCTGCCTGCTAGGGGCAAGCGTAAGGTTACAAGTGAGGCATGGTAAGTGGGTTTTAAGCAAACTTTATGTGTGTATTGAGACATAGAGCAATGTAGATTGTATATATATGCAATTCAAATCGCTGTATGGCTCTGCTCGAGTTTACGCAATGTAGAGGTAGGTACATACAATTTTTCCGCGTAATAGGTACGTATCTATAACCACTATACTTTAATGCTGATAACAAATTGTAAGATTGAATTTGAACTAACCAACGTAAGCTTTCTCCTGCTAGTCCCCGCGTTGATTTAAAGTAAGGCGTTTAATGTAAAGTAGGTCGTCATTAGACGTAAGTTAATCTAAGTCTTCCCTAATATTTATTATGATATCTCTAAATTAATGACTCATTTCATTCTTAAGTTTCTTTGTTATGTCGTACAGATTCAGTTAGATTTCTCATTTTCCTTTTCTCCTCACCCTTTTTGCTTAAATTATTTTCTTAAACTGTTATTAACTTTTATGTTCTGCCAAAGATCGCAAATATAACGTTTGAAAAATTCATTGAATTACTCAATTAGTTTTGTTTTCTTTGGCGTAATTCAATTTGAAATTGGAAATTGAATTGGATTATCAAAATGTATCCTTACCATTGACGCTGTGGACGGGTATTGTTTTTTTCTTCTTCCAAATCCCTTAAATGCTTCAATTCTAGAGACAATTTAAAGCGGAATCATGAAATAAGTTTCTGACTTGAAACGTTGTGCTCTGGTGCTACTGTTGCTGAGGGATGAGAGTTCTTGTTGGTTTGTTTTATTTTCAAAGTTCTTTCCGGATGAAAGATATTGGGGAAAAATTAAGTTACAGATATATTTATCTAGGGTTCTGTAGAAGTTTGTCCCTTTTACCAGACAAAGTTCTTAGGGTTTGTTTTGACATTTAAGTGTTGAGTTGAATTTTAAAACGAGAGAACATATGTTGAACTAGACTAGGTATGATGTTGAGGACAGTATTCATTTCGATTGAATTATATCCTTTGCAAATTGATATAGGGACTAAAGCTGGTCGAGTGAATAATACACTTTAATGGGCCATCCGGGAGAGTCAGGATGATCACTTGTGAAGTTAAAAATACGATAAATTAAGTAAAGCTAATGTCAATATTTCCTTTATGTACCAATCTCTTGCTGATTATGTTTATACATGTAAATTGTTGGCGTTATTGTATTGGATATAATCTTTAAGTGGACATGCTCGTAAGTCAACACGTGCCCGAGACTCCCTTCTGATAAGAGTAAACAACTATTTTCATTATTTCTGAGTAGCTACTCACAATGTATAAAAATAAAACACATTTCTGTCAAGTAAGCCTAAATTTTAATATACAATAAAATATTAAACGTAACTTCAATTTAGAAACTTAGTGCTTAGCAATCAACATTTATTGTTAAATTTTTGCACGAATACAATTTATCGCCCAAGCACCTTTTTTTATAGCAGCAACTGAATAAAAAAAGCAGTTTTTTTAAGAAAAAAACTTCCCGCGCTTGAGCTATTATATTTCAAATTATACATCGTGCTACACCAGCTATACAGTTCTGAGGATACCCATGTTCATTCAAACAATGAATGAGCACAGACTGAGGAAGCGCAAAAAAGATTGAAATTTAAGGACTACAAATAGAAGAACATCATAAAACAAAGAAAAATTGTGTATGTATTATTATTTGACAATAAGCTATTTATGATTTTTCATGAAAAAAGTCATCGATCTATTAATTTTTTTATTAAACCATGTACATATTTATGCAATTTTTTGGAGTATATGTGTATCGTGCAAGGGAATCCTAAAGATTCAGTAATGTGCTCGTAATTAATTATTTTGACGATGGACATTGAACTCAAAGAAATTCAATCGGGTTAAAATCAGATGATTGTGCCTGTGGGATTATGTTTTCCAAGACTATTTAGCCCTTTTTGTTTTTTAGGAACTCCCAGCAGTTTTGAAAAAAATGATTTGCGGTCGGTTTCCTACTGCATAGCGAACTCTTCTGCAGCCAATCAAAGGTTACCACTGCTCCATTTGCAGTAAACCATAGCCAGCCAAGCAATCTCGCAATCCTCACATCTGGATCCTTAAAAAAGGCCCTCAAAATCTATAAGTTTAACTTTATTAATAGCCGACCCCAAGAGTTTTTTCTAAAAAAGTTCCAAAAGTTTATAAAAGTCAAACGAACCTTCTCAGACTCTTCTTCCGCAGATCCTAAAGTAATTGCCAACCTTTTCGCTCACTTCTTCGGCCTTTCGTTCGCTGAGCACGTAATTGAGCCTGATCTTGAACAACTCTGCATAAACCACCCTTGTCCCCGTAGACATAATCCCATCAATGGTTGCTGTTAAGATTAACCAACTGAAGGACGGCCACTCTCCTGGTAGTGACGGTGTCCCTGACATAGTATTAAAAAAATGCGCGAATCATCTGATACAGCCCCTCATTGCCCTTTTTTAACTTTCAATCTCTCAAAGCATTTTTGCACAATTATAAATAGAAGCTCGCTTATATTACCCCTATCCACAAAAAAGAAATGCAAGAGACAAGTTTCTTATTGTCTGCCTGTTGTTAAGCTCTCATGCAAACCCAAACCCAGAGCATCGTCTATGATTTAATGTCCTTTCGTTGCAAGCCCATCTTCCCTTACGTGGCCTGACTTTGGCTGATAACCTGAACAAGCCACCTTATGTGGGTCGTCTTGGACTGATAAGTCTTTAGTCATTGGAAAAATCTCGTAATTTTGCCGACATACTTTTCATTCATCAGTTGTTATCTGGTAACATTGATTGTCCCGCCCTACTTCAAGCAATTTCTGTAAATACCAATCCCCGCGACCGCAGGTCTGTTTCTCTATTCCGTATATTTCCTCATCATGCTAACTATGGCTACAAGAAAGCATTGTCAAGAATGCTGCGTTAATTACGTAAATAATGTAGCAGCAAATGCGTACTCTAACTCCTACTTCACTATCACCATGCCTATTTTAGATTAAGTTAAGTTAAGCTTCAGTCTTTAAGGTTCAGATTGTTTAAGGTGCAATAAAAAAAATGGTGGGCCCTTGGACCTAGGTCGTAAAAATAAAATAATTTAAAGTAAGTTAGGTTAAGCGTTGTGCTTGCACTGAGCAATAAATAAATAAATAAATTGGCAGAGTTTGCACTGAGGTATCGATCTTGTGTTCATACGCAATGGTTCGATTTTAACTACGATATTCAAAATAGTTTTTACGTTGCAATTATATAAAGAGCGGAAGTCGATGCTTGACTAAGATTTCCTAGCCTTGTACTGTTTTCTGCCTTATGTTTTTAAGGATATTAAGTAAGTCAATAATCTATAACGTCATCTTTATTGCATGAGGGGTAGAGAATCCTTGCTACAACACAGAGTGGTGTCCCCGTTATTTTCATAAGTGTACCATAAGTGGACCTTTTCCGCATTTAGTTTTTTGGATTTTGTTCGGAAACCGCCAGAGTCAATAAAGTTAATTTTCCAAGCATTATTTCGGAATGATGGACTGCGAGGATGAAAGCATACCCGATTACTTTACAATCAGCTCCAAATGCCCCATCTACAAAAAAGGCGATCCTATGTCCTGCAAAAACTACAAAGGCATATCGCTGCTAAATGTCGCGTATAAGATCCTATCCAACGTAATATGTGAACGTCTAAAGCCTTTCTGCAACACACACATCGGCAAATACCAGTGTGGCTTCCGGGCCGGCAGATCGACGATAGACCAAATTTCCTCATTAAGGAAAATCCTGGAAAAGACCAACGAATTTCAAGTCAAGACTCACCATCTTTTCATCGACTTCAAAGTCGCATATGATAGCATTCATCGCCGTGAGCTCTACATGGCGATGGCCATCTCTACATGACGGGCTCCCGCGCAAACTAATCCAGCTTTGTCGCCTCACGCTGGAAAACACACGATGCAATGTGCAGTTTGGAAACTGGATTTCGGCAAGGAGATGCGCTATCATGTGATTTCTTCAATCTAGTGCTCGAACAGATAGTGCGCAGGGCAGGCGTCAACATGGAAGGCACTATCTTCAACAAATCCATCCAGCTGCTGGGATACGCAGACGATATTGATATCATCGGTCGCTCCCAGAGTGCCGTCATAGAGGCTTTTACGGCAATTGAAGAACACGCGAAACGAGTCCGTCTTGACGTAAACGAGGAGAAAACAAAGTACATGTTGTCAACAAACAAAGCAGCATCTGTCCACCGCCTAGGACTAAACGTCACTGTTGACAGCAGTAACTTCGAAGTATGTAGTTACGGGGTTTACCTACCGCGGAGTAAACATCAACTCCAAGAACGACACCTTAGTGGAGATCCGACGAAGACTAACCCAAGCAAACCGCTACTACTTCGGTTAAGCGAAACAACTGGGTTCAAAACTCCTAACTCGGAAGACAAAATGCGTGCCCTAAAAACACTTATCCTGCCAGCCCTGCTCTACGGTGCCGAGTGCTGGACGATAAGCAGGAAAGCAGAGCAGATTTTGAATATGTTCGAGAGAAAAATTCTTCGTCGAATATTCGGTCCCATATGCGAAGAAGGCGAATGGAGAAGAAGATATAACCGCTAACTCTATGAGCTGTATCAAGATGTGGATGTAGTCCGGAAAGTCAAAACACGTCGACTACACTGGCTCCGCCACATCGAGCGAATGGACAATAATTCTTCAGCTAAGAGGATCTTCGAATCCCAGCCCCAGGTTCGAGACGACAAGGAAGACCGAACCTCCGTTTTAAGGACCAAGCTATCGCGGATGCCAGAGCGCTTGGTCTGGAAAACTGGAAGCAGCGTGCCCAGGATCGAAGAGGATGGAAGGCTGCTGTGTCTCAGGCAGGGACCCTCCACGGGTTGGGAGCTCGTTAAGTAAAGTAAGTATTTCGGAGTGAATATTTCGGCTCTTCGTTTTTTGCTGGGTCTTTACTTTGAGACCCAATTTGTTTCGCGTACGAGGTCTGCTTCATCCGTGTGATATTTGAGACTAGCTGGACGGGGTGGGATAACTTCGCGTTCTGTTTGCGAAAGTAAGTTTTTTTGAGCCTCGTTTTCTTCTTTTAGTGAATCTACCGCTCTCTTAAGCTCTTGGTAGAGTAGGTCGATTTCATTTGGCTTAATACGGAGTCACTTTTTCCTCCTCAAAGCTTTTACATTTCACGGAGTCCTGTTCCCCTTGCGCTTGCGTTCCGTGGACTTGTTTTTCCGGAGATATTTGGTCTTGATGGTGGAGACCTAGTTACCCTTAAATTTCTTACAAATGCAGCAATTAAAACTTCTACAGAACCGAAATTAATTATTTTTGATGATCTTCAGATTCGCAATCTAACCACATCAGACATCAAAATGAAGTATCGGAACCTGTATATATCTTTGGGTAACGTGCCTGTGACATTGTAATACCGTTCCATCGTTATTGTCGTAAAACTGCTCTCTGTTTCGAAAAAAGTCCGTTAGTAACTTTAATTTACTTATTTTTTATTATTACTGGAATAATTATTTTTTACAACTTTGAAAATTGTTCGCATTTACCTGTACTTACAAAACTGTGGATTGCAGTTCCATTTTCGTGAAACAGGACTGTAGTGGCCTGTTACTAAAAGCAACTAGTGGTCACTAATGTGGCCGAAGAGAACGATATTCACTTCACTTCGCACTGATCGAACTACCAGAAAGAGAATACGTAGATGAATCGAAACAAAGTCCACAACCGGGCCGTACGAAACTGTCACACAGTGCCTTGAGCGCTGTCATATGTACATACATGCATATGTATGTATTCTTGCGTCCTTGATACCATTGCCTAAGTCTGGAAAAGCTGGAATGCGTAACCATTGGTACCAAGACTTTAGATGCAGAGACAGACTTGTAAGTCCTGTACTGATCTCCATTAGATAAATTTTCCAAACAATATTCCTTGACCATATTTTCGATAATACTGTTTACTCCTTTATAAGCGGACACCGACAGTTCTGAAGAATTTGTCCGCTAATGAGAGGTGTCTGGTTATGAGAGAACAAACAAAAGAACCTTTAAAAGTAATCTTCTTTGAAATCTGTCCTGTTATGAGGGTTGTCTGTAAGGAGAGAATACACTGTATATGAAACATGCCCCTTCTTGGAATTGAATAAAGTATTTCAAGATTCCACAACTGTACCTGCAGTTTTACGTGCTGTAAAACTAGCAGCCATCTTCATAATGAAAATTTGTAGGGAGAAGATCCTGATGAAAGCTTTAAGTGCTGACATAGGGCATAAGAACCTAGAACTCCGAAAACCTAACAGGTAGTATGGTTTATGGTATACGTTGCTGCGTTTTATATCTCAGGCCAATTTTGCTTCGTTTTGGTTTGACTGTTATTTGTCAGTTCATATTTGACAGTCTCTACGACTGTGGTGGTCGTGGTCGATATTGGAACATCAAATGCGCAACAACGTTATTGAAAAGATTTTGAATAATTGTTCAAGTGTGAATACGTGATAAAAATTGCGTGATTTTTTTAGTTTTAATCATGAATAACGAAAGTCAATCATTCAGCGTATAATGAATAATTTTGAAAATTTACATACGCTGATAAACGAAAATCTAGGCAACAACGTAGCCAACGTACCCCCAAAAATATTGAGGCAGCGAGGCAGACGGTTTATGATTGCTCGGGTACCTCTCATCGCAACCGTTCACAGGAATTGGGAAATTAAAAAATATTCTTGAAAAACCTCTATTTTGACGTCGCGGTGAGAGACCGACGCTTGGCGAACATCATATTTCATACATAATTTTGCAGACCATATCAATAAAATATAATTTATAAAATTGTGTTTCACTTAAGAAAACATCGACAAAACAAATAAAATAATCGCAATGTCAGGTATAATGTTTTATTATTACTACACAGTGGAATAACATTGTGTAAACACATTGTCAATTGTGATATTAGGATGTGTACTGTTCCTTATTCGTAATTACAAATACAAATACTTGGGCAACGGACCAGGGATTCGAACGTCGGACCTCTCGCTCAGCGATCCAACGCACTAACCACTTGAGCCACGGCGCCCACAAGCCAGATGAAAATACAGCTTGGGATCGCAAATATTAGTGTTAAGGTAGATTGTTTACAGGAGTATCGGAGAAAACCGTTCTTCCTACTTAAATCGTTCTTTCTACTACAATAGTATTAACTATTTCTATTTCATTTGATTGGCAAGGATTTTTTTTTTTTTTGGTTGCGCCAAAGGATGTGGTAATCTTCCAAAGATACTAGTAGCCCGGCTGCTAGCATGCACGATTCGCAAACCCGAATAATCGATGCCAGGAATGCGCCTACACTTCTACCACTCTCCCCGCGGGACTGCTGTTAGGTATTACTTCGCAGGGCTGGTTAGCAATTCATGCTATACTTCTTATGTTGCGGGTTCTGCTCTCCTTGCTCTCTCAATTATTCGGAGCTCTTTTTGTACATTCGTTATGAGTGTACAGATTTCCAGCCAATTCTCCTCTGACCGCAGCATTTGGTCTATTAGTAATGGTGGACTTGGCGGATTGTTTCTCCATTCTGTAAATCGACTGCAGTGGAATATTGCGTGCTCTGTGCCTTCCTCTTGCTCTGGACAGCTATCATGTCCGAATCTGTGTAGGTACTTGCGATAGCCACCGTGACCCGAAAGGAACTGCGTGAGGTGGTAGTTGCAGTCCCCATACACTCGCTTGATCCAGACTTCGATGGTGGGAATCAGTTTATAGGCCCATCTGCCTTTTGTGCTGCTATCCCACCTGGCTTGCCCCATAGCTAGTGACGTTGCCTTCTCATCCTCCTTTATACTCCTGACAATACCTGCTTCTTGATGACTCGAGATTCTCCCTGCGTTGATCCTTACCATCAAAATTTGCGAGAATGTCGATGGGGATTATTCCGGCTATGATACAGGCTGCTTCGTCCGATATTGTTCGGAAACCGCTGATTGTTTTTATCGCGCATATCCTGTATGCTGACGACAGTTTTCTCCGTGTTTCTGTCGTCGCTAATACCGCCGCCCAAACTGGGGCAGCATATAGGGGAACCGAGCTAACCACTCTGGATAGTAGAATCCGTCTAGCATATCCAGGGCCACTGATGTTTGGCAGTATTCGAGAAAGGGCTGCCTGTAGTAGTGAAGCCTTCTTACTCGAGTATTCCAAGTGCGTTTTAAACCTTAATCTATTGTCGAGCATTACGCCTAAATATTTTAATGCTTCCTTGGATCCTATAGTCTGATTTCCGACTCGAATATTCGCATATTCAACAGCTTTGCGGCTTGTAATAAGAACAGCCTCAGTTTTGTGGCCTGTTAATTCTAAGCCGGCGGTACCTAACCAGTCTTCATTTTTTCGATTGCTTCGTTTGTTGCTGATTCTATTTCGTGGATATGTTTAGCCACGGTGACTACGGCGATGTCGTCAGCAAACCCCATTATCTTAACTCCTTGTGGTAGTGGTAGTCGCAGGACTCCGTCGTACATGATATTTCATAGGAGAGGGCCTAGTACCAATCCTTGCGGGACCCCTGCCGTGACGTTGTAGTACTTTACCCCTTGGTAGCTTTGATACCTCAACTTCCTGTTGATGAAGTAGTTTGTAACTATCCTTAGCAGGTAGTATGGAGTATCCATTCTGGCTAGCGATCTCCTTATAAACGACCAATTTGCCGAGTTAAAGGCGTTTTTTATGTCCAGAGTCACGACTGCATAGTATTTTTTTGTCCCACCTCGCCATCTTTCTCCTTGGATCGCTTTAGCTGCAGTGTCGACCACTGCTTTTATAGCGTCAACGGTAGAGCGCGATTTTCTGAATCCGAACTGGTGGTCTGACAGTGTTCCTTTCTCTTCTGCCACCACGAGCAGCCTGTTGTATATTATTTGTTCAAGTATTTTTCCCAAAGTGTCGAGTAGACATATTGGGCGATATGACGATGGTTCTCCAGGTGGCTTGTTTCCTTTTGGTAGCAGTACCAAATGTTGGAGCTTCCATGGCTCAGGAAAAACTCCTTCCTCCATACACTTTTGCATCGTGGCTATAAAAATGTCCGGCCTCTTTTGAACAGCCACTTTCACTGCCTTATTGGGAATGCCATCCGGTCCAGGCGTTTTTTTGCTTCCTATCTTCCTGCATGCATCGTGTAGCTCCTCCCGTGTAATAGCAGGGATGTGTTCTGCGTTGGTGTCCCTGATTATATCACACAAAGTAGATGGTCGATAGGGGAATAGGTGCTCTATTATTGATCTCAACATAATTGGGCAAGTTATTTGTGGAGACCTATGACCTTTATCTTTGTCATCACCATTCTTTACGCTATACCATGATTGGCAAGGATGCATACACAATTTCGTCAATTAATTTCATATCAAAAAGATTTTATTAGTCTTTTTGATTGCTTTTCTACAAGGAAACAGCTCGCCTTTGCAAACAATATAGATTCAATTACAAACACTTTGCCATAACCGTGCTTTAGTCAAGTCAAGTGTGCACACTTCTTTACAACAGACGTGATTTCCCTTTGTATGAATTCCTGTAATCGTTTACAATCGCAAAGGCCTACAAGTACTGTCCTGAAAACCCGTAGTAGATGTTGTCCTTTTTTCAAAGGCACTTTATTAAAAAAATACCAAAATGCGCATACAAACAACTTAATTTCATTCCACTTCCGTGTGAAAGGAAAGAAATCAAAGCCCTTATAAAACCACCTACCGTTATGGTGCACACAAAAAACCTTAGAAAATGAAAAATTGCCTCAGCAAGGAAAAATAAAACTGCGCTGTGAAAGTATGTTTGTTGTACTCCTTTTCAATTTCATTCCAGAGCCGTGAAAAGGAACAAGTCTAAAGAAATGTATATATTCTAAAAAGATTTTATTCAAGGCAAATAAATAGTCACCTTTTCGTCGACGTTCTTTATTTTCTGAATTCTCATTCAGCGCAATGAATGAAACAACAAGACATTTGCTAGGTTAGATTCCAAATGTAGACACTGAGAGGTTAACTCAGAAAAGGAGATACAATTTTAAGTAAATAAGTATTAAATAAACTGCTTGGAGAAATTCCTCAGGGACGCACTTGTAGAACTACTCTTCCTCCTTGAAGTTATGCATTTTGCGTCTGCTGTTTTTGATATCGAATTCATCGCTCATTTTAGTATTTAACACAATTTGTATGAAAGGACATGCGAATTAAAAGAAGAGCCCCCGCGAATAAAAACCGTTTAAGGTTAAGCGCAAAATCACTTCGCATTATCCCTACGACAGGATCAATTTACGAGCATATATACGTACCTGTTTGTATGTATGTATATGCATACAAGTACATATTTCCAAAACAACGAAAATACAGGTTTGACGGGTTTATCTAAAATGCTGTTTGCACCATTTGAAGTATTACTCCTACGACTGAAGGTGAAAGAAAGCCTCGGAAGCAGCGCTCTCAGTAGCGTGAAAATAACTTTGGCAAGCAAATATTTTAGAGATGATAAGCGGATTATGAGATTTTACCCGCTATACTAAAGGGGTGTGAAATGGAAGCCCCAGCGAACCGCAATGGGATGTCTTACTATTTTTAGTAAAGCAATTTTGTCGAAAACACAGTAAGAAAGGTTCATTTGCCTTGCCATTGCTATGAAGCCGAAGGAGAAAAATTGGAAATTAATACTACTGGGCCCGGCCACTCTGTCAGTCAGTCCAATCCAGTTGAGTCTCAAAGTCAGAGAGTTGATTTCCCCCGAGGACGGAATTAACATTGAAATTATTCTCTGTGTAAATTTATACATTTTCTCGGCATGCACAAAAGGAAACGAGGGGGCGGTGGTGGTCCTTTCAGGGACTCTTTTCTCCCTGCCATGTTTTTTGAAACAACAGCCGTTTAACGAATTCGACATGTGTTCTATGAATTGCTGTGAAAAAAGGAGGAAAAAGGCATACATTTTAAGCTGTTTTCAGGAACTTATATTTTTTTTTATATTCGGAAGCTCGAAAAGGCATATGGTGCAGAGATTCCGGCCTTTTGTGGAAACATGGAAATAATATTAATGTAAATACATAATAATTATTTTGGAATTTTTTCTTTTATTAGTTAAATATTCAGCAAAATTCAGATGCATTGCTGTAAGGGGTTTTCGTTGTTACTGGCACGTGGATTGGAACTTGTTTTTTACTTCTCTGCTCTTAAGGAATAGAATTATGTTAAAAGGGTAAAAAAATTGAATCCAAGATCAGGCTATAACTGTACTAAATGTATTCACGTTATGAAATATTGTTTTTTTTCGAATTGCGCCTGAGGGTGTTTCTGTGTGTAAAAATGCTCCGGTTTAGATATTCATATTAAACAATTATTGATACATAATAATCAGATAGGCGGTTACTTTTTTGTATATCAAGCCCTATTGAGCGAATTAATGAAAATGAAAAAAAATAAATTTCAACATCATTGAGGTACGCATAAGAAGTACGTGATCTGTTAAACCAAAATATAAAATAACATTTTCAAAACCGCTAATGCGATTGACAATGTTTTCAAAAAAAAATATCACTAAATATACCTGTGTGCAAAATAATGGCAGTGCAACTGAAGGAAAGGTTCCACTTCTGAAACCCAGACATGTCAAGAAGAGATTGGCATTTGCAAAAGAGCATTTTAATTGGCCCACAACCAAATGGCGAAATGTTTTGTTCACGGACGAAACAAGAGTAGTCCTTTTTGGATCCAGAGGACGTAGGCAATATGTCCGGCGTCCAGCAAGCGTGGAATATAATCCTCGCTATGTTTTGCCGACAGTAAAACATGGCGAAAATTAATATTTGGGGTTCATTTTCTTAGAACGGCACAGGTCCACTATATTGGATAAAAGGCAATATGGATGCAAAGTTGTACGTCGAAATAATGGAAACTGTGATGCTACCATACGCCGACTGGAATATGCCACTTACATAAGTGGATATTCCAGCAGGACAATGACCCAAACATACTAGTAGACTAGCAAAAACTTGGTTCTCAAATAATACGATAGAGGTTATGGATTGGCCGGCTCAATCTCCTGACCTCAATCCTATTGAAAACCTTTGGGCGGAAGTAAAAGAAGGGGTTTTCAAACAAAAACCTGGAAACGTGGCAGAATTGTGGCGAGCAATCCAGTCTGCTTGGGCAGATATTCCATTGCAGAGATGTCAACATTTAGTGGAGTCCATGACACATCGGTGTTCAGCTGTTCTCGCCAACAAAGGTCACTCTACAGGTTATTAAGTATTTTAAATACCTGCTTCTAAATTTTTAATAAAAATACTTTTTTTCCTGCACAATCATCAAACATTTGAACTACTGCTATTTTTTTGCACAAACAAAATTTCTGAACTTTTGAGTTTTTGTTTTTTATTATTTATCAGAAAATATTAAAAAAGTTTAATTTTAGTTATTTCAAGTAAAATAATAATAAGCATAAATAAATAATCAATAGTTATTTAATTTTCATTGAATTGTTTGTTTTTTTCGACTTTGTAAATTTACCTACATATAGCACTGCTACAGGCACATATGTCTGTATGTATGTATATATTTTTCAATTTATTATGGTCCATGCTGCAAAATTTTTATCTAGACTAAAGCCTAAGACAAACTTAATTAATTAATATACATACATACATATGTAAGTGCCAATCGGTTTGCGCTTTATAACCCAATTAGAGTGAGAAAGCTACTACATATATACATATGTATGTATAACAAATTTTTATATTACTGTGATCTTTTATTATAGCCATCATCTTATGTATATTTTGTGTTAGACACTTACTCGTAATTGCGACAAATAATCTGGTTTGCATTATAAAATTTGACACCATTCCCTAAGCTTAAATTTGAAAATTGGCTATCACTCTATTTCAATCCTATTCAGCTTAGCTACACTGCAGGTGTTCTATAATAAATTCGACAAATTGCATTTGAAAGAACAGTTTATGTCGTAGAAAAGTGATCATTATACGCAGCTCTGTAAATACGCACCCTTTGTATTGTGTACACAACCAACATATGTTGCTGATGTGTTGGAATTCATTGTTCTCTCCTCTAGGTCCATTTCAACATGGCTTGATTAACATTATATCTTCAATGTTCTCCATTGTTATGTGAATTTGTAAAGCTGAGTAAAACAAAGCCCAAGTGTGACTGTAAAATTCCAAACGGGAGGAACGTCAGTGTCCTGGAAATGGTTTAATTATTGCAGACCAGTGGTTCAGTGATCCAATTTTGTTGTACATATGTCCTTGTCGTCGGAGATATGTATGTAGGTATGTGTTCCATTGGAATTAAAATCGTTAGTGTGGTTGGAATTTTAGCACAAATTGGACATTGCGATGAATAGGAAACCTGGACGAAATGTGAATGAATAAGGTAATGGCGCTGTAATTATCAATACCTATAGGATTGAATTTGCCACTGCACAAGCAACTACGTAAATTTGTAAACCTGATGGAATAGGCTCTGAAATGACACACTTGGAGCAGCTTTCAAATTCAATTTTTGTTGAGCTCTGAAGTGAAAAATTGTTCTTCTTCACCAAAGTCATTGAATGATTTGCATGTATCGTTACACGAACAGATGGCTGAAGCACCATTTTCATTATCAACAGTCACATCTTTACAGTTCCCCGACTCAGAGAATGAATAGGTAGAAAACAAAGCTTAAGGTCTTGGGCTCATTTTAAGGGCAACATTACCCAAAGATTTATATCGTATTATTAAATTGTCAACGAAAATCCTCTGACTGATTGGCTAATATTCTTTCAACGAATCCATTCGCTTGTTACTGGAAAATCCTCTCCAGACTATGTATACATACAAGCATAGGTTCATATTCCAAACATTTGCATGTATGTACATAAATTCCATAATATGATTCATATACGCATAGAATAGGAACGCATGCCAACATTTGATTGATTGAACATCCAGTGGATGACATCTTTTCGTCATGATTGCTTGCGTTTTCTACAGCTTTCAATTTCATATGCTGCTTTGCATTGCTTATACTCAGTCAATCCCGTGAACAAGAAGTATCCCACCGTTCCTGGCTGTTAACAACGATAATAGAAGCAATTTTTGTGCTCTTTGCTTCTTTGATTTAGCAAAATGTAATAACAGTAGAATAAGAAAAGGAGAAATTTCGTCACGGAGTGGGAAAATGACACGAAATAAGGACTCCTAGTGGATTCGCTTACTGTTCACTTTATATTGTAAAAAAAAGCGACTACCAAGAAGCGTGAACCACTGTTGGTATGAGTTCGAAGATAGATAAACTTGCGATGGAGGGTCGCGAAAGGGAAGGAATAAATGAATGAGGGGTATACAATGATAAAGAGAGCGTTGTTAAATCACATTACGAACACACAAAGGGAAGCACTTTACGCGACGCGAACCAAATGAACGTTATTGCAAAATGGTGTGAAAAGTCCTTGAAGGCATTTTTTCAGCACTATATCTTTTTCTTCGCGCATTAACTTTTTTTAGCTTCTACATATATACATATGTTCATACATATGTATCTTTCTACCGCAGCAGGGAGTCTTATGATTTGAACTATGTTACTTGGTGCATTCATCGAGTTTAAGAGAACTATCAGTATAATTGCCTCTGGAACGATGATGATTATAGAAATTAAATTTTCAAGACCAAGATGACATTATTCAGATTGTTAGTACCTAGTGGAGAAGGAAATTATTGTTTTTTTTTTTCTTAAGTAGTCATAGTCGTTTAGACGCGGCTAAATACAGTCGCGAAATGTTGATGTACAAAGTGTGTAGTAATAAAATTGGAAAAGATGTCGGCAAAATAATCTGCAGTAGATGCATTAATTTTCTGCATGCAGAATGTGCCAAATTAAAACCATCAGACGTAGAATATCTTATAAAACATAAAAAAAAAATTGAAATTGCTTGTCTTATGTGCAAAAATCAAGAAATGATGTGAATAGATTGTCTCTGTCATCAACAGTTGAAAGTGAACCCTACATACATAACACTCAGAGAAGTATTCGATCAAATAGTAAATTTTGAGAGAGTCTCTCAACTCGCCTTACTCTCAATGCAATGAACACAAGTTTCATATCATTGGAGCAGTGCGCGAAAACGATGAATGATGTCGAAGAGGAAAATTAAAAATTGAAAACACACAAAGCGAAGTCTGCAATACTGGGCTGATTATTCAGTAAGCGAAAGAGGACATCGACCTATGCTACAAAAATAAAAAACTGCGACTGAACACCAACCTGTCTGATGTTGAAATTAACATTAACTTGCCTGATGTTGTGGTGCTGAAGCTGGTTCGGAGATGTATGAAGGAGTGAATACTGTTTGCGGCAAAGAAAAAACAAGTAAAGGCATTTGTAGTTGACGTTTCTACTAACTTGCTTTCTTAAAGGGCTCCCGACCGTTGGAGAGTCTCCGCCTGAGACACGGCTGCCTTCCATCCTCTGCGGTCCCGGGCACGTTGCTTCCAGTTCTGAAGAACAAGTTTTCTGGCATCCGCGACAGCTTGGTCTTTGTACCAGAGGGTCGGTCTTCTTTGCCTTCTGGAACCTGGGGGCTGTGATTTGAAGTACAGCTCATAGAGTTCGTGGTTCTCCTCCATTCGCCCTCCTCGCATATGTGACCTAATATCCGACGAAGTATTTTTCGCTCGAAGGTGCCCAATATTTGCTCCGCTTTCTTACTTAACGTCCAGCATTCGGCGCCATATATCAGGACTGGTAAGATGAGCGTTCTATAGAGCATCAAATTGGTCCTTCGAGCTAGGAGTTTTGAATCCAGTTGTTTTGCCAAACCAAAGTGGCAGCGGGTTGCTAGGGTTATTCTTCGCCGGATCTCCACAAAGGTGTCATTTGTGGGATTTATATTTGTTCCGAGCTAGGTGCACTCCTTAACTACCTCGAAGTTCTAGTTATCAACAGTGAGGTTCTGTTCAAGGCTGTGGACAGATATTTTTTTGTTTTGTTTGTTTGTTTGTTTTTTGTTTGTCTTGTCCTCATCCACTCCAAGACCAATTCGTTTCGCCTGCTCTTCAACTACCGTAAACGCCTCTACAACGGCTTGTCGGGATCTTCCGATGATGTCAATATCGTCTGAGTATCCCAACAGTTCGATAGATTTGCGAAAGAAGGTGCCTTCCTTGTTTACACCTGCCCTGCGCACTATCTGCTCCAACACAATATTGAAGATGTCACTTGACAGAGCATCTTCTTGCGGGAAGAGATCAGAAGAGCTGTTTCCAAGTTACACAGAGCATCGTGTGTTTTCCAGCGATATGCGACACATCTGGACAAGTTTTGACGGTATGACTTTAATGACTTTAATGACTTTATTTATTTCACAAAACTTTTAACAATGATAATTTTTCCGCGAAGCCATATTGGCTTTTCTGCAGAAGGTTGCATTTCAATTAAAATATTATTTTCAAAAGTGTGCTTATAGTTCAATTTACTTTACAAGACATATGTGATTAGCATTTAGATATTTAATTCTCTGTTATTTCACTAAAAAAGAAAACTATTTAATAAATTTAAGACAAGAGGAAATCTTTGATAAGCTTTTTTATTTTTTTAAAATTAACAATATTTTTCAAGTATCCCGAATTGGACCATCGCCTGGTAGAGTTCGAGACGGTGAATGCTGTGATATACGGCATTAAAGTCGATGAAAAGGTGGTGAATTTCGACTTGAAATTCATTGGTCTTTTCCAGGATTTGTCGTAGTGTGAAAATTTGGTCTATTGTCGATCTGCGGGGCCGGAAGCCACATTGGTACTTACCGATTAGTGTGTTGCAGAAAGGTTTTAGACGTTCACACAGTAAGTCGAGTAGGATCTTATATGCGACTTTTCACAGGGATGTGCCTCGGTAGTTTTTACAAAATATAGGATCGCCTTTTTTGAAGATGGGGCATAAAGAGCTGCTACCCCAGTCGTCAGGTATGCGTTTCTCTACCCGTACTCGATTGATGACTTGGTGTATGCACCCTACCAAGATATCACCTCTGTATTTAAAATTTCATCTGGAAGCCCACCACTCACTCTTCGATATATTTGAGCTGGGAAACTGAATGGTCCATTTTCTTTTTATGCAGGATCCTCTTCTCTTATCTTCTCCTGGTCTGGTACTCCTCTCTCGCTGCTCTTGTCTTGCGCTGCAGCGCCTTCTTTTGTGCATATTCTGTTACCTCTTCTGCTGGACGCACTCATCATTGTACCTAGTGCTCCTTTTTGGTGATGATTGTTAGCCAAGGGTGGTCACGGCTACCTCCTTTATGATGTTGCGGTATTCGGTCCACTGGTTGTTGGCGTTTTTGGTGGATGAATACACTACAGAGAGTTTCTCGGTCAGATGCTCTTTGTAGGCTTTGGCTCCTACTGACGTGCTAAGGCGTCCAACGTTAAGCTTCTTCTTCTGGGAGGCTCGCAACTTCTTATCGTTGGCCAGCCGGGCTCTGAACTTAGCTGCAACAAGAAATTGGTCAGAGTCGACGTTTGTCCCACGAAAGGTACGCGCATCCAAAACGTTGGATGCGTTTCCTGCGTCGATTAGCACGTGGTCGATTTGATTGCGTGTTCGACCGTCGAAGGAAAGCCAGATTGCTGTGTGGCTTCTTAGCCTAGAAAACCTAGTGCTACTGTGTTAAACATACACACTATACACATGAAAAGTTCACATTTATAGATGGGCACCGCAGGAGGTTCGAGACACGAATCTCAGAAAACACCAGAAAGGTTTTCTCACGGTCCCACGAATGGTAGCGAGAAGCTAAGAATTTGTATTTGTATCCGTTATTCTATCCTATTGTATGTATGTATGAATGTATGTACATACGTGTATACACAAATTCTAAACACAGTCAGGGTTTTTTGTTTAAAGAACTACCAAGTCTTGTCGTTTCTAAGATTTGTCTATGGGAAAATATTGTGAGCGTCTGGAAACACTGACTTGGTCACAATAATTTTGTTTGCAGAAAGCGTGGGAATTCCGGTGTGTCTACGACAGTTTCTTTGAATTTGTGTTTTTGCATTCTCACCGTGGTAGTTTTCAATTTGTAATATTTTATTCTCTTCTGCTCCCCGCATTTGACGCACTCTTCAATGAAAAGTTTCATCTGTTTCTTTAAAAATTCACATCTTTTGTTCTGTAAACAATTGGTTGTGGTTTTGAAGTTTGTATTTTAATTTCTTCGTACAGTTCGGTCATATCCGATAGCTTGACTTCTTCTTTTAAAGGCTTTCTAATCTCCTTGAGATTCGCATCAAGAATCTCCTGCATGGTAGAAGGAATCATCATGACGTAGTCCATTTCTTCTAATTTTCCCTCCATCATCGGTGGTTTTGAAGGTTAGGGTTAAGTGCTATCTTCTTACGTATTTTAAATACAATCTCTTTTAAAATATTTATAGTTATGGGTTTTCGATTATAGTCTTTGGGGTTGGCTGTTTGTTTAAAATTAGGTTTGCCATCTTCCACGATCGTCTGATAAACATCTAAGGCTATAACTTTCACGAAGAAGCTTCCCAAATATATGTATAATCACCTTTTGATATGGCATGAAAGTGTAGGTCCTTTAAAAATTTAACGAGCACAACGCGAATGGTTGCGAGAAGCTAAACGACACCTGCCTGCTGCTCCAATTATAATAACAATAATATGTAATAAGCAAAAACTGATGGATAACTTGGGAAGTATTTAATTAATTAATTATTTATTTAATCATTGCAAGCCTGGAATTCGAATACGAACGATGCAAAAAGGAAGCGAAAAAAGCGGTAGCTAAACCACGCGCGGTAACCGTAGAGGGTTTGTACCGTAACTTGGAAGATGTCTCCTCGCAATCGAGCAATAAGCAGCAGGCTTCGGAAAAGGTTTCATGTCAAGGAACTAAGAAACTTGATATTTTCAAAATTGCTACTAAACGAAGAAAAAATGCGAGAGTCACTGAAATATATTTATATTGAATGCCGTTTACTAACAGACGAAAAAAGAAATTTGCTATGATATCATATTTAAACGTATAATTCAATTCCCTACGCGTCAATAAGACCGTCGCGTCAGTAGAATAGTGAAAGAAAAAAATAAGAGATTTCACTATTCAACTTTAGTTATGTACCTACGATCGAAATTCGTATTTTGAGTTACAACATATTGTATTATTAGTCTTGTCTCAGAGACGCACTTTAAATTCAAAGCAAACTTCTAATTGCAAGGGTACGAATTATATCCTCTCCCCACATCCCAATAATTCGGCAAAATGCGGGGCTACAGTCATAGTAGAGAATATGATCGATCACTGTATGTATAGAAGCCAATTATAATTGCGTTGTATGTATGTACCTACATATACTTATGTTCGACAGGTGTAGTCGATTCACAGGGAAGCGTATAAATGAAAAAAATTTTATTTTTTCATAACAAAATTAGTGAAAAAGATATGCATACATAAACGAAGGAAACGCGTCGTGATGTGGTTTGCTGCCACTCCCCCTAACATCGTCGTTGAGGTTTTTCCTCTTGAATTTGTGTGACACTTTTCTTAGGGTGCGTTCTGAAAAGGTTGCGTTCGGAATTGCATGTCGTTGGTGGTTTTCAGCTGACACAATCATGTGCGATACAAAGAATATCAATAAATATAAAAACGAAAAGTGGACAAGTATAAATTGCATCAATTTACTGTTCTGCCAGCTATAGTCTTAAGAAAAATGACTTTTTAAGCCTCTTCCGCTATTTATTTGAATCTATTTATCACAAGTGGAGATTTCAAAGCCATAAATAAGTATTGAGGACCTAAATTGACAAATACGAAAGGAAGAGAACTAAACAGATACCGGCGGCAAATATCACTCAACTACCTATTACTTCTTTACAAATAATTTCAAAGAATAGTAGCAGAAGGGCCAGAACTTAACTCAGATTATTCCACTTTAAAAAACCTGGCGATAAAATCACTATCAAAGAAAATAGCCCAAGACTAGCTAATAAGCTGACTAATTGGAACTACTTTAGATATACAAATATACATAATCTAGGGGATAGTATTCAGCTCTTAGAAACAATTGACACAAAAGATCAATTAGAAGAGTATGTTCAAATATTTACAGTTAAATAAAAAAGCAAAGAGCTGGAAAATGTTGGCAACAATCAAGGGCGCCCAGCGACATAACAATACTGAATAATCTAAGCAGTAAGATTAAAAGATATTATAAGAGAATTTGAAAATGAGTAAAGCTGAGTATCTCGAAGTCGTCTTCCAACCATATGAAGATAAAGACTGTCACTAAACGGAAGAATTGTGTCAAGAGGAGAGAGATATTCAACCGGTAACGATGAAAGAAATTGCCAAAGAAATAAAAAAAGGCATCAATACTAAAAAAGCCCCGGATGTGATTTGATATCAACGGAAATCCTAAAACAATTCGCAAAAAGCGAAGTCACCTTTTATCGCCCCAAATCGATTCTCTGTTATGCAATCTATTTGTAAAGATGTTGGTTAAACGTCTGCATAAAATAATCGAAGAAAAATCGCTAATTTCAAACCATCAATTTGGTTTTAGAAATAAGCACTCCACTATTGATCAGGCGCATAGAATAACAGATATAATCGAAAAGCATTTGAAGAAAAAAATATATGTTCTGCTTTATTTCTCGCACATGCTTTCGATAAAGTATGGCACGATGGACTGATCCATTAATTGCAAAAGCTTCCACCAAAGCAATATGCTGAAATTCAAGAGTCTTGTATATTATTGTAGAATTAAACAAGGAGATGACTACATACTCCACACTGAGAGAAATAGAAGCTGGTGTACCACAAGGCAGTGTGCTAAGCCCTATATTATACCTCTTATTTACCAGCGACTTGCCAAATAGCGATGAAGCAACTGTGCAACATTTGCAGGTGATATTGCTGTCCTTGCAGTGGGAGAAACTGTCGAAGTAGCGACGAAAAAGCTTCTGTAGCAGTGAGTAATACTTATACCAAAATGAACCAAAAAATGGCAAATTAAATTAAATGTCCTAAAGTTGGTTCATATTAACTTAATGAATCAGCACATCCCAGTATTCAGAAATGATAATGAAGTAAAATACGCAAACGCCCCCAAATACTTGCGCTACAGTAGAATATTATAGGGAAATACTCTTGTTTGTCCAATTACAATAAATTACTGCTGTACGTACATATGTATATAAGCAAATTCTGAAACAAGTTTGGACCTACGGGGTCCATCTATAGACATGCAAAACAAATTTACAGATTATAGACATAAACTTGAGCATCTTAATCACGTCAACTCAGAAATGACGGAACTATTAAATACTAACAGTCTGACAAGGAGATTAAGAAGAATATGTACAACCTTTTGAACTAGCTAGATACATATGTATGCATGTAGAAAAAAAAAGCTTAAACAATATTCAATTGTCCACAGGCGAATACTCATCATAAACATTTTAAGGCGTGAAAGACAAATTGCTGATTGGTCTAACGACTAGGTGCAATAATTGAAAGGCTCGCTCCCCCACCCTGCGATGAACTGCCAAGACCGCGGTACCGTAGAGAAAACGGGAAGAAGGGAAGGAGTAAAAATACCACATTGTTACTGAGTACGGGCTCAGTTTCGTCCTTTAAAGATAACCATCTCACAGCGTAAAAAAAAAAACTAATGAAGATGTTGAACAATCATTGCATATTATCTGCATGCAAGTTTGTGTTCTTCGCCATTGTAAATTGAATTGCTTGCCGTAAGAAATAAAGAAATACGGTGATAGAATTTGGCTACAAGTCATGAACTATAAAGTCCAAGGAAGCTTGATCGATGGATTTTTGGCTCGAACGAGGCTAATGCCTTGTAAAAGTTAATTACATTACCGCCCATATTAGACAATTTACTGTACTACAAAACCAGAGTTCAGCAGTTGTGATTAGGTTTTTCTTTTTGCCCTCCGCCCTTAGACGAGGACACATCATGTTGACTGATTGCTGGCGGCAATGTATTAGATTCAATTTCAAGGCAAATAAATCTGGCGCGAGAAGTGGGCAACAACGGTCGGCAGAAAAAAATCAAATAAAATAGCTGGAGCTCGCCCCAAGCGATAATAATTTACTGAAACGCTTTTATTCATCGTTGATGTTTGAATTAAATGGAAATTAATTGCCCCCAGGGGTTTGCGTGTGTGTTGATTTCTCCTCGCACAGAATGGGGACGGTATATCAGTGGAAGTGCCATTCTGCGTACGAAAAAGTTTACTCTTTTGAATACATATTCAGAAATTTAAGTCACCGCTGCGAGAGCAATAAATCACATTTATTATTTTCGCTTAGAAAATGTTTTATTTTCTGGGGATGGTTGGTGAAAAGTTTTTTTTTTAACTTTGAGCCGAAATTCGATACCCAACTAATAAAGTTTTCTCTCTCACACCCGTTGTGTCGAAAATTGACACTTTTATTGAAAAAATGAAAAACCAAAAACTGAAGTGATTAATAATTAATGGATCGAACATATTTGAAGGCACTTCTTCTGCTTCAGGAGCGACCATTTTTTCCTCTATTGAAATATTAATTGAGTAGGTGTCGAGAGCTGTTGCTAGGGTGGGAAAGTGGTTGATGTCACATGCATATGGTGCGCAGGTTGAGATTCCAAACGAAGAACGATTGGACAGTGTCAATTACTCATAAGTGTTTTGGGCGTTCGTATTAATTTTTAAACTAAGCGATGGACTTTTAGGAGTTTGGTTGAATTGCCGGCCATCAACCCCTTACTTTATTATTGGTGTGTTTTTTTTTTGTGTAGGTAAGTATCCTTAAACAATATTTTAATGGATTGTTAGATTGAGTGTATTTTCTCTACCAACGAAATAAGTATTATTTTTCAGCACTCAAAACCACTTAAAGATGTTGAATAAGAAATTCCAAGCAACAGGCAAGACAATTTTTTTGAGTACACGACTCTTTATGTCTGACTGGAAGGGCTCTTCTCTCACGGGCTTATTGTGGAACTAATTTCATTCGAAATCAAAGCATTTTCAAGTCCATACATAATAAATGACAAAAATTGAAAAGTCCGTTCAAGTAAGCAATACGAGGTAGATTGGGGATGCTCTTGGAGGTTTCGCACTTGACACGAAGAAAGCGGAAAAGAGGAAAAGTTCGTTAGGAAAATTGTTTTTTTTTTTGAAAAAGAATTTAAGCTGCCACTTTGACTGTTCACTTTGCTTTTATTTATATACATACTTACTTGATGTAATTAATTTGATGTGTTCCTTGAATGTGTGTGGAGCAGTGTCAAGGAAGAAGTATCACCCTAACTTGGGGATGTATTTGACAGGAATGCCTTTTTATTTGACAGGCTATTCAAACATACATATGAATATGCATATACATAGCTGTATTGTCATTGTCATTTTTCATTAAATTGACATGACTGTGAAAACCCATTTGGATGAAGTAGAACTTTTTTTGCATCCATTGTGTTTGCATGCAGTTTTTTCTTAGGAATACATTCATGTTATTCAGATGAGTTAAAAATTATGACTGATCAAAGTAAACTGAAGCCTGTATTTGATTCGGCAATGCTTTGCTCTCTAAAATTAGAACCAAAAAAAATGAAGTAACACGAAAAGTTATGCCTTATTAATTCAAAAATTCATATTTAGTCTCAGAAAGCAGCGTATTACGTAGAAATACGAACACGAGGGAGACTTATTTGCTTTACAACAAAAGATTAAAGAAAGCCGATGATTGAGAGGTGTTAAATAAATAAAGTCCAAAACATTAACATTTAAAAATGTAATTAAGTCCAAGTATAAAATGAAAAAGATCCAAACAACATACCTAATTCAAAAACATAATTCATAGATTATAACAGTAAGATACTTTTAAAGAGATATGTACATATGTATGTAAGTGGATTTTTGTTGAGCGATTTTTCATATTGATATGTGCGAATGTTTATTTAATTTTGGGCTATTTGCAGAAAGGCCCTAAAAAGGTAAAACGCCCAAAATTAAATAAACATTCGCACATATCAATATGAAAAATCGCTCAACAAGTGATTTTTTTTTTCTTAATGAATACTCGTCCACAGAATTAAATGAAAAATCGCCAAATTAATGAAAATAGCCTTTAGCTCCATGCGCCCTCATTACTGCATTACAGTTGTTAGCATAACCTTAACGGAGCGACGAAGTTGCGTGAGCGGCTACATTACCAGTAGGATTCTTCTCATTGGTGCACAATTTTGCCCTTTTGTGACATTTTACAAAAAATTTTCTTGGAGGATATTCTCGTTTTTCTTCAAATAACCCCACAGTAAAAAGTCCAGTGCTGTCAAATTGGGCGATCTAGCAAGCCATACTACATCGGCCAAAGGTGTTGTATGTGCTGTAGTGTGGTTTCGACTATACCACATGCTCCCCAGTTGTAGCACTCTTGGTTGTGTTTACTAGAATAAATTCGCTTTTTGAAAATATAGAGGTTTTTCGTATTTTAAACGTCCGTTCTCATTACTCCAAAGGCTTGCTGCCTTTCGCAAAACCTTTGAGGGCAAAAGAGTTTCATCGGTCACGGTAAATTTTTTATTAGACAATGTTTTTATTGAGGTTTAGAATGAGTGGGGCGTCGTCTTGTAGATTTTTGCGCACAACATCACATTTACTACCGTATGGCTTGTTCATGGTTTGTCACAATGCTATACATCTTTTATGTATTGGGGAAAGAAAGTGTGAACTATCGTCCACAGGAAATTGCACTGTCAATTGTCTTGCAGGTGGCAGCAGTGTCTCGTTACAGGGTGTATATGTAATACTCCTTCGCCCCTGGATGGAACTACTGCGGACTTTTGATTCTTACAGCGAATCCTTTCTGACCTTCGAACTTCAGGCTGAATTGGTGTTGATTCAGGAATCGTTAGACTTGGCATCTTGGCTGTTTCTTCAGGAGCTGTATTTTCAGGACTGGTAACAGTCTGTTCTACTGATCTACGACGAACTTGATCAGCATGACGATTACACTCGTGTCCGTTTTCAGACTCGATGACGACCGAAATCGGACCTTTAACTTCCGATATACGGCCGGGTACCCATCTAGGTCCTGCTGCATAATTTCGGTACCATACTGGCTCACCGCTATCGTAGTTGTTTACTTTTGATACCTCTTGCTGTGTACCCTTAATTTCAACAGACATTGATTCGGGATGAATCTTATCGAAATATGTGCGAGGTCGGCGATTGAAAAGTAACTCTGCAGGCGAATAACCAGTAGACGTATGTGGTGTTATGTGTTGGTCCAGCAAAAATCGAGCTAACCGCAATCGGATATCTCCGTTCGGAAACTTTTTCAAATAGTCTTTTGTGGTTCGCACCATTCGCTCCACTTGGCCATTAGTAGATGGATGAAATGGAGCTGAAAAGATATGTTTAATTAAATTTCTTTCACAAAAAATTTTAAAATCATGGGATGTGAACGCCGTTCCATTGTCAGAAACAATGACATCGGGTAGCCCATGTGTAGCGAACAGCTGTCTCAAAACTGACATCGCGCAAGATGACGATGTAGCAGAAACTGGATGGACCTCCAACCATTTGGAGTATGAGTCCACCACCAAAAAGAAAAGGCTTCCCTTAAATGGACCCGCGAAATCTATGTGAATCCTGCGCCAAGGATTTTTCGTTTCCTCCCAGGTATATCCCTTGATGGGAGAATTATCCGGACGCATCTGTTGGCAGAAATTACATCGCTTCACTTCATGTTCAATGTCACTATCGATTTTCGGCCACCAGACGTAGCTCCTGGCCAAAGCTTTCATACGAACTATTCCAGGGTGGTTTGCATGAAGCGCAGCAAGAAGTTTCATTCGATGAATTGTAGGTATTATTACACGCTGACCCCAGACTAGGCATCCCCTGAGTGACGAAATCTCGTTCTTCCTATCGAAAAATACCTTAAGGTCTGGTTCAGTGACAGCTGGCCATCCCCTCAACGTCCAATGTAAAATACGAGAAAGAATTTTGTCCTTTTTGGTGTCTTTTGCAATATCCCTGGCTTGTAGTAGCGGCGAATCCAGTAAATCTATCATCGAGACTATTTCTTCTTCATCTTCTGCCGAATCCATTGAATTGTCAACTGGTAGGCGACTAAATGCGTCTGCATGAGCGATATCTTTCCCGGCTTTGTGGAGAAGCTTGTAGTTATAAGCGCTTAAGAATATAATTGAGCGAAGCATCCTCTCCGAGAGGGTATTTGGTGTAGGCTTGCAAGGTGAGAACAAGCCCAGCAACGGTTTGTGATCTGTGTATATGACGAATTGCCTACCGTATAAGTAGTCAAGAAACTTTTTTATGCTTGCTATAATTGCCAGGGCCTCCTTGTCGATTTGCGCATAATTTCGCTCAGATTGCTTGAGGGTCCTTGAATAATATGAAATTGGTCGCTCGGATCCATCTGGCAACAAGTGTGCTAAAACTGAACCAATTCCATACGGCGAAGCATCGCAGGTCAACACGACAGGTAATTTCTCATTGAAGGGCATAAGAACGCTGTCTGATGATAACAGTTTCTTAAGATTCTCGAAAGACGTTTTATGAATTTTGGTCCACTTCCAAACAGAATCCTTATCCAAAAGCCTGTGAAGGGGTTCCGCTAGCGTTGCCTTTGACCGAAGAAAGGAGTGGTAGAAGTTAAGCAGCCCTAGAAATGCTTGAAGCTCACTTTTGTTCTTTGGAGGAGGCGTATTTTGTATCGACAAAAGTTTTTCTTTTAGAGGATGAATTCCTTCTGCATCGATGCGAAACCCCAAAAAATTAATTGACGGAACGCCGAACATACATTTTTCTTTACGTAATTTTAGGCCAGATGATCGTATTCGATCGAAAACAACTTGAAGTCTTCTAGCTAAGCCGTCAGCATTATCACCAACAACAACAACGTCATCTAAGTAACACACAACCCCATCAATACCACGCAACAACCCTGACATGCATTTTTGAAATTCACCTGGCGCGGAAGAAATTCCATATTGAAGTCTTTTGACCTTGAATGCGCCTTTGTGTGTTATAATTGTCTGAGCCTCAGCCGTATCATTATCCACTGTAAGTTGCTGATATGCTTGTGCCAGATCCAACTTTGCAAATACAGCCCCGCGTGGTAGATTTGCTATAAGTTCATGCATCGATGGAATTGGGTAGCAATGCGGCTGCAATGCCTTGTTTACGGTTGCCTTATAATCACCGCAAATTCGTATGGTTCCATTTGGTTTTGGCACTGGAACAATTGGTGTAGCCCACCTCGAATAATCAATGGGTTCAAGAACGCCTTGTGCTACCATGCGGTCTAACTCCGCTTCTACCTTGGATCGAATCGCAAAAGGAATTCTTCTGGCAGGTAAATGAATTGGCGCAACTTTTGGGTTTAAAGAAAGGGTTACTGGTGGTCCTTTATACGCACCAAGTTCATTTGAAAATAAATCACTATAACTGGCCACAATCTCGTGGACGATGGAAGATGTCACCGAATGAACCCCTTGAATCGATATTCCTAAAGGTGCAAACCAGTTGCAACCCAAAATATTCGTGCGCGTCCCAGCAGCAATAAGAAGTGATAGATTCCTGATTTCTCGACCTTTATACCAAACGCTGACTGAACATTCTCCCTTAAAGGTGATTGCCTTTCCTTGAAAATCCATTATATTTAATACAACTTTTGATAGTTGCGGTTTAAAATGTGGCCATAACCTATCAAAACTACAATCAGAAATGATTGTGAAATTGGATCCGGAGTCTACTTCGAACTCGCACTTGCGCCCATTTAGAATTATACTAGTTCGCTGTTTTAAATTTGGAATCCCGGATATCAGATTAACGATATTGAATTTGATGCTCTCTTGAAATTTGTATGACCCTGACCATCTCTCTTTCCCCCTCTACATACCCTTTTTATGTGTCCTTTTTTGCCACAATTGTTACAGGTTGCTGTGCGGAATCTGCATGATGTACGTTGGTGTGCCCCTCCACAACTATAACACGAACCTGAGCGAATATCGGAGCCAACGAAATAATTCTTCGAAGTTTCTAAATTTTTCTTACTGTGTCCTTTTTGTACTGCATTTACTTGATCATCCGAAATGCTTGACGAAGGCGTGTTGGATTTAATCATTTGTAGACTGCGAATAGCTGTTTCAGCTGCAGCTGCCTTCTCCTGAGCGCTTTGAAATGTCAGTGTTGGTGTTGCTATGCGTTCCTGTTGCAAACGGCTATCCCGAAGTCCACATGCACAACCTGTCACGTAACATGCGGTCTAAAGAATCACCAAAATTGCACTGGCTTGCAATTTAACGAAGCTCTGCAACGTAGTTTGTAGTTTTTTCATCAGGTAGCTGATCCCTCTTGAAGAATTTGTAGAATGAGGCGATTTCCGACGGAGGTGGAGAGAAATGATCAGAGAGAGTCTTACAAATTGAATCATAATGAAGTTCAGTTACCTTTTTTGGTGAAATCAGAGATTGCACTAAATCAAATAATGGTGCTCCACAAACAGTAAGGAAAGTAGCTCGTTTCAGACTGACCGTCGTGATTCCATTTGCTTCCAAGAAGATGTCGAAACGCCTCTTATAAGATCCCCAAGTGCCTTGCCTTGTGACATCGAACACTTCCATGTGTCCAACGGAGATTTCCCTTGACATTATCCTTGCAATGGTAGAATCAGAAGAATCCTCAGAAGTTGGTGAATTTGCCGAAATGGTTTCGTTCTTTGTTGTAAGAAATTTTTTGTTGAGATCGCTGGACTGAATTTCTTCTTTATCTGATGAATCGTCCATACTCTACATATATTTAATATGAATTGTTCAGCGATCCCATCCTCGTCGCCACTTTTATGTATTGGGGAAAGAAAGTGTGAACTACTGCGTTCAATAATAAGGTTATTACTTTATTCCTAAGTATAAATATATATGTACAATGTGGTTAGGTTAAGGAAGAGATGTGTGCGCGTGCACGCTGCTCGTGGTCGAAGCGAAGAGAGAGAGACCAATGCCGATGACAGTCGTCCACAGGAAATTGCACTGTCAATTGTCTTGCAGGTGGCAGCAGTGTCTCGTTACAGGGTGTATATGTAATACTGGGTGTATATGTAATAACATCCATCAGTTCTCTCTAAGTCCGAAGAACTTTCTCCTGGGGCTTAATAATTCAGAATTTATATGAATAGTTCTTCCAAATTAACTGGGAGAACGCTGAAATCAGCATAATAGTATCAAAAGAGTCGTTTTCATAAAGCAAATCCGGTCAAGTCCAATCTTATTGTCTGCTCTGCGAATCAAGTCCATCAAGACAATGTAAAAATTTTGCAATAAACTCCATCATTTATCTCACCGAGTTATAAAAAAGTTATATGATTGGGGTATAATAAGCCATTGGCTTTGGAATTTATTGCCAAACAACTACGAATTTGACATAAAACTGCAATTAATGGGAACGAAATGATTCTGACTTCAAATACAAGTACGAAATAGCAACAAGTGCAAGCTAGTTGGAGGCTCCATGGAGAGCAAAGATAAAGCTTCCTTATTGCTACCGCAATCTGTCCTCACTGTAATAGATTAGCGGTGGCTTTTCCCGGAGTGTGTATCGCTTGATAATTAATTACTTAAACGAAAATGCTTAAATTTTGGTTAACGTTAGTACTTTCGCGCCTAGCACCAACACCACCAATATACTACCCTAGCTTCTGTGCTGCATGTTGGCACATAAATTATCTAGGTATACCAGTCAAGTGAATGAATTTGTACATATGTATGTACATACATACTTGACTGCTTCCTGTACGGAGGTACTTTGCCGCTGACAATTTTCAGTTAAGTGTCGATTGGAGTACACATAAAGCATCGTGCCGCGGTAAAGTGATACAACTTGCAAGTGCTCAGTTACATGAAATATTAACGGCACGTCGAATACGAAAACCATTGAATATCTTTGTTTCTGTGTATTTATTTACTAGTTGGGGTTGTCAGCGGATATCGTGTTTACAAGTTAATTGAATGGGTAATTACGTTAATCCTTCTCTCACACACCCTCTTCCGCTGCACGCCTGCTCACAGTCACGCTAAAACTCGTGTAATGAGTTTGGGGTGGTGCTGGTCTTCTAATCGTGGAAGCCGGAGGCTAATGGAGGAACTATTTGTCATTTTTATTCTATGTAAATTTGAGGACAAGTGTTCCATTACTCGTTTTTATCGCTGCGAGTTTTGGGGGAATTTCAGTGAATTTCGTTTGTAGTGGACACAATAAATTTTTGGTAGGCATGTATGTACATACATATGTATTTGCAAATTAAAGAACCATGTCAATGCTGGAGGATAAAAAATTTGAGAGCATTATCGGGAGATACTACAATTCATGTTAAGTGTTGTGTCAATGAATTGATAATGTAACCCTGTAGGTAGTTAAATAAAAATTAATGACCGATGGTATCTCGCTCTGCGCTCAAGAAGTAAAGAAAATAAAGTAAAAATAGGTAAAACTATATACAAGTTAGTAAAAGAGCTTTTGTACAATATGAGTACCAAAAGCTTTCTGGATGTCTTCCATTAGTTCAGGTTGTGAAAGTCTCTGATTCTGAAATAGCAGTACAAATGTACAGCACAACCATATTATCTAATTCGTTTTCGCCAAACTTGTATCAAAATAAGTCTACTAACACAAATACATATGTACTTGGAGAAACAGACCGTGTTTATTTTTTCACACAAATGGGAGGGACCTGCAGTTTATTTGCGGGAAGTGGCACCGTGAAACAAAATTTTGTTGTTTTCTGGGATTCGAACGTAGAGCCTCCCGCTCAGCGATCCAACGCACTAACCACTTGAGCCACGGCGCTATTGCTAAAGCTACAATATTTACATAACTGTCATTAAATTTATGATGGGGTGTTATGGCTTGTTTGATGTACTGGATTGACAAGGTTGCGTGGATTTAATAATGAAGCAAGTTGCTGTTTATTATTTGGGTCATCGCCGTCTTCTTTAACTATGTTGGATGTAGGACAAGTAAGTAGAATATGGCGGGCTGATAATTCAACATTACAAAAATTATATTTTTGTGGAGCCTCTCTGGTAAAGTAGTGCCTACTGGTGAATAGCTCCTTCCCCAGCCTCATGCGTAGTAGTTTATTGCACTTCTCCCTGCTTAGGTTTGTATTGTATGGATTACGTATTGTATATGATGGGTCTGGTATGTTCTCAAAAATGTTTGGCTCTATTCCCACGAGATAGCTATCTCAGTATCTAATTTTATTTTTCTATGTATATAATCTCGTTGAACATTAGCAGTTAGATCTATAAAACAATTTTTCTAAGCTTTTATAAAAATAATTCTCCGACTTGCCTTCAAAATGCTCATTTACGGTTACCTGTAGCAATTCATCATCATCAAAATGATTTCTGCGTAAGTGTTTCTTCTTATTTAGGAACAGGTATAATCACTTGGTAAGGACTGTAAAGATGATGACCGAATTTCTGGAAGTCACTTGCCTACATGTCCGCGATGTAATCCAGTGCGTTTTCACTTAATAAAACAAAACTTTTCCTTAATTTCCCTCTTTTCTTAATTTAACAGATTAAGCAAATTTTTCCGTTCCCAAACCACTGTTGCCAAGATCGTCCCAGGTGATTTTAAAACTTTTTGGGGGCTGTATCACCCCTTTTATGGACCCAAATTTCATTTCTAGTAACAATTTTGTTTACAACCTCTGCTTAATTGTCGCTGCACAGTTCCAAGAACTGCTTACAACATTCCCTACGATAATTTCTTTTATTTTGAAGCGGGATGAAAAAAACACTCCCCGCATGATGACAAAATCAGTTCAATCACATTCACTTGATCATTATCAGCAGCATACGACTCGAAAATAGGTAAACCACATGCCACCAGCAGAAAAATTTTACTATCACCCGCTGATGTCGAAAAACATCCGCTTTTACAGCATTGTTATCGTGTTACATACTTTTCAGGTAGGTAGATAGACAGAATTTTTCTACAAATGTAATTCTTGTTCCACTCCCTTTTCTTCGACAGTGTTTGCACGTGCCAATAAACTGTTTTTTTTAACTTTCAATTCTATCACATTGTAATCCTCGTTCATCTGTTTTACGTAAGAACCACTCAACCCTTAAACACATACGACAATGACAAGGAAGAAACAACGTTAGCGGAGACGACCCTTCTTAATGTCTTCAAATAAAATTTTCATCCATCATTTGTCCCCTATTGCCAAAGTCGCAAAGAAACTTTTACAATCTTCAGCCATCACGAGGCCAACCACACACACAAAATACCTCAGCCATGTCCTGCCACCCGTAAACAAAAAAAAAAATTTATGCGACAAACTCATGTCCTCCAAAGAATAGTTAGACAAATTTTTTGGCGTGAGGGTGCTCGTTAGGGCGTTTACTTCAAGGGCAACCTTTTTTCAAAAGGAAGTAACACATGCAAAAACGTTGAAGAGTCAAATTTCATATTCCACAAATCGAGAAAAAGAGGATATTATTCTTCCATTATGATAATCATTCACTTGGAAAGCAGGTCCTAGGCAGTAAAATAAATAAGAAGTCTTAAAGTAAAGCTAGGTCCATAAATTATTGCCGACACAATTATGAGGGAATTCGCTTTCCTACTATGTACTATCACCACTCTCCTTTAAAACTACTTCTATCTTAAAGTAAATTTTTGGATACTAGTGCAGAATTGAATGAAACGTGCAGCGCTAAAAGACCTTAAGAGCAAGTGTGCGTCTTCCAGATTGAATATAAAACCCTTAGCACCCAGTGCTAATCCTTCGGAAGGGTGTAGTACGAATGCCTAAATCCCAGTAGGTTTCATAAGATGGAAAGAGGGGCAAAAACATGTGCACAAATGGATTTCAGTTGGACGTCGCAAGAATAAAAGGACTTTCAATGTATTATTTTAGGTAATGTGTATATCGCACCAGAAGCGCACATTTTTGTCCTTCTGCGAATGAATGTATTTACCTCAAAGTAAATATGAAAAAGCACGAACGCAGCTACTATTAAAAAAGAGAATCGTATAAATCATTTTTCCTTAAATTATTACGCTGCGTGTGGATAAATGTGTTGGCACAGTCGAGGATTCAACAGAATCGCACTTCGTTTTACGTGTGTACATATGATAACATCAAAATACGCCCCACTTACAGAGGTTTCGATGGCCCAATGTACGAATATGTAAATAAGAATAGTCATACATTTTCCGTACACGGTTGGTTGGCACTGTTTTTGAATTGTACACGTGTTTTTGCCCTGTCGTCTAACGTAGGCTTTAGAGATATTTCGTGTGCAGGTATTGAAAATATTTAAAAAGTTCTTTACCAATGCTTAAAATTCATAAAAAAGAGAGTAGGCAAGCAGGTTGGAGGGAAAATAAATGAACCTGAAATGTTCTTTAACAGGATAACAGATATTTCATAGGCAATTGAGCATAGTGAATTTATGTACGTACTTATATTGTTGACAATCATTGCCAACTTCAAATGGACTTAAAGTGTGATAATTTTTGAAAGTTAACAAAGTCCCAAATCGCGGCGTAGAAGTTTATTATTTTCTTCCTTCGGTGAGGATGAGTGAGGGTGGCCGTGTCTCACACGGAGGAAAGTCACACGCAAGTGACAAAAATGGTGATGAGGGAGTTGGGAAATGTTATGGATACCTACTTATGTATTTGCGTCATTGGACTTACTTATTCGAGAATAACAAAATAACGATGTTTTCGAATACCTGTGGGGCTAAGAACTAGAATATTAATCTCTGAAATGCAGAATGAGACCATAAAAATAGACTTCAGATTCTATAAGCTTCTTAGAAATAACCTTAAAAACTGATTTCGGAACATGTGTCCTGTAATAAGAAAGTTTAATGGAGTCAGTAGGTTGGCATTTCAATTCGTGTTGCACAACAAGATACTTATGTACTTCAGTTCTATTATCCCTCTTATTTCAAATGGCGTCTTTTTCAACTTTCTTTATGCGATACAAGTTATTGGTTTTGTGAAATAAGTTAGATTTTGATACATACTGGTATCTCCTTTATACGCAAAGACTCTTGCTACTTAGGATTCCAGCGATTCCGCCACTCAATCCTCAGCTAATCCCGCTAGGAAGAATGGGGAGAGGAAAACTTCGGAAAAGATTGACAGGATTATACACAGGATAAGCTGCAGTGACCTCTTTCGGGAAATTTAGGCACAATTGTGTGACCATCATGATGTCCAATAATCAGCCGTTACTATTAGTCGCCGTCTGATGGAATTCCAGCTCAACGGAAGAATTGCCAGGAAGAAACATCTCGTGTCACAACCGAAAGAGAAGACTTTATTCACAAGGACAAGTCGTTGTTTTCTTGGAAAAAAAAATACATTGTTGAGCGACAAGTTCAATCGCCTGGGATCGAATGGCAAAAAGTACATAAGGCGATCAGCTAACCGGGAATACAATCCTAGTTGCACCATTAGGAGCGTCAAATATAGTGGCGGGAGTACAATGGTGTGGGCATCGATGGCATGGAAATGGCGTTGGACCCATCGTTAAAATTGGTGGCATTCTGGATCAACATTAGTACAAAAGCATTCTCGAGAGTCATATAGAGCCAAGCACTGATGAGTCTACGCCTGTATCGTGGACATTTATGCATGAGAATGATCTGAATCATTTTCGCGACTTGTGAAGAGCCGGCCTTTGGAGCAGCAAATATCGTTGATTGGACAGCTCAAAGTTCCGATCTATATCCAATAGAGAAAGAAGCTTTGGAACGATGTGGAGTTTATATTGAAGGACTCAAATCCAATAAATTTGGATAACTTCGGCAGCTCGTCAAGTCAGCGTGAGATACTATCCCTACGGGTAGATTTAAGCGATTGGTTGAAAGTCTACCAAACTTTTGCAAGAAAGTAATTTGGAGCAAAAGCTCTCCCACCGAATGTATATGTATGTATATCCTACTTTTTCCCTCTTAGCTATTACTTGACGCTGAATAATTCCATCCATTAAGCAAATGGGTGAGTTCAACATTTCAAATGAAAAGTGTTTAAAAATTGTTTACTTAGGTACTGCTATTTTTATGTTCACAGCTGTATGTATGTTCCTGTTGTGCTTTTCATTTTGGTGCGAATTTTTTCGTATTTTTTCCAAACGAATGAAAGAGAAATAAAGTTTAAAGTCATATTCAAATACAAATACAAATACTTGGCGCAACAGACGTATATGGTCTAGGGCCCAGTTTCTCGCGACCATTCGTGTTGTGCGAGTTATATTTTTTCACATAAATGTCATATTCAAAAGGAAATTGAGAGGTTTTCTCATGAATGTAATTAACGCTCGATTTTTGTTGGTGCATTCTAGAACTTGAAACTGAAATTTCTGTTCAATACTTCTTGGCAAGTCGGCGCCGTGCCTCAAGTGGTTAGTGCGTTGGATCGCTGAGCGGGAGGTTCGAGATTCGAGTCCCACAAAACACCTAAACGTTTTTCACGGTCCGACTTCTCGCGAATGTCCAACAAACGTCCGAGAGTAATAACTGTGATGAGAAATATAACACGCAGAACACGAATGGTCACGAGAAGCTAAGCCCTGGGCGACATATGTACGTCCGTTGCGCCAAGTATTTGTATTTTGTATTTCTTGGCAACTGGAAAAATAATATCGACAAGCCTGGAATGAAGAAAGTTGGGGAAATCCGGGCTACGTACACTGAAACCAACTTAGAAGCTAGATTTTCCACCACAAGTGGTAGTTATCACATCCTTTGTACAATGAAATAAGGAAGCTACTTCTACACAGTTTACTTTTTCTAGAGCAGTGGCCTATTTCACCAACTTACAAATTGTAATTCACAAGCACTTTTTCAACAAATTTGTAGAAAAATCGATTAATTCTGTTTCACAAAATATTTGTGCTACAAAATTGTAGTTGTAGTTTACAAAGGGAAATTTGTAGAAATTTCATTATTTCCGTTTCACCAAAAGTTAATTTTCTTTGTTGCTAACAAGTACAAATTTGTTGAAATTCATATTTTTTTGTAAGTTTGTGTTTCACGAAATCAAGAAATTTTACAAATTTGTTTAGTTGCTGAAAATTTCTTACAGTAGAAAGATCGTGTGTCGATTTAATGACAATTTGTATTTTTCGAAAGAAATCGCATTTCAAACCTAAAAATGTCCTTGCGTCGAAGGCATAGTAGCACCGATAGTGATATAAGTGAAGATTTTGTGCAATAGACCACGAAAAATTTCAGATTTGTTTTCAACGAAAAGTTTCGGTTAAATTGTGTTAAGGCAGAGGAAATAATAAGACAAATTGGACCTAGGATGGCAAATAAGTCTGAAAAAAACTTTTCACTGACACCGACACAGCAATTTCAAACAGCTTTACATTGGCTTGGAAATGGTGGACAGTATCACGGGATCGCAGACATGCACGGTATATCTAAATCTACGGTATGCAGAACTATCCATCGTGTTTGTTCAGCCATTATTGATGCTTTCTTTGAACACGAAAGCATTCGTGAACGGTTCTTTAATATTGCCGGTAAATATAATCTACCTTACAAATCCATGTACTTGAGACTATGATTATTATTTTCTTAAGGTATGCCATTTGTTTATGGATCTATCGATGGAACGCTAATTAAAATTGATGTCGATAGACACGGCAACCACTCAATTAATTGTATGTTGGGTTGCGGTCCCGACTACACATTTTATAATGCATACGTTAATTGGCCCGGTAGTGTTCACGATGCGCGAGTACTCCGAAGAAGCCCGTTATTTTCAACATTTGAAAACGGATTCCGGCTTTTTCCTCACTGCGTTTTACTTGGGGATACGGGATATCCGTTCAAAGATTGGCTGATGACATTAGTCACAAGCCCGTCATCTCCAGCAATCGATCGCTATAATAGAGCCCGATAAGAATTTTGTTCTGTTTATTCATTTTTGTCCTATATGTTACCAGTTAGAGAGTTTACAAATTTGTGAAAAACAGTTGTTGTTTACAACTTTGCAAAGTAAATGGTGAAACGGCCTTTTTTTGTACTTGTAAATAACAAATACAATTTCCCTCATTTTTTTTCTCTTTTTAACAAATTTGTTGAAATTAAGTTTGTAGTTTGTGAAACAGAAAATCAGTAAACAAATTTGTAAATGTAATCAACAAATATAAATTTGCAATTGTACTTGTAATTTGGTGAAATAGACCACAGGTTTCAGGTAGATAACTTTATTTATTTGTTATATTCGATTAAAGCAATCATTAAAATTACTCTTTTGAAGCAATAATTTAAATAGTTTGCTTCTGATATTGACTTTTTGCTAATGTAATCTATCCTATACCTTTTTCTTTTTAGGTGAGTGGTTAATGATGATTGACTCCACAAAAGTTATGTGAGTACATGGAGTACGAGTATGTAAATATTTATTAAAAAAAAAATATCAATACATCTTTAAACACATAAAATTTCTCTTTCATAGCAAAAGGTAAAGAGTACTTTCTGAGGGGTTATGTAATTCCCCTGCATTTAATGGTGAAATATCCCTGGTTCTATTTAACTTCACACAAACATTTGTCGAGTTTTATGTCCTGACGTTAAAAAAAAACCATTCGCACATTAATAAGGAGATGGTACCATAAGACTCAGGTAGAAAAAAAATCAATAGTTTACTATTCACCGTCATGGTAACTTCCAGTTTGCTTGTAGCATTTCCCAGACGGTGTAGAAATATCGATCCATAGTCCAAGTTGATTTTATAAAAAGTGGCGAGCAGCGAGTAGCATTAACCAAAAAAAAGAAAAATTAAGAAACGGTTTTTAAAAATTCTTATTATTAGAATACATATGTAAATACATATTATATTTTCTTATAATATATACAGTAATTAATCCTTGCTTTAATTAAATTAAACTAAGATAAATCCTTTTTTTCGAAAAGAAGTTATACAAAATGCGAACAAGCTAAACAGTGCGTATTAGTTCTCTGTATAAAAAGTGTGTTTTTACTTGAACTTTGAATTTTAATTAAATTAAGGAAAGTTAGCAACTTCTATTTTATATTTTTAATCAATTTGTAGTAAAACCGATTAATTTTGTTTTATGAAAATGGGTCATGGAATACAGAAAACACCAGAGAGGTGAGAGTTAATTCAATCGTTTAAAAAAGACAAGCAAACATGCAAGGAAATTGAAGAGTTCCTGGGATATTCCGCAAAAATCATGAGTAATGCGATGAAATATGGAGAAAAGTTTGAAACACGTGGCCGAAAGAAAATTTTGCATCCGTCAATGGTAAAACGTGGTGCAAGGTAATCTAGGACGCATCCATCTTCAGCAGCTACCCAGATTGTCGATGAATTAAACCCGATATGTGGTTTTCATTCTGTTAGAAGACACCTGAGGGAACACAATCTCAATGCTCGCAGCCACGTAAGATTCCACTTCTCAAGAAAGAGTATTTGTCTTGGTCACCTGAGAAGTGGAAGAATATTAATATGTGGAATGATGAGAGCAAAATTGTTCTGTATGGCGGCAAGGGATCTTAGAAGTATGTTAAGCGTCCAGTCAATGCAGAATATAATCCTAGATTCACCACAAAAACCATGAAACATGTTGGATCTAGTATCATGATTAGGGGATGCTTTTCCTACTATGGTGTTGGTCTAATATATTGGATCAAAGGTATAACGGATAAGCATTCATACGTAGATATGCTGCAAAACACCATGTTGCCATATGCCGAGGACGAAATACCGCTGAATTAGGTCTTCCAGCGAATCACACCAGTCGAACAGCTAAGCAGTGGTTTCGAGACAATAGGATTGAGGTCATGGACTGGCCTGCTCAATCTTCCGATCTCAATTTCATTGAGAATCTATGGGCCGATATAAAAAAAAGACATTTCTAATAAAAGAAACAAAAATAACAGCGATTCGTCGTAGTTAAGCAGACATGAGTTCAATACCATCCGAACTGCCTTCGTCTTGTTGACTCCATGTAACGGCGGCACAGCTGTAATAAACAATAAAGGACATGCCACCTCTATTCTAATTCAATAAAATTCAGTATTATTTTGTACATATTTTATCTATTAAGCAACGAAAGACCTAGCACTGCTATTATTTTGCTCGCCTTTTTTATAACGTCTTTTCGAAAAAATTGACATGTAATTTAAAATGCTTCTCCTACTATTTGCTGTCGATATTTTAATGATGACTTTAAGTAGCTAGACACAATACTCTAGTTTTGGCCATTTAGGATTGAAATGACTTCGCTTGTTAATAAAGTGCATATGTTTACCCCAATGTGCACTTCATCCCTTTCAATATTGGGCATATTCCAATGAAGTGATGTACGTTTTTGATAGCTCGTGGATTGCAATCTGCCTTCTCGTTACGGTTAGTTATATGCTACCTGTAGTTTAACTGCATAAGCTCCCCTCTGGTTTTGAATCGATATTGTCTAGTTAGGTTTTGACGGGCTTTTACTCTAAACGCGGTATCGGTGGATAAATCAATTTTTGTCAATAGTTCATGTAGAGTCGCTTTCCATGTTGTTGCATTGAAGGCTGTTAGTTGGACATCATGTTCGCTGCACAATCTAGACCATTCATTGAAAAATTGTAGTTTATGCCGTATATGATGCATTGCAACGACATATGGCAGACGTTGGCTCGGAAGTGACATTACTTTTACAGTCCATATAGTTTGGTGTGTTTTTCGTCAATCTAAATATTTTTTTTTGTTGAAGTATCTGAGTAATTTTTCAACTTCTTTATATTGGTAGATGCCGAACACTTGGACTGCATAACACATTTTGAAGTATCTGCAATCGCTTTTTATAAGACATTTCTTTAATACTTTTGCATTTTTGTTGCAGTAAAATTGTTAGCATTTTAACTTTAGTTTTTAAATATCGTATAGTCTTACACTTTTTTGTATGAATTCCCACATTAATCCTTTGAAAATAAAACAAAATACCTTGTGGAACCTAGCCATAAATAGTTCAAACATGGGCTTGTAGTGCTAAAGTGATAAGATAAAATATGTGGATTATATTCATAACAGTGCAAATAAAAGCTACAATGAATATAATAAGGAAGTATTACCCTATTGTTTCCCCTCTCGTACACATCACACATGCTATAATTTCCAAATATCCACATTACTAATTAATTCACGTATTTGATCTTGTTCTGTATAAATTTTTTAATATCTTAAAGTCTCAACAGCATTCTTTTATTAAAAGTCTTTGTGAGGAGAAATTTGGACTGTTGTAATAATACACCACCTTAAATCAGCTGGTAAACCTGTAGCATTCCATTCATAAAATCACCCTTAAGTGCGGCACTCGACACCATGCCTTCAGCCCCTTTTACACCTCCAGAAATATATATTTCATAATTTATTTTGAAGGACATTGCATGGGACCGCTCTTACGAGAAACATACAAGTACCACTAACACACACACTTCACAGCAATTTCAAGATTTTAATCTTGTGCTGAAAATTGGGAGGTTCTGTCTATGTCTCATCGTGACACATCTCATAATGTTTACATAACCACTCTCACCCCAAATTCTGCACCGCTGCGTTGTCATCGTCGTTGTTATCGTCCTCGTTGTCTGTTAGTGTTGTTGTCACTGTCGCATCGCACCATCTTTCGAACTCAAGCGTGTTCAACAACTTTACCATCACCACCATCGCCCTCCTGCCAGCAAATTTTCTCATTTTTAAGCCGTAGACAACACTAATGTGTACTTAAGGACGGATTTTGTGGTACTGTGTCAAGCAATATGTGATGTTTCGCACACACGCATTACCACCCTCGTCCACATAGCCTTAGCCCCCATTGGGGACACCATTGTTGTAATTTCATCTTTTGGTGGTTTTGAAGCCACTCTTGCTCAAACCCCTCCGCAAACGATCCCCTCTTAGACCATAATGTGACATAATACAAATGACATTGTGTAAATTTTATATTCTATGTGTGCCCGTAAGGATATGTGTGCTTCAAGGATGAGGGTGGTCCCGCTAATGACAGAAAATCATTTCGTAATTTATGCTAAGAGATTGAGTAAGCAATCTATACCTCATGTCATTTATTCTTTGCGTGCTTTTCTTATGTACACGCTACACACCCTCCACCACCGCTCAGAGTGATAAATGGTACTTAAAATGAAATTTGCATTTAAAAATTGCCAAACTCATGTGAAGATGATGACTGGAAGATCGAAACGAGAATGGAATTCTATGGTAGACGACTAGAAGTTGGCAGCCAAGGAAGCCCGGGTTACGGTTGTTTAGTTTAATTGAGTTAGTACTGTACGTGGTAAAATGTTTGTATGTATTAAGAGTATTCGGAAGCTTCTTCAGATTATAATTTATCTAATGGTAGAGACGATTATCTGCATTTACACTCGAGCAAGAGTATTCATATTAAAATGGGAAGGTGTGGAAGAAGCACATATCGTTATAAACCCATGAAGGATACGTACATATGCACTTAAATAAAGAGGTATATTCTAGATTATTTCCGGAATTATTGCAAATAAAATTTAGTTGTTTGTTTTCACCTTTGTTTTGTTTTCTAAATTCGGAGTAGACATAGACCTACCAAAACTGCCTCTAGAGTTGTTATTACGCATATATAAAATACATCAACAGGCTCATTACTCATCCTGATGTTAGTAGTAAGATTCAATAAATAAAAAAACACTACTTGCACTATAACAATGATAAAACTAATAAATATAAATATTTAAGATGCAGTGGTGGCACGAATTACTTTTTCAAATTAATTTACAGTTTGTTTAAATTGCCTTAATCTCAACTCATTTTATTACCGAATTGTGTTTTAAACGAAATTTCACACAGTTATTACCTATCGAATAAGCGTTCCATACAATTATTTTATTTGAATTTTAGTTTTGCTTTTTTTAAAAACCTGCAGAAAAGCTACGCCTTTTTTCGTTTAGTGTTTGTTCTAAACGAATTTGAACAAAAAATAGTTTGTGTCTTTGGTTGATTGTACAAATATGTTTTCGAATATTATAAAATCGCATGCACTACTTGTAGAATAATATTCGAATAATTTATCTCACACGGCTAACTTAAAAACGCCTTAACCGATGTTACTGAAATTTAAAACTAAGAGATAAACATACAGGAAGGTTAAAATCCGTATTGAATGGAGGTATATATGACGGAATATATGTGACATTAATACCTAGTTACATATTTCAGTTAGAATATTGAATAAGAGTAGTTTTAAGAAATTTGTATATCTTCCCTGGTTTTGATTATAATCCAAATTTTATCCCAAATGCCTCCTTCGGGTAGGGGTTAGAATATACCCGAGATAGGCATGCCTCTCGTAAGAGGCGATTTAAATCCAATCTCCGTATACCGAGTGTATATTTTTATACAAAAAAAGCAGTGAACAAAACGACAAGATGTATTACCCCGGGTGGCAGCCGAGATTTGCTGGAAATCCACCCTCTTCGGAGGTCGGCTCTACGCATTCTGGGAAGAGCCGCTTATTGCAATCCAATGACCCTTTTTCAAAAAGTTCAAGGGTATCTCGAAAACGAATACTCGGTTCTTAAAAAAATTTCGGCCGGCCGGCGTACTGCAAAGAAGCGTTCTTAGGCCGCTTCTCTACCTGTTATGTACTCGTGATATACCGAAAGAAGATGGCACTATCCTTGCTACGTTTGCCGATGACACCGCTATAGTAGCAGTAGGTAAAATACTCGAAGAAAGGAAACGCACTGAATAAAGTAAATTTATTGCCGGGCGGTTCGCCCTCAACGAATTTAAATCTGTTCACGTGAATTTCTCTTATAGGAAAACTACTGACTTGCCAATTTTTCTAAACCTTTTGTGAACGAGGCCAAATACCTGGGAATGACACTCGACGCAAGGCTGAAATGGAATTCGCACGTGAAAATGAAACACAAAGAACTCGAAATCAAATATAGAGAAATGATCTGGTTACTCGGAAAACATTCCCAGCTCACTACTGATAAAAAACTGCTTTTATACAAGCAAGTGTTAAAGCCGGTGTGGACCTACGGTACACAACTACGGGGTTGCACCAAGAAAACAAATGCCAATATTTTACAAACTTTTCAAAATAAAGTGCTAAGAGAAATTGTCCAAGCACCGTGGTATACCTACTAGAAACGATGATATCCACAGGGATCTCGGAATTCCGACAATCAAAGCTGAAATTTGAAGCTCCGCGAGAAAGCATAGAAACCGACTAATCGGGCAACAATACAGTCCTACAAATGTTAGATGAGAGCAATTTATTGCGTCGATTACAAAGGACGAAACCTGTCTGTTTTTTCTTTTTTTTAAACAAAAATGTACGTCTTCTTAGTCGTGAAAAACACAATTACTATTAGTTTCATTCCGAAGTACTGTTGCATTATGTAAAAATCAAACTTCAGATTTTTATTTTTTTCCGCTTTTAAGACCTATAAAATGTATTTTTTCTAAGAGCCACATATTTCCGGAACTCTAAAGTCTCAATTCAAATTTACCCCATCACATCGTACGTATGTATGTATGTATATCATCCCTGACATCATTTCGCTATGCTTCACCACCCATCAGTCACACATGACAAGTTTTCCGAAAACTCTTCTCCTCCACAAGTATCGCATTCCACAGAATCAGAACGAAAATCCGTTAACTTCTATAACTTAACCTTGCGCAATGAGACATCACATTCACAGAATGAAAAAGATACCGGGGGTTGTGAGAAGCAATTAGAACGCGTCATTCGAGTGTTAGACTTTTTCAAGTGAATTCAATTTGTTCAGGAATCCTTTTCGCAGGCTCAAAATTTGATTTCCCTGATTAGTAAGGAAAATCCACAAAATGGTTTAAAAATTCAACCTACTATTTGCAAGGTCAACATTTATATTTACATATACACATATGTATGTATAGCTAGTGGGTAGAACACTAGTTTGCTGCGAAAATTGTGACTTGAACTTTTGAATTGGTATTATTTTGGCGTGTTCAGGGAATTTTCATATGTGCGAGGATGACAGTTGTTAATACAGGGGTGAATGAAATAAGTTTTATTGGGCAACAGTTTGAATGTATTCAATATGCAGTGATCGTTATATAAGTTCAAATCAAATTCTGCAGATAAGTCCTAAATGTATAAATCAATCAAACCTAGCTCAAAGTCCCATATTTTTCATATTTAAGTAAAATTTCTAGTGTAGAATGGAGAATCCTATTAATTTTATTCTTAATCGGCGTGAAAAGTTCCTTAAAATATTGCGCCACGTAGGTAGGAAATAACCAACACTTCAATTAAAACACCAGCATACAATTGGTGGCATGTAAGTATCTAATCTGTTATTATTCACACGACAGATATGTATGTAAATCAAGTCTTATAAAAGACATGTGAGTTATACCAATTTTCTTTTAAAAAGACATTAAGTTGTTTAACAAAAGTGAGAAGTTCACCCACAAATGAAATTGGTCAATAGCGTCCAGAAAAATTTCAAATTCTTCAATATCACAGCTTTAGATGTGGATGCCATTTACATATGTAGGTATGTATGTACATACATATGTATATGTATTCTCCCGAACGAAACTAGCATGCAGGTCATTAATAACATGAAGTGGACGTTTAACTCAGGTGCTCCGCTTTTTCTTGATATTTACGACACGGTTTATGGTTAAAATATGTAATTTGATTCTTAGTTCACATAAGATCTGCGAATTAGGTCTTGGGTTACAATATCGTAACGAAAAAAGAAACCATCATTCACTATATGTGCACCTGCACAACGAGCATTAGGCAAACGCCATTTTAATTCACTTAAAGAGTAAGTAAGTAAGAACATTAATGAACTATTGACGTTCTGAAACTCCACAGGTTGGATTTAGAGACTCACCAACACAAATCAACATAAAGGTCACATGAGTCGTGGTACCAAAACAGTATCTACATGGGTTCTGAATGGAACATACCTATCACATTTAATCATTTACCTACCTACCTGGGCATCTGCATATGAAAAGAATAATCTTGGGAAAAAGTTATCTCCGTAACTTATGTAACGCTTGGGCCAGACGTATGAACATAAGCGCTTTGCTATAGGAGCATGTCAAAAATGCATAGCATTTCAGTGGTGTGAGCTTCTCGATTGTGGGCGCCATGGCTCAAATTGTTAGTGCGTTGGATCGCTGAGCGGGAAGTTCGACGTTCGAATAATATTGTAGACTAGAAAAAGGAATGCGATACTTAAAGTAGTTATCAAACAACCATATCACATATGATCACAACTTTATAAAACTTGTACCTAATAGAGAGTGACATTAAATGGAACACTGGCTTATCGGGCTTCATTCGGCCATTAATGCACATTGGCATTATATTTAATGCACATTATCACAGCTGCAATATTAGCAATGAAAAAGAAGCAATTCTGCACTTCCTTTGCAAGTGCCCGGCACTTTTTCTCTTATCCCTGGTAGTGCACGACTGACATCCGACAGGTCACTTGAGTTGTGGTACAAAAATGGCGATTTTGCGCTAATTATGTTTCAGCAAGTTTAGCTGATACAACCACTTCTACCTACCTACATACATATGTATGTATGTATGTAATAAATCAAATTTATTTAAAACCCGAAACATGTTGGTATAAACGTGAGAAATGTATTAATTTAAAAACGAAATCTAGCAAAACTAGCAGTTATAATAAACTTTGAATACGTATCAATGAACGGATCTTTATAAATTATGTGAAAGAAAAACAGATATCAGTTTCTTGTAATTAAGATGATTAATAACTAAATTTCCAAGCAAATTAATATTGGGTTACCATCCATTTAAATTGATTGGTACAATAATCAACAAGAGCCCACTTTGGTGTCGGTCTTTTAAAAAACATAATAATTCACTACCTGTAAAACACGCTGTGTATTGTCAGATAATTTATAAAATATACGTATCTATATGTATGTACGCATATACATACATATGTATGCGTATAAAATTTAAGTATTACAGAGCCATCCTTAATGTTAGTATCATTGGAATTTTTCAAACAAGTTAACAGGTTTTATTTGTCATCGAAAATTCACCCAAATGTACATACTTATTTATGCCAAAATCATTCGCTTACAACTTGGTTATACTTGTGTACCCATATTTAACTCCTTCATCAATGTCATCTTAGTGAGCTATACATCGTTTAGTTTTTATCCCCATCACCCAGGAATACCACAGAATTTAGTCGATTCAATTGAACTGGTATTTCATTTCTCTTTTCCTTCGCCCTTGCCCTTGTTCTCGTTTTTTTTTTTTTTTTTTTTTTTGCATAATCTATTTTCGTGTTATATAGGACTAAATTCCAACTCCAAAGTTGTATTGGGGAATTTTTTTTCAAACAGAAGAGGATTCAGAAAAAAACGGGAGGACCGGCTTATGTGTGAGAATCGATGATTTGATAGGTATGTATATGGCGAAAGGATTCTTTCAATTGGACTTAAAGGATATATTTCCATTTTCCGGGAAATCACTGTAAGCCAGGCGGATATGCGTACATATTTACGTTTATTAATCGATCACAGAGTAAATGGTTTTTTTTTTTATATGAATCAATTCCTCTGCATTTTTTAGAATAAAAAAAAAACAGAATACTCATCACATGCGTATGTGGGTTCAATTTAAAAGAAGGTTACCATCTAAACCCAAAAAGATTATAAAACACTGCTGACTTTGGGATTTAATAGCAAAAGTGTGATTTGTATGTTTCGGTTTTAATTTCAATTTTTCGACTTCGCATCTACTTACATCCATTTCATGCTCTCAATAACACTAGATTTTGATTCTTGCACGGCTGGATAAATTTATCGCTCACATTTTCAACAAACATGCAGTTTCAAAGTTACCTCTGATTACGTAAGGAATACGAGTATCTATAAAAAAAAATGCATTTTCAGTGGAAACATATTTCAAACTGAAATTTTCTTCTTTTCAAGACAGAAATTCTCTTTGCATTGAATGGAGATGAATAAATTATTCTCTTCAAACGATGTGGAATGTGGAAGAAAATACCTTTAAAGGTGCTCCATCTATGTGAGGTATTTCTCGCTCTATCGGGCTTTGCGAAATTGTTTTGTTGAATTTTATGCAGAGTGCTCGAAAATTGCCAAATATTTGTCACAAATATGTACATGTGTGCAACGCATATCTGTCTGGTGTTCAGGTGAAAAATCAAGAAACTTGAAAACTTGAATTTTTGCCAGAATTCAGCCAATAGGAAGAAAGGGAAAATAACCTGCTCGATTTTTCAGGCACAGATTACCCTTGTAGATAGCCTATTTTAAAAGGACTGATGCTGATGTAGCAGAGTATGTACGAGTTCGTTAGAACTACATATAATACCTAGAGATTTTATAGTCTATCATTTAAAACACATTTCTAAACTCGTTTTGTATGTTATTATACACGTTTATTTATTTAATTGAAATTTTCAGTACTAATTGAAAAAAACGGTAATGGAAAATTCAATTTATAATAAAGCCGAAAAAACACACTCAGTTCTTAATTTGCTTAATTGTAAGTGTGTTGAACGAAAACACCAAAATGTTCCGGCCTGTCGCGAATGTCGAATAGAAGTTTAACTGCAATAACTGTCATGAAAAGCTACTTCATTGAGATTTTCCTTTCCTAAGTATGAAAACTATAACTCACAGGACACGAATGGGTGCAGGAATGCATAAGCTGTTCCCATAAAATAATTATTTTATTTTTCAAACGGAACGAAAGCAGTTCCCTATGGTTCGGAGCACTTTATCAAAGTTCAAAATTCGAGCTGAATTACACGATGCAGTTCTTCTCGACAGAGTATTTTTGTAAAATTATCTTTCCTTACCGCTAAATTTTTAATATAATTTAAAGTATTCAAACATGTGTTTGCTGCATTACCATGCGTTGCTGCTAATTTCTAATTTTTGATGCAAACCTCCAGTAGTAGAACAGCAACGTAGTACAATTAAGTACAATATGACGTTTCATGTAAGTGATATTTCACCATTTGAGGTCCATCAAAGGACCTGCCAAAAGGACGATGGAAGAAATGACAAAAAACTGATGCGTTCAAAAGTCAACAATTTCCGTTCCTGAATGCAGCACTGCAAGCAGCTTTGCTGCACGTCTGTTTCAGGCTTTACAAATACTTTTTTATGTGGAGGATCACTGGGAGGAAAAATTGTTTCCTTCCCGAAAGGCATTTACACGAGGGAACATTCTGCAATAGTGAGGGGCTGTAACCCACCTAAAAAAACCTCCCGAAGACTGACTTACATCTGTATGCTTTTCAAATTTGTTTCGTTTCTGCATGCCTACAGCTATAGTCCGCAGATCCATACTAGTTTTATAACTTGCTTATAAAGTAGCGGTTTGTTGTAGTTCCAATTAGTCAATACATTTTAATTTAATTAATTTAATTAATTTTATTTTTATTTTACGTGTGTTTTCCTTTTGAAGCTTCTTCGACACTTTCTCTTACAGCAAGTACATCAGTATTATCTGCAAAAGTTACCACAGTTATTCCTTCACTTTCTAGCAGATCAATGGTAAATAGCAGGTCTAACACAGGACCTAGTACACTGCCTTTTGGCAAACCAGTTTTACTTACTTTAGTGTTGAGTACTAATTTTCTTGTTTAATTCTGAAAAATCGCCCAGTTATTTATGACTCTAGAATTTTTTATGGATCAGCTTATTCTGAAACGAAGTAGGTGGTTTGGAATTAAAACAATTTCTTTAACTATTTTATTTATGCTTTTTATATATTTTTCTTCAAATAATTTGGACAGCATAGGCAGTATACATATTGGGCGGTATGATGTTGTTTCGCCATATAGTTTGCTCGGTTTTAATATCATGATTACCTCGGCGACTTTCCACTAGCTTGGTACATACCTTAACGTGAAAGCAAATCCCGGAGTTTTTTTTTTATATTGATTACTTCCTTTTTTATTAACTTCCCAATGGAACGGTGTTGTAATGGGGCCGATTTTGTGAATCGCGAATTTTGACATATCTCCACGTTTTAAGGTCACCTGAATCCATATCCAACGTTTTTACAGAGATGTCTGTGTGTGTGTATGTACGTACATATGTGCGTATGTTCGTATGTGGGTATGTTCGTATGTGCGTATGTGCGTATGTGCGTTCGGAATTATCTTTCGCCTCGATTATCTCGAGAACCAAAGATGATATGGACATGGGACCGGGTTCATTTGACGCGTAATTACGTAACTAAGAACTGATTAAGTTTCCAGAAAAATCGGTCCAGTAGTTTTTTGTTAGTAATTAAATAACTAAAATAAAGGCAAACTAGCTGAATTTTGAAATTGATGATTTGTACTATTCATTCGTGCAGATTCTAAATACCTTCGTAGTGAGTTTTTATTTATTTATTTATTTTATCAATATTATAATTGTATGTTTTAGCAAAATTTTTATGAATGTCGTAGCAATTATTTTAAAAAAATATTATTTAAAAAAACTTATGAACAAAAACTAGATGAATGTGTAGAATTTTAAATTTATATTACCAGGCCAGGAGAATAATGAGATTTCGAACTAGCCAACTCGTAACAATTAGTTATAATAAAAAAAATTACGTTGATAACAATAATAGTAATAAAAAATGGGATGTGAATAAATTCTTCGATATAAAAAAATCAACAATCTTTTTGCAATTCAAGGTTGCTTTATTAATATGCAATTAATACAAGAATATTATGTTTTAGAAAACATTTGGAGGTAATAGTATCATGTACATTTAACATTTAAAAAATAAATTATGACGTGGAACATGGTTGTAAGTAGAAGTTATTAACCGTAAAAGTTATTTTCGATGAAACAATGCTTTTTTTCATTTCTATAAGTACACATAAATAGTATTTATGAAAAAATATTATTATTTCATATTTTGATAAGTCTTATGATTTCTTCCATTTTAAATCCCATTTAATTGCATATGTTGTGTATGGGCTGATTGATGTTATGAGAGCTTCATCAATTTCTGCTAGTTATTATTTTTTGTGACAAGCCAATATGGAAATGTTTGTTGAAGATGATAAAATTCTTGAGGATATGGTTAATAATCTCCTACTGATGATTTTGAACGGTTCAAGGTGAAAAGCAGTAGTTTTGTGATGTCAGTCTTGAACAATTCATGAAGAAAGTAAATTGTATTGTGCTGTCAGCTGCGTAGTTTGTTATCAGTATTGTTGTTTAGTTACTTGTAAGTAAAGAAATGTTAATTCAGCATTCTTAGTTGATGAGTGGTATTGATGAGATATCTCCAAGTTGACGGTTTCTTGAAAATTTTATTGTTCATCAAACATTGTAGTAATTGTAGAAGCAAGTGTTTATGTGTAGGCGATTAGTGTTTGGGATTGAGCTTTATTAAACCTTTTCGTATGCGCAAAGATCTTGATCATGTGAAAAAAATAATACTTATTAATTAAATAATGAATATTGTTTTTTTATTTCTTCCCACTGGGAAGTTAGTCGTGTGGACCTTGCGGGTCGCACCCAATTTGTTTTTGTAATTTGTTTAGCTGTTACCGGTCTGATATGTCTCTCTTCTTCACACATTTCTTCAATTCCTTAATATTTTCAGAAAGCAAAAACTTTTTTTTGAGGTGCGCTGGAAGGAAAAGTCATCAAAAGACATTACAGAGGCGCGTATAAGCGAGTAGTGAGGGATTTAATTCTCTTAAAATCACCCCGGTGACTAGCTAACGCCAGCCAGTCATTGCAGTAATCAGCAATTTACTTTTAAATCATATTGATAATAACTAGTTATAAAAAGAAATCCGTTTGTTTGAATTCCAATTTTTTTCTTTGTTTGAAACTATTAATTTCTTTGAGATAGTATACAGTTGTATTTTATAACCTTAGCTAACTACTATAGATCAAGGGATTTTACCCATCTTAATCTCATGGCTATATTTTCAGGTTGGGAAGCATTCTGTGTCCTTGAGCGACTTTTTAATTTCAGCTTCAACCATTTCAATACCAAGATCTCAGCCATTTCAGATCATTTAATCTGATCTGCCATTTTTTAGTCTATTCTGAAATATTATTTACTACCATAGCCTTTTGAAGTTTTTTTGTTGCTACTTCGACAGTTGCTCCCACAGCAAGTACAGCAGCATCATCTGCAAAAGTTACTTTAATAATTTTTCACTTTCTAGTAGATCATTAGGTTAGGTTAGGTTGGCTGTCCGCACGAGCGTGCAGACACACTTAAACCAGTGAAGGTCCTTTGTGATACCATGGATCAGAAACCATTTGGCCACTCAGGGACTAACAAAACCAACTGGAGGTTTTGATAAAGCGATGGATTTGCATGACGCCCAGGGCCGCCAGATCGCCAAGGTCTTCAAGGAAGGGGGGACCCTAAATGGAGCATTCTTTTATGGGACAAGGCTGGGCAGTTACATAGGAGGTGAAGGATGGTTTCCTCCTCCTCGTGGGAGGAGCTATATATGTATGTAGCTCATGGGGTTACAAATTTTCATAACTCCAGGCTAATATCAAGGAAAGTCGCGGCTTCTCAAAGCGGAACGACTTTTCTATCTTCCTTTTAGAAATAAGAAATAAGAGTACTTATTATCATACAAAAAATACAAATACAAATTCTTGGCGCAACGGACCTTATGTGGTCCAGGGCCTAGCTTCTCGCGACCATTCGTGTTGTGCGTGTTATATTTTTCACACAAATGGAAGGGACCTACAGTTTAGAGCCATACCCGAAAGGCAAATTGAGAAGCTTTCTCTTGACAGTTATTACTCTCGGACGTTTGTCAGACATTCGCGAGAGGTGGGACCATGAAAAACTTTTTGGTGTTCTCTGGGATTCGAACCTCGAACCTCACGCTCAACGATCCAACGCACTAACCACTTGAGCCACGGCGCCCACACTTATTATCATACATTACCTTATAATGTCTTGTAAAACAAATTCAGAATAGCCTAATTCAAAAGTAACCTAACCTTTCGCTCACTTGTTAAGTTGGTCACCAAATATTAAGTATGCACAGAAATTTTACCCGCCATTATTTCACAATCTTTATCATCTTTGGCAGAAAGCTTACTCAGGCAGTTTTTCATGATTCGTTAAGTTGAATCCCATGTAAGGTGGACCTAAAATAAAGCTGAATACATTTACGAGTAAAACCGATGTTTTGTCAATGTATTAAGCACATTCCTGTCAAATTCTGTACAATATTTTTACGACCGAATGAGTGATTTTGGGATACCTTTAGAGATTAGACTCTTTGGAACCTGGTTCAAAATTTTATTGTTGCCTCAAAATAAGGAGGCTACCGTGTAAATCAATGAAAGGCTTTAATGAAAGAATACTGAGAGAGTCGCGAAAGAATCTGTTCGCGAAGAATCTGTGTAATCTGAATAATTAGAATCGTATGCAATGGGAAAAATAGTTTGATTGGCTTTCCAGCATTGGCAATAAAAAATGCAGGCACCCATGCAAATTTGTATGGACCACTCGATGACCTATAAGCTACGAATCTTCTCTCAATTATCCATACTTTTCACTTGATTCGAAAAATACTCTTTAACACTGAAACTGAAACTGAAAAGTATTCAGCATGGGCCGGACGATGATCTCTTGAATTCTAAAATGGCGATTTATCTAGCTTCAACAGGAACATAAAAAGTTTTTAGCTTATAAATTAAAATCAGTTACAATATTCTCTTATTTTCACATATATATTTTTTCTTTTAACTAAGAAGTGTACCAAGTGTTGTTTTAGTCGCCGTATATTTTAAAAAGAAAAATCCAATCATGGTACAATTCCGCCTTTCACCTGGATACATTTACGTACATACATTCTGGTATTTACGTCATCATAAATGCGAAATGCATCTTAGTCGGACGACTGATGTTCATATAGTGTGAACGTTCAACTTGTTTTGTTATTCTTGGGCGCCTTAGAATCCAATATATGCTTAGCTTTAAATTTTCGGATGTGCACTAAAAGCAAAAGTTAATTTTGAACCACTCATCGTGAATGCGAAATGACTGTCTTTGTATAGAAATCCATACTCCAATCCAAAGGGTTTTCAAGCAATTCCTAATATCGACGAACTTCACGGTTTCGGATTAAACGTCGCTGTAACGAACACTTGATGACATTTATTTCAATGGATCACTGATCAATACCGAAGCAACTATTGATGACGATATACTTGTAAGCGTAAAGTGGATGAAGTAGCAGGAAAACTCTGCTATCTTCTGAGATCGGAAAATTCCCTCTAAGCTAAAAGGAAGGCTTTACACGGCAGTTGTTCGTTTGGCGCTCACATTCGGTTCGCAATGCTGGACAATGTACAAAAAGTATGAGGAAAAATTAACGGCAGATGAAGCTGCTTCGCATGACAGCTGGAGTAACAAAGCTTGATCGAATTAGAAGTTCGACGATTCGACGAAGCCTTCACGTCAAAGAACCCATCCCTAAAAAATTGGAATACGACCGGCTCAGTTGGTATTGTCATGTTAAAAGGAGGGATCCTACGAACCCTGTCAAAAAGGCAATGTCAATCAACGTTCCTATACAAGCGCGAGGCAGGTCAAAAAACTCCTAGATTACACAAATGCAAAAACAGCAGCATTGGCCTCAGTGACGAAGTAATCCGAAACCGAGAGGCCTGCTTTTTGAGGCCGAATCGCCGAACCCCATAGCAGACCAGTAGGAATGCCGTAAGGTGGGAGGGTTATGATCCCAATAATACTGATCATAACTTCGCCGAACAAAAGAAAGAAGAAGAAGACGGTTTCAGAGAAATTGCGAATCTATTTAAAAATAAATCAGTATAAATACTTAAGTTACCTTGAATTGAAAGTTTAAGTTTTGAAACCATAAAAATTTGAGTAAATCATAATTTTTTTTATTCAAATCTGCACCAATTCAAACCAACATTTATCGCCGCTTCCACAAGAAATAATTTTTCACGAAAATGGCTGATAAATTATTTCTCTCCAAAATTACATCGCCCATTTCGCGGTTACAAATTCTGACGCAGTACCAAAATGCGTCCAACTTGATAAGAACTTACTAACATAATTATTAGCAAATTAATATCGTCCTCAATAAATTCCGCTCTCATCTCTGGAAGAAAATCTCTCCGAAAAGCGAAAAATACAGCTTACCATTTTGGCAACGACCACTGAAATTGTTTACCGTACAAAACAAATTCAATAAAAATCTACCAACAAACGGATGACAGCGAATAAAAATTATTTCTAACATTATGAGGGCGAAACATTTGTATTTTCATATTTAAATTACAGGACTTTCCCTCCTACCAAGAGAAACTCATTTCCATTTTCTTATCGAATGACATTAGTTTCGCAAAAAAAAGTTGTCTGCCAACAAAATGGCCAATTTTAACGACGTTTTCAAGTAAATTGAAGATGTAAAGTCCATTCAATGGTCGTCTTCACAGGACAATAATGTCCTTTGCCTTAAGTTTGTGGAGATATACCATCTTACTGGCACACGCAAACTGAAACTAAGTACATATCTATGTATGCATGTATATCTGTCATTGGATGTGTATCATCGCGCGTTCAATTGGAAAACAACGTAGACCGAATTTTATTGTTCGAAATAAGGACTCCCCAGGATTTGAAGAAGGATGCTGTTGGCTTAGAGCTTCAAAAGTTAGGGAACCAATTTCAAATATTTTCAAATTTTAATGGAGAGGGTGATATCCTGAAAAAGGGTTTCTTGCCTTGTTTCCAAGGGAAGCAACTGCAAACGATTTAAGGAGCTCTTGAAAGTCCTTAAGTTTTATGGCGCAGAGGTAAATTTAAGTTTAGCTAAAGCACACAAAAATAACCACACTTGTGACGGGAAGGGGCTTCGATCGTTAAATTTTACACTAAATCGTCGTTCCGAGTCATTGGATACAATTATGTTTGCTCTTCGGTGGAGTCCCGTATATTCTTGAATTTCAATTGGGAAGTTATTCAAATTATGTGTTCGATGGGTAAAAGGCTTCAGTAGTGTTAAGAGACATCTTTTGTTGGGCTTAAGGCTTGGGATCATATTTGTCACATTTGTTTGCTTATATTCCGACTTAGCAGGTGATGTAGAATGTTAGCGAGTTTTTCTTGTTTTTTTTTTTTGCCAATGGAAACAGGAGCATGGAGAGTTTTAGAGGATGATTGGCAAATAAATTTGCACGGTTTATCTGAATGTATTCATTTACGAATGACTTAGTTCGTAGGAATAAGTTTTTAAGTTTTTAACTTTTTGAGCACGCCTATATTTGCAATCATAATACCCATACGTAAAGTAGACATGTTCCAGCAGACCACAGAAAATACATGAAATAAGGGAAAGCAAAGCGAAATGAGACCTTTCCAGGAATTAGTCGATCACTCTATTGTGATTGGTGCACTAGATACTTAGAGTTTCAGGCTGGTTTTTAGACCAAAGTACCTGTAAATATTTTAAAAGCTTCAACAAAATTTTCTCAAAATCTTGAACTCTAAATTCGATTTGAAGTCATTATAGCTCAGATTAGCGCATCGATGCCAGCATCAATTCCATGACATTGTTTGAATCTCCCATGGCGATGGCACTCAGAAATTCAAAATCAATTGCAATAAATTAATTAAAAAAACTTCACAACTAATTGCGCGTTGTTATCACATCGTCTGATTTTCACTCTCCTCCCATCGATTATCCAATTCCATGCCTTAATGACTCTGATTGGACTCTCGCTGACATTGCCAACTGGATTTATTTTAAAATTACTTTGGCAATTCTTTAGCTACTCTCCCAATAACAATGACAACGTAGCGAAAGAGAAAAGTGGAATTGCAGTCACAAAACCTGAAACCACCAACCCCTCACCAACTTGATGGGATGCACATCAATGGAATTATAAACGAGGGTACTTGGGGATTTTATTCAATGCACGCACGATTTCAATGCGTACGTGTGCATTGTTCCATCCACACAACATCTCTATATACATATGTATGTGAAAGTGAATCCCGCAATTCGCAATAAACGAGAAGCATCCTTTTACGAATACCATCAATATTTCAATTGGAAATATGTATGTACGTTTCAATTTGCACACGAGATTCAGTATCAACTAATATACCGTGAGATACCATAGTTGCACTTCGTTGTGCAGTATTTCAGTTTGCCCTCAGTGGAAAATAAATTAAATCGAGATGTCAATTAGGTCGACTAAATTCGCTTGAAAATAAAAACAAGCTTAAGAGAATAGAGAACTGAGATATTACATCATTAGCCCCAAAGACTTTAAACATTTTTTTTTTATTATATATTATCCTTTTTGACAACCTAATAGAGTTAGCGGAGATAAGCATTGGGGACATTATCAGTTTCCTAAATATAACGGTATGGACTTAAGTCATCTTTACTTTTTTCCTCTTATTGGGGCAGTTTTTATAGGAGCTACGTGCTTGACTTTATATTTATTATGTAAAATATTGAATAAAACACAACCCCGCGTCAGCCGGTGTGATTAAATATCGACTAGCAAAGGGGACAATTAAATTGGGTTTGGTAAACATACATATACAGTACACTCCCTCATAAGCGAACATCGAAGGTTCCGAAGAATTTGTCCGCTTATGAGAGGTGTCCGGTTATGAGAAAACAAGCAAAAGGACCTTTAAAAGGAATGTTCTTTGAAATATGTCCGGTTATGAAGGGTGTCCGTAAGGAGAGAGTGCACTGTATATGCATGTATTTATGGACATGCGAAATATCGTTGAAAGAATACCTTAAGTAGAATAAATGTACATGTTCGTATTTTGTTAGACTTTTCAGAGACATTTTTGTACACGGGAAGGTACCTACAGCTTGGACTCATATCCGATAGGCTTTTTTTTAATTGAGAAGCCATCTCATGACAGTTATTATTTTCAAACGTTTGTCAGAAATTCGTAAGAGGTGGAACCGTGAAACCGTTTGGTTTTTTCTGGGATTGTAACATTTTTAATTCAAAACATCAAAAATGTGATTGCATCACTTAAATACTGTGACGATATGTCGACGTATTGTACCATATGGGGTATTTACTAAATAGCTAGACTTTGACGGATTTATAGCATATTCGTCGATTATCGCTTTTGAACAATATGAGAGTGAACATCATTGCATATTCTGCTAACCTCTCTTTCCGGAAACAAAATTTAAATGCGCTTAGAAGCTTGTGTTGTTCAATAAACTTAAGCATCTAGTGGTAATTGTTTTCTCAACAAAACTGAAAGAAAAGATATCAACAAAATTCCGGTTTCAAAACTCCTATTAACCAGATATGTCAGTAGACTAGTTATTAAACTACTAATCACTCTGCTTATTCTATCAGACCTAAATGAAACACTTCGCTATAGGTGAGATATGACATTTGCTACTTCACCTGTACTATAGAAAAAATTGAATTTTTTGGGTTTGTATGCATAGTTTTGTCGTTTTGGTTATATTTCTGAAAATCCGTTATTTATTTTTAGTTAATCTGAAAAGTATAAAAATATGCATACATTGATTTTTTTTAATTTTGTTTGTCGTTCGAATTGAAAATGGAGCCGATTTGTTTGATATCTCTGATATTTCTGCTGTTATTTACTGTTTCGCATCAGCACCCCCTTACCAAAATAAAAACAGGCGTGGTCAATATTTAAAAATGAAAGCTAACATTTGAAGGTGTTTCGTGATTTCGCGTGATAACTATTACCTTGTTCCCTTTTTGTCGGTAGTTTCAGAATAAATAGCAATAAAGAACAGCAAGCATTTTAACAATTTGTAAGAGAATATTTGCAAATTAAAAGAAAATGGAACCAGGGGTGGAACCACAATTAAAAAATAAGGTATCTAATAGCTATTTCTCTAACTTAGCCGTAATTATTTTCTTAGTCAACTGACGAAAAACAATATTAGTGTTTTTTTTCTGTAATTTAACACAGATTCTTGTCTTACAACTATTTTATAAATTTGGATTGCGTACTTTCAGAATGAACCATCTATGTTCAAACACTTTCAACCCCACGGGGAAAGATTTTAGTTGCTCTCATTTAGGAGTACATACAAACATATGTAGCTACAAACAGTACTAGACTTATGAACTAGATTTTATCGGAATCTAATTCGTAGTTTCCGCGTCATATGAGGAAAGACTAACATAGTCAACATGCAGGCGGACAATTAAATTGACACGGAAAATAAGTAATCGATTATCTGAAGTACTTTTCGCCTGCAAACTGTTCCTAAAAACAAACAAACGAGAAAAAAAAAAAAAATGAAATTTGAAGTTAAAAATTCCTTACCAAAGGAAGTGGCCCCAATTTGGTCCACCGATTCTTATCTACTTTTGCAAAGATAGCAATGAAAACAGAAATTTTACCAAAAGGCATGTGGATTGAAATAACTTTGAACTTTCGTACGTATGCTCCCCCTCTTCCAGTATATCACTAAGGCGAAATTCACGGAATATCAAAGAATGCAATACTTTGCGCATTTCGCTCCGCAAAGGTTCTTTTGCAAAGCTACCTTCAGGGTATCAACTCTAATGAATTGATGATTTCTGAAATTTTGACGTCCTTAAACCTTTCTAACAATTTCTCGAGATTCTATTTGCACTTTGTTAAACTCAAACATAGCATAAAACTGCAATTTCATGGACAATCACAGTGAACAATTAGCCATTCGTTGTCATCTTAAACGACAACACAAGTGCAACTGCAATCCTTTCCAAGTGCTCTTATTTCATTTACTATTTTCCCTTATTTCCATTCGTTCCCCTTTCGTCCATGAATAGCCAAGCTTCTGCAATTTAATTACATTTTTGTTGCATGCTATGCAACCAGTGGTATGTTACGGAAAAAGAAAAAAAGGAATTTTCAGCAACAAGGGGTCGTCGTTCTTCTCCATCCGCCTCTGAATATGGGATTGGCAGAGGTAAAGGGAAGGTAGTCAGAAAAGCATGTTAATTTGATCTCATTCAAGTTAGCGTTCGTTAAAAAAAAGACCAAATTACTGCCCACGAAAAAGGGGACGGGGAAAAACACTAAAGTTTTTCTTCTTCCCATGCTCACTTGGTTAGGATTTGCCACTGGTGGAGAAACAAAAGGCGGTGTATGAGTACATGCAATTTCCATGCGGTGTAGCCACTCTACAAATTCCATTTCCAGCAGAATGCATTTTAGGTGGATGCTAAATATTTGCGGTAAAACCCCTTATCAACAAACTGAAAATCGCGAGGGGGTGATAATAACCGCAGACATTCGCTCGAATTCTCGCCCAAAACCAAATGAAATTGAAAAAAAAGGAAATCAGACCGTTTCATGGCGTGTAACCCTTTTGCACTGCACCAAATTATACGACGGGAAGCGGTGTTTAGTCTTTTGCATATAGCAAGGATCCAATTTGATGTCTGGTCGACCCTTTAGTTTGCTCTGTGATTTCAGGGATTTCTGGCAGAAGTTCGTAGCCACAAAGAGTGTTAAGTAATTCCACTGATCGGTCTACAAGCACCGCGACAACAAAATGAAAAAGTGGACTAGGCTCTGTGGCTGGATGGTGTAACAACAATCATATATCAACTGAAAATGTAACCAGTACGTAGTTGGGAATGATGATGAGCTTCCTGAGGAGTATAAAGCAAGGGGAATAAAAGGCTCCTGTGACACATTTTACATGTACTTTTAATACTCTGTAAACCAGTAGATATTTGTTGCGATTGATAATCTCCTGAAGCATACAAAATAGATGCAATCGATTGTTTTAGAGTAATGAGTGGCCAAAGTGTTGTGACACATATGCAAAATTAGATCCAAAATGCTGGTTCCGAAGTAAGGTACTAAACTTAATAAAATAAACTTAAACATGAATATCCGGGTACGTGCAGGGTGCTTAAACTTTAAGAGTTGACTAATGTCTAAAGGGTGTGTGTTTAATTTCGTGGAAATCAATGCATTTAGTTCTTATTAAATAGCCCAACATCACATAGAATTTATGGGACACTAATAAGTTGGCAAGATATTACAAAAATATTGAATCAAATCTAATCTTATTCTTAAGCATTGTATCACAAAATCTAATAGATATAAATTTTATTACCAGAAATTGAGCATGATCATCTCCCCTCGTAGTTTTGCAAAACAAAATCCGCAAAGTAAAAGTGAATAATAAGGATTTTATATTAATTTTCCTAAAGTTGAAGTGTCTTATCGCTAGGCAACTATGGCTAAAACTAGACCAAAGAAAATCGAACGAACATCGTAAGCATAAGAGAGGAATCCTTTCTACTCTCACCCTATAACGACTTCTTTCCTCACTTCTTATGCACGTGGGTTGCACTGCGTAACATTAGGAAGGCTTCACTAGGTCATTGCTATTTCGATGGTCTCAATGATCTTAATAATAACGCCTCTACGGGTAACATAAATAATTTCATAAATAAATGCAATTGGTTGCAGGGATGGGCAGAGCGACCCACCTGCCCCTATCTTGTAGCAGCACAATGGACTACTTTGGTCTAAGTGTACCTTATTGAGGGCCAAGATGAAAAACAACAGTTCATCTTCATAGTTCAAAAATTAAGCCCCAAAAATGTACACGAGCAGATGATGATGATAAGCAATGGTGTAGTGGTAGCGTCATCGTTTGTCGAGCTGATGGTTCACAGTTCAATCCCTGATGTCAGCAAGCATTATATGATAAGAGGCAGTCCGATCAATTGCGAAAGTTTATGACAACACTACTGCGAAGGCATAACACTGGCAGTAGGTTTGTCATATGGCTGGAGAGATTGTTCGCTCTGTTGATGGATGATATGCTCACAAAATCAGGTGGACCGGGAAAAAATACTGTGAATCAGAGGCGAAGGCAAAACAAATAAATGACAAAAAACAATCTCCGCAGTTATCTGGACACCACCGCTGGAGCTAATTTGTGAAACTTAATACACCTGAGTTTCAAACCACTACACCAATATTGAAATTTGGCCTTATGTAGCTTTGTGAAAGTGACATAAGGCCAAATGCCTAAATTTGCATATTGTATGTACTTTACTTACTCATCGGGTCGGCGCGTTGATATCTATACCCCCCACATTTCCTAGGCATCTTAGGGGCTCATTTTTTTACCAGATCGATGTGTATCTTCTGCACAGTGAGCTAATATAATCCGGACAGTACAGTCCGTTAATCTAAACCGCATTGTACATACTATAATCAAGGCTACTATCATCGATTTTGTTAATGTTCATACCAGCTCGCCCTACATCCGGGTAAGACTGGGATGGCGGGGTCTTAGGTTAGGTTAGGTAAGCGGGCTGGCAGAGAGAGAAAAGACTCCTGCCGAATTCAGGTCAGTGTTGACCCATTGTGTTACCCATAGGGGGGTAAGGTGTTCCCCCGCCCATTGAAACCCTGTAAATGTCTAATCTACTCTAACTACTACTTACTTATTTCCGAGTTCAAATCACGTTGATGACTGGACAAAGTTCAGCATCTTGTCTGTAGGTATGCCAGAGAGCTCTTCAAGGTTATAGAAGAAGTATTTACCGAGGAATGTAAGTGATGTAGTCCGTTGTGGGTACATAGCCAAAATATTCATGAGGGATGGTCAAATGCCCTATTGCATTTGACTTCCAGTTCACTGACTGACTGATTATCAGGGCACTAATGACTGCTGATGTTCTTGTAAAAATGTCTGGCGGAAACAGGTTGATAATAGCCAATGCACGCTAGTCTTTCAACATTTGTGAGTGCCATTAGATAGGTGGAATAATAATGTCGAAATTACCGTCGCATATAAGATAAGATGATAATGAAGTCAGAAGATAGTCCGTCGCTCAATCTAAGGCCATTTCCAACGTCAAATGATTTGTACAGGGTTTTAGCTTCATAATGGAACAAAATTTATCCTCTATTTCCATCTTATATCTACATATGTCCGACAAAAACCCACAATTTGTAACTGTTTCTGTTTGTGTGAAGTTCATAAGGAATATGAAAAAAATACGAATATAAAATGCATTTTTGTTTTTTGCTACGTATGAAACATAACGTTCTCTAATGGTACTTTTTTAAATACGTACTCGTACATATCGCAGCGTTGTGAGCAGATTATGCGTTCGCTAGAGCTTAAAATTTATGTACCTAAATGATTTTCACGAACTTTTCTCAAATAATGTATTGAGGGAAACACTAAAATCGTGGCTAAGCTCGTAGATCGGGGTCTTAAAAAGGTCTGGTTTTCATAAAAAGGTGTTGACGATATAAACGATCATAGAAACCTACATAGGTACATATGTATATCAGATAAATTCGAAATATGTATGAGAGCGCTGTACATGGCAAATGTGATTAATCCATATTTATAAAGGTATATGTATGTAAGCACGATGTAATTATCACAAACAAAGACGGGATCGATTTACAAAGTGCGTTTAAGAAATTGTAGGATGTCATAGAATAGATAAAATACAACCTCCAATACAAGATACACTTTTGAGCGGAATAAGATGTACTTCATGCTTCATGGCGGCGGAGATAAATGTGTTATGAATGTCGACACGTGTGTGTCCGAGCAAATCATTTTTAGGAGCGTTAAACCAGAAATTTATATTGATATCAATACAAAAGTGAACACTTGTAAACTCACTAAGCAAGGCACTATGAATTGACTTCCCAATGCTTACTAAAAAAGGCGGCAGGAACAAATTCTTAGATCGCACAAATGATAAAGTATGCTCCTACTTTTCAAATGCAAAATATTTCGGATCTTAACTATAGTTGTGACGCCGATTTTTTAGAAATTCATTCTAAATTTTAAATCAGGTGAAAATTATATTAGTTTTTTTCTTTTTACACATTACGAATTTGTCGAAACGGTTCCAATTTGAATACGTGGACAATAAAAAAAAAAAATAAATAAAGTCCATTTATGACGATTACTAACAGTCGTGGGCGCCGTGGCTCAAATGGTTAGTGCGTTGTATAGCTGAGCGGGTTCGACGTTCGAATCCCAGAAACACAAAAAAAAGTTTTTTCACGGTCCCACCTCTCGCGAATGTCTGACAAACGTCCGAGAGTAATAACTGTCAAGAGAAAGCTTCTCAATTTGCCTTTCGGATATGGCTCTAAACTGTTGGTCCCTTCTACTTGTGTGCAAAATGTAACACGCAAACACGAATGGTCACGAGAAGCTAGGCCCTGGACCATATACGTCTGTTGCGCTAAGTATTTGTATTTTTTATTTGTACTAACAGTCAGATGTTCGACTGATCGTCGACTAGCAACTAAATAAACCAGAATTCTCTTTTACTGCTTGAAGGGCTGCCCCATATTCTGAATCTTTTGTATGTAAGTGCATGGGGTGATAGTCACAATTAGAAGGAAGCCATTAGTCGATCTATGGGTTTAAGAGTTATCAGCATTATCGCGCTCAAAAAAACTAAATAAATTTAACATTCGATGAAAAAAAGGTCTAATTTCCAAGTTGTGTTGGAAATAAGACCCGCCGGGCGTTATTTCTATTTTTTTATGGTAATAAGGCCACAAAATGTGTTTTTTGTTTTTCTTTTTTTTGTTAGGGTCAAGCGAAATTGAAGGATGCGACAGAAATTCAAAACAGTTATCGATTTCACTCATGAATTTACGCGACGTGTGTAGGCGTCTATTGTCCTGGTGAAACAAAATTTGTTACCTCTTACTAATCGAACGAAATCAACTGTTTGACCTTTGACAGAGAAATCAATCATCATGATTTTTTCTTGAGTCAAGTAAAAATGATACAGTAACCTTATCCGCCGATGCTTCAACTTTATCGGCGTTGATGACCCAGATCTACTCAGTTCTCTTAGTTACGAGGAGCAAGACGCAATATTGGAGTGTTGCAAAAAATGTATAAGGAGCTGGAGGAGGCGCAACACAAATGTCAAAGTATACCACGTAACGCAAAAGTCAACGTATACTACGAAGTGCAGTCTGTCAGGGTTTATAGTATTTACTATACCATGGTATTCATACCATAGTATCAATACCAGCTGTCTGTCTCCCACATAAAAAAATCATCTGGATCGGTTTGAAACAAGTCCATACACTCGCCAGACTTCGATAGTCAATTGTGTTTCTGGAACTCATCCTGTAAACAGCTTGGGGAATTCTTGTTTATTTTGAATGGTGTTTTGGGTCCATTCATATGAGATGACGACGATTCAATCGATTCAATCAGGACATAAATTTTTTCGATGTTGTCCTATGTAGTTGAGCTGAACGGTCTTGCACAGCGCGGTTCCTCTTCAACGCACTCTTGTTCGCGTTTGAATTCGGCTTCCCGCTTTTCAACTGTTATTGTCATTTGTGCAGATCTCTCTCGGATAAGAAAAATAAATTAATCAGGTACTTTATAAGACGATGTTCTATTTTTAAAAGTACTTTACTTTACATCACTTAAGCACGAGACTGGGAGGTCCGAGGTTCAAATCCCACAAAACGAAAAATATTTTTCGCTGTCACAGCTCTCGCAAATGTCAAAGAATAATAACTGTATTTTTTGTAAGCACGAGAATTAACCAACAACAAAAGGGAGAAGTATGTTCATACCAATTTAGAATTAAAACTGTTTCTATAGTAGGTTGCAGAGATTTCAATCCACCCTCATTTATGTATGTGACAATATTTTGTTTGTCAATTGTTTTATGCCATAATCTAATCGGCCCTCGATAAAAATACGATACGAATACATACACCTATGTATGTATGTATGTAGGTTTTAAGTTCCTGTTTTTTCATATTTTTTGATTCACTGAATCCCATTTCTCTAGGCGTACAGTTTTTACATGAATTTTTTTGGAGGTGTAGAATTTTTCATGTTTCACACTGCCAACTTTACTCAATTACTCTGAGTATAGGACGAGTACTTGTGCTTGACGCTGAGGGCGCTCCGGACTAAAATCTGTAAACCATCGATTTGATTCTCCTTTTCATATCTGGAAACGTGCGAAAAAAACAAATAGAACTTGCATTCGGCTTTTAAGAACCCTGCACTGCTGAAAACTACAAACATTCTTATAATTAACTCAATCGTGGCCAAACGTCTTGTGGCCGCACGTCGTTCATGAAGGTTACTTCAGAGGATATTGTCAAAAAAATCAATGTATACAATGAAGATAAAAAAAAAACATTATAACAAATGTCTTTCACGAAAAATTGAGCAAAAGAAAGCAATTGGCGATGTAATTTTGAACAATTTTTAAGTAATATGTGACAAAGTTTAAGTATAATGGTTTGGAATGGATTTCTGCGGCGTTGTGTGACTGTTCATAAAACGTTGATCCATCAGTGACTGCGATAAATAAAAGTTCAGTGAGCAGAGTGGATTTCTCCTGACCAACGTGCGTGAAAAATGGTGGCGACAGTCGCATCGGACGGAAATAAAACCGTCCTTTGGAAAGGGCAATCACATAGCATTACTATTGAACTGAAGGGAAAATGGCCCCATTTGGTGAAGATAAAAGTGCCCTTTAACCAGCTCGAATCCACCGCACATGCTCCATTTACAGTTTTCTCCAGATTTGTTTCCAAACAGGATCAAATGGCTTGGCGGAACGCATTTTACGCTAAATAAGGGTGACATCGCTAAAAGAGGAACTTATTCTAGAGTTCGACAAACAATATTTAGGGTGTCTTATAAAAGTTGGAAAAACGCTGGAGTAAGTGTATCTGCATACCTACATACATAAGTATGTTAAAAAATAAACAAAAACACACGGGTACTTTTAATACGGCATAGTATTTACTCATTTAATTCCTCATACAAATATGTATGTACTAGCCTTTCTTCTTTAAGAATAAAGAGAAGTTTGCCATGTAGTGATGGTATATTGCCTCGACTTAATGAATATTTTCACTCTTCAATTTTAGTGGGATTTTAATCTATCACCATCTGGAATTAGTTTACATATCCTCGAGCTTTTTAGTTAACAGAAATCCAAGCAATCAAAACAGGAAAACTGTTTAAAGCGCTTCGACAATATTTCTTTCAGTTTACTCCCATTTACATGTAACAGCTTTTACCACCATTTAACATCTGCTTGTTTCAATATAAAAACGCAACAGATTCATTGTACATATACAACAACTACGCAACTACCAATCTATTCAAATATTTCACCACTCGTTTGTTTTCCCAAACTGTACTAAATATTCTACCCTACCTTCAATAAAACCGAAGGATTTCCGAAATGTCGACGGCGGGGTTTTGTAACAATGCTTTTACACAATAAAATCGTTTGACTGTTTACACAATGCAGTTCATCGTGTAAGCAGAATTCACAATAACAGAACTTACAACAAAAACTACACCGTCAGTACATTTTCTTCCGACATATGCGAGGGAGTCCCCTTCTCTCTAGGAAGATCACACACCAGCAGGATTTCATGCTTCTTAAAAGCAAAATGTGCAATCGGGGAACGCAACTCCCTCTCAAACTGGATCTCTTCTAACATCTCTGTTGTTCAAATCGAACTTTAGTAGGATTTCGAGGGAGGCAAGCGTGTGTATAACTTGGTCAACACACATGTGGTCTGTGAAACAAGTCAAGTGCCTTCAGAAGCCATAAAATATTGAGTTTACAGTGTACATCTGCAGCTACATAGTCAGGCACATCACAATTGAAATCGGATCATCCCCGTTCTCTAAAACGTGGAGCTATGTATACTTAGCCAATATTACATACATACATATGTATGTACATAGATGCATCAATTTCAAGTGGAGATAGATGGTATAGTTCTTCGGTGGGATGGAATGTATGTATGTATGTACTTTCACGTCGCACGTCCAATAATTGAAGGAAAAGGATTTTCGCAAAAGAAGTGCATGTCTGGTTTTTGAAATTCCATACAGGCAATCACTCTTAATCCAAGTTTTTTTTTCTAGCGAAAATGAATTTTTCGACATGTGGTTGCTAAAGAAACAAGGTTGAATGGATGAGTGCATGTGTTATGGGATCAAGCTGCTCGATTGGCCTTTAGGGGATTACAGTAAGAGAATAGAATATGTTGCACCTTGTCAGTTTTGGTTAAGACGTGGCTCAATTTTTCTTTAAAAATCGGTTTTAAGTTGTTTTGGTAGTTTGGATTAAGAGGGGTCGATTGAGCAGATAACCATTTGGCAGGCTAGTTGATATTGAATGATTTAGAATATAAAAATGGAATTGAGTAATAAGGCCATCAAAAGTGGTTGAATGTTTATTAGTTGCATAGCAAAATGTACATATGTACATATTTATGTATGTATTCCGGAGAAATGATTAAGTCTAAAAGACGAAAATTTTAAGTGGGATTCGTGTTTAAGTATTTTGAAACCGGGCATTTTATAAAAAGGAATTTTTTGTAATATGTTTCTACTGATTTGGTTTATTGCTAACTTACTAATGAAAAATTCATTAACAATATTGCTATAATTATATCACACTCTAACATATTTCAAAGGTTCACTCAAAGCTACATTAAAAACCTTAATTCGATTAAATTATATGTATATGTACATACCTACTACATAACTTGATATACGTACATGTGTGAGGGTGTGTGCTGTTCAAACATTAAAAAAAGACCGTAATTTAGAAAGCGTATTTATACGTGAAATTAAAGCATGCTTTCTGTCGAAATAGAAATGGACGAAAATATAAGAGACTATTTTACCAACCGATATTTTAACTTCATAGGCACTGGTATTTCAGTGTTGGTCGTCATATCATTTATAGTCAAGTTCAAATTACTTATGTATACATACGTAAATGGGATAACCACGGTCTATATAACTTTTCTGTGTCCATCGTCACGTGTTGATTATTGGTTTTGTTAAATACTTAGCGATGTGTACTATTGTACTCAGATTTTTAAATGTATAAAAAGTTTGGGTTTTCGAAGTGTGCGTGTTGGATTGTAGAGCGGGAGATTCGACGTTTGAATTCCAGAAACATGGTCCCACCTCTCGCGAATGTCTGTCAAACGTCCGAGAGTAATAACTGTCAAGAGAAAGTTTCTCACTGTAGGTCCCTTATAACACGCACAACACAAATGGTCACGAGAAGCTAGGCCCTGGACCAAGTATTTGTATTTTTTTTATAGTTGGATTTTCGTTTGTAAATTTATTAATCATTTTAAATAATTTATGTTAGTGTGACAATCTGTTCTATTTTTGATCATGCTGAAAGACGCATTATATGAGCCCACGAGTGTGAATCAATAAATATTTTACAATGTGTTCGCTGCCAAAGCTTTGGGCCAAACCCTTAAAGATCCTTTCGGTGAATGTGAATTCACTGATAAGGTTCGTAGGAAGAACCGTACTTTTAAAGTTTTGAAAAACCAAAGTTATGATGTTCCTTCGGTTAGTAAAATAAAGCTATCCCAGAAGCACAAAATGAGGCACAATAAATAAAATATTAAGAGAAGAGGCCAACACAACTCTATTCAAGGAGGAGTTGCGATCTTCATTAGTAAAGATTTGGCTTATAAGGCCATGTACAGAGGTGAAGTGAGGAGACTTTAACAGTAAGAAGCATGTATCGTGTGCATTCCTCTCCATAATGGTTGGAGGAGTTTTCCCTAACGTACCTTCACAACTACAGTACAAGAGCACTCTCTTCGAACTCGCTCTATCCACCGTCCAAACGTCTACCTTCAAAATGATATGCCCCACTAGGGACGGGGAGAGAGGTCGTTTCCTTTTGATAGCGGTAGCCTGTTAAGGGGCAAAGTTGGCCTTTTAATGCCTGACCGGCTTACATAGATCTAAGTTTTTAGGCGTAGAGTAGGCTTAGGAGAAGAATATACATATCATTTTAATATAATTAAAATGCCGTTACATATGTATACATATATGTATGTATGTATATAATTGCGTCTTTTAGATTAAGATATTTCTAAGGCAGATTGCAAGTCTTAGATCAAAGACTTTAATTTTTTTTTTTAAAAAATTCATATACTAAATTTTTTGCAAATCTTTTCCTTAGCAATTTAATTTAATTTAGGTTACATGCGTCGTATGATACAGAATAATAAGCATTAAGTTTGCCTTAGAGTGCCCGCATAGGGCCAGTAACAAATAGTTAAGTTAAGTACATTAGTTCTTCGTCTAGCTTAAGAAAATAATGAAACTGAATGGGAGGTTCCAGGTCCGAATCCCAGTAAACACAAAAGTTTTTTCACAGTTTTTTTCGCGAATGTCTTACAAAGAACAATAAATGTCATGATTAAGCTTTGCAATCCTTTTGAATATGGCTCTAAGCTGAAGATAAATACCTTCCAATTGTGCAAAAGAAATATATGTAACACGCAGAACACGAAAGGTCGTGAGAAGCTGGGCTCACTTACTGTCTGTTGAACAAAATATATTTTTAACCCTTACTCAAACGCGAATAGTGCGTATAAAACCTTTGTGTTGAAAATGCAACCTTTGAGCAGATAATATAAGAGCGTCAAAAGGAACTCAGGGAATTACAACTTATTCCTTTGAAGTTGTTGTGATTATTTGTTGTGACAGTATCGAAACATACAGCAATGTTGTACGATTGTCTCGCTGCCTTACCATTTACCCACAATCAATCAATCCGTCCCCGCAGAGAATACGGAGAGATGAGAGAACTTGAATAGAATATTCCAGAGACTCCTTCTCTAACCATTGCTCAAAGAGGGCAACAGACTTAAAATTTAAGAGGACAAAATTTAGAAGAATATATAGGTGATAACACGTGGGAAGAAAAGAATCAGAGTTGTTAGTGGTGTCATTTGCACGCAACAGTGGGACATATGAAACTGAAATTCCACTCGTCGTGCATAGTTTCTGCTAACCTTATCCTTATCCTTATTATAATTTAGTGCATTGGGGCAATGAAAATATTTCCCCTTATTATGAAAATATTACCCCTATAGGTAAAACTGCTCCGCAGGCAGTCTATTGCAACCGGTTGCTTTATCGATTCTTTGTATTCTTGCCAACTTTTTCCTTTTCCTTAATCCTATCTTTCTTGTTTTTTGCAACGGCAGGCGCTTGCAAGTGTGCCTTTCCATAACTCCTTTCCAACGTATGTACATACATGCATATGCTTTAGTCAGCAACCGCACTGTATATTCGGTCCATTCGGTTTCTGTAAACTCTTTTTGACTTTGTCACTTAGCATTCCATTTTTCTTCTTCAGATATTACGTGAGCCGATTCGGTTTTCGGTTCGAGCATCTGGATATAGCCAGGCAGCTGCAAACATAGGTATATGTATGTGGAATAGTAAGAGAGAAATGTTAGTGCTATTTATCGACGCTGTTGCAAAATATGTATGTATATTATTGGAAAGCCTGATACATGTCGTATATTTTGTGCTTTCCAATTGAACAAAGATGTTTCCCTTGTTAATCTTGGCGCTGAGCCCCCTGAGAATACTTCATCCAATAGGAAGCAAAACTCCTACTTTCTGCGTTTCGGTATGATCTTCCGCATAGCTAGTTGTAGTTGTACATGTACAATGTGGCTTTCATATGGATCACCGTCTTAATTATCACTTATCTGCTTAAAGTCAATAACTCCATATATCAACCGTAGTTGATATCCCAGAACATATGTATGTATGTATGTATCTGTATTCTAAAAAAACGGTTAATAAACAAAATATGTATGTATATAACTATACCGCTCTATTTTTTTATATTTGACGGTCATATTAGTAGACAAACGGACGCCTATACAGCCATTCTTTCCAACTTTAGAAATAACTTCAAGGACATTAAAAAAAAAACCATATTTATGACACACTTTTTCACAAAAAAAAAAACATGATAACCATCCCTCCCCAATAAAATTAAGCCGATACTTTACATCCCAAAATGAAACAGTGCTTTCCTACATGGTCTAAATGGATGAAGTCTTCTCCGAAGATGTGTCTTTCCGCCTTCCGTATGAATTTAGAATATTTCAGGTGGAGTTAAGTGCTATAAATGAGGTCGTAAATAAAGCGAAATTGAATTTACTTGCATTTTTGCCGATAGTCAAGTCCCTAGAATTGGTATCCTTTAATTTTAAAACCAATCTAGAGTAGAACACGTCTCTCAACAAAATGTCGGACAGATCAACAATAACCTTTTGTGTGTGCCGGAAATTCCAGATAACTGTATGTCTCATAAAATCGCCAGGCATACACTTAAGTCGGGTGCGTTAAGCAAAAACAGCCGATGTGGTCCGGTGGCGGCATGGTAAAACCCACCCGCCAGTGTTAAGGCGGCTTACGTAATCCTTTTAGGAGTTTTAATTTGAGCAAAATCTAGAAACCAAAACAACAAATCTTTGCTTAACTAGTTCCGCGTTCACTATATTTAATTTGTTTTTTACCCAACCACAAATGCTGTTTACAGCAATAGATGAATTATGTGTAGGTTAATATATACATATGTATGAATCAGATATACAAAACATACATACACCTTTTCTTTTCCCATGTTTATAGCATTGGAAAAGTTTTTAGTAGCCAATGAATAAAAAAAAAACAGGAGGTTGTTCACTCGGAAAACAAATTGACATAAATATCTCGTTTTTCCTGCATAATATACATATGTGGCACTGACAAAGCATTTTCAAAGAAAGGGAGTATAATGTTGAACATGGCAAATCGAAACATTCTCATTTTGCAGAATGTATTGCCCCATAAAAGCATGGACTGAGTGAGAGTAAAAAAAAAACATTCAAGCAAAAAATAAGAACAAATAATAAACAAAACCAATGAATCCAACAACGAATTGAAAAGATATCCCAATCAATTTTAAAATTCCATATCAATGGATATAAATTGCCCCACACTCGCACCACCTATCCATTCGTCCTTGCAATCCTTTGACAATTCCATTGAACATTACTCTTGTGTATAATGCTCACCAATGGTTAGACATTATTTCCGAAACGTGCTCAAATGAAAAAATAAATCACACAGGGGAACATACACAAACTCAGTTATTAAGTACACAATATGAATATGGAAACAGGAGGGAGTGAATGTATGTATGTATGTATGTACATATGTATGTACATATGTACATATGTATATATGTACATATGTATGTACAAGCGTCGGTAGTCTCTACTTTATGTGCCCAGCTGGAAATGTTTACTCAGAATTCTTCATTTAACATACATACATATCTACGTACATACGTAGATACATGTACATAGGTATATACTTGGAGCAACAAGCAAATCAATTCTAAGTTCTGTAAAAGTGATTACAGAGATGCATGTGTTGTCAAAAAAAGTATTTAAGGTGAAGTGTTGTACAGCAAAACATTTATTTTTATGTATTTTATACATGTAAAGGTTTTAATTTTTTTATCGCAAAGTAGCATGTGTTTTCATGTAAAATTACAATTTGTGTAGGCGGATCATATGGTGCCCTATTCCTTATCTATTGTCCAACATCAATAAGGCGCGAAAATGTAAAATTTTCTACATACATACGTGCATTAATATATGTATGTATAATGTACACATTTATTTTTAGAGACTTTCATCGGTATAGGTACATATAATACATATGTATATTTTTTTTTAAGTGCTAGTATTCTTTATACATAAGGATCGGCGTGCGTATAATAACGTGAGACTCCTACTCACTAAAATAATTCCCTTCTTCTTGTTGAGTACAACTATGTAAGTTAAATAGCTTTAGTTTTCAAAAATGTTCCATATTGCACAAAAGTGTCGTTCTTTGTAGTCGGCGCATAAGGTTTGTCACGTCCAGAATTTGGATATGGCCTTATCGCAGTGTAGAGTTGCCATATTTTCACGAGACCTTGTCGAAACATTTTGGTGATCTGTGATTTTAATAAGTAATCAAGCGCAGTGGTTAGTGCGCTTGACTACTGCGCGAGAGGTTCGCGGTTTAATCCCGATCAAATACCAAAGAGTTTTTGCCCCACCCCATCTCCTACGATCGTTTGATAAACCTCTGAGGCTATAGCTTTCATGAAGAAGCTTCCCAAATATATAATCACCTTATGATATGGCTGCGAGAAGCTAAACTATGGACAACTGCCTGCTGCTCCAATTATAATAACAGAAATATGCAATAAGCAAAAACTGATGGACAACTTGGGAAGTATTTAATTAATTAATTATTTATTTAATCATTGCAATCCTGGAACTCGAATACGAACGATGCAAAAAGGAAGCGAAAAAAGCGGTAGCTAGAGCACGCGCAGTAGCCGTAGAGAGGTTTTTACCGTAACTTGGAAGATGTCTCCTCGCAATCGAGCAATATGCAGCAGGCTTCGGAAGATGTTCAACGTCAAGGAGCTAAGAAACTTGAGAGTTTTAAACTTGCTACTAAACGAAGAAATGCGAAAGAGATTCACCGAAATTTATTGAAGACAGGCAAGGCCATTTACTAACAAAGAAATTTACAATAGATGGAAAGAGTATTTCAGTGCGTTATTAAACGATGAGAAGAAACACCGGAATTTAGAATCGGTGAGCATTCGGACCGGATTGTATGGATTGAAATGGCATTTTCTTTTTAGTGGACTCATAATTCACAATAGTAAATATTTAGCGTTAATTTTACACAAATAATAATTACGAATTACAAATAGCGACCGAACGAAACTTAAATACGTGCAAAACAAAAGCGGCGAGCTAACTACCAGTCTTACTGATATGACACTCGGAAAGTGTATGCATGACGTGATTTAAGAAGAAACGGTTTGTTTGGACTTTGGAGCTACATTTCACAGAAATAATTCACCATATATTTCGAAGCTATAAATCAAACTATTTTAAGAAGTCAAAATCATTTCGCCGTGTTCAGTAAGTTCAGTCGGGTTGCAACTGAAATTTGTCGGGACGTTTTAAAGCTCGTCGGGATGTCGGGACACGGATGTTAATTACGGTGACATGTCCCGATGTATCGGGACGAATGGCAACCCTAATCTAGTGTCATTCCTAGATATTTTGCTTAGTTTATACATGGTATTTGCGTCGTCATCCACTCGCGAATTCTATCCAAAATTCATTGGAGTTATGCACTTGCTAACGCAATAAAATTATCCTTTGGCAGAATAGTCGTGTCATCCATGAACATGGCCATAACGGTGTTTTTTTTTAGCTATATGCTATATCCTAAAGCTACGAAACCAAAACTTGGTATAACTGTTCCGGAAGAAAGTGTCCTAGGTTATACTTCAAAGGTTATACTTTGGCATGAAGCAAACCTTGTCGAAGACCAAAGGGACGCTGGCACATAAGTATCTTTTTCTCTTTAACAATTTCATTAGTCATTCTAAAAACCTGGTCAATTGTGGAATGCTAAATTGATGAAGAATTAAATGTCTTTATTCAGTGACCGGCTGGCTATAGGCACTTCAACAGGAATTTTTTAAATATCTTTGATGTTATCGGCCTGCATCATTTTTTTTTATTGTTTGGAGACTGTTTTTTGGAAGATAACAAATTCATAAGTGCATTATATTGGATTGCAGGCGCCGGCCGTGTCGAATTGGTTTATGCATTGAACTACTGAGGGGATTTTTCGAAGTTCGAATCACAGAAAATACAGCTTTCGCCAATATGAAATATTCCACATTAAAAAGAAGCTTCTCAATTACGTCATTAGGATACATCATTAATCTATACGAAGGATTGGGAGAAACTGGGCATTATGACCTTTGGCTTGTAATAATAGCGGTAAAATAGGGGTCATCCAGCGGACACGTAAAACATCCTAATGCCCATTAATAATATTTTAGGAGAACTTAAAGCAGTCATTATTCGTAAGCATTTCAGTCATATGAGTAGCGGACGCCGTGGCTCAAGTGGTTAGTGCGTTGGATCGCTAAGTGTGAGGTTCGAGGTTCGAATCCCAGAGAACACCAAAAAGTTTTTTCACGGTCCCACCTCTCGCGAATGTCTGACAAACGTCCGAGAGTAATAACTGTCAAGAGAAAGCTTCTCAATTTGCCTTCGGATATGGCTCTTAACTGTAGGTCCCTTCCATTTGTGTGAAAAATATAACACGCACACACGAATGGTCGCGAGAAGCTAGGCCCTGGACCACATACGGTCCGTTGCGCCAAGAATTTGTATTTTTTTTTTGTATTTGAGTCACAGAACGCATGAATTCAGTCGAGCCCATCATCAGATCATTTAATAATTTTGTGTAATTTGAAGAAATGCCACAGCAATCCTTTGATCGTTTCTAGTTCTTAAAATAAGAAAAGTCTAGCTTAAATTTTCGCAACAGTTAGTGCCACCGCTAGTGTCCAACCATATACACTTCCGCTAACTGTGGGAATACTGGCAATATAACTTGCTTTTTTCTTTACTCTCGCAAAATTGCCCTTCTATCAGCCACTGTTGTTGCCGTTTTATTACCTCCCTTTGTTTTTTCCCGTACGATTCTTTATTCCTCAAGTAAAATATATGAAACTTCGTCCAATTTTTGTAGTAATAGCACGTCCGGTTAATCTTTGCCCCTTTAGTAAGGCGATCTTAGTGTTCTTAACACTCTACCCATGTTTCTCCACATTTCAATTTTCATAGACAAATAGTTAGCAGCATAAAATTATAAATTCATGTACAATATTTGGAAATAATGAATCACATACTTTTGAAAAATGTTGTACCTATTCAGTTGACGCGAAGTGTATTAAAACCGAGAAAAGATAGATTCAGCAGTGCATCTACAGCAGAGCCAAGCAAAAATAAGTCGTTCTATAACAATTTTCACCCTTATGCAACAATTTCTACCATTACACAACACTTACATACACAACTTGCTACCAAGTTAGCAATTACATAGTTAATTGAAACTCAGCCTGAATGAATAAGTCGAACTATAACCTGTGGCGAGTTATATTTTTATTTGAATTCTCCTTACTACAGATATTATAAGCGAAATAAGATGAAGCAACCAAGAATGCTATTTTAATTTTGATCATTTCGTGTCTCATAGCTGTTGTATCTAAGTTTTGACCACAAAATCGTTCAAGCTTGCTCACTAGGAGGGATTTCGGTACAATTAGATAAGCCTTTTCAAATCAGCTATTGGCCAAGTGAATCTTTGTGAGGAAAGTTTGATAAATAACGGCTTCTATTACGAACTAATAGAACTCTATAAAACTGAACAAAAAAAAAACGTTAGATACACACATGTTTCATCCACGCTATAAGTAGAACGGTTAAACTCCTTCCTTTTATGTACTAATGAATATCCAGCGGACGTGGAAATTTCTTCTCTTTTTGGATTTGGCAATATCTTTACTTTTAGGACCAAAAACGTAAACTTGTTTCGTATCTGTCCATTACATAAAACCAACCTTTTGACGTAACAAGCGGATTTTGTGTTTAGCTTAGATGAAAATGCAGCAAAACTAGAAGATACGTATGGATGTATATGTACATATATTCTTGCTCAGTGTGTTATGAGGATTTTGCTATTGGTTAGGAAAAATTAAGATTCCAACTAAAAGGTTAAATCAATTGACAATTGAGGTGCAACAGAAAAGATCTTATGCATCCGTTCAATACAATATTTGAAAAGTTGAAGATAAGTGGTGGCATCCATCTTAACAAGGATCAAGGCTTTAAGTGCTTTAATTTTTGATCAATTACTTCCATTTCATGTAGACGTATTCGTATATTATTTGATCAGAAACTGATTCGTCCGTGGCTTTCTCAGAAATTAGCGAGAAGTAGGACCATGAAAAAACTTTTTGGGGTTTTCCGGGATTTGAACCTTAAACTCAAACGCTCAGTAATCAACCGCACTAACAACTAAGCACCCGAGTATAAGTACTCGGACTGAAACGCACTCGAAAATATTTTATGTTCCTGCTCATTATTGGACATACAATCGAAGGGAAAGATATATTCGCGACCTGTACCCCCGCCATGGGTATATTGGGACGATTCACAAACTTCCTTTAGTTGGTTGGTTACATGCTGCTCCAACTGCTTCTCTGCTCTACAGTGGTCACTGCTGCTGTTGGTGCTGCTTTAGCTGCATGATGACCTAGATCTTAGGAATTTTCCCGGATATGGGCATTCGAATGATTGGATATTCATATCACTGGGTTGGAAGATATTAGGTCGAAAAAACTCCTAGGAAACCATATAGAAGTGTGCTTGCCACTCTTTCCTGTTCTTTTTCCTCCTTCCCCTTATAGACTTTTCCCACTTCTCCTCCATCATTTTGGGCTATGTTATGTTTGGAGATTTGCTATTCACCTTTTTCCTCTCCTATCTCATCCGTTTTTTTTTTTTTTTTTTAAGCCCACGGTTTTTTATCCTTTTGCCCCTGCCAATTTGTTACTCCACCACTTTTTGGTTGTATTCTATTGTTCGACTGGGAAATTTATTTCCATGAAATTTCCACTCGAATGCCACTGTTGTGCTATGGACGCAGGAAGAAGAAGAAAAAATGTTTCTATTGATTTTTCTCCCTTTTTCTGTTCCTGTTTGCCAAAATAGATGAAGCGTTTTTTATCATTTTCTTCTTTTTATAGCAGTTTATGTGCTTCTGTGTTAGGAGAGTGTGTCCTGGACAGCATACATGAAATTTATGCCATGCTAATTTTTTTTGCTTCTGAAGCGACAGCGCCTTACTCACAGTTTTGGTATCCATGGTCAGTTTTTCCTTAGCTTTCAATTTAATGCAGGAAATTTAATAGTATTTATATCCTTTTATCGAATGATATGCTTTGAAACAAGGTGTGCATATTTGTGTGTAAGTGGAAGCGGATAGATTTGGCCGATTCATCTATTTTCTACGGCATTATTCTACAGGGAACAGTGTAAGCCTGAAGAGATTCAATATTGGTAATAAACTAATGTGCGATACATTATATATTCCCTGTACAGTACAGTACAAAGACATAAATTTTTCAAAATGCAAGATGAAGCTTACTTAAATGAAAAGTTAAATGGGACAGAAATCCGCATTGCAACATTTCAAAATAGTAGAATTATAGATTAACGACTTTTATTTTTTTAATTTTGACTTGAAATACGAAGTTGGTAAGTCACTTAGCTTAAAGCACGCAGTACACAAGGCACCCCTAGATATTTATTAATATAATCAACAGCAATGCTTCAAAAACCTACATACCAGACGTCCAGTATTAATTCTATGCAATATGGCTTTAGAGAATAACTTTCGACCGAAAATACACTCCTGTTTATCAATACACAAAGGACTAGATGAACAAAAAGGAATGCAGGTCTGTTAGTGGACATGATTAAGAGCAAATTTCACCGGGCTGGTTTTTGTGCATAGGTGGTTTGAGTCGTATCTCTCAGATAGAATGCAAAAAGTTAAAATTGGGAACTGCTATAGCAATACTAGAAATGTAGATCTAGGTATAATCCAATGATCTGTCTTTGGCCCCATTTTGTTTATAGCCTACATGCACTCTTTGTTCAAGCAAACTTCTGCCAGCTCACGATTTTTCCAGATGACCTCGCCATCGCATATGACTTTATGAGCCCTCTAAATTTTATTGCTGATATAAACTACGATGTTCACTTACTGAAAATCAAAGTTGAAATTATAGAATACTTTAATTAATTAAGTGGTCGCCCAAAACACGAGTTGGTCTGCTCTTCTTTCGACTTTGAAGCTGTTTCTGCTTTTAACTATCCGAGACTTAAACCAATTCAAAGTGGCGTCAACGTGAGCAAAGAAAAAAACTGAATATTCGTCGCAGCAAAGAGATAATCTGAAGAATTGGGAGAATGTATTGTTTTTACTTTTCTTGGGATAGAAAATACTCCACTGGAGCATTAAGACACAGATAGTCCATTGTGCTATAAGGAATCAAGACGTTATTTTAACTAGAATTCACTCATCTCAATGGGGGATCTTATCGAGAATACGGGAAATTAAACTCACGTCCAGGTCTTGAGAAATCATTCTCTGAGCCTTGTCTAGTACGTTCATCGGAGATCTTATTCTCAGTGATTCTTGTATGATAGTGTAACCTGGGACCCAGGCAAGAGTCAAAGAGTTCAGTCTTGCGATAGAGTTGCAATGAGCTCTTGGTTTCTCGGATTATTTGGGAACTGGTTGGAAGGATAAGCAAGCTCTGCCTTTTGGTACCTGATATACCTATGTATGTATCTATGTACATATTGCACACTGCAAGGGGGAAATGAAACAAATCCCAATAAAATTGACAAAAGTTTTTAGTTCTCAATTTCCCGAATATTGATCCAATCTGTAGTGCTAAAATAGGAATTAAGTAGGTAACCGTGCATTTGAGAAGTCATGGACAAAATGAATGCCTCATTTCAATTGCAGCCTGCTTGGTTGAGTTTGATTTTGTGCATGTCATCTATGAGGATGCAGGAGCAGAAGGAAAATCAAAACTATGTACCTTGCGTGAAATTTGATGCGAAGTAGCATTAAACTTATCTTACGAACTATAAGATAATACTAAGATACCCTATGGGGTGACGTGTATGTGAACGAATTGAATTGAAAATAAATTGAATTGAGAACTCGATGGCATTGCAATAAAACTATAAGGCCGAATTGATTTATTCATCGATATGAACTATTGCCTTCCGCCCCGTAACTAAAATGTTTCAAAACTCACTATGTCAGTGTCGCAAATGTTTATTTTCTTACCACCTATCCTTTCAGGTATCCACATAGTGCATATAAAACCTCGAAAGTTCAAAGAACGTGCAACAAATATGTGACAACCCAGTTCGTTACCAACAAACAAACTTAGATTTGCCTCTCTGATATGTCAGGCAGATCGTTTAATGCATCGGTAATCTAAAGGCATTCACTGTAAAGTAATCAAATAGAACTAGAATATAATTGGTTACGTATACGCACCCATGTACAACACTCATCCATCGTTTTATGCCAGACTAAGATGCTAACGTGCATGTTGTGTTCATGCAGCTCTTTACCTCACAGAGGAGCAAACGATGAGAAAATAATTGCGAATTACTAGTTGGTACATATGTATATACATACATACGTATGTATGTATGTGTAATGTATGTTTGTATGTATGTGTTATCTAATCGAGAACGGTCTCTTTCGTCGTCCTTTTGAAGGATATTTTTGCTTCTGCCCGCAAGCAATTTTCGTAATTTTTTCTGTCTGTATTGGGATACACATATACTAACATTCTGCAATCAGTCAGCAACAGATAATTTATCTAAGAGTGATAAAAGGGGGGTAGCAGGGCGCTTAATGGAGAATCATGATGTAGGAATCTGATTTTAAAGGCGAGAAATTGGAGTAGGATGTGTGCAGGCATACATACATACATATGTATGTACATTCGGTGTGTATACCTTTGTAGTTTATGGTGCACCATGAAGGTAGGTATGTTAATTCTCCAATTTTATCCAAATATTTACGATCAACTTGTAAGGCATTAAGGCTACATCCAAAAACATGCAGACTAACGTGACAGAGCTGAACATATTCCAGCAGATTCGAGTGAAAAAGCATTCAGGGGTAATGCAGGAGTAATACTTCACGTTGATTAAATTCAAAATGGAATCCATCTATTATGGAATCAGAAATGTCTAGTTGCATGTCAAACATTAAATGGGGTTCTGGTACAAATCATACCGGGACAACTCATTCCCGAGCACCTCATCCCCGGACAGCTCATTCCAAGGGACATTTCATCCCAAAAGAGTTAAAAGTATGCTTTGAGTTTCTTAATGGCATGGAGTTTGGGAGAAGACCATTCGTGTTGTGAGTGTTCGATTTTTTCACACAAAAAGAAAGAACCTACAGTTTAGAGCCATATCCGAAAGGCAAATTGGGAAACTTTTTCTTGACAGTTATTACTCTCGGACGTTTGTCAGACATTCGCGAGAGGTAGGACCGCGAAAAAGCTTTTTGGTGTTTCTGGGTTCGAATGTCGAACCACCGCTCTGAAATGTACACAAAAACATTCGGATATCAAGAAAAACCAGGCGTTATGAGCTTGGGAACCTACATTTCCCTATGTGAATACACTTTTGCCTATGAGAATACTTATAAACGAAAGAAAAATCACTTGCCCATCTTTTATAAATCGGTCCTGAAAAGGAAGAAAGACAGACTATTAGGTAGTGGAATGCCGTCATAATACCTTATGATATTTTCACCTTCGACACAAAAAAAATGAAAACGGCAACAGAGATATTCTTTCTGAAGATCATAATGTTGCAGGGTAGCGGAGGGAAAAAGTTCTACATACTTACATACATATATATGTACATTGTACATCACTACAGAACTATATGACAAATATTGTAGTTCCTTCGTAAATGCGTGATCTGATTTTCGATTAGAAAATTAGCACATGCACATGTACGAGTATTATCACGTTTCTTCTACCATTAACCATACCTTACTCGCACATCCGATTTTTTACATTTAGAACTCAATCCAAATGTAAGGCACACCATTCCCTACTAACCTACTAACTAATAATATTAAGACGGGACCAACGAAGCTTTCTAAATAGTAGATTTTATTGAGTTATTCTTAAGAAAACTCATTTCGTTTGACTCATCACGTAGGAAACATGTTTTTAAACTTCCATTCTAACGCCGGGAAACGATTAATTGAAACATGTCAGTTTAAAATCATCTCCAATATTCCAAATACGTGGCGTACTCACGTTGTGAGATTTGAACTTCCTAAAATTTGCCCCTTAATATATGTATGTATACAAAAAAAATACAAATTCTTGGCGCAACGGACCGTATGTGGTCCAGGGCCTAGCTTCTCGCGACCATTCGTGTTGTGCGTGTTATATTTTTCACACAAATGGAAGGGACCTACAGTTTAGAGCCATATCCGAAAGGCAAATTGAGAAGCTTTTTCTTGACAATTATTACTCTCGGACGTTTGTCAGACATTCGCGAGAGGTGGGACCGTGAAAAACTTTGTGGTGTTCTCTGGGATTCGAACCTCGAACCTCACGCTCAGCGATCCAACGCACTAACCACTTGAGCCACGACGCCCACGCCCCTTAATATATACCTTTGAAATTTTAATCCTTTTGCTCAGCGACATTTCTTTTTTAAAACACTTTAACTGGAAACTCGTTGTGTTTGTAATGTATGTAAACTAATGGTAAAATGAAAATACAAAGTTCGAAATTTAATTTTGTAGGAATATGCCCTATATTTAAATCATACAGAGTGATTTATGTCTTCCACGTGTCCTTTCCTGTCCATTAGATTTGGACAGGATGAAATGTTTTCTACGTACGGTACCCATACGGTACATCTAAATATATTTTGACGTGTGATTTTATTTATGTCTATTTTTTATGCTTAAAACTATCCTGGAATTAGGTACCTTACCTTGAAATGAGTTTTGTACTACATCAACTACCTGTACGCAATGATTTTCCATTCCTTTTTGTTTCCCTTGTTTTAATTTACTTAAACAACATTTGCTATTTCACCCGTCTTTCTTAAAAGGAGGAGAAATTCAAACTAGATTAATGAGATAACCTTGCGACGACTACGGCAAAAAAAAAATCAATCAATTAATTCGCCGAAACTTTTTGCATCTAGGATCTATGTATATGCTTGTGAGAAGGGAAAATAAACTTTTCGCTATGAGTATGTTATTTTCCCATTCCGTTCTTTGGACCGAAGTTACAGTAACACATTTCAATCGGCAACAACAGCAAAGGAGGACAGATAACTTTTCCACATTTAGATGTTATTCTGCTACCCCTCGCAAGTCGAGGAAAATTTATTTATCCCTAAAGCCAGCCGATTGCTGTTTTTTCAGATGTATTATCACTTCCTCTCTCCCCAGCCACAATTACTACCCACATAGTAAATAGGAGAAAGGGATTTTGCTGCGAGTTGTTTTTATAGGCTACCCGCGATTTATGTGGTGAATCCTTGTGTTTTCCTGTTAGTTCTTATCTTCAGTTCTTTATTGCTTATTAAAAATGTTTTTTGGTAGACAGAGCAGACGGTTTGTTGTAAATCTACGCAAAACATTAGTGTTCTCTACCTTGGAAAAAAAATCGTTCGTCGTCCCTTAAAAGTCAAATAAATAAACAATCGTAATCCTTCCCGTTTACGGTGGCAAATCGGTTAGGAGCAAACACTTGTCTTCTAATCCTGCCACTTTTGCTAGGAAGAAGTAGAAGGCGTTGACTTTTCCTGTCGCCTGGTATATTTTTCATGTCCTTATCATTGCAGTCGCATCGGCTAATAGGGATTTTCGTCGGATATCCTCACTTTCTGTAGACCCAAATTCAACGAGGAAATTTACAGCTTAGATAAAAGTCACGATAACAGAAAACAATAGGCAATTTGAATAAGGGTTAGACACCTTAGTCCCTTTGCTTTGTTTATATCGCAATGATTCGGTCGTAACTGTCTTGGTAGGACTTACTTCCTTTTTTATTTAACTCACTGTGAAGTGATAGGTGAGCACATCGAAGGATCTTAGAACTTAATTTGACCCTTGTGTAGTCAATTTGGAGACAGCATGCGGGACTGCTAAGTTATTTTTACAAGTCTGGATATAACTTGTGTTTTTAGGGGGTCCAAAGCACAATGGAATTGTTGATGGGAATATTTTATTACTGGCGAATAACAAAGTACATTTGATTTACTTGCAGTATACATACATATATTTCAAATATACGAATAACCGAGTAAACAGAGGATCGTTATTGGATATAAAAAAAAAAACAAACAGGCAAAGTAAGAAATATAAATTAATAATTAATAACATGCGATGCCTTTAAAGGAATAGATTTATTTAGGACTTCACAACTTAGGTTAGCGAAAATAAAAAAAGGAATGAACGAACAAATATGGTTCAGTAAGAATGATAGGTCAAAAAGAAAGAATTCAATGATATTATATTGTAAACGTAAATGTTGGTATGATTGAGCTCCAATTGCCAGGGATGTCAAACAAATACAAATAAAAGTCAAATCAAATAATAATGATATTCCTAATACGAGTATAGTTGAACATTTCTTGTATTAGTCTCAAAGAAATCCTAGTACGGTACGATAGTTTTTGTATCACATATTTTACAATTATGAAAACGCTAAGCCATCTGATGGTTTCGTTTTAAAGGGCAAGTTATTTCGAGGGTGGGCCACACCAACGCGCTTGAAATATTAACAGATACATATGTACGCGTGTAGTGCCAATCCTCAACAGTTAGAAATGAATCAATTAACGCTTGAATAATTGGAAAATATAAAAAATGTTTTCACAGTGTGTACTGTGCTGAAGAAACTGAACGAAGTTTGAAAAGAAATTTGATAAAAAAGGCGCTTCCTTCAGTGGCTGCGATAAAAAATTCAGAAGGAAAGGTTGAAAATGAAATTCTTATGGATAAGGAAAGCTATCCATGTACTAGGCCAGTGTGCACAGGCTGCTGTTGCCCAGAGTGTGTGTAGAAACTCAAGAAGCTCAACTTGACATATGTACATAGGTCGCACTTTTCTGCCTACTCATGAGTTCAAGCAAAATGAACATGCACTATATTATCTCTTGTCTGTGTGGACCTTAAGTAAGTTGAACAATTAAATTATTTTTTTCCATATTTATGTATATATGTACATGTGTAACAAGCTAGTTGCGGCAGCCGTTTGAAAGAAATTATTTGCCATAAATAATTGAAGATGTGCTCTCTACGTCTTGATCAGCGACATGTAGTTTTCTTTCACTTATTGAGTAATATAGTGAAAAGAACTGAAATTATGTTATAAAATGTTATTTTGAGGTTAGGATTTCAAATCCTGCCATATCCATCTATCATCCATATTGATAGTAAGTTCTTGGTCTGCCACCAACGCATTAAAATTTTTACGTTTTACATATTACAAAATCTACAAAATAACAGTGAAATATGATCGTTGGGAGATCGTTGTCACCAATGGTGACAGTTTGGTGCACACTGCGGGCCGGCGAAGGTGAAACTGTTATGGTGGATTCTCTACACAATGGTCAAATATTGCTTAAGGCTCATTTATTTTACGCAGCCTTTACATGAAGTTAACTGAAAGTTTTCAAGTATAAATCCTAATATGGCTAACTACGTTTAGAGGTAAACTAAAGCTACGATTACACGGTCGTCAACTCGTCGACTCTCTGACACTACGGAAAAAATCGTCAATGCGCCATAAATGGTCAACTTAGCCACGTTCATTTATAGAATTCTAACCCATTGAAGTTGTAAAACTCTATACAAATTGCTTTAACTAGATAAAGTAATGAATGTACTATTTCTGAAAGAAGGTCAGCTATTTTTTCTGTTGAGTGTTCAATGGGGGGGGCGTACCTACCATGAATATTTTTCCATGTTGCAAAACTATATACATAGATATGTTTCGAAATGGCGCTAATCTAAAATAAAAGACAATCAATCGAATTGTCCAAAAGTTTAAAGTAGTAGTGCTTACTTGACACAAATGACAAACACTTTAAGAATACCAAAATGGACAAAAATTAAATGAAGTAGCCTGATTAGTGCGCCATACTGTGTACGAAAACAAACAACCCCCTTAACAGCAGTTGTGAACATCCTTCCCTACTTTCCAAATCAAGTTTTGAAATGAATTGTGGATCCTTTTTCTTCATCTTTTTTGCCCTTTTTGTTTGTTTGATAATATAATATAAATTTCTCTTTTAAGCGGATATGCGAAGTTGACCATGAAATTGGATAGAGTCTTTGCCTCTAAGCAGTATCGGCCTTGCTTTGTGTCACTCTCCGCCTCGTTTCTTCTTTTTATCTGCTGTGCTGCGACTATATGTTCCAAGTGTACAATGGCCATCAGGAGATTTCTCATAATGTTATTTCTGTTTTTCTATTCCAATCTCTGGCTATAAAATTAGAACTGAAAACTTTTTCGATTTGCTTGAATAAATATACATTCAGAGAGAGACACAACACGCCCACGCTGCACTTCCCGCAGAGAATTCTGCACACATATTTGTAAGTATGCAATACATACATTGATGTTACAAATTGTATCCATATTTCTTGCGCAATTTCTAATTTTTTTTTCGTGAATCGCAATTTTTCATGCTGCCGCTTCACAGGATGACACGTACTACACCATCAGCATCCGCGTTATCTTCTAAAGGCCCCGTCACACAGAGCGCGTTTCACCGCGGCGTTCCACCGCCGCGTTGTAATAACACAGGAATCCATATCCCCCGTCACACAGGGGAAAAATTACAGATTATTTTTTGAATCAGTTTTGACGCGGCGCGTTTAAATTGATTTTGTTTTGGATTTTTATTATTTTATTTATTTTTGACATGAAAATCAAGATTCCAATACTTATACATAATGTTGACGCTATCTGTGTGACATTCTCTAACGCGGCGGTTAGAACGGCGCGTCAAAATAATCTTACCGCTACGTAAATTAATCTCACCGCGGCGTTAAAAACGCGCTCTGTTTGACAGGGCCTTAACTTAGGCAGATTCTATAGAAAGAATACTGATATTTTTATCCCTTTTCACAACAAACTTTCGTTTAATATGTGTCAAACGAATCCGGGTGAAAAGAAAATAATTAATTAAATTTGGCATTTAATAGTATTTTCGATTACTGATTTTTGTGATATAAGTGACGGGGAAAGTTATAAAAAATTGTGTTTCTGTTTTCAATTATTGTTTTATTGTCCAAAACTGCGTTTAGTAAACTGGAAGTTTACCTTACACTGTGAAACCGCACGAATTTAACTAGAAGTTAAACTCTCGTACAGGTTAAGTTAAACTATAATTTAAACTCTCACTGTAAAACTGGGCATAGGTTAGGTTATGTTAGGTTGAAGTGGCTGCCAGCTAGGAGTCGCCAACACACTTAGACCAATGGTAGGCCCATTGTGATACTACGTGGATCATGGGAGAAAGTTTCTCTCTACCTACTCGTTAAAATCAATTTGAGCTTCTTATGAAGCATAAGAGGCTCTTAATGTCAATATTCATCAGGTCGCCTGTATTGTTATAATACGGGAATCCTAAGTGAAGCTTCCTTCTACAGGAGAGAGCTGGGCAGAAACAAAGTAGTTGAGGAATAGTTTCCTCCTCTTCTACATCTATACAGCTTCTACAAAAGTCGTTCGCGAAGAGGCCAACACTTGTAGCATGCTTTCCTATTAGACAGTGTCCAGTGATGATGCTGATGATGATTGTCCACCTAAGATTTGTACTCTCGACAGCGTCCAGCTTAAGTTTAAGTTTGCGAGTAGCGATTGGTATACCTAAGGTGCCTTTTCCGGCAAGATGGGTATAGTTGTTCCTATTCTAACGAGTTCATCGGCCTTAAAATTCCCTGGAATATCTCTATGCCCCGGCACCCAACACATTGAAAATTGAACTGCTATCATCCATCAGCCATCTCCACAAAAGACAAACGGTAGTCTAGAGCTACTAAAGAAGTTATAGAGGTCGATTCCAGGGATTTGGTTACTGCTTGGCTGTCTGAAAAGATTCGGATATCTCTGACAGATATCACATATCACGTTTTTCTTAAGCCAAGATAGGGCTTCTTTGATCGCCATTATTTCCGCCTGGAACACGCTACCATGATTTGGAAAACGGAAAGAGAGCCTAAGATTAAGCCTATCAGAGAAAACACCTGCACCAACTCCGTCTTTGGTTTTTGACCCGTCAGTGTAGAAGTGAATTGATTCATCTTCTAAAAATGCATCGTCCTCCCAGAGTGATCTGGGAGGGATGGTGACTAGGAAGTTCTTCTCAAAATGTAGACGTGGGATGGTATGGTCCCTGTTTTCGGAAGAGATTTTGAATTTATTCAGAATAGAGGCGTGGCCGAATTCTTTTCTTGTCCACTGTTGGGTAGCTTTAAGGCGAACGTCTGCATTCGCTGCCATTTGCTTGCTAAATATATCGAGGGATATCAGATGGAACATAATATCCAGCGCCTTAGAGAGAGTTGTACGTAGTGCTCTGCTTATGCACAGATAAGCTGTACGTTGGACCTTACTTAGATAGTCGCGATTTAGAGCTTTTTCTAAGGCTGTCTAATCACCTCGTATCTGAGTATCGGTCTAATAACCGAGATGTAGAGGCAGTGAGTTATTCGAACTTTTTTGCATGAAAAAAGTGCTACTGTAGCCTTCTTGACTTTTTCTTGAATGTTAGGTTTCCAGCTTAGCTGATAAAGAGTACCAGTTCAGTTTTGTGGGGGTTTACACCCAAGCCACATCGACCCGCCCAAGAAACTGGGCATAAGAGAGGAAACATTTTCAAAAGTGGTTTTTCAAACGTCAAACACACAGCCAAACAGTCTCACGAGCTCCGATAGAACATGCATTCTGCTTTGATAAAGTATTTAAGATTATATAAGAGTTTCGGAAAAGTTTTTTGTAGTGGTTGTTGGCGTTGTTATTGATGTGTGATACATACATACATTCATACACATGACTGAGTTATTGAGTGATTGGTTTGCCTAACTGAAAACTATTATAATGGAAAGACAACAACAGCTATGACGAAGAACGATAGAAAAGTTCAAAATAGTTAACTGCGACGTTTCCAAAGATATTTTCAATGGAAATTGTCACAAAGTTGGGCGCTAATGTGACAGATAGTGGAAGCTTGGTGAGAAAGATAGAAGGAGTCGGATAGGTGAATCGGCTTAATATATGTAGTCATTAACCCTGAACGGATATTAGTTTAGAACTTATTCGTTCGTTCTATTCGCCCCTAATATTTGCTAAGCCAATATGATTTCCTTTCCTTTTAAAGTTTACGCATCTCATCTTAATTCCAATTGCCAATCTAGAAAATGTTTGAAAATATTAAAGAATTTAATTTCTCTCGAAGAAAGAAGAAGAAAGTTTGAAAGAAATGAGTTTGAAGATAAATTAGTTGGCGAATTAATGTATTTACTTTAGAGGATAAGAATCACACTTCCTTGTTTTGTGTTTAAGTATGCTTGTAAATATTAAATTGCTAATCTTAAGAATCTTATCTGGACTTTATTGTATGTATTTGGCAAGCGTGGAATGAAGAATTTTTACAAAACGTTGCTCTTCATTGCTCATCTATGAAGACGAATGTGAACTATTATAAGTTGGTTATCGCGCACCATTCCAATACCAGCCTCACACTTATTCCGGACATCTTCAATACAATTTCTAAAACGCTTACTGATCGCCACTTGAAAATCTGGTGCATGTTCACTGTCAGTAGATATCCAAATGATCTTATGGCTGGGAATATGCTCAAACGATGTACCTCCAATAACAAGATGATTGGCACTGCAGAACACTACAAATCGTTCGCTATTGTTATTTCACTTTCCGATCACATGTTGGAGCACTGTGCTGTCGTTGCCGTTAAAAAAAAAAAATACAAATACTTGGCGCAACAGACGTTACATGGTCCAGGGCCTAGCTTCTCGCGGCCATTCGTGTTCACACAAATGGAGGGGACCTACAGTTTAGAGCCATATCCAAAAGGCAAATTGAGAAGCTTTCTCTTGACATTTATTACTCTCCGTGAAAAACTTTTTGGTGTTTCTGGGATTCGAACGTCGAACCTCCGGCTCAGCGATCAGCGATAAGTCTTGACGGCATATATTTACAAATGTAGTTTGTACAAGCAAAGTTGAATTTTAAATTATATTGTATTGTATTTACCATTGTATTTATGGTAAATTTGCTCTGTAGAATGCATGTTGTAGTTGCTTGATTTATTTTTCCTGCTGTGTGCCGCGGCTTACGTGGTAGGTGCGTTGGACCGCTGAGCGGGAGGTTCGAAGTTCGAGTCAACCATTTAACCACTTCTGCGGTAAATGATTTCTCAATGAACTTGCTAGATAAAGCGCAATGGATGGCTTCTCAGGACTTAGACCTGGAAATTTTAAACATATTTTTCTTTCGCCTAAGGTCAGGGCCTCCATTGAATCCAGCTGCCATGCGAAAAAAAAGGAATGCAGGCAGCTTGTTGGTATTCTTACGAACTAAGTCACTTCAAGATTCACTTGTTAAGCAACTGATTGTGCTAAAGTACCATCCATCAAGAGAGTGACGAGACTGCGGAACACATCCTGTGTCACATATTTTTCTTTCTATAATGTAATGATTGCTTATCGCTTCGTTAATTTCGTAATAGAACAATGGTCCAGTATTAATTCTGAGTAATTCAGTGAGTTGTCTCTAACCTCGACAAAAGAAAAATAATAATAATCATTTACCCCATAGTCTTAAAAATAAAGATGCCACGTGCTCCGTATCTAATTTCGCTCCACTTGGAGAGATTTAAAATAGAGTGCTGCTGTGATATCTAACCTCTCGCCACAGGTTTTAGATACTATACCCGCCATTCGGCGGACTGATTTCTGCAATAATTTGCAAAATACCATATTTTCCCCGAAGCAATTCATGGTAACGAATGTATTTACATTTTTTCGTTTGCAAACTAAAGTAATCATTTAATTTTATTCTTCCCCTCTGTCCTTAAGAGACGCTGATTCCCGAGTCTTAACTCCTCTGGGTGTCATTCTTTTTTCTCACAAATCTCACACAGAAGCGAAAAGCAATTTTCCCGGGCGAGCAAAACCATAATTTAACTAATCTACGAAGCGAAACTTTAGAAAACTCTGCGTATTCTCTTCACACTTCACTATGTAGCCATCATTCGCTTGCTCTCAGTCTTCATTTTCTAACGACATCAATCGTGAAAATTTCTGTCATTCTGTAAAGAAATCAGCACAAAACAGCAGCAAGGACATTCAAAGAAAAAGAAGTCTTTGCAACATAAAAAAACTCACACAAAAAAAAAGTCTGAGTGTAACGCTTTTTTATGGGCAAAGTTTTTGAAAAGAAAAATTCGATTATCCTTAAATTATGTCATTCGGAGAGCAAGTACAAGTTTTTCTCTACCCCTTAGGGCGGATGAAATTCCGCAACGATTCGTTTCTTGTGTCCTTTGAGATGATACGTTTTACGAGAAGTGAAATTATTTTCTGACCTGAGTTGAAATCTGCTTTTATACTATTGTACCATTTCATTCCCTCAAATGATAATTGGTTTCCTCCTTCACGAAAAAGGACTCATTTTCAACATTTTACATAACAGGATATTTTCTTGAAAAAAAAAAAAAAACAACGTAACTATCGTGGAGGGGAGTGAAGTGTGAAAAATAAAAACTTAGTGGCTATTGTCAAAAATCATGATTCGTAGGACAAAATTAAGTGTCAACTTTCTAGTACAAAAGTATAGGAATTATACTTTGAGTGTCTTTATCAACAGAATTTTCATTAGTTGATTGCAGTAAATTCGACCAGAAAATACTAGAAGAAAGTTCGAAAATTATTCTGCGAAATTTATGAAGTGGAACTTATTTCAATGCTTAAGGTATTGCTATTATCGGAAGTTATAGCAATATTAAGGTATTAAAATAGTGTTACATTAGTTTACGCGATGTTTTTTATACCCAGTTTAACTAGATTGAGGTCATTTCTATAGATCATAAGGTTTTTTCGATTTCAACAAATACAATCTACTCGACGACCTGTATGTTGCCCATACTACTTTTTTGCAAGAGTAAAGGTAACTTACAATTTAGTCTTAAAAAACCAGAATGCATAAGTACATAGTTCGATTTCGTTCGTTGTGCCTTGTTTTAATTAATTTTATCTGATTTAAAATTTTTTTTAATTTTTCATCATGTCCTGCAGAATCTGTAAATCTAAAGTTGAAAGATCAGAAGATAAGGTGCCGTAATTCCAAGTTGATTTTACATGCCAAGTGTGCTAAGTTCACCGCCACTGAGTTTGATTATATGAAAAGAAATCATTCAATCTGAAGATATCTATCATGTACCAGCCAACGAAGAGAGTGTCTTTCTCAACCACCACCTGTAATCACAGAAATTAACTTGTTATATACATATGTAAATGTTCTGCACGTAAAATTCGTGTTTTATCTATGCAAGGAGAAAATAATTAATGGAAATATAGGAAAAAAAAGAACAGCTGATCACCAACCTACTCAACGCATGAGCAAAATCGGAGGAGATGTTCTTTATCGAACGCTTATCTTATCAAAGAAGACGATTACTCGATGAAGGCCACAAAGGGGTATATACATACATATGTATATGTTTGAACAAGAAACGGAAGTATATGTACATACATATGTATATCCGGTCTGGAAGAAAGGGGTGGCAGCTTTGTAAGAATAAATTTTGCTGTTGATTTTGTTAAAATATAGGTATGAATGTTTTTAACTCTGTCCCAAACTAAGTTTTAAATGCATGTGAATATCCAGTCGATCCAACCTATTTTGTAGAACATTGTCTTTAATTATGTACACTATGCTGTGCATATAAAAACTGCACGAAATCAGTAAAAGTATTTTCATCGAATAATTTGGCAACATTGGCAAAAAATGTGATTGTTATGGGAGATAACAAAATTCATATATTAAATGATTTAGATAAAGATACGGAGAAATGTTTGTTTACAATGGCTTCTAACGGTCTTAAGAGTTTTATAAATGAAACAACCTGTGTAACCTCAATAAGTTGCATTGATCATATTTTTAACGGAACTCGTAAAAATATCAAAAATTTTCTAGTGGAAAAGTCTGTAATCTCATGCTTACAGATCATATTATTATTAATAATTGAATATTTCATTATTAGAAAATAAAAATATAACTAGTGCGTCTACAAAAGAAAATGTACCTTACCTACAGATCAGTTTTAAGTGGGGACAAATTGTCCTTTGTCATTTATCATCTCTTATTATCGTTATCATATTTGTGGGCGCCGTGGATCAAGTGGTTAGTGCATTGGATCGCTGAGCGAGAGGTTCGAGGTTCGAATCCCAGAAAACACCTAAAAGTTTTTTCACGGTCCCAACTCTTGCGAATGTCTGACAAACGTCCGAGAGTAAGAACTATCATGAAAAAGCTTCTCAATTCGCGTTTCGGATATGGCCCTAAACTGTAGGTCCCTTCCATTTGTGTGAAAAATATAGCACGCACCACTTACGGTCCGTTGCGCCAAGTATTTGTATTATCATCTTTTCACAAAATTTAGGTGTATAATGTACTTACCACACCCTACTAAAATCCAAAGCGTGACCAATGTCAATCAAATTTAAATGCTACAATTTCTCTCCCCTCATAATATCTTCTTCTCCTCAAACATGCTTTATCCGAGAAGCTGTCTTCGTAAACTTAGCCAATTTAATTTCAAACAACTTCCCTACAATCTTATAAGGGCAAATCCTATAAGACATCTCCCTATCTCCTTACGACCATCATTCCAAATTTAATTATGCCTAAAAGCACATAACATGAGACCACATCCTTCAAAATCGTAAGCCACATCCTGTACCGTTTTAACCACCGCTATCAGTCTCAAGCCAATTTAATTCGTTCTTCAGAAGGCAATTAGCAAAATAATCTAATTACTTCCTCCGAATGGCAAATAAGTCAGAAAAAAAAAATTAAGTTCTCTGCCACACATAACTTTTCGTTATAAAATTCATTGCCACCGGGATAAAGACTAGCGTCCTCTACGAAAGGCAATTTGTTCATCTACCTAATTAAATTTGATCAACCCGATTCTGTCCTTCTTTCACCTCTTCAAATAAGGAAGAGAAAAAAAAAAACAGAATTTGTTCAATATGTACCGAGTACAATAATAGCCCACAACAGCAAGACCCACTTCTCCGAATATATACATAGGTAGTAACGTATCTTGCAGTAGGTCATTCTGTCGCAATGCAATTTGCTGAGAACACAAGTTCTACAACACAAATCACTTGAGTTAGCTCAGCTTTGTACAACTGAGATGAAAAGAATTTTTTTATCCATTTAGTCCTCCAGTGCAGCGGCGGTATAATGGTTTATGCGGCGGGTCGGGGAAATAACATCTTTCAAATGTTAGATAAAAAACAAGAAAAGATAATACTAATGTTTGTTGATGAACTACACGTTGTGGTGCTATCTATCAACAATTTTGTTAATCCTTACCCGTCCTCCTCCAGATCGCTGAACTCTGCTGGAAGCACATTTCGTCGACGACATGGCCATTACCGTCGTCATGGTCCACAACGTTGAGTTTTCATTCTGATTCCATTTTTGTATTCTCTGTTTATACTCAGAAAATTCTGTTTTTGTTGTTCGTTTTTTTTCTTTTGAATCACAACCGACAATACCAAATCGTTCATATTGACAACAAAGGATACTAGAATAGAATGCGCTCTTGCATTTCCCCAGTGTCACTTCCTGGAGCATTCTGGTAAAATATGATGGAATCGGGAAATTATCATGCTACCCAAAGGAATGTCCTGATATTGTTAAGTAGTTTGTATGCAGAAGTGTTAGTAGTCGGAAGCTATATCGTAAAGATATGGTTTTGTTTTTGTCTCCTTCTTTTTTCTTTTTTCTTCGTCCCTTTTTCATACTATTTAAGATGAGCTGCATGACCTCAGTGTTGCATTGGGAAGTCACTCACAAGGAATACAAAGAGTGAGATAAGCTTTCGAGTGAATATTGGGTTTCCTGCTGTTTGTGCAACATGTGATGGAGTTTAAGCAGAGTATGGCAGGACATTACATGGTAGCGTGATGCATGTTTTTAGTTTAATATTCTACAAAAGAAGTGAATAAGCTAGATTGAAGATTGAAGCGTTTACACTTTGCATCTCCCTACAACGTGTGAATTATCCAAATCCTTTTACTGTGCTCTCTCTGCAGCACGATATGATATGATGCACTTCCTACGCGTAGTGCGGCTAAGCTTACCATGAGTCATGATTTTGCCACGACATATATAATTCGTTTATATCCGCTGGTTTAGATCACGGAACCCATTTGTGAACTGAATTCGAAAGAGTTTTCATGTGAGAATAGTAAAATTGCATTTCCAAATAATATTCAATAAATTCTCCTTTTTGTGAACGGAATGTCAAATTGACCAGAGCAAAAGAAAGCTATTTGTTTTATTTGTGACGTCTCTCACTTTTTACACATATCATATGTAAGTCCAGCAGAAAGATTTTAAGTATTATTATTTTTTTTAAATAAAAAAGAGCAATCAAATCCCAGAAGCACTTAGACTCTATACGGTCCACTGCCCTTCCAGGCAGCAATTCCTTTTTGTTAAAGTGGTTGGAGAAACTCAGATTTTATTCGTTTCTCTGTTGGAACTTAGTGGCTGTGATTGCCTGTGATTTTATGTAAATAAAGCCTTGAAAATACAAACAAAAATACACAACTATTAAATAAACCGTGTACTTAGTGAGGTTAACTCTAAGTCGGTTGCCATACGTGGTGTCGTGTTAGCTATGCTTACCAACTGTTACTTTTCTGTATGTTTTTATTTTTAAGCAAAAGATCCTTTTTAAATTCGTTGAGTACATTTTTTCGAATCATTCGTATAGCACTCTGGATTGTCCATTTATTAATGATGTCGAAAGTATCCAAGAGATATTTTACTTCCTTTACCTTCTTCTAAATTTTTCGACAAGTTACATTTTTTTCCGTCTTTTAAGTAAATAATTCACATCGTTATTGGCCGTTTTGAGACCATAGGCACTGTTTACAATTCAAAGCCTATTTTCTGAGAGCCACAAATCAAGTCCTCTATTTTTCCTCTAGGATTGAAAATTCTGCCAGTTTATTAATACAATTTATTTTGTTAAATTTTATTTTAGTTTGCTTTAAATATTAAATGATGTTCTCGTTAATTGCCGTTTAATATGACTTGAAATATCATCAACTCCTGGATACATGGCATTAACAGAGTTCTAAAGGTTGCCAGAATGTCCCCACTTCGTGTAAATACAATAATTTTTTGGGAAGACATTCTTCACGTAGATTCCACAAACATTGCTTTCCGCGCACAAGTTCAATAAATTTGTCCATAACGAACGAGCGATTCGCTAAAATGATTCAAAATATTTTGATTGCAGTTTTTCGTCGTTCGCAATCGCTTGCAGTCGCTCAATTCGCTTTTCTCCAAATCGCTGCGACATAAACACCTCCATATGTACGCATGTAATTGATCGCTAGCAGCGAATCGCATCGCGTCGCGCGACGCGAATACGCTTCGCCATAAACACAGCCTAATGCTAACGGAGGCGAAACATCCAACGGCGACGTTTTCCCACAGGTGTTCTTGGATTACACACTGTACGTGATGTAATGCGGGTCCAGCGATGTTCACGAATTTCAGACACACTGTCAGCAAGTTCATGGGAAGCGATGTTGAGCTTCGGATTTTCTCATATGCAATGTTCTGTGTTAACTTGTACACGACCAATTTTCCGAGGAAGTGTTCTTTTCCAAGAAGTACAAAATACAAATTATTATGATTACTTCAGTCATGCTCATGCCTACCCAAATACCTAATTCAACCTAGCTGTTGACAGTGACGTTTGTCCATAGAACATAGACGGATGCTTTTTGTTTGTCAGCAGCATATATTTGGCTCTGTTCTTGCAAAATTGAACCCCAGCTCTTCTTATAATCTACATATGTATGTATTTGCTTGGCGCCATTGTAGATTGTAGATTATAGATCGATTATATGGGTGTAGGCACACTACGCATGTTTTTTGATCTATTGTGCTACCCCGACTTGGAGCTCTAGTCGAGGAGATACTCGACTAAGAGCACTTCCTCCATTTCGAAGTATCTGTAGAGGATCTAACAATGGTAGATCTTTTTCTAATATGTCGTAGCTGTTTTCTTCTTTTATGGATCAGTGCTCCACATTCCTTTAGAAGGTGCCTTGGGATTTCTCAACAACTCCGCAGAATCTGCAGTCCCACTTTTCTTAATACCCAGTTTCCTGAGGAGCTTCTTAGGTCCACAGTGACTCGTTAGAAAGCAGGATGCAGCCGGTTCTTGTTGATGTTTATACCGACCTTACTTCTTTTCCCGTTATGGTTTCCGAGAAGTTCTTTGATTTGTCTCCGCCTAGCGAGGGGGTTTCCCCCAAAGTTCCACCCTTTTGCAGTCTTCTTCGTTTTTAGTATTTACTGTACCGTACGTGGCCCCAGCACACAAAATAGTGTTTTGCCTTAGCTGGTATATCCCGCCTTTCCCGCTCCATTCCCTTGACTCCACGATCAGTAAAAATCAACCAGCTTTTACATGTTTACACAGTAAACTGGGGAGTATTCTGAACTGTTACCGGCTTCTGTAATGACATCTATACAATAGGCATACATATGCAAAGAACTGATAGTCCAGGCATTGGACATGCCCACTAACATCTGAAAGATAATTTGGCGCATGCACTTTACCAAGAAAATTCATTTAACAGTGATAATATTTTGTTCATTCTTTCAAAAGCTCAAAACCTTACAAAAGAGCCAACTACAATATATAATTTTAATACATGACTATATGTATGTATATATGTATATACATAAATATACGTGTATAAGTGTGTCTTTTCAAAAAGAAATATCATTAACCACGCCATTCGAAACCTCATTGCTATTTTTACCCCAAACATTTTTCAAAAAGTCTTCTCCTAACGAATTCATAAACAGAGCAGCTCGACTACTATTACCTGTAATTACTGTCAATTGTTTCACTGACATCGTCAAACGATAAGGCTACACTTAACCTCGCAATACAAGACTCGTGCGAATGGCATCTCTTCCGAGAGCGCGAACTTTTCCCCGAACTATGAGTTCTTCATTTTCAAAGCCAGCGTTTCTCATTGTCATTGTCCTTGGCGATTTTGTTTTCCTTTTGGTACGGCTTGCAATTGTAAGTGCAACCGGACCTCCCTCTAAAGGTTCTTCCATTTTTTTTTAACACCTCTTTGCAATAATAAAATGACAAGGGTACCGTAGCAGCCAACGTTATGTTTTCATCGCGTAATGTCAAAATGAGACTTTAAACGTAACACCACTTAAGTCAAAAGTTATAATATAGACAGTGCGAAGGGGTGGAAGACTTGAGCTCTATTAAGTAGTGCAAAAGTAGTGTCCCGGTTGTTGTGTGAGTATGTTCAAGCACTACTGCTACGTCCTTTTGGATTTAACGTTGGCGAAGAATGCTATGGAACGGGTAAAAAGGAGTGGTAAAGGGGATGTTATGTAATCGTTGTTAATGAGTAAATAAATAACAACAACACACATTTAATCTTTCGTGCTTTTGATAAAAATGCTGTGTAAAGAAGTCGCTATGATGCAAAAGAAATGTATGCAGTCCTTGACCTTGTTGTTGCTGCGTTCTCTATGAGTTGACTACCAAACAAGGACTGGAAGAACGAACGAAAGCCACTCCAGTAGCAGTTCTTAGTTTGGATCCGCGTTTCATTAATTTTTTGTAATCTAGTGGTCCAGCAAGTGCTATTCTTAAATTGGAAATAAGTTGTTTTTGATGGAATTTTAGGCGGTGTATAACAGAGTACAATTTGTTAAGTTAAACGCTCTTCGTTTGGTAATTTCTATGTACGTACATATAAAACAAAACTACATGTACATATAAGAAATAAATATTTATGAGTAGAAATTGTATTTTCTAGAAATGAAAAATGTTTTGCTTGAATTTGGTTACACAACTTAGAACATAAGTTTGCATGCTAACGGTAAATCAATTTCAAATAAATAGATTGACTAGGGCCTAGCTTCTCGCGACCATTTATGTTGTGTGGACCGTGGAAAATTTTTTTTGTGTTTTCTGGGACTTAAACGTCCAACCTCCCGCTCAGCTATCCAACGCACTAACCACTTGAGCCAAAATTGTATGAAAATGCCCCCTAAGAAGGTTGGAGCCTGCGTTGCCACGGCTCAGCAGAAAGGAGGTGACAAAAAGAATTAATGTAATAAACGTTTTATTAAATCAACAGTTTTCTAAATTATTAAATCTTTTAAATATTTTTTAAACGTATATCACTATAAATAAAAGTTCACTTATCCACTATCATAATTGTTAAGTCTTCAACTACCTTTATATTTCCTCTTTGACGTTTCTTATTATGTACCTACATGTTTTGACTAAAGCTTACGTTCAGGCTGAAAGGATATCTCAGATTTTTTTCTTTCCTTAAAATGCCTAAGAATCTAATTCCAGAGTGCGCCGGTAATATTGAAATCGAAATAAATCTAACATTTTGGTCCTTTTAGAGCCAGATAGTACTCTGATTTAATCAAGTTTGCAATCAAACGCAATCACATATCCAGTAAAAATCATTTGATATCAAATCAATCTTTTTTATTTTTGTTTTATTTTTTTGTAATTTGAACGCAAGGGGTTATGAATACCGTTTTAATGTTTACACACACTGCGGGCGTTGAAAGGAAGATAGGGAGAGAGAGAAAGAGATTGGTTTAGGTGTATTAGGTATCACATTAGCTCCAGGGGTGGTGTAACTGGGGAGATTTGTTTGTTGCCATTTTTTCCCTTCGCTTCTGATACACAGTATTTTTTAACTATAACCTTGTAAAAAGTCAACAGGAGGTACTCTTGTCGTGTGTTGGATTTGAATAAAATAAAGATAATTAAAAATTAAAATCTAGCGTTTTCCTATTTTTGCCACCGATTTTTGTGGTTTCCTAGTTGCAACTTTACCTGGCGCAGTAGATTAAAACCACAAATAGTTAGAATACGCTAGTGAAAAAGACTAATAAAATGACTTAAGTTATAAAAATAAAGTGTATTATAAACTCAAAAGAAGAAGAAAAAGCAAATGGACAAGAATATGAACATTCTAGAGGTCGTAAAGGAGTTAACCGAGTTCACTAGTAGACTATTTATATACATTTATTGATACTTATGATGAAAGTTCAAACAGATTTCTTAATTTAAAAATAAGAATCAAAATTAAAGAAAATACTAATTTAATGCTAATTAACAATAACAATCCAACAAATTGGCCTGGTATGTATTAAAAATATTTTAAAATTAATCTGTGGTATTAATGAAAGTGTAGGTACAATTGAGAGAATTATTAATCAAATAAAATTGTTAAAACTAATTCTGTTGAGGAATTGTTTGAAAGAAGCTTAAATCTTCTAACAAAGTTAAACATAAAATCAGCCTTAAGTCCGAATGTTCTTGCTTGGCTTGAAGGTACATACTCAAAATGAGAGCATGGTCTCAAAATTATTCATTAAAGAGATTTTAATAGATACTGACAATTTCCATCTACATGTACGTACACGAAATATAAACCATTAGCCTTTAGATTTTCGAATATTTCAAATGTAGAACCAATCACTCCGAGGAATACTGCACCGATTCACCCCCGGATAAAGCGTTATCGTTTGCCGAGCTGATGGTTCACAGTTCAATCCCTGATGTCAGCAAGCATTATATGATAAGAGGCAGTCCGATCAATTGCGAAAGTTTATGACAACTCTACTGCAAAGGCATAACACTGGCAGTAGGTTTGTCATATGGCTGGAGAAATTGTTCGCTCTATTGATGAATGATGATTGATATGCTCATAACATCAGGTGGACCGGGAAAAAATACTGTGAATCAGAAACGAAGGCAAAACAAATAAATGACAACAAACAATCTTTCCAGTTATCTGGACACCACCCCTGGAGCTAATGTGTGAAACCTAATACACCTGAGATTCAAACCACTTCACCAATCTCTTTCTCTCTCTATATATATCTTCCTTTCAACGCCTTCACTGTGTATAAACATTAAAAGGGTATTCATAACCCCTTGAGTGCGGGTAAATTATAAAAAAAAAAAAATGTATGTACATTACATGGAGGAGTTCAACTGATGCTGAATACTTTAAGATGAAAATACTGGATTATTGGTGGTCGCAGTCCAGTAAGATGCTTCGTACATCACTGTGTAGTTTATATACGTCATCGGACAACCAATGCCAAACAGATAATGGGCCAACTGCCCTCTCTTCGAACACATTCGCTTGGTTCGACGTTCGAATCCCAGAAAACAGTAAAAAGTTCTTACACGGTTCCACCTCTCGCGAATGTCTGACAAACATCCGAGAGTTACATATAACTGTCATGAGAAAGCTTCTCAATTTGCCTTTCGGATATGGCTATAAATTGTAGGTCCCTTCCATTTGTGCGGAAAATACAACACGAATGGTCGGAAGAAGCTAGGTCCAGGACCACATATATACATATGTACGTCCGTTGCGCTAAGTATTTGTATTTGTATGTACAAATTGTAGCGATAACTACTGTTTTGTTCTTTTTTTTATTTATAATACGTATTAAACAACTTGTCAATTCCCTTATTAGAAATAAATATATGCATGTCCTAATAAACTCAAGATGCTTTTGTCCTTATTTCCTTGCACCTACTTGATCAATATACATATGTTTATACATATGTACATGCATGTTGTTTTGTAATACTCGAAAAATAAGAAACGAAAGCAAGGAAATTTAGTAAAAATCGAGTTGATTACTGTCCAATAGTGTTGCCCTCTTCAGAGTCGAGATCCAAATAGACGAGAAATCGACATACAAGAATTTTTTTATCAAACTGTAATACATATATGTACAATATTAATTCTTATACATTGCATACAAAACAAATTAATGAGAAGATTGGATAAGCAAAGATTGGATAAGCAAAGATGGGAAAAGCAAACAAAAGAGTAATTGCGTTAATGAAAAAATATACATATGTATGTATCTTAATATTTAGTAAGTGCAAAAAATGCGCACTGTTTGACAAAATGAAACAAGTAGACGAAATAAATGAATTTGATGCATTCAAACACATGGTTATATACATATGTTGACATGTATGTACATATAGCTACATAAGTCTTTTAAAATGTATTCCCATTGGTCAAATTAATATTCACAGAATAACAGTTGGTATAGTCATCTAAAAACCACACTAGCAGATAAAGTCTATTCCATTTTCCAGTGCCAAAAATTCTCGAACCATTTCGATCGGGTTTTGGTTTTAACTCATTCAAATAATTCCCTTGCTTTCGTTTTTTGTTGGTCGAGTTTACGTCAATAACTTAAAACCCGATTATGGCAGTTTATGACGATGCGTAAATAAATCATATTCAGACGATATACATATATGCTAAAATACACACGTTCCAGGACAGACTAAAAGGTTTGAATAAAAAAAAAATGCCTGCGATTTTATGCAAATATTCAACATTTTTATCTCGACTACTCTATGCCTATGCTGGGGAGAGATTTGAAACTTTTTTTTATTCCAAAACCCAGATTTGAACAATATGTAAATTTGCTTGGTCCCGAGGTTTTTATTTACAATTTTAGGCAGAGCGAAACAACTTACCCCAAAATAGACTACTGAACTCTACAAGCAACATACAAAAAAAACTGCAACAACCGTTTTTGGTTCCTTGACGACGGCATTTCAACGATCCAAAGTACTTTTTTTTTGTAGAGTCTACCGTGTTTTCCCATGCAAATTTCTTAGCTTCCTCCATTTTGTTTTTGTGTTTTGTGCCACGGAAGTGGCAGATGGAAGGTAGTAGCAGAAATCCCACTGAAAAGTACAATGCCACTTCAACTTTATTATATTTACCCCCCTGTAAGTTCGTTTGCATTTGAATTGGGTTTTGTGAGGTTAGTGGTGAATAAGGAAATTTTAACGGAGCACTAAGATACGGGAAAAAAAGGAGCCATCTATTAGTTGAGAATAAGTTAGTTATGACCGTGAAAATACTAAACTGTTGAAAAATTAATCAATTAGGACTGTAGCAGTTATATTATGGTATTCCACTTCTTTCGTAGAAAGAAAAGAAGAGAAATAAATTTAGCAAACGAATGATATATACATATGTATAACATGATATGAAGACGAAAATATTTTCTCACAGAAAATTTTATAAAGTGGGGCCATTAGAGAGGAACTCGACACCATTTAACGTACATTTCAAGAACCTCAAATTTATTAATTGTTAACAATGCAATGAATTAAGTACAGGTGAACAGCTGTCTTCGCTATTAGATAGAGCAAATACTAGAAACACGTTAATCACTAAAAAAAACATACACAATCCGATCTTCTGATGCCCTGTCCATTCCAAGATAGAGAAGGGAAGTCCATATTTCTTAGAGAAATAGTTAATCTCTATTAATACATATACAATCACATCTTGTTCTTTAGAAGCCATATAATACAATTATAATAGAATTGATCATGTGGCAAAGCCTTGCCCTTCTTATTCCATTCAGAGAGCATTTTGCATAAACCTCAATTATTACCATAAATAGCTTTAGTAAAAGCTTTTTTTGTATCTAGAGAATTATTTTTCCTAAAATATGGTTCAGATACTAAGATAAAGACCCACTTAGACCACTTACTTTAAAAAACCAACAGGAACTTTTTATAAACCGAAAAATGCTTCTGACTTCTGTGTTCGCCAGGTCGTCAATGGGAAGAGCTTCAAAATTAAGTAGTATACCTTTATATACTCGGAAATGAATTATGGTCTCTTCCTTTCCTTCATCACTGCAGCTCCTGGAGAAGGTGTTCGACAAGAGACCTAACTCTTTTGCGTGTATATTCATCAATTGGACTTTCAGGACACCGTTTACACTATGAGGAAATTTACGTGCAGCGAGAGGCATACTCACAAAGTGCCTTTTCGGTAGCATATTAAGGGAAGTGCCAAGTCTGGTGAACTCGCCAGCCTATCAGGTTCCTTGAACGCAGCATATGTGAATGTTGAACTGTTCTTCCATCTTCATTAGATGCGAGCAGCAGTCTACAACTTACTTAATTGAGGATACGGTTTCTAAATAGAAAGATTGAACTTTACTGAGCTTTTTTCATTAGAACGGGGTGTAAATGTGTGGGATGATACGCTTTACGAATGAATCCAGAAGATGTGTTATCTTTCTGCATGTTTTGATTTCTCAAGACTTAAGTAACAGCAACTGTGACTATTAGCTTACATATGATCTTTGCGCTCATGTTAGCAAGATTGTTTTCAGAGCCTGTGTAGATAAATTCCTTAACCACCTCCAAGTTATGGTTAACCTTATAAGTGTTTCGGCCACAATATCTATTTTATTCGCTGACACTATTACCTCTGTTTAATCCTCGCTTACAACCAGACGAGTTAAAGCAATGCTAGATTCAATGTTCAAAGACACCAGTTCTGCCAAAGGGATTACGTAAGCAAGTAGTTGTACTGACTTTTTCCTATTATGTTGACCTACCGATTTCACACTATTTTCTTTAACGCAGGTTAGAAAAATTTTATGATACATTATATCTCTTCGTATTGGTGGTATTAATAGTCTTGGCGGTATTAACTAAGCACTGACTATGGTCATAACATAAGCGAATAACACGAATAACACCAAATAGCTAATCCCACACGCTATTATACGCGTGCTCGAAATCGCTAAACAGATGGCTGTGGCGTACTTTAAGATTTGTTCGACAACAATGTGATAATTCTTAACCAGTTCGTCGACATATACATAGTTTCAGAATCTTCGGGATTACACTAAATGTGAGCCTTCGTAGATAAGGTGATCTTCTCTATGTAGTCGGCAAATGATGCTAAGGTCCAATAATTAGGCATGCTGCATGGAGCGGACTGCCAGATTATCTTCTACAGTTTTGAAGAGCTTATCAGCTAAGTCATCTGGAACAGCGATCTTGTAGGACTTAAACTGTACTGCGGCTTCTTTATCTTCCTTCCGCTCAGGGGTTGTAGTGATTGGTTGTCCTTGAAGGTGAGACTACGTAGAAGTAGTGTTTCCCAATCTGTTAAGCACCGAATTCTTCCCCAATTCAGTGTTGTCCTATTTGCAAGACAAATAGGGTCCAGTCTGGTTACCGAAATCAGATTGACCTGTTTACCCTTTTACAAAAATTCATACGATATGTATATAACTTTTGAGACACGTCCACCGAGGATGTATTAAATCCATAATGTGAGACACATGATAACCTATCATCTATCCATTCATTTACTCTTCTGACTCCCTTTATGACGCGCATTGATGAAAGCTCTAAGTTTCAATTGTCCAAATATGAATGGGATTCTTTAAAACGATTATACTAATCGCTTTCCAATCCCTTAGACACGTGTTGATATCTGCAAAAATATTCAATCACAGATTTCATCAGTCAATAAATTCACATATTTTCTGCTTCTTCCTGCCATCGTCAATTCAAATGCAATTAATCTTGTTAACTCGTGTATACTCCAACAATACATCTTCTCGGCCTTATTTTCTTGGTCGGCATTCCTTAAATGTCAATGTAAGGCTTTAAAAAGGAAACAGTAACGTAAAGAAAAATCCTTCCGCAGCGTACTAAAGTGATATCCAGTCATTTATCAATATCCGTACGCTTAATGTTCCAGTTCACACAAGGGAGCCTAACCCAAACCATTGTTACGGCTCTCCAGGAATTTTATTACATCAAAAATAGGAAACAAACAAATGTATAAAACAACGGTTCTGCTACGCCCAGGTCCCTACATATGTACGTTTTCACAATCCTAAGAATTAGAGTGACAGAAAAACCCTATGTGATCCCATTCAACCATAATGGATCAAGATCTCCATTAATCATTTTCCCTCCAGAATTCCAGGACACAATAAAAAAATGAGTAAAATAAAATGAAAGTATATGCGATACACATACTCACAAGATCCAACGACTGATTGAAAACTAACAAAAATAACGTGTTAGGCGGATGGACGTTTGGATGGCAACGCCCTATTGAATAAAATTGCATGACAAGTCCTAACTCTAAGTTCGTTCTGACTGTCAATCTACATGCTATTGTGTTTAGTACAACATTTCTCTCTCGCATAAGGATAATAATTCAGGCATATACACAAAATAAGCATCTTTGCGTCAATTCGTGTGTAACTAATAGTAAATTACAAAGCAAAATAGCACTGAACGCTATTCGCAGTAATATGGGGATGATTTTGTGACCCAAACTAACAACTAACATTCACACAACGTCGTCCAATAAAGTCAGAGTGACATTTCTGTCACTAAATTTGTGCTGTCACTGTGAACATGGGTCACATTGCCTGGGCAGTAATAGTCAGTTTTTTGTGGGAATCTGTTTTTACCATTTCAGACCCAAAAAACGGAAAATTGATTCTGTTAAGAGGCTTTTCGGTAGGCCGATACACTAAGGAATGTACAATAGATGGCAGAAGTACGTTGAATGACTTTCAGTTAAAATGTGAGAGTGAGTGCGAAAGTTAATACAATAATATGTTACTGCTCCAATCCCTTGTGTTTAACATAGAGCAACATATTTATTAAATTTCATATTTTATTTTTTATTCATTCCAACTTAAAACTAATAACATCAATTAATATTTAATAATATACTTCAATAAAAGTGGAAGGAATAAAAGTAGTCATTCTGTAACTATTTAAAGTTAGTGCTGAATGACCCTTGACTAAAACTTATACAATAAGGGAACTGATGTGGGGAACAGTATGTATTAAGAAAGAAAAAAATGGAAAGAAATGAAACTTAAGAATCTGAATAAGTGAAAAGTTTGAATACATAATAAGAACAAAAGGACTTACGATACATATAATGAACTTATGATTACAATTATGACATATGTATATCGAAAGAACGATTAAATAGTAGCATATTCGATAGTAAATAACCAATTTTTTACTCGTAATACTATATTGTAACTTAGAGTTTGCAAGGCCATAGTAGATCACGGTTAGTACTTTTTTGGAACAATAGAGTTTTACAAGATACATTTTACGTGTCACTCGCATCATGTGAGATTAAACTGCTTTCGTATGATCTTTCCAACTCAGATTGAAATCAACTGTAACCTCAATATATTTATGTTGACTAACAGATTCAATTTTAAAACACTTGCTTGAGCATTGCATATTTGTATTAAAATTTAAACCCCCACATGTATGCAGAGGTAAACAAAACCTTACACAGTCATGTGCGTGAGAATATGCGTTGAAATCGGTAAGTACATTTTCTAACATTTTAAAAGCCATTAATTTAGTCTTTTCGCTGATAATCAGCTTGTGAAATGGAAACCACTCCCTTAATCTTTGTAGATCTTCCTCAATTTTGGTAAGGCAATCAAACGGAGTGAGGCCTTGATAAGAGAAGGCAATATCATCGGCAAACGCAGTAGGTAAGCCGTTGAAGTTCTGATTGAAGAGGGAGTTAATATAAATTAAGAATTTAAGTGGACCTAGGACAAAGCCCTGGGGAACACCATTCTTAATTGTAAGGGAATTACTAAAACTTCAATGGATATTAACTACTTGCGTTCTATCAATAAGATATATACGAAACCAAATCATAAAGTACTCCCCTGAAACCAGCATTGTACAATTTATTTAGAAACAAATTCTGATCCACCATATCAAACGCTTTCGTCATATCAATGAAATGACCCATTGTAGATTCGGAACAATTAAACCCTTCATGCAAATGGGTACCTAACTTGAGATGGCTCTATGCATCACTTTTGGGATAACTCAGAAAAGTTATTTCCAAAGCACATACATAGTACACCGCGTATTCTCTAGTGTTACGCGAGTCAATTTGATTAGTTTACACGGGATTACAGTGCCTTATACAATTGCTGCTGACACCACCATATGTGACATATGCGGTTTTAAATATGTAAATGGTGGGCTTCAACTTGATTTTCAGAGATTTATCTTACTGTGAAAATGTAGTATCGACCAATCAGTGTGCTACAGGAAGGCTTTAGAAAGAACCCTGGATAGATTTTGAAAGTCAGAATTAACAGGTATATGCCTCAGTATTTCTTGCAAGATTGCTTTTTTTTGTTGATGGGGATATAGAATTGATATTCCAGTCATCAGACATGCTTCGTCCAATCATATCTGTTACCATTGCTGTATACCTCCGTATTTAAAAAGATCGACGGAGGGGTCATCAGAACTTATGGTTTTATTATTTTTCAGCTTTTTAAAACGTGCTGCTTTTATTTCTTATCCTTTCTCCTTGTCCTTACAAGTCAGCTGGTTGGTAACCCATGGTTATTTCAGGTACTTCTTTTATATTATGGCGATGCCACACGGGACACACTGGTCGTTGATGTTTGTATCGTCCATAGGTGGTAAAGGCAAATGGACTCGGCATACGCGACCAACGTTGAATTATTTTCTTCTGGAATTTGGCTGCAACTAAAAAGGTCAGAATCGGCTCTTTGCTCTTCTGTTATCATGTTGCAGTTATTAAATTTATTAATAGTTGTTCAGCAAAATAAACAATAATAATTGCTTGAAAACAGTGTCGGATTTTTCCAGATTCCAATATCTACAACAAATTTGCTTACTATCAAGTATTAAATGAAAATATTTGGCCCTTTTTGATAGGGAAAATACGTTTCAACTCACAATATCATATATATTAACATACATACATCTTTTTGTTTTTGCTTAGCTCATCCTTGCGGCGCTTTGCAAACTTACTATGCACCCGAGAACATATGTAAATATTTTTTTAACTACATTAAAATATTGTTAAATACTATATTTAAATGAAAAAAGTATATTTCGGATGATATCCCGAAAAATGTTTGCAGACCTCATTTAAATATGATTGTTTCGGCTAATAGAATAAAATTTATACTAGAGCCCAGATTCCAGTTTTGATATTTGTTAAAGATTAAGAAGTCCGGCGTGGCTTATGATGGTAGAATAATGATAATATTGAGTGAATAATACTACAATTGATAAACGAAATAAATTTAGAAAATAAAAATAAAACAATGGTGTAGAGACCACAAAACATCGTAACATAGAATACGTAGTATGTATTTTTGAAAGTTTTGTTTCAAACTGAACAATTTTCATCATGCAATGCTTTTTCAAAGTCTCTTGTACAGATGACTGAACCCTATTGCTTTCGCTTGTGCCTCCGTACGTCTGTCTGTCACTGCCTTCTAGTTCCCAAAATAATAACCATAATTTGTACATAGTATTTATGTTTTATAAGGCTTAGGTCATTAAGTGCAAGGTCGATATGATTTATCAAAAGACGTTATTTTGAATATAGTTCTAACTCAAAGAAAGCCGCCAGTGATATTGAAAATAACACGTCATTTTTAAGTGATCTGTGAATAGAATCCAAATATATATTTTCGAATTTTCAAATTTTAAATATGGGCTCATAATTAACTTATATTGAGAAGAAAAAACACTATCGAACGAGTAATCAATAAAATTCATTAAGTTCGGTTCAATAAGTTAGCAGTTTAATGGAAAAAGAGCCGAATCACAGCCAGTATGTAATAATACTTGTAACTAGAAATTGCAATCATGTTCTTTCTAACAAAACCCTTAATGCGTGGAAAATGTAACACTCAATAATTTTTTATAAGATTGTTGCTGCTTACTTAAGAAATTTAGCATGTTCTCGTAAATCAACTTATATAATATTTTTTTGTTTTCTTTTTCTTTTATTTCAGGTGAGTGTCGAACAGTTTCTATTGCAAATATAAACGTAAGTATTGACATACATATGTAAATACTTTTAACGCGATATTGAATGGTGTTTGCAAATCGATTTATGGAATACCTACATTTTTCCGAAGACCCTTACTAAAGCATCAAATAAGTATGCAAAATTATACATATTTATACTTATCTCAATATAAATTTGTTTCTACTACTCGTACGAGTATGTACAAATGTGCATTCATACATATATGTATGCGGTTTTGTAGAGGCCTATTTAAATACCGCCTTTTTACCATTTTGTTAGACTCAGGTTACTTCAAGATTTCGGTTACTATTCTTAGGTCTCAGTAATGTATCCGGTGCAGTACATATACAAGAACAATTGGAAGCCACATGACTTCATAGCAGCCATGGTAATTCCAGCTTTGCTCTCCGGTGAGTTGTCACAAATTAAGTGCAACATTTGTTAATATCGCCCTCCTTTTTAGTTTAACAGATTTAACAGATTAAACATCTTATTCTAGTGCCTTTTTTTTATAACCTATTAAAAGAATTCCTTGTGAGTCCCCAAATTCTGTTGCCATAATCTTTCCAGCCGATGGAACAACAGCTTCGAAAACTGCTAACATAGTCGGTATTTTTTTTTCAATCCTGCGTTAAATTACCACAGCCTTTAACTTATTCTTTTAACTACTGCAAGAGATCTAAGCAACATGAAAACTCACATTTGTGCCATAAAAGGATTACCCGATGAGTAAAAATTAATTCAAACCAGCCATTTCTACCTTTATCCCTACAACTATTCTGCGAATTTCAAAAACCCTATGTATAACGCAATACGTTTTCGGCCGCCAGTCGTTTGCGATATACATATGTACATATACATATATGTGGGAATACGTGACGACGACAAAGACAGACGACTAACAACACGATCAGGACGTCGTTACAATCGCTGAACCTCACACACACACTTACACTCTCTCTTGCTATCCCTCGTAAAATAAATAACTATAAGAGTGAGTCAGTCATCAAACTGCGCTCAACCCGTAAGGACTGAAAATAAATATTAATAAAGTGAATCAAATGAATATACAGTGTTTTTCTTTGTGACGTGTATACAATTAAAATAGTGAGATCCACTGCACTGGGATCCCACATATTTTTTGGGGACTCAACCGAAATTCAAATAGAGATCTAAAATTAAAAAAGGTGATTGGAATACAAAATTCCACAAGCAGACAGGCGACGCCGATACGTCCTAACGGTGATTTCCTGGAAACAAAAGAAAACATCAGAAGAGACAAATTCAGAAGAGAGCAGAACAGAAGAGAGCAACAGGCGAGTAAAACACAAAAGAAGAGATCACGTCAGAAGAGAACACACCCAGCAGCTGAAAGAAGGAAAACGAAGAAGAAGTTTCACTAAGAAGAGAAGTCAACGAGGCGGTGAGATCAAACCAAATATAATTATTTCGTGTAGTAGTCTAGTTTCAAAAAAAAAAGAGAGAAAAGAAGAGTAAAAGATTAACTAATTTAAGAGTCGAAAGAATTAAATTTTGAATTGAATTAGATTTTGAATTGAACGAAAATTGAAATAATTGAATGTATTTGTTTTGTCTTTTTTTTTTATTTCGACATTTTATTTCTATAATTATAACCCAATATATATATAGATTTACGTCATTTTGTAAAGGGATAGCAAGTGGTAAATAAGATGAATAAGGAGGAAGTATTAAAACTTAAGGTGGGGGAATTAAAAGAAAAGTTAAAAGAAATAGGGTTGATAACGACGGGGAACAGGAACGAATTACAAAACAGACTGTTACAACACTTCGGCCTGTCCCACGGCGAAGAAGAAGAAGACGAACAATTTGAAGAGGCTGAAACGGCATCTACATCAACAGCAGTAGGAGAGGTGCGCGTAAGTCGTGGCGGGAACGTATACACGCAACGAGACAACGAAGCGATGACGTCTTTCACATTTAAGGATGTCGAAGAAAGTGCGACAACGTTCACAGGAGCACCAACTCAGAGCGTTGAAAACTGGATAGTAGAATTTGAAGATCTTTCCACAACAGTTGGCTGGAATGATCTGCAGAAATATATTTATGCCAAGCGATTGATAGGAGGAGCCGCAAAATTGTTCGTACAGGGAGAAATAAATATTAGAAATTGGAGCACCCTTAAAGAAGCCTTAAAGAAAGAATTTGAAGTGGTTATTAGCTCTGCAGAAATCCATCGCCAATTACGTAGTCGACGTAAATAAACGGAGAAACATTTAGGGAATATCTGTACACACTGATAGGAATCGCCAAGCCGATAAGCATGGACGAGGAGTCAATTGTGCAATACTTCATAAATGGGATAAAAGATGACAAAGTGAACAAAGTTGTTTTGTATGAAGCCTCAACGATTGACGAGCTTAAAACGAAGATCAAAGTCTACGAAAGAATCAAGCAGCAGGCACAGTACGAGACTTTCAAATTTCAGAGTACAATGTCCACACATCCATCAACACCAGTCAAGAAAGAGAAAGAAAGACACTGTTTTAAATGTGGAGATGTAAAGCATTTGGCTAGCTCATGTCCGGTCAGAGATTTTAAATGTTTCAAATGCAATAAGACTGGACATCGCTCATTCGAATGTAAAAGGAAAGGACACCTAGGAAACGGAGCAGAGTTACCGGAGACAAAACCCAACTTCAGAGCAAATTTAGGTTGGCAAAGATTCGATATGTTGAAAGAGATCAGCATACAGGGTACGGAAGTCACTGCTCTTATAGATACGGGTTGTGATCTTTCCTTATGCAGACGAGATCTCTTGATGTTGCTAAATAAAACCAACGTTGAATCCAGCGCCACAAAGCTCAGTTGTCTAGGAGGTAACGAGGTAAATACACAAGGTTTTTTCGACACCGAGATTAAAATAGATAAGATTACACTAGAAGCTAGGTTTTACGTCGTACAAGAAAAAGACATGATGTTCCAGATGATTATAGGCAACGATTTAATTCGGAAAGCTACGTTGATTATAGATGCAAGAGGAATCCGCTTCGAACAGCAAAGAGTCGTGCAACAGGACACTAGCGAAAACCAAAGTAGACAAACTTTGTATTCAAAACCTTGGTCCACCATGAAGCCAGAGGTCAATGACATTAAGCACCACGAAGATGGAGAGTTGTGTTCAGAGAAGGCAAAGGCAACTAATGAGGAAATCAACTTAACACAATCTCAGGAAAAGAAACCACCGTCAAAAATTAAAGAGCTTGTACAAGAATTCACCAACATATGTTGTTTTGTTAATAGATTGGGAGAAAGAATGCCAGTTGAAATTGATATTAGTCACTTACCGACCACACAATCCAGAGTTATAAAATCGCTAGTAGATGAGTACAAACCCCAAGAGAACGCTACGTCGCCGATTGCAATGAAAATCACGCTGAAAGATGAGACACCTATATATGAGCGGCCAAGAAGGATGTCACCGGCAGATAAAGAGTTTGTGAAAGAACAAGTAAAGATGTGGCTACAAGAAGGAATCATCCAGCCGAGTGTGTCAGAATTTGCATCTCCAGTAGTCCTAGTCACAAAGAAGAATGGAACAAAGAGAATGTGTTGTGACTTTAGACGAATAAACGCCCAGATTATGAAGGACCATTTTCCGATGCCACTAATGGATGATATCCTAGACTACCTACAAGCAGGCCAAGTTTTCACGACCCTTGATTTAACCAATGGTTTTTTCCACGTGCCACTAGAGGAAAATTCGCGAAAATACACATCGTTCATAACTCATAATGGACAATATGAATTTTTGAAAGTCCCGTTTGGAATCTGCAATTCACCGGCAAACTTCACGAAGTTTATATCTGTCGTTTTTAGGGAATTAATTAATGACGATACTATAAAGGTGTATGTAGATGATTTGGTAATCCCGGCTAAAGACGAGGAGGAAGCAATCGAAAAACTAAGGAAAGTACTTAATGTAGCCAGCGACAACGGACTCAAAATTAACTGGATGAAGAGTCAGTTCCTAAAGAGAAAGATTGATTTTCTTGGATACAAGATCGAAAACGGAACAATTACACCATCGGAAGAAAAGACGAGGGCAGTCAGAGAATTTCCAACTCCGCAAGACAAGAAGACACTTCAGAGGTTTCTAGGCCTTACTTCCTACTTTCGACGATTTATTGAAAACTATGCCGTGGTAGCCAAACCATTGAGCGATATGCTTCGAAAAGATATGGAGTTTCGGATGGACGACAGAGAGATAGTAGCTTTCGAGTTGCTCAAAGATGCGCTAATGAGGTCACCGGTACTCAAACTATTTGATCCTCACGCTGTAACGGAGATACATGCAGATGCAAGCAAAAGTGGATATGGAGCCGTATTGCTCCAAAAAGATAACGACGACCAGATGTTTCACCCGGTTCAATACATGAGCCGAAAGACGACCCCTGCAGAAGAGCGGTATCACTCATACGAACTCGAAGTTCTCGCTATCATCGAAGCGTTAAAGAAATGGCGAATCTATGTAGTCGATAAGAGGATAAAGATAGTTACAGACTGCAATGCATTCGCCCTAACGATGAAGAAGAAAGATGTTCCCCTTCGTGTAGCTAGATGGGCACTTTTCCTGCAGGACTTCGACTATGTGATCGAACACCGAGGTGGAATTAAGATGAAACATGTCGATGCCCTAAGTAGAGTAGCTATGCTGATAATAGATACGATGAGCCATCGAATCAGGGAGGCACAACAACAAGATGAACACCTGAAGCTAATATCGAAGTTACTAGAACGGGAGGAACATGGAGACTACTATCTGAAGAACGGCATTTTGTTCAAAGACGCCCTAAAGGAACTGATTGTTATACCATCAGCCATGGAGGAAGAGATTATAGGACTTGCGCATAAAGAAGGGCACTTCTCAGCTAAGAAGACAGCAGAAATGATCGAAAAGACATATTTCATTCCTCAGTTGAAATCAAAGGTGGCAAAGATGATCCAGAATTGCGTCAGCTGTATAATGGCGGAACGAAAAATGGGAAAGCAGGAGGGTTTTCTCTCGCCAATAGATAAGTCGGATCGGCCGCTGCAAACCTATCATATTGATCATATTGGACCGATGGAGGAAACCCGGAAGAAGTACAATCACATCTTAGTCGTGATCGACGCTTTTTCTAAATTTGTATGGCTGTACCCCACGAAAAGTACCACCAGTGAAGAGGTAATTGGTCGATTGAGAGGACAAGCTGCTATATTCGGAAATCCGTCAAGAATTATTTCCGATAGAGGAACGGCGTTCACTTCAAGTGCATTTGCCGATTATTGCCAAGAAGAAGGAATGATGCACTCTCTCATCGCGACCGGAGTGCCACGGGGAAACGGTCAAGTGGAACGAGTCAACCGCACACTAATTCCGTTGTTGACTAAGATGAGTTTGGAAGATCCCACGCAGTGGTATAAACATGTCGCGAAAGCTCAGCAGATGATAAATAATACGCCGACCAGGAGCACTAAGTTATCGCCGTTTAAAATCCTGACGGGAATGGAGATGAACGTCAAAGTTGTACCAAGGTTTCAAGACTTTCTCCGTCAAGAGGAAATCGAGGAACTAGATGACGAAAGAGAAAAGGTGAGAAAAGAAGCTAAGACCAATATCGCCAAAATCCAGCGTGAGAATCGGCTTTATTACAACAAGAAGCGGAAGACTCCCAAGATTTACAAGGTGAACGATTTAGTCGCTATACGTCGTACCCAGTTCGGTTCAGGTTTGAAGCTGAAACCTAAGTTCCTTGGGCCATATAAGATAGCGAAAATTTGTAAGCACGATCGGTACGAGGTGGAAAAGATGGGTGACCACGAGGGACCACGCTCCACGAAAGCTGCTGTAGATGGAATGAAGCCATGGGCTGGTTTCTTCGAGCCGAAGAAAACGTCAGGAGGGCCGAATGTGGGAATACGTGACGACGACAAAGACAGACGACTAACAACACGATCAGGACGTCGTTACAATCGCTGAACCTCACACACACACTTACACTCTCTCTTGCTATCCCTCGTAAAATAAATAACTATAAGAGTGAGTCAGTCATCAAACTGCGCTCAACCCGTAAGGACTGAAAATAAATATTAATAAAGTGAATCAAATGAATATACAGTGTTTTTCTTTGTGACGTGTATACAATTAAAATAGTGAGATCCACTGCACTGGGATCCCACATATATTATATGCGGTTCTACATGTTGTGTGGTTTGTAGTTTGCTTCCACTCATGAACAGTGGCGGCTGGTGAGTTATCGAACAGGTGGTGCACTTTACTTGCTCACTAAGTATTAAGATTAGAAATTACAACAAAACAACAATTTACATATAATATGTTTTTATTTTTTATTATTTTTTATACAAAAAACCGAACCAAAACCAAAATAAAAAGACAATTACTTATTATGTATTAACAAACAATATTCAACGCGTCACAGATGCAGCGAAACTACATACATACTGATATAGAGAAGTCATCCATCACGGCCGCCGTCGCAACGCAACGCAACACGTCGCCACCCATGCCGACCAGCGAATTTTGTCTCTCGGTAATCTTTGATTCGTTCGTGCGGCGCACGAGAGCACACTCATTCCTCGGTACATTTCAATGAAATATCTTCTGTTTCACGTGTCAGGCATATTAGCTTGTAACTCATACAAGTTATATTAGCAGTCCTCGTGCACTCGCCGAAGCGCACGAGAATTTTTCTTTACAGGGAAAATAAGTAGTTTAGCAAAGCGCTTAAATTGTTTCGTCATAAATGGAAATTTTATTTGTTATATGTTTTTGTATGTTTAAAAAATAAATATTAATATGGTAATTTAAAAATAAAGATGAAGTGATATTTTTTAATTTTTAAATCTTTTGAATTGGTGGTTCAGCGCACGAGCGCACTTAAGATACAGCCGCCACTGCTCATGAAATATCTATTTATCCAACTTAATACCTTCCAATGTCTAAATATATTGCAGAGTCGTACCAATAAGTGTACTTCGCCTAACACCTACGCCGATCTCTTCTTTTTCTCTAATAAGAATAGCTTAGTCTCTACACAAAATTTTGAACTTCAATCTCTCAAGGTAAGAGTTCAGTATAGTTGCGTCAAAAATGTAGGCCAGCGCACACTGAATCATTTCCCCAGGGGCAAAACTGACTTTTTAGAAAAGGGAGGGGAAATGTACAGTATGAAACGCGGTAAAATGTTTATCTCTCATTAAAGCATATGTTTTACAGATGAGTGAGTGTATGATACAACTTATTTCCCACTGGTTTGAATAACTCGGTTGGTTGACCACCTTGTTCGCTTTGAGTTTTGATTTGCTGATTTCATGTTATTAGGGTGCATGAAAGTGCTTGTTCACTTCATAGCTCGGAGTCTATCAAATTTAATACTTAACTGGCAGTCAGGGGCCTATACCATAAAAATCAACGTTTGTTAAAAATGAAGATTTAACAAGTAAAGTTTAATTCTGTATCACAAAAAAACATGCGTTGTATTTGTTAAAATGAAAATTTCCATAGATTTGTTAAGTCAGTTTAACAAATGATTGTGTCACAGCTGCACCTGTACAATGCGGAGAAAAATAAGTGCCATTGGCATATTAACTGTCTTGGTTAAAATTCGTAACAATAAAAATTCGGGCCTTTTGCCAGTAATCCAATAAAAGTGAACAAAATTGAAACTTGGACGAGTATTTTAAAAATAGCACAAAGTTGGTTTCTTTCTCCTCTTCATCAATGCAGCCTTTACAGAAATCGTTTACAAAGACGTCCAGCTTAGTGACGTGCCTACCGATAATATAGTGCCCCGTAACGACACCTACTATGCTGGAGATGAACTCTCTTTTCTGTCTTGGAGCGTTTCAAATCCAGTTTAGGCCAGATCTGTCTTGTGATTAAACAGTTAGTACTATTTGCCCATCTGCAACTGGTACTCTTTGTAGCATTGAACTTGAGTAGCAATTTAACTGTATCGCTAGGTATACCTAGATTCACCTTATTCGGCGAAATCGATAGTACCTCGCCTAGCGAGCTCGTCAGCCATGCAATTTCCTGGAAGGTCCCTGTTGCCCGGCACACAAATAAGGTGGATATTAAATTGTTCAGCCATCTCGTTAAGAGACAGGCGACAATTTAGGGCAGTTCGAGAGTTGAAGATGACAGATTCAAGAGATTTGATTGCGGCTTGGTTGCCAGTAAAAATGATTGACATGACATTGTTCTTAATCCACGACAAGGCTTTCTTTATCGCCTGGAAGACGCTAGTGATTTGGGAGGCGGAAGGAAATTTTTAGGTTGTAATCATTGGAGAATACACTCCCCCCTACTCCCGATTCTTTTTTGTAGTACCGGATAATAAAATCAGGACATATTTGAGAGAGGTTCTGTGGCAAACTTGCCGGAAATATGGAAATATGTATTTATATGTGAAACACTAGTTTAATTTTAAAAGAGTTTAAAAGAGAGAAAGTACAAAAATTGGAGATCTGTTCCTAGAAATTTGTATAATTATTTATGAAGTTTCACTCCGAGAGAATAAAGAATAACTAGAAATTCAAAATATTTATTCAGCAATATTGGGTGCTGTGAATTAAAATTGAGTGTGAGTGTTCCCTCACCATTTTTTAGGGAACACTCCATTTGGTGTGAATAAAAGTAGGGTTCGTTAAGTTTAACGAAAACCCTCCACTCACATATTTTGAAAGTTGAGTGTTCCCTCCATTTTGGTATGAATAAAGATAGAATCTATCGAGTGAACACTTTAAGAAGTTGAGTGTGCATTGGAGGTAACTTCAGGAGATAAAAAAATGGATAATACTATTTCGGAAAATAAATACCTTAAAGAAATAAGTGAAAAACCTTTAAAAAAAGATATTTGTAATGGACGAAGAATAAATAGTTCATAAAAATTCTACAATTTTATCCTTGCTTGATGGAAAGAAGCCCAACTCCAGACATGAAAATTAAAAAGCAAATTTCGTTGGAAGCTATGGAAGTAAAAATTCCATGGCGTTGATTTCAACAAAAAGGGGATAGAAACAAAGACGGGCAATCTTTCCATGATTTTAAAAGCCCATGGCAAGCAGCTGCTGGATTTGACAGACTCTAGTTTTCAAACTTCAACTTGAGGGGATGAACCTAGTCAGAGGAAATTTTTTATTCACACCAAATTGAGTGTTCCCTTCAACGAAGACACTTCACTCATGAGTGTTCACTCAGAGTGTTCCCTTAGTTTTTATTCACACCACACCACCCATGATGTCATTTATCAATTTAGAATTCATTCGTTATATTTTGCTAACGATTTAACAGTCATTTTCGAAATTGTTATTTTGAGTTACAGAAAGTGGGAAATTCACCAATTTCCCATTTGATAAAGACAGTTTTAACAATATTGTTATATTGCATGTTCATTTTGTTGTTTTGAGGTACAGAAACTGTAGTTATAAGTTAAAAATAACTTCTTGTACAATGCTTATTGTTTCGTGGCACAGGCCCCAGGTGTTTAACGACGACATCGGTTAAAAGAGCATGCAATATGGTTTAAAAAGTCGTTGGAGAAGTTATTATTCCTGCTTTTATTCCAGAATGTCAGTATTCGCATATAAAATAGGACTTAGCTGAGATGTATTATCTATCTATCGAACCTTGACCTATCCTTACATTTTTCACCATTATTGATATCTCACAATTTTGTCAGAGTGGCAGAATAAAAAACAATCACCGTTATTAACATTAACATCGGCTGCGCATACTCTTAGGCCACACTGTATCTACAGTACTCTTACTCCGTTTGTTCCAAAATTACGACACTCATTGCCAAAATAACAATACCATCGTATTATCGTCGGCATCGTCACAATGACTAAGTTCTGGCATGGAGGGGATGTATGGTGAAGGTGTTCTTGTTGACACTGTACACACATACAATGGAGGATAACCTCACCCCCTTCCCATATTATCAAGGATAAGACACAAAAGAAGACGAACGCACAACGTTCCTAAGTAGTTTTGCCAATGGTTTCGCTATGAAGTGCTGTGAAAATTCTTTGGAAAGAAATCTTCTCCAGCTCCTTCGTCATGGGTTTTTGTTTGCCATCATTGCAGCGTGAATTTGTTTAGCGCGACGGATACAAAAGTCCTATCCCAACGCCCACATCCATTTCCACCCCACTTTTGTTGGTTTAGTAGTGATGCTCAGCCCTTTTTTGTCTGACGGAAGCGGTTTTTCATACCATGAAATATACACAAGCACACATACGAAAAGTGGTGCTGGAGAAGGAAATAATTAGCTAATTAATTAAAACCGAAGAAGAGAAAATATTCAATTTTGAGAAATTTCTTTATGATGGAGGATGTTGAAGAAGAAACTTACTGCGAGGGTGGAAAGCAATATTGAATAGAAACGGTGTAAAAAACGATGTGAAATGGATTTTTGGTCTGAAGGACGATAGATAATGGAGTGATGGTGGAGGTGGGATTTGTCATACGCAAAGTGTAATTAAGCTAAAAATTCATTAGCTGATATAGTGTGCCGTGTATAATATGAAAATGTTTTGTTTTTGCGTATAATTTGATCTTTCAATAACGTCTTAAAACGATCCTTTGTTAGATTGATTGGAAATCTTATCGAAGTGGTGATAGTTATTCACCTTTTCCTGTATTTGTTTTCTAGTTTAATAGAAATGCCTTTTATGCGGTATAAACTACACTAGGCTTCTGTTATCTATTTTTTCTTAATGCTTTTGGCTTTTCTTCAGGAGATTGCTTTTCCTATTCATTGTTATTATTATACCGTTTTACAGTTCTTTACATAGAGTGGGATAATAAGAGTGGATTTAATTACTCTCTTATCTATCTTTGTATCTTACAATGAATTTTAGAAAGAGAATTCTGAAGCTTCAGAAAATCTCTCTATGAGGCTATCTCTACTGATAACTTTGTATTACTTAGTGTGACGGCAGCTTGTGTTATTTTAAGCAGGCAGTCCCGCAAATAGTTTACATAGATAAAAAAAAACATTAAATAGTAATGTTGAAGAATGACGTAACATGTTATAATGCACTCTAATCAACGAATGTCAAACACATCATGATGCACCTTTCTTAATCCCACATTAAATTTTGCTTAATTTTTTTTTTAATACAAACAAGGTAGGTTCTGTGATCAAAAGCTAATTTCCAGCAGCTGTAATATCTGCTATCATATAAAGTTGGGCTTGTTCTTATTCTTCGTTTAACAGCCAGTGGATTCAGCTGGCTTTTATCTATCCTTGTTTTTATAAAATTGAGCATGGAACATTGTCTACTCAGAATTAAGCATTAAACACAAGAATTTTCGATACGCAACACATGGGCAAAATACTTAGAACCACTTTCACTTGGCATTCAAAATTTATAAACAGGGATATATGTACATAACAAAATACCAACCATATTATTATTATTGATTTACGCGTTGATTAACAATCACAAACAAATACTAGGCAAAATAAAGTTCACGACTATGTCACAGGTTCTTGCATCTATGAAAACTTTTTCACAAATCACTCAGATTTGAATCTTAACTCCAAGCCAAAATCATAAATAGTCGAACAGAATGTATTTTGTTTTTTCAAAATCCGTGTTAAATTCAAAAATTTTTCTCGACCAATATTCGAAACTTGACACTTTATATACTTTTACATGTCAAACATTGTTTAGATATTTATTTTAAACCAAATAGTGAAGGACGATTATAAAATTTTCTGACGTCTCAGATAATATGCCGTCGGAATCAGAATTTCAAGGTTGTAGAAGTATAAGGATCTATTCCAGGATTGTAGGTTCTCTTTATGTTTTAATGGTAAAACAGGACACGTACAGTTTCAATAAGGTAAAAATTTGTCTGTATGTTGAAACTTAAGAACGAACTAAGTCCCAAATGGAAATAGCTCCCACTAGCCAAAATGAACTAAGCCCCACAAAATTTGGGTTTTAGTTCATATGAACTAACTCCCAAGATTTTCTGAAACTAAGAACCAACTCAGAATGAACTAGGTAAGTCCCAATAGGAGAATGAACTAAATCCCAATAGTGGGGCTTTGTTCTTATGAACCTCGCACCTACTCCAAATCCAACAGTCAGCACAAGCACGGGTGTTGCAGGAGGGCAGCATGCCCCTCTATAAATATTCCACTATTTACGCATTGTGGACTTACATATCTATGTATGTATGTATGTCCCATCTTGTGTAAAAAAAAAGTATCGCCAATAAGAATATAACCGTTAACTTGTTACAATCATTTTCAGCATAATTTTTTTTCGCCGAAACAATTAAAATGAACTAACTCCCACTTTTTCCACATTGGGACTGAGTTCAACCTAATTCATTGGGAATTAATTCATAATGAACTACTTCCCAATGAACTGAGTCCCAAACTTATGAACTAAATCCCACTGCATATTTGCTGGGACTTCGTTCATTTTGGCTAGTGGGAGTTAGGTCCATTTGGGACTCAGTTCGTAGGGCCTTATTTTGTTATGTTTTGAACAAAAACCATCGTAGTGCATGTGTGCGGGAAAAAATCTATCCCATCACATGTTATCCATAAGTAATCGATTTCGGTCTTTCGATCGGTTTATTTTCTTGGACTCAACCTCAATTCAAAGTCTCATTAAAATCGGTTAAGGAACAAAAATTATTCAAATATGAAATATTAGCGTTAGGCTAGGTTAGGTGAGAGTGGCTGTCTGTTTCAAACCTATTGTAATTTTTAAGTTTTTTTTTTTAAACAAGCGAATCTCAGTGGGCGCTTGGCTCGGTGGTCAGATTACTGAGTGGGAAGGTTCAAGTCCCAGAGAACACCAAAAAGTTTTTTTACGGTCCCAACTCTCGCCAATGTCTGAAAAATGTCCTAGAGTAAAACTGTCATGAGAAAGTTTTAATAACCTTTTGGATATGGTTCTAACCTGTAGATCCCTTCCATTTGTGTGTAAAATATAACACGCACAACACGAATGGTCGCGAGAAGCTAGGCCCTGGACCACAAGCGGTCTGTTCCGCCAAGTATTTGCATTTTTTTTTTTTGAATCTCATTCCACATTTTTCTTTGCTAATGTTTAATAATATGTACATACATACATATGTTGTAAGTTTTCCCACAGCAGCATTTATCATAGACCATGTTTAGATGGTTACTTTCCACTACGTAGTGGGCAGACATGTCGTGATATTTAGTCGTAATAGTTTCGTTTTCCGATTCTTTTAGAAAGAAAAAAATTGTATAAAAAAATAAAATGTACGATATAAAAGAACTAGTATGTGGATATGTATGTACATTTTTTTTTTACCTTTTACGTATTGTTCGTAATTCAGATGTATACCTTCCACCATCACATTTGGTTTTAATTCGCTTAGGTTTGTTTAAATTTCAATTAACTTTTCTTCTTTTTTTTTTTCTATTTACATAATCTTCATGTTTGGAAATACAGGGTGTCTCAGTTAAGAGGTGTAATCCTTAAAATGGAGTTTACTGAAGTTCCGGCGAACAAAAAATTATATGGCAGGGGGGAGACGATTTTCACCCCAGTTCGAGTTATAGCCCGCCAAAGTGGGGCACGTCCGATTTGAAGGTACAATCACTTTAAATGGTATAGCTTCGGAACTATTATAGCTACAAAAAAAAGTTAGTGGAACGGGTTTAAATTGTCTATGAATTTCATAAACCCCGGATTAGTTAAGCAATAACATAATAAGTACATATCAAACATCTATGAATATGCGCCAAAATGTTTCCAAAAATAGGTTGATTCTGGTTACATGAAAATCGCCTGCAGATTATAAAGTATGCATGCTGCATATAATCGTATCCTAACGACTCGAATTAAATTTTCGAAGTTGTTTCGAAGTATGTATATAAATACATATGTAAGCTCCACTTCTAATCCAACATTGTACCTTCATTATCATTACCAAATCAAAAAAAAGCTCAACAATTCTTTAGATAACAAAACATTTCATAAACAAAATTGTATCCCAGACTGTCTTGTTAATAATCTTCAATTTGAAACTAACATAAAATGCCAAAAGTATCATGAACACATTGTTACATCCCATTAGGTAGAAATGAGTTTTCATTTTATTACGAAATATAAAAATAAACATACAACGAGGCTCTTTTCCTCTTTATCCGTTGATATACATGTGTACATAGTTCAGTTCTTCTGCGTACATAGGTACTCGTACATCATATTTATATGTTCGCGAACATGCTTTTGAATCCACTTAGCATGACAGAGGTTATGACCGCTTTGTTTTCTTTTTGTTATTCTGTTTTTATGGCTCCCAAGTAAACATTTTCTTTTGAATATGAGTAAAAGTGAAAATCACCTATTTGTCAAAGGTTTGTATGCATGCCAAAACGATAAAATCATACTTCTTACATCATGGCCGAGAGATTTTAGGAAAATTGCAGACCAAATACACAACGTAAGGTATGCATTAAAGTTTTTATGGAACAATCATCGCAATTTAAGTTCGAGAACAGTTAAGCTGATCTAAACTTCACAGAGCTTTTGTCGAACAGCAAGTATAACCAGTGGGTACTATAGCACGTTAAATAAATTCTATAGCGACAAAGTGTGCATTAATTAGCGAAGTGTACTACTACTTAGGTCCTCTGACTCCTCGTGGAGCATAGGCGTCAACAATGGCTGCGCGCCATCGCATTTGGATTTCTACAACGTGCTTGAGTTCCCTCCAAATTATCCCCAATGATCTAGATTCCTTCTCGACTATCCTTCTCTATGTCTACGTAGGGTGACAAACTCGTATGCCTGATTGGAAGTTGATTCCATTACATGCCGTACTTCGCAATGGAACTGTCTTCGTGCCATAGGGTGTGACCACTTCACTGCCACTTTCTCCTCCGTGTTTTGACGTATATTGGCTCCTGGTCGTTCGATATACGGTTCGGCTAGAAGATCCTTAGGATGTTGCAAAGACATCTATTTATGAAGGTTTGCAGCTTCCTTGTGACGGTGTTGGTCCACGTTTGTTTGGAGCAGTCTGTTATTTATGCATGTATCGCACTTTAGTTTAAAATACAACATTGTTGACAATTTGATTAATCGGGAGAAATAATAAGGACTCTCAATCTAAGAGTTATACTATAAACAACAAAAAAAAGTTCAAATTAAAATTTACGAAAAAAAAAACAGAAACTGTAAAATTGTACACATGCACATACATTAATACATATGTATGTACATCGAAAAATTGCATCTCTTAAATGATTCTTCATTGAAAACACTAGTCTCCTAGTAAAGCGTCTTCGGGCAATATGTGGTTTCACTCCTCTAAATAATATGACTTTTGCTTGTAATGTGGTGTTGTCGGAACTTATTTGCCAAAATGTCCCAAAGATGGTCGATGGAATTAAGATCTGGACATTGTGGTGGGTGGGTAACACAGATCTTACATTGTACAACAACCATCCTTTACTAGCATAGAGAAATGCTTTGGGTGTCCTGAATTAAAAAAAATCTTCCTGTAAGCCAAATCAACGACCATCAGATCCAAAGACGATAAATTGATTTTCATCTACAAACATTACGCTCTTCCAAAAGTCATATGATTTTGTCACGTATGTACATATTCATTTGCGTACTCTAAACGCAGTGCTACATTGGCCTTGGATGTGTACGAACTCTTCCTTGCCACGCTATGGCATTCTTTGCTATGCGTATTCCGTATGATCTGAGCGTTTACTGTTACTCCTTCACTTTTATTGACTTCTGCAGCTATTTTTGGAGCACTGGATTTGAGCTCGTTCTCTATAATTCTTTCAATTTTCCATTCTTGTTTAAGACTTTTTTATGACCTCTTCCTGGGGCGATATCGAAGCTTTTATTTTTCTTAAATTTTTGTATTACACTTTGCGCTGTTGGACGTTTATTTCTATGAAAAATTGTAAATTTTTTATATGTTTTCCTTTTGATATGTGCGCCTGTGATAATACTAATCAGAATTTAACACAAAACAGCAAAAGGATGCAAAAAAATAGTACAAGCACTTTGTTACAGTTCATAAAATAATAAAAAATACTAATCTTAACTGCTGTATGTGCAATTTTTTGACGTACATAGTGTGTGTACAAATGTATAGTCCCCAATCCTTCACACTGCTAAACGTGTGTCATCTTTTAATAAGGAATGTCATTAGTAAATAAGGAATGCTACACACTTCTTTTGTATTACATATTACTATTAAAGCGCATTATAAAAATGGAAAAATCTTTTGTTGAAACGGTCGATATAATGCTTCAAATACATCGAAAGATTAACAAAAAAAATGTGGTACTAGTTCGATTGGAACAAAAAAATTACCCATATTGGACGTGTACTCGAAAACATACCCGCAATGAAAGAAAGTGTTACTGAAACCGGAGAAATATCACTTCGCGATCGTTTACAAGAATTACACATTCCAAGAAGCACCGAATACAGCGAATTCTCACAAAACACATTCAATATAAAACTGACTCAAGGACTCAATCCAGAAGACTTTTGGTGCATGGAACATCAGCTAGTAAGCGAAAATTGTGTTAAGAAAATCATATTTGTCGAATTTAGGGTACGAGGAACCCAAGAGTGATTCAAAAGAAGCCACAGCTATCATGTGTCAATTTGTAGGCTGGTAGAGTGTTTGGACCGAGTGAAATTTCCAGGTTGTGTTATGTTAAGAAATTGGATAAGAATTGGCTAGTGTGAGTTGATACCATGCAACTGAAATATTTCTTTACAGATTTTTGGACGAGATGCATTGATGCAATAAATCACTAAAACTTTCATAAGAAAGCGAGTGTTGATAGAGCCTTGAGATATTTGTCTAACATTTTGTTATAATATTATCATTTCGTTCAGTAAATATTGTGATTAGTTTAAGAACTAATCTCCAAGAGTTGCCAAAACGGTGCAAAATCAAGGGATTCGGTGCTCTAATTGTGATACCGTTTATTATTGTTATCCATTTGTGAAATTCTAGAAACATGGTCAAAAATTTTCTGAGAAGTGGTAACATATGTTTAGATATAACAGATTAAGGGTATGTTATTTTTGGAATATCTTGAAAAAAGACGACAAAACTCGTGGGTATTATTATTAATATTTGTAAGAAGATATTTCTTCAATGTGTGATAAAAATACTATACTAATTCTAAATTTTAATTTATTAAAAGAAAAACTGGGATAAGGGATTTATTCCGGACACTGGGGGACACAAGTATCGCTCCCAATATCTCAGAATTGTAAAGGTGGAAGGAAAAGAAGTGATTTTACAGCATTTCGGGGTGCTCCTTTTATACAAAATTCCTTGGAGCTTTCGGAACAAATTTAAATTTTAGAGCTTTGAATCGTTATAAAAACAGATGATTATTATAGAGCTTTGACCCGTTAAAACATATGGGTTTTATTTATTGCGCTCACAAATATGCAATGGAATTATAAAAATAAATAAATATATATATTTGCCCGAAGATGGCGATGTTACAGCCTCACCCTCTGGCGCTGTGATCGTCTCGATACGGCGGCAGTTCCGGTTGAGGCATCTTGGGCTGGTGGCCTTCCTCTTCGTCGGATAGCACGGATGGGTTGCTCTTCATTCGTAGTGTGAACACATGGCATCAGGTCAGAAGTGTGGTAAACGCCTATTATTGTACCATCTCCGCTGGATACCTCGTAAGATGATGTACCTTTCCTCTGAAGTATGTTATAAGGGCCATCGCGTCGTGGAGCAAACTTGGTTGTGTACTTCTTAGCGGTACTGCTTTGGGTATGTGTGGTCACCCACACTTTGTCTCCAGGTTGGCATTCAGGATGTGGTCGTCTTCGCTTGTCGCCATGTTGGTTAGCACGGATTTTCTGTGCTTGTGTAGTTTCCTTCGCCAGTTCTATCGCTTGCGTTAGCGAAATTAATTTTGAAGATTAAATTTTCTTGTATGATGGTTCGAAGGTCATACTCCAAATCCACAGGTGTTCGCAGTTCCCGTCCAAATGTGAGATAAGCTGCACTGTATCCCGTATTTTGACAAAGGGCAGTATTCATTGCGAACCTTATAGAAGATAATTTTCCATCCCAGCTAGTGTGATCAGTTCCGGACAAAATGGCGAGCTGAGTCTTCAAGTCCCGATTTTTGAGTTCAACAGGGTTAGCCTGTGGATGGTAGACTGGTGTTAAATTTTCTTTTATCCCGAGGACGTAAGTAATGTGTTGGGTAATGGAGGACACAAACTGGGTTCCATTGTCACTGATAATGCGTCGTGGGAGCCCGTATCGCAGAAATACCTCATCTATTAATACATTACAACATCTCTCGGCAGTGGCTTCTTTTAAGGCAAATAGCTCGACCCAGCGGCTCGCGGTGTCCTCGATGATGAATATCCATTTATTACCTTGCTTGGATTCTGGTAAAGGTCCAAATAAATCAATTGCCAATACTTCAAATCTTTGTCCAGTGACTGTAGTCTGCAGAAGTCCAGCTGGTTTTAGGTTGCTTGCCTTATATCGTTGACATGCCAAACAAGCGCTGACGTGTTGTTTAATTTCATGTCGCATGCCGGGCCAGTAAAAGCGAGATGCTATTCGTGAGATTGTTCGTTCCACACCATAATGGCCAGCAGTAGGAGCATCATGATAGGCATTCAGTATTGATGGCCTTTCTTTTGTGGGTATTACTAGTTCATCTGTATCTTCGCCAGAATAGCGGTATAGAACACCATTGTTTAAAATATAGCCTTTTGATGTCCAGCGAGCGAAGCCTTCATTGTCATCTTTGGATTCAAAACTCTCGATGATGCGTTTAAGATCAGGATCCCGCAATTGTTCATCACGCACCTCCTTACTGCCTTTGTTGGGTAGATCTATGTGTGTGCTATTTACTTCGCATGTGACGGTTTCCTTACATGGTGGTCTAGATAAGGCATCAGCTACAACATTAGTTTTCCCTGGGGTGTAAGCAATTTTAATATTGTATGGTTGTAATGCTAGTGCCCAACGTGCCAATCGTCCAGTTGGTGATTTAAGCGTCATTAACCATTTAAGTGGCTGGTGGTCAGTGAGAAGTTTAATTTCCGTACTTTCTATGTATCCTCGGAATTTGGATACTGCCCAAACAATTGCAAGTGCTTCCTTCTCTGTCGTGGAGTAGTTTTGCTCAGCTGAAGTTAAGAGTCTGCTCGCATATTCAATTGGATGCTCGTCGGCACCCTCCCCCTGGACTAAAACACCGCCTATAGCATAATTGCTGGCATCTGTTTTTAAGATGAACGGCCTGGATTCACAAAATAGATCTGCATAGCTTATCAATAACGAGTCTAGCTGCTGCTTTTGTTGAATGGATATTTCTGCAGCCTCGTTAGAACGGAGTGCAATCTCGATGCTAAATATATCCAGTCTTTCGTAGTTGATCTTCTTTGGATGATTGACCTTATTTTCTCGCTTGGTACGCTTGCGCTTGGGCGTTTCCATCCATGTTGGTATAGAGTCTCGAAATATGTTCTGTATTCTACGGGGTGAGTAAGTACAACATCGGTCGTCGGCATCATCAGATTTTGTTGACTGGGTTGCTAGTCTCGCCTTTGGTGTTAACTGCAGAGGTGAAATTGCTTGCACACGGTTTCTATTAGCCTCTCTCAGAGCCATATGAAATAGCTCGTCTTTGATGACATATGGTTTAGAATGCTCAGGTCCGTACAGTTCACTTTCCATAAAATCTGTAGTGTCACTTGCCCTTGGTGTCGACTGTAGTGGTGAAATCGCTTGAATATAATTGACCTTTGCCTCTAGTAAAGCCATTTGGAAGAGCTTGTCATCAGGGGATTCAGCAATGTTCTTCTTACTAATCTTACTGTACTCAAATTTCATATGAGGGGCGTCCGCAAAGTACCATGTCCTCTGAGCAAGATCGAGGATGATGCCTGACTGCTCCAAGAAGTCGATTCCGATTAACGTCCTATTATCTGTAGCACCTTCAAGCACTATGAATCGGATAGGAAGCCTTCGGTTACCCAGCTTGACCATTGTTATTGTTGACTGCACAATCTGCTCTCGAAGACATCCATCTGCTAGAGTTACATCTGCTCGTATAGGCGTGAATAGGCATCCCTGCTTAACAAGGTGCGCATGTAAAGTCGAGCTGGCTACGCTTGTTCGGGCCGCCGTATCCATATGAGCCACTCCCGTAACTCCATTCACTTCTATTATTACAGAAGGAAGCTCTCTTCCGACAGATGTGTCAACTGCATGGAAGGCTATATTCGATGGACTGCTTTCTTTATTTTTGCTGCACTTTGGACAATTGCTGCGAAAGTAACCAGGAGCTCCGCAACCATAGCACGACAAGGTTCGAGACGGTTGTGCTTCCTGAGTCTCAACTTTTGTTTGAGAATCTTTCGTCTTCTTTCGGCATTTGTCTGCTTTGTGCCCATAACGCTTGCAGTATCTGCATCTAATGCGTTTTTCGAGATGCTTTCCTTGACTCTCGTTAAACTGTTCATGCTTTTCTTTCTCTTCGGCTGCATGTTCCACATTCCTGGCTTTTTGAACCAATTCTTGGAAAGTTTTCACGTCTTCTCGTGCTACCCTATTCCTAATTTTAAGGTTAAGTAGACCATATACGAGATCGATCATTCCCTCTTCTTGATATCTGCCTTTAGGCAACTTGGAGAGTAATGCTTTTTTCTTGCATATAAACTCGTCCGTTGGTATATCATCACCCTGTTTTTCTTCGAAAATCTCCATGTAGACTCTGTATGTGGGCTTTTCAGGACAGAAGGTGTCTCGCATAAGTTTGCACACCTGGTCCCATGAAAGAGAGTTATTCTTTTCTCCTTCCCACCAGATAGATGCATAATCTACTAGAAGCAGCGGCAGTCCCTTTATGGCGTCTTCATCAGAAATGTTTTCTACATCCTTGTAGGTCAGGACGGTTGCTAGGAACTTCGTTCTCCGTGAAAGCGTGCGGAACATCGGCTAAGGCTTCCCTTGTTGGCTGCTACAGTGTTTTGCTGCATAGCTGCAAGGAGCTGCTGGAACTGTTCGCTGCTCAGGTGAAGGTCCGTCGGGTTTGTTGACATCTTCGGTTGAATGGACTTCTTCTTGTGCGATGATGGTAATGGCTGTGGTTTCGGCCCCACGTTGGGCGCCAGTGTAAGAAGATATTTCTTCAATGTGTGATAAAAATACTATACTAATTCTAAATTTTAATTCATTAAAAGAAAAACTGGGATAAGGGATTTATTCCGGACACTGGGGGACACAAGTATCGCTCCCAATATCTCAGAATTGTAAAGGTGGAAGGAAAAGAAGTGATTTTACAGCATTTCGGGGTGCTCCTTTTATACAAAATTCCTTGGAGCTTTCGGAACAAATTTAAATTTTAGAGCTTTGAATCGTTATAAAAACAGATGATTATTATAGAGCTTTGACCCGTTAAAACATATGGGTTTTATTTATTGCGCTCACAAATATGCAATGGAATTATAAAAATAAATAAATATATATATTTGCCCGAAGATGGCGATGTTACATATTCTTATTTTGCATCCTTAGTGTACATTGTATGTACATATGCAAGAATGCAGGGGGACAGTTTTACGAAAAACCTAATGGTAGCCAATGGATGAAGCTAAGTTTTTTACTGTAAAACGTTTAAACATAAAACATAAGTAGTTGCAAGGCCGTACAAAGAAACAAAACCTGTAGAAAACTCAACGGCAACTTATTTTACAAAAGTTCTACCCACTTGTATCTCAGCTTAATGACTAACTGAGTGGGGTTCACCCACTCCCTTATACCTACATATTTGCTATCTCAGCTTACCAGGTCAACGTGGGACCAACGTTACCACTATAAGACTATTTTTCGCAGTAGTTTCTATGAAAAAATTCAGTAGATTGGATTTTTTCGCAGCAGATTTTTTATTTCCAAACAAAAACAAGGTTATAAAAAAAAAAACATAAACTGTGAATGGGCTCGATAGTGGATGATGACTGCGTTCAGATAAGAAATTCAACTTTTTCGAAAAAAATTGTTGTTATGTTTTGTGGTAAAGGGATACATTTTCTCGATCTTGAAGTGCATGTATTTGATCCGAAGAAATAGTATTATGATTTTTTGTCCCACATGGTTGCACTGACCCATATGTCAAGATCAGCGAGATAATTTTACATCTTTTTGTACTGAGCGACTAGAAATCTCCTGTAAGTTTACAAATACTCGTACAGAACGGCAGCAATAGTTTAAAATTGCAGTGTATCATTATTTGCAGTACGAAAATGGAATCAAATTCCAGGAAACTGCTGGCAAGGGTATAGGAGTCCAGAAAAATAGTTTAGAACTGCCTTTGTCCCAGAGGCACAATAAAAGAATCTCCCCCTAAGTAATCCATTCCGCAAACGATAATGATGATCAGCGCGGGTAATAACTCAAATACAGATTTCTCTTCTTCATGAATATATATTAAAATGGCTTTCAAGCAACGTTCCAAGCAATGAATTACTCACTTGAATGCACATAACTGGTAGAAAAGCGTAAATAAAATATGTATGTATCATACAAAGGTAAGGTGCCGAAGTCATCCCTCAACAGCTAAACAAATGTGTCAGATAATTCCATCAGTCATGAAACATTCGTGGCGCTCATGTATCCTTGCATCGGGATTGTATTAGCCCAACTCTCTCTAGATCTCTGCATAAATGGGCTCCAGTCAAATATGTACACATAGTAGCTGAGAGTAGTCCTACCCACATACGGAAGAAGATACAGCAAAAGAGAACCAGCGAACGACTGGGCGTTGATTTGTGTTTTGAAATTTTCCTGTATGAATATTTAAGCTGTAGATTTTCAATTTGCATGAAACATTTTTGCTGAAAGCTCATAAATATGGAAATCAGCTTAGCTTCTGTTGGAGATCAAATGCAAGGGATTTTAGTGACAACTGTGTTGATTCCACCCAGTAAGCTATTACTGCCCTGTTCCCACAGTATTCTCAAAATGGAAGAGAAAGAGATAGAACTCTGTCAGGTGTTAAGCGTTTGAGTAGATTAAGCTTTCCCTTATTGTTTGGAGATTATTTTGCTTAGCATGTGTTTTACATACGCGCTTTTGTCCTGAATAAGTTATAAACACACTCGCACGATTGACAGAGGTAGAAGCATATTTTTGAGAATTTCACTGCAATATTAAAACTAGTTTTTTTTTGTCGATCGATAAAATTTGAATAGGTAAACAAGGATAGATGCCATCACGACAGCCACTTGAGCATGAAGCTAGAATATTATAAGTATGCCAATTTCAGAAGGGTTATTAAAAAATAAATTTGTTTTATATACAAACATGTGTATGTGGGTGCATATGTAGGTAAATAAATTCATTTAAATTTATTTTTAGTTTAGAATTTAAAAAGATTTTATTATATATTTTATAGTTTAATGGAAAAATTAATTAAATTAAATTAAACAAAATATTTAAAAAAGTCAGTGGTTCACCTTTCGGATATGGCTTGAATCTGTAGGTATCTTCCATTTGTACGAAAATATATAACACTCATAACACCAATGATATCGAGAAGCTGGGCTTTTGACCCCATACGGTCCGTTGCAGTAATATGTACATATCTGTAATTTTTCAAAATAGTTATTTCATTCTTATTTATACTCGTAAGGTTACTATCACAGGTTACTCTCAATCTACTCGTACACTGAACTAAAAAGGTATGTACATGATATACATATGTACATATGTAAATGAAAAAATGCATATTCTAAATGAAAAAAATCTTTAAAACTGAGCTAAACGTCGAGTTCTTACAGAAAATGTATCCCAATTCATACGTGTATGAATATATTCATACATCTATGAATGGTTCATAAAAAGTAAGAACCTGCGCATTAAATCAAAGAATGACATAAATTGTTAATGCATAAATTTATTAGATGTATGGAAACGTTCTTAAATTCAATTCATCGATTCTATTCAAATATTCAAAAATTGTATTTAATTCATACCTCCATGTATCCACTTTTGCACGTTTGAAAAAAAAACTAGTTTTAATAGATTTAATATTTTGTACATAAGCCTTTATTTTTTATTACAGATTTTACTCATTTTAACATTCATTGATTTTGGCCGTTCTACTTGCACGATTATATTCGTTAATACATCATTTTCTTAGTATTAAAATAAGTAAAAAACTTTGAAAATTTAATTCGAATCGGCTTCGAGGAGGATGTTTTATTTACGAAAGAACACAAAATCTCAGATTATGTATCCAGTTTTGCTCGCCACTGTATGTACATATGTTTATAAAAATTGGTGAACGAATTAAAATCTTTTTAACCATAAGCAAGCAAAAATTGTTGGTTCGCCTCGCAATTGTCTTTTAAAAGAGCGATGTGGTCATTCCACTTCTGGACTCTGGTGGCCACAAAGATGAAAGTCTCCTGAGAGCTTTTTATAGTAAATTTTACTATTCGTTTCTTCCCTGCATTGTCCTTTTTAACTGCCTTCTGGTTAGGAAATAGGTATGCGTGCAAGCACCACATCAGTTTCACTGCAGCATTATCTTATCTGAGCAAACGTTCAGCACTTAGATATTTAATAAAATCTCAAAATACTACCTTTTCGTATAAAACTTTAATCAAGTTATAATCTTACTTTTAAGCAGACTCTTATACATATGTATATCGAAAAAATCTGCAAACAATGTCATAACACATATATAGAATAGTATGTGTGTAAACTAAGCTAATTTCTACTATTTTATTAAGAATATGTTCTATTTTAGATAAAAACTTTCTTTATTATTTTTCCTACTGTTGCCTGCGATATTCCATGCAATGCACCTGAAACTGTATAATATACAATTCTAATGTGCTTTTAATAGATCTTCCAAAAAAATAAAGAGTAACTAAAACTTTTAAATATGGTGGGGTAGGAGGCCCACGATTTGTTACTGGCTTTTGGATATCGAGATTTTCGATCAAGAACTGAACTGTCACCTTATCAAATCTATACAGGGAATAAAATGCTTCGTCATCCAGCTCTTCGAAAGAATTTGCAGGTTTTTTGTATATTTTAGGCTTTCTGAAGATCTCAGTCTTCAAAAATATTGAAATTTCTAATCTTCATCTTGGGAAAACATTTTGTGAAATTTCTTGTTATAAATGACAGAAAACAGATGCTTAAAAATGTAAAATGTACTTTGTGTGATTTTAAAGTTAGAGCGAGTTGATAACTTTAAAGTGGTTTTTATGACGCCTATAATTAGCAAAACACTAATATTAGCTTTGTTACGCGCTGAAATACATTATTTTAAAGTGTACTTTATTCGACTATAATTTTGCGCCAATGAGTTTTAGAAGTCAATTTTAACATAAGAAATACTAAATTTTTTATTTTAATTCTACCATTGTGCAAGATATTTTATATTTTATTCAAAAACTTTTGAAAAAAAATTGAGGACAAGGATTGCCTTTTGTTTCATGCAACAATTCTCAGGTTTTATGAACAAGACCATGAAAAGAAAATCATATGTGGTCGATACAATTTTTTCTTTAATTAAATGATTATTGTCATGAATTCAATCTTTTTATACATAAGACACATAATCGACAGTTGTATGAAAAGTTCATACGCTTATGAATAAAGTCATTAAAATAAGAATCAACGGTAACCCTGATACATATATAGTATGATATGTACATATAAAATTGCTGAATGGTACGAAAATTTCACATTATATATACATATATGTATGTACATATGTACATACATATATGCAAGTTAGCGAAATACCACATTAGTCTGATTTCTATTGCATTTGGAAATTCAAGAATTACGTTAAGCACTAAAAACTTTTTTTTGACCATGTGTTGAAAATTTTAATCTAATCTTCTCACATAAAACTTGTGAATTTTAATCCAAATCTTTAAAGCCGTTTTCCAGAAAATTGTTAATTTTTATAATTGGTTCACTGTAAATGATAGTTAAATTTGAGGATAGAAAAAAAATTGGTCTGGGTGCGACCCGCAAGGTCCACACGACTAACTTCCGAGTGGGAAGAAATAAAAAAACAATATTCATTTTTTCTATTTTGTTTTCGTCGCTAAACAATTATTCATGTACCAATGTTGTTATTTCATTTTTATAAGTCTTCTGTTTATGTCAATGAACTTTGAAATATTATTTTCACATGATCAAGATCTTTGCGCATACGAAAAGGTTTAATGAAGCTCAATCCCAAACACTAATAGCCTACACATAAACACTTGCTTCTACAATTTCTACGATGTTTGATGAACAATGAAATTTTCTTCTTCACGGCATCAAGAAACCATCAACTTGGAGATATCTCATCAATACCACTCATCAACTAAGAATGCTGAATTAACATTTCTTTACTTACAAGTAACTAAACAACAATATTGATAACAGCTGACAGCAAAATACAATTTACTTTCTTCATGAATTGTTCAAGACTGACATCACAAAACTACTGCTTTTCACCATGAACCGTTCAAAAATCATCAGTAGGAGATTATTAACCATATCCTCAAGAATTTTATCATCTTCAACAAACATTTCCATATTGGCTTGTCACAAAAAATAATAACTAGCAGAAATTGATGAAGCTCTCATAACATCAATCAGCCCATACACAACATATGCAATTAAAACGGATTTAAAATGGAAGAAATCGACTTTACATAAGACTTATCAAAATATGAAATAACAATATTTTTTCATAAATACTATTTATATGTACTTATAGAAATGAAAAAAAGCATTGTTTCATCGAAAATAACTTTTACTTACAACCATGTTCCACGTCATAATTTATTTTTTAAATGTTAAATGTACATCATACTATTACCTCCAAATGTTTTCTCAAACATAATATTCTTGTATTAATTGCATATTAATAAAGCAACCTTGAATTGCAAAAAGATTGTTGATTTTTTTATATCGAAGAATTTATTCACATCCCATTTTTTATTACTATTATTGTTATCAACGTAATTTTTTTTATTATAACTAATTGTTACGAGTTGGCTAGTTCGAAATCTCATTATTCTCCTGGCCTGGTAATATAAATTTAAAATTCTACACATTCATCTAGTTTTTGTTCATAAGTTTTTTTAAATAATATTTTTTTAAAATAATTGCTACGACATTCATAAAAATTTTGCTAAAACATACAATTATAATATTGATAAAATAAATAAATAAATAAAAACTCACTACGAAGGTATTTAGAATCTGCACGAATGAATAGTACAAATCATCAATTTCAAAATTCAGCTAGTTTGCCTTTATTTTAGTTATTTAATTACTAACAAAAAACTACTGGACCGATTTTTCTGGAAACTTAATCAGTTCTTAGTTACGTAATTACGCGTCAAATGAACCCGGTCCCATGTCCATATCATCTTTGGTTCTCGAGATAATCGAGGCGAAAGATAATTCCGAACGCACATACGCACATACGTACATACACACACACAGACATCTATGTAAAAACGTTGGATTTGGATTCAGGTGATCTTAAAACGTGGAGATATGTCAAAATCCGCGATTCACAAAATCGAACCATTACAACAACTTCCCAATGGGAAGTTAAAAAGATTCTCTGTGGCATGGATACATATGTATACATAGTATGATATATACATATGTATATGTATATACATATATACATATGTAGTTTGAAATTAGAAGTAAATCTGCTTAGAGGTGCAGACAGACAGGCAAAGACTAACAGAATTATGAGGCCCACTTTTCGAGTTTCGTTGACATAATACAAGTTTGATCAGTATAACGTGTTAGAAAATGTTCACGAAAACAATAATGTTTTGTTTTACAAGAGATACTTAAAAATTGTAGATAAGTTATAGGGGTGTAGGCGCACTCCGACCTTTATAGATCTATTGTTCTACCCCGACATGGAGCTCTAGTCGATGAGATCCTCGACTTAGATCACCTCCACATTCTTTTAGAAGGTGCCCTGGGGTTTCCTCCACATCTCCGCAGAATCTACAGTTTTCTTTGGCCTGCCTTTGTCTAAGGAGTTTTTCCCAAAGTTCAGCTCTTTTGCAGTCCTCGTTTTTCCTGTATCGTATGCGGCTATAGGTGGTTTTTGATACTTCTCCATTTAGTGTGTCACCTGCTTCACTTCTCTCTACTCCCACGTGACATGGTACCCAGTAGAGGGTGACTGTGTTGTTCTTACTTAGTGGGTTTATTTTGGCAAGGTACACAAGCGTGGAACAGATTTCATAGGACCTTAAGGCATTGATTCAGGCATGCTCATCCGACAAGGCGCGTCTTTCAATTGCGTAGATTCCCGTTTGGAAGATACGGGGGTATTATCCCACGGCCTCCCAATATTTGGTTCTGGTCCTATCGGTTCTGCGGGGGTTTCACCGCTCAGCCATTCAATGCTGAACGTGATAATTTTGTGATCTGACACTGAGGGCTACTCAGATACCCTGCAACCCGTTACCCAATTCTTCGTACAAGGACTACCTAGCGTGATGTCAAGAACATCTTCTCTTACCCTTATTTCAAAAGATGATGTATTTCCACATTTAAAATATCTAAGTAGTCTTTAACAATATATTCAAGAAAGTACTCACCCTTCTTATTTTTTATCATCTCTTTAAATTACCTTTGCATATTTTGATAACTTCGTATTTGTCCCCTGTAATGCTAGGGTTCCTGAATCAGCACAGTTCCAAGATTGTGCTTAGTAAACAGCCGGGACTGCCTCAGCGTGGTGGTTGTTAGCTTGTGCTATACTATTGAGGGTTATACTCATCATCATTACTCATCATAATTGTAGCGTAGGGGAGGGACCTGTGCCTACCTCCATCGCTTCACCCACCTCCGTTAGTGGACTCTCCTCTAGATCTTCCACGTTGAGGTTTGCGAAGTCTACGCCTTATAGCTCTTCCTCACTTAGTGGGACCTCCACCGCAGTTCTTTTTACTCCTAATTCAGTTTCGGCTTGTTCTGCGACTGGTGTTTCTCTGTGGTTGTGAAGCTGATGCAGATGTTAGATGCGACTTTGAGGCAGGTGTACACTTCGGTGTGGAGCTACAGAAATGCTTTTTGTAAAAAAATAAATAAAATGTCTTGCTTAAAAAAAAAAAAAAAACATAAATATAATACTTACTGCCTGTAATACATTTTATTAAACCTTAATTAATGTTTGCGGCAGTTGAGGTGACATATCCTGTTTACGATCTCTGAACGATTATATAAGTAGTTGTAAGACATTATTATACTAATGCTGATCTTCTATTATTCCTTAAACAAGTTAGATATGTAAGTACACGCTTATGTACATTCATACATATGTACATACATACAAAAGTACATCGATAATTATTTCATATGCTTTAAGACATACGCCAATTTCTTTTATTAAATTATTCGGCTGTCACCTGGTTAATAAATATGTACATATGTACATACATATGTAAACAATTGTTGGCTCTTGATGAGTCCTCCATGTACAAGAAACTTTAATCATACATATGTACATATGAATTGCACCATCGATTAGTGTTTAATACAATGCATGGCTAATTCCCTCTCTTATACATACATACATACATATGTATGTACATACTATTTGTCCACCCATTTACTGTTCAAATTCGTTTTCATGCACAAATTCCAATCTCCGGATATTGTAATGGAATCCTACCGGTATCACCCTGCATAGCGTTATGTCAACAGCGATTTATCATTTTTGCCCGAGGGATGTTCGCGCCATAATCTGTCATACTTCAGCGCAATGTAAATGTGTTAGTGGTAGCCATATCCTCTACATCCGTTACCGCCTTATTCTCGTGATACGACTAAAATGCTGTACATATTATGTATGATTTTATGTATGTATGTATGTAGGTGCTGTGTTGGCACCCTGGTTACTTCGGCGTTACAACGGCATTACATCGGTTACGGAAAAGAAGTATGTACATACATACATATATATGAATGTTCCCGATGGTTATGATGCAACGTGCCTGCACAGGGTCACATCCTGTCTAGCAATTCGTTTCATATGTGCAACGTGAGTGTAAACCATGACAGAACGGAGAGAAAAAAGCGGAAAAGGAAAAAGTTTTAGAATATGTAGTATCAGAATAAAAATATTTAACTGCTGACGAGTACAGCAGGGTGGTAGTGAATGCCGACAACGATATTGCGCACCATACCAAAGCTGAAGTGAAGGAGTTTAAAATTCAAATTGTTTTTGCTACCTTATGTCGTGGCTTGCACTCCGGCGCATAATAGAACATTGGGACATGAGTAATGGTTGACACACGCGGTCTCAATTGTGCCGTTAAGGACCACGAAGGAATGCAATTTATGGAATTAGTGCGTATAGAGTGATAGTGAGAATGTTGTGGATACGCTAGCCCTTCAAAAACACTTTTAAGATGCCTAATACCATTGTAACTTTCGATGGATTTGCCTATGCACAATTGATAGCCACTTATGAGAGCTATCACATGTTAATTGCTAGCGATGGATTAAACTTTCCTTTGACGCAATGCGCGTTAAAATAATGCAACTGATGATTATAATCATCAAATAGCGTTTTAATTAGAATTGAAATTTTACTGCTTCCTAATTTTAATTAATTAATGTAATTTTTAGGAAGGCAAGGTAATAACCTCTCCACTCGTATACACCCCCGACATTCCTCTTCAGTTCACTGGATACTACTTAAGCCCTTCCACCGCGTCAAGGTCGATGATCAAGGAAAGGACTATCTAGGTTTAGTATTGTAGTGAAATATATCTCCTGAGTTCAAACTCATCCAAAATTAGTAAAATAGACTTTTCTTATGGTATTGCTAGGAGTAGAATGCGCTGCACTTTTTTCTTTTGTTGAGGATAATGAGTTTAGTAGAAAAATGTTAATCCTTAATATCTAGCCATCTTTTCCTGCTCAGCGCCAAGATGTTGCTTCGCGCGAACTCTCGGTCGAGTTAGAGGAATGCGGTATTTTTGAAAAAATAGTGCACACAGTGAGGTGCTGTAGCCTCACTTAAATTAAGCATGTACATATCTACATACATACATACATAAAAATATATACAAAATAAAAACCAAAACAAAAGTTTCACAAGGTAAACAAACAAATCCTGTATTTGTATGTTATTTATTTTATGTAATTAATAATGTATTTGTATTGCAATAAAGAATTGTATTGTATTGTATATAGCGCGTACAAGTACATCTAATGCTATATAGTTCTCTAATTTTTACTGCCTTGCTACTTCCCCGCTCAATGTGTTAGCTTAGTTTGTGGACCTGAGTATCCGTCTGCAGAATTCTCGGTTTCGGATTACTTCATCGCCCAGGCCCGAGGAGTGGTAGCTTTTTCTGTAATTGAGTAATCCAATTGTCTCTTCAGCCCCTTTTCCGTGCTTCTGCCGGAACATGAGCCGCTATTGCCATTTTTACCGGGTTGTGCGCAGGTCTTCTATGCACATGGCAGTACCAACTTAGTCGGTCAGCTTCGGGCTTTTCGGCGATCGGTTCCTTTATGTGTAGGCTTCCCCGTATACGCGTGTTTCTTATTTTGTCTAGCTTTGTAACTCCGACCGACATCCGTAACATTTTCATTTCTGCCGTATTCATTTTGCTTTTGCATGTTTAGTACATTGTCCAACATTGAGGCATGTACATTAAAGCCGGGCGCACGACTGTTCTGCCCTTAAGCTTTAATGGCATTTTTCGATCATAAAATATCGCCGAGTTCTCTTCCATTTCATCCACCCTACACTGATACGATTGTCCTTGGTCATTGACAATGGAGCCTAAGTATTTGAATTTTTCGCATTAAGGGAGAACTATGCCGTCGATTGTGATATCAGGAGAAGGACGTGTTGGATCAGAAAAACGACAGTGTAAATGTTCGGTTTTTGTGCGACTGATTCTTAGTCCGTTATCTTCCAGTGACTTTATCCAGCTATTTAGTGCCGTTTGGAGGGCTACTGCGTCATCACTCATGATGACACTGTCGTCTGCAAAGAGGAGTCAGGTTGTTCCAGGTTCTTCGGCCTGTTGTTTCAAAAGAAAGTCTTGAACGGTGTTAAATAATAAAGGACTTTCGCAACTTCCCTAGTGGATGCCAACTTTCACTGGAAATTATTCCGATATTCTCGAAGAACATTCGACTTTTGTTGTTACTCCGTCATACATGTCTGGGATCATTGTTACGTACGTCTCCGGCACTTTCTGAGTTCTTAATGCTGTCCATACAAGATCTCGCGGTACTCTATCGAAGGCCTTTTTGAGATCTATGAAGACAGCGTGTAGATCTTTCCCAGCGTCCAGATGCTTTTCCATCATTATTTGAAGACTTTGGATTGCGTCATTGTATCACTTTTGTACTATAGATTTTAGAGGTGGGAGAGATAATACAAAGATAATACATAAATAAAATATTTATATATGTACATATCTATCTACTTGTTACAATGAATGATTTAAATAAATGAAGTAAAATAAAATAATGATCCAGTTATAAATTTAATGTATTTAATTGCGTATTTTTTGGCTTCTTACAATATACAAAATTAGGAACATCGTTTCGTAATGTCTTAGTCAATATAATTAAAGCACACTAAGGTTATTCTAGTAAAATTAATACAACCACTACCCACATATGCATATCGTCTATGTATATGTACGAACAGGATGTATTGTACTTTGTGGAGGACCCTAAGGAAATAAAGTATCAGTAAAATTAAGTGACTCTGCAGTTGTTTTCGGGAACCCCAATATTTTGAGAATAGCATGTAATAAGGTTTTATCTTTTTAGACACGCCAACGATTCGTTAATTACTTGTGACAAAGGTTTCCCATAACAATTTTTGGAATCCGTATTCACAATTACTTAATTGTGACATTTTGTTAACCTTCATATACGCAACGGTCCCCGTCAAAATTCAATTACTCTCCAATCAAAAGGTGAAAACCCTACAATTTAAATTTATTGGGATCCAAATTGCACCGCTTCCTATACACATGGGTACACATACATATGCTGCCTTTATCCTATGGGCCACCGATATACATACTCTATGTATATCCACTCTCCTAGCAGTTCCATTTAATAAAGGTTATGAAATTTAATTGAAACTATAAATTGAAGCAAAACGAACGATGGATGGAGTTAAATGATGCTAACTAAACAAGGACATTGTGAGCACGTATCCTTCCCAGCCACACACACATTCATCCATGAAGAAGAATACTTCTCAAAGGACCCACACGGAGAACGACGGCGAGCCCGAGAAACTACAAAGTTAATGGAAGCGGGTATAAGCTTCAATTACTCCGATTCTACAGTCCGGGGAAAAATATTATTGCTGCCAATAATAAAATGTCTGCATAGTGTGAGCAGAAATTCCACTCTGCTTAGGACAGTCGTGGAATTCCTACTTTTGAAATGGAATCAAAGAAATAGCTACAACATCATAAGGACGAGGGATTTTCTTCTCGCATTGATGATCTTAATGCTTTGCACGTGATACTCATGCTAAGCGCACTAATTTAAGGCGCAGAAAATGCTATAAACATGACGCATAAAAAAAGGAGTACGAGTATTTTTCAGTTCGGACAGTATGTTCATACTATATGTACAGTCAGTCATGAAAGTCTACATATAGCCCTGAAATGTGCTAGGTCAATTCATTAAAAACCTGACTTAAAACAAAAGTTTTAGAATAATTCAAGGAAAACAAGAAAATGCCAAGAATTCAAGTCATAAGTCAAGCACTTTTCAGTGCTATATGTAGACTTTCGTGACTGACTGTACATAAGTATGTATGTTTATCCTTTGTGGTGGTAATTTAGCGATTTTATTTGGCAATAGATCAATGTACTCCACTGAAAAAAGAACGGCATGAGCAAAATGTGCCAAATACAGTCAATTGACATTGTCATCGTGATAGGAAGTCGTTTAGTCATGCTCCAGAATGCTAGAGAGTAGATTTTATGCACTTCGTGTTATAATCCTTTAAAACGTTGGCTGTGAAATTTTTTACCATATTGCAAACGATAAACGCGTTTGTTGAGTTTATGTACGAATTCCATACTCATGGCTGGTTTGAATGTTTTCAAAGTGGATGATTCCATTGAATAATGGTTGATGACTTTCAAGAATATAAATTTGACATTTTGGATGATATTTGCATGTACACACTTAACGAGGATGCTGAATGTTACTTTATGGATTGCCGAAGTATGTGGTACTCTTTTAAGGTTCCATTGTGTAAATGTATGATGTACTTTTCTTTATTGGGTTCAATAAAGTACACTCCTGCCACGATGAATTATGCTTAGCACATAAAAAAGGTATGTTTCTCTAAAACGGACAAAGATGCTGCAAGGATTCCGATGTAGAAAATATATATTAATACACACAAACGCAGGCTATGGGTATTTACTAACAGTTTATCGGGCAACGTTATGACCATTAGTCCTTCCATGTTTACTCTTTCGAGTAAATAACACTAAAGTGAGAAAAATAATCAACATTTGCCGGAATACACACTTAAAAAAATGTACGAATAGACATCATCAGAGAGAGCGATTCCTTGAGCTATGTAAATATGTAAATTTGACAGTTGAGATTGGTAGATATTTATAGCATAAGAAGAAATTAATTAAAATTAAAACGTTTTTGAGTTAAGGAAGCGTTACTTATGCTTTTACACGCAATTCTACCTGTCTAAGTTGTAACCAAGCCTTATTTGATATATGTAAGTACACAATATAGTCTTGAAAACTTTTTAAAAATTTACAAGCTTACTTAAATGTTTTTAGAGTAAAGTTTTGTTTGTATTAAATTTTTTATTGTTACATCAGAAATTAATTGTAAAATATCAGTGAAATGAAGAAAATGTTTGTAGTAGATGTTCTTTTATCAGTTTTTAGCTGAGGCCGTCCGATCAAATGTTGACTAACTCCCCGGGTAGTCTATTGAAAACATCAGGTACAAAGTTTGATATCTTTCGTAATTGCTTCAATAATATGTCTGTTAAATTTCTTTATAAAGTGGCACCCAAAATAATCCTACTAAAATTAAATCATCATAAATACATATCTACATGCTTACACACAAGTATTCATGAGTGACATGACAATTAGACTGTATGGCTTAAATATCGAGCAATGTACATGACATACATACATATGTACATATGTACGTACACATTTCTGAATATACATACATACGATCGTAGATGTACTTTTTTTACTTAAGGGAAATGTGGTTAGTATGCAAAGCGCAGTACGATACGTGTTTGATATGTAAAGGCGACCGTGAAAGTTTACCAATCCCTTGACAGCGTACTATTGTAGTGAAAAAAGTTTGGAGCCCTTAGAGTGTTTCTGTTGATAACAACATTGTTAAATACTGATACGTAAGTATGCATTTCTCTTTAAGGGTATTCTCAAAGTCCGCTAATAATTACAATCATCTCCTCTTTAAAAAATTTAAACTGCATATGTAAATTGTTTAATCAAGCAAACGATGTTATACATAAGATAAGGAGAAGAGTAGCATTACTATACGAGTATGTATACGAATGAAAGGATTTACCAAATCAAACACACATTGGCTATCTGATATGCAAATAGAAGTATTGTATTTGAGCTTGACTTTACCCCTTTGCTTACATTGAAACATTTCTGGAAGAGCTCAAGCAGAGAAAGAGAGAAACGTAGATGGTAGCTAACTTTCCGAGAAGCAAATGAGGGTATCTTTTCCTGTTGAGAAAACTTGTATAAGTTAAACGAGATTGGACAAGCATTTCTACTTTGCAGGAGCAGCACTCCTTTCAAATGTGGAGGTAACTCATTTTCCGACCGAACGCTTTTGATATGACTTCAGGTGAGAGGAAGAAAAAAACTTTTCACAACTTATGTACATAGAAGTAAAAATTGTTTGCTTCTGTAATTTATACGTTCTTCCCATGAAGGATAAACATCCATAAACTGTTGGATACATGTTAATACGAACATAATACCTAGGAATTTATTTGAATAGGAAAAAAATATACAAGCCCAGCAAAAAGGGATACAGATACATGACCATGAATGATGAGGGATCCTGTGGATTCATCCGCATCCATTCATTCATCCACATCTTATGGCCAAGGTCGACGACGATATCGGAGATCCCAAGGATGCCGAAAACTATTACCTTTTGTAAAATATCCTCTTAAAGCTCATCCAAGTAAGATCCTTTCACACAACATTATCGCGCGGCATGTGTATGTGCCTCTGTCGAGTAGAAGATATATAAAGTGGAACACGGCAGGGTACCGCTGTTTTGAAGTACGCTCTCCACATGAAAGTAACGAGTTTGTGATAGTTTCCACGAATGTATTTCGTCCTGCGTCTTTGGAACACTCCTCTCTATTGCAGCGCCAACAGATGATGTGTTTGGGGAGGTAAGCTACTGTTCTGGATACGCATACATACGTATACAGGAAATGTAACAAAGTTTATGTAAATATCCTTGTTTATGGAGTTTGTTTTTTTTTCGAATCCTGTCTCCCACTGATACTGCTCCTGCTCTTCGATATACATACAAATGTACATACATGCATATGTCGTATTCAAATATTTTTTTCAGAACATAAAAAAGGATACAATTTCGGTTAAAAAGTAATTCCAGTAAATGTCGACTACGACGAAGATGAAAAAAGGACTGAAATAAAATTTCAGAATGAAAAACTGAAATATTCTTCAATATCCTTTTTTGTGAGGTGGGTCGCCGGCTTTGCCATACATTCCAAAATACATACGTTTCACTATTTCGGATGTTGATGAAATGAGTTCTGGTTGCTGGATACAGTCTTGCTTTGTATACCATCACTAAAATATAAAAAAATTAATATCCACAAAGGATGTCTAAAGACATTTCAGATGAACTCGAGATTGAGTTGCTTATTCGGTATGATTTTAGGGTTGAATTTTAATTTAAGTACATTATGTGCTTTTTTATAAACGTTCAAAACGTTCAGTGAAATTCAAGAGTTCTCGCATTCTCGAACTATTTTGGAAGTGGAAGTGGAACTAATTTTGGTATAAAAGTCACCAAGGTGCAGGAATCTGTGAAAAGTGCCAAGCTAGAGTAGCAAATCGCGCTAGATCCACATTTGAACTTTACAGGATTCGCACTCAATGACTATCATCTTGTGATCATTATCACCTTTTTTCATGTGAATCGTCAGAGAGGAAATATAAGTTTTTTTAACTGCGTTTTTATCTGCGTCAGCCAATTTATGCACCCTGCTGCTGAAAAGGAAGAAGGGGCAGTTTTAAGTAAAATAAGTTGCACGGTTATGCTTGGAGTGTGTTCTCCTTCCCATCGTTACCAAAGAAAGGTTACTTGCCGGACTTGCACCTTCAGCTGAAACTACAGCATTGTTTCAGCAGATGATCACTCTCTTTCTTCTTTTACTCTTTCGCTTACTCCGATCCAAGAGCTCATCAGGGTACGTGATATCAGGAGCCCGCATAGCTTTCTTGTATTCCACCAACCACCTGTCAATCGCGACGCAGGTAAAACCTTTCCGACCCTCTATCAACAAGAATAACAATTTTTCGGAACTGTCAAGATGCGTTTAGCTTTTTTTTTAGGTTGGTTGGCTGGATGATGTGGCCCTCGATAAGTGAAAGTGTAACTTAGAAATAGATATGTCCATTATATTGCCACAATGGCCGTTTCTTGTGCAGCTGTTTATGTTATCTCTAGAGGCAGTATTGAGATCATTAAGACCATTTAAAAGTGACTCCTAATATTAACAGTCCGGTAGATATTTGTTTGGTATAGTTCTGGCCATAGTTGCCTGTCGATATGGTATTGCCCAAATCTTCACAAATCTTAAAATGATTGCAAGGGCAAGGCTGAAAAAGTACATATGTATGTCTCGTAGGTTTTGGAAACGAATTCCACAAATTCGGTCGTTGCCCGAACTTTGAACTTCTTCAAGCTCGTTGCCTTCTCTTTTACCTTCGTCTTCTGTAAAATGTTCGCATTCACCAATAAATTTATTTAAATCTGGTCAACAAAATTGAAAAATATTCTAATCTTTTGGGAGGACTTTTCCCAATTTGCCATTATAAGCCTCGAGCTAATAACCGATAACTGCTTCGAAACATCCGTAAAAATCAAAATTTACTCAGTCAAAAAAAAAAAAATACTTTACAACAGTAATTTATTATACCTTTGTAACCCACTGCTTTCGGAAATATTCGAAAAATCTTTTGCAAAACCCGGTTGTTTCTTGGTGGAATTGGATGTTACGAATGCTGTGTAACTTCATAAACCCTTATCTGCATCAGCATGAAAGAAACCGGTTGCCAAATCAATCGTCGTAAAAAACTCAGCACTTTCCAATTGATCAATTTGACCTTCTATCAGCTGCAAATATTAATTTGCCTATAATGCACGCTTGGACGAAACTACGAAGCCTTTTTCCTCACACGAGCAATGGGACTAGTATGGTCCGAAGAACTTTCTCGTATGATCCCATTACACACCCACTCCTTTCTGCTTGTCCACAAACTGCTTTTCTAGTCGTGTAATACGCCATTATGTGGGTTAACCGGCTTTGAATTCATTTTGGCCACAATCTGCTCTTTGACTAAAGTAACGTCACTTCCCGCATCAACTAGGTCTTCCACTTCAATACTACAAACCTCAATCACTATACTCATTTTCTTTTTACTGACCCAGTGAGCATTCGGTTCTTTTTGTCAGCAGTTTTCCCGCACTCGAAAATACTATGTCCGAAAGACTCGCATTTAAAGCATTTTGGACAACGGCCTTTATTCGGACAATTGTGGTACTTGTGTTCTTTACTTCCACAGCCACAACACCGACCGTTTCTACCGTTCTTAACTTTATTTTTATCAACGCGCTCGATTTTAACACGTGTACTTAGCACATTCTTCGCTTGCTCTTTCTTTCATTTCTTTTCATATTAATTTAACTTTTCTTTCAGTTCTTCTAAACCTTTGGCTTTGTAAATCAGTAATTTATTTGTTTCAGAATCTTCAATTCTAGCGTAATCGATAATTGTGCACACTTCTTTACATCACCTTGCCTTGCTATTTCCATTAAACCATATAGAAACTCGAGACAACTTTTGTTAGGTACAATTTATGAAAATCGGCTGACCTCTTCTTGAAATTCCGAAATTAGCCCTCTTCGATGATCTACTTACGAGTTGGTTCTAACCTCATATTTAACAAATAATTTAGCAGAATCGCACAATTATTATTTGGTCCCAAAAAAGTTCTCAGCTTGTTCCTCAAAATTATTAATCCACCTCTTAATTTGGCATCTATCGTCCCCGTGAATGGCCTTATCGAATTTTCTATTAGAGATGCAGTCAAAGCAATTTCGGAATCAGTTCCTCACGTATTTGAATTACATATGTAGGTATATTACCCGCACCGCGCAAAACTGCTCCTCTCAGACCGACTAGCCATTATACCGATTAATCCCAACAATCCGCCAAAACTCTTTTAACTACCAAAAACCTAGCCCAACTCTCTAGCCAACTTCTTTTTTTAAGTGTGCATAGTATTCATAAGATTAACCCTCGTTTTTTTAAACAACTTCACCAAACTTATGAAACAGTTAATCTTATACTTGTCTCTCGAGACATGCTGACCAGTACTTCGTTTCGTATCTCCCGTAATCGCAAAAACAATGCACTAAGAGCAAAAACAACAATACTTCTTGGCGTTTTTCTCATCGTTTTTTCACTTTTACCTTATCTACATCCACCGTTACTTGACTAGATTTAACTTTGTATTTAATATTTCTCACGATCCCGGCTGAGCCCCATGTAAGAAAATGAAACATATATGTATCTCTATTTAATTACATAATTATATTTCAATACGATTCACTTTATTTAGTTTTTCATTTGGTTGTGAGAGAAGAAATTAATTTAATAGTACAAAGTTTAATCCTGGTTTCTTAAACCGATGACTGAGGGAAGATCAGTTGCAGCAGCTTCGCGAACACTTTGTAGCCGCTGCAGAAGAGGAGAAAACTGGAAATAATTCATTTGTTAGATTACATTTTTTTCTTTAACCTTCCTATACCCGCGCATTGGTCTGTGAGACCGACAAATTACGCTTTTTTGAAAAATTTTAGTAACGGTGCAATTTAGCGCAGTGTACCTTATTTGTTAAATACTATGACTAATATAAACTTGTTTTATTTCGTTAACAATATATCACTCTACTGATTAAAACAAATTTCAAAAAAATATTCGAAGTAGAATAGAAACTACGGGCTCTTGAATTTCGGTCCCAGAGACCGTGCGCGGGTATACGTGTTATTTTTTTTCACGCGGGTATAGGAAGGTTAAGAACTGGTTATCTATATATATAAAAATGAATGTTTGTCTGTATGTCCTTTATAGACTCGTAAACTATGCATTTGATCATGTGATGATCTTCAGCAAAGTTGTTGTGCATGAACCCGCGAAGGTTTTAAGTTGGTACGACCAATTTTCGACAGATGGCGCCACTGTCATTCCAATTATTCTCTACATCTATAAAAGAGAACACATTTTTTCTGTATTTCCGCGAATAGGGAGTAAGTGCGTAACAATACCCCAACAATATATATATCAATCGATTTGTCGTGAGATGGGTTATGCTTTAGGACTAATTTTAGTATACTGAATCCCTTATTGGGCTTTTAAACCCCTTTTATATGTTTTTTTTACTGAGAAAAACCATTTTCCTATGCTTTACACACTAATGACTACAAAATGGCTGAACCGATTTGAATATGACTTGATTCCTCGATTAGTACATTTCTTGCTGAAGAGATTGAGGTATAAATCATTATTCTGCGATTCTTATAACGGAAGTAATAAGCAAAAATATAATTATTCAAGATACAAAGATATCACAGATGCGTAGGTCATTGCAATCAATGGCTCACCAGTGGAGTGCGTGCATATTCATGTTCATCAAACAAACCTTTTTCTTTCTATGCACTACTGTAGGTTTCTTATGTAATTATGCATTGTCTTAAGTATATGTATGTATATATGTATGTATGTATGTATATATATATATGTATATGTATATGCAATTGTTTCGAAGGAACACAAGTAAGCAATTTCTTTACAAAAAAAAAACGGTTTGGAGCTAACTTAGTTCTGTTTCGCTGTCAATAGTACACCTGGTGATGAGGGGTTGCTTCTGTTTGCATGTACATTTGTACTTAACGGATCCTTTTTTGTTTTTCTCTGTTTGCTGTTTTGTTTTCCTATGAATTTCCAAACTCTAGAGTATGATTGCACTTCTGAAATGAATTTTGGCGTAATAAGAATTTGTCCAATTATAAGAAGTATTTTGTTTTAAGTGTTTTTCGTTCTGTGAATTTGGGTTGTACTAAGAGAACCGGTAAGAGAAATAATAGGTTGTTGTTCTAACATTATGTCCTTTTCTGACCAATATTTTAGTACATAACATGCGTACTACATACACGCATGTGTACGCATCTATTACGAGACTCAACCAAGCGGTCAGAGTGAAGAAAACGCTACAAGAATGTGGGCACTCAGCCAATACAAAATGATAGGCAAGGAAAGCTGAATCTTCCCCTGTGAAGAAATGCTTAATGGCGGTATTGCATTGAACAGGGGAGAAGAAGGGAGGTGGTTTTAGTCGGTAGAAATCCGGAACCTATTATTTTAATAGTATCTTTTTCAGATCCCCACGTTCTGTAAAAAGAAAAAAACCCAGCAAAGCGGGTACAACCAGCTATCTTTCTTCTTTCTATATATATAAAAATGAATGTTTGTCTGTATGTCCTTCACAATCGATGAAGTGGCGATCGTGATAGTTGGCGAAGAATTCGAATCGCGCGACATAATTCTTCATCGCAGAAGTGGTGACGTTCAGCGAGTCTCCGAAACTCATCGCTCATACGACGGATTGCAGTATCCGATTCTGTTGTGGCGAGGAGAAGATGGATATCATTTCAACATCAAAATGAGAAATCCACAAACAGACGAGGAAACGAATAAGAAAGTCAGTGCCATGAATTATTATTCCTATCGATTGATGATTCGTCAAGACGCTGAGAACCACATTCTGAAATGTCGACAATTGTTCCATCAATACATCGTCAACATGTACGCGAAGATTGAAACCGAACGACTCCTATATATTCGATTGAATCAAACCGAGTTGCGTTCTGAAGAGTACATCTATTTACGAGACGCAATCGTTAATGATGGTAACGTGAATCCAAACGAATTGGGAAGAATGGTCATATTACCGTCTACATTCACGGGGAGTCCACGGCACATGCATGAATACGCACAAGATGCGATGACATACGTTCGCGCATACGGTCGTCCAGATTTGTTCATCACATTTACATGCAATCCAACATGGGATGAAATTAAAGAACTTCTGTTAGCTGGACAATCATCTTTGGACCGCCATGACATTAACCGCACGCGTATTTAAACAAAAATTGAAATCTTTGATGGATTTTATTATCAGGCATCACGTTTTTGGAGAGACACGCTGCTGGATGTATTCCATTGAATGGCAGAAAAGAGGATTGCCACATGCACATATTTTGGTTTGGTTAATCAACAAAATTACGCCAGATCAAATTGACCAAATCATCTCAGCAGAAATACCAGATAAGGACACTGATCCAGACTTATTCGACGTCGTTACCAAAAATATGATTCATGGTCCATGTGGCGCATTCAACAACAATTCACCATGCATGTCTGGTGGGAAATGCACGAAACGATACCCAAGAAACTTGGTTTCTGATACCATCACTGGCAATGACGGATACCCACTGTATCGTCGACGATCAGTTGAGGATGGCGGCAAATCCATCGTTCTGAAAGTACGAAACGTTGATGTCGAAGTCGATAATCGTTGGGTTGTGCCATATTCACCGTTGCTCTCAAAGACATTCAAAGCACACATTAATGTTGAGTATTGCAATTCAGTGAAGTCGATCAAATACATTTGCAAATATGTCAACAAAGGAAGCGACATGGCAGTCTTCGGAGTAGGGAATGTGGCCGCACCGCTTGATGAAATTAACCAATACCAACTTGGACGCTACATTAGCAGCAATGAAGCAGTATGGCGCATCTTATCATTTCCAATCCATGAACGACATCTAACAGTAGTACACTTGGCGGTGCATCTCGAGAATGGACAGCGCGTGTACGCAGATAATGTACGTGCAAGAGCATTGGTTACACCGGCAACAACTTTAACTGCATTTTACTCATTGTGCCAAGATGATCTTTTTGCAAAGACTCTACTTTATTCTGAGGTGCCGAAATTCTACACATGGAATGCATCGGCTAAAAAGTTTCAACTTCGAAAACAAGTTAAAGCAGTTGAAGGAAATCCCAATTTGTATTCCAGTGACGCATTGGGTCGTCTGTACACTGTTCACCCGAACAATACAGAATGCTTCTATCTGCGATTGCTGTTAATCAATGTACGTGGACCGACATCCTTCCAAGATTTAAGAACAGTCAACGGTCAGCTGTGCGCCACTTATCGCCAAGCTTGCCAGGAACTAAATCTTCTTGAGAATGATGCACATTGGGACACTGCACTCGCTGATGCATCGAATACTGCTCGACCACAGCAAATACGCACGTTATTTGCCATAATATTGACAACCTGCTTCCCATCTAATCCAAAAGATCTTTGGGAAAAATACAAGGACTACATGAGTGAAGATATTCTACATCGTTTGCGTGCTGCGAATCAAAATCCGGACATTCAATTCACACCAAACGTGTATAATGAGGAATTGATTTTGATTGAAGACATATGTTTGGCAATCGCTAACAAGGCACTGGTGCAACTGGGAATGCCTGCTCCGAACCGACCAGCGAACGACCTTTTCGATCGTGATTTGCAACGAGAAACACACTTTGATTCTGACGAATTGGGGACATTTGTTCAGACAAATCTTCCGCAGTTGGTTCCAGAACAACGCATTGCGTATGACCGAATTATGCGTGCAATCATAGAACAAAGCGGTGGACTATTTTTCATAGATGCGCCCGGTGGTACAGGCAAGACTTTTCTTCTTTCGCTCATTTTGGCAACCATACGATCACAAAATCATATTGCACTGGCCATTGCATCATCTGGAATTGCGGCAACTCTTTTGGATGGTGGCCGAACAGCGCATTCAGCATTGAAACTGCCGCTGAATTTGCAAAACACTGAGGCACCAACATGCAACATCAGCAAAAACTCTGGAATGGGCAAAGTACTCCAAACGTGTCAAATTATCATATGGGATGAATGTACAATGTCGCACAAGAAAGCATTGGAAGCGCTTGATCGTACACTGCGAGATTTGAGAGGAAACGCACGGATCTTCGGTGGCGCACTCATTTTATTGTCTGGTGATTTTCGACAAACACTGCCGGTTATACCACGTTCAACACCCGCTGATGAACTTAATGCATGTCTCAAATCATCAGTTTTATGGCGTCATTTACAGAAATTGACTTTGAAAACCAACATGCGTGTACAACTACAACGGGATGCATCGGCTGGAAATTTTGCAAAACAATTAATGGATATTGGAAATGGGCGAATGCAAATTGATGAATCTATGCAATGTATCACCTTGCCAGCAAACTTCTGTAAGATCACAGAAAGCATAGACGAATTGGTGCAAAAAGTTTTCCCAAACATTGCACAGAACTACCAAAATCATCAGTGGCTCAGTACGCGTGCTATATTAGCGGCCAAAAACATCGATGTCAATACCATCAACTTCACCATTCAGAATGGAATACCCGGCGAAACGACAACATATAAGTCCATCGATACTGTGGTGAATCAAGACGAAGTTGTCAACTATCCAACTGAATTCTTGAATTCGCTTGATTTGCCAGGCATGCCACCGCACGTTCTTACATTGAAAATTGGCGTACCCATCATTCTTCTCGAAACATAAATCCACCACGACTTTGCAACGGAACCAGACTCTCAGTCAAGAAAACGATGAACAATGTTATCGAGGCAACAATTTTGACTGGAAAATTCAAAGGTGAAGACGTACTGTTGCCGCGTATCCCAATGATCCCGACAGATATGCCATTCGAATTCAAACGTTTACAGTTCCCGGTGCGACTCGCTTTCGCAATGACTATCAACAAAGCACAAGGACAATCGTTGCAAGTGTGTGGATTAAATTTGGAGAATCCATGCTTCTCACATGGGCAGCTCTATGTGGCCTGCTCACGCGTCGGAAAACCTTCTGATTTATTCGTTTACGCACCAGATGGAAAAACAAGAAATATTGTGTATCCCACAGCACTTCAATAAATATCGAATGAAAATGTCACAATTTTTTCGAAATGAACAAAATCAATAAAATGACTCAAAATGAATTGAATATTTGTGTAATGTCTTTCCTTCAAATTTATTTTAGTTGGTGGCGTTGCAACGCACGCAGGGTACAGCTAGTTTATGTATAAAAAATACACTAATCCTCTTTTTAAGCTATTATTTTCGTTTTTAAATCATTTTTTATTAACTTTCCAAAAAGAATTAAGTTCATGGTTTTATATCCCTTTTCTTATACATACATACTACTTATTTTATAATATAATAGAATAAAAAAATTATTTGTCAATTTCTGATAACTAAAAGTTGGATTCATCCGTTGAGCAATCATCATCATTTTGTAAGTTAATGCTGGAAATCTCAATATTGAATTGAATAGGACAAGTAATCAAATCGAAAACTGCTTTTGGAAAAGTTTTCAGCTGTTTTCTTCGCCCTATATATTTTTGATGGTTTGAGCTTGTATACTTTGAAATCAATGGATGCCTGAAGCCATTCTTAATTTTTGTGCCTAAATAGGGTTTCATTGAATCTCGAAGAAAATGTTGAATTAATGTAGCTTAGCTCATTTACTTCATGATGTAATTTTAAATAATTAAATTTTCCAGACTCCTTCATTTTGTTAAGTAACTCCTTCCGTGTTAAAAATAAGTCATCTAAATGTGAACCTACTATGTACACCAATATAATAAACTTTGTGAACTTTCTTATAATGTCTAAGGACACCAATATAATAAACTTTGTGAACTTTCTTATAATGTCTAAGGAAATGGTCGTTTTGAAAGAAAGAAGTAAAAAAAATGAAGCACGTATGAGCACCCGTTTTCTTCGGAATTGTACAGGCAATAAGTCAATTAATATGAAATATTAAAATCTCGGTGCGGAAGAGTGCGTACAAGTGAGTACAAGACATATCGCGCCCTAACCGCCAAATTATCGTAAGCGACAAAATGAAAATTTTACAGGACGGGCTTTTTTTTGTTTTTTGTCTGAGGCCTAATTTTTAGTATTTAATTACGTTTTCGTAATAACAATTATGTGATAACAAAGCGGACGCTGCAGGTGTCAAATTGGCGTTTGTTTTTGTTGGTTTTGGCGTTTACGATATTTTGGCGGTCACTGTTTTCCCGTCCAATATAAAATTTGGGCGTTTACGATGAAATTAAAATATTAAGAAACTATACTTTAATGAAAATTTCACTTTTTTATTGTTTATTGTTTGTGAAAATAAAGCTTAGTACCTAAGAAAACATCAAAAATATTCTATTTAATGGTTACAGTAAATCAAATTAACAAAATCAGCGAAAAGTGGAATTATAAAATGTCTTCCTCGTCTGTTTCATTTAAGGAATCTCTAATCGCATTAGCAAAACTCATGGATAGGTACTCGTTATGGTATTTTTGAGGAACTATATTTTTGTCGCAAAGTCCTTTCAAATCGATGTACTTGGGTCGGGATATTTTCAGTTTACTGCTATAACACTGGTTGGGATATTGATTACAACCTTTCCGTTTTGAATTTGTATGATCGGTGTCATACACTGTCACCTCACAGCCATCCGAGAATCCATGTTTAAGAAAAGTTAAAGGATTATTTTTTTCAATAGAAGCAATTCTTAGTGTTTTCAAATGTATATTGCACTTATTGGGAAAAACTGAATAGGAGATCTTTTTCCAATCTTGAAAATCTTTATAATTTAAAACTATACATTCATAAGGTGATGGATTGCTTATTGCATTATAAATTAAAGTAGGCCATTCGGAAGGAGCCCATACGGTCTTATTACGAGTAAATGATTCAATGGTGCTATGAATTGAATCCACCGGCATCATTGTGTGGCCAGGTAATAGAAAAGTGATTTGAATTTTTGATATAAAAGAAGAATTTGTCCAAAAATTAATTAGCATAAATAGCATACTTTTATTGCGATTTTGTCCCGCACAGCTATCACAATAAAGGTGAATTATATTTGCAACCTTTCGTTGATCTACCAAGGTCAAATATTTAAACATAATAGAAGACATTTCATTGCATCCACGTTTCCCATCGCTTTCTCGCCACAAAAACAGAAACCATTCCTGGTTCCATTTTCATAAAAACTTTCGTTGTAGAATGAGTATTTTCTCGAATAATAGAGATTAACACTTTTGCCGTGAGGAGTATTTAAAATTTTTTGTAAGTCAAAGCTGACACAAAGAAAAGTTGGATCGACCTAACTTCTTTCCTGATCTGATAGGAAAATTTTTTTGGACATTTCCTTTTCTCTAATGTGGTTAATATAGTCATCTGTCTGCTGCACAACTCTTTGTTCCTCTGCTTCGGCGTTCTTGTAACTTTCACAATAGGTGCATTTGTCTTTTTTAGGTAAGTGGAAGCCAATATGATAATCAGTTTTAAATCTCAACCGAAACACTCTTAAAGATAATATTGAGGAACTTAAATTCTGTGCATGCAATTCTTGACAATATATTTTATGAAGGTTTGTTACATTTGAAAATTCTTGGGGGAGGTATAATTTGTTACTTTTGTTCCGACAATAATGGGACGGCACTGCAGGAAGTTTTTCAATGAAAGACTTAAAAATACTAATTGTACTCTCAGGAGTTTTATTATGGGGAACTCGTTTTCTAACACTGTCTTTTTGACTAATTTTTTTTTGGCATATCGTAGAGTCATTTGGGATATATCAAGCGTTTTTAAAAGAAACTTTTGACAAACTTTAATATTTTCTCCTTTATAATTAATTACGTAACATTTCTTTTTTTTCTAAGGGCTCTTCTCCTCTTCACATTTTTGGGTCTCACACAAGACAGTAGCCTGGCTTTCTGTCTGTCAGAATTTCCTATTCCCCAATAATGTTCGTGAATATTACACCGATCGTTTTCACTTAATTTATTTTGACAGCTATTTCCACACTTTTCGTTTAAACACGGATTGGGTTTAACTGATTTTTTTGACGCGGATCGAACTTTACGTTGAGCTTTTTTATTAACTTTGTTTTCTTCTTCAATTTGCGTTGAATTGGATTCGGTATCAGAGTATGGAATAAGTCTGCTTACACCGGCCATTCTTAAATAAAATTAATAATATTGATAAAATGAATTATTTAACTATAACCCAAAAGCAATTACCTGATCGTAGCTTAAAACGAAACTGACAAAATACATATGTACATTTCATTAAGAACATTGCAATGCTATCAATTGCACTCTCTCCTAAAATTCAAACGAAATAACTGTAATTCTTTTACGGTAAAATTGATTTTGCTGGCCGAAGTGAACACAGAGAAACAGCAAAAGTATTTGAATGATAACGTGAATTGGTTAAAATGAAGCAGTCACATTGTATGCATGTCGCTTACGATATTTTGCTGTTAGGAAAAAATGTAAATGTCGCTTACGATAAATTTTGTTTTCTCTGTAATTTATAACTGGAATGCTTTATTAAAAACCAATGATGCAGAACGACGCGTAATCGAATAAACTATCGAACTGCATCATTAACTCTTAAAATGTCGCTTACGATAATTTGGCGATTAGGGCGCGATATGTACCTACTCATCTCTCTCATTTCATTTTTTAAATTAATTCCGACCTTGCTATACAGGTGGCCCCAATGTCCAACGCCTTGACAAATTGTTGCGTAAAAAGCAGCCAAGATCAACAGACCAATAGCACCGTTACGTCAGCTGCTCCCATAAGTACCGGTGTATTTTTGCTCGCGCAGCGATTTCATTTTCGACGAAACTTACTTACTTACTTACTTAAGGTGGCGCTACAGTCCGGGGTGGACCTGGGCCTCAACCAACAAGCGTCTCCAGCCAGCTCGATCTTTAGTCAGCTGCCTCCAGTTTCGCACGCTCAGTTGGTTGAGGTCCCCTTCCACCTGCGTGCGCCACCTGAGTCGCGGTCTTCCTTTACTGCGCCGTCCCTCGGGAAAGGATTCAAAGATTTTCCGGGCCGGAGCATTTGTGTCCATGCGCTCTACATGACCCAGCCATCTCAGTCGTTGAACCTTCACTCTTCTGGCCAAGTCGATGTCGCTGAACAGCCCATAAAGTTCGCTGTTGTATCTCCTCCTCCATTCACCGTCTATGCAGATGGGACCAAAAATCACCCGAAGAATTTTCCTCTCGAAGCAGCCAAGAGCGACCTCATCCGCTTTTGACAGGGTCCATGCCTCTGCGCCATAGAGCAGGACTGGGATGATTAAGGTCTTGTATAGGGTCACTTTAGTTGCTCGAGAGAGGGCTTTGCTGTTCAATTGCCTTCTTAGCCCAAAGAAGCAGCGATTGGCAAGAGTTATTCTTCGTTTGATCTCAGCGCTGATATCATTTTCTGATCTCATAGCGGAGCCTAGGTAGATAAAGTCCCTAACTACCTCGAAGTTATATCTGTCTATAGTGACATTCTGTCCGAGACGTCGATGTTGGTTGTCCTTCCTTGTTGACAGCATATACTTAGTCTTGCCCTCATTTACCGCTAAACCCATCTTCGCGGCTTCCGCCTCAATACTCACGAACGCTCCACTGACATCACGCTGCGTTCTTCCGATTATGTCAATATCGTCGGCGTATGCGAGTAATTGGACGGACTTTTGAAAGATTGTGCCTCTGGTGTTGGCGCGTGAGTTTTGCACAATTCTTTCAAGAACGATGTTAAAGAAGTCGCATGACAGCGCGTCGCCTTGTCTAAATCCTTTTTTGACATCGAAGGTCTCGGTAAAGTCTTTACCGACCTTGATGGAGCAGCGTGCATTCTCCATCGTCATCCTGCACAAACGGACGAGTTTGGCAGGGATGCCAAAACTAGACATTGCTCTATATAGCTCGTCTCTATAGATGCTGTCATACGCGGCCTTGAAATCGATGAAAAGGTGGTGTGTATCGATTTGAAGTTCCTGGGTTTTTTCCAAGATCTGCCGCAATGTGAATATTTGGTCGATGGTGGACTTTCCTGGCCTAAAACCACACTGATATGGACCGATCAGGTTGTTGACGAACGGTTTCAGGCGTTCACATAATACGGCAGATAAGATCTTATATGCGATGTTAAGAAGACTGATGCCTCTGTAGTTGGCGCAGTTCAGAGGGTCTCCTTTTTTGAGGATCCGGCAAATAATGCTGAGGTTCCATTCATCGGGCATACTTTCATCCGACCATATTTTACAGATGAGTTGGTGCATGCTCCTAACCAAGACATCCCCGGCTGCTTTGAATAGCTCGGCATTCAGGCCATCAGCTCCAGCAGCTTTATTGGGTTTCAGTTTAGATATCGCTATCTTAACCTCACCCAGGTCGGGGGGACGGAAATGTTGGTTATCATCGTCCAGCTTGAATGGTTCGTTCTGCCTGACAGCGGATTTTGGTCTTCGTCGCCGTTATACAGTCTGCAGAAATGGCTCTTCCATATCCTCAGCATCGACTGCGTTTCCACTACGATGTTCCCTTGATCGTCCTTGCAGGCTTCAGTTCGGGCCTTGTAGCCTTCGCAGGTCCTTTTTACCCTTTGGTAAAACTTCCGAACCTCATTACTGCAGTAGCATCTCTCTAATTCCTCGATCGCGCGCTTCTCATGCTCTTTCTTTTTCCTCCTGAGAAGCCGGTGTTCGTCTCTCCTCTTCTGCTCGTAGAGCTCACGAGCAGCTCTAGTCCTTCTATGCAGCGCCGCTTTGTATGCTTCTTGTTTAGCTGCATGTGCTTGCCGGCACTCGTCGTCAAACCAGGGGTTTCGTTGTGGTGGCCGAATGAAACCCAGTACACCAGAGGCGGCATTTCTGATGGCTTTTTGGCAATGTTGCCACTGGTCCTCAATACTTGATGCTGGCTGCATAGGATCTCTTGAGAGATTGAGGGAGACTCGATCGGAAAAGGATTTGGCTATCTCTTGCGATTGTAGCAGTTCGACGTTAAACTTCCTCGCAGTATTTCCTTGTCTTGGCGGTGTTCGGGATATCCGCAACCGTACCTTGGCTACAACAAGGTAGTGGTCCGAGTCAATGTTTGCCCCTCGGAAAGTTCGGACATCCATAATACTGGAGGAGTGTCTTGCGTCGATCGCAATGTGGTCAATCTGGTTGACGGTAGACTGATCGGGAGATTTCCAAGTTCCCTTGTGAATATCGAGATGCGGGAACCGCGTACTAGCTACGACAACATTTCGCCCCGCAGCAAAGTCGATCAGCCTGAATCCGTTATCGGAGGTGGTGTCGTGTACTTTCCGACAGTGCTACCAAAGATGCCCTCTCTTCCTAGCTTTGCGTTAAAATCGCCTAGGACAATTTTAATGTCATAGCTAGGGCATTGCTCGTACCTTTTGTCCAGGAGCTCGTAGAACCTATCTTTGGTGTCGTCGTCCTTCTCCTCTGTGGGGGCATGCGCGCAAATTAGGCTTATGTTGGCGAATTTTGCCTTGATGCGGATTGTCGTGAGGCGTTCATCTACGCATTTGAAACTTAAGACTTCTTGCCTAAGTCTACCTCCAACGACAAATCCACATCCAAATAGGCGCTGCTTTTGTTGTCGGTAACAATCGCCGTAGTATACATCGCAGTTTTTCATCCTCTTTTTGCCCGGCCCATCCCATCGCACTTCTTGGATGGCGGTTATATCTGCTTTGCAGCAGTCCAGGGCCTCCGCTAATTGTTCGGCTGCACGTGGTCTATTAAGGGACCTAACGTTCCACGTACAGATCCGAAATTCGTTGTCCTTGTTACATTTGCATGGTTCGTCCGTCCGTTTCCGAGGCTTGTTGGAGCTTCAAAGCATGTGTTTTTTTTCCGTGGTCGGGCAGTTACCCCGACGGCACAACCCCCAACCTGGAGGACCAGTTCCATTCTACAAAATTTCATTCTAGAAACCCCTAGGATGTGGGGTCGGTTATACCGATGTCGGTGACCCACTTCGGGGGTGTGAGTGCTGCCGTTGGCCCTTTAGGGCTCCTCCGCCACCATCTCTTTTCCAAGACCCCAACTAATTCTTGGAAATCCTTATCGGCCTCAGCTTCAAATATGTTGAAGAAGCCCGAATAAGGTACTATCTCCGCTCCGGAGGTTTATCACGACACCGTTGGTTCCATCTGGAGAACTCGTCCGCTGTCGTGTTTATAGTGCTGCTATTTTTGTCTTCTGGTCAGCACTCGCGCTTATAAGTTTAGCAAGCCGCGTCCGGGTGAACAACAGCCAGTACCCGATGGCTACCACTTGGAGGTAAAATAAGCACGATTGATGTGTGGTAACAGTTACAACACTGGGCTTTGCCAAGTTAAAGCCAATCAGTGCCTACCCTATTCCCACAGTACCCAGCCATCTTACCCCTTACTTACTGTTGGTACAAGTTCTGTTCATTCAGTTCCAACTTCCCTGCTGCCGCTAAAGACCCTTAAACATCAACGCTACGCTCCACTGCCAATTCCCCGCCAGCCTACTTAGTCCAATCCAGATAATGTGACACTGCTTAATAGCACAAACCGTTTAATGCCAGAATAATTTGAAGCCAATTGTGTTTTTGGTACAATTTGTACTGGTAGAAAACCTTTTATTAGCATATCGCTTAATATCAAAACCAGCTTAAAATCACACAAAAAATATAATAAAAAATTAAGAAAGAGTTCATGCAATGCTGTTCGCTTAGAGTCACATCTCACAGATCCATATTTCATGTCATCTTTACATGCAAAAATATGGTACCTACATGTGTACATATGTATGTACTCGTATGTACATATGCGCATATTTTTTTTTTTCTGAAATTGCCTTAATTGTTACACTGTGTAAAGCATTGAATTGTGTTTTAATCGTTCCTTTTTTTTTATTATTGTTTCTATTCTTTTTCTCTTTTTTTGTAAGAATATTTACTACCGTGCAATGAATACATATTTTTAAGTTTTTGTTTTCAGTTTCCTCTTGTTTGGTTAAATACATATTTTTTAAAGTATAAAACCATTGTGTTAGTATCTTTCTCAGTTTTGCAATTTTTGTATGCAATATCGGATAAAGTCACAGCCCGCTTAAAGTCAAATTTTTTTGCTGCCCGTTTGATATGACATTATCCGGGTTCGACTGTACATCGTCACCTACATAATATGTATGTATGGATCTCCCCATAAACTACACGATTTGAAGAGTGGTCCATGTTTATGACAGCCTTCATTAAAATAATTACAGTAAATTTGAGACAGTAAAGCGAGAGATGAAAAATAATGTACATGTACACTCGAGGCGTAGATCAAAGGTGGACACAGAAATATCGATACAGCAAAGGGACATGTGAAGCGAAAAAAACTTTGTTTTGCATGTCTAAAGTTTGGACGCAGTATAAGCGACATATTCGACAAAGAAGTTATCAAGGGGTGCTCTCCTCAGCTGGGATCTCGTAAACCCAGAAATATATTTCTGTCGTCATCAAAACGTTCTGGAGTAGACCGAAGTGTCAGTGTCCAGTGGCATTGTTGATAACGTTAATATGGAGTGATTTATGTGTGATGACTATTTACCTTACATTCATTATGCAGATATAATAGTTAAACAAATGGAGGAAAGTGTAGATAGGTACACGAACTACCTAAAACTATACAAGGAAGAATTTGAACATCCCTACGAAAAAATGAGAATGAAATAAAGAGTTTGCTAAAAGCAATTAAAGAAAGGCATTACCAAATGTTGCGAGACGTGGAATAGTGTTCAGGAAATAGTACATACGTATGTATGTGGAAAGAGTAGGTATAACAGAGACGAAGAAAATGTCTAGTGTCACTGAAAACTTCAAAAAAATGAGAGTGAAATGAGAAAATTTTAGATTATGATACTTTTATTACTTACCACGGATACAATCATAACCAATAAATGAAGTATCTGGGTCACATCAGGCTTTTCAGAGAAACCGTTACATTTATTTTCTTCTAATTTCAGTTAGCCCGGTCCTAAGCTAACTACCTCCAGTTACGCACTCCAAGTTGGTTGAGGTTCTCGTCTACTTGTGTGCCCCACCTTAGGCGAAGTCTTCCTCTACTGCGTTGTCCCTGCGGGTTAGGTTCGAAGACTCTGCGGCAGAAGGATTGTTGTCCATTCGCTCTACATTTCCTCAAGCGACTAAAGCGCAGTTTTTTGATAGCCCGTAAATTGCATTCTTCTCCAAAGCCCGTCAAAGAAGAATCTTTCTCTCAAATCGACCGAGGATTTGTTCATCCGCTTTCGACTGAGTCCATGCTTCAGCACCATAAAGTAGGACTGGGATGATCAATATGTTGTATAGAGTCTCCTGGGTTGTTCAGGATATTGCCTATCTACTCAATTGCCTTCTCAGCCCAAAGAAACCGCAATCGGCTAAAGTTATTCTTCGTTTGATTTTTGCCGGGGAATTATTATCGGAATTAATAGCAGAGTCAAGGTAGACAAAGTGCCTTACAGCTAAACCCATTTTGGCGGTTTCTGTTTCGCCAAAAATGTCGACGTCATCGGCGTAAGACAAACTTTGAAAGATGGTGCCTCCGGTGTTGACTTGTGAGTTCCGCACAATTTTCTCAAATATAATATTAAAGAAGTCACATGACAGCGCATCAACCATCAACCGACTCTGATGGAGCAGCGAGAGTTCTCCATTGTCTTCCTGCACAGGCAAACGAGTTTGGCAGGCATGCCAAAACTAGACATGGCTCTGTATAGCTCGTCTCTATAAATGCTGTCATATGCGGCTTTCAAATGGATAAAAAGATTGTGAGTATTGGGTATTGATTTGGACTTTTTTGGTTTTTCAGTATCTGCCGGAGTGTAAAAATTTGATCGACTGTGGACTTTCCTGGGCTGATACCATACTGATAGAGGCCAATCAGGTTATTGACAAAGGGTTTCAGGCGTTCACACAGTATGGCAGATAATATCTTGCACGCGATGTTGACGAGACTAATGCCTTTGTAACTAGCGGAGTTGAGAGGGTCTCCTTTCTTGTGGATCGGGCAAACGATGGTGAGATTCCATTCATCAGGCATACACTCGTCTGACCAAATCTTGGAAATGAGATGTTGCGTGCATATGCTTTCTAACAAGTTTTTTCCAGCTGCCTTATACAACTCGGCCGGTAGGCCATCAGAACCAGCAGCTTTGTTGGATTTAAGCTTAGATATTATTATCCTCATTTCATTTTGGTCAGGTGGACGGAAGTTTTTGCTATTATCGTCTATGTTGAATGGTGCATTCGTCCTGGCAACGGTATGTTGGTCTTCATCGCCGTTACACAGTCTACAGAAGAAGTTTTTTCATATTCTTAGCACCGACTGTGACTCTTCTACAAGAGGTTCAAAAATAGATAAGAAGAAATCAAGTGAAAAATAAAAAAAGCAGAATGCGATAGTTACTAATAGCGAATAAAATTTAGTAAAATACTACAAAAATAAGAGAAACAACTTCAGCAATTATAATGCAATCAGAGATATGTATCTCGTTTCCAAAAGTAAATAAGTGGATGGGAGTATTGAAAAGCATTCGATGAAACTGGCGCTTTGATATGTATGTTGCAAATGCAAATGTTTGAAATTTTCAATCATAGAGCAGCTGATTGTAAAAAGGGAGAAATATGTTTAAAATAGAGAAATTAGTGCTAGAAGAAAGAATATTGGGAACGCGTTAACAAAACACTTAACTTGGGACTTGATGAAAAACATGACGCTTAGTAAATTGTGCTCAGTGTACTTGAATAAACTTGAAGCTAAGAAAAAGAAAATCGGTACCACGACCAAAGACAATCAAAGAGTTTTTGAGTGATACATAATGTATATAAAAATCACACATGTATGTATGTACATCTTATAGTTTAGGATCTAGAAAGTGGTGACAGACAGACAGATGGAAAGTAATTTGGTTCCATATATTTACATAATTGGTCTATGTGGAATACCCAGAAACTGACCCTATGTATGTACATAAGTGAATCATTTTTTATCACCACTGTCACAAATAGGGAACATTTGAACATTTGCTGCAAATATGTATGTACGTTGTTATTTTTTTATACAAAATTATACACACTAAGACAATAATTTTGTATTTAATTTTTGTCAATGGTTTTCAGCTCTCTTCTTTATTTTGTACGTACTTACGCATAAAAGGTAAAAACCACAACTTGCATATAGACTGCACTCGTATTTTTCTTCTTTTTTTTGTGAACGGAATTTATGAGGGTTTTCAAACATTATCTTTCATTAAAAGAACCAAGATCGACTTCTTTCCATTCAATCGCTGAAGAATAACCCAAGATTTAAGTTATAATTTACTTTTATCACATTATTCATCCGTAAAAAATTTCGAACGTCTTTGGTTACTTTTTCAATTACTATGTTAAACAAAAGAAAGCAAATGTGAGCCAGTGCCTTAAATCAGTACAATTTAACTTTAAAAACAACTTTGCTACGAAACCGAAAAAATCGGCAAAACAAATTCATCATAATCCCTTAGGTATTTTATCTTTTGTTTTTCGGGTCCAGTGAGTTGGCAGTTTTTTCCCTTTTTGTTTTTTAACTTTTTCTGGTAAGTACATGGCGCATAAGAAATTGTTGTTTAGATAATTCGTTTACATTCCCCGTGGGTAGGTAAAATGAGATAACAAATCGATTTTGAATTTGTTCACTACATTGAAGACTTCTTACAGTCGAAGGCAATATCAATTTCAATAGCAAAGTTAAAGAGGAGATTGTCTTATTCCTTTCCCAAAGGATCGACGGAGCTCTAAGTTCTTATAAGGAAAATAAATGGTAGCTTTGCTGAAGAAAAGATTTTAAAAACTAATCGAACCAGAAAATAAAACTGAAATACTCGTACCTTCCGATTTGCTCAATTGAACGGGTAGCTAAAATCCGGCACGCCCTAATGAAAAACATGTGAAGATGTTATGCGGATAGTAAAATGTAATATTTAATGTGTCAAAAAGGAAGCACCTCTACTAAAAGCAATGTGGCATCAACGGCAATTGAGAAATTGATTTTTATTGTGGTGACAGTCACTGTTGCAACCACACTAATTTTGACCACAATGACATTGACAAAACGGTTGTGCAAAAAAATATATGTACGCTTTTAGTTAATGCTCAAATCTGGATTTTAAGCTAAAAGATTTAAGTTTTTGGTATACATTGTTAAAGTAGGTATATCATCAAAAGTTTTTTCACGGTCCTACCTCTCGCGTCCGAGAGTAATAACTGTCATGAGAAGGCTTCTCCATTTGGCTTTCGGATATGGCTCTAAAATGTAGGTCCCTTCCGTTTGTGTGAAAAAATATAACACGCTCAACACGAATGATCGCGAGAAGTTAGGCCCTGGCCCACAAAGGGCCAAGAATTTGTATTTTAGTTAGGGTATGAATGTGCGTTACAGAATATTTTTTCTTAAAATCAAACGGAACCTACTTTCATAAAAGGGTTCGATTAGCAAATTTGAGAAAATCACTAGAACTACTGAGTAAATTGCTTTTATAGAATCTATGAAATCTGCAAGGAACATGGCATATCATTTCTTGAAAAATAGGGAAACTTGAATTTTCTTTGTTAATTACGATAGTTGCGATCGGTATATACGTATGTATATTATGTACATACATATATATATTTGTAGACCTTGCCAAACCCTTTGCTTAGCTACTGGTTTTCTGTTTTCATGCGTTTCGTGGGTGGTACAATTCGTACGCTTGCAAAAGGTCGGCTTGCGGCAAGACGTTATTATGAAGGCTTTTCTTTTCATTTCACAAACTAAATGTTTTGAATGGAAATACAAAACTTAATATATTTTTCTCTTGTTTTCGTTTCATTTTCTTTTTCGTTCCAATTAATTCAGGGTAACCGACAAATTACATTTCGAGGCACACTGAAACATGTAATTTAGTTCCCCCTATCTCACAGGTAAAAGGATAGAGAGCAAAAACGGAAACCAAGCACCCCTATTCTTATCTTATAATAAAGCTATTGAAATGTATTTGCATAATACTCTCGTAAATATGAAGGCATTCTTGGCCAACATTTTTTTTTAATTTTTTTTATGCGCTTGAAATTGCCTGAAACAACTGTTAAGGATAAAGGAAATGTATAATTTGTGTAGTTATTCGGAGTGTAATTGAATTTCTCTGTGAATGCTGTACAAGTCTCGGGACTTTATGTTTTTTTTTTCTTTGTGCTCTCGGTTTTCATTTTAAGACATTTCAAACACGACAGGCTGCCATTAACATTTGTTCAGTTCTCAAATTTCTCTTTGGACGGAAGTCATTTTGGGGAACTAAAATGGCAGTGAGGGGTGAAGGTCGAAATATGTTGGTTATTCTCTTGTAAATTGTTTGCACGAGCAGAGCATTATTAACACCAAAAAAAGCATAAGTACTCGTACTTACATACAATTATTTGAAAGGTGTTATGCAGTCATTTTAATTGATGTGAAGAGTGTACTTGAGGCAAGAGAGAGACAAAGAAATTTAAATTAGAAATAGTGGAAATCGTACAAATTGTATATAAGCGAGAGCTCTATTATTTAGTCAGATCAGGGTTCCTTGAAAGGGAATACCAACCCCTAGTTATAATATTTTCAATTGGAATGTTATCATATCGGTCCATTCTACTAAAGTGTGGCATTCGGAATATTGATTTTTGCCTGTAGATCACGCACTTGCAAGTACACCTCAAACCTGTGTATTGCACTGCAATCGCATAACAATGTTCAATACGGTTATTATAAGACCGCTTCTGGTCTATAAATCAGTTGTTGGTTGAAAGGGGTTTTTGTGTTAGTATGTTACTGTCCTTTGCACCAAACTTAAAAGAAGGGCAGCCTCAACTGCAGGGGAACTCTTCCGAGTATGCCTGGAGCTGCCCTAAATGCGTTTATATATCAATCTCTCCTCGATACAACCCATGATATGGCTGTACTATTACCTTAGACGAGGTGACTTTTGAAATTATCCGCACTGGAGTTTTAAAATCATGCGCCAGTTACATACCTTACCACCGCGGTCTCATGGATATGGAGTTTAACATAATTACAACGAAGCTTCGGTTGGTTTTTAAATTTAAAGTCGTTTTTTCTTGTGTGTAGTCGAATTTTCACGGATTACTTCAAAACTAGTCAAGAGCCTAAAGCTCGCATCTTTATGAAGGATGACAACAAAAGACTTCACTACGCATTAGGCAAAAATGTATCAGTTTTCCATGCGAAGACCTTTGCTATCCTAATCCTAATGGCTATGGACTGTATTGTAAGGAATAGGTGGAAGAGTCGGAATATATTTGCCGGAAGCGTTAGTCAAGTTACGTTTAAGTATTCTGCCTCGTGGCATTATGCTTCGAATCATTCATAGTACACATTTTTTTTTATAGGTTTGTGGTCACGCCCAAATGGCGTGTAAACACTGCGACCAGAGAAATCTATCTAATCCAAAGGCCATTTTTTAGGGCAGCAGTACTTCTGCTTTTCTTATAAATTCTATAATTACTGCTGCGGAAGAGTTCCTTAAGTTTATTGGAGGTGTGATCCGCTTTAGGAACAAGCTTCTCCTAATTCTGCACAGAGCTACACATTCACATATGTAGTATGTGTTCTGCGGTTTTGACCTCTTCTAAGTAGAGGCGGCAGGTGATATCCTCCGTAATTTTCATTTTATTAAGGTGGTAAAGTAATTGACAGTGACCGGTTAGGAAGCTCACAAGCCTTCTTATGTCGTTTTTTGCCATATTTTAGGATATCAACTGCCTTTTTTGGAAGGGTTGGACAGCTTGTCTGAGACCTTGGGAGGTATTCCAATGCACATTTTTCGTTTCCAACTATTTAGGGTAAATTTAAAGGCAGAATCAGATATTCCCCAAAAAGGGTCAGATCCAGTGAACAACTCAGAAGAGCCTTTCCTAGGTAATAGGTCTGCAGTTTCGTTGCCGTCAACTCCTACGTGACCCGGTACCCACTACAATTTTACTTTATCCTATCGGGCCAGGTTTTATAAACTATTGTCGCAGCTTAGAACTGATTTGGAACTGATCAGTGCTTTAAGCGCCGCTTGGCTGTCGCGTCGGTGAGTATGTGGATAGAGGCGCCTTTGATGACTAGTAAAGGTAAAGCTAAGGAAAATTTAAGGAAATAAATGATTTTCTCAAAAGCACTTACATTTCAATAAATGTACATGAGTACGAAGGTATATATATGTATGCATATATGTACATATGTACGTAAATGAGAGGGCGTACTGGTATTTTTCCAAAATACTAGATACACTTCGTTTCTTCAACAATGGAATTAATTTACTTCAAGGACCCTAATTCATTTACAAGCGTGAGCTCCGAAATTTGAGTCCCAAAAAACACCAAAAAGTTTTTTCACCGTCACACCTCTCGCGAGTGTCTGTCAAACGTCCGAGAGCAATAGCTTTCATGAGAAAGTTTCTCAATTCGCCTTTTGTTTTTGCGCCAAACATTTGTATTTCTAATTAAATCCAATTAAAGTTGGCCCTTAATATGGCTGCTTTCCATAATGCGAAAGACATGCAAGCATTGGGAAATTCGCATAGTTTTCTAGTTCTTGTGGATCAGCATCCTCTTGGGGCCCCAGATTTAAATCAATTACAACGACTTAGAGTTAGATGTCAGTGTTGGAACAGTTCTCCCTGCCGACCACTGACGAAAAAAAACGTCAGTCCAAAATCAGTGTCAACCTAAAATAAAATCTCTACGTACATACATATGTATGTATGTATACATGTGTTCTACTTTAAAGACCATTAACAAAAACTTCATAAAGTTATTTTCCACTTCCGCATTTAATCCTTTCAGTAGACATACAATAGAGTTCAATGGAATGGTTCGTGCTAGCAGTGGGAATGCCGCAACCCCATATCCGTATCATTTCAATCGGGAAGAAAAAAACAACTTCAAAGGTCCCCACTTGATGTAATTTGAAAGATTGACAAAGAAAGTCCGAAAAAAGGGGGGGAAATTCCGAGCAATCGGATTCAGTGAAAGCACTTATGCATAGATATGTACATACTCATGTATCCCAGTCAACGCACACAAACGAATTACTGCCACACCAGGCGAAGCAAGAAAATGATACCAAATGAAGAAAAATGACAAAAAAAATTGAATCCGAAAAGCTTCCATCGAGATCGTCATCATCGTCGTTCTGTAACACACCCTTACCATTAAATGTCGGCACCATATTGGAATTGGATTGGTGGAATTGTGATGGGGGGTGGGAGAGGGGGCAGCAAGTATTCAATAGTTTTACATCTTCTCTCCGGACCGACACATCTCCAATACTACTTGCAATAACACCACCAATTCCATTGCCATTCTTACGACAGATTGGTTATTGTATCGCCAGCATTGAAAGAAGGACTTGTTTCTCGCCACAAAGGAAGGAGATGTCCTTCTTATTATTGTAGTTTCAGTAGGATGGCTTATATCATATTACATAGGGTATATTAACTCAGTTTTGCCATTAGCAACATAGAAAAGTAAATCGTGTGCTTCCTTGCAAATTATCAAGATTTGTAACTAAAACAACCTGAAGTAAAACAACACTTTTTCGAATTAATGAGCTAAAATGCTTTGCTCATGCCATGTTTTTGCATATTCTAAATACTGACTGAGTTATAGCCGGTGAGTAACCAAATTTGAAAGGCACATCAATAAGCAATCGTTATATAAATCCTCTTGCTAAAAACCTTGTGTGACATTATACATACTAAATTGTAAACCGATTTTTTCAAAAATGACCATTTAATGTGGTTCGAAGCGACAAATCAACTGTCAAGCTAACATATTTGGTCTAACAGGATTCGTATTGTGCAAGTTAAATTAAAGCTACAAATTATTTAAAAAAAAATCAATCAGGAAGATTGTCTGTCCTTTATTATCTGTCCAAATACAACTGAACTACTGAAACTGATTTACATTTATTTATGTTATTAATTACTTCAAGTTAGCTACATGCAATGCAGTGAACCAATATGCGACGTCAGCGATTTCTTCTTAGGTGATTGTTCGGGTATGGAAATGAGAATGCACTGAATTGGGTTGAATCAGCGGAAACATGTGTTGGGTTGCATAGCAATGGCAGTGCACTGAGTTGCGGTCATTGGGTTAAGTCAGAAGAAACGTGTGTTAACTTGCATGTTATATTTTTCATGCGAATGAATGATGCAGTTATTAAACTTGGACGCTTGTGAGACTTTCTTAAAAATTTCCCTAAATAATACATCGCAATAACTACTGAGCCAAAATGCCAGTGCAAATTATTAGGATTTTGTTAAGCTTTTTAAATCTACTGAAATCGAAAATTAATTCTGCATAAATGCATCACCAAAACACGCTAGAATTACTTATACAAAGAAGAAAATAAAATTTCTTAATTCCTAGTTTTTGGAACTTGTGGAAGGAAGAATCATATATGGATAGCTTTCCTGTTTGTTTTTTTTTCCTACGTTTCATCTTTTAGGTACTGATTCGTCTGTTTTTGATATAAAGAGTATAAAGAGTATGCAAGTGTTGGACTCACTTAACAAATTACTTAGGGCACAGGATGCGAAGGAAGCGATCAATAGAGATTCCTTAAATTTCTGTGGTAAGGCGGTGCACTTTTTAACGTATGATTTAAATGTTTAGTTCCAGTTTTGATGTTGTGATGTTAGTTTCAAGTTTTGAACTGTATTGGTTTGCACATTTTACTATGAGAAAGTTTTGTAAGCGCAAAATTAACTGCCGATCAATCTTCCCCACTGTCCCCATCCCGTTAAGTTCTACACATACAGGGTATTCAACGAAAACCGGTAAAATATTACTACCGCACGCTCTGCGTGAAAAAAATATCTAATATACGCATATGTACAGTATCTGACAGTCATATTCGTACAGCACCAAGTTATAAAAGAAATCGGCAAAGAAATTAAAACAATGAGTAAACAATCCATTTTTTAAACAGGGTTGATTCAACAAAATGTTAATGAATTCATTTACGAAAAAAAAAAACAAAAACTTCAGAAAATTTCATCGGACACTCGTATTCGTATATAGAGATGTACGCTTAATATCGAAGATCAATACTTTATGTCGTATGACCTCTCGTAATCGCCTGGGCATAGATTCTACCAACTTTCTGGTAACACGTGGAGGTATATTTTCCCATTCTGTTTTCAGTAATTGTTTCAGGTCCTGAACAATACTGATTTTGTGTTTCAGTACTTGTCTTTTAAGATGGGCCCATAAATCTCAATGAGATAAAAATAATGAAAGCCGTTCAGAACGTTCACCCATTAAATTCCTATTTAAATTTTCCGGTTTATTTTACAAATTGGCGATCTTCAACTTGTTTATAATACATAGTTACTCTCAAAATTGAGCGTACACTAATAAATTAAAGGCATTTTATCTTTTTTAACAATTAAGAAATTGTTTTTGTAATAAAAAGATTTTTTTATTTAACACTATATACATTTCGCTAATAACTTAAAGAAAAAAAAAACAAAAATATAACATAATTCAATTTTTTACAATAAAAAAAACAAAAAATAGTACTTGATTTGATCACTCAAAATTGAGCGTACACCAAAAATTAATTATTTAAAAAAAATAAAAATACTTTGAAATTTCGGGTTTAATATTTTGTGTGGCCACCCTTCATTTTGTCCATTATCGTCTCGATAAACTCAAAATTTCCGGTACCACTAGCAGCCATTGATCCCCACAACATGACACAACCTCCTCCATGTTTTACCGTCGGACACAGATTTTTTTTTTTTTGAGCTCCGTATGAGGCTTTCTCCAGACTATTTGCTTACCATCGGAGCCAAATAAGTTGATTTTCGTCTCGTCGGTAAACATAACACCTTCCCAAAAACTTGGTGGCAAGTTGATGTGCTTTCTAGCGAACTCCAAGCGCTTCCGTTGATTCGCCACTGAAATGTATGGCTTTTTACGAGAAACTCTGCCATTAATATTATTTTTCGTTAGTATGCGACGAACGGTTTCTGTTGAAATTGATTTCTTAATTAACGTCGAAACTTCTGACGTTAATTTTGGAACACTGGCCTTGGGATTCGGTTTGATTTTTCGCACAATAAATCGCTCTTCATTTTCTGATAGGATTTTTTTTCGGCCTCTACCAGAACTATTCAGAAGCGTACCTTCGTAACTGTGTTTATTAATAATTTTTTGCACCGTGGAATGTGTTCGCCCAACAATTTCACCAATTTCGCGAAAGGACTTTCCTTTACAATACAAATTTTCTGGTGGAAATATCTGTTTGTTTTCTTTTTTGTTCCATTTTCACACAAAATTGAAAAAAATGCTAATATGATGTTTCCACACCGCAAAATAAACTCGAAATAAGCTTCAGGATCTCTGGAAGCAACAACTGGCAGCTCAGATAGCGGTAAAAATTTACTAGTTTTCTTGTACGTAGTATTTCCATATGGTGTACGCTCAATTTTGTGTGATGTAAATTAAGCAAATGTTTCGTTTTTTATTCATAAAAAGTAGAGACGAACTTCAAAATTTAAAGTAAGTACCTTATGGTAAATGACAAAATACTTACATACATATGTACTTTCTTAATATAAAAATGTTCCTATTTAAAATTCAATTCCTGCCTATAAAAATACGATATTTGTGATTTACCTTGTGGCGTACGCTCAATTTTGAGAGTAACTGTACATACATATGTATATTGTATTGTGGTCGGTCAAAAACTTTGCTTACGTCTCGTAAAGTTTTGCCCTTCTTATGCAGTTCAACAATTAACTTTCTCATCTTAATAGATGTTTCTTTACCCTTTCTACCCATGATGAAAAAAATGCGTAAGATGATAAAAAACACTACTCAATCGTTAATCGTCAACTGGACATTTTCCACAAAGGAACTCATATTGCAAAGAAAAACTAACGGTACTTAGCACGAATTTACCGTTTGCTCCTTGTGTACGAATACAAGTGTCTGGTGCGATTAAGGGGAATATTATGTTGTTTTTTTTTGTGCATCAATGTACTTATGACCCTGTTTAGATGGTTACTCATGAGTGCGCTATGTCGGTGGTTTTTGGGTGAGAGGTACAGGGAAGGCGGCAGTCCCGAAGAAAATATAAAAATCGGGGGTAGCAGTCACGTTCTACACCCAAAATGTTCCGTTTCTATTCCATTTTGTCATAATTGGTTCGATCGTGGAGTAGAAAGGATCGCGGATTAAAGTGATAATTAAAGTGATGGATAAGAAAGCAAATCATTGGAATATATGAGACATTACAAAGAATACGTAATCAGTACTTGAAATGAAAAAAATTCTGAAAAAACAAAAAAGCGTGTTGCAGGGAAAGCTGATGTTTGCATTCATTGTTTATATTTTATACAGCTGCTGAAAAAGATATAATTGCTGAGCAAGCTAGTTGTTCTCTGTCGTACATCTCGCATCATTTTCTTTTGGAAAGAATCGCAACGGTGAAACTACATACATGTTCGCCGACACACAAATGCTCCAATTCACTAATTCCACCCCTAAGCTTCAGTAAAGTAATGCAGCACTGGGCACTACACTGTGTGAACACGACATGACTGCCCACTCTGTAGTGGAGAGTAATCATCTAAACAGAGTCTATAGTAGTGAATGATATATCATGAAAACAAGCGACTTTATAAAACGGTAAAGTTAATACATTCAACTTTAATTTACATAACAGCGATGTACGAATATGGATGTCCTATACTGTGTGTCTTTTTTTGTTTATTTCGAATCCTGAAAGATAATATTCATTTCAGTTTCATTCAAGGTCAGTTGAACAGGTCATAATAGCAATTAATGGGAAATACAAAACAGGATTCGAGGCTTTCCTTTCCGTTTCCGATAAATGGTAGCAAGATGTGTATCCGATACGAAGTAACTGAAAAAGTCGATAATGATCAACCTAAAGGATCAAAAAGACAATCACAAACCAGCAAGACAAGATCGCCGAAATATTCAAGAAGAAAAATCTCATACTATATGTATGTATGTATTTAGGTGATGCAAGCCAAAAAAAACTGCGAGACGATATATGTATTATACACTGTGTCCCAGTTAAGAGGTAAAATCCTTTAACTGGAGATTCCTGAAGTTCTGGCAAACAAAAAATCGTATGGCAGGGGGATCTATTTTCACCCCAGTTCAAGTTATAGTCCGTCAAAGTGGGAAACCTCCGATTTGGAAATACAATCACTTTAAATGGTATAACTTCTGAATTATTATAGTTACAAAAACAGTTTTGTACATTTTGAAGAGACAATTTATAGCGCATAAAAAATGTTAAAACTTTTATGTACCTAGCCACAAAAAATGTATGGCTCCTTAAACTCAAAATTATGAAAATTTGTTGCTTCAGTTTTTTACTTAAATTGCATTTTTCTCAAAATTTTTACTTTGTAAACGACTTTTTATTACAAAACTTTTATCTTTGATATATATACCCCTAAATACGATGAAGGAACGTCTAGAAGAAAACAGTATTTCTCTTAAGACTACTATAAAGAACCTACGAGTAGAGTACATTCATATTTCTTGATAAAAAAAAACTAATTTAAAAACGAATTCAGTGGACTTAGGAGAATGTCGACTGTGATTTGAGCAACATTATATTCGCAGACGAGTCTTTTTGCCGTTTAGTATAATTAGATATTTTTCACGTGCAGAGGGTGAGAAATTCCTTCAACGCATTGCTTAACATTATGCAAAGGTGCACCTTTAAGCGTGCTTCACATCAAAAGGTTTTGGAGGTTGGATCTGTCCTACAAAATTTTAAATTCACAGGGAATGTTGAAATTATACAAATCTGGTTTGTTGAAGACTGCAGGAAAACTCTCCGAAATAATAAATCGGAGTTGGGAGCTCGAAAAGGATAATCAACTAAAGCATTTTCAGCTCAAAATGGCATAACCACGGATTGGTCATCACTTTCCTCAGAAGCAAAACCAAAAAAATAAAAGCAACGGTACAACTCATACAATCATACATACATTGTGTGTGTAAAGGGTGTCCCATAATTCAGGCAAAATTTGAATTTTGCGCCATTTAATAGTACAGTGATGCCAACGCAAAAAAAGATAACAATGTGACAGCTGACATTTCGGGGTTAGTAAAAATGGAGCGCTATACGAAAAAAAACAACGCATTTTCATTAGTGAGCAATATTTTAAAAATAATGAAGGTTTGTCAGTCCGCAATTTCCGAACAAAATCATCTTCAGTGATGAAGCTCATTTTCATCTTGATGGCTTCGTTAATCGTCAAAATTGTCGCATTTGGGGTTCAGAAAACCCACGAGTAATTGTTGAGAAATAAATGCATCCACAACGCGTGACTGTTTGGTGCGGATTTTAAGCTGGAGGCATTATCGGACCATTCTTCTTCGAAAATGCGACTGGTCAGGCAGTTTTATTTATACGGAGCAGCTCGGAAAATAAATTCTCACCAATTTTCCTACTCTTTTCTATTAAAACTGGGTACCTACGCAATTCTATTCTCCCTTATTATTGAAAAACGTATTCCACCATTCCATTAGATTAGCTATTGGACAATGCGAACGTTAAGTTGAAAACGTATCCATCCTCATGAAAGTGAAGAAACCTAGAAAAAAGATGACACACAGGGAAATTCGTACTCGCTGATTGTCACACCGAAAGCAATGACTATTGCCGCTACCCCCGATGCCCAACCAACCTCCACCCGAGTGTTTGCCCTAGATTTACGCACTTGTACACGGCTGTTCTTGCGGCAGTACCTGCGGGATACCCGTCGGTACATTGTACACAAGTGCCCAGAGCAGCATCCACCACCCCGAAACACACAAACAACACGACACTACAGGCATCGCGAACAACCGCCAAGAGTTTGACCGCATTCCCTTCTCGTTACGTTTTCGTTTTTTGTTTTTTTCTCGGCCAGGAAACGGAAATGAATAGGTGAATGAAACAATGCACTCGGAACAAAACCAGGGTCAGAAAACTTGGACGAAAAAATTCGGGAAAAACTACTACGGCACTTATAAAAAATTAAAAAAATTGTCCACGCAAAGCTGTATACACATCAAAGTACAACGAATTTAGAACTTAGGCCTAACGTTAAGTTTGCTGTGCGTTGTTGCTGTGCTTATGAGTTCCGTTCCATTTGCTGCGGTTCCAAGTTGCTAAGGGTGCGGTAATGTGACTGGTCCAGAGCATACTGGTTCAATTTTCCCCCGGGGTAAACTCGGGGTAACTTTTATTTCAATCGACACTGGATGAATAATTCAGGGTCAAATAATGTATACATGAACCGATTTTCTTTGTAGTGGAATTTCTGTTAGTATCTCGATATTGACAACTGTTGTGTATATTGGTTTACCCCGATGTTGAATCACTTCAACGCTGGATGAAAATTTTACCCCGTTTCATACTGTACACTTGCCCTCCCTTTTCTATAAACTCAGTTTTACCCCGAGGGAATTGATCCAGTTTGCGCTGGCCCATTCAGCTTTAAAGGAGGGAGAAAATTGTGACATTTTGCAGTCAGCTGGATGTGTGCCAAAGTCGGGATGCATTCAGCTGTGAAAACGATCTTCGCGTGCGAGAACATTCGAGAAAAAGTAGGACAAAACTTCAGGAATTAGGGGATAAGCTAAATCGTGTAGGAAAAGCCAACTGGAGGTTGGGAAACGCTGCCGCAGGGCGAACCTTCATCTTCCGCTGAATAAATGACTGCTCGTCTTGCAGCGAGGAAGGGAGAGCTCTACAATGAATTTGGTGATGAGATCGTAGGACGGAGAAGGAAATTGGACAACCCGATTAAAGAATTTCTTTTCCAAGTGGAAGCGGAATAGTGCAAGGGGACGTATAGACTACGCGAGGTAAATTTTGATGGAGACTTTTCACCTACATATAAAAGAAAAGTGGGCGAGACGGGTCGGTATCTTTATTCCTGCTGCCAACTGAAGGACCGGTACAGGGTGAAAGCAAAAGTCAAACAAAATTTAATTGAAATTAACCTCTCTTGAACCAGGAGTTTTCAATTAAATTCTAAAAATTGTCATTTTAACAGTTTTTTATTTTTTATTTTTCGCTCCATTTTTTCGCCCTTTTCTTTGTTCGTCTTCTGCAGAGTCTAATCGAAGCTGAGGAAGTACTGCTGCACTCCCATTTCAAATTACGTACAAATACATATTTATAACTTAACCGGATAAGAGAGTTGCCATGTTTTTTGCCACGTGCTGGTTGACAGGCTTACGTTACTAAAGTTGCCATAGTAATAAAGACTAATGCTTTTCACTGACTTGTTTGAAAAGTCTATCTTGCCGGCTATAACAATTCCGTATAATATGATTACTTATCGACGCACGTGTTACGTATCACCGGCTATTAACAAAATTTCGCATTTTTCATGATTCCCTGTAGACAATCCTGTAGAAGATATCAATATTCTCAGCCATAAAAATGATAATTTTGCAAAAAACGTATTCATCTACAACTCTCTACAGGATTTGATTCCCTACCCAAGGAGTGGATACCTAATTCCTGGAAAACATTAGCATAATATTCAAATCGAATACAACAATTCTGTTTATTTTCATAGGCAAACGATAGGATTATTTAAATTCGTACCGACATACAGGTGTGTGTGACTAGAAATCCATACCAATGATTATAACAAGGTATATATGACGAATTTGCACATTTATGGGCCGCAGACACTCAATGCATTAATAGGTGTTCCGTCGCAGCCGTCGCAGCTCGCATTCTTTTATCCAGTTTATGCTTTGCCAATATACTCGTACGTATCTCCGCATTGAGTGGATTATCCTGTTTTCCGTTTATGGACATTCTGGAGCAATGAAGGATTCGGCGTGCTATAAGATTTCTGTGTGTATTCTTGGTTCATCAATCAAAATATTATAGCGACATTTTGGTTTATGATTCTAACATCAGTACCAAAAGCTAGTACTCGCTCCACATATAGCTAGGTTCGAAGTTCGAATAACTGTCTTAGAAATAAAATTATCCTTATAATGCTATTGACTTTTACAACTTTCAGCCATTTTCGCTTAAGTGAAGGCTTTAAGCAATAGGGGAAGATAAAACTATATTCATCTGCAAGTGTGTGTATGAAGGAACTCTGACGACTAACTATATCGACCTTGAAAGCAAACTCTAAAATCAATATTTAGGCATTTGTCCTTACGGATGGAATTTGCGGAATATCATGGCATTTGATGGTTTTGTTTAATAATTGAGAACGTATGAATATGCGAGGTATGTAGATATACACTTACTTGCATCTTGCAATGTCTAAAAGTTTTGTAAGTAACCATTTTAATAGATGAAACTAAACTCTAGACCTTTAGTGCTCCTTGACGCTTTTATAAGTACCTGTAAAAGAAGGTACTCATAATGTGGTATGGAAATTAAGTCGAAAATAACTTGGAATGTAGCCGTACAGGCTATCTTATGTGTTACTATGTCATTAAATCGTCCACAAATATGAAAGTGTAACAAGTTAGAGTAAAAAAGTTCTAAAGGCTTCTCCATTTGGAATATTAATCTTATTTTTAGAGCGTTAGGCTTCCTACAGCCATACACCACCACTTCAGTTTTTCATTGTTATGAATTCACCGATTAGTAAATGATACAAAGTTATCCTGTTCGCTTGTTTTATTTTTATTTATTTCAGAAATAAACTGCGTACCTTCTCCCATTTTTTGTTAATTCAAAATTTGGAATTATTGGCCACCAAGCACTCTGGCAACGGAAGTAGAATCTTTGTTGTCGTCTTGAACCTGGGGGCTAAGTTTCAAACATCCTCTTGACTCGAACTTTGTTCGTGCAATTGGAAGTGTCCAGTCAATAAAATCGGATCATATGTTAGACTACACCTACAGCTTGATACAGCTTGCGTATTTATATTGACGTTTATTCCCTCTTCTAACGAATATACTCGGCAGCAAACAATTGGTAAGGTGAACAACATCTGTTCTGCTTCTTCTTCTTCTTCTTCCTTTCTGATACACGAGGTTATGATCAGGATTATAGGGACCATAACCCTCCCACTTTACTGCATCCCTACTGGTCCCCCTGTGGGGATCGCCGATCAACATCTGCTCTCCTACAAAAAAAAAAAATACAAATACTTGGCGCAACAGACCGTGTGTGGTTCAGGGCCTAGCTTCTCGCGACCATTTGTGTTGTTCGTGATATATTTTTTCACACAAATGGAAGGGACCTACAGTTTAGAGTCATATCCGAAAGGCAAATTGAGAAGCTTTCTCTTGACAGTTATTACTCTCGGACGTTTGTCAGACATTTGCGAGAGGATGTTCTGCTATCCTGTTTATTTCTCAGGATTCGTACAATTGTATAGGGGATGCATTTGTCTTCCGGTTTCCCCAAAGTGAAATCACAGCAAATTCTAAGTGTCAGACTTAGGTAGCAATGGAATAGTAAGTTGTGTGTTTGCTTGATACGGAACATCTGGGTCAGTGGAGCTGTATCAGGTCGCGATTAGGCAGCGTCAGAAATTCTGGTGGCTGGAAGATGGAGAGGGAACTCCATCGTCGTTCTTATACTCAGTTTTTTTGAAGACTTTTCCTTAGTAAAATAGTTTAAGTAATTTAAATAATTTAGTTGTTAATTATGTTACTTCGAAAGTCATGAGAATATGCATTAAGTTTAGCTTAAAGCGCCCGCATGGGGCCAGTAAGTTAGTACATAACATAGTTAAGCTAGTTTTAAGCGTTCCTTGTCTAGCTTGTAAGTTATTATAGATTCACAAATAAAGAGAAAGGAATAAAATCTAAGTTCCTCCAACTACTTCACCAAAAATGAGCTCCTGCCTGGAAGAAAAAAAGAAGTCTTCGTCGACTCTTCAATAAGGTATCTATGACAGCGAGGTAGTTAGCAACAGTGGCATTTTTTCCACGAGGTGGGCAGATTGTGCTTTGTTTGTATGGAAACATTTTAAAATCCAATTTCAGATTCTTTTGAAATTGAGCATAGTTGAGCAGAGCGATCTCAGCGCTGGTGTCGTTGTCTGTATTAATAGCCGAGCCTATGTTGACAAAGTCCCTAACTACCTCAAAAATATATCTGTCTACGTTCTGTCCTAGACGTCAGTGTAGATTGTTCTTTCTTGTTGACAGCATATACTTCGACTTGCCCTCATTGACCGTTAACCCCATCTTTGCCACTTTCGTCTCCATACACACGATAGCGCCACTGGCATCACGCTGCGTTCTTCTGATTTTGTCAATATCATTGGCGATTGGGCGGACTTTTGAAAGATCGTGTTTCTGGTTTTGGCGCGTGAGTTTTGTACTATTTATTTCAAGAATGATGTTCGATTAAGTCGGATGATAGCGCGTCGTTTTGCCCAAATCTTTTTTAACATCAAAAGTCTTGGTCACTACTTTACCGTCCTTGTTAGAGCAGCTTGAATTCTTCATCGTCTTCCTGCACAAACGAACAAGCTAACGCCACATTTATATGGACCGATCAGGTTGTTGACGAATGACTTCAGGCGTTCTCAAAATACGGTAGATGAGATCTTATATGCGATGTTAAGAAGACTGATACTTCTGTAACTAGCGCTGTTAAGGGGATCCCCTTTTTTGTATCTGCCAAACGTTGCCTATTTTCTATTCAGCGGTCATACTTTTATGCGACCATATTTTAAAGATAATTTAGTGCATGCATCTTACCAAGTCATCGCCAACCGCTTTGAACAGTTCGGCAGTCTTAGTCCTAAGTTTGTATATGGCTATCTTAACTTCGTCCAAGTCGGATGCTCAGAATTGTTGACTAATTGTGGCTGACAGCGAGATTTGGTTCTTCGTCGCCGTTAAACGGACTCCAGAAATGATCCTTGCATATACTCAGCATCGGCTGCGGTTCTACTACAATGTTCCCTTGATCGATCTTGCAGACTTCGGCTCTGATATCGAGATGCGGGAACCGCGTACTAGCTACGAACACATTTCGTCCCGTGGCAAAGTCAATCAGCCAGAATCCGTGATGTATTCTGTGCTTTCCAACTGTGCTACCTAAGATGCCCTCTGTTCTTAGCTTTGCCATGCTATCGACCATGGCAATTTTAATGTCATAGCTAGGATACTACGCGTATGTTTTGTTCAAGAGCTCGTAGAACTTATTCTTCTGTGGGGGCAGCACGCGTATTATTCTAATGCTGAATGTGATGCGAATTATCGTGACGCGCTCGTTCACTTATTTGAAACTTGAGACTTCTTGCCTAGATCTACCTTCAACGACGAATCCACATCGAAATAGGCGCTGCTGTTGTTGCCAGTAGTAACCGCCGTAGTAAGAGGTGGTCATGTAGTAATAGGTTGTGTGTTTGCTTGTAACCTGGCCGGTGTAGGTTCAAGCCCCGCCAGTGAGTGAGTACCAAGTTGCCTGCTGTCGTGGGTGCACGCGATTTACCCCTTCACCGAAAAAAAAAATAAAATTAAAAATAGACAATAAACAAACCCCCAAAATACAATAAAATAAAAACAAAACAAAAAATAGAAACAATTATAAATTATATTATTATATCGCGCGCGCCTAACTAAACATCAGTGCAGTGAGAGTGATAAACAAAAAAAAATTCAGTGCCGGGTTATCCATCTTCCCCTTCCCACTCACTCGCTGTTAGGTTTCTCAACCACCGCAACAGTTGCATGTACTATACATTCTTCTGTTGCGTTGATTGAGAGAGCGTAACATCTGATGCATAGCGGGCCGTGAGTGTTTATCCGAATAGCGGACCACAGCTGACTGTCGTTTGGGCATAACACCTGCGACAGCTTGTTGTGGAAAGCTATTCTTAGGATCTACACTTCGCGGCTTCGCTTAGTTACGTCAGAGTTGTGTCTTTTTGTGTTTTTATGTTGTAATGATGAGCGAGTTTAGGGTTGATTTTTGCAACGTACGTGGGCTTCGGACGAATTTCTTTGATGTGTATGCCCACACCCACTCCCACAAACCGGCTGTTCTGGCACTTAGTGAAACACAGGTAGTAGAAGAATCTTCTGATTTGGAACTGCCTGGATATAGCTTAGTGCCATTATTCTTCCCCCACCGCGGCTTCGCCATTTACATCCGTAGTGATATTGCTTACCAAATTCCGTCACAGTATGGCCACTGTTCCAATCCAGAGTTTAACTTCAAATGGCTAAAATTCACCGTCCGTAAGCAAATTATCCACTACTGTTTTATATACAGAAGCCCTAGTGCGGACAGCAACTCAACCTTTAACGAGTTTGATGCGCTGTCCGATTCCATCACTCGAATTGTATCCCTGTATCCTCGTACTGAAATCGTCATTGCGGGCGATTTCAATATTCACAATTCGGATTGGCTTCGACACTCTGGCCAGACAATACCCGAAGGAAGGTATGTTGAACTTTTCGCTGAGATTAACAACTTGACTCAGCTTGTAAATGAGCCGACACGAATACCAGACATTGCAAGTCATTCCGCCAACACCCTTGACTTGTTTCTTACTTCTCACCCTGATAAATACGTCATCGATGTTTTAGCGCCCCTAGGCCGGCCGATCTGACCATAACATCATTTCAGCTAAATTCTCGTACTCCGACCACACAGTTAAAGAACAAACTCTCAAAAGAAAAGTATGGCGTTACGAGAAAGCCAACTGGGACGGCCTTAATAGCTTCTTTAGGAGTTTTAACTGGTCACTATGCTTCCTCGATAGTGACGTGGATGCCGCCGCTGATATGATCACCGACACGATTCTCTTAGGTATGAATGACTTTATTCCTAACAGAATAAAGAGCATTAAACCTAAGACAAACTCATGGTTCGACCAGAGCTGTAAAGAGGCTATCAGGTTGAAAGAAGTAAGTTTTCGGTCTTATAAAGCCAACAAATCTGAGGAAAACCGAAAGAAGTTCAAACAAGCAAGAAATGACTGCAACGCCCATATTCGACGTGTCAAATTTCTACATGACCAAAAACTGAGGGAAAAAATACTACAGTGTCCCAAAGGTAGTAAAAATTTTTGGTCATTCGTCAAAAACATTAAAAATTCTGCCTCATCCGCCATCCCAACGCTCATTTATAACGACATTCCAGCTGTCAGCTCCTTAGACAAGGCCAATCTACTCGCTGCACAATTTGCAGCCAACTCAACACTGCAAGATAGTGCTTCGTCTGTCCCTGTGCTTGAGAGCGTCGATTTCTCTATGGGACAAGTCCATTTTCGCACTCGCACAGTTGCAGGAGTTCTCAAAGGTCTCAACATACACAAATCCGCTGGTCCAGATGGTATCCCCCCAATAGTTCTGAAGAGGTGTTCTTCTTCGCTGGCAAAACCTCTGCGTAAGCTTTTCTGTCTGTCCTACTCTTCTGGACTCTTTCCGAGAAGATGGAAAACAGCATTTGTCCAGCCTGTCCCTAAAAAAGGCGAATCTTCCTCTCCGACCAATTACCGACCCATTGCACTTACGTCCCTTCTTTCCAAGGTCATGGAAACGCTGATAAATCATCAGCTTATGAAATATCTTGATTCACGAAAACTCCTCAATGACCGGCAGTATGGTTTTCGTAGCAACAGGTCCACTGGTGATCTGATGGCATATCTCACCGAGAAGTGGAACCAATCTCTCCATCACTTCGGCGAAACAAAGATAGTTGCACTTGATATTTCAAAGGCATTTGACAGAGTTTGGCATCAGGCTCTTTTGTCGAAAATGCGTGCATATGGCATCGATGAGTCTCTTCTTTTATGGATTAGAAATTACCTTTCGGGGCGTTCAATACAAGTTGTCTTGGACGGCTTCAAGTCTGATATTCACCATATAAATGCTGGTGTACCCCAGGGCTCAGTTTTGTCTCCGACTCTCTTTCTCATTTTCATAAATGATCTCTTGTCTGTTTGTTTTCTTGTTTTAATATTCGTTCTCTAGCTCACGTCCTTGCTCTTCGGCCATAGAAGAGGAACAGCAACGTATGATAAACTCATTAAATTCCGACCTTGACAGCATAATCAAATGGTGCTCAACTAACAGAGTGGAATTAAATGCATCCAAAACTCAGTGCTGTCTTCTGTCTCTCAAGCGAAACCAAGACCCCCAACCATTATCCATGAATGGTACTTGCATCGCGGAAACCGAAAGACTTGCCATTCTCGGTATGTGTATCAACAACCATCTTCGTTGGAACGATCACGTATTCGAGGTCGCCAAAAATGCTGCAAAATGTCTAGGATTCCTTAAGCGGTGCAAGAAATTCTTTACCCCTTCTGATGTGGCCACAATTTATAAGGCATTCATCCGCCCAAAGCTGGAATACAACGCCCATATCTGGTCTGGTGCACCCAAGACCGTTTTGCACATCCTAGATAGGGTCCAGAACCGCGCGTTAAAACTTATAGGTGATAGAGACATTGTGAGCTCAATAGTCTCACTAGAACATCGTAGAAATGTCTCGTGTCTTTCCCTATTTTGTATGGGACAATTCTCCTCCTATCGATGGTAACTCGGTACACTTTTTCACAGACGGTTCTAAGACCGAAGGCGGGGTGGGATGTGGTGTTTTCTCCGAGAAGCTCAACCTAGAGTTATCGTTCCGCCTCCCTGATCATTGTAGCGTTTTTCAGGCGGAAATCATGGCAATTAAGGAAGCCCTGTCCTGGCTGAAGTGTAATGTACTATCTGTCAGAGATATTACCATTTTCACTGACAGCCAAGCGGCAATCAAGTCTCTGGAATCGTGCTCGTTTACCTCAAAGGCCGCTCTCAACTGCCGTTTATCTCTCACGGAGATGACAGAGCAGTTCAACATTCACCTATGCTGGGTGCCAGGCCATAGAGACATTCCAGGAAACTGCAGGGCAGACGAACTTGCCAGACAAGGCACTACTCTTAGAATTCTGTCCTCAAGTCGGGCTTGAGGGTGAACTGATGTGCATTCGAAGAGAGACGCGTATTGCGGGTGAAATTTTGAAGGGGAGGAATGCAAGTGGCTATTTCGTTGGAACATTTTTTTGTCGAATAAGCAATAAAATGGGGAAGGACAAGACACATTTCTGCAATGTTCAACTGAGTCTATGGAGCTCACAATGTCTCTATCACCTATAAGTTTTTTCGCGCGGTTCTGGAATCTATCTAGAATGTGCAAAACGGTCTTGGGTGCACCAGACCAGATATGGGCGTTGTATTCCATCTTTGGGAGGATGAATGTCATCCTCTTTTTTCCCGGCCCATCCCATCGCACTTCTTGCATGACGATGTTCGGTGGAGTTCGTTATCCTTCGTTTGCATGGTTCGTCATCCTGGGTCACAGCTACGAAGATACGACTGAAGTCTGTTATCAGTTACACACATCATTCCAGGGAAGCTACGATCAAGAGCACAATTTGAAGCAAATCAACATAAAGATATTTATTACATCAACCTCTGTTCCACACTCTGTTCAATAGTGACGCATTAAGATGGATATTTCAATATACTGAAAAAAGTACATACATATGTATATAGTAGGTATGTCTAGAAATTTATATTTTTGTGTTGTCTAGGCCAGTGACAAAAGAAGTGGGTAGTATCGTTATAGAGTCCCTCGTCACCAAAAGCAATGGGTCTTTTTATTATTAGATTTTTCACATGGTAACGTAGAATGTTATCTCCCATGACCTCTATCAGATCCAATGTACTACAAGGCAGCAACTCCTTATTTGGTGTACTAGTTGAATAAACTAAAATTTTATTCGTTTCTTTTTTGTGCTTGTAGCTGGATTGCTGTACCCCGGCGAGTCTCGAATTACACGGTTCAGGTCACAAACAACATATTATCATCTATGACCCTCGTATGTATGTATTTCATATAATTTAAAAGTTAAAAAAACATTGGCCTGGAACAACACAAGTGCTCAAAGACTATCAGTATATAGTTGTATGCTTCCATTAAAACTTCCTTTCCTGATTTCATGCCTAAGTGAGCAAATCTAAATATTAACGTTTGGTTTGATTCGGGTTTAGTTCTAAAAATACTCTTTTGCGAACTGATCACCCCTCTTATTCCATTGTATCCCCTCATGTCCAGAGAATTAATAAAAGAATTTTGAGTTTTTCTCGACAGCCGTTCACAAATCTTTTTTCAATAACTGTGACAGCTGTTACGTTTATCGCAGCCTAGCATTCGATGCTTATCGCAGCAGGTATTGTTGCTGCAAGCACTTTCACTTGCAAAACACTACTTTGTTCTAGAAGTCTGATTGCTGTGAAAATATTTAGTGATTCCACACACAAGTGGTCAATGAAGACGGCTTTGAATTTATGAATTGTGTGCTTGGAATTTCCTCGCTTTTCCATTCTTTCCTCCTCTAGGTATGGTACTATGCAGCCATTATTGACTACATTGTGTTGCAATTTCTGTAGAGTAGTGGTATATCAATGTTCGGTCTGCAGTTATCTGACTAGCTAATTTTAAGGCACTTATAGCTGCAGTTTCTTGAAAAAAGGTCCATTGAAAACGGGTTGACGAGTCCTTTTCTAATTATGGTTTTTTGTATTCATACTTTCATATTCGTGGTTTGGGTTGGTGGTAGTTGACCTTCCCTTAAGAAATCCGTGTTGGTTTGGGGAAAAGATAGATTTGCAAGGGAAGAATATTGTATCATAAACGATTCTTGCAAAGATCTTCAGTATGCAGGAGAGTTGGTAGTTGGAAATTTCATTCTTAGGACATTTCTTGTGAAAGGATGTAAGAGCTCTTCCAAAGCGTAGGGAATACTCCCTGTGATATAGGAATTTGGAAGAGAGCAGTGAGGGGTTGAGCTAAATAGTTCACACAATTTTTCAGAACTATAGAGGGTATGCCATCGGGACCGGGATAGTATTCGCACTTGAGTTTTTTTATCTTTGCAACTTCGAGAGCCAAGTATACATCAATTGAATTTAATTAAGTTAGGGAGCAGATTCGCATTTAGGAGAAGTAATCAAGATCAACTATATGTGTGCGGTTGTTAAACGATTGGCTGAAATAATGCGCAAATAAATTTGCAATTATTTTGGGATTGTTCGAGAAAGTATTAGACGATTTCAAAGTAGATATTATTTGAATGTGTCCCCATGTGAGATTACTAAGGTAAAGTACTGGGGTAATTATAGTTAACTTACCGGTTTTTGTAAAATGATAGGGAAAATGCAATCCAGTAAAATTTTGTATTTTTTTACCGTTCCCAGTCTTTGTTGCTATTGGTCCTTTTTTGGCAATGTTAAGAACTTGTCTAATTGCTGCCACATACAATGCTAGCTATGCCTTAGATCCACAAGGAAAATGATTTTTTTACTCTTGCTTTTTTGGAATTCGAAATGCTTTACAGTATGCTTTATGGAATCCGTCTGATATGCCCTCGGCCTTGCGATCAGTATCCGTAGAGCCTTACACTGTCTGCCCGTCTTTACAATCATGTAACTTTTGAAACATTGACATACCTACGTGTTAAATATTAAAGTAGAAACACAATGTGGCGCTCACGCGGTCTAAATATTAGGTTCACGCGGATCGAAGATATTCGGTTAAAAATTAGTTTAAAAAATTATTGTTTTTATCGTGTAGAATATCAAATGAGAGTTTAAAGGTACATGGAGAATTAAAATACTCATCTTTCTTTTTTTTAATTCTGAATGCACTAATGTGAAATATGCTTTTTAACAATTTCATTAATCCTCTCAGTGGATCGGACATCGTTTTCTTGGAGCCTTGCTTACTTTTAAAGTCTATTGCATTACTTTACCGTGCCGTATTCATAATTTTTTGGCGGGGTACCTGCTGTATTGTGAACAACCTGAAAATACATACAAGGCTACAAAATTGCTAATGCAGTCAACTAATTAAATGTAAAATCTGTCAATTTGTTATGAAGTGGGAAGTGCACGTACTAAATCAAAAGTTTTTAAGTTTTACGATAGATGACGCAGAAGACCAAAATCTTAAAATTACAGTACACCTTTCCACGGTGACAGCTAACAATGAAATAACATTTCTCATGGAAAAACCAACACATTCACGCGCAATCGCACAAAGTTAATTTATAATTTTAGAATTATTTGTAAAAAAAAATATGAGGTAAACTCAACAACAGCCTATCAAGAAGTGAAATCAAATGCACTTTACGGGTAGCCCCAAAAATACATTCATTATCAGAACGTACCTCAGATGGGCTACCGATGTTACAAATCCCACCGATAAGAAATCTAGACCGAAGTTGGGCTAGGGATAATTTCCAAAAGGCAACTATTTATGCGGAGCATCTAGAAAATATATTCTAACCAAATTTAGGAGAAAGCGAAGAAGAAATATGTAAGTCGAGTAGAAAGCAATGGCAGAAATAACTCGAACAATGCCAGATAAAGTGAAAAAGGAAATAAATAAATTTGACTCCAAAAATGCATCCGGTTTTGACTTAATCACTGGCCAAATTTTTAAAAACTTACTTCAAAGGGCTGTATTGAAAATAACGAACGACAATGAATTCTTCATTTTAGCACCCCATGAATCAACATCATATCGACCAATATTGTTATTGCCGATAATGTCAAAATTATTTGAAAGACTCTTGCAGCAAACACTTAATCCTTTGATTGAAGAAAGACAACTAAGTAAGCACTTAACAATTGATCAAATCCAACGCATTTCTCATTTCAGGCTTTTGATAAAGTATGGCATAAAGGAGTGTTGCATAAACTTCAAATGCTTCTGCCTATATCACATGCAAATATCCTGAGATCATACACAACTAACAGATATATCTGAATAAAACAGTAAGATGAATACTCTAACTTAAGAGAGATTAAAGCGGGAGTCCCACAGCTCCACCACCTCTTTATACATACATACATATGTACATATGTACCTCTGTATCACATAGCATTATCTAAAAGTTGAAAAGTTTAGAGTCTGTTCTTTGATTTCATAATAATCACTTTGATGGTCCATTTTGATGGTTACTAGCAAGTGCCTACTATTTATGCTTAGATTAGTTTTGAGTTGCTTTCTAAACATAATGGTTTTATATCTAGGCATTTAGGGTCCATTAAAATATAATAACAAAAATGTATAACTTATGTATTTCTCAGAAGGTGAAGGGGGGGGATTCTCCCATGATCCACGTGGTATCACAACGGACCTCATTGGTCTAAGTGTGCTGGCGACTCCTAGCTGGCAGCCACTTCAACCTAACCTATTTCTCAGAAGGCATAACAAATGCACTTAGTATCGTTTTGCATGGATGGGACCATCTACTTGATCTCTTCTTTTTAAACTGAAGCAATTAGAACTCGCTACGTCAGTCTGCCTTTCTATATTTATCAGATATGTTCTTCAAGATCCATGCAATGGATTTCAGTGAAACTAAACTTTCAGATTCAATCTAAAAATTTCCAAAATCAGAGAGGAGTTTTTAGAAAAAGAAAACTGTTTCCTATTGTAATCAAAATTATAAGCGCCAAATCAGACATCGTTCTCGTTTCAAAAATAATCTGTTTATGAAAACAGAAATTGTGAAAAGTTTTAAGGCAGTCTTATAATGTGCTTAGTTCAATAATCGCTGAACAGATTTGATTCCAATTATGTAATAATTTAAAAATTTGACCAAGTAGCTAAAATGGAACCGTCATTTGCAAATCAACAAAATCGTCTTGTATGAATATTTATGAGTATATAATTGAACTTTTAAGCATTTCTGATTTCTAAGATTCCAGTGGTTCGATTTGTAGACTTCTCGTGCTAACAAGAATTTTTTTGTAATAATCCACAGTCTCAGAATAGAACTATGCAAATATTTGATATGTTGATCTTGTTTTTAATTAGGCGGACAAAAATTCCGTGCGCGTGTTAATTTCAACAACTTCTTCTTCTTCTTCGGGTTTAACTTTCAAGACAATATACGAAAACTTCTTTTTTTTCTAAAACCCTTTATTCCTTTTAATGTCACCCTGGTCATTTCATGACGCATCTTGATAGGACCGTGGCACTCAACGTATTTTGCTGCCGTCTCTTTTACGCACTCTCGTAAATTGTTATTTATATTCCCGCAATAAACATTCAACAATTCTAATGAAATCTTCAACTGGTTGTGAACTGGTTGAGAACATCTTGGAGGCATAAACCGAAATAAAATTCCATATTTTATTGTGAGGAACCATAAAAAAGAGACCGTTGTCGTCGATAAAACATTTATAGGAAAGCATTAAATGCCACCCCAACGCCTCACGCCCCTACGCATGGCATCAAATGATATCGCAGCCATCAAAGCAATTAATTTGTTAATTCTCCATTAAGAGCCATAACTTAGATTCGTCCCCATGTTTTTTCATCTGCCCATCGTGGGATAATAAAGTAAAAAAAAAATAAATAAAGTAACCCAAGAGTGCCATTAAATCCATCTCGATGAACAGCAACTCGCGTTACGGTCCTCGGGCGCAGGACGGCGCGGTGTCATTAATCAAACTTTGTCAATCAAATTCATCGGAAAGTTTCGTGTCAACTTGGAAAATCTTTCCTAATGATCCGAACCAAATTTAAAGGCATTATTATCCTTCCTGTCCAATTAATTATGGCCACCCAAAGTCCCACGAAGAATTTCCTTAAACTTAAGGGAAGACTCGAAGATTATCTGTAGTGGTGGGGAAAAATATGGGAAAATCACACTTCGCTTATGAATTTATGTTTAATTGACAAATTCTACTCCCGGCCAGACCACAATGAAATAGGAATAAATTTCAAAAACCCTCTTTCAACCGCCTGCGGAAAAATATATCGGTCTTTCTGTGGTGGTGGTGGCATATCATGGGGACGTACTGGGCTCTATACCAATGTTTGCGGTGAAAAATTTGTGTCCCCAAAAATTATAACTTCATTAAAACTGGAAAACAACCGATCCTTTGCTTTTCTTCCCACCCCATCCCTTTGGGAAAAACGGGAATCACAAAATATTTGCGTTGTATACCCTTTCTGTTAAAAGAGTAGAAGGGGCATTTTGGTGACATAACCACATTTGGTTTGTAATTAAAATTTCCCACTGCCGCAGCCGAGGCGCTTTCGGTCTGTTTTCCTATAGGGCTGCCAACTGTGATTAATCGAACAAAGGCGAACGCAATCATGGGGGAAATTAATCGAAAGCAATTAAGAGTAAGCAAAAAAATAAAAAATTCTCGTTTTGGCAAATGAAGTATTGTATTTGTCTGGGTACGATTTAAGGAAGTACAGTCTATATTTAGGCCTTGGGACATGATTTAACCCTTCGGTATAGTATCCACCATAGCTTTTATAGCTCTGATTTTCGAAAGATTACCTTTTCGAAAGTTCGGTCACCCACAGACAAATAATGTAATAAATACTATTCCCGAACAGATTATTAAAAACACAAGAAATAAAGTTTAAAAGAGGTAGGCTAAAATGATAATGGTAAATTTGCTCACATCATGTATCAATTCTTAAATAAACGACTTCGTAAAATCTTGCAGTATACATATATGTATACTACTAGAGTCCCCGTATGAGAGCTCTCACATGTAGAAACTCCTCCCCATTTCCTCCTACATTTGTATGAAGGGTAAATATATTGATAATCACAAAGCACATGGAATTTCCTGATCAATCAACCACCAACCACATTGACCACATTGCGATCGACGCAAACACTTCTCCAGTTTTATAGATGTTCGAACGTTCCGAGGAAATAGCATTGACTCCAGCATTGACTCAAGGTACTATTGCGAAAATCCCGAACACTGCAAAAACATGGAAATACTCTGAGGAAGTTTGACGTCGGACGGCTTCAATAGCACGAAGTCAATTCTTTTTCCGTTCGAGACTCTCCTATACTGCCATCATCAGTGGCAACATTACCAAAAAGTCATCAGAGAAGCCGTCCCTGACGTGCTGGGTTTCACTCGGCTATTGCAATGAAGCCTTGTTTGACGACGAATGTCGGCAAGCACATGAACCTAAACAAGAAGCAGACAAAACGGTCTTGCATACAAGGACTAGAGCTGCCCACGAGCTTTACAAGGGCAAAAGAAAGAGTCGATCAAGGAAATGTTGTAATAGAAACGCAGTCGATGCTGAGAACATGAAAAAAACATTTCTGCAGACTGTTTAACGGCGACGACGAATTGAATCCCGCTGTTACGCAGAATGTACCATTCAACTTGGGCGACGTAGATCGACAAATCCGTCCAATCGACCTGGACGAAGTGAGGATAGCCATGTCTAAACTTAAGTCCAACAAAACTGCTGGAGCTGACGGCCTAGCTACTGAGCTGTTCAAAGCGGCAGGCGATGACTTGGTAAGAAGCATGCACTAAATTATCTGTAAAATATGGTCGAATGAAAGTATGCCCGATAAATGGAACATCAGCATTGTTTGCCAGATCCTCAAAAAAAGAGACCCTCTGAACTGCGCCAACTACGGAAGCATCAGTCTTCTTAACATTGCATACAAGATCGATGTGCGAATTCAAAGGCGTTCATCAACAGCTATGTAGATCGAGTCACACTACCGCAGATCTTGAAAAAAAAACCCAGAAATCGATACCCACCACATTTTCATCGACTTCAAGCCCGACTATGAAGGCATTTATAGAGGCGAGCTGTGCAGAGCAATATCTAGTTTTGGTATCCCTTCCAAACTCGTCCGCTTTTGTAGGATAACGGTGGAGAATTCATGCTGATCCTTCCAGGCCAACAAAGAACTCATTGAAGATTCAGAAAAGGTAACGCGCTGTCATTCTACTTCTTTTACATCGCTCTTGAAATAATACATAGTGCAAAACCCACATGCCAACAGCAGAGGCACAACCTTTCAAAATTCCGTCCAGTTACTCACATACGCAGCACCATCGGAAAAACGCAGAGTGGTGTCAGTGGCGCTTTAGTAAGTAGTGAGGCGAAAGTGGCAAAGAAGGGTTTAACGGTCAATGTCAACAAGAAAGGACACGAACAGAACTCTTTGAAATTTCATAAAAAAAAAAATAAATAAACGTCATGTCGGAAGTTTTTCGACTTGTCTCACTCAAAATGCAGTTGTGGGCAAACTGCCGAACCGATTGTGAACAAACTTCACAAGAACACTCAAAATATTACCGACGATTGCATAAAAATTTGAGCTTAATCGGTTTGGTTGTTTCGGAGTCCATAGAAAACATACAAACATAGGTACACTAATTTTTTTATACATATATAGATGTAACTTGATCTAAAATAATAATTTAATTTAAAAAAACAAAATCCCTCCTATACACTAGCAGAGCGCATATGTACATATGATTGCAAGTATTCTGGTCGAGATACCATCTGGACATTGTACAGTGGAAAAATGCGCTGCAAAACTTGTCGGCGTAGGAATTCTGTTGCAGCTGTATGGACGAGGAGGAGGATGAATTGCATTTTCACCTACTGTGTAGCAGCCGCATATTATCCACTCTGCAAGAAAGTAAACTGTAGAGGAATACTTCTTCGCGAAAATTTGCAATATTGCCGATATCAATAAAATCTAAGTTTAAGGCTTAGTGAATCCTGTCATTCACGGAGGAGAACCTATAACCCTAACCTAACTTACTTACCCTAACACAAATATGTGGCGTAACAGGCCGTATGTGGTCCAGGCCCTATTTCTCGTGACCACATATTGCGTGTTATATTTTTTCGCACAAATGGGATGAACCGAAAATAGGGTATTGCATCTCGACAAATCCCCACCGTCTAGGCATCGTTCTTTAAAAACAATTTAACCATCCAAAAGTGTAGTAAAAATAGCCAGTTTGTTTTTTTTTTTCTGTGAGAAGTAGACTTGTTTCAATACCTTCAAATGAGGCACAAAATCAAAAGAAATTTACCAAAAAGTCCAAGTTCAACAATTCTGATGGACAGATGGTCAAACAACGCTTTAGTAAATTTAGGCGACATTACTTTTTACTTCAGCAGAGTGAAATTTAAACCATAATCTTTTGACAGATTCACCATCTCTGTTTTTGTTAGTACTACAACTTTCGGCTTATCGGGTGCTCACATTCACCTTCAACATGGGTTTTTAAATGCTTACTCATCGCCTAATCATATCAAACACACCATCTTCCTCTCATTTGCTCCACCGAACCATATTAGAACATATTTTGGCAAACTCACTTCACCTCAGGAAATGCGTGCATCCCCTTGCAAATTTATACAATTTACAGAGAAGAAAATTGAAAACGTGTTCGCCAATGAATTCAAGTTAATCACCTTGCGATGACTCTTAAGGAAAGCGACGACCTTTTACCTAAGAATCAACCCCGTCCTTGGTTTGGCCTTCGAATAGAATCTGCATGTCATCACCCTTTGTGCGGCCACCCGTGTGTTTTTCGTGCACAGGAAATTGTTTCCCAAAGATGTGATCCCGTTGATAATTGGATGGCTACATGGGTGGTAATCGAAAATCATTCCGCCCACCTATCGATGATAAAGTTATAAAGCTGGACTATTGGAAACAATAGTCTATTCCGCTAATTAATATAAATAGTTATCAAAATCACCTTGGAGGCGCAATTAAATGAACTGAAATAAAGAAAGATTCCGTGCTACCCCACAATAATTAAGAGCAGTGTTAAACAAAATTACATGCTTGTCATGCAGATAATCGGCAGTCCTTGGATATAGTACTCCTATACGCAATTACTAAGGCAAGGCAAGGGTTCAAGGGACAACATCAAACGGAGACGTATTCTGATTTGCGTTACATTGTTGACAACGGTCCCATGAAATGGTGGGTCCTTAATAATTTATCCACTTAGGCCTTATCAACACCGCCTACTTAATCAATCGTAGTTGCTCGGGGAGTTGAATTACACTTGTTAGTTAAATGAAGACTTACTATACGACGTGTGGGTGTGCCTGTATATTATGTTTCTGCTTCAGCTTACAGTAATTAGTTTCTTAATCACACGACGTTAATAATACTGTTTGTGATGGGGGTGACGTGTTATTAGAATTTTGGGCCGGCACTTGTTTGTAATCTGAGTTGAGAGGCTCAATCATAGTGAACAGGAAACTGGGGAAAAATAGGAGGTATAATTAATAAGCGAATAAATAACATTCGTCGTCAAATATACAGTTTGATTTAAAAATATAGTTAGCTAGACTCTTTTTCTTATATTCATTACTATACATATGTACATATGTATTTACAATTACACATTTCAAGAACCATTATACGCAATAGAAATGCTGTGTTAACTCATATAAGCAGAATTAAGCAAATTTAGTTGGCGGGACCACAACAAATATTTGGGTTAGGCAACACTCCACTGGAGCTCTCAGACGCAACTGGTCTATTGTTCTACCAGAAAGCAAATCCCAGTAATATCCATCTTACTGGAATTTCTTCGACTTTCGGAGAAAGCCGAGAAGGCACTTTAGTAATGCAGTGCTTTTACGTACAGTATCAGTACTCACCACATCAACACCAATTTATCTGCCAACTGATCCAAGAAAAGGCAGGACAATTACAAAGAAAGTGATGCGAAGTATTGTCGCCCTCTCCACAAGCGTCACAGACAGTGGTGTCTTTTAAGGCTACCAAGGGGAAAATGGCCCGTGAGAACGCCTATAAGTTGTCTACAGTCATTTCTGCGGAGAGACAGCAAGACTGCCGCAGATTTCTTATAAACGTTCGGGAGCAGTTGTTTAGTCCACCCGCATGCTGGATAGCTGTGCCACACACAATTGTGTTCGTGAGAGAACCAACCGTCAATAGAGGTTCTGACCGACGGCGCGGGAAGACCCCACGCAGGTTTAGGTCCTGAGAAAACATCCCCTAAGCCTTGCTTAGCAATATCATCGGAGATCTAATTTCCAACAACTACCTTATATGCACATAGATTAGGGTGGGGTCCGTAGATGCACGGACTGCTTACAAGACCTTCAAAGGCATCACACTTACTGCACCACTTGCCCATTATAAATTACTATCCTGACTACTTAATTTGAAATGCAAGCAAAATATCTTATGTCCTTATGAGTTGGTCGAACTCCGTAACACGAAAAGCGGAGCGGAGCCTTAGGGAGATTTATATATTTTTCTAAAACGTTGCTGTAAGGACAGGATAGTCTTTATTCTGAAAGGCTCGCAAAAGATCACAAAATCTATAAAAATAGCAAACATCAAAATTTACAGAGCTAAAAAACAGAGAGCCTCACTAGACAAAACTTAAAAGTGAATAATTTTCTTTAGTCTTATCAGTAACACTTATTCATGCCCTTTGTGTTCATTTCATTTAAAACGTGAGAATTTATAATTGTTTCGTTAGCAGCTCACAATCATATTGAATTGGATAACGAAACGTGACTTAATTATCCCCAAAGAATAATTAATCCTCGTGTCAATTTCACCTTAAGATCTTTTAACACATTTTGACACAAATGTCCTAATGTCCTGCTACACAAACATGTTTAAAAGAACAAAAAAAAATTGCGCACCTCGATTAACTTGAATGTCCCTTACAGTCATAAAAATACAAAATCGTGTCCGTTTTTACCAAATGTCAAATGTGAGTTGGATGTGTTATTTTTTTCACAAGATCTCCCTTCCATATCCTAAAATGCTCACTTTGCGATTTTCAATGTTTCAACATGTGGAGAGCGTGGGAAATGGACGGCCAACTCAAAGGAACACGTTCCAGGTAAAGTGCTACATTCAGTTTTATTGCACACAAAGGAGCATAATGTGACTTTGAAGAAGGATTAATGGTATCGTCCCGGGGGTGAAATAAGCTCCTCCGTATGTACGTCGACGAAGCTCCCGAACGCCATTCACATATTTTATCCATCATCATACACTCATGGTTGGTGTTTTCAATGTTCATTTGGTGGAAGAATAAACATTTGCTGTTGAGTTGCACCCTTTTTCTGCCTGCTCCCCTTGGTCCGCCCAGAGCAGATAGATAGTGTTGGCTTATTGCTGTGTTAACATAAATTTTCAGTCCTGGAATCAAATCTGTAATCTTTATGTTTTGTTTTGACGCATATATCATGGTGTTAGGATGTAATATGTGCTCGATTGGCTCCAAAGGATGTCTGCCTTTCGAACAGATAGTGGTGGCAATATATGTACGTATGTACATATACATACTTGAAGGTTTGAGAAACGTGTACTTTGGGTATGCGAAGTAGGCGAAGAGCATAATAGAAATACGTGACTGTAATTTTTTGGAGCCAGTCAGCTCCCCATTGCACGTTCTGATAAAATACAATCCAGCAAAATCAGGAAATTTTGAGAAAAAAGAAAAACCAATCAACCAAACCGCATCGCAAAGCATGGTTGACATATAAAAAATCCGATCGGAACAGTATTAGAACGGACAGTTAAAAAAATCGCATAGTATCATATATAATTTAATGTGCCAAACTGTTAAACAGAGAAACTAATCTAGACAAATCATCCGATAAAAAATTTCGTCTATTTGTGACGTAGTAAAATTACTGAGTTGATTGCTACTTATAACACAATTCAAATATTCAGTACACCGAGCATACATATCCATGCGAAACCAGCCACACTCACAAGTTTACCACTTACACGCAGACGATATTATACACTACATATACTCCTCCTTTTAAAAACACGCCATATTCACTTAGTTTAGCCAATGAAACTTAGTTTAGTCAGAAACACAGCAGCTTTCCTTGCCTATCTGTTCCGCCAGAACTAGCCCAGACAGAACATACAAACTTAAGAATAGAGTGTAATTCTGGAATTAGAGTATATTCTTGATTGAAGCACTGTTGTTCATTCAGCCAATGTGGCCATTGTGTTATCAAGTCTTAGCTACACCGCATACATCCATATTGTGGGCAACTCACAGAGTTCACCGATGTGCATTCGAAGCGTGACGCGTATTGCGGGTGACATTTTAAAGGCGAGGAATGCAATTGGCCATTTCTTTGGAACATTTTTCGTGGAATAAGCGATAAAATAGAGAAAGACAAGAGACATTTCTGCGATGTTCAAGTGAGGCTATGGAGCTCACAATGTCTCTATCACCAGACCAGATGTGGGCTTTATGTATAGGTAGCCAGATCAGCAAGCAAGAAAATATTTCTTGCATCGCTTAAGGACTCCTAGACATTTTGTAGCATTTTTGGCGACCTCGAATATGGGATAGTTCCGACGAAGATGGTTGTTCACACACATACGGAGAACGGCAAATCTTTCGGGTTCTGCGATGCAAGTCCCATTCATGGATAATGGTTGGGGGTCTTGGTTTCGCTTGAGAGACAGAAGACAGCACTGAGTTTTGGATGCATTTAATTCCACTCTGTTAGTTGAGCACCATTTGATTATGCTGTCAAGGTCGGAATTTAATGAGTTTATCATACGTTGCTGTTCCTCTTTTACGGCCAAAGAGCAAGGACGTGAGTTAGGGAACGAATATGAAAAACTAAGGATACTGCCATCAGCGAACGAATGGATTGGATTTGAGGTTGCAGACAAGAGATCATTTATGAAAATGAGAAGGAGATTTATGTGGTGAATATCAGACTTGAAGCCGTCCAAGACAACTTGTATTGAACGCCCCGAAAGGTAATTTCTAATCCATTGAAGAATAGACTCATCGATGCCAAGTGCACGCATTTCCGACAAAAGAGGCTGATGCCAAACTCTGTCAAATACCTTTGAAATATCAAGTGCAACTATCTTTGTTTCACTGAAGTGATGGAGAGTGGTTCCACTTTTCGGCGTGATATGCCATCAAATCACCAGTGGAGCTGTTGCTACGAAAACCATACTGCCGGCCGTTCAGAAGTTTCCGTGAATCGAGATATTTCATAAGCTGACGATTTATTGGCGTTTCCATGACCTTGAAAAGAAGGGACGCAAGTGCAATGGGTCGGTAATTGGTCGGGGAGAAAGATTTGCCTCTTTTAGGGACAGGCTGGATAAATGCTGTTTTCCATCTTCTCGGAAAGAGTCCAGAAGAGTAGGACAGACAGAAAAGCTTACGCAGAGGTTTTGCCAGCGAAGAAGAACACCTCTTCAGAACTATTGGGGGGATACCATCTGGACCAGCGGATTTGTGTATGTTGAGACCTTTGAGAACTCCTGCAACTGTGCGAGTGCGAAAATGGACTTGTCCCATAGAGAAATCGACGCTCTCAAGCACAGGGACAGACGAAGCACTATCTTGCAGTGTTGAGTTGGCTGCAAATTGTGCAGCGAGTAGATTGGCCTTGTCTAAGGAGCTGACAGCTGGAATGTCATTGTAAATGAGCGTTAGGATGAAGCAGAGTTTCTAATGTTTTTGACGAATGACCAATTTTTACTCCTTTTGGGACACTGTATTGGGTTGGACATATTGGACACTGTATATTGAATATGGGCATTGCAGTCATTTCTGGCTTGTTTAAACTTCTTTCGGGTTTCCTCAGATTTGTTATCTTTATAAGACCGAAAACTTACTTCTTTCAACCTGATAGCCTCTTTACAGCTCTAGGCGAACCAAGAGTTTACCTTAGGTTTAATGCTCTTTATTAAAGTCATTTATACCTAAGAGGATCGTCTCGGTCATCATATTAACGACGGCATCCACGTCACTATCGAGGAAGCATAGTGTTAAAACTCCTAAAGAAGCTATTACGGCCGTCCCAGTTGGCTTTCTCGTAACGCCATACTTTTCTTTTGGGAGTTTTTTCTTTAGCTGTGTGGTCGGAGTACGAGAATTTAGCTGATATGATGTTATGGTCAGACCGGCCTAGGGGCGCTAAAACATCGATGACGTATTTATCAGGGTGAGAAGTAAGAAACAAGTCAAGGGTGTTGGCGGAATGACTTGCAATGTCTGGTATACGCATCGGCTCATTTACAAGCTGAGTCAAGTTGTTTACCTAAGCGAAAAGTTCAACATACCTTCCTACGGGTGTTGACTGGCAGGGTGTCGAAGCCAATAAGCCAATGTTTGCAATAGACAACAAAGGTAAAGAAGTCATAGTTTACTCGCCCCCAAAATTTAACAATATGTAGATACATATACATATGTATATAGTGTGTAGTTGTAGTTAAAATGTATTGTAATACATTTCAATAATTTTATTTTGAAATTTAATACAAACACTTGAGCATTGATTACGGGAACCCCCAACGGCTGGATAATGTACCAATATACTCGTAAAGCTGTATTTCTCTTAGAACTACATAATTTAAATTATATACAACACACTCTGCTTAACCGTTAGCACTAAAAGCGGTCGAAAAAGTAAGTCCATTTGCAAGAAATTTCCTCGTTTTGTCCTTCCTTAACAATTCAGTCAGTTTCCTGTTGCCTCCATAAAAGGATCGCTCAAAATGACTACAAATCCCAGAAACTTTATGAATATTAAAATAAATAGACAAAGGCCAACTGCTTCTCTTAATGTATCTTTTTTTCAGCTTTAAACGCCTCGCTAAAAATTACGTTAATGGATATCTTATGAATTTTAATCCAAATTCGATGAAAACTTTGCTAAAAGAGTTTTAATTCCAACTCAGAGCTTTGCATTAACTCGTCGCTTCGCAGTCATCCTTTTATTGAAGTTGGAAACAGAGAAGTCTGCTCAGCTGAACTGAGACTGAGATGGGTCGAATCAAGTTGAGCAGTGTTCGCGGATACATTTAATAGATGAAAACTTTTTAATTAACTTTAGTCCATTTCTTATGAATATTTTAACGCGATCGATTCGTTGTTACATTAGGACCAAAGCAATCAACTTATTCGGCTCTTCTTCTGGGCCAATGCTTAGAGGATGTTTATTCAAATTTATTCCAGAGTTCGTTTTAAATTTTTAAAACTAATCCAACAATTTTTTTTTTTGTGGACTTCTTTTTGTATGTTTACTTTTTGTTAAAAAATTATGAAGACTTTTTCGAGTCTTACACAGTAAATCAAGAGTTAATCACTTGTTTATTAATTATATTAGACGTTTGGAGTTTAGAAGTACTGAGGAGTCGGAAAGAGCTAAGAGAGTGATTTTATTAGATATATGTATCTATTTATTATTAATTTAGTTTTAAAGGAACTAAATTCAGGGGATCGAAAAAAATATTAAAAATGTGTGCGTTATGTGTGATTTATGGAAGAAAATCTTAGTTACGAAAGAATCTTAATACACTGCTCGGTCGCATTGTTCTTCAATTTTTTTTACTTTTCGGGATGACTTTTTATATATTTTGGGTTTTTACAGTTCCTGTAAGGTATTTTTGGCTTCAGCTAGCTAAAATAGTATAGAGATCATATAGAGATCATGTAATGATCCACCTCATCTTAATAATTTTTTCTTTTTAGTTCTCTTAGGGGGTTAACACTTGTAATCAGTGCTAAAGATCTGGAAACATAAAAATTGTGCACACTATTAAACTGCGTCGATGTTCAACTGTCTTCAATGATGGGCAACGCTATCATCCACCTGACCAACAGGAAACGAGGATAGCGGTATTTAAATCAATCAGGATCTGCTCAAACACGAACTATTAAAAGCAGAGTGTCATTACTTGGTAAGGAACAAATACCAATTGCAGGATATGCCCGATGAATAAAATGGAAGTGGAAATGGATCCACAAAAAAGTAGCTAGTCTATATTATGCCAGTTACAGAAGTATGAGTCCAGCTAACATCGTTAACAAAATTTTGTCTGCTGTTCTATGCAGGCGACTAGAATCTTTCGTCAACAATTTAATTAGTCTTTATTAGTTTTGTTGTAGGCCGGGAAAGTCTGTCCTCAAAAGATACTCATGCATCGGCATATTTTTGGGAAAAACCACAGATTTCAGTCTGCTCAACTCCTCGCATATGTCGATTACATTGACATTATTGGAAGATTATAGCGAGCTATCAGTGAGGTTCTTTACATGTACATACATATTTAAAAAGTAGCCTTGATAATGTGTCAAACGGCGGTGTGGAACAGAAGATTAAATGATGAATTATACAGGTTTTACAGCGACATCCAATCTGGTCTAAAATGTGCAAAACCTGCATCTTAAAAATGACTGGAGCATGTAGATCACTAAGAAGAGCGTTTTGGCTCGAAAAGTCTTTCAGTCCACCACAATGGGACAACACTGCAGAGAACAACGTGTGGATCACACAGTTGGAAATGGCTTTTCTATTACGATGAAAATTTGTATGTCATAAAGCGACAGTGGATTGGCCACACTGTACGACGCGACGACAACTCCGTTGCGAAATACGCCATGCAGTGGAATCCGCTTACCCAAGCAGGCAGGACAGCGAGACGCCCGAGGCAAACTTGGCGCAAGACCGTCGAGGAGAAATCGAGCTCTTTGTGAATAAGTTGGAAGCAACTCAAACGCGTTGCAGAACTACGAATAAGATAGCGCACAGACGTTGTTGACGCTCTATGCCCCTTGAGGGGTGCAAGGATTTAAGTAAGTAAGTAAAATTACCGTAGTAGTTTATAAGTTTTGCGATTCGACGACCGATTTTCAATGTAAATTTGACTATCTTGGTAGAGTCGTTCAAGTGTGTGTCTATTCATGTTGATTGTTTGGACTATACTGAAAGTAAATGTCAAGATTAGCAGTCAAATTGGCAGTTCAGTTTGGCTTTTATACCTCTCGTAAGTTCTAGATATATAGATAAAAGATTTTATTTTACAAAAAAAATTCATTTCAGTTAGATATAAATTCACAATCAAATCACAATGGCATTGGCTTTTGTCGTCAGCCAGGAAGAGAAAGCAATCTTAAAATGTATGTATGTACATTGTACATATATATAACAATACTAGCTGATGCCCGCGACTTCGTCCGCGTGTGTTACTATATTAACAATACAAAGAAAAAACATAAGAATAAATTTTAAATAAAAGGTACCTCCTTTTTACAAAATTTCTTTGTAAATATATAGACTATCAGGGTTGGTGACGCGAGAGCAAGCGACGTACAACTGACCGTGCGAGAAACAGCTAGTCCTTAGATCGACACCAGCGGTCTTTAGCGTCTGCCCCTGTGATTTGTTAATTGTCATAGCGAAGCAATCGCTAACTGTATTCGTTTGAATTGAAAGGGGAAATTATTTGGAATAAGTGGTATACGGGGTATAAATACTGTTTCCCTTGCGCTACATCCGGCTAGAATTTCTGCCTCAATTAGATTTTTTTGTAACTTGATCACTTTAAGTCTAGTTCCGTTGCATAATTTTGGAGGGCTTAAGTTTCGGAGGAGCATAATCGGAACACCGACTTTAAGTGCGATTCGATGTGCAGGAAGACCGTTTGCGGTGAGGGAATTTAGAAATTCTACCGGATAGTTAGTAGCATCATCTTGATCAACTACGCTGTGTATTGACGTATATAGTACTTCATTTCCTTCTATTGCTGACAGAATGCTATTGTTAATTGCAGCCGCTTGGTCGTTTTTAGGTGTTAAAATGGCTCGTTCACATATCCAAGAATTCTCTTTATGCAATATTTGTACAACGTCTTCGTACACTGAACGAATGAGTTCCTCTACCGTAGGAACAATCTTGCCAAGTGTTTCTGGTAGTTTTACCTGGTTACTTTCTTCTGGTAAAGTTCCTTCGCCAATTTTCAGCAACACATCAGAGAATTCTTGAGCACGGGAATTACCGCCAAGTCGTACTCTCATGTTGACTGTCAGATGCAATCTTTGAATTTTGGACCATAGAAAGGATAGTTTAAGCGACGCATTTACCTCGTCAGCCCTGCTACCCTTGGTCACTACAGGTAGTGTTTATCGGAAATCGCCACAAAAAAGAACTGTGACTTTACCCATAACCTGGTTATTTCTGCGAATGTCCTGCATGGTTCGGTCTACAGCTTCCACGGCTTTTCTGTTGGCGATCGTACATTCATCCCATACAATTTGTTATGAATTTGTATGATGTGTTTGTATGAAGCGGTACAATGTCTCACATCAATTGTGGTGTTGCTTTTAATTCTCCTCAAATGAGTTGCAATGCTGTGTTCACCTTGCATGAGGTTGGTCGTTGAGAGAATGGCACCCTACCTCAATAGAGTTGTTGCCTTATTCTCTCCTAAAAGGAGTAGAGACATTATATTCTCCGCAAAAAAGTTGAATTAAATCGCAGCGTTGCCGCTTTGCTGCAATTGCAGTAGATCTACTGCATTTATTTCAAAATTTGAATCTACTGCCATAAAATTAAGTCTACTGCATTTTTGCAGTATGCTCTTCAAGATCGAAAAAAATTATCCCTTTAGGACAAAACATAACAACAATATTTTTCGAAAAAAATTAGTTTTTTTTTAGAGAATCTTCTGTGAAGAAATAGTTTTAACGTTTTTTGGCAACGCTGTAAATGTTGGATTCTTTCGTGTACATGAGAACCTTATATGAGAATGTGATTGCGAAGTGTTTGTATTGTGTATTTGCGTTCTCTTATTCTGATTCTCTTCAACACCACATATGGGAAGTAACAAAATGAGGATATGCCGGAAATCAAACGATCGAATAATTACCGTCTACGTATATATGAAAACCTTAATAATTTGCTATGAAATAAGAATATCATGATAATTTTTATTCCAGATTGAGACCAAGCGTCTAAGGAATTAAATAAAAAAAAAATTATCAAAATCTATCCAGTAGTTTTTGCGTGATGCGCGCACATCGGTGGACCTAGCTCTCATTTTATTTATATAGAAGATAGCAGATTTTATTTATATAGATTAATTAGATTCAAGCTCTTTTAAAAGTACACTGGACGTCCAGTATAACGAAAGATATAATGTTCAGCCAATTCGTTATATCGAAATATTCGTTATATCGAAGCCAGTTCTTTCGACCTTAAAAAATGAAAACATAATATTTACTGATCATTTAAAAACTTTTTATTGTACAACTTTTTAAAACTGCACAAATTGAATCAATTTTGAGAAGAAAAGAACAAAAAAAGAACGATTCTCACGTTTTGTCTTGTTTCTTTTCCTTGAAATTGAAGAGCATTATACAGAGTAGTAAAATTTCTCATTATTCGTTATTTAGAGATGTCAATGGACTTCAAATGGTGATTTGTTATACTGGACGTTCGTTATATCGGCATTCGTTATACAGGACGTCCAGTGTATACTTTAATTTTAAACAATTTTTATAGACGTTTTACCTACACATATGGTTACTTTAAAACATATATTTAATAAGTAAATGTGCTGAGAAGGCCTCATTTAAGATTTGAGACTGTTTTTATAAAGCTATACCGTAGGTACATTTCAATCTGGTCCATTCAAAAAATCTACGACTTCCTGTTAGGATAGACCATTCTTACTTCAGTGAACTCTTCTAAATGACAGGTCCCTATGAACTGCCGAACAATTTCTCTTTCTCTCTCTCGAAGGTTACATAAGGTACATTCTACAAGACTGTCGAATCGATGCGGTTGGTAGTTTAGGCGAATAAGTTATTCTCTTACCTTAAATATCGTGGAGATCCTTTCTATACTGTAACGGTCATGAAAGTAGTTTAATTCACCTATTTCGTGCTGAACAATGCGATAAATGTTTCTGTTTTCACTTTGCATTGCCTTATTTGAGAAAGAATTTAGAATGGATCTTTCCATGATGTTGTACTTCCCTCCATTAGCGGAACATTGTGAAAGTCTGCAAGCCTTGACCATTCGCTGCAGAACTAAAGATTTCGTTGTATAAGGTGTCTTACAATAATTTTGGGAAGCCGGAGACGAGTAAGTGCTATTGGCTTGATAATATCGTATCGTATGTAACGTGGTGACGTTATCATTACCAAATTGTATAGAAATGTGGAAATAGAGTCGATAAAAGAAAAGTGTGAGACATAAAGATATGTATGTATGATAGATCGTTATATGATCACTACAATAATTTTCGCACTGCATCTCTATGGATCCCTACTACATTTCATGTAAATCAGAGATCTGTTTGCTTATAAATTCTGCTTTCTTAGCCATCGAAAAATCAGAGGCTGAATAGCAGGGTTTGTGACGTGGGTCGCCATTTTTTTTAAGGATGTATCAGAGTTGCGTTATTCAGCTCTACGTCGGACAAAATAATCATGTGAACGTTATGGATGTTATCATATTTAACCAGGTCCTTTCAGGGAAAGACACATAATTTTCAGCGTCGCATAAATATGCAGCGATTTTTTCCTACTGCCCTTTCCACTTAACATCACCTGCACACGCAAAAAAAAATTAATAAAAAAAACATCAGTAGCTACAGAAACCTTTTTGATTTTCTACACAACTCTCTCACGAAACACTTATACATATGTACGTCAGAATTAACAAATCCAACATTAATTTCACTCTTCTTTCTTGGCACAGGATTGGACAGAATCAAGTAGCGCAATATTTTCAAGCACTATGTAATTGTAACATTACTTTTAAATTACGCACAAGAAATGTACATATGTGCCCTGGAGTATAATACTCCATTGCTTTAAAATTATGAATTAGATGGAACTTAGATATTGTCGCAGCGATTTTCTTTTAAATATTCTCGAACATTTATCTTGTGGACTAGACTCAATTTTCCTGGAATTTATGTGCGGTTACTCTTAATCGTCCTAATTCAAGCACCATAATGACTAGTATAGTGCGCAGTAATTTTATTGTATTGTTAGATACGTACCCTCAGAATCGAAAAACAAAAAATTTAAGTTCATCTTCAAGTCTACCAATATCTGGATATCTGGATATCTTTTTGTTAACCACTGCATAGTACTTCTTTTTCAAACGTTTGTAAAATATTGGTTTTACTTTGTTTTGTCCACCACAAGTTTAGCACTTACTTGTATTAAAGCAGCTGGTTACCTTTTCTAGTACTATAGAGTACAAGCAGCAGAATGTATTCAAATTTCATACAAGAATTATTATTAGTAAAAGTTCAATACAATTATGGAATTCCGAGTAAAAACCCACTTAACCACAAAATATGGCTGTTTCATGAATTTTTCGTAATGACTTCCGTTTATTGCGTAAAATTAATATTTTCTCTCGGCAGGAGCCATGGTGATACGCACACATAGTATGTTACTAGTATAAGTCAATTCCATGGGGCAATTCATTTTGACAATTCAATTCAATTACGGCGGTTTCGCATATACATAGTACACAAACGGTTGTGTCTGTCACATCTATCTTAGTTCAAGTTCTCAATTTTTTTTTACTTTTAATTAAAACGTCAATTATTGTAGACACACAAAAAACAGGACAACAACAACAATGAATGCGATGGCCACACACAATGCTGTTTATCTCTCAATGAATGTCACATCCACACCCACTCACTGTAACTGCCCATCGCCAACCCCCACATGTAGAGCAGCAGAAATATAGCGTCACATTTACGCATTCCAGGCAGACAGGAAGTCACTTTCAATTAAGTTGCCTCCTGTTATTTATTGCTACCACCCCCGGAGGAGGCAAGTCCAGTCCGAAATGGTATCTCTCCATTTTCATTCTTGCAGTAGATTTATCTAATGTTATGCGAATAACCGCCACTAATGAGAACGAGATATCTACAAAAAGCTGTCACATAAAAAGATATAGATACCTACACGCATACTTCTGACTAATCGACCTGAACGACCATTTTTACTTGCGAAGAGATACTTTTCGACCAAAGCAGATGCGCTATTCATTGCAGATGGAAAAGGAATGTGAACGTAGGACACTTGAGAGAATCTATGACCCGATTACTGACCATTCCTTGCTGCCTTGTGTTAGCCATTGTGGCAATGGACCACGCTGTTATCCTTTTCTCTTTAGGTTTCGTCCCTTTTTTCGTTTTGGTCAACAGGAACATTGTGCAATTTATTGGCGAAGTATGTTGAATGGTTATCATAGAAATTAATACTGACGCAAACAATTGCGGTAAATTAAATTCGAGGACAATAATTGGTACTAGAACTGCGGAGCGTTAATATTGTTGGGCATAAATTTCAAGGCCAAGTGGGTCATTAGTACCATGGCCGTTGGTCTATGACTATTTGTTGAAGTGGTGTTGACCGTGATCTTAATAACATTCGCAATTTTGTTCATTGTTTCTCTTTACATTCGATAGAAATTCTAAAAATATATTACCACAAATCGAAAAGCAATGTCAAACGAAAAAGAAAATCTTTTTTTAGAAACAAAATCCGAGCAAATGGTATTGGTCAAGTGGGAACCATGCATGCAATACCCATCGACCCTGGAACCGCTCTTCCATAGTTTTTAGGTCCTGATGGAATCGCTCTCCTTATTTCTCACTATAGGAGCCCAGATGTATCCAAATGTTTGTGGAGATAGTGGAGCTTAATGCTCATATGACATCCAAGTTTTCTAAAATTCTCCAGCATGATTCGCACTAATTCGCGATAATTTTCGGACTTATGATTTCCAAGGAAATTTTGTATAGTATTGACGAAAGATCAAAAGTCTAATTTGAGGTTCATCGAAAATACCAGCCTTAAGTTTCTCTTTACTTAATCCATAAAATTTCCTTGATACACATATAACTAAAACAGCAGCCATTTTTGTCCAATGCTTTCACGTACTGTTTCATTAGTCCCAATTTTATATTTGCAATGGAGGCAATTTAATTTTTTCTCTATTAACTAAGGGTGTCTTTATAACATTATACTTCCCAACTGTCAAGTTTTCCCACAAACAGAGAAAACATGGAAATTTTGTAAAGTCGCTTTGTTCACCCAATAAAAAATTTACCATTTTTAAATCAACACATATGTGTAAACCACTCATGATAATGGTACCTCAGTTTTTCCAAAAAGTTTTGATACTCCTCATTTAGTAGAATGCGAAATTGGAACCGCACAATGCTTATTGCCATTATGTAGTAAAACACATTTCAAACTACACTTGGAACTGTCTATTAAAATTCTCCACTCATTTAAGAGACCTATGTTTGTTAAAAGACCACTGATATCAGTACAAAACACAACATCATTTTCGAAGTAAAAAAAACTGCAGCAGTTCCTTTTCTTGTGTCCGATAACAAGTAACTAACCAACTGCAGTAAGTAAATTTCTTTCTTTCAGTTTGGATGCCAACAGTTCTGATTTTTCTTTTAAAAGCTCTAGGTTTCTAATAAGGTTACTTAAAGCGGTTTAGGTAAAAAGTATGGGTTTGGATGATGTTGCTTCAAAATCACTGTCTTTCTCGTAGGATGTACTACATTGACTATGTTCGATTGCAAAGCATTCTGTGCTTGAAAAATTTGATATGTCACTTAAAGAATAGCGACCACCCTCTGAATGAGGTAAAGGTCTGTTAGCGGATTTCAGATCGGGATAGAACAATTTTTTTTTTGGGTTAACACCACTTAACTTGACTAAGCAAAAATAGCAGTCATCGTAGTCATTTTTTGTTCTCTCCAAACCATAGGCACACCAAACTTCAATTGACGTCTTTTTCCGTTATTACATTCTCTTAAATGTTCACTATACATTTTTCAAACATTGTTTGGAATCCAATGCTTGTCTAAGTCTTTGATTTCCATATTAAAATAAGAGAAATATGCAATTTGCTCGGATTTAGTTATAAGTTTTCGGCACTTTTTTATTGTATATTCGTCAAAAACAACATCGTTTGGACGAAAACATCTCGGAGAACTTATTTACACACGTTTTTAATTGAACCAACCACAACGATAAATATGTGAAACCGCTACTGATAAACATAAAAATAAGTTTATTATGTGTAAGATAAATAAAAGGGTTTTTATTTTTAGCATTTTCCCTAACACAATTAAGGCAAATCAACTTCTATTATTATCATTATACTATATATGTATGTACATAAAATGTACTCCCTTTTAAGCGGACACCGACGGTTCCGAAGAATTTATCCGCTTATGAGAGATGTCCGGTTATGAGAAAACAAGCGAAAGAACCTTTGAAAGATACACATTGGCCAAGTGTTTTTTTTTATTATTATTATGAATTCAATGTCATATTTCTGACACTTAAAAAAGATAAACTAAAACAAAGGAATAAAAATTCATTACTAGAAAGTGAAATTAATGTTCATATTTACATCCATAAAAAGTTATAAAAAAAGTTATTTACATCCATAAAAAGTTAAAAAAATCGGATATTTGTATGGTGCACATTTTTATTACTTGCTGCCATATATGTATTCAAAATGCATCTGTACATATTTTATTGGAGTTTCCTGGAAAAAAAACGTTGTCAAAAGCTTTTTGAATATTTCAAAAACGTTTAAATTTGTTCGCAATGTTGTTTAAGATCCTGTATTTTGATGCTTTTCTTCTAATTGCACGTGTGAAATAAAACCAACAGCCTTTCATTGTACCCCCAGATAAAACATGCTGCAGCGTATTTCGCAAATCAAGAACGACGTTGGGCGGACTCAGACATGCACCGGATTTCGGCAGAGAGATGTCATGCAATTTCTTTAATTTGGTGCTGGAGCAGAAAGTTTGAAGTGCTGGTGTCAACACGGAAAGTATTATCTTTCATAATTCAATCCAGCTGGTGCGATATGAAGACGATATCTACACCACCAGGCGCTCCCGGTTGTAAAGACGTTACCGGACATCGAAACAAAGGCTAGAAATATTGGAAAAATTAGAAGAGCAATCTTGAAGTTAACGAAAAGTATCTAACTTGGAGAAGTACACCTTACCAAAAAGGAGAACTACCGGAAAAGCAGTAACTTTGAACAACGTACTTATGTACATATGTACGTTGGGTAATATATATATGTCATAAGAAAGTTTCTAAAAAGAAGCCTTTGGGATATTTGTCTAAGCTGTAGGTCTCTTCTATTTGTGTGAAAATATAACACGCACAACACGAATGTTCGCGAGAAGAGATCCTTGACCCGGTACCGTATGTTGTGCCAAGTAATTGTTTTTTTTAAGTGGGAATTATGTATTAACAATTTCTTAACATACAACTTCCAAACACCATACAAAATCGCGGGCGGATTGCTATCTAGTTTTTTTTTAAATAAGAAATGAGACTGTATTATGATCATGTTATATGGATACGAGAAAAAACTTACTCGCGCAATAAATTGTAAAGATTCGTTCTTCCGACATACTAGCTCTACTTTCATTATGACAATTTATAAAACTTTGAAACTAGAGTATACTCTCTATCCTCTGAGATGTAAAATAAAATGCTAAACAAATCTCTTACTCAGATTTTATCTTTGTCGAAAAAAAAAAATCAAATATGTACTTTTATGCATAAGCCCTTTTTTTATTATTCATTTATGCATAACAACGACAACGTAGAGGCTTTTTTAAAGGACACCCCAATAAAATGGAAAATATAATACACAGGTCGGGAACCTTTTGATGTTCTCGAATCACTTTTGTTCTTAGCTTTTGATATCTGTTTGATCACAAACATATGTATGTACGTATGTATATATAACACACTCACTTGATTCTTTGCTTTTCTTTTCAGGTGAACGGTATCTGGTCCCTGCCGAACTTTGTATGTGATTTCTATATAGCAATGGATGTGATATGCTCCACATCATCGATTTTTAATCTAGTTGCGATATCGATAGACAGGTAAGTGCAAACACAACCCTCGTCTCAGGACTCCCTTATATATAATACAAATACAAATACACTTGTATACAAAGGTTACCCACTTTGTAAAGAGATTTATTTCTCTGTCTGATATCAATGGAATCTTGAATGTTCTTCTGGGTAATTAGAACTGCATGCCATCCCAAGAAAGTCTCTTTTGCTTCGAGAACAACCTCCATCGAAATGGTGAATGCGAAAAACGTCTCTCAAAACTAATTACAGGTTTTATCCCTAAGCAAATGTTTACTAAAGCGGAAGCGTAGTATTCCTCTCCAATCTAAACAATAAGTGAATTTTTCTTATTTCGGAAGGGCGCTGCATACCCAGGATCTTCTCAGACTCACGTAAAGGAGTTTATATTGTACATACAGGGTGTCCCAGTTTAGAGGTATAATCCTTTAAAGGGAGATTCCTGAAGTTTCGGCGAACAAAAATTGTGTACAAGGGGGGGTGGGGGGGGGGGTATTTTCACCCCAGTTCGAGCTATAGGTCGTCAAAGTGGGACACCTCCAATTTGGAGGTATAATTACTTTAAATGGTTTTATACATTTTGTAGAGACAATTCAAACTTTTTGTAATTTCATGCAGACATTAAAAAGTTATGGCTCCTTAAACTCAAAATTATGAAAATTTTTTGTTCCAATTTTTTACTTAAAATGCATTTTTCTCAAAATTTTTCTAAGTAAAAGACTTTTTTTTACGAAAATTTTATCTTTGGCAATTTTTTTAAAAATAATGTTAAATAACTTTTTCACGTACGATTATAATAGCGGAAGTTGTAGTAAAAGCTATTTTTGTCAGACGAAAATGTTTGTTGTTCGCTTAGTAAAAGTTTTGAGAAAAATTGGAAGAAGAAATTTTCATAATTTTGAGTTTAAGGAGCCATAACTTTTTTGTGGCTGCATGAAATTACAAAGGGTTTTCACACTTTCATGCACCACTAAATTGTGTCTTCAAAATGTGTAAAACTGTTTTTTTTTTTTTTTTCAATTTCAATTTTTTATTTCATTTCAATAACATTCATATAAGTATCTACATTCTGTTTTGTAATTCAAAATAAATTCGTTAACAACTGTAGGAGGAAAAAAAAACGACGCTTCGCTCTTCGGTACTTAGTTCATTGATTCCGCAATGTGTGTTACACAATCTTAAATACACTGAGGTAACCGGGAGAATCGCGCGATCAGGGCCCAAATACCATATTCAGGAATTAACTGGGCTTATTTACTTTTGGGAAATATTCAAAACATGAACACAGGGTGTGCATAAATTAAAATCATGTTTAGTGCAAGTAGCACATTTTCTTTTGAAATCGCCTACAATTCGGCCATCCTGATCGCGTAATCGTCCCGATTACCTATTAACAAACAGTTTCCATTTTCATCTAGTACAATTCATTTGCATTCATTTTATATAATCAGTTAATTTGACTTAATCTAATACATGCAATTCATAGTATACAATTTCAAAACAAAATAGGTACTTCAAGTAAATAGAAATAAGAAAGAAAAAAAAAGAAATTTCATCCGCAGAATTGGTATGCATTTCGTTTCCTTTAAACTTCTTTCACACCTTTACTTTCATCATGTTCCAAGTTTGTCATTAGACTTCGCTCCTGTTCTCTATTAATGTTTTCTGCGGCTTTCTTCCTAACCTCTCCTAAGTCAATACCTGGTTCTGATTTGCTATCTAAAAACTCTTTCACCTTATCACACAATTTGCCCTTCTGGTCTTTACCAAATAAAAGTTTACTTGGAGTAAAGCCTGTACTTCGGTTTGTGGTATTGTTTATGGCGAACTCAATCTTAGCAATGTTCTTGTCCCAATCTCCTGTGCTGTTAGCTTCACACTCTTTTGCCAAAATTGGCACTAGTACTCGGTTTAACCTTTCCACCTGCCCGTTAGATTGCGGGGAATGAGTAGCAACTTTTATGTGTTGAACATCATTAGATCGCAAAAAATCAGCAAATTCTTGGGACGTAAAGCAAGAGCCACGATCTGACACGATCCGATTAGGTCGCGAATAATTTTCAAAGTATGTCTCCAAACATAACACGGCTTCTTTACTTTGAGTGCTCTTTACTGGAAATAATTTTGTAAACTTTGTAAAACCATCTACTATGACGAGGAGATGTTTTTTCTTAGAGCAGGAACACGAGAATGGGCCGAGATGATCTACATGTAGGGTGTCGAAAGGGGAATTCCCCTTTGGTATCGGGTGTAAGATGCCTTCCGTTTTTCCAGACTCGGGAGAGAAGTAAATACATTTAAGGCATCCTTTAATAAATGTCTTCACTTTGTCCTTCATCTTAAGAAACCAGTAGATTTCAGATAGGTGAGCGAAACATTTTTCGACACCTAAATGGCAAAGGGCCTCGTGATGAGTTCGAATGACTTCATTTTCCATATGTGATGGAACATAAAAGAGGACCTTATCATTACGTTTACGGTAAATCAACCCGTCAATCATCTCGAAACAGAGACTTTCGTTTTCCTCTAATTCACGAGCAATCGCAACAATTTTGGATCCTGCTTTTGTGCAACCGCGAGGATAAACTCAAACGATTCATTGTCGACATGAAGAATGTTGAATGATCGACTCAGAGAGTCAACATGCGACATACGATCCCCCTTCCTATGTTCAACCGTATAGTCAAATGACTGAAGTTCTAATACCCAACGAGAAATGCGAGGATTAAGTAACTCTTTGTTCAATGTCAGAGCAAGTGCTTGACAATCCGTTATTATTTTAAACGGTATTCCTATTAGATAAATTCGAAACCTCCTTAATGCATAGATTATGGACAGTGTTTCCAATTCGTAACTGTGGTACTTACTTTCTGCGTCCGTGGCACATTTTGAATAGTAAAACACTGGATGGAATCTATTATCTGTTTGCTTTTGAAGCAACACTGCCCCGAATCCAATGCTACTTGCATCGCAGTGCAATTCAGTAGCGTTATGTGGACTATATATGGATAGTACAGGTGTAGCCAACAACCTGTCTTTCAATAACTGAAATGTTTCCATTTCCTTCACACCCATAACGAACGGAACGTTAGTTTTTAAAAGATCATAAAGCGGTTTCGCACTATTTACAAAATGCTTGATGAACTTTCTAAAATAAGAACATAGTCCAAGGAAACTATGAACATCTTTCGTACAACGGGGGATTGGAAAGTCACGAACAGCTTTCAGATTTGTGTCATTGGGCCTAACACCTTTCTCATTTATAGTGTAACCTAAATACACAATTTCCGTTTGTAGAAACAAACATTTATCCAACCTAAGCTCCAAGCCTTTAGTTGTTACGATATGAAGTACTTCTTTAAGGATTTCCAAGTGTTCTTCAACAGTTTCCGTTGCAATTAGGATATCATCCAAATACGTTAAGATCTTGCACTTAGAAATCAAATCTCCGAAAATGTGTTTCATGAAGCGCTCAAAAACCGACGGCGCATTTCTGAGACCAAAGGGCATTTTGGTATACTCATATTGCCCGAAGGGGATTATGAAGGAAGTATACTTCATCGATCCCTCTTCCAACGCAACATGGTGGAAACCATTTTTCAAATTTAATGTCGTAAAACATTTCTTCTCTCTAAGACGATCAATATGATCCTCAATCAGAGGTAGCGGATAATTATCTCGCAGGGTGATTTTATTGAGTTCCCTGAAATCCACACAGAGCCTTAGCTCCCTATTCTTCTTTTCGACCAATACTACTGGTGATGCATACTCCGAGTTGGATTCCCGTATGATACCTTTATTAAGCAAATCTGTTATAATTTCTTGTAGCTTCACCTTATGCGAATGAGGTAAGCGCCTTGGTGCATAATGAAATGGTAAATCTTTCGATAGCACAATTCTCATCTTAAATTCACTTTCATCTACATACGTATTTCTCTGCCTAACTAAACAAGCTGACTTCACCATATCTTTCACAATTAATTTAGTCATAGAAGGTAAGTTCTCGTTTATATTAATACAGACATCGAAATCATTATTGCTTATATTGAGAATTTGATGTAAAAAATCTTCAGTTTTATCTATTGTACTTACAAGACTTTGAGACTCACATGTTTTATTCGATGATTCAGACGACTGACTTGGAATATGATGATGATTCGTTGCGTTCAAATTTCCTGGTGAACATGATACGTAATCATTTTGCACCTTTAACTTTGTTTCAGGCATCTGCAACACCATACCAACTTTGCTGATGAAATCTCTTCCAAGTATAACTGGATAATTCATGGAGAAGTTCTTTACTACAAGGATGTGCAAATTAATTAATAGATTTTCATAATAAATACATGATTGGATACTTCCCAGTACATCAAGGCGGCTATTATTAACACCAGAATAAGATTGACAATTTGCATCCAGAGGTGACATCATAAACGGCGGTAGAAATTTTTCCTGTACGAAGCTTATGGGGCTTCCTGAGTCCAATAAAGTTACCAGAGTCGTTGAAATCTGAGAATTTCCTTTATGAAACTTGTAGTACAGTTCTCTTTCGAATTCATTGGCTGGAACGCTGTTCTTCTTGCTAAAATTGTCCATGTTACTGACGTTGTTTATGCTGTTGCTGTTGCTAGTACTATGGTTGTTCTTGTTGCTATCATCGTCTTTGATGCTGTTACTGGTGGTCATGCTGTTGCTGCCGTAGTTCGAGTGAACAATATGAACTGATGTGCTATCGCAATTTCGAGCGAAATGTCCTAGGCCACCACATTTGGAACACTTTGCTTGAGCACTATTTTGACCACGGGGTTTTACTTCGGGTAAGTTAGCTGCCATACTAGTTGTTTGAGTAGGAGCTTTTTACGTGTGCTTGTGTGAACTGAACTGATTCGGGTATTTCTTGGTGTAAAATTACTTTCGCGGCAATTGTTTTTGAACTTTTCATACTGCGTAATGCAAGTTTTAACTCTTCCATATTGTTTGCACCATATAGGATACTTTTATTTGTTTCGGTGTCATAAATACCTTTAATGATCAGCTGCATTAGGTCTTCTTCTTCGATGGGATTGTGAGAAGCAATCTCTTGCATGGCCAGGACATATTGTTGTGTGCTTTCCTCTCGCCTTTTCTTCCGTTCCCTTAGTTCGTTGTATATGTCTGCTTTCGTGACGACTTTTTTGAATTCACTCACTAGTGCTTCTTTTAGTTCTGTCCAGTTGCGCACATCTTTAGATCGGAAATAAAGTTTTGCAGTACCGCTCAGCAACCTTTTTCCAAAAACAAATTTGGTATGATCATTTAAAGAGAAAAGCTCCGCGTGCTCTTCGAACTGTGATATCCACCTGCTCACTGGAAAATTATCGTCTCCGTTGAATGGACACATCATGTCTTCGAAATCCCTGAAGCTATGAAGAGAACCTGATGAATGACTGGGTACATCTTCCTTCAACTGCAGATCTCGTAGCTTCTGTTTGAGTTGCGCGATTTCCTCCTTCTTCTTGCATATGGCACGCAATCTCTCCAACTCTTCGTCCAGATGGTCTTCGTCATCTATGTTGTTGTTGGACACTTACGTGTCCTGGGATAACGATCTGTCGACAGTTTCCACGCCATTATGCGCCTGGATCAATTTTCGAAGATCGCCGTCTGAGTAATCTTGAACTACATCTTGCACTCGTAGTTTTAGTTCCGCTTTACTGCCGCTCGTCTGCATCTTAAGAGATCGCAAAATGTTTTTAAGCGTTGCAACTGTTGCAGTTTCAACAAACTGGAACCACTCTTCACACATTTTGACACTCGCGATACAGATTACAGTGATAGCAAATTATAATAAAACTCACGTAGGCAAACAAATCAAAATTCTTTTTTTATTTTTTTGGCGACTATGGAAAATTTCCACGCGTTAGGCAAAAAAAAGCTGAAGGTACAGTCGAGCACAGATCCCACTTCTGATCCTGTATGAGGAAAAAAGAACGACGCTTCGCTCTTCGGTACTTAGTTTATTGATTCCGCAATGTGTGTTACACAATCTTAAATACACTGAGGTAACCGGGAGAATCGCGCGATCAGGGCCCAAATACCATATTCACGAATTAACTGGGCTTATTTACTTTTGGGAAATATTCAAAACATGAACACAGGGTGTGCATAAATTAAAACCATGTTTAGTGCAAGTAGCAAATTTCCTTTGGAATCGCCTACACAACAATCATTGCAATATACTTAAATAAGTTATGAAATATAAGAAATTCATTGGACATTCTGTATTTTTTATACGACAGTAATACAGTTTTTGTAGCTATAATAATTCAGAAGTTATACCATTTAAATTGATTGTACCTCCAAATTGGAGGTGTTCCACTTTGACGGGCTATAACTCGAACTGGGGTGAAAATAGACCGCCCCTGCTACACGATTTTTGTTTGCCGGAACTTCAGGAATCTCCAGTGAAAGGATTATACCTCTTAACTGGGACACCCTGTACATCTAATAAAAGAGAAACAGCAGTTATACAAACATTACGCTGGTTGTCTCGGCTGAGCTTTCTATGTTATTTTGATAACAAATTAAAAATAATGTTTCTGGCAAAGCATGATAAGATGAAGGGAGACAGGGAGAATCAACAGTCAGAGGATATACATTTTTCTGTTTGCTGTGGACTATTTTACACCACGAAATTATTGAAAAGTACTACGATTCCTTAATGCTTACTTAAATAATTTGATTTTATTTCGTTGTGGTTACTAAAACATATTCAAAAAAGCTGAACAAAAATGTGCATTATTTTAAAGTGCATGTACATAAGTACCCTAGTTTTTTGTCCTGTGGATGACGACATTCATATGAAAGTGACGAGTCCTATACAAGAAAGTTTGAAAGAACTTTTATGAAAAGCCAATTTATTGGAATATGTATTTTAGGATACACGTTTTATTGTTAAAGAAGTGGTCTAACTTAAGTGAACTACGATCGTAATTCTAAAGAGATGAAAGATTGAAAAACTGCTATAAACAATGAATACGACTCTGGATTGAAAGGTTTGCGACTTAAGCAACGAAACAATAACGTGAATTTACAAATTACTTTCCTAGTCTCTAAAAATATTATACCAATTAAAAAAAGGCGCCATTAAGGCCTTCAAAATACATTCAATACATATGAATCTACTGTGAAAACGAGCGATATAAAAAGAACGATATTAAAAAATATATGTGTAAGACTTGCTCGTATCGTCTTTCCAGTATTGACAGTAAGATGGAATATGTGTATAGGACTACTGAAAAAATCATTTTAGAACTCCAGAATTAAACATTTTCACCCACCGCCACTGGCGAATGCCTGACAAACTTTCCTATTCCGCCTTCAGATAGGTACATAAAATAAAATTTAGTATTGCCCTCTACTATTTCGGCGGTAGTAAGGACGTTAAAGTGTTCCAAAAATCTGATATAGAATACCATGAAGGTCATATGGGACACTTAATCCTCAGTGAATCCCTTTATGAAGAATAGGGAAAGGAAAACCTTATAAAAGGCTGAGAGAATTATACACAGGATAAGCGGCGGTGACCATTTTCAGGAAATTAAGATACAATTGCGTGACCACCATAATGTCCAAATATCAGCCTTAACTATGTGTCGTCGTCTGATGGAATTCTAGCTCAACGGAAGAATTGCCAGGAAAAAACCTCTCGTGTCCCAGAAGAACCGAAAGAGAAGATTTGCTTTTGCATATGCTCACAAGGACAAGTTGTTGTTTTCTTGGAAAAAGCAAGTTCAATCGCCTGGGATTGGATGACAAAAAGTACATAAGGCGCTCAATAAACCAGGAATATAATCCCAGATGCACTATTAACGTCAAACGTGGTGACGGGAGTATAATGGCGTGGGCAGCGATGTCGTGGTATGTTGTTGGATCCATCGTAAAAATTGGTAGCATTCTGAATCAAAATCAATACAGAAGCATTCTAGAGAGCCATATGAAGCCAAACACTGATGAATCTATGCCTGTATCATGGACATTTATGCATGAGAATGATCCGAAGCTTTTCGCGACTTGTGAACAGCCGGCTTTCAATAGAGAAGCTTTGGAACGATGTGGAATTTATAGTGACTCCAAATCCAAAGAATTTGAACGAACTTTGGCGGGTCGTCAAGATACTATCCCTTCCTGAAGATTTAAGCGCTTGGTTAAAAATCTACCAAAGCTTTGCAAGGAAGTCATTAGGATCAAAAGCTCTCCTTCCCAAAACTAAAATATTTGTATTTCCAATCTTTCCTTTTCTTGTTCATTTATTGTTTTATTGTTAAATTTATTTGACTGTGCTATTTATGTGAACAGCAAATTTATAGTTTATGCAGTCTTTTTATTTATTTTAAACCGGCAGGCAATTGAGTAGCAAAGTGACCCTTTATAAGACTTAATTATTCCAGTTCTACTCTAGTCAGAGGCATGGACTTTGTCAAAAGTGGACGATTTTGCTCTTGGCTGTGTCGAGAGAAAAATTCTTCGGGCAATTGTCGGTGCCGTCTATATAGACGGTGAGTCGAAGAAGATATACTACGAATAATACACATCTATTTAGCCAAAAGTGTGAAAGCCCACTGACTGAGGTGGTTGGGTCGTGTTGAGCGCATATCTCGGAAAATATTCGCAAGGGCTTCAACAAACTTTTGGTGAAAGTGGAGGCAGCTGGCTAAAGATCGAGCTCGCTTGTTGGTTGAGGCCCAAGTTCTCCCCGAACTGTAGCGCCACATTAAGTAAGTAGCCGGTGGCCTTATCCGCATGGTCCACCATGGTATCAACTACATACATAGATATTTTAGCTACAGAAGGAAAAACGTAAAACAAAAATTAGAAAAAAAAATGAGGAATACAAAATTTCTTTGTAAACTGTAGCTAGCGGCCTTTAGTGTCTGCCCCTGTGATTTGATAATTGTCGTAGCGAAGCAAACGCTTACAGAAGAGTCTACTCCCTTAAATTCAACGGGAAATTATTAGGAATTGACAGGCAAAATAAACAATTAGTGTCCTAAAGTTCGCTTTTGTTAATTTAATTTAATTATAGCTAATCATGTCGTTGAAAGAGAACAATAATAATAAATATAATTGAAGTAATATTAAAAAAATTAATATAGTCAAAATGCATATTAAGAAAAATAATAATGAGAAAGTAATTAATTGTAATATTGCTACTAAGAATTATTAATAAAAATTAATATTAAACTTGATCCACCAATTAATCTGTTTTTTAGCATTCCGAAAGAGAACTGTACAGCAGTGGTTCTTGCGCGATGCGCGCACAGATATGATAAATAGGTATGTAGGTAGAAATGGTAATTCCACAGTTTTAATACCACAACTTATGTGATCCGATTGTCAATCCAGAAATCCTCTAGTTCGCTAATTTTTTTCCGAAATTTCGTTAAGGTTGTCAAAGAAGGTTTTCCAGGTGTCTGGTCCTGCCTAGAGCTCTTGAAAAAATATACGTTGAATGGAAGGAGATGAAACACTGTTACTTTTCCTCTCTCATTGGTGTAGCTGCGACAATGTGCGTTGAATGGGATGCTTTATCTGGACGAGTGTGTTACTATGGGCCAGTGACCCGTGCTAATCGCTATGATCCTTGCAATGTCTGTGCGAATCCTGTTTTGTAGATCTTGTATTCTTGACCAGTCGTAGTTGGGCCACATCTGCCATGATATGAAACAATTCTGCAACCCGTGCCAAATAGTGTTGGCCTCCCTGCTCCGAACGGGATGTAGACACACTTCGCGCGAGACCTGTCGTCGGCTGAACCGCGCCACGCCATCTCATTTGCCTGTCCGTTCCCCTCTATTTGGCTGTGCTCCAACATCCAAGCAGGACTGATCTTGAACGAAGTTGCTCATTGTATTGTTCCACCAGTCTGGAAGATGTAGTATTCGATGCTAGAGCCTTGATGGCAGCCTGGCTGTCAAAAAAGATGGCAATGTTTCGGGTATATGCAGGGTCTTTCAAAACGCGACAATCTTCTAGTACTGCCAGCATTTCATTCTGGAAGACTTTGGATGAATCTTGGAGCCGGTATGACTCAAATATCTGGAACGTTTCCGAGAAAATTCCAGCACCTATTCCGCAGTTCATCACCTTTATTACATCACCTCTTTCTCAGTCGGCCATGGATGGGAAGCCTACCATGAAGTTTTTCTTCAAATTCATTTTGGGAATAGTGTAGTCAGTTAGAGTCATCCCTAGGTAACTGATCCAAAATATTGCTATGACCGTAAAGTTAAGCATACCAATACCTTGCTCCACGTAATCTAACTGCGATAGTCTTTACAGGATTTTATTGAAAACGATAATGCATAAAAAAGGAAAGATAACGCCTCTCTGAGGTTTTCTCTATCGATGGACTTGGTTCTTGAGTTGATTGGACGATTCTAGTTCTTAGCATGGTCAGTATCGACAGCGTATGTCGAACACTGTCGTTGTAGCCCAGAAGCAGGTTGTCAATATTCCATGTTGTTCTGGTAGTAAATCATCGTACCAATAAAATTACTGTTAAGCAGAGCTAAAATCAGGACATAGAAAAGCATTAATTCGTTTTTTTAGCTAGGATGAATGTTCTAAGTTTACTAACCTGATTTATTGACTCGTAGAATAAGTTGTACTGCTTGCTTTTAAGATTCAGAATGGATGAGTCTTTTACCAAGGGTATTTGTAGCACAATTCGACAAAACAAATAAATCTGCATTACGTTTATTTAGTTGTTAGTTTGTTAGTTTGGTGGGCGCCGTGGCTCAAGTGGTTAGTGCGTTGGATCGCTGAGCGTGAGGTTCGAGGTTCGAATCCCAGAGAACACCAAAAAGTTTTTTCACGGTCCCACCTCTCGCGAATGTCTGACAAACGTCCGAGAGTAATAACTGTCAAGAGAAAGCTTCTCAATTTGCCTTTCGGATATGGCTCTAAACTGTAGGTCCCTTCCATTTGTGTGAAAAATATAACACGCACAACACGAATGGTCGCGAGAAGCTAGGCCCTGGACCACATAAGGTCCGTTGCGCCAAGAATTTGTATTTTTTTTGTTTGTTAGTTTGTTAGTTTGTTTTGAATCGATGTCAACCCTCATGTCTTCCCACATCTTGTCGGCTTCACTGAAATTGGCATAAGTACTTGAGGGCTGTAATACCCTGAGTTTGGCATGCTTTTTCCAAATCGAAATTTATATTCTGCCTTTTCGGGTGCCACCTCTTCGTTCATCAAACGCAGGAAAGATGAGATGTTCTTCAGGGGTTCCTCTGCCTTAATGACTGCTATTCTTTCATTGGAACAGTCATTCATTGGAAACGACGGATTGTGCAGTTAAAGACTTTGGAGAAGCCTTCCTCTGTCAATCTTAATATTCGACAACCAGATGCGGGCCCTTGGCATTTCTATGTCTCCTTGGGATTTCTTTAGCCGAGATAAGCATGAGTTTCATGCCTTCCCAGGCGTCGCTAACCTTAGCAACACACTCGGAATCAGAGCAGGGCAGAAGTCCCCTGGATTTCCCACCAGGTAGTCTATTACCATCTCTGATAGCTTGGCTTCGATGCTTTCTCACGCTTGTTCTTCTGTACCGCCACCGATGGTTTGGTTACCTTGCATCTCTTCGAGGCATGAGTCGTCCCATCCGAGGACCTATTTCTTTTGTTCTTCGACTGTTGTTGCGCTTCCAAGTAATCCAAGTGATCGCTGTACTCTTTAACAATTGACTGGTATTTAATTTTGTCACTTGCATCCTTTTCGTGCACGGTACCTCCCAACTCATTTTTGGCAATCGTGCCATATTGTATCGGCTTTTCAGAGTAGGTTCCGTCCCATTTGTCTTTTTCGGCTAACCTTGCCACTACTTTTATTTCTTTGACCGCTGTCTTGTTCACTGTTCTTGCTCTTATCCCTTGTTGACCCACCCGCTGTTCAACAGTTGGAACTATGGCTGATACTTACCGCGACTATGGGGAAGACGGTAAACTTCTGACTAGAAGGCCGTCTTTCGATGACGGGGCAAGGTCAGGCAACCTCACCCTTGTAATGAGAGGAAAATAAAAAATACCCGTTGCAAATAATGGATGTATATTTAACGTAAGAAAGTGTAAGAAAAGATAAACACGTCTACTCCCGACGAGGGTTGCAGTAAGACTAAAAATTCATATGGCTGCAACAGATAGTCACAACAATCGGCCTTCCTGATCTTGTGCCGACCTAGGCACAGGTACCAAGTCATCTCCGTCTTGTGGCAGTGATAGCCACTGTTTCATTCTGTCGGCTGCATATACTGAGTGAAATCTTCGTTGCGTACGGCCAGCGCCGGGTATACATACATATCTTCCAAAAGATACCTGTCATTCGCAATCACCAACGTTACCAAATATGGCCCCTTCCACCTCGGCTGTAGTTTCCGCGATGATCCTGTTGACTGATGATCGTTCTCGACAAGTACCATATCACCGGCCTTGTATACCGATGGAAGTCGTCTCCTTTTGTCAAAATGTAATTTTTGCTTCTGCTGTGACTTGGCAATATTACCCTCAGCTATATCTCTCAAGGTCTGCAGTGGTAAATCATCTTCCTCCTCTGGCCATGCTTGCAATGCTTGTATAAACTTATTCTTTATACTGCTGCGCGGTGAATAGCCCATTAACAACTGATGTTCCTGGTGTCATTTAAAGTCCACTGGATATACTTCAATCGTCGATCCCAGTCTTTCCCTTCTGAGTTTCTGGACATACTCCGTACCGCATCAATAATGGTCTTGTTGTAACGCTCGACCTGTCCATTCGCTCGTGGACTACCCGTAGCATTCTTCAGTATTCAATTTGATTGCAATTTTCTCACCCTTAGTATGACCCAGTTCTGCAACATGAAGAGCAAATGAGTCACGATGCAAATTAATTACCTCAATCAACTCGGTTCTGATGGTGTCGGGCAAATCCTCATCAATGTTGCAGTCATCCAGTTTGATTAGCAATTTCTGCTCCTCAGTTGCTTGGATACTGGAGACAGTATTTATGAACCTTTCTTGCTCCGGTGCGACCAGCTCTACATTTCTCAGGATTTCTAACTTCCCCGCCACGATCTTAATGATAAACTGCTGCTGATCTAAGAGTGAACGTCCAACAATGACCCCGTGCTCTTGTGATTCGTCCGGAACAATGAGTACCTCTACCTGCAACATCAGCAATCTTGACATCACCTTTTACACGTCCCACGGTCTCGGTTCTGCCCTGACCAAATCCGACAAGCTCTTGAGAATAACTATCGTATCGAATTTCTCTTTTGTCTGCATCCATTTTCCGAAGAGTTACGCAATTGCTTCCCATGTCGACAAAGCATTGAAACTCAGTATCCTGAATTACAATTGTGCGCAGGTAACCATTATCGCGCACATCACCTTTCCGCACACAATTCACTGACTTCTTTGATGGACAATCACGCGCTATGTGACCCTTCTGCCTGCATTTAAAACAAGTAATTTGCTTCTTCTCGGGTTCAAAGTTATTTTTCACTGAATCATTCACTGGTTTCAAATCCTTCGTCGTCTTTGATGGTATTTTGCTGTTACGCGCCTTCTCCTGCTCCTTGATGCTTTCGATCCATTTGATTCTTTCCAGAAGTTCAATGGAATCTTCAAACTTCTGAGCTGACAGCAAATTAGACATCTCCATATCGTCCAGCCCAGTGATGACGTATTGAATTATAGCAGCTTCTGAAAAGTTTCCACGCTTTGCCAACATCCGTACCTCAAAAAAGTAGTCTTCGATTGCCTCTTTTGGATTCGTTCGCCTTCCGACAAGTCTCGCATGCAGTTGCGCCTCATTAATAACTGACGGGAATGCTCTTTGAATTTTTACTTTAAAGTCCACCCAGTCTGAGATCTCAAATTGTTCCGACTCCAGCCAGAACTTGGCAGATCCTTGAAATTTCATTAAGGCCGCACACAATATCAATTGATCAGATCACTTAAAAATACTTCGGAGGCCCTCTACATGGTTGACCCATTGTTCAGAAGACAGCGCCGTCTTATCCGCTGGGTTGAACTCGGGAATTGTACTGACGACGTCCTTAAGCAACATCTTTGGTTGAATTTCCTCTTCTGATCCCATCTGCAGCAACATCCGCTGACGTTCCAAAAGCTTCCGCTCTCGTTGAAGTAGCTCCAACTCACGTTTTGGATGTTCTAGATGTTCCACCGACGCCAGTAGCTCTTGTCACTTCTTTAACTGTTCTGTCCAAATCCTCAGATGAACTCAAATCGGAAAGGGTCGTTCGCGACCAGCTCAGTTTTTTCACTCGGTACCCTCGGCACGGGTACCCCACCAACTTCGTTTTAGTGAGATTTGTACTGGTTAACTCCCGACGGAAGTCTTAAGGAGCCACAGCGCACCGATGAGTGCATATGTACATGCATATGTATTCAATTAAAATGGAAAAACTATATAATACAAGACCTACGAAAACTAGTAATTAAAAAAATAAAAACATCTAAACATTGGCAAATGTTATTGAAAGGTTTTTATCGGTACGATCTAATGAGAAGGGAAGGAATATCTTTAAAAAAAATCTTAGTGACTCCAATGGATTGTGCGTCAGATAAAAAGACTGCATATCTCACAGCACCAATTTTTTAAAACAAACTTATCAAGTCATGAATAAAAAATCCCGTCCTGTTAAAATAATTCTCAGAAAGCATTATCTGAATGGACGCGTCTTTAGAAAGCAACATTTTGTAAGCAAAAGAAATTTTTAACTTTCTTTACAAAAGAAAAGTTAAAAAGAACATGCCACCAAATATTTTTCGATTTGGTAAAAGGTGGAATTGACAAAAAAAAAAATTGCGATGTGCTTTCGTCCGATGGATGAAATTTTTTGGACAATGACCCCAAACACAAGGCGTGTAATGTAAGTTGTTGGTTGATCCATAACTGGAAGCACGTGATTGAAATCGCTTCCTGATTTAAACGTGATGTGGCATCTGCTGCGTTAGTTGGATGTCAAGCTAAAAAATTATGTGTAAAAAACCAAATGATTTGGAAAAGACATTGACTGAGGATTAAAATCAAATCGAGCTGTCTGTTCTTGGAAGGGCTGGTTCCCACCACCACACCACCAGTCACAATATCTCAACACTAAAATCCACATAACAAAATTCACAAACCAAAATCCCCAAACACAAAATCTCCAAAATTTCACTCTGCAATAATATTCCAACATTTGGACTAATTACACTTAACTGCCCGACCACAATGAGGAAGCTGTGTCGTAGTAGTAGGGCGTAGTAAGGTCTGTCAAAAGTAGTAATATATAGAAACTCAATAATGCGCCTACAATGCGTAGTTGTGGCGGTAGTAAGAGTTGGCTTACTTTTGCAGCGCTACAAGTGACAGCCATAGAAATTGACGACTGTTGAAGAGAGGGCATGCGTAACTTTTTTGCTCTGTATGCGTTGGTTCTTTATACGATGTTTTTGTGGTGGATTCTTCGACTGATTTTAGCAGTACCGGAACGAATTGACAGCTCGCTAAAGACAAAAGAAATGGAAGACGAACATGTTGAGAGATTTGCAGATGTTTAATAGAAAAAGGAAAAAATATCTTTCACAATATGGGTACTAACTAAACAATTTCAATCAGCTGAGTGTCAATTAATTTGACATGCCGCGCTACACCATTGTGGGCGAATTTTAATGAGTGCAGCGTCACACCATTTGACAGCTCGTACTATGCCACTGCTACGCCGCAGCTACCGTGCATTGTGTTCGGGCAATTAAGTGGGCTCGCCACGCTCGCATAAAAAAAAAAAACTGTACATTTCCTCGACTCATACTGGACGGCCTTCGGCCTCACATGCAGGTGCTCAGGGCGCCGCTACGCGGCGTATGTCACGGCACAGTTATAACTAATTGCAAGGCAATAAGACCAAATTGGCCTCATTTCACTTTATGGAAGTGAAATAGGGCCAAATATTGAAATAAGGCTTTATTTTACTATTGCAAAGTGAAATAAAGCCAAATTCCGAGATTTGGCCTTATTGAAAAAAAAAATACAAATAGCTATATGGCGCAACGTCAATAAGAAGCATTATTGGTCTCTGTTGCTACAAACTGGAAATTTTGTGTTTGGCGATTTTGTATTTGTACATTTTCCAAAAGTTGTGGATTTATTAATTTGGGGATTTTAATTTCGGACATTTTGTGGGTCTCCCTTCTTGAAATTAATAGTTTTTAATTTAAATTAAAGAATCTTTGTTTTCAAAATTTATTTGCAGAGTCGATCTGCCACTTGAATGCGTGTACATGAAAAAGTAAAAAGAGAAAGCGACCGCAAAGTACAATCGAATTTATAGTTGGGATGTTTTCGTCAAGTGTACGCAATTAAGATTTAGTACATTCGTTCAGAAACTAGCTGTGTTAGTTTAAGGTACAAATTACACGTTATGTTAGGCTAAGGGAAATTAACATTAGAATGATTTAAGTATAATGTAAATTTTACTGAACATCCACCCCGCCTTGAGCGGACGCAGATCGCTCAAAACAAATTGGTAGCCTTCATAGCTTCACTGATGCACGTTGATTTAGGCCAGGAAATCTTGCATCGTAATCCACCTCAGCGTTGCTTATTCTACCACCTACAAAATGTTATCATTATCAACAAATGGATGAAGGGATGCTATGTGCGACCTTCCAGGGACATGTTTTTTTATTACGTATAAGTTCAAGCTCTGGTGAGAAGCGCTCTTATTGAATCGCCCGAAGTATGCAGTTGTGTGATTTCTCCGACGTTCGGCTCTAGATGCTGGCGTTTTGCTTCACAGTTGTGAAGTGGTTCCTAAGAATAAAATCATGACACTCGTTTTGGAGAAAATCAAGCTCGATAAAGTAACGTTAATTTTGAAGCAAGAATGCAAATTCAACCAGTCGTTTAGGCTGGATTTAGGCTTACATCCAGATAGACAGACGGACCGAGTTTAGAGACCCATTTAGTAATTGAGAACAGATCGAAACCATCCCATTATTATGTACTTGTCCTCTATACCTTTGAGGCCTTCTTTCATCTGGGCGTAAGAAGTTCCCAAGATTCTGAAATATAATTTGGAATATTGTATTTCCACTCGCTTTCCACTATTACGTTAAGCATAGATTCAATCCAATCCAATTCAGTAGTTAATAGAATTAATAGCTTCTTTTTTCATTAAACACAGTTATATAATACGTAAGCAAAACTCGTAAGTAAGAATCTGCCCCTATTCTGGGACACCTCTTTAATTATCAAGATTAATTTATTTATTAATTTAATTTATTTAATTTCAACCAGTTTGCTAATCGCCCCTTATCTTTTCGGAAATACATACATACGCACATACATATGTATATGTATTTCATCACATACACCTAGCAGACCTTGGAAATCCATCATTCAGTGTGAAAATTGCGTGACATTTTCCGAAAGACCGTTTTGGCTGCCCGAAACTATAAAGTGAAACATGTCATCGTCAGTAATAACTTGTTCACACGATACTTCAAAAAAAACAAATTTATAAATTAAAGAATATACATACATACATATGCACGTGAATAAAAATATTTTTAAATAGCGGAGCAACTCACGGCCTTAATTTATTCGCGTAGCATTAAAACGCAAGGGTGTCATAAAAATTCTAATTTGACGCAATTTTGCTTTACTACATAATGACGCTTATGTACATATATACATACATATGTATGTATATACATATGTATATTTGCATAAATGTGCACCTCCACCGCAATGAGTGCCACATTTGATGTAATAGGAGAAAATGTGAAATGGAAAAACGTGGTCAGTAAAACGAAATGCAAAACTGCCTCTTGTATCCCCGCAGCTTCTCCAAATAACACTCTTCCCCCAGCAAAAAAGGGAATAAACTAACAAGGTCGCGACGTTGTTATTAGCACTTGTTACTCAAAGAGAAATGGCTGACACAGAAATGGCTACGGCGAGACTACGAGGACGATGCCAAATGGATCGGTGGAGTGAAGGAGACAGTGCCAACAAACTGCAATAACAACCACGGAACGGGCACAATTTTCTGCCTCACTGTACAAGCAGTAGAAAAGAAATTTAATTCGAAAGTCTTAATCAGATCGCGAGTCCCCTCTTGGATTTTCTGTGTATGTGTGTGTGGGAGATACTACAAATGGTAAGGGAAAAAAAACTAAATCGGAGCAGCCTGAGAAAGAGAATGAATCAAGGACTTTTGCTAGAGTAAACGGTTGGTTTTGGTTTTATGTATAAGTTTCAACAAGTAAATTCTTAAATAATTTCTTATTACGAGTGTAAGTCAGAGGGATATAAGCTGTATTTTATTCTAACTTAAAAAAAGATTGCTTGTTTATAAACCAGTACATACGAATATTTGCATCCCTTATTTCAAGTCAATATTTTTTCTTTAATACGCTCACAGGATATACATATGTATGTAGGTATTAATTTGAATACATTGTTCGTAAAATAGGAAAATATTAGTATTATAGTTATTGAAAGAAAATGGATTTTGAAATACAGTTTTCTGTAACCCGAAGCAGAACAAGTGTAAGAGTGAGAGAAAATTGCTTACAATTTACATACTGAGGCATTGTCCTGGTGTATAATTCATCCAAATAATGTATACTACATTCGCGTCTATTTTTTTGCCTACTTTTTAGCCCTACAAAAATACGAAGCTGTTAACGGTGATAGTTGGGCTTCATTTTAAGCATTATTATTATCCGCGAACAGCCGCGCACATTTTCTACAAATTTTTTTCGTAATTTTTCTCTAAAACAATTGGTGTTCGTTCTTATGATAATGGTGTAGTTGTGTAAAACTGTAAGATATTTTCTGAATTAATTCACTTAACGAGATGTAAATCAATCAAAACATAAACTTGAAGGCTACCATACTAAATAACTTGAAATAAGCGCGATTTTTTTTATACAAACACAAATTAATCTTTCCTATTTTTTTAATAATAAATTCAAATTGCGGATTTCTGAAATAGTGCCCAGGCGAGTCCAGGAATATCATATGTTGTCCAGATATGTTATAATTTCGAACTGGCAACCCTACACACAACCAAGCTTGGGTGTTACTAACCGATATCTGAATAGTTGCAGTTATCCAGATGGTTTTTGATATCTGGATAGTATCGTCGGATCCGGTTATAAATCCGGACTGGGTCCTTGTTTTTATGACACCTTCTTCTAGCATTCGCTATGAAAGGGATTTCCATAGTTTTGTTGTTATTAATGATTGATGCGTCGATTCGTCTTGGTCTGCTATTAATTGAAACAATATTTCTGGTTTTTAACTAACCTATGTTAAGTTTTTATCACATACTTACATACGGCCTTAAAACTACCTACAGCGTGTTGATTCATCTGTATGGCTTAGTAAAAAAAAAACACTAAAGATTAAGAAATGTAAAAATTATATCTTCCATTCTATTTCTTTTTTAGATACATCGCTGTAACACAACCAATAAAGTACGCTAAGCATAAAAACAGTCGACGCGTCTGCTTAACAATACTTCTAGTCTGGGCGATATCAGCGGCAATCGGTTCGCCCATCGTTTTAGGATTAAATAATACTCCAAATCGTGATCCTGATTTATGCGTTTTTTACAACACGGATTTTATAATGTACTCATCGTTGAGCAGTTTTTATATACCATGCATAATAATGGTTTTCCTCTATTGGAATATATTTAAGGTGTGTATACATTCTTAAATTCATTTTTCTTTGCATTATCTATTTTCGTATTTGCAGGCATTACGTAGCAGAGCGCGAAAACAAAGAGCAGCCCGTAAACCGCATTTATCGGAGATAACATGCGGCAGCGTGATAGAGAACATCGCCCAAACTAGGAGATTAGCGGAAACGGCTTTGGACAGTAGTAAAAGTGCGAGCCGCATAATGCCTGATGAACCAGCAACGAATACAGCATCCGGGTCCAATGAGGAAGAGGATGAAAACGCCATATCACCTGATATTGATGACTGCCATGTAATCGTTAACGATAAATCAACGGAATTCATGCTGGCGACTGTGGTCGAAGAGACTGGAAAGTGAGTTTCGACACAAAATGTTTTGAACTTTAGAGCTTTATGTTATGGACTTGTGCTGTTGCGGTGATATTTTAATTTCAATTTCAAACTGCGCAGTATTGTTCCGCTTGAAAACCATCGTAATGTCTCCTGCATTAATTTACCTTAAAACCTAACTTCGAATGTGCAGTGAAATATAGAGATTCTTCTTTCAAGAGCCACACAACACGTACATATGTATGTATACATACATACATAAATAGATATGTGGAAAGCTCTTTCGGACTCTGTTTTTCTCGCCTTTATAACAAACAAGGATTTAAGACCAATGTACATCGGGACCTTCTTTCTCTAATCCTTATTCCATTAAGGCTTACACTATGTACTGGAAAACTAATGGTAGTCATCATAACCCCTTTAACGCGAGTTGAAAAAAAATAGTGAAAAAAACTAAGATTTATTTTTTCAAAGAGATCAGAACAGGTATAAACAGTGGATATGTTTAGAGCATTTTACTAAAAAAACTACAAATTGCAAGGTGTGTTGTAAAGTGTTCCAGAACATAAACGTAATTTGATCGTTGGGTCAGTACCATCCATTAATCTATCGAAAGATTTCGAGCCATCATCCCGATCAAGTAAGAAAGGAGAACAGGCAGACAGGCAGGAGAAGAGGCAGATGAATGTTATACAAATCGAGTTACTCAGATAGAGTAATTTATTCACTAAATTAGATATATATTTAGATGAATTAAATTTCATTTCCTCCTTATATAATATGGATTATGACTGCAGTAAAGAGTTGAGAATTGTTCCACTGGAAGCAGGAGTACGTAAATTTAAAATGAAATAAAAACAAAGAATAAGAAGAAATAATGAGGATTGGACAAATAAAGAAACTAGGGCATCCCAAGAAACAGTCGAGTTGGAGGCCTGAAGGTATCACTTCAGCAATGTCATTGCACTCTGCTGGACCAGCGCATATACATATGTACATATGTATACATATATGTAGATTACTTCGTAAAATAAATTTTCCGCTTCCATCACGGAAATAATAACTGGAATACTGAATGACGTTATTCAATTAATGTCGAAATGGGATTATGATTAAAAAGAACGACTGTGTGTATTATCTTTCGACAAAATGAATGCTAAGTCTAGCTATGTTTACGACACCCAAAGACCTGGCTTTGATACCAAGTATGCTCCAGTTGCTATGGTTAGAGGGCTAGTCAAAAATTGGAAACAAATAATTTATTACGATGTTGAAACACCAATGGTATCCGTTTTAAAAGTCATTTCTTCAAATCTGGAAGAGATACATTTTACTGTTACCGCGGTTATTTCCGACATGGGACCGACAAATGTTACTTTATAGAGAGAAACTAAGTTTTCGGAAAATCAAACATTTTTTCTTAAACCATGCGACCCATTAAAGAGAAATTGTTTTTCGCAGATGTTCCACATTTGCTTAAAATTCTACACAATCATAATATATATACCCTGACTTTATCCTAAACGGAAAAAGAATTGATACTGCACCAGTTAAAGAAATTTTTTATATGCAAAAGTCTGACCTAAGACTGTGTTTAAAAATATCTCCTGAAACTCTCGAAGAATAGGAATGTGGATGCCAACATTTTAAATTTGCCATCCAATTATTTACGCACTCAGTTTTTGCTGCTATAAGAAGATTCCCTTGGGAAAATTATGTCATCAAATTCTTTGAAATATTCCACTTTTATAAAAGTTGTCGGTGGTTGGTTCGACGTACCTTATTTAAAATGCCCGTTCGTCGACAAACGGGAAAGGATGAAGGCGTTCGGATTGGTTCCATAGGTACATCGCAACATAGTCTATGAGTGAAATAACATGGGACTTGCGGTCACCTGCACGACGTTCACCACTTCCTTTTCAAAAAGGAATTCTGCTAAACAACGAATCATTATTTCTACTGTTAGAATAATTAAGTATAGCATAACCAATATTATAACAAGTAGGCTTAATCAACTTCTAACTAAAGGAGGCCTGCAAGATCACTCAACACCATTGGAATTAAAATATGGACTACGTTTTTGTATATTGGGTAAAATTATTTAAAAATATAAATGCATGCTTTGCTAAAATATTAAATATGGAAATAATGTTATACGATATATATAGAGATAATATGTGTACATGTATTTTGTACTACTATTTTTTATATTAAGGACGTCCGGGTGTTACTCAATAAGTAAACTATTGTAGCGTCGAAGAACCACAGCAAAAATGCGTCGACCATCTCGTAACCAGGCAAATGCTTTCAAAGTTATATCCCACAACAAGGAGATCCTTTAAAGCTCCACCAAAGGAAGAGCGGACCCAATAGAATAATTTAAAAAAAAAAGTAGTAATATCAAATAAAAAGGTTGCAGCGACGATTAAGACGGCGGACCTTAAAAAATTATATATTTGTTTTACTTTTCCAAACTCTGCGCCAACGTACTCTTCCCTCGTATAGAGGAAGCACGGTAACGCGGCGTGACACTTGGATCCTAACAATGCTAATAGGAAAACGAGGTTTTCTGACGCATTACATGCCAGACATCATAACTAGTATCGAAACAGCTCACTATTAGTTAGAACGCCAACGATATCGTACAATACCAACTGAGTGCTAAAACAAGTTGATAATATATAAACAGTTCCGTGTTTTATTTTTTTTTAAATTGTCATAATATCAATGCACACATTGAGTGTACATAAAGGGTGTCCCATAATTCACGCAAAATGTAATTTTGATACAAAATACAGATTTTTAATTGATTCATAGAGTATACAGATTGGGGTTATGTATGGAATAGCACATCGCATAAATGGCCGCCACGGCTTTGCTGGCAAGTACGTTCTGTTTTATTGAAACCGAAATGACCGTTTCCCATAAATGTGGCTGAATTTCATTAATAACCTCCCTATTTCCTCTTTCAAGGCGTTGGTGGTCGTGGGCTTGTTTACCCACTTCAAAAAACCCCAAAGAACAAAGTCCAATGGCGTTGATCGCAAAAACGGCCGATTACACGATTAGGAAATGACTCATGCAGTAATTGAATTGTTTCTCTGGCTGTATGGCATGTGGCACCGTTTTGTTGAAACCACATGTTGGTCACATCCATATTTTGTAATTTAGGCACTAAAAACTGGGTTATCATGTCACGATAACGAACACCATTAATTGTTACTGACTGACCAGCCGCATTTTCGAAGAAGAATGGTCCGATAATGCCTCCAGCCCAAAATCCGCACCAAACAGTCACGCGTTGTGGATGAACCCCAAATGCGACAATTTTGACGATTAACGAAGCCATCAAGATGAAGATGATTTATGCGAAACGGTCATAGAAAATTTCAATAAAAGAGTACGTACGTGCCAGCGATAACCCCAATCTGTATTTTCTATCAAAATTACATTTTGGGTGAATTATGGGACACCCTTTATATGTACATATCTTTAAGGTAGATTCAACCAACAAGGAGTTTGTTCCATTATGGTAACAACCATTAAATCATTGACAATTTCATATCCCTTTTCAGTTTCTTATTTCCAAATTTCATACGCAAAATTGGGGTGCGTTCATCTCTAAAGTCTCTCCTCCCCTACGCACGTGCACCTCGCTTATTTCTCTAGAAAGCCATTAGTACTATCAACTGGCTTTATTTTATTTACTGGCAATCACACACATCGTAACATTTCCGTCACAGCAACGCAATTAAAGTCCCTAAATTAAACATAAATTTCTTACTATTGTAATTTAACTCTAATGAAATACTCTAATTTTCTCTCTCTATTTCTCGTTTGCCACCCAAACTCCGACCGCCGCCGACGCCGGTCAATCTGTTTAATTCGTTCATCTTTAATTACAAATCCTGTTAACAAATCAAATACATTAACGATTCCTGTAACAACAGTGTCGTCGCCCAGATCACCACCCAACCGCAATTAGTTGTGGCTGACCCAAATGGTAATCATGATTCTGGTTATGCACCATCAAACGTTGACGATGTCCTTGCAGGCACAACTGGAAATACCCCGCCCGACAGTCCAATGCCAAGTGGGAGTTTGAAACGCTCCAGTGTGACCAGCAAGCGTAATGGCCTAGATGGTTCACCAAAGCGAGAGCCAGCACTCAGGTAAGTAGAAACAAAGTCCAAAACCCACCAACATTCATCAGAGAACAATAGAATGTGCATTTGCAGTAGGCTCACACTCGCCCTTATCTTTATGATGCGACGACGGCCTTAAAAGCTTTTTGAACGAATCGTGTGTACTCCTGCTCAACACATCTGTTGAGAATCTGTGATTGTTGATGATGATGGTCAGGGGGAGAAGAAGGAGAGATGACATTATGATTCCTTGAGTATTCTTGTTGCTAATTGAATTTTGTGTATTCTTCACTTTTAGTGTGGCAATGAAACCGTTATCGTTCGTCCGGTACGGTGTACAGGAAGCGATAACATTAGCACGTAACGATTCAACGTTATCGGCGACATCGAAAACCTCCTCGCGGAAAGATAAAAAGAATTCACAGGCATCTAGGTGAGGATTTGATAGTATAATTGAAATGTTTTTATAACCTCTCTGCGTCTCCTTTTTTCAGATTCACGATATATAAGGTGCACAAAGCGTCGAAGAAGAAACGAGAAAAATCGTCAGCGAAAAAGGAACGCAAAGCGACCAAAACTCTAGCGATTGTCTTAGGTAAGTTTTACCGTTTTATCTGTTCTTTATTATCTTTTGCAGGGTTTTTGTGTGTTTTTTACTCCTTCTCTAGGTGCGTGGGTGTTCTTTTTAATTATTCTTTAAAAGTAAAGAAAAAGTTCTCAATTTTATGGCCATGTTTTCTGGGCGATTGTTATGGCTTTAAGTATCCTGATGTAATTGCCTTGCCAGTGAGGAATTTCACTTAAAATGAAGTTTGAATGGAACATGCAATTTTTTATGTTTTCAATTATTTATACTCTTCGGGAAGATGGAGCTATAAAAGGACAATTAAATAAATTTATTTGCCATTGAAAGGTGAAAGTGATAGAAAGGGAAAACTGAGCATCTTTGTGAGGAATGCGGGCTAAAACTTTGTTCATTCGCTCATATATAAAATGTTTCTTTTTTTGCGATTATAGTTAGCACCTGATAGCCAAAAGTTTTGGGTTTAAATTTTATTCTTTATGAGGGTTACGTACGAGTACATACGTGTGTTATGTGTAACACTTGCACGATCATTCATTCGAAAATAAAAGTCGGGCAATTGCGCAATGTTGATGGTAAAAGTTAATTCATAATTATACTACTGGTATCACGTGGAATGTTTTCAAATAAGTAATTGTTTCAATTATTTTAGTTGTTGGTCGAAATTGACTTATGTATTTTAAGGACATTTCTTTGAAATTTTTCTTTAAGTGCATAATTACTGATTTTATATATTTATACGTAGATTTTAGGCTCAATTTCTATGTTATTGATAGTGTTACTGTAGTAGTACTGCACTGCCCCAGTCGTGCTACAAAAAGATTTGTATGCAAATTTTTTCTTTTTCCTCGCACTTTGAAGGGTGTCTAATATTATAGTTGGTTATACACGCGGTGGGGCAGCAGTTAGTGCATTTAGATTGGCAGTTATTGAAAACAAATGGACAAGATAATTAAACCGAACTATGAACGGTACGATAGGGTAGGGCGACGCTAGTTTGGCCACGGGGCAAGTTGGGCCACGCGAATTACTCAAGAACCGCAAGTACTACACTAATAAGATCATACACGAACGAAGTAAGCACACTAACCAACACGTTCAAAACTGGTCTCAGTTGCATTGTATCAGAAGACGGGGAACCGTAAGCAATTTATTGTTTTTTAAGTAAAAAAGTTAGAAAATTGTCTTCCTTAATTGATTTATTCTAGTGGTGAAAAGGTGTATATCACACATTAAGGCATAGTATTCTCATCAGTCACTTTATTTTATTCTAAAATGCCGTATGAAAAATTTAACAGGTTTGAGTATTTTTTTATTTACGACGCAACATGTTCATCAAACTAGGTGTGGGGTAAGTTGGGCCAGGTGGAATGCATGGAAGCATTCTCTGAAAATATACCGGGTGAGGAGTGGATACAGTGCCATACTTACTGAGATTGGGTTCATACGAAGTGCTCACCTGCACTTGTGGTCGTCTGCAATGGCGACTGCGATTTTTAATTTATTATTTCTTACCTCTGTAAATATGTATGAACATACTTTTAGCTAAATGGACTACCATTTTGTTTTATTAACTATTTGCCTTAAAGACTGTTATTTTTGTGAAAAAAGTATTGTTATTTTTGAAAACATCTATGACTAACGTTATAAATCATGAAATATTTTTTGTTTCGAATTCTTTATTTAATTGTTATGTTTTGAATAAAATTCCGTTATAAATTCTGGCTTTGTGATCTTTTATGGAGCTTATTTTTCCACTTTTCAGCCCTTGGTCCAACTTATCCCACACGATGGGCCACTTGGACCTGGTGCATTCGGGACAGTATTATTCTTCTGCGATTAAATATTTTCAGTTCTTCCAAATTTTATTCAGAAGCAAAATATCCATTATTTCCATTGACCCCAGTTTCATAGTTTGATATTTATGAGACTTCAAGTGAAAAGTGGCCCAACTATGTAGTCCCGCCATACCCTACCTCGGCAGCGCACTGATAACGTAGACATATTCCGCAACGAAACAATTGAGGCATATCAGTGTCAGAAAAGTAGACTGCTGTCGAGACTAAAAAGCTTTTACAGACGGTTTCCTGGCAGACAAAACTCGGATAAGAAGACACTTAACTGGTTCATTAAAAACCTTCAAAAGTTAATAAAGGGAAATTAAAGACTCTCTCTAAACTTGCAATGGAACAACGAAATTCAGAATGTAATATTAAACAACGACTGTGTTTCCAACAAATCAATAAAATATTTTTTAGGGATGATTGGGCTTTCAGCAAGGGCGTTGTGCTGCCGGGGTAACTACCCAACCACCGAAAAAGTAAATAGTTACGAAGCAACAGCAATTCTCGGATACTTGCGGATATACTGATGACAAACTATGCCAACGAAAAAAGGACAATGAACTTCGGATTTGTACGTGGAATGTTAGGTCCCTTAATAGGCCACTTGTAGCCGAACAAATATCGGAGACCGTAAACTGCTACAAAGCAGATATCACCGACATCCAAGAAGTGCGATGGGATGGGCGGGCAAAAAGATGAAAAGCTGTATCATTTATCAGCCTAATTTGCGTACCCCACAGAGAAGAAAGACAGCGACACCAAAGACAAGTTCTACGAGCTCTTGGATAAAACAGGCAATCATTGCCCCAGCCATGATATAAAAACTGTCCCAGCTGTATTTAAGGCAAGGGTGGAAAATGAGGGTATCTTTGGTAATAAAGTTGGATAGTACAGCTTATATGTGACACAACCTCCGGTAACGGATTTAGGCTGATCGACTTTGCTATGGGGAGAAATGTTGTCATAGCTAGTACGTAGTTTCCGCATCTCGATATCCACAAGAGGTCATGTAAATCCCCTTAGCAATCAACCGCCAACCAGATTGACCACATTGCGATCGACACAAGGAACTCCTCCAGTATTATGGACGTTTCGAGGGGCAACATTGGCATAGATCCATACCTTATTGCAACTAATGTACGGTTGCAGGTACCCCGAATAGGGCCAAGACAAGCAAATAATGTGAGAAAGTTTGACGTCGGACCGCTACTATAGCAAGAGATCACAAAATACTTTTCCGATCGAGCCTCCCTCAATTAATTTCTCAAGAGGTCCTATGCCGCCAGCATCAAGTATTGAAGACTAGTGGTAACACTGTCAAAATGTCGTCAGAGATTTGGCCTTTGACGAGCGAACAGCGACGAATGCCGGCTTCCCAGGAGCAGGAGAAGCGCGAATTAAGAATCGGGGTCTTACATCCCACGTTGACTTGCACAGTAAAAACCAAGTAACGAGGAAAAAATGCAGCAACTGTGGTGGTGCACACGCTGCTAACTACAGAGGTTGTCCTGTATTCATCGACAAGAAGCAAAGACTACGCCCGCAGCCTATCCAGCAACAAGCTATACCCACTCCACTACACTCACGGACAACGCCAAAGCATCCACAGATGTCCTACGGTAATGCAGCTAAAACCGGAACAGCAGAAAAAGCGCAACAATCCAACAATAGAACTCCACCACCCTTTTCAGAATTTAACGGAATCGAACGAACGAACGAACGAATTCAATAGCCTACATTGGCTACTCAACAAACACTCCACTGTCAGCCTGGATAGTAAGTTCTTCTCTACAAACCGATCATTAAACCCATCTGGACCCAGGGTATCCAGCTATGGGGCTCAGCGTGTAATTCAAACATCGAACTCCTGCAGCTACGAATACTAACAATAACGCAAGAGTTTAGTAACCAAACCTGAAATATATTGTCAATATAATTACAATACATCGTAATAATCATCCCAATCCCTTAATAAATGAAATGCTTAATCAACCAAGACTAAATAGACTGAAAAGATTCAGAAATGTATTGTATTAATTATATAGATCTTCATAATTGTATTAATATCTTCAGGTTGTATTAAGATTAGGCCTAAGATTTTATGAAACATTCATATTCGCCACAATATCGTTTCTTCTAATATGGAATAGAATCGTGTTTCAAGAAGAAGGTTCCCCACAAAAGCACCATAAATAATATTCAATAAGTGTAATCTTTACTTTGAACTTCGAAACTCAATTAGTCACCAACAATAGTGTTGGTGAGTTCAAACAGAGCACTAAATATCAATTATTTTCTATCCCCGAGCACTCAAAATAAATTTTACCCACTTAGGTAAGCATTTCTTCGTTCCTTGTCTGTAAGTGGTGGCAAATGCTCATTAAATAAATTTCTTTAAAGTCACCCTTACTTAGTACCGTTTTTGTGGTAGTGGCACACCTAAATCATTCCACACTGAAAGGAGAACTTCTCTAAAGTATTTAGGGAAAGTAGATTTTCGGCTAAGGGTAAGATTGCCGTCGTCTTGGTGCAAATTAAAATAAACTTGGTGACAACTTTAACAAATCCACAATAAATAGCGGGTTAAGTATCTACATAAGCCAGCTTAAGGTAACTTCACTGTATTGGCGGTGATTAGTTACCGTGGCGCAGTAAAGTGGTTATAAAATGATGACTATATTAGAGGGATGCTTCAGTATTAAGGACCGCACAATGCGTCTATCGAGATCAAAAGATCATTTTGGTAACTGCGGAAATGCTTATTGATGGATGCTGACAGTCTTTTTCTTATAAAGAGTTTGTAAAATTGTACGGCCGCAATATATTTTAAAAACGCGAGTTTCAAAAACGCGAGTTGCCTAGTATAATTCTGGGCTAACAGACTTTTTGCTCAGTAATTGTAATTTTTATATTTGTATGATGAATCATAGGTACATTACTTATTACTCAACCTTCTGTCTTGGATGATCTTAGTTCTGACCATAACCCAGTTTTTTGTCGACTCCGTTTGTCAGGGGTGAAAAAGGTGCAATATGTTCAAGATTTGAAAAATGCTAACTGGTCACTTTTTCGATCAGAAATAAATGCAAGGCTACGAAGCACTTCTGTCGATATAGGATGTGTTTCTAGTACCAATAATGTTGATGAAATTGTTAATCAATTTACATCGTACGTATTAAGTGCCGCTGAAATTTCTATTCCAAAAAAACCTATAAAAGAATATTATGTTAAGTTACCTTCTCAAATATTAGAGCTAATCAAAATAAGAAATAAATACAGAAGAGAATGGCAGAGATATCGTCTACCTATTTTCAGACATCATGTATCTTATTTGAATAAACTCATAGCCATCCATATCTCACTGCATCGTAACAAGGAATGGAATAAAAAACTAAGTACTCTTGACAAAAACAGTAAACCGTTTTGGAATATTGTCAAAGTAGTCAAAAACAAGAAGAGGCAACTTCCCTTTTTAAAGGATAACACAAAAACATATTTTTCTGACGTCGAGAAAGCAAACGTACTTGCCCGAAATTTTCTAAAAAATCATAGCACTGCAACTAATCTTGGGGATGCTGATACTGAGAGCCATGTAAATAATACCATGCACTCTTATTTTAATGACAGTAGTAATTTTACACCCAGCATTAATTTTGTAACGGAGGAAGATGTGGAATATATAGTTAAAGATCTAAATATAAAAAAAACTGGTGGTGTTGATAATATAAAAAATACGTACCTAAAGCATTTACCTAGATCGGGTATTATATACTTAGCCTTTCTTTTAAATGCCTGTTTAAAAATGGAATATTTTCCCGAAAATTGGAAAATTGCCAAAGTCGTTCCTATTGTCAAGGCTGGTAAACCTCCTGAAAGTCCAGAGAGTTATAGGCCAATTAGCTTGCTAAGTAGTTTGAGCAAAATCCTTGAAAAAATATTAAAGGAAAAAATTTTACGGCATATATGTGATAATAACATTTACCCCAATGAACAATTTGGATTTAGACAAAACCACAACACAGCGCATCAAGTACTAAGAATATGTAACCATGTCAAGTACAATCGTACCATAGGGAAATCTACTGGAATGGTATTACTCGACATCGAAAAAGCATTCGATACAGTTTGGCACAACGGTCTCATCTTCAAAATGATTCAATTGAATTTCCCGTCACATATATGTAAAATAGTCCGAATAATAATAATAATTTATTTTTCCTTTAATAGTTAAACATTTACATTCTTTCTTTTTTGAATTAGCACAGCTTGCACAGAGATATGGTAATTCCTACCTTACTACTGAAAAGTACAATTGATTTTTGAATGCATTACTTATTAACAGGAAAATTAGAGGAAAAAACTATAAGAAAAACCTCCATATAAGAAGCATCAAAAAAAAAAAAAAGAGAAGAAGCTTTGCAGAAGATAAATAAGCATGTGAATACTTAAAGTAAATAATAAAAAATATATAAATAAATAAATAAATGCATAAATAAATAAATAAACAGGTAAATAAATTAAAAATAATAATTAAACTAGCTTAGACGAATTTAACAAGGTAACACAAATGAAGATAAAAATAGTAGACTTTATGCACAAATAAATAAATAAATAAATTAAAAAGTAAATAAATAAATTAACAAGTAAATAAGCAAAATTAACAAGTAAATAAATAAATTAATAAATAAGAATATAAATTAAATAAAGGAAATAAATAAATTAACAAGTAACTAAATAAATTAACAAGTAAATAAGCAAAATTAACAAGTAAATAAATAAATTAATAAATAAGAATATAAATTAAATAAAGGAAATAAATAAATTAACAATAAAGTAAATAAATTATGAAAAATAGAATATTGAAATCAAATGAAGACAAAAATACAAATTCATAAAAAGAAGGCAATAATTATAATAGTTCTAGTTCATTGACTAGATGATTTTCTACAGTTAGACATTTAGAGGCGAAATTTTCATTGAGCATCTCAATCCTTCTTGCAATCTGTATAACACCGGCTCTTTCATGCAGAACGATTGTTGAAAAGTCCCACGGTAGACCCAACATCATTTTCAAGATTTTGTTTTGAGCAATCTGTAGTTTTTTAATATGAGTCTTAGCACAGTTTCCCCAAACAGGAGACCCATATGTCATCAATGCTTGGAAAACAACTTTAAAAATGATCATTTTATTTTGTTTACTCAACAGGGATCTGCGATTTATTAAGGGATAAAGCATTTTAATTGCAATGTTAACCTTTTCTAGAACATGTTTTATGTGAATAGCGAAGGTTAATTTCTGGTCTAAGTACACCCCGAGGTACTTAACAGAACTAACCCATGGTATATCACAATTGTTCAAGTTAAGAGTGCCATTTGGAAAAAAACAATTTAATCTTTTTCTCGTGAAAAAGACAGCTTTACTCTTTTCGGCGTTTATTTTGATTTTCCAATGCTTGTAATATTCAAAAATTGTATTTAGACCAATTTGTAAATTGTGCTCTATTACCGAACCAAGCTCATGAGAGGAGTAAATAGCAGAATCATCCGCATAAAGTGCTATATCACAGTTAGGTATACTGGGCAGATCAGATAAAAAAATGTTAAATAACAGTGGTGCAAGGACTGATCCTTGAGGAACCCCAGCTGGGACAATTTTTACAGAAGAGAAACTTCCTGTTAGTGAGACCATGAATGTCCGATTACATAGGAAATTTTGCACGATTTTAATTAAATATTTTGGACAATCAAATTTAATGAGCTTGTAAATCAGACCGTTGTGCCAAACAGAATCAAAGGCTTTTTCAATGTCAAGCAACACTAGACCAAGCGACTTTTTTTGATTTAGCTGATGCTTGACTTCCTTACAAATCCTTAAAATTTGGTGAGAAGTGCTATGCTGTTTTCTAAAACCGAATTGTTCCGGAGGCAGTATATTTTTATTTTTTGTGAATACATCAAGCTTGTTTTTGATAACTTTTTCAAGAATTTTGCTACATCCATTTAAAAGGCTAATGGGTCTGTAGCTGTTTGGATTAGATGGGTCTTTTCCGTGTTTTAATAGGGGAATAACCTTAGCCTTTTTCCATTTAATGGGAAAGTATTGGATTTTCAAGCAGGCATTAATAATAAACGTAAAGTACATTAGAGCACTAGCAGGAAAATTTTTGATGACTTGATTGTTAATATTATCTAGTCCTGGTGATTTTCTATTTTTAAGATCCGAAATTATAAATTCGATATCATCAACGGACACAAATTCGTTTGTAGGAAGTTGAGTAACAGATTCATTAAAAACAGAGAGTTCATTTTCGACAGTTGTGTCCAATAAGGACAAGGTATTATTTCGCGAGACATAATGGTTTTTTAGGAATGTATCTGCTAATAATTCGGCTTTATTTTCATTGGAGGTTATTAATGAACCGTTCATTTCAAAACTTGGAATGTGAGTATTTCTCTTTCTCAATATTTTAGTAACATTCCAAAAAGGCTTAGAATTGGGATCGAGAGAACTTAATTTGTTGTTCCAAGAGAAATTTCTGTACTCTAAAATTTTAGCTTTAATTGAATTCGTCAAAATATTCATTTCTTTGAAATCGCTGGCTAGTCTACCCCTTTGCCAATTTCTTCTATAGCAGTTTCTCAATTTTATTAAGTTTAATATTGAGCGAGGAAGTAAAATTACTCTCTTGGAAGATGTTTTTATAGGGACTGATGCACGAACACTTTCGGTTACTTTATTTTCCAAAGTTTCAATATAATTGTCAATCTGTTGTTGATTACTAACACATTCTAAATTTTTAGGACAATTACGAATGTTATTAGTAAGATGGTATCTAAACACATTCCAATTCGCGTTCTTATAATCTAGGTATTGCACATTATTTAAGATAGGACTAAACAAAATATCACAGCTGACAGGAAGATGATCTGAGCTTAATGCATTAATGACAATAGGATTGGTAAGTAAATTAGGTACATTTGTCAAAAAAAAGTCCAATGTAGACGAAGAAAACCTACTAGAGGCTGGAATATAAGTGGGACTAGAAGGATACATAATTGTAAAGTTATGGCTCATAGATAAATTGTTTAGAACATTACCCCAGGAATTTGCTCTTAGACAACCCCAATTACGATGCCTGCAATTAAGATCACCTCCTACTATAAAATGATCAACATTAGGTAATCTTCTCAAGTCATTTTTAAGGCATTGAGCTTTGCCTATATTAGACGACCCGCCTGGAAAATAAACTGAAAAAACGCTCAGACTTAAATTATTTCTTAATTTAATTTCGATTCCAATATTTTCTATGACCGTAGTATATACTGACGGTAATACTGTGTGGACGATATTTTTTTTAACTAAGATGGCAACTCCCCCACCTCTTCTATCCACACGATCTCGTCTATAACATATATAATTACTACATGAAAAACGAACACTATTATCGAGACCTGTTTCACTTACAAGACACACATCTACCGCGAGATTGGAGAGAAAATTGAAAAACTCAATGCTTTTGTTGCGAATGCCTCTTGCATTCCAACATAAGAGCTTAAGATTAGAGTGACTATTACTTAACATTAGAATAAAGATATTTACTTGCAAGCTGTGCTACCACTTTAAATTGCTCTGTTTTAGTTTTACATTTTTCAAGCTCTGAGATCATTTCTATCATAAGAGAGGATAGTTCCTCATAAGAGAATAAATCGTTTTGCGCTGAGGAACAGGATCCGTATGATGGGCGCTCTTGAACACGGTGCTGAATTGGTTGTTGTTGTTGTTTTGGCCACTGTTGCTGACGTGAATGATTTGGAAGAGATGGAAAGTCTTCGATGCTGTTGCAGTTAAACGATTTGGTTGTCACTGCTGGTTGTGCTTGTGGGCGCGACGGGATGGGAAAAGGCGCGCGAGACGATTTTTGAGCATTTTTCCCGATTATTTGTATATATTCCGCTCGACTTTTACATGTTTCGTCTGTCGATTTATGATTTCCTCCGCAGTTTGCACATTTGGAGATGGCGGTAGAAGTACAGGTGTTTGTTTTATGATTACCTGAGCAATTGGCGCAGAAAGTTTTCACATTGCAGTGCTTTTCACCATGTCCCCACATTTGACAATTGTGGCACTGTGTGATGTTATTTTTTGCACGGCGTTGAAATTCCCATCTAACTTGTGTGCGGAAGATTGCCTTAATGTTTTTGCGGAGATCGGCTAAACGAATTGAACCATTTTCGAAATAAATGATGTAAAAAAATTCAACGTACTTTTCATGTTGCTTTTTGATGATTTTTACATCTCTGCACTTTAATCCAAGCTTGGATAGTTCAGTTTTGAGAGAGTCAGTGGAGTATTCATCAAGACCGAAAAGAATAACTTTAAATGACCTTTCACTTTTAAGGTCATGAGAGAAAAACTGGCACTTATTTAATTTTAAAGCACTGAGTACAGAGTTATAAGAATTAATCGATTCACAGAACACTTTAATGCCTATCGAAATCTTTCGAATCGAATAGTCGGTGATCTTTAATTCCTTAAAAAGTTGATGAACAAATTCACAGTTTTTATGTAAAATTTTTATAGGGGGGATGGGAATTTTTTTTGACACTTGTTGCTCTTCATTTGTGGACATTTCATCTTCATTATCCGTATCTGGATGCGATTGAAGAGGCCCAAAATAATTGCCACGACGCGACATTTTACTCGTGGAGGATATAGAATCCTCGAAAGTATTGGCGCGACGCTTTACAATGATGGTTGTTAACGAAAAGACGGACTGTGATCAATCGAAAGTGACTACTGCCGGAATGCGTCTAGCTCGACTAAGAGTACAGACCCGAATGAAAAATAGTCCGAAGTTTTTTGTCCGGTCGCTCGTTTAAAGTCTACGTCAATAAAGGTATGTCTCATTTAGTCTCATTTGCTTCCGGTGTCCCACAAGGATCCGTTCTCGGACCGATTTTATACAACATATATACATCGGATTTTCCAAGTTTACCAAATTGTGATGCAGCCATTTTTGCTGATGATACTGCAATATTTTCCTCACATGAATTTGCTCTTAACATTGAGAGTAATTTAAAAAATGCGATGAAGATATTGGAAAAGTATTACAAAAAATGGAAAATAAAACTAAACGAGGGTAAGATGCAAGCTATTTTTTTCACTCGAAAAAGGAAGACTTGCTACCTTCCCAGTGCTCAGATACAGGTAAATGGGATTAACATTGCTTGGGAGCCTACCGTTAAGTACTTAGGAGTTCATATTGATAGCAAACTAACCTTTAACGAGCATATAAGTCGGACAGTGAAGAAAATAGGTATCGCAATTAAGATGCTGTATCCGTTTATAAACAGAAAGTCACTCCTCTCAACGAATAATAAAACTATTATGTATAAAGTTATCTTTCAGGCAATTTTGTTATACGGATGCCAAGTGTGGGGAGATTGTGCAAAATGTCACATAAAAAAACTACAAATTTGTCAAAACAAAATTCTAAAAATGATGCTTAAATTACCTTGGCACTATTCAACTCTGGATCTGCATAATAAAGCGAACGTTGAATTAGTTTATTTCAGAATTCAAAAACTTAGAGATAAATTTTTTGATCATTGTACTTTTGCTGACAATCCTCTCGTAAATCAATTAAACACTAATAACAATTAATAAATATTATACTTTCAGTTTAACTAATTTAATTTTTAATTTGTTTAATTTTTATTTTTGTTTTTTGTATTAACTGTAATGTATTGCATTTTTTTATTGATCTATGTATTTAAATATTAATTAATTAATTTATTTATCTATTAATTTATTTATTTACTTATTTATTAATTTATTTACTAATTTATTTATTAATTAATGTACTAATTTATTTATTGACTTTTTTTTTTTTTATTAATTTATTTATTTATTAATGTATTTATTTATTTATTTATTAATTTATTTATATATTTAGTTATGTATTTGTTTCTTAAACTGTTTATTAAAATTTATTAATTTATTTATTTATTAATTTATTTATTTTTTTTTTTTATTTATTTATTAACTTATTTATTAGTTTATTGATTTATTTACGTATCTATTTGTTTATTTAACTATTTATATATTTATTCAATTATTTATTTATCTATTTATTTATTTATTTATTTATTTATTTAATTATTATTATTATACATTTTTCTTTTTTTTTTTTTTTCTGATTGGAGGTTTTTTCTTCGTATTTTCCTTCTAGTCTATTACACTTTTAATTAATAAAACTCAATTTAGATTAAACATTATATCATATTTCTGTGGAAAGATAAATGTATCAAATCCCTGTGCTGTAAAATGTGCGGCAACAAGCCAATGTAATTTTTTATACGAAATAAACGATCTATCTATTACTTGAGAATTGGCTAGTAAACCATGACTTAAATTATAAGCATTTTTGCCATAGATGTTAGATCTAGTAGTTTAAAAGACAAAAAAGCATTTTAGCTACTTCACAAAATGTCAAATATTTTTTTCTATTAATTCTAGTATTATTAGTGTACAAAGTTAGCTTTTGAGAATAAGTACTCCTTTTTAAATGCTACGCGGCGAAGTTTCAACCTACTTATGCATAAAGCAATCAAAAAATGATTTGTATTTCTCATTGGCACTCATAAGCAATATTTCGAAAACTGACCAATTTTTTTGCATGTATTCTATCAGGAAAGTTTAAAAGGAACCAACGGGCAATTATGTAAAATATCTCATTACAAGGTTAATTGGTGCTCTTGTTAACATACTTTTTGTAGTCTCCGCATTATAGTGCCCGTACCATGAAGCAGCGCAGGGTTAATCGCTTCGCCTTACGGGGTTCGTCTTGCACTGATAACCTCAACCTATCGTCCTATTGGAAGATTGGTTAATCTTCAGTCATTGGAAAAACGTCGTAGTATTTCCGCTATGCTTTTAATTCATCATTTGTCATCTGGTAACAACTTGCTTCAAGAAATTTTCCTAAATTCCAATCCACACAACTGCAGGTCTGTTCCCCTAAATATTCCGTATATCCCCTCATCACACTAAATGTGGTTACAACGAACCTTTGTAAAGAAGGCTGTGCAAATTAAATAATGTGGCACACATTTATGATTTTAATAGAAATAGTGATCTAACTATGCCTAAGCTTCAATCATATACATTATTTACCAGGTTTTGTTCAGCTTAGTATAATGTTCAGAATATTTAGCTTACGCTCTCCTTTCTCTCTGCAAGAGAGTTTCAATTGACTTTTTTTTTTACTTGCATCTAAAAACACAAGTATTGATGTCGTTAAATTTTTTCATTCCTCGATATATGTATGTATATACACATACTAACTTACTGGCCCTATGCGAGCTCACTAAGCTAAACTTGTTCTAATGACTTTCGACGTAAGCTATGTAACCTGAATTGTGTTATTTAAATTACTTAATAAACTACCCCAAGCATTCCGGGAAACACGAAAAAGAAGCAGGTCCTTTAGGCACTGCGGCCTGTGAAGCGACCTTTGGTTGTTGTTATACCATGTTTCCACGGCCTGACGTTGTTTGGACTTAAGTCCATTGGGTAGTGACAGCTGGTGTTTAACAGGTAACGGGTAGACCAAGACCAAGACCGTCGCATCTGAAGGAGCTCTTTCGGGTCGATAGACGGCTCTATCCCCCTCAGCAGCATTGTTTGTAGCTTTTCCCCCTTCGAGATGAAAAAATAGAACTCCTTCGTCGCTTTTTATTTTCTTATATTAATGCACTGTAGGCGCCGTGGCTCAGTGGTTAGTGACGTTTGTTTGGCCTATAGCTAACACTTCCTATGGGCTGATTTGTCGCCCGCTTTTTCACCTAACTATGTTATTATTTTAAATCTTAATCGATTAAAATAGAAACACTCCGCGGTGGTCTATGGACGACTGTGATTTTAAAGCTCTAACCACTGTGCCACGGCTCTCATAATTTATCATTTATAACATTGACAAAAACAACATCTGCCATCATACATGTAAGCGACACAATTACCGTAAATAAATTAAAAAAATAAGAAAAAAAAACAATAAAACCACCCAATCCTTATCATTTGGAGTATGAAGTGTGCAAGATTATTATCCTATTTCATTTACTTTGACGCTTTAACAGCATTTCGCAGTAACACCGTTCACCACACGAGCTATTCTTCCACTGCTACCTTCAATTAACTTATTTTGCAATTACCGCTGTATGTATAAGTACAACGCAACCAATTTATGGAGAACTCTCGTCAAACAAAGCTCCCAGTGGGAACTCTGCCCTCTATTTGTTCAAAGCACGAAGAGGGTATTTGATTGTCACTCTCTATAAATCAAGATCCGAGGGACAATACTGACAAGAGACAATACTGCGGAACAACTAATTGAACATAGCTCAAGGCTTCATGGTTGTGCGGTCTTTATAACTGCAGTACGTTAGGATACATTTAGTTTATGGGGTGCAATGCCCCTAGGGTAACGAACATGTTCCGTGGGATGTCGCCATTAATTGAGTTCAATATATGTACATATGTATGTGGTAGAGTGCACAGATTGTGGGATGCAATTTAATCACAAAGTATAACTAAGAGGCGATAAGGAAGTAGATACATATATAAATCTTAATGCAGTAAGTAGTCTGGCAAATAATTTAGAGAAGTGATGAAATTGCTTGAAATTTAATTGGATTCACGTCTACTATCACTGTTTTCACTTCAGCTACTAATTATTGAAGCTATTCACAGTGAAGCTTCTTTCTAAAATAGTTATTTTTTTAGTAACTGAGTCACCAAGAAAGATATTGAAAAATATGTTAATAAAAATTAAAATAAGTAACCGCCGAGGTTCCGAGGCTCAAAGGGTAGTGCGTTTTTTTGACTGGCGGGTTCTATAGATTGGAGTTCCACAATTCCCACCTTTCACGAAGATCTGACAATCTCTCAATAGTAATACGAGGTGGCGCAAAATTAATAATCCTATCGGAAGATGTTATAATTTTTGCAAATGGCGTCATACGTCAATCATATTTGACATTTGTGAACTAGACAGCGGCAGTATACAAACAGACAAGCAATAGAGCGCTATACTCCGCAAGAGCATGGAATAATTGTGTCGATTTTTTGAACAATAATCGGTCGGTGGTGTTAGCGCAGCGTGAATTTCGACGTCGATTTCCTAATCGTGTCGCGCCAACTGGGCAAACATTCCGGCGCTTAGCTACTCGACTCGAACAGACTGGAACCACAGGAGACCCTGCAAGGCGTGGCCGCCACCGGACTGGTCGTTCGGCGGAGAATATCGCGGCTGTGGCTGCCGATGTCGCTGAGAACGAGGAAACATCAACCAGACGACGGGCCACGCAGTTGGGCATCACCAGACGGACCCTACAGCGAATTTTAGTGAAAGACTTACACATGTTCCCGTACAAAGTGCATCAGTTAATGCCTCCTTACCGCCAGTCGTGTGTGAATTACTGTCAAGCCATCCTCAATCTCAACAACGAAGAGGACGATTTTGTGTCGAAACATCATGAGCGACCAAGCGCATATCCACTTAAGCGTTTACGTCAATAAGCAAAATCTTCGTTTCTGGGGCACTGAAAATCCGCGTGTGATGCACGAAGAGCCATTACATCCACTCAAAGCCACTGTGTGGTGCGGCGTTCACGCGGGAGGAGTGATTGGGCCGTATTTTTTTGAGGACGCCATCGGCAATACGTTCGCTACAGGGCCATGATAAACGACTTTTTACTGCCGGAATTGGATGAGCGGGGCTTGGTGAACATGTGGTTCCAACAAGGTGGTGCAACCGCACACACAGTACGAGCCACAATGGATATTGTGAACGAAGCGTTTCCTTGTCGCGTAATCTCCCGTTTTGGCGATTTGGCATGGCCAGCAAGATCGCCCGATTTAACCGTCCCAGACTTCTTTCTTTGGGGCTACTAGAAGTCGCGCGTTTATGCCAACATGCCTCAGACAATCGCAGCCCTTAAGGAGAATATTCGACAGGAATGCGAACGGTTATCACCGGAAATCTTGCGGAAAGTCATGGAAAATGCGATAAAACGGGCACAAATGTGTATCAACACTGGCAGCAGCCACTTGGCGGATATCATCTTTTCCACTTAACAGAAAAGATTTTAAAGGTCCAAACAAAGATTTCCATCACTCAACATAATTTTTTTTTATTTAGTACAAAAGTAATTCAAAAACAAAATTGGATGATTAATTTTGCGCCACCTTTCTATTACTGCATTAAACTCTAGGTCCTTTAAATTCATGCAAAAACACTAAACACAAATAGCCGAGAGGATTTGAGTCTGGGGCATTTTACGGTTTTTTGTTCCAGATTTTCTTATGCTAACTGTCTCTTTCATATTTATTGAAATAAAAAAAATTAAGTATTAAGTTCTTTTGAGACTTGGAATACATTTATTTCCTGATATTGGTATTCAGTTTGTTTTGTAATTATCTGGTCTTTTTGAGATTTCGGTGTTTTGAGCTTCACCATTTCAAAAATATTTTCAAAAACTTTGAGATATTTTCAACGTAATAACAATGTAATAACAATATGCATAGGATATGGGCATTTTCGGAATAGGCGATTTGATTAGCATACGTTTCAGCTTAACACACTCTGCAAAATATCGCACCTTTCCGAAACCGCTTTTGACTAAACAAATAAAAGGAAATTACAGGGAGAATACGGTGGATGAACGAGCAATTTGCAGCGCACTCGCACCAATTTAGACGTTGCGATTGTGAATGACCTAGCTGGTGCTTTGTCATTGTGAAAAAAAGTTTTTTCCTGAGCTGGTGCGTTATCATTGTGAAAGAAAGTTTTTTCCTTTGCTAAATTGGGTCTTTTTATACAGATTAGCTGTCGAATCAGTCGATGCGGCAAATAATTTAGCGTAGTGCTTCTTATTCTCTTTCCCTTAATACAAATACTTGGGGCAACAGACCGTGTGTGATCCAGGGCCTAACTTCTTGCCACCGATTATGTTGTGCATTTTATAATTTTTTACACAAATGGGAGGGACCTACATATCCGAAAGGGTTTGTTTTTAGAAGCTTTCTCATGACTGCTATTACTCCCTTCCATTTGTCAGACATTCGCGAGAGGTTGTCACAAGATTCCGTCTACAGTCTCTCCAATAAGCGGTCTGCTAAAAGAATTCAATAAATTTTATTGACCATACCTCCGCTTTGAAGCTCTTTATCAGAGATAGATGTTTGCTTGAATTCTTATTACTTTACATTTATTTATACTTTAAGTACCCTATCGTAAATTCAATACAAAATATCAAATTTGGCCTTGTGTCTTCCAATCATGGGGCACTAAATGACCATATTTATTTAGAAGTTGTTACATCCGCCTAACTTAACTTTATTTTGGAAGGTGGTAGATTAAGGTTTGGCCCGTGACTCAACCAATATACCTGCCCAGTCAAATCGATTTTGAACGAGCTGCCTTGAGTTTCGGCCATCAAGTTGGCTTCAGTTCCTTTCAAACAGTGTGCTGCACTAAGATAGAATCATGACTTTCTCTGTTACGTTTTGCTATCGGGAGGACGAAAAGACTCCTATAAGTCGCAGGATACCATGTGGCCTTGCCTTTAACTTTTTCTTTTTCCAAGATCTGCTTGATCTGCTTAGTGTATATAGTTGTAGTAATGGACTTAAATCGGACAAGAAACTTGCCTTAAAGAGTTATCGTCTAACTATTTTATAACCACATTTATCTGTTATTAGACCTCATCCAACAATTTCTATGACTGTATTTGTTTCAACATTATCCTAACTATGTTTTCAATATCTTCACCTCATAGTAAACCTTCAGCAGCTACACATAAAACATCCTAAATGTATTTCCGAAGACCGCACAAATGAAAAACAATTTTTCGTACATTCATTTTAATCGCTTTAATCAAAAATTAACCATGTCCATACATATGTACATATATGTGCATATATGCATACCTATATAAGTATCCCAAGGACACTGTCCATAAATTGGAATTCACCTTGAGTGCTCTCTTTGCTCATTGATAACCTTCTCCTGAAGGGGATTATAATGTTGTTGGCATGGGAAACAAGAAACTTGCTAATGGCATTTGACTAACACCTGATGCTGGTGAATATTTCAGAACGAAGGATGAAACTCACACTCGGATTCGGACTCCACTCACTCTTTCACAGTGGAATTAATAAATATTAATAGCAACAGATATGAACGAAACTGAGATGGAGAAGCACGTGTGGCACATGTTTTGAGATAACATCATTATTTCTCATATAGAGAAGCAATATTTTGGTCTATATGAATATGAATGCGAAGAGGATAATGGAATCCAAGGCCAAGATTAAGTGAAAAATACGCGTTATGATTATTTGACACTATGTCCAAGGACATGACTGTGAACTTAAAGAGGTACATATACATAATATGTATGTATTTTATGCGACGCATGACTTTCTTTCACTTTTCAATAATCAATCTTGTTTTTTTTTTGTACTTTTCAACAATTGAAATAGCTTTATTCCAAGCAGGGTTTGCATTATCAAGCATTACAGCTTAATCTCACGTATTTAGTTTTGTATGTGCATCCTCAAAACGAAAATATTTTACTTCTTTATTTACGTATGACCTAGTCTGATAAGTTGTTTTCGACTTTTTCTTCTTCAACAAATTGCATAGCAAATTCCTTTAAAATTGCAATTGTATTTACCCTTTCTTGCACGTCTGTGCAGTTCGAAAACATTTTTATGAATTTTATATAGCAGGGATTTCGATAGAAATTTTTGATTCGATCAAATAACTACGGTATACTTCCCATGTCATAAAAATTGGTCGATAAAGTTATATGCTCAACAAGATCATAATTTAAACTTTCTCGTTCATAAAATGTATATGTATGTTTATCAAAAGCATGTGATTCCATTGTCCACTTTTACTTACATACATGATGACTTGATTGAGGGCTGAATTTATAAGGAATCAATTTAATAAAACATTATAACATATGTATATGTACTGCAGAGAATTTGAATATTAACAACTTATTTAGGAATTATTTCATTTTATATTTTTCGTTTCTACCGTTCTACGATTAAAAGTATTATACAGTATAAAAGCTTACTTAAACTCCTCCACATTTGATCTCTTATACTTACGCATTCGGTAAGCTTACCAACTTCTTCTTTAACTTAATTTTGAAGAATTGAAAAACTACCAAAAAAAGTAAAAAGTTGACAAGGGATACTAGTGAAATTCTGAAAAGTCTATTCGATATGGAATCGTATTGTGTCGCTCGAAAACTAGCCAACCTTCTAAGAAGTAGATTTATTAAAAAAAAATACAAAAATACTGAACAGCAAAAGATAGAAAAAAGCGACTACACAAATAAATGCAAAGAAAACACGTTTGTATAAATGAACGTATTTTCTATTTCACTCTCTTTCTTTGTTGCTGCCGAGTAGTTTGTTACCCATCTATAACTTTAAACGAAAGCGGTGGGTTTCTTGATCTTGGAAGGATGACTGGGCCCTTAACTTCAAAGTTCCAGAGGTAATCCAGGTTCAAGAACTGCTACCACCAAAGAAACCACCGTTACACAGTCCATCGCGTAGTTGTGCACTGCATAAAATTGACCATCACATATCCGCTGCTTGCTCTTGATATTTGTACACATCGATGATCAGTGGGAGATGCCATAGTGGGAGGTGGCAGACGAAAACGAAGAATTTTTTGCCTATGTACATATTCTCGCCTTGCTTCAAGCGCACATTTGGCTTTGTTACTTCCGTCGTCTATTACTGACGACCTATTGATGATGATAATTTCCCAGCATCTTCGTTAGAAACCCTAGATCATCATACAGTGGTGGCCAATGAAATACAGCCAGTGCCATCTTAAAGCGAAAAGGAGCTTGTTCTTAAATATCTTTCTATTTCATAATGCTGTCATCTAAAGGGTACGTCCACAGTGGTCACAAACCAGCTTCTCGCTTTCTCGTTTTCCAGCCGCTGGTTTACGCTTGTTTAAAATAAAGTTGGTGATGTATGCCCGCGTCCATAGTGAACTCGCTTCCTGCCTTAACAAGCTTTAACCAGCTTTTGCCAGCTTTTACCGGAATTAATTTTTAATACTTGTTGGCGCCGGTAACCAGCTTTCAAGCGCGTTCCTTCAGTTTTTAATTTATTGTGGTCCTTCAATTGATTAAATGTACTTATGTACATACATACATACTTCCGTGGGTTTTTTTTTTTGCAAAAATGAATGTGGAAGTGAACAAAAAATTTTAATTTTCAAAGTTTTTTTGAAACACTCAATTTGGGGCAAGCGGCTAAAAGATCGTTGTAGACAAGGCATTGCAAAGTAGTGAAAACGTGAAAACTTTATGATCTCGACTCAAGAAAAAACCGGTGACACCGACGCAGCGCGATGTTCACTATGACCATCACCTGCTAGAATTACGCTGGCTCTGAGTTTCGGTATGAATCTCGTCGGAAAGCTGGTAAGCGAAAAAGCAAGAAGCTGGTTCACTATTGACGTACCCTAACTTTTAAATTGCTGACATGGTTTGTTGTTGCAAGGACAGAAAAGAACCGTTAAATTTGTTGTGTTTCTTGTAAACAATACCATTTGTGAGTTAAAGTGTCATTTTAAGCTGGTCAGTGAAATATAGCCACTGCCTACTAAAGTTGATTTGAACACACACACGTTTGAATTAATTTATTGTTTCAGATTAATATGACGGGTAACACATACAAGCATTTACTTCGCTAAAAAAGTTTGGTCATTGAATTTCACTTTAACCTCAGATATGGGTCCCGGAATCCAAAGGCATATTGTAAAATCACTTGAATGTTCCAGGAAAATGCTGGAAAACATATTCAACCCGGAAAAAGCCCAAGAAAATAGGGGCATGAGCAGAAAAGCTACCTTGCAGAAAGACCGAACGATTGTTCGTACTGCTGAATCAGATACATTTATGTATGTCTTCCCGAGGCATTAAAATAGATTTAAAGTCGGGAATAACTAACCAAAATCTTCGACGACGATAATAAGACTGTAATCTGAAAATTAGGGTTGCTAGAAAAGTAAACAAAATTTACAGAGCCGCTTGAATTTCGGTACAGGGCATTAAGACTGGACAGGTGCGGAAAAGGGAGCAAACTCGGACAAAATGGAGAAATATACTTTAGAATTATGAAAAAAAAAAAAAATTTATTTGGTAAGCATGGCAAAAGATTGGTACCTCGACCACCAAATACTAAACTCTCCCCGAAGCATGTCAAAAAAACCTTAAAACATGGACACGCAAACATTAACTTGTGGGCATGTTTTTCATGGCATGGAAGTGGTCCGATATACTGAATAAAGCAAAATATGGTCCAACATGAGTATGTTCACATCCTCGAGAACGTTTTGCTGCCATATGCCGAAGAAAACATGCCCTTATGATGGATTTTTTAACAGGACAATGACAACAGCATGAGATGGGATCCCAGATGGGCAAAAGGTTTCTGTGGCCTGCTCAATCTCCGGACCTAAATTTGATTTGTGGGAAGACCTTACGAAGAGATTGGCTATGCATAAAGTAAAAAATTTGGCCTAGCTTTGAAAAGTTGTTCAAGAAGAATGCAATATACAATACCCCGGCAACGTCAACTTCTTGTCGACTCCATGTCAAGACACTATAGTTCTGTCTTGCATAATAATGGCCATTCAACAAAGAAAATGATAGCATTCTAAAACATAGAAATATTCAGGAAATTTTCTTTAATTTCTTTTATTTCTTCTCATAAAAAGTAAACTGGCTCTATTTTATTGACCACTCAAATCGTCCTCTTAACTTAGATTTCATTTTTTTATTCAGGTTTTTGAATTTATTTTTGTTCTTTACAAATCAAAATACAATAAAGTTATTTTGCTTTTGTTGTTTCTTCAATTTAAATAATTTTTCTAAAGCAATTTTTGCAGTAGTTCATAGTGGCTCTATTTCAATGACCACAACTGTATGTATCAAATTATCTAACACCTACCTCCGAATGCAATAGATAGATTTTTTATTTTCGAACAACAACGTAGTATCAGAATTCCATACTATGCATATGAACTCATGTGGTGTTGTGGGTTGATATTGCAAAATTGTTCCTTTATTATTTGATTTTTTCCTCCGCCTTCCACCACTGCCGTGCAAATTATCTTCATTCTTCTTTGCGGATATGTAACTATGAAAATACACATGATAAAATCGTCAAATTATCAGACGCCAGAAACATACACACCATAAAATCCTCGAATTATCAGACGCCAAAACCGGACACGCCATAAGTTCAGCGCATTATCAGATACTAAAACCAGACACATCTATGCATAAAGCAAACGTCTAAACCGAAAACCACTAAAATGATCACATGTCCGAACAATTAAAAAGGCTCCCTTTCGTCCAGAAGCGGCACAAATACACTATTTTCATCTTAATATTCACAACGGTTCTCCTGATCAAGAAACGGTTAACCAAATTAATCACATTGCGATCGACGTAAGACATGCCTCCAGTATTCTGGATATACGAACCTTCCGAGCAGCCAACATCGACATTCCGACTACTACCTTGTTGCAGAAAAGATTTAACGTCGAAAAGCTGTAATTGCAAGAGACCGCCTGAATCTTCGACGAACGCGTATCTCGAAATCCACGACTCATATGCCGCCAGCATCAAGTGCCCAAGACTAGTGGCAACGCTACCAGTAATGCCATCAGAGATGCCGCAGCTGTTGTGCTGGAATTCACTTGACCACGACCAAGAAATTTCTGGTTTGAAGAAGAATGCCGGCAGGTACATCCAGCAGCTTGCCAGGGTGGTCAACAGTAGGGTTAATCCTATCCGAGGCTTGTTGTTGCATCGTAACTAGGGGTTTTTTATGCGGCAGCGAAGTTTTCCCGACGAACAATCCCCAACCTGGAGGGCCAGGTGCCTTTATACAAACCCTAGGACGAGGGAGTTGTTATACCGATGCCATAACTCACTTCGGGTTGCCGTCGGCCCACTAAGGGCTCCTCCGCAACCAACTCTTTTTCAAGAGTTGCCTCAGCCTTGAAAGTTCCTTACTATCCAGCTGCATATGTACAATCAGACCCGGCATACGCTCATAGTTGGATCACTATTAAATAGCTTTCCACCAGGCACCACGTGAAGGTGATGATGCCTTGACGGTCGTGAGAATATGGAAAACCTGTTTCCGCAGACTGTATGATGTCGACGTATGTAGATCAACAAATCGCTGTCAGGCAGAATGTAGCATTCGGCATGGACGATGATAGCCAAAACTGCTGTCCAAAACGAAGTGAGGATAGCAATATCCAAGCCTAAATTCAACAAAACTGCTGGTCCTGATGGCCTACCGGCCGAGTTGTTCAAGGCAGCTGGAAATGACTTGGTAGAGATTTGGTCAGACGAGTGAATGGGCTCTCAGCATCGTTTGTCCGATTCCACATTCGGTCAAATTTTAACACTCCGGCAGATCCTGGAAAGAACATAAGAAATCAAAATCGATACCCACCCCTTTTTTATCGATTTTAAGGCCGCATATGACAGCATTTACAGAGACGAGCAATAGAGAACCATGTCTAGTTTTGGCATTCCTGCCAAACTCATTCCTCTGAGCAGGATGACGACGGAGAACGCTCGCTGCTCCATCAAGGTCAGTAATGAACTCACCTAAGCCTTCGATGTCGAAAGAGGATTTAGAAAATTTGAATTCTACGTACCACAGCAGGCTTTCATTGAAGCGTTCGCTGGAATCGAAACAGAGGCTGCTGTAAACAAGGGGAAAATTAAGTATTGTGTATGCTGTCAACAAGAAGGGACACACAACATCGTCGAATTGGACAAAACGTCACAGCTATATCTTCGAGGTAGTAAGGGACTGCGTCTACCTTGGCTCTGCTATCAATTCAAAAAACAACATCTCAGCAGAAGTCACACGAAGAATAACGCTTGCCAATCGGTGATTCTTTGGGTTGAGAAGGAAATTGAGTAGTAAGGTCCTATCTGGAAGAACTAACAACCTATCCAGTCCTACTTTATGGCGCTGAATTATGGACACTATCTAAAGCAAATTATTATTATTGACGTATAGGTATATTATATTTATAAGAGAGAGATTTTAAACCTATCTGAAATGACAGGGCTAAAAGTCGTCTGCCAAAGACTATCAACATATTTTATATTCCATTTAAGAATTTTCCTCCATAATTCTTCTATAAGCTAAGTTTGTTTCACAATATGATGTGAAAGCTTTCCAATTGGACCCGTTTAATAGTTCCTGGATTTCTTCCGTTGACAAGATGACTTTCTTAAAACAGGATCTCCTAATATCCCGGAAAATCGGACAAACCCCTAAGAAATGTGTGATATTTTCCCTTTGTGACATGTTACACAATGAACATAAAACCGGGAAGTTTTCTCTATGTGGTACGAAGTTTAATGGTAGTAGCTCTCCCCTTGCGCGAAAAATTGTAGAGATAAATTCTATTTTATTCGAGTCCTTAAAGTAGTTCAGCGAGCCAAGGTTGAACTGTAGTGTCTTATAGATCTCCCTATGGGTTGACTCACTCGCTTGCTCTATATAATTTTTTCGAGGAAATCAATCTAAATGCGACAGAAAGTCATATAGTCTACCCTTCCAACTATCTCGCGCATTCCAGTCTAATTCCAAATTGTATTCATAAGTTTCCGCCAAATTTAATATCTCTTTATACCACAGACTTCTTATTATTGCATACTTGGTAACGATCCTAGGTAATCGCCGAGTAATGTGCTGAGAATATAATCAATGCTCAATTTGAGGGTTTGTAAGAACAATGGGGCAAGTCCTATTTCTATCATGAGCATGTAGTTAGGTGCAGCTGTAGGCAATTCTGGTGATGATACCATTTTCCATTTAAAGAGATTGCTACAATGCTACCACTGCGACCATGGTTAGTCCGGATACGGTTGAGCGTGAGCCAAAGTTTCCTGCAAAGGTTGAAGCCAGGCACCTGTAGGTTTGTAGGGTTCTTGATCAGAGCTTGGTTGTAGAGAGGTGAATTACTCCATACATTTTGCAAAGCTGTGGTGACTTCAAATTTGAGGCTTGCAAGTGTTCGGCCTACTTCAGCGGCGGATTTCTTGACCTTAGTCTGGTAGATTGGCTTGAAGGGATGTCATCGTGAATCGGGAGCCTGGTATTAGAGTAGATCTTGTCGTGTTCACGAGTCAAGGCTTTATTACGCCGTAATTCGGGAGGGGCTATGGTGCTGAGCGTAGGAAGCTACTCTGTGGGTGTTGACCTGATGGCGCCAGTTAACGTCCGCATTGTTGAGTTTAGATGACGGTCGACCTTTATGACATGCGTACTGTTCAGCCAAACAGGCATATTCGGGGGACGAGTAAACTATGCCAAGCGCAGGTGCTCGAAGTGTGGTTACAGATGCACCCCATGATGAGCCAGCAAGCTACTGGATAATGTTGTTTCTGTTCTTCAGTTTTTCAGCTAAGTTCGTGAGGTGGTTGTTGAAAGTCAGAGTGCGGTCAAGCGTTGCCCCCAAATACTTAGAGTGGGTATTGTGATTAAGTTCTGTTAAAGTTCACTTTGAGTAGGTTGTTGGCCAGGTGGTTGCTGAGGCGAAAACAATCTGATTCGGTTTTGCTCATGCTGAGAGAAAGTCTCCATTTCTGAAAGTAGTCTCCGAGAAAAGCTAAATCAGGAGAAACGGTTGCCTCCGGAGACTTCATATCTTTGCTCTGCATACCTAGGCACAGGTCATCGGCATAGCCAAATTTCTTAGATGTAGTGTTTGGCAAATCGGCGATGTAGTGGTTGAAAAGTAGGGGAGCCAGTACCGATCCCTGCGGTAAGCCGTTGTTGAGTTTCCTAGGCTTACTGGAAGCATTGTCGCAAGCCTTGGTAAACGAATGGTTGAGAACCATCTTGAGAATTTTTGACCGAACCGCATCTCCAACGAAGAACTTTACCTGAGAACGGGCCAAGAACCTTTAAGCATTACTATACGAAGGAGAAAGTGGTAATGGGTTGGACACACCCTACTACGCGAAGACAGTTCCATTGCGAAATGCGCCATGCAGTGGAATCCGCTCACCCAGGCAGGCAGAATGGCGAAACGCCCTAGGCAAACGTGGCGCAGAACAGTTGAGGAGGAATCGAGCTCTTTAAGAATGAGTTGGAGGCAACTTAAACTAGTTGCAGAACTCCGAACAAGATGGCGCGCAGGCGTGGTTGACGCCCTATGCCCCCAAGGGGTTAAAAGATCTAAGTAATATCACTTCACAGCTTCACAGATCGGGAATTGACCCCCAGGTTCACCCCGAACCGTAGCGCCACCTAATTAAGTAAGTAAGTAAATGAAAAGAAGATGACTACCAACACCATGTTTGCAAAAAATATTCTGGATGAATGATTTTAATTATCCTATTAAACTTAAACTTTTTACTAAATTATGTATTTATTAGTAAGTAAATAACTTTTCTTATTGGCTGTAATCTTAATATTCCTCAAATTGTGTACCCACATGGCTCAAGTGGTTAGTGCATTGGATCGCTGAGCGGGAGGTTCGACGTTCGAATCCCAGAGAACACCAAAAAGTTTTTTCACGGTCCCACCTCTCGCGAATGTCTGACAAACGTCCGAGAGTAACAACTGTCACGAGAAAACTTCTCAATTTGCCTTTCGGATATGGCTCTAGACTGTAGGTCCCTTCCATTTGTGTGAAAAATAATAAAATATAACACGCGCAACACGAATGGTCGCGAGAAGCTAGGCGCTGGACCACATACATACATACATATGTACGTCTGTTGTATTTGTTTTTAATGTACCCGCATATGCATATTAAGTTCCAAAATATAAACTCTTTTTACTTTTTTTCAGGGGTTTTTCTCTTCTGTTGGGTGCCGTTCTTCACGTGCAACATTATGGATGCCATGTGTGCCAAGATGGAAAAGGATTGCCGACCCGGTGTGACTGCCTTCATTTTAACCACATGGCTGGGTTATATGAATAGTTTCGTCAATCCTGTCATCTATACCATTTTCAATCCAGAATTCCGTAAGGCATTCAAGAAAATCATGCACATGGGGTGATTAATGTCCATAAGGAGAATCGCAATCTATGCAACAAAGATAGACAAAATATTTTATAAATATTTCATTATGTGCCATATAAAACAAAATACACTATCAAAAATTCGTGTGTAGATAACAAAGTTGTACATAATTCTACTTAAATAAACAATTAGATTAAAACAAATATACATAGTATATCCCGCCCCATACTCCCACCACACCACAATTGATACATCCAAAGGATTTTTTATTTTTGCAAAGCTATTATTGAGCTCTTTCCTTTTTTAAATCCATAGAATTAAGGAAAAGTTATCGTAGGTTAATTAGAAATATCTAGTACAAAAGAGGTATATGAATATATAAGTACATATGTATGTAATGTAGTACAACATCTAATCGTAGCTTAATACATTTTAGAAGATATGTAAATTTGAGAACACAAGAGTATTATGAAACACGTTTCAATCAATTATACATATTCATTTCGAGTCCTTTATTCTCTTGACCACAAGAATTAATTCCGACTTCTGAGAAGATACCACAACAATTACCATTACAGAGACAGGTTCTCTGATTAGATGGTACCACAAATTGCGGTTATAATTTCGTTCTTCCTACTCGCTAGTGCTAATTAAATACAATTTCCTTTGGAATTTAGGGTTTTACTCAATTGAATTACAAAGGAATGAGCGATTAATAAAGTAAATTTACTTTCAAATATATTTAAAGTTAAGAAATACATATCAGAAACAAAAACCACACTCTAATTTATTTGCTATTATACTACACCAACAATTAAGTATAGCATATGTATGTAGTTTAAAACTAAGTTTATCTTCAAGTTTATTATATTTTCTGAATAAATGGTTTGCATCCTAGTAGAAAACCGTGTGGATGAATCGAATACAACAGTTCTGAATTCAAATATTTGAATGAAATTATTTAAAGCTTAACTATTCATTTCGATTTTTAATTATGATGTGCTTAGCGAACGGATACCCTAAAGACACCTTAACGGATTGCGTTTTAGGAAAAAAGCCTCAACGTTCGCGCCATATTTACCCATAACAATTCAACAAATTCCAATAAATAAGTCTCCGGAATACCTATGAACATATGTTTGTATATATGTGTGCTTAAATGCTAGTTTGATTTTTTGTCTATCTAAGATACGAAACTATGTTTCTGAAGCTCATTGTCCTTTATCTTTTTCGGCCTTTGCCTCAAAGTATGTTCTAAAACATTGTTGTTTATTTATTGCAAACAAAACTATTTCATGGCAAACAAACAAAAAAATATTGAAACTTTCGAAGTCCATGAAATTGTTATAAGCTGATTGCTCAAATGAGCCTCACACTTATATAATAGGTCTAGACAACATATCCAAACCTTGCATGACTAACAAGAATACACTCATTTGATGTTGATACTTTTCAAAAGCATTTGTTTTCTTTTGATTTGTAAATTAAAAAGAAAAATCAACTAAGTATAAGGACTTGTTAATTTAATTGTAATCTACAGTTTCATCGAGAGTTATTCACATTGCCGTGCAAACTTTTTAAAACAATAAGCCAAATATTATTTATTATCTTCACCTATGTTAGTGCGTAGTGTATGTCTTATTTTTGATGTACATACATATGTAGATAAATGTTGTTTCTGTTTAATTTGATTTAATGTTGCAAAACATATTATTGCTGTGCAGCCTGTCCAGTTGGCTTATTGCTTAAAAGAAAATGAAGAGAAACCACACATAATGATGCTGAGAACTAACAAATAGAAAACCAATGTATTTACCATAGATCCCTTATAGTGTTTCTTTTTGTGTAGATTTAAAAGATTGAAGGACTTATAAAATACATACACACATTCACGGAAAACCGTACACTACCAATTTCATGTAAATTTAGATAATGAATTATAAACTTATAGCAAAAATATCAAAGAACTAGTTCTATCAAAACAAACACCATTAGAAACTGCTAAGGTATTTCTTAATCGTTATCAAAAAATTAAAAGAAACAATTGCATTGCCATGCCAAAAGAAGGGTTCTCCGCCAAAGCAGAACCCTGCACATCTTTTGAAAGTATTTAAAGACTCACTAGCTAGTTGATTTGCTTTTGTAATTCTAAATTAAATATACAAAGCTAGTGCTCTTAAATACTTTCAAACCCCAGAGAATCACAAGACTTGAGTACTTGAATAATGTGCAAGGCAAGTACCTCTCCTCTGATTCCCATCCATTCACATTTAAATGAGCCCCACTTACAGAATATATGATAAAATGTGAAAATGTGAAAAACTTATGTGTGTTTCTGGCACAAATGCATTTGCTTCTTTATGCTCAGTATTATTATTCAAGAAATTCTAAGATTATGTTTGTATGTAAGTATATCCTTAAATTTAAGCATTGTACATAGATTGTAATTTTTTTACAGGGAAAATATCAAACACAAAATAAAATGTAATCAAACTCAAATTGTAGAAACAAATTAATGTAACTATTGTAACAAACATAAAAATAAAAATCAGGGTATTGAATAAAAAGTGGTATATATGTGTAAGTAGAATAAAAGAAAAAATAGAGTTTTTAATTTTTTTTTATTTAGTAACCGTCCTCAAAAAAAATGTTCCCACAAAAAAAAAAAAAAAAAATAAGCTCAAGACACACAAAGCAATTCATTTTTAGATCTCTTATACAAAACAAATATGTATAAAACAAATTAAATTGTTAAATAAAAAATAAACTTAAAATTCTTCCAAAAGACGCTTATTATTGATATTAAAATTAAAATAAACGTTATTTTAAGTATTTAAATATTATAATGGGGTTAAAACATATAGTTTGTAAAAATAATCTTGGAAAATATTTGTATTTTAGGTAATAATGATTATGTTTTGTTATAGTGTTTATTGAAGAAAAGTTTAATACATATAAGATATTATATAAATATTTGGGTAATAGTGTAGAAGTACTAATTTAATTAATTTATCCATATTAAGAAGGAAAATGACAAACTTAGCCAATAGCTTAATACATTTATGATAATTAAAATAAAAAAAAATGTAAAAAGGTAAAAATAAAATAGTAAAAGAATGAAATTTAATATAATGTTATCAAAATAAAATTAATGAATACAATAATTATGGAGGTTTATTTTATGTTATGATAAATCAATTTCACTGCATTTCCATTTTCGGACCAACGGATCCCAATCCGCTTGATTGTTACAAAGAACATTTTTCATATACTAGATACGCAATCACAATATAGAAACGTGTATGCCCGCGATATGCAAACGAGAGGACCGCACTTCGGAACCAGTTTGGCGAGTGGAAATCTCCTGAGAACGTTGTAAATTATATGCTCCAGAATGATGGTAACTTGAACATCGTAAGTAACGTGGCGGTACGCATAATGAGCAATTTTAGGCACCTAGAGCGTCAACGCAACGCGAATAATTCAAACAACCGAGCTTCAAAAGCCCTATAACATATGATGGCGAATATTGCCTAAAAGGCTAACCAGCCCCGCGAAGTAGTATCTAACGACAATTCCACGGGGAGAGAGGTCTGATGTGTGCAGAGTGTGGTTTAGTTCGTAGGCGTACTCAATTTATAACGATAAATAAATTTAGCTTATCCTGTTGGTCCGATTTTCGAGCATCTGCGGCCATATATGTATCTGCAATAACTCGCCGTATATTTTTTATTCCAAAGCTTCAACCGTTGCTTGCTTATCTACGATTTCACACAGAAAATAATCGAGCGGCGTTAAATCGCAAGATCTTGAAATCACTATCTCACAAAATTTTGATTGCAATGAACCGATGGTAATCGACGCAGTATGACACGTAGTCCTATCCTGCTGGAAACATATAACGTCCACATCGATGTCCAGTATATTTGGAAACAAATATTCGTCAATCTTCTTTCTGTATCGATCACCATTGACTGGAGGGACGGGGATAAAATATCCCTGAGGTAAGGTATGCCTCTCCTAAAAGGCGACTAAAATCCACCCGAAGAAGTAGCCTCAATGACATTATGAGCGACACTGTCTGGAGTTTATTCTCCTGGCAGGGCCACCCTTGGCAGTAAAGTCTTAGCTGAGAGAAGAACCTGAAGGTACACCGGTCAGCGGTGTAATCATCAAACAATTTTTTTCCTTAACTTTCTAGAAAGAAAAAAAATTATGTATTAAGTAAAACCATGTAATGAACAAAACTATAGGAAATAATACCCCAGGTGGTATTCCAGGTTCACTGGAAAGTCCACTCTCCTCGGAGGTCATCAGGTCTACGAATTCTGGGGAGAGCACCGTCTACTTGTAACAAGTCGCGGAAGACCCATTTGGAAGGAGATCAGGACTATTACGATTACCACTGCTAAATACTAGGTTGCAGAAGCTAGAGGGAGACGAAGAAACCCAGAAGCGACAAAAACTGTACTTGCGGAATATGTAGAAACAAGGAGGGAGCTTCGTCATGACGTTGGATCAACCTAAAGCCCTGCACAAATGGAGAACATCGTGGATACACTCTTCCCGACACAACCAGTTAGAGAACAGGATGCCACTCCGGATAAATAAGTGGAAATCCCACCATTTAATGAAGAAGAGCGCTGCAAGCCCTATGAAAAACAAAAAGGCTCCTGGACCAGATGGGATACTAGCAGAAGTCTTGAAAGTGATCGTCAAATACTCCCCCGACTTCTGCTCCACATGTACAACCGCTGCCTACAGGAAGTTGTGGAAAAAGCAACGTCTGGTTTTAATAAGTAAAAATGAAAGGAGAGCCGGATACCCCATTGGTATATAGTTGGTTACGCAGATGACATCGCGACAGTGATCACCGCACGAGACAGCGAAGAAGTCCAAAGATGGTTTAGCCAAGTCATGAGAAGTGTCCAATCCTGGATGCAAGACCTTGGACTTAGCCAAGCAACAGAGAAGACGGGGATAGTATTGCTGACAAGGAGATCCCCACTATATTTGAGGTACAGCTAGGCCTGGTGTCAATAACCACTTCAACGATTATATACACAGGATAGGAAAAACAACGAGCCCAGCATGTCAGTATGACGACTCGACCCAAGACAATGCCAAACAGACGAAGAGAGACGAAGACTAGAAACGGGGGTAGGCGAAATCAACACCATACAATATCGTTACAGTAATGTGCACGAATGAGGAAAATTGGAACCGAGTGCGCTCCTTCATCGAGGAAGTGCTGAAGGTAAGGAGTCTAGAACATAAATCCGTTAAGGCCGTAGAGGATTAGAGCCCATAGTGGCTAGGAAAAGTGGCACCACCCTGAAGTAGTGCAAGAAGCAGTCAAGGGGTTGGTATGCCTGAAGATGGGCAGGTTTTAGTCGTTAAGAGTCCGACACACTGTGGACCTTGGCCACCCCTGATGGTGCAGTAAGCATTACCTCTTTGGGCGGTTCGATGCCTCACAGTTGTTGCGGTTAGCTACATTCCGTTCCCCCAATTGTAGCAATCTAAAGTCATTTCTTCTACTACAGACTCTCGCTTTCTCCAAGACGACCTAAACAGATTTTTTATCTGGTGTCAGAAAAATCATCTTGAACTTAACACTAGCAAATGTCAATCCATCACATACTCCCGTAAACGCCTTCCACCACCCCATAGGGATTACTTTTTCTGTAACGAACCTATCCCTTCAGTCTCATCATTGCGCGATTTAGGTATCATCTGCGATAGGGAGCTTAACTTCCGTTCGCATATTGACAACATTATAAACAGAGCCAATTCTGCGCTTGGCTTTGTGAAACGTTGGTCTAAGGAATTTTCTGACCCCTACGTTACCAAATCACTCTATATCTCCTTCGTCAGACCCATCCTCGAATACGCTAGCCAAGCTTGGTCCCCTCACTATGCTGTTCACGTCCGACGTATTGAAGCCATCCAACGCAGGTTTATACGTTTTGCTCTCCGTGGTCTTCCTTGGGTTGATAGTTTCAATTTGCCTCCCTACTCTGAACGTCTGAAACTGATCAACCTTCAATCTCTCGAAAATCGTCGCGAAATTGCCGACCTCCTCTTCTTACATCATTTATTAACTGGTCACATTGACTGCCCAGCGCTTCTTGCATTGGTTTCATTTAATACCAATCCCCGCGGCCTTAGGTCCATTCCCCTCTTCCGTCTCAGTACTCACCGCACCAATTATGGTTTTAACGCACCCTTGTCCAGAATGCTTCGTTTGGCTAACAATATGGAAAATTCGTTTGATTTTCACTACAGCAGAGCCACTCTTCGCAACATCCTCCAGCATCGCTCCAACTCAGCCTAGCCATTGTCCCACATCTCTCCTCCTCTAACCCTAATCCCTCTCTCCCTTCTCTCGATAGTTCGTAAGTTTATCTCTAGTTTTTTAAGTATAGATTGTTTAAGTACGGCTTGTATTAAGCTTAATAAAGTGCCGGTAGAGCCGGCGTCAAATCAAAAAATCAAATTCAAAAAAAAAAAGCATTGCTTCCTCATGTTTAAAGAAATAAGGCCCGATGATGCCACCAGCGTAAATTCCGCACTATACAGCACATGTTTGAAATGTAATGGTGTCTGAGGATTCATTTGTTGATTGTTCTCAGTCCAAATATGACAATTTTGCTTATTGTCGTATGTATCCGTTGAGCCAAAAGCAAACCTCATCGCTGAACACAAATTTGTCTTTAAATTCCAGATGCAATTGGTTTTGAGCACATCCAACTAAAGTCAGACGCATACCATGATCCAATGGGTTCAATTATGAGTTCAATTATTCAAAAATAAAATTATTTTTGCGATATGAGTGTTATGCCATGTTTAAGTCACTGACGGATCAGAAAGATAATTTTTAATTTAATTTCTATTTAAATCCTTATTTAATACTTAATAACATTAGTAAATATTTAATACTTTTCAGAAAAAACAAAATCAAAGTATCTATTTGGTACCACAATACCAAGCCTAATTCTTAATCAACTCCTGTAACACAGAACAAACTTCAATGGGCGATAAAGGGGTTAACACTATCCGACATATTTGATAGACTTGGTCGGATGGATGTTGGACGGGGCGATGTTGTTAGCGTTCACATTATCAAGCATGTTGTCAGATTTTACTTTTTAAGTGAATTTCAAAGATGGTGTTAGTACTCGTAATAGTGCTTGTTATGCATAAAATTTTTGTAGGTCTGGCGATATAATACCTGTCGAATTGCAGAAGTCATCAGAATTATAATGCAAGCCGGGCGTTCATTAGAAGAACTCTTGCCAGGATGGATACGCCATATTACTTGCTGCGTATAGTGACGTACTATTTCAACAACAGGAAGCTGAGGTACAATATCGATGAAGGCATATGATACTACAACGTCACTACCTAAGTGTAACAGGGATCGGTCTTAGCGCTGCTACTGTGGAACATCATATACGATAGAGTCTTATGATTAACGCTGCCCGGTGGAGTAACGATAATTGGATTTGCCGATGACATTGCCGTCGTGATAGTAGCCAAACAGATCCGCGCAGTAGAATCAGCTACAAACGAATCAATTACCCGGATAAGAGATTGGCTAGTTTCCGCCGAACTAGAACTTGCCGACCACAAAACAGAAGCCGTGTTTTTCAGGTTTCAGCTTTTCAGGCTTATAACCAAACAATCAGGTAAAAAGAAGCAGTGAAGTACCTTGGAGTAATGTTGGATAACAAACTTAAGGTAAAGACACACATCAATTATTTATCAAAAAAGAGCTCTCTCGCGTATACTGCCTAACATCGGCGGACCTGGATACGCTAGAAGGATATTGCTCTCCAGTGTTGTCACCTCGGTATTTTTATATGCCGCTCCAGTCTGGAATCAGACAGTTACAGATCTCCACATTTTCGCTTTAAGGGTGGACCGTTTGGTTCACTCTGCGATGTATCCTGAAGTTCCGAGGGATCAGTATTCATGTCAGCGACGACCGGCGAGGAAACTGCATCTTCACCTGAAAAGCTACGCGAATTCAGAATATGTTTAGAAGTTAAATATGGACCTGAATCAGGAGAAGCCGAAATTCTTTTAAGGTGACAAATGTTCCTCCTAACCACTTTACCATCTCCATTTCCACGAACCACAACGTAGTAGCACTTTGTCTTCCACTCCTATCTGCTCTCTCTTTCCCATTTTGCTTACTCATAAGCGCCAGATCTCCTACTTCGGAGTTCAAAATAATCTCGCTGATATCTTGGATCGAAGGTTTTTTGCCTTTCCGGTTGTCTCGTACGGAGTTACATTGTACAGCAAAATAAATTTTTGAATGTGCTTTTTGTAGTCCCTTCCTTTAAAGTTTTCTATCTGTAGCCGCTTTAATAGAGAGCGATTCATATTTTCTACCTCCCCATTGAACTGTGGCAAATATGGTGGTGACGTCATTAACTCCACTTTATTGTTCGCACAATACTGCTTGAACTCCTAGCTCACAAGCTGACTTCAATTGTCGGCTGTTATCGATTTAGGATACCTCAACTTTTAAGGAACTTGACCTCATGATACCTCGAATAATAATAATCTATGATTACAAAAATGTGGCCAAGATTCGGTAGGGGTCCCATCAAGCCAGATATAGCCAAGGTCCATCAAGGAATGGACGTCTGCTCATTGGGGCTGGTTGTGTTGGCCTCAATACAGTCACTACAGTACTTTACGAATTTTTCCACGTCCCTGCCAATTAACGGCCACCATACATATAACTGTCTCGCCTGGGTGCCCTTCATATGCCAAGTCTAAGACCCTTGACATCAAGGAATTGGGTATAACTATTTTAGTTCCTCGTAGCAGAATGTTCCCCAATGTATACAACTCTAGACGAAATCGGAAAAACCGACTGGTGCTATTCGTATTCCAGGAATTAGTTTTAACATTACCTACTGCTTCCAATAGTTCCGCGTCTGCACTGGCATTCTCTACTAATTCAGCTATGGTTAGGGGTTTTTGGTATAGCTTTTTCGATTATTGTACAAATGTTCTGATCACACTGCTCGTCAAAGGTCTCAGGGTGTTCCTCTCTGCATAAGCTAGAAAACGAATCCGCTATGTTGAATTTTCCAGCTTGATATACATACATGATGATTTTCAACTTGAAAGACTGCAGTCTTTAGACCCATCGTTCAATACGGGCTGCCAATGGTTTGTGGTCCGTAATCAACTCGAATTCTATACTAGCCAAGCAATAATAAAACTGTTTGCTGTTTGCGAATTTCTCCTTTCGACCTCGGACAAGCTTTTACTCGCAAATGATATAACATGGGGAATATCACCGTTAATCTGTGGGACTACAGCACCTACAGCTATTGTGCTCGCATCGACTATTAATTGAATTCGTTTCTTCGGATCGAAATACCTTAGAGTCGGTGTCCCTGCCAGCCGTCTTTTTAATTTCTGATAAGAATCGCCCTGGCTCTTGCCCCATACAAATTTAAAGTCTTTCTTTGTAAGTTTCCGCAGCGGTTCTGTTGAATCCCCAAGATCAGGAATAAATTTAGCAAGGTATGTCACCAGGCCCAAGAAACTCCTTGTTTCGTCTTTGCTGGATTGTGGTCTGAATTCCAGAACAGTTTTTAACTTCTCAGGGTCTGGATTTATCCCGTCTGTACACAAAATATGTCCCAAGAACTTCATGCTTCTAAAATTCCAAACGCACTTATTCTTCTTTAATGTCACGTTATGCTCTTTGAAGACTTCTAATACAGCCTTCAAGTTTGCGTCAGTCTCCTCCTCGATCAACCCAAAACTACAATGTCGTCTATAAAATTTAAAGCATTTTTACACCCAGACAAAATATTTCCCATCTGCCTCTGAAAAATTTCTGCGGCCGAGTTAACTCCAAATAATAACCGTTTGTATCTGAATATCCCTATGGAGGTGATAAACGTTCGCCTAATTTAAACTGGAGGTAAGCGCTTTCTAAATCCAATCTCGAAAAACATTTAGCACCCTTTAATCTTGTCATAAATGACTCAAATGTTGGCAGTGGATGATTCTCTCTCAATATGGCGACGTTAGCCCGCTCATGTCAATGCACAATCGGATTTCACCAGTTTCCTTAAAAACGACCACGATCGGGGATATCCAGGGACTTTGTCCCGTAGCCTTCTCTATGATGTCTCCTGCAACTGCTTCCCTCAATTTAGCTTCAAACTTTTTTTTTCTAGAGACTCCGCAACGGCTTCACTGACTCGTCGATTGATAGAGAAATGCCTTTAATTTTTGGAAATTCCTAAAGGTCATCGACTAGATTGATATAGCAGCGTTTTGCCTGCAAAGGGTTTCCCAGTCTTTCTCACTTAGAAGGTTATGGCGAGACTTGAATGTATCCGCATCGGAACTACGCGACCTGCAATATAGCAGTCAAATATTTCTCCCATTTCACCCGCGGGATCTTCTACTTCAAATATTTTGAAGCAATTATATTCTTGGAATCGCTCAAATTTATCATCGGCGGTGTCATTACTATAATCTTCGCCCACAAATCGAAACTTCGAAGTCTGCATTCTCCGCTGTTTAGCATCTGTATCGCTAAAATCGTTTTTCCTGCGTTTGTTGGTCTCTGTTTTGCATTTCAACACAAAATGTCCAATGAAACTGCACTTGTTGCATTTAGCGTTTTTGGCGGTACAGATTTGGCTATTCCCTAAATGTCTACGAAAGCCACATTTGCTGCATTCCCCTGGGAACTTATACTCACCCTTAGGAACAACACGATTGATGCTCATGGAGGGAGTAGGCAGCATTATCGCCTCCGACTCGTTGTTAATTTCTTCATACACATGACACATTCCGATGATCTCTGCTAACGTAAACTCTTTTTCTAAGAGTCGTTTTTTCAGGTCTCTAGGAGCCCACGTATGTATCTATCAGCTTATCCTTTAAGTTGATCTCTAGTATTTGTCCCCTTGCATCCCCTGATTTCGCAATTTTAAAACAAATTTATTCAAACCTTCCCCTTGTTCAGGTTTCAGGGAGCGAAATAAGTGCCTATCTAGCGTGGAATTTCTTGTGGAAGAGAAATATGTAGTTATTTAGCTTACCAACAAGGGTCGTGAAGACATCTTCTTGCTCTCCGATATCCTTAAGTTGACATAGTGCCCCCGGAATATTGTAGACTACATGCTGAAGCTGTGTAACGCCTAGATGTTTTTCTTATTCGTTGGATCGGTGATTTCTTCAGCTTCTAGATGCAGAGTAAATGCTCGAAGTCACTTTTTCCACTCCGACCTAATCAAGGCTTTCTCGATAACATTGCAGATGCATGGTGCTATTCCTGAGCCACTCATTTCAATATGTTTGTCCTGCAGCACAAAATTTACACTTTTTCATTTGCAATTTAATGCCTGACAATCTAATGTCTCACCTTTACTTTTGTTCCTGCAATCTAAACAGTTATATATAAATAAACAATATATAAAGCAATGATTACATAAATCGTATGTGTGCGCGAAGAGTTCGCAAGCCGAGGGCAAATGCGTTAAAATCGCAGGGTTTACTTAAAATTATAATTTTTACGGAAATAATAAAGTGGATTGTAATATATTTATTTCAGATTCTATCCGATTGAACTCTACCGTACTGGTTTCTGAAGTTTCTTTTGCGAAATTCAAACCGTACAAATCGGCAGTATTTCGGCGATGAAATTATTGAATTAATCCATTATTTTGTACATTCATTTTTAGATTTCTTGTTGATTTCTAGAAGCACAATACATGTCAACAAGGATTTACTAAAAAGTTTTGCTTATACCGAGAGTGTCCCCCACTACCGTCACATACCCATTTCCAACTATATTCTAAAATATCACCATTTGTGCAAATACTTCACTCTGTGCTTCTGAAATTCGGCGTACAGTAAAGTCTACGGGGAAGCTAATCGTTCTACCAGTGTTCTCAATTGCTTCAAAGTCTTGGGTGAACTGACTCTAGCTTTTTTAACCCTGCTAAAATTACGCCTGCTTGAGCGAAATATATTTGAGAAGTTTATAGTTTTTGTTCCTTCTTTTAATAATTAATAACAGTAAAACAAAGAAAAATGAATATATGTATGTACATATGTGTGTTGTTTCATTTAACCATAAAATATAACACCCATTCGACGTTCTCACATTATATTTGTTTACAAATTAAGGCTTTTAATAGTTCATGTGTCAATTTTACGCATGATTATCTTTTGTGTACATCTAAATATGATTATCTCTCTAGGGTTAATAACCTCGGCTATGAACATTTTCCTTCTTGTCTAAGCTTCCATTTCACTGTGCGAGAAAAGGATATTTATATAAACTATCACGACTGTAATTTGCTGACTGGTGTTACTGCGGTTGTTGGCACTGAAATATGTATGTAACTACTCCCCCTTTAGGATGGAAACTATCCTGGGTTTTAATAATGACTTTGCATAACTTAATTGTTTTTACATAAATGTATTATATGACTAATGGCATGACGAAGCAATACAACAATTATGTTTATGGGTCAATATTTTGAAATATTAATATTTTGCGGTCAGGCAAAATAGGCTAAAAAACATGTTTTTTTTTAAATGTTCGAACGAGATACGCTTCTGCAGAAACTCTTTTAACATGTACGCATAAAAAAAAAGTAATAATTTATAGTAATGCCGAAATTTTAGCTGAAACAGCAAACATGTCATTACCATGGCATGTCCTAAGTTGTACCTTCCTTCCTTCAACAAATTCATTTTTTTTGTGAAATGTAAGCCGTTTTACAAATTTAATTGATGAAGCCTTGAAGAAGAAAGGACAATGCGGACTGGGGCCCAGTCAATTTATTTTTAGAGAATATACAAAGTTATGTGAAAGGTATTTAGTGATTGTCCCCAACAAAATTGTCATTTCCGTGACAAAAAATAAATCTTTAAAAAATTTGAATTAACGGCCGCAGAATAGGCAGCTGATTTCACATTAATAGCGGGACCTGTTGATTGTTTTCGGAACATTTTGCAATAAGCCCATATATATATATATCAGTAGTGAATTTTCTTTCATGTGGTTAAGGTGTTTCATGTTTTCGTTACCCGAAGTTGTCATTACCGTGGTAAGTGTTTTTAATTGTAATAATTTAATAATTATATCCAATATTTTTTCTAATGCATGCCTTTTTTATGAACTAAATTTATAAGATGAGTTTTTAAAAAAATATTCTGAAACGTTCGGTTTTATTTTAGAAAAATACCTTTCGGTGTCATTTCCAGGGTTTCCGTGGCATACATGGTAATGACAGTTTAGACACGGAAATGACATACCTACTCAATAAAATTACAAAAAATATTCAAATATTTTCACTTTTTATTTTAAATTGATATAAAAGGTCATCTGTATATGGCACCTCACAAAAGTGTAAATAAAAAACAGAAAACGAACGAAAACCATGATAGGATTTTGTCATTTCCATGTTAGTTCTGTCATTTCCGTGGAAAAGAAAAACAGTTAAAAATAACTAAATTGGGTGGCCCATTAAAATGTTTAATAACGTTTCTTGAATACAGAGTAACCAAAAAATTATTAAATTTGATTACATTAGTAAATGCCCATTTCGAGGTGCAAAATATTAATGTTTTGAAATATTGACCCTTATACAATTTGACTGTTGATACATATATACATGAGTAATATTTCTTAATTTTTTTTATGTCAGTAGTTTTACCGAGAGTGTATACAGTTTCATTTATTTTTACAATTTCTTCTTCCAATACTATTTTTTTCATAATTTTCATTATGTGATAATATTTTTATACCTAACTTCATCAATTAACTTTATTTATTTTCCTTAAATTATCTTCTGGTTTCAAAAGTATTTTTCTACTGGATTAATAAGATGCACTATGATATAATATGTTCAATGTTTTCTTCTTCAAATCCGGAGCTACTACCAATTCTTTATCATTAAAGTTGCATTAATTCCGGATGTCAGCAGTATCAATATTATCAATATCCAGCTGACCTTTGAATTTTCTAAGTTTAGCTTCCTATACCTGGGTTAATTTTTATGCGTCAATGCCGAGTAATTTTTAACATAACCCTCTGATCCAGTCTTAGTAAAGTTTTCCCTAAACTTTAGCGAAACACAAAAACAAAGAATGACAGCTAAAGCCATTTTCAAGTGGCGTAGATGACTTTAAGCAGCTTTCAAACTGTGAAAAATGTGACCGATAGACGACACGATAGTGAAGGAGTTACATGAAGCAGACTGCAGACAATAGCGTTCATTGGTATCGTTTGGACGACAATCGTCTTAAAAGTTACGTGATAAGAGCCCTGATTTGAGGAAGTATGTGTGTATATACCTACGTACGTCAAATTTTAATTCGGTTAACATTTTTAAAATAGCAGATAATTTAGGACGGAGGATTTTTAGCTACAGTTATTGGTAAAGTCAAATCTTAAATTTTTTAAATTTCTACCTATTCGATATGGTTCCCTTAATACTCTTCGGTGTTACCTGGGAAACAAAGAGTTGCTATAATTAGATCATAATCTATTTATCGCATGGTTATTTGTTCAAAAAAATGCAATAAGCGTTCTGGGGATGCAAACGTCAATTGCCAACATAATATTTACATTCAAACAATTCACTTTTATACAACCACATCAGAGGATTACAGACTATCTCACAACTATCTCCACCTCGTTAAACAAATGTTATTCTATTGTTAAACGGATGTCGAATCATCTCAACGCTTATAGAACTCAATGAAATGCAAAGTTCCCTACTCAACCTGTTAATATAATATTTGCCATTTCAATTCAAAATGAAAATTAGGCACTTCATTGTATGCATACGCAAAGAGGTAACAAATGGTAATATTATCTGACTTTTAGGTACAATCACACGTACTTCGTACACAAGTAGTTCAGTGGATCCGCAAACATTATCCGGGCATAGGTCGCACAAACAAAAACGTTTAATTATCTAGTTTTCGGTAAAAGTTTATCCGCAATTGTGCAGGCATTTTGTTATACCTCCACAAATATGCAATCGATGACACTTTTTACTTACGTACATATGCACAAACATGGTACCTCAATTGGGCAAGCTGCGTGCCATTCCGTTTTTTGTACAAAGTTTTATAATGGGGAAAGGCATGAGGGTAATATTATGGATTATAATACGGATTAGTACGCATTACTGATTTCAAGTGACCTGGTCATTGATTTGTATTGTAAATATTTAGACCGATCAAAGAGAGAATATAATTCATGCTGTGAAATTTAGAAATAGAATCAGGAATAGATGTTTGGTGGCTTTGCTAGTGGACGACTGCAAGTAAGTGAACAAGTGAATTGCTGTAACCTGCTATGCAGTAGAGTCAGATTAGACTGACCACCAAAAATATGTAAATTAAAAGAATGGGCGACTGTAAAACCTCAACAGCGACTGGCTATCCCCGAAAATTGCGATGATTTGTTTAGACGTGCTTAAGTGCACGAAGAAGCTGGATAACTAGTACGTCAACCTATTAGGCACTAGCAAAGAAAGATTTAATACGCCATTCATATGTTCCTTGACAAAATCAAGAGAACTCCATACACAATTTTAGACAAACTACCAGGAGTTTTATACTTGCAACTAATGTTAGCATGAAAGCTGTACCGAACTCAACAACAGAAGACACAAGCCAAGCCATTTGTTGCCAAGCGATATCATCTCAGCTACAACATGTCAAAAGATAACAACATGAGGTCACCCTGAGGTTACATGAGGTTACTATGCATGCAAAAGCTGCCGAATGAGTGCTATCGCATTTTCTTTTGTTTCGTTCTCTGCATGTAAGCATATGCCCAACAACAGCATCACGCCCTGCTTACATGCTTACAGCAGGTACATATTCTTGTACCTATAACAAGTTGCTCCACTATTTTATTTTTTGCTAACATGACTGTTGGGTACATTTTGTAAGTTAGGTTTTATATTATGTTAAGCTAGTTTGTTAGACCCTCTTTGTTCGGACTCGATTCAATAAAGATCGAATAAAAAAACAACGTTGTTTAATTCTTTTTTTTCTGAGACCACTATTGGCTTCCACATTTATAACTCAGGGGTTTACATTTACATTTCGTATTTAAAATTATTAATTATTTCAGCGTTACATACATATGTATCTATGTATGTATGTCCCTGATAATATTCCGTCTCAAAATGTATCAGGAATTTGGTAACATTGAATTAGAGTTTGTAAACGAATAAGCTGTAGTCGATTTTCAAAAGGAGATGCAGGGCAAAATCTCCTCTTTACAACTTTATTTCTATTAGAATGAATGGCGCTATTATGTATAATCAAGGATATGCCTGACAAGGTTGAAACCAAGGAATTAGGTGACGTAATGAATGGAAAATGTATAATTGGAAGTTAAGCTGAGAGGACGTGAATATTATGCAATTAATAGCTCCAACGGGTAAGAAGAAAACGCTTGCCTTGGTAATAGTTTGGTAGTAGCCTCGCATTTCCCCACATTTAGCTCTAATAAATTATGTCTGTACAACGTAACAAACGAATCTTCATCGGTTTAAAATAAGAGAGCATCTGCTTGGGAAAAAACTTATCTGGAATATTTTCTTTTCGTCCATCGTGAAAGTCATACAATGCTGACAGAATGTGTAAATTCGAAGAAATAATACAATCGTCATATCTATAAACTTAGAGATGACACTAACATGCTTGAGTCCAGAGTCAAAAAGATAGTCGGTTAGTTGTGCTTCTATTTCGGAGGAGACGCTTAATTGGAAGAAATGAGTCCCATCTTCGCAACGATTCCCTTTCAACCCACGTGAAATAACTCATAAGTATTACGACATCCTCAAGTCGTGCGGTTTCAAACAGACAATGTAATAAATCGTTTTCTGGAAGGAATATATAAGGTAGAAGTGGCAATGGACGACATACTCATACATGGACGTCTAACGAAGAAGAAGAAAAAGTGACTAAAACAGAAATCGAATGTTTAAAAAAAAGGAAAAATATTTATAAAGCCAATCCACAATTAAATTTTTCGGTGATATCTTTACAGAAGATGATTACAAAGCCATCAATGAAAATATAGAAGCCATAAAAATATTGAAACCATCAACAAAAGAACTTGAACTTTTGCTATGTAGACATTGTAATCTTCTGAAATTCATAAACAACTTGTAAGAACTTACCGCGAATCTTTTTTTTTATGAATTGGGGTGATGGACATTGATGAGCCTCAAGAAGCACTGCGACCTCATATATGTAGGTCTTGTGTGCTATCCCTTTCATATATGATGTTTGTGCTAAATTCAATTTCATGTATGAAGCTTAGGATTGTTTAAACTAAGGAAAAGGTGACATCAAAAGACGATATAAAACCTTTATTCACATCGATTTGAAGTCTAGCCCGAGCAATATTCACATAATATACATATGTATTCTCGTACAGTCAAAACTCGATTAGCCCGGACGCTTTTAACCAAAATGCTCTATTAACCGGATTTTTTTATTTGATCTTAAGAACTCTGTTAACCGGCATTAACTCTATTATCCGTAATAGAAACAAAAATGTTGCTATCTTTGAATTCCCATGAAATTTAAAACTACTTTTATAGGAACTCTTTTATCCGGTATTACCTCTACTACACCGATGACGTAAAAACAAGCTTAAAACTCACTTTTTGGGTTGGACGGACTTACGGAATTCTTTTGATGAGATGTCCTCTATCTACATACTGACAACGTACCGCGAAAAACAAAGTTGTCTAATATTGGAGACCAAAATAAGTCCAATGCTTTATTTGTTGCATCTTTATAAAATCGAAGGTCTTAAATTTGATCTTCATCGTCGAAAGGAATGTTTCACAATAAATCGGATGAGTTTGAAGACCTTTGAAAAGGCGATCTTTTCGTCTTCTGCCAACTGGCGTAAAACGCGTATGGATAAATATGGCGCACATGTAGTGCCATACGTCACAGTTTTAAGCTTGAAAACGCTTATGGGCCTATCTGTTGAATACCTTCATAGAATGTGCTGATACTTTGTTTCAGACTGTGAAACAACGATCAGTCGAACCATTTTTCCTATGTCAGAAGAAAAGCAAATATTTTAAATACGCCATCATAGCAATATGGAATAGAGGAAGGGTACAGTCAATAAACAATCGTTAATAGAAACTCCATCAAAAACGAAACCTACAATTGCTGTGCTGCTACTCTATTTTAATGCCGCGTGTGTTCAATATTCTGAATATTTGATAAATATGAAAGAAATTCCATGTAACTTAGTACCTGATACAAGTTCATAAATTTAATGTATTCAGATATAAGTTTTCGAAGGGTTTTTCCTCATTAATTTTGGCAAGCTAAATCGTTTGGCAATAAATCATTGTAGTTGGGAATTGGATTACAAAGAGAAGATTCCCTAAAAGGTAAAGAAACTACATAATGTCCAAAGTGTTCAAGGGTAGCAGTTTTGACAAAATTATCTTCGCAGACCCTTTTCTCAGGGGAACAAGACCTTTCTGTGCCATCTCCCAAAATCTTCTAAGGAGGTTGTTAACATCAGCACTATCCGGCAAATAGGTAACATTAGTACATACAATTTTTGACTAATCTGACTCATTTGAAACACCAGAGATTATTCAACCTTATTCTGTATTTCGAAGCAAGAAATCCTTGCCTAACTTCACAATTTCGTTTAATAAAATTTGTCATAGAGATCCGGGTCTAGCTAAATATCAATTGGACTAGTTTTATAAAATACCTTGTCTTCTAATTTATAATTATTAATATCTAAACAATCTAAGGAGATGTCTATTTTAGTTGTAATTGTAGTAAGAATTACAAGCGAGCGAAAAATTTGGTTGAGTATACGACTGCAACTTCGCTTTCACAAATCCTGTACCAGGAGACCTACTTGAATTGATACCATCAATTCATAAATTCTCAACCAAACTTACTTATTCAGTGCGAGTCGTTTAACGGTTTTTTTCTCCAATGAACGAGCCTTGAGAGCCTTAATCTATGAGATTGGAGTGTTGTTCCACGCTGCATTCTGTATGACTTCAATAAATCTGCCGACATTGTCTTCTAATTCACACGGTGTTTTAAGCGACACGTTCAGAACAATGTTATCTTTACAATATTTTTTAAAGCCGTCCCAGTCAGTTTTGTTGTTAATTAATCTAGGCGTACCTTCCTTTTCCATTAAGCGCTCGTTTATTGACAAAATGACTGGTGAGTGATCTAAGGAGAGATCAAAGCTTTCCTCGACGTTTGTAAAGTTTTTAGGTACTCCTTTTGGGATGAAGAAGTCTACGAGATCTGTCGGAAGGCCAATGTGTTGGTTTCCCTGTCAAAAGGAAGTCAACATTAAATTACATGCCAGCTTCGTAAAGTAGTCTGCCTTTCGTTGAATTGCATCTTGAATCCCAAAAAGTGTGTTTTGAATTAAAATCACCACCAACAATAAAATTCGATCCAAGTGAATTGAAAAGATTTATAACATCGTTCTTTTTTAGTTTGCATCGTGGATGACAATAAATGGATGTGATATTTTAGTATGAGTGCTTGTTTTTAACACGAGCTGTACTTACTATCGTTTTCAATAATTGGACTTAAAGAATGATCAATGATCTAGTTCGTCGATCTTTTCCAAAAGGCCGTTTGCATTTCATGTTAATATTTTAAGCAACTGTTTCATATTCATAGATTTTTTTCTTATTTTGCAAGTTTTAAGCTCGAGATTGCTCAATTTTTCAAATATTTATTTTATTTCTTTTATTTTGCTCCTCAAGTTTCTCGAGAATGATAGAGAAAACTTGTGAGATCGGATCTGGAGTAATACCGCCTTGTATATTTACTTGCAAGGCAACTTGCGCGTATGTTTGCCCGCCTACAAATGTTGGTTTTTTCTTTGGGGCTTGTCTTGTCCAACTTTCGTCCTTTCCTTGACGGGTTTTTTTTACTTTCGTTGCTTTCACCGTATCAGCTTTAGGTTTGTCATTTAGTTTCAGGTTCGGATGTAAGGTCTTTTTAACCATATCACTCCTTTTTTGAAGCTCTTTAGCTACATCGCAGCCTCTATTTGCCGGATGCAAATAGATAATATTTACGGCATCAAGAATTATCGACCCTTTAACTTGAAAATCATTTATAATATCTTCCTTAGTGTAAAAGGGCTGGAGTCCTCTTGCTACGACACGCAATGGCCTTTCTAGCTTATTCTCGTAAATTCTCGGTATTTAACTTCTGAGGTAATGCTTGGTAACCGTCAGGGTCATCGACTTTCATTTTTCATACGTCGTTGCGCAGTGGCGTTACTCTAAATGTCGATACCAACGTCTCTTTTAGAAGGTAGTGCAATTTGCTAAAATCTGTAAATCCTACGACGTTTATTTTTGGCGGAGGACGTAGTTTTGCTTTCATTTGTTTCGATTGGACTCCTTGTGCTTGTCTTCTTTTTGTGGCTCGACATCGGGCGAAGAATCAGCTCTTCGTTTTTTTATCTTCTTCGAGATCCAATTTGTTTCTTGCGCCATCTTCGTCCGTGTGATATCCTCGACTAGCTAAATGGACAACAGACCGTATGTGGTCCAAGGCCTAGCTTCTCGCGATCATTCGTGTTGTGCGTGTTATATTTTTTCACACAAATGGAAGGGACCTACAGTTTAGAGGCATATCCGAAAGGCAAATTGAGAAGCTTCTCTTGACAGTTATTACTCTCGGATGTTTGTCAGACATTCGCAAGAGGTGGGACCGTGAAAAAACTTTTTGGTGTTTCAGGGATTCGAACGTCGAACCTCTCGCTCAGCGATCCAACGCACTAACCACTTGAGCCACGGCGAATAAAGAAATAAATAAGCTCACTGTAATGTCTCTAAACGCAATAGACTGCATCTGCATTATTATTATTATCCCTAATCCCTATCCCTAATACTTATAAAAACCAAAATTATTTTCTGTTAGTTGCCTCCTAGCCGGAGAACCACTTATCCGATCTACCTGATTTTTTTTTTATTTCATAGATATGTTCACTCTTCAGGTTATAGGATATGTTTTATTGCGTTAGGTAAAATAACGAATAAGGAGTAACGATAATAGTGAATTAAGTGGGGAAAAAGTTCAATTTTACAGCTCTAACTCAATAATGGCTTATCAGATTTTAAAACAAAAAAATAGGTCGAATTAGTAAATTCGCCCCTGATTCATTTGAGATATAAAACATCCTTCTACGTTGTCCTGAAGCTGAGCAATCTTCAGAACAATTATTTAAATCATCGCCCACAATTTTCCTTCTGTGGAGACCACTGCCAGAAGTCAAGCAGCAGTGGGTATCGTTGCAATAGTGTGCGTGAGTATTTATTAGACTTTGTTTGGGTTGGATTGATTGTTATTGGTTGTTACTCGCGATCGTTCATTCACACTTCTGCACGTAGATATTGTGTGAGAGTGAGAAAAAAATATTATTGAATAGAGTGAGAAGGCTGTGCGCTAAATCTCTCTGTGAAAAACGAAGCAGGTAGGTATATTGGTTTGTGGTTGTGTGAATGGAATTATTAAAGCTCCGATAGACTAACGATAGCTTAATACTTTTGGGTGAACGGCTCAATGGGTCAGTGCACACTACATCCCCCGGAGTAAAACTCAATTTATAGAAAAGGAAGGGCAGGTATACAGTATGAAACGGGGTAAAATTTTCATCCAGCGTTGAAGTGGTTTAACATCGGGGTAAACCAATACACACAAGTTGCCAATTTAGAGATACATCAGAAATACCAGTCAAATGAAAATTGGTTCATGTATACTCAATTTTACTCCGAATTATTCATTCAGTGTGCGATTGAAGTAGAAGTTACCCCAAGTTTGCCGCGGGAGAATATTTAACCTGTGTGCGATGGCGCAATAAGATCGAGTTATTCGTAATACATAGTAAAACAATTTTTAGTGCGATCTATAAACCGTGTTCTTTAACGTGAATAATTATTTTGTTTCAATAAAAAAAGTTATCAAAGGTAGGTACACTTCAGTACAAAAATCTTATAGGTAGCGTGAGTGTGTTGTTTATTTTGGCACTTCTACACTTTTCGGTTTGAAAACGCCATTTTGTAGAGCTTGAGGAAATAAGAGTAATGTACAAAAGAACCAATATTTTGATATTGCGGCTTAAAAAATATTTATTTCTATGGAAAATTACTGAATTTCTGCTTTCCTTAATACACTGGGTACCTATAGTTATCCCTAATACTTATAAAAGGCAAAGTCATTTCCTGTTAGTGACCTCCTAGCCGGAGAACCACTTATCCGATTTACGTGATTTTTTTTTTATTTCATAGATAGATATGTTCACTCTTCAGGTTATAGGATATGTTTTGCTGGGTAAGGTAAAATAAGGAATAAGGAGTAACGATAATAGTGATTTAAGTGGGGAAATAGTTAAATTTTACAGCTCTAACTCAATAATGGCTTAACGGATTTAAAAACAAAATGAAAAGTGATTAGTAAATTAATTAATTAGTAAATTCGCCACTGATTCATTTGAGATATAAAGCAGCCTTCTAAGTTGTCCTGAAGAGAAGCAGTGTTCAAAACAATTATTTAAATCATCGCCCACAATTTTCCTTCAGTAGAGACCACTGCCAGCAGTCCTGCAGCAGTGGGTATAGTTGCAATAGTGTGCGTGAGTACATATGGGCGCTCTAACATGATCATGTTTTGAACTTCAGTGCGTGGTCATCTCTTTTCAGTGCAAACCATAGTCGAACTAAATTAAACAGTCATCTTCGGGTCGTTTGACAGATTCGCTCCCCCAAGCTAAAAACCACCCAAAATCGTATTTCTATTTTGATGTTTCAGCACTCATTAGATAATTCAAAGACAGAGAAAAACATTTTGGATTGGTTTAATACAATATTTATCAGTCCCAATCAGACTGTTTGTATTGGATTGGTTTGTTACTGTCGGTCGTTCATTCACACTTCTGCACGTAGATATTGTGTGAGAGTGAGAAAAAAATATGAACGAATAGAGTGAGAAGGCTATGCGCAAAATCTCTTTGTGAAAAATGAAGCAGGTATATTTGTTTGTGATTGTGAGAATGGAATTATTAAAACTCCATTAGACTAACGGTAGCTTAATACTTTTGCGTGAACGGGTCAATAAGATCGAGTTATTCGCGATACTCCAGATAGCAAAAGTAAAACAATTTTTAGTGCGATCTCCTAAACTGTGCTTTTCAACGTGAACATTTAATAATTATTTTGTTCGAATGAAATATCTTTTATTTCATTATAATTAATAGAATGTAGGTTTTAGCTTTAGTTAAAAAAATAAAAAAATTAACATTAATTTTGTAGCCCACGCGAGCGGAGTCGCGGGCAAACAGCTAGTATTATATAAAATCATAGCCATCAGAGGATCGTATTTCGAATCTCAATAGAATGTTTTTTCTTGCGCAGTTCTTTAATTGATACAAATACAGGCCCTAGCTTTGTTAATTGATATGAAATAAAAAAAAATTTATAATACAGAAAATGTAACAAGTACCTAGGCCCTTCTTCTCTAGAAGTTGGAGAGAGAGCTACATATGTATATTTGTCAGTTCTGTAGACGTTCAATAAAACGTCAGCTTGGAAAACTAAGACCACAATTATCCAATGCATTCTCCAATTCTTTTCAAAGATATTTAGATTTAACTTTTTTTATATAATAATACTGTGGATAGTGCGTTTGCAGTATCAAATAGAAGGCTTAACGTTTGAACAACAGAAAAAGTATTTGAAATGTTTATACTAAGAGGAAGCAGTTGAGGAACTTCTTTTTCCATAGGGCATTAAAATGTACATATGTAAATACGAAAAATATATTCCGCACAACACTAATGGCTGTTGATATTAATTTTATTTTGACAGTCTGTAAACGACGACTTTTCAATTTGTATAAGTACTTATATAACGTTTGTGTTTAAAAATTTAAAAAGAACGAATATAAATAACTTTTAATAACACTTATTCTACATATTATTTTACATGTGATTTGTTTTCGTCGTCTAGTGTAAAATCACTATCCCTGTTGCTGATGCTTCTGCTGCTGCAAACTGAATTATCGCCTGCGTAAGTGGCTCATTCAATTGATTGGCAATATTAAGTTGGAGCCTTATTGAGACAGCAAAATTGAAGATGCGAAGGAATAGCAATATACGAGTTATTCTCATCTTAAGGCGGCAGTCATCCCTCATACATAATGGAGGACTAAAATTATCGGATCTGCTTTTATAGATGTAGCGTTGTGGCAGTAGTTTGTCCACAAATGAACGACAAATTTGTGAAGAAACTTAGAAGTAGGACAACGGCCACTGACAGTCAAAGTCGGAGCACACATTTCCAATTAATTTTGTGGTAAATTCATTTAATCGAAAGATGGATCGATATGCAGAGGCAGAGGTTGGAAACCAGAAAACTTAACCCGAAATATTGACAAATAACCAAAATAGGAGAACGAAGAGAGATAATGGTCAACTAAGTGGCATGCTGATGTGTGGCGAGGGAGTGTACATACATAAGTGAATGCGTTGATGTGAGAACAGTATGCCTAGATTATTAGACACGTATACATGTGGATATATACGTCAACTTAATTAAGTGGGAAATAAGTGGTACGGTCTAGAGTGTAATTAATACATCCTTTGTGAGAATTGCTGACGTTATTTAGACTTTAACTCGCTGGCAACTTATAAGTGATCCCATTACCCTTGTGCCGTTGTATTATTGGTATTTCATTAGTACCTACTGCAAGAGTGAAGAGGATAGATATGATAATAATTATAATAATAATAATAATAGTTTTTTTATTGGTTCAAATGAAAAATAATAGAAATTACAACTTTAACATTTACATATATTGTCTGATGGTGGAATAGCCCTTATTTTAATAATTCACAATTTTAATAATCAAATTCATCAATGAGCCGTTTTCTATGCCAAAAAGTTTCAAATTGTGAAGAGTGTACCATTGCTGCCTGGATTATTTGTTCGATATTCGCCTAGTATTGGACATTTTCGAATAAAATGGACCCATTTTAATCTTCGTTCAAGTTGCACAATAAGCATTTTCTGACATCCAATTAACTCCACTCTTATTGTAATCGTCCGATATTTTGTACGCATGCATTTATATATGTATGTAAGTCTTTCGAGCTATTTCGTGCCTTTTCCAATTTTTTTCTGCTCTGCTCAGATCTTAAATATTCTATTATACCCATTGTATTATTATCCCAAATGTCCAAGTTGAGGCCGCAAATATTTCAAACAATGCCTGTATTTTCGTTAATTGCCTGGCACTCTTTGAACCAAAAGATTTTCTTTTCTAAGATCTTTTTCGATAAGAGGTAAGGTTTTTGTAAAAACGCATGGAGATCTGGTATTACCGTTTCTAATTAAAGTGCGTAATTTGCTGTAAACTTGCTTTACTGCTCTAAAGATATTGAATTGTGCTGAGATGTTGATGTTCTTTTAACCAATAAAGTACTTCCATGTGGTATTAAGACTACTTTTGGCAATTTCTTCTCTTCCTTTAACGTGACTTGTAAGTGATAGTCCAGTTGTCAATGTAATTCCTAGGTAATTTGACTTTGCAACCACTTCAATTTCTTCATCGCCATGTCTCTGCGCTAGTCTTTTGGCCGATTTATTGAATATCGTTGGTTTTGACTTTTCCACATTGATCCTACGATTCCAGGGTTTGCAGCATTGCATTGATTTTTTTCAACACTGTCGCTTTAATATTAGCGTGTATGTGTATGTCTTTTTGCATATTCAGGAACCTTGTTAAGACACCCATATAACTTAGTTTACAAAATAGCGACATCGTATCAATACAATCAGCCTTTGAAATCTACGAAAGCCGTACACTTTCTTTTTTTCGGTGTTCTTAATTTTGATTACACTTGCTCGGCAATAGATGTAATCTACAATCGAATAACCCGTTCGAAATCCTGCCTCGAATTAATTTAGAACCTTAGGTTTTCTTTTCCATTCACTAAGTCGCTTTGCATTCTTCCAACCAATATTTCTACAATACAATTCATAAAGAATATTCCACGGCAATTTTGAACCGCATTCAAGTGGTTTTCTTGTAAATAGGAAATACATACATACATATGACTGTTTCAAGCCGTTATCCACTCTACTATTCTCCAAAATAGTAGAATTTGTCTGGGGCATTTACATACATTATACATATGTACATATACAATTCGTAAGAGAACCGATTTGCACCTGGCGCTTTATTCAATTGCCTTTTTTTAGAACCTGCTTTATAACCTTTACTGTAAACTCTGCATCAAGGCCTGGGTAATGTATTCGTGGTTCTGCGTATTGAAGGGGTAATGAAATTAGCGAGGATTTAAAAACCAGATTTTTTTCTCAACCCAAGCTTCGTATATATAAAGCTACTAATTGCGATTTACAGATAACCCAACTGTTAAATGAAAAGTAAATTCGCTTTTTACTAAATCCGCAGTCGCTTAGCCAATTTATTAAGTCTTTGCATCTACGCTTTACCACCTTATCTTTATATGATATCGTTCTCACACATGTACCTATACATATTTATATTCGCCTCTGGAATATCTGCTAGTACCTGCTGTAGTTCTTCTATTCTTACTGTCATAACTCCAATCAAAATACATCTTTCTGGTACATTTGCCACCAATAGATTTTTTAGAATTTCAAAGTCGAGTAATGACTCTGCTCTTAAGTAGAAAGGGACGATATCACGTTTTTCGTTTTTCGTTGCGACTTTTAATATTTCAACATTATTTTTCGTTAGCTTTTATGTTATTTTTCTGTAAATTAATTTTATATCCGTAAAGTTCACCCCCTATTGCCCTTCCATATAAGCATTGTATATAAAACTCATATTACTATCATCGAGCAATATTTTTTATTAGTTACTCCAACCGCCTAGGTGGCGTATTCTCATTCCTCACGAGCAAATAAAATGTTATTACTCCCTAAGATTGGAGTTATAATGACAGGATGAATGGAAACAAAGTAAACTAAATCTTTTTTGGGTTTCCATTCCCATTCAGAATTTTTGCCCACATGTTACGCAACTGAGTGAATGAGTTTGCCAAGAAAATGAGTGAAGAAACTGATGAAAAAAAGTTATAAGAATGGAACAGGTTATTATTTTATTTTTCTCTTTCAGTGAAAAGATGTAGGTTTTTCTGATTATGGAGTGGAGTTCTAGATGCATCTTATGCGTTATGCGTCAGGTTTTTAATTTAAGTGGTGGTCTGATTGAGGGATGAAAAAAATATTTTCCTAGTGGAGTGGTAGTGGGATTATGTGATGGATGGGCGGAGTGCCAGAGGTTATGACGGCTACGCATAGATTTGTTGGTTTTCGATTGAATTATAAATGTATGATGTATGATAAATGTATCCTCTTTTGCACGGACAAATGAAGGGTGCTGAATAATTCAGACATTCTAATGTAACTTAAAAGCTGCGAACCCGGCATAAGATGTACATATGTACATATGTATGTAAGTGCCGCTTCTTGCAGCGTGGCTTTATGTTCTTCTTGTGCTCGTTAGCTCGTTGACTAGATTAGAAGCTCTTCAACTTCGCGTTGAAAAGTTGGAAGAGTTGTGGGTGAAATTTCTTGCTTCTCAAGAGCAGATGTATGCATTCTGCGATGTAGATGGGTACGTCGACCATGAACGAGAATTCGAGGACATCGAATCAAAGTATCTAGAGGTTAAGTCGGTTTTACTTTCCGCGATTTGGGTAAGAAATAAATTCGAAAGTTCTTTTTGCTTCGCTCTTGTCTTCGCGGTGAAACCTCAAATTTACTTGCTCGCATCCGAGTGTCCGATGCTACCTATGAGCCGGCTTGGAAAGATTGGAAAAGAGATATGACCGGCCACGTAATATCATCAATAGTCTTCTAGAAACATTTATGCAAATTCCATCGATTCATATTTCAAATGTAGGAACCCTGCGTAAAATATAGGATGGTGCTGACGAAGTAGTAAGAGGTCTAAATTCTTTCGAAAGGGATCCACGTATGATTTTCGTTTTATTGGCAAAATTGGATACAGAAACTCGACAGGGTTGGTCAGCTTGTAGCCTAGATACCGAGTATGCTACCATTGATCAACTTTTAACTTTCTTAGAATATCGTTGTGAGGCTTTTGAGTCGTGTCGAGGATATGTTGGAAACCTGTACCTTTGAAAAGTATGCACACGTCGTTTTCAACCCAATGCCCAAAATGCGGTGCTGCACATCCGCTAAAACAATGTGCGGAATTCCTTAAAATAGATGTAGCCGTAAAGAGGGATTTGTTAAGATTGAAAAGGCTTTGCATCAATTGTTAACGCTGCGGTCATAACTCGGTTAGATGCCAATCAAAGTTTCGTTGTTAATAGATAAATAGATTCTGGTTCACAGGTTTATCATTCATTATCAGCTTGGAACATTCTGCAAGGTTAAATTGTTCACGCTGCAAACGATCACCCAGTAGCTTAATTGCGATTACACCGTTATTCACATTGCAAAGTATCTATCTCACTCGACACAGCATAATGTTTGAGCGTAGTGTATACAATGATATGAGTGCATATGCAAATCGTCGAGGCAAAAGAGCGTAGAATTTTTTGGTCCTCAGCGACTTTTCCTTTACTCGGGCCGCTAGAGTCACCACCATCAATTTCCTCAGGTGATAGTACTATTAGTTTCATATACAATGCTTATAGTACTAATATCTTTAAGGTTTTCTACTTTTCTACTTTTCCTTCTAACATTAATTTATCTGCTTTCCAGTAAAAGTAAACATTTTCTATTTTTAATTGAACTCCGCTTGAAAATATACGTTTTGATCTATTTACGTTGAGTATTTTATGACGTACATAGTTGTGCCATAGCCATTCTTCTCATTCTTCCTTCAATCAAAATATGCGTATTTTTCAGTTTTTTTTCGATTTTAGAATTTTGATAACCGTATTAAAGTCTCCCAGTTCGGCTACAATATTCATCATTTCTTTTTAATTTTTTATGTTTTTTTTATTGGAATATGATCTTAGAATTTAAGACTCTCCTTGCATAGTTTTTGTACTTCTTCCTTCACATTATCATTGTTCGATAAGCCTCTCATAATTAGATTACTTTTCTTTGAGGCTAATTTGAATGCTTCTATTCTGTATCTGTTTTCTCGCTGTTGTGCTTTGAGCTCCATTACATATAGTTACTTACAAAATAGATCGCTCTTTTTCTTTAAAAATGCAGTATGCCCTTAAACAACTTAAAGGTAGATGCATGATGTATGTAATTGCACTCGAAGTTCCTCCTAACGGTTTATGAAGGTTTTTTTTTCACTCAAAAGTTTGGTTTTTTTGTACAAATGCACTTGCAGTGTGATCGTGATCAATTCTGTACGGGAGTCGAAAAAAATATTGTCCTTTACGAATACAATCAAAAATAAACAGCAAGGTAACAAATTGCAAACATTCTTTATTCTGTTTTGTGATTAAATAGAACGGAAATATTGGTGGTTTTTTATTCAGCTTTTGAATTGTGGGTTCGAATAACAAACCGCTAAAACCGGCACAAAAGAAGTAAGTTGAAGAAAAGGTGTGACCCATCGTCAAAATTCGAAGTCAACAGGCCCTTGGCAAACGCTTGAAAACTTGCCCTGCAGAAACCAATCCGGACGAAAAAAGATCTTATTTGCAGTCCAAGACCGCAAGATTGTCTGAGATTTGAGGATGCAAAAGTTTAACAGTGTTATCATGGCCACCGCAATCCCCGAACCTAAGCGCCATGGAATACCTATGGGGGGCTTTGAAGAGATCCCTTGCAGGCGAAATCGGCAATTTGGACGACTTCTGGGCCAAAGTCAAGACCGCATGTGAAAATATAACGCCAGAGACTTGCAAGAACTTGATCGATAGCATGCCTAATCGAGTTCAAGTGGTTATTGACGCTCGAATTATAACTCCGATATCTCCACTTTTATACTTATAAATGTTTTTTTATTTTTCTCTAAGGATTTTAACACAACTTAAATTAACATTAGCAAGGATTATTTTATTAGATATTAATATGTAATTAAACCACACTACTTCACGATCGAGTTGAGAGTGACGCTTAGCTGAACTATCGCCTTCGATGCAGATCGATCTGACCAAAAACACTTGTGTTTGGGAAACGGTTGCAGAGAGCATAAGCTTAGCATAGCAACAGTATGATAACCAACTGGTTCTCTGTCACTTGTGTTTGCTAAACGGTTGTAGAGAGCATAAGCTTGGCATAGCAACTGCACGTTAAATAACTGGCTCTGCGTAACGATGATGAGGTTGATCATGATGATGATAGTGATGCTAGGTTCGATTATGTTGCTAGGTAACTCTCGCGGTGAATACAGGAAATACTAAATTGTAAATACCTTTGCGTTTTTTAAACTCACAAAATTGATCATGCTTGGTTAACTTGGTTCTTATTTATTCATTTTTCTTATAGCTAAGAAAAATGTTATTTACTTTCATATTATTAATTGAAATTGTTCAAATAAAATATTTGAAAAAAAAATTAAGTATTTATGTCCCCATTTGTTCTTCAAACCAAATATGTATTTTAATTTTTAGAACATAGCGTGATCAATTTTGTATGTACCTCATTTTTAAGATACCTACATATGGATATATATACTTTCGTTTCGTATCTCTACCATTTTTCATTTGTTTTTTATTTTTAACATATGTACGTACATATGTATGTAGGTATGTGTACCTACATAGCTTGAATAAGTCTTTTATTACTGGTTATTGTGTTTGGTGAACTTCTAGTTATGATAGTTACTACTTTGGCAAGTGTAGGAAAGTGGAGGAAAGATTTATGTAAATTGTTTATATTGGGTTGATAAATATTGTATTGTAGGTACATACATATATGTCTCGTATCTATTTTCTGTTTCACTGTAAATTAAACAACAATTGTATGGGTACTCACGGTTTTTAAAGCAGCTTTGTAAATTTGTTTCCCCCCTTTTTTATAGTTCAGGGAGTAGTATTCGTAGATCGCTGATTTCGTGGCAACTAATTAAAAGGAGAACTTTTGTGCTGGTGCTTTGCATCAATGTTACTCTCTCTCTCTGAAGAGAATATGTACATAGATGATAAGAGTGACTGTTGTACATACATACTATATGTATATATACATATGTACATACATATGTATGTTCTCTAAAGACGAGGACCTTTTTCAAAATCTAAATAATTTTGTTACGCGGATGTTCTTGTTTCGCGCATAAGGAGAGTGGAAGGCTTTGGGTGAATATACCTAATTTTCGCCATGAAGTAAGCTAACTTATTATTCTATAATAATATACTCTTCCTTCAGAAACAAAACTCATATGCACATACATATGTATGTATATTTAAAAGCTACTTGGACTACTTATTTAATTTAGTCCATTAAACTTCGGTATACCACAGAACTCTTTTGCAATAAAAGCTGCACATAAATAATTTTATCTTCTAGTCATATTTAAGTATTACGGAGCATAACAAAGCACTCGCCACTGCCTTTTAGTGTCACTCAACATGTGGGAAAAAACGTTATTTTTATCCGAATATTTTTTATAGTGTAATAAATCGAAAGTTCCGTTCAAACACACTATCGAACGGAACACTATTATTTTGAATTTTACAACTCTGTGCATACAAAGGTTGAACGTGTACACTTTGTGCCCTCGTCTCTTAATTGAATGGAACAATTTTTACCCTGAAGGGACACAAGGACATAAAACGATCCTCGCTTTTCATGTTCACCCCATTAGCGCGAAACATAAGGCGAAGCGAAAAGCAACTGCAGTAGCGCCAAACAAAAAAGAACACCCTGAGTTCCTTTGTCGTAAAATCCGTAAGTAGATTACTCCATTAAAGCAAAATGGCTTTTTAATTCGCGTCTCTTTGGTTGGCGTCTGCACACACCAGCTAGATACCAATGCGATAGGAGACCCTTAAACGGTTTTATCATTCAAATTTATAACAACAACAAAAGATGAAAAAAAGGAAAATGAAAAGAAGAAGAACTTTATGCAACTTTTTCGGTTTTATGATTTAAGGTCCAAGAAATTTTATGATATACATATGTATGTATCTGCGTTAAATAGTGCCACCGAACCTAAAGCCATTGGTATTCTACGCAATTTACTCTAAAAGAGTTACAATGTATAGAACATATCATTAGCACATGGTCAGAGTACTTACTGGTTTTGTTTGCTACAAAATACTGTTGAAGTCTATAAAGTCAATGAGGATTTTATAATAGCAATGGCTTTACTTGTTTTAATTCAGATTTCGAATCACCTAAAAATGAAGAATGAAATTATAACCAGGCTTGAAAGACATGATCTTGGAGGCGTAACGCGTTTTTGCAATTCGACAAATCGCTTGAAGAAGGATTTAACTTTTACACTTCATGGGTAATCGATGTTCAGATTCTATCCATCAGGCTAACATTAAAATTTACAACATTTTTTAAATGAGTCGGTGTTGGTGACTCTCTTCCAAATTAAGTTTGGATATTGCTATCCTCACTTCGTTTTGGTCAGGTTGATGGAAGTTTTCGCTATCATCATCTGCATATGTATGTAAATACGTTGAATGAACTATTCGACTTGACAGCGGTATGTTGATCTTCGTCACCGTTATACAGTCTGCAGAAAAAGTGTTTCCATGTTCTCAGCACTGACTGTGACTCTTCTACAAGGTCTCCCTCTTCATCTCTACAGCTTTCTGTATGTCTCCTTTGCTTGACACGCTCTTTTTACTTCCGTAGTGTTGACACTGGTGTTCGGTACTTGGTGCTGGCGGCAGGGGAGTCGTGGAGAGATTTCGGGATACGCCGTCGGCGAAGACTCTAGAGACAGCTTTTCGATGTTATATCTTCTCGTAGTAACTCTTCTTTGTTGTGGCGCTTGAGATGTCCGTACCTTGCTCAGCTGCAAGACGATAGAATCGACGTTAGTTGCTCGGAAGGTTTGGACATACAGAATAATCGATGCATACCTTGCGTCGATCGCAATATGATCAATTTGGTTTCATGATCAGAGGACGGTCATGTCCCATTGTAAAAACTGAGGACACCGTATGCTAGCAATCGTTCCTCAGCAAAGATAATAAGTCTAAGGCCGTTGCCAGGCTTGATGTGTTGCAGGCTATGCTTACTAACTTTCCCACCAAAGATAATTTTGAAGTCATATTTAGTACATTGTTCATATGTAAGTCTTGTCAAGTAGCTAGTGCAAACACTCTTTGGCGGCATTGTGCTTGTCCTGTATGGGGGTCGATGCTAATATTGGCGAAGTTAGCCTTGATCCAAATTGTCATCACGTGCCGAATAGCTCTATATTCTGACAGTTTTATTGGTAATTCATTTCTCTATCGCCTTTCTCGTTCGAGGTGTCTTAGTTGTCTCATAATATGATTTGCATAGTTACCCATATCACTTTACATCTATTGCGATTGGATTACACATTGCACTATGTTGTCTGAGTTGGTACTTCTCCCAGCTTAATTATCAGAGTCAAGTCCTTCGCCTTGAAATCACAGATAATGAAAGAATATACATTCAGTATCTGAGGTGCTTACATCATCAGCATTCACCACATGCCTAACACACTAAGGTGTTTGGCACATTTGTGTTGACCCGTAAGAATGCCAGTTGTCTACGGTCCTATCCTGCTGAGGGATAGCAAGAAAACCGCCGATTTCCTACAGACGTCAGGGACCATTTAGTTTAGTCTGCCTACATCCTGGAGAGCTATGCCAACTTCGATTGTGTTCATTAAAAACCCTATCGTCATCGTTACTCTCACCGTTGTTAGCCAGGGGATTGGTATGTACATACATACATATGTACATATGCCAGTGCTAAATTAGCAGTGAACATTCTCTTCAGAGTTGGCAGTGTTTTCGTCCCCGAATACGTCAATTCAAAACTTCTGGTAAAGGCGCTATACAGATCTTGAACAGCCTCCTTTACTTCTCAGCACCGATCCTGTTGGTGGTTTTGCCATTTTTCCTTACCACTCCCTTCCAGCTGTGGCTTGACTTAAGAGCATCGACCTTGCGGGTGGCTTTGATTACAGCAAATTTCTGATTAGGTACATGCCTCGTCAGAGAGTCGTTTGCTATTGTGTCAATAGCTAAACCAGTGCTGGTGCTCTCACGGGTAGTGTGTCTGCTTCCAGACTGGTTACTTCATTTGTTTTTTTTTTTTTTGTTGCTGTCGTTAATATTCATTTGTGTTCCCACGAATAAGGCCGGAAAAGAAAGGAAGCCCCGCCAGAGCTGCCATGCCGGGGTAAGGCATTTCCTTTCCACAGACCTCGCCAGGGCAGCTGTGGGAGCTCGTTATTGGTTGGCATTTATCCCCCATCCTTCCACCTTTCGGCCTGATTTTTAGTTGCTCATTCGACCGGTGGAATTAGATAGACTATCTCTTAGTTTTGGGACCTCAGACAGTCAGGAGTAGTTATTCAGCACACGACGGCATAGTTCCGTGGACCCTTCAGTTCTACTTAAGCCCCAGCACCGCGCAAGGTGGATAGTCATCGCTACAGACAAACTCCTCCTATGCTTGCTTAACACAATTGCTATTTTTAGCCTTCTACGCGTCAATCTATATTACTGTTGGAGTTCTGTGAAGTTGCTTCTTGATCTAGAGCGCTGGTACAATCTTCTGTCGCCATGACATTTATAGGCAGTACGCAGATCTATGTGATAATCGGAAGGCTGTTGTCCTTGTTTCGTTTACTAGGGACAACCATATCCAAAGTTTGTTGTTCCTTCATAACTATTGGTTTTTTTACGTGCAAGGGAAGTTATCTCGACACCAACCTGGAGGCTCAAGACTTTGGTTTTAGTCCCTAGAAAAAAAGGCCGTATCAACAAATGCCAATAACATACTTCGGAGATGTGAGCTCTGCCCCTTTTGTGCATTGATTGAACTGGAAAAGTAAAATGTGTACATATATGTACATATGTACATAAATATGTAGGTACTTACATATGTACGTACATATGTGTACTAAATAACGTCGGATAGCACTCTATAACGCGTTTTGTCGTACATACACATGTTTATATGTATACTTTCTTGTATCCAAGTGAATCATAAGCACCGTTATCCTTTGTACACAATTCTCATTAAACCCTCCGGTATGAAACACAAAGAAGCAGAATTGCGATTGCATTTAAGGCTTCCCTTCAACATTCACTTCTTCCATATGTACATACATATGTGGAATGATCCTTTTCTGTTGCGTCCACTTGTTTTCTCTCCGGCAAGGATATCATGGACTGCGAGCGTTCTTCTGCTGTGTCGTTTGTCCTCTTTTATATTAAAACGTTCGATAATTGTATTTCATATTTAAAAGGAAACCTACCCCCGGGGGAATTCCTCTCCTATACAGAATCGTTTATCCTGTTTTTTTTTACCCCATATGCGAGGGAAAGCGATTTCACTCATACCCAACCACATAGACTCGTTCTTCCGTCCGCCGGGTCTGGGCATCATATCTTTTGTGTTTTAATGTGACGTCTTCATCGATTGCACTCGGAAGGGCACAGGAAATGAAAGCAAAATGGCACTAAAAGAAAAGTCCATTGTTGGAAACCATCGAACAGAGAATAGACGACCAAAGAAGAAGGAAATGCTGTGAGCTGAGGATGGTCAAGGCAGCAGGACTATAATCACGATGATGGTGATGATAATGATGAAAGAGATGATGGGGTTGCTTTTCTTTAGACACTTGTGTAGAAAATTAAAATTCTTAACTGAAGTCCGAAGTGCGACTATGGATGCAGAGAACAAGGATCGGTGGTGGAGCAACTTCTATTGTGAGTTCGATTTTCGCTTTGTTAAAAATTGTTCTTTAAAAATTGAAATCAATTGCGAGCAACTGCAAAAATTCAATGGACCGAGACTGAGATCTATTTTAACTCTCAATCCCCGTTCCAATTTCAATTGCATTTGGCTCCTTGTGTTCGCCATCAAGGCTCTGTGGGCTGGTCAAGAGAATCCATCTCTTCTTGCAGAAAATCATGGCTAGCAACGATATCGAATTTAATTTATCAGAAATGAAGTGTGTACTGATTCTACAGAAGGGTCAACAGGCTGAATTCATCCGCTAGGGAAAATATTTTCTAATGATAACTGATAAGGAGTTCGTGCAATCATTGTGACTCCGACAAAACGGATATTAAGAGACGATTTTTTATTTACTGAATTGAAAAAGAACTTTAATGTTGCTTCCTTTCAAAACCAGAGAAATCTAGGAGCGTCTGACACACACTGTGCGGAACACATGTCAGCGTCTAATTCCACTGAGGCGGATGAATATGAGCTGTGACTAGAAGAAACTGACCTATTTACGGTAAATAAAACTAAACTTAAGAAAATGATGGCAATGAACAAAACAAATGTAATCAATAATGAAAGAAAGAAAATTTGGGGGTTTACTTTACTACAAAAAAGCGAAGAGCAGAAAGAAGCCCTGAGACTTCTATTAAAACTCAACAAAAGGTAGTAAGAGTGGAGAAAGTGGCAACACTGAGCATAAAAAATCAAGGTATGAAAGGCACACTAGTTCAAGCTGCTCCTTACAAGAAATCTAACACTAAAAGCAGCAGACAAATTACACCACCTCCAATCATGATCTCAGGATTAAAGATATTTGGCGATCCATTACTGAGAAAAACACGAAAAAAGAAAAAAGAATGCAACTGACTATACACATTCCAAAACAAAGTCCTTCGTGGAATAATCAATTACCCTTGGTATACAAGAAATATGTAGCGTATTGCACCGTGACTTACAAATAGACATGGTGACGAAAGTGGTTAAAAAGCATGCTGTGCCTCACAATGACTGATTGCAAAATCACATCAACTCCGAGATAGAAACCGTCTTAAATGTACGAGAAAATATCCTGAGATTGAGAACTAATCATGAACTAATGGTCTAAAAGCTAAGAAAGTACTTAAAATGTCAAACCTCCTCTCGAGAATGTCTGACAAACATCTGAGAGTAATAACTGTCAAGAGAAAGCTTCTCAATTTGCCTTTCAGATATGGCTCTAAACTGTAGGTCCCTTCCATTTGTGTGAAAAATATAACACGCACAACATTTGTATTTGTAAAACCAATGCCCGTCTAGACCTAATTTTTTTGTTTTCTATTGAAAATCGTCCAATTATATCAGCGCTCATTTTAGTTTATTTTTAATAACTGCTTCAATAATTTCAGCTTTATCATTGATAGAATCTCATTAGAGTAATTATTAACTCCAGCATCTTGTGACGCGATGAGTAGCCTTGAGTGCGGCTACTAGCTCATTCGAATCATTCCAAAAGATAAGTATATTTTTTTTCTTTGTTGGTAACCTGCACTTAACCACCGCTAGTACTGTGACCATTATGGTGTAATAGTTTACTAATAATGTGTTTATATTTACGACCTCGGTTTCCATGCGCTTGCTCTCTGGCATCATGAGATACCCTGTGTGCATTGGTATCATTCAATATCGTCTTATAAATTTGTAAATCATCGCTAGTATAGAGATTTCGATTTGGCATTTTCTTGAACAATAATTCATATTTACTATTCTTCTATACCCTTAAACAATTTCCCTTTATTTGAATATCAGTATCATGAATATAGAAATCTGAGTCTACAATTTTGCATAAATCGTTCACCATACACCTTCTCAACTGAATTTGAATTTATTTATTTATGTACCAGTCTAAATATATGCGGGGAAGCCCTTGAAATTTGTCTTGATCATATTTTTCAGCAAACTCTCTACGATTGTGAAGGTGACGAATAAAAGTATGAAGTGTTGTATCATACACGCTATTGTTTGATGCTTCCACGGGAGTATTGAAAATATAATCCTCATTGAGCATTCTCTGAATCTTGATCGGTTTAGGTGTTTCAAAACTTTCACCTTCCTCTATTCTGGATTCATACTTTAAATACGTTTTCAAAACGGCTTTTTCCACCAACTCTTTTACGGGGTTTGTAATTGGTTTAAAAGTTTCTTCCATAGTTCATCAGTGATTTTTATAAGCTATTCTATCAGTTCCGTATTTAAGTTCATCATACTGCTTTACTGTCTTGAATGGTAACTTCTAGACTTCTATACCACTTGAATCACCCTTTTTTTGGTTTTATAGTGAATTTAAACTGAATCGTACTGCCCTTGAGCTGTTTAGATTGTCTTTCGAAGCGCTTTGATATGCCTTAACTCAATTGGCTGGGTGCTTAACTGCTTTGTACTACTCTCATATAACATTACCGTACAAATATTAAATTTCGATTTGGTGTTCTCCTTTTATAGCTTGAGGAAGCTTTCGAACTCTCATCAGCAGCGCCCTTGATTCGCTTCTGATTCACAGTATTTTTTTCCCAGTCCACCTGATGTCTTAAAAAAATATTACATGATTCCCCAGCCGCTTGAACTCTGCTCTGCTGATACATCAACAAAGATACCAACACTTTCCAATGTGGTAGATAGTTTTTTTTTATATTTTTGATCAGGAACGTACGTAGTATCAGAATTCCATTCTATGAATATGAGCTCCACGTTGTAGTGGGGGTTGGTATTGTAAAATTGGCTGGCAAACGTCAACACCGAAAAGCACCAAAATTATCACATGTAAGAACCTTAAAAATTGTTTTCTACTCGCTGTGCTCTAGACCGCTACTAACGTACTACTTTAGCATACTCAGTTCGACGTGTCGATATACATATCCTTAAAAGTTTTGTTTTCGGCCTAAAGGATATTTAGGTGTAAGTTCTATTGGAAAATAAAACCCTAAATGCGAGCTGCTGTTTTCCAGGACCCTGACTTAGCCATAGAAATCCTTACTGACCTAAGTTTAGAATATGTCAGAGTAGCGTAGGATTATTGCTAATTCGACTATACACGCCACTGCTGATCGTGTCGAGAGAATTCTACATCCTCCTTTTGAGAGCCCTTGCTATACTTCTGAGACGCAGTTCAGCCACTCTTGTCAACAAGAGATGCCTCTTTCAGTTTTTGTGTTGAAGTTCACATAGATAACTATCCACCGAAAACAGGGATACATTTTGCGCACTCCACCACTCTATTTAAAAAAATAAATTACATCTAGAACATTCCTTCATAAAAATATTCTTGTGCAGAGTTTGTTATTATTTGAGCCAGCACAGCGCAAGCTCAGCCGGGTTAACTCCAGCACACATGTGCCAGACGATGCATCTCTTGCTGACCTGATCCGCATTTTGCGGATTAGATATCTAACAAGAGGTCTTCAGAAGGAGGACGTGCTGCGGAGGGATTCAAGCGATGGAGCAAAACAGTGACGTCCACAGACAGACCAGCGGAAGCCTTACTTGAGCTACTCCGACATATTTGGAGCTCAGGTTAGTAAAGAACTTTCACGACTGATTCAGGGTCTTGAAAAAGAGATGGTGGCGGAGGAACCCTTAATGGGCCAACGGCAGCGCTCGCATCCTCGAAGAGGCTTACTGGCATCGGTGTAACCGGCCCTTCGTCCTAGGGGTTGTATAAAGGGATCTGGCCCTCTAGGTTGGGGGCTGTGCGTCAGGGAAACTTCTCTACCGCGTAAAAAAACCCTTAGTTACGAAGCAACAACAAGCATCGGATAGGAATGACTCTACTATTGACGACCCTGGCAAACGAAATAAGGACAACGAATTTCGGATCTGCACGAGGAATGTTCGGAATCTTCACAGACCGCGTGCAATTAGCAGAGCCCTAGACTGCTATAAAGCAGATATTACAGCCATCCAGGAAGTGCGATGGGATGGGCCGGGCAAAGGGAGGATGAAAAGCTGTGACATTTACTACGGTGATTGCTGCAAAAAGCAGAAACAGCGCTTATTCGGATGCGGATTTGTTATACCCGGCAGACTTAGGCAAGAAGTCTTGAGCTTTCGACACGTGAGCGAGCGTCTTATGACAATCCGCATCAAGGCTATGCAGCTACATGCCGAAATACAACCTCATAGCACATGCCGGATATGAATGCATTCGCAAACGCCACATGCAGTAATATGAGCTTTAATCGTGTTACCTCAAAATCACCGCATAGTTCACACATTCACAAATTCCTTAGCTCGCAATTGTAAACCTTCCTTTTACTTTGTATCTTACTTCTTGCAACGTAAACATTTTCCCACAGCCAAGACACAACGTATATTGTATAACGTGTATTAAAATCAAAATACATATCAAATAAAGTTGAAGTTGATTGTGGGACGTAGTCCAGAAAACCTGTAGAGATGAGGAAGGAAGCCTTTTAGTAGAGTCACAGTCAGTGCTGAGAATATGGAAAAACTTTTTCTGCAGACTGTATAACGGCGATGAAGACCAACATACCGCTGCCAGGCTGAATGCACCATTCCACATAGCCGATGATAGCCAAAACTTCCGTCCACCTGACCAAAATGAAGTGAGGATAGCAATATCCTAGCTTAAAACCAACAAATCTGCTGGTCCTGATGGAATACCGGTCGAGTTGTTCAAGGCAGCTGGAAATGACTTGGTAGAGGGCATACACCAACTTATTTCCAAGATTTGTTCAGACGAGTGTATGCCTGATGAATGGAGTCCCAGCATATCGTTTGCCCAATCCACAAGAAAGAAGACTCTCTCATCTGCGCCAATTACAGAGGCATCAGTCTCCTCAACATCGCGTATAAGATCTTGTTGAATTGCATCAGTTTATTATTCTACATATGTATGTAATTGATTTCTTGCTCAGAGTATATGCTCTCTTCATTCAGCAATTATACCAATTCCTACTATTAGAAAGAATGTATGTACATATATTAAGCACATAGTAAATTCAGCGTCAGTGCACGCTTAACCATCGTCCGATTAGTTTTCTTTTTTATCATAACAGGTTATGGGCCCAGTCCCGCAAGTCCTAATACATTATATTTAGCGCACATAGTTTAACCGCTTTTGTTTCTTCGAGCTTTTTTTGAGGGATATTTTTCGTCATTCGTCGTTAGTAATATGTCAGTAATGGACAGCGAATTATTGAAAATTGAAAAATTGCAAAATGTGGAGCAGTGGGCACTTTGGAAGTTCCAAATGAAGGTGCTTATGAGGGCGAGCAATATTTGGGATGTGGTCACTGGGATGTCGGAGAAACCTGCTACAGCGGGAAATGAGCAGAAGGTGTGGACAGGGCAGGATTACAAGGCACAGAAAATGATAGTTACCACAATCGGCCAAGAGCCAATGTTGCACATTATGAATTATGATACATCTGCGGAAATGGGGTCTAAATTAGAAAGGGTGTATGAACAAAAGTCGGAAACAAGCATACATTTGCTGCAGCAGCAGTTCTTTAATTATTCAAAAGACTCTGAAGATACAATAGCAGTACATATATCAAAGCTTCAGAAAATCGCGCAACAACTAAAAGACCTCGGAGAAGAAATTTCCGAAAATATGTTAATAACGAAAATCCTTATGACTCTTCCAGAAAATTTTGGTCATTTTTTTACTTCTTGGGAGTCTACAGCAAAGGAAGAACGTAACCTGAAAAATCTGACGGCGAGGTTGTGCATGGAGGAATTGCGGGTAGGTGTACATGGTGGTGTGTCAGGTGCCTTTATAGCTAAAAGAAAAGTTTGTCAAGAGATGGACGGAAGTAAAAAACGCGGGAAATGTTTTATCTGCAAAAAGGAAGGGCATTGGAAGAATGAATGTCCACGAAAAAGGGGAAAGCAGAGTGGTACCAGGATTGGGGGTGCTTTTGTTGGTCAAGCGGTGATGTCAAATGGGAGAGAGAGAGACAGCTGGTTTTTGGACTCGGGGGCGAGCGAACACATGTCGTTCAGAATAGAATGGTTGCATGATTATCAAGAATTTGAGAAGCCTATGCAAATTCGAGTTGGTAATGGAGATGTGATCAAGGCTATGGGAAAAGGAGTTGTGGAAATCGAGGCTTTTAATGGTAGATCGTGGCTAAAGAGACATATTTCCAATGTTCTATTTGTTCCGGAAATAAAACTTAACCTTTTCTCAACTAACTCCACACTCGAAAAAGGGTTTCATATGACCGCAAATTCAAATACGTGTCAAATTCTGAAGAATGATGTGGTTGTTGCTGTTGGGCACCGTGGATCAAATAAGCTATTTAAATTGCTTTTCCGGGTCATTCATTCGATGCCAAAGGGTTTGGCTAACATGGTTCTCCCAATAGAATCATGGCATCAGCGAATGTGTCACCAAAACTTAGACCAGGTCAAAAGCGTGCTTTCAAACTATGGAATCAAATACCTTGAGAGGGATAACTTCTTCTGTGAGGCATGTATACTAGGTAAACACCATAGGACACCATTTAGCTGTAGTAAAAGCCGAGCTGCAGTTGCAGGTGAACTAGTTCACACTGACCTTTGTGGGCCCATGCAAGAAACCTCGTATGGAGGTGCTAGATACATGTTGCTGTTTCGGGATGACTACTCTAGCTACCGACGCGTATACTGTTTAAAATCAAAATCAGAAGTGCCTGAATTTATTGACCGTTTCCTTGAACAAGTAGTTGTTGATACGGGGCTCCAAGTAAAGACGTTGCGCTCCGATAATGGATTGGAATTCGTAAATAAGGATGTGGAGCATATTTTGCGTAAAATAGGAATTTCCCATCAGAGAAGTACGCCGTACACACCGGAGCACAATGGAAGAGCTGAGCGTGATATGCGCACGGTGATTGAATCAGCCAGGTCCATGCTTCATGCGAAAGGACTTAGTTACAAATTTTGGGGTGAAGCTGTCACAACTGCAGTTTATACGCTAAATCGAACCGGACGAAGTCCAGAAAAAGGTAAAACCCCATTTGAGTTATGGTTTAATAAAATTCCTGAAATAACCCACTTTAAAATTTTTGGTGCCGATGCATATGTCCATATTCCAAAGGAAAAGAGGCGAAAGCTACAGGCTAAGTCAAGGAAAGGCGTATTTGTTGGTTATGTGGAGGATACGAAAGGCTTTCGAGTTTGGCTTCCCCAAAGCAAAAGGATTGAAATTTCACGGGACATCGTCTTTAGAGAGACTGGAGCAGATAAACCAACAGTTATCGACATTCAGGAAGAAAGGACTGCATCCGATGTTATTCCAAAAAACGAGCCGCTTATTAAGGAAGAAGGAGAAGAAACAGGTAATGATTCGAATGTTTCTAATATATCTTCCGATGAAAATAGTTTACCGACGGAATCAAATCTGGTACAAGATATTAATGCACGCCAATTGCGCTCAAGAACCTTAGCCATTTCCACATTATGTGAAGGCTTTGCCTGTGTAGCTAGCTCGGAAGAGCCTCGTTGTTTTGAGGAAGCAAAAATATCGAATTATTATAAGCAGTGGAAGAATGCAATGGGACCTAGTGGAGCTACCACCTAATAAAAAGGCAATAACTAACAAATGGGTATATAAGATCAAGCGTACGGCTAATGGAGATGTCGAGAGGTTTAAAGCGCGGTTGGTAGTTAGAGGTTTTAATCAGCAGTATGGGATTGATTACGAGGAAACCTTCAGCCCAGTAGTGAAATTCACATCGATTCGTATGATAATCGCTCTTTGTGCTGCGGAAGGATTGAAGCTGAAGCAATTTGATGTCAAAACTGCCTTTTTGCATGGGAATATGTCTGAGGACATCTACATGTTTCAACCAAAAGGATATGAAGATGGAAGTGACAAGGTTTGCAAGCTAAAGAAAAGTTTTTACGGCTTGAAGCAAGCATCTAGGTGCTGGAATGCACGATTTCCCAATTTCTTGAAGAAAATTTTGTTTCAAAATCAGCGATGCCGATAGTTGTGTATTTGTTTGTAAACGGGAAAATCGAAAGATTATTTTGGCCTTGTACATTGATGACGGCCTTGTTGCTGCGGAAGAGGATGGAGATCTGGATGTACTCGTATCTTATTTGCGTGAAGTTTTCGAGGTGAAGGTTTCTATTGCAAACTATTATATCGGGATTGAAATCAACACATTCGCAGATGGAAGCATGCATCTCAAACAATCTGCGTATGCCAATAAAGTTCTTGAGAAATTTGGTTTTCAAAATTCGAAGCCAGTCGCTACACCAGCTGAAAACGCGAAAACAATTTCATGTAGTGACGCCAGCGTGTCAACATTTCCATACCGTGAAGCAGTAGGTTGCTTAATGTATTTGGCAATAGCAACACGACCTGACATTGCGTTTGCTGTTAATTTTGTCAGCCGTTACCTGGAAAATCCGAGCAGTGACAATGTTGTTGCAGTCAAGCGAATTTTTAGATATTTGCAAGGAACACTTGATTATGGTCTTTTGTATAGAAAAACTAATCCCATTCTTGAATGTTTCACAGATGCAGATTTTGCCGGTGACGTTGAATCAAGGGCATCAACAAGTGGATACGTCTTGATGATGTGTGGTGCTGCTATCGCTTGGTCATCTCAACGACAGAAGTGTGTTGCCCTTTCAACGACTGAGTCTGAGTATGTTGCTGCTGCTGAGGGTGTGAAGGAGCTGATTTGGGTGCAGAGACTTTTCGAGGAAGCTTATTCACGAGAGAAAACTCAACCATCTCTTAATATGCACAACCAGAGTGCGGTCAAGCTGATAAAGAATCCAGAGTTTCACAAACGAACGAAACATATTGAAGTCAAGTATCACTTTATTAGGCAGAAGTATGAGGAGGGATTATTTAGTCTGCAATACGTTTCAACAAAGGAACAAATTGCTGATGTGCTAACGAAACCTTTATTAAAATCCAATTTTGAACTATTTAGACAGAAGATGGGCATTCAAAAATTGAATTTGAATTAAATTTTGTGTTTCTAAATTCTTGCAATCAAATTAATGACACATATAGAATTATAAAAGTGGAAGTGTTGAATTGCATCAGTTTATTATTCTACATATGTATGTAATTGATTTCTTGCGCAGAGTATATGCTCTCTTCATTCAGCAATTATACCAATTCCTACTATTAGAAAGAATGTATGTACATATATTAAGCACATAGTAAATTCAGCGTCAGTGCACGCTTAACCATCGTCCGATTAGTTTTCTTTTTTATCATAACAGATCTTATCTGCCATATTGTGTGAACGCCTGAAACCCTTCGTCAATAATCTGATTGGCCCCTATCAGCGTGGTTTTAGGCCAGGAAAGTCCACTGTCGATCAAATTGTCACATCCCGGCAGATCCTGGAATAAACTTAAGAAGTCCAAATCGATACTCACCATCTTTCCATCGATTTTAAGGAAGCATACGGCAGCATTTGTAGAGCCGAGCTATACAGAGCCATGTCTAGTTTTGACATCCCTGCCAAACGCGTTTGTCTGTGCACAATGATGATGGAGAACGCTGCCAAAATGGGTTTGACTGTAAATGAGGGCAAAACCAAGTATATGCTATCAACAAAAAGGGACACACAACATCGACGAATTGGACAGAACGTCACAGTCGACAGCTATAACTTCGAGGTAGTATAGGACTTTGTCTAACTTTGCTCTGCTTTAAATTCTGACAACAACATCTAGACGGAAAATAATCGAAGAATAACTCTTGCCAATCGCTATTTCTTTGGGCTGAAAGATTAAGGAGACTCTTTATAAGACCTTAATCATTCCAGTCCTGCTTTATGGCGCTGAAGCATGGACTCTTTCGAAAGCGGATGAAGATATCCTTGCTTGCGTGGAGAGCAAAATTCTTCGTAAGATATACGTTTCGGTTTGCGTTGACGGGCTTTGGAGGAGAAGATTCAACGACGAAATTTACGAGCTGTACAGTGACATCCACATCGACATAGTCAAAAAACTACGTATCAGTCGCCTAAACGGGCTAGAACATGTAGAGCGAATGGACACCAATGCTCCGGCCCACAGAGTCTTCGAATCTAACCCGGAGGGACAACGCAGTAGAGGAGGACCTCGCCTAAGGTGGCGCGCATAAGTAGAAAAGGAGCTCAACCAACTTAGAATACGCAACTGCAGGCAGTGAGCTAAGCACCGGGCTAACTGGTGGGGCTTGTTGTTTGAGGGCCAGGTTCAACCCGAACTGTAGCGCCACCTAAGTAAGTAAGTAAGTAAGTAATTCATACATGGAATTTAAATAAAGACGTTTCAATGATTACTATTACTGGTTTTGATGAAAGCATGACAAGTTTCTCAATCTCTTGACGATCGTTGAAAACTGTTGAAGAAGAACCAATTTTAAAGAAATATAGCGCACACATGGAAAAGAATAGACATCATAAAAATATATTTGTCAGTGTAGTTTCTTATGTGAGTTTACATTATGTACATATGTACATATACATTCCGACATTTCATCAAATATTTGCTTTAAACTTTTTGTGCTAAGTACGTCAAAAACAACACCAACAAGTTTCTTCACGGTCCCACCTCTAGCGAAGGTCTTTGTTATTTTGATTTTATGTAAAAAAAATGGGAAGGCAATGAATAGCTCGGCTGAGAAAAGAATGGCTAATCGCAACATGTTTCAAAATACCTAGACGGCGTATTCTTGACATTTTGAAAGATTTGGGCTGTTCCAAAAAGATTGCACATAATGCTCATCATTGCACATTAACGTTCAAAATTGAAGAAGGTACATACATACATAAGGATGCATGTAAAATAAATTAAGCAAAAGTTCCAATTTTTCTTATATCTGTATCCCTACTAGTCTTAGTTAGATATGAGTGCTAATTATCTTTGTATATGTATGATCGGATTTCTTCGCACGTGCTTTACTGTAATCCATTACGAAAGCGAAACCTTGAACTTTCTCAAGAAGTATTTGGACAAAATTAATTTTCGCTACTGCTGCTTTCAGAGGGGCAAATTACTACCGATATACCAACTAAAAACAAAAATTAGATGTCAATATAATTCCAAACTCCATGAAATTCATTTAAAACCATTTCAGAAGCAAAGAAAACCACAAGAACAAAACCTCAGAGAACCCCTTTTTCGTCAGAAAAAGGTCATCTAATTGTTTCTTAGAACGGCTTTGTCAATATATGTACATACATACATACATACATATATACATATGTATGTGTGTCTGTATTCCCAAACTTTCACCTAACTTACCCCAAACACATGCGATCTGGAAGAGCTGGCGATTCACCCTTCCTTACCTTTTCCTTATTCCTGCCAGTTGTGCTATCGGGTTAAAAATAAAAGGGAAACACTTTTCCACTTAGTTTACGTCAAGTCGGACAGAATAAAAAGAAGGAAACCGAACAAGCAAAATTAAATTAAAACCACCACTGTTGCATGCTACATACTTATAGCCACCCCGTCTTCATCATTCCATGCAATTAGAACAGCAATCGATTGGCTCTTTCCTAAAAGGCTCATGGAACCCACTAGTACCTGTATTGTTAGTGGATCAGTGAACTGTTTTTTACCGCCACAACCCAAATTAAAGAGCCAAGGAGCAAACAGGATTAAATGGCTCGGCATTAATGTATGTATTTACATTTCCTTTGAGAGCAATGCACGTGAGTCAGAGCTCACCGTGCGTCGTCCTCCTCTACACTCGAAGAAATTAAGAAAGTTTAATTGGGTGGTTGTGGTGAAGGTGCTGGTGGGTTTCATCGTTTCCCCTCCATTGATGGCTCATTATTGAATCAGTTCAATGGGAATCGATAAAAACTTTTAAATGTGGTAATCGTGTGATTCGTTTTCGCAGCTCCATGCTGCCGAGAAATTTGTTTTTAGGGCTTGTTGATTAGAGATTCGGAATCATTACACTTGCTGTGGTAGAGCAGGGCCCGTGTAAAATGAGTAAATGATTTTCTAAGAACGAAACGAACTGTGTTTGACTAATGCGATGATGCCATCTACCAACAACATCAGACTGATTTTCTCAAGCAGCACGTAATTGAAAATTTATTTTACTTTCGGTTAAAGTTTTAAGTTTGATTGTTGATCGATGCTTTTGGCGCTTGTAAGAAACGAGATTAAGGGTATGAAAATGAGCAAGGCGAATCTGGAGATTGAATTAGGCTTGAAATTGGCAAACCAAGGTTATTTAATTTGAAAACACAGTATTATTCAATAATTCAAGGCCATCCTTCAGATTTAGCCCATTTGTTCTTTGCATTTTTTCCATTAACACCTTGTATTTTCAGCTACGATGATGTAATTTTGCATTTTTGTAATCCAATGCAATAGAGTGTTAAAAATTGTTAAATCCACTCTAATGATATGTTCACTATATTATATATTAGGATAGCGAACATTAAAAACCCGATTTAGGGTATCCACATTTAAGATTCATGTCTGTGTAGCGTAGACGAGAGAGCTTTTTTCCCAAACGCGGCCTTAGCGCATGGCTTTGTCTTTGCATCGGAGGTCGAGTTTAACAGCTGCATTGAGGGCCTAAAAATCTGAAAAAAGAGTGACTATTGGTCTAAAATTCTACAAAATCTGTTGCCTTATACTTTAGTCTAGTTAATTTTTCTGGCCCCAAATTGCACCGTTACCACCATTCAAGTTGCCATCAAGAATCTTAAAAAGATTCGGAGTTGAGTAGTTCTTGTTTAAGGCTTGTTCCGCCAAGAAATAATTTTATGTTGATTGAAAGAGATGTCTCTAATAGCGCAAGGCCAAGTGAAAATTCAAGAACGCTACGCGAAGTATTTATTTTGGTTTTTAAGCAATTAAATTTTGTGTTGTGTATTCATTATTTCATTTTATGACTGTTTATTAAGACTTGTTTAATATTATTTATATTATAAATAAACTCTTAATTTTGTTTCTAATGAAACGGAAATTTTCATGGTCAGGATTGCTTACCATCCGTTTCCATGCGGTCCCTATAAAATGTAATGATTTTTTGGTGTTTGTCTATTATGCTGTTTATTTGCCCTAGTTCGTGGGAAAAGAAAGGATAGGAAAGATGGCTTTTTCTTATGACGTGTTCTATTGTGTTTTTAATTTCTTTTATTAGGTTTTCCCAGGTGTTCGTATTTATTTTCATACAAGTTAATTGTTCCGGTCGAGATAAAGATAAAAGTATCTTTTTCCTTTTATTAAAGCAATTTCTCAAAATTAGTTTCTTCGTAATTATTAGGAGTAAAATTGACGTTATGTTCAGAGAAAAAATCGGCTGGTCTTTTATTTGAGTGGAGTGAATACTGCGATTGTATTCATTAACCTTTCATTCAAGTAACTCATCGAAGTTACGTTCATTTCGATTTTTATTTTTTTTTAATTTTTGAGGCACCTTATACATACTTCAGTTAAAGTTGAATGAAAGCTCCTTCTTTGTTTATTTCGCTCTTATAACCGAGGCATTGATCGAGCACCACAATTAAAGCCAACGAACGACAGTGTTGACGCTGCAGAGAGATCAAACGCGGGCACATGAGCATCACAACATTACCTGTGGTATGTTGCATTTTTGTTTTTTTTTTTTTTGTTATTTTTATTACTGCGTCATGTTGCAAGCAATATTTATGTATAAAAGAGCATCAGTAATACGAATAAACCATCAGAACAGAGTAGACCACACGGTGTTTTATTAGTATCTGACAATTCTTTCGCCAATTGTATCTAGTTTAAGCGTAAAAAACAAACTGTAGCTACGAGTATAACAATAATTACCAATGTTGAAATCTGTGCTGAAAAGGTAAAAAATCTTAAGTCCGTTTTGTATACTTTTCAGGAGAACAAACATTTTCTGAAAACAATCAGGCGGTGTAGAAAAATATGAAATATTAAAGTAAATTTAGTTTAGAATTTAATAAAAATATTTATGTTTTACTAGTTTAGGATATAGGTACATAAATTACTTACACTATATCAAAAAATTGCACGGACAGCAAGTTATTTTGCAAATATAAGGTAATATGTATTTTTAAAAATTAATGTGAAATATTTAGAGGGTTTATTGAATATTATTAAGTTATATTTGTACAATTGACAGTATCAATCTTTTTGTTAACCTTACCTTGCGCAACGTGCTACACCTGCGACTTAATTCATTTTACAAACGGCTGTAGCTTTTTCATTTTTAAAGATATTGACATCAGGATGAAATTAAGAAATAGTTGAAGGTAGAGCAGTTCAAAAAGACTTATGATGTTTTAACTTTTGGACACAGATAATATTTTTTATTATTTAACCGTCTGCGCATTTTGTGCATGTGTCTAAAGATGTTCATATAGGGCCATCCAACAAGAGGTGTCATTTTAAACCAACAGAAAATTTAAGCATTTTTATGAAGTAAACACTCTGAGGTAAGTAATGGAATACAATATTCGCCAAATGTCTTCTTTGACTCTGCCTGCAAACAGTCATTCTTTGATGAACTTTTTTATTACATTTTCGCATAATTGTAATTCAGAGCTCTGATATTTTCTTTCAGTGCATGAATCGTTGGTGGAGCATTGGCGTAGACTTTATCTTTAACATACATAGTCCCAAAGGAAAAAAGTCTAATGGTGTTAAATCGCATGATCTCGGCGGCCAATTGAAGTCTCCGTTTCGAGAAATCGCACGTCCAGGAAATTTGTCACGCGATAGAGCCTGTTTCACTAGCCATGCGGCATGCGGCGTCGCCCTACTGAAAATAAACGTCGTCCAGGTTCATGGCATCAATTTCAGGCAAAAAAAGTCAGTCAGCATCTAAAACCTAAATCTAAAATAATTTTGTGCAAAAAATCATGATCCTGTTCATTCAATTCCAGCACCCAATCAGCGAAAGTACGGGGTTGTGCGTTGTCTGCTGGCTTCAATGATCGTGTTAACTTGACCTTATAAACATGTAGGCCTTAATGCAAAATGCGACGCGAAGTGGTTGCGGACAGGCCCAATTCCTGTGATCGTCTCGAAATGGACCCATTTACCCAGTTTGCAGTTACACTCTCAGCTGCGGCGGCGATATTTTCCAAATGTCAAAATGGACTGTATGTCATGGATAGATCGAAAGAGATGTTTCTCCAAGTTCTGACTGATTGGGATGTTTTTCATATTTGCTGCGTTTATAGATTTTTTTTATTATACACAAAATTATTTTTTTAATCAATCTTACTATATTATAACAATAATTTGACAAATCTTAGGAGCTAAAAATACCTTTGTTGGGAGCGGATGAAGTACCCTAGAGTTGGATTCCGTATGACCAAGTTGGCTTAGAAAGCTTTATAGATCAGCACTTTATTTCCTCAGTTTTTAATTTCTGTGTAATATTTATTATTATTGTTATTTTTTTTTCTAGTGGAAATACTGGTTTATTATTTCCGGGATTTGAGTATTGGTTTGGAGTAAAGACTTTGCAGAAGTATTCGGCAAACGCTAAACGAAGAGGGGATTCGACTTGAGCGGGTCGTTTAAACTGTTTCTTGGCTTACCAGAGAGAGTAGTCGGCTTTTCCAATTTTTTTTTAAGTTTTAAAGCGTTATGGAGGGCATAAGTGCATCCTGGTAGTTCGTATTTTAGGACGGGGGACGTACATTGTTGCCTTTTCTTTCTTAAGTGTCTCTTTTTCTTCAAAGTTCTTCAATGTGGGAAGACTTCATATTGTGAAAGAAGTTGCTTATCAGTTAGTGAAAGAAGTTGCTTAACAATCCAAGATTACATGGTTCCTTTTTCACCAGATTATGATCGGAGAATAATCTCTAGACTTGCGTCAGCAAAGAAGTAGTCACGAATTAGGTTTCTTACTATGCCGAAGTCCAGCAGGTCTGGAATTTTTCGTCGATCTGTAGGCTAGTAAGTTGGGTTAAGTTAGTGTCGAATCCCAGAAATCTATTACCAAGCGTATTGAAAAATTTAATGTACTGCTCTTCTGTTGTGTTAAAGCTTGGAGGGCAGTATATAGCCGATAATGAGGTCTTTTCTAGAAATTCTTCAAGGCAGATAGAAGTTGCTTGTAAGTATTCTTTGCTCAACTCCTCCATTAAATGGTGCTTTAGCTTGTGCCTCACTAGAATACCGGTACCCTCTCTTGCACTTCCTGATGGGTGTTTTGTGTCGTAAAATATGTACAGAGTCCTTAATTCTAAAGCATTTTTTTGTGTTAAATAAGTTTCGGAAACCATCATAATATCTATGTGGTTCCTCTCTACTCATGTTCGAGTTTTCGCTGGCTCAGGCCGTTGGCATTCCACTGACAAATTTTCATAAAATTCATGGTTTTGTGAGGATTGTTTGCATAAGCATTGTTTGATTTTTTAGCATCTCCTGTATCATATTTTGCATGCTTGACATGAAACCGGATATTGTTTGCATCAGCGTTTCTAGAAGTTGTTCCAGTTTGCTCGATTGGGGTACATTGGATGAAGGTGTAAAGACATTTGACTTTACCGCGTCAGCATAGGGCATATTTGATAATAAGTAGGTTGTGCAGGAATTTGCGGAGCCGTAGTAGGTAGGTGCATAGTAGGTTCTTCGCGCTTGTTGTGGTAAAATTTTTGTTCTCTCTTTTAATGCTGTAAATACAAGGCAGCCTATGTAGTTCGTAGTGTGTTCTCCCCCACAGTTGCTACATTTCTTTAAGTTCGGATTTGACTTTGCTTCGTTGCAGTCTACTGAACTGTGTAGATTCATTCTTCTTAAGAGTTTTAGGATTGAATTCAAGATTGCATCGAAAAAGCGGTTAGGGCTTATTTTCTATATTTTTGATGTTGTAAGCAGAGGTACTCGTATGAATGCTGTGTTCGATCCCCTTGATTACTTCGATTATTCCTTTACAGCTTTTAAGTTGGTAAGTGTAGAAGCTCTTTTTGTGTATTTCTAGGTCAGTTATAACTTTCCGAAAAATATCACAAAAGTTGTACTAAATTGTACTACTTTGCTGTTCTACTACTGGAAGTTTGCATCAAAATTATAAACGTCAAACGTCTTGCAGCAACGCATGGTAGTGCAGCACATGTGTCCTCTTACATTTGTATAAAGCCATATTCTATAATTTTGCTGATAGTTCAAGCCAACCTGCGAAGAAGTACTTAATGATAACTCCGTGAGAGCATTTGGGAGAGGGAAGGCTAGGAGGTCTTTCAGCGCATGAGCGCTTATGCGATTCGTGCGTGCTACTCTCAACCAGGGCATTTTTCCGAAAAATGCCGCTTACTGAAATTCTCAATCCCTAAGAAATCCTGGGTTTGCTTGGAAAACATTTTCATGAATGAATTTTTTCTAGGTCGTGAGACTCTCTCGATTCCTGAGCACTGAACTGAGGACCTTATAGTGTGCCATACTTAAAATGAGTGTTAGAGTTATAATGAGTATACATTCAATAATTTTGTGAAGATTTAAATTTTATGACAATAGTCAATATCCGGGAAAAAACACTTACTTCTGAGGCGATTCGTCCCTAGGTCGCGGATAAGGGAGGCCCACAAAAGCGATAAGAAATGTCCCACCCTCAAATTCGTTGCCACCGATGCAAGAGCGGATGGCTATCACTCACCTGCCATGACATAGACACAAGAAAGTGTCGAAAGTAGGTAGAATCAATGCATTCAAAGAACCTAGCCTGCAAATAACTTAGGATAACAAGTTATTCACATGTATTACTTTCGCTTTCGAAGAAGATTTAATGACCAAAAAAGTATTCCTGTACATGATCGCAAGACAAAACAACAAGGTCTCCACAAAAGAATAGCGACTCAGAAAATGAAAAAGCTGAAGCAGAGCAGAAGTATTTTCAGGTGATGAGAAATCTGTAGACTGCATCCTGAGTGAAAACCTATGCACTTCCAAACGCAGAAGCAGAATTGAAGTGCAATATGGTTTAAGCTCTAAAATACCGATTAGTATAAAGAAACATTTACGAGTACGACCGCGAATACACTTTAGGACCAGATCAAAAGCCTGAAAGGTGAGTTAATTTAAGATGCCGTAAATGATGGAAGACCTAGAGCCTGCATCAAAGATAATTATAACATCAAACCTATTTTGATTCCAGAGCACGCAACCAAAATGGCAGTAATGGTAAAATGAGGCATGACAGACGCAGACACATGCTCAGCTTAACTGGCTGCAGATTCAAATGACCTAGTGTCTCAGTCACTGCAGAGACTTGAGGACTGCTCTGGTAGAAAAAAATTGCAACTTATGATTAGATGCGTTGCAAATGCTCATCATAGCATCTGGGGCAACTTAACAGCAACTCATTATAAATGTGGGTGCCGTGGCTCAAGTGGTTAGTGCGTTGGATCGTTGAGCGGGAGGTTCGACTTTTGAATCCCAGAAACACCAAAAAGTTTTTTCATGGTCCCACTTCTCTCGAATGCCTGACACACGTCCGTGAGTAATAACTGTCACGAGAAAGCTTCTCACTTTGCCTTTCGGATATGGCTTTAAACTGTAGGTCCCTTCCACTTGTCTGAAAAATATAACACGCACAGCACGAATTGTTGCGAGAAGCTAGGCCCTGGACCACATAGGACCTCAAATTAGGGCAGAAGTTCTCTACCTCACCCTTAGCACATCATTTATAAAAAAAAAACTTTTTCAAAAATATGGTACGTTTCAACTGAACCATCCATGTCGTATCATCGTCAAACTCGTTTGATATTTTTTAACTTAGGCACTAAATACTCTCAAGTTTATAGTCAGCCTAGATCCACAGATTGGGACCAATATAGCCTAGAACTCATGGACACCCTACCCAGATGCAATGAGAACATTAGGGATATAGATAACCTAGAACTTAGTTGCAAGAATGTAAACCTGGCAATCAAATCAGCGTTTCACTAAGCTTGTCCAGAGAAAGAAAAATCATGCAATCCCCTCATCCTGTGGTGGAGCAAAAAACTCGCCAATCTAAAAACAAAAACGAGCAAACTTTTGCAAGGTTTCGGGATCACCACGTAAGTATTATCTAAGATCGCCAGGTTTCACTATTTTCAATGATGTTACTTCTATACTACTTTTCATCGGACCATACCGCACAGACGGATTACTCAAATGCAAAAACAACAGCAAATTCTTGGCCTCAGCGAGGAAGTAATCCAAAATAGAGCGACTAGTAGAAGGATATTGAGGTCCGCTAACCCCACAAGCGGCGCAGTAGCAACGCAGATACGTGGCGGAAATATGTAGCATAAGTTGTACGTGTACGCACGCGTTATATATTTCACGAAGTAATACTTAACTACAGTCCCGCGGGGCGGGTGGTTCGACGTGTGCAGGGTATTATCGTGAATAAATTCAGATGCAGGTCTAACTTGATCGTTCCCTAGCACTTTAAACATCGAACTGTTAAGAACATTTCAATAAGTGAGGAATTCTCCGATGATTTGAAACATGTAGGCCAGCAAGTATTTACGATGGACAGGCTCATTCGGTCGCAGAAATAATGAAATCTTCTTGCTAGGCTATTGTTAACCAGAATGTTCTCATTAAAATCGCCTCCAATTAGGATGTCTCTATATTTAGGGCCAAACTTCAGTAACGTATCCTCAAGTTCCTCAAAATTTACCTCGGTAAAATTACTAGGCGGGGAATACACGACTATCAATAGACACTTTTCATTGTTCCCGTTACTGATCTCTAAGCACAAGAACTGTATATTAGAACTTGTTGAAGAGTAAATACTTTTTGCAGATATGTATATGTATACTCCCTAATATACATATGTATGTATGTACATGCAAACGCCACCACCCATTCGATCCGTACGATCATTCCTAAACAGATTGAAACCTGGGAGATTCACAAGTTGTGATATTCTGTTATCACCATTGAGCCACGATTCTGACACCATAACTACATCGATTTTCGAAGTGCTGAGCTACCGGAATTTGTGTGACAAATGAAAGCCCAGTGTATGCACTACAGATCACATTGAGAGCGACCCTAACAATGTCAGGATTTAGACCTAAAAGCATAACAATAGTAAGTTACATCAGACAGACCCATCACCAATTCAGAGGAAGAAATTTTCACAGCTACAGAAGCCGAAAATATCTATTAAAAAGTATAAGGGGGTAAAATATAAATATAAGAGTGCTAAATCTAGCTATGTATCTTCAAATGCTCGTACATAATTTCATTTTAATTTATTTACATGCTAGTACATTAATAAGAAGAACAAAATCAATCAATCAAAAAAGAAAATCAAGCGTTACAGTATAACAAATACATACATATGTATGTATGTAAGGTAATGAAAACTGACCTGCTTTAATAGTTCTCAGGGAAAAGAAACAAAAAAAATTACAGCAGAGTTCAGCATGTATGTAAATGAAAACAGAGAAAAGTAAACAAAGCAAAAATAATAATTCTAAAGAAAAAGACACATAACAAAAACAAACAAATAATGGTACAGCTAATCACCCAAGTTGGGCCCTCCAGCGGCAGAATCATCTATTACGTTGATATCAGTGACGGTTGTTGTATTTTGTTGGCTGTCCGTACGAGAGTGCAGACACATTTAGACCAGTAAAAGTCCTTTGTGATACCATGGATCAGCCATTAGGCCACTCAGGGACAAACAAACCAACTGGAGCTTTTGTTAAAGCGATGAATGAACATGAAGCCTAAGGACGCCAGATCGTCAAGATCTGCAAGGAAGGGGGACCCTAGATGGAGCATTCTTTTATGCTACAGGGAGGCTGGACAAGTACATAGAAGGTGAATGACAGTTTCCTCCTCCTCCTCGTCTCTAGAGCTCCTGCAGAAGTCGTTAGAGAAGAAGTCAAATATATGCCTATAAGATAGTGTCCAGTGAGAACACCGACAACGCGGCTGATCTGTGACCGCCCCAGTTTGACCAACTCGGCACTACGTTTATGGTTCAGCCTAGGCCATATCTATCTCTAGATGTGACACGTTGAGCCGTTTTCTCATCTGAGATTGGTCTTGCTAATAGCGTTCAGCTTTAGTAGATGCTTACATGTAGTGAGGGGCATACCCAGGGCTTGCCTATCAAACTCCACATGTTGTCCGAAGGGGGTGGGCCCATGTGATCGTGACCCAAATAGGCCTATAACAACCAGCAATTTTTGACCGCAGTTCCAGGTTAGTATCGACTATGTCTTGATTGCTGAAATTAGAGAGTAAGAAAATGTTTAGATGGATCTTCGCAAAGATCCAGGGTTTCGGTTTACCTTCCTTCCTTGCGTAGCTTAAATTGTAGCTAGAAGTCTTGAGGCCTCAAACCCAGTTTCCAACAACCCATGGTTCTTGGATCAAAACTAGGTCTTCTACATTTTTTCTGAGTCGGAGAATAAAGGAGGCCAAGGCCGTGATGGGGTGATGCAGGTTAATCTGAAGGATGCGCAGCATTGGAGCTACTTCTTATCACGGTACCATTATCACGGTATTGTTGGCTTACTCCAAATCTTATGGGGAGAGGTCATCCTCGAGAGAGAGGCCACTGAGGTCACTGTCCACCTCCGTGTCCGTCAAGCCGAAACTGACCCCCAGGAGAGATCCTGCTACATCCTGCTTGGGAGGTACTCTCTCGGGTTCTTCCTCTACGCATTTATAGGAAGGGAGCTGTTATTGACTTTGAGAATTTCAAGGATCATCCTAGCATAGGAGGATTCGACCGCATTGGTGGCACGTGTCCTAGGTCGCTTTGAAATCTGGTCTCTTTCCACGATCTCCAACTGTGCACCTAACCAAACTTGCCCCAATCTGCAGACAGCAATTTTGTAGAGATCCTTCGGTCTCTAGTCTGCGTGGGGTTCAACACATTTCCGAACCCTAAGACTCTCCCATACATTATTTAAAAATACACTTTCCAGCTAAGCTCAGTACATACTCACTACAGATATTCTACATTTCTTCACTTCCTACATGACCCTATTCTTACGTATACCAAATTCAAATATTCAAATTAAATATCAAATTAAAAATATTTCAAGGGCGGATCCAGGGGGGAGGGGGGCACAAGGGCACGTTAAAAACATTTCTTCTCCGCAATATGAGAGAAGATCGCCTGAATGGACTAGCCTTAATACATGTCCATCAAGACATTGCTTCAAAGATGAACTTTGAAGAAGTACTGGATATCTTCAGCAGAAAACATAAAAAAAAACTGTCATTATTAAACATGTAATTTTTCATTATTAAACCTTTATAAAAAGAATTTTGTATAGTTATTCTTGTATGTCATTGATAAAGAATGAATCCCGGAGACAAATTGCAATGCAATACTATGGGGTACACTCTTTACCTATCTGGCGTTTGTGCCCCTCCCAGAAATAAATCCTGGATCCGCCCTTGTATATACCTACAAGACATTGCATACCAGTCTTAGAAAATTATTAAAATAAGTTTCAAATTTCTTAAGGAAATTTTCAAAATATTTAAAAAATGCATTATATAGGAGCAAGTAAATACCACCTAGTCATGTATTTTCTATCACGTGATGTTAAGAGAACTGAGAAGAAATTTCTTCACTAAAGTAGCAACAGATTACATACATACATATGTACGCACATATGGCGTATGCAGACGCCTTCATTCAAACCATTTTTCCAAAGAAATTCTATAGCTTCAATATCCTTCCAATCACTTTCCTGTAAACAGCAAATATCACTAAGTAAAATCAATAAAACAAAATTACAATTTTGAAATCCACCCAGGAGAAAGAGGATAACATCCCTCCCTCCCACTTACCAGAGAAATACACATGAGAAACCCCGTTTCCCTACGGTTTACAACAATTCATCTAATCAATTCAGGATTGTTTAATAAAACGTCGAAATGCTGATCATTATTTATTCCGATTTCGTCAGGTTTTGTGGAATGGAAATAGAGTTTTACTAAATCCGTTGTGATTTCTATTTGAGGAAAATTTTCTACCGTCAGGCCGACGTACATACATATGTATGTAGATGGAGTGAAATCAGAGCTGCACATCATTTCGAAATGGGTGTGACTGCCTCCTGGCGCTAATGTTAGCATGGGTGTAATATTGGCAAGGATTTTCTGGTTGAAAATCCAAAAACTGATATTTATTCACAGATGGCTGTCAGATGTGTTACACCTTCTATTCCTGTTCCCTCTGTTTGGTTCTCTTGAGTGTATTATTCCACCTCTGATGTGATGGCAACACATGCGTTGGGTTTGTCGGGCTTTAAGTGTCAGCAGCAGTAGCAATGGTAGAGTAGTAACTCCAAAGACTCCAGACGAGTACATATTGAACATATCCTTGAATAGAATTTTGCTACCAAAAAAAATTGTAAATAAATTTGAATAATATGATTTTTGTGTTCATTCTTAGGGCTGCATAACTTTGTGCGCTGACTTTACGTCAACATTTGCAATTTAGGCCACCTCCCCTTTTCTTCGGAATATCGTTGAAATAAATTTATATTTGTACATACTTAATACGCCTTAGAACGTTCTATGTATAGTCAGATATGTGAATTGTGATCTTAAATAATCCTTGGAAGTTTATATGGATGCATGAGTGTGGATTAAAATTTCTGGAAATGATAATGTTCAGTTGCGATGGTACATACATACATATGTATGTACGTGGACATTTCTTACGGGATCACGGTCCGAAGAAGTGTTTTTGTTACTTTCCTTAGAATAGGTAATAATGTAGCCACTTGTGATATTGTCATGTTACGTCAATAAGAGCACAGTTAATCGAGAAACCTGTACGAAAAGAAAGTAATTGCAAACAAAAATATAACACAGCTGAGTAAGGTAGATGTGGCACCATTTGACATGGGTACCCTAAGTACAAGTAATTAACCGCTTTCGGTAGTCTTTTAGATTTCTAAAAAACTATCATTCTTCATCCTCATCTATGTATGTATGTATGTATCCAACTAACCCAATGTCTCTGTCTGTAGAAATAGTTTTCAAATTTTTACAAAATTCATGGTAATTGTAAATTGGGGGGATAAAATTTAGTACGCCCAATAAATCTTTCTTTTTTGCTTCACTAACAGCATTCCCTTTTGGAAACAGTAAGTCGAGATCTGTGATAAATGCAGATGTTCTTTTTTTAAAGTCACAAAGTCAAAACGTACGTCTTCGTTTTTACTGTACTTGTACAAAATATTGAATGGCGTCTCTTTAAAAAATGTTAACCATTGAATTTTAAGCCATTCCACTTTACCTTTATTTACATTAATTTTCCGATAAGTTATATTCTTTTCTAATTTTTTTCGTCGATAACATCATAGATCCATCCATAACAATAATTTGAAATGGGTCTTTCTTTCTTGCCACTTCTATAACTTCTATAACCCTGCGCCAATCCATAAGGCCGAATATATCTTTAAAATAATATATATATATATATAAAATACTTTGTTTTTCAATAAGACCAAAGTCTTGGTCACAACGTAAGTAAGAGTGGTCACTCATAAGAAATTTATGGTCAATTTGGTTAACAAACAATAGATTGGCATAAAACGGACATCTTAATGTTTCTATTGTGCCCACCACACTGGTCAGTGTACATGATTAAATTTGGGGTACTCACAAAATTGTTGATACAATGCAATAGTCAGCTGCCAATTTCTTGGGGACCTCTCGATCCAACCGAGTCATCCCAAATGTACATGTACGCTTTGTTCCTTACCATGTCTTGGGTACATGGACAGTATGTCCAAAGTGACCTCTTATAATAGCACACACCCGTTGTAATGGCTAGAGTCGACAAGGTCGTAATAAGATCAAATCCTAGGAAAAATTCCGTGCAGGAACAATGTGTCAACATTTTTGTACAATTGTTTTATGAGCAAATGTGGGTTAAGCCACTTCGACGTTGAAAGAAAATTTATGTTTCATCATGATAGTATAATAAACTCAAAATTGAAAAAATGAGGGTTATGCCACTACTGCTCTCAATGCCTCACTTACATTTGGAAAATAATGATATTAACAAAATTTAGAATGTATCAAATGCGTGAAATGCGGTCTTAAAAAGTGCAATTCCAAATTTTTTAAAATTTAAATGTTAGATGAACTACATTTATTCTTAAATGCAAGCTTATGAGAAAGATAAAAATTAATAAGGGCGATAGAAACGGATAAAAATAGGTTTCTGAATTCAATAGAACACAAAGCTTCACGATAGGCCTAATTAGAATACTAAACTGGGTTTTGATATCTGCAATGCATATTATACCGTCAGAACCCGGATATATTTTGACTACGAGAAATGACAGTTCTTTCAATCGGTAGGGCTGCCATTATTTGAGTCTTAAGATAATTCTTGTGGATCGTACAAGTTTTACATAAGCGGATTCATTTTTTGACCAAGGTTTTCAGATTCGCAGAATTCAGAACTCGCACCGAATCAATCGAATTACCAGCTGGTTACCACCGTGAATTGAAAGCGAATAATAAAACTTTACAAGAAGTAAAGCGGTGTATGAGTTGCAGGGCAAAATCATCGGAAATATTTCACTATATGAGAGCGTAGAACAAGCTAATCTTCCGTTGGAGCGTATTATCCCATTAGAATCGATCATTGGATTCAGATTCAGGAGATGACTTTTTTTTATGTATTCGTAGGATTGCCTTGTCCTAAGAGTGTGTATTCATCGGGATAGTGAAGATGTTGCCTTTGAGAGTTCGTTATGAGAAATTGATTCTGATGTGTAGGAGAAAACGTGTTGGTGTCGAGAATGGGTCTTTTGGATAAAACGCAACACGTAACACATCACATGAAGCATTTTCGAACAAGATGAAAATCTTTGAAGTATGAATTGTTTCAGTATTGGGAATGAGCATAGTAACGTTGGCCTTAATCGGTTTTATGTATTTATACTGCTCGTCAATTGTATTCCAAAGGCAAAATCAATTTAGAGAAAGATTACGAAAACTGCAAAATAGGGGAATGAGAACGATTTTAACCCCTATTAGACTAATGATTGACACTCTAAAATGGTTAACAATAAACCACAGGCATGCCAGATGTTATTTGCCAAATAACCAAATGCTATATTTCTGGCGGAATTCGCGAAAGATAGCCCCTACAGTACCCTTTCAGCCACAACCTAACCTAAGCAAAAACCGTGATAATGCTCTTTACAAGAAAAAAGGTCTTATACCTGAGAAAACTACAAAATATCTCGGCGTAATATGGAATTCAAAATTATATTGTTAAGAAAACATACAAAGGCAATCGAATCAAGAAGGTTTACGTGGCATTATATGCATGCAGACGAGCGTTCGGGTAAAATGGGGATCAAGGCCAAAAGTTGTATGATGGCTATACACTGCGGTGGTAAGACCCACTTTAACCTACGGTTCGATTGTTTAACGGAAGGCGCTGGAAAAGAAATATCATCTGAAAGCGTCACAAGGATCTAAGGTACAGGCTGCCTGGGGGTAAATACTTGATATTTACTAGGACAACTAGCTAAACCATATGATCATGTCACAATTCTGAACCGGTGGAATATGTCGAGATTACGAACGGAAAGGACTACATCGTCCCACTAACAAACTGTTATCGGAGATTCTCTATTAGAATTCCCAACAAGCAGGGAGGAGTAAAGAGATAGTCCGTACCGAAAATGAACTGGCTATCTATACCGACGAATCCAAAATGGACGTAGGTACTAGTCCTGGTGTCAGCTTTAGCTCGATCCTTCAGGCTTGAGGACGATTGCAGTGTTTTTCGAGCCGATTTTTGTCATAAAATAAGTTGCAGACATCATTAGCGAGGGAAGTATCTCTGGAAAAATAATCAGCATCTATGTTACCGGTCAAGCATCCAATTAAGCGTTACAGTCAACATCAGTGAGGTCAGAGCTCGTTAAAATAAGCATAGGAAGACTGGACTAGCCAACAAGGTGAATCTCTGTTGGGCACCTTTTTACAGGTAACGTAATAGTGGATGAATTAGCCAGGACAAGGTCACATCTAAGCGCCCCCGAGGATAGCACACCGCGGACTACCCCACAACAACTTCTGTATGAACTGCAGGGATAAAGAGGAAATACAATCCACTCGCCACTTGCTATGTGATTGTCCAGCACTAGTCACCAAAATAAAAAAAAAAAAAATTTGTTAGCTGCTACTTATACTGTGGAGCTGGATGATCTAAGAAACATTAAGCTGGACAAACTCTTGAGATTCATACAAACATATATCTACAACAAAAATACACTGACTTGGCGCAGCAGACCGTGTGTGGTCCAGGGCCCAGCTTCTCGCGACCATTCATGTTATGCGTGTTATATTTTTTCACACACATGGAAGGGACAGTTTCGAGCCATATCCGATAGGCAAAGTGAGAAGCTTTCTCTTGGCAGTTATTACTCTCGGACGTTTGTCAGAGATGCGCAAGAGATGGGACCGTGAAAAAGCTTTTTGGTGTTTCTGGAACTCGAACGTCGAACCTCCCGCTCAGCGATCCAACGCACTAACTACTTGAGTCACAATACATATGTATATCTGTGTGGATTAAATCTGCCGTCGATAATGAGATTTAGGTTCTCAAGGGTCTACTATTGGGCACAGTGGACTCATCTTTAGTTTATGTGAGCCACGGACAGTTTCCTGTCAACTACGGCACCCGTCTACTTAACCTTTAGCTAGTTGCTAGTGTCACACACGAAGAGAGAACTTCTTATAAAATAAACATTGACGGCTAGCCCGATGCCGCTAAAAATATGTACATATGTAATGTATGTTGTATGTATGTATATTTATGCGTACATTTATATATACAACTTGTATGTATGTTTATGTATTCTCGGATACGGACTGATTTACTGATGACAAACCATGCAAATGAAACACTTAACATTTTACATTATATCTAAAGTTGTTTTTTACTTTACATATTTGTTGTTAATTTTAAGTTTATAAGTAATTGAAAATATATTTTCTGAATATAATTAATGAATAAAAAAAAAAAAAATAAAGGTATGTGAAATGTTAGGTTCCTTAATAAGCCATGTAAACAAATTGCTGCCTGTGCGGACATCCGTCTGAAAGCCTCCTCTCAGTGGTCCAGCTATCACACTGGCCACTTCTCGATACTTGATCTCCTCAACTTCAAACATGAAAATACGGACTACATTCCGCCGAAAAGAAGGTTTGTCCGAAACTTTCGTACGAGCATCCCTGAACTGTATGTATGGGACAATTCTCCCCCTATCGATGGCAATTCGGTTCACATTTTTTACAGACGGGTCTAAAACAGAACCGGGGTGGGATGTGGTGTTTTCTTCGAAAAACTCAACCCAAGAATATCGTTCCGCCTTCCTGATCATTGTAGCATTTTTCAGGTGGAAATCATGGCGATTAAGGAAGCCCTCTCCTGGCTGAAATGTAATGTACTATCTGTCAGGGATAGTTTTTACTGACAGCCAAGCGGCAATCAAGTCCCTGGAATCATGCTGCTTTACCTAAAAGGCCACTTTCAATACCGTCTATCTCTTATGGTGATGACAGAGCATTTCAAGATTCACCTATACTGGGTGCCAGGCCACAGAGACATTCCAGGCAACTGCAAGGCAGACGAGCTCGCCAGACAGGGTACTACTCTAAGGACTCTGCCTGATAGGCAACCCCTAGGCATGCCCTAGCTACATGTTATCACCTACTTAAAAAAACGGCTCTACGTGTCACATTCCAAGACAGATACGGCCTAAGGTAGATCATAAACTTTGTGCCAAGTAAGTCAAACTAAGGCGTTGTCGGTGTTTTCACTGGTCACTGTCTTATGGGTCAACATGCCAGAAGATTTGGCCTCTTTTCTAACGACTTCTGCAGGAGCTATAGGGACGAGGAGGAGGAGGAAACCATCTTTCACCTCCTATGTAACTGCCCAGCCTTGTCGCATAAAAGAATGCCCCATTTAGGGTCCCCCTTTCTTAAAGACCATAGCTTTATCAAAAGTTCCGGTTAGCTTAGCAAACATTAGTTTTTCTACAGTTCCAATACTGAACCTGTTACTTACAGTGAACCAAAATTTTTTTATTAGAAAAAGAGCAGAAAAAAAAACGCTCACCTGCTGCTGAACTGTGGGGCACACTAAGCATTTTCGAAATAAAATTAAACAGATCAGAGTACAATAGTTCTTGTCTTGAATTTTTTGAAGTTGCAACAAGACGCCAAAATAATTCAATACTGTCTACATACTCGTATTTAATTCCTTTTGTAAATATATTTTCCTTTTTTTCTGCATTATAAAAATTTTTAAATTTGTATAAAATATGGAAATCGAAACGTCTCCAATCACTACTAAATATTTCTGGATCTATACATGAAATGTTTTTTTAATACTGGAACATCATTATGAAATTATCCCATCACTTAATTTGTGTCATTAATTATACATACATATGTATAAGGCAAGCTGCCCATCACTCTCATAACCATACAAAGGAATTCTAACTTTTGAACCTACTACTTGACAATCAAATGAATGGTTCACATAACACTCTCTGGTAAAGCCAAGAACCGCCTGCATTACTTTTGAATACATATGTATATCATTTGCCGTGTTTTATTATCATTTATGATCCATATAGATCATCCGAAGAAAATGAAACAGTCAAGATCAACGAAAATTTAAGCTCTGTCAAAATAAGACGTTTAAAAAAACAAAATCAAAAATGGAAGCAGCTGCATTTGAAATTCATGAATATATTTGCTTTTCTTTATTTAATTTAGTTTGTTTTTGTGTATTCCATAGTTCTTATTTGAAAGCGACGAAAGTATCTCAGGTATGCTGAAAGCATAGATTCTTCATTCGATAGTTAGAATTTTTCCTCAAGTTCCTTATTGACACATAGCGCGAGGTTGCCATGCGAATAAATATTTTTTTAAATGAAAATTTTATGTGCTTGCATTTTTTTAATGAGGACATTGTTATTTTGTATCAACAAATATCAATTGAGAGTAATGTTTTACATTTCCAATTTTAGTTTACGTTTGTTAAATACATTGGCCCATATTCATAGTTATATTTTAAACCCGAGTCCAACTGATCTGGGGTCTAAAATTAACAGACAGGTTAAACACAGCTAGTATTCATAGAGAATTTGGCAGCTCTGTTTAATTAAATACGACTCTGACGTCTATTCTTTTCTATTACAAATTGTATTTAATTTGAAACCGAAATTTTAAAAATACGAACAAATAAATTTACGGTTTTGCTGTTTTAAACAAAAATAAGGTAGGAATTGTTATCATACGCTTGTTTTGAAAAAAAAAAAAAAGAAATTATAAAATTACAGATGAATGGCAAGGAATTTAAAAGAGTAAGGGAGCAGAATTGGTCGGATGTAGAAAAAGAAATGCTGCGAGAATTGCTACGAAGTCATCTTAAAGTCGTGGATGATAAGAGAAACGACGTTAAGATGATTTCAGAAAAAAAGGCAGCATGGAAAGACATCCAAATAAATTTTGAAGTAGCTGGATACGTTAGGGGAATTCCGAAGCTAAGAGAGCAGTGGCATCGGATGAAGAACACAGCACGGAAAAGTGTGCGACATCAAAGCGGCACAAAGAGCAACTGGGAATACGGTGTTTGTTAAGGAGCCCAAGCAAGACGATTTTATCGTAAGAGATATGATGGCGGACAACTTTATTGAAGATGAAATATTGATTGACAGCAATACTGACGAACCAGTAAATATAGAAATGTTTAAAGAAGACTCATCACCGAATGCGAAGTCAGTATTGCAGCCGCTTTTGGATTCAGCTATTGGAGAAGAGCTCAACGTAAAAGAAACTCCAATCCAAAGGCTAAAGCGTCTTCCGAAAATACCAACAAAGCCATCTGTTGACGTACTACAGCAACGTCGTAAACAAATCTTAACCGAAGAGCGACAAAGTAAGGAACTGCAGAAACTTAAATTAGAACTGCTGCGAAATCAAATTTCACATGAAAATCACTTTTTGAAACTGATATGCAGATTAAATTAACAATGTTGGAGACCGAAAAATTCAAACGGGGTAGGGAAAAAGAAAATTGTGGAAGTTAACATCATCTTTTTCTTAGCTTTTTTTATTTATAACAATGCAATAGAATAAATAACATATAATTAATAAAAAAAAATAATTGAAATGCCGGTTAATGAAGTTTTGACGAAATATCCTTGCTGTGATTGGTCTTCTTCCATGGGGATTTTCTCCTTCGTCTACCTGTACTGACACTCTTTCATCGAATACTTCATTATTCGGATCATAAACTGTAAAGGTTTACGTATATTAGATGAATATGCTGAAAACAAGAAGTCTGTACATATGTGTGTACATACATGAGAGATTCCGTTCTTTGGCAATGTTGTGCAAAACTGCAACTGCCACAACAACGTTCTTAGCTATATCCAAGTCAACTCTCAGCCTTTCGAAAATGGATCGGAACTTAGATTTAATCTGTCCGTTTAGACATTCTACCTTGCTTCTTGTTGCGATGTGGCAAATATTAAGCTTTTCCTCCTGTCGATTTTGTGGGTTCCTTACAGGAGTGAGTAAAATATTAGACAAAGGGTAACCGGCGTCTCCCAGTAAGATTTCATTGTGAGTATTTCGCGTTATTTCAAGGGTGCCTTTCAGTCTACTGTTGTTCCATATGCGAGCATCATGTCGCGAGCCCCGAGATCGTGTAACTATGTCTGTAATTTTAAAATTTGCATCGCAGACAATCTAAACATTTTGACCGTCATTATTTCGAGCTAAATGAATTTAATTAAAGCTCATACTTGCACATTTAAGGAATAATATCCTTTGCGATTGAGAAAATGACCCGCCATAGCATCTCCAACAATTTTTGCAGGGCAATTAATGTGCACATGCGTGCAGTCGATCGTCCCGATAACTCCAGGAAATCCAGCGATTTAAAAAATGCTGACTTTACTTTTTGTACTTCGCGACTTATGGATGGAAAAGATATAAAGTTAGGAAGCTGTAGAGCCAGTTTTCTTTGATATTTTTGCAATAATTCGACTAACAGTTGGTTGGGAAATGCCGTGCAGGTCGCCTATATGTACGGTGACCATTTTTGCAGATGCAAAAAAGAGGACAATCTTTAATTAACTTAAACAAGTTTAGAAACAAACGATATTTATTCAAAATATTTATACTTCAGATTACATCAACCAGTTCAGCTTTTAAAACAAAATACAAAAAGAATTATAACAAAAAAAAAAAAAAACTAAATACGTAATAAATGGAAAATCAAATTGACTGAACTGAATTATTCAAACCAGTGCTGTCTACATTTTGTGTTTAAGTAATTTAGTACTGAAGAAAGTATTTTACTGTGTGGATCATAGAAAAAAAGTTTCAAAGAAAAAAAAAGGACATTAAGAGGACAATTTAGTAAAAAGTGGACAAATTACTGTCCTCTTCAAGAAAAAAAAAAAAGGACACGATACCGAAAAAGAAGACTGTCCTCTAAAAAAGAGGACGGATGGTCACCGTAGCTATATGGGAAGTAACAACAGATATATAATTTTTTAGCTTATTTAAGCTATCATACACTTCACATTACCTACATAAATCACTTTGATGAACATTCCGACCAAAAAATCTCAATGATGTTAAGACTTGAAGGCTTCCAGATACTGGCAAGCCTCTCTTACTTGGTTGGTCTTGAATATTTAATAGTTGAATAATGTATGTTGCCGTTTCCTTGTCGAATCGATATCTCTCATAAAATTCTTCGTCAGTCAATTCGAAAGGGTCGAATTGTGTCTTAAAGCGCTTCCGTCTTCTAATTTGTGGTACCATTGCAATATCCGCCAAAATATCAAAATCTTGATCAATGTTGTTATCGACCGACATTTTTCTTATTAATTTAAAACTCAAACCGAACTACAAATCACTCGCGCAACGAAAAATTCTTAATATAATTTTTTTCTTCACAAATTTCTGACGTTAAACACAACTTAAACATTCGTTCTGTCGTGAGTAATGTTAGACTCGGGTTTGTCGTTTAGACCCGGGTTTAAATTGTCTATGAATAACATAAACTCCAGGTTAGCTTAGCAACAACATAAAAATAACTTATCAAACATCTATGAATATGCACCATTTTATTTTTGATTTTATACATTTTACCGGCACCAATTCATCCAAAATGGTTCCTACTCGCTTATTAGGTTACATAGATTCTCGGTCAATTATTAATTTCATATCATTATGAGCAGAATATAAATTTATTCGAACATACAAAATACTTAATAAAATTTGATTTGCAAATAATATTCCTTATTCTAATTTGGCAATCGTCGATAATTAGACCAACATTCACGAACGAAAGTGTATCCTAGTGAGGAAGAGCCCGAACTAATTTTTGGATCACGAAAACTGAGCTTGATCATAAGCAAGATCTCGTATTGTTGTTGTAATGCGTACAAATTAATGATCTATGTATGTATATGAATCAAATACAAATACAAATTCTTGGCGCAACGGAACGTATGTGGTCCAGGGCCTAGCTTCTCGCGACCATTCGTGTTGTGCGTGTTATATTTTTGCACACAAATGGAAGGGACCTACAGTTTAGAGCCATATCCGAAAGACATATTGAGAAGCTTTCTCTTGACAGTTATTACTCTCGGACGTTTGTCAGACATTCGCGAGAGGTGGGACCGTGAAAAACTTTTTGGTGTTCTCTGGGATTCGAACCTTGAACCTTACGCTCAACGATCCAACGCACTAACCACTTGAGCCACGGCCCCATATGGATCATGGGTGATAATAAAATACGGCTATTGACATATTATGTTTATGTGAACTTTCGAATCTAACATTGTTAACTGTCGATTTCATAAAGAAAAAATTGGTCTGGGTGCGACCCGCAAGGTCCACACGACTAACTTCCCAGTGACTCAATGACTAATGTTAATAACTGCTTCCAATACAAAGTTGGAAGATAAAGATATCATCTTAACGTTTCACGATTCAATCGAGTTCTTCATTTTTCCATAGAATGAATAATGACCCTAGCGATAAATAAATATGATTCCTAAACAATACGGCATTTCAAGATGATAGAAACTACCACAAAATCTTCCACTTGTTGAAACTTTCAAATTTTAACAGACTTTGACATTTCCGTTTGTACGGATATATCAAGGGTATATTTTTCCTTTATTTTTATACGTTTACTTTATCATCGAGGAAGCACCAGCACTGCTACGAAGAAGGAAAGAAAATTGGTTGTACGTAAAAGTTGAGAACAGATTTGAAATAATATTTATATTTTTTTTTTTTATTTTCGTCGCTAAACAATTATTCATGTACCAATGTTGTTATTTCATTTTTATAAGTCTTCTGTTTATGTCAATGAACTTTGAAATATTATTTTCACATGATCAAGATCTTTGCGCATACGAAAAGGTTTAATGAAGCTCAATCCCAAACACTAATAGCCTACACATAAACACTTGCTTCTACAATTTCTACGATGTTTGATGAACAATGAAATTTTCTTCTTCACGGCATCAAGAAACCATCAACTTGGAGATATCTCATCAATACCACTCATCAACTAAGAATGCTGAATTAACATTTCTTTACTTACAAGTAACTAAACAACAATATTGATAACAGCTGACAGCAAAATACAATTTACTTTCTTCATGAATTGTTCAAGACTGACATCACAAAACTACTGCTTTTCACCATGAACCGTTCAAAAATCATCGGTAGGAGATTATTAACCATATCCTCAAGAATTTTATCATCTTCAACAAACATTTCCATACTGGCTTGTCACAAAAAATAATAACTAGCAGAAATTGATGAAGCTCTCATAACATCAATCAACCCATACACAACATATGCAATTAAATCGGATTTAAAATGGAAGAAATCGACTTTTCATAAGACTTATCAAAATATGAAATAACAATATTTTTTCATAAATACTATTTATATGTACTTATAGAAATGAAAAAAAGCATTGTTTCATCGAAAATAACTTTTACGGTTAATAACTTCTACTTACAACCATGTTCCACGTCATAATTTATTTTTTAAAGGTTAAATGTACATCATACTATTACCTCCAAATGTTTTCTCAAACATAATATTCTTGTATTAATTGCATATTAATAAAGCAACCTTGAATTGCAAAAAGATTGTTGATTTTTTTATATCGAAGAATATATTCACATCCCATTTTTTATTATTATTATTGATATCAACGTCATTTTTTTTTATTATAACTAATTGTTACAAGTTGGCTAGTTCGAAATCTCATTATTCTCCTGGCCTGATAATATAAATTTAAAATTCTACACATTTATCTAGTTTTTGCTCATAAGTATTTTTTTTAATAATATTTTTTTTAAAATAATTGCTACGACATTCATAAAAATTTTGCTAAAACATACAATTATAATATTAAAAAAAATTACTACGAAGGTATTTAGAATCTGCACGAATGAATAGTACAAATCATCAATTTCAAAATTCAGCTAGTTTGCCTTTATTTTTTTAGTTATTTAATTACTAACAAAAAACTACTGGACCGATTTTTCTGGAAACTTAATCAGTTCTTAGTTACGTAATTACGCGTCAAATGAATCCGGTCCCATGTCCATATCATCTTTAGTTCTCGAGATAATCGAAACGAAAGATAATTCCGAACGCACATACGCACATACGCACATACGAACATACGCACATACGTATATACACACATACAGACATCTCTGTAAAAACGTTGGATTTGGATTCAGGTGACCTTAAAACGTGGAGATATGTCAAAATTCGCCATTCACAAAATCGGCCCCATTACAACAACTTCCCATTGGGAAGTTAATTAAAAGATATTGGTATATCAATAATCTAGAAACATAAATAATTGAAATATGTATAGCCATTGACAGTTACGTGAGATAAATATAAACTGGTTTCAATTGAGCAATCTCAACGGATTTGTCATCTCACCATCTTGTTAAACATTTCTAGCTAACTACAATTAAATCATTTTCATCAAATAATTGCAGCAATGCAAACGTAATTAATTACTTACTCCCAGTATGCATATTTTATTTTTTGGATGCTGGTGTAGCAAACTATTATCTTCTTCCACCCTGCCACATCCACTTACAACCCTAATTGCATTCAAAATTAAGGGAATAATCATATCCTCATAAATTGCGAGTCCCATTCACAGTGATGACATTAATTTGAAAACAGATTTGCATTTACTCCCTAGTTAGAAATGCTCGTGGTCTTACCACCACGCAGAAAATTCAAGAGGAATCATATTCAAAAAAGGATAATGAAAAAATATCTCATTACAGAACGTAGAAGAAAACAAGACCAAAAGTAGTTGTGATCCACTAGCGAGCACAATTGAAAATATCGCAGATGTTTCCAGCACACAGTAGCTTAAATTCTATTGATTTGCAGGAAAAAAGATTAAACAATCTTAGAATTTGCAATTTTCAGGGATGAATATGTACGTTGACGTTTTTTAAAATGCATATGTGTTGTTGGTGTTGGTGTTGGTGGTGTTGTTACAACGAACCAAAAAAAACAAAGGATTTAAATTTACACGTCTTTATTTTTATTTTGAATAATTAAATAATAATTAAATGTATTAGACGACCGCTGTTCGGCTTCTGCCTTTATTCTGACAATAGGCGTGTGTTGGTGAGACTACTCAGTGAAGTAAAGTAAAATCTAACACGGAGTACAACAACAAAAAATGACTTTCAATCACTTTAGCTTTTATCTTCAGTGAAAAGTGAATTGGGATGAATAGCTTGTGGCACTCACTTTCAGATGGTGCTGAAAGAGTTTTAGAGTTTGGTAGCCCTCCGTAAATTGACATTTCTAGTGTTTCGTAAGAAAATTGACGGGGAGAAAAAATATAATTAATAGGATAAATATTTTTTATTTGTTTATAAAATACATATTTCGTCTTTAGGGTGAAGAAAAATTTAAATTTTTTGTACAGCGCGAATATTTTGACAACTAATGTCAGGCTGACAGAGAGCACATGCACCAATCTTCAAATATTAAAAAAGCTTAAAAAAGCTACTAAGCCAGATTGACTGAGGATCGTTTTGGTGAGGACCTTTCACTTTGCTTTGCAAAATTCTCACCAAAACGCGCCTAATGTAATAAAAATAGTTTTACTCAATCGTTTCCTTTTTTCTTTCAATTGCTTCGAGGCTATCTACTTTTGGTGATCGCCATCTATGTTTGGATGGCGGCAGTTTTGTAAATTTGTATTTGTGGCTTTTTTGGTTTTATTAAAGTGTTCATCTTAGCATTTTATAGTCAGCCTAAGTTGGCTCACCTTGTACATTCTCGTATGTTTAGGTAAATGGTTATGTAAGAAATATCAATTATTTATTTGTAGTTTTTTATAACCACGTAGAATGATGGCTAACTAACTGATTGTAATCTCTTGATTGGGCCACTAGATGGTCGATCCCAAGGATTAAATCCGAAAACCCCAATAACTTTTTTTAGGACTACTATTCTCGTGAATATCTGACGCCCGCCCTACAGTACAAGTAACTGTTTGCAGTAACTAACTATTAACTATTTGCAACCGCCCCACGGTGTTTTCTCCCATAGCGAAAAATCAAAATATACTTTTTTACTTATACATATTTTTATTACAGAAATATAATCATGAAGTGTGGACTCATATAAAAAAGGTTTTATTTTGAAGAAACTCTCATCTATTTACATAAACTTCGCTCTGGAACATGAGCACAAAGAAGAATGACAGAAATCTTGACGGTTTAATGCTAATGTTTGCAGAGTATTTATTTCACATTTTATCAAGTTTTTTGTTAATTATTAAATTGTGTACTTTAATTGGTTCTAGTAATTCAAGTTATAATCAAAGAAATAATATTTTTTTAAATATGGGTGAGTTATCAATTAATGTTTGGGTCAACCTCAAAGAATAAGTCAAACTGGGATTAAAACTTGATTTAAAAAAAAAACATTTCATATCATATTGATCATTTTTTATATATTACATTGCCTTAAGTCTAAGTTTGATTTTGCCTATTGTATTAAAACAAAATAAATTTTATTATTAAATAAAACTATTGTGGCATCACTGATCAGAACATAGTAAGCATAAGAATTTGATTTTTAAAATGGGGAATTCCCTTCTTAAGTTCTATATATTTTTGTATCGTATTTTTCTTTTATTCTGTATTAAAACGTTGTAGAAGCAACATGAGGCGTAAAGGAAATTGTTTGTGTTTTAATTAAAATCTAATAGGTTATGGGCCCAGTTCACGAAAGAATTTAAAATCAAGTGACAGTGAAATAAAGTGATTTTAAGAAAAATAGTAAAATGTAAATTAAAAACAGCATATAAATACAAATTAAAAAAAAAAAAAATGGCTCATGAAATTAACAAATCCAAACGGAATATTGAACCGTTCAATGCTGAAAAATATAGCATTTGGAAGTTTCGCGTGCGTGCATTAATTGCAGAAGAAGATGCATTAGAAGTATTGGACGAATTAACACCAATGGAACGAAATGATGAATGGAATAAGAAAGAACGAATTACCAAAGGTATAATCATTGCACACTTAAGTGACTCCATGCTTAGTTTTGCACAGGGGCGAACTAGCGCAGTTGGCATCATGATTAAACTCGATGAAACTTATGCAAAACAAAGTCTTGCAACTCGTTTAATAATGGAAAAGAAACTCCTAAGCTTAAAATATAGTAATAATACACCGCTAACGAGCCATAGGTATAACGATTTTTGATAATATGATAATTGAATTTGAATCAGCCGGTGAAAAGATGAAAGAAATGAATAAAATTGCCCGATTGTTATTAACTTTGCCGAGCAACTATGATCCAGTTGTTACAGCAATACAAACAATTTCCGATGACACACTCACATTGCAATTTGTTAAAAATCGAATCTTGGATTACGAAATAAAATTGCGAAACGAGGAGACTGATACGAGCGCAAAGGTTTTGGCTGCACAAACAATCGAACAACATAAAGTCAAAATACAGGGTCTAAAGAAAAGTGGAAAATCTTTTAAAGCAAAATCTAATAACAACAACCACCAACCATACAACAACTTTAAATGGCATAAAAATCAAAAAAACAGCAAACCAGAAAATATTAAATGTGATTTCTGTGGACGCAAAAATCACGAAAAGAAGAATTGTTTCTTTTACAAGCGGTATAGCCAAGCCACCCATGAAAAAGACAGAATGGCCCAAACCGCTATATTCAAAACAAACGAAAGCATCAGTTTCATGTGTTCTATAGATGGTGAAAACCAAAATAAAATTGGAAACACAGAAACATTCGAATTTTTGCTTGACTCGGGCTCCACCGACCATTTGGTAAACAACAAAGATTTTTTCTCATCGATTGAAGATTTGGAAACACCCAGCAAAATTGCAATAGCAAAACGTGGCGAATACATTACAGCATCAAAACGAGGAACCTTGGATATTATTTCAAATCTTGGCGTAGCAATCACACTCGAAGACGTACTATACTCAGCAGACATCTCACAAAACTTGCTTTCGGTGAAGCGTATCCAGAACAAAGGAATGACCGTGATTTTTGAGAGAAATGGACACGTTACAATTAAAAAGGGCAGTATCCCAATAATTACAGGTATTTCTAAGCATAATTTAATATCTATAGTTTTTAGGAAATACATAAATAGATATATGCATATTAATGTAGCACAAACTACATCAGATATTTGTACATAGATAGACTATGGCACAGACGTTAAGGTCATATTCACGGATTAAAATTGCTACAACTAAAAAGAAATCAATTGAGTAACGATATTGACATATTAGAATCAGTAAATCCTATAAACGAGTTTTGTGAAGCTTGTGTTTATGCAAAACAAGCAAGACTCCCTTTTTCAAAGAACAGAGACAGAAGTCATGTAAATAGACCACTGTTTGCTGTTCATACAGACGTTTGTGGCCCAATCACACCATCTACGATTGACAATAAAAATTATTTTGTCACTTTCATTGATGAGTATACTCATTACACTACAGTCTATTTGTTAAGTAATAAATCAGATGTCATTATATTCCTTAAAGATTTTGTCGCAAAGAGCGAAAATCATTTCAATTTAAAAATTGCATATCTATACTGTGACAATGGTAAAGAATATTTATCAAATGAAGCAAAAGCATATTGTTTTGAAAAAGGCATTCAATATCACCTAACGGTACCACACACTCCTCAACAAAATTCTATAGCAGAACGTATGAATCGTACGCTAGTTGAAATGGCTAGAAGTATGATATTTGACGCTCAACTAAATAAAGAATTATGGGGAGAAGCAGTTTTAACTGCAACATATCTGTTGAATATGATTCCAACCAAAGCCATATCATTAAAGAAAACGCCATTTGAACTTTGGCATAATAAACGGCCAAACATTAAACATTTAAAAATATTCGGCTGCACCGCTTATGTTTTGATAAAAAGTGGAAGAAGTAAATTAGATAAAAAATCACTCAAAGGCATTTTGGTTGGATATAATTACAATGGGTATAAAGTACTGGATGTTGAAAAGAATAAATTCGTTGAAGCTCACGATGTAGTGTTCGATGAACTAAATTTCAGAAATTCAAGGCCCTTTTCAACTGTGTTTAAAAACGCAGATGGAGGTGACAGGTGACGAACTCAACAATGGCTAAAAATTCTGATAAAATCAAAATTAATAACACGGAACAAAATGTTATAAATCCTGAATTGATCCAAATCGACAAATCAGGTCCAAATGAAAACGAACAAAATCTCAGAAAAAGCAAACGAATTGAAAATATGCCACATATTTCATACAAAGAAGTAGATGATGATGAATCAATAGAAAATTGTCTTTTAGCTTCAAACGAAGCATCATTCTATACTATCGAAGAAGAATGTTATTATACATTCGCACAGTCAATTCAAAATGATATCCCTCAATGCTATAATGACATTAAGAGATGTTAATCTCTTAACGGAGATTTAAACGAAGAAATTTTCATGAAAATTCCTGAGGGAATAAATGAAAACAAAAATTATGTTTGTAAACTAAACAAAGCCTTATATGGTTTAAAACAATCTGCAAGATGTTGGTTTGAAAAATTCGAAAGAATTCTAAAACAACACAAATTTCAAAGTTCAAATGCCGACAAATGTTTGTTTATTCTGAATAACAATCACATTAAAAAAATATATATACGTTGTACTTTACGTTGACAACGTCATTATTGTTACTCATGATATTGACAGAATGAAAAAATTCAAGCAGTATTTAAACAAACAATTTGAAATGAAAGACATGGGTGATGCTCAATTTTTCTTGGGTATTAAAATTGCACGTGAAAACAATAAAATTAAATTAAACCAAACTGCATATTTACAATCAGTGCTCAAAAGATTTGGAATGAATGAATGTAACCAAATCAGTACTCCTTTGCCTGAAAAATTAAACTATGGTGAATTAAATTCAGATTTGCATTATGATTCGCCATGTAGAAATTTGATTGGTTGTCTCATGTATGCAATGCTATGCACACGCCCTGACTTATGTGTTGCTTTGAACATATTAAGTCGTTTCCAAAATAAAAATAATAAAGAATTGTGTCAAAATCTCAAAAGAGTGTTAAGATACATAAAAGGGACATTAAATTTATGTTTGAATTATGAAAAGAAAAATTCTCAACAAATACTGACCGGCTATGTGGATGCTGATTGAGGCGGAGATGAAGTTGATCGCAAAAGTACAACAGGTTATTTATTCAAATTGTATAACAATACAATAAGTTGGAATTCAAAACGACAGCACTCCGTTGCCACATCATCCACTGAAGCAGAATACATGGCATTGTTTGAAGGTGTTAAGGAAGCATGTTGGATAAGATCAATTTTAACTAATATGAAATTAATGTTGGAACCCACAACAATTTATGAAGATAACAACGGTTGTATAGCAATTGCAAATAATCCGACTGACCATAAACGTACAAAGCACATAGATATCAAATATCATTTTATAAGAGAAAAGATTCAACAAAAGATAATTACAGTAAAATATCTTCCCACAGGTGAACAACAAGCAGACATGTTGACAAAACCACTATCAGCTGTAAAGTTTAGACTTAACAGAGACAAGGTTGGACTTGCACCAAAATGAATCATCAACGGTTTGATTAGGTTTTCTTGGGGTTTTCCTAATCCAAAGCAACAAATGTTGAACCATCAAATTCCCCATAAATAATGAAACAAATAATAAATAATTTAAAAATAAATAAAACTATATTATAATAATATTAAAAATTTTTTTGAGTGGGAGTATTGAATTTAAACAAAATAAATTTTATTATTAAATAAAACTAATGTGGCATCACTGATCAGAACATAGTAAACATAAGAATTTGATTTTTAAAATGAGGAATTCCCTTCTTAAGTTCTATATATTTTTGTATCGTATTTTTCTTTTATTCTGTATTAAAACGTTGTAGAAGCAACATGAGGAGTAAAGGAAATTGTTTGTGTTTTAATTAAAACCTAATATTGCCAAAGTTTGATCTGCATTTATTTGCTCTTTTTGCTTGCAGCTGGTCAGCAACTCAAAAACAATGCTTGTTTTGATAAGTGGTTTCAAGCGGACCAGAAAACCAAAAATACTAAACAGCATTCTGTTCTGTTTTACACGAATATCAATTACATGATGCTCTTGATGTTTTTAAATGCAGTGTCAAAAAATCAGTAAATTTATTTCCATTGAATATTTTCAATTGTTGGAGATCATCTTATAGGACAAAGCGTATTTAGAAAAAAATATTCTATTTGAATAATGTATTTAGGTTGACTCAAGATGTTCTAAGCTTCTTATACAAATTGAACATGCAGAAGTATCAGAAATAGTAGGTAAGTTCCAAACGAGGCAAGCCTTGCAAATAAGTGGCGGACTTATTGCCAAATAGAGATCCCCATGAAACTAAATTTGTTGCCTCTATATCAAGTCAAAGTGATGGTAGATTAGATAGAAAATGCATGTCATCCTTAAAGGGTTCAACCTTATACATCGACCTCGATCTGTCGGCATAAAAATCAATTTAGACAAAATCAGAGAGTTACTTATCGAGACTAAAACTTTATACTTACACCGAAGCGGTAAAGAGAACGCTGGGCACATTGAATATTCACAACAGCCTAATCGGATGGATTGTCAGCATACTCGAAGATAGACACATAATAACCGAAATTGGGGGAACAAGGATGGAAGCTTACGCCTCCAGGGGAACTCCTCAGGGCGGGGTACTTTCCCCACTGCTGTGGGTCATTGTTCTTAACGAAGGCCTACAGCTGCTCAGAAACAGGGGCGTCAGTATCACTGCTTTTGCAGACGACGTTGTGATACTAGCAACAGGCAAATTCCTCTCAACACTCAGCGAACAAGTCGAAGGGGCCATCAAATCCCTTGACATCTGGACCAGGACGTGCGGGCTCACGGTAAACCCCCAGAAAACCGAGCTCGTATTATTCACTAATAAAAGAAAGCTACCACAGTTTAGTACGCCATCTGTCGGAGGTATCCCGCTCAAGATCTCCGACAGCGCAAAATACCTAGGGCTGGTATTAGACAAGAAACTAAACTGGAGAATGAATATTAATGAAAGGATTAAAAAAGCAACTATAGCCTTCCACTCATGCAGCAGAATCTTTGGGAAAACCTGGGGTCCCTCTCCTAAAATAATTCTCTGGATGTATAAGGCTATAATAAGACCCATACTGACATACGGCAGTCTTGTTTGGTGGCCGGCGATGAACAAGGTCACTAACCTAATGGCCGTCACGAAGATTCAAAGACTAGCGTGTATCGGGACCACCAGTGCGATGAGGACAACTCCAACCGCTGGACTTGAGGCTATTCTCAACCTGCTTCCGCTAGATATCTTCGTCAAAACATCTGCAGCCATAAGCGCCATCAGAATCAGCCAGTCAGGAACATGGAGGTCGAATGCAAAAGGGCATACGACCATCCTTCAGAAGTATATTGGCCATGTACCCGTCACGGATTACATCACGCCATACTTAGACTTTAACAAACCTTTCTCAAGCGCCTATCCTAGCAGGGAGGAGTGGTTAAGAGGTCTGATACCAAACGCGCAATCCATTGCCATATATACCGATGGATCAAAAATGGACACTGGCGTAGGGTCAGGCATCTTCTCCGAATCGCTGGGAATATCGAAATCAATACGCCTTCCAGACCACAGCAGCGTTTTCCAAGCGGAGGTCCTGGCAGTGACAACAGCCGCCCGTGAGTCTGCAGTAAGGGCAATACCACAAGAGGGTATCACCTTCTTTATTGACAGCCAGGCAGCTATAAAAGCAATAATATAGCGGTACCATTTGAAAAAACTACGTCTAACGGAAGAAGAACTCTGCAGAGGTTGCGGGGACGAGGGAGCTTTTGAGGACACAACCCACTTCCTATGTCACTGCCCTGGCCTCCAACACAGCAGGAACAGGATCCTAGGGAGCTACTTCTTCCAAGACCTAGATGAACTCGCCAGCACGCCATCAGACAAGATAAAGAAATTTATCAGGTCCTCAGGATGGTTTGTATGCAAAGACTCGCATCAATAACTATAGGAGCATATTAGAATCGGTTACCGGGTTTCAATGGGCAAGGGACATCCCTTCCCCCAAAGGGCATCACAATGGGTCAGTACTGACCTGAGTGTGGCGGAGAGTCTCTCTCCCCGCCAACCCACATACCTAACCTAAACCTAAAACTTTATACTTAAATTCCTACTCTTGGTATTACATGCCAATGTCTCTCCATAAAGTTCTAATACATAGCGCAGATGTAATTGATGCATTTTCTTTGCCTATTGGCCAATCATCCAAAGATGCTTCAGAGGGTAGACATAAGGATTCGAGGTATTTAAGGGAACGCCATACCAGAAAATCTTCCAGAGTCAATACGAACACTGATTTAATGAATATGATGCTTTTAACATCAGATCCTTTACTATCAGGTATTCGTAACAAGTTGAGAAACTTTCTACCAAAAATAATAGATGAAGATATAGCAGAATATTTAGAAAATTGATAACAAAGCATATAAAATAGCGTAATATACAATAAAATTAAAAAAAAAACATCATAAAAAAATTTTCCAGAGCTCCCTTGGCAGATACTTGGAGTCGATTTGTTTTATTTTAAATCAAAGTTCTTTTTAATAATAGCCGACTATTATTCCAGATATCCTGAAGAGGCTCAACTGGAGCACCAAACGGCCGAATGCGTAATCAAAGAGTAAAAGAGTGTTCTGCAAGACACGGGATTCCCGAAATTGTACGGACGGACAATGGACCCCAATTTCTCACCCTATGTTTAACTGAGTTTACAAGGCTATTTTTGACCATTTTTGGCTGAAAAAAATGGCTTTTACTACAACTTTCGTTAATCGTATGCGAAAAAGTTATTTAACATGATTTTTAGAAAATTTATCAAAGATAAAAGTTTTGTAAAAAAAAGTCTTTAACTTACTAAAAATTTTGAGAAAAATGCATTTTAAGAAAAATTGGAACAAGAAATTTTCATAATTTTGAATTTAAGTGGCCATAACTTTTTTGTGGCAGCATGAAATTACACAAAGTTTCCACACTTTAATGCGCCACTAATATATAAAACTATTTTTGTAACTATAATATTTCAAAATCTATACCATTTAAAGTGATTATACCTCCAAATCGGAGGTGCCCCACTTTGACCGGCTATAACTCGGACTGGGGTGAAAATAGACCCCCCCCCCCTGCTGTACGATTTTTTGTTCGCCGGAACTCCAGGAATCTCCAGTTAAAGGATTATACCTCTTAACTGGGGCACAAATAGAAATATTTTGTTCACTTAAGATAATGGAATTGTAAGTTTATTTTTATGTATGAGAAGGGGGATGTGTTGTATCAGCTTACTGTAATATTTGTACACACACGCCCACACTATCTAAACTTGTATACATATGCATCTATATAAATGATCACTAAATAAAGAGAGAACAGTTTTTAAGTAGAAACACAACAGCTGTGATTCAAATCCTTGAACTAAATACTTGCGTCAATCCTCCTGATAATGAATTTGGACTAAACGAACTGGGTAGAATTTTACCAGGGTGCTCCAGTCAGCAAAGTTTGCCAGACGGTGTTCCCTAAAGCATAGAAAAAGCATCACCGGAAAGAAAATCAAAAGTAACATCGCGAATCGAGGAACTAACTGCAACAGACTTGTATGACACTGTTAGAAGATCAAACTTCTGCTCAAAAACTGTTTTTCGACAACATAACAAATTTAATGGGCGATATAAAGAGAAGTATTAAAATCAAGAGAATAACACCGAAATCCTAAAGCTAAAAACAGAGAAACTAAAACTTTGTAAACAAAACGAAGAAAATAAGAACAACTACAGAAAGGCAAAATTAAAACTGAAAAGAAAACTACTAGAGCTCAAAAAGGAAAAGTTAATTATTTAAGTTTTATTGAAGCTGACCTCGTGTTTATTTACCTTTTTAAGCTTTTTTTTTTTTTGAGAATGAACTCATACGTATTTATTTATGTAGTTTTAAGTTTTAAGAGTGAATTCTGGTATTTTTTTTTAAAAAAGTGTTCCGAATAAACTTTTTATTTTTTTTTTAAATTATTTTACTTTACTGCTTTTCTTTAAAATATTTACATAAATCGTCAGATCGTATCTCTAACACGTCTACCTTCATCAAAGGTATCATCAGCTTAGATTTCTTCAATGGTATTATTATAGTTCTCCAGCTCATTCTCCGTCCATTTCTGGACTTTCCACTTTGTATTTGACAGAAATGTTTTGTAATGCAGCACATTTGCGTTGCCTTATTGGGGGCGTAATGCGATTCCCTTGCTCTTAGCAAACATCTGAATCTGCTTTTTAGAACACCAAATGCTCTTTTCACAATGTTTCTTCCCTGCGCATGCTTTGTGTTGAAACTTGATTGTGGAAATCCTATTTCAGCATTTCGGTATCAGATATGGAGCTAAGGGATAACCACCATCTCCTATAACAAACAAAAATTATTTAGGTTACAAAATTAGATATAAATGAGATATTTACTAAGAAGACGCTAATCTTTTCATCCATTTCTACAAATTTTGCCTTTAATGAAGTCATATTCCATATGCTGGAATCATTAGAAGCCCCAGGATGTTTCGCATTAATATATTTTATATAAATCAAATGATCACACATCCAAAATAATCACTTTAGTTAATTTTGTAATGTAACATGTTTCAGAGTATTAACTATGATGGCATTAAGACTTTAAACGCCTTTTCTGTTATAACAAAGGTCCCGTATCTCTTGATACTCTCTCTCTTGATATGATTTCCATTGCGTTTAACATTTCATTTAAAATTAAGGAGACTGTTAGCTGCGCAAAACCAAGGTGGTTGAAGTCGTTTCCTATCCTCAACTGGTAGCTGTAAGTCTTAAAATGTTTGGTACTACTCTTTGACTTCTACTTGGTCTTAGTTTTGGCTCAAGGTCTTCGAGCAAGTCAACAAAAGCTACTTTGAATACCCGGAAATTTTCTTTAAAACTAAAATGGAGCTAAGAATAATTTACACATTTATGTATTTCTTTAACAAGAAATCAATTACCTTTGATTTTCTAGTTCCAAAGGATTAGATGCATCCCTCAAATTCCTCCGTATTACACCCAAGTTCACCTGAACAGTAACTCCAATGATGACATTGTGATTAATTAAATTTTACAACACCGCTTAGATGCACTTTTTTTGTTTGTTTAATATATAAACTCTACTCAATTTGCAATATTCCTATTTCTCATTTTTACAAATAAAAAGTGTTTGAGAACTGTCAAACTTAAATTCGCATTTTCAATAACTTTATTTTTTGTTTGCTGTTCACAATAGCTCGTATATTTATCAATTGTTTTTCGCAATACCATTAACAATTTCAATTGACAAATTTATCAATCCTCAATCAGTTGATAATTGATCTTCGCAAAAGATATACATACTCTTATTCATTTTGAGGACGATTATAGTTATCTCAAAACGGAACTTTTTTTGGCAACGTTGACATTAAAATATTGGCACCATTTGGTTTTTTTTCTGATAATATTGCCAGTATAATTTTTTCTGCTGGACGTTCCACAGGTTATAGAGTGCGTTGCGCTTTAGACACGTTTGCCAATGAAACATGGCATTTAGGGGTTGTTGGTAACTCTGTTTTTGCTACAAATGATTTATAAATCTTCTTATCAAAACTTTTGACAGTTCTGGCTGACGTGAATACTAGAACTGATCAAGTCGAATCTTTATGAAGCTTAACTGTAAGATTTGTAGCTCATACGTTTTGTTTTGCATGACATTCAAGGGTTGTTGGTAACTCTGTTTTTGCTACAAATCATTTATAAATCTTCTTATCAAAACTTTTGACAGCACTGGCTGTTGTGAATACTGGAACTGATCAAGTCGAATCTTTATGAAGCTCAACTGTAAGATTTGTAGCTCATACGGTTTGGTTTGCGTTTCTATTACCCGTTATTAGGGACTAGCTTCTTGCTACAAAACACGAATGATTGCGTGTTATATTTTTCACGCAGTTTAGAGCCATGTGCGAAAGGCAAATTGAGAAACTTTCTTATGGCAGTTATTACTCTCAGACGTTTGTCAGACATCCGCGAAAGGTGGGACCGTGAAAAAACTTTTTGGTGTTTTCGGGGATTCGAAAGTCGAACCTCCCGCTTGGCGATCCAAAGCATTAACCACTTGAGCCACGGCGCCCACGAATCTAGGATACCTGCTCTATTATCTTCTCAGAACACATGCAGAAGCGAAATCACTGCACTAGAAGAAAGCAGAAACTCTGTACCAAACTACTTCCAAAAGAGGACAACAGACTCCAAGGAACAAAGGCAATTAGTGGAAATGGTAAAACGTGGAGAGAAAGAACGGGCCGGAGTCTTTGGTGAGCCATTTGCGAGCAACAAGATATTCAAGAAATAATTTTCTTTGGCGCCGATGTCTTAAAGACCAAAACATAATATGTTTGCATTGCACGCGTTGAACGTTTATGAACCCATGCATAACTTGCATAATTCTTATTCCTCAACATTTGCATACAAAGCAAAGCATGATTGTTCAACCAAGTCGTATATTTATTTTGAGCGCCTTAGTTAATGGTTACCGAGCTATATTTATGTGTTTTTTTATTTATGTTTTATTTATTTTTATTTATCTTTTTATGTATGTACGTTTAAAAACCTGGCCTTTGTATGTATGTATGTATGTATGTATGTATATGTCACCCAATTACAAATTGGTGCGTACACACTTAACTTTTAAACACTCCAAAACGTATCGATGAACCAACTTCAGGAGCATAGACAGCTTCTTGGTATAGCAACGTGTGGTAAGGTAGTTGGAGTTCAAGATTATTTGATTTAAATCCACTTCCAAGTTGTTCTGGCTCCCAATTCAGAAATATTTACATATGTTTGTATGTATGGATTTGCGAAAATATTGTAGCATTTTATATGGAAAAACATTTTCAACATGATTCCCAGAAACATACATCGCGCTTTCACTTGGCCTGATATCAAATCAAATTATTCACTTAACACCAACGTTGAGCTTCCACACACGCTCCTCTCCTCTCCCACTCTCTCATTCACACTTCATGCTAACATGAAACAAATAAATCTCAGCCCCTTAAAGAAAATCCCTGATTACTCATTTGTAACTCAATATGACGCATTTCATTAGATTAAAACCAGGAAAACAATTAATTCGATGGAGACAGAGACGGTGGAGTAGCGCTCGCGGAGTGTACTTCAAAGCAAAACTGCTCTACTTCGGATAAAACGCCATAAAATGAGTATCATAAGCATTAAATTACACGTCGTGTATCCCCATGTTCGCATCGCACACATCGCGGTGGGGATTCTCAACTGTGAATTAAGTTTAAAGACGACACGCCCGGTGGTACGAGTGATTCCCGTATCCAACAGCCTAAGTTTATGTGTCGCTTGGCACTTATTACGCCTGTTTGTGCGTGGTGTATTAAGCTCGAATGAACGTGTATTTGGATCCAATGTGCTAATCTGGTATTCATTAAAAAAAGAAACGCGCTGCGGCACGATACATACATACATACATACATACATACATGCATACATATGTATACCAAGCAAGTGCGAGCGAGCAGAGTTTTTAAAATGGAATTTCTTGTTAAAAGTATTTAAAGCAGCCCTCTTGAGACCAGTCGGTACTTTAAAATTTTTAAATTAATAACTGAAGACCTCAGTAAAAATTTGGCTGTAATGGGTAAAAATGCGGCAGGTAAAAACATTGTCTATGTTTGGGAATAAAATCGTGACATTCTTTCAAAAAGATATTTTTTTCATTGAATGAAAAACTGGTAAGTGGCAAGAACCTCAAATTGAGACCATAATAAAATGCTTAAAATTCCGCATGAACAAACCTAAGTGGTTTGCTCTCAATATAACACCTCACGTGTTTGAACTATGTGTAAGTAAGATGTCAATCAAAGTACATATGTACATACATATATAGACTTTACTGTCTCAAAAGCGGAAGTTCCGGCAAGTATTGCAAATACATATGTAAGTACATATATGTATGGAGAGGACTCTCCGAATGCTTAAGCATTTGTCTTCCAAGTCACAAATTGCATGATCTAATTAGAATACAGAGATGCAGCAGCGTAATTGCCTGAACTTAATAAGTCAACGGAACACAAAACATACATACAAGTAATGTTACTTTCAAAGAGTATAAATACCAACATTGGAGAACTATCTGATAGTGATGTAGCATTTCTCTTAAGGTATATATGATTCCAAAGAGATCTATGTGATCGCAGACGCCGTGGCTCAGTGATTAATGCGTTGGATTACTTAGCGTCGGTTACAAGAGCAGGTGAAACGGGTTGACCAGATCTACGCATTCCTGCCGGGCTTATCGAACTTCCAGTCGTTATGGTAACTGTGGCGGAGAAACTATTAAAAATCGTGACGATGAATGATAAGGACCGAACGAAGAACCGTACTTCTTAAGTTGTTAGAAGATCAAAGCCCTGATATATGTACTTTTGATTAGCCAAACAAAGCTATCCCAGAAGCACAAACTGGGGCATAATAAATATAATATTGTAAGAAGAGACCGACTCAACTCCATTCCAGATGGAGGAGTTGCGTTGAGAGTGGCCACAGTGGTGTCAGTGCCGAAATTACAATTTCCAACGAAAATGCGGAGTTGGAGGGGTCCAAATGTTGAAATGTACCCCTACAACTATAGTAAGACGAGTGGGACACACTTCTCCAGAGTTATTACAGGAGTACTCTCTTTGGACTCGCTCTACCCACCGTCCAGTAGAAACCTATCATAGAACCGAGTCTAGTGACGACAATATGGCAAATAAAGAAATCGCATAAGGAGGTATCTCCAGCTCAGAGTAGCAGAAACCACTTTTCTATCCTCGCAACTCTAAAAACAGGAGTCGTCTGTTACTTTATCAAAGTCAAAATGTTTTTTTAATTTACCGCTGAAAAGAAAATAAGTTTTTTTTTTATGTGAAAATGGGGTCAGTTTCGAAGCTTCGGGAAGATCAACTCCCATCTACGAGCACTACAGACAAAGGGTACCAAATCAATGACCAATTCGCAAATTGCCTGTTGATACACCTTATTGGCCACAAACTCGACATCACATCGAAAACTACATTCAATGTCAATATTTTTGGAGAAGAGATGTCAAACGCTGGAGAATGTGGAAAACGCTGAGGTAACTGAAACACCCAGCAAGCAGGTGAGCAAAAAACTTTTCCAAAACACCAACAATAGTTAGGTAAGGTATTTGTTGCATCCAATAGCAATGCCAATTAGTGCACATTTTGTGATTCTTGCGACAATGCTATTCTAAACTGCCTACGGTTCTCGAATTTGTTTCCCGCTATTAGAATAAAGAGGCGAAACGATCATTTATACCCAAATTGCTTGAAAGAAGGGCATATGAATCAAGATGCTGTCGTTATTGTTCATCAAAACACCATTCTCTGCTTCATTTGCTTTCTCTTACCACGGCCTACGCTGCCATCGCTTATCAAACGGCCTTAATTTCCACATCTCATATTGCTAGCAGGCCCTGTGGCTCAAGTGGTGAGTGCGTTGGCCAACTGAGCGGGAGGTTCGACGTTCGAATGCCAGAGAACACTAAAAAATTTGTTCACAGTCCCACCTCCCGCGAATTTTTGACAAACGTCCGAGAGTAATAACTGTCTCGGGAAAGCGTCTCAATTTGCCTTTCGGATATGGCTCTAAACTGTAGGTCACTTCCATTTGTGTGAAAAAATATAACACGCACAACACGAATGGTCGCGAGAAGCTAGGCCCTGGACCACATATGGTGTTTTGCGCCAAGTATTTGTATTTTTTATATTGCTTCTCAGCCAAAAATCTCAAAACACTTGCCTGCAAATCGCCACTGGTGTGGTTTTAGTAAAAAATCATGCCGGTACACTGGCTCCTTGTAGAGCAATTCTCGATTCAGTGTCACAAATTCACTGTATTATCAGTCATGTCGCAAATCAACTACAACTTAGGAGGACAAATCCTGTGTAGACTTGACAGATGGAGTTAAAGTTGTTGCGTATGCAGATGATGTAATATTGGTATCAGGGTTGTTTCCTTCAATATCAGAGAGATTATGAAAGGTGCTTTGGACAATATTAGCAAAAGGGCCACTGGAAGTGGACTCAGCCTCAATCCAAGCAAAACTTTACCACTAAAACCAAATATCACGCTTTCGGCGTGACGGGGGCCATGACAGCATGTCCAACCGAAGCCTTAAACGTAATTCTACATCTTTTGCCACTCGATCTTCACATAACATATGTATTTACCATCATGTAGTGCGGTAAGAATAAGAGAAACAGGATGGAGGGGCACCATACCTTATGGTCACAACAGCATCCTAAACCGTGCTATCATTCCACTTGACAGAACACCAGTTTTTAATTCCTTTTTAATGCAGTGGTAAGTGTCCTGTAAGTATTAGTCCGAAAAAAACAACAAAATTATTTGTAATATACTAGTATACCCAACACCAAAGGGTATTTGCCGTTTGCCGCAACCCACCCAACTATTCCAGATACAAAAAAAATGAGCAACTTAAATCGTAAAATCCCTATCATTGTTGCTATCAAGCAAAAGTGAAACTTTATCATTTTCGCAGCTGCAAAAGCCATAAAGCCCTATTGTAGTAAAAATTAAAACAAATTCTTAGTCTTACTCGGAAAAAGAAAGTTTCGTGTGCCAGTCGCAGTAGTTGCAATAATTTCATATGCAACATACATACATACTCGTACCTTCTATACATCTGTATATCTCTATCTACTAATTATTCCCAAACATATGCACAGAAATATTTATGCAATCTCGCCTGTTAGGAGTGGGCCCTACATACTGGTAACTTAAACAACTTAATTTTTAAGGCGGGAAACATTCAAAAAAATTAATATTGCAAGTTTTTAGCGAAGCAATAGTATGGATCTTCCTTCAAAAGACAAGGGTGTTATTTCTATGTACATAAACTCTTCCGCTTTGTTGGGCGACTGAGGATCAGCTAGTAGTGGCTCTATTTAGTTTTGAATCCAATTACTTCCCCTTCCGGGTGTCATTGCTGTGTGAATTGTAAATGAACGGAAATGAGAAAAGTTTCACCTACCGCTGTTGGTATTATCATTTGTGAACAGCATCGTTGTGGTTGTGATGCGGCTGAATAAGTGTCCCAACGAACCCAATGCACTGGGAAGACACAGACCGACTAAAGGCGAAACAGGAAATGGGATGCTATGTTAAAACGATAAATGGAAAATGAAATTTTGTGTCAAAGTGATGCTCCAGAATTTGCAGCTGTTCTGCTCTAACACTTTCATAACATTTTTGTTATGACAACAGGATGGACAATCCTGGATGGATAAAAGACGAATATGCAGCTATTCTACACAGTCGTTGGAGTAAGCTCCAGAGTTTTCATACTCGTACGTACATACATATGTTTGCATGTACATACACATGTGTATGTATGTATTTATGTAATTTTTACTAAGCATAAGGATAAAGTATACTCACTGCTTTCTTTTTCCATAAGGCTTACAATTATTTATGACATCTGTCAATGTTCTAATTATTAACTAGGAAACACTACTTAAGAACAAGGCGATAATACTTATTACTTCAACTCGTTGACACTCGCATTCGCAGTGAGAGAAAATGTTAGTGAAACAATATTGTATTGTGCACGACCAAATGCCTTCGAAAAGTCAGTATAAATGGAATCCACATGAAGGCGTTTCATGTTAAGAAGACAGTAGTATTTAATAAAAATTACTAAATTCATACATAATCGTAGACCTTTCGGTAACAAATACGAGCTCATATTCTGAAATATGATTACGTACAATTTACAACTTCTTTTTCACAATTGCCTCAAAGTTTTTGGGGATCAGTGGGAGATAAGTTATAGGTCTAATAACTGTATATAACTGTTCTTGACCCAGTCTTAAGAATTGGTAAAATAAAAGAAGTTTTCGAACTTCGAAATGCACTGCTATTCAAGGAATCATAAAAAATAATGAATAGTGGCCTTACAACATTCAGCCCCAATTAATTTAAGAAAAAGGAGTGGAAATCTATCTGGACACTAGTGCTTGAAGCTACATAAAGATGACAATTCAAGTACAACTTCCTCCTCCTTACGTAGATAAATGGCTCAAATTAGTTATTGGATTGCATGGAAGCATTGTACTAGAATCAACTAATTCATTTATGGAATTTCGATTGACTACATGTCACATGCATACTTCATTTAAACTGCTGTAAAAATTTCTATTATTAACGGTATTAGAGAGAAGCCCAAGCAATTTACGTTTGCTATTAAAAAATGTTCACCCTGAACTGTAGCGCCACCTAAGTAAGTAAGTAAGCTGATGAGATTCCTCCGATCTTCATATGGGGGCAAATTATATCTATCTGCTAAAGGAAGGCCTCGTAAGATGAAACAAATACCTATACCTCAAATATATTGGGGATCTGTTTCCTTGTCACCAATAATATCTCTTCGCTGTTGCTAAGCTTAGTCCATAGTCTTGCATCCAGGATTGGACACGTCTCATGACTTGGTTAAGCCATCTATGGACATCTTCGGTGTCTAATGTGGTGATCGCTGCCGCGTTGTCATCTGCGTAACCAATTAGGTACGTGTTTTCGGGCATCGCGGCTACTGCGCTAAACCTTGTGAAAGGTCCCAACCACCTGCTGCTCCTACTGTTGAGTGTCCTTTCCTGAACCCGTGTTGCTTAGCGGATACATCGCCTGCTTTCGGTACTGCTGCTGAGATTCGTTGATTGAGCATCCTCTCAAAAAGTTTCCCTGCAGTGTCTAGCATACATAATCAATGTCTCCTTTCCCCTTGCTTTTCCACTTCTTGTGGGAAACTTTCTGTAGGCAGGCAGTGGTTCTAGATGTTGAGCAGAAGTCGGGGGGAGGATTTGATGATCACTCAAGATTTCTGCTGGTTGGTCCGATGGCCTTTTTGTTTTTCATAGAACTTACAGTGTGTATCAACTTTTCTTCATTAAAGGGTGGGATTTCCTCTTTTATCTCCAGAGTGGCATCCTGCTCTCTAACTGGATGTGTCGGAAAGAGTGTATCCACGATGTTTTCCATTTTTGCAACGCTCAAGGTTGGTCATTCTGCTGGCGCGCCCACCTTGCGGAAGACTATTTTATAACTTGATCATGTTGATTGTTCTTTTGAGCTCCCTCCTTGTTTCTCAAGTACAGTTTCTGTCGCTTCTGGGTCTCTTCTTCTCTCTCTAGTGGCCTTGGGTCGGAGATGTAGGCACTGTGTTTTTAACTCGGCGATATCGTTTCTCCACCAATATACAGATTGTCTCCGTTCTTTTCTCCCGTGAGGCAGGGAGGCATCGCACGCTTGCGTATGAGATGCATTATAGCATCTACTGTAGTCCCGCCAGTCTCCGTCATTCCCAGAATCGGGTCTATTCCTCCATCTATTGTTGTCTTGAAGTACACTTCGTTTAGCCTGGCCACATTCCATCTAGGTGTTCGCCTTTGGCTTCTATTGGTCGCACGCTGATTTTTTGGCGGGTCGTAGACAATATATTGGTGGTCGCTGTCGGTGTAATCTTCGATTCCTCTTTAGTACCTTACGGCAGATTCTACGATGCGAAGGTAATATCGGGTACGTATACTTTTACCTTACCCTGGTCGCCTAAAAGTCGGTAAGTCTCTAACGTTGATTACATTCAACCCTAGTCTAGCTATCATTCTGGGTCCCTGGTGTTGAAAACACCAGCGACTTCGATGGCTCCGTCGAGTTCTCTCACACTGTCCTTCGTCTAGTGTCTCCTGGAACTTCCCTATGCTTTCGTTCGGAGTAAAGTAGCAACTCGTCATAACTTCCTCGCATTTCACCCACACGAATCCTCTTCCTGCGCTATGATTCTTAATAGTGATACAGTGGCTGTACCAAGAGTATCTACAAACCAACCTGGCCTGCGCTTATTTTGGTATTGTTCGCTTATGAACGTGTCAATCTTTAGATCGAGTCTGAATGAAGAGATTGTCAGCTGTTTTGTTTTAAGACATACTACTACTATTATTCTCGCCCCGCATTTCAACAACTTTGATTCTCGCCCCTGGAAATATCTATATCGCCAAATATACATACATACATATCTTCCAGCAAATAGAAAGAATTTAAATTGTATACAGCGCTTTAAAACTGCAATCCTTTTGTATTCGATATTTATGTATCGCTGATATAATATAAATAAGAAACATTTAAGAATAATTTTGAGTAAATATGTACATACATATATGCTATTACAACGCCAAAAATGTGATGTAATTTCATAAAACCAAATAAATCTACAACCTAAATATAGATCCGGTAGTCTAAGACTATTAAGAAAGACACCATCCGCGTATTCTTTGTCTTCGAGTCGGTGTTAACTACAAACGATTCCGAAATGTACACACACATTCCCTCAAAATATCTATAATTTTACGAATATTGAGTAGGTGTGAGAAGAACATGCCAACAGATGGACGTATAACAAAAATGAACATATACCCAAATCAATTAATACGAATGCACGCTTTTAGATTTCAGAAACTGTCACACAAATTTATTATCCGAATGACCAACACTCAAAAACGAACAATTGTTGCTATACATATTTACATGCAGTAATATCAATAATTACGATGTTTTGAGATAGAACATGTTACCGATACTAATACTAATAATTTAAAGTAGCATAAATAAATTTAATATATTTCTCGTTGGTAAATCTTATCAAGCTTAACATTGATATGGGCTCCACACAGTCGCCGACATTACTTTCCCAGTCCATTCGCATCATCTTACTTACATATGTATGTATGTATGCATGTTTGTATGTATATCAAAGTGATTTCTCACCCGCCATGTATTCGAAGGGTTTCACTGCTCGCTCCATTAAGAGGCAGATGAGATGTCAAAGAAATCTTTTCTTGAAATCATACAACTTGATCAGGATTTAGAGAACCTTTCCGATTGATAAAACGTAGAGAGGCAGCAAATTAATAAAACGGTAGATTTGCGAGAAATCAGTTCCTTAATCGCTTCCTTAGTACACATTTGAGTGCGCCGGATATAGATTCAAATTTTCGAATTACTTTTTAAAGGAGAAAGAATCATAGTGTCAATCACATTGGATAAGAGAATTCAATATATTGACTTGAAGCGAGATAAAAAAAACTTGAAATGCCGTATACATATGTATGTATGTATACACAACTTGAAATGCCGTATACACATACATCTGTAGTTATGTACAATTTTATTTGCAAAAATAGCACATATTCAAGATAAATTGAGAATTACGTAGATATATGATGTGATTTCCTTTACAATCAAAGCTAGAATATAAAGCTTTTGTTTTACGGTAAGTTTGGTGTCATTGTACCAAACTCTGTCTCATGGAAAACACAATGGAAAACTCTCGCCGTTGCGTTAGCCTATTTTCCCTATGATTCGATAGCCTCCAAAGGCTGCTGTCGAACTCATATCTACGAGTACTGTGCCGTCCGGGAAATGGACTTACTCATGTATGCTGCGATGCTAATGCTGACAACACAGTTTGGGGCAGCGGCAAATGTGATATACGAGGGAACCATACATACATATATGATCGATGAATAGTGCACTTGGAGTGGGCTTTCGGTCAACCTCCTAAAGACTAAAGTTGTTTTTTTTCACGAGAAGGAGAAATGTGAGCGGTCTGACTTAACCAATGCTAAAGGGCGTCACAATCGAGATCTCCGATGAAGGTAAATATCTAGGAGTGATCAGAGGCAGGAAACTTCTTTGGGCAAAACATGTCAAGTCGAAGACGTCCAAGGCACTCTCAGTAGTCTGGCAGTGTAAGGGTGCTTTTGGCAACACATGGGACTGACCACCGAAAAATGGATCTGGATCAATACGGCTATGATAAAACCTTTTCTAATTTATGTTTTTTTTTTTTTTTTGGGAATCTTCAAAAGATACTGTAGAAATAATCGGTTCAACAGCATGCCGGATTTCTACCGACTAAAACCACCTCCACTCCTCTCCCCTGTTCCCTGCGGTACCGCCATTAAGCATTTCTTCACAGGGGGGGGCTTCAAGTTTCCTTGCTAACGTTCTTATAGAGTTTCTTCACTCTGGCGCCTTTCTCGTTCAATGCTTCTAAGTTGTATCGTTATTTTTTTTTTGCAAAGTCACTTACAGCCCTCCATATTTCCAGTGATTTTATCATGTGTTGCACTATATTCTCGGGGGTTGGTATTTCTCCTAATTTATTCCTCAGTGTTTGCCTCTTGGTTTGGAATCGCGGGCAGTGGAAGAATACATGCTCCGCATCTTCTGCAATTTGGGCGCAGTACGGACACAATGGGGAACTATCGTGCTTGAATCTGTAAAGATACGCTCGAAAACATCCATGCCCACTTAGTAGTTGCGCTGTATAGAAATCAACTTCACCATGTTTCCGACTTGTCCATGTCTCAAGTAGTGGTATAAGACGATAGGTCCATCGACCTTTACTTGATGCGCTCCATCGTTGTTGCCATTTTGCCATGCTGGTTGCTCTCTCTGCTGGGTTCGCTTCGCTGTAGGTTGACCCAGGTTCATGGCTCCTAGTTTCATAGGCTTTTTGTGATTCTTCAGCCAGTATGTCAATTGGGAGTAATCCTGCGATAACATAGGCTGCATCTTCCGATATTGTGCGAAATGCACTGCATACTCTAATTGCGCAGAGTCGGTATGTGGATTCAATTTTACGCCTGTATGCCTTAACTTTCATGGCTTCAGCCCATATTGGTGCCCCGTAGAGTATGACAGATGTCACCACCCTGGATAAGAGCTGGCGTCGGCTGTGTCTTGGTCCCCCATGGTTTGGCATGATGCGCATTAGTGCATTATTCACTCGTGAGGCCTTGTCACTAACATATACCAGATGTTCATTAAAAGAAAGCCTTGCATCAATCATGACGCCTAGGTATTTGATGGCGTGCTTCGATGTAATTTGGTGTCCTCCTATCGTAAGAGTGATTGTTTCCCTCTTCTTTCTGCTACTGATTAGTACCGCTTCTGTTTTGTGTTCTGCCAGCTCTAAACCCACAGATTGGAGCCAGCGTTGGACTATCTCGATTGTGTCGTTGCTTAGTTGAACCACTTCTTCCAGTAACTTGGCAACCACGACTATCGCAACATCATCCGCGAATCCCACAATTGTAGCTTCTTCCGGTAAAGATATGTTGAGTATCTCATCATACATAACGTTCCAGAGCAGTGGGCCCAACACAGACCCCTGTGGTACCCCTCCTGTCACATTATACTCCTTGGGACCATCATCTGTGTCATATATCAGGATCCTTTGTCTGAGGTAATCCGTCACTATCTTCATGACGTATGTTGGTACACTTTTATTTCGAAGGGCTTCCAGTATGTGGTTCCAGTTTGCAGAGTTAAATGCATTTCGGACGTCAAGTGTAATCACTGCACAGTACCGTTTAGCACCGCCTCTCCACCTTCTGCCTTCTATGGCTTTTTTCGCTGTGTTTACCACCACTCGAATTGCATCTATTGTCGAGCGTGACCTTCGGAAACCGTACTGATGTTCTGCTAGTCCGCCCGCGTTTTCGATGGCTACTTCCAGCCTATTGGCAATGATACGCTCTAGGACTTTTCCAGCCGTATCTAGCATACAGAGGGGGCGGAATGACGATGGATCTCCAGATGCATTGCTTCCTTTGGGAATCAGTACCAGTTTTTGTTTCTTCCACCTATCTGGGAATATCCCTTCATTCAGGCATGAGCTATACATATTTGCAAACATGTTTGGTCGAGTTCTTATTGCAGTTTTGAGAGCTATGTTGGGTATGCCATCCAACCCTGGTGATTTTTTATCTCCGAATCTGTTGGCTGCTGCGACTACTTCTTCTACTGTGACTGCAGGAATTGGGCACGTTTCTTCTGCCATATCGTTCTCTACTGGGGTTTCCTGTCGTCTTGGAAATAGACCACTCACTATGCTTTCCAGCAACCTTGGGCAGGTGGGAGCTATTGACCGAAAGCTCTTTAGTTTCTTCATTACCATTTGGTACACCATGCCCCATGGGTTTTGGTCAGCTTCGTTGCACAGTTCATTGAAACTCCTGCGCTTGCTTCTTATGATTGCTACTTTAAGATTTCTACGCGCTGATTTGTACTGCTGTTGTTGCTCCGTGAAGGTGGCTCTACCTCTGGAACGTTGGTACAGCCTTCTTGCACGATGACATTCAGAACGCAGGCGTGCGATTTCCTCATTCCACCAGTAAACCGCAGTATATCCGCGTGTGTTTCTTCTACGTGGCATAGATGTGTCACATGCCCTTATAATGTGGTTCATCATCTGTTCCGTCTTGCTAGTAGCTGTTCCTGAGAGTGCTAAGTTCGTGAACATAGTTTTGAATGCTTCTTCATCAAAGGTGCCCGATTTCCAGCCTACTTTTCGTACTATATTCCTCTGTTGGCGACTGCCTTGTCTTTGTGCTGTTCCAATCTGGCACAGTATTGCCCGGTGGTCGCTATGAGTATAGTGTTGGCTAATGGTCCACGTTGTTTTCCGTACTATGGGGCTGCTAACAAAGGTAAGGTCTATGATGGAGCCTACACCATTTTTACTAAACGTGTTTTCATTTCCGCTGTTGACAAGTACTACATCTAGGGTTGCAAAGGCCTCCAATAGGGTAGTTCCTCTCCTATTCGTCCTTTGGCTACCCCACTCAACAGCCCATGCGTTGAAGTCGCCAGCTATTGCCACAGGGCTTCTCCCTCTGGCATCGGTGGTAAGTCTGTCCAGAAAGTTTTCGAACTCGCCTATTGACATACTTGGTGGAGCATAGCAGCTGTATAGATTTATGCTATCAATTTTAGCTCTGACAAAGAAAGCGTGCCTTCCGTCTATTTCTTGGAAAGGTCGTTTCCCACAAGTCCAGATAGCAGCTGTGCCTGTTGTGTCAAATATCCATCCATTTCCGCTGTGTTGTCTATACGGTTCACTAAGTATAGCTGCATCTATCTCTAACTCACGTACAGATTGTGAAAGCAGGTCTTGTGCAGCTTGGCAATGATTTAAGTTTAGCTGCAGTAATTTCATATTCTCTGCAGTTCCATTATCGCCTTTTGATAGGATGGGCATCTCCTACTTCCTGTGACGTGGTTACTGTCAGTGGATTCCTTGCCCTGGCAGAGTATGCACCTAGGATCTAGGGAGCACGTTTTTATTGTGTGACCCTCTTTCCCGCATCGAATGCAGTGGTTGGACCAGTCATTAACACTTTTGCAATTTCTTGATATGTGTCCAAAGTCCATACATTTATAACATTTTATTGGAGTAGTCTTTTCGCGTATTCGGCAAACCACCCACCCTACTCGAATTTTACCTATTGTAATAAGCTGGTTTGCTGCCTCTGCTGGTAAGCTTATTGTTGCCGTCTGTGTACCACTGTAGGCTTTTCGCAGTGACTTAATCGCCAATACATCGAATTGGTAAGAACTCTTCAGTTGTTCGTTAAGAGCATCAGATATTTCCTCCTTGGTTGTTATCTCATCAAGATCCTTTACTTCGAGTACGACCTCATGCGTCAGTGTCCTCACTTCCGCTTGTTGTACCAAAGCTTTTTTGACTTGTCCTTGGTATTGTGAAGTCTTTAAGTCCGCAGATCTCTTGAGTTCAATTAGCAGATCTCCTTTGGCCGTTTTCCTAATGTGGTTGACATTTTGGCCTAGTTCCTTAAGCTCAGGGTCGCTTTTAACTTTTCGGAGAATATCTGCATACTTAAGTTGGCCTATTGGCTTTAGGACCAATGCATCGGCTTTTTAGGTCTTTTCACGCGTGTTTTTACTTTTTCCCAGTTAGCTTCGATTGGGTTTAACTGTGCCGGTACCTGCTTAGGTAGTATCTTCGGTCCTTGATTGACCTGGCCTTCAGTAGTCCTCGCTATATTCGGCGCTGATTGCTCTCCACTGAGTGTTATTTTTTTCTTCCTTTTTGGGGCCGGGAGTTGGTTATTTTGCGGGGCTACTTGCACTTCACCTTTTGGCGTGGCGTTTCTTTTCCTCTTGGGAGTGGGGATCGCATCATTGTCATAGACTGCGGCGCCTTGTACTATCACCCCCTTCTTGCAGGCCGCAAGGTAGTTCATCTGGAGTATCGGTCCTGTTTGGGTTGCCTTGGTTGTGGGTTCGCGTTCGACTTGCTTACTGCTTTTTTTTTTGTTCCTCCACAACTGTGCAATAAGCAAGGGGAATATTACTCGTTAGCCGTCTTATCTCATGGTGTACATTGTTTTTACCCTTAATAAAGCTTAGTAACTCAGTGATCTTACCGCCTAGCACATCAAGGGCAATAGAACTTCCTTCTGTTTTCTTGGTGGCAGGGTTTTCCAACTCCTTGCTACAACTGCTTGTTGTTGGTGTATTTTGCCGCTCTGTATTTGTCAGGGTATTTGTGCCTCCTGTATCTTTTTCGCTATCCCCAAGTATTTGGTTGGCAGGGCTTCCTGCTCTCTCCCTGTTGATGTACACTTGTTCCTTAGGTAAGACAGGTTTTGTCGGCGACCGTTGGATGCGCGTACTTTTTTTAAAGGGCTCGAAAAAGTTCTTTCTTGTAGCACTATCTACTACTCCAGCCAAGTTCTCCACCGTTGTAGTATTGCAGTCATTGTATATCGACGACTCCGAGCCTGCTCGCTCACTCTCGGTCGCCGGTACTGGGGATCCGACTCCCTGCACCGTAACATTATTCCTTCTCTCGCTATTCATCTTTGGTTTATTTTCAGGGTTCCTTCCCATAGCCGTTTTTACCTTCAGCCAGGTTTGATTTTCATCATCCACGCTGCCGACCGTTCCGGTTCAGACGCAGACCAGGGAGCCGCCCATTCTGGGTCAGACGCTTCTGGATTTTAAACTAAGCAAACAAGCTTATTTACGATATTGAATATACCTATGCATATACATGTGTAGGTGGATAGGTATATAGATGTACGGGATGTGTTTCTAATTTATGTGTTGGTAGTTTGGTGGAGGGGCTCTCCCGTGAGTATATGACTGCCTTCTGCAGTAAACTTCAGAGAACTATCTGTCTCGGCTGAACGGGAACATTTCCGAGTACGCCTGGCTCTGCTCTAGAGGCTCAGCTTGATTTAGCTCCCCTTGGTACATATATCATGGGTTGTACTATCAAAGCAATCTACTATCTCAGACGAGGTGACTATTGGCATCATTCGCACTTGAGTTTCGATGACCTTACGCGACACTTACCCTACAGCCCTGATTCTATGGATATGCGGTCTGATGCAATTACACCAGAACTTTGGCTGATGTGCAAATTTAGACTTTTTAGATTTCGACTTTCTTTACGTTCAGAACTGGCTTAGGCTAGAATCTGAGCCCGACCTGGGCTATAGTCCGATCTAAACGGATGTCTCCAAAACTGATCAAGCGTCTGGCGTGGGTGCTTTCGTGTAAACCAATAACACTAGACTTGACTAATTGATAAGTTAGCATGCCACTGATTCTTAAGCAGAGGTCTGTGCTAAAATATAATATGATTTTTGCGAAAACAAGAGTCAGTTATGATTTATGCATTACATTACTCATTGCTAACATATTTAAAGAAAAACAATCCTTTGTCTCTCAGGAGAGCCTTGAACGAACTCAAGTATCTCTCCACATGGGTAGAGACAAGTGGAGCCCAGTCAAAAGACGTGACGTCATCGACTGTAATGTTTGAAGGCAATTTGAAGTTTGCAGCATCTACCCCATTATTTATATCTTTGACGATATTTAGTTTTTCATTTGCAGGAAAAACGCCGTTGAACTTTTTACCACATCTTCAGCAACTGTTGCTGTTTGCTATTTCTCCTCGATCCCGTTCAAAATCCTTAAAAAAATTTACGAAAAAAATTGGAAAAAATTGTTCAAATTAATATATATACACACGCTTGAAATCATCTCTTTTTGCAAACTTTTAAATATGCCTATGTATGTACTATGAAACATACATAAGATATTTTGCCTAAGTCTGCCTCCAACAACGAATCCACATCTAAACAGGCGCTTGTTTTCTTCCGAATAGCCGTAGTAGATATCGCAGTTTTTCATCCTCTTTTTTCACATCCCATCGCACTTTTTGGATGGCGGTGATAACTGCTTCGCAGCAGTCTAGAGCCTCCGCAAGTTGTTCGGCTGCACGTGGCCTATTAAGGAACACACAATTTTCGTTTGCATGGTTTGTCATTAGTAAATCCATCCGTAACTGAGACAAATTGTTGTTTTGCAACTATTGTATTTTTTTCTCTGCCTAAGCCGTTATCACAACGACAGAACTCCCAGACCTGAAGGAAGTTGTGATAAAGTAGTGCAGTTCCAATGGCTGCACAGTGAAATTATTCCCAAAATCGAAGATGAAGTAAGTCCCCAAAATGAAATGAAAAAAGTCCCCAAAGAGGTATGATAAAATCATATGAGTTTTTTTTATTTTGCCAATAACAACAGTTGAGACCTAACTACATACATATGTACATATACGTATTTCGCGTAGCGGCGCCCTGAGTACCTGCATGTGAGACCGAAGGCCGTTCGGTGTATGAGGCGAGGAAATGTCCATAGTTTTTTTTTTTAGCGAACGTAGTAAACTCACCCAACCCGACTTTCAGGCTTTCGCCGGCTAGTCACTTCAATACTAAGTAAGTTGGAATTGCTGGCATATACATATGTAGTTAGGTTTCTTTTTATTTGACATTTTGCATTCTGAAAACTTGTGGACTTATACTCCATTTTAGACCAAACAAAAGGTTTGTTCCCGTACTTTCTGCACCAAAATTGGCAGAATTCAAATTTTCAGGGAGTGGGGATGAAAATCTCTCAAAGAAAGGCAAAAGTACCAAAAAGTACGGGAACGCGTTGAACAAGAAAAGTTCCCCACTTTTTAAACGTCAAAAACATATGTGTGCAAAAAGAATAAAATCTCAATTGGATATTTGTGTTTTCTCCTATGTTCGCATTTCCGTGTTTTATTTTCAAAACAAAATATATAATGAATAAACTTAATTACGAAGATTTTAAAGTTGTGTGGGAGCTGTTGCACGACCCATACTATGTTTTAAATATTTTGTTTGAGGAATCGGATGACGAAAAAGAAATTTTGCTGAAAAGTATAACAAGTAAGGAAAAGAGAAACTGAGTAAGGGATTACATGGAAGTAGTTATTCCATCATATACCGAGAAGGAATTCACGACACATTTTCGCCTAAAAAGATCCCTGTATAAAAGCCTTTCCCAAAATTCCAAGACATCAGATTTTTATAAACAACTACGTCCGGACAAAAGTTAGACCAAATAAATTGTGGACTTATGTCATTAATTTCAAACCTCAAAATATGGCCTTATGTCGCCTTGTGAAAACGTCATAGGGCCATATTTTGAAATATGGTCTTATGTCACGGCACCCAACCGACTAAGTAACAAAGCGTGAATTAACAGTTTGCCAGATAAGCGTAGGGAAAATGGACGAAAGCCACTTAATAGAAACGCGAAACATAGAAATGCAAAACAAGAAAGTGAGTTAACCCTACGGCGAGATGAAGGTAAGATGAAATGACAATTTGCCACATGACTTCTGCGAAATAAAGAAAATAAATTTTGAGAGTCGCGAGATAATAGTTTGCAAAATGAAAACAGCGAATTGACGGTCACCCATTTTAAAATATAGCCCTATGAGATTTTCACGAAACAACATAAGGCCATATTTCGAGGTTTGGCCTTATGTCGCTTTGTTAAGGCATCATATGGCCATATATTGAAATACAGTCTTATGTTACATGACCTTATATCACGGCCTTGGTTCCGAAAAGTCATCACTGGCCATCAAAATTTATTTCATAGTTGAATTTGGGGATTTATTTCATAATTTTCTGTTTTGGGGGGTTATTTCCTGGAGCCATATCAATGTTGAAACCCTTAAGAAAAAGGGTTGGTTAGACCAATGCCAGTAACCCATTTAGAACGTGCGAACGCTTCCTTTGGCCTCTTTAGGTCGGTTCCGCTAATCTTCCATGTTACCTGGACAGCTGTGGATAAGCAATTCAACCAAAGCGTCGCACGTAGCATTACGGAGCGTATGCGTCTTAGTAGTGCGGTATCGAACCGCGCTGTGCAAGATTTTATTAGGCGGCATAAGAAATTCTGGGAGCTAGGGGATGGAGAGGAAACTCCCTCGTTGTTTGCGTTTGATTAGGAGTAGCCTCTTAAGATAAAGTTGGACTGCTCACTATGGCCAACTTACATAGGTTATAAATTAAGTTTAAGTTTGTTAAACTATTTAAATAATGTAATTTAAGTTTGGTTACGTCGAAAGGCAATTTTGAAAATTTGATAGTTTTTTGTAAAAGAAAAGATGTGATCCATCTGTCTCATTTGCTGCGTGTTTCGACTGCACTATAAAGCTACACAGAGTCGTTATTATCTAAGATCAATGCAAAGAAGTATAGAAAAAAGTCAAAGCAAGAAAGGAAAATTCGAACTCCTTACAAAAGCATGTCATTAAAAGTTTCCTTCCATTTCTTTCTGTGAACTTCATGCAACCATATCCGAAAGTTGTGACTGTAATTATACATTGCTCACAAGTATTGATGCTTTTTGGAATGTGTTCAGTGACTACATCATCAAAACTTTCAATACGTTTTTTTAGTTTTGTCACGAAGCGCAGTGGTTAAAACTTTAATAGTTTTGGAGTTTGACTAACATTTTAACCCCAAAAATAAATATGTTGCAATGGCTAATGGAGTAGAGGCTGTAATAGAGAACAAGTGACGCTATTGAAAATGAAACGAATAAGGATGTAATTCGGTTTTTTGTGGTCTTAGAAATTTTCGCAAGTCCTTCAGACATTTTAAATTTATAAAAGTAAAGGATACGAAAACGAACACGTGCCGATTGTAATAAAAGCCACACTTGTGTGATACCACACTCTTCTCATTGAAGTCAACTTTTTTTCTAAATTAGATTACGTTAATCTCGATATGAGGAGGCGGCAAGTGTGTGACATCTGGCCTCTTGACTGGATTTCTCTTTTTGGAACTCCCTAAAGCAGCCCTTTCTCTGAATCGAATTTTCATTTCGTTATTCAATGTATGGGGGTAGAGTGACATACGTTTCGTATATTATTACGATCAGGTGCGATTTTTTACCGACAAGGGGACAGGCCAAAGAAACATTTAGATTTCATCCGGAGATAAAATTCAGGTATGTACTTATGTATGTATAGGAAGAAGCACTCAAGTGCATGTCAGCATTGATTTTATTACAATTACTGGTGGGTTCCTTTCAAATCTAATGGAAGGGAGGAAATGTATCCGTGCTTGGAATCTTCTCCAGACTGGGATATACGCTTTTATTTTGGTTCCTGCTCTTAACGTGCATTCAGTCTTTGGTTTGGTCACTCTTTTCGATATGCACACTATGCATGTACATATATACATATGTATATGTATACTAATGTATGTATGTGGGTTGGGCGCCAGACCTCAGAATAGTACAACCAAGGGTGACATGACGAAACTGTAACCGATCAGGCGACAAACCGACCCCTAGGACAAAGGACAGGATAACTACATATGTACATAAGTAGGACAAGATAACTACATAAGTGTATATACATACATACATACATACATATGTATGCATATGTATGTACGTAAAATACTCAAACAACAATATACGAGCATCGCCAGACGAATGAAAGCAAAGAAACCACTTCACAAAAAGAATTATGCGATTTAGGTTTCAGGCCGATATTATCTAGCTGTCATTTTGGTTTGATTGCCACTTATCAATTTATAATTGACAATCTTAGAGAGTGGTTGATAACAATTTATTATTGACGACACAACAATGTGTTGAATTTATTAAAACATTTTAATTAAAAAAAAATTGTTCAATTGTGGAGTTAATTGTTTGCTAAGCAAGTCCACCATATGAATAGTTTTGAAATTTCGTCTACACTGGGCGACACCGTAGCCAATGTACGCCACAAAATACATATTGATGAAGTGAGACACGTTGTTTATGAATGCCCGGACACCTCGCATCGACGCCGGGCACATGATTTGTGAATGATTCCGTTATTTTTTTCATTTTTACCCATATGAAATTTAATTGACGCAACAGCTGCAAATAAAAGACCGTAAAAGGATTGTTAAAGATCATGCAATCAATCTTACTTATGTAAAGTAGGTAAAAGAAAATTAAAAAAAAGACACCGTCGACATCCTAGTTTTCTATTGTTCCGTGTTATGAATATTTTTCCAGTTAACGCAGTTAATTTAGTCCCGTGATCCAATATCCATAAAACACGAATACGCTAGCAAATGTTCTTAGTCTTACAAGTATTAGGTTTGACTAACAGTCAAAATATGATCTAAATATTCCTTCTCTCTAAATTTACATTTGTCTATTTGTATTTTTATATTCGTATTAATTTTTTTTTATACATATTTGTATTAACTACAAGCTTTCTTAATGTTTTCAGTATGTTCATCAATGTGGTGCGGAAAATGCTGTTTTCTTCCCACCCTATAGTACTTCATGAGAGCCCTCGGTTAAGTCAAGAGTTGTAAAACACTGAGCTCTACTTAATTTTTCTACCATATTTTCTATATTTGGGATAGGGATTTTATCATCAATAGTTACTTCGTTTAGTTTACGACAATCTATGACGATGTCATAACCGAACGAAATGCTTCCTTATGTTCTGTCAATTCCAACGGATAACCATAATACTTTTGCCTGCATATGTACATATGTATGTATGTGTCAAATCAATCTACGAATTTTGTTCTCTCATTGTTGGTATTTGGTTTATCTTTTCTGCATTAAAAATGGATAATAGCAGAAAGTTAAAAATTTATAGACATTTAAAAATATTACATACTATGATGGAAGGATTGTGTGTTAAAAAAAAATAAAAATTATGCGATGAGCGACCGCGACCTCTCTCTCTTATGCTCGCTCATGTTTGCAAAAGTGAACGAACATTTAACGAATCGACAGCCAGGCGATCGCTTATCGGCTTAAAATCAATGACTCTTGATTGAAGCCGATTTCCCACGACGAATCAGCATCCTTACATGTGCAGTCTTTTGTGGCAGCTATAATAAATGTCGCAGCTAGTTCTTTTCTGCATGCCTGATCCTATCCATCGTATCTCCTCAATCGCAGTAATATCTGCCTTGTACTGCGTGAGGACAGATTAAAGTTTTTGAGCCGCACGCGGAGTGTGCAGAGTTTGTACATTCCAGGTGCATACTCGTAAATCGTAGTCCGTGGACGTTCCGAGTCGTATAGCCAATTGAGGGGGATTGTTGTTTTTTTTGCTGGTGTCGCTCTCACAACTATATTCTTTTTACGTGATAAGCAGTTACTCCAACGGCAAAATCCCCAAGCTGGAGGACCAGTTCCATCGGTTTTAGTCCCTTGGACGAAGGGCCGGTTCGAAAAGCCGACATCAGTATCTCACTTCGGAGGTATGAGCGCTGCCGTTGGCCTATTTAGGGTTCATCTGCCACCATCTTTATTCCATAACCCTGACACAGTCATGGAAATCCTTACAGACCTGAGCTTCGAATATATCGAAGTAGCTCATGTAGCTCTGCCAAACCGTCCATGGATTCCGTCGTTGATTTCGTCGAGAGAATTCATCCGCCGCCCATCCTCCTTCTGAGGGTTCTTGTTTATATATCTGAAACGCATTAAGACGTTCAGATCAACAAGAGATGACAAAAAATACAAAAACTTGACGCAGCAGACGTATATGGTTCAGGGCCCAGCTTCTCACGACCATTCGTGTTGTGCGTGTTATGTTTTTCACAAAAATGGAAGGGACCTACAGTTAAGAGCCATATCCGAAAGGCAAATTGAGAAGCTTTCTCTTGACATTTATTACTCTCGGACGTTTGTCAGACATTCGCGAGAGGTGGGACCGTGAAAAAACTGTTTGGTGTCTCTGGGATTCGAACGTCGAACCTCCCGCTCAGCGATTCCACGCACTAACCACTTGAGCCACGGCACCCACAACAATAGATGACATATGTACATACATGTATATTTGTAATTAAATATTGGTGTTCTCCTGGTGGAAAACAGGGTCAACAGATCTGCCTTTAACACACGAATTATTTGATCTCGATAATACAACAAAAAAAAAAAAAAACAGGCCTATGTGGTCCAGGGCTTGTCGCGACCATTCGTGTTGTATTTTGCGCACAAATGAAAAAGACCTGCAGTTAAAAGCCATGTTCGAAAGGCAAATTGAGAAGTTTTTTCATTACAGTTATTACTCCCGAACGTTTGTCAGACATTTGCGAGAGGTGGGACCGTGAAAAATCTTTTTTGGTGTTTTCTGGGATTCAAACTTCTATACTGTCGCCCAGCACGCCGCCCAGAGATAATATTCGTACATATTTATGTATGTATGTATATACCAAGCTCATCTCTTCAGTGCCTTCAGTATAAATAAAAAATCATATTTTTACAAATCTGTAGTTATTGGCAGTATTTGTGATTTATCTTAACTGTTCAATTTGGTTTTGTCTTACAGTTCAGTCAAAAAAATTCGTACAATAAAATGCTTTTATGACACATAGATCGAAAAGGTCGCCTAACTCTTCTGTATAATTTTTATTATTAATTATTCATAAAATAAATCCATTTCAAAACTTAAGAAGATAATTTATGTATGTATAATAACCAATAATAATATAATGCGATTTAATGTACTGTACTATTACAATATAAAAATATAGTATAGAAATCTATATATGTATACTAAGTCGCAAAATGCGTATGTTTCCCTCTACCGCTCGGAATTTTCAACCAATTTAGTTGGTTTTTCTTAAAAATGTAGATAATTACGGTAGAAAGCAAAAGTGTGCGATACCGTTGTGGTGTATATGTGGACACCATCATGAATCAGGATGAGGTGGTGAATTATCGTATAGAATTTTTAAATTAACTTAATTTGCCAGGAATACTACCCCACACATTGCAGCTGAAAATTGGAGCTCCGATTATTATGTTAATCTTTAGAAATGTGCGTTATAAATTTGGAAAATCCAGTTTTCTCGCATGGCCAGCTCTACGTTGCATGCTCACAAGTCAGAAAACCATCGCTTACACGAGCGATAGTGAAAAAACCAAGAATGTGGTTTGCCAAAAATCATTGCAATAATTTTTTTAATTTTACTGAGGGGAAATTTTTACTCTCTCGTTGCCTCTCTCTTTAACAATTTTAAGGAACGGGGTTAGTCTAGAACTCGTACGAATTAGTACAAATTTTTAGGTAAAGGAACAGACCTTGAGTTTATAAAACAGCGATTTCCTGTCAATACTGTCAAATGCAGCCTTGAAATCTACGAAAAAACCATATACTTTTCACTTTTTTTATTTCAATTATACTCGTTATAGTCGAATATCCTTTTCGAAATCTGGCTTGAAACTCATTAGAAACTTTGTGCTTTCTTATATATGTATGTATGTAAATCCCAGGATCTCAGCAAGCTTCTGATGACCCTTTTTAATTATGCATTGTTAGAATATGCACAAAACTTTATATTTTTTACCTGACAACTGTTTCTGTATCGTGAAACTAAAACGTCAAAAATGTATATTTCGGTTATTATACCGCGAACTAAGGTATTCGGCGTATGGTCTAATATTTATAAGCATTTACAATAAAAACAACCCAGTAATTCTAATAAATTTTATGTACATATGCGGAATATTTAATATATGTATGTATGCCTTCTTCTCTCTTCTCGCCAGGTTGTTATCGCTGTACAGGCTATCGAGTTCATTTCTATACCTTCTCCTTCATTCACCGTCTATGCAGACGGGACCAACACATGAACCAGAGGCAGCCTTATAGTACTTGGTAATGTCCAGGGCTATTGTCCAAACTTTTGTGCAGAGTTACCCTAGTTGTTCGAGAGGCAGCGAATAGGAAGACTATTCAATTGATCTCGTCACTTATGTATGTTATTTATCTGAAAATTATACCTCAAAATGTTACCTACCTATTTTGCACTCTATCCAAGGCGAAGATGTTGAAAAACTCAGGCCACCTCCTCTGTTTCAATAATTGCTAATATATGTATGTATATGTTAACATTCTACCGACTTCAATTGAGCAGTGGCAGTTCTCTATCGTTATCCTGCGCAAATGGACAAGTTTGGCAAGGATACTGAAGTTAAATATGGTTCGATATATGTAGCTCATGTCTTAACACGCAATCAGAGGCAACATTAAAATCTGTAATTTTAAGTTCATTTGTGAAAATTTGTATACCTATGCGTATTAACTTCATTTTGATTATACCGACAGGTTTGTTGTCTGGCATCGTCACTGTTGAATAGCTAATGGCGCAGATAGTGAAAAGTGCAACGCAGTAGCCGTTTATTTCTGCAGAAATGTTCTTTCACCACCGACCTCGATTTTGCCACTTATTTACGGATTAAACTATTCATTATCCACAAAGACCCTAGCGTTCTCTTGGGACTGCAGCTATTCGACGTAAAACCTTTAGCTGTGGCATCGTTATTCTCATGAAATGTGTGAGCGTATTTTAGGTTAATATTGGTGAATTTAATCTTGCTCCGAGTGGTCATGATGAGGTTGCTTTGACTTCACCCCTTAAAAACACACAAACAATTTTCTTACATTCTTCGAATTTGATAAAAAAAAATTTAAAGATTAAAATATGTACTTACGAGTAAAATCCCAGTTTTTAAGATGTTTGATAAGAAAAAGAAAACGATTTTTTAGCGATTTTTTAAAACATAAGGCAAAAGGAGTGGCATACACTCATTGTACCAATTATATGCGACCCGTTCGTGTACTTTATTTTAATTTAAATAAATGCTGCATCTTATTGGGAATGACCTTAATATTTATGTCGTAGGTAAATGTGTATAGTTGCAGCAGGGAATAGAAAAAGAATTTATTTAGAGAAAATGTGTCAAATGGCAATTACCGGTGAATTAAGTGGCACAATGGACTAGCGACTATATCTACGGGAATGAGGATGGAAATTATAATAATACAAAAAATACAAATTCTTGGCGCAACAGACCGTATGTGTTCCAGGGCCTAGCTTCTCGCGACCATACGTGTTGTGCATTTTATATATATTTTTTCACACAAATGGAAGGGACCTACAGTTTAGAGCCATATCCGAAAGGCAAATTGAAAAGCTTTCTCTTGACAGTTATTACTCTCGGACGTTTGTCAGACATTCGCGAGAGAAGGGACCGTGAAAAATTTGTTGGTGTTCTCTGGGATTCGAACCTCGAACCTCACGCTCAGCGATCCAACGCACTAACCACTTAAGCCACGGCGCCCACGGAAATTATAATAATGCTTTTAATAAAACTCGGGTTCCTTCCTTCTCTTTGTTTGACACTCACAAATTCTCTTGAATGGTGAGATGTTATGGTATAGAGACACACTATCGTGACTCGTTATCTAGTTAATGGAACAATGGTTTTGCTAGTCTATAACCCTTTGTTCAGCCCAGTCTTTTCATGAATTCAGTATGAAAACACATATCGATAATGAGGCATAGCGCTAAAAAAGTAGCCAATTTTGGATGCATAGCTTTTTTCCAAAAATCCATACGTAGAAATCTGACTTTTCCTTTAAGAATTGTTAATAGAGCGACAAGAAAGACAGACTTATTCCATTCTCACCCAATTGTTCAGTACACTGTCCCACAGTCAACCATGTCCCAAAGTGATTCCACAAATACGGGATCGTTTCAGTCAATAACAACAACAACTATAAACCAGACGAACTGTTTTTTTATGCCCTTCAGCTTTTCCTACTAGCTGTGCTTGAATTCCCTAAGGTGTAACTTCCGCAGGTTACAAGAAATTCTCCCAAATAAAAAAAAATCAAACTCAGTTTTGTTTTGGTGCCTGTTAATAAACACATATTGTAAGTGACCGTTATCCTATTTTTTACATTTGAAGCCAGTTTTATAGTGTTATTGATTAATAAGGAATGATTTGCTTAAATTAAATAATTTCGTTGTATTAATAATTTATTTACCATGGTTCACTGTGTACTACTCAGTCGAATGTATAAGCAAAGACTTAAATTAAATAAAATCTCCCCTTCCGGCTTTCTACAATGTCTCTATTATGAGTCGAGTTGGATTTCACATCTCGGAGCAGATGAAAGCTGCCCTGGAACTTATCAGGGCAGGTAAAAGCATTAAAAATTCTGCTAAGCTTAAAGGTCTTGCATATCCGACTTTAAGACGGTATTACTCTAAATTTAAAAATATTAACGAATCGTAGGAAATGGATGAAATTGCAGGCGTAGCAAAGAGAGTTGTAACCTAGCTCGAGCAAAAGGGTTTAATAAGCAAAACATCGCGCAATACTTTGACAACCTCGAAGATGTTATTAATCGTCATAAAATGGAACACGTGTATATAATTTGGAAAAAAACATCAACAACGACTGTGCAAAAACCACCTACAATTTTAAAGTTATCGCACCAAAAGTCATAAGATGTCTTTTGAAAGTCACTAGCGCTAAAAGAGGGACTTTATCAACAACATTATTAACTACTATTATAAAATGAAGTTGATATTTCTTTGTCCGGTATTTGTAAGAAAACAGCTGAACCGATTTTAATGATTTTTTATTTATTGATTACGAAATCGCATGGACCAGGTTCAGATAAAGCTTACTTAAGAGACAAAAAAAACTTAGAAACACAAATAACATTAACTTTGCCCTTGCCAATTTTAAGAAAATTAGTTTTGTCGTTTAGAGTTTTTAAAGACGCAAACTCATGCTTCTACGTCATCTAGAAGCTGAGAAATATCAAAAATATCATTTGTAAAATTTTGAATTTGATTAATTTTTCGTTGATCATGTCTCCCAACCATGTCTCAGTGGTGATAATCATCTAAATGGACAAAATCATTATTATTAATTTCTAGAAGACTCATGGGCCACCTTAGGGTGGGTTGGTGGATTCAACTCCTTCAATGGCATGGAGTTGGTCATACAGGGCAAAGTCCTCATTGCTCTCAACTTGGCGGCATGCCAGGTACGATCCCTGTCACTGCCCAACTCAAGCTGACAGCCTCCATACGGCGCCTCTGGATAGCTCTTTCAGCACCCGTTGAATAGCGAACTAATGTATACAGTGAACTACACCCCGACAAGAATGGCGGTTGTGTGTAGGGTTAACAGACCAACCATATAAAAATTAATTGTTGCGAGTGAACAAGCAGCCTCGGAAACAAAGACGACGACTTGCCGCGAGAAAAAACAACCATTTGCGAGGATGCAAATTCAGAGGGCAAATGTCGCCTCTGACCACTATTGAATTGCAGCCCGTTTCAGAGCTCGACTGTCCAATGACAGAAAGCTGCAATGTCCCACCAAAAGGAGGTTTGACATTGGACTCCTAAGCACACCGGAAATAGCCAGAGTCTACAGAGAGCAACTGAGTGAGACTCTCCAATATGCAGGTGCCTACCACAAACGCCAACAATAGGCGCTCAAGCGAAAAAAACACGGAGCTTTTTTAAAAAAAGCGAAGAACCTTGTTGCTAGCTACAGACCGGGGATTCAAGCTCTTCGAAATTTTGGGGGGAAATCTTGTCATCGACCCGCAAGGAACTGTGGACGTGTTTGAGCAGCATTTCCAACAGCTGCTTAACGGGCATCACAAACAGAGTGATAGGGTACGTGGAAAACTCAGCTTCAGTCGATGGTCCTTCTGGTCCTGGTCCTTCCACCCAGTTTAGAAGAAGTCGGCATAGTCTTGAGAAGGCTGAAGAACAATAAAGCCGCGGGCTCGGACGGGTTGCCGCCAGAGCTCTTCAAAGAAGGTGGCGATGTTTCGGTAAGGAGCATGCACCAAATCATCTGCAAAGTATGGAAGGACGAAAGCATGCCAGACGAACTGAAATATCAGCTCTATCTGCCCCATCCACAAAAAAAGAAGATCCTTTGTCTTGTAACAACTACCGAGGCATATCGCTGCTTAATGTTGCGTACAAGGTCCTAACCAATGTACTGTGTGAACGTCTAAAACCATTTTGCTCCACACAGATTTGCCGATATCAGTGTGACTTCCGGCCCGGCAAATCGGCATCTGATCAAATATTCACACTTCGGCAAATCCTGGAAAAGACCGATACCCACCATATCTTCATCGAATTCAATGCCGTTTACGAGAGCATTCATCGCTCCGAGCTATACAATGCGATGGCCGATTTCGGGATCCCCAAAAAACTGATCCGGTTGTGTGGCATCACGCTCGAAAACACGCGATGCACCGTGCAACTTGGAAGTAGAACCTCCTAATGGAGGAAAAGACATAACCGCGAACTCTAAAAGAGTTTTTGAATCCCAGCCCAATGGTTCGACATGACAAGGGAGACCGAGTCTCCGGTTTAAGGACCAAGTGATTGCGGACGCAAGAAATTTTGGTATTGACAACTGGAAGCAGCGGGTCCGAGACCGTGAAGGATGGAAGGCGTGACCCTCCAATGGACGCAGGCCTACTAAGTAAGTAAGTAAGAAGACTCATCTTCTTTTCTAACTTCTGATATCTGAAGTTATCATGTAATGCATGCATGCGAGTAACGTCACTAACAATTTAAGTGTTCCTTGCATGTGCATCACGGTTTGAAACTCTCGTTTCTCGATCAGATAATTCACCGTTCCTCTGCCTATTGTATTAAATAGATCAGGATCAGTTCACTTTTGTGATCTTTTGATCCCCACGTTGCCTTTCCGCTGTGCCAGTCTTTGTTATGAATTTCACACTCATTAAGTCAAGTCTCTGGACACATTCCAAAGCTAGTGACATGTAAATATCTATTTGCTTCTTACTCCTGACTCTCTCAAGTGATTAGTGCTTTGGATCGCTGAACCGAAGGTTCGAATCCCAGAAAACACCAAAAAGTTTTTTCACAGTCCGACCTCTCGCGAATTGGTGACAAACGTCCGCGAGTAATAAGTGTCATGAGAAAGCCTCTCAATTTGCCTTTCGGATATGCCTCTGAACTGTAGGTCCCTTCCCTTTGTGTGAAAAAATGTAACACGCACAACACGAATGGCCGCGAGAAGCTAGGCCCTGGACCACATACGGTCCATTGCGCCACGTATGTTCTTTTTTTTTTATAAAACAGACCTATAAAAATCGACAAACAATAAGATCCTGCTAATTCAAAATACCTGTTAATACCTATATTTATATAGGCACCGATGCAACCAAATCCACATACTAAACGAAGACTTGCAGAAAATCTTGGTAAGGGAAAAAAAACTAGGTAGACTGTAAATCGAATAAAACCCAACTCACCACTTTTTCCAGTAATAACGCGTTTTTGGTTTCATAGCGCCAGACATTTTCTTAATTTTTCAGTCAACTAAAGTTATTGGAGTAAAATAATATTATGACGAAGAAAGTAAAACCATAAAGTTTAGCTATCTGTTTGGAGTAGAAATATTATTTATATCGACGCAGCTGCTTATCCTGTATAATGTAGAAACTGGATCGGCTCTTCAATATTGACGAGAATGCGGACTTAATAGAAGATTCCGTATAACATCCAATTCTTAACCGTTTGTTCATTGAAGGGTGCTAAAAACTTATGTCTTACTATGACTGATCGCTAAAGATGCGACATGTACTCGTATTTTTAGTCAAGCTGCTAAGGTCCAACGCATTACACTACACCTCCAATGATAAACTTTTTTTTACAGAACAAGTAATCTTTGAAAGTTTCTTCGAGTAGATATTTTTCCAAGTTTTCTCTGAAGTAATAAGCTGGTGTCGATTCAAAAAAAAGTATACATATTCATGTATGAAAGTCACTACCAATTCCAAGCTCATGTAAATAATATATAAAGGTTAGGTAAATAAAAGCTTTCTTAATTAAGCTTATAACTCTAAAGCCCTTCTTTTTTTATTTCTTGAATTTTTCCCATTTGTCTTACACTTTCGACAGTTCCTTCCTATTTGGCTACCTTTTCAACACATTAATGAATGTTTCGTGCGGCACACGAATATTAGCAAACATCCTCATCTTCTTTTTACCCTCAGCTTGCTGTTTCAGCAGTTTCATTCTTCTGGTGACGTCTCCACCGTACTAAGGGCAAAGCTCAGACTAAATACAGTTAAACAGATTAATATTATGTAAACCTACCAATTTAGCTGTTACATCCTTCCGGTAAGCTTTCAAGGTCTCTCTAGCCAGAATTTTACTACCTACACATGCTTGTATGGCAATCTGAATCATCTGTCTCGGGATCAGTTCCTTTAACCGTGCAACCATATCCTTACCAACTACAGTCGCCTTTGTACAGTGGACGATCCGAGAGAATTCCTCCACCTTCCTTCCATTCAAATGAATATCCAATCGTACAACATTGGTTTGGTGATATCCATGATCTTCGTAATTGAAACTGGCGTAACCTGAACTAATCGACTTTAGACGATCATTGAAGTCGAGTATGATTTCACTCAATGGCAGGATGTACTTCATAAGTATGCGGTCGTTATCGATGTTGATTGAGCTTTCTTGAATGCCACGGCGGTCGACACAGAGACCAATGATTTCTCCCATGTAGTCTGTGGGTGTAATAATGGTTCCTGGTGGAGGAAAAAAACACTGAAAATGTCTTGAAATGTTTCGGTAATTATCATACCTTTGACAAGAGGCTCATAGTACTCCTCTATATTTGGTGGCTCTGGAAACAATGCCGCGTTAGATAGTTCTAAAGTCTTTCTACCTAGTTGTTTAATCAGTTTTGGATTTTTAAGGACAAGGCGATATGTCACCGATGGAGCTGTAATAATAGGTTCAGCTCCATACTCCTGTTCCAGTCTCTGACAGAAAACCTCCATGTGCAGTAACCCAAGGAATCCTAATCGCCAACCCTGACCAAGAGCCGGACTTGAGTCAATATTCACCGTAACCGCTGAATCATTCATGACCAGTTTATCAATTGCACCTCTTAATCCTACATGCTTCGACTGATCAGCTGGATAGACTCCAGCGAAGACCATAGGCTGTTGGGGTTTAAAAGAGGTCAGGGCAGTGGTTTTGACATTTTTGATGTGAATTGTATCCCCGATGATAGATTCTTTGCTGTTACGCATGTTGCAGGCAATTAGACCAACTTGACCAGCGGATCTAAGTACGATTTTTTTTTAAACGTTTAGAAAGGAAATGTATATTTACGACTAACATGTTGCCTACAGAAGTTTCAACTGGTCGCAGCACAGATATGGATTTGATTGGATAAGATTTCCCTGAAGTTATTGATTGAATTTCCTCGCCAACTGCCAAAGATCCATTGTGAACGTATATTAGGTTAAGCGCTCCACGATATTTATCAAACCAACTGTCGAAGATTAAGGCTCGAAATGGACTATCTCTGTCAACTTTAGGTGGTGGTATGCATTCGATGACATGTGTGAGAACTTCTGATATCCCTGTGCCTAGTTTAGCTGAAATCTTTAAATTTGTTAGTAACTATTACGTCTAGCAAACTTAAAATTAGGCTGTAAGACGGTGTCAATAAAAAGTTCACGTGTATTATTCTGATTTTCAGGAAGAATACGTGGCTGGAACGAAACGAAAATATTATGTCAGGGTCGGCATATGTACATTTACAAATATTTAATAAACAAAATCCAGTAACACTTTGAATTAGTTCCATGTCCTTATACAATTGTATATCGAAAACTACCAAATCTTCAAAAGTACTAACTGGCCTCACTATATCTTAATAGAGGGCTCATCCCGTACTTCTTATATAATCTTTTCTCTCATATTGGTAATACCATTGAACAAATAAAGTATCCACTATTGCGGACCTATTCCTCAATATAAATTCCACTTTTTTCCTATTGACACCTACATATGTATGTATGTATCTCCGTTCAAAAACCAATCTCAAAAAATATACCTTTAACACCCTTGATGGATCAATATTGAACAAGGATTGTAAATCCTTTACAACTCTTTCCGGATTTGCATGCTTTATATCGATTTTGTTTAGTACAGGAACCACAGCTAGTTTTCGCGAAGTGGCCAGATGGTAGTTGGCAACTGTTTGAGCTTGGACTCCATGACAGGCATCGACTAACAGTATGACTCCGTCACAGGCTGCAAGAGACCTTGAAACCTTCCAGGAAAAGATGAGTCTTATACCTTACAACAGTGAATAACTTCCTTTACCTCATTTGAAAAGTCTACATGACCGGGCGTATCGATCAAATTTAGGAGATAGGATTCATCCTTGTATACATGCACAATTGAGACAGTTTGCGCTTTCACTGTGATACCACGTTCTCGTTCAACTTGTAAACTGTCAAGAACCTGCTGATTGCCCGAGTTCTTTGAAATGGCACCGGTCAATTCTAATAGGCGGTCGGCTAGAGTGCTTTTTCCGTGGTCAACGTGGGCAATTATGCTGAAATTTCGAATTCTTTCAATTGGAATACTGGAAAAATCACTGGGCATGGAGTCTGACTTCGCTGAGGTTGAGCATGTTCGGCGAAGCAGTTGAATGCTAGAAGGTTAAAAGATGAAGATGAAAATTACATCAACAGATTTAAGTTTGAGCCCCGTACCATAAACTGCAGTTAGTTTTTGATAGTTTCGCTACTAAGCTACGCACATTTATAAACATGGTATTGATATTATCTTATTTTAACTTAACAATTAAGAATATTCATAGCTACTTTCAAAATAATTTCCTTCACAAACAACGTCAAAAAATGCAGCTGATAAAGAAATGTCAGACGATGGGCGCGTTCATAACTGAAGTGCGGAATTGCCAGACCCTGATGTCGAGTAAAAAAATGAGGCAGAGTTAAAAAAATAATTTTAAATACACCTGTCTTAGCCTGTTTTGATTTAAATTAACCAGTAGTTCTTCTTAGTCCACGCTTTCAAGGATGCAATAGAAGCGGTCATTCACCAAAATGATATATCGATTACGTATGCGTCCGCTACTTTCACAAATCCACAAAAGTCATACGCTCAGACAGAAAAAAAGCTCTTAGGCCGGCCGCACATTGGATACGAATGTATCGCACGTAAACGTATGAATGCTGGTCGTACGAATTGAGTGCGCATACTAAATACGATTTTCTCCTTCAAATAGGCAGTGTACCGGTGATATCACTTTCATTGTTGTCCATTTCCTGTGGCCCTTATTGCGAGTGTCGATCAGCGTTCTATTCGATAAAAGTCGATCTCATATACAAATTCCCTTTTTGGTATGGTGTATCTCAATCAACAAAGATACATACATATTTGTATGTTACTGTGAATAACGCGTGATTATTGTGAATACAGCGTATATTTTTGACATTTGTGTTGTTGCTTTCTGCTTCAATTTTCGTGTTACAAACAAAAATAATTTAATAAACTAATGTAAGTAATGTAATTGTCTAAAAACATATATACATGAAACATATTTAAATAGATTTTAGTAAAATAATTAAAAGAAAAACCGATTTCCACTGAACTTTTTTTACGATTCGGAAGAAGAAACTTTCTCCCACAACCAGTTGAAAACTGCCCAGATTAGAAATTCGCTTTTATTAATAAAACCATTTGTTTTTTATCTCACTTCTTTTGCTCTGTAATTAAATTAATTAATATTTTTGAAATAAAATGTCAACGCAACGAAATGCATTGCATTTTTATTCATAACATTGCACTTGTCGCACACAGTCGATCGGGATGATGTAAACAAAAAAGATCGATTGTCAAAATGAAGCTTTCGTTCAAAATAGAGATTCACAATACCAAAATTAAGTTTCGACGATCGACTAACGACAAAAGTCGATTATCGATTGAGTAACGACACTTGCAATAAGGGCCTATTTCACTGCGCTGTGTACGGAAATGAGGGCACAGGAAACATTTACATACATATATGTGCTGCGCAACTTTTCAAACAAACAAGTAGGGGATTCATCGAGTCGAACCTCGTTCAGATACGCTCGAAAGCAGCCATTAGGTTTCAGTTAGTAGAATTTCCACGAATAATCGTATAGCATCATCTGACACCATCGAAAATGCGCTGCACACCCTCACCGGTGTAATATATCATGATCGCCTACCCCGATAGTGATTGTATCCGTTTTTATGTTCTGGGAGATCTATCCTTACTGCTGCCACTCACCGCCTCACTTTTCGGATACATTCATTACTAATGTCTTCTATTTCTTTGAGGGGTTTTGCCGCCACAACAATTGCAATGTCATCAACATACTCCATGATTTTTGCCTCATTTGGGATTCCAAGTCTTAAAGCTCTATCGTACATAATGTTCGATATGACAGGTCTTAATACAGATCCCTGTGGAACTCCGCCAGATATTTACGTCTAGGGTTGCTAGCAGGGCAAGAGATTAGCATTGCATGATTAAGATGGCCAGTCAGTTTCTGTACCAGAAAATCTAGCTTATAAGTGTTCTTGGGGGAAACATATATAGCACAGATGTATACTGTCTCTATTCTTGGATCAAAAGGAGCTTTCACCGAATGCCTTCCAATTCCAAATTCTATGGGATATAAGGTTATATCAAGGACTTCCTGTCTGTTGTTTGTAACTAAGGTGGGTTCATAATCAGTGTTACATAGCGAGGTAAGTGCTTACAATGTAATCAAAAAGTTAGCCATCTCTCTCATTGATGCCTAAATTTTGTTTTTGGGTATTTTTTGCAACATAATTCATATTAAGTTCCCACGAGTACTGAAGAAAGGATATCCGTCAGTGCAGAGATCCTCAGTACACAGAGCTATTTATGAAATGGGCCCCAGCCAGGTTTCTCAAGGGAATTCAAGTTGATGAGGATGAGTAGGTTTCGATAGGGAGGCAGGATAAGTGGGTCGCTCCAAGAAAGACCTCGAAGGGCAAAACGAAGAAAACGACGTTGTATGTTGTACATATGTTCTCTAAGCAATTATTAGAGCACCCGTTCGAGAAACTGTCCAGGTCTTGTTGGAGGAAACATTAGTCCTGTGGTGAAGAGATGGCTTTGAAAAATTTGGTATCATCCGCATAGAGAGAAACGGACGAGTGTTTTATGATCCTATCAACGTCGTTAATAGTAAGAATGAAGGAGAGAGGACCAAGATGGCTGCCTTTTGGAACACCAGAAGTGGCCAAGAAAGGTGCTGATAGGACAGTTCTAAAGCGAACACTATAAAAACGATATTCCAGGTAGGATGATATAAAACTTAAACAATATGGGTTCGAAACCTAGGGCAGACAATTTGAAAAGAATTAGGTTATGAGATATCATATCAAAAGCTTTACTAAAATCATTTGCAATGACGTCGACTTCTTTGCTATTTTCTAAGGCTGTGAGGGCAAAGACACGAATACGAAGAGATTTGTCGTAGTTGATCTATCTTTCAGAAAGCCATGTTGATGAGGGGAAATCAGAGATTTGCACTGAAAGCTTAAGGCTTCGTACAAAATACTCTCAAAGAGTTTAGGTATATGAGAAAGTTTAGCAATGTGGCGATAATTTGTTACTTCGCTCCTTGAACCCTTTTTGTGTACGTGGGTTATGAAAGCGGTCTTCCAGATCTGCGGAAATGCTCCTTCTGAAAGGGATAGGCGAAAGAGGGGAGAGAGAGGGAGGGAGAGATTGGATGTACATTTCTTAAGAAAAATGGCAGGGAGACCATCCGGGCCAGGCGAGAATTCATCATTAAGACTTAGCAATTTATTTTCGATAAGAGCAGGATCAAAGGATTGATGCAGAAAATGACCAACGGAGAAATTGAGAAGGTAATTGAAGTAAGAGGGGTCCGGTATGGAGGAGTTGTCGGCGAAAGATTTTTTTAAAAAGGTGGCAAAAAAATTGGCAATGGTGTATGGATCACTTGATGATATATTATCAAAGGATACAGAGGGAGGGTAATCGTCAGATTTTCTTTTACAGTTGACGAATTTGAAAAAAAGACTTAGGATCGTTTATCAGATTTGATTGCGCTGATAGAGAGAGTTGTAAAGCTGAGTGACTTGAAGGTAAGAACCGAGGTAGTTTGAATAGTCAGAAATGAAATTGGTACGAAGGAAAACTGCCCATAACTTGTTTCTTTTGTTACATAAGGCTTGTTATATGGTGTCCGTTCTCTGGCTTGTTTTGCGTGGGCGACCACCACGATGCACCACAACCACTTCTTTTGTTTTGCAAAATCGAGCTAAAATTCGCGAAATCAACGATCTCTGGACGGCATATTGCTCCGAAATTTCTGTTTGAAAAACACCCGATAAAAAGTCATACACAATTTTTTAGATGCCATTTTTTTACTTTAAACTAATATTACCGACGATTTTTTCCGTCGAAATATTTAGGCAACTAACCCACCAAATCATCAGCTCAGAATATTTTCTCACTAAGAACCACGAAAAAAGTTTTAGACAACTGAGTTCTAACGGTTAGTATGCCGATAGGAGCGAATACCTCTTCAGTTGCAATTGTCTTGTCGTGTGCCAAATATGAGTTACTTGGTACAAAAATTATTTTAGATGGCTAAGGATTTTAAAAAATAGTTAATTTTTGATTATTTTAAATATAAACCTTTGGAAAAATATAGTATTTCTTATATACATACATACAAAAACTGTTTATTGTGAGCGTAATCGGGTGACTCCAATTTTATTTGCAAATGTTTTGTCCGACACTGTATTTTAGAAACCATATTTTGTGCTTATCCGTAAAGTGTAAATAAGTTTGCTAACGAAAGCCCAGGGTTATTATATGTATGTATGTATGTATATCAATCCATTTGTTTTAAAGAGAAGAAACACCAAATATCAACCTTAAAAACTTGGCTTGAAAGTAAACATCCCAAGTACTAGGCTCTAAAATTAGTGCGATCCCTTACACATGTTCATATGTACATATTTACGTGTAATATTGTATATTACGACAAAGGTTTAAGCTGTATTTTTGGATTTTTCTCAGCGCCACGAATATATAAGCACGGCTGTTTTGAAAGGTGAGGGATAGGGTATCATAGATACCTTTTATTGCGAATGAATTATATATTTTCTGTATGTTTTTTTTTTTTTCAAAAATGTTAAATAAGACCCGAACTAATGTAAAATCCTAAGACTAAAGCATTGTTGAAGCTCTAAGTTGTTAAATCCAGACAATTATTATGCCCAAGAAAGTCCTGGCCTCCAATGCAATCAACAAAAGGCAATAAATCATTGCCCATCTACGCTAGAACCACTAACTTCAATCATGTTTAAGCTTTTCTATTCATCACCATCGACCATCCCCTAGGTCAGGCCAGCAGCTGCTATGTTAATCTCTTCTGAAGCGATGCGCTTCCAATTTTATTTCGATTCGAACATTAGTACGATATTATTATCGTTTTGTTGTTTTATTCTCTATTACTTAAGTGAATTAAGTAATCAGGAACGCAATATTTTCTAAGAAAAAAAAAAAAGAAATGCAAATAAAAATCAACAATTTTTCAGTTTTATTGAAATTATTTTTGCGCGGTTGTTGATTCACTTTTGTGTGAGTGCTAATTAAACGCGAGTTTTTGCTCAAAATACAGTGCTGCGACTTGCGATGGTCTTTGTTGGGTGAGTGGCATTAAATTAATTGGAGGCTTTCACTTTTTTTATTATTCAGATAGATATAAATATTTGATGGTGATTAACAAGAAATTAAGCATCGTTTTATGCATTTAGTAAGGGTTGGTTGGAGGAATATTTTAGTCCATTGCAGGATATCTAGTACGCTCACATTTCCACATACAATTTTTATTCATTTTTAATATATATACATACATACATTGTGTACTTAATCAGCTGACAAGAGCAAAACAAAACAGATAAAAGCCCATTGGTGTTAAATTAATGAGATGTGCATGTTGCGACTATGGTGGTAGTTGTGTGGTTGAAAGCTTATAAAAGTTTTTTGCTGGCACGGTGTTGCAAATGGGTATTTTAAATAGTACCTCTTAGTTTAAAGTCCTATTACGTACTATGTATTATGTGCTATGGGGACAAGGGCACAGGAAATGAAATGATCACTGCACGGATTAAAGCTATTTGGCTTTGTATAACAGTGTTCAATGTTTTTCAATTGTTTCAAACTGATTCACCAGATTTTTTCATTATCATCGGTGATATTTACTTAGCAGCTGCTTTAATTTAGCTGAACGACTAGGGTGATTATCTTCGGCTGTATTCTCAACCCAGAATGTATCTTAAACACCCATCTGAAGGATTGCAGATAAGCTCAAAAATTTGACGTCTTCTGAAGTCTCGCGTGGACACAAAATGTACAAACTCAACACATTATATCTTTGTGACAAATTCAACCCTCTGTCTCAAACGGTTCAAGAGTTGTAAAAAATGTTCTCTGTTTGTGTGTGTAACAACTGGATGCATTTCCTTTAATCTGCATATCTGACCTCTATGGCGAAATTGAAATACTTAGTCTACTTTTTTGGAATATAAACAAAAATATGTATATATGTATACATATGAGTAATTATGTACAATTCAGAAGTACGTTTTATTTCCTTAGATGAAAATCTTCAACTCCTGGGCTGTTAAATTTGCTTATATGTATGTACACAGACAATTAAATCTATGAAAGATTTTTGCGAGCTGGTAATTCTCATACATTATCATACACTAGAAGGTTAAATTTATTTGCTTATTCCTTAGCCTGAGACTTCAATGTTATTCATCGCATTCGCATCAAATTTCGCACAATGTTGCCAATTTTATACCGATATTTGAACAGAAGAAATGCAGATTTTCAAGAGTTTTTCTTATTCTTTGTTAGTTTCGACAAATTAGACTCGAAAATCTAATTCTAGTAATTCCACTTCTCGAGGAGTATAGGCACTCACGCAACGTCGTTGCTCCGCTAAGGGTATACGAGTATTAACAGCTGTCAGGCAGGTGCCTATATCAATGGAAGTGTGCTAGTGTGTGGCGTGTGGGGGATGCATTTTTTCTTAGTTTTTAGTTTATATCGTTAACTATTCCTTTTTGACGCCTACATACTTATATATACAGTCTAACCTCCCTAAATCGAACACCCTTAAGTCGAATTTTCTATAACTCGAACAAACGTTTCAGAACTTAGACCCGAGACTTTAATATTCCCACATTTCATACACCGTAAGTCGATTTTCTGTAAGTCGGAAACCTCTTTGCGACATATTTCATCATGTTACTTTCGTAGAAAATTCTTTCCATATATCTCATACTCAGACACCCATTCGAAAAGCATACAAAAGAGAAGGAAGCAAAAGAAAAGAAAATGCGGAATTCTATACGCACGTAATCCTTGGAGTCCGTTAAAATATATGTAAGATAGTTGGAAATATTGCAGGCGCATTTTTTTCCGCTTTTCTAAACATTTGCCTTTTTTTATGCTTTAGTTGGTCTAAGGAATTGATTGCATGTTGGAACGAGGGGAGACAAAAAAATCTTAATTTATACTTTTTAATTTAAAATCTAATCTAAAATCTAAATCAAGTTAATATTTTTAGATTCTAACAATGTTTTTTCACGCCAACATCTTTCTAGAAAGAATATTAAAAGGGCAGAAAAAGATCACTTTTCTTTTTAGAAAAGAAAACGAAAAGATAAAAAGTAAAATTTAACTAATACTCGAGACATATGTACATACATATGTATATTTGTACACCCATAAGTAACAAAAGCAATTTATCATCACCAAATGCAACACTGATAATTTGACATTCAAAGCTACTTTTTTATCAAAAGTGGGGAATCACAGACTGAAGAGCTTTGAGAGAATCTCATCGAAATTCATAATGTACACACATATGTATGTGTTTGTTAGATTTGTTATTCTACATAAGTATGTAGGTATGCTAATTTTATATGTTCAAAAACACAAACAGAAAAAAACTGCAAAAGAAAGTAAAGATAATTAACGGCACTTATGTATTTGTTTCTATAAGACTATGAGTACAACACTCAGGTCATCTATTAATTTGACATTGAAATCGAACACAGAAGTATTGTTGTGTTGCTTTTGTGTTTTCTCCTTTTTTTCAAGAACATTACAGGTTGTATGCCCGCGATTGAACGGACTGTCAGTGGCGAACGCCAAACAATGCGTACAAGGATGGGAGGGGTGGGCGGAAAGATGTTATTGTTTTGGTATGGTAGGTATGTATTTGAATTAAAAATAGATACACATTGTTCATTATTCCTGTCAACTGACAGGGGGCACTTATGACTCGACTCGGAAATTTAATTTTTTTCCAAAGTTTTTCTTGCGATGCATTGAACTCATTTAACGATTTTTTCTGTGTCATTGTGACATTTAATTCTATAAATACATATTTACATATCCTATGTAAAAAGAATAATTTATCGTTTGGGCTGCGGTCATCTAGAAGGCATTTGTTTTAAGTAAGAAACTAATTTTTTGTCTGGTATTTTTTGTGTCGGTTGGGAGACTTCATAAAGCTCTAGTTACATTAGGCTTCTTCAATCAGCCTTGAGCAAACGTGCAAGGGTCTTATTATTTTTTGCTGACATTGTACTAGTAGAGTGCAGTAGACCGTGTACCAGTAGAGTGCATAAATAAATACATTACATACGTACATAGTTTTTGCTAGTTTTTGCGAGTTTTGCTTCAGAAAAGTCAATAACAGACGCCATACAAAATGCAGCCAATAAGACCTTTACACGGTAAGATCTTTAGACTCGACAGGGTAACGAGAGACAGGTACATGCTTCGACACCCGCACGCAAATCAGAAGCCCATTCGGACATACGGGAAAAATTCTACATAGTTGTAGTTAAACGGTGTTAATACAATTGTCAATGCATCTTGGAAAATATCATTAGAAGTTCAAGTGATTCTGCAAAAAAAAGTCTGTCTAGTACCCCGGTGGCCTTCGAAGTGACTGATTGCTGTGTCATTGATTCAGAATTTTACTGAGATTTTCGCCCTCCTCTAGAGTTTCTATGGATTGACAGAAGTCCACAAAGCATTTTTAGACGACTACTTGAACATTTTTTTTAAGTAATCTTTTAAGGGCTAGAAAAAGAGCGAAGCTTTAGAAGGAAATCCCTAAGCCAAACAGAAAAGAATTAAGGTCTGTATAAACATAAATAAACACTGGATGTGCATTCTTACCAGCTTTCTAACAGTTCACTGTAACGTAAGTAACATCTCAGGAAACTGTGTATAAAAGCAATGCAGATTTTGCGGACAAGTAGAAAACTCTTGTATGTTTATCAACTATCAATTATAAAAACATCTTTGAATACAATCCAGATAATCCTCTTTATTAAGGAAGTTGAACTGGCGAAGGTGCTCTTAGCCGAGTATATCATCAATTAGAGCTCCAAGTAGGGAAAGTGCAATAGGTCTACAAGGTCGCAGTGCGCTTAAATCCATAAAATAATAAATCTACAATCTAGGGTTGTCAAAACTTAAGTATACCAGATCTTGAAAATTGCTCTAGTCCTCTTTCTTATAATGAAGAGATCCTCAATACACAAGCGAAGCAGTTTTTTTATATTTTTGACTGGACCTGTGTTTTTATATATTCCCAATAATATATTCCACTCAATTGTTAGCACTATTGAGAAATCTATGGCCATCAAAGAATTCAGAGGCTCTGGTCGCGAGAAGCAAGGCACTGGACCATATACGGTCCGTTGCGCCAATTATTTGTATTTGAATTTTTAGAGGCTCTAACAGCGACACTTAAGAATGAGCACTTTTGCAGATTAAAGCTGCGGTCATAATTCGATGCAAAATTAATTTTTCACTTTAAATTCAAAATAAAATTTGCTTTAATAATATTGAAGAAACGATTTTATCGAAAACAGATTAAACTATTTTATTCGAACCTTATGTATGTATGTTCGTATATCAGCGATGTTTAGCAGATCTATAAAATGGCGTATTGGGCTATCGGCAAAAAAATTCGTACCTATATGTAACTAAGTATTTTAGATGATTTTATTAAAACTGACATTTTTCCAATACGTTTAATATTGCTAATAGTTTCATAAAAAACTGTGGACACCAAGTTTTGGATGGGTTTAAAAAATTATAACAGATTTCACAACAATTTTAGTCAAGTATTTGGAATTATCTTGGGTTAATTTAAAGTCTAAAAGGTTTGAAAACAATCGCCATCCAGGCCGAAGGGATGTGATTCAGCTTTATACCTTACCCTTTTGAGGGATGTATTTAATTTTATATTGAGGACTGTAAAGAAGATTATGTCCTTCCTTATACAGTTGTGGTCAATGAAACAGAGCCACTACCAACTACTGCAAAAATTAATTTAGAAAAATTATTTAAATTGAAGAAACAACAAAAGCAAAATAACTTTCATGTATTTTGATTTATAAAGAACAAAAACAAATTTAATCATCTCGTTTAAATACGGACCTGAAAATAAAAAAAAAATAAAATCTAAGTTAAGAGGACGATTTGAGTGGTCAATAAAATAGAGCCAGTTTACTTTTCATGAGAAGAAATAAAAAAAATTAAAGTAAATTTCTTGAATTTTTCTATGTTTCAGAATGCTATTATTTTCTAAGTTGATGGCCATTATCTTGCAAGACAACAATAAAGCGTCTTGACATGAAGTCGACAAGAAGTTGGCGTTGCCGTGGTATTGCATATGACCATTCTTCTTGAACAACTTTTCAAAGCTAGGCCAAATTTAAGGCCTAGGGCTTAAGGGCATCCCACAAATTATCTATCAGATTTTGGTCCAGAGATTGAGCAGGCCACAGCAAAGCACTTAAATTTCTAACTTCTTGCCTTTCTGGAGGTATGCTTATGATCATTGTCCTATTAAAAAATCCGTCATAAGGGCATGTTTTCTTCGGCATATGGCAGCAAAACGTTCTCGAGTATGTGAACATACTCATGTTGGACCATATTTTGCTTTATTAAATATATCGGACAAATTCCATGCCATGAAAAACATGCCCACAAGTTACTGTTTGCGTGCCCATGTTTTAAGGTTTTTTTTGACATACTTTGGGGAGAGTTTAGTATTTGGGGGTCGAGGTACCAATCTTTTGCGATGCTTACCAAATAAATTAATTTTTTCTTTCATAACTCTAAAGTGTATTTCTCCATTTTGTCTGAGTTTGCTCCATTTTCCGCACCTGTCCAGTGTTAATGCCCTGTAGGTAAATTCAAGCGGCTCTGTATATTTCGTTTACTAAGGTGGGAAACTTTCCTAGCAACCCTGACTTTCAGATTACAGTCTTATTATCGTCGTCGAACATTTTGGGTAGTTATTCCCAACCTTAAATACATTTTAATGCATCGAGAAGACACATAAATGGATCTGATTCAGCAGTACGACGTTCGGTCTTTTTGCATGGTTGTTTTTCTGCTAATGGCCCGATTTTCGTGGGCTTTTCTGGGTTAAATATGTTTTCCACCATTTTCCGGGAACATTCAAGTGCTTTTACAATCTCCCCTTGAGGATTCCCATCCTTGTGTAGCTGTAAAATGAGAGCACGCCATATTGGTGTGCATTGGATTCCGGGACCTACATACATACATATATATCTAAGGTTAAAGTGAAATTCAATTCAATGAAATGTTAATATTACCCGTCGCTTTAAGATGGCACTGCCTTTATTTGATTGGCCACCACTGTATGGTATGTACTTTTATTCTGAGAGTATCTTCTAAGATCATTACGCCGCACTGATAAATTAAACTATTTACCATTAAAAAAAGTTTCATTCTGGTGACAGAAATATTTCTAGGCACAAAGAACAATAAGCCATACGAGCAGCAATATATGAAGCTAAGCTACCCGCTCTTCATTTTTCCTCACCTAAAGCTATCAACAACAATTTATAAATAATAAAGAAAGGAACATTTTAAAGCGCAAACAATTTCGCCAATCAAAAATAAACCAAAGAGAAAAGAGAAATTAATAAATGAAATAATTTGATATTACACAAATTCCTAATGACAACATTATTAGCTTAGATAGGGCCTGTTATAACATACAAAACAGAACTTGTCTGCTGTCAATAAACAGCCGCGGCGAGAAAGAGGCCGATAAGACTCTCTGTGGGTGTATTGTGGTGGTGTGTCTTTACTAAATGATAACGACACAATAACAATGTCAAGCACATATAAACAAATTGTTTGTGTAGGTATAAAAGTTAAAAAAAAATAAAACAAAAGTAAATAAGTAAATAGCTAAATTATTCGTTAATTGCGAGCACAGTATGCAACAAGATATGGAAGAGGTCAGTGTAAATGCAAAAGCTATGATTTATTTATGATAAAAGTTAAAAACCGATCTCAATAATGACGCGAAATTATTCATTTGACATTTATTATTCGAATATTTGTTTTAGAATTTGAGTACGTGCACTTGTTCGGGATTATCAATAAATATGGTATATATATTTTTGTATGTACATACATACATACATATGTACATACATATGCTTAATAGTGAAGAGAACATGTTGAAACAGAAAAGTGTGCTTGATAAAGAGTGCGTAGAATTTTAAAGAGGCAAAACATGATAGGAAGTGACATTCTATTTCAGAATAAAAAATCTTGAAATACTTACAGTAGTTTGTGTAATTAATGGTGTAAACCTGTAGACATCTGACATGCGGATTGTTATTAGCTGGATCAACAGAGTGATCGCATAGAGCTACATCTGAACTCAGTTTAGTATGGGGTAAGTAGTTGGGGGAATGCACTCAGTTTGTTTAATGTTGAAAGAGACTCGCCTGCACGTGTGACAACAATTGAATAAGTAATATGTACATATGTATGTACATGTATGTATGTTCACAACTGGGTTGCATTTACATGTGTATGTACATACATACTTTGTGATGGGGTTGGTAAGAATGTAAAGTTAACCCAAAATCTCGGAAATCTAACCGCAACGTCTCAAACTTAGTATGTACTACATACATATGTATATCTTTCGTATGTTGAATATTGCTTATTTGGAACGAAATCGTAATAAATAAAGTGCATAGGTAACATTATATGGACAAAAGTAAGAAAAAGTGGTAGTTAAAGCTTGCTTCGCGCTTGAACGCAACTTTGAATACTCACGTTGCCATGATCGGCAACAATGTCAGTTACAACCATACATGCGCATGTATGGTACGAAGTGAAGGGAGCAATTTTGTAGCTTCATCTTTTTTCTATCAAGAAATCTATTAGATAACATTTAGACCATCAGAAGACATATTGCTTTATGTGTTATATCTAGCTTTAGATAATGCTTAACATTCGCAGAGGAAGTTAATATATGTATGTACATATGTATGTACATATTTTCGTTTTTAATTTTCACAGCTGCGGTAATGTCTGTACTAATTGCTATAATTCTGTCGTTTAGCTCTTGCGATATTCCGGCCCAGTTGTATTGACAGCTTGTGAATACTAGGGGGGTATCCCTTCATGCATTTTATGCTTCCCTATTCGCCATGATTGCTTTGTACTTAAACTAAAATAAGCACATTGTGATATCATTATGTAGCAGTGATATTGGACACTGCATAATTATCTCAATGCAGTCCTAATTATATTAACGCAGGTTTAGTTTAGATCATTTTAGTCACCAAAGAAGTATTTTACTGGTATAATCCTTCTAATATGGGTAACAGAAGGATAAGCACAGGAAGAAAACTGTGATTTCCTCCTCCTAGTCTTCTCTGCAGTACTTGCAGAAGTTATTGCTAGTGTATTTGAACATGTTATCCGAGGACGCGGTATCCGGTTATGACCATTGAAAGTTAGGTGTTTTTATCTCTCGGATGTCTTAGAAGTGCCTTCTGCCTTTCATATTTATTGTTGGTTATAATCGTCTGGCAGTGCTTTAATATTTAGAATACGCCCATCTATGTATATGTGCTTTTGCAATACTTTAACAATTGAAATGCACTCGCTGTTTATAGGTACCGAGTAAGTTTTGTCTACCTCAGTTTCTAGAGATGTACAGTGACTGGGCATCCGATGTAGAATGAGTGGCAGTCATACCGTCAGTTAGACTTTTTTAAAGTCTTATATTCCTAGACAAGGTTATTACTCGCATTCGGACTTTCCACGGAACAATCATCCCGCGCCATCCAAATCATTGATTATGTAATGTAGCGAAGCAGATTTTGAGTTTTAAGAAACCAGTGATGGGCATTTTCAATTTGATTTGAAAGCTCAAGTTTCTAGGATAAGCCGGTTTGAGACAGAAATATTACTATTTTGTGAATTTACAAAAGAGAGATTTTCTGATTTATGTACTCGTGAAGTTCGATCGTAAATGGGTGAACAACATCTTCCAAATTGTTTTTGGCCGGACATACACTAACACAACACCAGCTTTTATTGATATTTTCCTCAATTTCGATTGTCTATTCGCTCGCTTAGCTACAATAGTTTTTTTTTCGTGTGTAGGTGAGGCTTAGGTTCACCCCGAACTGTAGCGCCACCTAAGTAAGTAAGTAAGTAAGGTGATAATCTTCATAAGACAGGTAGTTTGTTATTTCGTCCAGGTTGCAATCCGTAAGTCTATTTGTATATCATTATTTCTAATATAACAGGGAGCATTCACGATTGCTCTTATAACTTTAGTTTGAAATGATTGTACATATAAAGTCTCTAATGCTTGATACTGAACCCGAATTGGTTCTCAGGTATAAGGCGTCTTTCTTCTATGACCAGCTGGATGCGTTTCAACATGAGTCTTTCAAATACCTTTGATATTATTGGTAGGGGCTACATATATCGGTCTGTATGATTTTTTGTTGTTTGGAGGTTTTCCCGGTTTCGGAACCATTATCACTCCGCCACTTTCAACGCATCTGGAACGTAGAACAGAGTAAGTGAAGCGTTTATTAGATATAGAAGTTTAATTAGTCCTTTTTTTAGAAATTTCCTAAGAATTTGTCGGGTTATTAAATCATAGCCAGGGACTTTATTATTTTTCTAGTTATTAACAGTTTGACAAAGATCGGTTAGCGACACACCTTTTATTCTAAATTTGTCGGATGTCATTGTCATGCCTCTAGGGTCATCTATCAATGTTTGTCCATCAAATGGCTTAAACGTTTCTTCTAGGTGTTCGACAACCCTTTGTTACCCTTTGCCCATTCGCTATTGTTTTTTCTAATTGTTGGCGATTGTATTTGGGTTTTTTTGACACTTTTCATAGCTTTCCAGAGCGAGTAATTTTTCGGCTGTTAAGCCTTCAAAATAAGCAGAGGTCTCGTGGTTTTTTAAATCTTGAATCGCTTTCCTAAGTACAGAAATGTTACGAATAGCCATCACAAGAATAGAAAGTTGGACAAAAAAATGGCGAATTAAACTAATTAAGCCAAAGTTTGTATATGTCGAATTCACCAACAACCAAAAATTGTACAAGCTAATTTATGTTAACCAGAAAGTAATTCTATATTCTAATACGGGCGAATATCTATGCATGACATTAGATGCCAAACTGCGTTAGAAACCACATGTGAAAAACAAACAACCAACTCAAATATGGAAATATGAATCGGCTAATGGGAAGAAAGTTTTCACTTACAATGTACGAGAATGTATAATAAGCTACTGTTTTACAAGCAGATATTGAGACCAGCCTGGACTTATGGTTACCATAATATGGTATACAGCTGAGAGGTTGTACTAGCCAAGTGAACAGAAACATAATACAACATTTTCAGAATAAAGTACTTCGAGATATAGTCGATGCCCCATGGTATATTAGAAATTGCACACAGATCTCGCAGTAGAATCAATTGATAACGAAATCAAGAAATACGCTCAAAGTCACGAAAGAAGACTTTAGCAACATATCAACTACGAGGCCATTCAGCTCCGAGACAATGACAATCTAGTGAACAAATTAAAAAGAACCAAGCCTTCTGAGCTTCTGTAACAAAAACCTTAAGGTTAATTGATAAAACATGTCAAATACGTAAAATTATATTTTAATAAAAGTATGTATTAACTGCGAGGCAAAAACTCGACTAATTACCTGGTGGTGGAATAATGAAACAAAAACGGACATATGCGGAAAGCGTGGACCAAATGCGATCCCAACAACGAAGCTGAAAAAGAACGACTTGGGCTCGAATATGATCGATGCAAAAAGGCTGCCAAGCAGGTGGTAGCTAGAGCACGGGCAAAGCCGACCGAAAAAAAGGCAGGGACAGGCTTTATGGCGCAAAACTCAGTTTTCTAACCGAAATGTGAATGAAAACTTTAAAAATTTCACCGAAAATATAAAACAAACCCTTAAAATTCTTGGAATGGAATTGCAATTTATGGAATGCCAACGGACTATTACAACGACTTGACGAGTTAGAAACACTCATATGAGAAAAAGATATTGACATATGCTGCACCTGGCGCAGAAATCTCGTGGAAAGACACAGGGCTTATCACACTTATCATCCTTTAGAAAGCCAAGAAGTGGTTCATCCTCATTCATAAAAGAAAATACATATATACATAACTCGGCAGAAATAAAAATAGAAATTGAGAAAATGCAAATAAGCACAGAACATGTTAAAAATATGCACTTTTCTTAACACATTTCATGTATGTACATATTTTAAGAATCGAAGTGCGAAGCGATTTTACAAATACATACATACATATATTCCAATTATTCGCCTTGGAAGGCGAACTACTAAAAAACTTACGTAGATAAAATCGAAAAATGTCTTGAAGGAAGAAAAAATGATTCAAGCATATCCTTGACGTCTCTCAAGGTCTGAAATAAAGACTTACGGCCATATTCTTCACTCACTTTAACCCAGGCTAAAGTTTACATCCGGATTAAAGTGAATTTAACCCGAAAATTAAACCCAGAATATTCATTCTTTAAAGCCGAAGTTTAACCCAGTTGTATAAACTTGGTTGACGTTTAATCCGATCAAATTTAAACTGCCTTCCGGGGACCAGTTTAAGTACTTTAACCCGGGTTAAAACACAATTTCATAATACTGATTCTTTTTGTTCGTCACATTTGAAATTTTTTTGCTCGCAGGAGGCAGGAAAAGTACAATTAATAGAAAAATTAGCAAGAACCAAAGAAACAAATTATTTTTTCTTTTGTTTTTATTCAATTGATTTTGTTGTCATTCACAGACCGAAGATTTTCGAAATCGCCATGGGTATTTTTCATTAAAAGTGCAGACGATTTCCGATGCTAATTTGCGAATTGAAAATATCGAGTGGCGGCCAGGTTCTGCTTATGATCAAACCATTTTCAGCCAGTCAAATGTCCACCGAGAATTCTCAATGCACTGAAAATTAAGAAAAACTGCAAAAACACAAAACATCACATTCATACACACAAATAAATAAAAACAAATCAATTTCAAATTAAATTTTCTTATTTTCAAATCAATTCCAAGCGACGCGCACAAGTCAATCAATAAGCGCAAAATGAATGGTAAACACATGTCAAATGTCATTTTATGTGAAATTTGACAATGCGTAGGTTTAAAACGGTTTATAAATGAGTTTAAACTGTTTTAAATCCGGGTTAGATGCATTTTTAATTAATCAGGTTTAATGCATGTTTTTGAGTGAATATTATGAACATAGGTTTAAATTTTCGGGTTAAAAAAATGCGGATTAAATGGTCGGGCTTAAAATTAACTTTAACCTGATTTTAACCCGGAGTGAATAGTATGGCCATTAAAGTTAAAATTAAGGCAAATTTTTATATAATACTAGCTTTCCGCCCGCTTGTCCAGGCATTAAAATCACTTTGTCCAAATCATAAATGAGCCCCTTATTCGAAATCCCTTTTTTTTACTTTTTTATTGTCCCTCAAAAACAAATGACATGAACGAACGTTCGAGTCAAACATTTGTGTGTACGAACGTTTATGTATGCTTCGTTTCTTTCAACAGAGACGCTACTAACACATAAATACACACAGCGCGTCGAAACTAAAATGCACACTAAAATGTTAAGTTTTTTTTTAATGTTTTTGAATGTTTTTGTAATTTTTTTTATCACCTTTGTGCCGTAATTATCAACATTTAAAAAAAAACCAACTAAATTGGTTGAAATGACGGGCGGTAGAGAGAAACAAACGCATTTGGCCAATTGGTTTCATAAATATAGATTTGTAGACTTACCTTATGAATACACTATTCCGGGTCAAATGCTTAAATAAATATTACGACTGTAAGAAAATAATGGCTGAAGTACCGAAAGGAAGCATCCTTGGTCCACTCTTGTATCTATTATATACCCGTGATATACCGCAAATACATGGTATGGTGCTAGTTACGACACTGCTATCTTGGCAGCAGTTAAAATGGAGAGTATAGGAAAATTGCAAAAAGCAATTAAAATGAATGGATACAGCTCGTTTGCAAACGTGCCTAACTATCTTGAAATTGCACTTTATGTAAAGCTGAGATGGAAGTCGCACGTATAGAAAAAACGCAAAGAGCTAGAAAATGAATAAAGAGAAATGCGTTGGCTCTTCGAAAATATTCCAAACTTAATATAGAGATCGAACTGCTTTTATACAAGCTGATGCCAAAATCAGCGGGGACATATGGTATACATACTTATGTACAACTCTGCGGTTGTACCAAAAAAAAGTAATGCCAATAGTTTACAATTTTTTGAGTATTAAGAGGAATTATTAATGCACCGTGGTATCTTAGAGACAACTATATTCACAGAAATGTCGGCATTACAATCATCGAAGACGAGGTTACAAACTACGGGAGAAAATATAAAAGTTAGCTAGAGAGTCATGCAAATAACACAATCCTTCCAATTTCGGTTGACACAATTTTACTGTGCCGTCTGCAATGAACCAAACCTTAACGCGATAGCGAGTAACCGCGTCTACACTGCAGAACTAGCAGGAACTTCCAATTCGAAAATACCAGCGTAACGTACTTATTTCGTTAAAGAAAAATTGCTTGATAATTCGAAAACTTAAATAACATAAACAGGATTGATTTCAAGGGAGGTTTTTTGTGGGTAAAAATCCCACACTATGGTACTATGTATGTACGTATGAGCACGAGCGAGTTATGTCAATGCCAACAACCCCAGAAACAACAGTCACCAAAACAGCGGATGCCCAGCGACCTAATTCAAGTTCATCGAACATAGCTAAATCGGCATTTATGACGGAAATCGCTATCGACTGGAAACAGGATATTTGACCTCGGAAAATATTTTGAAGAGTACAAAATAAAGAACAACAAAAAGAGTCAGTCACCGATCGCCAACCGGGGTCACTAAAAGAATACTGTGTATATAAACATTGGTTATTATTTTATATTTATAACTTTTATTTTTCATTTTCATTTTGGCAGCTTATGCAAAAAATCCTTTTCTCGCGCGACTTACAAATAATTAATAACGCTATCCAACTTTAGTTGATATAATGTGCTTTTTTATTTAAGACTAGCTAAAAAATGATTTTTAATAATTTTACCTGCTAACATTTAGCTACTTAATTAAAACTTGCGAATGAAAGGAAATTCAAGGAATAAAGAAAGTCCAAAAATGAGGAAAATGCAGCAGATGTATCGAATCCGAATCCAGATAATGGGAAACTTTTAAGATTCATCTAATGGGAACCTTGAAAGCTTCCTATACGTTTACGTGCGGTGTTGAGTTACAATCTTGGTTTTTGCCATTTCTTAAAGATAAAGAGGTAAAAACCGTTCCTAAAAACAAACATTTGACAAACTTCATTGAAAATATTTTTCAGAAATTAGGGACGAAATGCAAAATTATGTCTATCACGTAAATAACTTTTCCGCGGAACCTATGTATATAGGTGAATCGTTTACCTATGGCAAAATTCATCCATTTTACACTTTTTCGTAAAATATCGAAAATTTTCATTCTAAACGCGCACTTGGAGAACTTGTCGAATGACAACATGACATATCTTCTACTAATTCAGAAAGGAAGTTAAACGGTTATTTTCTTTAAACCTTTTTAAAAAATTGGTAAATTCAAATATGTATTACTTTTTGCAATGTATAATAAGCTATATATTCCATTAAAATATCATTTGTACAAAACTCGTTTAAGAATAATAAAAAAGAAAATTAGCCTCTGAATGCTTATCCGATAGGCCGGACGGAGGAGCCCTCTCATTACAGTTATTACTCTGGAAAGTTTGTCCAATATTATATTTTTTTGTATGGTTCTATAGTACGTCGAATCTCCTGCTCAATAATCTCCTTCAATATATATCTCAAAAAAATTGTAACTTTAACTTCAAGTTAAAAAGTACTTAACCCACGCGTTTACTCGCCTTATAGGTATAGGTAAGTACAACTACATATATATGTACATACCTACACACATGTACAAACATACATATGTATATATTACTACATAAGCGCCTGTTTTAAATAGAGGCCTTCTCTACAGGGATTACGACGGCCAATTTTCTAAGCTACAGTGATGGTTAGGCTTCATTTTGATGATTCCAGAACCGCAATGTGCGGTTGAAATGAAAAAAGGAGGGATAGTTGTACCACTTTAGTGTTATCGTATCCCCTAGTCATTTTTTCAATTTTATCCCTATGTATAGCCTGAGTTTCGAACATAGTATTTGTAGTCGAAGACAGAATTATTTTTAGTTTAATGTGTGATGGTAAGAGTCTGGCCACCTGATCGTCTGATTTGCCCGAAATGTCTCCACATTTGTAATACCAAGTTCTGTTATCAATCTGTTTAATACACGGTCATTCATTTTGTGGTTTCAAGTTGGTAGCGCTGGCATTTGACACATGCCAAACTTAGCTGTCATTTGAAGTGTCATAATATTAGTTGAATATTTGCCAATTACGATAATGGATCGCTTAACAATCGAACAACGCGTTAAAATTATTAAAACTTACTACAAAAGTGGTGATTCAAACGCAGCCACTTTTCGCGCATTACGCGATGATTATGGTCGTCATAATCGACCGACTACGCAAGCAATCGGTAAAATTGTGAAGAAATTTGAAGAGAGTGGAATCGTTACTGATGTCGTAAGGCCTGTGCATTATCGTAATGCACGCTCCGTCGAAAATATTGCTGCTGTAAGTGCAAGTGTTGCTGATGATCCGAATTTATCGATTTCCCGGCGTTCGCAGCAGTTGAACGTGTCGTACACCTCACTATGGCGTATTTTGCATTTGGATTTGCATCTCCATCCTTATAAAGTTCAACTTACGCAACAATTGAAGCCTGCTGACCATTCACAACGCCGTAGATACGCTTCTTGGGTGTTGGAACAACAGACAATAAACACCGATTTTTCGAACAACATTTTCTTCAGTGATGAGGCACATTTCTCACTCGGTGGGTATGTAAACAAACAAAATTGCCACATATGGGGCTCAGAAAACCCGCTAGTGATCGAAGAGGTGCCGTTGCATCCAGAAAAAGTGACTGTTTGGTGTGCTCTATGGTCGAAAGGTGTCATTGGTCATTGGGCGGACGGTTACAGTCAATTCGGAGCGATATGGTCGAATGATAACCGATTTTTTTGGCCGGCTATTGAAGATCATGACTTGGACGATATGTGGTTCCAACAAGACGGGGCAACAAGCCACACAACACGACCAATTATGGCTTTATTGCGTGAGAAGTTTTCTGGTCGCGTAATTTCACGTTTTGGCGACGTCAATTGGCCACCAAGATCATGTGATTTAACACCGTTAGATTTTTTTCTGTAGGGCTACGCAGAAGACCGTGTTTACGCGAATAATCCTCGAACTCTAGACGCATTAAAAACCAACATTACTCAAGTTATGGCCGAGATACCGCCCGAAATGTGCGAAAAAGTGGTTAAAAATTACCTCAAAAGAATCGCATGCTGCGAATCTTCCCGAGGCGGCCATTTGAATGATATTGTTTTTCACACTTAATGACAAAGTCCAAACTTTATAATGAATTAAAATTTTCATCAAAAATATATGTGCTGTGTGTTTTATTTAGCTTTACTTTCGAAACCGAAAAATGAATGATCCTTTATAAGCATAACTTTGTACAGAGAGTCCGTCATTAAAAGAACTTGAAGCGAGTTGGACATTGCTGTTCTTATTTCTCCCCCTACATATTTCAACTTAATAGTATGTATTTACATACATATATCTGCATACTTAAATCCCGTCGGTTCGTACAGGCGTTATGATTTACTTATAAAGATGTAGGTATGTACATATATTATTTTGAATGCACTTCTTCTTAATAATTAAAGTCTAGTTCCTTGTATGTTCTTTACATGTATCTTACGCCAATGTTTAGGGTCTAATATCATGCCCAAGTATTTATCCGTATGGAAATATGTATGTAGTAAAATAATATAGTTATAAATACCCATGTCTTAGTATTTATCTGTATGGAAATATGTATGTAGTAAAATAATATAGTTATAAATACAAATACTTGGCTCGACACACCGTGTTATGGTCCAGGCTCTGGCTTCATGCGAGCATTCGTATTGTGCTTGTTATATTTTTTCAGACAAATGAAAGGGACCTACAGTTTAGAGCCATATCGAAAAAGACTTTTTTTAAGGAGCATTCTTTTGAAAGTTAGTAATCTCGAACGCTTGTCAGACATTCGCGAGAGGTGGGACTGTGAAAAAACTTATGCCAAAACTCCACTCTTCAAATGGAGCTTCAAAAGTTTAATTGGCTTCAAGATACTCATACTTGGTGTTTATCTAGGCTAGGTAAGAGTCGTCGGGTAGGAATATGGATTATTTTGGTTACTATGTATTACAAATGACATATTTTTTAACAGATTTGTTTGAAATTGTGTTGAAATTTAGACGCCAAAGGATTCTACACTTTTCGCATACTATATACATATACATACATACATACATATGTTCTTTTATGTCGGTATGTAAACATTGAATAACCTTAACATTTATCAACCGATTGACTTGAGTAGACATGTTTTTGAAACGTCAATTCAGTACACGGTGTCGGTGCTTCACGCCGAAACAATGCGCCGAAATAGTGACGCTGTACATGGAAAATAGTCTTTCAGTTGTGTTAACTCAACGTGCATATCATCGAAAATATCGTGGCCAACAAGCACCGTTGTTGGCTCATTATGTCTTATCACAAATCTGTGAAAAAGATCTGGACCAATAACCATTGGTTTCAACAAGATGGCGCGCCATGCCACACTGCAAATCAAACAATGCAGTTTCTGCAACGAAAATTCGCTGGACGTGTGCTGTCAAAAAATGGCGACATTGCCTGCCACACAGATTTCCAGATTTGACCCCTCTGGACTTCTTTTTGTGGGGTTATTTGAAAGCAAAATGTACGCCAGCAAGCCTCAGACCACTGACGAACTCAAGGCAAACATTCGTGCCGAAATCATCGCTAAACCGCCCGAGATGCTCGAAAAAGTGATGGAAAACGCAGCAAAAAGGGCACATTTTGCTCTGGTCAATAGAGGCTTGATTGATGTTGTATTCAAAAACTAGTCTACATACATACATACATTGTAATGGACCAAATTAAATAAGTATATATATTTTCACCCCAGTTCGAGTTAAAGCCCGTCAAATTGGGACACCTCCGATTTAGAGGTACAATTACTTTAAATGGCATAACAGTGGCGCATAAAATTGTGAAAAAAAGAACGTTTTGTAATTTCATGCAGCCACAAAAAAGTTATGGCTCCTTAAAGTGAAAACTTGTTGTTTAAATTTTGTACTTAAAATGCATTTTTCTCAAAACTTTTACAAAGCAAACCATTTTTTTTTAAATTTTCTGAACAGATAAAATAACTTTTTCACGTCCGATTAACAGAAGTTGTGGTAAAAGCCATTTTTGTCAGACAAAAATGGTCCAAAAAGTTAAGACAAACAATCGATTATTCGTTATAAAAATCAATGAAAAGCATCAGAAGGCCAATTATGCAGACACCACTCATCAGAACAATTGAAGGGAAATGGGTTAGGAGTAACCAGCACAAAGCTAAAATATTCGCAGAATACCTAAAAAATGTATTTCAAACAAACAGCGCGAAGAAATATATGTACATTACCTATGGGAAGTGGCGGAGAAGTAAGTGAAGAAATAAGATTTAGGACTGCAAGGGAAATGAAAAACGAGATCAGAAATAAAATTAACCCAAAAAAAGCCCTGGTTATGATCTTATAACCGGTGAAATATTGAGGCAAATACCAATGAAAGCTATAACTAAACTAACAAATTTAATCAATGCTGCTAATTAGAATGAAATATGTTCCCAGCCTATGGAAAATGGCCGAAGTAATAATGATCTCTAAGCCCAGAAAGACACCAAACGAAGCGTAATCATACAGGCCAATTTCAATACTGCCAGTTATATCTAAAATTTTAGAAAATCTGCTTGTTAAGCGACTTAATCTATATATATAAAACTATTATTACACGCCCGTGCCCTGAATATTCAGCATAAGGGTATTCATACCCCCTTTGGTGCCCGCTAATTATAAAAAAAAAAAAGTGGCTAAATGCGTATGTTTCCCTCTACCGCCCGTAATTTTCAACCAATTTAGTTGGTTTTTTTTTTAAAAAATGTAGATAATTACGGTACAAAGGTGATAAGCAAAAACAAATTGCAGAAACATTTAAAAGCATTGAAAAAAAAAAACACATTTTTGTGTGCGATACCGTTGTGGTACATATAGACACCATCATGAATCAGGATGACGTGTGAATTATCCTACAGAATTTTTAAATTCACTTGATTTGCCAGGAATACCACCGCACATATTGCAGCTAAAAAGTGGAGCGGCGATTATTATGCTCCGCAACATCAACCAACCCAAACTTTGTAATGGCAGCAGGCTTTCCGTCAAAAAAAAAATATTGGGAACTGTGATAGAAGCAACAATTTTGAATAGAAAATTCAAAGGCGAAGACGTTTTGATTCCTGATTCCAATGATCCCATCTGATATGTCATTTGAATTTAAGCGTCTTCAATTCCCTGGTCGCGTTGCATTCGCCTTTACCATCAATAAGTCGCAAGGCCAATCTTTAGAAATATGCAGTATAAATTTGGAAAATCCAGTTTTCTCGCATGGTCAGCTATAGCTGTATACGTATACGTTGCATGCTCACGTGTCGGAAAACCAACTGGCCTATTTGTTTACACGAGCGATAATGAAAAAAAACTAAAAATGTTGTTTACCAAAAAGCATTGCAAACATTTTTTTAATTTTACCCAAATTGTTAAAAAGGCGAAGCGAGCGGGGTTTAAGCTAGTAGTATCATAAGCACGATAAAAATTAATGCCAAATTATCAGTTAGGATTTAGAACAATTGATCAAGTTCACAGAATAACTTATATCATAGAGAAAGAATTAGAAGAGACAAAGTTTAGTTCTGCAGTATTTCTCAACGTAGCACAAGCCTTTGACAAAGTTTGGCATGTAGGACTAAACCATAAACTTAGCTGTGTCCTACCAAAACAATATGCTGCAATATTAGAATCACATACATATAAGCGGACGATTTTTTTCAGAATAAAAATAAAATTCAATGAAAATCACTTGCAATATGAATAAAAACTTCAAACTTTAGTTTAAGTGACTAGATCGCAATTATGTGGTAGGTAGTTTTAGAAAAAAAAAATAATAATTCAAATAATTCCGTAAAAAGATGTTGCCTGAAGAAGCATAATCTTATCTTCCTAATACAGTACTACTTCGGTAATGTGAATTAATTAAAACATGGGCAGTTCACATTTCTGGATACAAAAAGATTCGTTGTATTTCATGCTTTTTGAAATGATCTGTAACTTGATTATTGAAAAGTGAAAGAACGGGTACAAAAACAAAGTTATCAACGATGTTAATATATAAACGAGACAAGGAGTTCTCAAATAACCGACACTTTAAGAAATTTTTATTCACATTAATCTTAATGCCTATGTTTAATTTATTCACATTATCGAGGTAGTACTGTACTGTAAAAATTAAAATGCATAATGTTGACTCACGCTTTGATTTTCCAATCCAATAATTATGTATGTGTGTATATACATACATAGGTATACGTTAATCATAGACTACGTACTAAATTAAGTATGAAAAGAAAAACAGTAGACGCTCGATATAGTGAACTAACGAAAACCGGGCCTGTTCACTGTATCGAGATTGTTCTTTGTATTGAGCGTGGACTCCTTGGAGCAAATTTTATCAAAATGTGAATGTTTTTACATACAATACATCGAAATTACAGTATAATTAAAACTTTTTAGTTCAGTTACCATAAAACAATCCAATATTTACTAAAAAGAATAATTTATTTTAAACAAAAACAATTCATTCGTAATGCATGCAATGTAATAAAAAATGAAAAATAAAAAAATTAAAAGTAAAATAAATTTAAAGTGTACTAATATCTAAATTAATACATACAGACAAGCAACAGGCTATTCAAACTTCTACTTACCCTCTGCAGTTCGCGTTTAGCGGGGTTCACATTATACGATTTGCTTGACGATCGACCAAATCGTACAATTTAAACACTAATCAAGCAAGTCATCCAATTTGTAGTACAGTTTTTAATATTTTTCAACTTTTTGCTTTGCTTGCCAGACTTTTCCAGACAAAAATGCAACAGAAGTTTTTAAAAAACAGATTTCGTACCTACCTGCTACCGGCCATATATCTAATTCGAAATCTAAATCACAAATGAAGTCTATCAAACATGTATTTGGTCGTCAAGCAAATCGATTAAGCAAATCGTATAGTGTGAACCCCGCTTTTAACTACAAATAACCCTTAATTTAATTTCATAGCATACATGTATGCATATAATCGCGCAATAGATAGAACACGTTGAGTAGAACAAACGGCAGATTTAGACACATGTAAGTGCATCGACATATCAGCGACTACGCGGCGCTTATTAGTTTTAACTTTCTTTTGCTTGCTAAAAGATTCTGAGAAAATAAAAACATGAGGTCACTATATCGAATTTTTTTTGTTCACTATTTCGAATAGCCTGTATCAAAATATTGTGGGTTCACTATATCGAATGTTCACTATATCGAAGTCAACTATATCGAACGTTTTCTGTATAAACAAAAAATCAAGTTCAAAATCTTCTTTCACCATACAAACATTTGTACAAGCGTATGTAAATACACACATAAATACATCCATACCTATGTACATAAATTGCCATCGGAAGTCAAAGTGCCAAACTGAAATTCATTATAAAAACTTGTTTTCCAAATATTTATTAAAAAATTATGCAATTTTTTAAAGCGATAAGAGAAACAGTAATACAAATCCAACTCTTGCCACTCTTAATTCTATAAAGTGTTAGCAAATTCTTATCTCGCATTCATCCTAACTGCAGAAAGAAAAGAAAAACAAAACAAGTTCATTCTTAGTATCTTGGAGATTAAGAGTCATATCATTTATATGATTATGTAATACTTATCGATTATACTCTGCATTCTTTCACTTTTCGCTTTTTATAAAATATAACAAAAACAAATCACAATTGTAAAAAAAATTAAGAAAACAAAGAAGCAAAAAATAGCAGACAACAAACAAACCAAACAAAAACAAATTTCTCATTGACCTTGATTTGTTTCTACAGCTCTACATCTACATATACATATGTACATACATATGTAGACCTACAACTATTGCACACAGATACAAGTAATGAACCGCAAACAATTTTAATGCGTGCACTGTACTCGTAAACAAATTGACGTCACTCGAAATAATTATTTTACATTTTTTTTTATTTTCCTTTAAAAAAAGAACTTTTTTGACAGACCCCAACACAAAGCTAAAACACAATCTGTCAATTGTTCCCAACCACAATAGATTCATTTAATTAAACTATTATCTAGATACAAACATATGTATTCATATGTCTGTACGTACAGGTATGAATGTGTATGAACTGAAAAATAATTGCCAACATAAAAAAAATGAGAACAGCATTATGAATATAATTTAAAAACAATTTGGGAATCCCCTTCCTCCCCGAGCAACAGCATCCACACTTGTCATGTCGCAAACAAACAAAACGTGTGTATCTAGAATAACAGCAACACCTTCCGTCGCATAAGTTCACAAAAAAGAAAATCGAAAACTAAAACCAAACCAAATTATATTTTTAGATAGCCAAAAAGAAGAAGCGCCCAATAAATGCTGAAGAAATTGAAAATAAAACAAGCGATATCAACAAATTGTCAGAATATGCCCCCACAAATACAATAAAAAAACAAAAAGCGTCTCTCATACATCATCCAAAATCATCATCTTACTGTGTAAGCTTATCTGAGTGTGCGTAATTGTTTTCTTTTTTTATATAGAAATAAATTAAATAGTTTACCCTATCATTACTAATACAGATACAAATAGAGTAGGCCCCTCCAGCAACACTCCATCTCTTATAGAAAAATAAACAATTTTGCATATTCTGGCAACAAATTAAATAATATCAAGCCGTTCTAGTTTTTTTTTACGATTTTTTGTTTCATTTTTCATGGTTATATCATAGTCGCGGCAGAAGTCTTACATTTAGTTAAATTGATTTTAAACAACCGTATCTTGTTTTTTATGATGTTTTTTGCTTTAGTTATTATTTTCTTTTCTATCAAACGACAACACTCAATATATGTACCTATGTACGTATGTATATGTACTATGTACCTACTTCTTCTGATTTAAGTTCCCTTATTGTGTAAAAGGACTCTCGTTTTGTATTTATGGTATTATAAGCACGAGGAATAGACGCAATTTAGCGAATTTCTATTGGAATTAGGTCACGATTCTCGTTTAAAATTAACAAGCCTAGAAAATAACTATTTACTTAGAACAACAATTAATAACAAGTTTGAGAAAGTAATTGGGCAAAATAGAACACTCCATAAGGCTTTCTCTTCTTTACTCGTGCATATGTATGAAAGTACATTTCGACTGAACTCAGCAATAGTTAACTTACCTGCAAATTCTGCAAATTTTTTTGACAAAAAGAATGCAGAAGTTCATACATATCTGCCGGCAAGCACTTGTTGAAGTATGTTTCTTCTAATATTATACAGCCGGTATAGTGCTCTAATTTTAATCATGTCAAGTAAATGTTTTTTGTGTACATTAATAAATATCGCTCGAAATTAAACAATTTTACTGCTGGTGTTCCTCAAGGCTCAGTTTTGGGCCCAATTTTATTTAACATACTCACGTTCGATTTTATAAACTGGTCTCATGCAATGTTTGCTGATGGTTCAAGTTTATTATCGTCGCATGAATTTCTACAATTGAGATATATCTCGAAATATTTCTAACTTTCTATAACGAGTGGGAAATTAAAGTACCTAAATACTAGTTAACTGCAAGGCATAATAAAATAAAGGAAAACTTGCATCTGAAAATTACGTATTTCTAACTTTCTATAACAGGTGGGAAATTGAAGTACCTAAATACAAGTTAAATGCAATGCCCTTTTTCTTTAAAAAAAAAAATAGAGGAAAACTTGCGTATTTACTTAATCTTAGGGGATAAGCCATAATTTGGTAGTCATGTGTCAAATAAATGGGTATTTATCTAGACCAACGCCTTACTTTTAGAGAAAAAAAGATATCAAAGAATTCAAACTGCAATTAAAATCAATTGAAGTTCCGATTTAAGCTTTGTGAACAAATTAATATTACACATGACTGTGTAATGTGCCACAAAAAAACAGCTTCAAGAAACATAAAACAAATTGCTCAAGATGAAGCTTAATCTTTCGCTATCACTTCACAATATGTATATTTGCATCTTCAATCGAATGTTGAATTGATTTCTGATAGATTGTATAAATTAAAAGAAAAAAGTATAAGCAACTGTGGGATACCAATTAATAAATCAACAAAACATGTAACTATAATCAGCCACTATTAATGGCTGTTATTTTTTGGTTATTCCCAATATAAATGTCTTTTTATGTGTGTGTAAAGTTTTTTCTCGCTGTTTTCCTCTAAGATAAAAATTGTAATTATAAAGAAATGGTTAAAACTTAATGCTTCAGTAAAAAGATAGAGTAAAGATATCAAATCTCTGTGAATTGAGCGAAAACCTAAGTATACATTTTATAACGAATTAATTATTTATGTATGTATCTATCAATGATATTTTGTCGTTAAAATCCTTACATTCGAATTTAAATAGTAAAATGTTTCACAAATAACTAGAATCGAGAAATCAAAATTTTAATTTTTATAGAACCGACCCAAGTGGAGAGTGTGGCACTATAGATCAATTGTGCTTAAATATTTTGTTAATAAACTTTTTTTACTTTTAAAAAAGTGGGTGCCGTGGCTCAAGTGGTTAGTGCGTTGGATCGCTGAGTGGAAAGTTCGAGGCTCGAATCCTGGAGAACACCAAAAAGTTTTTCACGGTCGTACCTCTCGCGAATGTCTGACAAACGTCCGACAATAACAACTGTCATGAAAAAGCTTCTCAATTCCCCTTTCGGATATGGCTCTAAACTGTAGGTCCCTTCCATTTGTGTGAAAAATATAACACGCTAGGCCCTGGACCACATACGTCCGTTTAGCTAAGTATTTGTAAGTACAAATTTTTAAAAACAGACATTTTTTTGTAAAGCGATTGTGCTCTAGATCAATTAGTTTTTCTTTCTTTTAAAAAATGTATGTCAAACTTAATATGTTAATATAAAATGTTTGTTTTTATTTTTCATACCATGTTAAAGTTAGGAAAGATAGAGAAAACGATTCAATAAACATAGAACTTATTCATTTGTTCCATCAATAAATTATTGATTGTAGACTGACCGCAACAAGGAGGCGTTCCTTCTAAGTAATTATCAGCCTTAGGTTAGGTTAGGTTAGTGGGTTGACGGGCGCAAAAGAATTCTGCATCCGTCACACTTAGATCAATGTAGATCCATTGTGATGCCCTAGGGGTTTAAAAACCACCCATACTCTAGAACCTATAAGCAAACTATGGATTTTGAAGCCATCCCGAGGCGTTTATAAATTTGTGCAAGTCGTTTATAGACTTGCCAGAAAGTTCGTCAAGGTCACAGAAGAAGTGTCTTCCAAGTGTTTTAGATCTAATATGACAGAGTGATGGGCAGTGACATAGAAAGTGTGTGGAATCTTCATGTACATCTTCGTCACCACATCCTCTGCACAGGTCATTTGTACTAAGTTTCATTTTCGTTATATGATATCTCAGCATATTGTGTCCAGTAATAATACCTACAAGAGATGACAAAGATTTTTTGTTCATTTGTAAAATTCTCTCGGTTTTTTGCTTGTCGTAGAGTGGCCACATTTTCTTGGTTGTAGCACAAGAATCAAGCACTCTCCATCTTTCATTTGCAGCTACTAATGTTTTGTCCCCTATCATCTGTTTAATGTGACAAGGCGGGATTTTTACAGTAGTGTCTGCCTGATTTAGTCCAAGCGATGCTCCTTTTCTTGCCAGCTCATCAGCTTTCTCGTTACCCGGTACCCCCTTGTGTCCGGGAACCCAGCAGAGTCTTACGTTGTGCTGTGCACCAAGAACCCGTAGCTCTTCGCGACAACGACTTACAAGCTTCGATTTAATTTCAATGGCAGAAATCGCTTTTATTGCCGCTTGGCTGTCAATGAAAAAGGTAATATCAGTGTGTGATAGTGCCTTCATTGCGACCTGATTAGCAGCTGTTGTCACTGCCAGGACCTCAGCTTGGAAAACGCTACTGTGGTCAGGAAGTCTGATAGAACTGGATAGGTCCAAAACTTCGGAGTAGAATCCCGCGCCAACTCCAATGTCCATCTTGGAGCCATCTGTGAAGATGGGTATCGATGATTCGTAACCCGATAGTTGATTTTCGTGCCATTCTTCTCTACTGGGAAAGGAAGTAACGAATGGTCTTACAAAGTCAAGGTAGGGTGTTGTGTAGTCTGTACATACAGAATTTTCCGTAAATTTACGTAGGATCTGCGCATGCCCCGTTATACTGGATTTCCAGCATCCAGTTTGGCTAAGTCGCAGGGCACTGTTTGCGGCAGACTCCTGTACGAAGATATCAAGGGGTTTAAGGTTGAGTATAGCTTCCAACCCCGCTGTGGGGGTGGTTCTCATTGCCCCGGTGGTGCCGATGCAGGCCATTCTTTGAATCTTTGTCATGGTTTTGAGGTTGGTAGCTTTACATAGCGCTTGCCACCAGACTAAATTACCATATGTCAGTATCGGTCTAATTACCGCGGTGTATAGCCACATGATGATCTTAGGACTAGGACCCCAGGTTTTACCGAATATCCTATTACAGGCATAAAAAGCTACCATTGCTTTCTTTGCTCTTTCTTTTATATTGAGATTCCAGTTCAATTTCCTGTCTAGGATAACTCCTAGGTACTTGGCGCTTTCAGAAATTTTAAGTGGAGTCCCTTCAATTGATGGCATATCAAATTCTGGTATGGTCCTTTTATTTGTAAAAAGGATCAGCTCAGTCTTTTGCGGGTTGACCGCAAGTCCGCAGTTCTTGGTTCATGTATTAACCATGGATAAGGCGCTTTCTATTTGGTCGCTTATGGTAGATAGGAATTTGCCTGTCGCTAGTAGTGCTAGATCGTCAGCATATGCTACTGCTTTAACACCACTAAATTTTAACTTAATTAAAATTTCATTTACCACAAGAATCCAGATAAGGGGTGAAAGTACCCCACCTTGAGGGGTGCCTCTAGATGCTGATACTTTGATATGAACACCTCCTATTTCCGAGTTGATCAGCCTGTTTTTGAGCATACCCATTATCCAGTTGATAATAGTGTTGTCCACTTTAAGGTTTACTAGAGCTCTTTTAACCGCATCGGTTTGGACATTGTTGAAAGCCCCTTCGATGTCTAGAAAGGCCGCAAGAGTGTATTCCTTATCAATTAGTGTCTTTTCCACGGTACTCACAACGCTGTGGAGCGCTGTTTCAACACTTTTGCCCTTTGTATATGCGTGTTGGGCTGGAGATATGGTGGTCGGGTTCAATTTACTCCGAATGTAGATGTCAATTAGCCTCTCAAGGGTTTTTAAAACGAAGGAGGTTAGGCTAATAGGTCTAAAGTCTTTAGCGGTAGTGTGACTGGGTTTACCAGCCTTAGGTATAAAAACCACTTTGACTTCACGCCAAGATTTTGGTACATATCCCCTGGTTAGACTACTTAGGAATATGCTTTTCAGGTGGGGTGTGATGTGATTTGCACATTTTTGTAGCATCATAGGAAAGATGCCATCCATTCCCGGAGATTTGTACGGCGAGAAGGAGTTTGTTGGGGGAGAAAATTTCCGAATTCCTTGCAGCGAATTAGAGTCAGCCAATAAGCTTTATATTCAATTTATTGCGCTAAAAAATTCCTAAAATAATACAGTTTTAACATTTCGAAAATATTTACATATATTTTGTTCACCAACTTTGGTATTCTCCTTCTCCTTAGCACGTTCTTAAGCCGCCGAGATGTTGGGTTAAAAAGAAAGTGTGCGAAAGCGCGCCTGGTCTTAATGACATTTCTTGTGGGGTGCGTTCTGATTGCATACGAGCGGCGTTGCCAGGTCTTTCGCAACACTCCCCCCCGGTATGTCCTCTGGAGGGCCTACCTTATTTTGCAGTCGACAGACATCTAGCACGGCGATCTTCGCAGCAGGTCGCGTATATAATCCGGCGGCCGTCTTTACCAAAGCACTTCTCACTAGACCATCTGGGCCCTTTCTAACTGCCACGACTCTCCCTTTGGGCCAGCAGTTCCTCGGGCTATCAGGATCCGTAATGTATACGACGTCATCTACTTCAATTGGCTTCACGTCATCGAACCATTTGCAGCGTCTGGTGATTACGGGTAAATATTCTCGAACCCATCTTCTCCAGAAGGCATCCGCAAGCTGCTGTGCCGTTTGCCAATTTCTTCGTAGTTGCACTCCTTCGCTTACATTTTCTACAAGGGGCTTCGCACCGCTAGAGCTGCCCAGCAGGAAATGGTTTGGCGTTAGGGCCTCCTCCTCTTCGTGGCTGATGGGAATGTATGTCAGCGGCCGAGAGTTCACGATCATCTCCACTTCCATTAGCGCGGCACGCAGAAGTTCATCAGTGGGATTCCGCGATGGTAATATTTTATAGAGTACATCCTTTACTGATCGCACCAGGCGCTCCCAGACACCTCCCATGTGGGGCGAAGCCGGTGGTATAAACTGCCATTTCATAGAAGGGGTCGTAAAGGCCTTTATCAACTCGTTTTGGTCCACCGAGGTAAAGGCTTCAATGAGCTCACGTTCCGCACCCTTAAAATTGGTGCCGTTGTCGCTCCACAATTCAATCGGAGAACCTCGCCGGGCGATGAAATTGCGAATAGCGATGATGCAGGAATCTGTGGATAACGAGTGTGCTACCTCCAGATGAACCGCTCTAGTTGTCAAACAAGACAGTAGCACACCATATCTTTTTTCGCTGCTTCGCCGCACGGTCACTAACATGGGCCCAAAGTAGTCCACACCGACATAAGTAAACGGCCTACAGAACGATGCAAGGCGTGCTGGTGGAAGACATCCCATTCTTGGTGGTGATGGCTGCACTCGACGATTCATGCAAGCTTGGCAGGTACGTCGCACCTTGTTTAAAACCGCTCTAAGCCTCGGGATCCAGTATTGCTGGCGAATCTCGTTGACTACGGTTTCGTGGTTGGCGTGATGATATCTAGAGTGATAATCAAGAACAATTAAATTAGTAATATATTGACCGCTAGGTAATATAACAGGGTCCTTTATATTTTCAATCGTCACTCTTCCTCTCAAACGAAGTAAGCCATCGCCATCAAGATAGGGGGAGAGCTTATAAATGGGGCTTGATTTCCTTATCGCAGTTCCTTTCGATAATAACGTTATTTCTTCGATAAATTCCTTTGCCTGTGCTTCTCTCCAAAGCATGATTTCGGCAAGCTTAATTTGGTCTTGTGATGGTGAAATATGTTTTAATGTATGCCGACCGGCTATATCCCTCCAGATATGTGCAAATTGGATCACCCTAGCGGTTATTTGCACAACCTTTTTCCAAGTAGAAAAACGCTCAGGACCTATCGAAATAAACGGTTTGTAAGGCAAACCGTTATGGCCGTGGTGGCCGACAAATTGGGCTCGCAATTCTTCATCCGTCGATGTACATTCATGAACTCGTGGCCAAGCATTTTCATCTAGCTTTAGGAACGCCGGTCCGTTAAGCCATCGGCTGCTACTGGAGAAGTCAGGTGTCTTTTGCCACTTCGTAGCTTCGTCAGCTACATTCTCCGTGGTAGAGATCCATCTCCAGTCAGTTAAATCTGTTAGCTCCAAAATTTCACTAACACGAAAAGCCACGAATTGCCGATAACGTCGATGATCGGAGCGTAGCCATGACAATACAGTGCGAGAATCTGTCCAAAATGTCTGCTTCACTATCTGCACTGAGTGTGTATCAATTAGAGTCTTTGCCAGACGAGCCCCAAGAACAGCAGCTTGAAGTTCTAATCGCGGGACGGACAACATCTTTAAAGGCGCTACTCGGGTTTTGCATCCTATCAAAACACAGTCCACAATATTCCCATCAGAACATCTTAAATAACTTGCGGCTGCATACCCTTCTTCACTCGCATCAACAAAGGTGTGCAGGTCCATGTCGGGAAAACGAGTGAAATTAGCTCTCACGTAACACCTAGGTATTTTCATCGCCGTAACCTCTGGCAACAATTGAACCCAACGTAACCACTTGGAAAATTGTTCATCGTGAATTTGTTCGTCCCAAGCGCAACCAGACCGCCATGTTTCTTGAAAGATAATTTTTGCATACATAACGTAGAATGCAAGAAGACCTAGTGGATCAAAGATTGTCATCACCAGACTCAATACCTCTCTTTTGGTAGGTCGTTGTATTCCTAGTAGCACGTCCTCCTTTTTATATCGTTTTGAGACTCTGAATTCAAAGCAGTCATCTACGGTAGACCACCACATGCCTAACACTCTTTCGGTAGTCTTTTCTAGCTCCACGTTAAGGCTTAGTGCATCAACAGATTGGGTATTTAGTGCATGTAGTACGGATCTAGAGTTCGATACCCAGTTGCGCATTCGAAAGCCACCTTTCGAATGTACGAAATAAACATCACGTGCCAACTTTATAGCCTCCTCCTCAGTGTCCACGCTGTCCAACATATCATCTACGTAGTGGTTTTCTAAAATGCACCGTACTGCTGCAGGATATTGATCTTGAAATTCCTTGGCGTTTTCATTTTTTACGTATTCCGCGCAGCTTGGCGAGCATGTAGCTCCAAAAGTCATTACCCTCATGACGTACTGTACAGGTTCTAGAGAGCCTGGCTCGACCCACAGGAAGCGCTGATAGTTTTGGTCTACCTCGCGAACCATTATTTGGTGATACATTTCTGCGAGATCTCCGCCAATCGCCACCCGTCTCTGTCGAAATTTCCGTAGTGTTGACACCAGCGAAGTCAGCTGGTCTGGCCCCTTTAGAAGCATGCTATTTAGGGAGATGCCGTCAACTTTAGCGGCTGCATCCCACACGAGGCGAATCTTCCCTGGCTTGTTTGGGTTGTTCACGAAAAACACTGGCAGATACTAACACCCTTTAACATCGACTTCATCTGGCCGCAACTTTCTGGCATATCCCTTGGCTAAATAGTCATCGATCATAGATTGTAACACATTGGCTAAAGCGGGATCTCGTTGCATTTTCATATATAAACATTTGGCTCTCCGTTTAGCCATGGGAAGACTGTCTGGATGCGATGTAATTTCGCCCTTCCACAAAAGGCCGGTTTGAAATCGATCTCCAATTCTTTTTGTGAACTTCTGTAACTGTTCGCATGCATGTTGATCATCCTTGGACATTATTCCTTCCCTTTTAGTTTCGATTCCTAAATTATCGAGGCAGATGTAGTTTTTAACAACTTCGAGCAACTCAACATTTGCGGCAATGTCGCAATCACAGATGTGGAAGACATGGTGGCTAAATGGTTCCCCGCAGGAATGGTGTTCCCTTGCCTGACCCTTTAGAGTCCAACCCAAGCGAGTTTTCTCCGCAACTGGCTCTGAGTCTGCACCCTCCCGTAATTTCAGGCCCAGTCCAAGTCGGCAGTTATTTAGGCCAATAAGCAGCTTGGGTATCGCGTTGGTGTACGCTTTTAGGGGTAGACCTCTTAAGTGTTTGTATTGCGCTTGTAATTTGTTTACATCTAAAGTTTGCAGCGGAAGATCTAGTCTTTTTACAGAGTGGATGTCCCTTAATGGAAATCTCACTGCGCCACCTTCTTCAGATATTTCCAAGTTCATGAGCACGGAATCGTCTTCGTAGCGATGAGTATTTGAAGTCCATCGCAGACATAGCGGCTGGGGAGTACCTTTTAGCTTCAATGCCATCATTAGATCTTCGTCCATTAGAGTGAGAGATGACCCTTCATCCAGAAATGCAAACGTTGATAGTTGAACACCTCTTCCGTATAAAGTGACTGGAAGCACTCGAAAAAGGATTGTGTTATGATCTTGAGAATGAGTATTGCAGTTCATCCGCCTGGATGGAGTAGAGCTAATCGAAACTACTTTCTTGTGTAGAAGAGGGTGGTGAATATAATGACATCCGTCAATGCCGCAGACAGCGGTAGAGAGACACGGCTTTGGATGGTGCGGCTTGAGACATCTTCGACAAAGTTGGTTGGTCCTCACTGCTTCCCACTTCTCAGGTCTACTCAGATTAAGGAAGGCACTGCAGCTTTCTACGTTGGGGCAACCACTTTGGCAAATGACGCAGATCTCTGTGCTGACATTCTCAGGCGCCTCAATGTGAGTGTTAAGTGTTCCTCGTCGACGTAATTTACTCGGTACGTTAGGAATTAAGACGCTATTTGCGCCCTCAGCCAATTGAAGTAGCCAATTACTAAAATCTTCCAACGTCGAAGATGCTAAGGTGAGTTTGTGCATTCCCCAAAATGGGCCTAAAAGGCCAGGAAGTTTACCGACCAACTGCTGCTCGAGCTCCGGATTGTTTAGGTGGTTCATTAGTCCAGATGCTTTCATGGTGGCACAGATGTTCTGCACTTCGATCGAAAAATCAACGATGGTTTCTGGGCGACTTTCTTTGGGCGCAGGCATTTTTCTTATCTGTGAAAGTAGCACATCTATGATAAGTTCTGGCCGTCCAAACTTCATGCGTAAGGTTGATATAACTTGCGGAACGCAGGAAGTGTGCAGCAACAAGTTTTTTACTGCATTTCGTGCTGGGCCGTCCAGGGCCTGACGGAGACGTATCAAATTTTCGTGGTCAGAAAATCCACAAAGAGCAGTGGTTTGTTCGTAACTAGCTACAAATAAAGGCCATTCTTCGGGATTGCCTACGAACTTGGGTAGCTCCTTAGAGATGCCGTTGCGTGCCGCCAGCTGATCACGAGTAACGCGATGGGTACTAATCTGCTCCTGAAGAGTAGCGGTGGTAGCCTCATTCTCGTTAGCGGCATGAGTTAGATTATTCTTGGGAAGTACAGTCGGTAGCCATTCTGGTGTAGACACGTCTGAGACTTTCGGAGTACATTTCAGATCCAATGCGAATAGTCTATCCAAAATCTGTTGCAAAAGCGGGTCCCGTTGTTGTACTGCAGAGCCACTAGTGGTTTGACATACGGCCGAGAGTGGTGGTTGCTTTAATGCCTGGCCCGCAGTTCCACCCTCTGCCCCCAAGGCGCCAGTCCGCATGTCATCTGTTACACAGCTTTCTTTTAGCCAACTTTCAACTTCAGCACGGCCTCCATCACCCTCGTCAGATCCCGAAAGACTGTCCATTTCCTCGTCGAGCTGAACCATAATATCTCTCTGTTTACGTAACAGGGTTTCCCTTTGCTGCACCAAGGTCTCCTTTTGTTGCAAAATGAGTTGTTCTTCGCGCATAAATTGCATTTCAGCGTGCAATCGGCGAACGCTAGAAGAAGACGACTTGGAGCCCTGAGAACATGTGGACTTAGCAGTACCCCTAGCAACTCGATTGGTGGAAGAGGTTAGGCGACCGGTGATGGGAGGAGCGGGGGCGCTAGTGGACGGATTCACCATAGGGGTGGAGCGTAGAGGAGGACTTTGGAAAGTAAGTGTACTTACAACCGAACACGCTGCGTTGACTTCATCCTCATTAAGTGGCTTACTACGTATCGTTAGCTGTTCATCCACTTGTATGTCAGTTGGAACTTGCTGCGCGTTCTCAATCCTAGAGTTGTCTTGTACATGCGTTTCAGCGGAGCCTTTTGAGGCATGCAGTAGTGCCGCGGTACCCGAAGTTTGTTGAGATTGGACTAAGGTGCTTGACAGCAGCTGAGAGCACGATTTGCAGCGCCAGTCTCGATAAGCCACTGCAGATGTTACCCCAACACACAAGTAATGGTACCATCCGTCGCAGTTATCGCAGCGCACCATGCGTAAATTATCCTCCTTGTTACATGCGAGGCAGCTGTAAGTTTTAGGCTTAGTTCCAGCATCGATAGCCTTGCGCATCTTCGGCGGCATTTCGTAACCTCAAAGAATTTTTTAGAATGTTGGGGGAGAAAATTTCCGAATTCCTTGCAGCGAATTAGAGTCAGCCAATAAGCTTTATATTCAATTTATTGCGCTAAAAAATTCCTAAAATAATACAGTTTTAACATTTCGAAAATATTTACATATATTTTGTTCACCAACTTTGGTATTCTCCTTCTCCTTAGCACGTTCTTAAGCCGCCGAGATGTTGGGTTAAAAAGAAAGTGTGCGAAAGCGCGCCTGGTCTTAATGACATTTCTTGTGGGGTGCGTTCTGATTGCATACGAGCGGCGTTGCCAGGTCTTTCGCAACAGAGTTGATAGCCCATTTTATCCTTTCTTCTGTTATCAATTCCGCTGGTGTTGTATGCTCCGTGTTGTCGTGCTCATCCAGGTCATTACTCTTGTGGGAGGTGCAGCCTGGGAAGTGAGTGTTGAGTAGGAGTTCAAGCGTTTCGTAACAGGATTCTGTCCAGTGGCCGTCGGAGTCTTTAAGAGAGCCCAGTGCAGTTGATTCTTTGGCAAGAACTTTTCTAAGCCTTGACGAATCGTTGGTGTTTTCTATCTCACTGCAAAAGGCCCTCCACGAACAGCGTTTAGCTCGCTGGGTTTCTATCTTGAATCTTCTTTGGCTGGATTTGTAGGTTTCCCAGTCACTGTCTGTTCTTGTGTGTTTTGCAACATTGAAAAGTTTCCGTGTTTCTTTCCTGATGTTGTACAGTTCTTTTGTCCACCATGGAGGAGATTTTGTTCTGCTTTTCCTCGTCTCCTTAAGGGGACATGCCTTCTCAAGGGCTGTACCGAGAACTTTAGTTAGGTCATCGGTTGTCTTGTCTATGCTCTCAGGCTCAAGCATAGAATGTGTCTGAAGAGTTCCTGTCTTTATCCCTACTTCCATAATAAAGATATCCCAGTTAGTTTTCCTGTGATTTCTATATGGTTTTAAGACATGATTTTTGTCCGGTATCAGAAATTCAATGATTTTGTGATCAGAGAATGTCTCATCTTTTAATACCTTCCATTGTTCTATCACTACTGTATTTGTGTTACTTACTAGAGTGATATCAATTACCTCTTGCCTATTTCTAATAACAAAAGTTGGTTCTGTGCCTCTGTTTGCAACTAATATGTTATTTAGGATAAGGAATTCAAAAAGTGACTCACCTCTTATGTTGATGTTGGTGCTACCCCATTGAATGTGATGGGAGTTCGCGTCGCAACCTATGACTAGGTCCCATTTTTCTCGCGCGGCACGCTGAACAAGTAGGCGAGTTAATTCAGCTGGAGGTCCTTCTACTGCATCATATGGCATGTAGTACGATGTTATGATCAGCGGCGGGAGCCCGTCACGTTCATACTTGACTGTTGTGTGGTCTATATCACTGTAGGTAGATAGAAGAAAGAGATTAATCTGTTTCCTAGCCACTATACAGGTTCTGGTCTTACTATTTGTATTTACTTGAGCCGTTTTATACAGTACAAGTTCCTTTGAGTTTAGCCCCCTTATTTTGCCACCTGTAATCCAGGGTTCTTGAATTAGGGCCAAGTCTATCTGTCTAGCCTCCATGAGGTAGATCAGGTTGGCGCTGGCCGCCTTACTGTGATGTAGGTTTATTTGGACTATCTTCATCACAGTGCTTTGTCGCCTCCTCCTTTTTACTTTTATTTGCCGAGTTGGCAATAAGCCTGAGCTTACATCGGTTTATACCGACGCGGACTTTGAAGCCTATCTTGTTCAGTAACGGAATTGATTTGTGACTGAGCAACACTGTCACTTCCGTACCGGATTCGTTGTATTCCCCTACTTCTAGCACTTCCCAGGCATGGCTCAGTTGGTCTTTATTTAAAGATCTGAGGTACCTTTCGATCCGATCTCTAGGAATGTAAGGTCCCCGTACAAAGAGCTTGGCCCTTGGTCTAGTCAACTGCACGATTTCTTTTTTGTCGATCAGACGAAGGTCAGCATTCGGCCAAGGAGCTTTGGTCCTAGAGATGAAATCTCGGAGCCATGCGAGAGTGTGAGAGTCTTCACAGGTCACTAGCTTGAATCCTTGGATGGTGTTAAGGGTGCCAAAGAGTGGGAGGGGTTCTTTCTCTTTGACAATGAGGTCGTTTACCTCATCAAGGATTCTGATCTCAATTAGTCGCCATTGGTCCTCAGTTAGCTTCCGTGTGGGATTGCCGAAGTCAGCAACGGCGACCTGCTGTCCAGTAACGGCTAGCAGCGAAAATCTGGCTCTTTTCGTTTTGTTTGCCAGTGGGGAAAGGGTGTCGTTAAGCCTAGCTCTTTTGGACGTACTAGCAGTCGGCTCGGGGTTGGTATGGGGGTGCACATTCCCGGGCGTCTTGAGTTTGTCCGAAATCAAGGTTCGGCTGGGCGTACGTCGGGTCTTTTCTTTACGTTCGTCCGTGCTAGTCTCCGGAATCGTTCTGAGTCTTGTCTTGGCCTTGTCAAGAGCTTGCCTCTCCTTCTCCGTTAAGGTATCCGGAGTGCGTTTACTCAGTCGCCTGACGATTCTGACTGCATTACGTCGTTGTCTACGTAGGATCTCACGTTCGTTGAGTGCCTTACGTTTGCCGGTAGCTTTAGAGTCAGGGGCTATTTGCACAAGCCGCCGGGAATCGTTCGGCAAGACTTCTACGACTGTCGTACAGCTGTCATTAGTCGTGTCGTTTTTCGAGGGATCCTGACCTCCGTCACCTGATTTAGGGGGGGAAGTCGCAACCAGATTGCATGTGGAGCTAAGGCTCTGGATGTTTTCTGGGTACGCCTCCCCCTCTTTCACCTTACCAGGAGTTATCTTCTCTCCCTCCAGACCCGTACGAGCAAGAGGCTCGATGCAACGTCTGGTTGGTGAGTTCGGTAACCCGATGGTTGGTTTAGGTGGCCGTTCACTCTCTTTCCGTCCGCAGGTTTTGTTTGGATCTGAAAGCGTTGCCTGTGATCGCCTTGGTTGAGTTGTATCAATCGGGCAATCAGTCGACAACGCTTTCACTTCCCCAGGGACCATCTCCCTCTTCTCCAGGCCCGTACGAGCAAGGGGCTCGATGCAACGTCTGTTTGAAGAGTTTGATGATTCCTCGGAGGTATCCTTGAGTGCTTCAGTCGGTGCGGTCGGCCTGACTCCCAGATGGACTTTGCCGATCCGGGGGGCAGGTGGCCCCATCGACTTTATAGCGCTGGTGTCACCTGCAGGAGCATCTTCCTTTGGTGTACGAGCAGTAGGCTTGTTCTCCATTAGTCGCTGTTCCTGCAGATAGGCACGTGCGTTATGTAGCCGCTTACGTTCTGTCTCCGTCAGTTCGTCCCATCCCTTCGTACCTAGTCTTTTAATAGTCGTCCTGCAGTTGGAGATTTTACTCCGTCTGGATGACGTAGACAATCTGGAGAGGTTGGAGCTAGCGACAGAGCAGCTGTCGTCGACATCAAGAATCATCTTCTCCATGTCGGCATCAGCCGTTCTGACGCTTTCCCTGTCCCATACTCCAAGATTGGCGAAGGGGTTGAGGAGAAGATTTTCTTCTTCCTCTGTCATGCGTTCCGTCTGGGGATCGGTATTTATGGAGTCTGAAGTGCCCGATCCTTGCACTTCGGCCTCCTTGGTATCGTTTGTTTTGTTTGTTTTGTTGTTGTTGTTTGGTTTCATCATTTGGTCCCACGAGTAAGGGGGAAGGAAGGTCCATCTGCACTCACCCCCTGTATGCAGATAAGGGGAATTAAAGTTAAAACTGGAGGTCCCCAGGTATCCAGAGTTTGCGCTAGCGACTGAGCACTCCCTCAGCCATGCAGGTCTCGGCGCGTCGTACCTTACCTTGGATGTTGATGCCTCTTGGTTTTCCATCTCTTCCTGTCGATTAACAACAGTTAGAGAAGTACTTAAGCCCCACCACCACGACAAGGTTGGCAATCGTCGGTGAGGAATTATCAGCCTTATTTCTTATTTCATCCTTCAACCTTTTTTTATTTTATTAGATTTTTTTTTATTATTTCATTTTATTTTATTTGGGGTTAGCTGTAATTAAAAGGTAATTTGAAACTACCTTTCAGGGCGTTCAACACAAGTTGTCTTGGACGGCTTCAATTCTGATATTCACCACATGCTGGTGTCCTCCAGGGCTCAGTTTTGTCTCCGACTCTTTCGCATTTTTATAAATGATCTCTTGTCTGCAACTTCTAATCTAATCCATTCCTTCGCTGATTACCCTCAGTTTTCCATATCCATTCCCTAACTCACGTCCCTGCTCTTCGGCCGTAGAAGAGGAACGGCAACGTATGTTTAACTCATTAAATTCCGACCTTGACAGCATAATCAAATGGGGCTTAACTAACAGAGTGGAATTTAATGCATCCAAAACTCAGTGCAATCTTTTGCCTCTCAAGCGAAACCAAAACCCTCAACCATTATCCATGAATGGTACTTGCATCGCTGAAACCAAAAGACGTTGCCATTCTCGGTATGTGTATTAGCAATCACCTTCGTTGGAACGATCACATATTCGAGGTCGCCAAAAATGCTGCAAAATGTGTAGGATTCCTTAAGCGGTGCAGGAAATATTTTACCCCGTCTGATCTGGTCACAATATATAAGGCATTGATCTTCTTTCATCCGGGTCCAAAGGCCTCACCAGACTTAAATTAACTAAACTACTTAAACTAAAAAAGGACTAAGGAGGGAAGGGAGAGGAGGTGGACATAAAAAAGTTTCGCAGAGAAAATTTGCTGTACTTAAAATCGAAAGAGCTTTGCCCATTAGCCATGGGCAGCATTCTGGTCGTAGGCTCGTTACAGCCATAGTTCGTGCGGTAAAAGTTTAGGTGGAAGAGGGGTACAGCTCCTAGATTTTAAGAATTGGCGTTGAAGGATATCATTTGTAGCCGAGCGAGGCTATCGATATTTCCTGCTAGCAGCTGATGTAAATACAAATAGGATATCGGCAATTTCACGGCGTTTATTAGTGTCAGACGATCTTCATAGCGGGTAGGTTAAAACGGTCGACCCAGGGAAGACAGCGTAGAGCAAAAAGGATGAATCTGCGTTGAACAGCCTCAATTCGGAGGGATTTTGTATCGTGATAGGGCGACCATACTTGGCTAGCATATTCAAGGATTGGTCTAACAAATGTGTAAAGAGAGATCTCGTGACCTAAGGTTTGGAGAATTCCTTAGACCATCGTTTCACAAAGCCACGTGCGGAGTTAGCTCTGCTGATAATGTTACCGATATGTGCGAAAATTTAGTTCTCTGTCACAGGTGACACCCTAATCACGCAATGAAAGGACAGAAGGAACAGCCCCTCATGGGGTAAATTACTATATATGTATATCCAAACCTCTATGAAGAACCATATTCATTGTCCTTAAATTTCTATACCTACAAATACAAATACAAATATTTGGCGCAACAGACCTTACATGGTCCAGAGCCTAGCTTCTCGCAACCATTCGTGTTGTGCGTGTTATATTTTTCACACAAATGGAAGGGACCTACAGTTTAGAGCCACATCCGAAAGGGGAATTGAGAAGCTTTTTCATGACAGTTGTTATTGTCGGACGTTTGTCAGACACTCGCGAGAGGTGGGACCGTGAAAAAACTTTTTGGTGTTTCTGGGGTTCGAACCTCAAACCTGCCGCTCAGTGATCCAACCCACTAACCACTCAGTCACGGCGCCCACCTTCTTTACCTAGGTAACCTAAAGTCTATAGAAGATCGTCTGAAATAATTAGGTAATATATTGAATTTAATTTTAAACACAAATACAATTACATTGTACAAGGACCTTTGGTTCACACTCATCCAAGATAATTTAAGCAACATTTCTGTTGTTGGAGTAAATCTATTGCACATTGAAACAATTCTCATTGCTCTATTTTGCAATATTCATCATCTAATTACTGCACATAAATAAAATACCTGAGCTACTATTTAAGAAGTGAATTTTATTTGCTATCTTTCTACAGGTATAAAGATAAGACTTAAGTTAATCAAAACACCTTGATATTTGAATTCATTAATTATTTCTATATTCTGATTGTTTATGCTGATGGTTCTATTTGTACTACCATTTAATAACATTTCTCTTGTTTAATTAACATTCAATTTTAACATGTTTCTGTCAAACCATTCTTCTTTATACGGGGCTGAGATGCTCTATAAGACTATACAGTGCAGGATCCTACCTTCAAAGTAGCAGTTCGCGATGCAGCCAAAACTCTCGAGAAGTGGTAAGGAAAAAGACAATTGCGAAGTTTATTTACACCTCTCGAACTATTTGGAACATCGTTAAGGGGATAGTAAAAAAAACAAGTCCTCAAAACAAAACAAAACCCCAAAAGCACCACAAACCCCTTAGCATGTCGTTCTTGTGCTAAAAAATTAAAACTGATCTCACTATTCGGGGTTTGGTTGTAGACGGTTGACTTGTTCGTTGCGTGTTCGATCGGACCATAACACTGTCTGATGGTAATTTTTCTTACTCTGCTCTGGAATCTAGCCATCAATATCCGGTCACTATGAGGTTTATAGGATATGAAGCTGCTTCGTGCTGCTTCTTGCTGCTGGATTTAGCATCAATCCAACTCCGGACCTCCACCCGCTACCAGCAGGCCTACCAGAGTAGAGCATGACAGTGTTTTTGTTAGAGAGTGGTATTCCCCGGCATCGTACTCTAATTGGAAGAATCTGACATTTTGAGCCCGTTCCTGAAGTAAGTCGAGGAGGGTTTTAGCGTTCCAGTAACCGATCGTTGTCCATGTATGATAGCTAAAGGATGTCAACGAAGTATCCGCGAAGTATCCGCAGCAAAGTCGTCAGCTTTTGTATGTATGAAATGTTTCTTTTGTTTTAATTAAAACACTAGTCAATATAAGAATATGTTAATAAAAAAAAAACAATTTTAGAGTTTGGTAATAATTTTAAGGTTATTGTGAAAATCTAAGATTTTTTAACAATTATTCAAAGAAGGTTTCTTAGCGAAACTCAACCGATATACATATGTGAGTATGCCTACCAAAGTTGATGAAATATGTAATTACTGGGTATTCTTGTGAGTTTGTCATACTTGAGTAAAAGATATTTTTCTGAAACTGCTTAAGCCTTTTTCATGATAAGTGAATTTGAAATATTTTTAGTAGTCTTAAGGTTTGCAGATGTTAAAGAGAATGTTGGTAGACTTAGTTGCTAATCTCACCTGCGGTGAATTTTTAAAGTTAGGATATGACTACAATTAAGCTTAAATATTGCATTCATTATTATTATTACATATCTAGTAGGTATATACATATGTACGACGTATAATCAAAGAAACGGATCTAACTCTGAAACTTCTTACTTGCTTTAACCCTTTCAGACCTAACGGGACATTGTATGCCCCATGACCTGCGGGATATATATGTCCCAACAGTAGCAGATCATGGGACAAATAGGTCCCACTAGATACAAAAGCTACCTTACCCAATTTCTAACGGGACATGGAAGCTTCCGGGAATTCCTCTACAAGTACAACATCGTAGACGATCCATTATGTCGTCATTGTGAAGGAAAAATCCAGAACGCCGAGCACGTGCTACTGGAATGCAAGAAATACGTAGCAGCCAGAAATGCCTTAGAACGAGAGATAGGCAATGAAATAACTCCAAGGAGACTGATTTCGTTTATGCTATCAACGAGGGAAGCTTGGGACATCGCCAACCGTATCATTGCAAGCATCATGCAGGAATTACGGTCGGAAAACCAAACACCAAGAGCTCAAAAGGAAGGAAACCCTGGACCATAAGAAGGAGAAGACATGATGTCAAAACCTGCCCCTACGAAGGAATGCCTTGACCGGTAGTACCGTAGGGGGAATCACAGGACAGGGATGGGGGGGTGTTTTAGCCACGTATACATGCAGGAGCATGGAGTCTGGCATAACTCGTAGCACGGGCTACCGAGTATCCATAAAGGATTTCACCGCTCCAGCGCATCAAAAAAAAAAAAAAAAAAAAAGATACAAAAGCTTTATTTCATAAGAAATTGTTATTTCACATACAGCTTATTTAGTAACTGGTGGGACTTATTTGCCCCAGTAGTAATAACTGTTGGGATACACCCTGTCCCAGGGCATTTTCTCTGTACAAGGATATCTTATCACCAAACTTGCAATTTCTCATGATTTTGTTTTTATAACGATAACAAATCAATCACTACTTCATTAATATCTTTAAAAAATAAATCCGGTCTGAAAGGGTTAAACAACTTGCGACTTAAAATATTAAAGTTTCGTAAACTAATACAACTATGAAATATAACACAATAACATAAGCGGAGAATCAACTATCTAATTATCTAATAATTTTCTCGAAATAGGCGTAAATTGAAACAAAATAGATTCTATATTTTAACATGCAGAGGAACATCGGCTAAATTAAAAAAAAAAAAAATAAGTAAAAATATGTATCTGTGAAAGTTCGCCGATACTGTGGACGGCACAGCTCTATAACAGGTAATACATGCCATTATTAGTTTCATGTGTGCATATATATGTATGTACACATATGCATACCTACTCTGCCCAACAGCCACCAATTAATTCACCCATCATCACTTTCACAATGCACACGAGAAACTCAACCATGAGCTCTTCGCTGTATGCGTTGTCTTCATCTTCTGTTGGTGTTACCTTTGCCACCCCCGAAAATGAAGAGCAAAGACAAAAAGATTATAAAACCGAATCAAATCAACTTGACGTGACCCTGAAATTGAGGGAATAGCATAGTGGAACATAATGGCTTATGTAAACGGCCTTGAAAGTTACATAGATGTCAAAAAGTTCTCTCTTGTTTTGACTATGTGTGTTGAGTGTGAGCAGGAATGTTTTATTGGTGTTTTTCGTGAGGGCGAGTGCACACGTACATATTTTGTTGTCTCTCCCTGGTTTTGTTGACATCGGTTTAAAGCTTTTCTCATCGTGTGACTTGGCTTGAATGTGTACTACTGTAAAAACGTAAGCAAAAGTGAAACCCATACCAATAATACGATTTGGTAATTTTCGCAGAACGAGTTGTGGAAAGCTTTAATAATTACAAGTGCTGCCATTTGACCTAGAATAATTCTTTTTAAACACTAAACTAATACAATTTGCGGGTCGCTGGATTATTCTCGTTATTTTCTGTAAACTCTAAATCTGGTTCCTATAATTTTTTCATGTTAAAATACAAAAATGCTTAAAAGGCTGAGCTGTTACTCAAGAACGTGTAGAATTTTAAGCCTTTGAAGCTATAATTATATCCTAGCCATATCGTCGTTATTGTGTTTTCTCCGTGGTCATCTTTGGATCGTAAAATAACATGCTCTCCGAAGTATCATTGTAAGGGAGGGGGTCATGGTGCTTAAGGCGGTATAGCTTTTAACGGCTAACCAACACAAGCTTCCTCTCATATCCCGAAGCTGTGTTAATGTGGCACAGGAAAGGTATATTTTATTTATAAAGAAATATACGTACATATGTATGTGTGTAAACATGTACAAGGTGACGCAAAATTAACCATCCTATCGGAAAGGGACCTCAACCAACTTGGAGTGCGCAACTGGAGGCAGTCGGCTAAGGACCGGGCTAATTGGAGAGGCTTGTTGGTTGAGGCCCGGGTTCACCCCGAAAAGTAGCGCCACCTAAGTAAGTAAGTATCGGAAGATGTTATAATTTTTGCAAATGGCGTCTTACGTCAATCATATTTGACATTTATAAACTAGACAGCTGCAGAATACAAACAGACAAGCAATCCTGACCGTCAGTCGCGTGTGAATTACTGTCAAGCCATCCTCAATCTCAACAACGAAGAGGACGATTTTGTGTCGAAAATCATCATGAGCGACCAGGCGCATTTCCACTTAAGCGTTTACGTCATCCATTACATTACATCCACTCAAAGCCACTGTGTGGTGCGGCGTTCACGCGGGGGGAGTGATTGGGCCGTATTTTTTTGAGGACGCCATCGGCAATACGGTCACTGTTGCTGGCGAACGCTACAGGGCCATGATAAACGACTTTTTACTGCCGGAATTGGATGAACACACACAGCACGAGCCGCAATGGATATTGTGAAGGAAGCGTTTCCTGGTCGCGTAATCTCCCGTTTTGGCGATTTCGCATGGCCAGCAAGATCGCCCGATTTAACTATCTCAGACTTCTTTCTTTGGGGCTCCTTGAAGCTCCTTGGGTTTATGCCAACATGCCTCAGATAATCGCAGCCCTTAAGGAAAATATTCGACAGGATTGCGAACAGTCATCACCGGAAATCTTGTGGAAAGCCATGGAAAATGCAATAAAACGGGCACAAATGTGTATCAACACTGGCGGCAGCCACTTGGCGGATATCATATTTTCCACTTAACAGAAAAAAATTTTAAGGTCCAAATAAAGCTTTCCATCACTCAAAATCATTTTTTTTTATTTAGTAAAAAAGTAGTTCAAAAACCAAATTGGATGATTAATTTAGCGCCACCTTGTATAAGCTTTTTGGGGCCTGAAGTAGAAAATCCTTTATTTAATCCTTACGGAGTAAATAAGTCATGTATAATTATAAATCATAAAATTTATAAAAAAAAAAAAAAAAATTTAAGTTTTTGCTTACTTAAATATATTCATAGTATCACAAGAACTGAATGCTTTGTTTCATCAAAATCGGATGGATATAACAAAGTATATGCATTATCGGTGCGGCATCTTGGAATTAAATCTAGTCCTAATCTTCTGCAATTCATATGACTACATCTGTTTTATTATTGTCGTCAATTCAATATTTGACTTTTGTGGAATTCAATTTCTCCGTACTTAAATGTTGTCGATACATAATGGTTAATTTTGATCTATGTATATACTGTTGTTAGAAAAGAATAAACTCCAAGTATGTGTAAAATAATTTTCAGAAAAGAAGTCCACAAGTGATAATTTTAGATGGATTTAACAGAATTATGATAGTCTAGGAAAGAAAACTCTTGCATATATGTACACACATACATATGTATCTGTGGCAACAAAGAAAAGCAACACAAGTCGTTTTATACAATCTTTCAGGAGAGTCCTTTAAAGGCTTGTCATGAGTTTAGAAAAAAATTATCCATAGTATGAAAAGGTTTTTGGCACATAAATGAAGATGATAAAAATTAGTTTCTGTACAATTCTAGAATCGAGTGTGGAGCCTCCCATTGCATGATAACTCAATTTTGATATAGGTAGACTTGTGTCGTTTTTCCTTGTTGTTACAGATATATTTCTAATGCTTTTCTTACTTATTATATAAACAAAGCACTGCAGCTCAAGTATTTACTTGCCAGCAGTTGGGTTTGCGTGGAGAAAACTGAACCAAATCAGGACAAGGTGATAAAATCGTTTCTGTATACATTATCTTAATGTTTTTTTCTTTCAACTTGTTAATTTTTTTTATTCTTCCAGTTTCAGTTCAATTTCGTAACGTTGAATTCTTTTATCAGTTTATATCTCAGTTAGAGATAAAAAGGAAATCAATGGGCCTAAAAGGAATTTTCTGTGAATGATGGCTCTACAAAATGGGTACAAATTCGCTTGTTATTTTCCTTACTAGCATCTCTAAGTAAATCATTTGAAGAACCACTTTTTATTTTTTTATTTGATATGTCGATGTTATATCGAGTGTGACCTGATTTAGGCTTGAATTATTAAATTTCGGCCGAATATGATACGGAAATTCAATAAAATTAATATTTTGACATGAAATAATAAGATATATGAAAATTAGTAACGAACTTTATCTAGCTTTTTCCGATATTTGGGAAATAATTTTTTCCCTACAAGCAAATTTGTACCGCAGAGAACAGGTAGTTCCGAAACTGCACGGAATGCATGGGCCATTATTTTTTCATTAACTTGGAAAAAGTTCTTACTACGGAAACAAACAAATTATTATTAAGTTTACAAAGAGAGCAAATTCTTTGAATTTCAGAAATTTCTCCTAAAATCGTGACTGGTCCAATGCGGTGTACCAATAGTACTCGCGAGTTTTGTAAGATAAGTTATGTTAGCCTAGTAAATTTTTCTTCAATGCCAACTATTATTTCCTATATTATTCGAATGGTAATGTCTTTAAAATAAACTTTAATAGAAAAAAGTTTGGGCCGTTAATTCCGATGACTCCCATTTCCCATTTCTCTCATGAATTGCAGTGAAACTTTGTAGTACATAAAGAAAAATTTTCAATAATTAACATTCCAGATATTCTCACTAATTTAAAAAAGAAGATTAATAGAGCAATATCCCTAACAATATTTTTGTTCATACGCACATAATCAATGTTAATATCTGCTTAAAAAAAACAAACAGAGATTGAAAGTTCGTCTCAATTTGTCGCGGTCTTTAACATTTCTTGTTTTAAAATTGCACTTCTCACTCGGCAACACTATTTTCACCCAAAAGAGCTTTTCAGAGACAAAATACAAACTTCTTTGCTGGGTACACTCAACAAATGGGCTACGTAGCGTATTCGCATTCAACAGTGAAGGAATCAAAGAGTGTGGCGCGGTGTACATTTGAAAGTTTTTCTCGAATAAATCCAAGAAAATCTTCAATTAATATTTAAATTAATTATCAAATTAAAACTATTAAAATTGTGACTTGTTCGGAGTTCAACATCTGTTACAGTGAGTTTGTGCATTCGTCAATTGAGTAAATAATCCAATCAAAAGTTTTCATTCAAAAAATTTACGCATTTGAAAAACGAAAGTTTCTCCGGAAAATAATGTCAGAATTCTTATATGTATGTACATGTAGGGTACATACTTCCCACTTGAAAGTGTCATTTTTGTTGAGCTATGTGCATTATTTTTTTGAAAGTGCATTCAAGGATCTATCTCTTTGATCTAAAAATAATTAAAACGCAATCATAATCAAAATAATCCAATTGTGACCAATTTACAAACTTGATTATTTTCGATTTTTTTTCTTATACTCTGCTCTTGTATAGGATCGTGTGCATTGAGTGTATGAGTAAATATGTTTTTGTGTGGAGGGGATACACGTTGGTGAATTTTACTTGTAGGCGGGCATAGGTTTATTTACCTGTTCCTTCGCGCATGCAATGGTATGTGGGAGAGCGTATGACAAATAGGAAGAGATCTCTTTAGTTCATTGAGATATAGTTTTGTGTGTCAGTGGAGTGAAGCTTTTCGGTGCACAGTGGCACAACACAGTTATTCGTGGCTTGTTATGTTTTATCATATCATAATATTCGGCTGTGTTCATTGTTGAAAGTGAAGCTTTTTGACACAGGTTCATTGGTATTGCATGTGCTTCGTTTTTGTGCGTCGTGGCTAGATAAGACGCCAAAATCAGCTGAGCCGAGCAAAGTTTATGGTTGTGTTTTACTTGTATGTTTCGAATGTTTACATTTTGAATTAGTTTCGAGTACTCGTATATAAGTGGAAAAGGTCACAAAGGAGACGGGGGTTGTGAATCGAAATGTATACATACATACATAGTTGAGTGTGGATACATAGTATGTGATAATAATTTTTGCTAAAATTGATACGTTGCCGTTATTCAATATTAGTTTTCTCTAATAAAATGAAAATTCTAAATCTACGTTAGAATTCCGATTTGTAGTACATATGGTTGTACATATGTGTATATATTCAGCGAGCAATGCAAGTCTTCGCAAAATCAACGTTGGGGGGCGGGTTTCCAATATAGGAAATTCGCTAAAATTATTTTTTTTTAATTAGTGTAAAAAGGTCTAAAAAGCATAACATAAATACATTTTTGAGAGGAAGTTAATAATACCTACTATAAAAAAAAAAATTTTTCTTCGAAATTTTTTCTTTAACTCGTGTTGCTATTATTTAATAGCTATAAACAAATCAAGATCAAGATCAATTAAATGGAATGGAATGAACAAAAAAGTTAACATTTGAATAATTTTTGGTTGATATTTTGAAAAGGTTCTCCCCTTCAAAACTAACTAGGTATACATCAAACAGTGGGTAAGTGGCGTGCCGGAATGGTTTAGACGCTCAAGCGACTTCGTCGCTCCGCTAAGGGTATGCCAAAAACTGTTAGGCAGGCGCCTGGGGCTAAGTTTTTTACGGAACAGTCAAATTCAAAATTCTTAGAAAAATGCCTGCTATCACGTATTAAAATTTCATCGAAATCGGGGAAGGTATCCATTTTCTAAATAAAAAAAGTTAAAACTAATATATTTTTTAATTTTAACACCCTATAAAAATAAATTAACCCTTTCGGTATTTTGATGCCGTATAATACTTTATACTTTAACTAGTTTTCTCTCCGTGAGAGAGTTTTCGTTTTACTTTCAATTTCCTGAGATATCTGTTCAAGCATTTGAGGCAAACTGCGTGTGCTAAGTGCTTTTAGTTGCCGTTCAAGGAAGTTCTGCAAAAATTGAGAATTTTTTCATCAGAAGGCTATGCTTATGATTAATTTTTTTTAAAGATAACCTTTATATTTTGAGATAGAATTGTTCGAAACGCGCTGATAACCTGTGTTTGGGGTTGGAATACTACTTTCATCAAGAGAACAACCCCAAGCACGCGACCGAAAACGTACAGAAACACAACTCAAATTGAGCGTCTTTGGTATGTTTTACATCGGAAGGTTAGGAATCACCGCATTACCTCCAACAAGCAACTCGCAGAGGGAATCCAGTTAATGTGATGTCAAATTTCAGCAGAAGTGACTAAAAAACTGGTAGATTCAATAACAAGTAGGTTGCAGAGCAGTCACTAAGACAAAGAATAGGGAAGTAAAGTACTGAATTAGAAAGTGATCATTCTTTTTTTAAGTCTATATATTTTGCGAATACTTTCGTAAATATAGAATAATGATTCTAAGTACAGTGGGCTCTCGCTTATTTGAACATATGATAACTTGAACAATCCAATAATTTAAACACACAATTTTATCCCTAAGTATTCTATAACTTGAGCAGACAGTTTTTAAGACTCGATACCTTGAATTTTTCCATTTAGTACTCTTTAAGTTGAAAACAAAAGATATAAGATATAAGAGATTGCAATCTTTAACTTGAACAAATTTATGTAGAAAGAAAAACGAAATTTTAAGCTTGAATTTCGTTATGTATGTATGTTGGCACAAACATTAACGGTTTATATGAAGGGGAATCCCATGGAACTCCTTTTGTATTTGTTTTGAAAGTATTTATCCATATTTCAAGTGATTTTTATTGGAAGAAGTTCGTATTTTTGGTCCAGCAACTTTAACTAGCCTATAATTTGATAATCACTGGTTTCGTATGTATGTCTTCAAGTTAACGAGCGTCCATTGTATTGTTAATTTATAGGCATTAACAGAGTAAACATAAAAATATAACATAGGTTTTTCGAATATGCCTACAGTTATTGCCAATGAGATAGAGCCAATCCCATCCTAAAGCAAAAAGTTCTTAAGTTCTTAAATATCTTTCTATTTCATAATGCTGACATAGTTTGTCGTTGCAAGGATGGAAAAGAACCGTTAAATTTGTTGTGTTTGTAAGCAATATCATTTGTGAGTTAAAGTGTCATTTTAAGCTGGTCAATAAAATGGAACCACTTTCTATTGAATTTGGTTTGAACACACAAAAGGTGTTAGAATTAATTAATTGCTTCAGATTAATCTGACGGGTAATATTAGCATTTAAAAAAGTTTGCTCATTCGATTTCATTTTAACCTTAGATATGTGTCCCGAAATTCAATGCACACCAATGTGGCGTGTTCTCACTCTACAGCTACATAAGGATGTTCAATTTCAAAAACAGGTTGCAAAAGCAGTTGAATGTTCCCGGAAAATGGTGGAAAACATATTCAACCTAAAAAGCACAAGGCAATCGGGGCATGAGGAGAAAAAGAACGATTGTTCGTACTGCTAAATCAGATCCATTTATGTCTTCTCGAGTTCCCCTCCTTAGTAAATATATACGAAATAAACGACCCGCTTGAATATCGCTACAAGGCATTAAGACTGGACAGGCGCGGAAAATGGAGAAAATTCGTACAAAATGGAGAAATATATCATGGATTTATGAAAGAAAAAATAAATTTATTTGGTAATCATGGTACAAGATTGGTACGTGGTGGTTGACTAAACTCTCCCCAAAGCATGTAAAAAACCTTAAAACGTGGACAGCCAAACATTAAGCTGTGGGCATGTTTTTCATGACATGGAAGTGGTCCAATATCCTGGCTAAAGCAAAATATGGTCTAATATGATTAGGTTTACATCCTCAAGAACATTTTGCTGTCATTTGCCGAAGAAAACATGTCCTTATAACGGATTTTTCAACAGGACAATGATCTTAAGTATATGTACCTCCAAAAAGGCCAGAAGTTAGAAATTTAAGTGCTTTGCTGTGACCCGCTCAACCTCCGAACTTAAATCTAATAGACAATATGTGGGAAGACCTTAAGAAGAGATTGGCTACGCATAAAGTAAAAAATTTGGCCGAGTTTTGTTGTTCAAGAAGAATGGTCATCTGCAATACCGCGGAAACATCAACTTCTTGTCGACTCTATGCCAAGACACTATATTGCTGTTTTGCAAAATAATGGCATTCTGAATAATAGAAAAATTCAAGAAATGTACTTTAATTTTTTTTATTTTTTCTCATAAAAAGTACACTGGCTCTATTTTATTGACAACGCAAATCGTTCTCTTTACTTAGATTTTGTTTTTTTTTTTATTTTCAAGTCCGTATTTAATATAGATTTTTGAATTTATTTTTGTTCTTTACAAATCAATTTTGTTTTTTTTGTTTATTCAATTTAAATAATTTTTCTAAAACAATTTTTGTAGTTGTGAATAGTGGCTCTATTTCATTAGCCATACATACGCATGTATGCATATGCATACATACAAATGTACTTGCCCAGCAGTTGTCTATATTTTTGTTTTATCTTATTTTAAAACTTTCTGTGTAAGCATTTTGATGAAAAAACAATTTTTATAACCATTATATGTTCATATGTACGCATGTAATTTTCGCTTAGCAACAACGAACGAAAATGATGACACAATTACCCGAAAATTATGTACATACATATGTATAGAGTGTTAAAGTATCTGCCGCGAGTGAAGCCAGGCACAATTTGAGGCGGGTAGTGCTGGAATTTATAACTTTTAAAAATTTTTAGCAAAATTCCAAATCTGGCATAAAGTGATATACAGAGCTGTTCAAAATAATAGGGAAAAACCGAAGCGTATTTAAGAATTTTAGGAAAGTTTTGAGACCAGAAAGAGAAATATCAGTATATTTTTAATCTAAGTTAATTTTTCTTTTATCGTTCTTCTATTTTTTCATTCAAAAATTTCTTCCAAATCAGTTGTTCATAATAATAGGGAAATTCAAAGTAAACATTAGTTTTTGTTAAAATTAATCAAATAAAATTAATAATTTGTTTTGTAAAAGTAAATCTCAGTACATTAATGACCACCTTTGTTCCTTAGGACTGCATTTATTCGGCCAGGCATATGAACTACTATTATAAAATGAAGTTGATATTTCTTTGTCCGGTATTTGTGAGAATACGGCTGAACCGGTTTTTTTATTGATTACGAAATCGCATGGACAGTTTGTGTTTGGGAAACCACGAAAAGAGACAAAATAACTTAGAAACACAAATAACATCAACTTTGCCTTTGTCGAAATTTAATCAAATTAGTTCTGTCGTTTAGAGTTTTTAAAGACGCAAATTTCAAGTCCTAAATCTACGTCATCTAGAAGCTGAGAAATATCAAAAATGTCATTTGTAAATTCAGAATTTGATTAATTTTTTGTTGATCATGTGTCCCAACCATGTCTCAGTGGTGATAATCATTTTTTTGTCCTTTATTCTCTTTTCGCTGCCTCTTCGCTAAATTTATGAGCAGAGGCGAGTGGCTGGCGATAGAAGGATGTGTGTTTCCTTATCCTTATATTTTTCTGTTATACATGCATACTGGATAGGTTGTGTGCATGTTGTGCCTGTGTGTGCTGTGGTAACGATTCCCACTGGGGATTTTATAACTGAGTTCGCACTTTTTCAGTATTGTATTCAGTTTATCCGAATCAGTTGGTATGTACATATGTATATACATATGTATTTCAACGAATGTGTGGCGTTAACTAAAATTAGTAAGAGATATTCTAAGATATTGGGCGAAGGAGTAAAGATAAAAAAATTAGGCGGATGTCTCGGCTGAGAAATATTCCTCTGTTAATAGACTTGGTTCTGTTAGTGAACGGTTTATTGTTATCGGTGAAAATGCTGTCCGGCCGTGGAGCTTAAAGAAAAATTCATGTTTTCAAGGTGAACGTTTCATTTCATACAAAAAAGAGTCGCATTTAGGTACAATGTCTGAGGTTTTTTGTTGTGCACAAAAGTGGGCAAAAGAATCTGCTGGATTGTGTTGTTCAAGCGGAAAAGTAATGCTCAGAGAAATAGGTGCACCGCTGGAAACACCAAAGAGCATTCTGCTGGGTGATCATCCTTCGTCAAAAACTCTTTTAGAGAGTCCTAGAAAGTTTAACTGATCCTTTCAAATGACCACCTTTGGTGATAAACGCATAACAGAAGGGAACTTTATGCCCACTTTTAAGATTCAGGGATTAAGATTCGGAACACGAATGCCTGACAGTAACCCTAATCCCAATTTCCTACAAATCTATTTCATGGGGAATTCAGAAGCTGAATACATTTCTGTCTTAAAACTTACAGGGGGCGAAGCAAGGCGAGTACGGGTCAGCTAGTACCTACTCTATAAGTTTCTGACACTTACTGGAATAGCCTTCTAATGACTTTCAATCGCAGTCCACAACTGATTTTTATTTTGGAATGTCTGCGTCGCTAAAGATTTTTTTTATTTCCGCCCACAAATTCTCAATTGGATTAAGATCGGGGAACTGATAAGGCCATGGTAACACCGACACTTGATGGTCCCGCAACCAAGCACTTACCAATTTCTATGAGTGCTTGGGATCGTTGTCCTATTGGAAGTGCCATTTTAACGGCATATTGTCCTCAGAATACGGTAGCAGGACGTACTTAAAAATATCGCGATAACTTTTCTTATTCATGATGTTTTCGATTCGGTATATGGGTCCAACACCAAACCAAGAAAAGCAGCCCCACACTATGATGCTACCGCCTGCATGTTTCGCGGTTTTGTTTTTGTGAATCTGAAGTGGAACTCTTTTCCCTGAGGACGCTGAACATATCTACCGCTGTCAGAATCAAATAAATTTATTTTTGTTTCATCACTCCAAAGAATGTTACAAAACATCTCTTTCCTATGATTTCTAAAGCTCAAAGCGAAATCTTCTCTTGCTTTTATGTTCCTTGTGGTCAGTAAAGGAACTTTCCGAGTGATTCTTCCGGGGAGTTCAGGAACTCCCGACGTTGTTTAGTTCCGCTGCAATTGCTCGCGATGACAAAAACGGTTTCTTCTTCGCTAGTAGTACAATATGGGAGTCGTCGGTCGTAGTTTTTTTTTTTTGGTTTACCTCTTGTTTCTCGTGTTCGTGTTCTTGACAGAGCATTAGAACCAAAATTGATTGACCTTCCCAATGAGTCCGCAATAAATTTAAGGCTTTTTCTTGGTCCCTCAGGTTTTTTATAATGCGATTTTCTTCATCAGTACAATGCTTTTTGCGTCACATTTTTAACAAATGAACTAAGATATGAACTAAAAAAAATATTTGTAGACTTTCGTAAACTTTTTACGTACAGGAAAAAAAAACTTACTTTAACTTTTTTTGATAAAAATATCAACAAAAAAATACAAATACAAATTCTTGGCGCAACGGACCTTATGTGGTCCAGGGCCTAGCTTCTCGCGACCATTCGTGTTGTGCGTGTTATATTTTTCACACAAATGGAAAAATATCAACAGCCAAACAAAAATCACTATTTTTTTTGAATACTTGCAAACGCACTTCCTGTTGCTTTCCACCTCGGCACTAACTATATATATGAATGATTAACTACCCTAAAAGTTATCATTATAAAGATGATGCAATTGTGCAAATAACGGCACTAATTGCTTTTTGGAAAAACGATGAAAAGGATGTAAAATAAACAAACAATGCTTTTTAGAGCCATTCCCTATTATTTTGAACAGCTCTGTACATTTTTTCCACTTTCATTTAATTGCTTGAATGTAAAGCCTAAGGTTTTCATTACTTAAGTCAAATATTCGTATTTTGTGCACACTTAGAGCACTGTTGATCTGAAAGGAGGTGGAAGACTGAAGCACTTGGTTCTGAAATTTGGTGTCCGTCACTTTTTTTGATGAAGGGTCCGCTTAAGGGAGTGTGTTTTTTTTTATAAATAGAGCCCTGCAAACGGTGCCCCATCGGCAGAACAGAACATGTAATTATTATTTATTACATATTGCTTTTGATCTTGAATTTATTATTATAAAACATCAGGTAAGAAACCTGAGATTCTTACATTGTTTATTTCTAAAAAAGATTCTCCACAAAATGATGGCGAAAAAAACACGCTTTACCAGTTCTTTCACTTCCATTTCATTTTTTTCAATCGCAGGATAGAAGACTCGTACATTGAAGAAATACAATTTTCCATATGTGTGGGGATTGAAAAGTTGGCGGCCTCCGTGGAAATAATTTTCAATGCATAGTATAGAAAGAAAATGTTGATTAAGGGAAACTGCAGATTCGAAACCGCTGTTCACTGCTACTTTTGCTTATAGTGGATAGCTAACTCAAAACGACCAATTCTTATGACATTTATTCTATTAAATAAACCACAGTATAGAAAAGTTAGCAGGTAGACATTTATTATCAGCTGCTTTTTCAGGTCGCGTGGGGTAGCGATTTAAGATAAACCGGATAAATCACGCCGGTACATACATATTTATGAAAAATCATGCATGCAGCTTTTGTAGTTCAAAAACTAGAAGATGATGACACATACGTATACGAATAGACGCATGATCATCAGAAAAGGGTTCCGAGATCTACGTAATGAATTCGTCTTGAAGCATGGCTAAAATCTATAGCTGTGAGTTTGAATTACTGACACATTCTCTCTATTTGCCTGATCTGGCTCCGTGCGGCTTTATTCTATTTTTCAACATATGTATAAACCATTTGGAATAATTTTCCGCTACATATGTACATACAAACGTTAAGATCTGGCAAGGTCTTTCCTGTCGCACACTGTCACGGTGTGTTAAAAGACAAATCTAGATGAACATATGTATGTAAGTTCGATTAATATTTTGTATTATATTCTATACATAAGCTTTAGGAAAACAGTGTGACTTTCTTGAGTTCATGGGAGTCAAGCTGTTCACCACAGCAAAGGCCAAGGGGAATAGCGTTTGCATAACACACTTTATTAAAAATGTTCTATCCTTTGAGGTTTGAAGTTTGTATCTAAACGTACATATGTGAAGTATTTTCAGCGTTCCTGATTCTTTTTTTACGAGCGTTGAAATTTTCATTCAAAGCTTTTTTTTCTTAAAGGCAGAACTAACAGAAAAATAAGTGTGTACGTCGTCGTACATAACTGTGTGAACACAAAGAACTTGTATTGTACGACCATCTTCTTCATCTAGCTTCATTTCTCGCTCGGCGCAAGCAAAATTGCAGAATTTAGGTTTCTGCGAAACCAAATGTGATCGGGGAGAGGCAATTACATATACATTAACAAAAGGTGACAGTTTGGAGCGCACTCTGACAGGCCTTATTTTTTTTTTTTAAATGACGAAATATTATATATATAAACAAAAGCTAACCCATACCCTTGTAAATTTGTTGTAAAAACAGGATCTGATATCCTAAATAAAAGAGAAGAAGTAAGTCAATTCGAAGGGGTCGGGTGGGGTCCTGTAGCGCTTCCATCTTCTAACTGGTGGTAGCATTACAATATCCAAGAAGATATGAAAATCTTGATCAATCGACCGACGGTCGTTATCTACGTGGTATGCTATTTTTATTCATGTAAAACTTAAATCAAATCAGAAATCCCTTGCGCAACGAAAAATTCTTAATATACATAATTTTTTTTTCTTCACAAATTTCTGACGATAAACACAACTTAAACATACGTTCTTTTGTGATTAATGTTAGACTCGAGTTTGTCTTTTAGACCCGGGTTTAAATTGTCTATGAATAAAATAAACTCTGGACTAGCTTAGCAGCAACATAATAAGAACTTATCAAACATCTATGAATATGCGCCATTGTTTTTAACAAGTGAGAGAGAGAAAATATTACATATGTTATGTATCGTCCTTTTTGCGTCCTAGTTTTGCTCTTTCATAAATCTGAAGGATCTGAAAAAGTTTTACATAATAATTTTTTAACCCTTTCAATACTTACGGGACACATACATATGTATGTACATATGTCCCATTAGATGTTCTCATTTAACTAAGAGGCAAACATTTCTATATATTCTTATGTATTCTTGTGCCATCAGCGTTTTACATGCAATATGATGGGACATTTAGTCATGGGACATTCTTGTCCCAGGACATTTTCTCTGTTCTTAGATATCCTTTTTTAAAATATGTAATAAAACACATTATTTGGACCATAAGCAGATAATATACATCACAAGCGATTTTTCCGTATTGAAAGGATTAAAGGGTAAACCCTTAGCACCTCACCCGAAAGATATAAAATATGTCATTAAATGTTATTAGTCCCGTTTGAGAATCATCTAAATCGGATAGAATAGGGGTAAGACCCAACGTACATATTCGACCATATCGAGCAAATTTTGATGAATTTGGAATTTGAGTTAATGGCGGTATTTTAGCATTTTTGTTATCAGCAAAATATTAAAAAAAAATAAATATTTATATCCTTGCTTCCATGTCTTAGATCACTGAATCGTTTGATCGTTGGATCGCTTTCATTTTATATCAAAATAATAGAGGAGCTTTCTGCCCGAAAAATATGTTTTAGTCCATTTTTAAATATGTACATGTGGCTTCTGGCAAATTTCAACTTTCTAAACTTCTTTTACCACTCGCAGAAAGTTAACAAAGTCGCAAATTTGTTTGTTTGTAAATAAATTTGGTTCGATTGTTTTGATATTTGTAATGTAAGTTGCATTCAGCGATTTATCAATACTCTAGAAGTGGCTTGCATAATTCGTTATAATTATGTAACTAACGCACAAAAAACTGTAAACTGTGGGGAAAAATAATTATTTTCCTTGGTTTCATTTTCAAATTGCTAGTAGACTCCAGCGCACATATTATGCATTGTTTTATTGGTTTAAGAATGTACATAGACCGTAGAATTTTCTGCTACAATCGAATGTGCAAGAAATGTGTTTTCTGTTAGCTGGCCAGAGTTGCTATTTGTCATGTTATCATCGAAAGCCTTTTAAATATGTTTTTTAACCTAACTTATATCATACAGACTTTTAATGTTAAACTTGTCTTTTTTTTCAGAGCGAGCGGTATAAATGAAACAAACATCATATAAATTTTGCAATAATAAATGGAAGAGCGTCTCCTCTTTCAAAAATTTAACTAACTGTATGTTATGTTAATTCGATTGCAATATTTTCCTAATTGAATTCAAAATGATAAGCAGTACTAGTTGTTCCAATTTGAAACTAGTTGATAAAGTTGGTCTTCTTCCTGGTGGATACCAGCAAAAGTTTCAATTCAGCACTCCCACTTCTTGTAACAACAATAATAACAACGATATCTCCAACAATAAGAATATGAGTTCATCGCCTACCACACTTAAACTGAAAAGCACAAAACCTTTTACATTCTATACATCTGATGCAGTTGGTGGTGGTAGTTGCACAGCAGCCACTGAGTGCACTACCATCATAATTCAAAGGAGTTCCACTAAAGAAATTGCCAAAAATTCATCAGTCGATGGGATATCAACTGAACATCCGAACGATTGCATCCACTACGAACCATGCAGCTATTACAATTCCAAGCAGGAAAATGAGTTGACCAAAAAGATCATTAATAATTTTCGCAATGAGAGTGCCTTAAACGGTGTTGTGGGCGGTAGTAATGTCGTAACTCTAGCAAGTACGACGGAGAAAACAGCCGGTGATACTAGTAATAGTTGTAGCAATAGCAATAGCAGTAATAGTAGTAGCAAGAGCAGCAAAAGTGATAGACAAAAGTCGCCAATGTGCCGAACTGAGGACCAAGAAAATGCCTTTCGCCAAATCGAGGATGTTCACAACTACTCGAAGTTGAACCGTTATGGTTATTGTAACGGCAGGAGCAGCAGAGCTGCCAATTTAGCCATGTACAGTAGTAATAGTAGTAATCAAGATGAAGATGAAGATGATGAGGAGGATGAAGATGAGGGAGAAGAGGAGGGTGACGATGATGAAGATGATGATATAGATTATGAGCAGCATTTACATGCTAAAGTCAGAAAATTAAAAGGAATTGGACGGCAGAGTGAGAAAGTTATCAAGAGTGTTGCTATTGCAAATTCAACTGGAAAGGAACTGCAGCAGCAAGAAACGGTTGTGAAGAGCACAGGGGTGGAAAATAAAGTTGAGATAAAGGCGGAGGATGAAGGAAATAAGACTCCACCTGATCATCATGCTAGGAGGCCAATGAATGCGTTTTTGATATTTTGTAAGCGCCACAGAGGTATTGTCAAAGATAAATACAAAAATTTTGAGAATAGGTAAGAAGAATGTTTGTGTGAACTGAAATTGTACTAAAATTTCTTTATTTGCTTAGATCAATTACAAAAATTCTCGGAGAATGGTGGGCCTCATTGGATCCAAATGATAAAAAGTGTTACGTGAATCTTGCTAAGCAGGTGAGTTACCTTTCCTTTAATATTTTTCATCCCATATAAATTCCACAGTAGAGAAAATCAAAAATGAAATGGATGAAACCTTAATTTTGAAGCATTTATTATATCCCTAGTTTTATTTTAGTACAAACTTAATGTGCTTAGAATAGCTTGAAGTAAAAGGAGGAAAGGAGAATATTTTTTTTTTATATTCTGATATGCATAAATACCTGCATGTTTATGTACATAAGTACCTTTGTGAATAAAAAAGTTGTTATCGTGAAAATGTTGAGTTCGAGATTTTATATAAACTTGTCTATTTTTATATATGTACTACAAAAAGTAGGCCACGCTGTGTCACATGCATAAAAGCTAGAAAATACTTTTTACGAAGCATTTCTAATTAAATATGTACTTACTTTCATATTCACAAAATTTAATTAAATGCTGAAAAATAAGTTTTTACTAGATGCCATAGTACATACAACTCAGATGAATTTCGCTGGTAAATGCTTAATATACATACATACATACTAACATGCATACAAAGTATGCATAAAAACTAGTAAGTGCTTATTTTCTGTAGTAATAACTTGAATGTTTTAAAGTTGGTGAAAAGCAACTTAAAAGTTTGCTAGTATACATACATATATATAGAACAGTAAATTCTGTTGCAAGACTTATAACAGATAAAGCTTGTCATTGGATAAAGTTTCCTTTCATTTGTAAAGATTAGTCGTAAGCAAAACATGATTGTCTTAGCCTTGAACTGCACTCATGTGAAATTAATAAAGAAGCATATCCATTTGCACGTATATGAAGTCTTCCCAGATTTTCTAAATGAATTTCCCCTTTTTGTGTCGCATTTTGCCATTTTTCCCCCTTTTCTTCAGTCTATTTTCCCCGCAACATTCACATTTTTTAACAAAGGAAAACACGTATTGAGCCTCTATAATACAAACATATTCAGCGTTATCGGGATATCCGTTCGGCAAAACTTCCGAAACGTTAAAAAAAAAAGTCCGATCGGAATGCGTATCGCCTTCCTACTATCCGTCTTTGAACATAAATTATCAACGTGTATTAACGCATGGACTTGACTTGATACTTACTTACGATGTTTGTAAAAGAAATCATTTGTTGACAACGGAGATTTATGCATATTGGTGACTTATTATTATAAGATTTTGTGATTTTGAAAATAATATTTCAAATACGCGTTTTCCCCTTTTTTTCAGTCTCTCCTTTTCCCCTTTTCGGCTCAAAAAGCGCCAAAAGTGGTATTTGCCAGCAAGTATAAACAAATAAAGTAAATACTATAAATCTTAGCTTCTATCAGCAGTGCTTGTATTTATTATAGTCTTTTAAAGGTACTATCGGATAATTTAATTTCGAACAAATTCATATCATAGGTAAAATGTACAACAAGGCTATGCACTAAGTTACATTACTTCCGAAAATTGGCTGGGGAAATTTTAAATGCTCTTAAACTATAGCTTTGTTTTTTGTTATCCACGAAATTTGTAAGCATAAACAACCAAAAATACATACATACATATATCGAAAGTCAAATAAATATATCGAAAGTCCAAAGGAACATACATACATATGTACATACATGTATGTATGTGTATCTCGGATCACTAGAGAACAGAAAAAACTGTACGATTTTATGATTTTACTTTTAATTTGTTTTAATTCCACATTAGTTGAGAATGACTGAAACGAATTCTTTGTCATTATCTTTAGTATATTGTCCAATTCTCAGAGAATACTTAAATGACCACATCATTTTCAGCTGGAATCAAAAATAATATTCAGGAATAAATTTTCACAAGCCGGTGAAAAATTATTTATCCACCGCAATTAATTTTTTAAGTCGACTACACTGTTAGAGGACATGCTAAATTAATCAATTTTTTGGGATTAGTAATTTCTACCTTAGATCACAGATAATAAACTACCCAGATGTCGCACGCCCATATAAAAAAGTGAAGCATATTTTTGTCGTGGCAGACAAAGAGCTTTCAGAATAAGTACAACAAATAAAGCTTTTTCTTTTTCCTCACTCCGTTCGCTCGTGTGGGAAAAGTTCTTTTTCTCATCGTGTGTTGTGAAATGCAAACGAACGAGGTAAGGAAGTGTAAAGAGGTATGCGGGAAGGGGTATGAAGATGCATGACGGTTGATTTCCATACCACCGCAGCAAAAGAATAAATTTTCATGAATGGAAGTTTTGCAAACGCGTATGCGTTGTACATATATGAAAAGGTGTAACTGAAGGGCGGGAAAAGTCAATCATTTTGTTGCACTTTGTGATGAAATTTGGTGCGTAGTGTTTTATGAGGTTTTCCTCATGAACCTATCTAACCTAACCTAACCTAAAGCAGTTTTATGTTCATTTTTATGGAATACTCTTCAAAGCTTGGTAGTCTTTTGAGCATCAAACCTTAGGATATGGGGGTGATTTTGAAGACGACCTAGGACTTGTTTGGAGGAGGGACGAGTTTTTGCCTCGTTTTTAAGCCCTGATTAGGTTTGCGTGATGACATTGGATAATGGTGGACGTGAAGGTCTTTATTCGGGGTTTGGTTTGGTACATAAACAGGTTTTGTCAATGATTCCGCTCTATGTACAGCCATCAGAGTCACCTTTCAGGCATGATGTATCTAAAAATATGATCCACCGGCTAACCAGATGATTTTTCATTGTTCTGGAAGTAATGTAATACAAGCAGGAGGCCCCGGTTTTGTAGGTAGTGTGTTTCCTTGTGACTCGACTGGTGGAGCCCCGCCGGCGTAAGACCAACATCAGCCACATAGCGGAAAAGAAAAACGAATAGGGAGCGAACGCTGTACCTGGAAATGCATCGTCCCCTTAAGGGTTGAATCTCAGAACTATTTTCTCTCGGTCCTCCAGAATCTTTTTCCCAGTCTTAGTATTAATGATCACGGGCTTTCTGGTTTCCTGAATACCAATTGGAGTACCCAAATCCTTCCCAACACGCTTTTTAATGACATATATTCTACTTCATGGTCAAGACATCTCCAACCTACAACAAAGCTTTGATATACGTAGCTCCACTCAATATTCACTGGCTACACCCCAAAAACATGAGGAAAATTTCTAAATTGAACGGATGCTGGTCAGAAGAATCATCGAATCGTTCATGCGAAGCAAGGAAGCGGAGGAAGCCTTGTTAAGGCTATACCACTCGGTGCATATACTACGGTTTTTCAGGCTGAAGTCCATCTACATACTATCACATTCTTCGAAGGAATTTATGCCTCAGATCATAGAAGTCCTGACAACTAGAAAACGAAAATTGTTTTTCGCCAATTTTAGCATTTTATGTGACACCTAGTCTTGTCTCATGTTGACAGAAACTGATAATATGACCCCGATTCAATATCGAGATTCTTGGCAGGAATGAGTGCATAAATCTACAAGACACCAGTCAGACTTGACGGCTACAGGGAGATGGAGTTTACTGTAAAGCTCTGCGATTAAGACGTTCTTTTAAAATTAACAATAATTTCAGCATCTTCCAATCACGGCTTGTATCCTTACTTTTTCCTTAGCGTGGCGCTGCAGACCGGGATGGACCTGGACCGCAACAAACAAGCATCTCCTACCAGCTCAATCCTAACCTGGCTGCCTCTAGCTGCGCATTCTAAGTTGGATGAGGCACCGGCTTGTATCAAGAATATAAAAAATTTTGGAACTAAGGATATAGTCGGAGGAACCCCTACGCTGCGTGCTATCGATAGACATTGCAGGCGTTGGAAAGCTGATGAACTTGTAAGAAGGAGGCCACAATTGCATACGTCATAGGCTGTCCTCTTTATAAGGGTTCCACTCACCTCTCTAAAAAAAATTGAAGCCCTTTGTTAAGCTACGCACGCTGAACCTTATGACCGGTCTGCAGCAAGACTAGATCTCTCTCTCTAGTTAAGCGTGGGTGACGCACAGGTGGTCTCTGGGATCATTACTGAGCCCCTTGCCACTGCTATTTATGCGAAGCATCTCGGTATAGTTTACATCGACCAATGCACAAGCTACAGGTACTAGGAGAAATCTGTTTAAAACAATCCTGCTGTGTGAATGTTCTTCCCTCGCCGACAAAAAATTAAGAACTCTTGGATAATTATAATTAACTAATTTAAGTTAACGATTATTTTGTTAAGTTCGTTAGTTTTTTTTATAATATTTTCGAACATTAGTCACCTTCACTTAAGTAGACCAAGAGCAGTGATCAATTACTATAAGGGCATAAATAATAAGTATAAAATGCAGTATGCAAAACTCATATTCATACCCATTTTCAGAACAAATTTGTGTCCACAAAGTATACAGAGTTTTTATTTATTTAATCAAGTGCTGAAAATAAGGTATGTACATACATACATACAGGTAAACAAGGGTATGTGTGAATGACACGATGGACTAAAAAGTAAGCAGAAAAAACAAATGTTCTGTTCTCTGATTTTTTTCCTTTTGTAAGAAGTTTAAGCTTTTAAAAAAGCTTTGTTTTTTAGTGAATTTCGTTTTCATATATCACTTCTTCCCATATGAATGAGACATCTGGGTATATTTATTATCTGTGCTTAGATCAATAAAAATTCACAATAAACATTTTTGTTTTTTGAAAAAATCCACGCCTATTACTTTAGAACATCTTGCATAGCTGTTGCATGTTCGTACCCTTAACAGACCGCGTGCAGCGGATCAATTAGCAGAGGTCCTAGACTGCTATAAAGCAGATATTACAGCCATCCAGGAAGTGCGATGGGATGGGCCGGGCAAAAGGAGGATGAAAAACTGTGACATTTACTACGGTGATTGCTACAGGGAGCAAAAACAGAGCTTATTCGTGCTAGGCGATTTTAACGCCAAGATAGGAAAAGAGGGCATCTTTAATAGGACGGTTGTTAAGCATAGCCTACACGAGACCACGTCTGCCAACGGAGTCAGGCTCAGTTTCAGTCGACCACCACCAAGAAATCCCTGGTTTGACGAAGAATGCCGGCAAGCAAATGCAGCTAAACAAGAGGCGTACAAAGCGGCACTGCAAAGAAGGACGAGGGCTGCTCGTGAGCATTACGAGCATGAGAGACGGGAAGAACATCGGCTTCTCTGTTAGAAGAAAAAAGAGCATGAGAAGCGCGCGATCGAAGATATTGAGAATATGTACTCCAGGAATAATGTACAGAAGTTTTACCAACAGGTAAAAAGAACGTGTTAGGCCAACAAGACCCGTACGGAAACCTGTAGAGATGAGGAAGGAAACCTGGTAGTAGAATCACAGTCGGTGCTAAGAATATGGAAAAACTTTTTCTGCAGACTGTACAACGGCGATGAAGACCAACATACCGCTGTCAGGCTGAATACTGCATTCAATATAGACGACGATAGCCAAAACTTCTGTCCACCTGACCATAACGAGGAGAGGATAGCAATATATAAGCTTAAATCTAACAAAGCTGCTGGTCCTGATGGCCTGCCGGCCGAGTTGTTTAAGGCAGCTGGAAATGACTTGGTAGAGAGCATACACCAACTTATTTCCAAGATTTGGTCAGACGAGTGTATGCCTGATGAATGGAACCTCAGCATCGTTTGCCCGATCCACAAGAAAGGAGACCCCCTCAACTGCGCCAATTACAGAGGCATCAGTCTTCTCAACATCGCGTACAAGATCTTATCTGCCATATTGTGTGAACGCCTGAAACCCTTCGTCAACAACCTGATTGGTCCCTATCAGTGTGGTTTCAGGCCAGGAAAGTCCACAGTCGATCAAATCTTCACACTCCGGCAGATCCTGGAAAAACCCAAGAAGTCCAAATCGATACTCACCATCTTTTTTATCGATTATAAGGCCGCATATGACTGCATTTATAGAGACGAGCTATACACAGCCATGTCTAGTTTTGACATCCCTGCAAAACTCGTTCGTCTGTTCAGGATGACGATGGAGAACGCTCGCTGCTCCATCAAGGTCAGTAATGACCTCATGGAGACCTTGGAGGTCAAAAAAGGATTTAGACAAGGTGATGCGCTGTCATGTGACTTATTTAATATCATACTTGAAAGAATTGTGCGAAACTCACAAGCCAACACCGGAGGCATAATGTTTCAAAAGTCTGTGCAAGTACTAGCTAACGCGGATGACATCGACATAATTGGCAGAACACAGCAGGCTGTCACCAGTAAATTCGTTAGTATCGAAACAGAAGCCGCCAAAGTGGGTTTGACTACAAATGAGGGCAAAACCAAGTGTATGCTGTCAACAAATAGGGACACACAACATCGACGAGTTGGACAGAACGTCACAGTCGACAACTATAACTTCGAAGTAGAAAGGAACTTTTTCTACCTTGGCCCTGCTTTAAATTCTGACAACAACATCTCGGCGGAAATTAATCGAAGAATAACTCTTGCCAATCGCTGTTTCTTCGGACTGAAAAGGCAATTGAGTAGTAAGGCCCTATCTCGAAAGACTAAGGAGATTCCTTATAAGACCTTAATCATTCCAGTTCTGCTTTATGGCGGTGTAGCATAGACACTTTCGAAAGTGGATGAAGATATCCTTGGTCGCTTCGCGAAAAAAATTCTTCGTAAGGTCCCGTTTACGTTGACGGGCTTCAAAGGAGAAGATTCAACGACGAAATTTACGAGCTGTACAGCGACATCGACCTAGTCAAAAAACTGCGCATCAGTCGCCTTAGATGGCTAGGACATGTAGAGCGAATGGACACCAATGCTGCGGCTCGCAGAGTCTTCGAATCTAACCCGGAGGGACAACGCAGTAGAGGACGACCTGGCCTAAGATAGCGCGCACAAAAGGAGACCTTAACCAACTTGGAGTGCGCAACTGGAGGCAGTTAGCTAAGGACCGGTCTAACTGGAGAGGCTTGTTGGTTGAGGCCCAGGTTCACCTCGAACTGTAGCGCCACCTCGCCGAAGAAAGGAAGAAGATCTTTCAATTCGTGTTCCGGATATCCTCAATGTAGTATTTTAATAAGATTGGTGGAATGCAGGATAGCTTAGTAAGCGTTGCAAAGATGCATTTTTAAAAAATTATCATTTTTCCAATCTCTTAAACTGAGTAATTCACGCGTCAAAAAGGACGGTTTATAGGTGGACGGTAGACTGAAAGACAACCTTTGACTGCATAATACTTAGAGATAGATGGCAACGAGTCCAAAACGCGGGGTGTACAAACAACATGAAATGCATTTTTCTTATGCTTTCTGACTGTCAAAATCAGTGAACCAAAAATGTAAATATTGCCATTTGAATAAAAATCACGCCTCAAAGTACAGGGTACCGCCATTTAGTGTCAGATTGTAAGAAGTCATTTACACGGGATATATCAAATATAAAATGAAATAACTTAATAACTTCTGATTCTCATAGATTTTAATACTGAATGATGTTCGTCCTTTTTGATTCTCACCGAGTACAACCAAGCAATAATATATGACTTGAGATATTTTACTAGACTTTAATGCTTCTAAAAATTTTTTTTTCTAGATTTTTATGTAAGTGTTAATGTTAGTTATGGGTGCAAAAATAGATATTAAGATACTTAACGAGATTTCAATGATATTTTTCTGGTTACTGCTAAGATGGAATTTAAGTGCTAAAAGTCCTTCTAGGGAAGTCTTTATAGGACGAATTGTTTCAATTTATCTTTTAAGAATTTCCAATTTAATGATCATGCTGGAAAGTCGCCTACATCTGAATTCCCAAATGAGAAAAAAAGAAAAAAAAAACCCTGATCCACGTGCTATCTAAAGTGACAGGAAAACTCACTAGAAATATTAAATAATAAACGGGATTCATTATGGTTTGAGAAGATACTTTTAACTTACAGAGCTATGTTATCCGCTATACAGAATCAAGAGCGTTTGTATTTATCTGGCACAAGCCCTTCTAATTAAGCTAGCTATGTACCTTGAAACTGTCACATAAAATCTAGGAATTTAAAAAAATCTAGACTAAATCTAGACATAGCCGAAGTCATCGTATTTCAAGTTCAAGAAAATCAGAATAGATTTCACTTTTAATCCGATTAAAAATAAAATAGTGATCCTTAAAGTGTCAGCGCATAGAAAATACGTGTACTTCAATATATACATTCATACATACATATGTACATATGTACATATATCCAAATTTATAAAACTGATAACTTTTTTTCTTGTTTCTCATTCATTTTCAGAACAAAGACGCATTTTTCTCTGCCAATCCGAACTTCAAGTGGTATAAACTGCCAGCACCATCCTTGCGTACATTGAACACCAGGCCAGGTAATCTTGAACGCCCACTTCCGGGTTCCGGTGAATGCCAATGTGACCTCAATGACTCGTTAACGCAAAGCACTCTTATTTACCACACCATCACTCCTCGAAGTGAAACGAAGAAAGTTGCGTACTTCAAACTCGCCGATGAGACCCAGATGGGTGAACTGAATAATTTAATGCGCCCAAACGCACCTCCATCTATCAGTGACGCCCTTCAAGAAGCACTTGGGGAAACATCTGACTACTTCAAGGCCGGTTGCAAACGGAAATCTACCTGTACCTTTGATGAACCCTCGAGCACCAAGCGTTTGCATAGTGACAACAGCTTCTCGAGTAGCGAAGATGATTTTACGCCAAAGAAGTCAGCCCGTTCTTGCAAGGGTAAAAAATATCAAGAGCTAATGAATTCTGGCCAAATAGCTGCAGTGACACCCAAAAAACAAGTGATAATGAAGCCATCTAGGACGGTCATCAGTGGTAGTAGTAGTCAACCATTTGTCGTGCATAATGGCCATTGCAGTAAAGTTACGTCCACCGCTTTAGAGGAGCCAAAGAAAAACGCACAACCGAATACTATTGAAGGACAGTACGTGCTTCCGGACTCTCCAGGTCCATATGGATCTCCTAGCAAACAACAATTCAGCTTTGTGTCATTTGATCTCGAAGATAAAATTAGAGCTTTGCCGGCTCAATGTTTGGAAACATATTTACAGCGCAAGAAGAACACAAAACGTAAGAAAAAGATCAATTCGAAGAAACGTCCTCCTCCTCAGCCTAAACCAGAAGTAGTAACAACAAAAGGTACCTCACATCAACCAAAAACTGCGCAGGAAGCTAAGGAACAGATGGTCGGAAGTCAGAAGCGGAAAGCGCGAAAAGAAAGCATCACGCGAAGGGATATAAACTCGATACAGAACGATGTTCAGGTGCTATTGAGTAGTAATTCTCTTAGCTCTGTCGCTGGAGGTGGAGTCAACGCCGTCCCTCAAACCTTAATTGCGGTCAGTCACAATGCTACCTCAGATCTGTTGATTTTGGCTGAAGTGGCTGCGAATCACACGGGAATAGCCCAATAAGAAAATCTGTTCGTGGCTTATATGATATTTTCGAAAATAAAATCGAAATTATTTTATTTTTAGTCTTAAGGTCTGATAATAGAATTTACTGAAGGAAGCAAGATACTGATTATATATTTTGGAATTGAAGGGTGTACGTGTAGAAGGTATTGTGTACGTATTTTACAATTGTGCAGAAATGGTGCTAATTACAAATAATTGGAGCAAAAAAACTGCAATATGTACACCTTTCAAGTCTGGACTGAAGAAATAAGTTTAAGCTGAAGAAAACTAATATAGTTTTTAGTGTATTAAAATAATTTTCAAAGATGTTAGGTTGGTTATAAAATATAGAATGTGCACCATTTTTTTTGTAGATTGTTTCAAAACAAGGAGTGAATCGGTGAATTTGGGATTTTTCTAATGGATGATCTGATGATAAGCACTTGGTCTTATAAGATTCCAATTTAAGTTTATCGTGTAATTATGGTCATATTTCATAAAAGAGGGACTAACTGTCGTAAACCCAATTCCGAAAAACTTCGCAAAGCCACTTTGAAAGATGGTTGAAGTTATATATGTATGTATATACTCGTCAAAATTGTCTATTATTAAATCTGACGTCTCCCAGTAACTGAATCTTTAAGTATTACTATGCTTAAAAAGTTGTAAAACATTTCTTCACTATGAAGATTATATTTACATACATATATGTATTTTCTCTTATCTGTGACACATCATATGAAAACTGCGCACTATAGGAACTTGAATAATTAAGGAATTTTTTTTAACAAATTTCTAACCAAATTATGCAAAAATCATCGCTGGATAGATGCCCACAACCTCCCTTTATCACTTAAAGAATTGATACTAAAATTCTGAAACTGAAGAGTGAACATTCAAGCGCTAACAAAATTATAAGAATTATTTTTTATTCGTAAAATGAAAACTACATATTTCACCCCAATATATTTTACTTCGTCTAGCCTCTATGCGATTTGGTTGTTCCCATCAGACACACTTACACATCGAACTTGACTGCGAATTCTATTAAAATCTCAAATAAAACTTGTGGGAAGGGTAGTTAAAAAATTACTACAAATGTCAAACCCAACTCCAGATCATACTCCCACTATATTAAATTTTGTTAACTTATAAACTAAATTTCATCAAAATTTGCTTAGAGATTCTTGAGTTGAGCGACTACGTAATATGATTTAAAGATATTCGGATGAAACATAAACCCAATTAGATCAAAATCGGTTCAGTAGTTCTTAAAAGAACAAAGAAACACAGCACAAGAAGTTTTTGTTTTGATTTAATTTAATCTTCCTTGATCTGCTTCGATGCACAGAATGTTCTTAAGGGCTATCCTGTAATTCGAATAGAAATTTAAATATATTCGGAATTTTTCTCATTTAAGTAAATTTGGCGTCAGATTTCCGATTATTAATAAATTAAAATTGAAATGAGATTTTCGATTAAAGATGTCAATTAGAAATAGAATGAAATTTAACAGTACGTGATAAATCACTCGTGTTACATGTTTTGCGACTATGTACCTTCGAACACTACGGATGTGCACTGCGCTGGTTTCTATATTATTTTTATGATTCTATTGAACTATCTAGGAATTAAATCGTCCGAACAACTCGATTCCTCGATTTATCACCATTCTTAGCATATATTTTTTGTAGTGAATTAAGAATCATTAATAATTCTAATGTTTGCATATTCAAATGTACCTTAATGTAATTAAATTTCTGTATATTCACATAGTATTAGATGTATATAAGAAAAAAACTTAATAGCATGAAAAACATAGCTTATTCCCACCATGCTCTAAAAACAACCATTCTTACTCACCTTTTTAATAGGAGGGCTTTCTTGTCCAAATTTGGAACTAGCCCACCATTGTTGAACCCTACGGCTATACATATGTTAGAAAGAAGTTAGAAGAAACGTACCGCTTATCCGTGGTTTGAGATTGTCTAAAATTAGTCTTATTTCTTTCAGTCTTTTGTTAAAAAATATATATTTTGGTACGAAAATATGAAAACCATCAATGTGGCTTATAGTAAACTGCACGATCTATCACTGGAACTTTTTTGAACCTGGGACATTTTAGAGCGTTTGTTGCACAAAGACAGCGTAAAAATAATAAGAACAATATTAGTGAGATGACAGATATTAGTATATAAGATAGATTGGTCAACCAAGAAGGGATATGGAAGGGTAATACACTTAAATCGGTGTGTTTGTCAATTTTCGCATATTGTCTATTTATCCCATCCTTAAATGAAGTGGTCTTAGGGTAGAGTTATGGAGTTCTGATGGGTATAACTTGTTTTAAGCTTAAAGATAGAGCCTTTCTATATTCATTGATATCACGATTGTGATATGCGATAATCCCCTCATGCATCAATTATTTTATGTTGTAAGTTTTCTACCCAGTAATGCCACTTAATAGGCGTATCTTGGTAATCTCTAACAATCAATGGGTTGTTTCCTGTGGGAGGGATTAAGGTCACGAATTTGTAATAACTAATACCAGTCTCCAATGAACCGTTGTTCAATCGATATACTCGATGCTGACTCGGGGTTCGTGGTCCTAGAGACTGTAATTCGACCCGAGATACTGGATTCCCAAGAATTAAGTTCTCCTTTGTTTTGAGACACTCAATCTCCATGAATTTATCGAGTACTGTAGTTTCGGCTACATGCACAGAATACTCTTTTTCCAATACATTTAAGTGTACAGTGCTGTTACAAGCCGGAACCTTGGAGAAAAAGGCTTTAGATGCGTCATCCTGTGCCAGTTGATTTGGTTCGATTCCTATCCATGTGGTGTCATGAAACATGAATCCAACCATCCCACAAAAAGGTAGGTTACAGATTTTGTAACCAGAGGGTATGAGGAAATCTGGACTCCAGAAGTCCAACACGTGTTGCCCTTGAGACTACCATAAAGATTGCAGTTTCTAAGAGATGTTCTCTGCATTCTGGGGGATGGTTCTGATTTGGGATCCAGTATTGGCCGGTGTGCATTGTATGACAAAAGCTGGATGAACATTTATTGTTAGGAAATATTTCGGATACCGCACAATTATTATAAGGGTCATATAACAATTCTCTTTTTTCTATTTTTGTAAAATGATTGGTTGCTGTGTTTGTACTCATCCAGTAGCACGACTCAGGTGGATATGACACAATCTTGACTGATCCATCTAGTGTTCGGTTAATCTCAGCAACACATTCTGCTTCATTTAAGTCTCGGTGCTCTTCTAAATATTCAATAGTGGTTTTACCGATAAAATTCTCTGAACACTTTGTGTGTAGATTAATACCTGTACATAAATAGCCATCTATCAAATATTTTTGGTTGATTGTTGGTATCTTTCCGATTATTTTAGTACTATCCTTGAGGGGAGGGACTCCTGAGGGTCCTCTGCATTCTATAATCTCCGGATTCAGTGGTGTCCAAACTATGTTGGGGCTGACAGGAAATGATATATCATTTCGTGCAACTCCCATGATTTGGCTTTCTTTATGGGAAAGTAATAATAGTAAAATTAATATCTCTTTTGAGTACATTTTGAGCTGATTTACTGATTAGTGTTGTGGGACTACAATATTCATGTAGGCTTTTCCTAAAAATTGCTGTCCGTCCGTATAGGCGGTGAGATTAGTCTAATAATAATACACTATTTTCTCTAAGCCACAAAGTGCCTACTTATTTTAAAAATTGTTTGAGAGGACACGTAAATATATGTAACTTGTACGATTATGTCGAAAGACCATACGATCTATTCTCGCTATTAACCACGATTATGCAACAAATTATATTTTACTATATTTGATTTAGTCATAGTTCGTAATAAAAAGCATAAAACGTTAATAATATTATTTGAAAAAAAAAAATGTCTATATTTTATTTTTAAAGAAGAGTACATATTATAATCTTAAAAGTGAAAAAAAAAAACACTTCCTTACATGTAAATTACAAAAAAACTATTTTTGATAACAAAAAAACTATACTACGGTTACTAAAAAAACACCACTTACACATTTCAACTATGAATAGAATAAAGAATTTTTAATACTACGGATATGTATACCTTTAAAAAGTATCCTATTCTAGAATCATCATTCTCTTTATAACGTGAGGAGAGATATGTAAATTATTATTGTAATAGTAGTTGGTAACAGCAAATAATATATTATATTTATATGTTATTTTTCTTATAATAAAATAAATACGATTTGAAAACAATATTTAACACTTATTGCATTGGTCAAAACGCTTTAGAGGCTTAAAATTCAAAACGGCTCAGGTTTGGATTTTACAGTCGTTGGATATTCGATATTAAAGCTTTTTATTGAAATCCATTCATTGACTGAAAGACGATAGTTGAGAAAACTACGCAGTCAGGAAAATTGGTCATGTAGGTTTACTTATGTCCTGTCCAACATGATCCATTGCTTTTGAAAAATATTTACGAGTATTGACAAGTTAGTATCATGGACAGATTTGTCGATTGTATCTTTAAAAATTTGTTTAATTGTATCTTTAAAAAGTAGCGCAGGTCCTTCTCGTGCCCTATTCACTGCATGAATAACGTGATACTTTGTATAAAAAAATGGAGAACGTAATTGAAAGCTTTGTTTTGAATAAAATAATGAAAATGTTTACCCTCAAAAGTGTTTGGTGGGGACGCTGCCTTACGTCTCTTACTTTGGCCTCTCTTTTTCTTTCAAAATTCAATCAGTTTCTTCTTGGAGTTGCTTCTCGTTTTGATTGGAGTGCCTCTTTAAGGCCTTCAGTTTTTTTCGCTACCTTCCCTCCTAGGCCAGTAGTCCATATATCATATATAACACGAATTGTCACGAGAAGCTAGGCCCTGGACCAAAAACGGTCCGTAGTGCCAAGTATTTGTTTTTGTAACTCATTCGACCAGGGAATTTTTAAAGAGATTTAGCATGTATTCTTTCAATGTTTAAGCTCTTACTCATATAACTTAGTCTAGATTTTCTAAGAGAACTTCTACTTAATTCAATCTGTCCACATAGAAATCACCTAGACCTAAGTAAAATAGAAAAAACACGTCTATCTGGCGTTTTGGACGAAAAAAAAAAAAAACAATTTACTTAAGTCTGCATTCTTTTCTACGTTTACTCACGACAAACGTTGTTTGAAAATGTTGCGGTTGCTCGGCTCACCCCGTCCGACGTGGTTCTTGTTACACCCCACCATGCACCACCTGGGGCCAAATCGTCTCTTCCGTGAACGGATGATCATTCGTACGAAAATAAATTACGTTATACGTCATTCGAATAAGAAAATTGGGATCGCGGCATACGATTGCTCACGGAACGGAATTGGAAACATTCGAAACGAAATTGTAATAGATTTAGTCCTGAAAATGTAATATGAAATGTCATTAAAACTTCAAATAAACATCATTTGGTATATAGAAGACCACAATTAATTTGTTTAAAACAAAAATCATTGCTACGGCATTATTGTTTTGTTTATTAAGTTCCAACGAGAGTGATAATGACGAAAAATTTACGCGATACCTAAGGGATGGAAAAAAATCCTCTATCATTGTCTAAAAAGGCGTAAGAATGAAACAGACAAATCCCTGAAATGTGAAGTATTAATTGTTTATTTGCAGATTTATAAAAAGATTTCAAATAAATAAGGATGTATGAATAGCATCTTGTCGATTTTAAGCTTCCACTACCATTTGTCTACGGCATTTCCACCCGTCCTACAACTAGCATCAACGTTTTAACTTTTACCTATCATTTTTTGGGTCAAATTTATTTTATTGCAGTTTGTCCTATAAAAGAATTTTTCAATATTATTATATTCATTATTGCTATTTAAATACTAATTTTGATCAAATAACTTAAAATTTTGTTTGATTTTCCCCTACTTAAACTAATTACGTCTACTATTTACCAATCGAATGACCTTTCGAAAGAATTCCGTATGCGTTCACGGAAACAAAAACACTCGATCACGGAAGACATAATACTGAATTACGTTAACATCTATACGATCACGTATGTCATAATACTAAATATGTACACCCTTTTACGTGACGTATCATACGTTCACGGATGAGACGATTTGGCCCCTGCTCAGCACAAAATTTCGTGCTTTTTATAAAAAAAAATAAATCAAAAATATTGTAATTTCAGAGTTCTTTATTAAACTGAAAAAAGATTTGACAAAAAGTGAGCAGACCACTAAACTAGAAAATACAGTAAGTAGTTTACTTGAGAGTACTAAATTATTCTAATTAACAACAGCTTCACTAGGACTCGAAATAAAATTAATGAAATGAAGTTAACCCAAAAGAATATTACACAATTCATTTACGTTAAAAAAAGGGGTAAACATTAAATCTATCAAACATTAAATAAAAAAAAATAATCTAATTTGGATCGTGTACCAAACTGTGGCAAAAAATTGTTCAACTTTATTTGATTTACCGACTTTGTAAGTATGTCAGCAATCATTTCACCTGTTGGCTTGAAACGTAACTTTATATTTATTTCATCGCCATTCTCAACGCCTTCATGATGCAAGTGATGTTGGATGAAGAATTTACGGCAGTCAATATGCTTTGTGCGCGCATGATAATTAGGGTTCTTCACCAATTGAAGCGCTGATTGGTTATCGCAGAATAACGTGATAGTTTTTGATGCTTCCAGGAAAATGTCACACTCGAAGCGCTTAAGCCATAACGCTTTTTGAACAGCTGCAGTTATCGACATGAACTCGGCTTCAGTAGAGGATAGGGCGATTGTAGGCTGCCGACGTGTTTGCCATGAAATCGCACACCCCTGTGTGCAGAACACGTAGCCCGTCGTCGACCGTCGTTTGTCCAAATCGCCAGCCCAATCTGCATCGCAATAGCCTTCCATCTCGTTGTTGTTGTCAGGACGAAACGTCAGTCGCCTATCGATAGTGCCTTTCAGGTAACGTAATACCCTTTTAACAGCTGTCCAATGTGCTGGACCATAGTTGATGTTGTATCGGCTCAGCATACTAACAGCAAAACAAATGTCCGGCCGAGCGTACATAATACATCCGATGGCCTCTTGAAACGGAATGCTTGACATTTCTTGCTGTTCAGTGGCCGTCTGTCATGTTGAATCGCTCGATGACAGTTAATATATAATATCGCTGATCGATGGAAATTGCGCCATTAGAATGTCTTGTGATGTTCATTCCAAGTAATGATTTGGCTTCTCCCAAATCCTTCATATTGAAGAACGACGATAAATCCTTTTTCAGCTTCGGCATCATCGTTGGATTGCTGGAGAAAATCATTATATCATCTACCCAAACCGCTAGTATGATGGTGTTTTGATGAGAATGTTTGAAGTAGATGCATTGGTCAATCTTGGAACGAGAAAATTTTAGTTTGTTCTCCAACACGTTGTTTAGCTTGTCATTCCAGACGCGACTTGCCTGTTTGAGACCATACAGTGTACGCTTCAGACGACAGACTCTGTTGGTTCCATCGTTGACTCCATCTGGCTGCCGCATGTAAATTTCTTCGCTGAGTTCGCCTTGCAAGAATGCTGATACCGCATCCATTTGATGAATGATGAGACGGTATTTGGCTGCCATTGCCAACAGAAAACGAATTGACGAATAGCGAGCAACCGGCGAGTAGGTTTCGTCGTAGTCAATGCCTTTGATTTGTGAGTAGCCTTTGATGACTAGGCGAGCCTTGTATCGCTCGATTGTACCTGTGGCGTTTCGCTTGACTTTGTGAACTCACTTTGAATCAATTGCTTTGCGTCCGGGAGGCAGTTCGCAAGTTCCCATGTTTGATTCGCTACCATCAAAGAATGATACTCTTCAGCCATTGCCTGCTTCCATTTATAGCGGTCGACGCATGTCAGTGCGTCTCTGAACGATTTCGGCTCGATTACATCTTCTGTTGCCGCAGCCAACATAGCGTACAACCCCAATGCATTTCTTGCATTTGTAGTACGTATTGGATCGTCGCTTGCAATCGAAAACGGTCGTGGAACAACACTCAATTCACTGGCAGCAATGTCAAAATCAGCTTCAACAAATGATGCATACAACGAATTCTCTCGATCCACATACAACGAATTCTCTTGATCCAAATCCAATGCCTCACTGGATTCGTTGTGCGACGTATCGTCATCGTCGTTGATTTCGTTTCTGCAATTCTCCGATATGTCAGTTTGAATCAGATTAGTTGGGTTCGATGAAATTTTTAAACTTTTTACATTTGTGGAAATTTGCGATTCGTCGTGTTGAATCAAATCATTCGGGTAGGCCTCACTTAAATTAGTATGTTTCGACCTGGCCTCACTGAAACTGGTGTCGGGGTCATTATCATTAGAATCGCTATCACTCGAATCATCATCGCTGAAACAATCGGCATATGATTCATTGCCACTTGAGTTACAGACTTTGTGTGAATTGGATACCTTTGGTTCTCGCCAAACAGAGCGATTACTAACACTTTTAGGTGAAATTACCTTGGCAGCGTCCGGTTCGATGAATTCAACATCTCTGCTTACGATGACCCTTTCTGTTGCCAGATTATACAATCGGTAGGCCTTCGATTGTTCACTGTACCCAATGAAAATACATTCGATCGATTTTGCCTTCAATTTTTCTTGGCGTACTTTTGGGACAAGTGACCATGCCTTGCACCCAAACACGGGTAGCGATGATAAATCCGGTTTCATATTTGACCAACGTTCCTCCGGAGTCACGTGATTTGCAACATGCTCATCTGATGTGCCGTGTTTCATTCCACGACACGGAATTCGGTTGATCAAATACACTGCTGTTATAGCTGCTTCAGCCCAAAAGACATCCTTCAGACCGCTGTCAAGTAACATGCAACGCACTTTCTCTACAATGGTTCGATTCATTCGCTCGGCTACTCCATTTTGCTGCGGCGTATGTGGCACCGTCCGTTGATGCAGAATGCCGCATTTCGCCGTCAATGAGTCGAATTTCTTGTTGACATACTCGGTTCCATTGTCAGTGCGTAGCGTTTTGATTTGACGACCTGTTTGGTTTTCGGAAAAATTTTTAAAATGAATGAAATGATGATATACCTTGCTTTTGTGTTTCATAGGATACAGAAACACCGTTCTGCTGAAGTCATCAATAAAGGTGACAAAACACTTGGCTCCACTATGTGAACGGTGAGAGAAGAAACCAACATCACTATGAACAATATCCAGCAATCCCTTTGCCGGATGTTTACTTTGGCCAAATGAGGTGCGTGTCTGCTTCCCCTGGATGCAGATCTTACATTTGCCGACGCTGTTATCGTTCGTTATGTCTAAGCCGGTCACGGATGCACGCACTTCTTCTAATTTAGCATCACAGGAGTGACCCAATCGACGATGCCATACACTTCTATTTACTGCAACCAATGCAGTCGCTGGTCGGTCCGCTGAACAGCTTAATTTGTATAAATCGTAGATAACCGGAGCCGTTGCAACCAATTGCTTCGATACGTTGAAAATCTTGCAGCATTTATCGTCAAAGACTAAGACATTGCCACGTTTCGCCATTGCGCTAACAGACATCAGATTCGCACAAATATCAGGAATGCACAAAACATTTGTGACTGTGGCAGTGTTGTTCGTCGTCCCGTTATCCGGTGTAAATTCAATTTTTACATCACCGGCACATTTAACATCTAAGCGAGAATTATTCTCAATAACGATGTCGCTAGTCGGAGGTGAACGCACATTTAATAAATGGCGTTGATCCATTGTCATATGTGTCGATGCACCGGAATCGATGAACCACTCGTTCATGTTGGTTTTAGCGACGAAAGATGAAAAAAATACCTGCTCCGATTTCGATTTTCGTTTTGGACAATCTCTCGCATAATGTCCCTTTTGATCACATACATATGTACGTAGAACGTCACACTTTGCTTAGATTTCGATAATGTCTTCTTTTTCTTTTTATTACGGTTTTTTGCCATTAGTGCCGTTGCATTGGTATCATTCGATGTGTCATGCTCGTGAGAAACTTCTTGAAGCAATCGATTTTGTACATAATCCATTGACAATTTTTGTGAAGAATTCTCCAATGCCATCACCATTGGACGGTATTCGTCCGGCAAACCAGCCAACATTAACGATGCCACTACATCGTCGCTAATTTCCAGACCTGCTTTCTTCACTTTAGTTGCCATCAGCATCATTCGGTGTACATAATCCTCCATCGAATCACAGTCGCTTTATTTTAAACCTACCAATTGTTTTAGCAAATCGACTCTACGACCAATGCCACTGTCCTCGAATGCCGTAATAATCGCGTTCCACGCTACTTCCGCTATCTCTATGCCGTCCGTGTAGGTGTATAGAGATGGATGCAATAGAAGATTCAGCGATTGAATTGCCATGAAATTTTGGTCGGCGTCCTTCTCGCTGCCGTTAAAACATTTCCAATGGCCTTTGAATGCCAAATACGCTTTGGCTTCAACTCGCCATGAATCGAAATTTTTTCGCCCTTCTAGTTTTGCTTGCTTCATTTCCTTTTTTTTTTTTTTTGAACACGATTTATTTGGAAATACGTTGACCTGGGCCCATAACCTATTGTAATTTCATAGTTCTTTATTAAACTGAAAAAAGATTTGACAAAAAGTGAGCAGACCACTAAACTAGAAAATACAGTAAGTAGTTTACTTGAGAGTACTAAATTATTCTAATTAACAACAAAAAAAGAAAGAAGAAAGCTACTCTACGTTGACTTCGGACGGACCTCGAAATATAGAAAAGAAGATAGAGTGAAGAAAAGGAAAGTGTCCAAGGGCTTATGCCTATGGCCAGGAGAAAGACCGGGAAGGACTTCGCGGTACTAACCTAACTAGCCTGAACTATACCTAAACTAACCTTAAAACTTAAACTAAGCCCTAACCTAAACCTAAACTAACTTAAACTGAACCTAACTTACGCCCTAATCGCGGTGACATTTTCCCAGTGTCTCTCCTCTCCATAGGTTCGTCAAGAATCCGAGGCATGCCAAATGTTATTGGCAAAGGTTGGCCAGCCCACCCTTCATGTCTTGCGACACAAACCAAATGCTACCTTTCTGGCCAGAATTTATGAAAGGTATCCCCTACAGTATTATTTCAGCCACAACCTAAGTCCGTAGTGGAACATCAGTCGGTCTTAACGTCAAGTAGTTATCGTTCGGATTGTCCTGTTTGGTCCTCGTCCTTCCACACCCCAAACAAAAAAACCTAACTACACATTATGTAACTTTTACACTTTATTTTAATTCTTAAAACTAAACATAAACTTAAAATCCTAACCTTACACTTACCTCTGCCCTTAAATCTATATATACTTAAACAAAAAAATTATTAAAAGGAATCTTAAGGAAACTACTCACGGATTTCTGGCTCCCTCGTCGTCCTGCCGGTTAGTTAGAATATTAAATGCCTACTTCTGTAGATGAACATATATTCTGTACATTCCCTTCAATCTCACTGTGAAGTAAATTACTATAAATCAAAGCTATCGGCAATTCCGGGTGAAAAAAAATTCCCCCAGAAAATATTTGTTCCTAGGAAAATATTCTTCCTATCGTGAATTTCCATCGGATTTTATTTCCCCCGGAATCTGCAAATGATCGAAGTTTTGTTTGAATATTTTGACAGTTGTCAATCACCGTTGTTTTAATTTTTTTTAAAGCTCATATTTCAAATAGATATACAAATATTGGTTTTCAGTGAGAAAATTTCCTTTATTTTAGTAAGTAGTAAGACGGATTTTACTTATAATTAGTTTGGTATTAAAAGTGTTCGATTTTATCCAGATTAAAAAAAAAACTACATAAAACTACTACATAGCCCAGCATTTACATTGCTAGCCGATGAGCAGAACCAACGGGAGAAAAATGACCAAAGACGCATAAGAAGAAGTTTGAGAAATATTGATTAATTCAGTTCTTTATATTACATTATTAGCATAGATAAATAATAAAATAATTATAATTAATTCATTAATTGAAGTTTTTCTTCCTCTATTTGTATTAATTTTATTTTTTCTCAATTTACCATTTTCGCAGCCTTTCCATTTCTTGATTGTGGCGTTTTGTTTGCTCCAAGACTAATTTTTGTTGGTCATGAAGTCGATCAATGGATCGATATATTTTTTTAACATTACCTTGTGTATCATCGTGGTAAATTTTCATATTAGATACAGCTTGTCCTATTTTATCACACATTTTTCTTTGTATTTGGATTTCTTCTTCCAAGATTTGCTGTGCTGATTTTTTTTTTTTTTTTTATATTTTGCTTTGGGGAAGCTTTTGTACATGACTTATTCGCAAGTGGTTCCGGCCCTCTTGACGAACTGCATTCATCTGGTGCACCAAACAGCATTCCCCACATAGCAGCTTCTTCAGTTGCAGAACATTTTGAAACTTTGTTGGATATTTCATTTCAAGACCCTGATGGAGTATTTTCTTTGTCTGTATCATCCATAATTACAGGAAGGTAACCCAAAGCTTACAGTATCGGGTAAGCCTTCTACTGAATCACTCATTGAGCACGTTTCTGTAATATCTTCCTCCAAATAAGTGAACCTATACTATTTAAAAGGGGCTCCTCCAGTCCTACTATTTTGATGTTTTTTATTTTCGGCCAGTTTTTTTTCTCATATTTTTTTTGTCCCCCAATACCTATAATATGCAATAGCTGATTTGTGGGCGTCGTGGCTCAAGTGGTTAGTGCGTTGGATCGCTGAGCGCGAGGTTCGAGGTTCGAATCCCAGAGAACACCAACAAGTTTTTCACGGTCCCACCTCTCCCGAATCTGGGAGTCTGACAAACGTCCCAGAGTAATAACTGTCAAGAGAATGCTTCTCAATTTGCCTTTCAGATGTGATTCTAAACTGTAGGTTCCTTCCATTTGTGTGAAAAATATAACACGCATAACACGAATGGTCGCGAGAAGCTAGGCCCGTTGCGCCAAGAATTTTATTTTGATTTGAATATACATATGTAGGTATGTAAATATAAGAAAAAGTTACCTTTTTCCATTCAAATAATGATTTGATTGGAGGCCCAAAGCTGTTCAACTCCTTCTCTAGAAGTTTCCAAAATTTCTTCACGTCCTCTTTGCTCCTGTTGGTACTGAAACCATTGGCAATGTTCCGATTACCATCCAATAAATTGATCATCGTCTTCAACTATTTCTGATTAGTTGAGTTAGACCTTAATTCAAATAAATTTATTTTTTAATTTTTGAGTAAGTACCACTTTAACAAATATGAATTCCTGATTAATTCCACTTTTAAAATAACACGTTTTTAATTATCCGTCCAATTCAATTTCGTATATAAGGGCCTTATCGCGAGGTTCTATTCGCAAAAAGTCTATAATTGGTATCGGGTAATGCAGTAGAATTGCTGAAATAGAATTGACTTTCTGAAATAGAAAAGAAAAAGGTAAGTAAACTCAAACGTCAAATCTCCGTCTGTTTTGGTGGTGTGTACAAAGAAACAAAGGTTTTAATTATTATAAGTGCAATTTTAATCTCAAAATAATGAGTTTTATTGGAGGATGAATTCGATGTATTTGAGGATGAATAAGAGGATGTACGACGAGCTGAAGTAGTGAAAAATCTTTGACATAGAAGAAATTTAAGAGTACACTCCAATCCTCTAGACATGGATGACAATATGTATGTATGCACAAGGATCCATTTTCCATTAAAATTGCATTTATAATAATTTATGTTGTTTTTTTTAGGTTTAAAAAAAATGTTAGGTTAACGAAACAAGTTTTTATAAATCTGTTGCAAGATATAAAGCCGAAACTTAGAAGGTGTGAGAGAACTTCTTCGATTCCCATTATTATAAAACTGGCTTGTCTATTGAGATTCTGTGCGCAGAAAAGTTACCAAAACTATGTTGGAAATGACTACAACATTTGTCTTGGGCAGTCAACAGTATCTGATGTCCTAACCGAGCTCATCGATGTAGTTAAAGAACATATTTGTCCTAAGTGAATTAAGTTTCAATACACGCGAGAAGAAGAAGAATTGTTCTTTTATGAGAAAACTGGACTTCCGGGTATTATCGGTTGCATCGATGGAACGCATATTGGAATAAGGGGACCTGACAAGCACCTTCAAGACCTTTATTATAATAGGAAAGGGTTCTTTAGCATCAATGCCATGATTGTAAATTTAAATTGTATTTGCTTGATTTCATCTTAATTTTCAGGTATGTAACCACAAAAAAGTTATAAAGTACATTAATGCATCTCATGATTCTATGGTATGGAGCAAGTCGGCGTTAAAGCGAATGATGGAGGAAAAACATAGGAATGGAATGACGAATACTTTTATTCTTGGTAGATATTAATTTTGAACTATAATTCCAACTCATTGTTAGGTGACGCAGGCTATCCCTTAACACCGTACTTAAGAACACCTTTTAGATCCACGGGGACAAACTCTCCTGGAGCACGGTTCAATAAAAAACACACACAAGGAAGGATCACTGTAGAACAAACTATTGGATTTTTAAAAAACCGTTTCAGATGCGTGATGGGAGCCCGAGAACTTCACTATAAGCCTAAAAAAGTAACGAAAATAATCAACATACGCGCTGCACTCCATTGTATTGCATTACATCATGGAATCGAATTAGATGAAGTAATAAGTACTGAAGAAGAATTTTCATTTGATGACGAAAACACAAATGTCCTAAATTCCGATGGAAGTGCTGTTCGAAATCAGTTGCTGAATTTAATTTAAAAGAACAAGAATTGAATAAAAATTTGTGATTTTATTTCATAAATACATTCATTATAATGTTTAGGTATATGTATTCTTCTGAATTGTTTGCACTTTTCTTTTCAATTTCAGTCTTCGCAATTTCTAGCAACTCTAATTTTAACTTAAGCTTTATTGCTCTATCCTGTTGCTTCCTTTACTTGTCATCCTTGTACAAGCTAAATTTTTCTTTTTTCAACATTAGTAGTTCCTTATTAGTATCTTTTTGCAAATATACATCTTTGTATACTCATAAGTACCCTTTATGTATTGTTCTATGTCAGAAATTTCTTTGCTTAAATCTTTGAAATCTCCGGTGTGCTCTTTCAAAAGTTTGAGGCGAGAATTGACTGCATTTAGGGACTTGACTCCACTACTTCTGCTTGAACTGGATATTGTGTGTTCCCTTCCTGGTGCGGTTACACCCTCATTATACGTTGAACTTGGACTGGGGACTATTTTTCGTGTTCATTGGCAGTTGTGTTTTTAGCGTCCGTTAAAAAATATTCATTTGTTTATATTCATGTTCAATATGTTCATGAGAAATGTTTGTAATTTCAAGTCCAAATTCACGTCCAGGAGGATTGACACTTTTGTCCAAGCTTAGGAATCCCGTAACACGTTCCTCCTAAGGTGTCAAAACATTTAATCTGTTGGGGCCGCCTCCGGTGGTATTTATTTCCGTTTTATTTGATATGAGTTTTTAGCTTTGCCTTTAAATCTATCCAAACCTAGATTAATATATTAGATTATTTAATTTAAAAAACAATTTTTAACTATGTACCGTCGCCCACAGGAGGACCTATGCAATTAAGTTCTGCACTAAATTTATTCCATGTCACGTCTGCCTCTTGCTTTTTGGAAATGACTTTTGCTATAAGTGGATTTTTTTTCTATCAGGCAGATAAATTTTTCCATCTGACGTCGATTCGTAATTTTTTCCTTATTTTTTTAAAAATTGTATCAATTTACATAAAAACTTGAATATAACTCACTTATTTGAATATACTTACTTATTTTCGTCGTTATCCATTTTTTTCTTTAGCGTTTTTTTAGCGCCCTCTCAAACAAAAGTCGACCAGGAATTTCCGATAGAATTGAAAATTCTATTAAATAGAAAATATCGATACCATCGCGATACCGATAATCGACTTTAATTCTATAGACCTTTTGGCAATTCTATCAACAGAAAAGCTTCGATACCAATAGAAACTCGCAGTACCGGTAGATCGTGCCGCCGTCCTCCTCACCTATGCCGAAGTTGCCCCGTGGCCTCATCCTGGCTCACAACAGTTTTGACATTCATTATGATATAAGGTCTGTTCCCATGCTTTCTGCACCGAAATTCGCAGATATTCAATTTTCAAGGAGTGGGGATGAAATCTCTCACTGAGAGGTACAAACACCAAAAAGTATGGGAACGCGTTGAACAACAAAAAGCTACCCACTTTTAAAACGTCAAAAAATATGTACATATGTTGCTTACAAAAAAATTTCAGTTGGATATTTGTATTTTCTGCTCTGTTCGCAGTTCTATGTACCTACATGATGTTTTTTTTTTCAAAATAAGGAATTTTAGAATTGAATTATTTAATTAACGAAGATAATCTTCCATGTTTTTCTAAAATAAGTTAATTTTTGGCAATGAAAAAAACAACAACAATTAAATTGACAGATTTCGGTTATTTGACAGATCTCATAAATCTATGCACAGAAATTTCTTGGGCTAATAGTAGAAACACATTGACACAGCAACAGCAACTTTGACAGCCACAGCGAAAATTTTAGAACCAATGCTTTTCAATGTAACAGAACACATTAGCACAGCAACAGCAACTTCAACTTTAGACCTAAGTTCGTTGTTGCTGTTCAAATGCAACCAACCTTGCAACGCCATTTTTCAGACCTACCAACATGAAAATATTTTATGTCTGCCACCTCAAATGTAAACAAAAGAATTTGTTTCGTTATTTGTTTCAGGGAAGTGCAATGAAATGGAGGAAACACTAATCGAAAGTGTTTTTACTAGCAATGCTTACGTAAACTACTTGAGAGTAGTACGGTACAATCATTTAAATTTTTTTATTTCACTTTTTGCCTTTCAAATACGCAAGTATGTTGTATGATGTCAATTTTCGCTGTGTGCTGTTGTGCTGTGCTAATGTGTTTCACATCACGTTGGCTGTTTTTGCCCGGCGCTTCTCAAAGTTGCTGTGTGCTGTTGCTGTGTATGTGTTTCTACTATAAAAGGTCTGTTCGCGTACCCTCCCAAAACAACGAATTTTTACGAAAAACTACGAAATCCTGTTCGCGTACGCAAAAATTTCATAGTTTTTCGTAGAAGAGAGTGCACACGAGAGAGTAAAAAATTTCGCAGCATGGGGAAATTTCTTACTCTCTCGTGAGCTCTCTCTTCTGCGAAAAACTACGAAATTTTGCCGTACGGGAACAGAATTTCGTAGTTTTTCGTTACGTTTCGTAGATTTTTGTTGTTTTGGAGAGGTACGGGAAAACTATAATAAAACTTGCCCTGTAATTAAATGAATAATTATTTTTGAAATAAAAGGCCAGTACACTGAAAATTACATTTTTGTTCATAACATTGCACTTCTTGCACACACTCGATCAGGAAAATATAAACGCAAATGATTGACTGTCAAAACGAAATATTTTGTTTAAAATAGACATTCGTTATGCCAAAATTCACTTTCGACGATCGACAATCGACAAAAGTCGTTTATCAATCGATAAACGACATTCAAAATAAGAGCTTATGAAACGAAGTGGGAATGGAAAACCTTCGCCGTTGCTTCAGCTTACTTTTCCTATAATTCTTTAATGCTTTTGCCTTCGAAGGCTGTTGTCGACCACAGTTTGGGGCAGCAGCAAGTGTAACCTGGAATTGCAGAGACTTAGAAAAGAAGCCAGAAAACTTCTAAATCGGTCATTAAAGACAAATTTAGATGAAGACTAGGACTTTTTTCGATCCAAACAAAGGCGAAAGTCGAAGAAATTCCAGTAAAGTGGGTAATACTGGGATTTGATTGCTGGTAGTACAATGTGGCTCGGACACATCGATTGGACAGCAGCGTTTCAGAAAAGATGTTTTTCCGTGCTCACAGGTTCGATACGTCGAGGATGACCGAACATCGGAACTGCGAAGTCTATATGAATTCTCTGCCATTGAGCAGATTGGTATTCCCACGGATGCTGTACTTTTTTCTATGGCTGCTTCATTACAGTTCCGCATGCACAACATTCAAGTGCTGAATTCTTCCCATATGAGACAAAAGGCAGGTAATGAATGTCGATATGAGCCTATGCCCTAATTTTATTCACCGTTTAGGCATTAAACCAATTTGATCCAGAGGTAACATTTTTGATCTTGTTCAAGTCGAGTCTATCTAGATCACTAAGATATTCGAAGAAGTATTCACCAAGGGCTTTCCTTCTGAGAATTGATAGGGAAGTACAAGGGCACGGAAGTTGGGTCACAGTTTCTTCCTCTCTCTACTAACTAAGATAAGTTTCTTACTATCCAGATTTGGCCAAACTTTTTAAGATGGAGACACGTAATAATGTTATTCCACCTATTGTTTGCCATACTGATGATTTTATCGATTTTATAGGGTGTAGCGGCTCCTCCGCATTACCAGGGAGGTTGTGTTCTGCATCCTGCTTAGCTAGCTTGTCCGCTTGGCCTGGAACTCAGCACAAGGATAAATCGCATTTGTCGATCCGCGGTATTGCTTAATCAACTAACCTATATCAAATTATTGGCAATTCCAAGGCTTTAATCGGTGCTCGACTGTCTATATAAGTCAAGTCAAGTTGCGACTTGTCGAACTGGAGAAGACTCTCCGCACTTATACCATAATAAAATCGTAATTTATTTTTTCTATCACTAACAAGTGATAAGGTACTCACTTTTCAAAAATAAACAAAATGTAAGTACATCAAATTGATAGAGATTGTTTATGAATTGTAATTTGGTTTATTTTTTCTTTACACTGTTGCAGAGTGGAAAAGGGTAGGTACCAGAGAAGACGAGAAAATTGGAACTGGAACTGGAAGCGTATGGAACTCAATGAAAAACGCAATTAATAGTGAAACATATTAGAGAACATATATATGTACATTATACATTATACATATGTTTGAATGTAATTAATATTAAAGATACTTAATTAAAAAAGCAAAGACTGCAATTAATTACAGATTCATAAACAAAATTACGACTGAGTTGTTATTTACTTCTCGTTCGGGAAGTGGGACATTGTGTACGCAACATATGTACATATATCGTGAAGACTAGAGCATTTTTAAAAATTAGTTCACCTGAAAAATATACCAAATAGTAAATAAAAACGACTGAAGACTGAAAGCTATCACACGAAAACGACTATTAACTTGATAATCAACTTACGCAGAGCAAAACATTTAATTTTGATTGTCAACAGTCAACTATCAACTTAGCCGATTCCATCCCAGGTCTGTTGTGTATATCCAATAGAAGATTCGGGGTAGAGTCCCCCAATTCGTTTCCAGTGCTTTCCTTCACGAATACAGGATTGATACCTTACCTTCCAAGCACGCTCTTAGGTATTCCTTTTCCGGCTGAGTTTCCTATCGAGAATAACCCCCGAGTATCTGGCGTAATCCTCAATTTGCAACTCAGTGATCTTGATTTTAGGACGAGTAATGCACGAGTAATGTACTTTCTTGTATCAGTCCAACTGGCAAGTTTATTAAGAGCCGACTCCTTCAGATCTTTTACTGTTAGATATCTCTATTGCAACGTCATCCGCATAGAACTGAACACTTCTTTACTCAGGTTTAGGAGTATGTCTGTCACTACCATGAGCCACAGCAGTGCTGATAATACTCTTCTCTGTGGGGTACACCGAAATTTTCGTCCGACAGCGCCCCAGCTCAGCATTGATGAACCTGCTTTTAAGCATTTGTTCCTTGTTCTCCTTGTTCCTTGACTTCTCAAGAATTCCCACCAACGAGGGGAGGTCAGTCTCTACAGATTTTCGCTTGCGGTAAGCAAGCTTGGACTTGGGAGCTTACTATCCAAAATTGTTTTAATACGGACGCCGACTAGTCTTTCCAAGGTCTTTAATAGAAATCAGATAAGGCGGATTGGACGGAAATCCTAAGGAAATGCGCAGAAGATTTTCGGTATGAAAACAACTTTAACTCTCCACCAGGATCCTAACCCTCTACTGCACAAGCAGCCATATATGGCTTTTGATTTTTAAACGCCGACTACTAGGATTGCGCAACTGCCACTGGAAAAGTACCGTTTTGATCGTTTAGAAAAGTTCTTTGTTTATGTGATTTTATGTTTTTAGTTTTCTTTTTCTTTGCGCAATCGCGAAAAACCGTAGTCAAATTTAACAGTGCGCGCGGCGAGAGTGCAGTGCAAAAATATAGAAATAAAAGTTTATTTATTATTATTGTTTTGTTATACCGTTGAATTGAATTCTATATTTATTTATTTTTTTGCTATTTTGAAAAATGTTTAACTGCACAACTGGCCATATATGGCAAAGGTAATTTTGCTTGAAAAATGTGTAACTGCACAACCAGCCTTATATGGCAAAAGTTAATAACTTTTAATAAAATTTATTTAAACAATTTTTTTTTGTTTTAGTCTCTTAATTGTATAAAATGAAAAACAAAAATGAATTTTTTTTTATTTATTTCTTATTGGATCATAGTGCGTGCAGTAGAGGGCTAAACTGCATTTCTGTAAAAGTGGGTATTCTATGGGTTGATTACAATATTTATGTATACTTGTATTGAAAATAATACACTCTACTATTGGGAAGGGTATGCAAAATACTGATAAGACTGACGACTATGTGTGATACTACACTCAGCTCAATAGCTGCAAAACCTACGTGTAAAATCTTTCAAAATCAAATTTAAGTGTCCTTCAGTTATTTCAAAGTTTATTTTCACGTTTATGAATTGCTTTCGAGCTCAAGCGCATGAGTGATGTCACAAAAAAATGTAATTACTATATTATATGTTTTCGAAAGGGTACGGGTACTTTATGTGCAGGGGCAGCAGGGGAATTTTCGAAAGCTTGGTTTCATCTTTACTGAGAGCTTTCTTTAATCTCACTCTTAATGAACAAATATTTTCTTACTTTTTATTTTTTTTATTATATATATATTCAACATCTAAATAAATGTAGTATCTATATATTGACTTTCCTTTTCTTAAAACATGTTTTTTTTTTATTTGTTTGTAAATTTGTTTACAGAGTTAATGAATCATTTTCTCATTTGCCTAATTTGTGATCTTATTTTTAAGTACATATACATACATATAAGTGCATCAGAAAAAGATTTATTACTTCAATATTCAATTAAATGATTTTCTTTTTATAACGTTCCACATACAAGTATATTATTGTCATTTGAAATAGTTGTAGACTATACACCTTAAATACAAGCATCGTCAAAATACGTAGCATAAACAAAAGAACCTAGCTACAATCATGAAAAGAAATGCAGGACAATGAAACTGTACGTTTTTAATTGTATTGTAATACTGCTAAAGGCAAGTACCTTGAATGTGGTAAAACATTTTCTTATTGATTAAACAGAATGAAGATAGCTAGAAATTATATTCTATTTTTGTAGAAAAGAACAATAAAATAGTTTAGTTGCACATAAGAATTTTACGGTGCTTGAGAAGTTTTGGAAACTTATTTGGAAACCGATGATTTCTTCATGTATTTGATTTAGATTGGCTGCTAAAGAAATATTAAAGTAAATGACCCGACTTGCATGGAACCAGTTTGTCAACTCTAACTGATTGCTTGTTTGATTATTATTCAAAAAAGTTATACAAATATGTGCTTGTTGATGCCTCGGCCTTCTGGATAAAATCTTAGTAAATGTATATACATAAATAAATGCAATGAAACGAAAACTGATTATGGCAAGTTCGTGCATTAAAATATTAAACTTTTGTCGCTGCTATTGCAGCTAGGTTAAGTTCTATACTAAGATAGTACTCAATTCATATTAATCTTCATTTCAGAAAAAGTTTTTTTTATACATATATAAGAGAGTCTCTTGAAAATATTTTTAGATACAAACTGCTGCGGGTCACTTGGATAGGGACAACCGGTTCAAGATTTGTTTTACTCAAAATCTTCAGTTTTTGAGTCCAGAGAGCAAAACATAGTTTCCGTTATGATAGATTACTTTATTGCTCACATTTCTTATCTAATAATAGGGCTTCACTTTGCCCTATTTGTTCCATGATCTGCGAAAGGAAGAGCGTTTTTGTACGAGGCATCCTAGCAGGGAAGGTGGTGTTATGGTTTGGGGAGCTGTCGCCTACGATGGTGCGATACCATTAAACTTAAAAGTTTGCGCAAATTTTGTTTCAAGATGTTTGTAGTCTTGCATTTAAGAGTCGTATCATGATTTTGATTCCAGAGTTGAGATTTTTTATGTATCAAGAAAGACAAATCTAAGACTTTTGTTTGTACACATGTACATGTACATGTATTTGCAATATGTTACTGCATTTCGTACTTATAGTAAAGGCACAAAGAGTAATCTACACGTAGGAAATTTTTCGAACATTCCATTTCGAAAAATACCCTTATTATAGGGGATTTTCTTAAATACATATGTATGTACATACATATGATATTATGCCATAATAATTAGGGCGGGATGTGAATGAAGTATAAGAGAATAAAAACTTATCTGAATTTTTGTCGAATAGAGTCGATTATTTTGAGCTGAAAATCGTAACTATGGGTTATCCCGACGCTTAACAATAAACAAAGCATTCATTAAATCATCATTAATTTTAATCAGTAGTGACAGGGTTCGAAAAATACATACATATATATGTACATATGTTCATACTTTGCTCAAAAAAGGTTGATAACATACAAATTTACAAGTCACTGTATCTACAGTAATACATACATACATAATTGTATGACACCAAAGACGTCACCTAGTAATAACTACGCAACATTTTACCTCACTTCAAAGTTGTTCTAGCACCGTCTGCAACGTTTCGGTGTTGGTTGCACAAATTAGTACAGAAAAATGTCCGCTTATGAGAGGTGTCCGTAATGAGAGAGTACACTGTAGTAACGTGTCTCCTTTTTTTGTATAAATTTTCCTACAAAGTATTTTATATTTCAGTCTTTTAGCCTTGTCAGTATACGTCTACATATCTGTTGTAAAACTTTTATATCTTGTAAAAACTACCAAATCCAAAATCATATAACGCCGTAATGTGTAAATGTTTAGGCCATCAACCACCAATTTGACCCAGCACTTAGATGATAAACATCACCATAAAAAAAAACAGGTTTTGAATAATTACTATGCTGAACTCCGTGAATGCTCGTCATAGGCCACACACTTTTGTATATGTTCGGTCCGTGCACTTCAACGTGAGATTCGTAGTATAGCGGGTATGTAAACTGAGCGATGGCATATTTTTATTACGGGTGCATACAACCGAACAGCATTCAGACGCAAAGTCGTTACAGGAAACTGTCGTTTTTTACATCCTGGGAATAATTTTTTGCTCGGTCCGAACCTGATTCGTAAGAACATTTTGGAAAAGTCAAAAGGTGAAAGTTTTTTGATTTATTCAATCTCCCTCTGAAACTGAGATAGGCGACATCGACATCATCTTTATGGTTTTGAAGAGTTGATTGATGTGGACATAAATAAATACAGTGTACTCCCTTATAAGCGGACACCGACGGTTCCGAAAAATTTGTCCGCTTATGAGAGGTGTCCGGTTATGAGAAAACAAACAAACGGACCTTTACAAGAAAGGTTTTTGAAATCTTTCCGGTTATGAGGAGTGTCAGCCTATGAGGGGTGTCCGTAATGAGAGAGCACTGTACTATTTTCCAACAAGCAACAGTCAGTAGGTCACTGATGATAATTCCAACTTCAAAGGTGGTTAGTGGTTAATTTACCTCGTACTTAACATAAAATTTACAAATAGCACCCATTGCCACAAGAATTTGTATAATATACATATGTACATACATATGTATTTATGTTATATGTACATACATATATATGCAAAAAGATAATTCAAAAGTGCAACTTAATATCAGCAGGTTTGACCAACGAACGTTTGATGCCCAATTTAACCAACAAATTAACACCAAAATCTTTTATTTTCGAAGACTGCCTCCAATACTTTCATTATGCAAATGAAATCCGGATACATTAGTACCTAAATGATTTTAAAAAAAATAAAAATACCACATTTTTGTATATTTTTTTTTCTTCTCATCGCCTTCTTTTGCTTTCAATTATCCTAAGTTAAAAAAAAAAAATATAATTATCGTTTAAACATTCAAACAAACAAAAAAAATATTAAAATGACATTAATTAAAAATGCAGCCTAAAGTATTACTAACACATAATGTTTGACATTACACAAAATTCTCACATAAAGTATCTGTGAATTTTGCTTTCTTGCTTTTTTTTGTTACACTCCAATTCTTAGCGTGATTATAATTACAAAAAAACAATTGATTACAATAATTATTTTAAACACAATAAGAGCATTTTCTCGCGGTTGATATTTTTTTGCTTTTCGTTTTTAAAGTTCAACAATTAGGAAATAAAATAGTATAGATGGATGCTTAAGAAGCTGTTTTGCTTTTTTTTTCTTTTTCTAAAATTTAATTTGGGTTTTGCTTTCTTGTTTTCTTTTCAACTAATTAATTTCAACTAATCTACTTAAATTGGAACATAATTGCCTTTTGGTTTATAGAATAGTTGACCTTGCATTATCCGTCGGCGAATTTCTTTGGCCAGCAGACTTTTCTCCTTTTCAATTTTCTTCAGGACACCAATGTTTTCGGTAGCACGACGGGATAGATAGGGCAATACCTCATGGACGGGCCCATATGGGATATACTTGTAGGCGGAGTAACCTGCTTGACCTGAAAATATGTTGAAAGAATAAATCATTAAGGTCAAATTTTTTTATTCATTTAAATTCGTTTCTTATACACTATCCTATAGATGTATTGTTATCTTTCTATTTTTTTAACTTTTTTTTAAACCATTGGAATTTATTAAAATATTTTCTACGTTATCCATATTTTACCATTAGAATTGACCAACATTAGAACAAGGAAAAGTTACTTATCAGTCAATGTTCTAACCAATCCCTACTAAAGTATTAATTGTTTTATACATTGAAATTGATCATAAATGATATATTTTGGGATTGGCGAAAACTATTTGTTTTAATTGTTAATTAATGTAAAAATATATAGCTAAACACGTAGATGAGGTCCGAGTATATATCTGGATATATGGATACTAACAATACAAACATTTATGTATTAATTCAGAAGCAATTCACTCACTACTTTATAATTTTTTTTGTGGTAGTTTACATCTAAACTTTATTAGTCAAAGGACAATTGTTTGCATAAAGATACTTAATTTTAAAAGTTAACATTCCATAGAGACTGTGGTTAAGAGCAACTTCTACTAAAAAAATAACAATCCAATTTGTTAAACATAACTACAACAAGTCCTAAGGTTTAGATTAGGTTGGTTGTCTGTATCATGATACAGACACACTTCGGGCAGGATGGTCTCCGACTTCTCGAAGTTGATCTTCAGCTTCCAGCTCTCACAATACCGAATGAACTTTTCCAAGTCACGTTGCAGGAGAGGTATCGAAGGCTTTCTCCAAGTCAACCAGACAGTCACCCGTGCATTGTTTCTCCGTTGGATATCCGACGCCAGTTTGGACGCAGCATGAATAGTATCATGACCCGCCTTGAAACCGAATTGGTTATACTGAACAATATGCATGTCCTCAACCCTTTTAGTTAGGGCTCTATTGATCACTTTTTGGAATAACTTGCTGATATTTGGAAGGAGACGTGACGATCGGAGATTCACCGGATCGGAAAAGTATGCCCACCCCTTTTGAAAATATTGCTGTTAATAGTTCACGTCTGGGATAGTGCGAACTGCTGCCTGATTTCCCTATTTTTAAGCGAGACCTGAACTTAATTTTGCTGTCCGTGATAGAAATAAACAAATGTCTCAAACACAAACCAAATTTTTAAACCAATATTACTAATCATAAAAATAGGCCTGAAAAATGTCAAAAGCCTAATTTGTTCATTGTAGCCATCTATTAGAAAGTTGCCGAAAAAACAGTGCACTAAAAGCTCACCACATATGTATGTACATATGAGCAAATACGGGCGACATAGATTATCTGTTATTGTATGTACAGGAGTAGAATTTGAGTTTATCTTAACCAAGATAAATTCACTTTTGTTAAGGAAATATTGTAATGTAGTGTTTTTTTTCAGCACGAATTTTTAAATATTATTTTCTAAATTTCAAATGTTTTCCAATTGATTCGGTTTAGCTTCGTTTGTATTGGTCAAAAATGTCTTTTTGACATTTTTGTGTGGCCTTCTCCGACCTTTTTTTTTGCATAATTTGCAAACTTGTTTTTAATGAATATTAATGGCAAGACTGATCACAGCAAAACTTAGGAATAGGGATTTGTTACACTTACCTAATGGGAAGGTGATGAAGTCGCACATGCCCAGCAGCTGACCGAAGCAGATCACCTTATCCTCGGGTTCAATTCCGATTTCTTGCATTTTTTGAATGGCAAAACGTACCGTGTCCTCATTGTGCGATGCAACCATGATGCCAATTCGCTTTGCATCCTCATTATTGTCTTTGAGTAGCTAGAAAAGTATAAAACATGTGTTAATTTTTTACATAGAAGAGATTTTTCCTCGGTATTTAGAAGAATAATGATTGATTTTAAACATATAGACCTTTATTGGAATTTACATTTAGGAATGAATATGTATGTTAGTACATACGTAAGTTAAGGTCAGCAAAGCAATTAATAGAACTAAAATATAGCATTAAGCTGACAAAAACGAAGCTAGTTTGTCCATTTTTGATTAATCTTTTAATTAAGATTAATCGGTACCGTGAACTAAAGCCATATTGAGTAGGTGCGAGGTTGGGTATATGCAGTTTCTTTTGGATTTAAAAAAATTTTTTTGAGTTTCTTTTGGATTTAAAAGAATTTTTGGATTTAAAGAAACTTTGCATATACCCAACCACGCACCTATTCCAAATCCAACAGTGACCCCAAGCAGGGGGGTTGCTGTTTATGTGTGTATACATATGTATATGGAACCCTATATGTATGTAAGAAATAAAAACAGGAAATTATGATGAAAATTAAAAGTGAAATAAATTCCTTCAAATAAGTGAAAATAGTTTCCACTTTGAGGGAAAAATACCTTCACAATTTAAAAGCGCATTTATATCCCAGTTGAGTGAAATTATTTCCTCGCACTTTAGTACTTACATATTAAGTTGATTATGGTGTTAATTCTCATTTGAAAGTGAATTAACACCATTATGGCGTTTTGTATTGCCTTAGTTCACGGCACCAGATTAATCATCTTAAGAATAAATATATTTATTTGCAAATACATACTAACATCTATAAAAGTTTGAAAATAGTGATTTAAGTAAATGGAATACAAATACAAACAAAGATAAGAAATACATATAATTTCTATGCATCCAGCAGTCCTTACAATTTTAGTTCTTTATTATAAAGTACGAACTAAAATGTTAGGATGAATTCAAACTTGTACACACAAATTTTACTTTGAATTAAGGTAATATCTTTAGAATTCCTTTATTAAATTGAACACATTTTTGTGAATGCCAAGGCGGACATTTTTTTATTGCATTTTTTAAACATGTTCTTGTTAACCGATCGGAGTTCTATGCAGTCGTTTACACAGAAATTCTAAATTTTAGAAAATGTGTGAGAACCAAAATCATCAAATATGATTCAAAATTAATAAAATGTTAGGTTGAATTAGGATATAAAATTTTTTTAATGAAATAAGTTAAAACAAATACTTGGGGCAACAGACTGTATGTGATATCCAGGGCCAATTTGTCGCGATCATTCATGTTGTGCGAGCTACATACATATGTATATTTTTTCACACAGATGGAAAGGACCTACATATGTACATATATTGCAGAGCCATTTCTGAAAGGCTGTTTTTTTTTTTTTTTGAGAAGCTTTCTCATCGTACTTATTATTCCCGGACGTTTGTCAGACATTCGCGAGAGGTAGGATCGTGAAAAACTTTTTGGTGTTTTCGGGGAATCGAGCCTCAAACCTACTGCTCAGCATTGTCTCGTATTAAATACAATTACAGATTAATTTAATTCAGTTTTTCAACTGGGGTCTTTTTAAACTCCCTGCCCTCGTGGTAAACTCATCGGTCCAAGTTTTCTTTGACTCCATCGATTATGTACTTACATACATATGTATATGTATGTACATATCGGCCAATCTATACTTTGCCCAATGCATTGCAATTGCAATAAGAAATATTCACCCATTAGAGTATCAGAATGGCAATTTAGAGCATACTTTTATGATCTCGCGATTTCATTTGGAGGGAAGTCCGAGCTAATGGGGGTTTTCCCCTTTTTTCACTTCTGGAAGTCTCGTTTCTAGCTTCTTCCTGATATTCCAAGGTCCATCCAGATTAAATTTTGAATCCGAGGCGAGATTATTCGGTCAAATTTCAGAAGCCACAAAATTTTGTTTAGTTGTGTACCTTTGGTTGCGGATGTCTTTCTTGCCAAGTTTGTGGGTGTTTTTGTAAAATTTGTATAACACGTCCGAAATTTTTTTATCAACTTTAATTTAGCTTAAATAACGAATTCACCTATGTACATAGGAATGTATGTAAATATATGTGTACATATGCGGTTTTAAGTTTACATTTCCTGGGAGACGTAATATAAGCGATTTTATTAGAAATTAACGACCGTTTTTAGGAAGCGATAAATAAATTACTTAATGAACAGCAAAAAGGTAGTAGAACAGATTATTTTTTTAACGATGTCAATAATATACATATACATATATGTATTTGTTTCCAAAGTAAAAAAGGTCCTTAAGGCTAACCAAATTTCCAATATAACAAAGAAATCAGTTCCAGTTTAATCTCACGAAATCCACCACAATCAATTGTCTGTTTCGGAATACTTATGACAAAGAATATGTACATGTATGCACATATGCACGAATTGGATGCAAAAGCCAATCGGACATGTGCCGACTATGCCTTGAGGACACTGAAACTGCCGAACATATCTCATTTGGATATCCTGCTATTGCCCGGACTACATAGGCTCAAAAATTTCCATATAAGCCCTCCGATGTCACCTCCTCCTCAGTTCAAACAATTCTAAGCTTCATATGTACGTAAACGTAATTTTAGCTAGTAGACAAAACCAAGCGAACACCACATTCTAAGGGGATAGCAAACGCCCGTGCCCTGAATATTCAGAATAAGGGTATTCATACCCCCTTTGGTGCGCGCCAATTATAAAAAAAAAAAAAAAAAAAAAAAAAAGTGATATTTAACACTATTTTTTGTTTTTTCAAATATTGATTGTCTCTATCATTTCTCTATTTGTTTTTAATTATTAGATTGCGTACTTAGGCTAAGATGAAGTTATAACGTTGGAGAAATAAAATTAAATGAATACAATAATAATAAAAAGATCCACTGAGGTCGCAGTGCTTTTTGAGGCTAGTCTGTTTTATTGTAGTCAACCCAAACAAAGTAATTGTCTTAAAAATTTTCATAAGAAAAATCATTTCAACTGAAACATTGCACTATAAATTGTTGTTCTCTTTTGATATGCATTAGTTATTGGTCACAGGTCAATCCATAGCTACAATCTGACAGGTGATTCGACTTATAATTTCTTTTTTGTGCAGCTATAAACAAGTTTCTCAGTTTTATTGGGAAGGTCTCATTTACAAATTATAGCTGGTCATGGGCATTGGCAAGCTATGTTCAGTTAAGTCTGCGATTGAGGAAAGTCATAATAAGAACATCTCGTAAAAAATAAGATGACAAAATAAAAACAGAAAAACTTAAGAAAGTAATGCGTTGCCAAATAAAACATGAGAAGCTGAAGCTTAGGACCATTAAAGCAAAATTAAACTTTTTTTTTAAATAAGTGTAAAACTCCAGTACACCACTTATAAAACCAATTAACTTTGAATTTTGACATCTTCTTACCGGATTTTTGAGGTGCGTAAGAGGGTACTGGAGTTTATCGTGTGGAATGTACAAGCGTGCGAATTAGAAAATTATGAAATACATATACGAAAACTGTTAAAGTACTAGTTTCTTTTTTATATAACCTTTGGTTTGATACTAAACCTGCATAATACTTATGGTAGGAAAAATATAGGTATGCATACGTAAATACAGATTGCTTCAGTACCTCTGTTCCAAATAGTTCAGCACAGAATATTACAGATTTTTGTATTCAATGCAATATGCAGAACACAGCCCACAGTGTTTTTATTTGTTCTCAATATACCGAACTATTCTGCACATGTTTTTATACACCTCCGTAGGTAATGTTTCGCCGGCAATGTATTTTTTTTTTTGTATTTTGTTCACGAAAAATGAGACCAATTTAATTACTCTCGTTTGAATCTGTATATATAAAACTAAGTGGCAAAATGCATGTTTCCCTCTACCGCCCGTAATTTTCAACCAATTTAGCGATATGAAGAAAAAAAAAAAAGAATGTTGTTTACCAAAAAGCATATTGTTAAAAAAAGTTTTTTTTAATGCTTGGCGAAGAGAGAGGGGCTTAAACTAGTTTATATGTACATATAACCAAAAAAACTCAAATAATTTGAAATAATATATGTAGCTATAATTTGTAGTTGTTAAACATACAAATTACATATGTATGTAGCAACAACAGAACGCTTCATGACTTGCTCTGACATGACGTGCTGACCAAAAGATTATATTTTTCTGTTCCAGTTCGTTCTCATAGCTTTTATGTGAATGTACATATATACAGTAAACGCTCGATATAGTGAACTTCGTGATAGTGAACACACAATATTTTTGTACAGGCTATTCTAAATGGTGAACATGTTTTTATTTTCTCAGAATCTTTCAGCTTTGAAGATCATTTTATTTCAAGTCATGTTTTTTCCAAGTCAGAAAATTAAGTTTCTCGAATCCTTTCTATAGTTTGGTTTTTATTCCGAAAATAAATTCTTAAAGAGCAGAGGTAAAGTTGATTTAAGTTACTATTCCAAACGAATTTGAAAGTAAAATATCTCAAAAAAGTCATCATAAATTGAGTTTAGTTTGTTCGAACAGTCGTATTACTTGTGTGGTACTAAGTGTTCATAAAAGTATTGAAGTGCAAACATGTCTTTTCGCGCAGGTAAAATTTTGGAATTAGCCAAGATACTGAACGAGCGTAAAAAAGCTAAAGGTAAATACTAACTATTTTAATTAAAGTGACTAACATGGTGAAATGTTATTTTTAAAGTTAATGAGAAAAGGGTCCCTATAAAAACGTAATGAATGCCAAATTTGTCCATCTATCTGGCACTATCTACGACCGATTGCAGCCGTAACGGCTTATCGGAATTGCTTCAAATTTAATATACGAGTACATAATAATTGTGTTTGCATTTAAGTGACCATATAATATGTAAAACCAAGTTCGTGCTACTCAGTATTATTTTTGTTTTGCTCATAGGGGAAAATTGGTATTTAACACAAAATTTTGAACTTGCTTTCAGAAAATATTGCGGGCTCAACATTGTATGCTACGAAATTTAGGGTTGTTTGTAGTTAAACGCGAACTGCAGAGATTCAGTAGAAGTTTGAATAGCCTGTTCTTTGTCTGTATTAATTTTAATTTTAGAATTTATTTCTTATCTTTTTTTTACATTGCATGCATTACGGATGGATTGTTTTTGTTTAAAATAAATTATTCTTTATAGTAAATATAAGATTGTTTTTTAGTAACTGGACAGAAAAGTTTTAATTATATTGTAATTTCGATGCATTGTATAAAAAAACATTCAAATTTTTTTGAAATTTGCTTCAAGGAGTCCACGCTCGATACAATGAACAATCTCGATACAGTGGACAGGCCCGGTTTTCATATGTTTTGCGTCAGAACAACTAATATTTATTTAATTTAGTTTAACTAACAATTGAATTAAGATCTTTGTTTATACCTATTCTGAACTTATCAAGTGGAGGATTAAGATTACTTTCGTTTAGACTTAGTTTAGGTCCAATTTTAGCCGCATAGCATATACATACATTATTTAACGCATATACATAATTTAATCAGTCGAAAACTTATAAAAAGAATTCGTATGCTTAATAATAATATTAATAATTGATTTAAATGTTACTTATGAATTCATTTTGGCTGTTACAATAAATATCAAAATACAACTCCTTATATTTAAAAAAATAATTCCTTGCCAAAAATGTAGTGAATTTGAAAGCGTCAGTGACCGAACGTCTTACATAAATTCGGATCTGATATCAATCTTTCAAAAGTATGTGCCATTACTTGCTTACAAGATATAGACATTGACAGAACTCAGCGTGCTGTCACCGGCACGCTTGTGAGGATAGAGACAGAAGCGAGTAAAATAAGTTTAGAAGTAAACAAGGGGAAAACTAAGTATTTAAATGCCTCCAGCAAGAAGTGACACACAGTATCATTAAACCGGACAAAAACAAAACGGCGCAGTAGTAGACAACTATAACTTTCAGGTAGTAAAGAACTTTGTCTTCGGAAAAAATTAGAAACGGTTTCGACATTAATTCTACACAGGTTCTATTCGGTGCTTGTAGACCGCCTTGTACATTACACAGGAGAATAGACATAGAGGCCATCGAGAAGGTCAAGAGGCGCTGGTATCAATTAGACACAATTAGTCGTTTTGTCGACTGTTTATGAATTGATATTTCGTTTATTCGTTCTTAATAAAGAGTGGGCACAATATGGACTGCATCTTTCGTTTGAGTTTGGTGGTTACTTCCGATACAGTACTTTGGCCCATTGGTGCCATTCAATCTGCTCCAACTTGTCTTTGATATCCGCCAGCACCAAGGAGGTTTAATGTGGTAGTCAGTTGCAAATTTGGTGGGATATGAGTAGACTTCACACCATCTGAGCAGTTGAATAATTTTAACGATGTAAATCTTTTTTTCGCACTTAATTTACTCAACTTTTCTGTAAGTACCCAAAACAAACACACCAAATAGTAATTGAAAACGACAGAAATATTTTATTTAAAAATGACACCTACATATATAGTTATCACACGAAAACTACCGTTCGAAAACGACTATCAACTTGATAATCAATTAACGCGGAAAACATTTGATTTTGATTTGTCAACATTCAACTGTCACCTTAGCCAGTCTTCGACAAGAAGTTATCTATCAGGGGCCAGATTGTCCCTTCGAAAAAACTATATTTAAGTTCACTTAAAAAATTATTATTTGCATGAAGTTGAACGTATAAGCTTCCACGAAATGTCATTCGATTGGTAAACAGTACGAGTAATCATATGAGTACTTAATATTAATATTATGAATATTAATTGACATTGAACGAAATCATTGATTTATATAGTATATGTGTCGTCGGAAACAACGTTTCATTTACTTTTCAAAACCAAATGAATTCACAGTACTGTTTTCTGGTATTTAACAGCCCTTGAAATGGAAAGAAATTAACAAATTTAGTTTTGTAAAAAAAAAACTTGCTGGCACATAATTATATCACATATTTTCATAGTTTGATTAAGTTCTTGTACTTTATAGTTTGATTAATTCGTTAAGAAATTTCTGAAGAAGAAATTTCATCCTGACCGGCAACTGTTCTGTTCGCAATCATACGGCATGGTATGGTTTCCATTGCACGATTAGAAGCCGTAAGGCGGAAGAGGACTGGGACTGCTACAAAGAAAATCTTAAAATTATATAGAAACAAGATTCGAAATGCGCAATGAGAATCCTGGCGCCTTTTCTGCTCAAACATTGGGGAAAATAATGAGGTGAGTAGAATTAGGAGGATCCTGTCAAAGTCCCTCATAGTGCCCAGTACTATTAAAAAAAATGTGGTCTGGGTGCGACCCGCAAGGTCCACACGACTAACTTCCCAGTGGGAAGAAATAAAAAAACAATATTAATTTTTTATTTATTTATTTTTTTTTTTTTATTTTTTTTATTTTCGTCGCTAAACAATTATTCATGTATCAATGTTGTTATTTCATTTTTATAAGTCTTCTGCTTATATCAATGAACTTTGAAATATTATTTTCACCTGATCAAGATCTTTGCGCATACGAAAAGGTTTAATGAAGCTTAATCCCAAACACTAATGGCCTACACATAAACACTTGCTTCTACAATTACTACGATGTTTGATGAACAATGAAATTTTCTTCTTCACGGCATCAAGAAACCATCAACTTGGAGATATCTCATCAATACCACTCATCAACTAAGAATGCTGAATTAACATTTCTTTACTTACAAGTAACTAAACAGCAGACTACGCAGCTGACAGCACAATACAATTTACTTTCTTCATGAATTGTTCAAGACTGAAATCACAAAACTACTGCTTTTCACCATGAACCGTTCAAAAATCATCAGTAGGAGATTATTTACCATATCCTCAAGAATTTTATCATCTTCAACAAACATTTCCATATTGGCTTGTCACAAAAAATAATAACTAGCAGAAATTGATGAAGCTCTCATAACATCAATCAGCCCATACACAACATATGCAATTAAATCGGATTTAAAATGGAAGAAATCGACTTTACATAAGACTTATCAAAATATGAAATAACAATATTTTTTCATAAATACTATTTATGTGTACTTATAGAAATGAAAAAAGCATTGTTTCATCGAAAATAACTTTTACGGTTAATAACTTCTACTTACAACCATGTTCCACGTCATAATTTATTTTTTAAATGTTAAATGTACATCATACTATTACCTCCAAATGTTTTCTCAAACATAATATTCTTGTATTAATTGCATATTAATTAAACAACCTTGAATTGCAAAAAGATTGTTGATTTTTTTATATCGAAGAATATATTCACATCCCATTTCTTATTATTATTTTTGTTATCAACGTAATTTTTTTTATTATAACTAATTGTTACAAGTTGGCTAGTTCGAAATCTCATTATTCTCCTGGCCTGATAATATAAATTTAAAATTCTACACATTCATTTAATTTTTTTCATAAGTATTTTTTTTTAATATTTTTTTAAAATAATTGCTGCGACATTCATAAAAATTTTGCTAAAACATACAATTATAATTTTTAAAAAAAATTACTACGAAGGTATTTAGAATCTGCACGAATGAATAGTACAAATCATCAATTTCAAAATTCAGCTAGCTTGCCTTTATTTTAGTTATTTAATTACTAACAAAAAACTACTGGACCGATTTTCTGGAAACTTAATCAGTTCGTAGTTACGTAATTACGCGTCAAATGAACCCGGTCCCATGTCCATATCATCTTTGGTTCTCGAGATAATCGAGGCGAAAGATAATTCCTAACGCACATACGCACATACGAACATACGCACATACGTACATACACAGGCACCAAGCCGGACGGGCTGGTGAGGCTAAGCTCAGGCAACTGTGGGGGTCACAGGTGGCGGATAGTGCACGGCCTGCAGAAATGGAGGCTAGCTGCGAATACCCAATAAGCAGTCCCCGACCAAGAGCGGCAGAGAAGGAGGGCGTGGCTGAAAAGGTCAAAGGAACCCCTATGAACTCTCTGTGACAAGACGAGTAAGCACCGTCTTACATATATGTGCTTCCCACCTCATGGTGGCTACGAGGGATACAGTTAAGAGCAAATAGCGAGATCCGGACGCACCCGCCACACCGTGGAGCTAGCAACTTCTCACCCCCGGAAGAGAGGTTGCACACACATACATACGTATATATATATATATATATGTACATATATACTACAGTTTATTGTTTATTATTATAGTATAATGCTATAATAATAGACAAACAAAAAAGGACACAAAACATTAAGACCGAGCCCAGTAAGGTCTTAATTATGGTATACTGGAAAACGAATCAGAATGACAGCTATGAGGGCTGACGTTTGCAGTATTCTGTTACCTGAGTAAGTAAGAGTGAAATCTTGCGGAAATGGCTTTCAGGCTAATGCTGCAAGCTCCCCCATCCCGTTAAAACCTTGGCAGGCCTCAAAGTACGTTCAATGTTTTGTCACCATTAAGTTGGTGGTGTAGGTCCAGATGTAACATTCCTGGTTAGCATCGATCCGGCTCTGGCACAACACCTCATAAGGGTATGTGTCAACCCTCGCATGGCCTCACTGCTTGCAAAGACAACCATGGGATCCTTAGGTAACTACACATTCGAATATTGATAGCGGCTTTGAGTGGGGATCCAATAGAAATGATCACAAACAAAACAAACAAAAACATCGGAGGAGTAGTAGAGGAAACTGAAGAAAACCCTTTCCAGGGGCGATCAAGGATGCAAAGGTCGCCAGTTGACCAAGAAGCAGCGTCGCAAAGGTGCAAGGAACGACGCGAGTCACCCGCAACCACGCAGAAATCCGACTTTCACAAGCTAGGTGAGCAAATAAGATGGCTGGTTGAAATGTTGGAAGATGGCAAAAGGCGCTCTATCCACCAAGCGATGAGAGACGCTATAGAAAGCATCAGAGCCCTTTACGAGCTCTCGGCGATTCAGTTGCACGACGAGAAAGCAAAAGAAGTGATCCGTCAGAACAACTCCTCACAAACTTCGCCATGGCTTAAGCCAACATCGGAATCGAAGAGAAAACAGGCTGCAGACAGCGAACCCCCAGAGCCCAAACGGAAGCAGCAACACCCATTGAATGATGTTGCAGACACCAAACTACCGAAGCCAAACCAAAAACAAAAAAACGGAGTAAACGATGTCGCAGATAAACACCCGGAGTCGAAGCGTAAACAAAAGCGCTCAAAACTGGAAACGCGAAACACGAAAACTTGCGTGGAGACCCCAGTGACCAGGGAAAAACAACTCAACCCAGGCACTAGCCAAAAGCAAGCGACAGGTGTATCGTATGCGTAGCATACGAGTGTATTAGTCTATAAGTCTCTCTCTCTATCTCTTTCTCAGTCTGACGTGCTACTGCGCGCACGGCAGTGTATAGTTTCAGTATCCATTGAGCAAGCGTAATAAACGGTTGGGTTTTTTCCAGAACGATTAGTTCTTTTTCCCAACCATAAAAAATATTGTGTTTTATTACTTTATTTATTTCTTAAATCCCTTTGATCTGAACATTTGGTCCCACGAGACGGATGGCGCCAGCAACCTATGGATAAGATAAGTATAATTGTTCAACTAAAATTAGTTGGGATAGCAAAAGGGTGCAAGTTATTTTTCGTCCATGACGAAATCACAGCCAGCGTACGAAGTCGTAGACACACATACATATAAGTAGCATGAACAGCAAAGCCAGCGGCTCACAGTCGATGTTATTCAAAAGCGAATACATAGAGCCATGGACAGCGTATAGAGCGAGGCGAAAAGTGAGCCAGCAGACAGCCGACAGATGTGTGCGCTCGAGTACCAGACAGCCGTTTATAGGAAGTGTATAGGAAGTCGACGCGTGCGCATTAATTTTTCTTTGAGAGAGCGAAAATTAAAATTATAATATCGAAAAGTAAAATTAAAATATATTAATTTAATTCAGCAAGTAATCGCAAGTAAGTAAATACAGTCCACAAATATTGGTGCAAGTGTTAATGATAATTATTATCAGAATAGTGGAAAGTTTAAACAAAAATCCTTTAGGGGATAGAGGAAGTAAAGTGGCAAGCAAACAAACTCATTATATTTTTGTGATAGTCTGCAAGTGTGTGCAAGTGGAGTCCATCCAAATGTGTTGTTGACTTTGTTTTTATTTATTTCGAATAGCGGATAGTGAGCAAGGGTGGCAATGAATGTGTTGTTGCATATCGTTCGAGCATGCGCGAACGTGTTGCGACGATGTAGTTCAGCCATTGTTTTGACTCGTGTGGTCTATGTACAGTCAGCCAGCTGCAGACAGTAACGCACAATATGGGATGGATTCCGGTTATTTGTTTCATTTCTGTGTCTCTGTAATAGGCGCAATGGCAAGTGGTATAGTGCTAACATGCATATGTTGCTAGCGGAATAGTGATTGATGCAAGATCGAATATTCACAAGAGATGAAATTCGATGACTTTATTTTGGTACAGCATAAAGCGGAAAGTGTGCTTGCAAGCGGCCAACATGCCAGCTGGGGGTTGCGAAGAAAGACTTTCGAACTCTCCTATCAGAATAGATATTATAAGTTACTTAGGACAGTGGATAGTTATGAATCTTCACAAGAAAGATTCTCGAAAGTATTAATGTTTGCTTGCCGGACAGCCACAGCATAGTACAGTTGTTGTTTAAGATCGATTCAGATGGATCGAATTTTGTTTTGAGTAGAGCATTTTGTCTATGTTAGTAGTATAGCGGCATCATTCGATGCTTTCGATAGAATTTTTATAAAAGCTAGTATGAATTCGAGAGTGTGAGAGTGACGAAAGTCGACAGCAGTGATAGTACGACAGCTAATTCTTTTGTTTTATTTCACAGCATTGGCCAGTATGAACGTGCATTCTGCTATGATGAACGCAATTCGTCGTCTAGCGGCATATGTCGATCAGGAAGAGTTTGTCCATGTGGACCGTGAGAACATTACGGTACGACTTGAACGGCTGGAAGAGGCATGGACTCGTTTCAATGATGTTCATGTCGACCTGCTGTCAAGGGTAGACCAGGACACTGGACAAGCGGAGCAAGATATGGTAGCTACGGAGGCATTATATTATGCCGCCAAGACAGCATTCCGCCGTCAGTTGGAGAAGTTGCGCCAGCAGGAGATAGCAGAGCAAGAGGAAGCATCGGCACGAGCTACCCCAGCCAGCCAGCCACAACAGCAGATAGCGGTGCAAGTGCAATTGCCATTCCAGCAGCAAGACGTAAAGAACACCTGGGGCGAGTTTGACGGATCGCTAACCAAATGGCAAGGGTTTCGCGATCGATTCGTTGCTGCAATCCACGACAACGAGCAAGTGAAGCCAGCTTTCAAGTTTTCCTACTTGAGGAAGTCCTTGACAGGAAAGGCAGCGCGAACAATGGGTGAATGGCAGCTCACAGACGACAACTATCAGGAGGCCTGGGAGCGCCTGAATCAATTGTACGATAAAAAGTATTTGATTTGTCGTGAGCTTTTGCGACAGTTTATTCGATTGCCAGCTCTGCAAGAGAACCCGCGGTCGGATGATTTACAGAAAATGTCGAATGTTACACATGAGACAATGCGCCAGCTTCGTGCTCAAAATTTACCAGTTGAGCACTGGGATATGTTCATTGTGCACATGTTGCACGAGCGACTGGACAGTGAAACTGGAAAGCAGTGGGAGCTGCAGCGACAGTCCGAAACTCCGACAGCAAGACAGATGCTTGACTTTCTGGACAAGCAGGCAGCAGCAAGCAGCAACCAAGTCGATAGTCGCCGAGTTCGCTCGCTGGAGTCCATCAATGTTGGACGATCAGGACGCGAGGAGAAGGCTAGATTTAATCGTTTTGATATCGAACGTGCTAGTACATCGGGCCAAGCAAGCAAGCCGAGCAAGATAACCACAGCCAGCTCGTCCGCACGACTTCATAGGTGCGAAGTGTGTGGCGAAGAGCATCAGCTATATAATTGTGAGCAATTCAAAGAGTTGAATTTGCGCACTCGGAAAGAATTCGTTCGGACAAGAGGTCTCTGCGAGAACTGTCTAAAGAAAGGACACCAAATCGATAGTTATCAGCAGCATTATCCCCGTTGCCCAGGCAAGCAAAAGCATAACAGCGTGTTGTGCCCATCTCGGGACATAAATAAGCCAGTTGCCGCCATGAAGGCGGGAGGCGCATCGTACAGCAAGCGCAAGCATTACCATGAATGACTAGAGACAGTGCCAGCCAAACAGAGGAAGCCAGCCAGCAAGGACAGCACTCCAATTTCAATGGAGGAAATCAAGTTAATTGAGGAAAAGCGAGTAATTTTGGATAAGCAGACAGCCTTGTTAGACGAGCAGTTGAACATATTGAGTATGGGAAAGTTAGTGCCAGTAGTGGAAAAGCATTAAATTAATTTGATCCAAATTTGGGGGCAAGTTACTTGAGTTCTTCTAATTCTTTCTCTCGTTCCACAGCTAATATGGAAACCGCGCTGATGCCAACAGTGAATGGCTAGCGAGCAAGTTTGGTTCTGACAGCGAGAAAACAATGGTTTTCGACAGCGGAGAGCAAGCAGCCGTTTTAGGCTTACAGTGGATGATCGATCTCGATCAATTCACGTTTGTAGTTAAAACACTAGAGATAGACGAAAAATAACAAAACGAAAGATAGTGAGTTGTGTAGCTCGGTTGTATGACCCGAATGGGTATATTGCGCCAGTATATTGGGAAAGATGTTAATTCAAGACATGTGGCGATTTAGTCTTGAGTGGGATCAGGAGGTGCCAGTTGAGATTAAGGACAGATCAAGCAAGAGCAAGAGCAAGCGAATAGAAAGATAACGAGCAGGCTGATTGCTTCGAAAACACGAGTTGCGCCGCTCAAAACGGTAACTATACCACGTTTGTCGGAGCTGCAAGGGAAATCAAGCAAGCATGGGCAGAGTGGCAAGAGAATGAAGTATTCAATCGTCTAAGCCTGAAAGGGACAGAGTGGAAGTTTATGGTGCCAGCAGCCCCATATCAAGGTGGCATATACGAAGCAGCAGTCAAATCGATGAAATATAATTTAAAAAGGATAGTTCGACAGCGAGTGCTAGAGTACGATCAGTTTTTAACATTACTAATTGGAATAGAAGGTATATTAAATTCACGCCCAATTTATCCACTAAGTGATGATCCGACAGATTTACAGGCTTTAACGCCTGCACAATTCTTGGTTGGCGAGCCAATAGTGTTGCCGCCACCGTTTGCGATAGCGGGACAGCCAGAAACGAAAGGCGTAAAGATGTGGAAAGAAAGACAGCTTATGTTAAATCACTTTTGGAAAAGATGGAAAGAAGAATATCTTGTAACATTACAGGAGAGAAAGAAATGGAGGAGAGAAAAGGAAAGTTTAAAAATAGGACAGCTAGTATTAATTAAATGTGAGAATTTTCCGCCAGCACATTAGTCTATGGGAAGAGTCTGCCAGCTTGTCAAGAGCAAGGATGGGATAGTCAGATCCGTGATAATACAAACGGAAACGGGACAGCTAGCGAGGCCAGTTCAGAAGATTTGTATCCTGCCAGTTGAGTCAGCAAGCTCCGAGGGTCAGAAGCAAGCAGAACGACAGTAAAGATCCGACAGCAAGGCGACTGATGGAAAACATGCGTTTTCGTCGGCACTGTATCGTATGCGTAGCATACGAGTGTATTAGTCTATAAGTCTCTCTCTCTATCTCTTTCTCAGTCTGACGTGCTACTGCGCGCACGGCAGTGTATAGTTTCAGTATCCATTGAGCAAGCGTAATAAACGGTTGGGTTTTTTCCAGAACGATTAGTTCTTGTTCCCAACCATAAAAAATATTGTGTTTTATTACTTTATTTATTTCTTAAATCCCTTTGATCTGAACAACAGGAGAAAAAGAATGGCAAAACATCACCAAAAAGAAGGTCGCCAAAAAGAAGCAGCAAGATGCCAAAAAACTTAGACCCGACGCTATTGTCATTAAAGCGACAGGGACCCTGTCATACGCGGAGATACTACGCAAGGTGAAGGCAGACCCTAAACTGGAAACAGTGGGAAAGGCGGTATCAAAAATCAGAAGGACACAGAAGGGAGACCTTCTCATACAACTCAAGGAGACGAGTACTAATACCACCCAGCTTAAAGGCGTCATCAGTGAAGCTTTAGCGGAGCAAGCGAACGTAAGGTCACTTACGCACCACACCATCATTGAGGTTAAAGACATTGATGAGGTCACTACTGTAGATGACGTAATCGATGCTATCAAAGCCCAGTTTGGAGTGACAGTTTCGCCGACAGACATTTTGTCCCTGCGAAAGGCATATGGTGGAACCCAAAAGGCAACGATTAGCCTTCGTGTAGAAGACGCAGGAAAACTATTAGAAGCCGGAAAGATCAAAATCGGCTGGGTCAACTGTCGCATGCGCGAACGGACGCTGCTGAAAAAGTGCTTCAAATGCCTATAATTTGGTTACCTGGCCTGGCAATGCAAAAGTGAGGAAGACCGCTCTAGACTATGTAGGAGATGTGGAGCAGAAGGACATATAGCGAAGAACTGCGATAAGGAACCATCCTGTATGTTCTGCAAGAAAGACCATCCAGATGATTCGAAGCATGTAGCTGGCAGTAACAGATGCCCAGTCTTTCGGAGAGCTATCACTAGCAAAAGACCATGAAGATACTACAAATTAATCTTAATCATTGTAGAGTAGCCCAGGACATCCTAGCACAAACGGCCAAGGACGAAAGGGCGGACGTTATCATGATAAGTGAACCTTATAAATGTCCCGACGATAACAATAATTGGATCTTCGATAAGGGAAAACAGGCAGCAATATGGATATGCGGACGCTATGCTTTCCAAGAAATAAGCGATCAAACAAAAGGCTTCGTGCGGGCGAAAATAAATGGAATCCATTTCTATAGTTGTTATGCCCGACCTAGCTTGACGACCAGCGAATACCAACTATTGCTGGACAATCTAACCGCGGATGCACTTCAAAGAGCCCCAGTGGTTATAGGAGGCGACTTTAATGCGTGGGCGACAGAATGGGGCAGCAGAATAACCAACACCAGAGGACAAGCCCTACTGGAAACAATTGCTCCCCTATCGATTAGCATCGCTAACAAAGGTCGCGCATATACGTATCGGAAGGCTGGAATAGGCTCTATCATCGACATCACCCTTGTGAGCAACTCCATGCTGAGAACCATAAAATGGAGGGTCAGTGAGGAATATTCACACAGCGACCACCAAATGATTATTATGGAAATAAAAGGAAAGAAACCAGTCGAGCCCCCAAAGCTCACGGGCCCAAAATGGAATGGCAGGATGCATTTCGATAAGGATGCATTTGAAGAAATGTTGAACGGGGATCTAACCCTAAGTGGAACAGCGGATACCCTTGTACATCGCCTCACAGCCACCATCACCACCGCGTGCGATGCATCCATGCCTAGAAGGACAAACAGCAGGAAGGCACCACCGCGTTACTGGTGGACCGAGGAAATAAAAACACTTCGGGCAAGATGCCTACAAGCCCGGCGCAAAGTTCAGCGATCAAGAAGGAGACCAGACTTTCAACAATGCATGGACACTATTAAACTGGCAAGACGCAATTTAAATAGAGCCATCAAGGAGAGCAAAACCGCATGTTTCAAACGCCTCTGTGCGGAAGCCGACATTAACCCATGGGGCTCGGCATACAGAATAGTAATGACGAAACTGAAGGGCTATAGAACTCCTCCAATAACATGTCCAATGATGTTGAGATCCATAGTAGAGCACCTTTTCCCCCAAATACCAGCTACTATTTGCAACATCGTAAGAGAGCTCAATACAGCGACTATTCCCCAAATTACACTAGAAGAGTTGCTTCAGGCATGCAGCAAAATAGGCGACACCAAGGCGCCCGGACCCGACGGCATCCCGAATAAGGCAGTAAAGGCGGCTATAAAAAAGAGACCAGACATGTTCATAATGACGATGCAGAAGTGTCTCGAAGAAGGAACGTTTCCCGAAAAGTGGAAAATGCAGCATTTGGTCCTACTACCTAAAGGAAAGAAGCCTCCAGGAGAACCATCGTCCTATCGCCCAATATGCTTACTCGACACAATGGGAAAGATTCTCGAGAAGATAATCTATAATAGATTACTCGCGGTAGCAGAGGAGAAAGGAGCTCTCTCAGATCGCCAATTTGGCTTTAGAAAAATGCGATCTACTGTTGATGCCATAAGACAAGTAGTTAATATCGCAAAAGGTGCCATCGAAGGGGAAAGATGGCTCTACGGCACAAAGGAGTACTGTGCAGTAGTAACATTAGACGTTAAGAACGCGTTTAACTCGGCGAACTGGTCGTTCATTAGAAGATCACTCGCCAGGATGGATACACCATATTACTTGCTGCGTATAGTGACCAATTATTTAATCAACAGGAAGTTGAGATACTATACAGATGAAGGGGTACCATATTACAATGTCACTGCGGGAGTTCCACAGGGATCGGTCTTAGGGCCGTTATTGTGGAACATTATGTATGACGGCGTCCTGAGATTAGCGTTACCTGGGGGGGTGACTGTAATTGGATTCGCCGATGACATTGCCGTCGTGACAGTAGCTAAACAGATTCGTGGAGTTGAATCTGCTACAAATGAAGCAATTGTCCAGATAAAGGATTGGCTGTCCACCGCCGGACTAGAACTTGCCGACCATAAAACAGAGGCCGTCCTCATAACTAGTCGTAAAAGTGTAGAGTTTGCCAACTTCCAGGTTGGTAACCAAATTATCAGGTCCAAAGAAGCGGTTAAATACCTTGGAGTAATACTGGACAACAAACTGCAGTTCAAAACACACGTGGACTATATAACCAAGAAAGCATCGCAAATGCAGGGAGCTCTCTCGCGCATACTGCCTAACATTGGTGGACCTGGATACGCAAAACGGGTCCTACTCTCCAGAGTTGTTACATCAGTTTTGTTATATGCCGCCCCAGTTTGGGCGCATGTTTTAACGACGAAGGAGACCAGAAGGAAACTATCGTCAACATACAGACTCTGCGCGCTAAGAACATTCAGCGGTTTTCGGACCATATCAGATGAGGCCGCCTTTGTTATAGCCGGAATGGCCCCCATCGACATTCTTGCAGATGAAATGTTGAGGATATACAACAGAAGAGCCTTGAGCCAACATGACGCCAACGGAATCAAGAGGATCAAAATTGAGGAAAAGGCAGCGTCAGCAGCTATGTGGCAAGCTCGTTGGGATAATACAACGAAAGGCAGATGGACACACAAACTCATACCGACAATCCAAGACTGGATAAGTCGTAAACATGGAGACTGCAACTATAACCTTACGCAGTTCCTGTCTGGCCACGGCGGGTACCGCAAGTATCTCCACCGATTTGGACACGACAGCTCACCATCTTGCCCCGAATGCCCAAATGAAGATGAAGATACGGAGCACGCAGTATTTTATTGCCCACGCTTCACGGCATGGAGAACTACTCTGCCCAGTCCGTCGTTACTTCTCGAACACTTGTTGGAGTCGGAAGAGAATTGGACGGAAATAAGCGCTCTTGTAACAATTGTAGAAAATGAGCTAAGGAGAATAGAAAGGCAAAGAAACAGAACATCGGAAGCCTCAGAAACCGCAGAAACCTCAGAAGCAGGTGAACAGCACGAATAGCTTGATATGCTAACCAGCCCCGCGAAGTAATACCTAACGGCAGTCCCGTGGGGAGAGTGGTAGAAGTGTGCAGGGTGTGGATTAGTACGAAGGCGCATTCCTGGCATCGATTATTCGGGTCTGCGAATCGTGCATGCTAGTAGCCCGGGCTACTAGTATCTTTAGAAGATTACCACATCCCTTGGTGCAACCAAAAAAAAAAAAAACATACGTACATACACACACACACACAGACATCTCTGTAAAAACGTTGGATTTGGATTCAGGTGACCTTAAAACGTGGAGATATGTCAAAATTCGCGATTCACAAAATCGGCCCCATTAAAACAACTTCCCATTGGGAAGTTAAAAACCTTATGGAAGGGACTCAACATCCAGCAAAGTATCATTGCACCTGCTCCTAGATGCCTTCTTTCTGCGCAATTGAACAGAGAGAGCGTACAAGGACGAGTGGATGGAATCTGTAACCCCGATCATCTGTAAGAAGTAGTAACTAAACGCAGGCTCTTTTGAGCTGTAAACAGCTTCCTTACATACAAGCCTGCAGGAAATACAGCATGCTTATGGCCTTATCGAACCCTGGTTGATTAAATTATTCTCCTCCCGCTTAGACTTTGCCTATATTCCGTAAATATGAAGGGATGTACAGGAATCCCCGGATAAGTACCCCTCGCTTAAGTGTCTAACCCGCATAAGTACCTCTATTTTCTTAGAACCAACATTTTAAAAGAATTTTTCATATAAAACTCATCTTTTAAGTGCTTTTCCCGCTTAGTTGCCTCTTTTAATTTTAACTTTTATTGATATTTACCTGAAAATAATTCTCTTTAAGTACCTATGTACATATATAAATGTAAATATGTTGTACATATTCACATGTGATCCTACATTTTAAGTTTTTGTGAATTGAATTCATAGTTGTATGCATGTAACAATACGCTTTACAATGTGATTATTTTGTTTTTTTTTCAAATGTTTTTGTTTTTTAATAAAACCCTTGCCCATGTGGCAGACACTGAGACCTAAAAGATCTATTGTATCATAAGGGTGTTCTTAGTCTAAGAGACGTACTACCTCCCTAATGAAGGATAGTAAGTCCTTAGTAGCAGAGTTTTTCATTTCCGCTGGCGTACATATTTCTTTATAGAAAATACGTCTCCTTTACCAATGTAAAGCTGGGTAATTGCAAAGAATGTGTTCGGATGATTCGTCCTCTTCCGAGCAGAACCTACATTCCGTGTCTGGGCTCAGGTTAAGTTTGTTAAGGTGGTATCTCAAGCCACCAGCTTTCTGGTTCTTTCCTTTTTAAGGTTAAATATATCCTTATAGGAGTAAGGTTTGATTAGTAATTTGGATTGCCTCAACCCTGGGACAATTTCCCAGTAGTCCAGGCAAAGTTTTTGTTCCCAGTTACTAATCAGCGCTGTGGAGAAAGACCAGTTGATGCCACAGTAAGGTTCAGGTCCTATGAAAGCAGATTCTGAGCCAGCCCTAGCTAGTTCATCTGCTAACTCGTTGTCTACAATCCCTTGATGGCCGGGGACCCATCCAAGTTTTACCTTGTTTAGACTCGCCAGGGATTGCAGTGCATCGTAGCAGCTTGTAACTGATATGGAGTCCACTAAATTGGACGACAGCGCTTTGAGTGCTGCCTATCTGAAAATATATATATTCTAGCGCCCTTAATACCCTTACTAAGGTTTAACCTAGCGCAGATTTCAATGGCATGGAGTTCAGACACAATCCCATAGGTATCGAAACTTTAGTGTTGGGTCCAAAGACACCAGCTCCGACTCCAGATTCCATTTTCAATCCGTCTGTGAACTAAACCAGACCTCTAGGGTCCAATGCCGGAACACCATTAGACCAATTTGCACGATCTAATATTTCTACCTCAGAAAACCTACCGAAATAGTACTCCTTGACAATGGGGTCAGGGATGGTACAAAACATGTCTCTTTTGGGGATTGAGTCAAGAATTTTCAGATGTCCGACATGGTCACCTGATTTATACTTGTATTCTATCTGCAACTGGATAGCACACCTAGCTGCTGTCTTCCTAATGAAGATATGAAGGGGTGAAAGCCCGACGATTGCTTCTAAAGCTGCCGTCGGGCAGGTACGTATAGCACATGTGATACCGAGACAGGCAATTCTTTGTAACTTCTGAAGTTTAGCTGCCGTTGTCCGTTCAAGAACTTTTGGCCACCAGATGATAGCCGCGTACGTGATAATAGGCCTCACCATCATTGTATACATCGAATGTATCATTTTTGGATTTAGACCCCAAGTTCTGCCGTACAGGCGCCTACAGGCCCACATGGCCTTAGTAGCACGCTCGATAGCGAATGGTATTTGACTTCACTGGAATAAGCTAGAGTAGTACCTTTGATAATGATAGGTCCTAGATTGACCAGTCTTTTCCTAGTAAAAGGCAATAGAACAGTTTTGCAGGGATTGATGGATAGTCCTTCTCTGCTGCACCATTCTAAAACATGTAGTAAAGCACCTTGCATGACACTGGAGATGGTTGCGCTGTGCTTGCCACTAATAAGTATTGCCAAATCATCCGCATAACCAATGGCAATATAGCCTAATCTATGAAGATCGACTAGAAGGTTGTCTATGACTAGTGACCATAGAAGGGGAGAATGAATAAATATGTATGTTCTTAATTAATTGTGTTTTCTTCACAAAAAAAAAATAAGTGCTTCTGAGCACTTAAGCGGGTTTTTTATAAGTGCCTAACCCGCTTAAGTACCTCGCAGGTTTGGATATTTATGGAGAGGCACTTATCCGGGGATTCCTGTATAACCTCTCACACCACCACCAAAGACTTCAGACCCATCACTCTCCTCCTTTCTATGTAAGGCATTGGAGAGACTGTTGGATCTATACATTCGAAATAATATCCAAGTAAAAATGATTTTGACTTCGCAGCATGCTTACTGTAAATGCAGACCTGTACAGGCTGCTCTGCACTCAATTCTTACCGCTATTGAGAAATCTATGGTCATCATGGAATTTATCTTACCATTCCGAGGTATAGGCTTTCAATAATATAAAACTGAAGGCTAAAACAGCAGCACTTTATAACTTAAAGATTAATGGTAGAATAAGTCACTGGATTAGTCAAATACTTCAGCATGATCTACTCAGAACTTGGCTTCTACAAATCGAGGAGAGCAGTGCAGTGGGGCACACCACAAGGAGAGCTATTATTTCCAAAGTTGTCGCTCCTGACGGTGAAGGAAACATTCATCATTTTCGAAAAAGGAAGGGTGTAACGTTATAGTTTGCCCATATAATATAGGTTTCGCGATTAGTGGCAGATACCTTCCAACGCTAAGATATCTGATGGAATCAGCTTTGTCCAAACTAGTTAAGTGGTCTGACAATTGCAGCTTGGGTATCAATCCATTGAAAACAGAGCGTTAAAAACCCATTAAAATTAAATGGTATTCAGCTCGGCTTTTCTGATCATGCCAGGTTACTGAATTTGGTACTGGATAGGAAACTGAATTGAAAAATTAGTGCACAAGAGCGCGCCCAGAAAGCAGCTGCAGCATTATACTCCCGTAAAAAAGATCAATAAAAGGGGAATTCAATGCCCTAATATAATGCGTTGGATTAATACATCGGTAGCTTATCACTCAGACACCGTTCCTAGATTTCAATATTAAATTCAAGACTAACATTCTTTGCCGACAGCAATGGTAAGGCAATGCTATTCCAAATTATAACCATCATATTATGGTCATAGAGATATTCGGGGTAATTGGAGTACCATTAATTCGAGGCTAGGCGTGTTACGTGACTGCCCAGTAAAAATATTCTCGGAGGGTACTTTTGGAAAAACCTTTAAGATATTGCCGATGCAGATATCAAAAAAATATGGAAATTCATCAAAAAATCAAAATGGTAACTACCTGTTCATTGTAGTAACATAATGTTCATCCAAGTGTTCTTTCGTTTCGGTGGATAGTCACCTAACCTAACTTAACCTAACAAAGTTTTTACATAAACATAGATTGAGGCGCAAATGGACTTCCAGCTTAGAAGGTTATTTTCGGCAAGTTGCTTGTATATGTATATATGTATATATATAAGTAAGATTGATGATCTCTGAAACAATTGAGTGAGCCTAGACCGCTGACGTGCAGATTGTAACCACATCTATGTAAATATGTATAAAAAATTAAAACAAATTAAAGTAGGTACTATCGCATCGCGGGTTATACAAACAGGTTTTAAATCAATATTTGCAACTTCTACAAGGGATTTAAGAAAGGACGCTTTCATAACTGTGTGTCTTATTTGTACCAAACAATAATAGAGAAAGTGCAAAACTGTAATTTAGAAGTCGTTAGCGACAATTTCGAGTATATTCAAAAGTTTTCCAGTACTATTAGCTACTGTTGTAGCTTTAGCCCACCAAACACAGGCCTAACTAATATGTACAGTAATTTCAAGTTGGGGATTATCTTGTTTTTCGCTATGTATTTATAGTTGTAAAAAGTAGACCCATAGAACTAAGAAAGAATGTAAATTGATCACTCATTATTATAGGAGGACAAATCACCAGCTACACAGAATACTAGGACCCCATGTAAAGCATATATACATATAAATATCTAGATTTTAGCACATTATTAGTAACTACTGTACCTTAATTCTCCTAAGACATTCAGTCAAAACCTTATGGTACATTTCGGTGGTAGCTTCGTAATCGGCATTAATTGGATCAGGATAGTTAAGAGCTGCAGCTCTTGCTCTTTCCTGTTCAATGTATGCCCCTCGGACAAGCTTAGCGCCGAAATAGAAGTCTTGTCGTTTAGCTTGCTCCAAGTCAGTGCAAACCTAAAAACAAAAAAAAAATATTAAAGAATTTAACCGTGGGAGTCAACCATACCTCTTTATAAGTCTCTCTCAAGTAACACTGATAAGTGTTGAAGACTATTGCTTTATCCTTATTATATTTTCTCATCATTTCGAGCGTAATTCGAGAAATTGCCGGTTGGAAATATGTATGTTCTGCATCGATCATAATACGAACATCCAATTCGGCGGCAGTCTGTAAATCATTAACAAATCTAAATTTTACTACTTTGCAGTGGAAAAAATTTTCAAATTTTACCTTGACAATAGTATTTAGTCGGCGAATCATATTTCTGAACATTTCCTCCTCCTTGGGCGGAATTTGTGAGATCAATCGACGCATTTGTCCTGTTTTTGGATCTGGTACCCTGAATGTGTCACTCAGCTGTGAGTTTTCATCGACAATGCCGGACCAAGGAAACAAATGGAGAATACTATGTTGGAGAGAATTTGCAAACACAAAATATTAATTTCAAAAATTAAATTGCCAACATTTTTATGATATGATGCTGAGAAGGATATTTCTTTTCTTTTGTTGGCGGGGACCATACCAAAACCACTAAAAAGGTATACAAAACACAGAGAAAAATAGAGGGATCTCGTGTTGGAAAAGTGCTTTGGAAGAAAACAACTGAAAATAGAAAAAAAGTGCATTATACAAAGTTATGCGATACCACAGCCCCGGAATAACAACGTCAAAAACAAGAATATTTATGATTTAGCAAAAGACTGACATTTGCTCATTCACCCTCTGATAATGACGATGTCATCCTTTTTTAATTCTATAGCTTTTGGAAGAGAGGTCAGCGTTGTGCTTTATGTATCTGCATGATAGGTGTTAGCGCGTAAAGCATTTAGTTTTGGGATAAAAATTGCAAAATGTATCTTAAATTAAATAAATTAAATAATATTACGAACATTGCATCTTTTGTGCTGCGGTGCTCAGATGAATTTATATTCCTACAAGTTTTGTATACCTTTTTCTGAATTAATTTGGGTGATATATAGTTTCTTTTTTATATTACTAATTCAAAATGTTAATTTTACTGCAACTAATTTAATGTTTATATATAAAATATCATGATTTAGGACTTCAACATGTGTTGAACAAAAATAGGATTTGCGGCCATATTGTGTAGAAGAATATCTGTAGAAACGTATTAAGATAAATCTAAAATATAGTTTGCAAGGTTTAGGTATTACTGTTGAAATCGAAGCATTATTACTATTGCTCTAAGTTGCAAAACTCTAGTCTGTTATTTATCTTAAAGTTATTTACAACAATAACCAAAACTAATTCTACTAAATTGTATTTAACGACTGCCTTAATTATTTCAGCAAAAATATGAGCACGTGTGGTTTAAAGAAGCATTGCAAACTCTGTTTAAGATTTTTTTTAAATGGATTTTTTACGAAGGAATAATTCTGTTTTATTTTTTTTCTTTCAGCTAGAGATTAAAAACTTGTCTTATTATATTCATCTATTCCAGATGAATTTATTGATAAAAGACATTTTGAATTTTCAAGAGGTTACTTTGGGTAAATGTACAGCAGACAAAAGGAAAATAGGCATTTTAAAACCAAAGTGAAATATGTAGTTTGCATTTCGTAGTTATGTTCAGGAAAATTTAATCATACGTATTTCTTAAAATGTTTCAAAAATCATTTTCGAGATAAATTTTCGATTGGTATGCTGTGTGCATGTCCACGATAGCATTTGCAGCTGGAAATATGTACATTCTTTTATACACAATTTCAGACGAGAGACTCATAAGTAGCCACCTGACTTACAAATCGTGTATTACTCATTTTCATCAAATTAATTGGAAGCACGCTGTCTCGTCATTGTACGCAGTTTGTAGACTTTGCAGTCCCGCTCAAAGGTTCAACCCGCTAAACACTGGGCCACGGCGCCTATACCACTCAAGAAATAGCTGACTTATGGCTTTTTAATTTTATGGGATCTAGTAGCTCTTTTAAAGTTAACTAACTGAAGAACATGTGTGTGCTATGTGGCCTTTCTGCTACTGCGAAAATCCATTGGCTTGATTAAATTAAAAGATTTTATTTCTGAAGCAATTATCTTAGTGAGAATTCAAGATTTCTTTTAAAATACGCTGTATGTTAAGCAGTTTTTTGCCTGGATAGGCTTGAAAATGTGAAAATCCCAGGGGGTCGGTTCCCTTGGGTGCTTTAGGTATTTTATAGCTCCAAAATGGAAGAAGACTTTAAACAGGTATACAATTCGTTGCTGTATCTCAATACACAATACTTAACTGTTAACGGTTACTGCAACGCGAGAATAGGAGACGTGCAACTTATAGGCCAAGGGCTGTGTATACGTATGTATAATAAACTCCAAGTTCAGTACCGAAAGGTCTGTGGACAAAAAAAGGTCAGGCACAGTAACAAATTTATTATGTGTGAATCCTTCAGATCTGTTCTCCTTAATGAACGCAGTCAAAGCGACAGGGAAGCACTAGTAGCTCGACGATAGACTTATGTTTAATCAAAGGTGCGTGATTTAACTATTTGGATGAATTCAAAGTAGAAGTACGAACTCATTCCGAAATTGAATAGAAAGGAAAGCGAAGGTCGTATGCTCTAACTCAGTATCAACAAAGACGTTTCCCGAATAACGAATTAATTGTTGACACCCACTAGAAAGGAAGCCTGGTTCGATGCTGATTTTGTGAGAGCAAGAAGAAAGTCATTTAGGTGCCTGAAGTTGTCAAAATGGTAAATGCAGAGCTTACGAAAAGAATATGCATATCAAGAAAACAAAAGAGTTTACAAGGAACTAGAAAATAAATACTTTTGCGATATATAGGGAACCCATATGTGCGTATCACATGCAAAAAGATTATAAGGAGTCTGAATGGTGCCCGATATCTTAGAGGTAAGCATCTAGATGGAAGTAATCAAGAAGTACGCTTACTTAGGCGTCGACTTTACTCTAAGGTTGTCCTATTCTACTCACTAGCTGGAGAAATTTAGAGAATGCAAGATACCCATAATTAGTACTTGGAATATGGCTCTTAGCAGATAGGACGAATTTTTCTGTTTGCTGCTCCTCCATTATACATATGTACATATGTATACTACTTGTCAGCCTCTTCGCGCGATAAATGTTAAAAGTATGTATCATGCGATTACGGCCACGACTATGATTAAGACCGCGACAGTTTTCTACATATGTACAAAAAATGCACAAGCACATAATTCCTTGAAGTACTACATTATAAAAGAAACGAGGTCTAAAAAATTCACTTTGTCTCTTTAGAATGTAAAAGTTTATATTTATGTTGTACACAATTTTTGAATTCTGTATTTCTTTTCAAATACCAAACATCCGGTCCAGAGGCTAAAATAAATCGAGTTCGTTCCCAGATAAGGTTTGCTTTAGCATTTTAGAAAGAAGATGATTACAGTAATTTATTATTATCCTTAATTTATTTCAACCATTCCTTTATTATGAGCTCAAATATATTTGTGCATGCATTTATGTACATATATGCGAGTATACGAGTAGGCTTGGATTTCCAAAGTGTATAAAAAGAGTATTTGCAAACATTTCTTATTCTAGAGTCAAAACTCCGTCCTACATATATAGGACTGTGATTTTGTTGGATGGCTGACACCATTTATAGCCCAAGTTGTCGTATTCTGAGAGAGCTGGAAGATTAACACAAGTTTTATGGGCAAGGAAACCAGCGTGTGTATATTTTGTTTAGCCTTTTTAAGTTTGAAAACCCCAAAAACTTGTTGCGCACGAACGGAAGAACGTACATGTCTCAATCTAATAAGCATAACCTAAGACCCACAGCCTTTTCGGTCTAATGCAAATTGCTCCAAGTTCTCTATATACATACATATAAAATAACAAAATAGAACCTCTCAGCTGATAATTCATATATCAGTGGTAAATGATCAGAAGTTACCATCTAAAAGCATATGTAAGTACATATTCTGGAATGCAATATGTACTAAGAAACAAAAAGTGAACGTACTTACACCCGCATGCCATTTGAAATTCAGGCAAAATCGTTAAAATCTAAAATTTGCTTAAGCTAAACATACATTATGCATATCACAATTTTTCAATTCACACATATTCTTGCACATGTCAAATATTAAATAGTTATTTTATACAAAATCGGCGTCAATTTTCAAAAATTTGTCACGAGGTAAACAATATAAGCATACATAAGTACACATGTATGTATGTATGTAAAGGGTGTTAAAATTGAAATAAAACAGAGAAAAATGTTTTTCCATGAAATTGGCTATTTGACAGATAATTTTATAGCATTAATGTTTGAATATGATATCATAAAACCATAATATCCAGCGTAAAAATTTTAAAGAAACCAGTTTTATGGCAAGTGCAGAAGGAGCTACGAACGAATTTCGCCCGAGATCATGCCGCTTGGACCAATGGACGGACATCTGTTTTCTTTTCGCATGAAAAAAAAGATCTTGAAGAACCCGATTGTTACAATTTTTATTTTCACGGTTTAAGAAAAGAAGACCTTATTTTGTCAAGAAATTACAACCGTGTTTTGGCATGGTAAGCTATCACCAACTATGACAAAATCGAATTGGAAGTTTGTAACTTTTACAAAGAACGCAAATAATTCACGCAAAATGTAATCTTCATAGAAAATACAGATTTTTAATTAGAAAGCTTAAATTTTTTATTGATTTATAGAGTATACAGATTGGGGTTATCTATAGAATAGCACATCGGATAAGTGGCCGCCACGGCTTTGCTGGCAAGTACGTACTCTTTTATTGAAATTTTCTATGACCGTTAGCTAATGTCAAGAAATGGGGGCAACATACTTTATTAATAAACAAAAACATAATAAATTAAATATTAACAGTTCTGAACTTTTAACTTTTTTCATATTCTGATGGATTCACTTAATTACTTCTGGCTTATTTTTGGAAAATATGTACACACTCTCAGGTAGTAAATATTTCTGGATGCAATATTTTCAAAGTGGGCTCAATCAAGTGATTCACACCGTATAGTAGAAAGTCGGTTTCTTCAAATAACGTAGGGGAGCTATCGGTTATTGAAAGTCGATTGGTTTTGAATTAATAAACAAATTAAATATCCTCATCTGCGTAATGAAATCCTTCCTACGGATTCGCGTCTACTTTGAATCATCATTGTACTTGTTGTTGTGGGCAATTATAAATCAAAACAATCAGACACATTTTACAATTTTCCAATACTCTCTGCGCATCTATCCCCGCTTTTGTTTTAAAGTATTATTACGAGAATTATAATTTTATTGATATTTAAGTAAAAAGCAATATAATTTGAAAATTATAGCTTTAATTTTTGACGACACTTCACTTTATCTCGATTCGTTTTTCAAAAATATTAATTGGGGACACAAATTAGACTGCTGTTGAAAAAAAGAATTATAATCATTTTTTGGTGATACATATATCGCAGAAACAAAAAAAGTGCATCAACAGCAGGAAATTATTTTCTTTGAATCATATATGTAAATCCTAACAATTTGCTCAGTTGGAATTTGGTTAAAAGATAAGTAAGAGGCTATTCCAAGATACGCTTTAACTGGGTTTAAACATTTCTGTATATTTTCTTTTCCACATACTATATATGTACATAAGCATATACATATACATATGTACATAGGTATATTCCCACAGTCTGGTTGCGATTTGGTCGTAATGAAGTCATACTGTTATTTCTGTAGGCTATGATGCAAATGCGTACATAAGTACCCGCATGTGTGTAGTGACAAATTCATTGGCTTGCCGTAAAAGTTTATAACGGATCAGTAAAAGGACGGCAGCCACAATGCATTCAGTGTGTGTAAATGTTTAAAGTATTTACATAGTATTTAAATTCACATATATATATGGATGTACATATGTATGTCTGTATAAAATCCTACCTATTAATAATACAGAAATTTACAACCTATGTATGTACATATATAATGCCCATGTTGAATGAAACAGAGACATCAACTACCTGGTCGTTGTACTCGTACATTGAAATTAGTTGCAGTAAGCAAAAAACCAAAATATCCTTCGCAAGTTTTCATCTCTTAATACATAGTGTTACTAATATATTAACTCATTTAAAAATTTGACTCTAACCCTTCTTTATCTGAGGTAACATTTTTAAGGAAATCCTGTACATTTTTATTATCACCCAAACTAGCATAGTATTTTTCTAAATCCTTTATGGTCTTGTGATGAGTTAAAACATTTCCATGACCGCCAACTAAATCTTCCATATATTTACGTGTGCGCATAATAACTTCAGATACTTGTAGCTATAAAAAATAAAAAAATAAAAACAATCAAGATGGCACACATTATTACATTGAAAAACATTTAGTTTAAACAATAAACTATTATTAATTGAGTGTGAACAAATAGAGGTAGTTTCGCTTACTAGTAGCTGAGGACGACCGAGAGCTGTTAGTTTGATGGCTGTTATTCCAGTTCCAAATGTGGCACCTTAAAATATAAATGTTGAATAAAAGTATTTAGTGACGAACTCTCCGAAACAAATATAAAACGAATACCTAAAGTTCACAACGATTAGTAAGGAAATTAATTGATACCGTTAATTTGATTCTATAACAGTGAAATGAAAGGATGTTGATGTGAAAATATAATAAAATGAGAGACGGTGAATAAAAATAAATAAAAAAATAAGAGAAACTTTTTCTAATTTGGGTTAACAAATATATATGTATTTATACAACATAAGGATCTAGCCTAGCGTAAGGCCATATCTTCTTTTTCTTTTTTTAACCGTTGGAATATATAACGCGTACGTACACGGACATCTTATTCTACATATTTCTTCCACGTATGTATCTACCTAGCTCCCGTGCTGCTTGTGGGGTTGGCTAAGTTTGCGGACCTCATATAATTCTCTAATTACAATTTAGGACCTTACGCTGCTTTTTCAGATAACCATAATTTTAAAGAACAGTTTTTAATAAAACGCTAATATAAAGACATTAAATAACTACTTTGTGACAATGAATAACTCAAACATTGCTTTCTTTTATTGAGATATCAATAAATAACATAACCGAATCACTTTTCCTATGAACAAGTAAACTTACCCCAAATCTTTTACCTTAACTTTCAAGATCAATAAATTTACGATATACATATGTATGTACATGTTTATTATTCTTCTGAAAAATAATATACAAAATATGGAAAGATACATTAATAAAAAGATATTTGGGGAAGAAAGGTCACTAAAACCTCCTATTTAAGGTTTTTCTTGTTTGGAGCTTAGGGCCTATGACTAGAGGTATAATTATGTCCTAATCGATTAATAACCTACTCACTAGTATGTTATCTGATATTCCGCATGCAATTCCATATTTTTGTTTTAATTTCAAAATTATTTCTGTAACAATATCGATCTTGGTGGTGCTATGAAGTTCATTCGTGGAGATGTGCCATGTAAGTTGTAGAATCATTTTAAGGAGCTTAATTTGGCAGATTTGTAGTTTTTTAATGTGTGAACTGGCGCAATGGCCCCATACAGGGCAACCGTATAATATTATTGGTTGAAATATTTAACAATTATTAATTTATTGTCGTTGCTTAGGTGCAATTTTCTGTTAAGGGGGGGATACATGATTTTAATTGTTTTATTAACTTAGTTGATTGTATGTAGTCGTGTACATGACTGTTAAAGGTTTACTTTTTGTCCAAATACATTCCTAGGTACTTAACAGTGATTTTCCAGTCCATCTCGATGTCGTTTAATTTTAATTTGTTGCTTGGCAAGAAACAGCACTTTCTTTTCCTGGCAAAAAAGATAGCCTGTGTTTTCGAAGCATATTAACTTCCCCAAATTTACACCCCATTATCTGTTCGTCTACAGCTTGTATGCGAATTGGTAATCAATTTGTATAAGTAAATCTAAAAAATCGTTCATATGCACATACATGGCTGGACAAAATAATAGGTGTGTGAGTTTTACATTTTTTTTCTCCAAATTTACGGTGTGCAAATAAATTTTCCATCAAATTCACCGATATGCATAAGACGCTTGAATTACTGAGAAGTTATTTTTCACTCAAACTTTATTATTCCTTTCAACTTTTTTGGGTGAGGACCAATTATCTAGGATAGAAGCCAATTTGAGTTGGGCAATAAAATAGGTGTGAATTGTTTCTTTTATGGAAAAACGTCTAAGACGTGTGTTCAAATGTTTTGTTTATTAAAAAATTGAAAAGGATTGTTAAAAACTGTGGATATAAATATGCGCTAATAGCAATAGATATTTTTATTGCATTAATCATATGCATATATGTATGTATGTATGTATGTATGTATGTTCCGATAAAATGTCATAAACATAGACGCTTTCTCGTGGTTCATGTTTGGAATACGAGGTAGTGTGTGGAAAAATAAAATCATTTAATGGTAATTAAATTTAGTTTCTTACCCTCCGATTTAGGACGGGGGATACATACTGAATCCTCTGCTTTACTTTTTTTCAATTGATTTTTCATATTTTTCAGTTATTCATTTTGTTAAATTTTGATGTTTTTCAGTTGATGATTGAAATTTTGTTAGTAAGTTAGTGGATGGAATAAAATGACATGCAAAGAAGAACAAAAGAAAATTAAAAATTAAACTAATTTACATAACAATACAGAAAAGCCATAAAAAACAAAGCAATCACTGAGTTATTTAAAAATAGAAGTATCTATGAATTTTATGGGCTTATGGAAATGTATGTACATTTTTTCAGAAGCACTCAGACTCCATACGATACATTGTACTTCCAGGCAGCTCTTTTGGTGTAGTAGTTGGAGAAACTCAAGATTCTATTCGTTTCTCTGTCATTTTATATGTACTTACATACATATATGTATGTACATATTAATTAACACAATAAAGAAAGTGAAATTAGGCTTAATATATAAAGTTAGTGTGAAACCGGGATAAAACCTTGTTGGTGCTCTCACCGCAGCATTGGATGCGAAGAGGCAAACAACAGAGGACTATTGGCATACTAACTCGCCCACAGGACGGCGGATAGATATGTATAAAGTAAATTATTTTTCTATTTCATTGTCCACTACAAAATTGCGATTAAGTACGAAATAAAATCTCAAACAAATGGAATCCACAGCTCTCCTGGCAAACTCATGCTGTTTTGATGAAATTTCCGATGCCATCTTCGTACAAATTTCTGGCCATTATCGTTCTGTAATGCAACCAAACATTGTAACCGTATTTTTAAGGACGTTGGGCTCACTGCACCTTGACACGTGGCTTCTATGTGCCCCAAATTCAATAAACAAGCTTATTTACGAAGCCACTAGGTTGAAAATGTGCATCGTCGCTAAATTTTATTTTCTTCCCCTAAAATGACCTCGTTTCAATTCTTGGGTCTATTGAATTTTGTACGCATAAACATCTTTCTTGAGAATTCGCTGTAAGGATCTTTTTGAAAGATCTATTTCTTGTTTACGTGACTTATTGTTCACAATTAAACAATTTTACCAACAATCTTTAAATAGTCCTTGAATCGAACATTATTCCGACCATAGTTTGCGAAATGTTTCAGTAAACTTTTCCCATTTTTATAATTAACAAAAATAATGCGTCCTTCTTTCATTCAGTTTTCACTCAGAACATTCGCAGACAGGAGAAAAAATGGAGCAAAATTAAATTCAAAGCTCTAATTGGAACACTCTTTAGAAAGCATAGCCCCAACAAAAATACACATTGCATTTGTTTTGAAAATACATATGTATATGATGGGCTGAATTCCTAAATGTAAAAAAATGGGCATTGTGAATGCGCACTGTATTTGTTTTGAAAATATTGAATAAGTACGATTATTGAATATTTTTCTAAATTTTTGGCACAAATTATGACACAAAACTCAACTCAAACTTTAAAACAAAATCGTTTGAGTCGTTTCCGAGAAAATCTACTTTTCCAAAAATAGTCCTTAGTAAAGTACCGTAAATTTTGAGGATAGAATTAAAATTTCGATTTCGCCTTGAACTGAGCTTAAAAATCGCGTTTAAAAATCTCAAGAGTTTGCTAAGATATCGAGCAGCTCGTTTGGGATGTAGTTAAGCGCACATACAGACAGAGAGAATTGATAAATCCACTTTAAAGTATATCCCTATCCCTATCCCTAATCCCTATCCCTAATACTTATAAAAACCAAAATTATTTTCTGTTAGTTGCCTCCTAGCCGGAGAACCACTTATCCGATTTACGTGATTTTTTCTTTATTTCATAGATATGTTTACTCTTCAGGTTATAGGATATGTTTTATTGCGTTAGGTAAAATAACGAATAAGGAGTAACGATAATAGTGAATTAAGTGGGGAAAAAGTTCAATTTTACAGCTCTAACTCAATAATGGCTTATCGGATTTTAAAACAAAAAAATAGGTCAAATTAGTAAATTCGCCCTGATTCATTTGAGATATAAAACATCCTTCTACGTTGTCCTGAAGCTGAGCAATCTTCAAAACAATTATTTAAATCATCGCCCACAACTTTCCTTCAGTGGAGACCACTGCCAGCAGTCGAGCAGCAGTGGATATCGTTGCAATAGTGTGCGTGAGTTTTTATTAGACTTTGTTTGGGTTGGATTGATTGTTATTGGTTGTTACTCTCGATCGTTCATTCACACTTCTGCATGTAGATATTGTGTGAGAGTAAGAAAAAAATATTATTGAATAGAGTGAGAAGGCTGTGCGCTAAATGTCTCTGTGAAAAATGAAACAGATAGGTATATTGGTTTGTGGTTGTTTGAATGGAATTATTAAAGCTCCGATAGACTAACGGTAGCTTAATACTTTTGGGTGAACGGCTCAATGGGCCAGCGCACACTACATCCCCCGGAGTAAAACTCAATTTATAGAAAAGGAAGGGCAGGTATACAGTATGAAAAAATTTTCATCCAGCGTTGAAGTGGTTTAACCCCAAGTTTGCCGCGGGAGAATATTTAACCAGTGCATGCTGGCGCAATAAGATCGAGTTATTTGTAATAAATAGTAAAACAATTTTTAGTGCGATCTAAAAACCGTGTTCTTTAACGTGAATAATTATTTTGATTCAATAAAAAAAAGTTATCAAAGGTACACTTCAGAGCAAAAAATTTATAGGTAGCGTGAGTGTATTGTTTATTTTGGCACTTCTACAATTTTCGGTTTGAAAACGCCATTTTGTAGAGCTTCAGGAAATGAGAGTTATGTACAAAAGAACCAATATTTTTCTTAATTTATCAGATATTGCGGCTTAAAAAATATTTGTTTCTATGGAAAACTACTGCATTTCTGCTTTCCTTAATACACTGGGTACTTATAGTTATCCCTAATACTTATAAAAGGCAAAGTCATTTCCTGTTAGTGACCTCCTAGCCGGAGAACCACTTATCCGATTTACGTGATTTTTTTTTTATTTCATAGATACATATATTCACACTTCAGGTTATAGGATATGTTTGCTGGGTAAGGTAAAATAAGGAATAAGGAGTAACGATAATAGTGATTTAAGTGGGGAAATAGTTGAATTTTACAGCTCTAACTCAATAATGGCTTATCGGATTTAAAACAAAATGAGAGGTGAAATCAGTAAATTCGCCACTGATTCATTTGAGATATAAAGCATCCTTCTACGTTGTCCTGAAGAGAAGCAATAATCAAAACAATTATTTAAATCATCGCCCAAAAATTTTCCTTCAGTGGAGACCACTGCCAGGAGTCCTGCAGCAGTGGGTATAGTTGCAATAGTGTGCGTGAGTACATATGGGGGCTCTAACGTGATCATGTTTTGAACTTCAGTGTGTGGTCATCTCTTTTCAGTGCAAACCATAGTCGAACTAAATTAAACAGTCATCTTCGGGTCGTTTGACAGATTCGCTCCCCCATACTAAAAACCACCCAAAATCGTATTTGTATTTTGATGTTTCAGCACTCATTAGATAATTCAATGACAGAGAAAAACATTTTGGATTGGTTTAATAGAATATTTATCAGTCCCAATCAGACTGTTTGTATTGGATTGGTTTGTTACTGTCGGTCTTTGTGAAAAATGAAGCAGGTATATTTGTTTGTGATTGTGTGAATGAAATTATTAAAACTCCATTAGACTAACGGTAGCTTAATACTGTTGCGTGAACGGGTCAATAAGATCGAGTTATTCGCGATACTCCAGATAGCAAAAGTAAAACAATTTTTAGTGCGATCTCCTAAACTGTGCTTTTCAACGTGAACATTTAATAATTATTTTGTTCGAATGAAATATCTTTTATTTCATTATAATTAATAGAATGTAGGTTTTAGCTTTAGTTAAAAAAATAGAAAAAAATTAACATTAATTTTGTAGCCCATGCGAGCGAAGCCGCGGGCAAACAGCTAGTCTATAATAAAGTGTAAAATGAAATAAAATTTCAATACTTGCCTTTTTAAATGGAAGTAAAATCATAACTCAGCAGTTAATTAAAAGTAGTACTTCTAGTAAACATTTTGACGAATACTTGACTGTAGATATTTGTCCATAATATATTGATCCGTCTTCCCATTTTGTTATCAGATCTCTCAAAAATTCAATATTTTTTTTTTCAAAAAATGTCCATAAGTACAAACATATTTAAACGGCCGCTCGTTTTTCATTTCCGAACAAATAACCTTAAATCCTATTTGGTTTAATTGTATTTTTCACATTTTGACTCTAATTGTCTCTAAGGTTTTAATGAGAAGACTTGACTATATTATAACAAAGAATAAACATTTTACATCAAGTTTGATGACCCACATTTAATATGGCAAATACAAATACAACATAACATACGTTGTTCATCTAATATTTACTCGCACTTTTTATTTCACCATTCATTGAATTTTTAATTTTGCACTTTCTGTGCTGATTGCGGCGTGGTCTCATCCAATAGCGTACATGTCTGGTTTAGCCAAGTTCGAATGTAATACTCTTTGCCAATGTCAATGCCAGCAACGTTCAAACAATAATTGCCTGTAATTAATGACTCAGAAATGTATGTACATATGTACATACATACGTACTGGTGTTGTAGTCAACGGACAGATTAATTTATTGAATGTAACCAGAACAATTATTACAGTGTTGTGCAAAATAATGTTGCCATATGAATATAAACAAAGATCAACAACCAACTTCCACACATGCATGTATATAATATGTACATATGTATAAGTCGTATGTATATCGTATTAACTTAAAAACGGTGCCAAGAAATAATATCTATTGAAATGATATCCAAAACTTATGCCTTAAGCTTCATTGCACTTTGAAAGTGCATAGTTATCCAAACGGTTTTGAACTTTACTCAACTAACAGTCCTAAGCGATTTCTTAGACTCTTATTTTATTGCTTACTTGCGCTCTTTGAATTTATACTAACTTTTTGGTGGAATAAATTATTTTTAAATAAATTACGATTTGGATATTTAATTTTCAATGAACAGCATTAGACAATATTTATTGACAGACAAAGAATAATATCTTGCAAGTGATGGTAAACTGCGGTGCCGTAATAAATGTTAAAAATTGCCTTACTGTCGCTTTCTGAAAGTGTCATAAGGTCGGTCAAATTTACTGTTAATACAACAACATTTAAGAGTACGGATGCATTTTGTTTTCATTGCTTGGGTTTGCTACTAAAACATCTCCCATGCGCAAACACTTCTTACCGCTTCTGAGTTATACTCGTACAGGGAGTAAAAAAATCTTGGAGGCGATTGTGACAATAAGTCCTTTTTTGTCGTTCTGATCGAATTAAAACGATCCATTTTTTACTAAAAATTGTTTCAAAATAAATAAATGTTTACATACACATTAGGTATTTTCTCATACTTTTTCTGAAGCTCATCAAAAACTATTGAATCGATTAAAGCGAGTTCTCGGTGGAAGGTAAATGCGGTGTTTGAATCGATCGGCTAACAATTACATATTAGGTTTAGAACATTGTTTGAAAGCCCTAGAATTGTCTGCTTTTTATAATGGTGTCTTTTGCCCCATTTATGATCACTTGTTATACACAACTTGCTGGCTAAGCTAAGTGAGCTAAGCTATAGAGCTTTTGATTATGTGAGTAATTTAATCATCATAGGTATTCGCAAGTGTGAGGGCAAAGTGTGCGAACTCATATAAAATGTGTTCACAAGGTCTGCACCAAATGCTTTATCGAAAGTTTCGATTTGGGGGCGGGTTACACCTAAATTTTGCATTTCCTCAGAAAAAAAAAAATAATATGTTCGTGTTTCTTAGGCTATTTGAAACAAGAAGAAAATAAAAAAAAAACACTGCACCCTTCACATAATGGAAACCTCAGCCGAACTTCATTAAGACTCCACAAGTAACATTTATTTAGTTTAAATTTAGTTCGGGTTAAGTCCCGTATTTAAATTCCATTAACTCAACCTAATAGTGGACTTCTATTTGCATGTAACATATGTATGTACAAACATGTTAACATATTTTAGAATTGTATGTGGTTTCTAAAACGTCATTTTAAAAGTAATTAGCACCTTAAGAAATCAATTTTAGGTGTCAAATATGCTAAAATAATTAGTAAGTCTATCCCAAATAACCCGAACTCGAACTCTACGAGTTTAGATATAAAATGGTAAAACCTAATTATGTATTCAGAAACCAGTTTCAAATTTACTATAATCACAAAATAATATAATGAACTCAACATTGCAGATCCATAAAAGAGCCGCTTTAACCTAATTTTTGTCAACAGAATATATGTATCTTTCTCAATACATGCATAAACGTATCGGCCATTAGAAAAGAGACTGTTAAAAAAATATCAGTTAGCTGCTATTGTAATTGCTACTTGTGAAGCAGTAAAGCAAAGAAAATCTTGATACCCCCTTTGCAAAATAAATTTGTAACATACGAGTAAATACATACATATGTATGTATGTAAGAATGATGTACAAAGAAATACAAATACTTGGCGCAACAGACGTATACGGTCCAGGGCCTAGCTTCTCGCAACCATTCGTGTTGTGCGTGTTATATTTTTCACACAAATGGAAGGGACCTACAGTTCCGAAAGGCCATATCCGAGAGGCAAATTGAGAAGCTTTCTCTTGACATTTATTACTCTCGGAATGTTTGTCAGACATTCGCGAGAGGTGGGACCGTGAAACCCATTAACCACTTGAGCTAAGACGCCCACGTAAGAATCATTTATCGGTGCCGTGAAATAACGAATTTCAAAATTCGGCCTTATTTCACTTGGCGTTATTTCACTGCACGTCATTTAGGGGCTTTTATAACTAGGAGCAAGAAGGTGGTAACAGAAAATGGACGCACGAGCGCGATCTTTGTGTGGAACCCTAAAAAGATCGAAGATTATTTTAAAGAGGACCACCTATCTTAGACAACGGAAAAAAATTCTTGAGATAAACTTTGCTGACAACATGTATTAAGGGATATTTTGTTCCAAGTGTTTCATTTGCAAGAATGATTTTCTTTATGATTTGATTTTACGAGCAGTAATAAATATGTACTATGAAAATATGAACATATGTACATATATTGTCGCATATTCATAGATGTTTGTTAAGTTTTTATTAAGTTATTGTTAAATTAATCCGGAGGTTATGTAATTCATAGACAATTTAAACCCGTGTGTAAACGACAAACTCGAGTATAATGTTAATCACGACAGAACATACATTGGCCCATATTCATAGTTATATTTTAAACCCCGGTGAAACTAATCTGGAGTTTAAATTTAACACACAGGTTAGACACAGTTAGTATTCATAGAGAATTTGGCAGCTCTGTCTAATTAGATACGACTCTGACGTCTATTCTACTACAAATTGGATTCAATCTGAAACTGAAATTTTAAAAATACGATTTTTTTACGGTTTTTTTGTTTAAAACAAAAATAAGGTAGGAATTATTAGTGTACACGCATGTTTTGAAATAAAAAGGAAATTTTAAAATTACAGATGAGTGGCAAGGAACTTAAAAGAGTAGGGGAGCAGAAAAATGAAATAGATATAATACATAACATATAATAAATAAAAAACTAAATACCGGTTGATGAAGCTTTGACGAAATATCCTTGGTTTGGGAATGCCGTAACAACTCGGTTTGGGAGGTAACAACAGTCACTGAGAGAATTGTCTAGAAGACAGAGATTAAAACTCTACGCTCTTTCACAGGATTTATTCTTAGAGACTTAATGCGCAACGAGGACATCAGGCAAATATGGAACATCCAGGATATTGTCAAGTGGAGCAGACGAAGGCGAAAAGAGTGGAACCGCCACGTGCAAAGGATGTCCGACCAAAACCTCGCGAAATCAGTGATGCTGGGAAGACCCTCTACTAACCTACCACCAAGATATGAAAATATATCGACCGACATTTACCTTATTTAATTTAGGTCGTTATCTACGTGGTGGGCTATTTTTATTCATGTAAAACTTAAATCAAATCACAAATCACTCGCACAACGAAAAATTCTTAATTTAATTTTTTTTTCCTTCACAAATTTCTGACGAACACAACTTAAACATACGTTCTGTCGTGATTAATGTTAGACTCGAGTTTGTCGTTTAGACCCGGGCTTAAATTGTCTATGAATAACATAAACTCAGGTTTAGCTTAGCAACAACATAAACTTATCAAACATCTATGAATATGCGCCATTATGTTTAAGTTGTATTTAACTCTCTTAAACGTCAGAAATTTGTGACCGAAAAAAAATTATACTAAGAATTTTGCGATACGCTAGTGATGTGTGATTTTATTTTAGTTTTACAGAATTAATAAAAGTGTACCACTAGGCAACGAACTAAACTAATAAAGTCAAATGACAATTTTTGTTTACAACAGCAAAACCGCCAAAAAAAGTTTTCGTGTTTTTGAAATTTCGCTTTCAGAAAGTGTTTTCGTAATAGATTGACAAAAGTTTCTAGTAGAGTTGTAGTACAATACACGTTAGACTCGTATCTAATTAAACAAACCTTTCAGTTTTTCTATGAATAACAGCTGTGTCTAACCTGTGTGTTAACTTAAACTCCAGATTAGTTACAACCGGGTTTAAAATATAGCTATGAATATGGGCCATTCTCTCTAATGTGATAGGGCCAGCGCACACTGGATCATTTCCACAGGGGAAAAACGGGTTAAAATGTTCATTCAGCGATGATGTGGTTTAACATCGGGGTAAACCAATACACATTCAAGTTGTCAATTTCGAGATACAGTTGATCGAATTTTTGTTGTGATTTATGTACATACATATGTATGTACGTACGCATGTATTATTTTTGGAGCTCTTTCATGTCGAAGTTGACAAGTAAGAGTGTTACATAGATTATGATTAGGAGCTACCAACAAAATACAGGTCTTGTACCAAGTTAAAATCAACGGTTCAGTTTTAGAATCTTAAATATTTTTTTACATATGTTCATATCTAGATATAATATGTATATGTATGTACATACATATGTTTGTATATATGTAAGTGCAAAATTAAATCTAAGGAAATCCCAACAAATACCAAGCGGTGAATTTTATTATTAGTCTGCTATTCCTCAAAATTTAATTTATTTCTCTGCCATAAATATGTATCTATATAACGATCAGCGATCATATGCACAAGTACGTCCGACCCTGTCATGCACTTTATTCTCAATTTTCTTTTCAAGCCATCCACATTATTTGTTACCTAACTTATGACGCTAATAAAAGGCTACCTGATACTTCCTGCAAGACAAAATTTGTTAAGTGATTTTCTATTAAAGTTTAGAGATACATACATTCGTGTGTACATACTTTTCGAAAGTAAATCATCTTCTTCTTCTTAAAGACGAAATTGTTTGGAACTGGTATTTTTAGTTAAACTTTTCTGCGTTTCAAAAAAGAAATCATATATTTTGCGCTCATTCAGTGAGAAAGTACTGGTGTTCACGAATTGATCTCGTGATACGTCGCGTCAGTTGGTTAGAGCCATGTTTGCATTTTGTATTCGTCATTTTCTGTTTATACGTTTTCTTCGTTTGGTGGAAGATACGTCTGCTCAGTGCAAAGTCCAATAAGATTTTTTTTGTATGTAGGTATGTATGTATGTACATATGTATATATCTTCGATTTTAAAGAATTGTTATTATTACTTCCAGGATTATAATACCGTGGAGTTAAAGCCAGATTCTAATTGGACAGGTTCAACAGGCCAACTTTTTTCGGCTGTCATTTCGGTTTGACTATTATTTGACAGCTGTGAAGGGTGGTCGATAGCAATTTATTATGGAGCATCTAACGACCCGACATGTTGAAGTTATCACAACATTTTTGTTAATTGTTCAATTGTGACTATGCGAAGAAAATTGCATGATTTTTTTGGTGTTCCATGTGTACAATGTAACCAACGTGCGCCAGAAAATATTAATGCAGTGAGGCAGATTGTATATGAATATCCGGTCACCTCCCATCATGGACAGGAATTGGGAATGTCACAATCATGCTTTTAAAAATTTAAAAAAAAGAAAATTCATTTTACGCACCAGGGAAATAACCATAACCATTGTTAATCCCATCAATCAATAAAATATAAGCTAAAAAATTGAGTTTAATTTTAAAGGTACTCAAAAAAAAAAAACGACCTGGAACATATGTATGTACATAAAATTCAAAATGATCAATAGAAATTGCGGAAGAACATCTAGTTGGATGGCTGCTTATAGGTCATTTGGTAGTCATTTGGGACCACTTTTGTTTGACTTGTTCGTAAATGATATTCCGGATGTTTTAAAATTTTCGGATTGTCTGATGTTTGCGGACGATGTTAAATTATTTACATCAATATCCTCAATCCACGACTGTATCAGATTTCAAAAAGATATTGAACTATTTTTAGACTGGTGCAAATACAACCATCTAGAGCTCAATATCTCGAAATGCAAAATTTTCAGTGCTCACCGTAATTTAGTGCCTGTGAGTTTTATCTATAAGTTTGGAAATGAATCCCTCTCAAAAGTCCATGAGGTAAAAGATCTAGGTGTTATCTTCGACTCTAAACTATCTTTCTCTGCGCATATTGACTTTATTGTATCAAAAGCGAGTTCTATGTTAGGTTTTCTGAAAAGAACCTCAGCAGTCTTCAAGGACGTGTATACACTAAAGACAATTTTTATGTCCTTAGTGTTACCCATTTTAGAATACTGTTGTATCATTTGGTATCCATTTTATGAGAACGCTGTTATAAGAATAGAGAAGATTCAAAAAAGATTTACGCGTTTTGCCTTAAGATTTCTGAGATGGTCCGACGGGATGCCTGATTATTATTCAAGATGTGCGCTAATAGACTTAAAAACACTAGAAAGCCGCAGACAAACTCAATGCGTTGTTTTCATAAAAGATATTTTGAGTGGTACTATAAAATCACCCGAGTTACTCGCGCTGATTTCTTGGTATGTTCCGGAAAGAAACATTAGAAACAGAAACAATATATTTTGTGTTCCTAATCATCGAACAAATTATGGTCTGAACGAACCAGTAACTCGTTCTTTAATGCTTTATAATTCTGTTTGCAATGAGGTCGACCTAACAATGAAAAGGGATATTTTTAAAAAGATTGTTAAAATCTTATTTAATGCTTAAGTTGAGCGGTTTAATTTTATTCATTAAACATTGTATTAAAATAAGTGTAACTTAAGAAATATTTGAAATCAACAGATTGTTAATCCATTGATGAATAATAATAAATAAATAAATAAATAAATAAATAAATAAATATCTGTCCGTCTTTATGTAAAACATTTAGGGGATTTAGCGGTTATAAAAATACAGTCAGTTTTCCTATTGGATCCTTGTATTTTTATTATGCAATGTAAAGTTACCAAATACATTGAATAGCCGATGAAATTCAATAATCATTGAAAAAAAAAGAACAACATTTGTCCTGGCATATTCCTCTACGTCTCTCTGACTAATCCTACCTTAACTCATATTACTTTTTGAAGTCTTGCATGTCTCACTCGTGTCTTACACAAAAATGAATATGTACACGGAAGAAACAAATGCAGGGGAACCGTAAGCGTTTTTGATGCGTTTCATCACTGTTATATAAGCGTGATATACCGCAATAAAAATTCACCTTATTAGTAACATTTGCCGACGACACTGTCATGGCACTAGGTGATACAATGGAGGGAACCACTGAAAAATTGCAAAAAGCAAATCACATTTAACAAAACCAAATGTTTAAATGTGTCTTTCTAAGTAAACGAATAGTTTGCCTATTTTAACTAACTTTGTTCGAAATCCGTTTAGAAGAGAAACTAATTATCTCAGAATGACTCAATGTTCAAATGGAAGTGGTAATTAAAATAAAAAAGCGTAGAGGTCAAATAAATACAGAATAATATACTAGTCACTTGGCTAATATTTCAAGCTTAAAACTCGGTGGTAATGTGGAATGCAATTTTAGGTTTATTCTAAAAAAACTAAAGCTAAATTTTACGAACTTTTAAAAATAAAGTCCTGAAAGTAATCATCAATGCACCATGGCAATTTACATTCACATTTCATGCGTTTACCATAGCTTCTGCTATAATAAATAGTAAATGTTTTGCAATCTAAGACATCATAATTTAAAGAGCACTTATACTCATTTAATACCAACAGTAGTGTAACAATTTACGGTAACCTTTTAATTTATTGAATATTTCATCATTTATTGCAACATTTTCACATATTTTTTTATAACGTAAAAATTAATACAATTGCATATCAAAAGATACTAACTAACACACAACATCTATGGGAGATTTTAAGGTTTTTTATAGAATCCATTCTGAAGCGCTCTCTGAATATATCAAAAAAATATTTGATTGCTACTTCGATCCATTCGAAATACACGACACATGTACATATCTAAAGAAGAAGGCAACATTCTCATAGGGAACGACTGCACTGGCAACGGATAATTCAATGGAATCAACAGATGAAAATCTCCAACGATTTTTAAATACAATTTGCGAGTGGGCAAAGGTTTGGCGCATTGCTCTTCACGGGACCAAAATAACGCATGTTAAATTTATTTACAAAAAAAAGTAACCTACTTACCTATCTACACATACGTACATATATACACATAAGTCGGTACAAATATGTATCGTATGCAAAGGGGACAAAATATTTAGAAATGACACTAGACGCGAAATTTTTTGAAACTTAAAGCAGTTAAACCGGTTTTGGCTTAGTCTATCGTGGTTGGCCTGGCGCGACGGGTGTACAAAATATTGAGTGTAATGGATTTTTTTCGTTTTTGTAGTCATTTTTTGATGAGTTTTTTTAAGTGTTTTCACAGTGAATCTTCGTAAATTTGATAATGTCTTTCTAAGGTTGAATAGTGTTAAATATTTTCTTTATTGAAAATTAGTGAAAAAAATACAGTGTGTGTAATATGGCCCACCCCATGTGTTTGCAATATGGCCTAGTAGGCCATATTTAACACATGATCTTCGTTGAAATTTAACGATTTGTTTTTATTTTCTTTTGAAGGAAAATGGCTTCAAACTCTAACAAGTGCACAAAAAAACGACATATATTTTTTGCTGAAGCTAAACCGACGTTTCTCAAAAACCATTGTGTTAAAAATGGCCCACCCTTGGCCATATTTAACACAAGGTAGGTCATATCAGCCGCAAGTTTTTACAAACTGTTAATAAAAACAAACTAGTTAATATGAAGTTCCTTTAACTTTTTTATTATATCTTTTTGTTATGTTTTTTTTTTTCTATTTAAGCTACTAAAGACTGAAAGAAAAATGATTTTTAAGACTGTTTAAAAAACAAATAAATGAATTCGACTTAATTTTATGGTTTTATTTCAAATAATGTTAAGGGTGTGCCATATTTGCCGCACCTACTCTATTGTGAGTAACTGGAATTGAGGTATAGGAACAGTATCTGCATGTGTGGCGGCAAACAGGCTGCGCTTGAGGCGTTAGTCAACATCTAAGCTACTTTTAAAATAGTTTGACAATGCAAGCATTTCTTAAATTCAGTAAAAAATCAGCGGCATTCTTGCTGTAAAAAAACAAGTTGTAGCGAAATGCGGAAATTATTAGCACGCAATTATTGACACGCTTGTATTTAAGTTGACATATTACCGTCGAAATTTTGAATTATCAGCACAACCGTTTTTGAAAATTCGAAGGATTTTTTTATTTCTTTTTTACGGAGATTTCATGTTTAAATATCTAAAAACTTTGTGTTTCTTTCAGTCGAGTCGTTAATGTCGATGTTCCATAGGATATAAATTGTTATTTAGAGGGTTTATGTACATACATATGTAACGTATGTATGTATGTGTTTCAAAATAATTTGAAATGCACATTTTCTTTAAATATCGTACCAATATTTTACTTTCTAATTAAGTTTTTATCCCTTTGAATTTGTTTCCTTGTTAAAAATAGCGCTGTGTTTGTATCTGTATTTTATGGAAATGCTTTCACATACATACATACATACATATATACCGATTTTAACTTTATTTTTTCAAATCAACGAATTCTTTTCTATTTGAACACCAATGTTTTCATATGCTCAGTTTTTTAAATCAACGTTCGTGCCACAATCTACGTAAACAAAAGTAAAGTTTAATATTGGGATATGTATATACATTGACATTTATAACCTCTTGTGGCGATGAGTCTTCTTAATGAGACAATTAATCACACCTTTAGTCCTTCGCACTCTCTAGTTAGTGGAACAAAGAAATTTGTATATTTGTCTATTTACATAATTCATAGAATTGAATTTACACCCGGTGTTATTTTTAATTTTGGAATATTAGGTTTCAATAGGAAAAGAGAATATAAAGTTGAAATTTTGAAAACACGCGTATACTTGCATTGTAATCAACAACATACTCAAAATGAAATCCTCAAAATTTAAATCGTTGCCCTGTTCTACGATTAAAAAAGGCAAAGATTGCATAACACAGAAATGCAGTCAAGGATATTATATCTATAGATAGCGTCATAATAAATATGACTTCGAACAATGGCAGCACACTGGTGACTGCGTGATAACCCACAGCTTATCACCGCAATCCACGCAAAAAGATCAAAGTTCCAATGTCCGAGAGAAGCCAAATCCGGATATTTGTCGGCATAATAATCGAACACTGCATCATTGGAAACACGACATGACGAAGCCGACTTATGTACAAATGAACTTAACCATTTCATACTTATATATGTATGTATGCATGAAAACCACTAATCATTAAGATCATCTTGAATTCTATCAAGTGTCGAATTTTTTTCTACTTCAGTGTAACGTGCATTCACTTTTTAATGTAACAACCATATATGTTCATATGTACATACATACATATACATATATATGATAAGTAGACCACGACTTCTAAAGAAATCTGGCAGCAGTATTATGTTATGTAGATGGTAAATTTGCCATATAAATAGTGCTCAATGTCACATCGAATGATGACAGTACGCCATCCTCTGTAACAGCGTGAGCAGAGTGGCTACATAGTAAAAGTATCCAAGCGATAATCTATTTGTTAATTTGCCCCCAAATCAACCCTCAGGATGACATTTTACAAAAGAATGAGGTTTAATTTATTATGCTGTGGCATGCACATCTGTTTGGCTGGGGTTCGCTATGCCCTGGTGCAATTGTGGGGATGTTGGCTAGTTCTTAGTCGTCACATGCATGCACATACATATGTACATACACACGTCCGCCGAAGAAAATACATAATACGTAGACTCGTGCCGAGCACATGAGGGGTGACCATTTTTTTTTAAATATTATTCATTACGTTTATGCTGCAGACTTTTGTATAGAATTTTATTTTTGGAAGACCTTGTGTTATGCAATATTCTCAGGTATTTAAGCTTTTTTAACTGAATCGTCTTGCGAATGGCGTAAATTATGGTTTGTTTCACAATCATTTCAATTCACAAATCTATGCATGTACAGTACATATGTATGAATAAAAGAATACAAACATAGTCTATGTATGTATGTTGCATTGCAATTTATGATACCTACATATATTTAGTTTTAGTGAATAAACCATTTTTTTAAAGGTGCATCTGTCTACCATTACTTTGTTTTTTAGCCGAAAAAGTTTCAATTTATTCGCTAAAGAGACACATTCTTTTCGGGAGAATGAAAAAATATTCTTTCTTTTTTTTGGTGACCGCGCGAGAGAAAGTTAAGTGCTATTTATAAAAACATATGTACTATATATGTATATATTAACAAGAGGATTTCAAATGTCTACAATGTTTTTTATTGCTGAATTTAAGTCTCTTTTTTAATATAAAAATGCAATTCCAATACTTAGTATCTCACATGTAATGAATTCAATTGTTATTTCGGAAATGCATCATGTGAACATGACCAAATGTAATTGATGACGAATTTGGTAGGTACTTATATAATAATAACAGTTTCTTTATTTCAAATATTTTCCTTAAACATGGCAATTCTACAGGAAGGTATCTAAATACTACCATTGGAAGATAGGAGCAAAGCTCAAAAATTATGCATCGGAGAAATGATGGAAATTGAGTATTTCGAATTTTCCTCAGAAACGATAAGAATACAATATTTCACATTACGCAATCAGATATTTATACAAATATATTTGTATAATTCTGAAAATTATGATATAAGAAATATAAATGTTGACCCATATGTGTATGATTCTGTGATGAATGTGAATTAAAAATTATGTAGGTATTGTGTATGAGGACCGCGTATGACATAAGAGAATCCTGCAATTTTGGTCGCCAAATAGTGCGGAAGGAATTAAAAAGGAATATCTTGGAAGTGAACACGAATAGAATAAAAAAGAAATATTTTTGCTAAGTTATGAATGTCCAGATGAATTGTTTAGTGACATATGTAGGCACATATGTATGTAAAAAGTGAAAACGATCAAAAGAGGCAATGAAAATTCTTATGACTCCACCTGCTTAATTTTCTTGTGTATAAAAGAAAAACCATTGAATTTGGTGATGCATAACAAATGGGATATTGAAAGAATTCTTTCTTTGGATGGTTCTGTAAATGTACAGAAAAATAAGGAAATATGCTGCTACATCTCAAATACTGTGCTCGTTTTGTAAGTATGTACAAATACACTTAAAATCTGAACCCACTTCTGAAATATTGTTTCATTTCAACAAACCCAATCTGTCTCATTTGTGGAAAATACTTTACTTTAATAATTGGAGGAACAATGCTTTGTTCAGAATACGTCCTAGCTCGGTTATTATTATTTTTTGCACTAGCTACATACCTACCTACATATATGCGCATGCTATTAATCTAGATATACATACATACATATATAAACCTTTCTCTCTATGACAAACAACGAATTTCTCGCACGAATTGTGTTATCTATAAGAATCAAGTTTGAAGACAATCTTTCCAGCCGTTTAGGCTGTGGTCGAGTTTATAACCAGAATTGAGATTGATAAAAATGTATTATAATTCATTTTCCGTACTAATGCAGTTAAACATGCTACATATTTTTTTATTTAACACCAATGAACTCTTACAAAATTTCTGCAGTAGGTATTTGAATGAAGCTGCCAACTGCCAACTTTGATAAATAAATGGAAGGAGTACCTATTTTGTTTTGTTTTTAAAAATTGATCGCACGATTATTTCTCATATTTTTACAATCTAGTACTGTACTTTTAAGATCACTTCTAAACATTTTAAAGTATATTTACTCCAAAGAATATTTGGAGTTTAAAATATATTTACTCCAAAGAATATTTGGTCCATTTGAGCAGTTATATTTTTTTATGAAAATTAGGTAACGACATGGGTATGAGGAGAATGCGTGACTGGGAGTATTTTACATTTTTTTTTATTAAATCTTGTTCAAGAAGTTTTGAAATAAAAAAATATACCAAAATAGTTACTTTGTAAATGCTTAGCTAAGGAAAATTATGCAAATAGTTAGACCCACGCACAAAGCACAGCACTTATAAAACTCATACATATGTACATATGTGAAAAGGAGACCTGCAGCTCTTTAATAACTGCAGAATTTGTACATTGTTTTGTACAAGTAAAGAGCATTTTTTGTTTCGCTAAAATACTCGTAGACCTTATGACAGATATTACTCTCGAACATAGCTCTGATTCTGTCTGGCCTTTTGACGTAATATAATAATATTTAGTATAGTATGGCAAATCATCGTATAGTGGCAAGTCATCAGTCATAAATAGCACCACCAAATTGTACAAATTTATGTTGAAAATTGGTCGGCGATTTGCGAAACTTAGAGCACTTCGTGATTTTTATGGCGCACATAATCCTTCAATTTCGTCTCTCATACTCTCTAAATCATGCCTTAATATCAAAATGTGGAATATCACCGCTGTAAAAGAAAGTGTACAAGATTCAAATTTTTTGTTTGGTTGTCGGTCGCAGCAATTGGCCCTTTGTCCAACGTATAAGATAGAGTTGATGTAGGAATTATACCACAATACCATCAATTGCTACGTCCTTCCTTCCCTTATTGGGTTCTAGAGCAGCTGCAAGCTGACCTGTTGTTTTATCGCAAAAAAGTGTACAGCGAAGTCTCATTTCTGTAATGCAAAATTCTATCGGGCTCAAACATACTTAACATACATACATTCGTATGTATAAACTTTACTCGTATGTACATTTTACTTACATACATACACATATGTAGCACACTCGAACTAAAATGTCAATATAAATTTAAAAGAAAATTCGTCTAGTCGCTTAGGATGTACATACATAGACAGATAACAGAGACTCACCATTAGTAGCACCATTATTATTTAATAAAATCTCGAGTTGCATTATTTTAACTACTTTTTCTTTAGAAGGGTAAGTTTTTCTAATTTTTCAAAATTATTTTTGATAAAGTTTGATTAGTTTATGAGAAATTCTTTTTATATAGGTATACACCCATACTCACATACATATGTATACATATGTACATATGTACATATCGTCGGCTTACAAAACTGACCAACTGCCAAAAATTGTATTTTGTATTATTGATGGCAAGTATAATAAGAAAGCAAGTCGAAAATTCTGTAAAAACTGCCCATCTGATATTTTGCCTAGATATATGAAAAAATCTAAGAGAATCGCAGTCATATCATAAAATTACAAGCATTTAGGTAAAGAAAACAAAAAAACTTATTTTGCGTTTTCCCACGAACCCTTTTACATGTTTTTCAAACGGTGCCGGAGTTGGAAATGTAGATTTTTTTTTTTTTTTTTTCCTCTTGTACAACCCTTGCCCGCATGGCAACGACACTGCGACCTAAAAGATCTATTGTATCGATGGAAATGTAGATAGAGAGAGAGAGAACGAGATTGGTGTAGTGGTTTGAAACTCAGATGTGTTAGGTTTCACATTAGCTCCAGGGATGGTGTCCAGATAACTGGGGAGACTTGCGGTCATTCTTTTTTTCCTTCGCTTCTGATTCACAGTATTTTTTTCCCGGTCCACCTGATGTTATAAGCATATCAGTCATCAACAGAGCGAACAATTTTTCTAGCCATATGACAAACCTACTGCCAGTGTTATGCCTTCACAGTAGTGTTGTCATAAGCTTTCGCAATTGATCGGACTGGCTCTTATCATATAATGTTTGCCTCAGGGTTTGAACTGTGAACCATCAGCTTGACAAATGACGAGGCTACCACTACACCATTACCACCAGGTAATATATAAAGACGTATATAAAGACGTACCACTACACCATTGCCACCAGTTAGTATATAAAGACGTACATATGTATTCATTATAAGTAAATGAACAATATTTACGAAACTAATATGTACTTTTATTGATCCTTTGGGAAGAAAGTGGCTGTCAGCGTCTGTGGCCAGAATGCAGGAGTCCCTATGAACCTTTATCTTAAAAACATTGCTACAAACAATGTTTCGTTCAAGGCGATTTTTAGAAATAATGTATTCATTAAAAAGTGGGCTAGGCGCTTCTGATTACAAGAGGTTTGTACTGGTTACTGCTTACATACAGACCGTTGGATCGTTTCGTCTGGTACTAATTATTCTCGTATACAGAAATATGTACATACTTTTTGTGATCCGTCGTCATTATTTCTCTATTTTACCTAATAAATGTCAAAATTAACGTAGCTTATGGTATGGGACATAATGAAATATAAAATCCTAAGCATTAATATTTTGGTATGCCTTCACATAAATTATCGGTGGATACCTATAAACTGCGAGTAAGTACCTTAATGACAGAAGAATCACATGACGCAACGACCCAAGTCATTCAGAATATTAAAACTTACTATTATTGTGAAATTGTAAGCTTATTTCTAACAAACTTTTAACACATTCTTAAAATATTTAGCACACTCAACAATCAATTTTAAGTGTCAACTAATTACTGGGTACCAAAATAGTTAGCTAGTCTAGGTTGATAAATGTTGATAATTCATCCGAACTATGCATGGATAATCGAATTTGAACTCTGAATTTGCAATATGATTCAACATATTAAATCTTCATTTATTGTATTCAGAAACCGGTTTCTAGTTCATGATCGTTCAAGAAGTCAACGTCGTCACATGCTGTTAATCATTTAAGTAACGCTGAGCCAAAAATTCGTTTCAGAATAATGTTTGTTAGCAAACATCAATGACTAGAAGAGAAACTACTAGATAAATGCTAATTAAATATACCCAATTCCGTGGTAGACACTCCTGTCTACCTGACAATACACTCAGACGTTCATTCACATGATGGCCGAATTATAGAATTCGTATCGCTTTCCACACTTTTTCTGTTTGTATGTATAATTTATTTATTAACATCAATTTATTTGACTGGCCTTGGCACTGTGCTGCATCAGATACTTGTTTTGGCCACGTTACCGAGAAATGATATCTCACGTTAGTCACGTGTGCGTCATTTTTCTGATTTACATATTTTTCACTGTTGTTTTAATAATTGTAATGGATTTTTTAGAAGCTTAATTTGTTTTTAAACGTTGTCGTCTTTTTATTTTATTTTTTTGGCAGCAATAAAATTTGTTTGCTATATGAGACGCTAACGAAATGGAGAAAAAATTCCATCTTAAGTGATTTTTTTATAAAACGTGTGTACGTTGCTAACGTTTGTATAAACATTAATACAAATTTTTCAACACAGTTGGAATCGGTATTTTTAGATACATTTTTTGCGTTCGATTTCAGGTTATTAAGAGAGAGAGAGATATATAAAATAACGATGTGAGTGGATTTGTGTCTCGTGATACGTCAATTTGTACAAATCGTGAAGGTTGTTTTTGGCATTTTCGGGTTTATATTTTTTTTGTTTTATACATGGTTTCTTCTATTTTCACTGCACCCCAAGGTTGAAATAAAGTAGGTATTTGCGCATTTAAAGATGACAAACATTTTTAGTTTAAATTTTACAAAATGTTTTTCCGTTCAATAATATGCCATGGAAAAAGAAGGAATTAAGTGTTATGTCCAGTGTAATATCACATCCCTATGGTTATGTTGGTTAGGAATTTTCACTTTGACATAGAGTACATAATGTACTTAGAAGTAAACGCGAAGTAATTTTTCCAGACATATTTCATTCCTTTTCCTAATATGATGACTTAACCTACATTATGGCACGCGTGGGTGGTGGAACAAACTATTGTCCATTGTTATTAATTTTTATGTAACAAACTACGGATTATGATAAATAGATATGCACATACATATATATTTCCTATGGAATGCGGAATCGTTTTTAGACCACGGATATTTTTTATTTGGTTAACACATTCCGATGTGGGGTCATTTTTCATCATAATACTTTTTCAAATGATAACTAGTACTTATAGTTTAATTTTTCTGCTTGTTCTTTTGTTGGAATTGAATTTATCAAATAAATATTTCAGACATTACAAAATACAAATACTTGGCGCAACAGACTGTATAATGGTCCAGGGGCTAGCTTCTCACACAAATGGAAGGGACCTACAGTTTAAAGCCATATCCGAAAAGCAAATTGAGAAGCTCATTACAGTTATTACTCACGGACGTTTGTCTAATGCGTAAAAAAAATATATATGTATATGATGGGCCATTTTTCGAAATGTTAATGTACACACATTATGTATATGTACATATATACATACATATACTTTTAAATTGAATTACTTGTTATTTTGAATTCTTGTTTTTTTGGTGTATTTTATGCTCGAAATTGTGAATGAATCTATGTGTTGCAAATAAATTACTTTGCATAAAGTTGAAAAAAAAAAAATGTATTTATAGGTCTTGAACTGTTGTATAAGTTATACTTTTATTATAGAATATTGCATTTGACCTTAACAGACATAAAGAACTTCTCACTTAAGTTTATGTAAATGACCTTTTTGCTAATAAAAAATGTAAAAAAAAGTTCGTCATTACCAGCCGAATGCAAAATCCCTTAACAAATACTAACGACTGGTGCCAACTCGTAGGCTTGGAAGTTAACCCAAACTTATCACCATCCCGTTCACTAGAAGTAGAGAAAAACGCTAAATTAAATGATGTCCAATTAAGTTCACAGAAAAGAAATTTTTTTTAGAAACATCATCTTATAAAAACTACAGAGGAGGTGACTGAAGCCTCTTGCGAATTTTCCAGGCCCTTTGAAAATAAATGGGGACTTAAGCCTATTTTTCTTTTTTTTTGGACATACATACATACATATGTCATTATCGCACTGATGAAAGAAAATTTTTGATTGATATTTTTTGCAACAGCGACCAGTTTTCTCTTTTTATCACAAAAAGGTGTTTAGCGCCTATTGACATTTAAGAAAAAGAAAAACCAATTTCCAGGGCACTTACACTCATCAATGTTCATACCAGACCAGACTATAACGCCTTTCTTGGTTTAGGTGGATGAAAAAATTAGATTTTATTTTCTTACACTTTGGGTGGCACGGGTTGCTTATCACCTCCACCGACAGCGTGTAGTATTATATATTTTTCCAATGGGGTTCACACGATGTCTTAATCTCAATGTGCAATTGTTAAACAGCGTGTTTAACATCTGCATACGTTGAACCCAACTAAATTTATCTTTTTTGAGAATAGCAGTTTCCATACAAATTTAGGAAATTTGCTTCCACTTAGTTTGCGAAGGTTTTTATTGAATCCTGGAGAAAGCAAAAATAATTATGTCCTCAAAATAAAACTAATAAGAATGCAGTTGTACAACTTATAGGTCGTTCAGGTTTGGATGAAATATTTGCTCACTACAATTCTTTTTTGGTAGCCTTAATTGTAACTTAATTAATAACCGACAGATAACCGAAGATATTATTAGGCATATTAAAATTAAATTCAGACATAAGTACATATATTGTTATTTTGAGTAGTCCTATCACTCAAAAAGTGGAAGAGATGAACAAATCAAGAATGTATGCATTATTTAGTGAATATAGCTATGTTTGCAACGTTGATCTCGTGAAGATATTCAAAAATCATTTTTGAATTGGCTTCAACAACTATTGGCAAGTTCCCATCTTACAATGTTTGACGTAGCAAATGTCAAGAAATTAGGATAGATCTGTATTCACTGGGATTTAAGAGAACTTTTTAAAAATACATATATGTTTAGGAATATATCGTTTGTTATTATAAGACTTAAATCGAATTTTCAACTTTGTTATACAAAATAATTTCGCGCCAGCCTTTATATTTTACATGCCTTTGAAAAATATGTACAAGAACATCTTTCATTTTCAGGTTTGCCAATGCAGCTGAAGGTGTAGCCGAATCAAGGTTTTTTTTTGTAATGGCATAAGAAAGTTCAACTCAAATGTAAGCGTGTCAAATCTTGTTACACTCTATCCCACAAATCACATGTACATATTTAAAGTTTGATGAATAAGTTTTAATATTATGACATTATGAAAAATGTTTTTGAGCTCTGAAGCACATTTGAAATGTGAAGGTATTTCTCGCCTATAAAGGTGGGGACGAACTTCACTTTCTTATGTGAACTTGGTACACACTCGAAAATATGAAGAGGGAAGTAACCTCCAATAACTAATAATATATGTTTCTTAACACATACGTATATCGACATACACACATGCATAAATAGATATATGTATAAAGTTTACGGTGCATAAACAGTGAGGTAGGTATGGGGGCATGCTTGGGATCACTGTTGAATTTGAAGTAGGTGCGAGGTTGGGTATATGCAAAGTTTCTTTTGGATTTAAAGAATTTTTTGGATTTAATGAAACTGCATATACCCAACCTCGCACCTTCTCCAAATCAAACAGTGACCCCAAGCCGGGGTGTTGCAGGTGGGCAGCATGCCCCCCCCCCCATAACAACCTCACTGTTTATGTGTGTATATGTATATGAGACCCTATATGTATGTAAGTATAATGAAATATATAAAATTAAAAGTGAAATGAATTCCTTCAAAAAAGTGAAAATTGTTCGCACTTTGAGAGAGAAATAGCTTCACATTTTAAAAGTGCATTTATATCCCAGTTACGCGTAGTAATTTCCTCGCACTTTAGTACTTACATACATATTCAGCATACCCATAATGGATTATAAGAACTTGCTTAAAGACAGTGCCATTTGGTGCAATTGAAAAAGTAAAATTAGGTTTAAATATTATTTTTATCGATTTTTAAGCTTATATCGCTCATCCTTATTTCTTAAGACCATATATGTATATGTACATATAATTCAAATCATTGAGAATGCTGCGAGTGAGTTTAATTCACATTCAGATGAGAACTAAGGCCACTTTCTAAAATAAACTTACACCATATGACTTTAGCTCTCATTTGAAAGTGAAATAAAACCTTAAGTGGATTATGGCGTTAATTCGCATTTGAAAATGAATTAACACCATTATAGAGTTAGTTCTTATGGCCTTAGTTTGCTGCACCGAAAAAACTTGCTGATGTTTTCTAGGATTCGAACCTCCCGCTCAGTAATGTAACGCTCTAAACCCTAAGCCACGGCGCCCATAAGAATTTGGAAAAATTGAATTAAAAAAAAAACATTTTTGAACTTGTCGTAACAAAATATTTATGCACTTAATTAGTGTACATCTACACATTCTATGGGGCAAACCATTTTTGGAGAGTTTTACTAAAAAAAACAATATTTTGCTTCGAAGCTGTTTACGGTGACGATTGAGCTTTATTTAAGAAAATGTTTTTGAAATCCGAGTAATTGGACTATGAATGATGGCAGCATGGCACCTTTTCTTTCATAAAATACCCCGTTCCGAATCGATTAAAATATCGAGAACATGCAGTATCATTGTATTGCAGTTCATCATAGAATTTCACGCAGTTTTAGTTTTCAATTATACTTAGGTACTATAACTATCTTCCACATCTGTATTTCCCATGCTTTTCTGAGCGTGAACCACAAATTTTCTGAATTAATTTACATTTTTGTGCACCAGTTTTAAATGTAGGCCATTAACGATATAGGGTGAAGAGCGACATTAATATCTGTTCAGTGGCTTTGGAAACGTTCGTGTTCAAACATACAAATAATAATAATAATACATATATGGATGGATGAGAATAATTTTTTTTACTTTTCTAATGTAATTTTATGGTGCTATTTAAATAAAAATGTGTCATAATTGCATTTTAGTATCACTGAACTGGAAAGTGTTAGGCATAACACTTTCGATATTTATAAATATGTACATTGATACAAAGTGAGATGGGACACGTATCGAAGCGATGAAATCAAATCGCAATATAAGCCACAACCCAGCAAAACTTGTTTTATTTGCCTAGCACAAAGTAAAACTATACAATATGCCCGTTCCGTTAGAGCGGGTTGTTTGCACAAGACCCAATTAAATATTTGCAATGGAAATCAATATAAGGTTATTAAAGGATAGCTTATTTGCGATATTTTGGGTTAAATAACTCAGTTAAAATAAAAATAAAAATATGCGGTGAGCATTTATACATCTACCTTAATGTTTAGACAAGGCAATCATAACAAACTTACCAGAGATAGCTTCAAGACACTTAATGAAAACTTCCATATTTCGTTCACAAGTTGCCTCATTTAGGTAGAAGTAGGTACGAGCACTGGAGACTTTGTACCGCCTATCAGCAAATGACTTATCCACGTGATATTGGGGCAGAGCGCCTTCATCTTTGATATCACCTACACTGGACACAGATGATCTATGGGATGAAAACAAAAGAAAGAACTTGTAACATTTAACAAAATTGGAGAATGATCCACTACTTTTTTATTTTTGTAATTAATTTTGCTTCGTATAATTCATTTTGACTTACTCAACTTCACGCTTTTCTGCTTCCTCCTGGGAAATATCTTCTTCTACAGAGTAGTCCAAAATTGGTTTGACTCCAAAAGATCGCAGTCTGCCAATGAATTGTAATTTTAGTGGTTTAGTAAGGCCTTAAATGTTTGCATTAATTTCAGAAACTGACGTTAATTTAGAAAAAAATAAACTGATGATGCTTAGAATTTAGGAAATGGTAAATGCATTTATTTTTGTTAGATGCAATTATTGTTATGTGAAATGATGAAAGTATCGTCACACCTACACATACATATGTACGCATAAACATTAAAGTGCAATCATGGATTAGATTTTTTTAATAAAAGAGGATTAGAAGGATTAGATTATTGATCGGCAACACATTTTTAGAAAAAACACACTGCTACTCAATTATGTTAAGAATCGCTGTAAATTTTAGATGGAAGCTGTCTTAACTTAACAAAACAAAATTAAAAAAAAAAAAAAAAAAACAACCAATGAAAAGGGTAGTTTTGTATGTACGTGTATACTTGAATAACGGAGGTAAACTGTCATGGCTCACTGCAAAATTGTTCTCCTGATATATGTAGTTTAAATTTATTTCACAATTTTTTCGAACTTCTTTCTAAGATCAGTACTATCATATGATAGGCAACGATTTGTTTTAGTATTGCGTCCTTCCGATCATCAACATCTAAATATTTAAAAGGAATTTTCACGAAACCCAACGGATTTAGAAGACAGCTACAGCTCATGAACATACATATGTACATACATACAGACGTACATATTCATGCATATTTAAAATGGAGTACTTATGTACATACATACACATTTATGTACGTAACTTAAAAAGACATCAAATTATTTAAAATAGCATTTGCAATAGATTACACGAGACTTCGATTATTAAATAATTTTTCTATTTATCCAAACAGCTAAAGTAATATTGAATATACAGGGTGGCTGAATTGAACCACATATGTATAACCAATTTTAGCTCACTCGAGCTGTTAAAGGGTTTATGTTGTAGCACCAAGGTTATATAAATCAATTGGTGAAAAAGATCATACTTTAGAATGCAACAATTACATACTGAAAAAAATATTAAACTCAAGCCGTATAAGATTCAAAAAGTGCAGAACCTCTAGAAAAAAAAAGAATTGGAAAGATTGAAGTATTTGAAGTATTTAAAATGCTTCTACCCGACCGATGAAATCACAAACATCGTGTTTTTCGTAAGTATACATCGTAATGACTATTTCAGGTGATAATATTGGCCTTTGTGACTGCTCAAACTAAAAAAAAAAAACATAACTAATTTAGCTGATACTATAGTAAGATATACGCAACTCAGCATATCCACAAAAGGAGCGATACATGTCTTAAATACTAATTCTTAATTAATTTTATTTATTCCTCTCTAAAAGATAACTAAATAAAATGATACATATACACAATTATTCGAAATACCGTAATAACCCAACGCAAAACCAATCATATCCTTAGAAAGCCGACATATAAGACCCTAACACTGAGCACCTTGGTAGCTACTAAATACCTTAACTCGATTCACACACCTTAATGTCCCTTAATTATGGAAATACATGTATACATATATTACATATTCCCAACCACTTAACAATTTCCACCACTAAATACTAAAATACGCACAATAAAGTCACAAAACAACTTAAGCCTGCTATTAAGAACGACATGTAAGATTTAATGACTACTTAAAGTTTATAAAACGCTGCAAGGGCTAATGTTGGATGCAGAGGGATGTATGTGTAAATCGAATTAATTAAACGATTATCTAAATATCTAAAGAAGTCCATAATTCAGCAAATCAGCCCAATAACTGGGCTAACACGAAGCAACTCGTAAACTCAACTTTTTTATTTGCTCTCTGTGAGTGGTTTGTGTGCAAAAGTAATTTGGCAACGTGTAGTTTCTATTCGATTCTAGGTATGATTAAATCCTTTGAAAACTACTAATTTTAGATCTTTCGTTCAACGCCTTTTTACAAAAAACCCAACACTATTGCAATTATGAAAAATGTTTTATACGTCAAATAGGTCAAAGTAATTTCTATGTTCATTTGTACCACTACAATTTTACTATTTTGTACCAAATACGAGAGTACCAACCTGAAATCAATTCAGTCATTTGGGGGAGCGACAATAATAAAAGTCTCAATTAGATTTAATGGTTTAAAATGAAATTGAATTTTGTGTATTTTCTTTTTTGCATCAGTTATAATGATTTTGTTTGTTGCGAGTCAGTAATTTAAAATGTGTAGTAGAAAAAACGTATAGGTTAAAATAAAACCTCAAACTGTAATCAATTTAAGATATAAATGTGATGCAGTCACTACCGACTAAAAATTATTTAATGGAAAAGAATAGGTAAAAAGTAGAACTTTGAATGCAAATAACTTTTCCCCTTGATCGTATTTCAAAGAATTTCCTGCGGTGAGATGAACTAAATTTTTGCAACTGTTTTGATACGGGGGCTTCAAATTTGAGTGGGAAACTTGAGATTCTCTACACAAGCTATGAGCGCGACCTTAAATTATTTTCTAATTATAATGATGAATTTGTTATTATTATTTAAGATTGCGTGTGTAAGGTTTACAATAATCAGTAAATTACTCACGTAAGTAGTTAAAAAATTTTAAATACATAACTAACTTTGTTATAGATAATAGAGAGAAATTGTACAAGGTCCGACGATTGAGGGAATGTATGTCTAGGTGTACACTGAATATTGTTTAAAAATTGTTGCTTAAATTGCTGTAGAGCAAATTATTGAATCAACTCAAGCACACCATGTCTTTTGGAACTAAGAAGATAAAATATGAAATATAAGCTTCGCAGAAGCAGACGAAGTAAAGATATTAGTAATACGCGCACAGGTACGACCACTTTTTAAATAATGCCTTACTTCGTCTGCAATTTGTCTGTACATTATATAGGGATACGCTGATTTTTCGGAGGTGTTTTTTATGCGAAAATTTGATTTTTTATTTTTTAATCAAACCAACCGCAGCTCTTAATGAATGAAACGAAGCTCATGACGTCTAAGGACGCCAGTACGCTAAAGTCATTGAAGGAAACAGCCCCTTAATGGAGCAGTCTTCCTTGGGAGAGGGCCAGACAGGTGCAAAAGAGATAAAGAATTGGTTCCAGTCTTTTGACATATTGTCCTATCAGCAGAATCCCGTAATAACATCGACTACGTGGGTGACCTATGATCGCTTTAGCATAGCCAGCCCGGCACTATGTTTGTGATCCAACTTAGGCCAGATCTGTCTAGATTGCTATTGAGGCAGAATCGTAAGATCCCTACAATTTCTGGCGAGCTGGTCAGCCTTGTAGTTTCTCGGAATGTTTGCATGGCCATGCAACCAGCAGAGGTGAATGTTGAACTGCTCCGTCTTCTCCGCGAGAGATGAACGACAGTTTAAAGCGGCCTTTGAAGTGAAAGAAGACGATTCTATGGACTTGATTAACGCTTAATTGTCAGTAAAGATGCTAATATCCTTGACAAATATTGCATTACATTTCAGAGAGGATAAGTCTTCCTTGATCCGCAATATAGGGGGGTGAAATGGTGAAAACTCTCCCGCATTCTTTTCTTCCTGGAAATGGTACCTACATATGTACATAAATGAGTTTTTGTGCACGTTTACGCCATACGAATTTCTTTTATTTTATGTATGCGCATTCGATGTAAAGTCGTAGAGGACAGAAATATGTTTAGGTACCAGACGTGGTCTTTTGCCAAAGTTGTTACATCTGCGGTGCCCGTTCACTAATATGGACAGAAATCATAGAGCTTACTTAAGGTAGACGTACAAATTAATCTAAATATTGATTCTTAACAATAACATTACGCACAGGACGAGACCACGTTGAAGACGACAACTGTGGAAGACCATCAACTTCAACTACAGAGAAAAACATCGATCAAATTTGTGATATGATCATGAGAAACCACAAATGGCAGATGTAGGAGATGGCTGAGATTGTTGGCAATAGACCTAAAACATTATTCGAAAAGACCTTAAGATGAACAAAGTACAAACATATGTAGGTACTTAAACTGTCTTCAGTTGAACAGAAACGCAATGGCCATACATAGTCTCTCGAATACTTGGAGACCAAGACCAAAGCGCCAAAAATAGTTAAAGTCGTATAATATGATGACATTTTCCTTCACAGTAATGTGTTCAAATATTTGCAGATTGTAATTCACCACTAAGTAGTTCTATAATGAAAATGAACTTTATCAAAATATGGCCACTTTCATGGGACTCTGAACTTTAAAATGAGTAGTCAATCCTTTAAATCGGTTGAGTTGTTTTTTCGCAATTTTGAAATCAAGTTAAATATGCATTACAACTTAGGATATATTATAAAAAAAAATTGACCATTGTAGCTAAATGCTTAAGTTTCAATTATATCTTTGAGCATATTGCTTACAAGGTAGTTCAATTGAACTACAAAAAAATAAAGCTGTTAATTCTATGTTATTCTCGTACGTGCTTGTACTCCGGTTTTTGTCAACTACTATATCGATTAAGTGTGAGTAAAAGGCCAATATCATTCTAATTTTGTTTATGATACTGCTATGACAGATTACTTGCTGTCACAGAAATTTACTGTACAACACCGTGAGAGCTCCTAATACAAGCTAATCGGAAGGGTACCACATGGATACGTGCTGGGCCACTGCTTTCAATATCAAAGATTTTCAGATGAATTATTGTCATATAAGTTAAAACATGTAGAATTGATTGGCAACGCACCAATAAGAATTGTTCGACAGGGCAACAAATTTAAGTTTTACATTTTTTTACAGATTGCAAGCTTTTTAAGTAATCGGTCAATACAAGTTGTATTGAACCGATATACTTCTACCAATTCTGATGTACCCCAGGGCTCAGTCCTCTTTCCGAACCTGTTTTTAATATTCATTAACGAACTTCTCTCTCTCACTTGCAATCCAATCCATTCCTTTGTGGATGACAGCACTCTTGACTTCTCTTATTCTTTATCGACTCCACGACTGAGACCTTAAGCTGTGGAGTCTCAACGGCAGCGAATGTCATCAATTGGGGTGCAAAAAACCGAGTTGAGTTCAATTCGTCAAACACCCAGTTCTGTCTCCGGTCTCTGGATCGGGATACTAATGTAGCCAAACTAAAAATGAATGGAACTCATATTGAGGAATCTAATGGCTTGTCAATGCTTGGCATGCAAGTAACCCCAGACCATCGATGGAATCATATGATTTCCGAAGGTGCGAAAAGTGGCGCTAGGTGCCTCGGATTCCTTAAGAGGTGCAGACTTGGCTACTATCTATAAAGCTTATATTCGTCCGAAGCTCACATGTTTTTGTGTCCAGCGTTAGGCATGTAGATTGATTGGTGACCCGTCAATTTGCAACCAATTCCCTTCGCTGGAGCATCGTCGCAATTTTGGAGGCTTATGGGGCCCTGTACCAATATTTCCACCACAGTGTCTCGACCGAAATCTATAGTTGTTTCCCACCTGTCCGCCAGTTTAATCGTACTACACGAGCGGTCTCTTCTTATCTTTTAAAATCCATCTTGCGTCGCACAGTGAAATTCAGAAATTCGTTCTTTAGCCAGTCAACACGTATGTGGAATGACTTACCCTCCTCAGTGTTTCCATCAAATTATGATTTGCAAAGATTTAAGGTCAACTCGCATGGTCAACTGATTCTTTCTCATTTTCCCTCCAATTTCTAACACATCCCTATACCCTTTTCTTACACTCCATCACTATGTTTATAAATTTAAAGGACTTTAGTCCTAAGTGATGAAGTTAATTAAAAAAAAAAAAAATTCCTCTCCCGGAGACAGATGAACATACCCGTGCAATCTGTCATAGATGCGAAGACGACACGAAGGGTTGGATTAATACTTAACACAACTTATGAGGAAAAACTATGGTTCCGATGTGAAGATGAGAGTGTGTATGGCGGTTGATTTTAGTGAGTAAAAATCGAACATGCTGAATACAGGTTTATCAGTGACTCCAACATTATAAACCTAATTGTATGTACATATGTATGTACCATAATAGATATTTCAACATCTAAACGTACATTCACATTTGCCGAATTAGAGAACTGAACTGATAGTAGATAACTAAGTTTTAAGTATTCCTGATTTTATTGCTATAGGACGGCGAAATTCTCTCCAAAAGTTACGGCAAAAATAAAAGGGAGTTGAAACGACCTTTTTTTAGAGAAGTGCTACACTGATCAAAATTACATATGTCTATCTGATAAACGATCGATGATGATTTAAAGTTGATTCCTTCTGAACTCAGGCAAAGAAGATGGGACAAATCAGAACATCTACGAGAAGACCAAATTTAGTTTCTAATACCTATGTATATTTGCCGAACATTTCAACATTTGCAAAGGGTTTGCTAATATTAATGCAATGTATGTATTATGTATTAATGTTATGTCGGACCTTGCAAACAAAGTACATATAATTATTCACGGCAAAAAAAACCAAGTTAATGTGTACATGCAACTTGCACAAAAAAAAACATGTTTTCCTATCGTTGAACTTAATTATAATAATAACAAAAACATAAATAATAAAACCTTTCCAATGTGGGTACGATTTTATGACGGTCCTCTCCAGCAACAAAATGTCCATAAAATGTTGACTTCATGAGGAGCTCAAATAGTTTTCCACCCATTAATGCGCGGGCAATTTTCATAAACTATTTTTTGTTTTAATTTGGATTTATGTAAAAAAAAATTTATGTTTACATTTTTTTGAATCATTTTTAAGATCACACATTTATAAAGCAGAAAGAAATGTACGGGTGTTTGTTTTTTATGCAGAAAACAACATATGAAAGAAAAAAGAAGAAAAGAAAAAAATCTTTAGTAAAATTGTTCAAAAAATATAATATTTACCTTTCTAGAGTGGGTACAATTTTGACTTCATTTTCGCCAGCAACAAAATGCCCATAGAATGTTGCATGCATTAACTTTGTGAATAATTTAGTGCCCAGCACAGTTTGAGCCAGTTTCATTAGCTGTTAAAATTATTATAAAATTTCGTTTCGAAAACAATTTATATTTAATTTAGATTATTTTTAAGTTTTATACACGAAAAGGAAATGTTTGTAAATTAAGTAAAAAAAAACAATAAAAAAAGCCAATGAACAAAATATGTATGCGATTCGTTGTCACAAGGACATACTTTGCTGATCTACAAACGATATAGTTTTATATAATTAAAATGTATTTTAAGGTTTTCTTAAGTTTCTCAAATATTTGCGATAATTTACCTATTTTGAGATCTTCTATTGATCTTAATCATTTTATTTGCTTTGCTAAGAAAATGTTGATATTTTGTCTGTGTGAAACTATTTATTTATGTACATATGTATGTACATATAAAGTGGGGTTGTAATATTGAATGCAAGGAAAAACACAAGCTTAACAAAAAGGTGGACGGGCAGTATTAGACGTCATGAATGTTAGTAGCTTCTTAATAGGCCATATCAACATGTTGTAATTGATCATAATACTTACTGCACTTACATATAATGAAGCAAGCAAGAGCGTTAAAGAGAGGTTAGAGATCTATAAAGAAAGATCTGTGAACAATTTTTCACGGAAGCATTTTGAAATGCTTCGAAATCGGTAAAATTACGAAATAAGCTGGTATGGATTCCAGTGCATCGATGTTTAAAAAAACATCTATTAGTCTCGAACCCACTCCCTATCATCGGACAAGAATCCTATATGAAAGATGCAGACTAGAAGAGCCCCACCATGAATTACAACAGCATTATAAAAAGTGTGTCGTAACAATCGAGTTACAGTGTCTTCAACAAAAAAAATTAACAATTAATAACACATCTGCATGTATAAAAACCTGACTTATACAGTTATGGCCAGTGAAATAGAGCCACTCCCAACTACTACAAAAATTACTTTAAAAATATTATTTAAATTGAAGAAACAATATGAGTGGTCAATAAAAAAGAGCCAGTTCATTTGTTATAAGAAAAAATATGTAAAAGAAATCAAATTAAATTTCTTGAATTTATGTACATATGTTTCAGAATGCCATTTTTCATGTTGAATGACCTTTATTTGCAAAAATGCATTGCAGCGTCTAGACATAGAGTCAACAAGAAGTTGACGTTGCCGAGGTATTACAGATGACCATTTCTTTTCGAAACTTACAAGCTTTCCAAAGTTCGGCCACATTTTTTACTTTATGCTTAGCCACTCTCTTCTTAAGACCTTTACATAAATTCTTTATCGAATTGAAGTCCGCAGATTAAACGGACCACAGCAAAACACTTAAATTTTTATCCATCTTACGAGCATGTTTTCTGTGTTTTTTTTAATTAACATAACGTTCTCGAGGATGTAAAAATACTCATGGTGGACCATATTTAGCTTTATCCAGTACATTGGACCGCTTTTATGCCATGTCAAGATGGCACTAGCACTATTTGATTAGCACCATTCCTAGGGACCGAAACGTAGTAAAATAAAGTCAAGTGCCTGGGAACTGCAAACAATTTCATAGGATGGTTACATAGATCGCTGCGAAGAAACCGGAAATGTCAATGATGAGCCACACAATATGACAACTACAAAACATACATAGAAGCATAGATGATCGTCGAAATATTCAAGCAGAATCCCACATTGAAGCAAAATCATCTTAACATGTAAATAAGCCTTGGTACAAGAATTTGGACGCTTTATCTGCTTTCTGGAGTTCTAAATGCAGAAAGAATGCTGGCGTCCTTTCTTCATTACTCCTCAATATCGGAGGACCTGGATATGCTGGAGGATTTAAATATCCAGAATAGTATCTAGAGCCCCAGATTTTGCGGGGCTATGTTGTGCACAGAACATGTGTTTAAAGGACGACCCGCAGTTTTCGAACGATCTCTGACAAAGCAGTGTTCGTTATAGCCGGAATTTGGGTTTTATTGACATCCTTTTCGAACGAGATGTTAGAAATCTATAAGAGGAGAGCTGGATAGCTCACTTTTTGCCTAGAGGGGAGTAATGGAACTGGAAGTCCAAAAGGAAAAGGTTGATTGTTACACTTTAGTGATTCCGCGAGTAAAGCACGACTAACAAAACAGTTCAATGTATATCTCTTTTAATTTTAAAACAGCCGATGTAGCGAGTCATTATGGGATAGCAGTGAAAAATTAACAGAGACGTCAACGTACACATTCAATTAATTAATGCAGCGAATGGGTTAGTACAAATTTGAACGAAACAACAATCGTTATTCTTACGAAAGAGAATAACAAATTACGAAAAATTCGTCTTTTCTAAGAAGTAATTATTCCGGATCAAACTGTCGAATTATGTATGTGGTAGGTAAGAAGCCTCCGCCCAAAATGCACTACATGAAACGAAATGCCTGTACCAGTATTACAGGCGGTATACGCTGCTATCTGTGGCTTAAAAATTAAAATAAAATTTTTCCACTACACGTGAGTATCACAATAGCTACCGCTATAAGCGCCATGAAGATCTTCTGTGTCTTTTCTCATCAAAATTCAAATTTCGCAATCTCAAAGGGCATCTTGAGATCCGAAATAAGCTACCAACGATTTTACACCCATAGACATTTATTTGCCCGCCTTTACAAAAGTAATTAATAACAAAAGTTGTATGAGTTATACATATGTATATCAGACAGCTTAAGTTGGGCCACCCTGTTTAGGTGATGCAGAACAACTACCGAACTGACTCAACTTTGTTTGGAAAATCAAGAGACTGCCGAGCATAGTGTGGATATCCCGCCACAGCTTCCTCTTCTTCTCCTTAAAATGCGTAACTTAACGTGACTTTTATTATTGCAGTCTAAAATTCAAAAAAAAAAATGATTTAGGATATGAAAACCAAAATTTAAAGCTGTATTTATTGTCGTCTATGTACGAGTATTTGTAATCATAAAAGTAGCATTGCATTGCAAAAATATGTCTTAAATTCGTTCGCAATGATTCAAACTAATTGCAAACCGCTTTGGTCTTAATACACATGCGGAAGAAACCTAATGTATTTATCTGTGGCCGAAAAGAATATACATATGTATGTATGTATTTGAATTTTATTTGAAATAAAAAGCTTATTCGTGGGTGCATATATTTTTAGTAATTTTCATTGATCTGATGGATGTACTGCCGGCAAAATCACCGCCAAACACAATAGTCAACGACATCGTACATCGAAAGTGAAAACAATTAATCAGAGCACAGCACAAACGAAATATATAAGAGAAAGCGCAGTGGGTGTGCTCGCACAGCCAACGCATGTGGTATCACTCATAAAAGTAAGCTAAGCTAAACTGTCGTGGCGAGAATGTATCTTTGCTGTGCGGTCTAAATTTATACAGACTATACTACTGTGATAGAAATAAATGAACTGACTGTGCGGTTTGCTGCGAAATGAGATATACATACATATATACGTAGAGTAGGCACTTACATATGTACATATGTTTGCACCTAATTGCAATGTTGAAAAGTGGTTTTGATGATTACGCTGTTCAAGGGATTAACATTATGTGCTGATTTAGAAACGATACGGTTTAAGCAGGCGCTTTATTTTAGGTACCTACTCTTAAAAGCGAAACGTTTTCTGAATAAGACAATTTAATGGTAGGTTTTATGCGCAAGAGCCCTACTAAGAACTTAAACAAAACAAAGAGTCATAAGTCAAGCTCTTTTCATATTACATTCTCATATTAAAATTTTAAACCAATGATTGCATTTAACTATCACTGGAGTGTAAAGGGCAAAGAATTTCATGAACATTTTCAGTCTTCAGGTTTCAATCAATCTAGGTTTTGCTAGTACAGAGAAACTGAAAAAGTTAGGTTCACAAATTCTTGGAAAAAGTCTCACAGGCAAAGAATTCCTATTTGAATTTGAATAATGGGTATTGAAGTTTAAAGAAGTTTTGGATTAAAGACAACTAAGAGAACGGAACTCCTCAATAAAATAAGTGACATGGTGTGAAAAGCGTTATCTACAGGGAAGCATACCTACTGGCCGATTGATCCGTAAAAAATCCCTACCTTTTTGATTACTTCACAGTTAAGAGTACTTCAAGTAACTTTCTACTGATTGAAGAATGTCAAGGCTTAAGCTCGGGCCATTTCCTGATCCTAACCACCCTAAGTAGGAACATTATCCAAAAATAAAATACATATTCCAGCTCTTACTGGTAAAAGGTGTCCCATAATTCACGCTAAATGTAATTTTGATAGCAAATACAGATTCTTAATTAGAAAGCTAAAATATTTTATTGATTCATAGAGTATACAGATTGGGGTTATGTATGGAAAAGCACATCGGATAAATGGCCGCCACGGCTTTGCTGGCAAGTACCTACTCTTTTATTGAAATTTTCTATGACCGTTTCGCATAAATCATCTTCAGTGATGAAGCTCATTTTCATCTTGATGGCTTTGTTAATCGTCAAAATTGTCGCATTTGGGGTTCAGAAAACCCACGAGTAATTGTTGAGAAACAAATGCATCCACAACGCCTGACTGTTTGGTGCGGATAAAAATAAAAATAAAAAATAAAAATAAAAAAAAATAAAAAATGCATTTCGGATATGGCCCTAAACTGTAGGCCCCTTCCATTTGCATAAAAAAACACGAATGGATGCGAGAAGCTAGAGAAGCTAGGCCCTGGACCACATACGGTCTGTTGCGCTAAATATTTCTAAGTTATGATTGTATTGGATGACAGAAAGTGCAATCTTATTTCTCAATCTACACAAAAAGTTTTGTGACTTTGGTAGTTCTAAAAAAGCAACATTCAAATTATTCAACCTTTTCAAATAATGTTGCTGAGAAACATCGTAAATGACGATTTTCACTGTTACCTCGGCGTGGAAGCCCTATAATTTTAATATTTTGACTTTCAAACAACATTTCGAGTGATGGTGGGTGTTCTAGTATGCTTTAAATTACGAAAACCTTTAGGGTATTTTTATGTATGAACAATATTTGTGTTCATCTCTATCTCTCACTCACATCACTCTTTTGTCGTCTAATGTCAAAATGACAACCTGAACAAACAGGTTGTTGGATCGCGACCGTAGCAGAAATAAATAAAGTTTGTGCGTATATAAAATTGGCGCAGTCGGTAGGATAATAGTATCCTATATCATTATTTATTTGTATGCGCGCAAGAAATTATTTTTTTTACGCTTCCTTATTCGTTCCACCGAAATTGGAAATGGATAACGAAGAAATAACAATTGTCATTGTGGATGCTGATAGGTCGAACGATATGGAAGCGTACCAGCAATTATTCGTGGATGAGCCATCTTCATTTCTCACTCTTCAAAGTGACAAGATTGCAGTTTGAAATTTCATCGATTTCAAAATTTTTATTGAAACTCTTCTTCGAAATATTTCAGGGGTTTTACCTTACTTCGATGACATCGTATCAAGTTTTCACTCGTTTTTACAATTCTGCGCTTAGACTTCGCAACGATAAATGCAATTTTCGCGTCCAAACCATTGAGTTTCTTGGATTCAAGCTGGACACACTAGGTATCAAGCCTTAACCTGGGAAACTTAAAGCCATTCATGCAGGCATTTCTCGGCCTCTTGAACTTTTATCGTGCGTTTTTACCTCACAAAGCAACTATTGCTGAGCCTCCTTGATAAAAATTGGATATATGTGTGGACGACGGTACACCAACAACCTCAAGAAGTCAATAATTTCCGATCGAGCTATGATGAGAAGCTTCCTGTTGTAGTCGTTTGCGATGCTTCACCTTGTGGAATGCAGGCCGTCATCAACCACCGTACTCCTGATGGGGCCGAAAAACCCATAGCATTTTACCCAGGACGTTATGCAAAGCTGAATGGAACTACGCACAAATCGACAGGGAAGCAGTTGCGCTAGTAGCTGGAGTGAAAAAATTACATGAATATTTGCATGGAAGGAAATTTGTGCTCGTGACTGATCATCGCCCTCTATTGGGTATATTTTGTACAACAAAGCCGGTTACTGCAGTAATTTCCAATTAAATGCTGCGTCGACATATTTTTCTGAATGCGTACCACTTCGATATTATTTACCGTTCTGGTGACAAAATGGGAAATGCGGATTATCTAAGTCGTTGCCCAATCGCTCCTGAAAACCCAACTGAGGATGAAAATGAAGATGTTTTGATGATTGAGATGCTTGCTAAACCAGTCCTAGACGCAAAATAAATCGCTACGCAAACGGCCAAAAACGGCAACTTCGCTAAGTTGCTCAGCTGGGCGTTAAGGGGCTGGCAAGATAAAGTCCCTCATTTGGATAAGCTGTGCCCATTGTATATACGTCGAGCGGAAATTACAGCACTTATAGGTTGGGGAAATAGTACAATCATTCTGTCAGAAGGTTGCCGGATCATTCTCGGTGCTTTACAAACAATGTGAACCAAGCCAAGAGATGCGTAATGAAAATACGCACGCTTCGATGCATACCTGTGAAATGACAAAATCTCCATGGTCCCGCCTACATGTCATTGATTGCCGGATTCAATAGTGTCCAACAATGGGACGGCGTTCACATCCGAAGAGTTCAAGACATTCTTTCAAGACAACTTTTTTCGCCATATCCGCTGTGCCTCGTTTCATCAAGAGCGGATGGTGCAGACAACTAAAAACCGGATAAGATTGATTGGGACTTAAAACTATCTCGGTTCTTATTTAATCAACATATCACGCCGCACGCCTTAACAGGTCGTTTACCTGCAGAGTTAATGTTTAACCGCCGGCCTAAAACCTATTTCGACAAAATTTACCCACATGAATTAACGGCGAAGATGGACGAACCTTCGGTTACGAGATCATTTCAAAAAGATTATTTGGTTTGGATACGAAATTATTCTTCTGGGCCGAAATGGGTCGAAGGAACCATCGAATCGCAAGCTGGACCAATTTCGTATACAGTGCGACTAAAGGATACGAGAGTCATCAAACGTCACATGTAGATCAGATTCGTAAACGTCATGCAGCTGAGGGTTTCGAATTTAACAGCCAACATTCAGCGCTTGCATCAGAAGTCGCTGCCGCTAACTCAGCCCTCCTCCAGTTCACCGCCATCTCACCCATCAAGGTCCTCATCATCGCCATTCCTTTCTCCTAGTACTACGCCCGGTGGATCAACGCCGCGCGGCTCGACGCGAGTTAAACAGTCGCCGGATTTCTATACTTCCACTGGACGTTAATGGGTGTTATGTATGAACAATATTTTTGCTCATCTCTATCTCTACCTACATGCATGAATACACACCCTATCTAGTCAACACTTTCTTGCATGTCATTTTGACATCACTCTTTGCTTTGTGGGCGCCGTGGCTCAAGTGGTTAGTGCATTGGATCGCTGAGCGGGAGGTTCGACGTTCGAATCCCAAAAACACCAAAAAGTTTTTCACGGTCCCACTTCTCGCGAATGTCTGACAAACGTCCGAGAGTAATAACTGTCAAGAGAAACCTTCTCAATTTGCCTTTCGGATATGGCTCTAAACCGTAGGTCCCTTCCATTTGTGTGAAAAATATAAAACGCAAAACACAAATGGTCGCGAGAAGCTAGGCCCTGGACCATGTTTATACGTCTGTTGCGCCAAGTATTTGTACTTTTGATCAAACTGGTTGTTGGATCGCGACCGTAGTAGTTTTTGGTAGTTGATTGTTCTTTTCCTTTTTAATTGAAATTTTAAAAGAAATAAATAAAATTTGTACATATGTATATGAAAGGTATATTTAGTCAACGTACCCGTAGAACCACAAGTACAATACTACTGGTAGTATAAACAAGGGTTTAAAGAAAAAAAATTATTTTTTTGATTCAAAAAAAAAAAAATAAATAAATGGGCTAGCACAATTCGGACGTTATATCATTAAATTCAGAAAACTAAAAAAGTTAATACTTAAAAGGTTCAAGTCGTAGCTACTTCTATTTGCTTTATATTCCTGAAGCTTTGGACAGATTTTGGTAAAATTTGGTTTGGTCTTGATTTATGATACGGCACATTATAAGTGCCAAATATATGAATGTATTTCATTTGCGTTTACTTTGTGCCTGTTGTACTCCAAAAAAAATATTTATTGCACTTTGTTTATTTCATTACTCTTGAAAAGTTTGAAGCCTGCGATATACGAGTACACATGGACACAAATATTTTAAGTACCTGCTTTAGTAGTGGAAACTAAAACTGGGTGGGGGAAGGGTGTTTCAGTATAATGTAGGGTATTAAATTCAACGTAGAGTCTTGTTTGGTTGGGTTGAGTGGCAGAGAGACACTTAGACTAGAACTTAGGACCTTCCCATTGTGATACCAAAAAAGGGAAAAGCGGATTTCAAGCAACGGGAATCATGCCGTAAGGTAATTCATCGTTCCAATTTGACCCAGAGACAAAATTTTTAATTTTGTTTAAGTCGAGTCTAGCTACATAAATCACTAAGATCTTCGAAGACGTATTCACCAACGGTTTTCCTTCTCAGAGTCGATAGAGCAGTACAGGTGCATGAAAAGTGGGCATAGTTCTTTCCTCTTTCTAGCTCTACAGCTTCTGTTGAAGGACCACCCAGCCTCCTGGAAAGTCTGCCTGTAATACAACTACCCGTCAAGGCTCCTACTATATTTCTTAAATTTTACAGATAAGTTTTCTAGTTTTCTCAATCCGGGCTTGGCCAGATTTGTTAAGATGGGAGACACATACTGATGTTATTCCACCTCAAAGACTTTGCAGTATCTAAGTAAACAAAATTTAGTATGTCATCTCATAGCATATGAAGAGAATTGTAAGATCCAGTTTCGATAGAAGTTTTTTTTTTATTTTGAATCCGGATTTGCTTTCTGTGTATTCCACCAGAAGGACAGAATTTATAGACACACTTTTCGGTTTTGATTAATACCACGATCAATGTTGTCAGTATCAAGTCGATAGCTTGGTATATTTTTTCAAAATTAAATTTGAACTCGAACTGAGGTAAAAAATTTCGACACTCAAAATTTGCACAAAACCACACCTTTTCATGCACGTAAAAAGAATAGTAAAAAGGTACTAAATAAACTTAAGAATTAATTAGATTTTACGTCAACAGGTTTTGTTTGGCCTAGTTTTTTAAGTATTTGTTTTTGTTTTATTTTAATAGTTGTTAAAAACAACATTAGACAACTGGTATTTCCAAAATGGACATAACATTTTTTATGGCGAAATAATAATTGTAATTTTGTTATTAAATTTCATTGCCGTGTACCGGTTCTTAATTATGACTGTGGGTTCAATTTGTTCTTTCTCGACATACATACATATGTACGTACACTAGTAACTACGGCTTTATAAATTAAAAATTAACAAAATATAAAATGGGTGGATGTGGGACTAAGAACTCATGTTAGCCTCAGTGATTTAACACGCTGCGAGTAATTCATCGTCAGAATGATTTGTTGATGCAATACATACATATGTACACATACATACATATATGTGTATGTATATACATTTAAGGACTCCACACACCGCCGCGAAAGCGATAGCGATAACTATCGCCACAGCGATAAACAACCGAGCACACCAGCGCGATAGCGATAGATAGCGATAGACGTCTTTTCTCAGTTCTATTTGTGTTCTCAGAAACTAAAGTTCCTACCTTCGAATAGGAAATATAATTTTTCCACATCCACCATTGCGCGATAGAGCGATAGAATGCAACATGCAGAGAGAGCCACGATATATCGCAATCTATCGCAACAATCGCCGATATTATCGCACTCGGTGTGCATGGACAAACTTGAATATACGTGTTGGGATAGATCGCTATCGCTATCGAAATCGCAATCGCTATCGCTATCGCGGCGGTGTGTGGAGTCCTTTATTCCATTAAATAGTCACCTTATGAATAAATAGGCTCTTCCAGAAAAATTGCCTGTACAAAAATGGACCTACATATATTTGAGACGTACACGAAATTGTGGACATGAAATGATCGTTATGTAAGGTAATAAAGAATTAATTATAGGGCCTGTAGATCTTGTTTGGTAAGGTGAAAGTTGGAAAATTCATTTATAACAATACATATATTCTACTTTTTTACCTTGAGATTATATTGAATTTTTTTTATTCAGTGAAAACACCAATATAAAATTCGTAATTTCGGAGAATTTATGGGTTAGCATTGTGATGAAGTATTTTTTGCAATTTATTTAACGCATTAGTGATTAAATTTGATGGCTGGGTAAAAATAATGCAATGCTTTGATAAATATTCTTCAATTTTTCAGTCTGTAAGTCTATAGTAGATAATTAAATTATGTTAGGTTACGTAGTTATGTTAAGAATAAGGTTTAGCATGGAGCGTCTGCATATAACCGGTAAGGTTAGTGTATCATAATTTGAGATAATTCAGCTGTTTTGAAGCGTTTTTTTTGTCTAGCGGGTAAACTATTAAGAATTCAACAATAAAAATTTATTTAAAATGAAAAAAAATACTATGTAACTCATGTAGAGGCGTGTCATCATAACAAGTCATTTTGAAGATCCCATGTAATCTTGTTTCTTTAGCTCTTTATTTTGATACCAATGTATTAAGAGTTAACTTTACCTTACTAAAACTTTTATTTATATGTTCTTAGAATTATGTACATATATAGAAGTATGCTTTGAGCAATTCATCGCCTAATCGGTGACCCTAAGCAAATGCATTTTTTCTATGATAAAATTAAATTTGTTTCCCTAGAGTAATAAATCATTGTAGATGACATGTAAATAGTGCTAATTTTGTAAATTTTGTAGCTGAGAAAAGTTAACGTACATACATAGTTTAACAAATGTTAAAGATACTCATTTTTATACACATGTTTGTGAATACATATGTATGTATATGTATGTATGTGGGATCCAATTCCCGAACACGCTCCGGGCGTGTTTATTAACCCAACCGAAGTACTCTCCTTCCCTTAGTTTCTCTCTCTCTCACTCTGCGCAGTAGCGACCCTCCTGCATATGAAACACACAAGCAGTCAATTGAGAACAACCGAAGCGTGCAGACCGATGTGAATTTCTCTTGTAAAATTAATATGTGAATTTCTTTTCTAAAGTTAAAATAAATATGTGAATTTCTTTCTAAAATTAAAATAAATAATATTATTGTGTTAATTATCCCACATGTATGTACAAGTGCGATTTCATTCAGTAGCCATACAGTCATGGATTCGTTGCTTATGCAACATATTAGACATAGCGCTAATGGACAGGGTACAATGAGAGCCTAGAGGCTTTATGATTTCCACACAATGAAATAGCCAAAAATTAGTTAATAAGATATAGGTAGACATGAAGTTAGATGTAAACTATGACAGACCTTTTGGGCGCAGATATTTAGTTACATCTAAAAACAAAATCAAGTTTCTTTTTAGTACTCTTGTGGCAATACCAAGACTAATTCAAATCTCGCAATGAATATTTTTATTAGACTAATGCTTTGTTTTTTAGAAGAAATGCAAAAAAAATAAATATGTAAAAGTGGAGCACAATAGCTCTGTATTTCCGTTACCCCTAATCTTTTTGACTCTTCTAATCGCTAAAGCAGTGCTAAGACTAGGTTAGATTACTTTCGAGAATCTCTAGGGTAGTTTTATTTAAAATGAAATGAGGGAGGAAATGAAAAGAAAAAAAGATGCAACTTTTTTTATTCTGACTGATTAAAAACTTAGTGGTTAAAATTTCGCTATTGTTTTATATAGAAATTGTCAGATAGCAAAAAAAGGTCTTGGAATTCTAAATGGGCTAAAGAAACAGAAACACAGATTAAATTTTCACATTAAGACAAATCCTAGAAAAGACCAGTGAATTTCAAGTCCAGACTCATCATCTTTTCATCGATTTAATAGCCGTATACAGTTCGGAAATTTTATTTCTGCATTATTGTAAACGTGATTTCTTCAATCTAGTGCTATAATAGATAGTGCACAGGGCAGGCGTCAACAAGGAAGGTACTATCCTCAACAAATTCGTGCAGCTACAGGATCACGCAGACGACATTGACATCATCGGTCGGTTCCAGCGTGCCGCCATAGAGGCTTTTACAGAAATTGAAGAGCAGGCAAAACGAGTTGGCCTTGAAGTAAACGAGGATAAAACTAAATATGTACATGTTGTAAATCAACAAAGCAGCATTTGTCCATCGCATAAGACAAAACGTCACTGTTGATAACAGTAACTTCGAAGTGGTTAAGGAGTTTTCCTACCTCTAAGTAAACATCAACTCCAAGAACGACACCTTAGTGGAGTTTCGACTAAGCCTAACCAAAAGAAACTACTACTAGTTCAGTTAGGCGAAACAACTGGTTCCATAACTTCTAATTTGTAAGACGATAACAAGACACTGAATGCTAGAGCTTTTTGTCTGGAAAGCTGGAAGCAGCATACCCAAAATGGAAGAGCGTGGAAGGCTGCCGTGTCTCAGACATGGACCCTATAGGGGTTGAAAGCCTGTTAAGAGAGTAAGTAAAGAAGAAAAAACAAAGAGACTATTAGTTCCTTTCGGCAATATCGCCGAAAATTATTTACCTTGTTGTACTGGTAAACTTTTAAAAAGTTTTAATTTTTCATGTTTGAAAAAAAAAAACTTTAAAATAGTAAGTAGCTCCATACTCTTTTTAATTTCTATTTTTAAATCAAAATATGCACAAAATCTGATGCACATGTGCGTCACATTTTTGAAAAAAACTAAAAAAAAATTTAAGACTGGTACATATTCACCCATTAACAATTTTTCTGCGTCCACACACTACCACTTCGGTGTCATCGTACCCGACCATTCGACTGTTTGCCTCTTTTAATTTGAATTTTAATGAGGCAAGAAAAAACCCTTCCGTCAAATTATGTTTTCACCCTGATATACCATACTTCTTATGTACATACAGTGCCGGAAAAAAGTTTGGAAACATGTTGACGAGATTTACTCTTTTAGGTCTAGCGTAAAATATAATAATTATATAGCTTTGAAATTTTGTGTGAAAATTCGCCGTCATATTTTTTACTCAATTTCGAAAAATTATTGTGATATGGCATCGCAAAGAAAAGTTGTGACAATTTTTTCCACTGCACTTGGTTGCACACGCGGAAAAAAGTTTGGAAACATAACAGTATTTGCTCTCAGAATGCCAACTGGAACCGTTTTCGATAAATGCAACGAAAGTGGCAGTTATCTATCGTGTACCTCTTTATTTTTAACGTACATTTTAAAATAATTTTTTTTTTTTTTTTAACAACGCCGAAGTGCAAGGTATACTCCGCAGATTTAAAGGAGAAAATCGTTTCTCTCTTCAATAACGGGGAAAAACAAATCAATATTTCAGGCGATCTGAACATTCTGAGGGGAATGATTTCAAAAGTAATAAAAAAACTTCTACCAGCAAGCGACAGTCGAGTGTGCACCCAAGTCAGGTAGGCCTAAGAAAACAACAGCCACCACCGACCGTATAGCTCAGAGCAGGTCAATGACAAAACCCGATGAAAATAGCAACAGAAATCAACGCAGAATTAAAAAAAAGATGTATTCCCAATGTTACGGATCGCACAATTCGGAATAGACTGCGGAAAAGTGGCCTTTTCGAAAGATCTCCATTGAAGAAACCACTTTTATCAAAATCAAATATGGCAAAGAGGCGCAATTTCTCCAAGAAACATCCTTTTTGAACTTCAAAGAAGTTGAATACGGTCTTGTGGAGTGCCGAGTGTATAAGTTCCTGTTATTTAGAAGCGATAGGAAACATTACGTGAGGCGGCCAAGGGGTGAAAGGCATAATATACGATATCAGTTACCAACCGTGAAACATGGTGGATGTTGGTAATGGTTTGGGCATGCTTCTCACGTTCTTGAGTTGGACCAATTTTACGGATAAATGGAATAATGGATCGGTTTCGTTACTTGGGAATCCTGCAAAACATTATGCTTCCATATCTTGAAAAAGAAATGCTCTTAGGTGGATTTTTTTTAGCAAGATAACCATCCGAAACATTCTTCTCTGCTGGTAAAAGGTTGGTTCATATAGGAAAAAGTCGAATGTATTAGAATGGTCATCGCAATTCTCAGATCTAAATTTGATTGAGTACTTGTGGGAGTGTGTAAAAGAAAAATTAGCGCAAAAAAAATTTCTAACAAGGACGCACTCTGGGAAGAAATAGTTAGACAGTTGGGAAACATCCCAGTGTCGTTTTGTGAAAAATTGGTAGATTCTATGGAAAGGATATCCAGTCCAGTTTTTAAAGCAAAAGGAGGAGGCACAAAATATTAATGAAAACATATATTTTCACTAAGAAATATACTATAATTTTATGGAAAATTACATGTTTTCATACTTTTTTCCGTGAGTTTTAGGAAGTATTATCTAAATTGTTGCTATATTTTTTTTGTACTGTCTCCGTACACCAATATTCCCTTAGGAGTTCAGAAGGAACATGAAAATGTATCTTTGTGACAAGTTTCATGGATGTAAGTGTAAGGAATTTTGTGTTAGAGTTGAAACTGTGAGTCTACAGATTATGTTTCCAAACTTTTTTCCGATACTGTATGTACATTCACATTTGCATATACATACATATGTATGTATGTTTCCCACGTATTGCAACCTTTGCCAAGTTTGTTTACACAATTTTACAGAATCCCTACATTCCTGGACATCAGCCAAAAAAAAAAACAGAAAATCGTATGAATCACCCTGTGTCGTATGCACTGTCTGTGACGTAACACTTCATCCATCTCTGACACGCTGAACAAAACTTCACCTGATTGCAATCAAAAGTTGCAACAGCACAGACACAGATTCAATGCCAAGCACATAATCTTGCCATAGTCGAGCAGTTACGTGTTCTTATGGGGGGCTTGTCCGTACGTTCTGCCTTTCGCACACACCGCCGTACAAAAAAATAAATATGTATGTACATATAAAAAAAAGATTTTCAGTGATACATATGTGATATGAAAAATTACGAGGGGAGTAGTGGAAATAGTAAGAAAACCGCAAAACCGGTAATTGACCCTTTTTTCTGCGCCCTTTAAACAAGTTCGTGTTTTTGCTTGTTACTCACTGTAAGAAAAATGTATGTCTACATACATACATACATACATATGTACACATAAGTGCTCGAAACTCGAATTAAATCTTCGTTAAGTTCTTTTCTCTATGCTTGGCCTAGAAACCAAGAAACGAAGAAAATGTGGATGTACATACCTATGTATGTACATACATATGTACAAATTCGAAAGAGCGTCGCCGCTTTGAGAGAAGGCAAGAGAACATGACCTGCGCATTGAATTTGATTTAAGGGTGAAAAATCGATTTAAAACATAGAAAATAAAGTAACTCACTCAGCAAAGTATGCATCCTTGTGACCACATATAGAGGACAGGACGAAGTAAAATGTATTATAAAAAATATGAAGTCATTTTCTAGAAAGGTTTGAGACTGGAACTTTGCACTTACCTTCATATTATGTTCGACAATGTACTGACTGGAACACATCAGATAAACGACTAATGCACGTATTAATTCCCCCGTTGTCTTGCTCTTGAAAGCAGCAACTGGATCAGAAAAGCTCACATCCAAAGGATCCCGCTGTGGACGGTCCGGTGTGACAGATTGTCCTACTTCTTGTTTTTTAGGAATCTCCTGTGGTTTGGGGTTCAAAGCGCTGGAATGCACATTGCGACGCAGTATATCACGTTTATATCCCGAATGGAAATCGCGTTGAGCAGGCGACAGCAATAATTGACTTTGAGTATGACATCTTACGGTTTTTTCATCATTGGCATTGGTTGCGGTACAGCTAAGGTGGCGGCTAGGCTGCTCTAATCCTAGCAATCTCCAGTTTAAGGCGACCGCGACCGTTGGATCGTATCCTTTATTGGTATTACTGCGACGATGGTGATTGTAGACTAAGTTGGTTGTACGATGACGGCAGATAGAACGCAGAAACGCCATTACATACAAAAACACACAGTACTACAGAAAATACTTTTTAGGGTTCGATGTACTGCTGGTCGAATTAAAAAAAAAACTAAAAATTTTTCTTCGTGCACGTACACACTAAGAAGGGAGGATCTTTGAGGGTTCCGTGCGGAGTAAAACACTGATTTTAATGCGCTGTAATTTCGTACGGAATTTGAAGATACACTGAGGAGTCCTCTCTCTTGTGCTGATTTGATTCGGAATTTTCCTTCGGTCTCTTGGGGAAGTTACACAACAATCTGTAGATATGTACAATCCCTTTTTCTTCTCTTTCTCTATATATCTCTGTCTGGGGATGTAAAGACTATTTAGTATACAAACTAGGCGAAGTCGTATGTCTCTTTTTTCTAAACAAATAGCCTTTTTTTTTCAAAATTTTCAACCACAAATTCTTTGCATTTTATTTTTGACAGCGCTCACTCACTAATTTCTTTTCGAACCCGAATAGGGTTGCTTAGATAGTGCAAAGGCCGGCAGAACAAAAAACCGAAAAGTGCTTTACACAAAAAAATCAATTTTCAAGACAATAGGTACATATGTATGTAAAAAGAAATAAAGGCAAAAAAAAAACTAAATTGACGTCCTCTCGCTCGTGAAAGTCGTGCAGCCCGTTGATAAGAGGGGATTACAAAGCAACGATTTTAATGAATGCACCGACCGAAAAGAGAGAAAAATAGCAGAACCGCTCAATCAGACAATCTAGCGAGAAAGACACATACACGTGTGCCGTGTTGCAGGAAAAGATAAAAAAATATACTGTCACCCCCTTTTCACCGATTGCCTAGGATGACTTTTTTCGTTTCGTCACCTCCCATGGAGAGACTACGATTATATAATATTGAAAAATCTATCCATCCCCCACACAGGATAAAATAAATGCCGGTCATTACGACACCGAAACGAAAAATTCTTCGAATCAATAACTTTATTATAAAGCTGTTTTTAAAGTGATTTCGAAATTCGAAAAATGTCCAAAATTTTATATTATTTCAGTAAGTTTGCGAAGTGAAATATTTTTCCTTAATTTCATTGGATTTTTTTGTTTTGTATTTTATCTTGAGAATTTTCTTAAATTTAACATTAAACACTAAAATTATTAACACACCAATCGACCACGTAACGCGCGGGATGAAACTTTTCAGAGAACTGAATTCGCTTTGCGGGAGCCAATTTATTCTGCCTGTCTGTTTCTATTCGTACCCGTACGGTAAAGAAGCTACAGAAGGAAGGCAGACAGAAAAAATTTCGTTGAATATATTCTCCGAGTCGATGATGATGCCCCTTATTTTGTTGTATTGTGCCCGGCGCACTAGAATTAGAGTTGACGAAACGCAGCATAAATCAAATCAAACATACAAGCTGCTAGCCGCTGATTTGCGTGTTTGCCACCATCCGAAAGCAGCAAATCTACAAAACATGTTGCCAAGATATGCTGATGGTGTTTTTTTTCAGCAGGTCTTTTTTGCCAACTATAGTGTTTTTTTTTTGGTGAGTAATGCTCGAGAATGTTGAATGCCCTGTATTTTGTGGGAGGAACGGGGAAGAAACTGTGGTAAACAATAGCAGCCGGTGAGAGTATTAAATTAGAACTGGTTTCAACATACAGTGAAAGCGTTCAAATATGACCGTTTCTATTGTTTCAGTTTTTCGTTGTTAAACTATCATTAGTAAGGTTTTAAGAAATTGCAATTTAAGTAGGTGTGTATGTATGGCAGTTAATATTTTGTGAGGTACAAATTAAATTAAATTTTATTACACACATACATACATACATATGTACATAAACTTTGAAATTTTTGGGCCGATGTTTATATATACTATGTACATATTTTATTTTATTACAAATAGAATCACCTTTCGCAACAGACCGTATGTGGTCCAGGGCCTGGTTTTTGGCGACTATTCATGTTGTCCGTGTTATGTATATATTTCATACAAATGGAAGGGACCTACAGTTTAGAGCCATATCTGTCTGAAAGGCAAATTAAGAAGCTGTCTCATGACAGTTATTTTATTACTCTAGGACGTTTTTTCAGACTTTCGTGAGTAGAGGAACCGTGAAAAAACGTTTATGGTGTTCTCTGGGATTCGAAAGTCGAACCTCTCGCTCAGCGATCCAACGCACTAACCACTTGAGCTGTCCACATTTAAAACCATGTTTTATTTTTAAATCCTAATATTTTGAAACATTTTAGTTGAATAGTTGGTTAAGTCATTTAAATAGTAATTCAATTAAAGTTAGGTTATATTAAGAACATTCGAATAAGCATTAAGTTTAGCTTAAAGCGACCGTATAGGGCCAATAACTTAGTACATAACATAGTTAAGTAAGTTAAGATAGTTTTAAGCGTTTTTGGTCAAGCAGGTAAGATAATATGGATTTAGTAATAAAAGGGTATTAAAAAGGAAAAAAAAGGACAACAAGGGGTGATCCTATTTGACTTGTGGAGTTTAAAAAAAAGACTCAAGGAAATCATTGGAATTTTATCTTATTAAAATATTTTGTATTTTTCATAATTTATGAAAAACTAGCGGACCCGGCGAACTTCGTCCCGTCCAAAATTGATTTTTTGATAGAAATAATTTCGAGCATTCAGGATTCCACCCGAAATTAATTTTTGATCGAACATTTGCGATCGATAACAAATGATGCCACTCGAATTTCAATCATTGATTGAATGAAACACTTTTCGAATTCAATATCCTTTATTTACACGGAATGTAAAGAGGTTCAGGGAATCACATGTCAGGTCAATTCAATGCTTTGTGGTAGACTACGTTTTTTGTTTTGTTGTCCGGCGCGTAAATAAACGAAGACGAAAAGCTTTCTAACACGCGAACATGCCACATATAATTGACCATGCGAGAAGCATGGGAATTCGAGATTAATCCCACACACTTCCAAAGTTTGGCCTTGTGATTTATTGATTGTCATGGCGAGTGCAAGTATTAAATCCACGATCTTCAACAATATTCGCACCGAATGACGTCATTGGAAAAGAAAAAACTTAGTGAACGAACGTGACAGTTCCTCCAACATTTCGGGTTTGTTGCCGTAGACGTGATTTTTTCTGTTACTCCATGAAAAACACCACTTTCAGTGTTACTCCATAGCGTTAAATCGCATGATCTTAACATGATCTTAAATTAATAATGAGACTAAGTTACTTTTCATACAAAAAATCCAAAGTGACACCCCTTGTGTTGCAAGTTATGTCGTCTTGTTAGAACCACATGCCTGTGACGTCAGTATCTTCGACTTGTTGCCAGAAATACTCGGTTAATAAGCTTCTATAGCGCTCACTATTGACTGTCACAGTCCAACCCTCATCATCTTCAAAAAAAAGGCCCAAAGACGCCGCCTGAACACAATGCGTACCAAACAGTAACTTTTTGGACATGTAATGGTGTCTTGTGAATCAGATGAGGATTTTTTCGCGTAATATGCCACAATTATGCTTATTGACATACCCAGATAGGTGGAAATGTGCCTCATGGAAAAAAAAAAATTTATTTGAAAAATCAGCTAACTTCATCTAACGAAGGGGCCAGAGCACCTTTGGTAGCACTGTCGGAAATTACGGCCTATATGACACCACCACCAATAGATACAGTTTACTGCGAGGCGAAATGTTGTCTTAGCTTTTACGTGGTTCCCGCATCTCAATATTCACAAGGGAAGAAGGAAATCTCCTTATTAATCAACTCTCAACCAGATTGACCACATTGTGATAGACGCAATGCCAAGGTACGGTTGCGGATATTCCGAACACCATCAAGACAAGGAAACACTGTGAATAAGTTTGACGTCGGAAGGCTACAATCGCAAGAGATCGCCAAATGGATATGCAAGAACCATTTCGAATCCTGCTGTCAAGCAGAATGTGCCATTCAACTTGGAAGACGTAGACCAACAATTCCGTCCATTCGACCTAGACCAAGTGAGGAAAGTTATATTTAAACTTAACATAGCTGCTGGAGTTGACGGCCTAAGTGTCGAGATATTCACAGCGGTAGGCGATGACTTTGTAAGGAGCATGTGCTAAATTATTTGTAAAATATGGTCGGATGTAAATATGCCCGATGCAGTTCGTCAACAATCTGATCGGTAAATATCAGTTTGGTTTTATTCTTACTACGGCGGATCTTGAAAAAATCCAAAAGCTTCAAATCGATACCGTCCACCTTTTCATCGAGCCATATCTAGTATTGGCATCTCTGCTAAACTCTGCACGCTGATCCATCGAGGATCCTCATCAAGACCTTTAATGTCAAAAAAATGATTCAGACAAGGCGATGCGCTGTCGTGCGACTTCCTTAACGTCGTGGCGAAACTCTCTCTTAAATAACTAAAGTAAGCCTTTATAAGACCTTAATCATTCCAGCCCTGCTCTATGGTTCAGAGGAGCTATGAACTTTGTCAAAAGTTTTCGGTACTCCGGCTCGGAAAATTTTCGAATGCACCCCCGAGGGGCGGCGCAGTAAAACATTGGAACATGTCCTTAAAATCAAGTATCACGTAAGTCCTAACACGCGCATATCAAAGGTAGATCTACAGGGACAGTCCTACATGGGCTGGTGCATACGGTGCCATTTTAGACATAGAAAAAGCTTTCAAAAACGTTTCCACTTAAAATATTCAAGAATCCCTTGCTGAGTTAGATATTGAGGTATATTCTAGCCAATACTATCCATGCTAAGAGTAGTAGTGTTGTCTTTCACCAGCAAAATGTTGGTGCGACTATACAGGGAGAGGGTTACGGTAGGTGGTTACGCAAACGATGTGGTAATTCTCGTGCTTAAGTGAGTGCTCTGCACAAAGCTTACTCATGGACCACGATTTGTGGCCTTAAAGGAAGTCCAGACAAAATCGAAATTATGCTCTTTAGCACAAAAACCGAAGTAACTAATGGGGATTGAAGCCAATAATGATCCTATGGATGTTCTCAGCCGTACTTAAATTTAACTTGTACTTAAAATTCTTACTTACGGCGCTATCGTCTATTCGCCCGTTTAAGAAGGAAATATATGTGTATGTATGTATATAGTATTAGTCGAATCAAAAAAATCAAAACAGTAGTATGTATACGCACTACCGGGGCAATGAGATTCTTTCGGAGACAGGCATGTATTAGAAACACTTCACTCCATATTGAGACAGATAGCATATTATCTTTTAAAAAATAACTGAACTTGCTTTAGGTAATTGTTTGTGATTGTTAAAGAACAATTACCTGCCCTTTATGTCTAAATATCTTACTTATAAACAGAATGGAAGAGTTTGCTGTTCCTTGTTCCAGACTATTTTCAATATGAAAAGTTCCAGCTGTAACCACACGCCATCCATTACCACAAATTTTCTGTCAGAAATCATATTCCATATCATTCTTGTCATATGCTTAGAGTATCCTCACTATTCAAGATTCACCGGACAGGTGCCAGTAGACGGGTTTATACTATTTGAGGACCAAATAAGATCGGCATCAGAGCGAGCGGCGAAAGTTACGACGTCACTCAGCAGGATCATGGCAGACATCAGAATGAGTAATGAGTAAACGGAGACTGCTTATGTCAATCACTCGCTCTATTCTCTTGTATGGCACTCAACTTGGAAAAGTAAAGGAAGCAAATGGCCGCAGTGCAGAGATGAGGCGACCTTCGTGTTACTAGCTCCTACCGCATAGTGTCCGAACCAGCTGTCCTCATGGTAGCGGGAGTGACCCCTATAGAACTGCTAGCAGCAGAAAGAAAGTACGTTCACGACAACAAGACGGAGATGGGTATTGAAGCGACAGTAGAAGAAGCAAATAGCAGACCAGAGACAGGTGGCAAAGCAGGTGGAACGGTGAAACCAGGGGAACATAGACCACGAGGCTGATAAGCGACGTTGCTGCATGGACGGAGCGGAAACACGGTGAAGTGAACTACTACATCACCCAATTCTTAACCGGACATGGATACTTCAACCGGAACCTTTGCAGAATGGGGAAGAACCACAGCGCAGCCTGTCAGTACGTAGACTCCGAGGAAGACGATGTCTACCATACCTTCTTTGTCCAGGCTTGAGTCGGACAACGTGGGGAAGATGATCTCGAGTACTACCTGTTGGAACAGGATTTCCGCTTTCATCAAAACGGTGTTAAGAAAGAAGAAGAGCGAGGAAGAAGCAAACACACCCTCAGAAAACAATTCTATAAGAAATTAAAAGCCTTACCAGCAAGAAGACAAATAAACCCGTAACAGAAGACGAAATCAAAAAGCTGGTCCCCATAGGAGAATGAAAACGACACCTCTCTGAAAAAAAAAGAAAAAAAAAATTATTTGAGTAATCACTTTATACAACTTATGTATGTAAAAATCTAGCATTTAGCATTAAAAATTTAAAGAGTTTCTGAAAATTTATTAAGTGCTTGGCCGTGGCTCAGTGGCTAGTGCGTTGGACAATTAAGCGGGAGGTTTGAAGTTCGAATCCCAGAGAACACCAAAAATTTTTTATCTCGTTCTCGAATGTCTGACAAACGCTTCTCAACAGGGAAAAAAAAGCCTTTCAGATGTGGCTTTAAACTGCAGTGGACCTTCATTTGTGCAAAAAAATATTGCACCCACAACACTAATGATTTTGCGAGAAGCCTTGAACTAGATGTGATCTGGTACGCGAAATATTTATATTTGTAAGTGTGTGCTCGTAGAAATGAAAGAATTGTGCTATTCATGATCAATTTTTCAATTCAAATCACTCGCCGCTGATCATCAGAACTCAGTTTTCTCGGTTCGCCTTAATGCATTAATATGCTCTCCATCACGTAGCTAATTTCCGTTGGCCTAAGAAAAACGTTTCTTCAAAGAAATGGTATTATTAACCTTGTTTTCATACCGCCGACTGAACTTTAATAGTCTTCGGGGAGACAATGGCCATATCGACTTTTTATAGATTGCTTAAAATCTTATATTGTTTGCTTATAATTTTTCTAAAATTATGTTCACATTCTATTGTTTACTCACAAAAGAAAGTACCACTCCATCAGACGGTGCGCATTCACCAGTCAAGTGTTTTTAATCGAACATTAGATGACTACATAAATCGAAAGAAAATGCAGTCTTTGATAGTACTCGAACCGCGCTAGTGCATTATCGGACATTCGAAATGAATTTATTTATAAACCCGCAAATCCAATTGGTGTTCATCGCTACATTTGCTACGAATGTAATGCATGTGAACAGTGCAATAATTACGAGTGTTAATTATGTGTTCGAAGGGTTTAGCCCGTATTCAATGGTGCGGTTCTTTGAGTTTAACGATAGAGGATGGAATATCAGTGAAAACTGCTTGAGGGATACGTACAATTATTTAGAGGGATTACGAAAGGGATCTATATGGGCAATAAAGTGTGAGTTATTTGTGCTTTTTTTTAAACGTTTACGAGTATGCAGTCGCATATGTATGTAATTATTCTTTCTAATAGTAATAGTTCTGATCTGAAAGTGCATAATTCAGTTATTGCATAGAACCTAGGTATTTTATAAAATATAACATTCCCGGATTTTAAAAGGCTTTGTTATATTAACGCCACTAGTCAAGTTACAAATTTGTACCTCAATGGTTTGTGTAAAGTAAAGGTTGATAATATGAACCAGTTAGTTAATGCGGACCACCTGGATACATACCGTAGTGGCCAGATAAAAGTTAATACCCTTGAAATAGTCAAAAAATCTACTTTTTGTAAATTATTGAGTACATATTTTGAGAAAAATTTTTTGGGCTGATTTTGAAAACAATTTCGATAACAAATTCATACTTTTTTGTACTAAGAAAGAAAAGTTCCTAATAATAATATTAAATTTAATAACTGGGTTATATTGAGGATGTTGCTGAAATTCATTTTTAACTTTAAAAAAACAATAAGAAAAATAAGTATTTGTACAAAAACAAAAACATAAATAACCAATAAAATTTTAGAGACAATTTAATATTTAGTATGCCCCCCTCTAGCCTTGATTACGGCATCAATTCAGCGAGGCATGGATATTACCAACTTTTGGTTATAATCTAGGGTTATTTCTTTTTCTCAGGCTTCCATTATTGCAAATTTAAACTGCCTTACTTCTCGGATCTCGTTGTGTAATTTTCTGTTTCAGAATTGCCACAATTGGCCAATCAAGCGTTCTGAGACCGACTTCGGTTATGAAATTCTTATGAAATTCTTAACCTTTTATTTAAAAGAAGAAAGAGATGGATTTTGATAGATCAAATGTTCAAAGTTATCAAATTAATAAAACTAACCTTCCGAGCCCGATGACATGGCGCAGAGTTATCCTGGAAAATAGGGTCGACTATTACTGGGAATACCCGATCTATCTGTCTCCATTCATTGATCCGTTAAAAAAGGCCAAGTCGCCAGTTCCGTAATAGCTAATGCAGCCCCAGAGCATACAACTAACGGGAAACTTATTTTTATTGACAATGCAGTCACTTCTTAGCTCCGAGTCTTCAACGGATGTACCGAATTCCATCGGACTGATTGAGGTTGCATTTTGTCTCGTCAGTGAAGATGATCCTCTTCCAATCATTTTCCGTTTTTGCAAAATTCAACCTCGAAGTCTTCATTTTAGTGGTTAAACCCGGTTTTTTCCTCGGCCTCCTGCCTGCAATCTTCTTCGTACCGTTCTTGAACTTATTTCCTTCTGAGTTTGTTCCTTAAACTCTAGGCTTTTTTTTTATGTTTTTTTTCTATCTTTTATGCACAAACTTTTAATCAAACGGTCTTCTCTTTGATTGGTCTTCTTATTTTTCATCTCAGTCCCAACTTTTCTCTCAGCTGAACCAAACAAGCGAATTTTTTACAAAATCTTTTGAACACTTACATAGCTACATCCCAAGTGAATCACACTTTTTTCCTGCCGACTTACGAAGATTTTGCATGTGGCCTCATCCTAGTGGCGCATCTTTTTATACGCTTTTCAAGTAGTTCATTGTTTGATCTTGGGAAATTCCAACGGTCGTTTCTTATTCACCCTTTAATTTTATGACCTCCTGTTGGGAAAATATGTACCTGTTCACAGGTAGTAAAAGTTTCCGGGTACAAAATTTTCAACAGGTATAAAGAGTGAAAATCGATTGCAAAATGTATGGTCTTATCCTAGTGATCGCCAGTGTAACTGACGACCCATACTTCATAAAATTAAAAATGACTGTACTTCGTTAAATCTGAACTGGAAATGAGACAAATCATCGAGACAAACATTTAACAGCCTTTTGAACTAAAAAAGTCCAGCTAACTTTTGCCTAAAGTGAATAAGGAGAGAAAAACTGACAATTTTTGAATTCTCTAAAAGGTGTTAACTTTTATCTGGCAACTACGGTATATCTAACAGCTCGTATTTAAATACATATGTAACTGTTTATGGCTACCCAGCAAAAAATGTTGGTCTTATATAAGCCTTTTACAAAGCAATATAATGGTTATCATATAAGGAGTGGTATTCCTAAGAAATATTGCGCAGCATGTAACATACCTTTTTTTATGCCTTATTCGAACATAGGCATGTCATTGGCCCTCAGGGATGCTCTCGATACATTATTTTATACCTTATTTTAAGGCATAAACAGGCTTAAGTTACCTTATTTACACCTTATTATAAGGCATAAAATAATATTTAGTTATTTTATGTAGTCCTTTATTATTTATTTATTTATTATAGGCCTTTTATGAATCACGTAATAAGACTCATAACAATGAAGCCATAAAAACAATCTACTTCAATTTCAAAATTTATTTCATTTTCAAACTTAATGGTACAATTCATTTACATGTTTCAATAAAGCTATAAGAATAAACATCGGTTGCCTCCAATTCCTTATTTTCTTCCATCGGAATATGCGACATCCTGTCCTTCAGTTTCTTCAATAGCCGCTTATAGTGCTGTTTCGAAAACTCCAGTCATTGCAATTTCGCTTTAACATAATACATATTTAAATTCCTTCAAAAAAAAATACTGTTTTTTACTCAACTACGACAAAAGTCGTCACTGATCTGCGTTCTGCTAGTCGTCAACGAAATCCGAAACGCAATTTGACAATTTGGTTTGAGACATGCACAAACTTGTTGTTGAGCGTAATTCTCAATCCGATATTGTCCCTTATTTTAAGCCTTATTATACGACTTAAGTAGACTTAAGTAAGAGAAAGCTTATTTAAATCTTCAAATAAGGCATGAATAAGATATCATTCTCTTGATTTCATTTATAAATATCTTATAATACTTAATTAAGACTTTTTTGCGATGACGGTTTTTTTATTAGGTGTTTTTTCTCGGCTAAAACTGCGATCAGACGGAGCACTATTTAAATGGCGGCTTTGTGATGCAATTTTGAATGGCCGTCTAAAGGTAGCTTTACTCTTGTATACTCTTTTTGCTAAATAAAATCGGAGCTCCTCATTTTTAGGGTAAAATGGACCACACAGGGGCGGCTAAATCGGACCAGTGGTCCAGTTAACCCTCACATATTTAAAAATACCTGCATACTTTTTTTATGAGAAAATTCTTGAATCCAATTAAAAACTGCGACAATATGTTATTGAAAATTAAGGGAAGCTGCTGAGGAAGTTTAAAACGGTCATATGGGATCGTCGAAACTATTTGGTGTTCCAAAAACAACATTGAGGCGCTTAAGCCCGTATGATACTTCATTTTTTCTTACTTTTTAATGCATTAAATCATGTTTGAGTGTCAGCCTTGCATAAAAGAGACAACACGATTTTTTAAGAAAAAGAAAGCAATTATTTTGCAGAAAAATAATAAACTGTCAGCTTTTGTTTTTGTATTGAGCCGAACAGAATCACAAATGGCAAAAATTAATTGGGACTTTTTTTTTTAACATTTCCAAAACATCTGGATCCAGTTCGCAAATTCAAAACAATTTAGCTTTGCAATGACTATGTATAATGAAAATAGTTACTATTATTATTCATACGCGGTCGTTTTTAATTTAATTTCTTCTATTAAGTTACGAATTTCGATATTTTATAGGTGCATTTCCTCTGTACAATTTTACAATTTTATTTAAATTGCATTATTAAAACTAGGTATGACAAAATTATCGTATGTTACCAAATTTTTATATTTTTGTATTTTTTTATATTTTATTTACAATTCTCGAATCTTAAGAAATTGTTACATATAAAATTTAAGGTAAAATTGTGTATAAGGAATGTTTTTGGTTATAATAGTATTTTTTTGATTTCTATATTTTCATTTTCTTTGAAATTACAATTAGGGCTTTCTTTATTAGAATATATTAGAAAAACAAACGTCATTTATAATTTTTAAGTCCTTAAATGTTATTGTTCTGTTTGCATATTGGTTATTAAAATGTTCAGCTTTTATGAACTGATCATCCGATGTTACTAATTCTAAATTATTTTTGTTAGGTTCTATGGTTCTATTAAAATTCTATAAAACCTTACATTCGAATAATTAGGGATTAATAATAATATGACAGCGTGTATAATAACTGTGCTTTTGATATTATTTAATTTGCTAATTGTTATATTTATTAAAATCTGATATCTCTTTGGGTGACAAAAGTTTTCCTAGAACTTTTTATTTGCTAAGCAGTAGACTTTTACTTTATCTTCCTAACTTCTCTTAACAATTCTTTATCATAAATTTATAGATGAAATTCACTTTAGCTGTGCGAGAAGGCGCCTGAGGATAACTAAAAGCAGTACGAACTTTACGAAATGTTTCCGCGATATTTTCACCGTTTTCGTAGCGAATTTTTACTATTTCAACACATTGTGTGAGTGTGTATCGATTCTCCTAGTTTTTACTTATCAAAGGTCATCGCAATGATAATTGAATGTTGACAGTTTAGCAATGACATGAAATTTAAAATTACCCTTTACATAATTATGTACATATGTCTAAAAAAGATAGTTTATATAAAATTGTTTTCCGACGCGTCACGAAAATGCAAACCTGGCGACTTCGTCTAGCAAAATCGCTAAAATGTCAGTTGTTTTTGAATTTACTAAGAAATATGAATACCAAGTACTTGCATATATCAAATATTGCTTAGATATTTATTTTAAACGAAATACGCCGAGCCATAGACACGTCATATCCAATCGAAGAGCAAACGCATGTATTGGCACGAAATGTAAATTGTCTTTGCGTAGTATAAGAGAAGAATAACAGCAATCCAAGAGATAAGTTAAAATGTTAAAAAGAACACACAGGGACACTTACTACAACTGTAGATCGTAGATATTAGGATAGGTATTCTTCTCGAGAAATTGTCTGCAGTCAACTCTTATTGACTTTAAATCGATCAGTGATTGCTGTAATTTGCATCAAAGCCACATTTTACAACAGCAGCCCACAATAAAAGCACATTCCCCGACGAGAGTGGAGTTCAATCCTTAAGACTCTTTCTTTAGAATAGAGAGCGACCGTGGAAAGGCTTTTAGATGTTTCTTAGCTATAATGCAAGTTCTAGGCCTACCGTTGCTATTGTTGTGGTTCATCTTCAGGGGCATAGGGGGCTGCTGAAATAATCTTCATGCCCTCCAACAGAGTATTAGCATCGTCGACATCATCTGCGTAGTCGTTACGGCGCGGCCCAAAGAATTGTATACCTTAGCGTTGATATACCTGGTGCCAAACCTAAGACGACAGTCCGACCTTTATAACACCCCCAAACAGCTCTCCTTATGAGAAAGAAGAAAGGTTTTTCTGCGGTTGTGCAGTATTGATGACCGCCCAATCATCCATTGGGACCGCGGGGTTGTGGAGCTTGAGGCACTGGATCAGCTTTCCGCTATATATAGGCATGTTAGAGATGGATAGATAGACAGAAATTTCCTTGGCTGGAATAAGCTCAAGTCTTAAGTCACTCCATGCGTCGCTTATCTTAGCAACGCAAGCGCCAAGGAAGTCCCTCGAGAACCTGTCCTCACACTTGATCACCTTGTACCGTCTAACGTCTTCGGTTGAGTCGAAACAGGGTAGGTTGCCTCCTTGTTTTCCCACAAGGTGGTCCATCACCATCCGTGAAAGTTTAGCCTCAATTTCTCCCCAAACACTCATGATGGACTTACCATCATCAGACAACTCATCGACCAAAGCAATTTCGAGATCATCTCTGACCACTTCACTGACGGTTCTTGTGGACACAACAGTGCTTTTTGTAAGGATAGGGTGTTTAGCCGGATGTCGTTGAGTCAGCCCTTTTACAGCGTTGCCTTCTACCTCGCTGCGTTTACTAGAGTGAGCAATCTCTTCTCGAGATCGGTTCCTCTTTGGGGATTCGTATTGATGACCCCCCGATTGTTGTATTCTTAAACAACAACCTGGTACCTTGTCGTCCTTGTCTCTATCGCTGACATTACCCTGGGCTTCATTCTTGGCTATTTTGTCAAGAATACATAAAGCCTTTTCATACTGCGCTGGAGGCATTGCTTGAGGCTAGTAACTCATCTTCACATCAGGTGCTTATTTGTTTTATTCGATCTACCAGGATAAGGCTAAAAGATACGACAGACCCCGCCTGTGCATCTAGAGGTAGTGACGTTCCGATACTGGTATGAATCCGATATTTAGTATCGAAACGGTATCGCTAGATTGTATCGATACCGCGATATTATCGAAAGAAAAATATCGATACCAATAATATCGCATCATTGGAATTGAGACAACCTTACGTCGTGTAGTTCCCCAAATTAATGGGAAAAACAAATCACACTGAAATTAAATTCAAACTCAAATTAAACAAATAACATTCCAATTTGGTTTTTTTTTTATTCACAGAAATTGATACATATGTACGTTTATGTGTTCTTTATTTGTATTATTAAAAAAAAATTAAATTATTTGTATCAATTAAATACCCCACTCTCTTTCTGGCAGACTTCCTAAAAATATAAGCTTGTCCAAATGCCTGGGAGAGAGACGGTTTCTTTTTTCAGTCATAATTGCTCCTGCTTTGGAAAATAAGCGTTCGCACGGAACGGATGTGGCCATATTTAATAAATACATTCTGGCGAGTTTGTATAGGCCTGGAAAGACTGAGCGCATATCCTCCCATACTGTCAAAGGATTGCAGCTGAGAGGGCTTACTTGATTTGTCAAGTACAATGACATTTGACAAATGATTAAAGGTGTGTTTGTATGGGCTTGCATACGATATCGATATCACAGATTTCCTTTCAATACTTCTATAATATCGAATCCATGGTATCAATACATATATCGGAAGTATCGAAAGAAAGTATCGATATTAGTAAATATCGTAAGTATCGGAACGTCACTATCTAGAGGAGCTCGTTAGTGACTGGTTTAACCCCCAGCCTTGCAGTGGGGCTTCCACTTAAATGACTTCCCTTCAATCGTATTAGTATAACACTTAAGTAAAACGTATCCACGAGTAGTATGTATATTTGTCGCGTATTGAGCTATATACATACATAACTCTGATGGTTTCATCCGAACTGTATTTCTATTGTCCGAAATCTGAAGGACAGTATTGTTAAAATTAATATTCATACAAATCTAATATCGATGATACATTGAGACATTTCTAAGAAATGTATGTAAAGATATAATATTTTAAATATTAAAACAGTTTGCAAAAACCCAAATTTCTTCGCTTCTTACAAATTTATCATAAATTTGAGATCTGTGACCCCGCAGGTGTGCTAATGTACATAGTTTTCCGTTTTTTTTTTTCAGTGTACGATGCTACAAGTTACTATAGCGGAGGAGCTTACGGTGGTAATAATTTTCGAATTTATATACCTCAACTATGTCGGAATCTAGAGTTAGAATACAAGGATATGCTTGGAATGCATTGGAACTTACGACTTAATACTACAGTCGTCCCATTTCCAGTGGCCATAGTCTTGGCCAAGTATGCAATTGAAATGACTAATTCGAACTTTTATCAAGTAAAAAAATCAAGCTGTAAGTGCTAAAGTAAGAAACTAGTAACGTATTTTTCCTTTCAGAGTGAAAAAATCCAACAAATGATTTGCCTTCCAAAATCCTGCAAGGATCCGGATTTGCTACAGATTCTTGATATATTCATGTTTCAAAGTAATCACATTGTTAAAAATATATCCTATATCCAACACCGAATAGTAAAGGAAAATTTCGATGTTCTCCAGGATGGCGGGTTCTATACAATTGTGTGGGTATTCACTTACTAATTAAATAAATATGCTATAGATGATATAAATGACAAAAATTTTCAACCGAGGACCTTCCCAAAATTTATGAAGAATTCGGCTGAATTCTTTATGTCTTTGAGTCTTAGACCCCCTGATTAAAAAGAAATGTACACATTTACACCATTTGTGCGACTCAAATTTCAAAGTTATGGACATATGTACATGTATCGCTATTTCATATGAAAATAACGTAGATATCAATATGGAATAATATCCTCTGAGCCATGTTCGAAGGAGGTCAAGTCAAGTAATAAGTAAAATAATATTTACTAAACTTTCCTTATACGCAATACCTCAGATATGAATTTTTTCCAATATTATTTTTGAGTAAATAGCAATTTTTCAAATTGCTTCGTAGCAAAGTATTATTAATTTGTGTGTTAAAATGAATATTCAAAACTCGAAGATTTAGAAAGGTCAAAGAAAAATATTTAGGATCCTAGGTGCAGATGTAACCCGAGTTGCAGATGTGTATTTTATCAATGTATTAAAAATCAGATCCTTTCGTAATGTACATACACACTAATTATTAAATGAATGTCTGACCTTCAATATTTCCGAAAGTTAATTTGTATGATGTAAAGTATACAAAGAGCAACCATTCCCAATTTTGGGCGAATTTCTCAGAAATCTATTAACTTTTATTTTAAATTCTTTAAACTGCAACTCAAGGACAAATAATATGTATGTTACTCGTAATTTAACTCCGCTGCAAGAAACTTCTTATCACCAATTTAAGATGTAGAGTCAAGGGTAGGAAAATACTTTTAGTACCTATATCTACATATGAACTTTAGCGACGTTGATGAAGTTATAAATGCGGCAAAGTTTTTAGTCAGTCACTTTCCGAAGTATTCTTACTTTCAACTTTTATTTCATGTCAATTTATTACTTAATGCCAGTTTACGCAAATAAATACTCCAAAAATTTATCGATTGTGTCTTCTTTTCGCTTCACGTGTTTTTCGTTCAGCTGCTGTAAAAGGTACAGTAACCCAGTAGTTAATGCATTAGACTAATAAGCGAGAGGTTTAGATTAAAGTAAAGATTTATTTTTACATGCACCTTTTGTAACTTTTCTTTTGTTTGCCATATAATATCACATCGATAGAAATCAAAAGTATAGTCATTTACAAAAAAACATACCAAAATGGATTGATTTCTGTCCTCCGAAATGTGATAACATATCCTTTATATTTTCACCTAACGTTAAAAAGTCTGATTTTCTTGTACAGCCTAAATTAAATTAAATGCGTTATTAAATCATTGCAAATGATGTAATTTCAAACTGGGAATCTAGTTGACTCCAATCTCAACAGAAAAATATTTCCTGTACACAATATTCTCGTTCTTTAGATCCAAAACATTCAGGGACATTTAAGGTGATCAACGTCAGACAGTTCTGTAGTTCCATCTCCGATCGTTTGTTCCTTGAATATCTTCAATGTAGCAATGTTTACCAATCAATATTTCCATGTGAAAAATAATTATTTTTATTATGAAATTTCGATTGGCTACCTTTTCTGTATTTTTTACAAATATGTATGAATGTATATAGATATAAAGAGTCTTCATAATTTTGAATGCTTTGTTAAAAAACGATTTTGTCATTTCAAATCAGCTCGAATAGGTGCTAGTATGAACTTATTATAAGTTGCTCTCCCTCTTCCTCATTATTAAAAAGAAAGCGAATAGTGCAAGCAATTAAGCACTATAAAAAGGTAAAACATATTCTGTGCATTTTATATTTGGACGTAGAAAGAAGGCTGCAATATAAAAACTTCAGTCAATTCGATCGAAACTACTCCTGGGATCCTCATTCGACGTATATGTAAGATTTAATGTGGAACTACGATTGTTTTTCAGAATCCTCATTGGAACCTCCCTCTTAATGTTTACATTGTCGCACTTTTCAAATTATTGCCCAATCATGGAAGAACCTAAAGAGGCCAATACGAAATCTAGCAAACTCGACCCAGCGAAATTCAGCATTGTTGAAGAATACGAGAAACTTCGAAAAAGTGTTAACTTAAACGTCAACCAATTTGCAGATCGCACACCAGTTCATGGTGGAACATTTATCCAAAAGCCTCGTCTACATGCCACCATAGGATTGGATGTTGTTGCAAACAGTTACGTGGAAGGTTTGACATAAAATCTTCACAAATCTTTTCAGATATAGATTTTACCCTCTTAGCTAAGAATATTTCAAAGCCAACTTTCTTGCAAGACTTGAACGCGGCGGTATCCTTGCCAAATATTTTATTTGAACTATTAAAACGAGAACATGACGCCCAGGCAGCTATGAGTGGTATTCTTGCATTGTTTACATTCCTCTTGATATACGCCAACACATGCGCTGAAATGGATTTTATCTCGAACAACAAAAATGATTTCGAAAAGAACGACACCAGTCTTCGAAAGTTTATACGGAAACAAGCAACATATTTGTTTGACGTTTATTTTTTCATAAGGTATGTATGTATACACTATCTTTACTTTTTTACTTGGTTTTGATGTTTGTTTTTTTTGCTAATAGTGGATCTAATTTGACGTATATTTTCTTTAAAATCATACCGAATGGTAATTGGAATGTTTTCGAGCAGCTTGTGCATCTTATGACGATGTTTGCCAATAAAATTTGTAGGTGAGTGTTAAGTTTTTTTTATCTCAGCCCAAACATAGACAATGGAAAAGTGCCTTGTTATTTTTTTTTATCCAGAGAAAGATATGCAATATAATCAGAGCAACCGTGTTGTGTTATCCACTTGAAGTATGTACTTTGCAATTATTTGGCTTTGGTGTAGTGAGTGAATAAATGCATAGAGGGTCCCATGCATACATATGTATGTATGCAGATCAGCAATTCCGTTTTGTAGTAAGCCATTTTGTAGTAAGAGAAAGAGAATTAAATCGCACAAGACTTTTGGATTTAAGCCGTGGGATGCGCTGAAAAAGAAGAAGAATATATACATATGTACATACACAATTTTTAATTCAAATACAATTCCTTTGAGAGAAGCATGTCATCATACATGTGTACATATGTACATACATACATACAATATATACAATGCAAATTAACGCAACATATCAGCACAGCATTCAAAGTGCAAATGTGAGTATATTTGTATGTATGCAGCGTTAGAAGAAAAAACAACCGTTAAAGTTTTATGCTGGCTTTTCGTTCACATACATATGTATGTCTGTATGTACATACATGCAGTGGGCGCTCGTTAACTTTAACGCATTAGAAACCAGGGGCCAAACCGTCTCTTCCGTGAACGGATGATACGTCACGTAAAAGGGTGTATTTAGTGTTATGACATTCAGTATGACGTCTTCCGTGATCGAGTGTTTTTGTTTCCGTTATCGCATACATTCTTTCGAAAGTAGGGGAAATCAAACAAAATTTAAGTTATTTGATCAAAATTAGTATTTAAATAACAATAATGAATATAATAATATTAAAAACTGCAATAAAATAAATCAGACCCAAAAAAATTATTTGTAAAAGTTAAAGCGTTGATGCTAGTTGTAGGACGGGTGGTATTGCAGTAGACAAATGGTACTGAAAGCTTAAAATCGACAAGATGCGCTTCATACGTCCTTATTTATTTATAAATCTGCAAATAAACAATTAATACTTCACATTTCAGGTGTTTGTCTGTTTCATTCTTACACCTTTTTAGACAATCACGGAGGATTTTTTTCCATCCCTATCGGCGTGTAAATTTTTCGTCATTATCACTTTCGTTAGAACTTGACTTGAAACAATAATGCCGTAGCAATGATTTTTGTTTTAATCAAATTAATTGTAGTCTTCTATATACCAAATGACGTCTATTTGAAGTTTTAATGACATTTCATATTACATTTTCAGAACTAAATCTATTACAATTTCGTTTCGAATGTTTCCAATTCCGTTCCGTGAGCAATCGTATCCCGCGATCCCAATTTTCTTATTCGAATGACGTTTAACGAAATTTATTTTCGTACGAATGATCATCCGTTCACGGAAGATGCGATTTGGCTCCAGTACTGTTCAAGTTATAGGGTTGTTGAAGTTACTGGACCAAAACAAAAAGTGTGTTTTTTGGACCAATCGATGACTTTATCGAAGCCATGCTTCCTTATCAGTAAAAACATTTTGAACGATAACAACATCACCAGAATCAGATTCGCCTTCAGGTTTAACGTCTTCAATGGAATCGGGAACATTTGCATCGCCATTCATTAATATCGTCTAGTGCGTTAGAATGAACAAACATACATTTCTTATTGTATATTTTGTTCAAAAATAAAGTTTTATGATAATTACCTGATTATTTAACATTGCAAAGATTCTTCTACACCACTGTTAAGGTTTTCTCGCCAGTGTTCTCTGAGAATGGACAATGGGACATCATCTTCCCCATTTGAAACAGCAGTGCGATCCGCGATCAGTATCCAAATACATACATACATACCTATATACATATGGACATCAAAACAAATCATTAAAACAAAATTTTTCGTTCTTGCATGATCGCTAGTATTGATTTGTTCCAAATTTAAAAAAATTGGTAAAGGTATTCAGTTAACTACATACTATAACTTGAACAATCCAATTACTGGAACACATAATAAGTGTTCTATAACATGCACAAATAGTTTTTAAGACTCGATACCTTGAATATTTCTATTTATAAGATGAACAACATATGTATGTATTTTCAATATCTTGAACCTGAACAAATGTATGTAGAAAATAACAGAAGGTATAAACTTGAATTTCGTTATGTACGTTGGCTGAAATATTAACGGTTTTTGTAAAGGCGAAAGTTTTGAAAGTTTTTATTCACTAGTGATATTCATTACAACAAGTATTAAAGACAAAAAGTCGTATGAAGAAATGAAAAATGGACAAAAAATTAAAACGTTTACACTAAAACAAAAAATACGATTATTGAACAAATTAAAAACGGAATCGGCGATACCCACATCTTCACACTCAAGGAATTTGGTGGTTCAAAAAGCACAATATGTAATATTAAGCGCAATGCCAAAAAAATCAATGAAAGGATTGGAAAACTTTTACTGGGGCGGGTTAAATGTTCACAATGAAAAAAAAAAAAAACTAAAATCCAGCTGCAACTCTGCCAACATACCATTAGAGACGACGCAACTTTTTTCTGCAGACTGTACCTAAATATATAACGGCGATGAAGACCAACATACCGCTTATGCCCATGACAAGAAGAAAGACCGGGAAGGACTTCGCGAGCTTAACCTAACTAGCTTAAACTAACCTACAAACTTAATCTATGCCCTAACCTAACCCTAAACTAACTTAAACTTAGTCCTCGTCCTTCTTCGTAAGATATGCGGTCCCGTTTGCATTGACGGGCTTTGGAGGAGAAGATTCAACGACGTAATTTACGAGCTGTACAGCGACATCGACCTAGTCAAAAAACTGCGCATCAGTCGCCTAAGATGGCTAGGACATGTAGAGCGAATGGACACTAATACTCCGGCCCGCAGACTCGTCGAATCCAACCCGGAGGGACAACGCAGTAGAACAAGACCTTGCCTAATCTGGCGCGCACAAGTATATAGAAGGGGACCGCAGGCAACTTGGAGTGCGCAACTAGAGGCAGTTAGCTAAGGACCGGGCTAACTGAAGAGGCATGTTGAAAACTTACGTTTCCTTTAATGAGAAAAGTACTCCTGGTTGACAAATTCCAAAACAAAACGTAACGTTACTGCTGAGATGTAACGTCAAATTATTGGAAAGTCAAAAAATCCGCGTTCATTAAAAAATTTAAAAATGCCAATAGAATACAAAAGTTCTCCCAATGCCTGCATGACAAAATACATTTTTAAGGAGTTGTTTTTTAACAATTACGTTCCTGAAGTTAGAAAACTTTGTAAAGCATAACATCTGCCACTTGAGGCACTTTTGATTATCGATAATGCTCCTTGTCATCCAGCAGAAGAAGAATTAAAGGGTCAAAACGGAGACATATGCACATTGTTCTTACCACCAAACGTTACTGCTTTGATATAACCGATGGATCAAAATGGAATAAGAATAATAAAGCTGCATTATAAATCAAGCTTGTTCTCGTCTATCATTTCATTGCCAAAGAAATTGAGGACATCGTTTCCGCCCTTAAAAAATTTGCGCCATGTTGTCATTCTGATCTCAAAATCTTGGGATATGGTAACATCTCAGAATCTTGAAAACTGCTGGAACCCATTTTTAAATGAAGGCGATGATGAGTTTTTAATCTACAGGACTATAAAGTTCCGTTAAATTCGAAAATTTAATATGCTTGGTGTGCTTCCTAATTATGACGATGGTGTGAATTTATTGGCTTACGAACCTTAGGGTTCAGGCGTAAGGCAATTTACAGATGTCATGTTCATTCGTGACATATCATACATACATATATGGACATATGTATGTACAGTACCTGTATGTATAAGTTGCGGAATCAATTAATTTTTATTATGAATGTACACATGTACATACGTACAAGTTGCCGAAAGGTCACTTTCAGTAAGAAATTTTTTTTCAGTAGGTACATACATATATACATATGTACATACATATGTAGGTACATAATTCCTGAGTCGCGCAACTAACTAACTACATGCACTGACAGAGCGCAGAGTTTTGTGTGCTCCGTGATAGAAAACAAAGTAACAAAAAAATATATTGTGACCCCACAGACAATTTTGTCACAGTCTCCATCACAAGTAACACAATTAAGCGCTCATTGCGCAATATATCAAAATATAATGTGAATTAATTCTACTTAACTTTTTTTCCAGTGTCTCTTTATCATATGCATTTATTCTGATAGCCCTAGAATTGACCTCAAAGCATTTTCATTTCAATACGGTCATGGAAGTGCCGTCGTATGATTTCGATAGATGCGAGGTAAACAAGTGGAGGAATATTTTGTACATAGAGACTTTTCTACCCTTGGAGGAGAGGGTTGGTTTTAAATAAAAGCTAATTGTATTTGAAACAATATAATGATCATGCCCTTTTACAGTGTATGCCATGGACATGGTTTATCTCGATAGAAGTCCAATTCTTTGCTGCTGGATGCTTAGTTCTATTGCTAGCACAGATTCATCCCAAATATGCCGCGATAATTTGTTCAGCTATGTTTATTACATCCGTGGCAGCGTCGACTTTTTTGGAAATGAATCAATATGGATTAGATGGCAGGTAAGGTAATAAGGAATGTTTTAAAGACACACACCCACTCAACTACCTATGTATGCGTAAGGCTGATAAATGGTACAGATTATGATAAAGTCATTACATTGAAATTTAAAAGTGCATTTACCTATATATATGCGTAGATGGTATAAATGGCTTTCTTCATTAAGAGTCCTATTGGGAAAACTCTTACCCTTAAGATGTTGGAAACTAATCCAATATCATTCTCTGTTTCAATATTTATGTGCATGTAGGTCCATCAATTCAATGATAGATGATTTGACAGAATTCAATTTGATTTACGATAAAGTTTGGCTACGCGTTCCTCTATACATCCTCGGAATGTGCTTGGGATATATTCTTCACAAGACAAATGGAAAAATTCAGATAAATGTCATTATCTTCATATTTGGTGAGTATATACTTTTACTCGAATTATTGTATATTGACTTTGAAACGGTTATATAGCATTGATTTACGGTGATTTCTTTTTCCAACTTTAAGGGTGGATTGCGTGTCTTCTGATAACGTGTTTCTTTTTATTTGGATATCAATTCACATTGTTTCGAGCGAGCCCATTGACCAGGGCATGTGTTATAACCTTGGGGCACACTATGTGGGCAATGAATGTCTTTTGGATTATTTTAGCGAGCACAACACAGTATGGAGGTAAGTGCGAAAGAGGTTATCAGGAAATGCTACTCCAACATTTTGTTTACAATTTTAAGCGCACTCCTTGCGATCATACTCCAATCCCAGATTGGGACTGAAACCGGCCAGTTAGCTAGTGCATAAGTGGTCATATGCATTCACATGCTACACCATAAGGGACTTGAGACTTATACCTCAGCAGGTTTATTCTTCTGCAATTGGTGTAGGGCCCTCTTCTTTGTTAGACAAATTGCGCTGACGTTCCAAACAATCGTTGGTTGGTACCATCCTACGGTTGGATCTTACATATTAATTGGTGAATCTGAATATAATGCCAATTACCTCAAACATTTTAATTGCAAGATCATCTGCACTAACAGTGCTTGGAAAATGATTATCATCCGGGTTAACACGATCAAACTGCTTAGGAGCGGAATTTTTTTTTTCTCTGTTTACCAGGCCAGTCGCTTCAGATTTATAAATTTTTATCAACATAGCAAAAAAGTAGATCCATAAACACCCATAAAGAGTATTTGGCAAGTTGCGTGCTTTATTTAAAGAATTTATCTGAATCGACGTAAAGGTAAAAGGATATAATTTTTTTTTCAATGTAAATCAAATTTTTTTGACATTTCATACAGTTTATAAAAGAGTTTACTATTTTAAATATGTACATATATCATAACGAAAAACTCGTATGTGTAATACATAAAATATGCAAGGTGGTAGCAGGGTAACGGAAAAAACAAATAGCTATGTTATTTCTTGAATTCGGCACACTCATCCGGATACACAACTTTGGCGACAAGGAGGAGAAACCTTAATATTACCTAAAGTTAAGATGGACAAATATCAATTAGACTCTTTTACAGAGAAAGGGTGGCGAATGAAGCAAATACTGCAAAGGCATCACAAAGTAAGGCTAACCAACTAAAAAGTTTCGATAAGGATAACGAGAGTTGGAAAATTTTCATCAAAATGCTGCAAAATTCAACTTAAAGAATTTAACTAATTGGCGACTGCGTGAAAGATAGCAAAAGGTATTGGTTAATTCATGCCATCGGTCAAAAATCTTTATAGCTTGTATGCAATTTGATCAGTCCAGACGATCCTTAAACTAAAGCGTATGAAGATCTTGTCAAACTAGTTAAAGATCGTTTACACTCAGGACTGAGCATAAATGCAAAAAACGTATCCAGAAAAATGGGAAAAGTACATATGTATCAGATCTAAAGAAAATTTACAAAAACTACAACAATAAGGTAAATAGACTTATGTTTGACACAAAGGTAGCACCAAATATATATATACATACATATATTTGGCAGAGGTATACATTTCGCAAACACAGCGATATTTTAGGAGTACGTGTATTTTTCGATGCAATTTAAATTCAAGGGTCAACTTTCGAAGAACAGTTAATTCGCCATAAGGAAATACTCCAGAGATTACACAATTTGGGCTATCAACTACAGCAAATGTAAATTTTTCGAAAACTCAATTACGTGCTTACACGTCATTTTGGGAAAAGTAAATGAGAAAACTCAGGCAAAATGAAGGCCACTCTGTGATATGTCACGAAAATTAGAAGCTGGTTAGGATTAAAGAAGTACTACGTCAAGTTTTTTTTCAAAATTTGTCATCGAAACTGCACCCTTTGTAGAAATTACTGCAAAAGGAGGTGATTTTCAACTTGAATAAGGGATGTGAAAAGGCGTCTAATCTTAACTTGTTTTTTTTATTCCCGATGTCGTTGGGTACTGACGCGACTATGGACTGGGAGTTGTTTTATTAAATACATATACAGATGTGCAATCGCTTACGCGTCACAATATCTGTCTACTTAAGAAAGAAACTAGCCAGACTGAAAAGAAAGCAACTGCTATCTTCTGGGCATTAAATTGTTTTTTTTTTTTTTCGATACTGCTATCGGTGTAAGTTTACATTAATTACTGATCATAAGTCCCGGATTGCTACTTTCAGCCCAGATAAGAACTTACCCAATATGGTGGCGGCTCGCATGCCTTATTATGCCCCGGTCTTAATTGTGACACAGTGAATCGATCGACGAATGGTCATGGGAATAATGATGAACTATCCGGCTACCTCAAATGTTTACAACAGCGAAGAATGCAAATGGCGGCATCACACACAATTTTTTTTGTCAAATGATATCATCGTTAGGTATAGTCGAGTGGTAATTCCCGAAAGTCTGCGGAAACAGGTCCTAACAGAACTACATGTTGCTCAAATTTAAGGCTCTTGCAAGGATCTGGTGGCCAGATATTAACGCGGACATTGAGAACTTAGCACTCGAATGTTGTATGTACATGCGGAAGTGTAATAAAGCGGTCATCGAAGGAAGTACAGCATCCATGGGAATACTAATCTGCTCAACGGCAGAGAAATCATATAGACTTCGCATTTCCGTTCATGAACAAATATTTTTGGATAGTTGTCGACGCTCATTCGAAGTGACCAGAGATTATATCTATGAATGGCATGGCGGCATGGAATTAAGGCCTTACCCGGCATTTTCGCCCTATACGGGTTGCCATTTACATTGGTAAACGATAACGGACCTACTTTTATGTCGGAGAAGTTTAAGAAGTTCATGAGAGTTAACACAAGTTTACCGCTCCATATCACCCAGCCACGAATGGCCAGGCTGAACATTTGTGCAGAATATAAAGACCGCACTCCGAAAGTATGAAGTATCCTCGCAGCCTAAACTTTGAACTTGTTCACTATCTTATGCGATACTGGAGAACTCCAAATGCTACCATGTATGTACATTATTCCTGCAAAGGTATATTCATATCGTTCCGGACTTAGTTCGGCCCAACATCGAAGATAACGCCCGCGCAGCATACTGAACTGAAACGTAGTACCATCCTGGCGATTCAGTTCAAGTAATTATGAAATTACGTCAAGGATATGAAATGTTTGTTTGGCAAAACATAATAGTTCTGTCGCAGATATTCTAATCAAATCTTTAGGTGAAGTCTAAATGCAGTCGAAATAATCAAAGATTCAGACCTGGAGTCATTTCCAGAATCTCCTACAGTACAATCCACTGTCAATATTTCGAATTCTACTGCTACCCCAATTGCACCACTCTCAAGGAAGGTGTTCCAAGTACCAGAACCGATACCAAATGCCATTCAAACTCCAACTGCTCGCGAAAAAGAAAGTAGTGCCAACAAGAATACCACTCTAAAGCCAAAACAAGAAAGCTGTTTGGACAAAACACCAGTGAGACATCCGTATTTCGACTTCCGACTTAAGAAACTATTGGAGCGTTATACATCTTCTTTCTTTGTTCGACGGACACATGTGGATACAAATTTGATACATTTATCAACATGTTAATGTAAACTTAACATCACAAAATCAAGCAGAGTTTGTTTTTTTTTAATTAAAAACTATTCACAGTACATATTAAAGTAAGTGGCAACTACATAATTGTAGTTGTATAGTGGCCAGATAAAAGTCATTGCTACAAAGTCCATGAACGGTTGAATTATGATTAGACGAGTATCCTTTTTTTTTTTAAAAAAAATTGTTTTTAGAACTCTGAGTGAAAAAGCAAGAGCCATTATTATTATCCATTCGTCCCTTTAGCTCCAACACTTTAAAAGTGCACCTTTCGGTAAACTAAAAAAAAATGAATATCTATCCGTGCCAAATCGATTGCAGCTTTACTTTACAATTTCTTTTTCATATTTAAAGAATTTTTGGAGTTCAATAATATTCTGGTTTATGTACATATTTATTTGTTTCTCTTGAGGACTTTATTTATTTCTTCATTTCCGTCAGAAAGGAAGAACAGCTACAAGTTTATTAGCTCTTAGGTTCTGATGCAGTCTTTTAGGCTTTTGTTTTATCTTTGATATGTTCTGATTGGATTGTGCTCGTGATTGAACATTTAAGACACGTTCCCTAGATTACCAATAGATGGCGATATATTGTCCAGAATGGAACAGTATTTTAACCGAAAAGCTTTGAAAGCTCGTTCCACTTCTCTAATGTGCAGATTCCACTAAATCTTTGTACCTACATATGTAGGTATTGCATTTGGCAGCAGTGCTGTCGTTTTAGAAATGACTAAAGCATTAAATTTTTTTTATATAATTTTATGGAAAAAGCATTACGCACACAAACATTTAAGTAAAATATTATTTATTTATTTTAATTTTATTAATATATAAATAAATTACGATACTAATATTAATTCTACAGCGCTAGCTACCAGGGCTTTTGGCTATTGAGTAAAATATATTTGAAGGATTCTTTGTTTTTAACAAAATCAGTAACGACTTTACTAGGTATGTATAACAATAAAACTATAATGCGCAAAACACAATGTCGCTTTAGTGCTGGCGTTCATTTCGTTACGTCCAATCAGCTTTGAGAGGGCTTTGAATGACATCTATAAAAAAGTGTAAAAAATGTAATCGTAGATCCCTTTGAACAATATCATAATTTGCTTATCTGTTTAATTTTAATTAATTAAAATGATCTATTAAATGAAATCAAACTTATTCAACGGCAGTGCAAAAACTTTCAACACCAATTTTCTCAACCAAAACAAAAACAGCTGTGACAACTGTCAAAAAGCAAGCTTAAGTTCAACTCATTCCAACCACGAATGACAGAATATCCATACCTACATACATATGTACATGTGTATACATACATAACAAATATCAACTACTATTATAAAATGAAATTGATATTTCTCTGTCCGGTATTTGTGAGAAAACAACTGAACCGATTTTAATGATTTTTTTTATTGATCACGAAATCGCATGGACTAGGTTTAAATAAAGCTACTTGTTCAGTTTTGTGCTTGGGAGACCACGAAAAGAGACAAAAAAACTTAGAAACACAAATAACATCAACTTTGCCTTTATCGATTTTAATCAAATTAGTTTTGTCGTTTTGAGTTTTTAAAGAAGTCCAAAATCATGACTCTATGTCATCTAGAAGCTGAGCAATATCAAAAATGTCATTTGTAAAATTCAGAATTTGATTAATTTTTCGTTGATCATGTCTCCCAACCATGGCTCAGTGGTGATAATAATTTTTTTGTGTGGCGTCAGCTAAAATGAGTAAGAGATATTCTAATATTCTGATATTGGGCGAAGGAGAAAAATACCAAAGTTAGGCGGATGTCTCGGCTGAGAAATATGCAAAGTTCCACTGTTAATAACAGAAGGCAACTTTATTCCCACTTTTAAGATTTAGGGTCAGGTTTATCGGAACATTAATGCTTGACAGTAACGCTCATCCGAATACTCGTACAAACAGTATGCATACTCTTGCATACCCTCCTACAGTTTTATAGTAAACTATGGTTTTGCAATTAAGACATACCTGTGTACATACATATGTAAAGTGTGTTTTTTGTTTTTGGAGGCGGGGAACTTTAAATTGAAATAAAACACAGTAAATTGTTTTTAATATCCATGAAATTAATTTGACAGATTATTTTATGGCAGCAGCCACAATCTGTGTGGTATGCTTCGGATCGTTATCTGGTTGAAATTGATAACTATCCGGAAGCCCTAATATTTAAATATAATAGTATGTTTAACAGTAGCAACTGTGTTTTTTGGGCAAAGCTCTGTATCCTTTTTTCTGTATACACGAACTTGTCCAGCGGATAGAATCTTCTTCTTTTTCTTTTATTAACCGTTGAAATCGAGACCGCCCAATTAAGTAAGGTTTTTGATTAGATGCCGAATCAAATTCAAGAACTATATGACAATTATTGATGGGCTATTAGCATTAACCAATAGCTTAAGGTATATCAACAGAAAATAATCCTAAAACGCGCACGTACGTATTGCGAACCTCAATATCCTTCTGCAAGCCGCTCTATTTTGAATTTACTTCTCGCTGAGGCCGAGGATTTGCTGTGATCCAATTGTTTTTCGTCTGGAACTTGAGTCGCTATTGCTCTTCGGACGGGATTTTCTAATTAGGTCGCGTTTCGATACTCCCGCTGACATTCGTAGTATTTTCATCTCTGTCGCTGTCAGTTTTCTCTATACTGTTCATACATCATCCAACACTGCGATGCGTATGTTAAGGCCCGACGAACGTCTGTCGTATAGAGCAAACCTTTAAGTTTAAGTGGCATTTTGTGGTCACAATAGACTGCGGAGTTTTCGCACTTTTTAACCACCACTCGCTCATTTGGTGTACAATCACAATTTCCCTTATAGTTTACGATTGAGCCCAAGTATGTGAATTTGTCGCATTTCGGAACGATTACTCCGTCCACCAGAATATCCAGAGTCGGGTGTGCGGGCTCGGAAAAACGGCAATGCAAATATTCTGTCTTCGTTCGGCTGATTCTTAAACCATGGTCTTCTAACGCCTTAATCCAATTATTAAATGTGGTCTGAAGGGCTGTCACGTCACTACTTATGATAGCGCTATCGTCGGCAAAAAGTAGAGAAGTCGTTCCCGTTTCATCTATGCACCTCTTCAACAAAAAATTGTGCACGACATTGGAAAGCAACGGACTTTGGCAACTGCTTTGGTGCACTCCTACTTTGACCTCGAATTCAGAAGTTATTCCTGCTGTACACTTCACTTTTGTTTTTACGTCATCGTACGTATGTATCTTGTTTCATTCTAACGTACGTCTCTGTTACCGTCCATATGAGATCTCTCGGAACTCTGCCGAAAGCTTTCTTCAGATCGATGAAGATGATGTATAGGTCTTTCGACGCGTCACGATGTTTTGCCATCATCAGTCTTAAGCTTTGAGTCGCGTCGTTAATAGATTTGCCTTTGATAAAGCCGCATTGACTCTCCTGAAGTTTAATAATGTTTCGCCGATGTTTAAAACTCGCTCATAAATTTTCATTGTATGCGACATTAGCTTCACCGCCCGATAGTTGCAATTTCTCGTGTCTCCTTTGCCTTTATACAGTGGAACAAGAAAGCTCTCCATCCATTGATTATACATTCGATCTCCTCTTATCATTTTGTTAAATAGAATCGCCTATTGCCACCTATTGTAAATTTCTTTGTCGTCAGTTAATAAGCGGCCTTGCCCGTCTTCAATGTATTTTGGTGACTGAATTTTTTTTCGCATTTTGTCTTCGTTTAGTAGCCATTTTAAAAATATCGAGTTTGTTAATTCTTTGACGTTGAACCTCTTCCGAAGCTTGCTGACTATTGCTCGATTGCGAGGAGACATATGTACATGCTTCAAGTTACGACAAAAACCCTCTACGGCTACCGCTCGTGCTTTAGCTACCGCTTTCTTCGCTTCCTTTTTTGCATCGTTCATATTCGAGTCCCAGGCGCGCTTTTTCAATTTCTTCGTTTCGAATACCCTTAGTCCATGCTCGGAAAGCTATTCTCTTGTCACAAACCGCTTTTTTGATTTTGTTATTCCACCACCAAGTTTCTTTATTTATGTGGGGCCGGCCATTCGAAATTCCGAGCAATGTTTTTGCGTTATTTATACACTCGTCTTGAAAGTTGCTACACATTTCTTGAGCACTGAATTCTTCTACGCGGTTCGTGGCATTTTGGAGCCATTGTCGCAACTTTAACTAAAAGCTGGCCTGTGTCCTTATTTAAATTGTGCCATTTTATCTTTACTACCGCTGCCGTTTATCGGATTTCTTCGCGAAAAATTCTGTCAACAGAAGCCGATGTTGACTCACTTATGCTTCGCTTAGGATCACTCTGCAGTCCCGTACTCGCCGTTTCGTATCATTCCAGCAGATGAAGATGATAATCTATCTGGGTTTCGTGCGCACCACTGCAATATGTAATCAAGTGCCGTTCTTGCTTAATAAATAAAACATTTAAAATAAATAAACCGTGTGCTTTGCATGTATTAAGGCCCTTTCACAGCTCAGCGACCAGCGAATGCGCGGACTGCGAACAAACCATTTTTAGTACATTTAAGGGCCCGCAATTGACAACTTTACTATTCCAAAAGAACAGAGCTTAATTTATCTATTAATTAATATAAAAAAAGTTAAATTTTAACTAGTTTCTGCGAAGAAATTAACAATTCGCGGATTTCTCTGCGAATAGGCGAATACTTTTTGCGAACTGTCAAATTTTATTCACATTCCACAGATATAGAACGCAATCCACATTCGCGCGACCAAAATATTCGCGAGAGTTTAACCTCACAATTCCTTTGTACATACAATGAATGACAAGAGAAATTCGCAGATTGCTGCGACTAAAAAAAAGGAGCTGTGAATGAAATGTCAAAATTTGCGAATATTCGCTCGTTCGCATTCGCAGTTCGCTTTCCTTTCCTTTCCCTTCATGGCAGTCTTTATAATCGTAGTTTGATTCCCCTGCGTGTCCGTTTAAATCTTCGCCGATGAAAAACATTTCCTCAGTTGAAGTATTATTAAGAAGAGTGTTGAAATCACGCCTGATCGCAGCCTACTTGCGGAGCGTAGGCACTCACAATATTCCACGTTTCCTTTTGAATTATTAATTAAGCGATCGCTTATTTTCACGATACTTGCTATGTTATCTATCAGATTGGCTGACAATATAATCGCAACTCCATTTTTATTTTGTTCGATTCCGCAGTAGAACATTTTGTAAATTTTTGTAAATTCAAGTATTGTGCCCAGTTTCCGACGTTCCGCCACTTTGTTTCTTATACGCACAGTATGTCTAATCTTCGTTCCCGTAAAATCTTTTCTAGTTCGAAACTTTTACTGATCATAGTTCCGACGTTCCAGCTTGCGATACGTACTACGTAGACGTCTATAAGAAGGCATCATATTGCTCACGCACGGAAATCTTCAAGCTCTGACGCGAACATTTCTATTCGCCCGATCACTTCTCCGTGTTGCAGAAGAAGTGCCCGGCGATGTAGACGTCTTCGTTGACATTTATTTCCATGATGCAAATATCTCCCCTTCCGTCTGTGTGGCGCGCGTATGCTGTTTTTTCTTGATTTTTTCTCTACACTGCACCTTTATTGACATCTTTTTATAATTCATAATAGACACACTTCTTTCCACTGCTTTTGCTATATCAATAAATTTGTTTCCATTTTCACATGTTCAAAATTATATTCTTTTCCTCAGTGGTTGTTTTCCTTCAACTTACTCCCCGATTTAAAAAAAAAAAAAAAAACTTACCGGATACTTACTTATACACTTCGATAGAGAAAAAAACATGATTAGGAAATCCTAACGGAATATCTTGCACCCATGAGTTGTCAATGCCTAAATTACGAATACTTTGCGTTGTGCAAAAGTAATGAATTCTGTTAATTTGTGCTGTATTTTTAGATTACTTCATTTATTTATTTATTAACAAATAACGAATGCTTTTGCGGTTCACTCTTCTGGTAGGTTATAATGTAAAACAATATTCGCATTTTCATTCTAACCCTAAAATTAACGGTACATTACTACGAACTTATTTTATGTATTGCAATTTTCTGAAAACGACTCTCCAATTACGTCTTTTTTGAAAGTAGCATTATGTTGGAGGTAAATGCTACTTTCAAAATGCCACATTACCACCATGCAATATTTTTCTGTATAATTTTGATTTTCAAACCCTTTATTCAGTACCTTGTTTTGCATTCATTATTGTCAGGTTTTCTTCGAAAGATATTTTCATGCGAATTAATGAACATCATCGGAAAACTTTCAAATACTTCATTAATATTGGGTCCCTTTGTAATAAGGACATTTTTATTAGCTGGAGAAGTTCCATTTAATACAACCGAAGGGCAAGTGGTAAGTACTTATTTCCAAATTGACAATATTTTCAAAATTTTAAAACAATTTCTCTTTCTATTTACAGTTCATCATGTTCATTGGATTCAGTGCAATCACATATGCATGTGCAATAGTCTTATTTATCTTATTTGATAGTCCTTTAAGGGAGATTTTAGGTGTAATTACAAAACGAAATTTAAAATAGGAAATAGAATGAATAGAATTTGCATATGTTTGGAAACTATTATCCATTGAAATATGTTTAAGTCGACTTACAAATATCCACTTCTCTAATGTTTTAAGATAATAGTTAAAACAGCAAACAAACTCAATTTGCTTTTAACACGCCTTTCTCCGGAAAACCCTAAATTAAGACTCAAAATGAATCAAATAAACTCAACATAAATCAGAGGAATCTTTTTTTCATTATCGTTTTAAGGTTTCGGGATACTGACCACTGAACACTCTCGCCCGTTTGTCCGTCCTTCTGCCTCTCACCACTTCCTAGTTTCTAAGCTATTAATTAAATCTAATTTTGAAATCTCAAACAGTTCTGGAGATGTCATAATTTATATGTTTAATAGAGATAGTTATCTTTAAATCGCTTCTGGAAACATCTTGAGAAACCAGCTGACAAAAAATTCTATTTGATTACTTTCCAAACCGTTCCTCATACGTACCCATAAAAAAATTTTGCCAAAATCGGTTCGATAAATTTAAAATTATGTGCAAAAGGAGCTTATAGCATCAAGGTAATCAGCTTTTGGTATGAGTAAGAATTAGATATTATAATCATATTCTTTCTCACGGCACAGAGGGATGTATCAGAAAAAATTAAGGTATTCATGATCACATATTACACACAAATTACCGCGAGTATTTCATACTTCTATGTTTAAATGTTATGCAGTCTCATTTAGTTGTTCATTATTAATTTAAATCTTATTTTCTCTTACAAATCTTATATGTATGTATGTATGTACATAGTACATACATATATTCATGCTCCTTCCTATAAATAAATATTACATATGAAGTAAAAATACTATTTCTTGGATTCTAAAGACTATATTAGAGGTTTCCCAATAAGAGCGTTGGATTGGAATTTCGCTCCTTAAATGGACAAGCCTAAATATTTCATATGTACATATATGACATCCAAATGCCAATGCAATTAGTAACTGTGGACCATTATACGAAAGAAAAACAATTATTGTAAAAAAAAACAAAAACAATTCCAAGTCGTTTAATATCAAGAAAAAAATTAGAAAATTAACCTGCAGGATTGCCTTATTTTACACCATGCGAATACTTTTCTTGCGGTTCTTAGAAGGTATGGGAATAAACCACAAGAATTCCAGGGTTAAAGGCCGATATCCAATGTATTGTTGCCACTTTGGAGCCACAATTAAGATTGATGTTCTCGAAAGTTATTTTTTTAAAGTTTGCCAGCGAAAAATATTAACTCTCTACGGCACCATAACTTCACCTCGAACCTCCAGACCTCCCTAGCGAATCAAGGACGAACGGATAGATTATGATATTCCTTTCAATTCAATTAAATACTTAATGGTATTCATATACATACATATGTACATTCATATATAAGCTACATATGTGTTATATTGTTAAATTGATTTTTGGGAAAGAAATTTAATTTTATGAGTGGATGTACAGAAATACACTCGGCAACACCGAATTCACAATCTTTCAAAAGTCTGTGTAATTGGGAGAACACAGATGCGTTCGCTAATATTGAAATGGAAGCTGCCAAACTGGGTTCAGCGGTAAATGAGCGAATCATCGACGAATTTGGCAGAATGTCACTGTCGACAGCTCTATGTTTGATGTGATAAGAGACTTTGTATACCTTGGCTAGTTCTGCTTCAAACTCTGACAACAACACCTGAGCAGAAACCAAACGAAGAATAACTTTTGCCAATCGCTGTTTCTTTGGGTTGAAGGCGATGGAGTAGTAAGGCCCTATCCCAAACAACTAAGGAGATTCTATACAAGACCTTAAAAATACCAGTCTTGCTTTATGGCACAGAAGAACAGACACTGTCAAAAGCGAATGAAGATATCCTCTATTGTTTCAAAAGAAAAATTCTTCGTAAGATATTCGGCCCTGTTTGCGTTGACGGGTTTTGGAGAAGAAGATTCAACAACAAGATATACGAGCTGTAGAGGGACATCGGCACAGGCAAAAACTGCACATCAGTCGTTTAAGATGGCTAGGAAATGTATAGCGAATGGATATCAATGGTTCGGCCCGCAGAGTCTTCGAATCTAGCTTGTGGCGCTCACAAATAGAAGAGAACCTCAACCAACTTGGAGGGCGCAACTAGAGGTAGTTGGCTAAGGACCGATCTTACTGGAGAGGCTTGTTGGTTGAGGTCAAGGTTGACCCCAAGCTCTAGCGCCACCTAACTAAGTAAGTAAATGAGGATAATTCCGTAGTTCCTAAACATAATTTATTGAATAATTAAGTTTTCAGATTTGGTGATGCTACAGGTCTTTAAGCAACTGAGAATGAACTGTTAGAAAATACAAACTAACTTATTTTAAGAATCTAATCCGATGAGTGTATGCCTGATAATATAATATTAGCATCGTTTTCGCCATCTACAGGAAAGGATACCTAGTCAGGTACAGCACAGTGTACAAAATCTGTGTGAATAACTGAAACCTTTCGTCAACAACCTGATCGATTCCTTTAAGAGAAGCTCACAATCGGTTAAATATTTACACTGCCGCAAAATTCTGGATAAAACCCAAGATGTCCAAGTCAATAGCCTCCACCTTTATATCGATTTGAAAGCATTTATAGTTCCATATAGTTGTTCTTTATTTTATTTAATTTTACGACTTAAAATCCATCTATGCACTTCGCTTGAAAAAACTTATTGAATTTAACATTTAAGGAAAATAGATCATTTTAAGAAAAGAAAAATACGATTGGCTTATTTGTCGTCAGTCGGGAATACTACTTTCTTAAATTATTTTTTTACAGTAAAAGTTTAAATTTTGGTAATTAAATTCTTTAATAAATGCAGTTGTAATGTATCTCGTTATATTCTACTAGTTTCCGTTGTCGCCATTTAGTATGTTTATAATTTATCTTATTTTCCAAAAGCATTGAGTTACCAAAGAAGCTAAACCTAAATTCTATTAAAACCGGACATTCAACCAGAAAGTGTTTTATATTTTCAACTTTTTTTCTATTACATAAGGAACACATTTTCGATCTATTTGCTTCAAATCTGTTACCATTTAATTGTATCATATTACAGCGTGCTTTAAAGATCCACATATGTAATATCTATAGTTTTGTTGGTATAAGGTATAGTTGACCTCGGGTGTGATTAAGCATTTTGTAGAACCTACTTTTATACTGCACTGATTGTTGTAACCTTGTCTGATGCTCTGCATTCGGCAGAGTGCATAAAAGCTTAGTTCGGGTTTTTTCCCACTCTTCGTGTGGCAGTCTTTTCTGTATATTCAAACAATGTTCTTATGACATATCTTAAATCCAGAGCCAAAAATGGTGTAAAATCAGGTAGTTTCTTTGACATTTATTTGTCTCTTCAAAATAAGTATATCCCCATATTTGTATCCCATATGCCTGTATCGCCCTACATACTGCTTGGAAGAGTTTCCATTTTGTTCTCAATGTTATACCTAGTTTACTTAAGAAGTTGTTCCAAGTGGAATTGATACTATTTTTTGCTACACTGTTCCTTTTTCCAAGTGCTTCCTAAAGACCATTTTCGGCGTCAGTATCACCCGCATGTACCTACATGTTTTCTTCCGTAATAAGTATCTTCATTTTTGAAAAAACATTTCTCATGTCTTGCCTCCTTTTCTAAAGAAAAGCTACGGCTACTTACTAAGATTGACTTCCATTTATTGCAATAATCTTCTAGTCTGCTTATCATTCTTTGCATTTTCTCCGGGTTATCGGCTAGTATAACAATGTCATCCGCGTATAAAAGCAATCTCACATTAATGATTGCAATGTAAAGTCCATCTTTTGGATGATCGTGCAAATCATTTAGATACAAAGCGAAAAGAAGTAGTGATATAAGACATCCTTGTTTTACTCCAGACTCTATTTCAAAGTGTTCAGACAACTCCTCTCCTCTCCATACCGCCGACTTTTATAAGCTTATCCAGTTTGGTCTGAACTCCCATTTCCTACATCTTGTCAATTAATGCTTTCCGTGATACTTTATCAAAAACTGCCTTATAATCCACGAAGAGTGCATATACTTTTTTCCCTTCACTAAATTTGTGTACATTTGCAGTGTACAATAGCTGCCAAGTTATAAATATTATGTGCGTCGAATATCCTCTTCTGAATCGACTCTGAAACTCTGTTAATAGGTCATGCTTTTCTACCCATGAAAACAGTCTTTCGTTTGAAAAGAAAAAATCCCGCGGTAGTTGCCGGGTATCCAAGCATAGTCTTTTCAAAAATTGGGTATATAATGCTTGTCATAAAGAGCATGTCAGCCTTGCCGGTATCAAATATCCCGTTGTACACATTTTTCAGTTCCTGCAGAAATTCATCTTGAGAAACTCGTATGCTATTCTATCTTCGCCAGGAGTCTCTGGATAACTGCGGTGGATTAAGCAACTGCTGGAAATATAGTTTAAATATTCATGGGAATTTCGAATCATATTTGAGCTGTTTGATTTCTTATTTCCCTGACCAACTTCCACCAGGGTTTATTATCTTTGATCCGATTAATTTTATCATCAAGTTGCTTATACATTGAATTTTACTTTCAAGGTATATTTTTTAAAATTCAATTTTGCACTAATATACAATTTTCGGTGTTCTTGATATTCAGATTCTTTATATTTCGTCAACCATTTGAAAGACATTCTTCCGGCATTAAAGCATTTCGTATCGAACCATTTATTTTTAGGTGTGCAGAGTGCGTTCATCTCACGTGACGCAGGCGATGATTCCTTAATTATATCCGCCAAATCGCTTAAACCAAATATACCCGATTGTGGTCTACACAAAAGTAGGTTGCTTATTACCTTTCGCTTATACTCGTATACTTTTGTATTTCTCTCTTTCCAGAGAAGCTTGGGCATGAGATTTAATATCTTTTATTATTTATTTTCTTGTTATTTTCTTGCACAGCATATGAAAATCCGAAGTTATTGGAAAGTGTTCAGACCATATTTTTTATTCTACGTTGAAGCTTTCTATATTGATGAGCAGCTCTTGTGACACTGCACAGATATCGTTTACTGACATACCCATTCCTTTGATAAAAGTATAATTCCAGCTCGTTCTCATTTTGTCTGACTATTTGCGACTAGCAGTCCGCGATCGTTACAAAAGCCCATAAAATCTCACCTTTTCTTGTTCACAATTAGGTCTTTCGATTTATTGTCCCACTTCCCGCGTTCAATGTACTCTTATACATATGTATCCGCTATTGTTTGTTGTTGTGTTCCAATTCTGATGCTTAAATCACCGATAATTACAGGATTTGTAACTTCTCTCTTCATGAATAAATTTCTCAATTTGCTAAATTCCTCGTTCCATGTTTCGCCTCCTAAATACAATGGGATTACTGTTGTTTTTGAGCCGTTGACACTCATTTTAATTATACCCATTTCCCCCATCCTACATATTTCATATTGTATGTTTTTATGTTTTTTAGAGTCCTTTTTCTCTATCGAATAAAATTCTTGTATGTTATAGTAAAAAATAAATAAATAATAAATCAAAACTAAAAGTTATACATATATTGAATAAAAATGATAGAATGCATATTTCATAGAAACTATTACATGCTGAAATAAAAGTGAAAAGTTTTATCCTATCCGTACTTTATGTATATTCCAAAGCTATCCTCTGCAAGAATTTTTTCGTAGAAGTTAGGCCTATTTTTAATTTTTAAGAGGAATCGTTTTTCTATCGATAGAAGTGCTAAATCGGAAGGCCTACCTTCTGTCTGAGAATTTCTTAGATAGATTTGAATTCGCCTTAAAGCCGGAAATGATCTTTCCACAGAGGCGATGGTAATTGGAAGTGTTAATAAGCTACTAAGGTTTAAAATTTGAGGAAATGTATCTCTTAATACCTCACTCTGCTGATCGATGTAACGCGTAAGAACATCGAGCTGGGGAAGTGAAGGTTTTGTATGCAATACTTTAAGTTTATTTTTTAGAACAGTTAAGTTGAATGTTCCAGTTGAATGTTTTAAAAAAGGAGGAAATTTATTCATCCGAACTTGACTGATCAAAATTATAATATGTACAGCAAAAACTTTTTTATCCGGAATGCTCGGGACCAATGGCCTCCCGTTTATTTATGCATTTAAAGGAGAGAGAATGGGTATTTTTATGGAGTCCCATTTTGAGTGTGAGTAAGTGTATATTTCAAAACTCTAAATTTTGGAAATCAGAATCCCGGATTGCAGTGGAATTATTTGTGTTCAAAATCTCTGCGAATACATGCCCCAAGGTATCTAATAATTATACAGAAGGACGCAGTGGGCAGCTATCCAGCTGGCGCCTCTATTAGATCTGACAAGAACATCGGTCAAACAGAAAATAACTCCTGCTAATTAATATTTCTTTTAGTACTACTCCGTACTCCGTTTTTTAGATTTTATAGCCTCCTTCAACAGATAAGTCCAGTGATAGTAAACTAGGCAGAATGTGTTGAACGTCGCCAAAAGTAGAACATGTGGTTCCAGTAACTCCAAGGCAGACTTCTCTTTGCAGTCTTCTAAAAGTCGATTTATCTACTCCTCTGGGCCACCTGATTACTTGGCTACGATCTGTGCGTTTTATATATGTAAGTCCGAACTTTGCATAAACTTTTCATGAGTTTACTTCATCATGTTTAGTGGCAAGCATGCAAATAGTGAGCAATCAAACTATTTGCAGCCAAATTTATTCGGTTGAACACCGCTGGAATGTTGCAGCTCCAGTATTTCCACTACATGTGTTTAGATGAAGTCTGTATTTACGACTTGCCTGATCAATCTCAATAAAAACTGTTTTCGGCCTTATTCTGAAATTTACACAATCGATTTATGTATGTACTTTTACTGCTTAATACGTACTCGTATGTATGGGTCGAAAATATTGCAAAATATCTGAAAAGTTTCGAAATTAATGCGCATGATACTTCCTATATTTTTTTGCTCTCCATGGGCTTCTTAATGTTATAAGTGCTGCAGAAAAATAAAAAAAATAAATAAAGTAGTGTTACTACGTACATTTGTATGAATGTTACTTGTATACAGTAATGTGTCGCTAAACCGAATCCGATGAGAAAAAGAAATGAGTTGGTTATTTAACGAAAAAAAACAAAATTATACGAAACAATAAAAACTACTTATTACAACGTTAAATAATCGTTACGTGTTTCACCGGCAAGGACAAAATCCAAATAACCGGGAAGCAAGAATCATGAGAATGTGTATACGTGCATATGTATGTATGTACACATTCATTATTATGGTCACCAGAAGACTCGCCCAGAAGACAACTAACGACTAAAATATCCATAAACAAAATTACGGTAAAAACTAATATTACTTTTCAAATCAATCAATTAGTTGGAATTTGGATTACAGTGTACAAAAACCGGGGTAGGTTCGGATTGCGGAGTACATAATGAGAAAAAATAGATATTCGGATTAGTGCGATACTCGGATTAAAGGTGATTCGGATTAGCGAGACATTATCTACTGGATAGGTGTATATGCTACCTTTCAGTAACTTAATAAAAAGAGTATCACTACTCGAGAAGGGCGAACATTTGAAGACTTTCCAGTTGTTTCTATCATTATTCACCATTTCTTGTAGTGTCCATTCTTTCTTATATTTTATCTGCATTTGTATTAGCGTGCTGATTTAGTTAGCATTGAGGAAAATTGGTGTCCAGCAGGAGACGTAGTGTTTTCTAAATAGGATTGGATCATAACGACTTACTAACTATGAATAATTTATCCTTTCTGGCCGGGAATTTGAAAACTCTTGACTTTGGAGTTTGGAAGAGATTGTTCCTATGCTATGAATAAACATTAAAAATAGTTAGCATGTATATTTTAATTAATATTAAGTTATTAGCATTCTTTTTGATAGATCAACGCAACCGTGTTAGTAAACAAACCTGAAGGGCATCTATTAATGATCTTTCTTTGAATGGCTAAACTTTTTGAGATTAGTGAATAGTTGATAATTTATATTTTGTGCCTACAAAAGGACAAGACCTCATTATGTTTTGGTCTCATCGTCTCACACTGTTCTGTGGAGCATCCGCGGAAAGAAATCTGCAAGTATGTGGTATGCTTTATAAAAATGGGTATGATGGTGTATCAGTGAAAATTATTGTTAATAGGCGAAAAATAGAATGTTTGTGGTTGTTATTGAATATTATGTGCATTTCACCATTACTCAAGGTATTTGGCACTAAACGAGGTAATATGTGGTGATAGTTTTGAATTAATATAAGGCATAACATGCATACATACATATGTACATATGTACATATGTATGTATGTAGGATATTTTGTGATACTCTGGGATAATTAATGCAAAGTACAGTGGACTCCCCCTAAGTCGAATTTTCACGGGATACCATGATTTGTTCGAGTTAGAGGGAGTTTTGGAAAAATTCGAGTTAGAGAGAGAAACAATTTTTTTTTGTTTTAAAGCGTTTATTTAATTAAAAAAAAAAGGTTAACATAATTTAAAAAAAGTTAACAAAAAAAATTCTACCAACTTGCACAGAATAACTGCATCAGCTCTGTTGAACTGCCTAGAATCAACGGATTTTCGAATTCCAACTGGAATTTCACTAAAAGAAGATCTTTTTTTCTAGATAGATTTCCATTGCTTTGAAATAAAAACTGTTTTGAATCCAACGAACAACACAAGGAAAAGGATAACATTGTTTTTTTTTTTGCCCTGCAATTTTTGTACAGATTGCATCTTTTTAGGCAGGTACCTAGACGCATTATGTATTGAATGTGGACAGGTAGAAACACAACGCACTTACGATGATGGCATACGCGATGCTACAGATTCTTAGGGTGTTGACGTGTGTAGGTACTTGATGTGTAGGTAGTTATAGTTATATATATAACCAAATATGAATTGTGAGAGGGAATTTTTTTTTATTTGGTTTTATGCAAAAAAAAGTCGACTTAAGGGGTGAAAAAGAGGCCAAGAATCGAGAGAATGTGTACGAGTTAGAGGGAGTTTCGACTTAGAGGGATTTTGACTTAGAGGATGTTTTTGTATGGAAAATTGAGGGGAATGCTTAAATATGGCGAACAAATTCGAGTTAGAGAGAAATTCGACTTAGGGAGAGTTCGACTTAGGGAGAGTCCACTGTATGTAGTATTTTTTTTTTTGTTATTTTGGAATGTTTTATTGCATGGACATATGTATGTACATACATATGTATATATGTACATAGTATTGAATGACATATTTTGTGATCGTCTTGGATTATTATTATTTATGAAAATTTTTATTACAATAATAAATTGAATTCGTCAAAATTTTTAAAAAATATCGATTTCTGGAGTTACATGCAATATAAACAAAAGTTAAATCCCAATCTATTACAAATAATGATATTTCGTTTTGGAAAAACATTTTATTTGCAGTTTTTTGAAAAGCCACGCAAATAAAATAAAGGAGAGAAAAAAATTAAATAATTTAGTGAACAAAATGTTAGGAGCATAATAATACCAGAATCTAGTGTCGCGAATCTTGCCTTCATTGAAAGTAAAATAAATAAGCAACACTATTTAAACTTCTGAAAGAGTAACATGAAACTTTTGACGGGTATGATATCGAGATGTATAATTTTTATTAAAAAAAAGCATTATTAGATTTGATTTGAATTTATTTTGTTTTACTTTTTGCTATTAAGTCAAGCACTTGTTTTGTATATTAATATTTAGGTTAGGTTAGGTTAGGTTGAAGTGGCTGCCATCTAGAAGTCGCCAGCACACTTAGACCAATGATAGGTCCATTGTGATACCACGTGGATCATTGGAGAAGTTTCTCTCTACCTACTCGTTTTAAAACCAATTAGAGCTTCTTATGAAGCGTAGGAGGCTCTTGATGTCAATATTCATCAGGTCGCCTATATCATTATTATAGGGAGCTCCTAAGTGGTGTTTCCTGCTACGGGAGAGAGCTGGGCAGAAACAAAGAAGGTGAGGAATAGTTTCCTCCTCTCTCTTCTTCATCCATGCAGCTTCTACAAAAATCGTTCGCGAAGAGGCCTAGCCTTGAAGCGTGCTTGCCTATTAGACAGTGTCCAGTGATGACACCTATTGTGGTGCCGATATGCAATCTATTGAGAGAAATTAAATTCTTAGAGCGTTTTAGATCCAGCTTTGGCAAAATCTGTTTTGTCGCTAGACATGTTGATCCAGTTGTCCACCTAAGATTTGCACTCTCGACAGCATCCAGCTTAAGTTTGAGTTTGCGAGTAGCGATTGGAATACCTAAGGTGCCATTGTCCGGCAAGATGGGTAAAGTTGTTCCTTCTTTGGCGAGTTCATCGGCCTTACAATTCCCTGGAATTTCTCTATGCCCCAGCATAAATATAAATATTAAATATATTGATATTTAATTTTTGTTATTTTTTTGATTAATTAAATAAAATTAAATATGAACATATAGAAAAGCTCTAGAACGGGTTGTATAATGCTCCTTTATTAGTTTTTTAAACGGTTCTAAAAACTATGTAGATATAACCCTCTAGCAGCCATTTGTTGCAACTCCTGTGATTAATATGTATGCGATAGAATCAATTACTCATATGATATGTACATATTTACTCATTATGTGTAAATATGTACGTTCCTGATATTCTTGTTGGATTTAGTGACAGAATTAAGAATGCTGCGAAATAAAGAAGCTATTTTCTTCTCTATTTCTGACCTTTCCAGAAGCTTCTTTATGTCATCCATCAATGATAAGCTTTGTAGGGTTATCCGCAGAATGGTGTTTTCATAACAAAGTTTGATGAGTTGAAGTCTGTGACGGAGTGTACCATTCATCACTTGGAACTGTCGGTAAATAAATATGTTCCAAGATGTACATATGTATGTACCTATGTACATATCTATCAAGTTATGTTATCTTGTGTTATCACTGGAGCCCCATTTTGGCAGCAATTGGTTTCATCCTCTTAGTTATGGTATTAATCTTACTATAACATATGTATTCTTTCACGACATAAATGTAAAGTGTTGGCAGGCACAAATCCCAGCCTTCTGGAATTTCAGTAATTGAAAGCGAATCGATGAAAAGAACACCGATTTTTTAAACCTTTTAAGCTAAAGAGTTAAAATTTGACAGAGTTGTGAAAATTTAGAGAGTTGTGAGATTGTGGGTTTAAGTTTAATTACTCTTAAGAAGTATAAAAATTGTGAGTTGTGATTTTTAAAAGTTATATAATAAAAATTTATTTAATTATTATGGGACATACATACATATGTAAAAAAGTACATGCCATATCAAAGCAGCCGAGTCAAGGAGTACAAATACAAATACACATACATTCATATAAGTATGGGAGCATGTCAGCTATGGCGAGAAATATCTAGGCCGTACCTGCAGAGCTTTCATGCAGATGTAAGGGAAAAATACCGTTAAATAGTGCTCATTATCTAATAGGAATATTACATAGACAGGCGCTGGTCATCTGAGATCGTTATTGATAGTATTTGACTTGAAAGAAGGCAATAATGTGGTGCAGGTGGTGAAATAGTATATGTATGTATATGTATATGTTTACCTAAAACGATATTACAGCCATCATCTCTACAACGCAAAATTAAGATATATATGTACATATGTTGACTTCGACGCATCCACATCAAATTTCGTACATACATACATTTGACACTCCCAAACCCTTAAAAATACCTTGCAGCTACCAACCACCATACCAACTGTTTTAATCCGGGGAACGCAGTTACGCAGAATGCACTCTGAATATCTTTGATCTATGCGCGAAATTTAAGGGGAAAACTTAAATCAAAAATAGGTAATATCTAAAAAATTTAACGTATTTCTAAAATAATATTAACGATAAGAAAAAACGCTTACAAATAGTCATCTTTTATACTCATATACTTTATCGAAAATTCGGTTGCTGTTTTTTAAAACATGCATGTGCGTTTTAAAAGAGAATTAAAAATTCTTGTACACAATATACAAACTTATTGTATATAGGGGGAAATAGGCAGAAAACTAGCGTGAGATGCATTTTACCGATATACATACTTTCAAAAGTTGTCCACAATTCGAACGATTCCAGTTTCAATTTTTGTGATTTTACGACTTAAGATTCCAAATAGATTGGGGTGACAGTCTGTTCAAGATACAAACATTTATATGAGATGAAGTTTTTCATGGGACTAATAAATGCTTATGACGTCTAAGGACGCCAGTTCTTTTAGGTCATTAAAGAGAAGAGTCACTAAATGGAGCAGTCTTCTTTAGGACAGGGCCAGACAGGTATATTGGAGTTGGATGTTTTCCCTCAGATATTGCATTACAGAGTAAACGTCAGTTTGACTTTAAATTCCAGGTTCTTAATTTCAGCTAGACTGTCTGTCATCAAAAAAAATCTCAATTTACTTTTCCGGTGAGGCTTTAAACTATAGGTCCCTTCTATTAATGTGAAAAAAATATAATACCCGCTAAACAAATGGTTGCGAAAAGTTAGCCTCTGGGCCACACACGGTTTGTTGCGCCAAATATTTTTGTTTTTTGTAATTTTTCTCAGTTTTTCTTATCACCAAAAATGACTCAACTACGTACAGACCCCGAATTTTCGAACTTGATGACTTAATCTTTTTAATCTTAATTACAATCCGCTCCAGCCCAGAATTAATCCGATTGACTTGTAATTACTTTAACATTCGCAATTGTTGTATAAGTGCCCAATGCAATATTCATGTATGCGTTACACATAGCAAGCGTTACTTTGCCCAACCTAATGAATTTATCCAGATGTTCCTTTAGTCAGTACTGCACTCATTAACATATTCAAAGAAATTACTATCTTACATATGTACTATATAGGTATATAAAGGTACAGCCGTACGAATCTCTTTTAGGCTCTTTCACTTTCGATGTCATTCAGAGGAGTGAACTCCACAGATACCAAACCGTACGAGAATTATCAAATATCCAACAGATGCAGACAGTTCATCAAACGATCAAATGGCATCTTTCATAGATGCCTGAGTCCATTAATCTGCGGCCAGTTTTGGACATGTGGTTCCGGGTTTTCTACTGAGTGAAAAGGGCTTGAAAGGGGCATTGGTCTCTTTTGCTTTGTTTGCGCGGATCGAAGAAAGTCAAGATTACACAAAAATATTTCTTGTCATTGTAGTCGATGCTGTTCATTGTGTTCCTACTTCCGTACGATTTGTGTTAGACAGTTTAACCTAATGTGCGCCTACATTAGCAATTTTATATTTTAACAATCTTCGCTTTTGTTTATCCAAGCCATACACAATAAACATCACACTAAGAGTAGCTAAGAAAACATTAGGAAATCAAATTGTTTTGGGATAAAAAGCGCAAAGAAAAAGTAAATGTTTAATTTAAGATGTGTCCGGTTACAGCGATTAATGCAAATCATTTTGATTTGTTTTCCCTCTTTTCTGTGCAAAATTATATAAAGTTTAATAAGACAAGCAGACAGTATACATACATACACATGTGGAGAGCAAATTACCATTTGCGCAAAATTCGCTACTAAAAGTGAAACTTTTTTATGGAAGATAAAATCGTTTTTAATTTTTTTTTTTTGGCTCTGTTGGTTTCAATATTGCGCAACGGCTGACCTTTCTTCCTACTATGGATTCTGTGTGTTACTTACTATAACTTGAGTTTGTTTTATTGGTTAAGTGTCATATAGGCATAATCGAATGTGTGGTATGTGGTTACGGCTTTGACATACTCTTTCGAATATGGGTTTTTAAGTTTTCCTGGTTTGGCCGTGTTTTGAGTAATTCAAGAAGCACAAGGAGTCACCTATCTATCAGATGTGATTTACATATATAATTCGTGTTTAGAATATAGGAGTGCATAAAAAAAAGTTTTTTTTTTTTAAATTGAGTAGCTTTCCCATGACAGTTATTACTCTCGGATGTTTCTCAGACATTCGGGATAGGTGAGACCGTGAAAAACTTTTTGGTGTTTTCTGGGACTCAAACCTCGAACCTCGAACCTTCCGTTCAGTAATCCAACTCACTAAGCACTGAGCCACGGCGCCCATAGCAGGCAGCAATAAAAGCGATTTTCGCCATACAAATAAAATTAAAGCTTGTGTATTGCAGTCGCGAAGAGATATGGGTTTTTGGTACGCAGTGTAAAGCTGTACGGGCACAATGACGTTTCAAGAAATGGGAGAGCTGCAGAACTTGCAAGGGAACACTTAGCACTAGTGCCTGAACGAGCTGATTTCTCAATTAAAATTCCATATTGCAACCTAAAATTAGAACTTAGTAAACAAAATTCTGTCCGATTACAAGAAAATTTTACCCGCTTTACGATAAAAAACGGTCCGAACAAATTCTAAATCTGAACAGATATTCCTTGCCGGGCTAAGAAGGTTTAATAACCGGCCACAACACGTTGTCTCGCCATGCAAAGACAATGAAGATAAGCGTAGATGATAAATGAATGTACATATGTTGTAATTGCGACTGTTAGGATGTACATAAGACAAAACTCACCTGTGGCACAGTCTAGGACTCTACCACCTTAGATTCAAAATAATACGAAAGCATTTCTTTAAAAGCAAAGAGAGACTAAAAGAAAATCGATAAACAAATACATATACATATGTACGGAATGTTGACTTGAGGGCCAGTTTATGGAAAATCATCCAATGGTTAAAGGAAGGTGCTAGCCATTGATGACGCTTCCATGAAAAAGCTCAATATCATCAAGGCTACGATTTTATATCGCTTTGCTAAGTGAAACTGATCCTCAAAAGCACGGTCAAGATTCCAGCGCCTGGTAGCGGTACCTCTAATAAAACGGAAGTCAGCCTGCTCCTCCTACCGGAACTATATATGTATGTTTGGAAGGCCGGAATAAAGCCGCTCCTTCGAACAGCAGCGCTTTTGAGCATGCTAGTTTCAGCGGATCCGGAACTATCAATTTCTAGTGTTTGTAAATTTTGAAAAAGTTTTTACTTCTCCAGGAATTAATGGAATTTTAATCAACTTTGACGGTCTAAAACCAACTGATTTTTCTCAACATCTTTCATTTTCATGGTAATACTTCTTACATATGTAGGAGGCGCTACAGTTCGGGGTGAACCTGGGCCTCAAACTAACAAGCTACTTCAGTTAGCCCGGTCTTTAGCTAAATGCCGTCAGTTGCGCACTCCAAGTTGGTTGATGTCCCCTTCTACTTGTGCGAGTCGTCTTGGGCAAGGTGAATCCTATACTGCGTTAACCGTCCGGATTTGATTTGAAAGTTCTGCGGGCCGTAGCATTGACGTCCTTAAGCGACAGATGCCCGGTTTTTCGAATAGGCCGATGTCGCTGTACAGCTCGTATATTTCATTGTTGAATCTTATCATCTTATCCTCCAAAGCCCGTCAACGCAAACGGGTCCGAATATCCTACAAAGAAACGACCGAGGATATCTTCATCCGCTTTCGACAGTATCCATGCTTCAGCGTCATAAAGCAGGACTGGGATGATTAATGTCTTGTATAGAGTCTCCTTAGTTGTTCGGGATAAGGCCTTACTATTTAATTGCCTTTTCATCCAAAAGAAACAGCCATTGGCAAGAGTTGTTCTTCGTTTGTTTTTTCCTGAGATGTTGTTGTCAGAGGTAATAACAGAGCCACCTACTACCTCAAAGTTATAGCTGTCGACTGTGTCGGTATGTCCAATTCACCGATGTTGTGTGCATATACGTACTTGGTTTTACCCTCATTTACAGCTAAGCCCATTTTGGCAGCATCTGTCTCCATACTAGCGAACCAGTAAGGCCTGTTGTGTTCTGCCAATTACGTAAATGTTATCGGCGTACGCTAGTAGTTGCACAGACTTTTGAAAGATTGTGCCTCCGGTGTTGGCTTGAGATATTCTTTTAAGTATGATATTCAAGAAGTCACATAACCTTGTCCAAATTTTTTTTGACATCGAAAGTCTCGGTGAGGTCATTACCCACCTTGATGGAGCAGCGAGCGTTCTCTATCGTCATCCTGCACAGATGGACGATTTCGGCCAAAATTAGACATGGCCCTATATAGCTCCCCTCTATAATATTGTCATGCGGCCTTAAATTCGATAGAAAGATGGTCGGTATTAAATTGGACTTCTTGGGTTTTTCCATGATCTGCCGGAGTGTAAAAATTTGATCGACTGTGGAATTTCCTGGCCTCAAAGCACACTGCTTAGGGCCAAACAGGTTTCTGACGAAGGGTTTCAGGCATTTACACAATATGGCAAATAAGATCTAGTACGCGATGTTGAAGTGACTGATACATCCACACAGTTGGGGTGGTCTCCTCTCTTGTGGATTGAGCAAACGATGCTGAGATTCCATTCATCAGACATACACTCTTCGGACTAAATCTAGGAAAAGAGTTGGTTTATAACCTCACTAAGTCATTTCCAACTGCCTTGAACAACTCGGCCGGTAGGCCATCAAGAACGACAGGTTTGTTGGATTTAAGCTTCGGCGAAGATTCTGGCGGTCTCTTGCGTTTGCAGCTTTTCGACGTTAAATCTTTTCCCAGTAATTCTTCTTTGTTGTGGCGTTTGGGATATCCGCATTCGTACTTTATCTATGGTCCGAGTCGATGTTGGCTGTTGGCGATGGTGCCTTGCGTCGATCGCAATGTGATCCATTTGGTTGACGGTTTCATCATCAGGAGAATACTGCAGGAAGGTTTGGCATTTTTCATCGACAGCTAGACAGTAATAAAAGTGATTTCTGCTATCGACATGAAATCGAAGCTTGTGAACTGCTGTCGTGAAGAGCTAAAAGTTCTTAGGACATGACACAAGGTTGCGCTCTGCTAGCTCACTGGACATGAAGGTATACCAGGTAATGAGAAGGCCAACGAATTGACCAGAAGTGGTTCAGAATCCACATAAGGACATCCGACACCTCGGTGTTCATCTCGCCTTAGCGATTAGGGCCTTAGGGAGTCTAACATCAGATGGTCCTCCCTAGACTCTGGTGTGATCACAAAAAGCCTTGTTTCAATAAGAGTAGTACCGACAGGATAATGCTAAGGTACAGGAAATCCCTTTTTACCCTGATAGGATTCATCACGGGGCGTAACACTTTATGGTACCACATGAAAAAAAAACTAAGACTAACGGAAGAAGACTATGTCGTTTATATGGAAATGAGCAAATCAATGAGGATACAACCCACTTACTCTGTTCCACCCTAGTGTCGGGCGACACTTCTTACGTGACCTAGAACAATTATCCAGCATACCAGTCAATGACATCTTGAAAAATCATCATCAACTGGATGGTTTGCTAGTTCATGGGAACCATATCTGTAGAACTAGAGTTATCTAAATGGCAAGGAACATCTTCCTCCTACTGGTACACAATGACTCTGGATTGACCTGAGTGTGGTGTTGTAGATCTCTTCCACTCGCCTACCCATGTACCTAACCTAACCTAACCTAACCATCATCAAATAAAGGTCGATGGACGTACCGACTTATCCCGACAATCAACGACTGGATAGAGCGTAAGCACGGAGAGCTAAACTTCCACATGACCCAAATGCTAAGTGGGCATGGATGCTTTCGTGCCTACCTACAATTGTCCGTCTTGCGAAGGAATTTTCAATGCCCACGATTCCAACTTCAAAGAGAAATCCTACAACGGGAACTGGAAGAAATGCCAAACCCTGAAAACATAATAGGGCACATGTTACAGTCCCAAGCAAAATGGGATGCAGTAGATACTTACACTATACACTAGAAGATTTCCCCTTCCAAAAAAAAAAACTAACCTAACCTAACCTATCCTAGCCTGACCTAACCAGACAATGTGTCCGCCGAAGTCGTAACCCTAAGCCATAATAATTATGAATGTTAAATATACCAACATACCGATATTTGCTTCCAAAGTACGTAAGGTGTTTTTTTTTTAATTCCAAATTCCGGGTGAGACATTTGCCCTCATTACAAAGCTCTTGTTAAATCAAACACCTTGAAAAACTCTTAAAGACCGAAAAGAAAATATGATTGCAGGCCTAAAAACCTTCACATGTTTCTACTATTAGTTACGCGTCATTCGCAACGGTTTCATTATTAACTCACCGAACGATCCTCTTATTAACCAACCACCTGTATCTCTGACCAAATTTTCAGTCAATACTAATTGATCTCAATCACAGTGACAATTACAATGAAATATGTACGCATATACACATATGTATGTATGTATAATCCGCCAAATATTTATCCACCACTGACCACTTATATTTAATTACGCCCTTGCGCTCATCTCTTTGTTGACATTTTCTTCACGATTTCTCAACAAAGCCCAAAATTCATAAAATGTGAAAAAAAAACACATACGAAACTTTTCAAAGAATTGATAAATATCTTTGAAGTATGTACATATATATTTAGACATGTAATAAATATAAGTTTCTAAAGGTATACACATGCCAATTTTTTTGTTTCCAGCATCAATTGCAATTATACCTCCATCACCGGTACACAAATCTAACAATAATCAAATTGATGTGTGTGTGTGTGATGTGGTTGCTACCTTTTTTTCGAAATAGCGGTAACGTATTTCCAATCGTAATCAGATTTGCCCACATAAGCGCGCGTTATGCGATGTAATCATTCAAAAATAAAAGCATGTATGTACATACATAAGTATATGACTAGTCTACCGGATTACCTTGAGTGTCTTTGGCTGCAACATACCTCCAGAAAAATAATATCCATCAGATACAGATAAATATCATACACAAATTACGGGGCTTTCGCAGAAGAAGAAGAAGAAGAAACCGTTCAGTGTAAATAAGCATTTGGTATGGTAGAGATAAGATTTTCTTTTTAACAGAGAATGGCTCTCCGAATGAACAGTATGCGGAAATTTTGTATGGCTAATGAATCTAATTATTATGTAAAAAGTACTGCTCTTACGGAACGATCGTTCTCTCGTTTGATTACACAAATAACGTGCAGTAGGTTATTACTTTTGTTTCGTTACAAATTCCAACAACAAAATCATTTATTTAATAATAATTAAAAATCCCACTATTGATGTATAATAATTAATATTTTTTCGTATTTCCCAACAAAATATTACATTTGTCTTATCGACACCTAGTAATTATTTAAGAAGCATATTGCGAGATGTACATATGTATGTATATTAAATATTGAGGCCATGGCCTCCCAGATCCTTGTTTAGCGATAAGTTATAAACAATGTTACAAATTAATAGTTTAATTATTAATATTATATTTATTTATTTCAGTAAATTGGAGGTCTACCAACTTGCACCTTCATGTCTGTCTGCTTATTGTTCAAATTTTGTTTTTTACGGTGTGGATTTTGAGATCAAGTAATAAGTCTTTATTGGCTGCATACGTATGTATATACCATGGTACATTCATGAACCGAAGAATTTTTGTTTGTAGAAGTTGCAAAATGAAAAAATTTGTAATACTGACAGTAATACTGTAATACTGACAGTACTGACAGTATGAAAATTCAATACAGTAGTAAAGTAAGGTCAATGTTTTAATAGTTTTTCAGTGCCTAGCTTCTCGCGACCATTCGTGTTGTGTGCTATATTTCTTTGAACAACTGAAAGGAACCTACAGTTGAACCCATACTCGAGAGACAAATTGAAAAGCTCATGATAATTATCTCTCTCGGAAGTTTTACAGACATTATTATGCAATAACTCTTTGGAGTTTTCTGAAGTCTTAACTTCAAACCTCCTCAGCTTATATTCCTGGTATTGTGTTTTTTGAGAATAAATTTTAGTTCTTTTCACAATATATGATTCAGTGGTTAATCTGGTAGTTTGGCAAATGTTTCTTACGTTCTATTTTTTCTTAATTTTTTTGTTTAAATATGCGGATGTTACTAGGTTGTTTGTCTTATGGTATATTCTATACCACATATCTGTCACTGCAATACTACGTAAAAAGCTAGTATACCATGAATAGAACCTAGTATTGAGATTCGCAAATTTTGGTGGTATACCACCATCTTATTGATTGCACCGCCACTTTCTTTCTGTTGGTGATTCTTCATAACTTCTTTGACAATTCAAAAGCAAGCAATCACAGCAAGAAAGTATAATTACATGTTTTAAAAATGGATTCAAGGATGACAATTTTATCTGCATTGAAAACAATGAAAGTAATAGAAGTTTGGAGGAATTGTATCGGCGATCTACGAGGAGCAAGACACAATATTGGAGTGTTGCAAGGAGCTGGAGGAGGCGCAACACAAATGTCAAAGTATACCACGCAACGCAAAAATCAACGTATACTACGAATACGAAATGCAGTCTGTCAGGGGTTATAGTATTCACTATACCATGGTATCAATACCAGCAGTCTGTCTCCCACATTACTTTAGTGGTATAGCAATACTACGTTCTATACCACATGTCTGTCACTGCAATATCATGTAAAAACCTAGTATACCATGAATAGAACCTAGTATTGAGATCCGCAAATTTTTGGTGGTATAACACCATCTTATTGCTTGCAGCGCCACTTTCTTTCTGTTGGTGGTTTTTCATACCTTCTTTGACAATTCAAAAGCAAGCAATCACAGCAAAAAATGATTTGAAAAGGGATTAAGGAGGACAATTTTATCTGCATTATAAACAATGAAGTAAGAGAAGTTTAGAGGAATTATATCGGCGAGCTACGAGGAGCAAGACCCAATATTGGAGTATTGCGAAAAATGTGTAAGGAGCTGGAGGAGGCGCAACACAAATGTCAAAGTATACCACGTAACGCAAAAGTCAACGTATACTACGAAGTGCAGTCTGTCGGGGGTTATAGTATTCACTATACCATGGTATGAATATCAGCAGTCTGTCTCCCACATAAGATGTTGATTTTGATGCTGGGTTCGTGACAAGATTTTCAATTTCCGATTAGAACTCAAAATGCATCATAGTAGGTCTTATACAGGATGCGTTTTGTTTCTGAACGATTTTATTTGGCTGTTATTTTCGTTTGACTCGTATTTGTCAGTTCATATTTGACAGTGATGGATAGGGGTCGATAAGAATTTATTATGAAGCATCTAATGCCGCAATACAAAAACATTGCTATTTATTTTTTAAATAACTGTTGATTTAAGAATATGCCAAAAAAATGGTGGAATTTTTTTGGTGTTATTCATGTGCCAAGTAAGTGAACCATTCGGCTTGTAATAAATTACTTTGTAAATTTTCATACACTGGGAAGTAAAGTAAAGAAATTGGGAATGTCTCCATCTCCAAAAGAATTTGCATTTTTCCCCGTATAGAATTCAAGTGACACAACAGCTACAAAAAAAAAACCGATTGTTAAAGATATGATCTTGATCAACCAATAAAATAAAAATTATATAATTGTGTTTCATTTAAAAGTTTTTAAAAAAACATCGGTCTGGAACATCTGTAGTTAATTGAATGTGGCATATTTCCTTGAACTTTTTGTGGTGTTGGTCAAAGTAAGATCCAATTGTTAGTTGATTTAAGTTTCATTTCAGATAAGTTTACAAAACTTTTTTTTATCGTTTTGTTTTTGTTGTCATTATTTTACACAAACAAACGTTATATTGGACAAAATCAATTTAGTGGTTTTGCTCTAGATATATGTACATACATACATATGTAAGTATCAAAAATATTAACTAGCTCAGGCACTTCCTCTTCCTCGGATCCCGGGCAACTGCTAGATGTCACTAGTCCCAGTTGTAGGCGTGTTTGTTCAGGTTGATGTAGCTGGTGTACAGTCCTACCATCTGTCTTAGTTGTCCTCTGCCTAGGTCAAGCGCCGTCTTTGCTTGATGGGTGCATGGGCGCTCAATCATGGCTTTGGCAGCTTTGCAGATTTGCAACCCTTCCCACATGTTGTCACGGTGTTTTACGGACGTGCTGCTATATGCTCTTTACCTACCTTCAAGGTTTTGAGTCTGAGAGCCGCCAGTCCGGCAGATCTCTTCACCTCTAAATCTATAGGGAGGATATTCAAGACTGTCTCCATGGCTGCTGTGGGGGTACTAGATTGAGATTCAGTGATACCAGGCAAGCCATGCGTTGGATGTTCGATAGTAGTGAGAGGGCGTATTTCCTTTCTACTATCGGACACCATACAAACACTCCGTAGAGTAGGATGGGCCTGACGATGCAGTGTAGATCCAAAAGACTTGCTTCGGCTTCAAACCCCATGTTTTACCGAAAGCTCTACAGTATATCCAGTACCCCTTTCTGGTTTTCGTGATTATGTTTTCTAGATTTATTTTTCAAGTTAACTTGTTGTCCAGGATGACCCATAGGTACTTTACCCCATTTTTTAGGTCCAGTCTTACACCCCATAAAAACGGGGCCAGGAAGTCATCTAGCTTGTGTTTTCTCGTGACGAGTACCATGTCGGTTTTTTCAGGGTTGACACCCAAGCTGCAGCGGTCCGCCCACATTTTCGTTATGCGCAGTGGCGACTGCATGAGCTCACTCAGTGTGTTCAGATGTTTCCCCGTAATTAGGATTGCGAGGTCATCTGCATACGCTAGACATTTGAACCCATTGCTTTCTAGTGATTTTAGAAGTTCGTCCAAGGGAGAAAGGATTCCCCTTGAGGGGTCTTGTTCTGGACTCTAACTTCCTGCTTTCACTACCTAGACTTGTTGTTTTTATCCGGTTGGATAGCATGTGTTCAATGAAGTTATTTATGTATTACCTTCCTCTTGCTGTACCTGGAGAGGGCTTCCATGATAGCAGTGAGCTTGACATTGTTGAAGGCTCCCTTTATATCCAGGAAGACGCCAAGGGCCGCTTCTTTATACTTTTAACTGATTTTATTATAGAGAAACTCAGAAACGTAAGTCTGTGAAATCTTTTTTTCAAGCAAGTGGATTTCTGAAAAGTTGAATTCTTCAAAAATGGCTTCGACGATTTTTTTTAAATGTGATACTGATGAGATGGTACTTTACATATTTTGTCAGAAAATCAGATGACGGTATTTTCTAGATTTGGTTTTTAAAATAGAATTTCTCAGCTAAGACTCGATTGATTTTTTTTAAGAAACATACATATATCGAAGTAAGTTTTGGAGCATGTAAAAACATGGTATATCAAGTTTTGGAAAAATTGTTAAGAGAGGTGCTTAGGCTTTTAGTGAAATTTCTACAATTTTGCAAGTGCAAGTATGTGCAAAGTCGTCATATACTAATTTATTTTCTAGCTAAAATTACATTTTCAATAAAATGGGGGTGTCTATGGTTGAATTTCAAAATTTCACCCGCAATACGCGCCACGCTTCGAATGCTCATCAGTTCACCCTCAAGCCCAACTTCGGACGTACTGTCAAATACAGGGATTCGTTTATAAGCCGAACGACACGTATGTGGAATGATCTTCCAGGCTCTGTATTTACTCATCGGTACAACATCCAAACATTTAAAGCCAACGTGCACCGGTATCTCCTCTGTTCCTCTTTCCCCTCTTTCCAAACGCCCGTGCCCTGAATATTCAGTATAAGGGTATTCATACCCCCTTTGGTGCGCGCCAATTATAAAAAAAAAAAAAAAAACGTCACGTTTCGAGTTCTTGAAAGTTTTGAGTTCATTTTCTAGTCCATGCTTCACTTTTTTTATATAAAAGTAGGTTTTTCTAAGTGGGCGTGTTCATGGACGAATCCAAACGGTTTAAATACTTGGTTTTGGGTTTGAAAATTAAATTTCATTCCCAAAGTTTAAGGACTGGTTAGCTTGAATGCTGATGATAAATATGCTTTTGGGAGATACTGTGATTACTTTTTTTTTTACAAAATCAATTTGATCAAAATTAATATAGAATTATATAATTAGAATGAGGAGTTTAGTAAGGTTAAGTAGTTTCTTGTTAAAACTGATTATCGGAGATTTGAAAGTAAGAACTGGGCAACAATTGCAGTACATAGAAGAAGTCTAAAAAGCAAAATTTGGGGCGGGAAGCGAAGAGAGAAAATTACAAGATTACAACAAAAGGCAGGGAGTTCTTAGAATTTTTCGATGTCTACCAGCTGACGATACAGCAATCATTTATGTCATTAAAAACATTCGGAAAAACTCAAAAACCTGTAGATAAAACAAAGTACATCGAATCAAAAAATAGCTATGTAAAGATATGAAACAGAAATAAAACGGTCAACATATACAACCTTGCAGGAAGGCTAGGTTAGGTTAGGCTGGCTGTCCGCACGAGAGTGCAGACACACTTAGATCAGCAAAGGTCCTTCGTGGTACCATGGATCAAACCATTGGCCACTCAGGGACTAATAAAACTAACAGGAGCTTTGATAAAGCGATGAAAGCACATGACGCCTAATGACGCCAGATCGTCAAGGTCTTCAAGGAAGGGGAACCCTAAATGGAGCATTCTTTTATGCGACAAGGCTAGCCAATTACATAGGAGGTAAGTCGTTATAGAAGAAGGTTAGTCTTCTGGCAAGTTGGCCTATAAGACAGTGTCCAGTGAGAACACCGACAACGCAGCTGATTTGTAACAAAAGTTCAAATCAAGCTCGACGAAAAGATCTGGAAAAGGACTTTGCATAGATGACAATAATATAAAGGTATTACTGTATGCAGATGACATTGTCATGCTAGCTGAAGATTTTAAAGTCCTGCAAAAAATGAGAAATTAGTCAAAAATCTACTGTAATCATGGAAGAGGTGGTAAGTTTTCTGTACAAGAAAAAGAGAAGTATAAAGGAGAGGAAGTGAAAATACTTCGGAATAAAAGTACTTGTGTGTAGTACTAACGGTCGGAATGCCTTTTGGAAAGCAAAAAAGCAAAAGTCCTCACCCAGAGCCAGTATTAATGCCACCTGAAAAGATTATTTTCAAAAAAAGGATATCTCGTGAAACTCATCCAGGCAACATGCAGATCAATACAAACTTACGGCGCTCAAGTATGGGGATTTTCTGGGTCCGAAGAGGTGAACAAATTACAATTACATTTGGTATGTACGTATGAAAGCCATTTTTTCTAAACATTTACCGATTCCAGTTCAACTTGTGTTATTCAATTACCTCATATCTTCAACGATTTTGCACTGATCTTAAAGAAATTTTTTATTAGTTAAAGCACTTTTCTAAGAACATAATAACACTAAATTCAAATGATTCGGTTTTGGCATTTTGGAAATTCTGGTATCATATGGCTTTTTTGAAATTTGGGGGATGGGCTACGCCTCATTTTTTCATTTCCTCAGAAAAAAAATATGTACATATGTATATTCGTGTTTTTAGACCATTTGAAACAAGAAAAAAATAAAAAAAAATATTGCACACTTCACATAATGGAAACCTCAGCTCTGACAGAAAAAGCCCAAAAGAGACCGTACATTTTAATAGCAACGATGCAAATATGCCTTGAGGACGCGATCGTTCCTCTAGCAGCTTGTGTTGCTATCCAAATGAAACAAGGAACCCGGTTGCTAGATACAACAGGAAAGATCCTAGAATGAATCATATATGGCAGACTAATCGCTGTAGCAGGGGATATAGGAGCTTTGTCTGACCACGAGTATCGTTTTATAAAATCGCATTCTACCGTCGATACCCTAAAAGAGGTACATAGTAGATATAGCTGCTGGCGTGATATCTGGAAAAAGATTGCGAGGAGCAAAAATAAATACTGCGCAGAAGTAACGCTTGACGTGAAAAATGTCCTTAACTGTGCATACTTATCTTGCATAAGTTACTTGGGTATAATGCTCAGCAACAGACTGAGCTTTAAAGCCCACGTCTAGTACTGCAGTAAAAAGGGGCTACAGATGTAGGCAGCGATTTCCCGGTTGCTGCCAAACATCGGTGGGACTGGACGAAGCAGGCTGTGTTATATCATAGCGGCTGTGGTTCCATTCGACATTCTCGATAACCTGATGGAAAGGGTTTAGCTTAGGGGAACTGCGAATCGACCAAAGACCAACGTTACTAGGAGGGTAAGAGCAAAAGAAAGCGCACTATGGCATCGTGCCTAAACAAGTGGAATAACACGGCAAAGGGCAGATGAACCCACAAACTGATTCCCAAGATCGAGTCCTGGACAAAAAAAGCACATGGGGGCTGCAACTACAACCTTAGGCAATTCCTGTCTGGTCACGGCAGCTATCGGCAATACCTCCACAGAATTGGACACAATAGCTTGCCCTTCTGCCCAAAATGTTCACATGGAGACCCAGAGCTCCCAATGTTTCGCTACAGACGCTTCGCAGAGCGTAGAATGATTCTACCAATCCCAGAGCTCCTAGTAAGTTGTATGACAAGGTTAGGGCACGACTGGTTGGAGATCTTACTTACTTACTAACTTAATGTGGCGCTACAGTCCGGGGTGGACCTGGGCCTCAACCAACAAGCGTCTCCAGCCAGCTCGATCTTTAGCCAGCTGCCTCCAGTTTCGTACGCTAAGTTGGTTGAGGTCCCCTTGCTTTACTGCACCGTCCCACGGGAATGGATTCGACGATTTTCCGGGCCGGAGCATTTGTGTTCATGCGCTCTACATGACCCAGCCACCTCAGTCGTTGGACCTTCACTCTTCTGGCCAAGTTGATGTCGCTGAACAGCCAATAAAGTTCGCTGTTGTATCTCCTCCTCCATTAACCGTCTATGCAGACGGGACCAAAAATCACCCGAAGAATTTTCCTCTCGAAGCAGCCAAGAGCGACCTCATCCGCTTTTGACAGGGTCCATGCCTCTGCGCCATAGAGCAGGACTGGGATGATTTAGGTCTTGTATAGGGTCACTTTAGTTGCTCGAGAGAAGGCTTTGCTGTTCAATTGCCTTCTTAGCCCAAAGAAGCAGCGATTGGCAAGAGTTATTCTTCGTTTGATCTCAGCGCTGATGTCATTTTCTGAGCTCATAGCGGAGCCTAGGTAGATAAAGTCCCTAACTACCTCAAAGTTATATCTCTCTATGGTGACGTTCTGTCCGAGACGTCGATGTTGGTTGTCCTTCCTTGTTGACAGCATAAATACTTAGTTTTGCCCTCATTAACCGCTAAACCCATCTTCGCCGCTTCCGCCTCAATTATCACGAACGCGCCACTGACATCACGCTGCGTTCTTCCGATTATGTCAATATCAGCGGCGTATGCGAGTAGTTGGACGGACTTTTGAAAGATTGCTCCTCTGGCGTTGGCACGTGAGTTTTGCACTATTCTTTCAAGAACGATGTTAAAGAAGTCGCATGACAGCGCGACGCCTTGTCTAAAGGTAACGCCTTTACCGACCTTGATGGAGCAGCGTGCATTCTCCATCGTTATCCTGCACAAACGGACGAGTTTGGCAGGGATGACAAAACTAGACATTGCTCTATATAGCTCGTCTCTACAAATGCTGTCATACACGGCCTTAAAATCGATGAAAAGGTGGTGTGTATCAATTTGAAGTTCCTGGGTGTTTTCCAAGATCTGCCGTAATATGAATATTTGGTCGATGGTGTACTTTCCTGGCCTAAAACTACACGGATATGGACCGATCAAGTTGTTGACGATCAGTTTCAGGCATTCACATAATACGGCAGATAAGATCTATATGCAATGTTGATCAGCAACTTCAGGCACACTAAGGGCGTTCGTAGCTCCTTACCCTTTTTTTGTTTTCTTATCAAAACAATAACTCCACCATCGATATGGAGGTTGTCGAAGATAATATGTATGTAAAATTCCGTAACTATCTCAGAGGTATATCTTGTACGGATGACGTTCTGCTGAAATATCGGTTTTGGGTGTCCTTGTTTTTGACATCATGTTATTTGTGTTTTCCTCGTTCACCATTAAACTCATCTTGGTTGCTTATGTCTCAATATTTGTTTGCTTTGCCAGCTGTAACTTAAAAGTGCTGCCAAGTTTGTCAACATTGCCCATAAATATGCTACTCAAATCTTGCCGCTTTCTTCTGGTGATTTTAATACTATGAAAAAAGGCTCCAGACTTCAGAATTTCGTACGCGATTTTAAGCAGATTTATACCTCTCTAGGTATAGATGCAGGTCGTCAGCCCCTGGCACTATGGTCAACTTTAGTACAGATATTGCTATTCTAACTTCGTCCAAGTCGAGGAGACGGAATTGTTGGTTACTGTTGGTTATCGAGATTGAATGGTTTATTCTTCGGAACGAAATTAAATCAGAAAAGATTCTGACAATCGCTTGCGATTGTAACCGTCCGACATCAAGTTTTCTTTGCGGAGTAAAGGTAGGTATTGTCATCTTTGTACTCTGTGGGGGAATGCAATACTATTAAACTATTGGTGACGAATTTAATCTTGATACGAATTGTTGTTTTTATGCCGGAAACTGAAAACTTATAACTTGAGTTTATCTTCAATTATGAATCGACATATGTACAAACTATCGTTGCTTTTGTTGCAGGTAGCAATCGCCATAGTAAATATAACAGTTTTTTATCCTCGTTTTGCTCGGCCCGTTACATCTGATTCTAGAATGGAGGTGATGTCCACTTTGCAGCAGTTAAGGGTTTCCGGTAGTTCGTCTGCACGCGGTCTGTTTGGTTTCCATTGTTTTATTTGCAGTGATCGTTAACAATAATATCACCTCCATCCGAAGTTCGTTACCGGCTTCTTATAAGATATTCACAAAGTAGTTTGATCTAACTGGAATAAAATACTCCTTTGATACTTCCGCCGACGATACATTTACTCGCTAAAAATAAGAAGGAAATATTATGTACAATGTACTGAAAAAAAAAAACAAATGGATTAACATGAATACACATGCTTCGGAACACATGAGTACATGCTTTGGTAGCTTTACTGAGACAGGTATGAGGATTTTCTACACTAAGCATCTCTGCTGTCTCATGTTAATGTAAATATAATCAGAGTTCAATTGTTTTCAGACTATTAGCTATTCTATACTTGAATATGAAAACCTGTTCAGTAATTCAAATGTTCTCAACAACGCCCGTACGGATAACATTCTGAAATTAAGCTAAAAGCAAATAGATCTGTTTCCGTACTCCTCATCGAGGCCCGAGCGCAATACTCGAATGAATACATTTTTCAAAAAGTTATCTTGAACATTCAATATGCCAAATCTATATATATTTTCAAAACCACTCGATCATCACCTCATACAATCAGCTCCAAGAGTCATCATTGAAGCAAATATTTCCCAAGTCGAATCATTAAAATTGAGCCAATTTGATAAAAGCTATCGTGTGCAACATTGACGATTGATCCGCACAAAATGATATGTGTCTGTAAAACCATTGTCTGGATCCTATGTTCTATTGTACCGAAAGAATTATCCAAATCAGAGCATTTTTGCTTTGTTATGATTCCAGGAGGACTCCAAATGCAAAAAGGACACACGAGCACAAGGATGGACAGTCAGATAATTAGACAAACAGAAAGACAGCAAGGCAAACTCTCACAAAGAAAACAAACCATTTTATTGAGCACTTGAAATCTGATCTTAGTAGGCGAAGAAACTCACTCACTGGCGAACTTATTTAATCCTAAATTTAATAATATACATACATTCATATGTACATATGTTGCAAATTATTTTAAATTGTTGTTATTTTCATTTGCAATGATATTTAAAACTGTTTCTGATCGGTTCGCTTATGTCAGCTTGCTTTGTCACGTTGACAAAACTCCTAGCTGACTATATGAAATTTCCCTCACTGTAAGTGCATTTAAACTTATTACCAAATAATTTACAAAAAAAAAAGTAAGTAAGTCCAAAAAGAGTGGTGGTGGGCATTCATCCGCTCATATTTTGTGTATCTGTCCCACAAACCCCACCAATCTTGGATTTCGGTTCGAAGTATGATTTTCAATTTCGTGGCGAAAGAAGAAAACCACTTTTCAGTTCACTTTCGTTAGCCAGGCGGTTAAGTCATAAAGGCGAATTTGCCCCGCCGTTCGTGCCCCACTCAATGCATTTGGTAATCGTCGTAGCATCGTCAACGTTTGTTCGTTTAAACTTGCCTTTGCCATCATCAATTGTATCTGTCGGTCGTGAGTGATAAATGATGGTAGTGTCGTGACAATACAGCTGAATCCCGTAAAAGAAAAGACAACACTATCAGCATTTTTTTCGCCTTCTTTGCTTTTCTTTCGAGTATAGCGCGCAGAAGAAAAGGCCCATACTTGGTCTGAACCACGAGTTTGTAAATCACACGAAATACTTACTTAAAAGGTTTTGAGAAAGAAAGTAAAAGTCTTTTAAGAGTACTTCCGCTTCGTCGTACTTTAGCGTAGTAGTGTCGTGTGCTTTCCGGAACTGTTTGGTGTTTCCTTTTTTGACGCGAGCCTTTTTTTATTATTAACAACAAGTGATTGACATGTGAAATGATGCGATATATTAATTAGTGCACCGCAAAGATACAATAAATTTCAATAAAATAAATTTAAATTACGACCAGTGCAATCGTCGTCAAATGCATTCAAAATTATCCACTATCATGGGGAAATCAGTTTTAGGCCTGTGGCTAGTTTTAGCTATTTTATCCTTTGCTTATGGGGAGATAAGTAATGGCGATACAGATTCCATTAGAAAGAACGTGAGTGACATCATGACAGAGGACGTGAAGATGATGAATTTAAAGTTGGTTAATGAAAGTAATAGTAGTGAAATGACAGACTTTTCAAAAATTCTTCGTCTAAAGGATATGTTAGATGTATTTGACATACAGAATATCGCAGCCAATTGGATTACTATGTCAAGTGGAGATTTGGAATTCTCCGACAATTGTACACAAGATATGGATAGTTATTTGAGAGGATTGAGCAGAAGACAAATGTGGGCCATTAAAAGTAAGTGAAGAATTTAGTTTACAGGGAGAAAATGCTATGTGCAAAACTTTTAAAATATTTAAGATTTTTCGAAAAAAATATTTTACTGGATTCTTTTAAATGATAGCAATATCAACAGAAATAAAATATATGTACATATTTAAGAACCTGCTTTGGGATGTTTTCTTAAAGTAAATTTTGCTTGATTATTCAAATCCTAGAAGTACGAAGTAAACTGAGAAAAATTTTTTAGAATTACATTTACAGTTTTCTTATTTTGGCTCTAACTTAATAATTTCTGCATCCGTTTCATAGACTCTTATTTTAATCAATAGCAAATTCCTCAGTACTTAAAAACCTTGAAGAATGAAAAACAAAGTGGCTTCAATTTCATTGTAAAAGGAAACTGTAAGAGGAGTAAAAAAAAAACTCAAAGAAGAATCTGGGTGTACCCAAGTTAAGTCTTACAAAAAGAAAAGCAAAGGCGAGTTTTAACCCTCTGTCCTAATCTTGTAGACGATGCTGATAAATTTTTGAAGTACATATGTTTTTTCAAATGGATTCGGGAATATTTCCTGGTCCAATTCAGCTCAAGCAAAATATTCTTTTCGACCGAGCTCGGAGCGGGATCGAACCGATGCCTGACATAGTCTAAATATATGCTCATTGTAAAAAAATGTATAAATGTCTGACTGAGACGAGAAGGAAACGTGATCAGAAGTGAGAACTTTTGTACGGCCTTCCAAGGTCAGCATAAGCTGTGAAGCAATTAAATTCTGTGATTCCAATATTATATTATTTGTTAGCTGTAACCGTAACCCAGTGTAGGAGAAAAAAGCATATCTACAGTGTACTCCCTCATAAGCGGAACTGTCGGTGTCCGCTTATGAGAGGGGTCCGGTTATGAGAAAACAAAAGGACATTTAAAAGAAAGGTTCTTTGAAATCTGTCCAGTTAAGAGGGGTATCCGTAATGAGTACAGTACTAACAGTACTAACTCTGAAGCTAAAGGGCTTGGTTTCTCTATTGAAAATAATGAGTAAGACAAAATTTAAATATTTCTGCAACCATCGACTCCAACAAAAGCTATCAGCTGTTGGTAATTATGTAATTATTTCTAAACTTTTAATTCTCTTTCAATGAACGGAAGGATGCACATATTACCCTTTTATTCATAAATGACACATTTGTATTTAGGCAAGGCAAACTTGTAGCGCGCCAAATCCTCTATCTACAAACAGTCATACTCATAAAATAATACAAATCTGTACCTGCATTTGAAGCATAAAATTAATCTTAACTGCCCAACTAAATTGTTTAATAACCCAAAAAATTAAAACTAACAGCAACTCATAAAATCGAAGTCAACTGCTTTAGCCGACATAAGTTCATTTGCCATGACCATCCGCAGAAATTCAATGTGTATAACTTCTAAGCTTTTATGGCTAAAAATAGTAATAGTACCATAACAACAAAATTGTTAATCATGTGCAAATTAACAAATAGAAAGTGTTAGAAATTACAAAAGTTAAAGAAAATATGCGCCATGCTCCGCTAATGAATACTCAGACCGTGTTTGAAATATTATCAACTAGCGATTATATTTCTACTGGCAATTTGTGCCCTTTTGGCCAGTTTTACAGTAGATTTGAGTACCATTTCGACTCCAAATGAAGTCATTGAAACCTTGCATGTTCAACTGCTGTGTAGACACAGAAATTACACACTTTCCCACTAATCTTCGGGTGACATACACACACATACATGCTGCATTAAGCTCGTGTCAAGGTGACAGCTCTCTAAGAAACTATGTACTATACAAAGTTTACGAGTAATTGCATTAAATTGTTGTGTTGCGTTTAATGGTTTAAGTGTTTATGCGTTTGAGATGGGGATTGATGCTTGCGCTGGGTTAATGGAACATTTGGACGGATGTCTTATGTTGAATCGCGATAATCACAGAGTTGAAATTAAGGTACGTTTTTTTGTTGTGTTATGTAAGTTTTCATTTATTACAACTTTTACGTCACAGGGCATGGAGATAATATATTCCTATATGTGCACTGAAGCACACGTATTCCTTAAAATCAAATCGTTTATTGCTAGAAAAAGGCTGCAGGAAATAACCCCCCAAACGGAAAATGAAATAACTTCCCAAAATCGAAGATGAAATAAGTCCCCAAAATGGAATGAAATAAGTCCCGAAGATATGATAAGATCATATGTTTTGTTTTTTATTTTGCCAATAACAATAGTTGAGACCTAACTATATGACACGTAGCGGCGCCCTGAGCACCTGCATGTGAGGCCGAAGGCCGTGCGGTGTATGAGTCGAGGAAATGTCCATAGTTTTTTTTTAGACAAGTACACTCACCCCGACTTTCAGTCTTTCTCCCGCTAGTCACTTTTATACTAAGTTGGGTGGGTGGGCTCGCTACGCTCACTAAAAAAAACTGTGGACATTTCCTCGACTCTTACCCCGGACATACAGGTGTTCAGGGCGGCGCTACGCGGCATATAGTTAGATCTCTATCTATTTGACATTTTACATTTCTAGATGAAAATATTAGATCCAGTCATTAATAAAAACATTAGTCGTTCGTCGGTTATTGTACAAAGATAGGCTAAACGTATTCTAAAACGGAGGTACAACTGAACACTAACCTGTTGCTTCTCAACTTATTTTCGATGTCCTTCCCTGAATGAATATTATTTATGTTATCTACATTAGACTATCAAATTAATTGTTTTTGTTGTGCAGATTAAGCATTACACATAAAAATTATTTGTGATTTAAGACATCCGTTGGTGCTTCATGGTAGAATAAAAGGAATTGTATTCGTTTAAGCTCATCTGAAGTTATCAAGCATTTTACATTTATTCCTCAACTTTATTCAAGCGCCAAATGGGTAGCAAATATGATAAGTCCCTGCTTTACTTGAATGCAGATCAAAATAATGAGTTTACATGGAGCTCTTTAAAAATGTCCAAATGCAACGAATAGTGGATTATTAAAATGCAACAAGTGGTGGTATTTTCAATAATTTAGCTATATCCATCACACGGAAGCATTGTATCGATGAGTCTTGAACCAATTTATATTTTGATTGTTGGCAAAAAGGCAAAATGTTTACGATTTGACGTATCCGTAGCTATCTACGAGTGTTCAAGCAAAAAATTTTTATTATTAATCGTTTGTACTCTAGTACTCTAGAAATTTATTGATACCAAAGGTAAATACCGTAGATGTTTGCCCTACCGAGGACATCACATATAGTCAAAAGGCAAAAGGCGCTCTTTCTAATCCAAATTGTCCTATACTGTAAAAAAATCATTTATAGTATCTCTGTAGCGCAATCCGTTCCCTATAAAGTTGTTGATAACTTCACCAAATAGTGGCATCAGTGAAGTCAACACTCATTTCAGGCAGTCAGTTTTTGTAGGATGCTTCTCTACAAATACGTGTGGATTTTTGGAACTCAAAATTATAGAAATTTGCTTGTTGAGAGAACCTACGAAACGAAAATTAGCTTTGTCAAAAAAGATGATTTTCTAACCTCAATCGACTGGCCAACTCATTTAAAACCCACACAGAGAAGAAGATGGTCACTTTGCTTCAACTTATGAGTAAGCTAGATCTTCAAATAATCCGAAAAGTCGACCTGCGTAAAGGAACTAAAAGGGGAAAAAAAAAATTCAAAATTCCCACAGTTTCTGCAACACAGCTTTTTCTTTGAACATAATTTTTTCAATATTTCTCAGCGTTATTCAAACGCAAAACGATCCATTTCTACCGCAAAGGTTTGACACTTCATATCTGTCAATGTTTTTTATACACATACATATGTATAATATGCACTTCGTTATGGGTTGGGGTTGAAATCCCGAAAATCCAAAATCCGGAAAACCCAAAATTCCGAAAATCCACTATCTCGAAAATCCCCAATCCCGAAAGGCCAAAGTCCCGAAAAATTATATACAGTGGACGTCCAATATAACGAATGATATAATGTTTGTGGTCGTTCACTAAAACGAAAGTGTTCGTTATATCGAAAGATTATTTGTCCTTTTTTTATAATATTAATTGAAACTGAGTATGTATTTTACATATGTTCATGTTATTTTACATATGTTCATGTTCTTTTATTTGGAATTTAATTCAACACATTAGCCCGGTCTCATCGGCATTAAAAATCATATCCATTGTGTGCCCGTTGCTTGTGATGACTTCCAATAGATCCTTTTTGAACGGCTCAACTAAATCAGCGCGCGATGGGAATTTTACTCCGGATTCCTTGAGAATACGAACTCCGAACCGATTCTTAAACTTTGTAAGTCACCCGTCACTAGCATTGAAATCACCACCATCATCCCCGTATAGGTATCGATGAATATCACCAGCTTTCGCTCTTAGTATAGCACCACTAATGGAAATGTTGTTGTTCCTTTGCTGAACAAACCATTTGTACAAATGATTTTTCATGTTTGGAAACTCTCTTTTACGCATAGATTTCCTTTGAAAAGAGCCATTGGGTGGTGTGAATAAAAATTGAGTGTGAGTGTTCCGTCAGCATTTTGGAGGGAACACTCCATTTGGTGTGAATAAGAGTAGGGTTCGTTAAGTTTAACGAAAACCCTCCACTCACATATTTTGACAGTTGAGTGTTCCCTCCATTTTGGTGTGAATAAAGATGGAATCAATCGAGTGAACACTTTAAGAAGTTGAGTGTGCATTGGAGGTAACTTCAGGAGATAAAAAAATGGATAATACTATTTCGGAAAATGAATACCTTGACGGAATAAGTGAAAAACCTTAAAAAAAAGATATCTGGAATGGACGAAGAATAGTTCATAAAAATTCTACAATTTTATTCTGGCTTGATGGAAAGAAGCCCAACTCCAGACATGAAATTTAAAAAGCAAATTTCGTTGAAAGCTATGGAAGAAAAAATTCCATGGCGTTGATTTGAACAAAAAGGGGATAGAAACAAAGACGGGCAATCTTTCCATGATTTTAAAAGCCCATGACAAGCAGCTGCTGGATTTGACAGCTCTCAACTCTAGTTTTCAAACTTCAACTTGAGGGGATGAACCTAGTTAGAGGAAATTTTTTATTCACACCAAATTGAGTGTTCCCTTCAACGAAAACACTTCACTCTTGAGTGTTCACTCAGAGTGTTCCCTTAGTTTTTATTCACACCACCCATTGTGTGTTAAGTTTTTAAGAATTTTTTGTTGATTTTTTTTAATTCCACAAATTGAAGATTTTGGCACACCGAATTTTAAAGAAACTTCCCGAAGTGTAACGCCTTTATTACATTCATCAATAATTTTGACTTTTTCTTTTAATGTAAGTCCTTTACGTTGGCTTTTGGTACTCATATTAAAAGCAAAACAAAAAACGAAACACCGAGCAAAACAAATCCAACCGCACGAGACTGGTACGCTTCTTTAAATGTAAAAAAGAAACAATTAAGTGTCACAATCAAGATAGGACGAAATATGCACTATACCATTCCGTATTCTTTGGGTTAACCACATACACAAAAAATACTTAGAATAACAATATTGCATGAAACAAGAATAGACGTGAAAGAAATCACTTATAAATATGTTCGTTATATCGGATAGCTTGTTTATGCGAACGTTCGCTATTTAGAGATGTCAATGCAATTTTAATAAGCGTTCGTTATATCGAAAATTCGCTATATCGGTATTTGTTATACTGGACGTCCACTGTAAAATGAAAAATTTGCGCAAATTTTTCGAATTTGAGGCCGAATGCCGTCCGGTGTAAAATCCCGAAAAATTATATAAAATGAAAAATTTGCGCCAATTTTTCGAATTTGAGGCCGAATACCGTCCGGTGTGAGTCGAGGAAATGTCCATAGTTTGTTTTTAGCGAGCGCAGCGAGCTCTCCCTCCCCAACTCACGACGCTTGAATAACAAATTATTTGTTATATATATGTATCTCAAAAAATGTTGGCCCCTTGTCGCTTTCCGAAAGTGTCATAAAGCCAAATGTTCAATATTTGGCCTTATGTCACGGTACCTGTTTGTCATAGATCGTTTCTGAAATGTTTTTATCAAAGTTTTGTTAGGTATGTATTACTTATTTGAAGTTTGTTAATTTGTTTAATATGTTAAATAAATTTTCCTGATTTTTCTGTTGCTGCAATAATAATAATCAATTTCGGGATTTTAGGTTTTTGGGATTGTGGATTCTCGAGCTTGTGGATTTTCGGGATATTCGATTTTTGGGATTTTGGGTTTTCGGGATTAAGTTTTTCGGTATTAAGTATTTCGGGATTCTGTCCGACTCCCCTTCGTTATAAAGCGCGTAAGGTTCAATATAATATGCACTTCAAAAGAAACTAACAAAAAGTAAATTAGACATTGGCTGCAATATATGTATGTACATATTATGTATGTACATATGTGCAGAAAAGAGTGCAGTCAGGTTACCTAGCAAAGTGCTTGAGAATAAGAAATCAAATTAGCCCAAAAGAATTTTCTTCCGTACTTGATTTCGAAATGTTATACAAAATAAGGTACGCTATAAGATAGATATTGACAAAGAACGGCAATCATAAAAAATTCAAAATGTACAAAATTGTTTTTGTAACTATAATAATTCAGAAGTTATACTATTTAAAGTGATTGTACCTCCAAATCGGACGTGTCCCACTTTGACGGGCTATAACTCGAACTGGGGTGAAACTCCCCCATGGCAATCTCGTATAATGTTCAATTTTCTCAACATTATTTTCTCTACTTATATCTTTGCAAGAAAAACAGTTTGTCACTTATGCACATTCCTTTATACTTTATGCGTTCAAGAAATATGCAGTTGTCGGTACAAGAGCCAGGGTAAGAAAATCATATTTTTGTCCTTTAATGTCTGGTATATGAAAGAAAGATAGTTTGACATTCATGTTTTACGTAAAGGTACAAGACTCGTCCATGTACGAACAATAAACCCGGAAATATTAAAAAATGAGACGAAGCAGTTAAAAATTAAATTCTCAAACACTGATCAAAAAGATTCAATTTACTTCCTTTTTCAAAAATATCAAGGTACAATTTGTAATAAAATCCTCAAATGCCGGAACTCCAAAAGGTACATATATTCATTTTTTGGTCCAAACTGCCATACTACATATAACCAAACATTTTATCAATCACCTCAAACTTTATGAACTTGGGTGAAGTATTTTCCGTATTTTGCTGACCTCGCCTGTATTATACATATTTGTAATGTGCAAGGTTATAAGCCATATCTATTTACAAATTTCCATGCTAATTTGCAATGCACATATTCGTGGCAGTGAATAACTTTTTGAGTAATAATAGTACCACAATTTCTGATATCACACAGAACTCTTTAAAAAGTGTTATATTGGCGCTGCAAATTCAACTTTTTCATGAACGTATTGTGCTGCTGTGCCTACAATTTTCTGCTTAATTGACACCGACGAATCGTGTTTACTTCTACTTCAATCGCTAAAGGTTAAGTGATAAAATTTTTGTATTTATACGCACTGTCGGGCTGTCATATCAACCAAACAATTTTTTTGTAAATATTTGTTAAAAATATTAAATCATCTAATGCTAGAGCCAATCCGGTTGGCGTAAGCTGTTTAAATCTTTCTTCTGATTTCAATTTTATTTTAACGTCTGCCGAAATAAATCTTTAAGTTACGTGATGTTACCAGTAAGCAAGAAAAACGGAATCGAATCGTTAAGTGATTTGGTCCACACATGGAGAATATTACGAAGGACGCGTAGGGTAATGGACGTTAATAGCGAAGAACGACATGTACTCGTACATTAAAAAAAGTCTCTTAATAGAAATGTTTGCTTAGCACGAGCGGATGATTTGTTTACGTAGTTTTGATTTATTTATACTTTTCTAAGAGGAAACGAAAGATAATAAATATTAGATGTTGTGCCACCAACGAAATGAGAAATACATACATAAGTACCAATAAGGAGATGGCGGAAATGAAATTGATGATATTTAATTGCGGTCCAACGAATGTGTTACACTTAGAGAGAGAAAAACGATTTACAGCGACTAACTTACACCACGTGTATATACATTAATTAGCATATTTAGCTTGAATCTTTCTCCACAGCTCCTTTTCTTCCCAATTACAGTACTTTATATCAGCAGAAAAACATCGCGTATTAGATCGTATTTGCTGCTGTGAGCAACCTGGTTGGTCGACGCCAGTGTGGTCTTAGGGCAGCTTTTATGTATTATTATGTACACATCAAGCCTTACCAATTATTGACAATGCTGCTAAATTTGTCCGACCGTACAGAATGACTTTGGAAAACGCGCGCTGCCCTATCAAAGTTGGTAATAACTCCATCCGAGACAGTCATTGTCATAAATGAATTTAGACAAAACAACGTCATACGAAACTCAATTGCAATTACTCATTTGTGATGACGCCGACGACATTATTGGAAAACAGCCTACACAACAGTGTTTTCGTGAGTGTTGAAGCGGAAGCGGAGACGGGTTTAACGGTGAACGGTTTGCTACTGTAAACAAGAAGTGTTACACTCCATTTACTACTCAGACACTCAGACAGAACGTCACGGTAGTTAAGTTTGGTAGGAACTAAGGCTGCTGCTATAAACTTGAATAATCATACAAACGCAGACATCAAGCCAGAAATCCCTACTTCTTTGGACTATAAAAGCAATTGAGTAACAAAGCGGTCTCTTGAACAACTAAATCAGCTCTGTATGAGACTTCCATCATACGATTGAATAAGGGCACCATTGGTTCTTTCAAACGAAAATTTTTGATCTGAAGATCAATTAGACCTCGAAGTAAAGAACTTTGTTCAGTACATTCAGCAGACGCCATGGAAAAACAATCCCGAAATCAAAATGAAACTAAATGAAAATATTGACCCAAGACAAATAAAAGAATAGCTCGCACAGAAACGGAAATCAAGGAGGAAGTAATGTCAAGCCAGAAGTTGATTTGATTTTGATTTTGATTTTGGTGGGGGCGATAGCCCCCATTTATTTGGCTTAATACAAGCTACAGCTAACTTAAAAACTAAGACTAACAACTAACTTAAAAACTATGACTAAAAGCTAAGGAAAATGGTTGAGGAGATCAGGTTTGAGGCTGGGAGTGCTACGATTGAAATCGAAATGGGTGAGGTTTGAGTTAACCTTCCGCAGCATACGGGAAATTGGTTCATTGGAGCCATATAAGGTGCGATGGGCTGGTAAATAGAACAGCCGAGGGCATCGTAAGTTCCGTGGGTTAGTATTGAAGAAAATTGAGTTATAAAGAGATTGGCAATCGATAGAGCCAGAGAGAAGTCGATGAATGAAAAGAATGTCTGCAACATCTCTGCGTTTCTCGAGGGAATTCAAGTTGATGAGGTTGAGTCGGTTTTGATAGGGAGGCAGGATAAGTGGGTCGTTCCAAGAAAGACCTCGTAGGGCAAAACGAAGAAAACGACGTTGGATGTTTTCGATTCTGGACACATGCACTTGCTGAAAGGGGCACCACACTTGACTCGCATATTCGAGGAGAGGGCGGACAAAGGTAATGTAGAGGGATCTAGTCACGTAAGGGTCGGAGAATTCCTTGGACCACCGTTTGATAAAGCCAAGTGAGGAGTTAGCTCTCACAATTATCTCGTCAATATGGGAACGGAAATTGAATTCCCTATCGTACAATATTCCAAGGTCACGCAGAGATTGAACGATGGATATAGGCTGACCATGAAGAAAATAAAGGCGGGCAGGGGACATGTGGTGTTTCCGTGATAAGGTAATAGATTGGCATTTGGTGATATTGAGCTCTAAGCAATTTTTAGAGCACCAGTTCGAGAAACTGTCCAGGTCTTTTTGGAGGAGACAGTAGTCCTGTGGTGAGGAGATGGTTTTAAAAAATTTGGTATCATCCGCGTAGAGAGAAAGGGAGGAGTGTTTTATGACCCTATCAACGTCGTTAATAGTTAGAATGAAGAAGAGAGGACCAAGATGGCTGCCTTGTGGAACACCAGAAGTGGCCAAGAAAGGGGCTGATAGGACTGATCTAAAGCGAACACTATAAAAACGATTTTCAAGGTAGGATGATATCCACTTTAACAATATGGGTTCGAAACCGAGGGCAGACAATTTGAAAAGAATTAGGTTATGAGATATCTTATCAAAAGCTTTGCTAAAATCAGTTGCAATAACGTCGACTTCTTTGCCATTCTCTAAGGCTGTGAAGGCAAAAGACACGAATTCGACGAGATTTGTCCTAGTAGATCTACCTTTCAGAAAGCCATGTTGATTAGGGGAAATGAGAGATTTGCACTGAAAGCTTAAGGCTTCGTACAAAATACTTTCAAAGAGTTTAGGTATATGAGAAAGTTTAGCAATGGGGCGATAATTTGTTACTTCGCTCCTTGAACCCTTTTTGTATACGGGGGTTATGAAAGCTGTCTTCCAGATCTGCGGAAATTCTCCTTGTGAAAGAGAAAGGCGAAAGAGGTGAGAGAGAGGGAGTGAGAGATTGGATGAACATTTTTTAAGAAAAATGGCGGGGAGACCATCCGGGCCAGGCAAGAATTCATCATTAAGACTTAGCAATTTATTTTCGATAAGAGCAGGGTCAAAGGATTGATGCAGAAAAGGACCTACGGAGAAATTAAGAAGGTAATTGAAGTAAGAGGGGTCCGGTATGAAGGAGTTGTCGGCGAAAGACTGTTTGAAAGAGGTGGCGAAAAAATTGGCAATGGTGTGTGGATCATTTGATGATGTATTATCAAAGGATAGAGAGGGAGGGTAACCGTCAGATTTTCTTTTACAGTTGACGAATTTGAAAAAAGACTTAGGATCATTTATCAGATTTGATTGCGCGTTATTTAGATAGCGCTGATAGAGAGAGTTAAAAAGCTGAATGAATTGAAGGTAAGAACCGAGGTAGTTGACAAGATAGAGCTAGATTGGATAATTTTACCTCTCAAGACAGAAAAGATATTAGAGGTAGAACTTACAAACTATAAAAGTATATATTATATCTCGGTCGAACTCAACTTAAAACGTAAAAAGATCGATCATATTCCACCAGTGCAATTATGGGAATAAGTGAAATCAATGCCAAATTCACCGAAAAACTGCAAAAAGTCATCGCTGAAATACAAAGCTGGACTAAAAATTGGCGAATCAAACTGAGTTAAAATCTATGTATTCTAACTTTACAGTAAACTATGTTGAAAAATTCATGTCAAAAAGAAAAAACGAATGTGAAATAGAAAATAAAATTATGTATAAAATAATGTGTTTTCCAGTCTCAACGTAAAATAAGTTACTGCTTTCTCAACAAGTCCTCAAAATCAAAGTAAGCCAGGTCCAAGGAATGGAGTTTAATAATATTTAGAGGGGGCCTTCCAAGCATTAAGTATAATCAGTTAGTTTTGACACGAATGGGAAATTTGTTGCATCTGTTGCCCCAGGACAATATGGTCCTATTATAATGCACTAATATGTATAAAGGGTAATCCAATTTGAGCTTTCGAACGGCTTTACCCTGGCGGATACTGGCGTAAGCACGACTTTTGGCGTAAACCTACAAAAGAACTTCAAAGGCGTTAAATCGCATAATCTAGGTGGCCAGTTGACGTCACTAGAACGTGAAATATGTAATGCGACCTGGGAACTGTTCACCCAAAACACCCAACGTTGAACACGATGTGTGGCAAGCTGCGCCGTCTTGTTGGAACAACATATTTTTCACGTCAATATCTTCAACTTGGTGTTAGAAACACCAGGTTATCCCTCACCATTGACTGTCACAGTCTGACCCTTATCCTTTTTTTTTAAGTAATCATCAAACCGTTACTTTTCGGGCATATAATGGTTTTTGGTGAATCACAAGAATACTTTCCTCGCCTCATATACTGCAATTTTACTTATTGACCTACCCAGATACAAATGTAGAAATGTGCCTCATGAGACAAAAATATTTTCTTTCCAAAATCAGTATTAACTTGCTGCAAACCTGACAAACCTAATTTTTTAGTACGTCGAGAATTGCTCGGTCAGTAGGACGACTAATTGATCAAAATCTTTCCGTCAATTTCGATATGCAGTTCGTACAGAATTATCATCTCTGTGTGATTGCAAACTAATGTTTGACACTTTGAAAAAAGGTGTTTATTGAGCGCTGCTTGATTTATGGTGCTGCCAATATAGGAAACTAAAATTGGATCAGACTTTATATTCTTTGTTGTATATGCTAAACCACGGCGTGACGTCAAATCTAACTTTCGAAAAATTCACAGAAACTTTTTTTTTAAATATAAATTTTAACCATTGTTCTCGGAAATATAATGCCTTTTCTCAAGATTCACTTGGTTTGAACATAACTTCATAATGCGCCGATTTAGATCATAATATGAAATAAAAATTTTCGCTCTTGCAGTCATAAATACGTTTCCTTTCAATTTTAATAATTGGAAATTGGAGGAACTTTGTACGACAAACAACAGCACACTTCAACTAGAAAATGTCATTTACAACTGTTTTAAAACTAAACTAATTTTTCACATTTGCTGGATAAAAACTTGTTGATAAAAGAAAAAAATAGGTAAATTCAAATCAAGGTAAACTTATCTGGAGGGAATTAAATAGAATTACAAAAGTCAGCGTTCGAGATTCCTAAATTCCTATGGTCGAGAGTGGAGTGGTTACACCTTGTAATTGAACTTAATCATTTCAGAGATTGAATATACATACATATTAAGCAACAATAATTCATTGCCAACCCTTTGAAAGTAAATTGGGTAAAATGAGATAATTGTTAAGTTCATTCATTAGAGACTGTTGACAGAATTTTATATAAGTAGTATGTATTTCTTAGTGGTAATTGGGTACACTTGTGAAATTGTCCCTTGGAATATGTTTTTAATCCATCTATACAGAGAACTGCATAAGTAGGTTGAAATATTCATTGTGTAGTATAATTAAAGTCTTTTTAAAGCAACAAACACATACCTGAAAATACAGTGATCAAAAGCCATCAAATTTGCTCAAAAGCAGTACCGAATCTAATATAATATGGTTACAAGGCACAAAGAGATTTATGACGTTGCATCTCGAAATATATACATACAGGAATAATTTTGCTTTCAACTCACAATACTGAAAATATCAATCAATACTTTCATAAGCTAGCGTTGTAGATACAAATACAAATATTTGCTGTAGTCTACATATGGTTAAGGTACGATTGGAAAGAATTTACGGGTTCGGACAGGAAGAACTAAGAAGCTTCTCTTGACTGTTTTTTCACTTGAACGTTGTTCAGAAATTCGCGATAGAAAGGCCTGAGGAAAAAATTATCAAAACATATTTAGTAAGTTAAGTGTCGTGAAAGCAAGAAGGTATGCAAGAAAAGAAGTTGAATAATACCATACGAGTGCATTTGGATTTAGAAGATTTCTTAATAATTATTATGCAGATTGTTACTATCAATGTGTTGGCCTTCTTTAATTGGATAAGTAAAAACTTGTTCTGTTTCTCTATCAGATTATATAGGAGTGTAGGCGCATTGCGACCTTTGTAGGTACATTTTGCTGCCCCGACTTGGAGCTCTAGTTGATAATATACTCGACTTAGTGCACCTCCTCCAATCCAATTTTCTTTATGAATCAGAAAACCTGGAGTGGATCTAACAATTGTAGATTTTCTTCTGATAGCTGATATGCATCCAGGTGTTTTCTCCATTTGAGGATCAGTATTCCACGTTCCTTTAGAAGGTGTCATGGGTTCTTCTTAACATTTTCGAAGAATCTGGAGTCTGTACATTGCTCTACACCCAGTTTCCTGAGGTGCTTCTTAAGTCTACAGAACCGCATGAAACTTATAAGGACGCACAGACCTTATTTCTTTTCTGGTTATAGTTCTCGAAATTTTCTTTGGTCTGTTTTATTCTAGGGAGTTCCCAAAGTTTAGCCCTTTTACAGTCAGTTTCTTTTCTCAGTTCTTTACGTATCGTATGAGCCCCAACCAACAAAATGGTTCTTATCTTGCTAATTTGTCAGCTATTTCATTTTCCTCTACTCGCACGAAACTTGGTACCCAGCAGAGGGTGCCTCTGTTATTCGTACTTAATCGGTTTATCCCACACCAGCTTGCTGCGCTGCGACTGTTGCCTTTTTTTCGATTGTGGAGCGGATGTTGATGTCAGGTCTTAATCTCCGGTGCTTCCGTACATTTATTTCTTACTCCACTTATAGGGACTCTCTCGAACCTGTACTAGATCGAATGCTTATTTTTAACAATCGTCTCTACCGATTGCTTATCGATAAGTACAGGCAAGACTTGACCCTTACCATCTTCTCGGCGGTTTACTACCTTCCAGATATGAGTGTTCAATCCCTCATTCTGGGCCTATATAAGTACCGCGTTACTAGTAGTTTCATATTTCGTCAAGCAGTTCGTCCAACAGTGTCTAAACATACCTAAGAAATTGTCCCTATTTTTAATTTTAATTTCTTTTTCTTTCTCTTTGACTTTTAAAAAATTTTTACTTATAATGATACATTCTTCGACAAGGTTTTTTTTTCCAGATAGTACCTAATATTTTACCTAACAACAACTCACTACCGATCACCACTGTTTTCCGAATTAATGACGCAACTTTAATCTCAATTTAAACATCCGTAAATAGAGAAATTGCAATGAAAAAATTACACAATTTGATCTAATTCAGTGCACACTTCGTACATTCAAATAATCGATACAAAATAACTAACAAAGTCGATGCTGAATCAACAACAATTTCAGTTGGCCACTTTCGTTTACTTTATCAGGCGCCAATGGAGTACAGTAATTGCCGTGCCAGCATTATAGCCACGTTTTTCGGTCATTGGATTACCTGGTTTTTACGATTATCAATAAAAAATTGGGTAGTATTTTTAATGGAACATGTATATATGTAGATGTACATATGTATATATATATACATATATTCATACATATATGAATACATATATTTATTATTCTTTTTTTTTTGTTTGCGTACAATTAGGATTGCGGAACCATAAAACCATAAAACCATCCTTGATTTTCAAATCTGTCACTAATAAACATAGCTTAGACGTTGTGTTGTTAAGTGCAAGTACCTATAACTATCAACTAAAAAAAGACATTATTTGATAATGAAAGATCGCATGATAATGTTTACACTCATACGACTCAATCCACATAACATATTCAGGAAAATACACACATACATATGTATATATGTAAGCCTTGAGGTCTGCCGTCATTATTCATCTATGTTACAAACTATGCAAAGGGTGTCCCATAATTCACTCAAAATGTAATCTTGATAGAAAATACAGATTTTTAATTAGAAAGCTTAAATTTTTTATTGATTCATAAAGTATACAGATTGGGGTTATGTATGCAATAGCACATCGTTTAAATGGCCGCCACGGCTTTGCTGGCAAGTACCTACTCTTTTATTGAAATTTTCTATGACCGTTTCGCATAAATGTGGCTGAATTTCATTAATACACCTCCCAATTTCCTCTTTCGTTGGTGTTCGGGGGCTTGTTTGCATAGACCTTTGACTTAAAAAAAACCCAAAGAAAAAAGGCCAATGGCGTTCAATCGCAAGATCTGGATGGCCAATTCTGCAAAAACGGCCGATTACACGATTAGGAAATGCCTCATGCAGTAATTGAATCGTTTCTCTGGCTGTATGGCATGTGGCACCTTCTTGTTGAAACCACAAGTTGGTCACATCCATATCTTGTAATTTAGGCACTAAAAACTGGGTTATCATGTCACGATAACGAACACCATTAATTGGTACTGCCTGACCAGCCGCATTTTCGAAGAAGAATGGTCCGATAATGCCTCCAGTCCAAAATCCGCACCAAACACTCACCCGTTGTGGATGCATTTGTTTCTCAACAACTCGTGGGTTTTCTGAACCTCAAATGCGACAATTTTGACGATTAACGAAGCCATCAAAATGAAAATGAGCTTCATCACTGAAGATGATTTTGTTCTAAAAATCAGCATCCACTTGTTGTTGTTCCAAAATCCATTCAACGAACTCTCTTCGCGCTGCATGGTCAGTAGTCTTCAGTTCTTGAGTCAATTGAACTTTGCAAGCATGAAGTTTCAAGTCTTTCTTTAGAATTCGCTGTAGAGAGCTTCTCGAAATGCCCAATTCTTGACTACGGTGCCGAATTGATGTTCCTGGACTGTCAGCAATACTCTCGCGAACTGCTTCGATGTTTTCTGTTGAACGACTTGTGACAGGACACCCAGAGTGTTTAAGATCACTAATTGATCCAGTCTCCCTGAATTTTTCAATTATTCTCTTCACAGTTGATGGTTTTAAATCACTATGACGGCCATATTTTGTACGAAAATTGCGGACGGTAGCTGACAAACCTTCATTATTTTTAAAATATTGCTCAACAATGAAAATGCGTTGTTCTTTCGTATAGCGCTCTATTTTTACTAACCCGGAAATGTCAGCTGTCAAATTGTTATCTTTTTTTTCGTTAGCATCACTGTATTATTAAACGGCGCAAAATTCTAATTTTGTGTGAATTATGGGGCACCCTTTATTTATCTCTTTGAAGTTTAATGTATATTTTTAGCCTGAATCGGATGCTTAAACTTTTTTGTATTCTTGCAATTGTGTGCATACCGCCATCATTAATTGATATCTGATTCAAATGAAGATCAAGAGAAAGTGCTCTCATATCACTTTCGGTGGACCATCGAATAGCTTTAGTTGTTTGGTTTGGCTAGAGGGCTTCAAACTTCATGTATCCGTCGCGTTTAATTAGTGCTGCTCTGATGCGTTTTTCTCAACTCACGTGACTCGTGATCCGTCACGGAATTATGCATATTACGGTTCTACTGTTACTTTCTGATATTATGTGCTGAAGATGCATAATCGTGCCTTAACTTTTGTATGCGTTAGACGTAGTGACTTCTGCAGCCTATAGAGAATTGGAATTTCTGCACTTGCATAATAATTTTCGCATACCAACAATGATTCGCTTTTCTAGTTTCCATTTGGATGCTTTTACTACCGCATAGTTAGTAACTTCTTGTTGAGCGAATTAAGAAATTTCTCTTTTCGGTGTAGCGAGCAGCGACTGTGGCTGTATAATGTCGTAATTATTTAATGAAATACCGAACCGAATTTCAATTAAAAGCGTTTGCGAAGCCAACGCATTACCTTATTGATTATCTAAGCCCAAAGTCGTTTCATTTCAGTGTACTAATGGTAAACTCAATTCAAGCAAATAAGTTGCATGTAGTTGTTGAATGAAGCCCACACAACTTGTACAACTAACATTCCATGTCAGTATTGTGGCACAAACTTTGAGACTGGTTTTCAGTTATGAAAATTCGCTACACGCTGATGGACTATTCACTCTTCGACTATTATTGAATTACATAAAAACAGCAAAGCTACATCAAATTAATGCATTCGATACTGACAGGACGAAAGAACTTGTCATACTGTCAAGCTACCAGTAAAAAGCACAAAGTTGTACTTAACTGCATTTTACCGATGATGAACAGAAAAGAACAGATTCAAGATATGTAGTAAAAAGTTACCCTCCAACTTAACTATTTTTTATTATATTCGTGCAAATATGTACCATTTTTTTTTACTTTTTTACAGGAATGTTTAAAAATAGTTTATCTTTTAAAATAATTGTTTTTAAAATCTAGGGTATCATGTGTTCTATTCGTTCCAGATGGATTATAGCTGTGCTAAACATATGTTTTTATTTTGCAATGTCTTAATGAGAAGAATAAATTGCATATATGTAGTTAATCAAAAAAATTTGATTTTTGCTGCACTATTTTAATTCGAATTATATTTTCTTTGATAGCAAAACTAACACAATAAAAAAGACACAGATAAAAATTATGCCTATGTTATGGAACAATGCGATACCAGTTTTCGAAAGTTTGCTAAACACCTGTTTCACTTTCTAATCTTTTTTTATCGAAAATGACTTGTAAATAAGTTTAGAAGAACATACCCTACGAGAGTAGTTTGTAATCACGCCGATAGAATGATTTCATAACACTGGTCGTTATAATGTGTGCTAACTGCTAGTACATGTATAAGTATGTTTTTGATATGGTCTCGATTTTCTTTGGACTGCAATTGTTTAACGAAAACTGTATTATGGATTGGACATTGTTCAAATTTCGTTCCAGATTGTTTGAATTTCAAAACAAACCACAAATCCATAAACAATTTGATTTATATTATTTTGCTTAGCAATTAAGTTGATATCCAAAACCACTGCTAGAGCCGTCACTATGTGATCTTAGCCTGTCCAAAACATATGCAAAATATTTCAAATAAATTGTTTCAATCACCATGTTTATAATCTCGATCAAACTCATTTTGTCGAACTTTTTTTTTTCCAAATTTTCATTTTATTTTGAATACAATCAATACAGTGGATACACTGACAGAAGCAATTATTGTTTACCATGTTGTAGATTATTAAAAAAATTTGCTTTTGCGAATTATGATGATGGTAGATGTGAACTACAATTGCGATTTCTGATTCAAATCTTGCGACTAAAACTAAAGTCGTTGAAAACGCAGAGTATCAACAAATATATGTAGATCCTTACATTCCTACAGCCAGAATTTGAAATTTGAAATCACTGTGTATAACTGAGCTTCGCATGGTATGTATCACTCCTAGTTCCGTTTAGCCATATCTTAGTGTTCCAGCTTTCATATCGGAGAATTCCTCCGCGAATGGACACCAATGCTCCGGCCCGCAAAGTCTTCGAATCATACCAGGAGCAGCAACGCAGTAGAGGACGACCTCGCCTAAGGTGGCGCAACTGGAAGCAGTTAGCTAAGGACCGGGCTAACTGGAGAGGCTAGTTGGCTGAGGCCAACTAGTAGTTGCACTAGTTAGCTAGTAGTTGCACTAGTTAGCTAGTAGTTGCACAGTCTCCTGAAAGATTGTGCCTCCGGTGTTGGCTTGTGAGTTTCTCACAATTCTTTCAAGTATGATATTAAAGAAGACACATGACAGCGCATCACCTTGCCTAAATCCTTTTTTGACATCGAAGGGCTCGGTTAGATCATTACCGACCTTTATGGAACAGCGAGCATTCTCCATCGTCATCCTGCACAGACGGATGAATTTGGCAGGGATGCCAAAACTAGACATGGATTTGTATAGATCGTCTATATAAATGCTGTCATATGCGGCCTTAAAATCGATAAAAAGATGGTGAGTATCGATTTGGACATCTTGGGTTTTTTCCATGATCTGCGGGAGTGTGAAAATTTGATGACTTGACTTTCCTGGCCTGAAACCACACTGATAGGGGTCGATCAGATTGTTGACGAAGGGTTTCAGGCGTTCACACAATATGGCAGATAAGATCTTATAGATTATTCCAGGGTGGCAATGGTGTAGTGGTAGCGTCATCATTTGTCGAGCTCATGGTTCACAGTTCAATCCCTGATTTCAGCAAGCATTATATGATAAGAGGCAGTCGGATCAATTGCGAAAGTTTGTGACAACACTACTGCGAAGGCATAACACTGGCAGTAGGTTTGTCATATGGCTGGAGAAATTGATCGCTCTGTTGATAATTGATATGCTCATGACATCAGGTGGATCGGGAAAAAAATACTGTGAATCAGAAGCGAAGGCAAAAAATACATGACAGCATCAACAGTTGCGGCGTCTATAATGGCATGTTGGCAGCGTTGCCACTGGTTTTCGGCACTTGATGCTGGCGGCATAGGAGTCGAGGAGAGATTTCGGGATACTCTTTCTGCGAAGATTCTGGCGGTCTCTTGCGATTGCAGCAGCCATGCCTTGCGTCGATCGCAACGTGATCAATTTGATTGGCCGTTTCATGATCAGGAGACCGCCATGTCACCTTGTGGATATTGAGATGAGGAAACCGTGTGCTTACTATTGTGACATTTCGCCCCGCAGCAAAATCAATAAGCCTGCCGGACGTGATGTCGTGTAGGCCATGTTTATCAACTGTCCTACCAAAGATGTCCTCCTTTCCTATTTTAGCGTTAAAATCGCCTAGGAGGATTGTCTTCTGTGGTGGCTTGAGGGCATATTAGGCTGATGTTGGCGAATTTAGCCTTGATGTGGATTGTCATAAGACGCTCGCTCACCTGCTGAAAGCTCAAGACTTCTTGCCTAAGCCTGCCGCGTATAACAAACCCGCAGCCGAATAAGCGCTGTTTGTGCTCTCTGTAGTAATCACCTTAGTAAATGTCACAGCTTTTCATCATTATAGCAGTCTAGGACCTCTGCTAATTGATCGGCTGAACGCGGTTTGTTAAGGGTCCAAACATTCTACGTGCAGATCCGAAAATCGTTGGCGCTATTTCGTTTGCAGGGTCGTCCTCAGTAGAGTCATTCCTATCCGAGGCTTGTTGTTGCTTCGTAACTAAGGGTTTTTTACGCGGTAGGAAAGTTGCTGACGCACAACCCCCAATCTGCAGGGCCAGACCCCTTTATACAACCCCTAGGACGAGGGGCCAGTTACACCGATGCCAGTAACCCTCTTTGGAGAAACGAGCGCTGCCTCTCTTTTTCAAGGCTTCCGCTGGTCTGTCTGAGGACGTCACCGTTGATTCCATCGATGGAATTCCTCCGCTGCACGTGGAATTAAATTTTGTGATAAATTTAAAATCCTTAATCCATCCCAATTTGGCTTCATGAAGGGGAAATCCACCGAACATGCTATCCAGTCATTTTTGGAAAATATAAATCGAGAAATAGATAAAAGTAACAAAACTGCCGCTCTGTTTCTTGATCTGACAAAAGCGTTTGACCTAGTCAATCATAAATTATTGTTGAAGATACTTTGTAGATATGGTTTTAGAGATAATATATTGAACTGGTTCTCATCATATCTTCAAAATAGAACCCAAATTGTTCGTGGCAATGCAACCTTGAGTGATCCAATTTCTTGTGCGAATTCAGGGGTTCCTCAAGGCTCGGTTCTAGGACCATTGCTCTTCCTTATCTACATAAATTCTCTGTTTAATCTTTCACTATACGGACACATTATCGCTTTTGCTGACGATCTGGTTTTGTCCTATGCTGCTTCTTCTCTTGAAAGTCTTAAAATTCAAATGAATATTGACCTAGCTATCTTGGCACGTTGGTTTCAGTTTCATCAAATGGTTCTTAGTCGCAAATCTAAAGTAATGTGTTTCTCACTTACAAACGAGTTTTTTATTCAAGGAGTTGGTTTACATGACGCCAATTGTGATCATCGTAACTGCAACGATTCCTGCATGCAGCTGGAATCCGTTTCTCAATATAAATATCTGGGAGTTACTGTAGATTGCAATCTTAATTGGAAAGCACACATAAAAAATTTAAAAAAATTTGTATATATTGCGCTAAATAAAGTATTTCACCTACGTAAATTAGTGCCAAAAAACCTACTTACCTCAATTTACTACGCTTTAGTGAATTCACGTTTGGAATACGGAATTTCTTGCTGGGGCAGTGCTTATGTTAGCAATCTGCAGCCTCTTATTACAGCCCAAAAAAAGGTAATTAGAGTAATGCTGTTCAAATCTAGATGGGAGCCATCATTTCCACTATTTAAAGTAATGAACGCTCTACCTCTTAGGCATTTATACGTCTATAAAGTATTAAGACTGTTCTATCAGAGAAGTGGCTATAGCAATTCAATTAGAAACAATACAACTTATTCTCTTAGATCAGCAAACAATGTTGTAGTTCCAAGAGCTAGAACAGAACACTTTAGACGTTCCATAACTGTTATAGGTCCACATATATATAACAAACTTCCCGAAAATATATGCTATAATGTTGGAATTTATAGGTTCCTTAAAAATGTAAGAAACTGGCTATTATCCAGATCAGGTGTAGAGGATTTATTTCTAATTATAAGTTAATGAAGCTATTGTTATTTGGTGAAATAATGTTTTAACTGTCTCATACAAACCCACTTTAGATTTAAAAATTGCCTCCCAAATCGCTTCCGAAATTTCAGCTTGGATTAATTTAATCCATAATTTACTTTCCCTTAATTAGTTTTCTAACTGTTTTATTGCTCTTACTCTTCTCTGCGCGGCTCTCCATAACGATAAAAACTTGTTATTGCATAGTGCACTTAAAACTGGTATTCTTACCACAAAGTGCAGCTCAAAATATTTCAATTAATAATTCATGGTTAATACCAAAAATTCGTACTAATAAATTATTTCTTTTACCCATTGCTTGGTTGTAAAAAATTAATTTAAAATGTAATTATTTACTTTAGTATATACATAAAATGTAAAAGATATTGTGAAATTGAAATGAAATAATAATAATAATAAAAAAAAAAAAATTTTCGGGCCACGCGCAGTTCCTTCTGAGGACCTCTTGTTAGACATCTCATCCACAAAATGCGGGCCAGGTCAGCAAGAGATGCCTCGTCTAGGACATGCGTGCTGGAGTTAACGCGGCTGAGGTTGCGTTGGTCCGAGTGTACAGTCAGACTTAGCATACGCTCATCGTTGGTTCGGTATTAGATAGCTATCCAGCAGGCACCAGGTGGAGGTGATGATGCGTTTTTGCCAACTCCTGCACAACTCCTATTCACCCAAAACTTTTGAAACCACCATCAGTTCTAGAATTGCCACCAGTCTAAATTGCCACGTATCTCTTAATGAGATAGCTGTGCAATTAAAATGCACTTTATTTGAGTGCCGGGGCATTCGAGGTAATTGTGTGATTCTACTGGCATTCAACAAATTGTCAAATTTTGGATGCCTATTATCATTGTATATCACTGAGCAAACTCCACTGGGCACTACACAGCTTCAAACCATACAAATCCGCGGGACCAGACGGCATAATACCTGCCGAGTTGCAGAAGTCATCGGACATAATTATGCCGGTGCTGAAGATGATTCTGCAAAGTTGTCTAAACCTGGTTTATATTCCAAAGATATGGAGAGAAGTCAAAGTTGTATTCATACCCAAAGCGGGTAAATGCTCTCATTCAAATCCAAAAGATTTCAGACCTATCAGTCTATCATCATTCCTCTTAAAAACATTGGAACGACTGATTGATATCCATTTACGCAACAGTATTGATAAGAAGCTACTGTCAGCGGCTCAACATGCGTATTGCAAAGGCAAATCAGTGGAGACAGCATTGCACTCACTGGTACGCAAAATTGAACATTCCCTGTTCCACAAGGAGTACACAATGGTTGCCTTTCTGGATATAGAAGGCGCTTTCAACAACATCAATACATCAGCGATAGCAGATGCACTATCAGATCTGAAAGTTGACAACTCACTCCGCGAATTGATCAATCTACTGCTCAATGGTCGGATTATCAATTCAAAGCTGGGTGGGACGACTATCAGAAGATCTGTTAGTAGAGGCACTCCACAAGGAGGTGTTCTATCCCCGCTTCTGTGGAATTTGGTGGTCAATGAACTATTGATAATCATGGAAGGCGAGGGATGCACAGCGATCGCTTATGCAGATGATGTTGCCTTGGCCGTCTCGGGAAAGAACCTAAATACTCTGAAGGAACTCTTACAAAACGCTTTAAATAAGCTCACTAGATGGGCAGTTCGGTGTGGTCTGGGTGTAAACCCCCACAAAACTGAACTAGTACTCTTTTCAAGGAAATATAAAATTCCGCTAGTCGACCCTCCCTCTCTTAATGGAACCAGCTTAACCTTCTCTGATAAAGCAAAATATTTGGGTCTTATCCTGGATAGGAAGCTAAGTTGGAAACCTAATATTCAAGAAAGAGTAAAGAAAGCTACAGTAGCACTTTTCTCTTGTAAGAAAGCCATTGGGAATAAATGGGGATTACAACCTCGAATTACTCACTGGCTCTACACCTCGATCATTAGACCGATACTCACATACGGGGTGATTGTCTGGTGGACAGCCTTAGATAAAGCTATAAATCGCGATTATCTAAGTAAGGTCCAACGTACAGCTTGTCTGTGCATCAGCGGAGCACTACGTACAACTCCCTCCGCGGCACTGGACATTATATTCCATCTAATACCACTCGATATATATAGCAAGCAAATGGCAGCAACTGCAGCCGTTCGCCTTGAAGCTACCCAACAGTGGTCAAGAAAAGAATTCGGCCACGCCTCTATTCTGAATAAATTCAAAATCTCTCCCGAAAACACGGACTACACCATACCTCGTTTAAATTTTGAGAAGAACTTCCTTGTCACCATCCCTTCCAGATCATGCTGGGAGGAAGATGCATTTTTAGAAGATGATTCTATTCACTTCTACACTGACGGGTCAAAAACCATAGACGGAGTCGGTGCAGGTGTTTTCTCCGATAAGCTTAATCTTAAGCTCTCTTTCCGTCTTCCTAATCACTGTAGCGTGTTCCAGGCGGAAATAATGGCGATAAAAGAAGCCCTATCTTGGCTTAAGAAAAACGTGATATCTGCTAGAGATATTCGCATCTTTTCTGATAGCCAGGCAGCAATCAAATCCCTGGAATCGACCTCTATAAACTCTTTAGTAGCTCTAGACTGCCGTTCGTCTCTTGTGGAGATGGCTGAGCAGTTCAATATTCACCTGTGTTGGGTGCCGGGGCATAGAGACATTCCAGGGAATTGTAAGGCCGATGAACTCGCCAAAGAAGGAACAAATTTACCCATCTTGCCGGATAACGGCACCTTAGGTATTCCAATCGCTACTCGCAAACTTAAACTCAAGCTGGATGCTATCGAGAGTGCAAATCTTAGGTGGACAAGTGGTTCAACATGTCTAGCGACAAAACAGATTTGGCCAAAGCTGGATCTAAAACGCTCTAAGAATTTGATTTCTCTGAACAGATTGCATATCGGCACCACTGTAGGTGTCATCACTGGACACTGTCTAATAGGCAAGCATGCTACGAGGCTGGGCCTCTTCGCGAACGATTTCTGTAGAAGCTGCATGGATGAAGAAGAGGAGGAAACTATTCCTCACCTTCTTTGTCTCTGCCCAGCTCTCTCCCGTAGAAGGAAACTCCACTTAGGAGCTCCCTATTATAATGATACAAGCGACCTGATGAATATCGACATCAAGAGCCTCCTACGCTTCATAAGAAGCTCTAATTGGTTTTAAGACGAGTAGGTGGAGGGAGGCTTCTCCCATGATCCACGTGGTATCACAACGGACCTCTTTGGTCTAAGTGTGCTGGCGAATCTTAGCTGGCAGCCACTTCAACCTAACCTAACCTAACCTATCATTGTATATGAAAGTTTCATATACAATGCTATTATACAGCTTCTAATGATTAGTTCATACATATTCATGACGTTATTTATCATATGATTTGGCATTTTACGTAATTAATGGAAGAAGCTTATTTCTTAGCTGAATATACATAGTTATTCATTTGTTTATAATGTAAAGTAAACAAACATAACTAAAGGCAAGCAGTCCTATTCTGTTGCAACTTAAAGACATAGTGCAACTACCATTTTTCAGGTTCAAAATCCTCAAGCGGTGATTTTTAAAAAATCTGTTCCGCCCAAAGTGCGCAACATAAAACAACCGGCTATGTATCAAAACTAGCAATGAACAACTTGAAATACAAGTATACGATCAAAAATGTTGCATCCAATCATATTTCCATTTTTCAACATAAACTGATGCAACATGCAGACCTGAATTGAATCAAATCTTCAACCAAAACAATATGCCATTGCCCAATAAGAGATTTTTTTTCCTCCTAACATTTGTTGTGAAAAAAAAAAATGTTTTGCAAAAAACTGATGATTCATGTTGTAACCAACTTCCCCCTCCTCCAAATAACAGCATCCAATCTTCACTGTTACCCAAATCAATTTCCTCTAGTCAGCCAACACTTTATTAGCATCAATCTTCAGCCCGAATTATGGTGCGTAATCAGCTTTGATGAATGAAGCAAAAACCTCGTTAATTTTTATACATTTTTGGGAATACGTATCCGGAAAGTTCGAATTTACTCGTTTAAAAATACATAATAATGCAACCGCCAGCGCCCCATGACGAAGCACTATTTTGCATTTCTTTTGTGTCAGATCTATCCAACTGTCATAATGAGATGTACTCGTACTTAATGGTTTTAATTAAACATTATCATTAGGCTCAGGCCCATAAATGGGTCAAGATCTTCATTCACAGAGTGGTGGTCAAAAATAAAAACCCGATTTTGACATGGAACCTGAATTGGTATTTACTTGCGTAGTAACTTGTAAATCAGTGGATCATGATTATTTCACCTCATCGAGCCCATTTAAGCTCGTGACCTTGATTGAGCTTATGCATCCATAAGATACGACACAGAGTATTTGAAAAGTATTTGAAATTGGATTAAAAATTTGGAAAGCAATCAATGACGTGTGGGGTTGGAATTTACATTTCTTAGTGGTGTGACCATGTTTAAAGCACCACACATCTACTTCAAGTCGCGCTTATGTACAAACGATTTTCAAGAGAATTTAGCTGTGGTGAAGCTTTGATTGATAGTAGCTGCGGTGGGACTTAAAGCTTGACAGAGAAATTCAGTACAAGGCCGTTAAGGCGAAATTTTATTCCGTCTGGAATACTGAGTAGTTGCATTCGACAAATGCACGAAGCTGATTTGGCTGCACTTCTTCACTTGGGCTGAAGAGAATTTTCTTGAAATAAATTTAAAGTGATTTGCATGATATGCATGACCACTCAAACAAGTTATACGTGGAATTGATTGGAAGTTTTTATATGTCACTTCGGCAGCACGCATTTTATATTCATGACATGACGTGTCAGTGTTGCGCAACTTTTGCTGTTATTACCCATTTAGGAAGGTGACTTAAGTCATGCATGCACCCCGTAAATAAATTCGCGCGGTCGGCCGTAGCGATGAGTAATAGTAGAGGAATTGCAGAGTGGTCTAGTGAAAAGAAGGAAAATGTATGACTTCTTACAACTGTGCTTTCGGACTGTACTTTTATAATTTCCCTTCGAGTTTCGGTAATAAGGCGTGTCTCAATAAGAGGTCAAGACATACTTCTGTATAAGATTGGCAACCAATAAAATGACTTATATGATATTTGTAAATGATGTGATTAGTAAATATAACTATAAATGATTGATTTTGATCTGGAAGACATGTGGTTTCATATTACAAGTAAAAAATTAAGTTGCTGGGAGATAAATATATATGTATGTACATACATACAAATGTATGTCTAGAGTTGTCGTGTGATTTCAAGATTGCATATAGGATTTGCTTTTGAGTTCTTTTAAAGTTACATCTACATACACATATGTCAATAAGATATATGTATCAATTCGATATTCTTATTGGGACTTCCTTTCCTTAGTGATCAATATATACAATATTGAAACTATTACAAAATGTCCTAAACATCGAAGAGAAATTCTACATACTTAGAATATGTTTACACTTTTTAACTTTCGCAGCTGATCGCTTATTAGTTATCTATTTCACAAACTATGTGGCAAAATAATATACATACATATGTATGTATGTATGTACATATCAACTCGGTTGCGGAAGGGGAAGAGTTTTTTTAGGGGATTCTCTAAGCGGATACTAACTTATAAATGAAATAATATAAAAAAATAGACAATACGATAAAAAAAATTTCAATTAGAAAGCATTATGGGGAAGCATAATTCTGTAATCATCCCATCTACACGAATAAGTATTTACCTTAATGGCTTTGTGTCACTCGTACAATGACATACATATTTAATTGTTTCTTTCATCTTAACAACAGTTAAAGTTTTAACTGATAATGATCATCCCTACGAATGGAATAGTTGCATAATATGCAATTGTTTTCAATATTTTCAATCAGATTCATTCAAATTAAATCAAATTTTATATACCCAACTGTGGCATTAAATTATGTTTATATTATATTATGTCTATGTTTTAATCGGCGGAAGTTATTGAGTAATTGTTTACAAATTATGTATTCATTCGAATCCTTCCTCAAATACGAATATGCATTTTCAATTCATCGTGTCACTCGTGTCACATTTTATTTTGAGCGAAAATTACAGGCATTAGAGCTTATGCTTGTCATAAAAGTGTTTATCGAAAGTCAGCCATCAATTTGCCAACGCGCTTGTTGATATAGTCTACAATAATTGCATGAAACATTACATCAGGTCAACGATTTGGAGGGGAAACTTAACTGAGTGCCGTTTTTTATGTCTACAATAATATGGGCCAGCGTTTTACCTCTTTTCCGTTGTATGTAGTATATTACAAATACTCAAGACCGTTATGCAGGTTGTTAATTTACAAAGATCATACACTATTGCCAAAATTGAGAAATGTCATAGCTGTATGTTAATAACAACATTCATTGTGGAACGATGGCTCCACAACTGGCAGTGTGTTGAAAGATAAAAATGGTCGCAATGGTCAAAACCATCCATCTCATCGCTGCTGCAATAATAACGGGAAATTAATCCAAAAGAAACCTCATGGCACACGGTTATTTGCACAAAACAAAAAATGTTACGCAATACTTTCTCTTCTCAATGTAAATGGATGTGTTTTGTCTGTCGGTTTTACTTGTTTGCCGTTGGTGTGTATCTGTGATGTTACGTTTTGTTCGGGCCGTCTGATTACGTTCGATGAAAAATGAATGCAAAGACAAGCAACCAAATGATACAGCCAAGAAAACGAAGCAATTTTCATGTTATTTTATACCGTCCATCGTCACTAGCTTCAACATGGTCAGGAAAACTGCACATGTGTAACTCACAGTTCCAGACCAGGTTTTTCCTTGTGGCTTAAGTTTTGATGGCAGCAACTCTTGAAATTTTTAATGATATCATTTACAAATCGATAATTTCGTTGTACATAATTAACAATATGATTACGGTGTGAAACAAGGTTTCGTACACAATGGCCACGTAATTATTTAAAAATTAGTTCAATTACAGAAGTCAATTTTGACAGAAATGTTAGAAAAATGCCAATGCTGTGCAAGCTTCTCGTATGCCCTTATGAATTGTGGAAATGTTTTCAGACTAGTTTAGACCAATATTTTTTCACTACTTAATTCAAGCCTGTTTTTATTGGAATTTAAATAGTCTATTTGAAAGTTTGGATAGGTTTATAGCCAAATTGAGATAACAATTACTTTAAATGTGATCAAGACGTTTGCTGCTTGACGCTTGTGTCTGCGTATTAAGAGCAGTGTGATTTATGATTCAATAGGCCAAAAATTACAAAATTATGGTAATCTGGCAACAGTAAAGTTTGGGTGTGCCTACTCATGTTGTGGGTTTTAAAGACTAAAGGGAAGAACGTAATCATCGTGCGAGAAATTCATAAGGGAAAATGTTTTTAAAACTTTTGTTAAATAATTCAAGGGGAGATATGTATGAGTATGAAATCGTGTTGAGGGAGACGCAAACATTCTCAGAGAGACAACTTTTATTGTCACCTCCACTCTGTGCCATGAGATTGATCATCAACCCCTTTGGAGTAACGTTGGTGACAGTTAATAAGAAAAGGAGAAATGCCATTTCCCGCAAGGGGAAAAAACATGCACATATTAGGGTATGGATTAATCGTGTGAATCGGTGAAGGCTTATACACCTTAAGCTGATAAGCCTGGTTGTGACCCCCTTCAAAAAACGTATTCTTCTACAATATATTAACACTCGCATCAATCGAACAGGTCAAATTTCCTGGGCGGAACCTATTGAGATTATTAAATTTCACTCTGCGACTTTCATCACGAAAACTGCAATCATTAGGACATAATAACAGTTTTGTTTTTCTCATAAGCAAAGTTTTTTTTATTTTTGTTTTCCTGCAATCTGCAATATCATCTCCTTATCTTATTGAAATGCTCGTAAAACATACATATGTATGTTCAGTGCATTGACTTAAAACGAGCCAAACGTATGTATATCTATGTCAATATGTATGCCTGTCTTAGCATGTAATATTTACAGTTTTCCATATTTGTAATTATATCCAAACATCTAGGCTGGAATCTTTCGGCTATCTTGTTGGCGAAGTCTGGAGTAAGGGATCTCCAAATTTTTTTGAGCTCAACTACTCGTATGAGTTGAACCATTGCAGCTTATTTTTCTCGACCTGTTTTGCATTTCACTACAGCCCACGCATTCACTACAGTGACTGTTATTGTCAATTCATGGCAATCATACCAATTTGTTTTTACCATTAGGTACAAAGTTTACTGCGATGATTTGGATCATTATCCTCTCTGAGCTTCCAATTCCGAGATTAGATTAATACCAAGATTCGGTTTGCGTTAAAAATGTCCGTAAACAGATACCTTACGCCGAGAGCTTTTTTCTGATTTGCTTAGTGTGGGATTCTGCTTGAACATTACTGATTATCCTGTGATAGAGTATCATCTCGTTCATTAATAACGTTTCCACTTTGTTTGCAGCGACTAGACTGTGTTATTTCGGTCCCTGGGGATGTTCTATTAAAAAGAAGACCTCCAATCGTTTGCTGTATTTCGCACTCATCGGTATCATAATCTGCTAGGCTGACATAGTATATGTAGATACATATAAGATACCGTTTACATATTTTATCTTCGGTCCACTCTGAGCCTGAATCATACAAAACGACAAATAACATAATGCACATACAGATATACATATATATGCACATGGCCATTTAAATTCTTAGCTTACGTTGTTCCTTACAGTACCATTGTCATTAATGAGGGTTCGTAAAATCTGAGGATATCCAATCAAAGTTCCTTATTTTTCTTAGAGATCAAACGCTCTAGCAAATAAACCCAAAATCACAGCTTATTTGTATTTACCTGTAAATGTACATATGCACTGAAAATTTAAATTGTGCAATTCGGATTTGCTTATTTCTAATTTTTTTTTTTTTTTTTTCTTCATTTCATTTTCTGTGTCAAGGTCAAGTTTTATCAGACACTACAAATGAAGTTTATTTGTCTTATTTCTTTAAGTTCAATTAATGCGTTATTATTATTTTTAATTATGACTAATTCCTCTTTTATGTTGGAATAGGTTTCATTTTTATGTTTATCATTTTTAATTTAATTAGTGTCAATCATTGCAAAGCATAGTTTGCAGGTAGCCAAGCACGTAAAGAAACTAAAGTTATTAAAAAATGGATACTATGTAGGTATACAAGACAGGGAAATAATGTATATTCAATTCAAATATATTTTAAGGTCACTGGACTATTTTAGTACACTAATTTAAATGGATAACGCTGAGATGTACTTCGCATTATTGTACAATTTGTAGATGGACTTGGTATACTAAATAGTTTGATAGCTTCCTTACTGGAGATTGCCGACTAATAAATTTACGATATTCTATGTACCACAAATAAGCCATGTAATTTTATAGCATCGGGTTCCTTAACTGCGACCTAAAAGTTTCAATGAATCTATTTAAAACTGTGCTTAAAGGAGGGAATTATTACTTTACTGTTCTCTCCGTGGTTCATTTGCTTCTTAACCTTATATTTACTCAACTTTCAAAAACAAAAAAAAAAAAAAAAACAAAATAGACACTTACATACATATGTACCTACATAGATAGATACTTACATTTGTAAGTATATTTGCAGACAATGAAGTTATTTATCAAGAAATAAGACATGCAAAAAATTCGTATGAATGCGCTGCAAAGTGGCATAAAATAGACGTTGTCCTACATTAAACTTGATTGTCTACTACTTTTTTTTGTCGGGGCAGGCACAACCTACTGGAGCACTCAGACTCAATTACTGGTCCATTGTACCATCAGGTAGGACCCGCCACCTGATCCGAGCAAAGGCAGGACAATCACATAGAAAATGTTAGGCCTCCATAGGGCCCGTTGTGTTTCCCTCGCCTAATTTACTTTTAGGGTTAGTTGTGGTGTGCTTATTATGTTGGGTAGGCGATGGAGGTATTGGGAACATGGGAGTTGGCAAATTCTAATATGTCACTGATTCCTATTTTCGGAGTTGAGCTAGATCTGGTATCACCGAGGACCCCAGTATCTTTTGTTTTAACCTCGCTGTTGCAGGACAGTGGCAGAGGAAGTGTTCTACATCTTCCTCCTCCTCCTCACAGTTGACGCAGATTTTTGTTTCAGATAGCTCGAGTCAGAACGAATGCTTGTTGAGATTGATTATGAATCCCACCATCAGTCTCACCTGTGTTCTACTTGAATTTAGGACTCGTTTTGTTGTATTGTTGCTCGGTTCCTTTATTACAGATCTGACCACTTTGCACGTACATATTCAGATTCGCCCAGTAGTTGTTGAACTCCTGTCGTATCTGCGTATTGATTGTAGATTTAAGAGTTGTCGACGGGACCCATATTGCCTTTACAGGATGCACTTATCTATAACATGCTCCTTTTCTTGCCAATTCATCTCCCTTTTGTAAGTAAATTTAGTTCTATTTTGCACTCTTTTACTAGTCGCGATTTGGACATGGGGTTTGTAATAGCGCTTATTGCTGCTGCGCTGTCCGAGCAGATGTCGATTTGCCTATCTACGCTGGGGTCTTCAGTTAGTGTCTCGATAGCCTTCAGTATTGCAAAAATGGATCTATGTAAATAAATTGCAAATTCAATCGGTGGGTTAGCACAAAGATGCCTTGAAGTGTCCAAGGGTTCTGAGCCTTGTGGCTGAGAGTCAGGTGGTTCTTGTCGCTTCTAGGAGCACTGGTAATAGTTTAGAATCGCTTCCATGGCCGCGGTTGGTGTTGAGGATTGTGCTCCTGTAATTCCCAGGCAGGCCATATGTGGCACATTTGTTAGCAAATCTCTTGCATATTTTTTGCTTAATACTGGCCACCATTCCACTACACCATAAAAAATGATGGGACGCATTCGTGTATCCAGTGGACCTGTTTCGGTTTCAAGCCCCATGGCTGATTTTCCGATGGTCCTCCTGCATATCCAGTACGCTCTTTTGGCTTTAGTTACTCTTTCCTCTAGATTCTTTCTCCACGCCGTGTTCCTGTCTAATATTGTACCCAGGTACGTGACGCTGTTTGGGAGTTGCAGTGGTGCTCCTCCCAGTTGGGGAATGTGAAAGTCACTAGTTTTGATTTTCTTCTTGAAAAGGATTAGTTCAGTTTTGTTTGGGTTTACTTCTAATCCACTTTTCTCCGTCCATATAGTTACGGTTCGGAGTGTGTTTTGCATAAGCTCCCCTATAATATTCAGGTGCTTTCCTTTTATTAGTACGGCAAGATCGTCTGTCTATGTATGCCACACATTTTGCGCAGGTTCCCTCTAGTGGTTTTAGAAAGTCATCCATAACGAGCACCTACAGAAGAGTAGATATTATCCCCCCTGTGTGGTACCCGTACTGTTCCCCTTATTGTTTCGTCTTCCAGTGAAGCTGTGATAATGCGGCTTAGTAGCATATGTTCTAGCCCATTGCTTATTATTTGGTTCTTGCACTATATCGAAGAGTGCTTCAATAATTTTTCTAGTTTTAATATTATTGAAGACTTCTTCGATATCTAGAAAAACGCCTACGACTGATTCCTTTCCTTGTATTCAAACACATCCTCTATTTATTTATTTATTTATTGCTTGTACAAGCACAGTTGCGGTAAACGGTATTCTCCAATGACGTCCGCCAGACGGTCATGTCATACGACCATGTACCGTAATATGAACTAAGTGCCATGTAGTTTTCTGAACGCCTGAATTCTCTACCATAACATGTACATAATATAGGTACATATGTACACAGGTATATCGGCAAATTGGTGATACGTATGTATATCCCTGCTTTTCCTCCATCGGATTTGATTCTTCTGAATACTGCGACTACAATTAGAAGAACTAAATTCGTTTACATTTGTTTTCAAGTAAAATGCAACCTAAGACTTGATGTACTCCAACCAAAATGCAACATAAGAGTCTACTTGATGTACTCCAACCTCCATACCACAAATTATCATGAAAAATAACGAAAACAACTTCACACCTTTCCACACCTCAGCCAGCACATCTGTTCTCATTGTAAGTTTTGATGATTTTTTTGGTTTTCTTTTATTGTTTTTTTCACTTTCTGTTTCAACCATGAAACACGTAAGACCCAGCGTTATACATTGGATGACCTCGTTTTGTCAAAAAATTCAGATTACTAAGCGATCTCCAAGAAAGCGAAACTTTGGTTATGTACTCTTAGTGGGTATCAAAAAAAATGTGCCGAATCGGCACAAGCTTACATAATATGTAATAAACCGGATGATATGCATAAAAGAGGTTAATTACATATTTTTTTTCTTTTTTCTGTGTTAGTGGATGACGCATCTGGCCATTATACTTCGGGATTTTTTTACGGCAATAACTATTGGATGGGTTCGCTGTCGCTTTGTGAATCAATTTACCAGATGGAGAATGAGGACTTCAAGCAAGATGATGGTAAAGGAGTAAGAAACTCAGGACTGCCGTTTGCAAAAGCTCATCAACAACTCTACAGTTCGGTACGGCATGAAAATCCACCATTTCAGCCAGGATTCTACATATTAAAAATGTTTTTAAATGAAACGTTCACTACTCCATTGGTAAGTACCCGATTTAGAATGACAAAATGCACATTTCATCAAAAAAAAGGACGAGTTTGTAAAAAATGTAGGTATATTTAATAGCCTGTTATATTAAAACTGTTTACATATGTCAATTTGAGGTGCAATAATGTATGAATTTCTTAAAATCATTTAACGACTGTATAAACTGTATAAACTTGTTGTGCAATGCATAACGGCCAAAGTTTGAAAATTCTTAGCTTTCGTAAGGAGAAATACGTATTCTAATTGAGAAGAAAATTTGCTCTCTTATGTGAATTTTTTTCCTAAAACGGGAGCTTTTCTTTCTTTTTCTCTTTCTTTCATTCTTTCTTTCTTTCTGAATTTCCGAATTATTTAAACTTCTGTGAGTTGAAGCGTGCGAAAAAATTACTGAAAATGATAAAGTGATGAGTCCACATGAGTATCGGTCAATGTATAATGATTTTGGATGACACCGATGATGTAAACAACATCGAAATACTAATGAAGCCTAATCTGTCAAGAGGTCGCCTGCAAAGAAAGAAAGCGCCAGAAATCGAGAACTAGCGGCAGCAACAACTTCAACGATTGTAAGAAAATCGTAGATCTACTCAGTGAAGGTTAACATTTCAAAGAAAACAAAATGTCTAGCAAAACTGAAAGGCTACAAATGCCAATCCAAAAAGAGAAATTAAGTTATTGTACATAGTCATGTTGCTATTGACAACTTCTGTGTCCCCAGGAAGCAGATTCTACTAATTCTTACTAATATGCGTTCGTCAGTTCTCAATTTGGGCATATTACAGGGAGTATTTTTCAGCTAATGAGAAGAGCGAATGATTTTTCTGATTCCGAAGAAATCTAGATACAATCCTGATGACACTACATATTATGTTTTGTGATAAGCCCGACCATAGTTCTCATCAGGCACAAGATTACTCCTAGAGAATGGACATCAGTGACAAGTTGAGGAGTAACATCTTTAAACTTTGAGAACAGAAAGCCATCACGTTTTCTCTTACCAGTAAATGACACAAGTGCTGTTTTAATTCGACTAAAGGATAGCTTTTGCACCATTCATTGAACCTTAATGACAGCTCTGTCTCTTTCTCTCAACCTCAGGCTCTATAACATTATCGACCTAGGTGGGCGAGTTATCAGTTCATAGCCTTAATAGCCTATGGCACAGCATGCAAGTTATATATCTGTTTTACCTACTCTGTATCTTCTGTTAGAGTTGTACATGAAACCAAAGGAAGAATTGCCAGAAGCGCTCACTGCGTTGACAACGACTCCCAAAGTATAGCTTCCCATTCTAGATCTTATAAAAAAGCTCCTAGAAGCAGATTCGCTGGAACTATCTATAGGCCATCTGATGTCTACTAAGAGCATTTGTTTAAATATACTTATAATCAATCTAATATACTTTTTTGCCATTCCTAATAAACTTTTCAGCAAAAATCGAGAAAGGAAAGAAAGCTCTACAAAGAATAGACGACTTTGACATTACACCAAAGAAATGGAACATACACATCTAAACATGCCCTAAAGATTTTCAAAGTTCTAGCAAGTTTAGGCTAGGGAGATTTTAGCATTCCTGCACATATGCCGGAGGATGGCGAAAAAGAAACCCTGTTATTCTCCTCGGTGAAGCGTTGCAACTCTACAACCCTAACATCGGACTTACGAAGTTAAACTTAGCCATGTCGTCTTTTTAAAGATTTGGGTTATCAGATAAAGTAATTTACGCTTTATAGACACATCTTTTTGTATTTTTTACATTCTATTATAACATGAAAACTATTTGTGGCGCAAGCGGGGGTGAGGAGATATCGATACGAACCTAGCCCAAGATAATAAAGAAAAAAATAAAACAAAAAAAAAATAATCATGGTAATTTTTCATGGAATAATGTGGCCCTAGAAGAGCAACATTATGTTTTGTTCCATAATGTAACATGTCATATATGTACATAGATTTAAGAAAATTCAATATGTAACAAAAATTTCTTTATGACATATGTATGTTGAACAAAACTGCTAAAACCAGATACAATGTATGTACATACGTAATGTAGACTTATGGAGTCATATGATTTTAATGCCTTTGAGATTATTCTTAAGTTAGACGTGTGTAAGAGATAATCTGAATAGTTTTGAAAACAAAGCAACTCACACATCACACATTTTTATAAGCTTTGATATCAATTATAAACTATCCTAATTGTAACCATTCTCTTACTTTTATTTTTTTCAGACTCGAACAATTTACGTTGGAGTTTGCCTTCCATCTTCCTGCTCTGTTGGAGATGTACGTAAACTAACCATTGCCTCACAAATTCAATTGCCATTCCGTCAAGTAGACTTAATTGACATAAGAGTACCAACCGCGAAACACTACGATATCCTTCAGGACACAACTTTCTGGATTCTAGCGTAAGTCACACCGAATCTTTCTCAACCATTTAATGATGAAAATGTTTTCGGACTTTTTAGCATTGTATCCGCTGTAGTCTTTATCTTTATGATCCTCGGAACATTCTATGAAGTTTACCTGCAAAGGCGTCTGCAGAAAGCACTTCGCGAACAAGACAAAGAAATGATGAACAACAGTGAAACATCTTCGGGTATTGGCTGCGCGGCGTCCGACTATAGTGACTCGGGGACAAACGATCTAAAAAAGGACCTTAAGGATCTAAATATTGTCCTAAATCTACCCCATACTGACAGTACAATGAACACTAACAATTCTGATGAACACCTCGAAGGACATCTACATGAACCGGACAAGCTAAGTGTTTACTCAGAGCTACTTCTCTCATTTTCAGTTATCACGAACTTCAATGCCATTTGTGATCGTAATGTGGGCTCAGATACGATCCCCTCAATTCATGGTTTAAGAGCATTCTCTATGGCCTGGGTTATATTGGGGCACACATGTATTGTGGTCTTCAAGTACTCAGACAACATGGAAATGCGAAAAGATGTGGAGAAGAACTTCTTTTTCCAGGCGATTACCAATGGACCCTTCAGCGTGGATACGTTTTTCTTCTTAAGTGGAATTTTGGTATCATATATCTACTTTAGAACAAATGCTAAGGGGAAGCTAAACAAATTAACTAAAGGAGCAAACGAATTCACTGCTGGTCTCTTCCATTTCTGTGGACTTGTTGCTTATCGGTTTATGAGGTAAAAATTAATTGACCATCTGCCAATGGAATGGTTTACAAGAATTTTTATTCAATTGCAGATTGACAGCTCCTTATATGTATGTCCTGGGGATTGTACAAGTCACAATGAAGTATCTAGAAACCTCCTCAATTTTTGATCCACCAACTATGGACCACGTTACATGCCCTCAATACTGGTGGAGGAATCTTTTGTATGTTAACACTCTCTTTCCTGTAGAACAGATGGTGAGTCCTCTCGCATCCCATGTGGACAAACTGACTTTGTTTTTTCTCTTCTTATAGTGCATGCTATGGAGTTGGTACCTTGCCAATGATACTCAGTTCTACATTATTGGAGCCATTATTCTGATTGTCGCTGTTCGCCATTTCAAACTTGCCGCTAGCACAATGGCAGTTTTTCTAGTTTCATCTTGGATCACGACAGCGATCATTGCTTTCACAAACAACCATAAGCCGAACACAGACGATCCGCTGGCGCTATTCGACAAAATTTATGATAAACCATGGACTAGACTCGGACCCTACTTGATTGGCATGGCAGTCGGATGGATACTATTCAAGACAAATTGCAAAATTCGTCTATCAAAGTTTACAGTTTTTATCGCTTGGACACTAGCAATGACAAATCTGTTTATTCTTGTATTCGGGTTGTATAATACCGAATTGTCACAATTTACAGCAGCCGCGTATAGTTCCCTTAGTCACTCAGCATGGGCAGTGTCACTAGCTTGGATAACAATAGCATGTTCAACAGGATATGGAGGATTTATAAATACAATTTTGTCAGCCCCCTGTATCTATCCGTTCTCAAGAGTGACATATTGCGCATATTTAGTGCATCCAATTGTGATAAGAGCAATGGCGCTCAATTCTGATGCTCCGCTACATTTAGGAACGGATTCGATGGTAAGTTAAACGACAAACATATGTATTTATGCATGTAGATATTGGAATTCCTCTTTTCCTGAAATCTGTGTGGGAGAATAACTTTGCTAAACAAGAACTTTAAATTCAGTCTTTAATTTCTGGTTAGGTTGTTATGTTATATGTTGTCTTTGGGCAAGGTGACACAAGTGCTTACAATTCTGTTTGCTTTGCCGTATTTAACTCGATTCTTCTCGCTGAATATTTTATATATTTTATGTAATAACATCCCAGCAATATATTAAACACTCAAAATATGACCTATACCAAAATATGCTTTATTTTAATACCACAAATGTTGTATTTTCTTAAAGCCTTAATAGCTTTTCGATCACTTAGTCAGGGTGCCTCTCCCAAATTCGTAACGGGATTTTTTATATCTATGTACATATAACGTTATCAAAAGGAATTTAAAAAAAAAAAGTAAAAATACCCTCGTACACTAGACCAAGCATTTGAGTTGAGCAACGCGATGAACGCACTTGGCAGCTGACAGCTGTAGCACACCTTGATGTTCAAATATTTTGAGTCAGTTTGACAGAGTTTTTCGTAGTTCGTTCGCATTCGCAAGTCGTTAAGCTGTGAATAGCCCTTTAGAGTTGAATGCGTTGAATGAAAAATTGAGTCGTTGCGCACGTAGTGTACTACGGTGCAGGAAATAACTTCACGGGAATTTACTTCACGTGGGAAATAAATACACTTTTATGATGTGAAGTTATTTCTCACTCAAAGTGGGAAATAATTTAACCAGAAAATTTGTGAAATTGGTATTGGTAAAGGTATGTGTATGTTGTATAGATTTATGGGATTTAACAAAGTGTCAATTCTATTTCCTTCAATATACGTACATACGAATATATTAAAACAGATATTCGTGTATATCGCAACTTTTGTCAAATACCTGACATGAATTAACAACTATCAACAAACTACTAACTTTTTATTATGTGTGTAATATCAAGACAACAACCACCCACTTCCAAACAAAACACATAACAGTTTGTGCATCCAAAATTTACTTTGTGATTTCTTCCTCTTTCTCTCTTTTAGATCGTGACCTTCTTCGGCCTTGTAGTGTGCTCATGGCTGCTATCGTTCATTGTATCACTATCATTCGAGGCTCCCGTCGTGACAATGCTCAAGATATTAACACCAAACCGAAAGAAACGCATAGCATAGTGATGATCGACTTGTTGAGTCAACTTCTTTGTACATATAAATATACACACACAACAGCGCCGCATCATGTATAAATATTTGTTATGAATGATATTTCTGCATAATTTTTCATTCATTTCGTCACATCCTCGGTTCCAAAAAGACAGCACCACCATGATAAAAATCAATTACTCTAGACTTACGTAAACGAGGAGCTTTGTCTTCTTTGCACTCGTCGTCATCTTTTTCGTCGTTTGGGGAACTTTCACTATCAGACATATTCGTCTTCATGGTACACATCGACTAAGTAAGTAACTGTGCGATTATGGTAAGCCGGGCATCGAAAAGCAACATTTTAATCGATACATGTTTTATTGCCCGCTCAAGCGAGACGTAGTGTTCGCATATTCTGAACATTTAACTGTTAGACTATTATAGGCTTAGATTGTTACATAATAATTTTATAAGAAAAAAAAAACATTAATATAAAAAGTACGAATGTCATTGTTAAGTTAAAACTTTAATAATAAAAATAAAAAAATGCAAAGCATTTATAATTTCTTAGTGCTGCGACTGTCCCTGATAATTATGCAATAATGTTTTTTTATATTTTTTTCATCACTATTCACATATGTATGTATTAAAAGATGTATTTAGTCCAAAAAACAATAACTGTTTCATTAATTCATTTTCAATTCATCGTACTCTTTTCTACCGATTGTCTACTGTAAGGAAGTTATTTAATTGTTTTTTTTTTTCGTTAATGCGTTTAATTTTCTTTAATGTTAATATAATCAGAAAAAAATAAAATAAGGAATTTGAAAAAAGTTTTGTTTTATTCTAATAATTTAATTGATTAGATTGATTAAATTATGAGCGTATTAAAAAATCGTTCAAAACAGTATAATAATTTTAATTTCATCAAATATTGCAAAACTACAAACTATCTCTTTTATGTAATACACATATGTATTTCCGATTCAGGTTAATTTTTTGAATTTATTTCATTGAATGGGTTTGTACATTAAGATTTAATCTTTTATAGTACTTAGTATTTAAGTTAGAGATCGTTATATAAATGTCTAGCTAAAAAGTATCTAAGTATCTTAATCTAAGAGGTGATAGATAAGGGGAGAGTCTGAGTTGAGAAAAATGATCAGAGGGAGGAGATAATAAAGGTTCAGGTATGGTGGGATAAGTTGGAAAAATGTTGAAGGATAGCACTTTTAAAGTTGGAATGATTTGAAATATTCTTGATTTTAGAGGGTAAAGAGTTCCAAAGTCTAACAGTAAGGATGAAAAATAAACGCGAGGAGTTAAGATAATTATAACTATAGGGAATAGAAGACAGCACTGAGTTTTGGATGCATTAAATTCCACTCTGTTGGTTGAGAATTTGATTATGCTGTCAAGGTCGGAATTTAATGAGTTAAACATACGTTGCCGTTCCTCTTCTACGGCCGAAGAGCAGGGACGTGAGTTCGGGAACGAATATTAAAAATTGAGGGTACTGTCATCAGCGAAGGAATGGATTGGATTAAATATTGCAGACAAGAGATCATTTATGAAAATAAGAAAGAGAGTCGAAGACAAAACTGAGCCCTGGGGGACACCATCATTTTTATGGTGAATATCAGACTTAAAGCCGTCCAAGACAACTTGTATTGAACGCCCTGAAAGGTTATTTTCTTATCCATTGAAGAAGAGACTCATCGATGCCATATGCACACATTTTCAACAAAAGAGCCTGATGCCAAACTCTGTCAAATGCCTTTGAAATATCAAGTGCAACTATCTTTGCTTCACTCCAGTGATGGAGAAATTGGTTCCACTTCTCGGTGAAATATGCCATCAAATCACCAGTGGACCTGTTGCTACGAAAACAATACTGCCGGTCATTGAGAAGTTTTCGTGAATCAAGATATTTCATAAGCTGACGCAAGCACAGGGACAGACAAAGCACTATCTTGCAGTGTGGAGTTGGCTGCAAATTGTGCAACGAGCAGATTGGCCTTGTCTAAGGAGCTGACAGCTGCAATGTCATTATAAATGACCGTTGGGATGGCGGATGAGGCAGAATTTTTAATGTTTTTGACAAATGACCAAAAATGTTTACTACCTTTGGGATACTGTAGTATTTTTTGCTTCAGTTTTTGGTCGTGTAGGAATTTGACACGTCGGATATGGGCATTGCAGTCATTTCTTGCTTGTTTAAACTTCCTTTGGTTTTCCTTAGATTTGTTCGCTTTATAAGACCGAAAACTTACTTCTTTCAACCTGATAGCCTCTTTACAGCTCTGGTCGAAAGATGAGTTTTCCTTAGGTTTGATGCTCTTTATTCTGTTAGGAATAAAATCATTCATACCTAAGAGGATTGTGTCGGTGATCATATCAGCGGCGGCATCCACGTCGCTATCGGTGAAGCATATCGACCAGTTAAAGCTAAAGAAGCTATTAAGGTCGTCCCAGTTGGCTTTCTCGTAGCGCCATACTTTTCTTTTGGGAGTTTGTTCTTTAACTGTGTGGTCGGAGTACGAGAATTTAGCTGATATGATGTTATGGTCAGACCGGCCTAAGGGCGCTAAAACATCAATGGTGCATTTATCAGGGTGAGAAGTAAGAAACAAGTCAAGGGTGTTGACGGAATGACTTGCAATGTCTGGTATTCGTGTCGGCTCATTTACAAGCTGAGTCAAGTTGTTGATCTCAGCGAAAAGTTCAACATACCTTCCTACGGGTGTTGTCTGGCCAGAGTGTCGAAGCCAATTCGAATTGTGTATATTGAAATCGGCCACGATGACGATTTCAGTACGAGGATACAAGGATAAAATTCGAGAGATGGAATCGGACAGCGAATCAAACTCGTTAAAGGTTGAGTTGCTGTCCGCACTAGGGCTTCTGCATATAAAACAGTAGTGAAACACATCAAAGAACTTAGTTCGAAGCCCACGTATGTTGGAAAAATCAACCCTGAATTCCCTCATCATCACAACATAAAAACACAAAAGGACACAACTCTGACGAAACTAAGCAAAGCCGCGAAGTGTCCTAGAATGGTTTTCCACAACAAGCTGTCGCAGGTGTTATGCCCAAACGACAGTCAGCTGTTGTCCGCTAATCTAAGACTTACTAGAAAACTTCATTATCTTACAATCCTCACTAAAAATAAAGAGTTTTAGTCCAAAAATAATTCCCTAAGTAGATTTCTAAGACCCCTAACAAAGGATATAACCACAGACTACTCTCTTTAGGAAGCAACCAAGCATTAAGAAAGATATCAGCTACAAGATCCAACTCTAAAACCAGTCTTAAAATCATAATCTCCAAATAGATCCAAAAGATGTAAGAGTGAAACGTAGTGCACACATGGAAAGTGAACACCAGTTAGTCGTGTGTACCTGCAAAATTAAATAGGCTGCTCTAAAACAAAACTCCAAGGTAAGCAGCAGTAAAATTGATGTTGATAAGCTAACCCGTGAGAGTTTTCGTCCACTTTCAACACATCTATTGCCAAAAGACACTTTAGTGCAAAAGGTAACAGAGGTGTACCAGAATACTAGTAACAACGTCTTGGGATATAAGAACAACAAGAGGAAAGTCTGGATGACCCAGCAAACATGGGACTTAGTAGAAGATCGGCAATCCGCAAAGCTACAGAGAACATCGGTAGGAATACCAGAATCTGAAAGACGTGAGTTAGGAAACCGATATAGTGCTTTATGCATAACCATCAAGAAATCAGCTAAAAAATATAAGAAAAGATGGATGAACGAACTAGCAGAACAGGCGGAAGCCGCTCCGTCACTCGGAGACATTAGATCCTTATACAGCATAACGAGAAAGCTTTCTGGAAATGACAACGTACATGCTGAATTTCTCAAGTGTAACATCGAACAATCGTCAAACATCTGGCTCCCAATAATGCAGAAAATTTGGGAGCATGAAGTTTTTTCTGATCCAAAAAAGGCGATGAATTGCAATCTTACCTATTCCTAGCAAAATGTTCACCAAAATTTTACTTGTCAGAATATCAGCTGCCATGGTGGGGACGTTGTGAGAAAATTAATACAGCTTCAGAAGGAATCGATCCTGCGTAGACCTTATTAACACAGTTCGAATCATATTCGAGCAGTGTAATGTGGACATATGTCGCATTTTAGACCAAATAAATTGTGGATTTATGTCATCAATTTCAATACCTCGAAATATGGCATTATGTCGCTTTGTGAAAACGTCATAGGGCCATATTTTGAGATACATATGGTCTTATGTCACGGCACCCAACAGACTAAGTAACAAAAAGCGCAAATTAACGGTTTGCCAGATAAGCCATGGGGGGGAAAAAAAGCCACTTAATAGAATCGCGAAACATAGAAATGTAAAGCAGAAACCCGAGTTAAGCCTACGGCGAATTAAATACAAGATGAAATGACAATTTGCCACATGACTTCTGCGAAATAAAAGAAATACATTTTGATAGTCGCGAGATAATAGTTGGCGAAATGAAAACAGCGAATTGATGGTCACCTGGTACATACATACATATGTATTTATGTATGTTCCCTCATCAGAGTTCCTCTCATATTACGCTTCCTTTCGGAATTATATTTGAGTCTTGTACTCTTATTCATCATTGGCGGAAGAAAACCCTGTCTCTTCTAAGAGTCTGAAGATGAGAGTTGGCTCTAATGACGGTATTTCTCCATTTGATAATTGGCACTTTCTCAGGCTTTTCAGTCTTTTGTGGGTCAATACCCCACAAAATCCCAGAACGTGTTCTGGGGTTTCAATGGTGTCATTGCAGAATCTGCAGAGACCTTCTTCAGTTATACCTAGTTTTCTTAGGTGTTCCCTTACAGTGCCCCGTTAGGATACCACAGAATGGTTCAGGACCTATGAAGGATTCTGATGCTCCTTTTATAGCTAGGAAGTCCGCCACTTCATTACCCTCTATTCCCACGTGGCCAGGGGCCTGTACCACGAAACAACAAGCATGGTACAAGAAGTATTTTTTAACTTATAAGTAGAGTTTCTGTACCTCAAAATAACAAAGTGAACGTGCAATATAACAATTGTTGAAACTGTCTTTATTGGTGAATTTCCCATTTTCTGTAACTCAAACAACAATTGTGAACATGTTTTAGAAAATAATTGTTAAATTGTTGGCAAAATATAACCAATGAATTCGAAATTTTTAAATGACATAATAGTTGCTTTTTAATGAGGTCTGAATAAAAATTATGCTGTATTATCTCGGAGTGGAACTTCATAAGTAATTATATAAATTTCTAGGAACAGACCTCCAATATCTGCACAAGAACTCTTTTAAAATTAAATTAGGGTTTCACATATAAATATTTCCATATTTCCGGAAATTTTGCCAAACAACGTTTCTCATGTAAGTTCAGATTTTATTATCCGGTACTACAGACACAGAATCAGGACTAGGAGGCAGTATATTCTCCAATGATTACAACCTGAAAATCTCCTTACGCCTCCCAAATGACTGTAGCGTCTTCCAGGCGATAAAGAAAGCCTTGTCGTGGATTAAGAACAATTTTATGTCAATCATTTTTACTGACAGCCAATCAAATCTCTGGAATCCGTCACCTTCAACTCTCGAACTGCCCTAAATTGTCCCCTGTCTCTTGACGACATGGCTGAACAATTCACTACCCACCTTATTTAGGTGCCGGGCAACAGGGATCTTCCAGGGAATCGCATGGCTGACGAGCTCGCCAGGTAGGGTACAACCCTATCGGTTTCGCCGGATAAAGTGAATCTAGGTATACCTATCACTACAGTTAAATTGCTACTCAAGCTCAATGCTACAAACAGTTCCAGTTGCATATGGTCACGAATTTTAACGAAGACAGTTAATTTGCCTGGGCACTTATTTTTCTCTGCATTGTACAGATGCAGCTGTGACACAATCATTTGTTAAACTGACTTAACAAACTGACTTAACAAATGTAGGGAAATTTTAATTTTAACAAATAATCGCATTTTTTGTGGTACAGAATCAAATTTTACTTGTTAAATCTTTATTCTTAACTAACTTCGGTTTTTATGTTAAATTGTTGTTTCGTGGTATAGACCCAGGTATCAAACAGAAGGTCACTTTATTCCTTTTGCCAAGTTCATTGAGTCTTTGTAGGCATTCCCACACAAGTTTGGATTTGATAACGGAAGAGTCAAGTGCATTAATGGCAGCCTGACTATCTGATATTATTGCTATAACGCAATTGGTATATCTTTTGTCAAGATTGATCTGAACGCATCTGTCAATGGCACGACCCCTGTAATACAGAGGTATGTCAGTCTTTCTGCTTTGTTGAGTACTCCTCTTGCTATGACTAGATTGGTTCTCTTGACCCAGGCAATTGCTCCATCAGTGATTATAAGTCTTACAATAGCAATGTACATCCATCTGAGTACGGTTGGGCTACATCCCCAAGATTTACCCGCTAGGCTCCGACATTAGAGTTCGGGTGGCTTTCCTGGTTATCTCATCTGTATATTTCTTCCAGGTGAGTTTACTATCCAGGTGTGGTTCCAAATATTTAACTTCGGTGACTGGTGCCAGTATTACCCCTGACAACCTAATCGGCTTCAATGGTTTAAGTTTTCTTTTCCTAAACTAGGTGTACGGGACTATTCAGCTGTTGAATGAGTTGATCAACTAGGTGTACCGGGCTCGCAACTCCTTCAACACGAACATTTTGAATTTTTAGTCGAATTGCGATCAACGTGAGTTTGTGGACGAGTGTACGAGGCTATAAATTTGTTCATTCAACTAAAGGGTTGAATAAGCAATTGGACGCAGTTGGTGGAATGAGTTGCGCACGTAGTGTACGACCGGCATTAAGCCTAGCCCAGCCGAGTTGCTCCATTGTCAAGTCCCCTTTGTATGAGGTCACATACGGTTTCTTCAATCCTATGGCAATAATAACTACATGTCATCAGCGTATGCTTGACAGTTTATACCACGGTCCGTTAAATTATCAAGTAGTTCATATATTACAAGGCTCCACATTAGAGGAGATAATACTCCTCCTTGTGGGCATGCCCTTGCTGTGTTGACCGTAATAATGCCTTCTGATGTTTGAGTCTCTACTGATCTTTTACTCAGGAGTTCATTTATCCACATCGAATGCTCCTTCGATGTCAAGAAGAGCACATAGTAATATCTCAATTGCTTCCAGAGTATTTTGAACCATTTCCGTCAGCTGATAAAAAGCTTATCTGCCCGCTCTAAATGCATGCTGACGGTGATGAAGAGGAAACATACTAAGTACATCCTCCCTAAGGTAATTGTGTACAGCTTTTTCCATTGTTTTAAGAAGAAACGATTTTAGGCTGATCGCTCTGTAGGACTTCCCGTTTATATACCTCCCGTTTTTGCCAGTGCCTTATGTAATCTGGCGGCAGTAGGAGTATACGTGATTGTCTCACAAAATTTCCTCAAGCTTTCACGTTTAGCTTTACTTATTTCTTTATTGCAGGTGGTTAGCGCCATTGTGCAGCTCTGTCAGTCTCCTGTACGCTTTGTTGTATTAAACAGTTAACACATTTTGGATCAAAGGTCCACCATGGAAACTTTGCCCCTTAGGTAGGTAGGTACGAGTAGATGTGGTGGTTCTTTTTTAAAAAAGGAGAACCCAATTAGCACTAGGTGCCATTTTGATGCCACAAAACTCGTGTACCTAGATGTAAAAGGTGTGTTGGTGAGGAGTATCTAGGTCCAAACTGTGGAGATTAAGAAGATTATTAAATCTTTATGATTTTTATCTGACACCTCTTCAAGGGAATCGAAAAAGGGTTTTCTTAAAGCTCGTTGTCTGGCTCTAGTTAGTGCCGGACAGGGGCATAAAAAGTGGGTAAGGGTTTCTTTCTCAGTTGCGACATTGCAACTGCGGCGTTGTGTGTGTTATGTGGGATACATAGTTCGACTGCTTGTCTTCTACAATGTCGAACTGTCCAATGACCTGAGATTTGCTATGGCAAGGAATTTTGAGGATATTTCTACTTTGACTTCTCCAAGCGAGATCTGAACTTATTCCACAAAAAAGCTGTGGAGGGCTGAGCCTTGCTTAGCCAGTTCATCAGCTAGTACGTTTCCATAAACGTTACTATGCCCTGGAACCCAAATCAGAGTTACCTTGAATTGGCTATCTAGCAAAGCTAGCTCATTTTGGCATTCAAGCATCAGGTTGGAGCATGTAGTAACCTAGGCAATGTCTTTGATGACTGCTTGGCTATCGATAAAAATAACGATTTTTTACCTTGGCGATAAATTGGATCTGACTGCAGGCTTCTCGGACCGCGAGCAATTCTGCCTGAAACACGCTGGCAAAATCAGGAAGCCTATAAAATTTCGAGAAGTTTAAGGATTCTAAAAACACGACAGCACCGACTACTCAGTTTGTGTAGATTGTTACGTTGAAATCTTTAATTACCTGTCCATCTTGCCATTCTAATTTTGTGGGGAATTGGATGTCGAAGCGGTTTATAAAACTTAATTTGGGTATAATGTAATCTGTTGTGGGCAAAACAAGTTCTATCGGTAGAGTGTTTAAAATGTTACTATGACCCTGTTTAGATGATTACTCATGAGTGCGCTTTGTCGGTGGTTTTTGGGTGAGAAGAGTGAGAGGTACAGGGAAGGCGGCAATCACAAAGAAAATATAAAAATCGGAGGTAGCAGTCACGTTCCACACCCAAAATGTTCCGTTTCTGCTCTATTTTGTTATAATTGATTCCATTGTGGAGTGGTAAAGGTCCTTTCAAAGCTCAGCGAACTGCGAATGCGGACGAGCGACTATCCGCAAATTTTGACATTTCATTCACAGCCCCTTTTTTTTAGTCGCAGCAATCTGCGAATTTCTCTTGTTATTCATTGTATGTACATAGAAAGGAATTGCGTTCTATATCTGTGGAATGTGAATAAAATTTGACAGTTCGCAAGAAGTATTCTCCTATTCACGGAATAATCCGCGAATTGTTAGTTTCTTCGCAGAAACTAATTAAAATTTAGCTTTTTTATATTAATCAGTAGATAAATTAAGCCATGTTTTTTTTGGAATACCGAATTTGGCAATTCTGTGCCATTAAATGTACTAAAAATGCTTTGTTCGCAGTTCGCCAATTCGCAGGTCGCTGAGCTGTGAATGGCCTTTAAGGATCGCGATTAAAGTGAATACACATTTGGATAAGAAAGCAAATGGAAACGCCCATTGGAATATTCGAGGATTACGCTATTTGGTATATTCTCAAACATGAAGATTATGTAAGTAGAAAAAAGAGAGAAGAAAAATTTGTTGAAATTAAAAGTCAACTAAGCGAATTAAAGCCAAATGTAACGATCGAAGATATGAGGGTAAAATTATGAACAATACGTAATCAGTACTTTAATGGAAAAAAAAAAATCTGAAAAAAAACAAGAAAGGATGGTGCAGCGGCAGCTGATGTATGAGTTGATGTTCGGGCACATCCTAAATAGACTGAATTGGAAGACTTTGCTTCGACTGTCAAAAGCATATGTAATTTGTTTTCTGCATAAAGAGCCGAACAGAATGCGTATCTGTGTCTGTGTCTTGTAGCGCTGTCAAACCTCTGCCGCGCGTCTTGCGGTTAATGTGGGAGACAGACTGCTGGTATTGATACCAGGTATAGCAATACTACGTTCTATACCACATGTCTGTCACTGCAATACCACGTTAAAACGTAGTATACCATGAATAGAACCTAGTATTGAGATTCGCAAATTTTTGGTGGTATACCACCATCTTATTGCTTGCAGCGCCACTTTCTTTCTGTTGGTGGTTCTTCATAGCTTCTTTGACAATTCAAAAGCAAGCAATCACAGCGAAAAATGTTTTGAAAATGGATTAAGGAGGACAATTTTATCTTCATTGGAAACAATTAAGTAAAAGAAGTTTAGAGGAATTATATCGGCGAGCTATGAGGAACAAAACGCAATGTTGGAGTGTTGCAAAAAATGTGTAAGGAGCTGGAGGAGGCGCAACACAAATGTCAAAGTATACCACGAAACGCAAACGTCAACGTATACTACGAAGCGCAGTCTGTCAGGGGTTATAGTATTCACTATACCATGGTATTCATACCATGGTATCAATACCAGCAGTCTGTCTCCCACATAAAGCAAACACAACGAAAGCGACTGTCACATTTGTATCTTGTGTGTTTACTTCTTGGAAATATATTTTATTAGTGCTCAAAAGTGTTTTTTATTTGTGATGATGGACGAGCAAGAAGAAATAGCTTTCATTATGTGTGTTCTGCACATGTGTTATTTAGCAATTAAATTAAGGGAAATGAGGAAACGCAGATGGTGGGTTCGCCCCCTTTATGAGCAAAGGAAAGAAAGAGGATTCTTTAAGACCACTTTCAAACACCTCAAAGAGCGTGACGAGGACCTTTTTTTAAAGCAATAAGAATGCACTCATCAACTGTAAACAATGAAAACCAAAAAAACGGAAACAAAATATACAAATACTTTTTTTTTACTTGTTATCCCAAATTCATCGGATATCTCCTTCCATTTTTGCATATTTTTTTTTATTTTTGTAATTGGGATTGGATGAATTCCAAAGAATTTTATTCAATCGTACAGCTTCAATAAATTTTTCGACTTCCATTTCCACAACAACAACAGCTTTAGTGTACAAATTCTTAAACGTCAATCTTGTAGCTACGCTTATAGTTGAACAAAATCCAACTTCGCGATACACGACACAGACGCAGACACACATTGTGTTGCGGCTTACGGCTTTCCAAACATTTAATAGTTTGACAGCTTGCGACACAGACACAGACACAGATACGCATTCTGTTCGGCTCTTAAGGCTAATCTTGAAGTAGAGTAGCATAAAGGCCGAACTATAATAGTAGAATGTATGCGTACGTACATAACTGTGCGAATACAAGGAATTCGTATTTTACGACAATAACAGCTATTTGCTTCGATTCGTCAAGTTTCGTTCGCTTTTGCTCACTTACGAAAAGAGGGAATCCATTCGCTCTTTCGTACGAAAATATGACATTTGACTTCAACAGCTGTGTAAATTTAAAATTGGAATTTCGTAAACAAAGAAATTTTGTTTTATTACTTTTTAATTAACTATTTTTAATTACAAAATATATTAATTTCACTTATTTTGCAAAATAACACAACAAACACAAATGACAGGCAAAACGACTTGACTGACAATCGCTTCCGTTCACATACGCCTATTATGGGCAACTTGTGCAATTGACAGTACTGAAGGAAACTCAACGTAGAATTTCGACATCAGCTTCCGATTGCTTTCGACTATTCAGCCTTAAGTTGCACAAATTGACAGAGTACTGAAAAAGTAAAGAGTAGATACAACAGTTGTAAATGAGCTATCATATTATTAATTATATTTTTCTTTTTTCCTCCCATCCATTTTCTTTAAACAAAACATAAGAAATAACAGTTTACGAAGGGCTACCAAACTCTAAAATTTAAAGCGCGTTCTAAAAACGCTAACCATTTGGACTGATACTGTACGTAAGAAAATATATTTTCTGGCAATGCTGCAGATATTAAAGTTGACGTTTTCTACTTTAATTCTTTTAACTTTTTCTTCACATGACACTTCCCCTTTCAAAACAACTAACTTTTAAATAGAAGTTTTCTTCCCGTCTAGCATTACAGAGTTACAAGAAAATGTCTATCAATGTAGAAGTAAATAAAAAACAATTATCTAAAGACCTGACCATCCACTATTTACCAGCTAGTATCGAAGGCGATGGTGAAGCCAACGTCGAAGAGTATTTTAGCAACTACACAGTCAGAAAGGATGCACACTTTACCAACGCAATGCGTGGTTTCCCACTTGATGGAGTCGAATTTGAAGTCCCAGCAAAACTCAAAGGGGTCGTATTCCAAGAAACCCAATTCACATTAAATGAATCAGCCGATAGACTTTTACGGGTCTCTGGAATCTTCAACAAATTCATGTATTGGAACTACGATAAAGTGCCGTCTACTGCGGATCCACTCAAGCAGGCTATGCAATTGGTTAGTATAACTGATGAACTCTCGAAACCAATTTCTTCAGAAGATATGGAAAAAGAAATGAAAAAATAGTTACAAAGCTGATATGTTGTAGTCTAAGTCAAAAAATTAAAGTGCGAAGTCAATCTACATTCCATAACTCGTTTTACTTTATGTTCAATACCGTTTGCATGTCTATCCAGTTAAAATGTAGAAGGTTTCTGGTTCATTGTGATAACGCAATAAAAAACTGATCCCAGGAATCTGCGAATAGTCTCCCTTTAGAATTTAGAGTTGCTTTTTTTAGTTTTCGATGTTCATTGTTCTAATAGTAAAACTACTAGTAAACTACTAAACAGTAGTCAACTATTATTCTGATCCGGCATTTCTATACTAATAAGTCACATCCATGTCGGTCTTGATCTGATTTCTTCTTTCCATGGCTCGGTGCCATGGTATGGTATGAGGAAAGTGTACTTTAGAGGTACTTGCGCCAGATATTCCAGCTGCTTAAACGTGTAGTCACCATGCAGCGGAAACCATAAATCTGAAGATTGGGACAATCACAGAACAAGTGTTTGATTGTTCCAATTTATTTTATGTTATTACAGCTGAAGTAATCAGGTGAGTTGGTGACTAGTCTGGCGGCCATTGTACCATGTTCACCTACCATGATAACGGTTTTGTTCATTGACAAAAGGCTTTTAGTCCTTTTTTCGTTAAGAGTTGGCCATAAGCGGAGAGATATGACACAGTCGCCTCTGTTGTCTTGGTGTCTGATATTTTCTTTTACTTAAAAGTCTACTTTCCTTTATAGTATGTACATCGTACGGTAGGGATAGCTACTGATGCATGGCTGAATTCCCCTTTTAATGTTTCCGCACTAGTTCATATGCTGTTTATTCCCTTTTATATTACTCTATCCGGGGACTTCATGAGTGTTGAGTGCTTATAGTTTGTCGGCATGTGGAGACTGTTTTCGTATGAATCGCTTATGTTGAGCGATTCACAGAAAACTCCAGCACCGATTCTTACTTCCATTTTTGTTGCGTCAGTGTAGATGGTTAATGCATTGGATTCCCACTTCCTACTTCCAAGAAAAGAATTTTTTACAGATGTCTATGTCAGTCATAGCTTGCAGAATTTCGTTTTTAGGTGATCTCCAGTTCTCCAGAGTGATCTTACCTTCAGGATCTTTTAAATCAACAACAGCCACCTGAAGCTCTGTTGTTGTGGTTGCGAGAATCATCGGCCTTTAAAATCGCTTTCCCATTTCGTTTCCTCTAATGTCTGTTGCTTTAAGGCGACACCAGAAGTACCGAGAGGGTACAGGAATTTTGTCCCCCTGTTTCTAGATAACGTTTTTAGGGATTGCATTGGAATTAGACGCGTTGTCATCGTTACTTTGTGTGGAGTTGCGACAGACTGGATCTATTTAGTTTCAGCCGCTACGATTTCAGGAGAGTTTTGACCTACGTTCGTAGCTCTCTATTTAACTTGGGTGGGTTTCAGGGTTTTCTCGTCGGTTTCTGATTCGTTCCGGTCCTACATCTGAAGTTTGTTATTGTGATTGTCGCGTTAAATCAGGTGGTTGAAGTGGCTTGTCGTTATAGTTTCTGTTTTTCTGCTGGCATGGTCTTTAGAATTGCGATCGCACGAGTAATTCGGAAAGTGGTGGTCTTGGCAGAGCCCATAAGGCATCTGTAATTGTACATATATGTGCTACCTATTCGCAAAGTTTAGTTTTGGGTCTTCTTTTGATATACAACACTTGGTGTTGTTAAAACGTTTACCTCTTTTTTATTCGAAAACAGTTGGTTTCTTTGGCTGTCCTAAAAGTAACCTGTCCAAATTAAAAATATAATTTTTTTCTTATCATTAAATTGAAGCCCATTACATATCAGGACTTTTTTCTACACTACTGTTTAGGACATTGATTTCTCTTTCCTTCCGCCGAGTTTCGGTTGCACCGATTGACGAATGAAATCTGAGTACTAGAAATACAGAGAAGTTGACCGGGAAAAAGTTTGTTTGACAAAAATGGCTTTTGCTACAACTTTTGTTATTCGTAGGTGAAAAAGGCCAGGAGAGGTTCGGCCCTTAACGATTCCCTAGCGGAGGCAGTCGACATTCCGCTGGATTTCGTTGAGGGCTGCATTCACCTTCAGTTCCTTCTAACTAATTGTGCCATATCAAGAAAGACGTGGCCCAGTTATAATAAACCCAAACCAGACGAGCTACTTGGCAAATCGAGACCAGATATTGCTAGAATTGTAGCTATTATTACCGGTCACTGGCCAGTCGAAGACCACGCAGCTAAGCTTGGTATTCCCCACAACACTTTTTGTAGAAGCTGCAAGGACACTTACGAGAAAGAATCTCTTTGCCATTTTCTTTGTAGATGTCCGGCCCTAACGAGGGCATACTCTCGGTAAACCCTTCTTTGAGGATCTCAGCGAGATAGCTGAAATAAAGTTTGGAGACCTGTTTCTTTATCTAAAATAATCAACAGACTCGTTTCTTTTCAAACAGGTTCCCACGAGGTTTATGGTAAAATGGTGCCCTTCAGCGTTAATTGGGTTCTCCTTGAACCACCTACCTACCTACCTACCTACATACCTACCTACCTACCTACCTACCTACCTACCTACCCTACGACTTATCCCGACAATCAACGACTGGATAGAGCGTAAGCACGGAGAGCTAAACTTCCACATGACCCAAATGCTAAGTGGGCATGGATGCTTCCGTGCCTACCTACATAAGTTTAAACTCGACGACACACCCAATTGTCCGTCCTGCGAGGGAAGCCAAGAAGACGTTGAGCATGTGTATTTTCAATGCCCACGATTCCAACTTCAAAGAGAAATCCTACAACGGGAACTGAAAGAAATGCCAAACCCTGAAAACATAATAGGGCACATGTTACAGTCCCAAGCAAAATGGGATTCAGTAGATACTTACACTACATCCATATCGAATGAACTTAGACGATTGGAGAGAGAAAGAAAGAGAGATGAAGAAAGGAGAAGGATAGTCCAAGAGACTGGCGACGTAGACAATTAAAAAAAGCAAGAATTGCTAAATCCTGCCCTGCGAAGGAATACCTGGAGGTAGTACCGCGGGGTTTAGAAAAAGGGTAGAAAAGGGAGGTGGTTTTAGTCAGTAGAAATCTGGCATACTGACCAACCGAGTATTTCGTCAGTATCTTTAGAAGATTTCCCCTTCCAAACAAAAAAAAAAAAAAACCTACCTACCTAGGGCTCCGAATACCCAAGAGGGTATACACAAATACAAACACAAATACAAACATAAATACAAATGAAAATATAAACCAAAAAACCAAAAATCAAAATGAAAAAGGAGAAACAGGAACGCCTAATGGAGCTCAACAGATTGAGGAACCATTTAGGAGATGTTCTATACTGATGCGATCACCGCCGAAAGGAACAACAAAAGAGGTGGTTAACACACCAGTCAGTGCGGACCTAGTTATAAAAGAAGCAAATATCCGCCACGTCATGGAGATGGAGAACCTATTTGCAGCAGTCGCGGAGAACAGCCCATCCATAGAAGAGAAAAACTGTGATGCTCTTACAGCCCTGGGAGAAAAAATTGATAAGCTGTTGGACTTTATTAAGGGTAAAAGCAATGTCCACACCGAAATTCGAAGACTCACCAGCTCCATTCGTCTAGCCTACTGTTCAGTGGTGGACAGCGCGAACAGTAATAGGAAAGATGGAGTTGAAAAGGCAACACAAACGAAGCAGTTAAATCACCTTAAATCATGTGCCGAAAAAATAAAAGCAGTAAAAACATTGGCCAAGGAAGAAGAAACTGTAACACCTAAGAGATGTAACGCCAATTGGGGACACACAGCAAGACCTACGAGGCAACGTTCTCCCGGTTCCTAAAAGAAAAAAAGGGAAGTCGCAGACGGAGCCAGAACGTAAAGAGACAAATAAGGTGGATCCACCATTGGAACACATCACAGCAGCTGCAGTAACACCGGGCCCAGCTAGAAACAACAACAAAGAAACTAATTGGAGCAAAGTGAACACAAAAAAACGAAGAAAACCAATACGACCAGACGCAATCGTTATAAAGCCGACAGGTGAATTGTCGTACACGGATATGCTTAGGAAAGTTAAGAATGACCCTGATCTCAAGGAGATTGGACAAAATGTTAACCACATAAGGAAGACAGCGAAGGGGCACTTGCTTATAGAGCTTAAGAGATCGGCGGACTTGCAAACTTCACAGCTTCAAAACAAGATAGAAAAGTCGCTAGTGGAACACGCTAAGGTTAAGACTCTTACACACGAAGTACCGGTTGAAATCAAAGATCTCGATGAAGTCACTACCATGGAAGAATATACGAAGCTATCACAGAGCGGCTAGAAGGTACTTTAAAGATCCAACCGACAGCGATCAAGTCGATTCGAAAGGCATATGGTGGAACCCAGACGGCAACAGTTAGTCTCCCAGCAGAAACTGCCAACACGCTCATCTCTATGGGTAAAATTCGAGTAGGATGGGTGATTTGCCGCATTCGTGAAAAAATAGTTCCAATAAAGTGCTATAAGTGCTTGAACTTAGGACATAAAGCGAGGCAATGCAAGTCCACCAAAGATTTGTCCTGCTGTTGCGTAAGATGCGGGGAATGCGGGCGTATAGCGAAAACCTGTACGAGTGAACCTAAATGTCTCCTCTGCCGTGAAAAAGAAGGACTAGCAAGCAATCACATTACAGGAAGTAGAAGATGTCCGTCTTATCAAAAGGCGATGAAGGAACTGCATCACTCATGAAAATACTGCAGCTAAATCTAAACCACTGCGAGGCTGCTCAAAATCTACTGTTGCAATCAGCACGGGAATTGAATATTGATGTGGCTATTTTAAGTGAACCATACAGGCATTACGATAGAAATAGATGGGTGACTGACAGTACTTGCAAAGCGGCAATTTGGACCTGCGGCAATAAGTCCTTCCAGGAAACAGAGGCGGTACCTAACACTGGCTTCGTGCGAACCAAAATCAATGGCATACACATATACAGCTGCTACGCTCCACCGAGCCTCACAATAGAGGAGTTTGAAAACTTCCTTGACAGACTTACTTTTGATGTCAGAGACCGGAGCCCTATTATCATAGCTGGTGATTTTAATGCCTGGGCTACAGAATGGGGCAGTCCCAGAACAAATAGAAGAGGAACTTGCCTGTTAGAGGCTTTCGCCGCACTGGACATAACTCTTGCTAACAATGGCCAGGAAAAAACATTTAATCGAAACGGAGTGGGTTCGATTATAGATCTCACGTTTGTTAGCTGTTCCTTAGCCCAAAACACCTCGTGGAAAGTCAGCACCCACTACACTCACAGTGACCATCAGGCAATATTGTTTCAGATCAAAATGAACAGAAATACTACAGTTCCAAGTACGACTCAAAACCTAGGATGGAAGGCCAACACCCTCGATAAAGATGCTTTTTTGACTATGCTAGACGACACAACACTAACAGGCTCAGCGATAGACAAGGCGAAACAAATAATGAGACAACTTTCAGATGCCTGCGATGTCTCTATGGTGCTAAAGAAGGGAAAACGCAAATATACTTCAGTCCACTGGTGGAATGAGAATATAGCGCAGTTACGGTCCGAATGCCACCGCATGAGAAGGCTGTATCAACGGTCTAGAGGAAGAGACACGTTCGAGGAATTGCAAAATCGATACAGAAGAGCGCGTAAGGACCTAAAACAAGCCATCCAAAACAGCAAACGTAGATGCTTCTTGGAATTATGTAATGAAGCGGACCAAAACCCATGGGGTAGAGCTTACTTAGTAGTTCTGAAAAAACTGAAAATATTTCAGCAACCACCACCAACATGTCCGAATCTGCTTCTCGAGATAGTTAATGGCTCTTCCCAAGCCAACCGGCAATGCAATTGAATAACGAGCAGCTAGCACCAACCCAGCTGATACCTATGGTAACACGAGAAGAACTAATTACTATCTGCAGCAGATTTGGAGATAGTAAAGCACCTGGTCCAGATGCTATACCCAATATAGCACTGAAGACCGCAATCAGGGCCAGATCGGAATTGTTCCTGGAACTATACAATTCATGCCTGCGAGAAGGAGTGTTTCCGAGTCAATGGAAATTGCAAAAATTGGTCCTCCTACCTAAAGGAAAGAAACTACCGGGAGATCCATCATCTTATCGACCACTCTGTATGCTGGATACAGCTGGAAAAGTACTGGAACGAATTATTGGTACCAGGCTAGAAGCAGTCATTGAAAATGCGGGATGTCTAGCCGAACACCAGTATGGCTTCCGTAAGGGACGGTCCACGATAGATGCAATCAAGGAGGTAGTTGACACTGCACAGAAAGCCATAGATGGCCGAAGATGGAGAGGAGGCTCCAAAAAGTACTGCTCCGTCATAACATTAGACATCAAAAATGCGTTCAATTCCGCAAACTGGGAACATATTTTGGCTGCTCTAAGGAACAAGAGAGTTCCACAGTATTTAATAAATATAATAATGGATTACTTTAGGCAGCGGATCCTATTGTATAACACTGATAAAGGTACTAAGGAATACATAGTCACGGGTGGGGTGCCACAGGGCTTGGTCTTAGGGCCGCTATTGTGGAATATTATGTATGATGACATTCTTCGATTATCAATACCGGAAGAAGCAAAAATAGTAGGATTCGCTGATGACATCGCCATTGTCGTAGTGGCCAAATTTTTGGAGGAAATCACACAAATCAGCAACGACACTATAAGGATAGTCCAAACATGGCTTACTTCAGTAGGCCTAAAACTTGCCGGAAATAAAACAGAAGCGGTGCTGATCAGCAGCAGGAAAAGTGCGAAACAATTACCATCACCGTAGGTGGACACGAGATTAAATCGAAACCAGCAATCAAGTATTTGGGTGTGGTGGTCGATAATAAGCTAACATTTAAACAACACCTGGAGTATGTAAGTGAGAAAGCCTCACGAGTGAATAATGCTCTCATGCGGATAATGCCGAACGTAGGAGGACCAAGGTATAGCCGAAGACGACTTTATGCGAGTGTAATTAAGTCAGTAATCCTGTATGCTTCACCAATCTGGGCAGGAGCTATGAAGACCACGTCGTATAAGAAGAAAATCGAAACAACGTACAGATTATGCGCCTTGAGGGTATGTAGTGCATATCGCACAACATCTAGCGATGCAGCATGTGTCATTGCGGGAATGGTCCCCATTGACCTGTTATCAGATGAACTACAGAGAATTTATAAAAAGAAAAACAACGTAGACGACGAAAATGATGAAGTGAACACCACTGAGGGAACAAGTGGCCTAAGAGAAGCTGAACGAACTGCCAGTCTACGAAAATGGCAGCAGCTCTGGAATGCATCAAATAAAGGTCGATGGACGTACCGACTTATCCCGACAATCAACGACTGGATAGAGCGTAAGCACGTAGAGCTAAACTTCCACATGACCCAAATGCTAAGTGGGCATGGATGCTTCCGTGCCTACCTACATAAGTTTAAACTCGACGACACACCCAATTGTCCGTCCTGCGAGGGAAGCCAAGAAGACGTTGAGCATGTGTATTTTTAATGCCCACGATTCCAACTTCAAAGAGAAATCCTACAACGGGAACTGGAAGAAATGCCAAACCCTGAAAACATAATAGGGCACATGTTACAGTCCCAAGCAAAATGGGATGCAGTAGATACTTACACTAAATCCATATCGAATGAACTTAGACGATTGGAGAGAGAAAGAAAGAGAGATGAAGAAAGGAGAAGGATAGTCCAAGAGACTGGCCACGTAGACAATTAAAGAAAGCAAGAATTGCTAAATCCTGCCCCGCGAAGGAATACCTGGAGGTAGTACCGCAGGGTTTAGAAAAAGGGTAGAAAAGGGAAATCTGGCATACTGACCAACCGAGTATTTCGTCAGTATCTTTAGAAGATTTCCCCTTCCAAAAAAAAAAAAAAAAAAAAAGAATACCCAAGTTTGGTGCAGCTCTGGGTCTGGCGGTGTCATTGGGTCATATTTTTCGAAAATGATGCTGGTGCGATCTTTTCAGTGAATGGATTACATTACCGAACGATGTTGAAATTGATACTATGGACAACGTTTATTTTCAGCAGGGCGGCCCGGCCCCACTTGCCACACAGCTGGTGAAACAATGGCTCTATTGCATGACAAATTTCCTGGACGTGTGATATCTCGAAACAGAGATTTCAATTTGCCGCCGAGATCGTGCGATTTAACACCATAAGACTTTTTCCTTTGGGGCTATGTTAAAGACAAATTTTATGTGAATCCTCCATCAACAATTCATGCACTGAAATAAAATATCAGAGCTGTTATTCGCGAAATAAAGCCGCAATATATTAGCACGTCTGGCAAAGTGATGGCTGCGCGTGTAACGTCTTGGACCTATATTCTTGCGATCAGGGCGATCTGTTCTTTCAAGTAATACTAAATTCAAGTGGTTATAACAAAAATCCAGATTTTTGAAAAGCGCATTTTCAGCATGCTATTACTAACCTCAGCTGCGACAAATTCTGCCAGAATTCCATATTTAATTTTATTCCTTCCAGAGCTTCATATTTATCAATAAATCTTTTGGTTATATCTTCACACCTAAAAATTGCTGTAGGCAATTTAACTGAAACACATTAGCACAGCCGCAGCAAAATTTTTAGAGCCCATGCTTTTCAATGGAACAGAACACATTAGCACAGTAACTTAAACTTTATGCCTAAGTTTAAAATTCGTTGTACTGTGCAGCCAATTTTGCGTCGACAGTCTTAGCAATCTGAAAATACTTACTTTCTGCATAAAATCATACGATACAGTAAATAATATTTCCGATCCGAACCCGGTAGGCGTCCAGATACTTTTTGAGGTCAAATCGCGCGAACTCCACAGATAGACCAGTAGGGATGCAGTAATGTGGAAGGGTTATGATCGCTATAATCCTGATCATAATAACCATTTGACTACTCGTACTCATTCGTTATTTTTTCATAAGTACTCGGATAAAAGTAACGAGTACTTAATACTCGCGAGTACCACCTATAAAACACTGTCTACGGGCAAAGCCGGTTAGTGGGAAGATTGTGGCTTCACATGATCCTACCATTACCAATGCCCAATTAGAATGGGGTAAGAAGATCGCCAGTGAGGAAGCTGGGACCAGCAGCGACTGAACGTCAAAGCGACAGCGATAATTGGAGGGATCCGTTTTGAATCCCAAGAGAGCCAGGGTACATAACACCATCAAACGTTACATCGAAGTCCTACAGCGACGTCCTTAAAGACAAGTTAGTGCTGGCGGTCATCGACAAAAGCGCTGCGGACGGATCTAACGCCCCAGAAAAATGGAAGTTGATTCCAGCTTAACTTCCCCTTGTTTTCATGAAAATTATAATGAAGAATCCAGGTTATCCTCCCAGATGTTGCGATGGTGGTTGGCATCAAGGCCATGTTAAGCTAACCGCCTGCGAAGAGGAGAGATCATGCGACCTATATAAGCTCGCTATCAGTAAATTAGGGGAGGTATGACCAAGCTCGAGGTTGTTGCGAGGGAAGATATCCCGAGTATACCTAGAACTCGCACTTGGATCCCAGCCGAACCCTCCGATACGGACACGATCCTTGCGATCCTCAGAACAAGCAAACCCACACTGCTCACGTACAATTGGAAAGTCGCTAAGCTGGACGAGCCTAAGGGTCTCTGTAGATGCGCAATTATTATCATCAATAAAGAGTCCCTAGACTGGAGGCGTAGTCTATTACGGTTTCGACCCTATAACGCTAAAGGTCTACAAGAACGACGAGGAGTCCGATACAACAAATGACCAAGAGCCATCTGTCTCCTTTCCATCTCTGGAGAGTGATGACTTTCAAGCGTCATTTTCCAAACAAAATTCGTCTCTAGTCGATGAAGGCGATATGGCGGACATGGAAACGGATGATAATTTCAACAAAATGCACCCACTACTTTTGAGTGAGGACGAACTGTTGGAATCCTCCTCAAACTTGGATCTTATTACATCGTTTTGGCGTATCTAGCGCATGAAAATATGGACTCTCTTTTTGGGAATAACCTGGAAAGACTGGTTGCTGATGCAAGGAGACAAAAACTGGCCTTATTATAGGCTGTGACGCCAACGCTCACTGTATGGGGAAGCTCTGATATCAACAAAAGAGGTGAGCTACTTTTTGATTATATTTTAAGTACAAACCTCTTTTTATGCAATATAGGTAATAAGATTACCTTCGTTGCCAGAAACAGGCAAGGAGTGCTGGACATCACCCTTGTCTCCGATATTGCGTCAGACTGGGACCTGTACAAAGCATCCCTAAGTATATACAAAAGAGAACTAAGAAAAGCCAAACGTAATTCTTGGAGACTCTTCTGTGGCTAAGAAAAATTCTCTCTTCAAATCCAATAACTCCCAGTTTATTTAACAAAAATGATGGGTCTTTGACGACCTCCAGCGAAGAATCGCTCAATCTTCTGCTTGATGCTCATTTCCCAAGCAGTTGCCATGTGGTAAGCAACATGTTTCTCAATAGATCATCTGCATCAATAACCATTCCTTCAAAATTAATCACACAGCGCAAACTCAAACTCATAATACCTGCCGAACTACAGAAATCATCTGATATTATCATGCCGGTGATTGAGACAATATTAAAATGTTGTCTCGATCTGGTGTATATCCTAAAGGTATGGAGAGAAGTTAAAGTTATCTTCATACCTAGAGCGGGTTAATGCTCTCATACAGATCCAAAAGATTTCAGACCTATCAGCATATCATCATTCCTCTTTAAAACATTAGAACGATTAATTGATCAATCAATCAATTGTTCAAATGGTCAACGAACTATTGATAATCCTGGAGGGCGAGGAATGTTTTAGGAAAGCACCTAAATACTCTAAAAGAGCTCATACAAAACGCTTTAAACAAGGTAACACATTGGGCGGATCGTTGTGGCTTGGGTGTAAACGCCCACAAAACTGAGCAGGTACTCTTTACCAGGAAGTATAAAATTCCGACAGTTGACCTTCCCTCTTTCGAAGGTATCAGCTTAACTTTCTCTGAAAAAGCAAAATATTTGGGTCTTATCCTAGATAGGAAGCTAAGTTGTAAACCTAATATTCAAGAAAGAGTTTAAATGGCTACAGTAGCACTTTTTGCATGCAAAAAAGCCATTGGTAATAAATGGGGCCTACAACCTCGAATAACTTACTGGCTCTACAGCTCGGTCATTAGACCGATACCCACATACGGGTAGTCTGGTGGACAGCCTTAGATAAAGCTATAAATCGCGACTATCTAAGCAAGGTTTAAAGTACAGCTTGTAAGCGGAGCACTACGTACAACTCCCTCCGCGGCACTGGACATTCTGTTCCATCTGATACCCCTCGATATATTTAGTAAGCAAATGGCAGCGAATGCAGCCGTTCGCCTTGAAGCTACACAACAGTGGTCAAGAAAAGAATTCGGCCACGCCTCAATCAAAATCTCTTCCGAAAGCACGGACTACACTATCCCACGCCTAAATTTGGAGAAGAACTTCATAGTCACCATCCCTTCCAGATCACTCTGGGACAACGATGTATTTTTAGAAGTTGATTCAATACACTTCTACACCGACGGGTCAAAAACCAAAGACAGAGTTGGTGCAGGTGCTTTCTCTGATAGGCTTAATCTTTAGCTCTCTTTCCGTCTTCCAAATCATTGTAGCGTGTTCCACGGGGAAATGATGGCAATTAAAGAAGCCCTATCTTGGCTTAAGAAAAACGAAATAACGATTAGAGATAACCGCATCTTTTCAGACAGCCAAGCAGCAATCAAATCCCTGGAATCGACCTCTATAAATTCTTTAGTAGCTCTAGACTGCCATTCGTCTCTTGTGGAGATAGCTGAGCAGTTCAATATTCACCTGTATTGGGTGCTGGGGCCTAGAGGCATTCCACGGAATTGTAAGGGCGATGAACTCTCCAGAATATGAACAAAAACACCCATCTTGCCGGATAAAGCCACCTTAGGTAAACCAATAGCTACTCGCAAACTTAAATCTTAGGTGGACAAGTGGATCAACATATCTAGCGACTAAACGGATTTGGCGAAAGCTGGATCTAAAAAGCTTTAAGAATTTGATTTTTCTCAATTGATTGCATATCGGCACCACAATAGGTGTCATCACTGGACACTGTCTAATAGGTCAGCATGGTACAAGGCTAGGCCTCTTTGCGGAAGACTTTTGTAGAAGGTGCAGGAATGAAGAAGAGCAGGAAACTATTCCTCACCTTCTTTGTTTCTGCCCAGCTCTCTCCCGTAGAAGGAAGTTTCACCTAGGAGCCCCCTATTATAACGATACTGACATTAAGAGCCTCTTATGCTTCATTAGAAATGGTTTAACGAGTAGGTAGAGAGACACTTCCTCCCATGATCCACGTGGTATCACAATGGACCTTTCATTGGGCTTAGTGTGCTGGCGAATCCTAGCTGGCAGCCACTTCAACCTAACCTAATCTAACTCTGTTCGATATTTTACAGGTATGTTGCTATACTTTCTGCACCAAATTCCAGGTCATTATTCTCTCCTTCAGAAATCAAATTGATAAAAACATAACCAAATAAATCGGAGAATTTTTTTGAAAGTTTCATTTAATTCGATTTGATATGATACAATTTTCGGGCGGGAAATTCATAGGAAATTCACTAAACTTTTTTTAAATTAGTGTAAAAAGCTCTAAAAAGTATAAGAGCAAAAAAATTTTTGAGAGGAAGTTAATACATAATACCATAAATGTTGCTATTATTTAATAGTATGAACAAAAAAAAGTTAAAAGCGGTTTTTCTTTTAATTACATATTTATTAAAATCCTCGTAAACATGTTAAACGGTTTTTAATTAGCCCTCAAAAGGATCCAGTCTATTTTTTCAATCAATTAAAATTAAATTAAATTTGAATGATTTTTGGTAGTTATTTCGAAAGGTTCTCCCATTCAAAACTAAATATATATTCAACAGTGGGTAAGTGGCGCGCTTCAATTAATTATATTCCGATTTCCGGAGTGGTTAAGACGCTCACGCGAATTCGTCGCTCCGCTAAGGGTTTGCCAACAACTGTCAGGCAGGGCTAAGTTTTTTTACGGAAAAGTCAAAAATCAAAATTTTCAGAAAAATGCCTGCTATCACGTATTAAAATTTCATCGAAATCGAGGAAGATATCCATTTTCTAAATAAAAACCATTACTAATATTTTGTTTTAATTTTAGAACCCTATAAAGAAAAAAATAAGAATCGTTTCAAATCCCTTTATGTTAAATTGGGTAAACATAGCACTACAAGTCGACCAAACACCCTTTATTTGAGTTAATAAGGAAGAAAACATGCATTTTACTAGTCAAAACCGAAAACTTTAAAAAAAATTAAAAAATACAACACCAAATTTCGTCTCCAAAATTTTTACACAGGATAGTTAAAAAAAATAATTTTAAGTACAAAGTCGATTTCCTACATATATTGGAAATCTCAGCCCAATTTTCGTTTTAATGTGCCCGTGTTTAATGTGGAAAACTACAGATTTATGTATATGCCCGAACTTAATAACTAGATTTTCTGGTCGAAACTGTTTGAATGGTTTCACTAAACAAAGCTCTGCTACATAGCAAGTACTGACAATACTGTCGGGTGTGTTTTTATCTGTCACTTTTTTTCAGCGCTTTGATATTTCTGAAATTGACAGATAACAAAACAATCCGTTTTGGTGAGGTGGACACCGGTTAATTAAATTTTTTTCAAGTAATTATTTTGGTCACAGAATCACCTCGTATAATTTGGCTATGAATTAAGTTTGCGCCTTCATTAGAACCACAGGCGCTAGAATGTATATCCCATCGTTTACCAGCATCATAGGATCTATATTCCTAGTTTACATTGTCCACTCAATGTGGACTATGGCGCAGCTATTTACCAGTCTACAGTGTTCATCGGTGCCTTGTTATCAATCGTTCCTTGCGAAAAAGCCTAAAATGCAACTTGCGCTTTTCACATCGGTGGCCAGTAATCCAATTGCGACGGAAACAACCAAAATTTTAAGTGTTAATAACTTTAATTACTATGAAACTTTTCAGAAGTATGAGGGAAGAGAAGAAATTGATTTAGAAATTTAATTAAAGAAATTTTTTCTAGAGATCTGGAGATTGATGTTCCTCTGAAAACGCGGAGGAATGGAACATTACATATGCAAGTGGTGTTCGCACTCGATGGGCAACCATTGGAGTGGAAAACTTTAAAAAGAGACGGCCCAACTGTGATACACAGCATTAGTTTAACGGAATATATGATTCCGAGACCAGAGACATTCAATTTGTTGGGGGAGAATGTAAGTAAAACCAAATTTTAATGGATTTGAACTAAGTTTTGTGGATGTTATCAGAGCTTTACCTTAATGATAGAGTTCTTTACAAATCTCTGGCCTTCAGTGTAGATGAAGAAGTTTTAACAAATGCGTTGCTTTTGAGTTACTTTTAGTTTTAGATGTTTTCCCCTGTAGCGTTTTTAGAGTTTAGAGTTCAAAGCTGCACATTTTCACACTCTGACCGGTTATATGATGCTGCATACCTCGATTGTAACATAAACATATGAACTTTTCTTCATAGACGAACGTGTTTGACAAGGATTTCAAAACTTGGCGAAATGTACATAAATATCGGTTCGAAGCAATGCAATGTTTAGGAAATGCATTTAATTAATTCAGGATCAAACTATCCATTCATTGAATATATTTACTTCCAACTGATCATATTTTACAGATGACTAAATGTACGCGCTGTACTCAATATCCCCTGCTATTAATAACAATTCCAGCAGTTAGATCGTCAGCAAATTGAATTCAAGCCAAGTTAACAATCTGCGAAAGTTGTCTTCCTTAAAATCCGAATTCGAATGCGGCTCTACTACGCGGTTTACTTCATACTAGTACGTTTTTGTAACCTTGGAATGCTGTCTTTATCTTTTGATAACAATTACGAACATCACTTAAGATAAAGGGACACTTCATTGACTAAGGTCCTGCTAAATACCAATATTGTTTCCGAAAACTTCTTTGCAATTTTGCATTAAATTCGCTATATACTATTTTTAAGTAGTAAGTGAGGATTCGTCGCGTGTCCGGTCGAGTAGCTTGTAGAAACAGTTTTTGGTCAAGTCGTCCTTATCAGTGTTATAAATGTTGGGGATATAACCACAAAGCAAAGGATTGTAGAAATGTAATAGTGTGTGCAAAATGTGGCAATAACCATGATACAAGAAGTTGTGAGAGTTTGTCATTTAAATATAATAACTGTGTTGTTGCTAACTCAAGGCTTGGGTTAAAACTTGACATAAATCATGATTGTCGAAGTGATGAATGCGAGGTGTACAAAAAAAATCGAGATTAAAAAAACAATACTTCCTATTAGCCATCAAAATCTGTGCGAGTTGGCTATTTTAATATATGTGGTTTTTTAAATAATCTTGCGGAGTTACAAATACTTATCGAAACACAGGATTTTGATGCTTTAGTATTATCGGAAACTCACGTGACTAAAGAACTTCTTAAAAGTGAATTGCGATTAGATAACTTTAGATTAGTAGACAGGTGCGATACCGAATCAACTCATATTGGTGGTGCATTAGTGTATGCCAGAAGTGATCTCAGGGCTTCGAATATGAATAAATTTATCAAAAACATGGAGTTATGGTGGTCAGTGAACATATTGCATTTTAAGAAATATTCGTGCGTGATTGTCGGTATGTAGAGATCCCCAAGTTCGAGCTGTAGAGCTTTTTGTGATGAATTCGGTAGACTGATGGATGAACTTTGAGATTTTAATAAGGATATTGTAATAGTCGGCGATTTTAACATTGATTGGTTCTCCACTAGTGATGTTTATAAGAAAGATGTGGAGAAAACGATAAAAGATAACGCGTGCCATCTAGTTATTGAAGAACCGACAAGAATTACGTGGAGTTAGAGTACATTAATTGATTATGTTGTAACAAACAGTCATTCAATAACTGCAAAAACTATAAGAGACCTAAAACTAAGTGATCACGAAACTATAGTAATTGAGATAAAAAGTTTTAAAAACAAAAAGAGGATGTTTCCTCATTTCAATTACAAGAATTATTTATTTAGGAATGGTTTAGATACAAATTTACTTAATTTACATAATATATATGATCCAAACTTATTAGCTGAGAATTTTTAAAAAAAATACTAATAAAAGTGTTTCGGTTCTCATAACAAATAAAGCCTCAAAGTCTAGTGCAAATGAATGGTTCAACAGTTTTTTAAATAACCTTAAGAATCAGAAAATTATGAAGTATTCGAAAGCATTATAAACTGGCTCGGAAATAGATTGGAGAAATTATACTGTTATACGAAACAAGTATAAAAAGGAAATCCTTAAGCGTAAAAGCGAATATACATATAATGCAAGAAAAAATTTATTTTAAAAAATGAGAATAGTGAAATTAAAAGTATTATATTTGGTACGGAGATTTGTAAGGAAAATAAAACAATAGCGAATAACTTTAATAATTTCTTTGTGAAAAGTGTAGTCGAAATAATAAATACGATTCGGTTGACTCCTTTCGTTAACCACGTAGAGGAAGTGGAAAATGTGTTCCTGTTTAAAAACGTTACGTTGCAAGACATTAAACAATCGATAAAAAAGGTAAAAAACAAATGTGATTTTCAATTTATACCTTGACCATTTCAAAATCATTGGTCCATATTATCTAAAATAATCAATGGTTCCCTACTCACAAGTAAGTTTCCTGACACCTGGAAAGAATCATTGGTAACACAAATTGAAAAAATATCTGGTACATTGGAATGTGAAGAGTTTAGACCTGTAAATGTGTGTGAAAGGATGTTTGAAAAAGTGGTATTTAAACAACTGTATGAGTACTTAAAAAAAAAAAGAATGTAATAATAGACCTACAATCCGGTTTCCGAAAGGGTTACTCGTGCGAGTCTGCCATCAATTTAGTTGTAACATCGTGAAAGGAAGAGCTAGCTAAAAAAAGGAGTGTTTACTGTGTGTTTTTGGACCTGAAAAGGGCGTTTGAGACTGTCAGTAGAGACATTTTAATAATGAAAATTAAAAAATACGGTATAAGGAACAAAGAGTTGATGTGGTTCCGGTCCTACTTAAAAAATAGAAAACAGAGTAAAACTCAACGATGAAGTATCTGACGCATTACTAGACTTTGGTGTCTCTCAAGGATCCGTCTTAGGGACTCTTCTGTTCACAATCTACATACATCAACGATCTGAAACGTGTTGTGAAACACAGCAAATTGGCTTTGTTCGCGGATGTTCGAGTAGTATACATTGCCTGTGACACCGATATTGACAGCAAAAATAAATTACAAGAAGACTTGGACTCAATCAACCTGTGGCTTGAACCAAGCAAACTTAAACTGAACGTAGGAAAAACGAAATTAATGGTGCTAAACGAAAGAAGGGATGACAACGATCTAAAAATAGGTGGTGTGTCATAAGAAAAATTAAGTATTTAGGAGTAGTTTTAGATCAGAAATTATTATTTGGAGATCATATTGACTACATTTGTAAAAAAAATCGCTAAAAAGATTGGATTTATAAAAAGAATTAGAAACCAAGTTTCGAATACCAGTGCAATAAATATATATAACGTGATTGTAAAACCCCATTTTGAGTATTGTTCTACTATTTTGTTTCTATGCAATGAGAGTAATATTATAAGACTGCAGAAACTTCAAAATAAGGCATTGCGATGTATACTTAAGTGCAATAGATACGTGTCAATTCGTTTTATGTTAAATTCGTTGAAGTGGTTATCTGTGAAACAAAGAATTGTAATGAATGTTTTAGTTTTTGTATTTAAGATCATTAACAATTCAATGCCAAATTATTTACTTGAATATGTTCAATTCATTGAAGATTTGAAACGTTTATTAAGAATAAAAACGATCTCAGATTACCTAACTTTTTAAATGCTAATACGCAAAATTCCTATATTTATAAAGGTTTTAAATTATTTAAAAGCTTATATAACAAAATCAACAAAACCAACTCAAATGTATTTAAAATATATGTTATAGAATTTGTTAAGTCCAAGTATTAATAATATTACTATTAATTAGGTGAATCAAAAAATATTTTAAATGTAAATGGTTAAATGAAACTAAATCAACTACTATTATAAAATGAAGTTGATATTTCTTTGTCCGGTATTTGTGAGAAAACGGCCAAACCGATTTTAATGATTTTTTTTTATTGATTTCGAAATCGCATGGACCAGGGGCCGAATTACCGCAGTCGGTAACGAGTAACTCGTTATTGAAATGTGAGGATTCGGCATTACCGCTCTCGTGATCGAGCATTCACTATCGAAATTTGAGATGACAGCACACGTTATAGTGCTTCATTTCACTCGATCACTATTATGCTGTCGAGCTATCGAGCGAAGCAACAAAGATGTGAGTATTTTTGTTTTCTAATTTTTTTTCAAGGGAGTTTACTTATATAATGTTAATTTTTTTAATTAAGGTCCAATCAAAATAAGATCAATTTGTTGCAAAAAAAATATTTTGGCCGATTTCGGATTTGGATTCGGAGCCGCAAACCAAGGGTCTCATAGCACAGTCACTTCAACGCCGTCTGCAACGACGGCAAATTAACCCCTGCATAAAGAGGGGGCGCCGACGCTCAACGCGTTCGCGATAATCATCATCGGAATCTAACGACAAATAAACAAATAGATCCATTGTTTACTTCAATATCACTGCAAATAATATTTTTCTATCTTTTTTATCAACCGGAGAAATGTCACTTTGTGAGTTGTAGTACAACTTCTCTAGTACAATTTTATTTTCATTCGATACGTGAGCTTTCGAGTGCCATCATCCTAGTGAGGTTACTCGATCATTCGATCACGAGTCCTACTCACTCACTCGTTATCGACTGCGGTAATTCGGCCCCAGGTTTAGATTAAGCTACTTATACAATTTTGTGCTTGGGAGACCACGAAAAGAGACAAAATAACTTAGAAACACAAATAACATCAACTTTGCCTTTGTCGATTTTAATCAAATTAGTTTTGTCGTTTAGAGTTTTTAAAGACGCAAAATTCAAGTCCAAAATCATGATTCTACGTCATCTAGAAGCTGAGCAATATCAAAAATATCATTTGTTAAAGTAGGAATTTGATTAATTTTTCGTTGATCATGTCTCCCAACCAAGTTTCAGTGGTGATAAGTATTCTTTATTCTCCTTTTGCTGCCTCTTCGCTAAATTTATGAGCAGAGGCGAGTGGCTGGCGATAGAAGGGTGTGTGTTTCCTTTTATTTTTTCTTAATTTTTCTGTTATGCATGCATACTGAATAAGTTGCGTGCATGTGTGTCTGTGTGTGCGATTCCCACTGTGGATGTTATAATTGAGTTTGCACATTTTAATTATTGTAGTTTAACCGAATCAGTTGCTATGTATTCCAACGAATGTGTGGCGTCAACTAAAATGAGTAAGAGATATTCTAAGCCTGATATTGGGCGAAGGAGTAAAGATACAAAAATTAGGCGGATGTCTCTGCTGAGAAATGTGTAGAGTTCCACTGTTAATAGACTTGGTTCTGTTAGTGAACGGTTTATTCTTATCGGTGAAAATGTTGTCCGACCGTGGAGCCTAAAGAAAAATTCATGTTTTCAATATGAACGTTTCATTTCATACGAAAAGGAGTCGCATGTATGTACAATGTCAGAGCATTTGTGGTGTACAAAAGCGGGCAAAAGAATCTGCTGGATTGCGTTGTTCAAGCGGAAAAGTTATACTCAGAGAAATCGGTTCACTGCCGGAACCACCAAAGAGCATTCTGCTGGGTGATCATATCCTTCTCAAAAACTTTTTTTTTTTAGAGAGTCCTAGAAAGTTTAACTCAGCCTTTCGAATGACCTTCTTTGGTGGTAAACGCATAACAGAATGTAACTTTTTGCCCACTTTTAAGATTCATGGTCAAATTTACCACCTTATCGGATCATTAATGCCTGACAGTAACGCTAATCCCAATTTCCTACACATCTATTTCATGAGAAATTCAGAAGCTGAGAAGTCTTAAAACTGGAAGGGGGCGAAGCAAGGCGAGCACGGGTCAGCTAGTTATAAATAACTTTACTTAACTTATCATTGGCGCCATAAATCGTTCACTTGTTGCTAAAGTCTGCCTCTGACAACAATTCCACATCCATATATGTACATATGTGCTGCGAAAAACTATACTTCTTTTGCAATTGCTAAAGTCGCAACAGCCCTCACATTGAAATTACCACAAGCGTTGTAAGTAGAAACAAAATAGTGTTACATAATATCTTTCGCAAAATCTTTCCACACCCGATTTCCTACGAATAAATTCATCATGGTCTCCAATTGATTGATTAGTTGAGTTAGACCTTACTTCAAATAAATCAGTGTTAATTTTTATTTTTAAATTTAACTAGCACCTTTACTTGTCTTGGATTTTTTGAGTAAGACCTGATTTAAATAATTCGTTAGTAACTTTTAAAGTTTATCAAATGTTATTCTCGTGTTGAACTTTCCTAGCAAAACAACGGAGAAATACCTATGGTGGAAAATGCATTAAAATTCCCTAGAAATTATATTCACGATAGCTATTTCTTCCCAGGGAATTTTTTTCCATTCTCATAATCAATTTACGATACCGAAAATGGGAAAAATTTCCAGGGAATAATTACCTCGATAAATCGGGGTGAAGCAGAAGCAGAAGCTGAAAACAAAAAAAAATATTTCTAACAGACTATGCTTACGCAAAAATGATCAACAAATTATTTGCTCACAGAAAACAGCACTGAGGATAGTTGAATGTTAAAACACTACAGCATGGCTTAACAACTTACATATCGATAAGTGCGAAAAGAAACTTACACATGCTGTCACACATCTACGGATGTACATATTGAGAACAGCACCTACTCATATTACTGTGTTTCGATGTAAGGCGGTATACATACGTATGTACATATATATATGTCGTTCCGAAACCTTAGCAAGCTAATTTTGAATCAGTAGCCTTCGAAGCTATACAATATTCCTTACATATTTAAATAAAATAAACTTTAAGAATATAGTAAGTCTAGATATAAGTAAGTCTAGCATAAAAGTTAAATCGGCAATGAAAACATCGCTCATTTGATTTGTGCACTATACTGTCCCTTTGTATATATGCTCCACATCGGTGGTTGCACATTTAGACAACTATCTTTGGATATAAATTTCTACTAAACTAACGACCATTTAATATATGGGGAATGTGTATTAAAACTGCAACACATTCTCCTGATAAAATAAGCTATATTTGCAAAGTAGATGGACTTAGTTTAAAAGACATGGTGATAGGGCCTTTGTGGACTGAATGCCTTCTTATATAGCTTTATTTATGTAAGCTATCATAAAAATAGTCCTCCGGTTTGCCTGGAAAGTTTAGGGCTAAAGTTTTGTTCGTTCAATTTTACAATTGCTACGACACGAACTTGTGGTCCGCGTTAATGTCTGCTCCGGGATATGTTTTAACTGATTTTATACTGTTTCTGTACCTTTTGTTGATAATGGAGTAATCAATTTGGTTTCTAATTGCCATGCATCGGTGAGGTCCATGTAGGTATATATTCTTTTTATTGGTAGTTTAAACCAAGTATTCATGACTGCTGTATCCTTCAGTTCACAGTATTCTATTAGTTTTTGACTCATATCGTTTCTTATACCAAGGCGAAGTTCACTAATTATTTCACCAACTGTCTTTACCCGCTTTTGCGTTCAAATCCTAATTCTTCTTGCTTTGAGAACGATTTAGTTTGATCGACTTGTTGATATTAGTCATCAATGATACATTCGTCACAATCTGTAGTTGGAGCATATACATACGTGGATCACATTCCTTGCCATGAATCGTGCTTAGCGCGGTTTTAACGTCGTACTTAGGACATTGCACATAGGTCTGGTGTAGGAGCTCGTAGAAACATTGTTTGGTGGCGTCGTCCTTGTCTCCTGTGGGGGCGTGAGCGCATATTAAACTGATGTTGACGAATTTAGCCCTGGTGCGGATTGCCATAAGACGCTCGCTCACGTGTCGAAAGCTCAAGACCTCTTGCCTAAGTCTGCCGCGTACAACGAATCCGAATAAGCGCTGTATCTGCTCTTTGTTATATCTGCTTTATAGCAGTCTAGGGTCTCTGCTAATTGATCGGCTGCAGATCCGTGATTAAGGATTTTTTAGGTAGGGAAGCTGTCCCGACGCCCAACCCCCAACCTGGAGGGCCAGATCTCTTTATACAACCCCTAGGACGAGGGGCTGGTTACACCGATGCCAGTAACCCTCTTCGGGGATCCGAGCGCTGCTGTTGGCCCATTAAAGGCTCCTCCGCCACAAAGCTTTTTTCAAATCCCTGCCCCAGTCGTGAAAGTTCCTTACTGACCTGAGCTCCAAATATGTTGGAGTAGCTCAAGTACGGCTTCCGCTGGTCTGTCTGTGGACGTCACCGTTGATTCCGTCGATAGAATTCCTCCGCTGCACGTCCTCCTTCTGAAAACCTTCTTGTTAGACATTTGATCCGCAAAATGCGGGTCAGATCAGCAAGAGATGTCTCGTCTAGCACATGCGTGCTGGAGTTAACCCGGCTGAGCTTGCGCTGGTCCGAGTGTCCAGCTCCACATGTACAGAACCCTCATCGTTGGTTCAATATAGCTATCCAGCAGACACCACGTGGAGGTGATGATGCGTTTTTGCCCCCAAATATATGGACATACTCTTGAAAAAAAAAATTAATGTGAAATCCTTTTTTTGTTACTGCCGCTGTTATTTTATGAGTTGTGTATAAAAATTTTAATAAGCTAAAAAAGACGTTATACAAATTAATCTAGTATTTAAAGCACAATAATTCCAAAACGATAAACAAATTTGTATCTTGGGCATCTTATATCATGATCATGAAAAACTCATTTGAATTCAGACATGACCCTTAAACGATCTGTTGCGCCAATTATTTTTTATTCTCCTCAAATCTGTTATATTTTTAATCCAACCCCATTTATATTTTTCTTAGGAGTCCCCGCCAACTAAAAGTTTAAAAAAACAATCAACAAGTACATCAACTACAGCGAAACCAGTAACCCACATAACATCGAAAGCGTTCGTAACAATTCTCACCGATTTAATAAGTCTCTCACAACAAGATGTCCCACCCGAACTCGCCCATCTGATTCGTGTTAATCGTAACGGCGAAATCCTTCCAATCATAAAAAGTGATTTCTTTAATACTCGCATAAAGAATCTAGTTCAAGTGACCAAAAATACAACAGAATTTACAGTATCCTTAGAGTACAAACCAATAGGAATTGGAAAACTAAGACTTATGCTTCTCATCGAACATGCAACTAAGTCTATGCATTCTTTAGGTTTCTCCAATAAAGACGTGGACGAAATCAAAGGAATATTCTCTGATACAAATGTGTATCTTCTATGTGGCACGTTATTTGTTGGAAGTGTTCATGTGAGTTGAGGAATAACTAACCGTTTTAGAAATTAGTATGCATACTCTTATTTATCTTTCCAGCTCCTCTTTGACTTCCTTTCATTTAAGAACGACGTAATCTTCTGGCGGCAAAAGAAGTCTTACGAAGGCCTTTCCACACGGACAACTCTTTGGAGGGCATTCTCACAAATTGTAATCTTCTTCTACCTGACCGATGAGAGTACATCTTTTCTAGTTTTAGTACCAGCTGGCATTGGTGCGCTCATTGAGCTATGGAAATGTAAGAAGATCCTCAAGCTGGAAATAAATTTGAACGGAATTCGTAAAGCGACTGCAAATATCGATGGTAAAGCGGAGAAAAAAACAGAACAGTTTGATCGAGAGGCCATGAGATATTTAAGCTACCTTCTCTACCCACTATGCATAGCTGGGGCAGTGTATTCCTTGATATACCAGCCACACAAGAGTTGGTATTCCTGGACACTTAATTCTCTGGTGAATGGCGTATATGCTTTCGACTTCCTCTTTATGTTGCCGCAATTATTTGTGAATTATAAACTTAAGTCCGTGGCTGCTCTGCCATGGCGCTCATTCATGTACAAAGCTTTCAACACCTTTATCGATGACGTGTTTGCGTTTATTATAAGCATGCCCACAGCTCATCGTGTCGCTTGCTTTAGGGATGATGTAGTGTTCTTAATATATCTCTACCAGCGGTGGTTGTATCCAGTCGATAAGAATCGTTTAGACAATGGCCTGACAATCGAAGAGAGAACAGAGACTGAGAAGAAGCTAAATGAGTCTACGGAGCAGCTGTTTGACAACGACAAGAAAAATCAGTAGAGTCGAAGTAGAGTAATTCGGGAGGCTTACTTCTTTGAGCAGTCGTAGAATTTTGTATTTATAGCGGATCCTTCTTTTATGTTTAAATTTTAGTATTTTACTTCTTTTTTTATTGTTAATTGGAAATTTTGTATTTACTAACGGTTAACAAAGGAAACCGCAATAAAATATTTTTTTTGTTAATTTTTTATAATTTTTATGTAAAAAAAAACTACTCAATTTTAAATAAAATCTGAGGGATTCTCTAAATCACTGTCTATTTTGCAAGTACCACATAAAGCCAATCATTTGATCTCATACGAATATACATATATTAAGCATAGAACACAATGTACAATGTACTATACTGCACTGTAATGTAATCACACATCTATACTGCACTGCTCGTGAAAAAATGGTCTAGGTTAGAGATGAAGTATATCATACGAGTAGCTTATCTCTGTTCTGGGCCGAAAGAGAAAACGCCTGAAAAATAACTATCTCATATAGTTCTTCTCTGCTAAGATCATTTTTTTTGTTATAATTTACACGCACTCAAGAGGTTATGAATACCCTTTTACATGTTTTCACACGGTGCGGGCGTTGGAGATCATGACGAGGTTGCATGAAAACCGTAGTTTCTTGTGGCATAGGCCCTTAAGAGCCGAACAGAATGCGTATCTGTTTCTGTGTCTTGTAGCGCTGTCAAACCTCTGCCGCGCGTCTTGTGGTTAAAGCAAACACAATGAAAGCGACTGTCATATTTGTATCTTGTGTGTTTACTTCTTGGAGAAATATTTTATTAGTGCTCAAGTGTTTTTTATTTGTGAAGATGGACGAACAGGAAGAAATAGCTTTCATTATGTGTGTTCTGCACATGTGTTATTTAGCAATTAAATTAAGAAAAATGAGGAAACGCACATGGTGGGTTCGCCCCCTTTATGAGCAAAGGAAAGAAAGAGGATTCTTTGAGACCACTTTCAAACACCTCAAAGAGCGCGACGAGGACCTTTTTTTTAAAGCAACAAGAATGCACTCATCAACTGTAAACAATGAAAAAAAAACAAACGGAAACAAAATTTACAAATACTTTTTTTTACTTGTTATCCCAAATTCGTCGGATATCTCCTTCCATTTTTGCATATTTTTTTTTAATTTTTGTAATTGGGATTGGATAAATTCCAAAGAATTTCATTCAATCGTACAGCTTCAATAAATTTTTCGACTTCCATTTCCACAACAACAACAGCTTTAGTGTACACATTCTTAAACGTCAATCTTGTAGCTACGCTTGGAGTTGAACAAAATCCAACTTCGCGATACACGACACAGACGCAGACACACATTGTGTTGCGGCTTACGGCTTTCCATACATTTAGTAGTTTGACAGCTTGCGACACAGACACAGACACGCATTCTGTTCAGCCCTTTATTGCGAGTGTCGATCGTCGATCGATAAACGACTTTTATCGAAAGTCAATCGTCAAAAGTGAATTTTGGTATTGCGAGCGTCGATTGTGAACGAAGGTTTTCGTTTTGACAGTCGATCTTTTTCGTTTACATTTTCCCGATCGACTGTGTGGAAGAAGTGCAATGTTATGAACAAAAATGCAATGTATTTCATTGTTTTGACCTTTTATTTTTAAAAAAATAATTATATTAATTACAGAGCAAACGTAGTGAGTAATAAAAAATTATTGGGAAAGTTGGTTTCATTAATAAAAGCAAATTTCTATTTCGGGCAATTTTTAACTGGTTATGGGAGTAAATTCTTTTTCCGAATCGTCGAAAAAAAAATCAGTTGAAATCATTTTTTCTTTTATTATTTCACTGAAATCTATTTAAATGTGTTTTATGTGTATGTTTTTAGACAATTACATCACTTATTTGCACTAGTTTGTTGAACTATTTGGCTTGTAACACGAAAATTAAAACAGAAGCAACAACACAAATGTCAAAAATATATGCTGTATTCACAATAATCACGTTCGTTATTCACAGTAACAGATATCTTTGTCGATAGAGATACACAATACCAAAAAGGGAATTTGTCGATGCGATCGACTTTTATCGAATCGAACGCTGATCGACACTCGCAATAAGGGCCATATTCAACTTCTTTGTGTTGGCAAAATTGTACTTATAAACCAAATTTAAAAAAAAATTCGCCCACAGGTTATTAGCAAGATCCGGCTTGTTATTAATGATTTTTCTTTATCTGTGATGACAGAATGTTGCGAAGAATGGACCACTGAGCGGGAGATTCGAGATTTGGATCGCAGAAAACACCAAAAATTTTGTTTTTAGTAATAACAGTCATGAGAAATTTTCTCAATTTGCCTTTAGATTGTAGGTGCTTTCCATTTCTGTGAAAAATAACACGCACAACACGAATGATCGCGAGAAGCAGGGCCCTGAATGCCAGATTTTTTTGTTTGTTTGTTTGATGACAGAATTGAATGCCAATTATTACAATAACTTAAGAATTAAAATGCAAAGTTACCCCCTTACGATTTTAAAATCCTTTCGATTTGGAACAGTAGCCTGTGCTGTGCTGTGAGTTACTGTCTGGATAAGGATATTGACCGTTCAAATAACAATATATGTATGTGTTAAATATCAGAAAATTTATTTGAATATCTTGTTTGCTATTTTTTCCAATACAAAGCGATCATAGGACTACAAATTAAACGTCTGCAGTTCAAACCATTTAAATTGAACAAAAATCATAACCTCACACCATAAACAGGATAATAACTCGTGCTACATTCTTATGAATTACGAATGCCCAACGCTTGCTCTAATTCGGCGCGTTTTTGGTTTACTTTTGTGAAGAAGTAACGCGAGACAGCTTCATGTGTCCATGGCTGGTAATAGAACTCAGCACGGCGCTCCTCCTCCGGATTGCCTACGACATCTGTCATCGTCTGAAAAAGAAAAGTATGTTTGAAAAGTGTGGATGCAGATGACGAATATCATGTCTACCTTAAGATCCCTTGTCTGACTAACAATCCAACGATGAATGAACGTCTGTGGATCCTTAGCGAAGCTTAAAAAGAACTCTCTATTCGTCTTTAATTGATTTATCGTATCCACTGTCTCATGGATCTTTGCATCCAGTCCTTGAATCTCCTGCTGACTGGCAGTACTCATTAAAAAGTTGTTCATTTGATTTTTTAGTGTGTCGTCCACTTCTACATCTATGTCGTAGCACGCCGTTTGCTTATTCTCTGCACCGCTTTCAATAAAGTGATTGATTACAATCGGGTCTGGAGGATGCAACAGCGGATTTAGGCGCTGTGGAATTTCAGCGAACTTCATCCGCGGACACCCAAAGATTTGTTCAAGATATTTGTCACAATTTATATATTCCCGCTCGTGGGCGTCCTGCAATTTATGGGTCTTAATGTACTGCCACAGAGCAGAGATGATTACTGGACGAGTCTGGGTATGTACACCCAATAAACGAGCCAATCTTGGGTCCAACTTAAACTGCAACGGTTGATAGTCAAGAAGGAGGAGTATTGTGCAGCGTACATTTCTATCGCCAGGTCTTTTCACCTGAAATCCATCAGTTTCTTGGGTAGTGTGTGTACGATGCCATTCCACGAGGTGATTATCGGGTCCGTACAAGTCTTTGTCTAGTTCAATAACCAACGATTTAAAGAATGATGAAAACTTCCTCTTTATCTTAGTGTTCGGATCACCTTTATTGTCTTCAAGAAGCCTCCCCTCGACTCTTAGCTCCCAGGAAGCTACAGCACCTTCCTCGCCATCTCCAGAAGGCTCCTTACTAGGATAGAATGTATTTGAGATGAAGATGCGTAGCTTTCTTTTCTGTTTCATTGGTCGTTTCAGTGCCTCTTGAATGTCTAACCTCTTCCGCATGATGGTTGCATCCAGCTTTCTCTCAAATGTGAGAAGATCCATGTATGCCTGGGATTCAGGAACTAAATCTCGTACTTTCTGTGGAAGGATCTTGTCCGCTAGTTTTTTTTTCTTTTTTGCCGCCACGTATTCGCCTTTACCGGGGGTTTGGCTGATGCTTCGTGATTCTTGAGTTCGTTTACCACCAGTGCCAGAACCACTTCCCCGCAAGCCACTTTGGAAGCCTGGTTGAGAGGTGCGTTGATGCATTGGTGGACCACTGGGAGATGGGGCATTCCCGACTGGTGGTGGAGGATTTTGGTGCATCGGGAAACCGCGTTGCTGTGAAGAAGAGGTGGATAACTTCATATAGTTATTATAGAAAAAAAAGAATTCAAAGAATTGACTTTACCGCAAATGCTCCACCTGCAGTGTATGGCCGCATTCCCGTAGATTGTGGTGGCGGCGGTTGGTACCTAGGTTGTCCAGGAACTGGAGGTTGCCCTGGTGGGGCGGAAGTGAATCTTTGTGACATGATTTAAGTAAATATTGATGCAGAAAATTGGGCAAATTTGTTCGCGTCACAAATAAAATAAACTTCTCCTTGTTACAAATGGCGTCCGGCTTGCTTTAAAGAAATGTCAAAAGTGACAGCACAACAGTTTAAGAGCCTATGCCTTTCCGAAACACGAACCGCGTTCCCGGCTTAGGTTTTCAACTAATTACCAAATATTAAAAAGTGAGATAAATTCAACTATGGCAGTAGTGACAAGACATATGACAGGTTTCGGAATTAGGTTACAATAATTCATAATTCAAATGCTCCTGGATTGGTGAATTACTTGTGCAACAATAAAATGAAGTTGGTTAACTATTGCCGGGATGCCAATTAACAGTATTCATATTTTAAAGCACTGTTTTGTAAATCCTTTCATTTTTAGATTTTAGGAAAGAAAGGATCGAAAGGGACTTGTTCCTTTTTTAGCTGCATTTATTTATTGCACAAAATTTATACACTTCGTGTATACAGTGTTTGAAGTGTCCCAATTTGAAAGATGTCAAAGAACGTTAAAAGTGTATTAAATTGATTTAATTTATAATATTGGATGTCTACAAATGTGGAAATCGAACAAAATATACTCCGCATTTTAACTCGGTGGTTAGTGTGTTGGATCGCTGAGCGGGAGGTTCAAGGTTCGAATCACAGAGAACACCTAAAAGTTTCTCAAGGTCCCACCTCCCGCGAATGTCTGACAAACGTTCGAGAGTAATAACTGTCATGAGAAAGCTTCTCAATATGCCTTTCGGATATGGCTCTAAACTGTAGGTCCCTACCATTTGTGTGAAAAAATATAACACGCACAACACGAATGGTCGCGAGAAGCTAGGCACTTGACCATGTACATCTGTTGCGCCAAGTACTTCTATTTGTATTTGTAGTTTCAAGCTATAAATTTGAAAGTTGAATCTACTTTTTATCAAAAGAAACACACTTTTCCAGTTTGAAAAGATATTTTCCAAACCCTCCCTTTTTGTGTCTCAGCTGTCATTTGTGGTGATTTTGTTATTTTTACGTCTCGATAATTTTACGTGCATTTTTTAATTAATCTCTTAAAATACAAAGTATTTAACGAAAATGGGTGAAGATTGGTATTTAGAGAAACTCGAAAACCTGCGCATAAAAGAAAATCGAGTTGATACACTTAATGAGATTCGTTTTCGCCTCTATGAAGAAATTTCATTGGAAAATATTGTTACAGCAAAGATGTTGAAGTCTTCTGAGATCTTCGATTGCTTGGAAGATAATTCAGCAAGGTACCGAAAAACATCTACCTACATATATTTGACTTAATTACGAATATTCAGTGCTTTTTGAATTCCAGTGAACAATGCAATTTGGCCATTGACATCTTATCCATCTGCATGTCAAATCTGACCATCAATCAAGTTGATCTTCCTAATCTTCTCGAACGTTCCCTTCAGCACAAGAAGCCCAAAGTTCGCTCCTTAGCCTTAAACACTATTTTAAAGGAACTCACAAAGCACCCAAATTCCATACTTCAGGATGATCTTATAAGGGTAATTATTGATTGCGTTCAAGAACACGAGACGAGCGTGGGAGTTCCAGCTGTGAGCATTTTATCAGCTATTCTCAAAGATAAGTTGGATAATACAAATTTAAGGGTAGCTTTGCTTAGTAAACTCCAGCAGGATGACGTTGTGCGATGTAGGGTTTATGAGATCGGAGTCAGTTTGGCCAAAGTGTCTCCATCAAATCTCATGAAAGTTGAAGAAATTCTTAATGCAGCTCTGGCGGAGTTGGAAAACAATGATATACTCCTGCAAGTGAATGTTTTAGAGATATTAGTATCTCTCGCTGAGCAAAATCATGGACTAGTGTTCTTGGAGCAGAAACAAGTCTTTGAGAAGATATCAAAGCGTGTCGAGGGAACCCAGGAAAATCCACTTGATCGGTTGTTAGTGCCAGGAATCATGAAGTTTTTCGGGAAGATTGCCTACTCTCAGCCACAAAAGATTATTGCTGGATATCCAAACATGGTTCAATGCTTATTTGACTGTTTACACTCAGCTGATCCATCGGTTTTGCCTACTGCTTTTGATACTTTGGGGAATCTAGCACATTCTCAACAGGGAAAAATTCTTCTCGAGACAAATTACTCCGACAATCTTCGGGAAACATTCGAGGACTTCCTGTCTTATCTGAGAAACCTCCCAACTGAGCTGAAAAATCGTGCATTTAATGCTCTGGAAGTTGTCTTCTCCTGCGAGGGTGATACCTCCCGGGAAGCTAGGTGAGTCAGTGCGCCAGCGAAATTCATTTCAATTGATTGATTTCATTCCTTTCTCTTTAGCAAAATCATGGAAAAGTGGTGTCAAATCCTCGCTGGAGGACAAAACCTTCAATTTCTTATGGACTTTTGTCGTAATCCATTTCCGGACATAAAGGTTTGCTGCTTAAACTTTATTCGTGCATTGTGTCGCTATCGTTGGGGCATTGTAGCATTAAAGAACACAGCTGGATTTGTAGAGTACCTCCTAGATAGGCGGGTAGAGTTCGACAAAGATGCGAAGTATGCGAAATTTGAAATAATTGAGATCTTGTCGGAGAGTAGTGTTTTTGATATACAAACGCAGCTTCAGCTGAAAAAATATGTAAATGAGGGACCGTACTATGTGCAAGGCGTTGTCGAGATTGCTGTTGAGGGCAGTTAAGCTAAAAAATGTATATGAATACAATATTAAGATTTTTTTGATTATTTTATGGAAGGTTTTTTTTTTTTTATCGAAATAGGAAAAAGCGAGAAGGAAATCTCGTGTCCAAAATTTTCTTTCTGAATATTACTTGAATTTCTCATTTTGGTTTGTTTTTCCTTTTATTGAAAATCTTACTTTCGAGCAACAAATATGTAATGTTCTGGAATACGGGTGGACAGAGTAAGCAGTGGGTTTTTTCTTACCAAGGTAAGAACTGATTTAAAAAAGAGGTATGCTTTCACTTCTGAACTTGCCAATTTAAGCGCTGTAAATATCATCCCATCTATTTATTATGTCAAAGCTAATGCGGTTTTCCGGAAGACTACAAGGACATTGGTTATATCGAAGGTATAAGACGGTTACAAAATATTCAAGAGAGAATAATATTTAGCTCAAGATTAAACTCAATGCACCAATGCTTCTATACAGCAGCAAAAATATGCTGCCAACATATTTCGTATAGGACGGATATAAAACTGGCTGCAAAATATGTGCTACGAAGCAGCAAAAATCTACATTGCAATGTCATCTCGTATCTGATAGTTGAATTGAGAGGTTTATTTTTGTCGGGTTAAGAAACACTCCACTGCAGCACTAACTGGTCCATTGCACTATCAGAGGCAAGACCCAGTATTACCAATTTTACTGGAATATTTTTGACTCGCGGAAAAAAGCTGGGTAGGCACTTCAGTAATGCATAGCTTACAGTATCCACATCAGCAGCAGTATCCACATCAGTGGCAGAAACCTTATCCGAGCAAAGGCAGGACAGAAACAAATGTGATCCGAAGTATCGTCGCACTCTCCACAAGCGTCATAGACAGGGTTTTTTTTTTCAGATTTTTCAGATTTTTTTTCTTTTTCTAAAGCGTATCCAATTAGTTTTTCGCTTTGCATTTGAGTTAAAAAGCAGTTTACTTATCATCTGGGCAGGGACTCTTCAGTTAGTAATTGTTTTAAGGTTTCGGTTAAATAATTTCAAAGCAATTACCTCCTTTCTTCTTGCCGTAACAAAAGTTGATTGTGTTCTTAGCATTAAGTAATCACCCTTATTCCGTGTGGCGTTTAAGTGGCGTTTTATAGGCGTTTCGCCAGAAAAACGCCATATTCGAATTACGTGTGGCGTTTTTGTGTCGGTGAACGCCATTCGACGTTCATTTAACGCCTATTGGCGTTGAACGCCTTGTGAAACCATTATTTGACGACAAATGTCGTTTTTTCTCTTTCACTCTTATTCCGCGAGGCGTTAAACGCCATTAAAAACGACGGTTTTTGTCGTTCAGAAAATAGTGATCGCCCAAGAGCATAAATCAGTTCAAAATGAAATGAATTTTTAATTTATTTGACTAATTTATTTGACTAAAGACTAAAGTAAGAGTAACGAATGAGAAGCAGTTTACGAATTTAGTCGGAAGCAAATATACATTTGGGTAAAGCATTCAGAAGAATGGCATCAACCTTCAATACCATCGGTACCGATGCCGAACTTGTAGTTTCATGAATATCCGCGAATTGTTAATTTCTTCGCAGAAACTAATTAAAATTTAACTTTTTTTATATTAATCGGTAGATAAATTAAGCCATGTTTTTTTGGAATACTGAATTTGGCAATTGTGTGCCATTAAATGTACTAAAAGTGGTTTGTTCGCAGTTCGCCAATTCGCAGGTCGCTGAGGTGTGAATGGCCCTTTAGAGGAGAAGGTATTATCGAATCATAGAGAAAATAAGCTGACACAACAACGAAGATTTTCCATTTTCCGTTCGCATCGTAGCTTAATGCTTGAGCAAGCAAATTTTGTTCACTGAGAGAAAGTTTGGTACAATAAGACGAGGTCTTGGTTTTTCGGATCGCTCATCACAGAGTACTTAACATCCCGTATAACTCCCAACTACACAACTGCTATTCCACACCCACTGTTCTTGTACGGCTGTTATATGGGGTTTTGTACACACCACGGAAATTCTAATACTTAGAAGAGCGGTAGGAGCATTTAGGTGAAGCAAATTAATTTGAGTAAATGACATTGTCTTTCCTTGTGGATCGGGCAAACGATGCTGATATTCCATTCATAAGGCATACACTCGTCTGACCAAATCTGTGAAATAAGCTGGTGTATGCTCTCAATCAAGTCATTTCCAACTGCCTTGAACAACTCGGCCGGTAGGCCATCGGGACCAGCAGCTTTGTTGGTTTTAAGCTTGGATATTGCTATCCTCACTTCTTTTTGGTCAGGTGGACGGAAGTTTTGGCTATCATCGTCTATGTTGAATGGTGCATTCTGCCAGACAGCGGTATGTTGGTCTTCATCGCCGTTATACAGTCTGCGGAAAAAGTTTTTCCATATTCTCAGCACCGACTGTGACTCTACTACAAGGTTTCCTTCCTCATCTCTACAGGTTTCCGTACGGGTCTTGTTGGCCTGACACGTTCTTTTTTTCTTCTTCTGGAGAAGTCGATGTTCTTCCCGTCTCTTATGCTCGTAGAGCGCACGAGCAGCCCTCGTCCTTCTTTGCAACGCCGCTGTGTACGCCTCTTGTTTAGCTACATGTGCTTGCGGGCATTCTTCGTCAAACTAGGGCTTTCTTGCTGGTGGTCGACTGAAACCCAGGACATCAGTTGCGGCGTCTCCGATGGTATGTTGGCAGCGTTGCCACTGGTCTTTGGCACTTGATGCTGGCGGCATAGGAGTCGTGGAGACATTTCGGGATACGCGTTCTACGAAGATTTACCAGCTATGTTTACCAACTGTCCTACCAAAGATGTCCTCCTTTCCTATCATGGCGTCGCCTAGCATGATTTTAACGTTGTACTTAGGACATTGGTCATATGTTTGGTCGAGGAGCTAGTAGAAACATTCTTTGGTAGCTTCGTCCTTGTCTTCTGTGGGGCGTGAGCGCATATTAGGCTGATGTTGACGAATTTAGCCTTGATGCGGATTGTCATAAGACGCTCGCTCACGTGTCGAAAGTTCAAGACTTCTTACCTAAGTCTGCCGCGTATAACAAATCCGCATCCGAATAAGCGCTGTTTCTGCTCTCCGTAGTAAATGTCACAGTTTTTCATCCTCGTTTTGCCCCGCCCATCCCATCGCCTCTGTTAATTGATCGGCTGCACGCGGTCTGTTAAGGGTCCGAACATTCCACGTGCAGATCCGAAAATCGCTGTCGTTATTTCGTTTGCCAGGGTCGTCCACAGTTAGGCCATTCCTTTCCGAGGCTTGTGGTTTTTCGTAACCGAGGTTGTTTTACGTGGTAGGGAAGTTGCCCCGACGCACAACCCCCAACCTGAAGGGCCAGGTCCCTTTATGCAACCCCTAGGACGAGGGCTCGGTTATACCGATGCCAGTAACCCACTTCGGGGATGCGACAGCTGTCGACAGCTGTAACTTCGAAGTTGTAAGGGACTTTGCCTACCTTGGCTCTGCTATAAATTCTGACGACAACATCTCGGCGGAAATTAATCGAAGAATAACTCCTGCCAATCGCTGTTTCATTGGACTGAGAAAGTAATTGAGTAGTAAGGCCATGTCTCGAAAAATTAAGGAGACTATTTATAAGACATTAAACATCCCAGTCCTGCTTTATGGCACTGAAGCGTGGACTCTTGAAAGCGGATGAAGATATTCTTGGTTGCTTCAAGAGAAAAATGCTTCGTAAGATATACGGTCCCGTTTGCGTTAACGGGCTTTGGAGAAGAACATTTAACGACGAAATTTACGAGCTGTACAGCGACATCGACCTAGTTAAAAAACTGCGCATCAGTCGCCTAAGATGCCTAGGACATGTAGAGCGAATGGACATCAATGCTCCGGCCCGCAGAGTCTTCGAATCTTACACGGAGGAACAACGCAGTAGAGGACGACCTCGCCTAAGGTGGCGCGCACAAGTAAAAGGAGATCTTAACCAACTTGAGAGTGCGCAACTGGAGGCAGTTAGCTAAGGACCGGGCTAACTGGAGAGGCATGTTGGTTGAGGCCCAGGTCCTTCCCGAACTGTAGCGCCTCCTAAGTAAGCAAGTAAGTAAGTAAATGACATTGTCATATATGTACTCGGGTTTTCATAATGGGAAAAAATTAAGGATGGATAGAATTTTCTGAGTATGGTGGAATATGACTGAAAAGCCCTTATGACAGCTCAAAAACAGATTTCCGTCATGCATTGGAGCAAAAGACTGCCTGCATGTTCGGAGAGTACATGTAAACGGAAAAGCTAAGCTTAGAGGCCCTTATGAAGTGTAAATGATTGTAGTTGTCTTTTTAGTTTCCAAAACTACATATGTTGTGATCTTCTTTCTAGGTTTTTATTCAATCAACGTGCTGCCGACATGCGACGAAACCGTTTAATAGCGTAGATGTCTCGTTGCCCAACACGGGTCATGACTCCAAAATTTTTAAAATTCCAATACTTACCAGGCACTTCTTAATTATCTTACGTTTGTCCTGATCTAACAACTAAATATGCAACAGTTATTTTCATTAATTGCACTTTTTTATTGTCTTTTCTTCTTCACTACAGCCTTCAGTAAACTCATCTTTGCAATTGTTAAGCAATCAAAAGATTGAGACTAAGACAACGAACTGAGACAAAGGTTCTGCATACCAATTTGAGCTTTTACTTGTTGCAAACGCTTAATCCCGATACCTATCGCTTCGTCTCACATCTCAGTCTATTGAGACTGAGCGAAAGCTTTTACGATCCAATGACAGAGCTTTTATTCATGCCGACAAAGAGAGAAGAACCTTCCTCATTTTCTATTCTTACTCTTCTTGTGGGAAAGACTTCCCATTCACTCGGGTCGAGGCCAGGGCTCAGATCACGTATCTTCTGACGATATCGTTTCAACGATAGTTTTCGCGCCTGAAAGAAGACTCTGAAATGAAGGAAACTTATTTGTAGAAAATGCTACGGAAAATGCTCGCACATGTAGCATTTTCTACAAATAAGTTTCCTTTTTTTCCGAAAGTTTTTACGATCCAATGACAGAGCTTTTATTCATGCCGACAAAGAGAGAAGAACCTTCCTCATTTTCTATTCTTACTCTTCTTGTGGGAAAAGACTTCCCATTCACTCGGGTCGAGCCCAGGGCCCAGATCACGTATCTTCTGACGATATCGTTTCGACGATAGTTTTCGCGCCTGAAAGAAGACTCTGAAATTAGGGAAATTTTCCATACGGAAAATGCTCGCACATGTAGCATTTTCTGCGAGTGGAGGCGCACCAACATTTCCGCCGTTTTCTTGAGTTTCCCCGGAAGCCTGTAGAAGGCACACGTCCTCTCTGGAGGCATAAAGACCAGAAAAGTAGTGGCTCTATGAGTGGAATATTTGGCACCACTTTGCCCACCCATTAAGGGTTTGCTGCGGTACGCACTTCATCACAAGGATTCTATACTTCAACATTCAGTGGGGACTTCTCGAGACAGACCATCAATGACTGCACCACGAACAACTGCCCGACTGACGACCTTCGGATCTCAACATGGATTATTTGGAGAAATTAGATACGGATATGTTGAAAACTACTGTTTTGAAGTTTTATTGTTTTAGGTCATAAATGAGTATAATAGTTGATTTACAAGAGAGGATCGAGACCACTGCAATATATTTCTTGACACTAGGTCACACATATTTTGAAATGTATTTGCTTGAAACTTCATGGACTTAATCTGAATTGGTGGCCTGCAGCCGCAAAAGCCACAAACCTGAACACCCTCACCAGAATACAACGTCTAGCCTGCATAGGCATGACTAGCGCTATTAGGACAACACCCACCGCCGCCCTCGAAACTATGCTCGGGCTATGCCCACTTGACCTCTTCACGAAAGAGGTAGCGGCTAAAAGTGCCCTACGACTCAGAGAAACCCGGACTTGGAAAAACAGCCAAATCGGTCACAGCACCATTACCAAGTGGATAAACGCCAACGAGCCTTCGGACTACATGGCCACCCACTTGGATTTCAATCTCAACATCGACTCCAAGTTCCCCTCAAGGGAAAGCTGGACAAATGGTGAGATCATAGACCCCACCTCCATATCTATCTTCACGGATGGATCAAAAATGGACGTAGGTACGGGATCCGTCATTTTCTCAGTGGAACCCTCAATTGCCCGGTCCATGAAACTTCCAAACCACGCAAGTGTGTTCCAAGCGGAAATTCACGGTATCACCGAGGCCTGCCGACACCTCTCCACACTGAACAACAACAGACAGGTTGATTTTTATATACATAGACAGCCAAACAGCCATCAAAGCCATAACCTCCATCATCACCAAATCTAAATTGGTCTAAAGATGCAAAGAGGAACTCAAATCCCTCATAAAATCTCGCTCTGCTGGATCCCGGGCCATATGAGTATCCACGGGAATGAGATGGCCGACAAACTGGCCAGAAAAGGCTCAGAATCAGATGACCTACACGCAGACAACTCTGTACTACTGCCTATCAGTCTCCTCATGTCCAAAATCTCTACAGACTTCTTAAATAAGGCCAACGCGAGGTGGAACACCATCAACGCATGCCGAGTCTCTAGAAAACTTTGGACCCTATTTGACAAAAAGAGGACCAAAAAACTCCTATCATTAAACAGATCACAGCTGTCACTCCTCATTGGAATCCTTACTGGCCACAATTCAATAGCGGTCCATCTCAGGAAAATGAGAATCAGCACCACCGACCTATGCAGAGGCTGTGACAACACAGACGTAGAGGAAAACTCAACACACTTCCTCTGCGAATGCCCAAGCCTCTTCAGAACCAGACTCTTAACCCTCGAAAAACCACAGTTCAAAGACCTTAGCGAACTAGCAAACACGCCACCTAAAACCACCCTAAAATTAATCATGAAATCGGACTGGTTCAGGAGGGCCACCCCTGCTACTAACTAAACAGCTAGCTGCTTATCTTTTTTTTTTTCTCCTTTTCTTTTTCTTTTGTTTACAGGTATCTCACACGGGCGTTTGTTTGCAGGTATCCCACACCGGGGGAACACAATGGATGGGCTATGCGATATGTGAAAAATGGACTTGGCTAGATGAAGAACTTGAGAAGGCTAAAGAATTAAGTAATAACTAAGATTAAAACACCTCAATGGATTTCAAAAAACATCTACAGGAAAAGCTAAAAGAGGCAAAGAAAGCAATAAACTTTAGCAAGCAATAAGCTTTAAGTACTTAGGTATTACTTTAGACCACAAGCTGAGTTGGAATGACCACACCTCTCACCTGAAGCTATATCTAAATGCGGTAGTTAGACAAATTTATCACCTAAGCCTCTACTGCAATTCGTCAATTCTCAGTTTAGTTTTTAACGGCCTTTTTCAATCAAAGCTACAATATGGTCTCTCGTGTTGGGGTGGTACACATTTCGTTAAGATAGAACCATTACTTTTGAAACAAAAGCATGCAATCCGAATCATCTGCAAAGTGAACCGTATGACACCAAGTTTTGTATTGTTCAGGAACCTTAAGATTCTTCCTTTAAGGCACCTTTATTTTTATAAAGTGCTAAAATTATTTTTTAAAAAATCTGGTTATTCAGCTGCTAGATTATACGGCAGACATAACCTCCGCGTTAACACCTTGAATTTCGTTACTGTGCCTACAGTCAATAAAGCACTTTATTCAAAATTTTATAAAGCTATTTCGTCCCGTTTATTTAATAAACTTCCAGTACGACTCAGATGCGAGCGGAACAAAACAATTTTTTTACCACAAGTTCGAATTTGGCTTTTCTCTTTTAATCATTATAATATTGAGCATTTGATTAATCCTCTATTGTAAATTTTTTTTTTATTTTTTGTTTCTCTACTATTTATCTTTTATTTGCACTTCGTTTTCTCATACGGCTCAAGTATGAGGTATCGTATATGCCAAAATAAAGAAACTGAAAAACTCCTTAGATATTTTATTAAAAAAATCTTCAGGCTGCCAGAAAATACTCCAAACTACGTACTTGGAAACCGGACTGCCACCGTTGTAAATTTTTATACTGAGATTGCACTTTCTATACATTTTGAAAGTAATGTTCCCTAGTCAACGCCTTTCGCATTTAGTTGTGATGCACCAAATACGCTTTAAGTTGCAATTTTTCGATAACTGGATTAGGTTTTGTAGCGAACATGGTATCCCTCTAATGGAGCACAATACAACAGCATGGAAAGAAACTCTACGGGAACTGTTAATAAGGGTCGAGTTAATCACTCGTGAGACTTTTAGAACGAAAGCTCTACAAAGCCAATCTAGGTATACCTATGGAATACTTCAATACGACCTCGGGGAGAATAATTACTTTCATGACCGAAACAGTTTGGATACAATCTCGATGATTTTTAAAGCTAGAGGCGAGCTTCTGCATTTGAATTGCAGGCCACTTATAACTGACCGCGATGTGGATGCGGAATGTAATTTATGCAATCGACGAGCTATTGAAGACTTCCACCACTTTATAGAAGTATGTCCGATATTAAAAGAAGAGTGCATTGGGGAAAGATCACGCTATCGGAAAACGAAGTCGTAGATATATTAAATGGACAAAGCTGGAGTGTATTATTTAGTTATTTAAAGACATCCTTAAAATACCGACAGCAATTATTAGATTAAGTTTTTTGAATAATATTAATATTTTGTTTTTGAGCTTAATTTTAAACGCTACATATAGAAGAAATTGTAAATCTCTTGCTTGGCTGACGGCAAATGCCATGCTATATTTTGTGAACTTTGTAACAAAGAAAATTCATTATTGTACAATAAATCACATTTTACTACTACACCTACTAATCTTATAATCTTAATGTATACACGGAGTTTTATCAAGAATATCTTATTGCCTTCTACGTTAATGGAGTTTCGCCACATACTGACGAATCCTGGTTGAGCATTGTTAGTAAGAAATTTCCCTATCTTTGGGCAGATTTATCAGATCTGTCAAATAGCCCAAATCTGTCAATTTAATTGGTTTTTTTTTTTCAAAAATTTATTTGAGACAAACATGGAACATCGGTATTCAACTAATTCATTTTTAAAATGCTTTGTTTTGGAAGAAAAAAGCATATATGTACATATGCATAGAACTGCGAACAGAGCAGAAAATACAAATATCCAACTGAGATTTTTTTTAAACAACATACTCATGTACTTAATATTCCAAAAGTGGGCAACTTCTGTTGTGCAACGCGTTTCCGTTCTTTCCAAAATTTGGTGCAGAAAGTACGGGAACAGACCTAATGGATATGTCGAACAAAAAGGTGTAATAAAATAATTCTAGCTCCAAGCCTGGTTCTAAGTCTAGTTCTAAGCCCGTTTCTAGACCTACATAAGTCGAATCCGTATCCTGTCCCCCACTCCCTCCCTATTCTCGCTCACTTCCCCATCAACCAGATCTCAACTTGAACTATGAAATTGAAACTTTCCCTAATTTGTCAACATTGCATGGTTTCCCATCATCACGGTTTATTCTAAGGATCATCTCATAACTGCACGAAAGTCAGTATCAAGTCCGGTTTAGGCAGTAGTTCTGATTTTTCTTTTTCTTCTTTCCTTTTGTTCGGCGAGGTTATGATCAGGTTGTTCGGGTAGTTTCGTACGACTGAAAATCGTAGGGCTTTAGGCTTAAGTTAAAAAAATTGTATTTTGCTTCATTTCCGAATGTGTGTGTGTCACCCAACCAAAGTTGGTTGCGAAATAAATTTAAATTAAAAATATCTTTTATCTCTTATTGGCGCCCAAAACGTGTGGCTTTGTTAATTAATAAAAGAATTTATTGTGTTTTTTACCTCGCCAACGCCTTGCATAACTTACAAAGACAACTACATGTGTATATAAAAACAAAATCAAAACCCACAACAACCTCAGGCAGCACGAGACGACACTGACCTGCGGCAACAACCATCATCAGATTATTCAAGAAATAAGATTTTGAAATGAAGAACATGTAAGTGTTTGCTCACTAATTATTATTGATTGCTTAATATTAAAAAAAATTTACTAAAATAAATTTTGTGCCAAAGAAATTTTGTGTCAAGAAGCGAAAGTAGTTGAGGATGTTAAATGCGATGAACCTCTCGATATAGTCGATATCTTTACCAGAGTTTTATGGCAAGCAGGAAATCTATGTGTCCTGGCGACAGGCGGCAAATGCCGCCTACAAACTACGACGGTAGTTCAAGACGCTACCAGGCAATAGCGATAATCAGAAATAAGATTAGGGGTACGGCCGACGTTTAATAGTTTTAAATTTTAAGGTTATTGTAGCCAGGTTAGATTTTACATACGCCGATAAATGGCCACTATACTTGATAGAACAAGAATTAAGTACTCTAAGACAAGGTAACCTAACCATCTTACAGTACTATGACGAGGTTGTGAGGAAGTTCGATAGGATCTTAGCTACCTCTATTAACGGGAAATACAGAGCAGATGCACTTTTTGTGTTTATATCTGGTTTGAAAAAGTCCCTACGCGACGTCTTATTCGCAGCCCGTCCGTCCGATTCCGCCGCTTTGGCATTGGCTCAAGAAGTTGAGTCTAACCACGAGAGATATATGTTCGCAACGAACTATGTAAAAAAACTCTGAGGAGTAAGCACAAAGGTCTGAGTGTCAGCGATCGCAAAACCGACCGCAAAATATAGGTAGAGTCAATGGCAATGATAAAAATAGCAGTAATAGTTATAATAGCCAGACTAACAACCCAGGCAATCAGGGAAAAAATCCCTATTATAGTAGACAATATATGGTTATGGGAATGGTAATCAGGGCCTTAACAGGCGCAAATCGATAGAAAAAATGTAGATCCCACATCGACGCGCTTCCGACAACCGACTTGTAATACCTGTAACCAGGGGCGGGGATATAGATCTAAGAGGTCATATAGTTCCGAAAGACAATCGGGGCAAAGACGTCAAAGGATTAACCACATGTCGCAGAAAAATTCCGCACATGACCGGGAAGGGCATGACTATGCGACCTTGCCTGAGTTAGAAGCAGCCGAAACAGCAGCAGCCGAAACAGAAGCAGAAGCATCCACCTCCGATTATGTAAATTTTTTAGAGGTGATTCCCTGCTGCCGTTCATAAAAAGAACTATAGCGGGGAGACATACATATGAGTTTTTTAAGTGATACTGGGGCTTTACGGCTTAAATAACATTAAGTACAAATGCGTTAGCAGATCAAGGCCAGTTATTCCATCGAAGGTCGCAAGACCAGGAAGCATGAAAAAAGGGCTGTCCATTCCGAACATAGTTATAACTACAGATGCCACGAATAGTGATTTTGCCGAATACCGAATACCGAATATTCGGCTAAGCTCACGGCGGAAGCGCCGAATATTCGGCGACACTTAATCGATTTTGCGAGTGAAATGTTCCGATCTGCATCATTGAAGTGTATGCAGTAACTATGCCATGGGCATATTTGTTTCATTTGCGAGTAGGTCGTGTTACATGAAAACTGTTCGCTTAGATCAGACAGCAGACCCTTACAAGTTGTGGTCAGTAAACGCAAAACAGTATCCAAGCCTAGCAGAATTTGGTAAGATTTATTTATCATCTCCCGGTAGCAGTGTATATAGTGAGCGGCTATTTTCGTAAGCAGGTCTAATTTATGAGGAAAAGCGCAATCGTTTGCTATCAACAAATGCTGAAAAAATTGTTTTCAATCATCAAAATTTACCACTAATAAATTTTAAGTATTAAATATGCTGATTCTTTCTTTACATAAAATTTTTTGTGAATAATATTTATGCGTTTTTTTTCATGATTTGGTAAAAAAGTAGCCGAATAGGCCGAATACCGAATAGTAGCCGAATATTCGTGGCATCTCTATTTATAACTATGTTCGGAATGGACAGCCCTTTTTTCATACTTCCTGGTCTTGCGACCTTCGATGGAATAACTGGCCTTGATCTGCTAACGCAAGTTAATGCCACAATCTGATTTGATGATATAGAGATCCCCCACCGGTGAGGGCTAGTTTTCAAAAAATAACAGGGTTAAGGCATTTGCTGACTCTAACGAGTTGCTGCCATTTAATACAACCATTGTCGCTACTATTCGCACCGAAGTAACGATCCTATTTATAAGGCCATAATAAGGCCATCTAGATCCCCTAATAATAACAATATAGTAACAAAAAAGAGCATGATGAATAGGGGAATAAAAAGAAGCTAATAGTAAAAAACTTCCGTAAGCTCAATCAAAAAACAAATTTTATCGTATTTGGGTAAAGCAAAGTACTTTACAACTCTCGACTTAAAGTCAGGGTTTCACGAAATTGAACTCGCAGAGCGAGATCGAGGAAAACTGCGTTTTCCGTAAACGGCGGGAAGTATGAATTCTGCCGACTCCCTTTCGGTCTAAAAAATGCGCCAAGGGCTATAGATGATGTCCTTCGCAAGCAAATTGGAAAAATGGATTACGACGACATAATCATCTTCTCTGAAACTCAAGCGGACCATGTTAAGCACATTGACTGGATTTTACGAAATTTGTACGAGGCCAACATGAGGGTCTCACTTTTTCAAAGAAAGTGTGGAATACCTTGGTTTCACAGTGTCAAGAGGTGGTATCAGAACGAGTCCGTCCAAAGCGGAGACGATTCAAAATTATACTGAGCCTTCGACATTGTTTGGAGTAAGATCCTTTTTGGGTCTAGCTAGCTACTACAGATGCTTCTTAAAGATTTCGCATTAATAAACCTCTGTCTGACATCTTGCACGGAGTAAACGGTAAGTTGAGTGCCCACCAGTCCAAAAAAGTTAAGATCAAATTAAATGACAAGGAATTACAAGCCTTTAATAAATTGAGGGACATTTTTATACCAGAAGACGTCACGCTACTATATCCAGACTTCAGGAAGCCTTTCGAATTAACGGCAGATACTTCCTCACATGGGCTGGAAGCGGTTTTTTTTCCCAAGATGGGAAACCAATAACAATGATTTTGAGGACACTCAAAGATAGGGAATAACACTTTGCAACCAATGAAAGGGTACTCTTGGCCATTGTATGGGCCCTGAAAAATCTGCGTAGCTACCTCTATGGAGTAAAAACTCTTAAAATTTTTACTGATCACCAAGCCCGAAAGCCAAATGCAAAGATAAAACGCTGGAAAGCATTTATTGACGAGCATAGTGCTCACATACATATGCTACAATCCAGGAAAAGAAAATCATGTTGCTAACGCACTGTCGCGACAAAATATTCACGCTCTGGAGGACCAAGCAGGTTTTGACGTTGCCACAATTCACAGTAAACTATCCCTGAGCTACACGATCGAGACAACAGAGAAACCAATAAACTGCTTTTTAAATCAAATACGTATAGAAGAGGCGCCAGTCGACTTAACTCGCACTTTCATAATTTTCGAAGAAAAATGCAGGCACTTTTCATCGAGTTATTCCCAGCAACAAAGTTTTGGTATTCTAAGAAATTCGTGGTAAATATTTTCGACAAAATTGAGCAAAAAGAAATTGTAGTTGCAGAACATAACCGGGCACACAGAGCTGCCCAAGAAAACGTGAAGCAAGTTTTACGTGACTACTTCTTTCCAAAAATGACCAAGCTAGCAAATGAGGTCTTCGTCAATTGCAAAATATGCTCAAAAGCCAAGTTTGACCGATAGCCAAAGAAACAACTAATCGGCGAGAAGCCAATCCCATCATATGCAACCGAAATCCTGCATATTGACATATTTCCAACAGACAAAAAACATTTTCTAACTTGTATTGACAAATTTTCCAAATTCGCGGTGGTTCAGCCGATACAGTCCCGTACGATTACGGACGTGAAAACACCAATTCTGCAGCTAATGCGCATTTTTCCTCAAACAAAAATAATTTTCTGTGACAACGCAGCGTCGTTGAATTCCGAGACCATAAAGTCAATTTTGCTAAATCATTTTAACGTTCACATAGTTAACGCCCCACCTTAACACAGCACGTCTAATAGCCAAGTAGAAAGGCTGCATAGCACCCTCCTAGAAATTGCAAGATGTCCTCGAAAATCGAGGACACAGTAAACCTTATACTACTAGCTACCATAGAGTACAATAGAACCATCCATTCAGTCACTAACCAAAAACCACTTGATATAATTCACTCGACCCCAGTCGAGCTTAGGAAAGAAATTAAAAATAAGGTTTAAAAGGTACAAGAAGTGTTATTGCAAAAACACAATGAATCAAGGCAAAACAGGACCTTTCAAGTTGGAGAAAGGGTTTTGGTAAAGACCAATAGAATGTTAGGTAACAAATTTACACAACTGTATGTATAGGAAAATGTAGAAGCAGATCTGGGGACAACAGTTCTCATTAAATACATAGCATAGAATAGAATAGAGTAGGTATACATTTTTTTATCTTTAGGGTTTGGGGGTGGCAATGGTGGAATGGTAGCGGCATCTTTTGTCAAGCTGATGGTTCTCAGTTCAATTCCTGATGTCAGCAAGCATTATATGATAGAGAGAGTCGAACCAATTGCGAAAGCTTATTATAACGCTGGCAGTAGGTTTGTCATATGACTGGACAAATTATTGCTCTGTTGGATGATCGATATGCTTATGACATCAGGTGTACTGGGAAAAAAAGTCGGTGAATCAGAAGCGAAGGCAAAAAAAAAAAAATCAAACAAATCTCCTCAATTATCTGGACACCACCCCTGGAGCTAATGTGAAACCTTATACCACCTGGGTTTCCAACTACCCTTCAACGCCCGCACTGTGTGTAAACATTAAAAGGGTATTCATAACCCATTGACTGCGTGCAAATTATAAGAAACAACTTTTTTTTAGACCGCCTTAAGAAAAATAAAACATTTGCTGCTTTCAGTCATGACAACAGTGATTGCAAAGCCGAGGGACTACACTCATTCGCAAAACATTCCAATCTTGGACGAAGGCGTCATCCTCTGGCAGGATCATGGCTATCTCAGACACATTACTAATTTGACTGCGTACAACGAAATTATGGACGAGACTATCAACATGACTGACACCAGACATTTGAGGACACTTTTTACAGCTATATCCAAACACTACCGATTTGTTTGAAATTGCTTATTGTGTTTCGAACTGTTTGCTCAGTTGGGTGATTATGATGACCATAATGCCCTTAATTTGCGATACACAGAATTGTTATTTTTGTAGCAAGATGCAACAATTTTAATGCAGTGATAGGTGGTTACACGATCCGAATTGTAATATGGCAAGGCAAGAACAAACTACTCGTCACAATGGATGAAAGACATAATATGGCAGGGATGTGAAATTCGTGATGTGTAACCGTTAAACTTTATCTACCAGAGTAACACGACGCGTAAAAGAAGAAATCCTTATTGTTCCGAACCGAACACAGTTTCCGATTTTGATGAGCCTTAACTACTATTGTAATATATTTATCCTCGTTTAAGGGGCTTTTTAGTTTAAGTGTACAATAGTGGCTATTAAGCGAAACTTAATGTAAATGCTTAGTGTAAATTGCGGTGTAGTTGAAAAATACAAATACAAATACTTGGCGCAACAGACCGTATGTAATCCAGGTCCTAGCTTCTCGCGACCATTCGTGTTGTGCGTGTTATATTTTTTCACACAAATGGAAGGGACCTACAGTTTAGAGCCATATCCGAAAGGCAAATTGAGAAGCTTTCTCTTGACAGTTATTACTCTCGGAAGTTTGTCAGACATTCGCGAGAGGTGAGACCATGAAAAACTGTTTGGTGTTTCTGGGATTCGAACGTCGAGCCTCCCGCTCAGCGATCCAACGCACCAACTACTTGAGCCAAGTGCATACAGAAGGAATGGATACCAATGCTCCGACCCGCAGAGTCTTCAAATCCAATCCGGAGGGACAACGCAGTAGAACAAGACCTCGCCTTAGGTGGCGCGCATAAGTAGAAGGGGACCTCAACCAACATGGAGTGCGCAACTGCAGGCAGTTACCCAAGGACCGGGCTAACAGGAGAGGCTTATTGGTTTGGGCCCAGGTTCACCCCGAACTATAGCGCATATACAATTATATATGTAATATAAGAAAGTAACTTTTAGGTCAATGTACGACGCTAAGTAAACATTTTTTCCTCACTTCTGAGCTGCCACTGAGTAAACACCATACGCGAATTTAAATATTCACTTTGTAGTTTTTAGCTCAATGTACGACGCAAAGTAGGCATTTCACTCTTGAGCGGCCACAACAAAGCAGTTTTGAATGCTGTGCAAGCCATAAAAAGTTTGGGTAAAAGAATGCTGCCAGATGAGGGATTGAACTTAGCAAAAGTGACATTGGAAAATAAAAGTCTAAATTGTACGATCTAATTATGAAGCCGGATAATCACGCTAGAAAAATTTATGAATAAGAGGAAACTTGTTCGCGGCATAGGTGCAATCATAAGTTCAAAGAAATGGCTATGTCTAAGATTGAAGGGGGAACTCTTGAGGTTGAATTACTTACGTACCCCACTGAAAAGACTTAACCATCTTATGCAACATGTGTAATCTGACGGAGAAAGAAGTTATAATCAATTTTCTAGGATGTCTGATCCTGCGTGAAGTAAGAAGGCAGATATTTGGAAGAAAAAGGAGAACTCAACCAGTATTGAAAGATTGCCTTACCGAGAACAAATTATGATACAAGCCTTTTAAAACAGGGTGAGATTTGATAACTATCAATTTGATTTGACTGTCTTGTGTCAGTTCATATTTGACAGTCATAAAGAGTAGTCGATAAGAATTTATTATGGAGCATCTTACGCTGCACCAACGTGTAGAAGTGGTTAAACATTTTATTTCAATAATAACAATTTTTAAATTGAAAATACGCCAAGAAAATTCCATGATTTTTTGTTTGTGTTTAGTCTTATGCCAAGCAAGTCAACTATTCACCGCGTTATGCATAATTTTGAAAATTTGTATATATTGGGAGATAAAGTAAATTCTGGGCGACAACGTAGTCAACGTACGCCAGACAATATTGTAGCAGTGAGGTATTGCGATGCTTAAGGATTCAAAAGCATTCTGCTGAAATAACTATAGAAACCTGCTAGAATGTTATAAAAAATATGCTTGAAAGAGATTTCATTTCCGTCGCGGACAGAGGCGACCACTTGACCGACAAACATTATGTTAAAGATCATAATAATAAATCAATAAAATATAAATAATAAAATTGTGTTTCATCTAACTGTTATAAAAATGTTTCTGAAATTTTTCGGCTCAAGAAGGTTTTATAGATAGATTAATTTGACAATAGCGCTTAGAAATATTAAAAAGATTGTTGAACGATGAAGCACCATCCTAGGCCTCGGTCGGTATACTTCGATCAAGCCACGAGAGGGACGTCCTGCAGGGCTATTATCACAGAAACCATCTTCACCGTTAGGAATACGGACACCCTATGCATCTACTGGTATATCAGCGCGTGACTTCCAATAATCTACATGAACATCTGATAGTCTGGAAGGTTTATGCTCGATGGATAGCGAACAATTCAACCGAGGTGAAGAAAAGAAGTGAGGTTCGTGGCGTGTCAAATAGAAGGGGTTGCAATAATGAAAGCAATAGGAATACTAGTTGGTGACAAATGAGGGGGAGCAAAATCAAAGAGAATTCACTTGCCATCCACAAACAACAGTTTACAGTTTAGAGCCATATCATCCGCGATAAGTGGGAGCGTGAAAAAACTGAATCCGAGAGGACAATAGGTATCCCTCTGCCAACTATAAAAACTATAGTCAGTGAGCAGATGCGACAGACAAGACATCTTTCCGATCACTACCCTATATAATGCCGTTTCTACTCCCCATGATCCCAATACCTTCTTCCCCTTTCAATACAGAATTTCCACATCACACAACTATTCCTTAGAGTTTTATAGGGAAGTGGAAAACAACGGGTCCAATAAAAGCCTGAGTGAAGAGCGTAAGCCTCTAATACCAAGCAACTAACTTACTTACTTACTTAAGGTGGTGCTACAGTCCGGGGTGGACCTGGGCCTCAACCAATAAGCGTCTCCAGCCAGCTCGATCTTTAGCCAGCTGCCTCCAGTTTCGCACGCTAAGTTGGTTGAGCTCCCCTTCTACCTGCGTGCGCCAACTGAGTCGCGGTCTTCCTTTACTGTTATTGGTTATCATCGTCCAGATTGAATGGTTCGTTCTGCCTGACAGCGGAATTTTGGTCGTTGTCGCCGTTATACAGTCTGTAGAAATGGTTCTTCCAAATCCTCAGCATCGACTGCGTTTCCACTGCCATGTTCCCTTGATCGTCCTTGCGGGCTTCGGTCCGGGCCTTGTTACCCAAAAAACTCAAAACTTCCGAACCTCATACCTGCAGTAGCATCTCTCTATTTCCTCGATCGCGGGCTTCTCATGCTCTTTCTTTTTCCTCTTAGGGCATTGTTCGTACGTTTTGCCCAAGAGCTCGTAGAACCTATCTTTGGTGTCGTCGTCCTTCTCCTCTGTGGGGATTTTGCCTTGATGCGGATTGTCGTGAGGCGTTCATCTACGCATTTGAAACTTAAGACTTCTTGCCTAAGTCTGCCTCCAACGACAAATCCACATCCAAATAGGCGCTGATTTTGCTGTCGGTAACAATCGCCGTAGTATACATTGCAGTTTTTCATCCTCTTTTTGCCCGGCCAATCATTGATCTTCGAGGCAGAGTCGGTACATCTTTTTAACCGAAAGATATATGTACATAATAAATGTGGAATCTTAAAAGATTATTTGTATGGATATAAACGATATTATTTACCTAAGTTCCTAAAAATTAAGTCTTAAGAACATCCAGTCCAGCTATTACATATCATAATATGTAAGTTAAAGCACTCAAAGGAATAATGCTATAGGGCTTGACTGTATTCGCCCAGAGTTAGCAATGATTCTGCAAAAACATCGCTCTAACTCATAAAAAAGACTAAGATAATCCTTAGAGAATGAACTCAAATATTGTTTAGCAAAATTGATGAACTGAAACTTCTAGGAATTTAAATTTTATTAAATGAAAAATATGAAAAAAATATTAGACTTGTAATTGTTTTTTATTTTGTTATTTATGATTTGAATTCCATTTTTTTAATAGTGTGTGTATCTTGTTTTCGTGCATAATTTTATTATTTATTTTAAGTAGAGTCTTAATTCAGAAATGAGAATAAATTGCAATGTATTTTTCTTATATGTTTTGTTTTTAATTTATAATAGCATATACTGCAGTATCTATGACTATCTACTTAATTGCCGTGTAAAGTTGAAAAGTGTACCACTTGTCTCACTATTGAACAAAAGACCGAAATGCATTTAGCTGACACGATGTGTAGTTTTAACAACTGAAACTACCACCTTTAAAACTACCCGACACGACAGACTTATTTTTAGTTAAATTGGAAAAGTTATCTTTGATTTATTGCCCAGGTACCGGGTCATACTTGGAAAGAGCTCCGAAACAAACATAATAAAAATGATATTTGCTTTGTGCTGGGTTCACTAAGGTATGCAACTTTAACCTTAGAATTATTTTACTGCACCAGCAATCATAATGTCACCAAGCGAAGTCAATTGGACCGGAAATCGTAGATTTTTAGGAAAGCGTAGACTGTGGTCAACCTCGGAGAATATTGTAGACAATAGAAAAGTGAGATAGGGATTGGCTATAAATCTCACAAATGCATCTGACCGAGAAATTAAATGTTTCCTTTCGTATAAGGACATAATGCATGAATTTGGAGGAAGTTTATAGTAAATTGTGCTCCCTCCGATAACAAAAAGTGTACAAATCTTAATACAGATATATGTATATACATACATATATACACATGTATGTGCATATACATATATGTATGTATGACGGAGAAAAGAGTAAAGTCGTTTCTCAGAAAATCATTTATGCGTTCAAGAAATCGAACATTTTTACTCGTGAATATGTAAGTACAATTAAGTACATAAAATGCAATTTATATAAACTTTATATTTTTCCGCTGCAGGACCGAAATCTTAAAAAATTGCTAAGCCCGTACACAGCGAGAGTTTTTCCTATGTACTAAAATCACAGATAATAATACAGCTACAGAAGCTGCGGACAACCTAATTAAAAGGCGTTTTGCCAGACGATTAGTTTTTACAACTCATAACAAACTATTGCTCTAAAACAAGTAATTATACCAGTATGAAGTAGATGTAGGTGTACGTATACTAAGCGAAGTACCATTAAAACCATTCAACGACTCCAAAGCAAAGTATTGCGACGCATCATGGTACATCCGTAAAAAGGCACTTCATTGTGATCTTTGGATGGAGACCGTAATCAACCAAGCTCACAGGTATACAGCGGCTCACCCGAAACGACTGACACAGCGCATAAATGAATAGACGTCTAGACTTCTTAGCCAAAACGAGAAGGTTAGAAGTAAAAACATAAGCAGTTTTTAATATTTCTTTGGCTACGGCCTTTGGTCAACTCAAAGACCTCTGGTAGATTATACCTTTCACAAGTGCTACGTGGAGCAGCTAAGTCTCTTTGGTATGCTGGAATGTAGTAAGTTTAATCAGTAAGGTTCTTAATACATATGTATGCCCCACTTCAATAACTATTTTGTCTTGTCTTGTCTTGGCATTGAATCTCGTGACCATTCGTGTTGTGCGTGTTATATTTGTTTACATAAATGAAAGGAACGTACAGCAAAATGCAAGATTTAAAGCTTTCTCATGACAATTATACTCTCGGATATTTATCAGAGGTGGTACCGTGAAAAAACATTGGAGTGCTTTCTGCAATATGAACTTAGAATCTTCCACTCAATGGTTCAACGCACTAACCACTAATCACTCCAATGCGAGACTATGGACCTCGTCATGGTGCAGGTAGAGGTCCCCTTTTCTATTCCAACCCCTCCCTCTTCCCTGTGGTGGGCTGGATCAACGTGTTATACGATCCGTGCAAAGGATCAGCTTGGATGGGGCCCCATCCCAAAGATAGTTGAGTCTCAAAGGGAGTATTCGGATACCTGGTGACCTCTGGTTTAGCCAGCCTTATCTGTGTACTGCGGATCTCTGCATAGATGGACATCTATTCTCCGCTACTCGTGGAAAAAACACAAAACCTAACTCAGAGTCCGATGCTCTAATTCCATCGGTTAGAAGTAGGGAAGGGCGGGGCTAGTTTTCATTTGAAGTCTTATAAGTATCGAACTACTTATAATACAACTATGAAACTGGGATCAATGGAAAGAATGGATATCTTGCTTCTCAATAAAAATTGAAATACATAACTGAAAATATTTAATCGCAGAAGAACAATATCGTCCCGAATGCACCAGGTCCAAGTGGCCCATCTTGCCCCACTTTCGGGGCAGATCTTGGTCAAACTAGATCAAAAACGCTCTTCTTTGTACATGCGAAGCTCTCTCCGTTCGTAGGAAACTGCATTTAGGAGCTTGTTCCAAACCTCAGTTCTCTCTCTTGCTGCACCTCACACAGGGGATGCGACGTGAACATTTATACATGTCTAGAAGGACAAAATATCGATACATAAGAAGAGGTAGGACTGTACAAAATTGCAAAAGACTTCCTATTGATTTAAAAATATTTTTTAAAGAATTGTTTATTCTAAAACAGTTCAAGAAACATGAACTGAATAAATTGCACGTAGAAGTTATAAGTCTTCGCCCATGTCAAAGTACCTTAACGGCTTTCTTTTACTTAAGCATTAGCCATTACTTTTGTAGTGAAAAACGTACATTCCCTTTAACATAAAGCTAACAAAATGTGGTAAGCGGCGAATAAATTTTACCATCTGGAAGACAAAATCCCCCGAAAATTAGATACAAAAATAAATGGCTCCAATTATTAACAGCCATTATCACTCGAAAGACTACGTTACCGTCCCCTAGTAACTCCTCCCCAAATATATAGTTATAAACATGTGTATGTACCTCTCGCAGTCCTTCATATTCTAAATCACAGCCAATGGCCAAAAACTACACGCGGTAGCATGTTCTCCCACTAATCGTTTCAAATAAATCAAATTTCCCGAAAAACTAACTCGTAGCGCTTGAAAAATGTACACTACTTTGCCAATACACCCCCGGTGAAAGTCCTTAGCCTCCGTCAAAACGTTGAGGGGGAAAAAAATCACGGCTCAGGGATACTTTTTCACAATTTAATTTATTCCACCATCATGTGAGATATAAATTGAGTTTAGGCCTACAAAAGCTTGACGAGGCCAAGAAGACTGTGTTTTATTCACAGTTCTACATCGTAATTGGCAATTCTTGCATCGTCGTCTGATCCACCACACCATCGCACCAATACATTTTAATTTGCGACCCTTAATTTTAGGGATGACAACATACTCCATGTCTCCTGTGTTCAACATTCTATTGTGTAAGGAAGCACCCATGGTTTGAAAATATGGTATAGTGTATACAGTATACATACAAACGAGTATGCTTAGGTATATGATCATATCTTCTGCCTCTGTGTTCTCGCCCACTGACAGAATCTGGCTAAATAATGTGAATGGAATTATTTACCCAGCAACTCCAACAAAATGGCTTCCGCCCAGTGCCGGCAGGCAGAGTTCGGAGAATGCCAGTGATGTTAGTTAGCATCAATGCTACTCAAACACCATCATCCAAAAGGCCAACGGTTTGTTCCCCTAATGTTTGTGTTCCAATTTGTGGGTTCAGAACTTTTATGGCCATACAATCAACCGAAAACAACCCCAGAAATTCTTGTGGTGGGTATATGTGTACGCAGTATGCGAGAGAGTGTGTGCATTTCGCCCCCTCTGTCGGGTAAAGTGAATTCATATTATTAGTGTTTCACTCAGAAGAACATAACGACGAACATTGTTGGTAATCAAATTTAAATTGAAAAATAAAAACAGAAATAGAGAAATGGAGACATTTTATGGAGAGATTTAGGACCCAACAGTTACACAGTTACAGATGACTTCAAATTGGCAATGCTGCCAGTGGTTCGGTAGGTGGTTGTGGAATCTGGGAATTGATGTTGATTAGGATCATTGATTCGGGGATAATAGAAGAGAGTCGGGTGTTCGACTGGAGGATAAACGATTGGTTGTAGATGTGTCGTTAAATTAAATTGAATGGTTTGGGTTCGGTCCACTGAATTCTAATTATTTTAGTCTAAGACTGAGTGATTTAAAGCTGGGTCTGTTTATGAAAGGTAACAATCGGTTATAGAGGTAAGAACCTATCTGATATAACAATTAACTGGATTTAACAATTTATTTTTAAAGTTCTAATAAATCTCCACCATGTTATAAGATATCGGTTATTACGAAGAAATCAGTTTTATCAAGTCAAAGATTGATATTATTTTAAAACGACGGACTGTAAAGTCAAACAGTTTTCCAATCCTGCTATTCCCAATTAGGACATTTTCTTAAGCCGGGAACTCAGAAATTAATATGAAAGAATAAATGTGTTGCGTAATATAATGACATTATGGCCTACCTATGTCAAATACTTTATGTGCGTATCTCATAACTGTTTACAGAAATTATCGAACTACAAAAGACATATGTACATACCACCGTTAATACGACTCAAGACAGATTGACACTTGTGACAAATAGATTATCAGCTTACTGCATTTTAGACATACATATGCAGTAAGCTGCATATTTCTCAATATGCAAAATGACTACCCAATCCGATACAGTTTAATTAAAGTCTTCTTTGGTTTACGATACCTCCTGCAAAAGTTTTTCGATTCAAGTGAGTATTCTTGTGGCATCTTGCTCTTAACTAGGGCTATAAATATGTATGTTAATTTTAGAGCGCATTTATATAGAAAATATTGTTTTCATGCGCGGTATTTTTTAAAGTTTTGTACTCAAAAGTCGCCGACTGGAAACTTGTCACCCGGATGTAAGTTTGTAGCTTCGTTGTACAGGGTTAGTACTTTTGTGCAGGAACTTTTCGTGCAATAAAATCAAATTTGTTGTGTGGCAGCTTCTACTACATGTCGATCATATCAAGATTTTCGATCTTGATTTCATAATATATACGGTTCGATTAAGCCGCCGGCCCACAACGCGCACGAAACAGTCACCCGTGGTGAACGCAATGACTTCTCAACGATCAAACTTTTATTCTCAAAACCCGATTTGGGCATTCTGGATTTTATTTATTTACGTAGCTGCCGGGCGAGAAACGGGCCTCAGCGCTGAAGGAGACTTTATTAGAAAAATCAACAATCAACTTATTGATTTGCAGCACATAATCGGCGTGGTATGTTAATGTATTCTCTGATCAGCAGGCTTAAGTTGCTGTAAAAGCTCCACCTTACATGAAGATGCAAATCCAAGCGAAAAATACGCCAAACAGAGCTCTATCACAGAATATTTATTTTTGTAGCAAGATGCAACAATTTTAATTCAGTGATAGGTGGTTAAACGATCCATATTGTAATATGGCAAGGCAAGAACTAACTACCCATCAATACAGATGACTGACAAAATATGGCAGGGATGTGAAATCCGTGATGTGTAACCGTAAAACTTTATCTACCCGAGTAACACGACGCGAAAAAGAAGAAATCCTTATTGTTCCGAACCGAACACGGTTTCCGATTTTGATGAGCCTTAACTACTTTTGTAATATTTTCATATTCGTTTAAGTGGTTTTTTAGTTTAAGTGTACAATAGTGACTATTAAGTGAAATCTTAATGGAAATGAATAGTGTGAATTGAATTCAAAGAGAATTTTGAAAATGAAAATTCACCTTAACTGTTTTCATATAATTTCCTCAGAACTTGTAAGAAATATTTTTTTTTTATTTGTATATTTGGGCGAAGTGAAGTCCCCATTTAGTAAAATAAATAAAGATATGCGTCATGTTTCATACACACATGCATACAGCGTGTGTTAGTATTCCGAATTTTAAAGCTTTTCTCTAATAGTTTTTGAATTGATCTCTTTTAAAATTAATATTATATGAATTACCTACTCTATTTTTAAAACTATTGAATTGTACACACATATACATATGTATGTATGTACATAAATATGTATCTAATGAAATGAATTAACATGCAATTAGTGCAGATTATTCATTCATGTTCATTCCATATACTATATCAGAGGCAGAGTAACTGCTAGCAATGAGAACAGAGCGCTTGTTTTTCTTGAATAAAAAGTACATTATCAGTTTTTGCTGACACTGTTCAGTTCACAGGATATACTTCTATGCTCCCCAATGTTTTAAATGATAAATCGAAGGCAAAAGGAGATAACCGAATGATATCAAGCTATGCTCTATAATTCCACTGTTTCAGACGCAAAACAATTATCGACGAGCAAAAACTCTTGAACTGCGTCAAAGAAGAAGAAGAAGCTCACCTCTGTTCTGTGAAGTGGGAACGCAGCCTGAGGCATCGGTCACTTCCGTTCTCTCAATGGGAGTCATTGCATCTGATTGCGCGAACCAGTAGCAATAAGAATCGTTTCGCATTAAATTAAGTGATTAAGTCCAAGTGTGACTGTGTATGCAACATTGGTAGCCTTAAGGGCAAATATAAATTTAATTTTCCTTTTTTGCTTTCTAACTGATTTTTAGACCTTAATGAGCGACTTACGGTTGCGTTTGCGTATTGTGTATCTGGGCGACATTTTTTTTATTTGATTTATATTTTCAAACACATATGTACATATGTATGTATGTATGATTGCGCGGACTGTGCAGAACGAATTGCTTCGACTCAAACGGTAGCTTAATGATGAGAAATTAAAGTAGAGTACTGGAAAGATGGATGACGAGCCTTGAAAAAGTCTGACGTTCTTCGTGGTTTTTCACAGGTTTGAATGGAACTGCAATAATTACAGGTGTAATTAGTGAGTGGTGCAAAGTGCGTTTTAAAATAGGATACGCATTTTTGAGTTGGATTTGGTATAGAGAGTGAAAGACAGCGGACTGAAAAACACTTAATGTATAGAATATATACTCGTAGAAGCATAGAGACATTGGGGTTAAATTCATGTATGTAGGTATATAAGTTAAAAATAGAAAGTACTAGCATTAAAAAATATTAGAATTATTAATTAAGTCGCAGTTATAATCGAATGTTTTGCGAAATGCGTGCGATTGTTACTAGTTTTTTTGGTTTATAATACGCATTAGCTTCAAAACCAAAATTTCATTTCTAAAAAATTCCAATGCAAAGAAAAAAAATTAAAACTTTTTTTTGGAGGAACGAGAAATCTTCAAAAGATGCTAATGATGCCGGATTTTCACCGAATAAAATCGCCTCGCACATAATTACGATCTAGTCACTTGGACTAATAAGCAATATTTTCGGTGACATCTTAGTCTTTCAATAGTTTTCACCTCCTGTGTTTCTTTGCTTCGGATTGCTGCTTTTAGTTAGACCAAGAGGTTTAATTCTTTTAAGCCTTCGCAATTGATTTATTCAGCAGTTTTCTGGCATCTAAGTTTATATGCTCTTCTACTTTTTCTTTGTGCTTTTTTGCATGTTTTAAAATTTCCCAATGTACACTTTCTACCTTCAAGTCTCGATTAAAGACAGTGTTTGTTATGTACCAAGGTACATTTACTATATTTCTAAGCACATTATTTTGAATTCGTTCTATTTTGTCTAAACTTGCCTTTTTGGTACAACCCCATAGTTGGATTCCATATGCTGGTAATAAAATTCGGTTATATAAAAACACTTTATTTTCAGTTGATACGGCGGAGTTTCTCACTGGCAGTTTTTTATATTTGGTATCTAACTCCCCCCTTTTCTTTTTTACGTGATCTTTCCGTCGCAGTTTAACATCTACATATGTATATAGTCATGCCTAAATATTTTGCTGTATTAGCGCATTGAACAATTTTTCGGTTTATAATGCTAGGTACATATGTACATATACATATAGGTATGTATGTTCAATGTTTTTATTAGTAAAATCAATAAGAATTGAATTGGACTCATTTAATTTGATTCCCCATTTTTTAGTCCTTTCATAGATTTTGATTATGCCTATAATTTTTTATTTCTTTTGGATAGTTTTTTTCATGTTTTTTCCTAATTACTCCGGGCTTTCCCAAGCCGATTGCTGAATATCGCTGACCAATTTATGGACTTATTTTTCTATATCATTTTTAGTTATAAGAGGCATGACTAAGTCTGTTTTATTCCTTAAATTCAGTTTGAAGGCATGCCAATCTGTTCTTTTGTTTGCCTATGTATTATTATTTGCATTTTATGTGTTCACTCATTTGAAGAATTATTGGCAAATGGTCCGACATGAGATACTCAGACTCATCTATATGTATGTAAATGCTTGACAATTTTTTGATTATGTAAAAAGCAATTAGATCCGGTATCTTGTTTTTGTCTGCAAGCCAGTGCGTGGGTCTTCCTGTCGATAGAATTTCGCACTGATGTTTTTGAGTTTCAGCATATAGTTCCCTTTCTCTCGTTGTTGTTAATCTAGATCCCCAGTTTAAGTTTTTGGCAGTAAAAGCACAAGATATTATGTACATATCTGCTTCCTAGTTTTTCAAAGAAATCTGAAAATTATATTTTTTGATCGCAGATTTTTTTGATTTGGAGGACAATAAATAGCAGCAATATTTCTTAAGACTTATTATTACAATACCATGCCATGCTTCTTACTTTCACATAGAAGAAGAAATATTGGGTTTGTTCTATCTTGAGACTTTGATCAATACATATGTATTTATATGTAGGATTATGTCATTATAAGTCACTATGTACCATATGGGGCCTATCGCGATTGCTTGAGAACCTTAACGGTAAGAAACCTAAATCATTTCACGCATGCACTTACTTTCCCATTATAAATTACCAAAGAAATAACTTCCAAGGTGTTTTAGTCTGCTCCGCCCAACTCCCTGGCATTCATAAAGCAGATGCGCTACGTCTTCTGAGACGTGTAGATCACTGCAATACCTGCATACATCCGTATTCGATAAACCCAATCTCATTGCTTGCTTTCTCAAAACGATAAAATATCCTTATTGCTAATCTTTAATAGTATTGCTTAGTTTTAAAATTTCTTTAGTTTTACTGGCCGCAAGGCCTTAGACACCCTATGTACTTCTAGGTAGACCATTTTTGGTCAGCCAGTTTGAAAATTCTCTTGAAAATAATTCCGCTTACCGCACACATTGGTGGCATTATGCCTTCTGCCTTCCATTATGTCAAGCGTTGTGCGGTAGTTCCTGACGAGTTTAGATTTTGTGAGCCGAAGCGCGCTATGAACATCTCAAGTGCCGCCGTGGGCGTAGTGCGCAGGTCCCCTTTGATAGTAATGTACACTAATCCTTGTATGTTGAATCATATACATATCCCTCATATTCTTCTTAATCGTTGCCTTCTACCATACCTATCTTCCGAGAAGATGGCTTAATTAGCTCTTTTAGTATTTTTCAATGACCAGAGCCCAGAGAAGGGAAGATATGTAACTCCATCCTGGGAAGTTCAGCTCCCAAACTATGGACCGAGGAGGAGTCATCTTCTTACCTAAAGTAGGAAGGAGCTCGCATGTGGAACCAAAAGATCTCCGATCCATCAGTCTATCGTTCTTTCTACTTAAAACTCTAGAAAGGCTAATCGATATCCACTTACGACAGAGCATTAACCCAGTTTTGCTCTCGCCGTCCCAGCATGCGTACTGCAAAGGCAAATCGGTTGAGACAGCCTTACATTCGCTTGTGCGCATCATTGAAAAATCTTTGAGTATTAAAGAATATACTATGGTGGCTTTCCTTGACATTGAGGGTTCGTTTAACAACGTCGAGCCAAAAGCGATCATCGACGCACTTACAGATCTGAAAGTGGATACTTCGCTCAGAGTGTTAATCAATCAAATGCTCACATGCAGGATTATTAACACACAGCTGGGCGGTGCATCGGCCAGAAGAACTGTCTGCTGCGGCACACCCCAGGGTGGTGTCCTGTCACCTCTTCTGTGGAACCTGATAGTAAATAAGCTACTGGTGGACCTAGACAAGACAGGATGCAAAGTGATCGCCTATGCTGATGACGTTGCCATCGCTGCCTCTGGTAAGCACCCAAATACTCTCAAGGAAATCCTCCAATATGCTCTCCTTCGGCTCACCAGATGGGCCTCCAATTGTGGACTGGGGGTTAACCCCCACAAAACGGAACTCGTCCTCTTCACGAGGAAATATAAAATTCCACTAATAGACCCTCCCAAGATAAATGGAACCAGTCTGACCTTCACTGACAAAGCAAAATATCTGGGTCTTATTTTGGACAGAAAACTAAACTGGAAAGCCAATCTACTAGAAGGCGTAAGGAAAGCCAATGTAGCTCTCTACTCCCGTAAAAGGGCTATTGGTAAGAGCTGGGGTATGAAACCTCAAATCACTCACTGGCTGTACGTGTCCGTTATCAGGCCTATTTTACTCTATGGCGTGATCGTATGGTGGCCCGCTCTTAACAGGGCTGTCCACCTCACTCAAATAGCTAAGGTGCAAAGATCTGCATGCATGTGCATCAGCGGTGCACTGAGGACTACTCCTTCAGCGGCACTGGATATTATGTTCAACTTGCTGCCCCTAGATATTTTCAGTAAACAGATCGCTGCCTGTACGGCCACCCGTCTGAAAGCCTCCTCTCAGTGGTCTAGCTATCACACTGGCCACTCCTCGATCCTTGATCTCCATAACTTCAAGCACGAAAATACAGACTACGCCCCGCTGAAAATGTACTTCGACCGTGACTTTCGTACGAGCATCCCTGAACGGGATGTATGGGACAATTCTCCTCCTATCGATGGTAACTCGGTACACTTTTTCACAGATGGTTCTAAGACCGAAGGCGGGGTAGGATGTGGTGTTTTCTCCGAGAAGCTCAACCTAGAATTATCGTTCCGCCTCCCTGATCATTGTAGCGTTTTTCAGGAGGAAATCATGGCAATTAAGGAAGCCCTGTCCTGGCTGAAGTGTAATGTACTATCTGTCAGGGATATTACCATTTTCACTGACAGCCAAGCGGCAATCAAGTCTCTGGAATCGTGCTCGTTTACTTCAAAGGCCGCTCTCAACTGCCGTTTATCTCTTATGGAGATGACAGAGCAGTTCAATATTCACCTATGCTGGGTGCCAGGCCATAGAGACATTCCAGGAAACTGCAGGGCAGACGAACTTGCCACACAAGGCACTACTCTAAGGATTCCGCGCATTCAAACGATTCCCCGGAGAAGAAAGAAATGCTTGTCGCAAAATTATTGCCGCATATTCCTGCTGCCCATGTCCAAGTGATCGAAAAGGTAACTAGCAACTAAATAATTAAATACATACTGGGTTACAGAGTAATAAGCGAGCGCCTTTCAGCAGGGTATCTACGGAGAAATGTAGCCAACATATGGACGTTAGGCATCGAAAAACTTTGTGAATCAAAACCCGTTCGAGCATAGAGCAAGCACAGAGCTCATGGATAGCTTCCATGGACTACTACTACAATCGAAGAATGTTTGGAAAATTTCTTCATGAAATATACATATGTACATACATAAATCGAAGTTGTGGTTAATGTGTGTGTCTTTCGATATGATACAACCATGGTAGATTTTCCTAAGAACATAATGGAATAATCCCAGGAATACGACTGGACGTTAATTCAAACAGTTTACAGGGTCGCATAACCTCTATGTACACCTGTTAACTGTTAAAATATACCCTTACCAAAATTGTTACACATCACGACTCTAGGCCCTCAGCCACTTAAGTTTTCGAGTTTTGGTGTTTTCCTCACGAATGATTTCATTTCTGAAATTAATAGAACAACATAGTTGAGCAGTTTGAAAAATGTTGGCAATTATTATTTTCGGATGTATTGTCTTTTCTGGGAGTCGAACCCAAATCGCTTGCTTCAATGTACTAACCACTGAGACACAGGGCACAAGTCGTTTTTTATTTTTTTTAAGGTACAACCAAGTACGTATCTCTCAATATTTGATCGCTTTAGCCGTTTGTCAAAAGCAATACCTTTCCTTAACACAACATGTGCATCCATTCACCATAACGTACTGCTTTGCAATGAATTTGAGGGTTTGCAGTTGTGTTTCATTGGCGCTTCAGTGGAAGGGAAGATCTATATCCAGATAAACTCAAAAGTATATAATTTTAAGTTGGATGTCATACTCTCCCGTTTTTCTCAACCTCCGAGCAATTAATCATCATCACAAATCGCATGAAATATGATCAAAATATGAAGAGAATAAAATGAAAATGATGTCACACTCGTATTCATCAGAACGAGTTTATCTATGCTTATCTCCACAATCAAACCACGTGACCTTGCCTCATTTATCCTCACCGAAAATTGTAATTTTAGAATTATTTCCCCCTGACGCATCACAAAGGCCTCTTCACACCCCAGACAAAGGAGGAAAATAATGAAAATATATTGCTACCGACCCAATCTCATGTAATAGGTATCCCTTCGACAGAATTAAAACGAACATATTTCAGCTTAAGGCGACCACCCTCTTGCTCAACAGTCCTCGTTTAGATGTGAACCATGAAAATTATGTTTAGTTTCCAAGTAAGGGTGAGAAGGAGTACGAGGGGTGCAAAACAAAAATCAAAATCACAAGTACTAGACTTCAACTTCATATACATACATACATACGTATAATATTGCGATGTCAACCATTGTTGTTGTGATGTTGGTAATGTTACAATCTCAGATCTCCTTACCGAGATAAACGGTTCCTTGGTCGGAGCGTACTGCGCAAGGGTGAGTGTCCATTCCGAGAGAAAGAGAAAATATTTACGTATAACATGAATAAAAATCATGTTATCTGATAGTATTAGCAAATAGAGAGCAATCCGCAAATAAATTGATATACGAAGAATCCATCTCGCCTATGGATTTTAATGGGATATCAGGAGCGCCGTCGCTGCTGCTGCTGGTGTTCGTAGTGATTGAAGATTAAATCAAATCCTACAGCGTGTTAAATTCATGTAGCTACAATCCAAATCCTATGAAGATTTTGGTGACGCACTTGCGAAACGTAAGTTAGGCGTGACATCGAAATCCTAGACACGCACCCAAGAGAAATGGTTCTTGTGATCAAAGGATGCTTGAAAGTGGTATCTATCAATCTAATGGTATTTTAAATCGGCTCGAAACGAATTATGTGGGTTTTTTGTTTATGTTGCGGTGAGAACTGAAAGCAGTTGAGCTAATTTCTCACAAATATTATTGCTTAATCTCTCTTTAATAATATTGCCATTCTAAGAAGAGGGGAGTTAAAAACACCATACAATTGTATGAGATGAAGTAGGATCGCTTCAACTTAGTCTGACGATCCTACATATATTTCATGCTGCTCACTAGACTAAACTTCGTAGAATAAATAAAAATGAATATATTTTCGATTTTACTTAGAATATATTACATGCTTGTTATAAACGAAGGCTTGTCCACACCAAACGAAAATTAAGAAAAACATTCGAAGACATCACAGAAATGTTTCAGAAAGGTTTTGTGAATTTCATAACAATTTCAGAATGGCTTCTCTGATTGAAGAAACTGATGGTGAGAGCTCAGCCGCAAAACATTTTGGTCCTAAACCATTTGCTGCACTAGACAGAGAAATGGTGAAGGTTTGATCGAAAAATGCGCCTTGGCTGAGACCTTACCATGCGAAAAGTTGTAAGTATGCAGCAAGCAATAGTCAAATGGTACGTCGTAATGCGCATACTAAATGGGAATTTTAGTAATAATGGTACCTGGATGGTACCTGCAAAATAAGCCTGGAAGAGGGGGAGGCAGTCTAGCATTAGTTAGCAAAAAAAGGAATAATCTTGGAGTACCACTAGATGGAAGCTTAGTCGAAGACCAGATTTCTTTTAAAACAGATGCGAGAGTTAACACCGGAAATTAAGGTTAAGAAAGAACTTAGGAGACATCCAAGGGATGTTACATAAATTACATGTAGCATAATTTCCCAATACTTGACATCCATGAAAAAGTATACATTGCTTGAAATATTACAATACTTTAGGAGTTATGATTTTGTTCGAGTTGCTTAACATTGTTTTTGTGTTCGAAATATATTCTTTCAAGTTCAGTTTTTCTTCAAAATGCATTCTCAAATACTCCTCAGTTAGTTTTTAATCGACTCTTACACCAGGCACTTCTTTTCTAAGGATATTGGGCTGACGTGCTATAAATTTAACCCAAGAAGCTAAAAAGATCTTTGTGCTTAGCCAGGTACGTTAAGTTAATTGTTTGGGAGATAGCAAGTAAAGTAATGTTATTTAAATCGGCTGTGCAGTTTCGCTGAAAGCATTAGGCTGCAATTCAATGTACGGAGAGAAAAAAGAACAAACAGATGGATATAATTCCGAGATCCATTTTCGGAGTCGCTTTAGTTTTGGTTAATTTTTTATTTTTTTTTTTTTGTAAATATTTATCCATAATATATTTTTATTACAATCAGTAAATTCAAGTCTATTTGGTTTGGTTTAATGCCAGATTGGCTATTATTATGTTTTTCCATATAAAAATCAAAAGACAAATGTAATTTGGAAGAATTAAGGGCTTAACTTTAAAAATCGTCTTCTAAGATACTGTAATTTTTTTCATTTTTAACGCAATTTTTAATTGGAATTCAATATTTCTTAAGTGCTAGAAAAAAACGCTTAAAACTAGCTTAACTAACTGAACTATGTAATGTAACTCTAACTTACTGACCCTATGCGGGTGCTCTAAGCAAAACCTAACGCTGAAAACTATGTCTTTCGACGTTTTTCGAACTAGACTTATTTATGAACTTAACTTACTACTTGAGAACTAAGAAAAGTTGTTAAAAAAAACTTATTAAACGAACATTTTGTGATTTTGCTTAAAATTAAATTAAAATACAGTCTTAAGTCTAACTTACAAGCTACCTTAATTAAACCTTAAAAACTATCTTAGTCTAAAATACGTAATTCATACGTAAATATATTTTTTTTTTTTGCAAAGTGCTGTTTTTTTTTTTTTTTAATTTTTTGTAAAGTGCTGTGCCTTTTTATTTTTTTTTGTCGGCCATAGCAAAAAGGCCAACTTTGCCCCTTCAGAAAGGCTACCCCGGATCAAATGGAACCGACGAAGGAGTTTCCTCTCCGTCCCCTAACCGCCAGAATTTCTGGCGCTTCTGTTCAATATCGCGCAAATCGCGACTTGATACCGCTCTACTGAATCGGAGACGCTCCGTAATGCTGTGTGCGACGTGTCGGTTGTAGGTTAGTCGCCTATCCGCAGCTGTCCGGGCAACATGGAAGATTTGCGGCACCGCTAATCTGTCTTGGATCAGTCCTTCTTTATCTAGATAGAGGAACGCCTCTGGTGGAACGAAGCCGTTAAGGCACACTCTCTCGTGGTACATGTTATTGGGGTAGAAAGCCCCGGAAATCAGGTTATTCATCGAGTTCATTGTTCTTGCAATGTGCTCCCGAATCATCTTGATCATGAAATTATCCACTATGTTTATGTTCGCCCTGTTATACAGGACCTCATTGGAATAGAATTTTTTGTACTCAGACTCTGATGTTCTGTATAAGCGAAGGCAAGCCCTAAGGCAAAGCCCTCTTAAACAACCGAATCTTTTCCATCGAGCTTGCTTCTACGTTGAACCACACGGGACAACCATATGCGAGCATGGGCCGGATAAGGGCCATGTAGCAGATTACCTTCACCTCGCATCGAGTTGGCTGCTATAAAACAGTCTCTTTGTGAAGGCGAAAGCCGCTTTGGCTCTGCCCAGAGCAGCATCTATATGTTTGTTAAAATACTGGTCTAGCCAGAGCCCAAGCTATCTGATTACATTTCGACACGCTAATGGTTGCCCGTGCTGTCCCACGATTGAAAACTTTCGCCAATTCTTTCTGGTATCCGCAGAGGCCCCAGATAATGACGTCCTAAACAGGATGGTTTCCGACTTCTGGAAGTTGATTTTTAACTTCCAACAGTCGCAATATCGCTTGATCTTATCGAAGTCGCGCTGCAAGAGTATTGCAATGACCTCGATCTTTGGTCCTGATCTGTACGCTATCAAGTTGTCTGCGTACGCTATAGCTTGGTGAAGAGATCCTACAAGATCGCTGGTAAATGTTAAAGAGGATCGACGAATTAACCGCGCCCTGTTGCAGACCATTTTTAATATCAAACATACCAGCAGAAGTCACACTGCCATTTTTCACAATGAACTGTCTACCGGTGAGCATATTACAAAGCATGTACAGCAGTGGTTTACTTATGCCCAGCCTACTTAACTTGTAGAAGAGTCCTTCTAGCCATACGGTATCGAAGGCCTTCTCCAAGTCAATCAGGGAGGCACCCGTGCATTGTCTCTTGCTTTTGTTCCATTGGATATCCGACACCAGTTTAGATGCGGCATGTATAGTATCATGCCCCGCCTTGAAACCGAATTGGTTATCCGGAAATTCCTCTATGATGCTGTACCGCAGTTCGCATGCGCGTTCAAACCATGGTTTCCGTTTAGGATGTACAACGTTTCATTCATCAAAGAGCTTATGGTCCGAATATTACGCGAAATTCTCTAAGAATAGAACACAGTAATAAAGTCTAGAATGGATCGCATAAGATTGAGAGTTCTGATGTGGTATGTAATTTAGATTTAGTAATTTTGCTCTTAGTTTAAATAAATTGTTTATGTTCTCAGTTGAATTAGTATTTAAAAAATAAGTTTTATCATATAAATTGCATCTATTTTTTCATTTTAGTTCGGCTATAATAGTTATATATATCAAGTTTGATTAACATCCAGGGACAGACGATTTTCCCGGATTATTAAAATTATTTTATTTGAGAAAGTCAGGATCAAGATTGTAGAAGAAATATGTGGGCGTAGTTTGAAAATCTTTTTTCTGCACACATATTTCCTGAGTACATAATATACAAAATTATAATTTTGTGATCAGTCTTATGTACTGTATGCATTTCTTTATTTTGTTACATAGAGAATTAATAACAGTAGACACTATAAAGTCCGCCCGTTCGTATCTCACTATTTGGAATAGTTGGTTATACAAGTTATATTGTAAAATGTAAATAAAAACAATTATCACAAAATGCAATTTAAATAGTACCTACTACTATTAATGAAGTTGATCTCAAAGAAAATTTGGAAGTTGAATATCAAAACAAATGTTATTGCCTCCTTCTAATTCACTCTTTTCTCAGAATAAATAACTCCCATGGCTAATATGAATCGTTTTATAAAGAGTGAGCCATTAGTTAATTTCTTTGAAAGTATCATTTCGACGCATTCAACATTTTCACTATTCAAATATTTACATGTTACCTGCACGCTTGCGTTCTGTGAAACATTAAAAAAATATTTCTAATTTGTATTGCAGAAACTGTATGTAATTAGAAAAAAATATTTGGATAATATTTTGAAATAAATCCTCATCAGCAGCTACTGTATCAGAATTCATAAAGAAAGTTCATGAAACGGCTATGATAATACATAAAAAAGATATCCGCGAGGGCGTCCTCTCCACACAGAATTGCTGTGGTGCCCAAATGCGTGAGAATCTAATAACTTCAACTCGTTGTAGAGCTCAACAACTGAACATCATTCGAGAAAAATTTTGTATAGATCTTGCATTATTTGCTTACAAAATTCAACTCACCCAAAAGTTGGAGCAAAATGATCATATTTAAATGAGTGAAAAAATGATGTTGACTTTGGTCGTAAATTCATCTTTTAGGATGAAATTTATTTTCGAACAAAACTGTAGGATTTGAGGTTCTGAAAATCTACGTGTTGTTGTAGATGCTAAGTCAATATATCCACAGCTTGGAGCGGCGGCAACGTTGGTCCCTATTTTTTTTAAACAGTTGGTAACAACGTTACGTGTGGTTGCCGTGGCTTAGTGGTTAGTGCGTTGGATTGGATTGGAACGGGAGGTTCGAGGTTCGAATCCCAGAAAATTCCAAGACTTTTTCGCCACCTCTTGTGAATGTCTGACAAACATCCCAGAGTATTAACTGACATGAGAAGCCTTTTGGATTTGACTCTAAACTGTATGTCACTTCCATTTGCGCGAAAAAATAATACGCACAACACAATTGATCGTGAAAGCTAGGCCCTGGACTACATACGGTCTGTTACGCCTAGTATTTGCAACAAAGTTACGGTAAACAGAGTGCTCTTCACTGATTAGGAAAGTATACATTGAAAATCACAAACGATCGTTGATACTGTAATATTTGATTGACAGGATGAACCACTTAATAGCAATTTAAAATAAAAAATTTATAGACTAATTATATCTAGCTACAAACCTGACTTATGAAGGCTGCAAGGTTCTTGTTTACAGACAGCAGTAGCCCACATAGACTTTTTAGGGAAAGTCTCGATAACCACAGGAAATCGTGACTCCACTTTGTCCTTTACTTAACACTAAACAAATTAACAAATTGGTCAATGTCATGCGCCCTTATTTCTATTTTGGTGAAGGGACTTTCAATTTTCGAATACAGATGAGGGTCATGAGAGAATAAATTGGTATGCCTTATTGATAAATTGACTGACATGGTGCTCTCTCAAATAAACTTGCAGCACAACAAACTCGATGTCACCAGTTTTTGGACCCTTCAGTTTCGGTTTGGTGAATTGAATTTGAAACGTTAGCTTTCACCAACTTTGCAAACATTTTTATTTTGAATTATTTAACAAAATATTTACACATTGACATTGTGCATAGTTGGTTTTATAAAAATGTCTTAGAACTAGTTTTTGATTAAAACAAAATATGGGTTCTAAAAAGCAAGATATCGTTGTTTTTCAATCACAGATTGAGGTCTACTTGTGCTTAACACAAGATATATAGGATAGATATCTGGAATAGATTTCCAGATGGATTGCAACTTTTAGTTTGTTTTATAGTACCTATGTATGTATGTCCATATGTATATACAAGGAGAAAGGCATGGGAGGGATCCCGGTCAGACCTTTTATTCAAAGTGTTGCTCAGCCTTGTCTTTCCAAGTATATCTATGTATGTACATATATGTATGATCTAGTATATGGCTCTTTCATTGTCGATGATATTCATATTCTCTTGTACCTAGCAATGGGTCACCGTATTGGTTACTTATTCAGATATTGGTTGAATGGTCATTTTTCATTTAAATCAAAACTCCGATTTCAACTTGAATTATGACCTTGGGGACCTCAGATATATGTATGTATATTTTAAAGCTCACTCGCTTAGGCTGTAGTTCGACTTTCAGGCAAATAGGCATACGAGGAAGGTTACAAGTTTTCTATAGTAGTACATAATATGTAGCATGTTTGATTCAAATTTTCCCTAAAGGTGCAATGAAAATGTAGACAGACACCACCGCCTCAATATAAGCCAATACTCCAGTGATTTACCGCTTAAATAATTTGACAAATAAAGGAAACACATAAAAAAATATTTGACAATTCCATCAATAAAAAAAAAACAATTTTCATATCTTCACAAACGTATCATTTTGTCTACCTGTTCTACCGCGTATTTTGGTCTGATGTACCTATTGAATGTGATTTCAGTGGTGTATTTGTATTCGGTGTGTTTTACACAGAAGTTATGATATTTTAACTGTCCATAAAAAATCGTTTATTATCTTTTTCTTCTTTTGTTTTTGTCACCTGTGTGCGATTTTATTTCGAAAAGGAGACGGCAGACCAACCCCGATACAAACATATGTATATTCCCAAACCATCCACCCATATTAATAGTCCTGTTAAGTTTCGGCTTTTTGGCCTGTCATACCTACTTTTGGAGGTTATTATTTTTTATGCCAGGCTTATCATATCCTCTGGGAGAGGAATAAAAAAGAAACAAAAGAAAACAAAAAATTATACCGAGCTTGTTTTTTTTCGTGGGCGATAAAATGGATCAGAAATGAGTTTCAGTTTTAATTGTCAATCCTTTTCGGTTTTAAAACGGAAATTCATAATTCGCAGGATCCTTGCTTTAAAGTCATTTAAGACTTCGAGTATTCGTACATTCGCATGAATGGTTAACAGTTCTTCAACTAAGTCCATGAAATAAATATTTCCTTTAACATGGAAATGAACTAAAAGTAGAGAATAGTCAGTGTTGAAATAAATATTTCACTTTAAAGGTCATACACCGTACAAATAGCAATGAAATAGTAATTTCATATTCACAACATCAACTGCTGATGTGCCTGTTATTGTGGAAATTTCACTAAATACTTCTGAAGAAGTGCTAACTGCTACGGCCCATACGACCACATTGCTCATTGCAGTTGGAATAACTGTTGCCGAAAGTAATGGCCAACACTACCGAGGCATAATACGAACCAAATGAGATGTTGACCATGCTTGGTGTAGATGATTTTATATTGCCGCTCATTATCACCAATAACCATTATTTGAGAAATATCCGTAAATACCATAATCACATAATGATTGCCATCGCATTAACCCATCTATTGGACAGGCATCTTCACGATCATAAGTATCTTTAAGCCGAGTGCTCGAATATGAAGATAGCAGTAGCGGGTTGGCTGGTACATAAAGTAGAGGGGATACTTGGTAATATCAAAGGTATTGAGCTATAATTGAGTCATAAGCATGTGTTTTAACTTGAACAGAGTTCGTTCGCAGTTATTTTTTAAAACGCTCTCGAGATAATTTGATGCGATATTCATACAATTTGATACTCCTGCCGGGAAATTATTTTTAATTGGAATTGGGTTTGGAAGACCAAGTCAAAATGCAGAAGAAATAAAAAATAGCATTTGCAGACTTTCAGCAACTACTATGTTGTCAAAATGCTTCGGACATATGATGAAAATAAGTTTAAACAAGTTCATTGTCTTTTATAATTGCGGTTAGACTTTTTTAGTATGTATATATGTACATACATATGTAGCTTTGTAGCTTTGTAGCATCTTGTAGCTTTTCCATTCAAGCAAGGCCGTGTAGTTAATCAACCTGTAATGAACTTGTCATTCGACTGTGTTGTCTTTAAATCTAACCCCTTTCATAAATCTATTATACAAACTAAGTCGATTTTATATCGTAATTGGAAATTTTTTTAATAGTGTTCCTAAATAATTAAGATGATATTAATCAGAGTTGCCGTTTTAAATTGTCCTTCCAGTCAGATTTGACTGAAAAAAATCAGTCAAAAAACTAAAATTCAGTCAAAAAAAATGTCAAATTGTCAAAAAACTGCCAGCCAATATAAAAACGAATATTTTATTCGAAATAGAAATAATAGAATCCATTTTTCTTTCACATTTGTACATATGTATGTACATACACATGTGTGAATATACGTTAAAGTAAAATTTAGTTTAAAAAAAAAAACCTTTAATAATATTTTATAAAAAAAAAACAATAATACGCATAGCGTTTAAAACTTAATTCCAAAGCGCCCCTAGGCGATCAATATTATTGTGGTATTGCACAATATTATTGATCGTCTGTGAATGATATTTCAGATTGTGCAATATATTGTGTAAAATTAAAATGGGTTTGATATTTATTGCACAATATAGAAAATTTGTATAGTCTGTGACTAATATTGCACAATATTTGTTCAATTATTTTTCAAATGTCGTGTAAAAACAAAAGAGGATAACAGAAAATTTATTTTGGAGGGCATCGAAGTGTATGAAACTCTGCCGGCTTTGTGGAATGTAAGGAGCAAAGAGTACAGTAACGGGAATAAAGAACAAATTATGAAAAATTCTCTCCAAATACAGAGAACGATATTCCAAAGCTGATAAACAGCAGTTGATACAACACTCAATTATTTACGCACTAATTTCAGAAACGATTGAAAAAAATGTCTGACTCTGAAAATCTCACTACCAGCTCATTCAATAAAATTTCATGATTAGACACATTTCTTTTTTTGCATCACTCTTTCATCCATCTACGAATATTGTGTAATATTGATCGTTTAGTGGCCGCTTCATAGTACATTGGAAAATAATCAGGAAATGTCAAAAATTGTTTCCAAGCTTAAAGCAAAAATCGGAAATTCGCGGCAAAAGTTTTTCTTCTATATTTGTTTTTCTATGCCACTTCAAAACACTTTCAAAAGTAGTAAAAAAAAAGTTATATCCAACTTCAAAAACCAGCGGATTTAAAAAAAGTATTCCAGCTAAATTCATATCAATCCACTGAAATCTGACTGGAAAGCCGCTTTAATAACCTTTCAGCTAAAAAAGTACTCCCTTGCCATATAAATTTGGCGAGATGTTTGAGGTCCATGGCTAATATGTAGGTATATCAAAAAGCAATGAAAGTCATTCCAATGAACGCCGTGGCTACACACAAAAATAACCTTCATTGGAATGAAAGCAATTGCGACGGATGGGAAACGCTGAAATCTGAAACAAAACATAATTTCCCTTGTAAAGTCAGCACGAGGAGCACATATTGCCTCTTTTACATTCGGGTTTTCACCTCTCACCATAATGGTCAGATTTTTTTTTATCTATAACCTAATATATTTGATACATCTTCGTGCCATTTCTTTTTTTGAGTATGTTAGGTCACATTTTATGATTCAAGCTATAAATAATACGTACACACAATGGGCAATGTGTATTCTAGTTACTCAGCTTTTGTCAAGACTTAACGCATAATTATGGACTCCAAATTGACTGTAAGCATTGTGTATGAAACTGAGTTTCATTGTATATGAAACTAAGTTCCTATAGAATGCTGTAAGTCAAATTAAGAATGAGTCAAAGTGCAGCAATGGCCATATTAAATTTGGCAGATAGTTTGCCAGATGGAATGAAAATGATTATAAACCCTTTGAGTATATACATACATATGTATTTACAAATGGTCAGTTTTGTATTCGTTTATTTATTATTTTACTAGATTGTGAACCTTCTGAACCTTTACTAAAACGCCCGAACGCAATCGAATTGTAGTTTTGTTTGTCAAGTTCAGAATTCGACCAACTCATTTTCGGCCTTATTGTTGCTTCTCCGCTATCCTCTCTTTAGATTCGTGACGTCGCTTAAGCGAGGGGGATGCATAAAAGCGACAAAAGTGGATCCCCTCTGGTGTCGACAGGCTGCCTCCAGAGTCAATTTTTAATTTTTGAGGTTATGAATTTGGAAATGCACTGGACGTTCAGTATAACAAAAGATATAATGTTCAGCCAATTCGTTTAAGCGAAAGATTCGTCATATCAAATTCAGTTCTTTCGACCTCAAAAATAAAAACATACAAAACATAAATTAAAAAATCATTTATTTGTTTTTGTCTGAAGGTTTTTGTTTGTTCATACCACCTGTGGACAGCTTTCTCCTGCAACTGTCGTAGAGTTAATATTTTGGAGCAATCTTGTTGGTTTTCTTCCGCCCATTTGTTACATGTTTCGAAGCTATCGATTGCGTCTTGGTGTTTGGTCTTTTGAACTTCACCATCAGCACCTCTGACTTCATCTTCGTCTTCGTTGATGTTGATGAATGGCGCATCCCCCTCTCTTGAACTAATGGACCTTAACCTCTTTCGGCTCTGTTCCAAACTTCCAGATCATCAACAGTAAAAAATGACTTTAAAAAAACTTAAATGAGCTAAATTTTCGTTAAAAAAGACTAGTAAATCAAAAGCTACCTGGATACCATTTCTTCAGAAGAGCAACCAATGCAATGTTATCTTCTTCTTCAAACTCTGGTTTTGTTTCATTAAGCATTTTTCACCAACACTTTTTGAGGGATACTACTGGGGAAAAATTTTTCCATGAAAGTGCGATAAGTGATACAGTTTCGAATAAGTTGAGATCCTTTAGTAAATGTATAACGTCTGTAACCTTCGGGTTAACAATCTCATTGAGCTAACTGTTCCTGTAAGATAATTTTGCCAAGTGGACTGCATTCTGATCCATTGGTTGAATTAGGGCTGTTACGTTTGGTGGCATGTAAGCAACCCAAATTTGCCCGTCGTCTGTTTCTTTTATTAAATCTTCTGCTGATGGATGGCTTGGTGCATTGTCCAACACGAGAAAAGCTCTTCTAGGTAAGTTCATTGAATCCAAAAATGTCTCGACCTAATAAAAGAATGCAAATGTATCTTAATGGGGAATTGTATACCTCTGTAACAAAACACATTAAAAACCAATCCTTAAAAAGTCACTCTTTCATCCAAGCAGATTTAGTATGCCCATTGTTGACTAGCAACTGTTTGTTTTAAAATGAGCGCGGGTTCTTGGATTTGCCAATAATGAATGGCTTAATTTTTTTGATCCTGATGGAACAAACATGCTAAAAACGTTATCCGTTCCTTGGAACGTCCTGGAGTGTACGTAGGTGGAATCCGGCAGCATTTTCCAGTAAAACGCTGTTTAGTCAGCATTACAAACTTCGTCCAAAGAAAGTTGATGTCGCTCAATTATTTCTGCCAATGACTTTTTGAAGGGCTTCACAAGCTCAGCTTGTACATCTTTTGGAGGGGAATAAAAGGTATGGGAAGGTATCAAACTATCTATGTAAATGTATAGATTCATATGTTTATTTTATTCTGATGTTCGTTTGTTTCCTAAAATCATAATCTTTGTGCGGATCTTAAATTAAAATATTTAAAATTTAGTTTTAAAGTAAAAACTTGAAAGAAAATAATACTTTTAACTAGGCCCAAGAGAAAAATACGAAAACGACGTTTTCTTGAAGGGCTCCACAAAATTGAAAACAAATATTTTCAATCTAAAGTCTATCACTTTTATACTGTTCATCAAGCTCATTGTTAGAAGTCCTTTTCAAATCTTCCTTTAGATATACATGGTTGTTAAACATGCAGTTTTAAATCAATCCTTTTTTCAACTAACAAATCTATTGCTACTAAATAGTGGTAATGCATCAAGTTTCCTTCTAAACACGGCTTGTTTAAAAATTTGTATTCGAGGCTCTAAACACTAACATATGTACTATTAATCCTTCCTTTTGTATTTACAACAAAGCTATTCAAAAAAGGAATGCAAAAAATATTGTACTCGATTGTTTCGTAAAAATTTTAGCGTCGCCTGATATAAATTTTTTCCATTTTAAATATTGAGCAAAATAGTATAGAACTTTATCATTTCGTGTAAATAAATATTACCGGCACTTAATTGGCATTTAATCTAGTTTCAAAGCTAACACCCAATTATAACAAGCTGAACTACACGATCAAGTTTCACAGGTCTTAACCCGGTAATGTCTCAGCACCTTACCATCGTATTAAATTATTTTATTTTATTGCAAAAATTATTAACGTAATTAACACCGAAGGTGTTCAAAGTTGGATTTAAACTTTTAATGGTGTTTCTCCTCCGTATCCTGAGTCCACCGTAAGTAAATTGTTTGCGTAAAACTTTTTCGTACTGGACGAAAATCCCGGCTTCAACTAGAGTTGCCAATTGCCCCTTAATTTGAATAGAAAACACATTCCGTTGTGCCTTAATAACTCATTAAAATCCCATTGATCCCAGGCGAAACTTTTCGAGGCTCTCACAGAAGACATTATTATACTTACGTAGAGTTTGTCATGTGTGCGAAAATAACCCTTGGGTTAGGCCACCTTTAATGTACCTAATGAGGAAGGAAAATTATTGTGGGTACATTTAAATATGTTATACAACGAAGCACAACAACTTGAGGCGGTAAGGAAGGAGGAGTTGGAAAAACATCCATTTATTATTTAGTTTTCTATATCGTAAAAGTTGTTTCTCCGTTTTCATCCTCTTTTCATCGAATATTGTTGGAAGGGACTTTGTGGTCACATTGAATATGGGGTTGGGAATTGTCGGATTTAGGTCTCTTTTTACGTTTTATAGGTACAAACGTCGGCGGGGTGAGGACGAAATTTCAAGGAATTTTCGGATACAGGGTAAGATAAATGCTCCTGTCGCACAATAAATTTCAAAGGGATTTAGTTAAAGCGACAAGCCCTTGTTTCATATATATGATAATTGGAAGGATTTACTTGTGTTAATGGGGGTTGTTTTCTTCTGTGGTCAGCTTTGCATTGGACTGGGAACATGGAATGAATTTTTATTATGGAGGTGTTAAAATATTCCTTGGCAAGGACCTTTGTTTTGCATTTTCAATAAAACAAGTATGCATCTGGAGCACGTGAGAGGTTCCTTAGATTACTAAAGTAGAAATAGGTTCTGATGATTACTTAACATTATGTCTTATAACTTATTTTAGTTTGATATATTGCAGGTTTGAGTACCTGTCTGCAGTTAAAGCAATTAACTTAAAAAAAAAGCATGTCTGTGTGCGACACTTAGATAAATCGATAGTTTTGTTTAAAAAAATTAAAAATTATAACTATCTTCGTTTAATTCCTGAATACGAAACATGTCTGGCATGTCTACCAAAATTACAAAAACTTCTCGCAACGGACAGTGGTGGTCGAGAGCGTAGCTTCTCGTGACCATTCTTGAAAACACAACGAAGATAACACAAACAACTCAGGAGATAAAATATCGGAAGGACGGAAAAATTGTCTATATTTTATCAGGAGGATGTGAGCAAGCTTGCAAATGCACAAATAACTGGTCCAAGTATTGGTGAAGGTGGTCAAACGGCGAAACTATGCAAAAAGAAAGAAAAGTACAACACCTGCGGAAGCTGCATGCTGCGAGGGACTCCTGTCTAAGAGTCAAAAGAAGAGGAGAAAAAGGAAACTGGTAGCAGTGCGGAGCTGCTGAACAAGGGTTCGGTCGAGCCGTTTTTGTATCTTGGTAGTATTCAGATCCGCTTTGATAAACAAGAAATGCAAATAACGGACGACAAAAAACCCTAGTATTTAACATGTTACTTACTCAGATTAACCGCCACTGCTCTTATCAGTGGCAGGCTTGCAGCCCGTAGTACAAAACCCCTCATAACAGCTATTCAAGAGCCATGAGTGTGGAAAAAGCGCATCTGCGGTCTTGGTGGGGAGCGTAATATCACTATACTCTCTGACGAGCGGTCTGATTGGCTCAGGAATTGTCTTATTATATCGAACTCCCATTCAGCATCTAAGCTTGGACAGTTCTGTGGCAACCATAATCTACGAAACAGACGGTAAACGGAAAACCTTCGTCATTACATCTGCATATTTCCCCTATGACTCGGTTTAAACTTCCCCATCAAGGAGGGTGACTGAGCTCAATGAATATTGTGAGATCAAAAAGATTGATCTTGTTCTATGCTGTGATGCTAATGGACAAAACTCTGTGCAGTTCCGCTAGAAACCACGGGGAAGACGAATCGCTGGTGTTGCGGATTAAAGCAATGCTGGTGAATAGGACATTGGTTGTAGATGCGGATTGTGGCCGGCGTGTTATGGCGGGTGTAAATGGTTGACTCTCACACTCAATAGCTCTAGAGTCTACGCTCAGGCCTATGCACATGATATTGCCGTTCTGTCTGTCGGATCGTGCCCAGCGACTGTCTGTTCTAAGGCCCTGGACGTGATCGACGATTGGTGCACTAGAAATGGGCTATCAGTTAATCCTTTCAAAACAGAGGTGGTTCTCTTTACAAGAAGGAGAACATTGACTGGTCTGACTCAGCCTGTGCTAAAAGGCATTACGGCTGCCGCGCAAATTTGAAGTCAACTTTCCTCATGTTCAGGACTGGCTTTGGCCAGAGTCTGAACCAGAAAAGGAATGTAGTTGCATTATTACGGACGGCTCCAAAACTGGACAGGGGCCCGCCGCTGGTGTTTTCGTGGAACCCGACAACATTGTGCGTCATTACTCATTGGGAAGGCATGTATCTGTCTTTCAGACAAAGTTGTATGCCATGAGAAACAGGCAGGTGGAAGGGATGAAATATCTGCACATGTAGCAGATATTAACCTTCTCCAAAACCTTCTTGAATTCGGTCGGAAGGTTGAACTCATTGAATCTCGTCTGGGTCCCAGGACACAACGGGATAACGGGGAATGAGATCTCTGACGAACTTGCTAGACAAGGTTCAGAAGAGGCTTCCTTATGACCTGAACCCACGTTGGATTTGTCGGCGTTCTTGGTCAGGGCTTCCATTGACGATTGGGTTTAATGAACACAATCGAAGGTGGCTCTCCCAGATGTAAGCAGACTAAGCATCGCTGACGTCTCTAGGAAATCGGCGATTTTCTTACTATCCCTTAGCAGAAAGGACTGTAGACAACATACTGGCATATTTAAGGGCCACTACGCCTTTGCCAAACACCTTAATGTGCTAGGTTTAAGTGATACCCCTGTGGAGAAGGTGACGACACGGCGGAACATTTCCTATGTGATTGTTCTGCCTTTGTTGCTCATCATTGAAGTTTCTTCTCGACTTTCTACGAAAGACGAAAAAACTAAAAATTAAAATGGAGTTCTCTACCTAGTAGTTCAATGAACCAGTATTTGAGTCTGAGTGCTCTAGACGGTGTACCCGTCCCGACAAAAAAAAAGAAAAAAATAAATGTCTATTTTCGCTTAAACGTTAAATACAAAAACTACTACCTATGACCGACTTACATAGGTCTATAGTGTTATTCAGCTCTGTTTTGTATCTCTTTATTGGAGGCACTTTAGTCCCTCTTTCCATCCTGCTGCTACTGTTTTTGCTGATATTGTTGCTGTAGCTTAGGCTACTGTTACAGCTTTGACTGCTCTTGTTGTTGTTGCTACTGTCCTACGGGTTGTCGTCCCCTTTTGAATTTGTCTTGCGTGGCCTACCTCTTCTAAGGTGTGGTTTTTGGGGCAACAGAGAATTAAGAATAAAGTTTTGAGACCTGCTGATAGTTTTGACTATACTGCATTGACTTTTACCTTCGTCACCTAACTTGTGAATAATGTTGCGTTTCTTCTCAGAACATTTTTTCCGTGTTTTCTTCTTAATTTTAAACTAAATTGTTACATTTTGTTTAAATTTTTAAAACATTAAATAAAATACTTTTTATGAAAATTTAGATTTTTTTTAAATACCCTATTTGTGGTCCTTAGTTCAACATCAGTAATAAAGCTTTTTCGCCCCTTATATATGATCATTCGAAGTTAAATTTGTGTATACTAAAAGTAGCATAGCTAAAATTATTTTAAAGAGATGTCACTGTAGTCATTAAAGAACCCACAAAAAAAAGGTCGAAAATATTTGTAACAAGGGAGTGACCCTATTTTATTCTCCATACCTGTACATATCTACGCTACTGACACTGCATCGATCGTTGACCACAACTCAAGCCAACGAACTACAGTGCTGACGCTGCAGAGAAGTCAGACGTGGGCACAAGAGCACGTTAGCATTAGTTGTGCCATGTTGCATTTTTTGTTGTTTTTAACTATTGTGTCATAGTAGGTATGTATTATGATTTTTAATGAATGTTGTACGCGTTATTAGGCGTATCAATAACACAAATGCTTAAAGCATTAGAGCAGAGTAGACTACACGGTATTTTATTTGTTTATAATAATTCTTTCGCTGAGAAACAAAGAAGTGTTATACAGCTAGTGCTGCGTAGTTAGAGCGGTACTGAAAATATTAACCAGCTCATATGGGCATGAGGCGGATGAAGTTGGCGCACAGAATAGCATCGTTAATGGCGTGTCTGAATACTCATAGACCTAGAAGAAATGTCCGTGGCACTACCTCTACCATCCTGCATAACAAAAAACAGGAACGCAGTAAATTGCTATCGTAAGGCCACAGTAATATCCATTACTTTCTACTTCTAGGGCCACAATTCAATTTATTACCTTCTACCCAGAATGTACATACGTTAGGAAAGTTCGCGCTGTAAGTATTCCAACTATGAAGGAATGGAAAAACAGAGGTGTCGAAAGTATGAGCTTATGTTTACCGACCGTCCGAAATTAGATTATGGCGCAACAGACGTACATATATGGTCCAGGACCTAGCTTCACGCGACCATTCGTGTTGTGCGTGTTATATCTTTTCACACAAATGTTAGGGAGCTACAGTTTAGAGCCATATCCGAAAGGCATATTGAGAAGCTTTCTCATGACAGTTATTACACTCGGGCGTTTGTCAGACATTCGCGAGAGATGGGACCGTGAAAAACTTTTAGGTGTTCTCTGGGATTCGAACCTCGATCCTCCCGCTCAGCGATCCAACGCACTAACCACTTGGGCCACGGCACCTACTGATGTCTCTATATAGCGTACGAAAAAAAAGGGTTAACACTCGATATAACGAATGTTTTGTTATATGTATGTATGTGTAAAGCAACTCCCTTGATTGTGGATGTATGTGATATGCCTGTTATAAAACTGTAAGATACTACCTACATATATTAGAGATACTGTGTTGAAGCAGAAACTACCAATACAGGCTTTGTTGCTTCTAGGTAGATAATGTGCCTAGTCATGCTTCCGAATAGGAGTTGGTAAAAGAAACGGCCGATGGAAAAATTTGGGTGTTTGACATGTTACCAAATGTGACGCCATTGATCCAACCAATGGATCAAAATGCGATCCGTTTAACTAAGCTATTTTATAGAAGTAGCTTGCTGAGCTAAATTGTTAGTTCGGGAAAGGCATAACAAATGCTCTGAAGGAGCTCAATCTTTTCGAAACTGTTTCACTCATTGCCTTGTCATGGCAAAAAGGATCAGCGGTTGCGCTTCATAAGTTCTGGAAAAACATATTAGCTCCAATGCCTGATACGGAGTTTGATGATATTCCTCTGTCAGTTTTACGTAGCCAAGAAGAGATGGTCGTAGTAATGAACACGTTGACTCTTGTCAAAAATATAGAGGTTAGAATCACTTTCCAAGGTATTGTTTTGTAAGCTGAACAAATTACATTATGCACTTTAGGCTGACTTCACTGCAGAGGATTTGAAGTCTTGGAACAATGCTTAAATGTTTCTTGTAGAGGAAAGTCGTACCAGCATTTCAAGAAAACGATGTTAGTGATATTGACAATGATGAAAATACTTGCTCCTCAGAAATGGACTCGAACTCTGTTTAGAAAGTAAAGCATACCGATGCGATTGAGAACTTTAACACGTGTATTAAATGGGCCGAAGAGAACAACGTTCAATAATCACGAAAACAAACGCTTATTGGAGATTTCTTTTTAAAAAAATACTGATAGTATCCAGACTTTTTTACTTTTTACTTTGAATAGTTTTGTTTGTTAACTTTATGAATAAATGAAATAAAACGTAATGAATAGAAACAATATTTGTACATTTATTTAACGTTTCATACGAGTAAAATGTGCTCGATATTACGAATTTTCCGATTTAACGAATACACCTGGACACCTGGTATTTTGTTTAAAACAACGGTTCTTTCATCCACTATTTCCGAATTTATTGAACATAACTAACTCTGTAACAGGATAAGTTTTTAGGTTGCGCCCGAAAGACATTTCAATTAATTAAAATAGTTTTGTAAAATAATCTAACAGAAAATCTGCACGTCATGCCAAGTAACTTTATTTTTCAAGCAACTCCTTCTTCCACCCCTCGAATAATACAATTCAATGACAAATTAAGTCATCAGTTTTCTCCATAAACTATAACAAATTTTCCTCTTCTCTGAACGTGCTCAGAAAAGCGAAAAAAAAACAATCAAATGCTTCTCCACTATAATTGTTTTTCACCATGAAGACGAATGACTCCGCTCTAGTCTGCAGACACGAACAGACACCGAACACAAGAAATCTCCTTAGCTCATCAGCTCGACATAATGGTGAATTATAACACCTTCATAGCGATTACCTGCGCACGATTTACCATCGCCAAGTGCATCCACAAACATTACTATTCCACTAACTCACTGCTATTTCACCCACCAGCTTCACCTGCACTCGTATTTTTGGATGCCAACAACTCGAGCGCGCGGTGTAAACGCGGCAACATTGCTAAACCAACTTCTAATTTACTCGCGCATCAGTTTTTGTAGTCATAAAATGCATTATTACGTTAAATGATCATAAAAATCACGTTTACAAACCATTTGCAATGGGATAATACCCCATGGTCAGAATCCTCCTGCGTCTCAGACGCCCGTAAGACCAGTCTCACAAGTGCCCGGCCATAGGAATGGCATTTGTTTACGGTGAGGATAATTGAGTTATCTGATTCCTGGCCAACTCAAGAAGACCTAACCCCCTTTCGCTCACCCTCTTTAGTTTCGTCCGTCTTTAGTTATATTGAAAAATATATACAGCATGCAATGAGCGGTTTCCTCTTTCGGTCAGATTATGAAGTCTCTATTCCGAGATGAAGCACATTTAGAGAATGATGCACCATCATCGAATGAACATACGCGAATCGCGATTAAGTGTTTTTAGAGTCAATGCTGCCAGCCCCATCCGCCAATTCGCCTGTTGGACTAAGTCTGGGTGAAGGTGCTGCATTGCGTTTTGGAATAAAATAGCCCGAGGATGCATTGGGCATATTGAGATTGAATCAGCATATCTATCACACAGTCATCTACTGAAGAGCCGAGCAATTGGACATACCTATCTTTGGTGTCAAATTATCAGTAGTGGATTGGGCACTGGAAGTAAACAGGGCGCATAGCTTAACTCTTAAATTGTCGCAGGATTTCTTAAAAGAATTTTATGTGTGGATAATACTGAGATACAAAAATGGCATTTAAATCGTAAAAAATAGCAATCTTCAAATAAATACAAATCACGCCTTACCATCTCCTACCGAACCAAATTATTCTCTCTAAATAATCGGAAGGTGTACTCTCTTCAATAAAGCAATTATTATTATTAAAAAAAACAGTGTAGTCTGAATAACAATTTTAAAAAGAGATTAACCCACTTACTTATAGCAAGTAAAAATTATTAGGTACATACTATCCATTGTTACCAACGGGCATTAAAACAATATAGAAACGTATTACTACCTCCCCTTCATAGAATTTTCTTCATAGTACGAACGAGTATTCATTGAAACCGAACCCGCATGTCCGAAATTTGTAAAATCTGTCAGAGAAATAAAAGGCATTTGCGGCATTAAAGTCACCTCCGACCATAAAGTAACGTTCCAATGTTTGGAAAAATCTAATATAGTCATCTTTTTTTAGACTATAAAGACAGTATTTTGGTGGACAGTATTTTACAAATACTTTAATTTTTACTTTTTTAAATAAGTTGTAGCTTCCATTTTTTCTTCCTCAGTTTTTGTGTATTCATAATGTTTAATTGAATCTTTTATGACTAACTCAGATCCTCTTCGTGCCCTATCCGTTGGATGAATAGCATGATACTCGTAGCAACAAAAAAAAAAGGTGGCCACAGAATAGTAGGTAGTGTGTTTGATTGTGTGCTTGAGAGGGCTTGTCTTCGTTTATACAGAACACCAGAGTCTGAGTACATAAAATTCTATTCCAATGAGGTCCTGTATAACAGGGCGAACATTAACATTGTGTATAATTCGAGGTCACATTGCAAGAGCAATGAACTCGGTCAATAATCTGATCTCCGGGGCTTACTATCCTAATGATATGTATGATGAGAGTGTGCGCCTTAACGGATTTCCCCCAGAGGCATTTCTCTACCTAGATAGAGAGGGTCTGATACAGGACAAAATAGCGGTACCCCTAATCTTACACCGACCGGCACGTCGCACACAGCACTACGGAGCGTCTTCGGTTTAGTAGGGAAGTATCGGGCCGCGATGTTCAAGACGTCATTAGGCAGCATCAGAAATTCTGGTGGCTAGGGGACGGCGAGGTAACTCCCTCGTCGTTTCCTTTTGATTCGGGATATCCTAAAGGGGCAAAGCTGGCCTTTAAAGCCTGGTCGGCTTACATAGGTTTAAGGTTTAGGTATAGGATAGGCGTAAGAGAGAAAATAAAACACGGCACTGAAAAAGATAAAGAAATATAATAAAAAAAAACCAACCATCCAACATATTTAATTACTTATGTATTTTAGAATAAGATAGTTTTAAGGTTTATTTTAAGATAGTTTGTCAGTTTTATTTGACCTTAAAAAAAGGTAGGTACGTTTGCTTAGTTCTTAAGAAAAAATTTCAAATTTCAAAAATAGTTTACCAGTTGTTAAGCATAGCTAAACATAAATTTAGTTAGATTACGTCGAAAGAAATTGGAATAAGAATTAAGTTTAGCTGAGAGCGTCCGCATAGGGCCAGTAATTTAGTACATAACACTCAGTCAAGTTAGTTAAGCTAGTTTTAAGCGTTTTTGTCTAGCATGTAAGAGATAATGGATTCTAAATAAAATTGCATGAAAAATTCAAAATGAGTGTGTTTGATTGTGAGCTGGCGAAGCACAACAGAGAAACGAATAAAGAATAAAATCTGAGTTTCTCGAACTACCACATTAAAAAGACTTATTGCTTGGTAGTACAATGGACCTTAGGATTTGGTGTTTTTTTTAAATATATATATATATATATATATATGTATGTATATGTATGTACATATTCACATTTAAGTTAGATCATCTGGTTAGGTGACTAAGCAAATATCTTTTTTTCCTATTTAGGAATTAAATTACCCAATGTGCTGCATTAGCACATTTGCATTCCAAGTTACTATTTTTAGTACATTATTCATACAGATTCTTTGGATGCTTTGTATTTGATAGACTTGTCTAATTGCTTGCATTTTAAAATATTTTATTACTTGTGTCTTTATGTTCTTTAAGTTTGCTGTTTAGTTTATCTATCATATTGCGTATTTCCTCAAGCATTTGGTTTCGTAGTATCACAATTTTATTGGGTTTTGGTGTGTACTTATTTTTTTAAAAGGTTGTTTCTTTTTAGTTAACGTCTGAGTTGATTCTTTTTGCTTAGTGTTTTCTTCTCCGCGTTCTTTTTTATTACTACTTTCTTCAGTAGTGCTTTTTTGTTTAATAATTTCTACGTATGTTTTGACTACTTTTTTACTATCTGTTATGTTGTTTGACTTTGTTTCTTGGGGTAGATTATTTTCTCCTATCCTTTTCTTTTGCACTTGTGATTTTCGCTGATTGTTTCTGATTTTTTGCAGTTCTTGAGCTATTACACATCGCCTTTAATTGCAGACTTTTCTTATGTTTACTGTAATTGGGTGTAGGTTTTAAGTGCAATTTTGTGTCAAGTGTTTGCCGGCACATCTGACAGACCTTTCTTCACGCGAGCCATATTTGTGCGTGTGGTTAAAACCTTGGCTCTTTTTGCTTTGTGGTATTGCTTCAGTTGTTTTTCGAAGTGGTTCAATATTAAATTTCATGTTAAGAATGGAGCATAGTTTGCACATATGTATGTATGTATATGTATTCTGAGTTATATTTGCTGTCAAATGTCAGCATGAAAGTGGAAGTGCTCTATTGCAAACCACTAGATATCCTTCTTCGTCCGTTTTTTCTCTTCTTGTATGATGTTGACTGTAAGTATATGCCTTTCCACTGCACATCTTCTATAATGCTTTGCCTATCACATGTTGGATGGAGATCCATAACCATAACCTTGATGGATCTGCTATTTTTGTCCTCATAGGTAAGCCTTAAAATTTGAGTTTCGCAAGTGCATAACACATACATATATATCTACATACATACATATGTAAATGAATCTGGAGTATTAATTTTCCGTGCATCATTGTTCAAAGCAACTATCTTATAGTTTTTGCTTGACACTGGGTTGAGAGGTGTCTTAACCTCAGCTTATTGATTGGTGCAGGTGGTAGTTCTTCTTTAATATCCTTTTTAAGATCTTAATTTTTTTTTAGCCTTGCTCTTTTACTTCATTTCGTAAATGGTTTGTGAGCAATTCTATATTGTCAGGTTTTTTCGGAGTTCTTCATTTCAGCCTGCATTTTGTGATCTACATACTCTTTCTCTTCTTGTAAAATGACCGATTAGATGCTCCCCAGAATCTATAGGACCAAACTCGATAGAGTGTGGGTAAGTAAGCCTGATCTCCCATCTAGGGTATTACTTCTTGTTGTCTTTTTCATTATATAGTTTCTTATTTTTCATTTAATTTTTTTCAAAAAGTTTAGAAATACGTCCAGTTTTCACGACAGACATGCCTCCCTCGCGTAACTAAAAAATGACCTGGTTAAGTGGAATCTCTTGGGCTATTTATTTTAGTCTCACTCATGGAGGTATTTCAGTTACCCAGTTTCCTGGTCATACCGGTTTGAACACGCAGATTAAAAAATTGTAATTGCACGTTCGAATAAGAGTTTTATTTGAATAATTACATTAACATATGTATCTGAATGTAGAAAATAAATAATTTGCGTAGCAGAAAAATTAATCATAATTCGTACAATACACAACTTAAGACAACAACAAACGAATTAAACTGAGCGACAAATTATGCGCATATCCTGAGATACATGGAGCCAAGACAGGAGTCGAAAATTTGCAAACATAACATTGCTCACGTGGAGGAAACAACTTCATGCATCTCGGTCTCGGGCTTGAGCAAAGGAGAGAAAATGCAAAAATTTTTGGATACAAGATAATAAAATTTTCCATCAATCTGACTCACTTACAGAGGTTCAAATACTCACCATCCCACTTATAGAGGTTCTTTTTGTAAATATGAGCTCAGCTTACAGAGGTCAAGCAATTTCACTTAAAAAGTTTTTTTTTAGTAAAACTGGTGGTACAGCACAATTTGGCCCACTAAAATAAGTATTCCACTTATCTAGGTTCCACTCAACCAGGTTCGACTGTACTTCTATCCTAACTACTTCTAACAATCTTATTCCCTACTTGCGTTACTTATCGTAAGGTAGATGCAGCTGGAGACAAGGTCAGTTTGATGTAGAAATATAATTCTTGGATCCCACAAATGAGTCAAATAAAAACACCTTGGCTAAATCTACGATATGATCCCGGCCGTTCGAATTTTAAGGCCAGCGATCATAGCCAACAGTTATAAGTTTATATATGTATTTAGGAAAGGGATAACAAAAGGAAAAGAAAATACACACTTATTTGGAAAAATTTCGAATTGTTTATATCATGAATTATATCCAATCCACCCCTGTACCATTCAAATTCTTTCACGCTACAAATTAGTCGCTTTTTTTCTTTTTTGTTTTTTGATCTCGTTTCGAAATCCAAGTCGTCGTGTTCCATCTGTGCCGCTTGAGCGCGAGCTCCTTTTTAACTATGCAATGTTTCAACCCAGCAGGGATTTCACACCTTTTACTTGACCCCCCTTTGTGAGTCCAATACAACTTGAGGAACAGAATCATACCGAGAACAATGTGTGAGAGAGGATGGAGGACGAGTTTTTTCATTTTACTGTCGTAATTGTAATAAGCTCATTGGGAATCACTTTTGGCGGCGTGATCATCACCGTCTGTCAGACTAGTGTGAAACTGAGTTTCCAGATATGGTTTAATAAATAAGCGAAGTTTATGAGAAAATGAGTATTCCGGCATTTGTAATTAATTAAATGGGGATATCAACTTGAAGTGCGTATGAATAAAAAGTTTCTTGGAAATAAATGGAAACTTGCTTAGTGTTTTCGTGGTTACTTGGAATTGTATGCACCTCGTGCAGGAAAACGCTGACAGCGTTACGACTACCGAACTTGAACGACTTTGGCAATACTATCGTTGCGGCTCAAGGTAATTTTTAAGAGCTGTTGAAAGATGCAACACATTTTCAATTTAAAAAAAAAATGAAAAACGAAAACCGTCTACAAATGATCCTATGCCCAAACTTCGTCAGGGCGTTAAAACATGTTACAATAACAATCGAAGGTTGCTTCAAATTAGAGCCCCTGAGGCTGAGGTTGTACAAGTACAATATTATAAGAACTGACCGACCCAATTTTATACAGGAAGAGGTGTCGCGATCTTCATTCTTCAGCGGTGAAAAGCGGAGGCTCCAGGAGCTGGAAACATGTATCGTCTGCATGGGAGATGTAATAGGTCGCGGTCTACAATCATTTATTGCAGAGTTTGAAAGAGTTTTTCGATGTATAAGGCTAGAGTCGGATGAGAATTATTTCCTCATCTTCGAGATTTAAACGTCAAGCAAACGAACCAGAAACTGCTTTCACACATGTGTGTATTACAGGGACCATTGCCGTCACTACGTTGACATATCCCGCAAAGCAGTAATTGAAGCACTACACCAAGAGAAAAGTAGAGGCAGCATACGCCTTAAGTCGTTGATTAAAATCCCTTAGCAGTTAAAAAAGAATGTTACAGGTTCTCTGTAAACTTCGAATGGAACAAACATATTGTGGCTGTAAAAAGCAACAACTCGAGTACGTTTTCGCAAATAAATAAAATATTTTGGAGTTATTATTAAAACGACCTGCCGCGTCCTAAGATTTCCTTTACGACGAACCACGAACAGGTACTAATAACAGCATGGATAGATCCAGAGAACACAATTTGTCATGACAACTTCTTTGTAATTGAAGATCTGCAGGGGAAGATAGTGCTATAGGAGCAGAGTGTATAAGGTGAATAAAAGCATTTGCCGAACTACGACCTGGAATATCAAATCCTTGTGCAGAACTTCTACGTTCAAAACAATATGTAGTACTGGTGATCAGACATAAGGGTTGTGTCCAATGCGGCAAAATATGGCTAATAAGTCTTCTTCTGAACATCGGCATGGAATTCGAAAAAGTGATCAATAGAGCCCTGACAAAGTGGCTTTAAGGCATGTATATAACCATAGTATCGGATAACCAATTTGGTTTTAGGGCGGTGTCGGATATGCAATGGAAAAAGCAAGAACCAATGCGTGGGTACATGACTGATGATTCACTAGGAAATGGCATTCGACACCGTTTGGTTAGAAGAACTCTTCGTCAAGTTGAGGAGGGTAAAGAACAATTTCCAAAGCTTCTACGGATACCAGAATCAATTGCCGAAAGCTCTTAATCGTGAAACAGAATGGGCAGCCATTGGCATATCTATATTTTAACAAACATATGGATTCTCTCTTCCCAGTGTCAAAGCTGATTTTGTTCTTACAAAGTGACTGTTTTCTAGTATCCAATTCAATGCAAGGGTGTAGGTAATCTACTAGATGGGGCTTATCCAGCTCATAATGGCATATGGATGTCCCGTGTGGTTCAATGTACGAGCAAATTTCATGTAAAGAATTGGAGTTGTGCCTTCGCCTGCACAGAACACCAGAGGTGCAGTACAAAAAATGATATTTCAATCAAGAAATGCATAACAAGGAGAACTCCCTCTCCATTTTATAGTCTGGTCGACTTACAACATATGTATGTATGTATATTAAAATTTTAAGGTATAGGGCAGATTTATAAAAAAAAAAGGGTAAAACATCATAGCGCTGTACAAAATTGTAAAACAGCGTTTGAAAAAAAAATAAGACTGCGCATGTATATAATTCCGTAATTTAGACTAAGGCAGTTTTTAAGGTTTATTTTACGAAAGGTTATAAGTGTTATTATATAAGCTTTTTATTTTAAGAAAAGTGCATTTGCTAAGTTGTTAATATTTTTTTTTGTTTCTCAGTTAATAAGTAGAGTTATTAAATAACATGGGTTTGGTTACGTCGAAAGACGTACCTTAAGCATTAGGTTAGTTTAGAGCGCATTTATTTAAGATAGATGTAGGTGTTGTTTTTATCTAGCATTTAAGAAATTACATATGAATTTATGCAATAAAAAATGCATTAAATATGAAAAAATGCGTTGAACTACTTAATGGGAGGTGTAAGATTAGAATCCCAAAGGAAACTTTTCAAATCGCCGAATCGAAGGCAAAACGTCGTACCTCCCACTCAGCGATCAAACGCACTTACCACTTGAGCCGCGGCGCCCAAATACTCAAGTGTGGACGTACATATGCAATACAAATCTTGATACACTTATTTGATGAATCAAGAGTTCTTTCCGATTAAGGTAATTTATTGAAAAGACGACAAGAGGATTCTATAGATACAAATTTCAAAACGTAGTTGTACGATAATTGTGCAGAGCAACGGAATGAGAAGAATTTACGCGGAGATGGCCAGATCTACAGAAGAATATTCTTAGAACTTTCAAATCATGGAAGTGATTTCTACAAGCTGAGTAGGCTGGGCATAAGCAAACTCCTGCTGTACATGCTTTTTAACTCGATGCAAGAGTGAAGGCAATCTGCTACATGGGCCTCACTCAGCATACCCCTTTGACATGTACTAAAAGTGAACCTTAACAGCTTCAACCCTTCAACCCAACGTTTCTTTATCTATGTATATAAAGAAGGGATTATACAGGACAAAATAACGGTGCTAGTCTTACATGTTAGTCGGACAGCACAACTACAACGGACATATCGCACACAGCGACATTATCGGTTGAGGAAAGCGGTTTCAGACCGCGATATTAGGCATGTTGAACGGCAGCATCAGAAATTCTGGTGGTTCAGGATGGAGAAGGAAACATCTTGTCGTTTCCTATTGATACGAGTTTTTTTCAAAATTTTTTAATAGTTTAAATGCATTAAAAATGAAAAAAGTGTATTGGACTACTGAGACTAAAGGAAGAGGAACCGACTCTCCTCTTCTTGTTATAGTTTGGAAAACTCATCTTGGAATCAGATGATTAGACTCATTAACTTTCTCAATTTGAAAGCACTTTCCAGTACATTCAAAATCACTGCAAAAAATTTAGGAATTATAATAAGAACTACATAGGTTTCAATTTAAATTTTTGGCGCTCGGGAAAAAATTTTCCCTGGAGAGATGTAAAATTATTAAAACTTTTTCTTACTCCAAGGATAAATTTTTCGATTTCATTTTCTAAAGATATAGTTACAAGTCGTATCAATTAACCCAATCTTTTATCAGAGTGTTCTATACTGTCAAAAAGTTGCATTTTGTTGTACATATATTCCTTATTGCAGAGCAACCTATTGTTGTAATGAAATTTTAAATACGTAAATTGTATTGATTTGATTTCAATACAATTAAAGAAAACTTCTGTGGCAGAACCCGATATTTTTTTTTTGTTAGGGAAGGTGAAAATCTCGAAAGACACTGAGAGGCTAGAAACCCAGAGTAATGTGTGACTCAAACCGCACTAAGAACACAAAGAAAGATCAACAAACGATTATAGTTTCAACGTTTAGTTGCGTTTGAGAAGGTATATGGGCATTTACTATTCCCTGAAGGACTTTGTTTTGAAAGTTTTGTATTATTTGTCCTTTCATTTTCTTGGTACAACCGATTATATAATTAGATTTCATTCGATTTTAGTCGGAATGGACATTTCTGAATTATATATCCTAACGACCAATAAGGATTTCTATGTCTAATATTAAGCTTTTCTACTTTCTTGTTCACACGTTCATTCCATTTTAATTTAGCATCCAGATTCATAGCCAGATCCTTAGCTGTGTTAGAATAAGGAACTCGTTTGATTATTAATAACTACACAAACATTCGTTATTCTTTTATTGCTGGAGTTGATATGGGTGGGCTTTGACTCATTAAGATTATTTCGCCATCGTGGCATCGTATTACATATGTACATATTAGTGTAATGCATGTGCAAGGAAGTGGAATTTGAACTCCTCAATTTTTCTCACTGTGCAGCATTTGTAGGCGCCCTGGCTCAAGTGGTAAGTGCTTTGGATCGCTGTGCGGGAAATTCGAGTCCCAGAGAACACCAAGTTTTTTCACTGCCCGTCCTCTCGCGAATGTCTGACAAACATCCGAGAGTAACAACTGTCATGAGGAAGCTGCTCAACTTGCCTTTCGGATATGGCTCTAAACTGAAGGTCCTTCTATTTGTTTGAAAAAAATATAACACGCACAACACGAATGGTCGCCAGAAGGTAGGCCCTGGACCACATTGTTTGTTTTTTTCAATATCTGCAGACGTTTTTATGCGAAATACCAAGTTTTTGTGTACGGCTTATGATTCCATACTGCTTTGGAGCAGTGCAGGGCCATCAATGTTTCCTGTTATCAATGTTGGACAAAGAATATGTCGGCTTCTTCCTGATGTGATTGTATATTTATCAGTTTTAAACGATCCACGTATGGGGTTAAGTTATACCTATCAGTCAATGAGAGACCACGTAAAGCAAAACGGATGAACCCGCATTAAACAGCTTCATTTCAAAGAGATGGACGTCTTGATGGGGGACAGACTTGGTTAGCATATTTAAGAATTGGCTTGACAAAAGTGATATTGAGAGATTTTGTGACATAGGGTTTCGAGAATTCCTTAAGCCAGCGTTTTACGAAACCCAGCATAGAATTGGCTCTGCTAGGTTAGGTTAGGTTGAAGTGGCTGCCAGCTAGGAGTCGCCAGCACACTTAGATCAATGATAGGTCCATTGTGATACCACGTGGATCATGCAAGAAAGTTTCTCTCTACCTACTCGTTAAAAACCAATTAGAGCTTCTTATGAAGCGTAGGAGGCTCTTAATGTCAATATTCATCAGGTCGCCTATATCGTTATAATAGGAAGCTCCTAAGTGGAGTTTCCTTCCACGGGAGAGAGCTGGGCAGAAACAAAGAAGGTGAGGAATAGATTCCTCCTCTTCTTCATCCATGCAGCTTCTACAAAAGTCGTTCGCAAAGAGGCCTGGCCTTGTAGCATGCTTGCTTATTAGACAGTGTACAGTGATGACACCTATTGTGGTGCCGATATGCAATCTATTGAGAGAAATCAAATTCTTAGAGCGTTTTGCATCCAGCTTTGGCCAAATCTGTTTTGTCGCTAGACATGTTGATCCTTTTGTCCACCTAAGATTTGCACTCTCGACAGCATCCAGCTTAAGTTTAAGTTTGCGAGTAGGGATTGGAATACCTAAGGTGTCATTGTCCGGCAAGATGGGTATAGTTGTTCCCATTCTGGCTAGTTCATCATCCTTTAAGCAACCGTGTTGATAGAAGAAAAGAGATATCGTATATGTTTGAGTTTGGGGATCTCTTAGGAGAGTTTAGCGATCGGTCGATAATTTTAAATTTCTTTCCTAGGACCGCTTTTGTGGGGGTATTATGTAAGAACTTTTCCTGAGAGCGGGAAGTACGCTCTTTGAGATCGATAGTTGGAAGAGTGTAGAAAGGGATTGGATTAAATGATCAAGATACTCAGCTCCAGCTGAATTATCGCACTTGAATCTTTTTATATTTTCTTAAACTAGAGCTACACTTATGGGTATCAACTGAAAATAATGATGTTTGGGAACAGTTTTTCATATAGGGGCAGTAATCATAATCAAGTTCCAGAATATGGTTAGTGAACGATTGGCTGAAGATATGAGCGACCAAATTTGTGACAGTTTTAGGTTCGACGATGGTTTAGATAATTTCATAATGGATTTTCTTTTTGAATTCATAAAGTGATAAAATGTCTTGGGGTCAGAGAATAAGTTAAATTGCATACGTACTACGGAACTCTTTGGTAAACCGGGTGGTGATGACGGGGTGTTTTTCTCAGGTACGAAATGGACAAATTGCATGAAACAGTTGAAGGTCGTGGTATAGAACTTGGTAGCAGATGTTTGCTTGTTGACACGATAGAGTTATCGGCATCCGTTGAAGAGATTTGGTCAAGTTGTCTTTCTAGGTAGTTAGTGACGCCTTTTAACTGATGAAGTCCGGAGTTAGAGAGGCAATCGACAAAGAGGAACTCCTTGTCAGAGGAGGAATTAATAGCAACATATTGAGTCTCATCATCCGAATGAGCCCATTGTAGGTCAATTAAATTAAAGTCTCCTAGGTCCAAAATAATGTCGCAAGGGTCAACATCGTTAAGTAAAGAAGCATCAATTTCAAGTTGATAACCTCGAATGGATTGAAGTGGTCGAATGTGGCAACGAAGAACGTAAATATTGCGCTTTGAAACAGTAATCTTATCGCAAATGGAGGTTGTAAGGCGGTTGTGTATTGCTAAAAGCACGCCCCGGCCAGAGGAATCATCGGATTTTATGAAATTCAGTGAAAATTTACATTAAGGCTTGCTCATCAGTTGGGAAACGTTCCAGAGAAATCGATACCTTAATGTTTTACCAGTTTTCCATCAATGGAAGTGGAGTCGGGCCTATCATGCAGGTATGCAAGGTAAAGGTGCACATTATCGTAAATCCTACGATCTCTCAAGCGCGACATAATGTAGCGGCCGTCATCACAAGAATCTGCAAATTGTTTTGCATCAATAGGAAGTAGCAAGAGGTCTAAGAATGCAGATAAAGACTTGGTGGTATTAGTGGCAATGTTGGTGGAATTATTGGAAGATTTTGATGCTGATGGCGAAGTGAATGAAATTTTGGTGATTGATGGATGGCGTATCCGAAACAGTTGTAGTGCTCTTTTGATGAGTGAAAGAAATGGGTGTAAGGTCGAATGATACGCGGCTCAATTTAGCAGCAGTGTTATTAAAAATTAGGGGAAAGGCTCATTTTACGAGTATATGACCAATTAGTGTTATTTTTTTGGAGTGTGAGCTCTTGGTGCACGAGAAATGAGACAAAGGGGAGTTATTGAATTTTAAATAGGAATCAGGTCTGTTTTTGGATCTATTATGTATTTTGTTAGAAGTGAATGGGGGTAGTGAGTTACTAAACTCATCTATCCACAGCGTCATCGTCATCTTTCCTAATGCGATAAATTTTTCTCTTGTGATGAAACGCCAATTGAACTTAGAAGGTATCATAACGTTGAATCAGTGAGAGTTGTTACACTTACGTATGGTGATCATTTGACGTCTTACTCCCATGATATAGTAGTTCCTCATGAATAGATACCTGTACTTCCTCGATAAAACCGCGAAGATCACAGATGGGACGCACGGTCTTGGATATTTCACCAGTAAGACGAGATTTGCTTAACGCGTCGAGAGATTTTTTATTAATAGTTTCGCTGAGCGTCAATACTATTCAGTTTTGGTCAGGTAGTTTAAGGATACTATGGTTTTATTAAGATCATCTAGGCATTTGGTGATCTGAATTTTACCAGTTGGTCTAACACTTTTTTAAAAGAAGTTTCAGGTCCGAGTTCATTAAGTTAGAAGAGTCTTTTGGGCACTTAATAGCATAGCAAGCATAACATTCGTGAACGAAATTTATTTGCACTCATCGCACAACAAAGTAGTTATAGTGTGAAATGTTTTACCACAGAGGCCCCTGTACGTCACCCACTCGGCGTTGGTATTGTCGAGTCCACAATTTATGTTACCGCACTTTTCGATTTTTTTTATTTTGTTTTTATTTAGAGTTGGTCGGTAAACACTTTGTATGTTTCTATTGGTCACAAGGGCAAATGTACTAGAGGTACAGCGACGGAGTGGAAAAGAAAAATGATGAGTAGGGAGTTGATGGTGATCGCGGATTAATTGTTTAAGTGCTTACTTAGGCAACAGAAAGTGGGAAATCAATTAAATTGACCCGCTAGGCAGGCGGAAAAGAAAAATACGTCCGAGCTGTACGACGGTCTAATTACACTTATTCAAAAAATCTGAATTCTTGGATATTGTAGATTATCCTGCCTGTGCACTCTTTACAAGAAAAAATTTCCATAATTTAATTTTTTAACCCAGGTGAAGAAAGCAGCTTTTATTGTTTTGTCTATAACTTGGGTAAATTCCAAACTGCCGACAGGAGCAACTCAACTGAACTTTTAACCAAGTACATAAGATTATGGTTGTCTTATAATTTAGTCCTTGCTACTACCTGCCCCTTGGGGTATTATTTTTCTTGTTTATTGGAGAAGTGAAATTAAGTGGCCCTCTAGCCAAATGACACATTAGGTTACTCCCGTTCCGCCCCGCCTGAAAAGGTCAATAATCGAAAAAAAAATCTAATTTGCAAAATCTGTTCACATTTCTTTACACCCCATCAAACACAAAATACCCATTATAACACCGCCCTCTCCAGCAGCCCCTTCTTTTTCTAACCGCAATCGAAATAACCTAATAGACATGCAATAACATCCCCGTAAACAACACCACATCATAAGAGGCAAATCAATACCTCCGCAGAACTGATTCGATTGCAATGCACATTCAAGTCCACAAGTAGTGTCGACTTCCCGCTATATGGCCCATTTGTCATGTTCGATGATTGTCTTTTACTTTGACTTTTTCGGCTCAACGCAATTACTTTTGTTGAACGATGCTTCTTTACCGCCCTTAATGATCAGTTTACACGTTGTCGTTTACACTCTGTCTATATTGTCTGCTCTTTATGGTGGCCGTGCTACCACAGTTGTGTCGTCGAGATTACCATGTGGTTGTATTCGCCTTTGTCTGTTAATCCACCCTCACAGAGGGCAGCAAGTGAGTTCCAATGTTGCCCGTAGGGATGATTACGTTAGTTTTTAATTCATGATGTCTTCGCCGTTAGAAAATCGTGTCACTCTGTAGTGTTATCCAAGTTCGATGATGCAGACGTTATTAACCCCTCGAGACCAACCGGCGATAACTTGAACAAAGGGGATGTGGGTATTCGACTCCTTCCTCCTTTGTCAATTCTTGATATAATTATCCTACTTCGATTCAATAAAGTACAAGTGGTTGCAGGGATTTCCACGGGTTAGTTTTTTGTTTATTTATTTATTTTTTTTTTTTTTGCTCAAGACATTTGGTGCTGAACTAATTTAACAGAAAAATGAATGAACTAGAGTTTCAACACTACCCCTTTGCTATTGCTGACTGGGTCGAAACAAAAATTAATTATTTTGGTGGTTTTTTTCTCGGTTCAGCGGTTTGGATGATTATTAATAATTAAATGCGCGCTTTTCTCTGGGGGTGTGTCGTGAAGGCATTAAAACATGTGGTCTATATAATTGAATTTGAAATCAGTTTTGTCATGTTAAGGCGTACATATGACTTTTTCGTGGTCCATATGCTTGGGATTATGGAAATTGAGTGGCGGGATATGCTGCTGGGTGGTATTTCTTATTTATGAAGGTAAATTTAGAGGGGTATAGGGTAATTGTTATTAGATATGGCACAACTGTCTTGATAATATTCGCAATGGAAGCTATTACCCTTTTGAGAAATAAAATAAGGACATAGAGAGGTTCAATTCCGAGAATGATGTTCGGAGGTTTTATAAAAAAACTAAAAGAAATATGTAACGGCAATGAACTCAGAACTGAAACCAGTTGAGATGAAGAAAGTACCCATGTACTCGAGTCACAATCGGTGCTGAGAATATTGAAAAACTGCTTCGTCAGCAAAATGCACCATTCAATATGGAGGATGATAGAATAAACTTCAGTCCACTTAAATAAACTGAAGTGAGGATAGCAAAATCCAAACTCAAGTCTAATAAGACTGCTGGCTCTTAAGTCATATCTGCGGAGCTATTTAAGCAACTTCAAATAACATGGTAGGGAACATAGACCAACTCATTCCACAAATCTGGTTAGTAAAGTCTATGCCCGATACAAACAAAGCTTGATCGAATTAGAAGTTCGAAGATCCGAGGAAGCCTTCAAGTCAAAGAACCCATCTCGAAAAAAATGGAGCATGACCGGCTCAGTTGGTATTGCCACGTTCAAAGCAGCAGTTCTACGAACCCAGTCATAAAGGCAATGTCAATCAACGTCGAGTCGGCGAACCCCACAGCGGATCAGAAGGGATGCAGTAAAGTGGGAGGATTATGATCCCTATAATCCTGGTCAAAACCTTACCGAACGAAAGGAAGAAGAAGAAGACTCTTACACGTTTGTCAGACATTCACATACCGTGAAAAAACGTTTAGTGTTTTCTGGGATTCAAACCTCAAACCTCCAGTTCAGTAATCCAACGCACATAATTTTTTTTTAATTTTTAATGATTTTTATTTTAGAAATTCATAATATTTTACATGCTAGACAAGAACGCTTAAAACTAGCTTAACTAACCTAACTGCGGACGCTCTAAGCTAAATTTAATGCTTATTCTGATGACCTACCTAAAATTAAGTTACCTATTTAAATTATTTAGCATACTATTGAGATCAAGAAAATTGTTTAAAAAAAGAAACTTAGTATCTCAATTTTTTTTGTTCAAGATTGAAATAAAAATAAAATTTATTGAATTCATTAAAAGAGAATAATAATTTAGTTAGCGTTAAAACATAGTTTCATAACGGCAATACACCGCAAATCTTTGATGATATCACGGCTTTACTCCAGGCTCGCTGAACTTCCACCTAAAATTGGTCTACATTTGCAGCCGTAGATCTGTCGATTGTTTTGTTTGCATCATTCCACAAGTTCTCAATAAGAAATGACATTTGACACTATTTTCTTTTAATTTCAATATCTATCTTCGTATTATCTTTTACGGTTGAGCTGTATGAAGATTTAATGATAAATAGATGATTTAAAATAATTAACATCATAGGGAGGCAACAAATTCTTTGAACAGCAACTCCATTTAATCCTTTGGAATCTAAACTATGTATACTACAATATTATATAAATAGTTAAAATAGCTAAAATGGAAAAAGACAGTCCTCAATCAGATCAAATCAAGAAGAACCTTTATAAAAATTGGCAACGCTTAGCGCCTGAGTGTGGTTTCAACCTTATATTAACTTCCCACCATAGAATGTACTGCTCGCAACTGAAATATGATCTACAAGATGAAACATACTTTTTCCACAGCAACTTTTTGTATAGAAAATGTATTATAGAGGAAAGTTTGGAAGTCTGAAAGAGGCATGGAAAGTATTGAGCAACAGAAGAAACGATCAGAATCCCCCTTTTGAATGCTCATAGCTCAACAGCTTTCTTCTACCTTCAACTAATGGCAACCCTACCTTTTCTAATGATTTTCTATATCCAAAATCGGATTGCTTCCTACCTGAGGCAAACAAGTTCTTAGATCTAAATAGTAACCGCTCAAACCAAGGTTAAACAGCGACGCTGGGGGCTGAATAATTAAGGGGAACTTAATCTCTAGTTATGATCTGCGGATACCTGGGCACCTCCGATTATAATATAAGTCCTTTCCGATGGCAATATAGGGCTCTACCATCGGCGATTGCCCTTTCCTTAGCTAGAATGATACCGCTCCAAGTACATCCACCCCAATGGAGATCGAAGCAGACGTTGACGCTGTGGTTTCTCTTAATGAAAACGACGACTTCGCCTCCATTAACTACTTCGATGAAGAGGCACTCCTCACTGACGAAAATACCCTTACCTCCTCCATTGAAACAAAAAAATTCTCAAACCGAACCAAAAGCGCTTTGAATGGTTTCTGGCCCAGAGACTCAACTCAAGAAGCGTGAAACGAAGCCGAAAACTCACGCGATCCCAAGAAAAAAAATAAGAGGAACCCCACACTAAAAGAACGTCCAGAAATTCAACCCAGGGACCAACCGCCTCCTCTTCTCAAAGAAAACACCCATAGTTTCAGAGTCGCTATTCTGATATCATCCTTTCCTGGCATTCTTTTGACCACTTCTCAAATGACGGCCATCCAGAATTAAATTTTCGAGCTCATCCTCGTACAGGGTGGCAAAACTGCGAAGCTTAAAAACGAAATAGCATCTCAATGCTAAGGTAATACTTTGGTAGGTAGTACTTTGTACTTTTCTGGACAATGTTGGAGCTTTTGATAACGCCTCTCTTTTGCCCAAATCAACACGATTAAAAGCTCTCTCACCTCTACTATGGTCAATAGTTATTGATCGACTCAGAAACAACCTAAACACAACCCAAGGCTATGCAGATGACCTAGTCATTATAATTAGAGCCAAACATATATGTAGCTACCGTCGCTGACCGCATGCAGAATGCCCAATGTCCTTTCACAAGAAAGAGATCAATTAATCCCCAAAATCTAATGTTTAACAGCATTCAAATCCCTTTCTCAAGCGAAGTTAAATTCTTGAGAATCACGCTCGACCACAAATTAAATTGGAACAAGCACTTTCAAGAAAGCCACTCAAAACTTTTTGGTGTGAAATAGGGACGAAGCGCAAAATTGGCTCACTGGATCTACTTTACCGCAGTTATTCCGACAATAACGTATGCATCTATGATCTGGTGGGAAAAAGTTAAACAAACCATCCCCCGGAACGCCAAAAAGTCCAAAGAGTAAAGGCAGTATAGGCGCGATGCGCTTCTGTCCGAGTACCAGCTTCCTCCATTCCATATCAGAGTTAACATCCGATAACGTCCAAAAGTAAATAACTGTCATCAGAAAGCTAGTATAAAAAAATATATGTGCATTTATATTTCCAATATTTAATATTATTGTAATTCATTAATTGATGAGTTGATCTCGTTGACTACCTAACTTAAAGCTTTCGCTATCAAGTTCAGCTCTGCCGAACACTTTTACAATGTGAGCTCAACTTCTTTGCTCACACTCAGACAGTGTAATGTAATAAAACATTTGAAATCTATTAATCCTTCATGTACATGCATTGTTTACTTAGAATGTACATGCATTGTTTACTTCTTTGACTAGTTTCATTATTACTAATTTGGTCAAATGCTTTGTTGAAACCAGTATTTTGACGTTGCAACTATTTTCTAAGCCATTCAAAACAAAACCACACTAAATTGAGAGGTCTGTTTTAGTAAAACGCGAAGCAACAAACCATGCTGACATGAAGAAATAACGCTGTAAGATTCTTATTGACCATATTTCAAACAGTTTGAGATTGGTAAGTACTTTTCAGAGTTTCCGGAATTAAGATACGGTCTGTTTTGCTCACATAGCAGAGAAGAAAAAAAATAAAAATTGCAAGCAAATGCATATATGTATGTATGTATGTACAACAACTGAGTAGAAACTACTCTTGCTTTCATCCAAGCTTTTTTTTATTAACATTCCTTAATGTAAGCGCCTATTGACAATCGTAGATTCGGAGCGGAACTCGTTCCGTATAGGATACATAGCAGTGATTGTTTCAAGGAATTTCCTACTTTAAAATCGTACGTTACATACATACATATGCATATCTAAATAAGTGCAGGTTTGTAGAAAGCAATGTAAAGGATACTATATTTACGTTTGTCATGGTGAAAGGTATTACCTGCTGCTATGTTCATCTACTCTATAATATCGCAGATTGTTTTCTTACTCACAACTTATGTTGAAGTGAGTATTTGATAGAGAGAAAGCGCTTCCTTATGGAGAGCGTTTAATTGTATTTACTATTTTTTCCATGTTTTGAAATTTGAAAGTCCTTGTTTTATTGTTTAAATCATTTTTTCATGCGCTTTCCTTTAAACTTTAACCAATATCGCCTGATTAAAAAGCAGAGCGCTTGAATGTTTGAATACCGTAGGTTCCATTTATATTACCAAAAAATGCATACGTACATACATATGCAGATGGCCATTTTTCTGCATTCTTTTGCATTCTGAAGCAAGCAATTGTTATGCCGATATTTCGGTAAGGTGTTGTTTTTACTCAAATTTGGAATGAAAATTGCATTTGCTAATCACTGTTCTGTACAAGTGTATGATACTACTATTCTCTATTCGTTTCTACTGAACTTTCTACAAATTTATTTCTGTTACGTCTACAATATTGAAAAATAAGTTGAACGTAGTTAATTTTTCGAGTACGAGGTGAGTTTATTTTTCTCGGTATAGCTATCATATTAACCTTTCAGAGTGAATACGGCATCTACATATTTGGTCGCTTCATATTTGGTCCCTTATAGAATTCTCTGAAAATAATTATTTTAACTTTTCTGATTTTAGTCATACGTATTCTGTTAGCCCCACTGTACAAATGTGCCTTTGACCTCAGGTAACAGTAGTTACAGTAGGGATTAGTAAAAGTACTTTAGATTGCAGTTATGACTTGCTTATGATGACTTGCACCTTTTTCCTTTTCACACTTCAACTAGGTACTACTTATTCCATTCTAGAGCGGTATTATACATCTGCCGAATGGTATTTCGGCAATTGGAGTTCTCACTGAAGGCTTCATGCTTAGATGAAATGATACTATTGTATGATTTTGAGGGCTTATTAAAAAATTAATAGGTACTAGTATGAAGAAACTTTTTTTGCTAACCCTAGTTCTAATTGTAATCATCTCTTTGTTTCCTCTTTCCTTGCAATACACGTTAACATCAGATCTCAGCAAGTTGTTTTTTGTTAATTTTGCAGAGCTTCACCAGTCCCTGAGCTCCATGACAGTTATGATTCCGTTCACATCGAAATATTCCGGTTACTAAGTGCGATCTGGTGCACGCAGTAGACAACTGGGTTTGCGGTTGGGGTTGCGTCTCTCTCTACTGTCTCATTGGCTATGAGTTGGAGAGCGGTCACGGATTTTATGTCCCTTGCGTTGTTCGTTTCAATAGCCTGCCTTCTCAATACACTACCAATAATCTGTTTAAACTGTATGTTATTGCTGATGATTGACAATCATCATTCGATATGATTTGAATTATTTTTTCGTTATCCTTTTTATCCTAATTACACTCGTTGCTCAAGCTCCTAGTTCAGTGCTTTGAACTAATTTTACTAAAGTTTTGTGTAAACCTTAAAATACATTTAATAGAAAAAACGCAGAGGTGACAATATGCAAACATGAAATATCTACATATATGTACGTAAGCATTTCATTGAATGCATTTTTTTTAATATCATCAAAACAGTTTTTAAAGTTCTGTTACTCGTGGCAAAACTTTATCCCATTCTCTTTTTTATTAGTCGCTTTCGTTTAAATAAAATCCATAAAGTTATCACGCGTGATGAGAGTGAGATCAGTCAAAACGTGAGGTGGTATATTTGTAGGTATAAATATGTACATATTTGTACTGCTTACATGATCTTACTCAACAAACGGGTTCATTTACTTAGATAGTACATTTGATTAAAGTGTAGTTCTTGAAATATTCACCTTTTAAAAATTTAAAAGATTGGTATAATAATTTTGGAAACTGTAAATATTAATTAAAGAAGTATACTCATACACACATGAGAAATAAAAATAGATTGAAATATTTCTGAATAACTTTTACGGAACATTAACGTTACCGCAAGGCAAACTGTAAAAAAAATGTAATGTTGCCAAAAATAAGTTTCACAAAGAAATTAACCCATAATTAAATGCAGTTCAATGAGCTTGGCTTGGCTCTTGTAATAAGCCATATGTAATTAATATAGGAAAACAAAATCATAAAACAAAATATTATAAGTCAACGAAATTCGCAAAAGCGCACCAAATAGCCATAATACTTTTTACCTGCGGAGCTAAATTTCAAATCAACTTTACATCTCGCAACTCGTGCTCAATCAAATATCGCCCTCATCTGGGTCCCACGACACAGCAAAGGGAAACGAGCGGTCAGACGATCAGACAAGGGCCAGCTCTTAGCGGTTCGCTAGTAGAAAGAGTCAATGTTCCGCTAGGAGTCGTTAAGAGTAACATTCACAATCACTTCGTAAAGTTGGAACACGCTTTCCAGCTGCGTTATATCAAGAAATACATGGCCCATCTATTGCAAACCTGAAACAAATGAGCTACTAGGCAGATCAAGACCAAATATTGCCAGAATTGTAGCCGTTAGCACGGGCCACTGGCCGATAGGTGACCATGCAGCCAACACCTTCTGCCGCAGCTGCAGAGATGCTAACGAAAGAGAATCTCTTCTTAACTTTCTTTGCAGGCCCTGGCGAGAGCCCGACATCGTACTCTAGGTAAACCCTTCTTCGCCGACCTGAGAGAGACATCTGGCGAAAGGATTGGAGCCCTATTCCTCTACCTGAACCCGACAGGATAGGTGTAGAATATCCCTCACCTCAACCGGAAACAACATTCTTAACATCTAGGGTTGTTATCAAAACAGCGCATTCTGCCACTAATTGTGTTTCAACTTAAAGAAACAGCCACCTCTACCTGCCTCCCTAACCTTGGTACATATTTGAATCCCAAAATGGAATATAATTGAAAATTGAAAATGTTTGGAGATTTGAGAATGTTAATATTGCGAGCATTAAAATAATTGAGTACTCAAATAATTTCTGGAGTTTCATGCAATAAAAGCTTATTTCTTAAGTAATAAAACAAAAACAAAATTCAAAACCAAGGTATTAAATTTTTTTTAACAAAAATTATCCTTTGATCCTCCAAACTTTTCGCGTCTAAAACAACTAAACGTTAGCAATTTCTTTAAATACAGTGAAACTTCCCTGAGTCGAATTTCAAGGGACCAGAAAATACGCAAAATGTACGGGAATAAAATTATTCGTTTATTTTGAAGAATTCTGTAATTTTTTTTTGGGTTTTGCACGACCACTTCTCCTTTTCTACAAAATATACAATTCTCTGTATATTAAATTTTACCACTGATACTTATTTGTCACCTGTACTATTAAAAAAAATCTTCCGCACACGAGAAAAACCAATTGCCACTGCATGATACGTATGAATATGGAATTTAAATAACAATAGGGACTTCCCCTTTTACGTTTCTGAGAAAACGTAGTTCAGTGAGTAAATTCCCCGAAAAATTCGAGTTACGGTTGAAATATCTCTTCGAGTAGTTCGAGTTATAGAAATTCGAGTTAGGGAGCAAAAATATATGAAAAATGCAACGAAAAATCAGTGTTCACGATAAAAGTTCGACTTAGAGAAAAGTTCGAGTAACAGAAGTTCGAGTTAGAGAAGTTCCACTGTAATTCATAATTAATAAATAAAATTTAGTACATATTTCGTTTGACAATCTTAAAATTTTATTACTTCTTTAAATCTGGACATTTAAATGGACATAAGAAGTTTATTTGTAACATCGGAGAATATTTTGCTTTCAGTTAAACTCTTCTTTAGATCACCTTTACTTTTACTAGTTCTTTTGCTAGTTTCCTTATTCAAATAATTCCATAAATGTTCTTTGCGGCTTAGGTTTGGTAATTAGGAAGAGTAATCGCTATTTTGCAGTTCTATAAACCATTCTCTATTTGCCTACGTTCGATTGCATGTTATTTTTTAAGATATTCGTATATGTACTTTCAATGAAGACAAGATTCCCAACCCCAAATGCTACCATACACCCCCACAACTTCATTGAATTTCCCACATACTTTACTATGCTGTTAACATTTTGTTTACTAAAAAAGTTTGTTTTTTTTTCTCCAAATTTTTGGTGGTTTGTAATTGTTTTCTTTTTAACTACAAACTAGAGATGCCACAAATATTCGGCTACTATTCGGTATTCGGCCTATTCTGCTACTTTTTTACTATTCGGTATTCGGCCGAATATTGCAACTCATTCGATATTCGGTATTCGGCAAAATCACTATTCGCGGCATCTCTACTACAAACATCTAGACTGTTAAATTTATGTAAACAATAAAGTAATGAAATCGGGTTCTCGTAAAAGTGAGCTGGCTCTCCATTATCGACGCCTATAGGGCGAAATATTGATATCGGTTCTCACTGCTCTGCAAATTATCACAAACTTAATGAATTTGCTAACATTCATTTGTACAAACATATGTATCACTAAACTATTTTTACCCGTTTTTTTAGTGAAGCTAAAATCTAACACTATTTGGTAACCGAGAACTACAAGTGTTTGTCGAGATTTTCACCTCTATAATAAAAAAAATAAAAAAATTAATGAATGTATATTTTAAAAAAATTAATTTTTAAAAATAAAAATAAAAACTGTCTCACAAATGAGATATTGAGATTGAAATATCACTCAATGCACGTTAACCGCAATGAAATCTGGGGTACCTTGGTGACGCTGTTGGAATTAATTTTCGTTCTATTCTTAAGTGATAGCGGTATTTGGTTAAATCTTAGATTTTGTTTACAATGAAGAAGTCTTAGTATTAAGTTTTTTTAAAAACCTTTCCATTTCAAATCATAGCACAATTGTTTATGTTTAAAAATCTTAATGTGAAAGTCAGAAAAATGTCTGAAACACCTTTTGGGGGGATGTTAATGGTAAAATTAATAACAAAAATACTCGAAGAGTGATTACTGGTCACTGGTTGACCGCTAACTCAACCACCCACATAGATATATACATAAATACATATATGTACATATGTACATGCATATGTATACATCTTAGAAGTTTGTTTACCTGAATGTAACGTAGCTCATCTAGCTCTGAGAAGAAATGACTGCCATGAGTAACATTTCTTTTATGGGCCAGCGCAGAACCGTCACATCGTAAGTGACAAATTTATTCTATTTTTTCTTCGTCCTTGCAGCTTGTGGGCGCCTCAGTGGTTAGTGCGTTGGATTACTGAGCGAAAGCTTCTAAAAAAGCCTTTCGGATATTGTTTAAACTGCATGTCCCTTCTATTTGTGTGAAAAAATAAAATAAAAATATAACACGCATAACACGAGTGGTCGCGAAAAGCTAGACCCTGGACCCATACGGTCTGTTACGCCAAGTATTTGTTTTTGTATTCGTATTTGCAGCTTTTACAGTAATCGATTGATAGACCTCATACCGTAGGTCGGCCACAACGATCTACTTATTGCATATGCATCTTACCGACAGGGACGACACCAGCGTTTGTTAGCTTCCTCTAGAGACTATACGTCTATTTCCCTGTGTAATGTATTAAGCGGTGTACTATCTTCATTTCAAGCATGTGGAGAGTTCTTCCGCTTTTTTGTTTCGGGACATGTTCACATGCCCGGGCAGCCAACAGGGGGTCACCTTTTTATGAAATAACAGTCAAGCTAATAATTTGTGTGTACGTACATTATAGCCATGCCCAAGTAGGCGTGTATAGGAATACAATGTTGATCTTACTATATATACATATGTAGGTACAAACTTTCCTGAAATTTGCAGAACGGCTGAAGAAAACTATTATTTTTAAAAGAAAAACTGTTTGGTGGAAAGGCAACTGTCAAATGTCATGTCATGACTTGCGTAATGAAAGTGCTGATTCTAAGTTTAATGAGATACTTTTCTTGCAGATATGGCTTTAAATTGTAGGGTCCTGCGATTTGTACAAAAAATATAACGTTCATAATACGATCGCGAGAAGATAGGCATGTTACCTATTGCGCCAAAAATTTGAGTTTATTTTTTGTTAAAAATTAACTCTTTTGGGGGTTTTCAATATCACCATCAATCAACCTAGTTTACCTTCAAAACTGAAAAAGTCCCGTTTAATTTTACTCTCTGCCAAGAAAACGGAGTTATCTGCTTATACATATGATAATACAGTAAGATTTTTTCGTGAACTAGAGTCTGTGTTGGGAAAAATAAGTGTTTACAGATAAGTTGTTACACCTTTGTGAAGGCGTAGGCCAAGATGCGGCTGATATTGTACAATAATTCAAAGTTGCAGAACGGTATCATGCTTGACATCTAAAACGTTTAATTAAACACAGTAAAGTATAGATGTACCTATCTTGTTTCGGAAGCGTAGTTTGAAAGAAACACTATTGCAAAAATGTTAAATCGAAGCCAAATCTACCTACGTGAGTACTATTTCACGCCTCCCCTGTTAATTCACCGTATTTCCAGACGAAAAAAAAAATCCTCCTCACAAATTAATAACTCCATCGGTTGTCATCATTTTTAAATTAAAATTCACCCCAACCTAAACTAAGCACAACTCGAACTCAATTAAAATGAAACAAAAGAACAGAGGCCAAATAAACGTCAAAATATGCCCGCAAACGTACATACATGCATACATATGTATATATGTACATAGGTACCTATACCTCTAAGTTTAAAAGTTTTTTCCATCTCGCTCCATCTGTAGTTGAGGCAGAGCAAGCCAAGTGAAAGCAGAATTAATTAAGTTTTATCACATCAGAGCCGAAATCAACTACAAAAAAAATGGAGCTCACCCTCCCTCAACGCTGTCAAACCATCTTTAAAAAATATTTCTCCACCATATTTCAAGGACCGACTGCGAATCTAGCCAGCCCAAAAGGAATCCGCCACAAAACTTTGACGTCATTTATAAAATTATCACTACGGCACACACCAATTAAGCAACCTGCCAACATATCAAACATTCTCAAGCCCACCACCGAATGGAGTCCACAGCGAATCCTCTTACTCCAGTCCACGAAAAGCGGGAAAGAGTGGGAAAGAAATATTGATATAATGGCGGCGGAGCTAAGAGAGGGGGACAGAAACATGCCCAGTGTACACAAAGTGGGGTGTCAAAGCGACAGTCGGAGTCGCACCGGTGCCAAGTGACACAAGTGGAGTGGGAAGCAAGCCCTGACGGTGGTGAGAGGTGAGTACCCCAAAAGTAAATCCTTAAATTGATGAGCGAGACGAGAATTTTCCGTTGGGATACTTTTGGGTATGCTGGCAGTGGGGAAAGGGCAACAATTCACCCGCAATAGAAAAACCTCCGAAAAGTGAGCAGAAAATGATTCATGCGCATTTTCTTTAAAGCGAGGCGTTTATGTTAACAAATTAAAAGCAAATTGGTCGCCTTAGAATCTGGTAGTAACTCACCCTCCCACTTGAATTCCAGCACACATAGCTCAAACACACACGCCACACGGGTGAATAAAACGATATCTCACTGCAAATTGAAAAAAGTGTGAAACTCCGCCTTAAATTCCCATCAGGGATTGAAAATTTCCCTATATTTTCGTCTCACTCCTTTGTATTTTATACTGCTCTTTTATTTGTACAATAGTGTGGTGAGATTGCTTTCCTTTTTCCAAGGGGCGATTTTTTCTTTGTTTTCAAACATTAAAGTGGGCAATACCGGTCGTGAGACAGGCATCTCTTTTTCACAGACATAGTGGAGTAGGCAGCCATCTCCCTTTTTTCACAGAGCAATGGCAGAAATCCCATTGAAATACAGCCCGCCTTTCGGTGAACGAACGGATGGTGTAGGGCTTCTTGAACCTGTGCAACATTTTTCAAGTTTAGTTGAAGACGGAAGTTTAGGAGTGTCGGTTGTTTCATTACCATTTTCTCTGTTACTATGACAGTCAGTATGTGTTCTGCATGTGTGTTTGTTTATTATAATTGACTCTAATTGACTGTAATTGAATTGACAGTACAGCAGAAAATTGATTTGACGCGGCGGGGGTTGTAAACTTTTAATTGAAACGAGATTTCCTGAGCGCTGAGTACTCTCGTGTTGAACTGTCTATCGATGTGTATTGTTTAAGATTAATTGTCGCCACAGTGATTGTGTTGAGTGTTTTATTGTCTGTGGAATGATGGTTCTGGAACAATCAACAGAAGTGGCGTCAAGTGTGCCGTCGGAAGGGCTGCATCCGACCGCTGCATTGCAATTGTACGCAGCGGCGGCGGCACAATTAGGTGCACCGGGAGTTCGGGTACCGCCATGGGGACCGTTCCTACAATTCGGTGTTCCCGGAGTGTTTGGTGGAGCGGCTGGAGCGGCAGCGGCCGCTGCCGCAGTGACAGGTGGTGTTAGTGGCGCCGGGGGACCGTTTTTGGGTAGACATCGTTTTGATGGTAACCCGGCGCATAATGCAGCTGCCTTGGCAGCCAGTTCTAATGCAAATGCATTTGCTAATTTAAGTGGATTAAATGCGGCTATGCGAAATGTTTCAGCACAACAGACTGCAGCAGCGGCGGCAGTTGCTTCAGTAGCGATACATCACAGACTGCTGATATCATCGGGGAACAGACAAATGCCACAGGGACCTCCAAGTGAAGGATCCAATGAGGATAATGGTAAGCTTCAAATTTGTACATATGTATGTACATACCTACATAAATCCAGGATATGACCGAAATGTCGCAATCACATTTGATGCTTGTTTTGCATTTCACCAATTCATTATTAAACTTTTCGCCCAACTTGCAGTGCACTTCTTAAATTGGACTTGACATTTATGACATTTTATGTTGGTACATGGTACATACATAGGTAGTCTACGCGCTTTAGGCTAATTGCTTCCATTTGATTATGTTATTTCCATTTTAACGATGTGAAAGCAGGCTTTTTTATGACGTTAGTAATTACGTTTAACAGTAAAGTTTAAATTTATGAGTATAGTTATTATAAATTTTCATTTGTTACACCATTAAAGTTGTTTAAACTTTTTATTATAGATAATACAGTATTTTAATTGTTGCCCGATTCAATTAATATTTACAAAATTTATGACTGACAGTCAAAGACGTTTCTCACTAAGTCGTTTGTTATACAGTTTTTCTGTAATTTTCAACATTTTGCGCATATTTCACACCTATTAAGAAACAATTTGCTATTGGAAAATTCTCGATGTAAGGATGACGTTAACTTGTATTGGACACAAGAAATTAAGGTCAGCATTTTGTTGATATCATGTTGACTATTGCATTTCAAAGCTCATTTGTTTAAGTTATGAAATCTTTTAAATTGTTATTATGTGGTCCAGTGTTACTCAGCTAAATACATTAGTGGTTTTTAAAGAACTGGAACGTTTTCCAACTTGCAACTTGTGATAATCTTGACAGGTACCTAATAATATAAAATAACCAAATTCTTACTTCATGGCCAAATTTTAACTATTTGCAAAATTATGTGACAGTGCTCGATTTTTTTTCTTGGGAATTTTGTAATTCGTCTATATGTATGTCAGAAATCGTTTCACTTAAATCAAATATGTTTCGTAACATTGCACTATAATAACATTTTCACATTTGAATATAATTCTATGTGCATTTATTAGCTGCCCAACAATAAACAATAAACCCTTTGGTGGAGTTCGGTATTATACTCATTAGATTTGTTTGATGCATGTACATATGTATGTGCACACATATCCAGATCTCCTTGAGTCGAACTGTTTAGATGTAAATAAAGAGATGTTCTGCCTCGATAATGATCATTTAGTTTCTTAATCTTATGTGGTTACTATTTCTAAAAAATTATCTTGCACGGGGGCGGATTTTAGAGGTCCTTTTATTTTTCTATCGTATAATAAACGCAGTGCATTTTCCTAAATTCTAGAGTCTCCACTTATGGTCAACCACTTAAGCTGTCATTATCTTTTTTTCGGATGGTTCTACAGATGACCGCAATATCATGCAGTATTATATTTGCTTAAGGCATTTGTTTGGCGCCCTTTACCCCTCTTTTTGCATCAAGCTTTTACAAAATTTTAGTTTAATTTTTTCTTATTAGTGAATATTGTGACAGTCGAAGCCATCATTCAAAAGACAATGGGTTTCTGACTGTAAAAGGTTTGAAAAGTTTGTACGATTTGCATTCTGCTTATTAAGGAACAAGAAGTCGAGTCATATTTTGGTTTTATAATTTTTATTATTGGAAATACTCTTAAATGGGCAATTTTTCCTGGAATCTTTTCTTTCCGACGGAAGAAATATATTTTGTATCATAGTGTTATTTACTTACTCATGCATTCTCCTACTAAGCGCGAAATATTGGATTTCAAAATTCAAATAAGAAGCTTAAAAAAATCCATTTGACCACGGCTTTTAATGTTTTTCGAATTAACTAACATGAAAACATATTTTTTATGATCTTTTACATATGTTATATTAATAAAAAATTTAATATATTTGAATATAAAGATTTTGTGTTAAAACAGTATGCCCTTTTATAGGGTTTAGTGCTATTCAATATACTATATAGGTATTTGTAATGAAGTAATAGACCCGAAGTGTTGGGTCACCCGGCACTTATTCTGATTGAGTTAATATTGTCTCAATGAAAATTTCGACATAATGGATATTGTAATTGATAGCAACTACTTATTGGAAAATGTACATATAATGACGACGGGTTTGCAATATCTATAAGTAGTGCGCTAACTCTTAATTTCTCTACGAATATAGATAGCTAGAAGAAAGTGAATTTTTCCTTGTGCAGTTATGTACTTGATAACATTTATAGAATTCTTATTTAAGGAAATTAGTTGCTACATACTTCACCGGTTACCATGCATCATCATCATCCATAATATTCTGATTACTATGCTGGGCTGTCAAACTTAAGATTGAAGGTCTGAAGCGAATTGTCTATCGGGATACGGCCTTTGCGGTCAAGACTTCTACCATTCTGTTTATGTGTGATATTAGAAAAAAATACAGGCGCCGAGTGTAGTATAAATTTATAAATGTTCTGAAAAATAAATATGTGTTGGTGATATACAACGGTATAGAGAATACCTTCAAGATATGCGACCTGATATTCTTGTTATTCCTTGGGTATATTGACTTTACTATATACACACATGTATAACTTGACATAAACTGAAGCTGACAAGTGTTTACATATAATTGCTGCTTAGTCCAAAGCGTTAGTTTCCTGTAGAAATGATACTCGAAAGAAACGTTTTCTGTAGTAAGATTGGCTTGTAGGCAGAACATAAAAGGGACTACACAATCTTTCGGTGAAGCAACATTTTGCACTATGCGTCGGAAGTGAAGAGGCTATAAACCCTACATTAATAATTCTATTTTTCTAACTTCAGAGTACTCATATCACCATTCATAGTCCTTGAATTGAATCATAAAACTATGAATTGCAATTTACAGAACGACGTGGAAAAGTCAAATATACCTTAATCTTTAAAATGATACCCCTGCAAATTTAACTTACATATGAATATGAAGAATAATTATGTTGCAGATGTAGCTAGATGTAGCTACAAGCAATGAGGTCACCGTAACTTCTTGCGTAGGACTACTAAGTGGGAACTTCAGGCTCAACTCCGAGATATACATATTTCTACTGCTTGCGAAGTCGGAGAAAATTCTAGACTAATAACTCTCATTATAAAGTTTTTTCCGCGTTTTGGAAGTGGCATTAAAATATTGATTCATCTACATTCGTTCGAAAAGTAAAAGAAGTGAAAAGCTGGTTCATAGGATTTGTATGACGTGTTTGCGTTAAATATTTTTCTTGTTTTCATATAACATGCAATCTTATGTAGAGTATAACAGTAAAAGTAAGCTATAGCGTTTTTTATGTTTCCCTAAATTAAATCGAAGAAAGTCAAAACATATAACCCAAAAAAGGATGAGAACGAATGTCTTCAAAAACTGCGGACTTGGTTGCATTAATATCTTACTCTTCCAATATTCCAATTAGTCGAGTATTCACGCTCCACATACCGCATATAGCGGTCTTTGTCAATAATTTCTACTAAAAGAAGGAAATATTTCGTCGCCCCTCAAACAAACACTACATAAAGGAAGTGCAAATCCGTTAGACTTATCTTTCAGTAGCTTAGGGTGGTTGTCTGTACCAGGATAAAGGCAAACTTAGGCCAGAAGATATTCTTTATGATGCTATGTATCTTCTAATTTGGCTACCCAGGGACTAATGAAATCAACTGGAGCTTTTGATGTGCATGATGTTTAAGGACGACATCATTGAAGAAAAGAGCTCCTTAATGAAGCAGTCTTCTTTGCGGCAGCGCCGGACAGGTGTATACGAGGTGGACGATGGTTTCCTCCTCTCCTCCGTCCCCCGAAAAGAGGCCCAAATTTGTAATGTGTTGGTCTATTGGGCAGTATCCCGTGAGGACACGGCCGATTACGCAGTTGATACATACGTATGTGATTAATTTAGCATTACCAACCCGGCGCTAGTTTTCTTATTCAGTTTAGGCCAGATCTAAATGACAAAGTAAAGTAAATGACGAACGTATTTTATAAAACTTCCTCGATTGAAATGAAGTACTTTCATTGTAAAATTTAACGAGTAACTTAGCCCTGATCGCTTCTCTACACGCCCGTGTGTGAGATTCAAAGAACCTGCCAAGGAATTGCGTAAGCCTGGGGTACAAATGCAATTACACATTTTCTTTTACTTTCAAGTAACAGAGATTGGTTAAAAACGGGGGTTTCGAGCGTGTGTTAAAAAGTTAGGGTCTGTCAACTCTCCCTTTATTTGAAGAATGATGTTAATATTTCGATTGTATTTCCAGCAACAAAGTATGTGCCCCAGAGATACTGGTTCATTTTGTGTTTTATATTGTTATGACTGCTTGTTGTTTTATGTACATACATCCTTTGATCAGTTTTCCGAAACAAGGTGATGAACTTGTATTTTTAAGGCAAGGATTTCTTATCAAGTGGAATCACAATCAGATGGTTGCCAATCCCCCTCGTCAACATAGTTTCCCCTAATCAAGAGCATATGCGAAAACACTTATTTTGGTAGTCTTTTTCGTTCCATCGCCATTACTCTTACTTTAAATTCTAGACGATTTTTTAGATTATGAAAAAACATTGGTGACATCAGATTCTCTAAGTGAAGCTTATATACTACCACTGCCACAAAGCCCAGATATGAAGTTTGAAGTGCCATCACCTGTTGCCTAGGTGACATACATAGGTGTAGGCAGAGACAGAAATTGATAGAAATACCGAAAACGAATATTATCGCGAAAATAATAACTTTTTTGTCTATTTTTATTGCTAAACAAAATTATTTTTCAATAAATTTACCACTAACCAATAACCGGCAGTTAAAACCGAATTAAATAAATAATTCTAACGTAAGTTTGAAAAAAAACTTCATGTACGGATCTTATATTACTATAGGAGGTAAAAATGGGAATAATAGGCACTGTTAACGTAATGATTTTTTTCTATCTTGCTTTTCTAAGAATACTTGCGAAAAATACTTTCTACTATTCTAAAATTCAAATAAATGTGTGTCCAGATGAGTACATACTTTTAATTTTCACGTCATGTACATATTTATATTGTTTCTGCAATTCAGTGTGGAAGAAATGGCTCAGAATCGACAGTCGGACAAAACAGATGTTTTCGTATTTGTATTAGCTCTTAAGATAGCAGGAAGACGGTCCCCAAGTCGTGCGCACTGTCTGTAATATCCGTAATGTCAGCAAAGAAGAATGTGTAGGAACTGAGGCAATTTGCATAGATCAAGTCAAAGTTACGAATATTTGTATATTTTTGCATTGTCATCTACTTTCTAAATTATTATTAGCAAATTTTTTTTGGTTAAGTTAAGTATGTATGTATGTTTCTATAGACTTATTTTTGGGCGTTCCCGACGGCAGACTTGCGTGTAATCTGGTTAACTTCGTCTATGATCATATTACTCCTAACTTACAGTTTAGAAGTCTAATTCGCTGACAAATGCTTGTTTCATTTTTACAATAGATATCTGTACATACCTACTGAGCAGCATATGTCGCATGATTCCACATAAATGTAAGTAAATTACTCACTATTCAATATTGCGAGCCAGAACTGACCAAACTACATCAAGTCATACCTTCATAGTGCGGTCTTAAGAGAACTAATTGAAACTTAGAGTCAATCCACATTTTCGTAGTATTAAACTAATACTAATAAATAAATAGTATATAGAACTAGTTATTTCCTAAATAAAGAAGCATGTCTCTTCGTACTGCGTACTAATTGAAGTTGTGTATAGAATCTTACTATTCTTTTAGAACTATTCTTTTAGTACGATTATATTATAATAGATCTTCTTTTCTGAATTACTACTTTTTTTTCTTTTTTTTTTTTTAAAAATGCCCTGCGAATATTTTCTGAATACGGCGCCGGAAACTTGTGTATGTATCTCTTATTTCTCATACCCTTATTAAGTTTAAATAAAAAGCGTGGCTTTATCAAATTTTTAATTGAAATGTAATGAGCACCGTGGCTCAAGTGGTCAAAAGGTTTTTTCACGGTCCCACCTCTCGCGAATGTCTGACAAACGTCAGAGAGTAATAACTGTCATGAAAAATCTTCTCAATTTGTCTTTCGGATATGGCTCTAAACTGTAGTTCCCTTCTATTTGTGTGAAAAATATAACAAGCACAACACGAATGGTCGCGAGAAGCTAGGGTCTGGACCACATACGGTCCGTCGGGCCAAGTATTTGTATTTTTTTTTTATATCTTTCTACATACATACATGTGCATGTATGTACATTAAATAGATACGACTTCATAATTTTTTTAATCACTTTTTTAAAAGTAGAATAGGAAAGTATTTCTTTATTTTTTAAGAATAAAAGGAATGGTTTCTGCCGCAATGGATAACGAAAATAATGGATATTATAAAAATACAAAAGGGTCAGAATATATTCGACTTCACAAAATGCTTACCTCATTCAATCATTATCAAAACCTATAAGGAGTACTTTTAATATTCCAGAGCAGTTTATTTTATTTAGTTGGTGATCCTGTAACCCTCTCGATTTTCGCTAAATTCTTTCATACATACATACATATTTAAATAAAGTGTTTTTGTAGAATAATGTTTTCATCATGTTTTTTTTTATTTGTTTGGTACGCAAATCCTTGTACCATGGAAATGAATATGGGTTTTTTTTACAATTAGTCACAATATTGAAAAGTCTTTTCGTAAATCGAAAACGAAAACACGTCACCAAATCAAAATTGTCTTAAAATTTAACTGCGTTGCACACCATAAATTCTTCTTGTCTAGAATGATGACGGGTCAAAAAGCATTGTTTTTCCGGAGATCATGAAATAGTCTGGCCCCTTAAAGACAACTTTTCTCCAGTCATTGATAACACTACTAGTTTTCATATTCGAAGTCATCTGGCTCCTTGCGCATTTCAGTTGCTGTTTTTGCGGCGGCTTTTTCTATGCTCTAAGTTTTAAATATAAATCGCACGATAAAACTGTCGATTTATAAGCGCTGAATTAGATACCATTGAATTTTCTTTGTATGTTTTGCGGGTAAAACTGTCACAGATCTTCCCCGATAGTTGTTTTTATGAAATTCGCAAGCTTGTAAATAATTTTGCTCACAATTATCACTCAGCTCGTTTTAGCAATGCGTTTTGAAATATTTTCCGAGTGGTTAGCATAGTTTATTACTTTCCCCTCCTTTTTTAAAATATTCAATATTAATTAATATTCCGAAGATAATTGCTCGATAACTTTTTGCAAGATAATTAAATTTTATTTTGCTTCTTAAGTAAAATCAAATGAACCAAAAATCAACATTGAAAAGTACCGTTACGTTTCTCTCTCAGAGCACGTACTCATATGTGCGGAGTATGGACTGCTGCAAATATTTGTTTGAAAACTTAAAAAATTTAAAAATAAAAAATAGTTTTAAGAAGACATTTCGCTAGCTTCTGGTACAATAAGAAAAATGCTAGGCGTCAGTTTGAATTTGGATATAATTTAAACTGCATACACACTAACTTACCCGCCCGTCTGTCCCTGCGACAAAGAGATTTTACTGACCATAGAAATACTTATCTGAATTAATTATGTTATTAAATGTAAAAAAACATTTATCGCCGAGTGGATACTGTAAAAATTAGATCAAATAGAATTTGAAAATACCTGAACCTAGTCGCGAGAATGTTGCATGCGTATCGCTTCCTGCTCCTCTCGTAATGGACAGAAAGTTGTTTTGGATTGAATTATTTTATAAATAACAGTATCACATGGAGACTTCTGCATAATATATTACTGGTAATCAGCAAAGTCAACATAGTTGCAAAATGCGTAACAAATAAAAACATACACACTATAGGGCCTCGGGTTAAGTGCAGGCAGCCAATGTAAGAGACCGTATCTGTGAAGCGGAGAATTATACTATGCCATTTCTCTGACATTCTTTTGTGATTGACTCCATTAGTTTCTCTATTAAATGGTCTCTCCTATGCCTTTTGTAAACTTATGTAGAGTTTTTTAATATTTAAAAGTTTTGTATACAAGCTATCCATGCTAAACGAATTACTCGAGAAATCCATTAGTGAATTGCTTGAAAGAGTGAAAGAAATGTACAAATGTCTTTTGAAAAAAATTACAAAAAAAGCAAGTCTTCCAAAAATCAAAAGATTTATGTATTACTTGTTTTTATTGATCAATATATGTACAACAATTTTTAGTGATACTTTTCGGTCACGATTCCGTACGGGCTAGCTAATCTTCATACAAAATAGTGACTGTGAGTATCAAATTCCTTTTGCAGATGAAGGTAATCATCATGTTGTCCATAAAAAGTGTTTCTTTTTTTCATTGCAACTTTAGGTACAAATGATTTAATCATTGATTTATTCAAATTATATTCTGTCTAATGAATTTTGAAAAACAATATTAACATCCAACAAAATCACGACACATAGTTTCATCAAAATAAGAATATTATTAAAACAATTTGTAAATCTTCAAAAAAATTTAAATATTCTCGTTTAACCTTGTAATTTAATTCAATTTTATTTACATACATATGTATGTAGGTGTACCAAAATGGTCCATTGTACTAAGCTCAAGTGCTAGTTTCTTAGTGCAATTTCGATCAAGGATACAGATTGCCAAGTCTTCTCTTATTAGAGAGGATGTTTCTGGGACTTCTTCCGTTAGGGCGTCGTTGCCTTAAAAATCCGTTGGTCCGGAACCTGAATAAGACAAACCCAATTTCATTTAGATAGATAGATAGGTATTTATTTTATTTCGCTTAATATTCATTTACATTCGGAAAGTTACCACACTTTTTACTACTGAAACAGTATATTTAACAAATTTGAAGAAAGTTATTTTTAGAAAAAGGTTACATTTTTGAAGGAAAATACGAAGAAAACCTTCAATTTTCAATTTAGAAATCCTATTTTATTTATTCGTCTCCACATTGATTTCATTCTTTCTGAACTGTGAAGTCTACTGGTAACAAGTTAAGAGTGCTGCCAGTAGTCGTCACAATGCAGTAGTGACTCCGAAGCAAAAGCAATATACTTGTATATATGCACATGTACACATTTAAAACACGCATCCTACTTATATATGTACATACATATATACCCGTTTCCACTAATTACACGTGCAAAAGGCTTGCACATCATTATTTGCAGCACGCTTCTCTGATAAACTCTACAAATCCCTATCTAAATTGAATCTTATTCACATATTTGAAGAAAAAAAAATCAATTTTCCATTTTCCGCCGTGCCGACGGTGCAAGCAGGTTTTCCCTCAAGCAAAATGGGAAAATGCTAATTATTTTGCGCAAAACACGGAGCTTACTGGCCCCTTGACGTTGATGACCTGCATGATTGATGATTTGGGTTAGGTGACAGTTTTTCATTTCCTGTCCCGGATTTCGTTCCCAGGACACTAACAACGATTTGCGGGCTGTCGTGTGAATTTTGATTTGAACTTTCGTTTGGGGACTGGTAAACTAATTTATCCTATAATCATTTAGCTCACACATAGAAGATTTAGTTTCCACTTAAGTGGTCATCTCGTGCGGAAATGATTAATGATCTTTAATGGCAAAAGATGATGCGAAACCAATTCCATAACCGTTAAATTCAATGTCAATTTTCGAAACTAAAAGAAACCATAAAAATCGTATTAGGTTGGCTTTGCCTAATAAAACAAAAGACATGACATTAATCGGCCTTTTAATTGCAAAATTCTGAGATTGGAATTTAATTTTCGGAGATTTACGATCTGGTTCAGACAGCTTTTTTTTTTTTTAAAAAATGAATAATGTAATAATTCTATAATTGATTAGGAGATGTTTTGCATTTCAATTCACTGCTTGATTACGAAATCTTTTCTTCGAATTTGTCATTCGGAAAATGCAAAATAATGTAATTGATTCACAATCGATTAGGCATGGTGATAACCTTTTCAAGTTAAATCAATTCCATAGGGTATATTATTTTGATATATAGTTCTGCACCATACAGAAGTGATAACGATAACATTCAAAAACTATTTATATTTATGATCATCGTCAAAAGTTACGTTAATTATTATTAGTTAATTATATTCGCCCATCTATCAGCAGTGTTTGGGCCTCAAATTTTTAGTTTTCCAAGCTTTTCTAGATGAAACTTGAAATAAAAGCCTTCAAATTTTATTCGTTTCTCTATTGTGCTCGGCTGTGATTGCTGTTTCCCTAGATTTGCACTTACACCGGACAGGTGGCCTGGTCACAAAACCAGATTTGTTTTTTTTTAAGTTGTTTGAATGTTACTAACAGTTAGGTACAAGAATTCTCCTCTTCTAAGAATAGTCTTAAAATAGTTCTTTTTTTATCACATCCCTTGAAAATCAAGGGTATGAGTTCTTATTTAGAGTAAGGCAAATAGATAAATAGTAAAGGTATGCCTTTATTCATTTGAGGCAGATTGTAACATTTCTATATGTTTTTATTTTGAATTCCGACTGTTATTGTTTATTCATAATTTTATGTGCTTCTATAAAGGGTAAGTATTGGTTTTCTTAGAATCTTTGATATCCGGATTTCGAGCACTTTTTTGCTTTAGACCGCTGGGTGGCAGGCTGAACGACTGAACGGATTTGTTATTTCAAATATGGACAGTTTAAAACAAACAGTACATCGTGAATGCGTCTTAAAACCGTGATTTTGGATAAGACTTAAATTTGCATTTATGTAATTTCCACATTTCAAAGAATTAGAAGTAAATCACATGCACATATGTACATATGTATGAACATATGTATATGCATACATACGTCTCCAAATGTAAATAAGTGTCTTTCTGCATTTCACACTCAGCTAGAGAGCGTGTGCATGCCGTTTTATTTATTTTACCTTCGTTAGTTCACGATTAGGTATTTCTCCAACAATTCACCGACTTAAGAATTTCTTAAATATGCACTTGGGTTCTACTGATTTTGGTACTAATCAGATCAGTAGTTTCTGAAAAAGAGTAACTTCTTCTGTCAAAGAAAATCGATTTGAATAAGTCTGTGTAAAATATAGGAAACCCTCAACATACCTTAGTGTTGTCACCAATTGGGTGAAGAGTTTTGGAAATGTGTACATGTGTACATGCATGTACATTTTCTCTCAATTCATTAATTGGGTAGTTTAAATTACCTACAATATATTATTCAAGCAGTGACTTTTTAGTTATTTCCACCAAAATTTTAAATGCATTTGAAAAATATATGGTTAGCATACTATATTTGTAATACATAAAGAATACCTAGCATGACCGCTTTATTTTCATAAACTGCGTTTTCTACAAAAAATAATAATTTTTAGAAAGCGTCAATATCAACAAACACAGGGCATTGTGACGACACAAGCGGAGATGATGCAAGTGCAAGTACGTGCGACTAAGTAGTGTACTTTATGATTTTAGTTCTTATCGGTAGCTTTTGCAGAAGCAAATAAGAGAAGGGCGTTGCTAATATTATAAAAACAGCAAAATAAAATGCTTTATGTGTTTCGTTTCGTTAAAGGTAATACATATACATATGTATTTTTATTTAAAGAACTGGTATTCCTGTAAAACGAGTTTAAATGGTATTTGTGTTATGAGTCAGCTGTTCTGCGCGTGGCAAATTTGTTTGCTGTAGAAGAGATACTTTACTTTGTTTTATGGTTTTATTAGTATGCCAATGATTTGTTTATAATTCAAAATAGATTAGGATACGCAAAATACAAAAAAAAACATATTCTCTATTCCATGCCATTCGCAACAGACCGTATGTGGTCCAGGGTTTAGCTTCTCGCGATTATTCGTGTTGTGCGTGTTATATGTACATATACCTACATATTTTCACACTAATGGAATGGAGCTACGATATAGACCAATATCCGAAACACAAATTGAGAAGCTTTCTCATGACAGTTATTACTTTCTTACGTTTGGTGTTTTCTAGGATTCGAACGTCAAACCTCCCGCTCAGCGATCCAACGCACTAACCATTTGAACCATGGCGCTCACTTTTTTCAATAATTGAAGTAAATAACTGTTATAATATTGCAATTTAAATTTGTTTCCAAACTTATATATGTATATGTGCTAAGGGGTTATGATTGTGGGTCACAGAGATTTGAAGCTCGTGTTTTTCATTAATTTCTTAGTCTTTGCAAAAATGTTTTTGTCATCTAAATTTTGTTTTATGGTTTTTGAATGAAAATCGTAGTCGTAGAATATTGTATCTTCTTTTAATTTTATTAAATTATTTCCAACGATAAGCGAGAAAACTTGTTTGTTTAAAATCATTTGTATGAAGTGATTAGCGATAAATGTACTTGCGCTTAAAATTCTTTCAAATATGCATTCCAAAATGTCTACACACCGTCTGAAATCTTACCAATGGTTCTGAGGTTACGTTTAGATTTGCAAATATGTAAATAAAGATGTTATTAAAAGGCAATGTGATATAAGCCCCACGCTAATTGACATTAAGTAAATATATTGATAAAAGCAGGTGTCAAAATTTTGAAACTAAGGGAATCCTAGATCTCGATAAGAAGTTTTTCGATTTTCATTGATACAACTCAATATCCCCCTCTCTACTTAATGGGCCTTGAATTTCAGCTAAGAAGATCTAATTTCAAATACAAATACATAAACAATTAAACCGTCTTAAATTCCACCTATAGGCATGACTAGTTTATTAAAAATGACATTTTTTTAATCAGGACGCGACAGTTCCACATTCCACAGTAATTTTGTTTAGCAACAAGGGTCTTTAAAAAAATAAAAGGCAAAGAAAAACTCGAAAACAAAATTTGTACTGGCACGCAGTCCAACATGTATGTACGTTAGCTCGTGAATATGTATGTATGTATGTGTGTACATCATTAGCGCTAAATGCAATAGCATTCAAATTGAACAACTGTTAAAAAAGGTATTTGAAACAAGTACATGTACATGCAGCAGGATCATGCACTCACAAAATATACAGAGGTGTATAAATGTTTATTTTCTACAGCCAAGTCGAATGATTATCAATGCTTGCGCGTCAATTGATGTGTGAATTTTCTAGCCTTAAATGTTGACCTATGAAGATTAAGTTTGGAACTTTCTGGAAATATGTAGAAGGGGTGTTAATAGAGACTTTTAAAAAAAAAATTTCTCATTATTTTAGAAAAACAGTTAGGCATTTATTTCATTTACTAATATTCTTTATTAAAAAGTAAAAATACCTTATTTTTAAAAAAATATATCTCTTTTTGATTTGGTCTTGTTACTCTCGACTTGTGCACATTATACTCTGCAAATAAATTTTGACGATACACCACATTCTAGTTTATTAAAAATTTCACTTTTTTGTTTAATTGTTAGCTTTATCAATATTTTTGTGATAGCAATTGCTTTAAATCATAAACCATTATTTTATAATGCTGTGTTTTATAGTATTGCAAAAATCGAGGAGTTGCGTGTATCAAGTGTTCCGATTACCAAGTTGGTACTGTATTATCAGAAGCAAAAGGAGCGCTGTAAATAGAGTCGGCAAGATATTTTCGTTCTTTTTTTTTCTATTAAAAATACAACATAATCACTCTTACCCTACCGCTTTGATCTATTGCATTTGCTATACTATGTAAAAATACAATTTTTAAATATAAAATGAAAGTGAAGGTAATTCCAATATAAGTGTAAACTAAAAATAATGAAACATAACAACATAATAATTACTTTATACAGTCTATCCACAAGCCCATTACATTACAGCCTTTTCGGGAAAGATCACCGATTCACTTTATATAAAACCCTTATGCCCTGCCTGCAAAAAAAGTTGTTGGAGGCATCACAAAATTTCTCTCATCTTCAAGTTTCATCACCTACACGGTCTTATCACGACTTTTACAAGTGAATATACAACACTTTTCAACCTCAGACTGATTTTCCTCCGAGCACCTACCTGAACATTCGTGCCTGTAGATGTAGAATATATGCATACATGCATATGTATATGCGTGTGTCATATAAATATTAACAATGCAAATTGACCGGCTCGAATAATATAAAAGCCCAATAAAACAGCACCGCCACACCACCACCACCACCAACTGCACACCGCAATAATCATAATAAATTTCAATTACCCCCTTTTGAAAGAATTATGACCTGTACTGGATTCCAACAACACCAGGCTTTTTAAACTGCAACACACTACAACCCTATAATTTTGTCCTCCGAGTCCGAGTTAAAGGAAACTGCTAAGCGGGCGCGAGATAGATTACTATATTGGCGCTGCCACCTTCCTGCAGGCATTCACTGTGCTTCCCCACTCCATTAATGCCTACCCAGAATTGTATTTATATGAGCACCCTTCACTAATGAACACAACGCGCTACAACGCAACGCCGTCGAATAAACAAAAACACGATAACTTTATTTCGCGTTTACTTCACCTTGGCCTCCTGTTACGAGGTTTTCCAGGAAAATTGATTTCTTCTGTTCATATGCAGACATTAATCTCGTGCCTAGGTATTATTTTACAATTAGTCATTTGTGTATTATTTCCCTCTCCTGAGCTATGTTCATATCCTTGATGGAATACAGTGCAATAAATAGATCATAAGAGAGTGTACAAATTTTCCGGACGGGAAGGAGTGAACATGTCCTGGAATTCACCCACGATTCCTTTGGTCCTGAGAGGTGTAGTAGATATGTTTATGATTTATGAGTCGACTTCGACTTCTCTTTGTGTTTTGGTTAAATTTATGCTGACTCTACCAAGTTGCGATTTATTCATGTATTTCGTTTGCTTTTCGTCCTTAGTAACTTTTGTGCGATTTTCAGTCTTTCTCGTTGTGTATTTGGGAAGATCTTATTGGGACTATCTGTGTGTGAAACGGTTATTTATTGAGCTGCTGTCAGAGTCTATAAATAATAAAAAGAAAACAATGCAATGCGTTAAGATAAGAGTGTAGCAATAAAATTGTGTCCTTGTGTACCCAATTTCAATAGATTGTGGGGCGGTTAAAGGCAAAGGAGGAATAGTATATAAAATTGTTTTAACTGGTATCTTTGACCCCTATTTATGGGAATACGAAATGTTTCCAAGCAGATAAGATCAGGGAAGTGTGGCATTTGGAATTCTGGAAAATACATAATTTTGTATTCACATTGTTATCCTTTAGAAATTTGGAAAAAAATTTATATTATACACATGTGCAATTGATATTCTGCACAACTTTAAAGTATTGAATACTGGTTTATTGCCTGCGTTTTTACGATATGTAATCTACAACATCATGGAAGTCTCTTATTGTGAAGTTACTGGAATGATCAATTTTTACAAATTGGTAAGTCTTTACAAGTAGTTCTAGAGATATTGTTGTTTCTATTACAAATACAAATACTTGGGGCAACGGACCGTATGTGGTCCACGACGTAATTTTTCACGACCATTCGTGTTGTGCGTGTTATACTTTTTAACACAAATGGAAGAGGCCTAAGGTTCACAGCCTTATCCGAAAGACACTTTTTTAAAAGCTTTCTCATGACAGTTATTTCCCTCGGGCGTTTTTCAGACATTCGCGGGAGGTGTGACTGTGAAAATTATTATCTTTTGTTTTTTTCGGGGATTCGAACCTTGAACCTCCCACTTAGTAATCTGACGCAAGAACCACTAGCCCCCACATTGTTTGTATTACTTAACCTCAAATTTCCTTACGACGGAAATATTGTATATTACGTGCAAAGTATCGATTTAGTAGTTGTGGTTGGAGACATATTAAAAATGTACACTAGTCCTATCCAACCGAAAAAGTATCTGCAGAGTTGTGTGATCACATCAGTATTTCAAAGTTCATTTTAACTGTTGTAGATGTTATAAAATAGGATATTCTAGCCCAATATATTTAACAGCTAGTTTAACTCCCGACACACTTAATTAAATAATTGATTAATAATAATCTGCAGCACTTTTTCATCCCATCGCGTCGTTAGTAATTTACTTGCATGTGAAGTTCAAAAATCTATACACATTTTCAAACTGCTGTAGGTATATTCACTCTGTAATCAACTTAATAAAGTTGTTTTCCCCTTCGGACCATATTTAATAAAACTTTCCGTTCTTATATATTTCTAGGTTTCACTGCAGATGGTGAGGACGACAGCAGTTCATCTAAACGAAGACGTTCGAGAACAAATTTTAATTCTTGGCAACTAGAAGAACTAGAACGGGCATTTTCTGCGAGCCATTACCCAGATATTTTTATGAGAGAAGCCTTGGCGATGCGATTGGATTTGAAAGAGAGTCGCGTTGCGGTAGGTTTAGTTTCAGTTACATAATAATTCGGATTAATTTAATTTGGGGGGCTACAAACAGTACCCCTTAGCTTTCAAAACATAGGTGTATTTGGGTTTTATCTTTTTCTACACTTATACCTAAGAATTGTGTATACTATTTGTAATCAACGAAAGTCAAGTGTGTCCGGCTTAGCTATACGAATATTAATATCTGAAAGATACATTAGAAAAGACCATTAACTTTTTTAGTCTAGTTTATTGTATTTTTGTTTCTGCGTGTAGCTGGCCGAAAATCATCAAAAGACATCGCATGTAAGCTTTGTGATAGTGTGGAACTTTAATCCACCAAAAATACACAGAAAACGCATGATATTGTCATTCTTCAAATTATCACAATTAGTCGTCAAACTAATCAGCAAATTATTCCTAATACTTGAGAGTTTATATAATAAGTAACGATATTAAGTATTTTTGTAAGTTATTTTTTATTTAAGGGTGCATGTATAGGTAATTTCATTCACTCTTTTCGTATGGTCATGTTTAAATTAAACTAGCTAAAATAAATTGACTATATTGTGATTATTAAGTAGTTCAACTAAATTGAACTAAAATGGTGTGGTGACGAAGTCTAGCATCATGTCCTCCCTGATCTCGTTCTTTGCCATTTAAAGTTTTAGATCTCTATGTAGACCAACGTTACTTGTGTACCATGACGCATTCACTAAATTTATTACGTAGTGCTATGTTCTGGAAACATTTTATGCTTTGTATGCTTGTCTTACCTATGCACCTTCAAACCTGGATACTATACGTCCATATTGACTTTAGTACTTACTTGTAGAGTAGTTTAAGCCATTGAGATGCTCTCTCATGACAGATATGTATTAGCTAGTCTTGGACTTTTGCCAGACATTCGCGAGAGGTGGGCCCTGAAAAATGTGTTTAGTGTTTCTCTTGATTTCGAACTTTGAACATACTGCTCAGTAGTTTAAAGTATAACCATTGAGACACGGCTCTCAAGTCTATATCTTCCACATGAAAACTAATTGGTATGTACATATATCAAATTTTCAAATCATGTGTGTATCGCTAATAAAGCGTGCTTCGCCCCTCACTTTTCGCATCGTAGGCATGTCAGCAGTCATTTTGAACTGCTGACATGTACCACTGGTTTTGGCGTTCGGCAATGGCACATTTAAGGCCCTCACCATTCTTTTGCCTAATACAGCAAACGATTCAGAACCAAGCCAGTGCGGCCGCTTTTTCGTTATGCCCGATTCCTACAATCCTGAGAATCCTGATCGCTGGTCATATATATGAATTTATATACATAACACCTTGATTTCCGTTTCAGAAAGTAGTGCGAGTATTATGATTTGTCCTCTTCTTAGTGAAGATGTTCAAGACTGTTTTTGCCGCATTGATGAAACTCTGTCCAAGATACCACTGCTCCATCACTAGGAATGCCCTCTTGGCATCTTGGCATCTCAAAGTCGCGAGATTTCTATCTGAATATCTATCCCCCGGCCCTTCAACATATAAGCTATGTATACCCAACCTTTAGGGGGAGAAAATGATAATCGCCCTTTTCACTGCTCTACAATCAGTATTTTCCCCGTTTGTCAGAGTAGATTAGACTTATAGCTTCCCGAGAAAGTTATCTCCCAAGTTCACAGCAGGATTAATAACTTGCTTTCGTCTGGCATCACGAAGTTCGGAAGACGTCTGGACTATAATGTATAATTTGTCATGTTAAGAGTATGTTAGACAAACCAGAGGATTTGAATATTCCAGGTGATAATCGCGAAAGCGAAAATTCACCCGTGGTTTTTTCGACTGCGGTCGGGGCAACGATTCTGGACCATCCGTTTTAGCTTTCTTTCAGACGATGATACTTCTGTAGTTCGCTCTCCGACTTGCTCGTGAGGATGGACTGGAAGGAAAGAGGGCAAACCGAAAGAGATAGGCCCTGGATCACGCACCCATTCTGGAAGGCGCACGTGCAATAGATGTGCTCCCTTCAGCTGGGGGTTCTCGTGCGGGCGAAATCAACTGCGCACAGGCTCTAAATGAAGCTAGCGGACATAGTTTGTATTTTGACTCTCAGTCAAATTTTGTGATAGCAAGAATAAAATGGAGAGTTCTGCCGGAAGTGTCCTTGTCAGATTATAGGTACATCGCTTTCCAAATTAAATGCGAAGCTATTACTTTAGAGAAGGAATTCGTGTAAAACTAACTTCATAAGTTTTAGAGAAGAGTTAGACAAATCTGTCAAAATTTTCCCTAAACTCAAACCTAAATGGAAGGTTGATGATTCTGTTCAAGATCTGTCCAGTGACCTCACTAGATGTTTCGAACTGACTTCTATCGGTCATTAAAGTCAAGTTTAGATGGAGACTGGGACCTTTTTCGATCCAAACAAAAAGAATATAATAAGCTAATTCGCCTGTCGAAAAGTGTACCTTATAAAGATTTCTGTGATAACATCGAGACACTCGGTGAGTCCGTAGGCTGGTTAAAGTTCTCAGAAAAGAAAAATCAACCAATCTGGAATCACTTAGAAAATCAGACGGTCCGTATATTGGGACGTAAGGCGGAGACTTTTAGTCTTCTGCTTGAAACTCACTTTTTTCAGGACACCAGATAACTATTGAATCACAGTTTGGCCCGATTACACATGCTGAGCTTAATCTAAGTCATAAAACTCGGCGTAGCTCATGTACTGCATCAGCCGGGGTAACAGACGAGGCTATCAGATATGCTGTGGCATCCTTTTATAATTTTCAAATCGCCTGGTACCGATGGAGTGTATCCAGCTTTGTTGCAACAGGGTATAAACCAGTTGCATATATTCCGATGCCTTGGCAAACGGTTCGAGTGGCTTTCACACCAAAAATTGGCAGAGATGACTACTCCCTCGCCAAGAGTTACAAACCAATAATTCTGTCTTCCTTCTTGCTGGAAAGTTTGGAGAGACTAGTGGAGATTCACATGCGCAGCTTTGCACTGAAGGTACACCCTCTGTCTGAGATGCAACATGCATATCAGCGTGAAATATCCAACGAGACAGCACTGCAAAATTTTGTTGCTAGAATTGACTGCGCGCTTGGCAGGAAAGAATATGCTATGGGCATATTCATCGGCATAGAGGGTGCTCGACAATGTGACCTTTGACTGCGACTCTACAACACGGGGTAGATATGTATGTATATCATGGGTTGTACTATCAAAGCAATCTACCATCTCAGACGAGGTGGCTTTTGGTATCATTCGCATTGTAGTTTCGATGACCCTGCGCAACACTGGTTCCATGAATATGCCGCCTGATGTGAATGAATGACTCCGGAACTTCGGCTGCTGTGCAAATTACAGTTGACTTTTATTACATTCAATACATAATTCGGCAGGAGTCTGAATCAGAACTAGGCTGTAGTCAAATTTTAATGAATGGCTCCAAAAACCGGTCAAAAGTCTGCCGCTGGTGTCTTCGTAGAGACACGGAACGGCTCTCCAGGATGGATTTTCCTTTTTCTAAGCATCTTAGCGTGCTAGGCTTAAGAAACACCACTGTGTGCGATACTTGGCGGAGGGCAACGATACTTCGGATCATTTCCTTTGCGCTTGTCCTGCCTTTGCGGGGATTCGGTGGCGGATATTCGGTGCTGATGTGGTAAGTTCTGATGCTGTAAGCTCTGCACCACTGAAGCGACTTCTTGACTTTCTCTGAAAGTCGGAGAAATCCCAGTAAAATGGGTAGTACAGTGGACTAGTTGCGTCTGAGTCCTCCAGTGGCGTGTTTCCTAGCCCTACAGAAAAAAGGTCGTTTTTGATCTTAAGAAATGCGTCCCTTTTCTCTATAATTTTCGTTGGTGGTGCCTGACATGAAACCATTTTCATTGGTTTTCTAGAAGGATGGCATGGTGAGTCAAGTGAGCAAGTGTATTACATGCTAGCTTAATTAGTCTAATTTTGTTTGGCTGAAGGTCGTCTACCAGATTGACAATTGATTAATTTTTGTTTTCTTCATGAAATTTAACAAGTGCTTGATGAATTTCTAAAATTTAAAAAGACTCATTAACGATACGGGTTCTGTATCTTACTGCATTTATGGTGAACTTGTACAGTAGATCCAAACCTCTGCTTCCATTTAGGATACTCATTGCTTCTTCTATCTCTTATGTGTATGCTCCAAAGAACTGCTTGCGGAAATCCTTAAGGATGAGACATATTGCAATTAAGTGGAACACATCCTCTCTTTCGTTTAGACTGCAAAGGTTGCATAGGATAGGGAGCTCGGGACTATGCGGGATATAATTAAGTTTTATTAACTCCGTTCTTGCCTTGAAGACTGTGCTTTTTTTTTTAGTTGTGTTGTTAGCCAGGAGGTATGTATTTTCGTTTAGGCGATGAATCAGTTTGCTATAGTGTGCCCTATGTTGCGATGACTAAGCTTCATTTATGAAATGGTCATACATTTTGTGTCCTAATTTCTTAAGCAGGGTGTTGAGTTTTGGTTTAAGCCACATGCACTGTTCGTTGGGTGTCAGCGATATGTTGAAATTACATTGAGATGCTAATTGTTCCCACTTTTCAGCACATAATAATTTTGCTTTGAAGAGTTTTTCCATATTGAGGTTAGAGGTGATCAGTACTCCAAGATATTTCTATTCCTTCACCTTAAAAATTCCAATTTTCTCTTCTGCGTATCTACCTCCCCCACTCTAAATATCATCACTTTCGATTTTGATAGGTTGACAGACAAGTTCCAAGTGGCGCAGTGATAGAGCGGGAATATTTCTCTAGTTAAACTCGATTCCTCCCTTAACGCATTCAGTTACATCATTTATGTTTGTACAAATTAAATAACAATGATCTTAAAACACAGCCTTGTTATACGCCCACTGTTGCTTGAAACTCATCAGACAAGGTTTTACTTTCCCAAACACACGCTACATTGCTTTCATACGTAGATCTTAAGATTTCAATTACTTTAGTCGAGATTTCAAGATTGTGTAGTTTGTAAAAAGAGCCTCTCAAGGTATGGAGTCAAATGCAGCTTGAAAGTCGACGAAAAAATCATGTACATATGTATGTATGTATTTATGTAGCTTCTTTTGAAATATTTGATCCACTCGAATAATTTTTTCGAAAACCAGCTTGAAAATCAGATCTTTTTGCTTTTCACCCATTTCGTAAGACGATTAAAGAGTACTGCTGTGAACAACTTTGATGATGTATTCAAAAAGTATATACCTCTGTAATTTGCTGGTTCCTCACAGTCACCTTTTTTGAGCCAAAAGAGCTGATATTTGTGGTGAGCTAAGCAAATTTGAGACAACAACCTATAGAACGAGCAGAATTTAGGAAGCGTTTCCCCAACACAGACCACCTCCAAGCTATAAACCAGAAAAAAGTAACGACTACCAAAAAACAATAACAATGTCATTCATGGATTTCACGAAAGCTTTCGATACTATCGAGCACGTTATGGTGTGGAAAGTGCTCAGAAACCAAAATGTTCCAAATAAATTCATACGAATTTTAAACGAATAGCACGGCGAGAATATCTTTAGAGTCCAAAGGCAATTAATTGAATTTACCTTGTCCAAAGAATTTGATAACAGAATAGCCAAAGGATGGAATCAATTAGGGAAATATAAAAATATCTTTCAGTCAAACCCCTTCCGAACCTCAAGATCATATCTTTTCGATGCAGCTATATTACCAGTACTAACTTACGGATCGCAAACATGGAACTTTACAACAAAATTCACAAATAAACTACAAATTGCTCGAAGAGCAATGGAAAGATCTATCTTGAAAGTTTCGAGGTCCCAGAGAATCCAGAACTCATCGATAAGAAAAAGAACCGGTTTCACAGATGTAATTCGAAGGGCCAAACAACAAAAATGGAACTGGCCTGGTCATGTAGCAAGGTTGCAGGATATGTAATAGATAAACCTTAAAAATAACAGAATGGGTACCAAGGGAAAACAAGAGACGACCTGGCAGACAACTTAAACACTGGTGAGATGACCTGAAAAGATCATGGAGCAGATGGGAACAGTTAGCCCAAGATAAAAGGGCATGGATAACAAGGGGAGAGGCTTATATCCAAACCCAAATTTAGGTTTAAACTACATAAACACATAATATATATTTTAAATATTAAGTATTAAGTTCAAACTTAAATTAAATGAATTATACTAAATTTAAATTATTAATTGAATTGTAATAACATATCAAATTGGATCAATAAAGCTGTAATAATAATAATACATGATAAGCAAATTTGAGAAGTGCTCTTTAAGTTAGTCAGCCTGAAGACCTTAATCAATGCTATTCCTTTTTCCATTTATAAGTTTAAAAGCTTTCGAAAACTGTGCTGAGGAATTGTTGTTATTTATGAGTTCAACGGTTTTCGGAGTCGTACTTTCCATCTTTGGAACTGCGGTTCGCTGGTAAGGATGTCGGAAGCTCTCAGCCGGCGAGATTATTTCGCGCTCTTCTTGTTGTTCTCTTTACGCTACCCAAAAGTTCACCTCCGCTTCCCCTTCCAAAGATGCTCGTTTTAACTGCTGCTGTGTGTTTTAATTCATATTTTGTAAATATGTAATCTCTTAAATTTAGTTTCTTTATTATTTTGTATATAATTAAAAAAATCTGTAAATATTAGTTTATTTTTTATTCCTGCTACATTACAACTTAAAATTTTTAAATTTGGTAATTTTAAATCCATTTGGTAGACAGGTGTGACTCAAATAGAAGCATCAGCTAAACTCCCCGACATGTTTGAGCCCAAACTGCGCTCAGCTGCTGTTTTCGATGGCATAGGACCATTAACCGGGCTTTGACGTTTCAAGCTGTCACTTGATGATGGTTTTGACAGTTCGTGGGCACTGTTTCGTTTTTGAAGTTCATTAATTTGAAACATGCGGGAAATTCGCCAAAAAGATCATGGATTACCTTGAAATGGTTCTTGATGCCACATTTCAGGCCTTCAGATGGATCCCAGGTGAATAGTTTATCACCGACGTGGAGTTTGTCGTCTTTTAACGAAACTCTCTAGCTTGGCTCTTCTTTGGCGTTCATTATACGAGATGTCTTTGCATATGCTAATTCTGGTTCCTTTTAGCTCCTTCGAGTTGCGTAAGACCTCAATTGCAGTATTTCGTGACTTAAACTAAAGAATTAAGAATTCATTTCGTATAAGTCCCTGGAATGGGGAAATAAGTTATCTTCTTTAGAATTTGCGTGACTTTTTGTTTGTTCATTTGGACTTAAAGGATAATGAAAATAGACTCTTAGCAACGTCCGTATACAGTTTCATATCTTAACCGATATCCTACCTTGATTAAGTGGCACTATGTCCCGTGATAGCTACGAAAGAGCTATATTTACTTTAGATTTTAATTCAGTTTGATAAGGACTCCAAAATGCCTCCCTATGAACAATAATCCAACTCTAACATATGATTCTGACACGAAATACTCCATTTGCTAAATTATACACTTTGTTTCAGATAGGTATGGTTCCAGAATCGACGAGCAAAAGTTCGAAAACGTGAGCACACCAAAAAAGGACCCGGCCGACCTGCGCACAATGCACAACCGCAAACATGCTCTGGTGAACCCATCCCGCCAAATGAACTGAAAGCCAAAGAGAGGTATGGTCACATAAACCCTTTAATTTGAAACAAATTTTATGTTTTCTATTCTTTCTAAATCCAGAGCGCGTCGTCGCAAAAAGTTGGCCAAAGCTATCGATCGCCAGGCTCGGAAACTTCAAGCCAAAGGTATCACAGTAGACTTAGAAGCTCTAAAAGCTGAATACATATCCCAACATCGAGGAAGTGGCGCCTTTTCAGACTCTGATCTCGAAGATGATGGCATTCAGATTGATGTTGTCGGTGGCACCGATAGTGACGATGAACCCGAAGATTTCTCATTTCGAAGTTCGAACAATGACCTGGCTAACAGTTTTCCTTCAACTGCGAGTCCGACCAGCATCGGAAGTCCAACGTCCCAGCAAAATCCCGCCCAGCACGAGGAAGTCGGTGAAAAACCTTCGTTCCTGTTTAACAACTCCCAAACGCACTTCTTGAAGGCGGACAAGTCCCCCACCCACCATCCCATTAGTATTCGAAGGAGCAATCCGTTTAGCATAGAATCACTTCTATTTAGCAGTAACTCATCGTGAGGGTAGAGTAAATGAGATAAACCTATATACATCGCAATATTAGTTTACAATACGAGTGTGACAAGGAGATACAGACAACATATAGAAACGTTAGAACCGATCTGAAGAAAGAAACGAAATAATATTTAATTGTAGTTTTTAAGTATGCGTATGGAACACATAGTAATAGTATGTAAACACTTGTAGAAATTATTATTTATTAAGAAAATAAAGAAAAATGCAATAATTGTAGAGTAAAATGAAAGAAAATGAAAGCTTTTTAATTAATTGACGCACCCCGATGTTTACTGCGAACTGTAGCGCAAGTAAGTAGATGACAAGGTAAGCCTAATCTCTTACCTCGTTACGGATTATATTTGTGACCTCATTTTTACATCATGACATATGCCATTAGAATCTGGCCTATTAACTAGTATCATTCTATTATACCGGTTTTGTGAAAGAACAGCATAGAATAGTACAACATCAGCACACAGGAGATCCAGAGTTCCAACAATAAGCTGCGAGTACATAGGTAATATAAATTATTTTGTAATAAATACTGGTGATAGTCGAATAGTTTGCTACATTAAAAACCTAACGGCAGTGACTTAGAATAAAACAAATCTTTCCGGTTGAGAAAATGTACAAACAATGCTTAATTTCTATTAAAAATCATACAATATGTAGTCGAAAGGGAGCAATCAACCGATTTTCATTGGTAATGTATTTTGTGCTCTCTTACCAGACCAAGAACCCGAAGGCCCAGTGGGCGACGGCCTGGCATAAAAGCTCATAATTTTCACTACCAAACCCAGAATACCTGACTTTATTCCTCTCCGGCTGAATGATCTATCACTTGCATTATCCACCAATACATATTGTCTTGGTATTATCATTGACCTAAAACTTAATTGAAGACTTAACTTGGAATACCGTACAAAAAGGCATGCAAAGCATAGTATTATACGGTAACAAATACATAGCTAATCAAGCCCAAGATGTTTCTTTACATGTTTAGAGGCATTGCATGTCCAATTTTCACTCACTAGTGAGAGAACACCAAATATAATATCAGTAAAATTCGGAGGGGGCAAAGAAGGGCTTGTGTTGGCATCACAAGGGTATCCATGATTTTGCCCAATTTTGCCTGCGCCCATCATAAAACACTGCTTACGTTTCATTATTTTGAATACAGGCTTAACTTGCAATTAAGTTTTATTAAGTCGAATTCAGACGTTGCCTTTCATTGTAGCAAAATCAGGAGTCCAACAAGAGTGTTATTTGGATCTATACTTCTTATTCTTCTATTACTTAATGATATTAAATTGTCTATGATAACAAAAAAATGGCATTCATTGACGTTTGCGCGGAGAAACTTTCCGAAAATCTATGCTTTTTTTCAAGGATTTGGAAATCCATCTGGATCATTATCCAGATTGAAGGAGCCTCATTTTCCATACGTCATTTATGAAACCCATGTGAATCGTATTAAACTTGTCGAGCCAGCTTTACTTCAGTTTGAACTCCGTGGTCCACCACGCGCATTGGACTTAGAAAGCATTGATTCAAAAGTAACCAATAGCTGAAATCTTGTTCTCACATTAACTGTCGAGATACGAGGTCTAGATACTAAATCTTCAATCTTCAATCTTCGGACTTCAAGACGAATGAGTTGATTTTTGAAGCCACATAACTTCATAGCAGCATGATAAATTGAGCTAGGTGAAGCCGGGCGTTGTCATAATAAAAGAACGTACTTTTTCTTAATGTTCCCCTACTTTTTATTTAAATACATTCTCTTGGAAATTTAGCGTTGTAATTTGCTTTTGGTTTATAATTTATCAACAGGATTCTTTGTGATTTGCGAAACAATATTATTATCATGATCTTCCCAGTCAACGTTACGACATTAAACCTCACGGGAGCTGAATTATTCCTTTTACACTACTGCATGAACTCCTGCTTTGACTCAGGATAATAATAATTTTTATAATGAACCCAAATCATATCTCCAGTAACAATTTTGTTCATAACTCCTGCTGTAGTATTAACACACACACCTTCCACAAAGTTTTGCTCTGATTTCCATTTTAGTACATAAGGAGGCATTTGACAAGACTAATAACTAATTCTTGATTTTACTTGAAACTTTTGATGGCTTTAATTTTAAATCTCAATTATCTTTGTGAATGTTACTCACACTTGCATTAAATGTTGGTCCATTTGGGTTGCAATTTAATAACTTCGATAATTTCTCTAAGTACTTTTTGTTCGATTTAAACATATTACCACTGTACATTCTGAAAATTATTTCATATTATTCTCCTCGAGAGGGGTCTCTGTTTGACCCAGTAAAGTTCTGATTTTTCACATTTGGTGCTTGATTCTTGATCAGTTTTCGAAATCATGTCTCTCTTTCATTGTACATACTTCTAGCTACATACCTGTTTTTGAGTACCGTTTACACTACGTGTCCCGCCTCTCTTCCATTAGCTTTATTTCCCATTCGACTCTATAACTATATTATTTCAATCTACTGAATCAGAGTCTTCGGATCAGTCGTCGGTGTTCTGCCTGTTCGAAAATGGTGAAGAGACAGCGGAGCCAGTGACAAATGCTTACATCTTATCATGTTTGTAGATCTTCAGTCTGATTGTTCTCAATTAGTATCTGACATCATTCTTAGTTTTTAGACGAGAAAAAGATTACATGTTCAAATGATTAATCTCCCAATGTCATTTATCATACCACCTCAGACTGAAATCTTAGGATTGTGTCTGTGAATCAGAAGCAGAATGTCGCAGCGGGATCTTGACCTTGCGCGATTTTCAAAATCATTACCGACCCACATATCCTCACTATGGCAACCGCAGACTTTAAAAGTCGACTGCAATATCGTCGTAAATACAAATATTTGGCGCAACAGACCGTATGTGATCCAGCGCCTAGCTTCTTGCGACCATTAAATTGTGTGTGTTAAATTTTTTCATACAAATGGAAGTGACCTACAAGCTAAAGTTGATTGAGTTTGCAGTAACGCCTGGATGCAAGCTCTTTACTTGTGGAAGGCCCCTTATTCCTGTAATGCATCGGTGTGAGTTAGGATAAGAACACTTCTTATGCTATTATGCGATATTGATATTGTCATCTTTCTATACCGTTCTGTTCATTTGCTTGTTCTGCTGTTAAGGGAGACCTCCAAACATTGCTTCACGTTTATGTAGGGCAATGCTGGTCTCACAAGTAAACAGTAAATGAAAAAAAATCTTAGCGCCTTGTCCTTCAGTTTAAATTTATTTTTCATAATTGCACATTGTTTACTGTTCATTTACCACTAAAATAACAACAGTCCACCAATCTTTAGCTTTCATCCTTGAGTAGCTCTGCTGCATCAGATCTTTAAAATTATAAAACTTGATGAGGTGTTTAATCTAAACCACGAAAGAGGACTTTTAAGTGGTAGAAGAGAATGTTAATGAACTGTGCGTTGTACATACATACATGCATACATAAGTATGTACATACATGATTTTTTTTTCCTTTACGACAAAGCATGTGCAATCTTCATACATACCAGTAACCCGAGCTACTGGCATGCACGATTCGTATACCTAACTAATTGTTGTCAGGAATCCGCCTACGTGCTAATCCACACCCTGCACACACAAAACTGCTCTCTCCGCGGAACTGCCTTTAAGTACTACTTCGCGGGGCTTGTTAGCCTTTTAGGCAATATTTCTCTATTTTATTCGCGTACTTACGATGTTCCAGTTTTCGTTACTTTGAAATACATATGTAATTTACAACATTCTCGGGACCTCTCTTCAAAATGGTCCTGAAGGGTGAAACTTTTCAAAACGCACTGCCGAACCAAGTGCTTTAAGCCGGTGGACGAATTTAACTTCACGCACGTAAGAATTAAATTTTGGCGCACTTGATCACATTTCTACTGCGTATGTATACATACATACATACATATGTATTTATTGATCTAGCAGCTTTTGCAAAAAGAAGTCTTTTGTTTTCGGCCTCCTATATTGCTCATTAGACTTGAAAGCTTCGACGAGCACTAGCTTCGAAATTTTTGATTTCAAAATAAAATCATTTTTGGTCCTAATATTACGAATTGATTTAGAAGTGTAAGTCCCTCAGGTCTACTAGTTCACGTGTAATAACGTTCTGGTAGAGCATAATCTGCTGTAAGGATGTGCTAAAAAATTATTGGGTGTGTGGAAACCCAATGGACTTAAATTATTTCGAAAAAAGAAACTATTATTTAGGAAAAGGAATTCAACGATTGCGGTTAGTACATACATACATACATACTTATGTAGGTATTTATGTACGGATGTTATTGCATAAATAACGCTCGTAAGGTATAAGATAGCGTACCACATTTTTGCCTAAATGAAACGTATAGCGGTATTTTACTTATTGACTGGTTTATAAAATCTGAAATGGGTTGCCCGATTTCATTGAAACTTAATATTTGTGTAATATCTGAGTACTATTTAACAAATACAAGGACATTGCAACCAAATTTTGCAAAATTGTCAAAATATCTAGTGATTTTGTTCTCTGATTTATTTAAAGTTACATTTACATTATGCTATTACCAAATACTAAGAAAAAAGGTTTGGTCCGCTTACTTTGTGAGTCTTGGGCAATTGGTTTAACCTACCTACACAGAGAGCATCAAATGCTACTAAAAAGACCCCGAAACTCGAAATAATACTTACTTCAGGAAATATGTCCGCGTCTTTATAAAACTTGTTTTAATTACATATATATTAAGCATCAAATCACTTCTGCGCTCACCTAAATTTTATTATCTTACTCATAGACACTTAATTACACCAGGTTACCAGTTCTGAAAGAGTGAAAATAGGTACATACATAATTTAATAAATAACCAAGCAACTGAGAATGATAAAAAAGAAACTTCAAACAAAAGAAGGCGCGATAGCGACCTTTCCCGAACACAGAAATTATTAATAAGTAATAAAATTGCCATGAAATTAATATTCGAATGATTCCAACAACCCCTGCTGTGCGCTTCGTTGCTACGCCTCATCATCCGACAGGGCGGATGCTCAGAAAGAGATGATCTTCCGCTCCAGAAACACAACAACAGAAACAGTAAACGTTCCAAACGAACACACAATAACAATCGAGCCGATAAAATTTCTGAACTACTTTATGGCAGTATGTCGTTTTCTTTCGCTCACATAGAGAGTAACAAACGGGCCCGTTTAAGGCGAGTTTCGATCAAGAGATTCATAAATAAACAGATTACAGTCCAACGGGGCGAGCAGCAAGTCTTTCAAGGCGAGAGTAGCCGCGTCTACCTCCCGATTAAATAAAAAATAATTAACAAGAAAATGGAGATATTTTTCATTAAATTTTATTAACAAAACCGATTCTGGGGCAGCGCAGTTCATAAATCACTGTGCCCAGAGGTTCCTGTAGTTCGTATGGAGACGGAAGAGCTACCTTACCAGTTCGCATCTCTGTTAATTGAAATGAACGGATTAAGAATTTAAGAAACGGAATGCAAATTGGGTATTATTTCGAGACGACCGACGCGACGTGACACGACAATCCTCATCATGACCAAATAAGGTGAAAATATTGATTTTTAACAATAAAAGTTATAAGTTTAATTTGGAACAGATTAAGTGGCTGGTTTTTGAAGAAAGCGCGAAAATTTCATGCGAAAAATATATGAGATGATCAATTAGTAGTAGAATAATACGAGTAAGAATTATGTAATTATTATGTAAATTTGATATTTTAGTCAAATGCGTATTGATTGAAACAATCTTAGACATTTGAACTAAATTTGTACTAATCGTGTATATGTACTAAAATTTGTTTGGTAACAGTAATTATTTAGCAAAATATTTATATAACTGTAACCTGGAACCGTACGTTCATCCAGTTTTAAATTTTCAAATTGTTCTTTCTACGCGTATTTGTCAAATCTAAATGTTTTGAATTCTCGACTTAGTATATCTACTTTATTTCGGCCTTCAGAACCAGAAACGACATGAAAAGTGGCAGAACAATCATTGATGGCAAAAAGAATGTCATTTGGGAATATATTTAACCGGCAAGCCCTTCACGTACAAGTCTCCTTAACGAAAATAAAGTGTACAACTGGCTCATACGAGTACGCTGAAAACTGATTTTAACTATTTGATATGAAAACGAATGCAGATGTACCACAGCGCAGTGTTTTGGGACCAATATTCTATCTTCTGTATACTGTATAATTATGTCAGTTTGCGGTAATGTTGAAGCGAACAACATACAGAAATCCATATGATTGAACCAAAAAATTGAGAATTAAACTCCATGACACTAAAGCCGTACATATTAACTTCACCAACAAAAAAAAAAATCACGGTAAGACATTGCCAAATACTTAAGTATGAAGCTCGATGCCTCACTGAAATCGAAGGAGCATGTTAAAAAAGAGTTTAGAAATATGTACATATGTATTGGCTAACGGGAAGGAGCTCCTAACTTTGAACCGAAAATATATTTCTATTATACAAACAGATTCTGAGACCAATATGTACTCATGAAATTCAACTTTGGGGTTGTATAAAGAAATCTAACTTGTTAATGATACAAACCTTTCAAACAAAACAAAGTGCTAAGAAGTAGTGTCAACGACCCCTGGTGTATTAGAAATGACAACCTACATGGAGATCTAGAAGTAGAGCATGTCAATGAGATATTAAAAAATATGCTATTAAGCATTATGACCAACTCCATGAACACGTGGATACTGAAATACAGTAACATGGTGGAAGAAAAAACACATTAAGAAGACTGAAGAATAATGATTTATTTAATAATTAACCCGTATAACAAACTTCTGGCATTTTTTTAGTGCATAATGATTGTGTGTGCAAAAGCCCCACTATACCGAACGAGTATGAGACCAGTACGAATTCTGAATATTCGCACATAAAGCAAAAAAGCCTTTAAAACATATATCGTGCGTTAATAAATATGTTTTTCCCAATTATTTGGTTTTTGCTGTGCTATTTCACTTTTTGTTCCTTATTTTTACTAAGCAAAGTTCTATCTTTTTTCACTCTTTAAAAAAAAAACTGGATTAATTGAAACTACCTTACTCTCCTGACAAAAAGTTTCAATAATTTCCTTTAAAAAAACTTGGAGTAGTGTTGGTAAATGGCAAATTTGGTGTACAGCTGATGGCAGACGCACTACTTTTTAGCAAAACCACTATGGCTCAAAATGATTTGCTATATACAGGGTAAGATCAATACTAAGGCAAGAAATTCTTGTCTGGTGGACAACATTGAAAAAAGTGAGTTCCACACAACTCTTACAATGACAATAAAGCAGTGCCACCTGACTTGCAATTGAAACTTATCACAGTGGGTGGAATACTAATGACATAGTGTACGCAAAGATTCTTAACTTAGAGAGCATTCAAATAGAAGTCACGAACTATTTGCATCCTTTCCTGGATTATAGTACTAAATAAAGAACAAGCATTTCCAGCCAACAGAATTGCGCACTTACTTACTTACTTAAGGTGGCGCTACAGTCCGGGGTGGACCTGGGCCTCAACCAACAAGCGTTGGTTGAGGTCCTCTCCCGCCTGCATGCGCCACCTGAGTCACGGTCTTCCTTTACTGCGCCGTCCCTCGGGAATGAATTCGAAGATTTTCCGGGCCGAAGCATTTGTGTCCATGCGCTCTACATGACCCAGCTACCTCAGTCGTTGGACCTTCACTCTTCTGGCTAAGTCGATGTCGCTGAACAGCTCGTACAGTTCGCTGTTGGATCTCCTCCTCTACTCACCGTATATGCAGACGGGACCAAAAGTCACCCGAAGAATTTTCCTCTCGAAACAGCCAAGAGCGTCCTCATCCGCTTTTGACAGGGTCCATGCCTCTGCGCCATAAAGCAGGACTGGCATGATTAAGGTCTTATATAGGGTCACTTTAGTTGCTCTAGAGAGGGCTTTGCTGTTCAATTGCCTACTTAGCCCAAAGAAGCAGCGATTGGCAAGAGTTATTCTTCGTTTGATCTCAGCGCTGAAGTCGTTTTCTGAGCTCATAGCGGACCCTAGGTAGATAAAGTCCCTAACTACCTCGAAGTTATATCTGTCTATAGTGACGTTCTGTCCGAGACGATGATGTTGGTTGTCCTTCCCTGTTGGCAGCATATACTTAGCCTTGGCCTCATTAACCGCTAAACCCATCTTCGCCGCTTCCGCCTCAATACTCACGAACGCTCCACTGACATCACTCTGCGTTCTTCCGATAATGGCAATATCGTCAGCGTATGCGGGTAATTGGTCGGACTTTTGAAAGATTGTGCCTCTGGTGTTCGCGCGTGAGTTTTGCACAATTCTTTCAAGAACGATGTTAAAGAAGTCGCATGACAGCGCGTCGCCTTGTCTAAAACCTTCTGGACATCGAAGGTCTCGGTAAAGTCTTTACCGACCTTGATGGAGCAGCGTGCCTTCTTCATCATCATCCTGCACAAACGGATGAGTTTGGCAGGGATGCCAAACTAAGGTTCCATTCATCGGGCATACTTTCATCCGACCATGTTTTACAGATGAGTTGGTGCATGGTCCAAGTCATCCCCGGCTGCTTTGAATAGCTCGGCAGTCAGACCATCAGCTCCAGCAGCTTTATTGGATTTCAGCTTAGATATCGCTATCTTAACTTCATCCAGGTCGGGGGGAGGGAAATGTTGGTTATCATCGTCCAGATTGAATGGTTCGTTCTGCCTGACAGCGGAATTTTGGTCGTCGTCGCATATACAGTCTGTAGAAATAGTTCTTCCATATCCTTCTTTCTTCATAGTCCTTCAAACCAGGGGTTTCGTTGTGGTGGCCGAATGAAACCCAGTACACCTCTAATGGCTTTTTGGCAATGTTGCCACTGGCCCTCAATACTTAATGCTGGCGGCATAGGATCTCTTGAGAGATTGAAGGAGACTCGATCAGAAAAGGATTTGGCGATCTCTTGCGATTGTACCAGTCCGACGTCAAACTTCCTCCCAGTATTTCCTTGTCTTGGCGGTGTTCGGGATATCTGCAACCGTACCTTGGCTACGAGGTAGTGGTCCGAGTCAATGTTTGCCTCTCGGAACGTTCGGACATCCATAATACAGAAGGAGTGTCTTGCGTCGATCGCAATGTGGTCAATCTGGTTGACGGTCAAACAGCTCGTAGAACCTATCTTTGGTGTCGTCGTCCTTCTCCTCTGTGGGGGCATGCGCGCAAATTAGGCTTATGTTAGCGAATTTTGCCTTGATGCGGATTGTCGTGAGGCGTTCATCATTTGAAACTTAAGACTTAAGACTAAGTCTGCCTCCAACGACAAATCCACATCCAAATAGGCGCTGCTTTGTCGGTAAAAATCGCCGTAGTATACATCGCAGTTTTTCATCCCCTTTTTGCCCGGCCCATCCCATCGCACTTCTTGGATGGGGATGATATCTGCTTTGCAGCAGTCTAGGGCCTCCGCTAATTGTTCGGCTGCACGTGGCCTATTAAGGGACCTAACGTTCCACGTACGGATCCGAAATTCGTTGTCCTTGTAACGTTTGCATGGTCCGTAAACAGTAAATCCGTCCGTTTCCGAGGCTTGTTGGATACCTTTTTTTCATACCTTTTTTTTTCCGTGGTCGGACAGTTACCCCGACGGCACAACCCCCAACCTGGAGGACCAGTTTCATTCTAGAAAATTTCATTCTAGAAACCCCTAGGATGAGGGGTCGGTTATACCGATGTCGGTGACCCACTTTGGGGGTGTGAGTGCTGCCGTTGGCCCTTTAGGGCTCCTCCACCACCATCTCTTTTGCAAGACCCCAACTAATTCTTGGAAATCCTTATCGGCCTCAGCTTCAAATATGTTGAAGAAGCCCGAATAATGTACTATCTCCGCCCCGGAGGTTTATCACGACACCGTTGGTTCCATCTGGGGAACTCGTCCGCTGTCGTGTTTATAGTGCTGCTATTTTTGTCTTCTGGTCAGCACTCGCGCTTATAAGTTTAGCAAGCCGCGTCCGGGTGAACAATAGCCAGTACCCGATGGCTACCACTTGGAGGTAAAATAAGCACGATTGATGTGTGGTAACAGTTACAACACTGGGCTTTGCCAAGTTAAAGGCAATCAGTGCCTACCCTATTCCCACAGCATCCAGCCATCAAAACATACTAATTAAATAAGAGTTCAAAACAAAAAATGTTACATGACTTTTAACGTTAGTTATAGACGTTTTCAGAAATAAAATAATACTTATTTTTCACATAAATAGCAACGCTTTAAGTTAAATAGTTAATAAAACAAAATGGTAGTCCATGTAATTAGCTCAAAGTATGTATAATATATTAGGAATCGTATTAGGAATCGTAGTTGGGCGCCATGGCTCAAGTGGCTAGTGCGTTGGATTGCTGAGAGGGAGGTTCGAAGTTCGAATCCCAGAGAACACCAAAAAGTCTTTCACGGTCCCACCTCTCGCGAATGCCTGACAAAAGTCCGAGAGTAATAACTGTCAAGAGAAAGCTTCTCAATTTGCCTTTCGGATATGGCTCTAAACTGTAGGTCTCTTCCATTTGTGTGAACAATATAACACTCACAACACGAATGGTCGCGAGAAGCTAGGCCCTGGACCACATACGTCTATTGCGCCAAGTATTTGTATTTGCATTTGTAGTCGCTATTGCAGACGACCACAAGTAAAGGTGAGCACTTCATATGAGCCCAATCTCAGCAAGTATGGCACTGTATGCACTCCTTACCCGGTAAATTTTCAGAGAATGCTTCCAATGCACTCCACCTGGCCCAACTTACCCCACACCTATGTAGTTTGATGAACATATTGCGTCATAAATAAAAAAATACTCAAAACTGTTAAATTTTTGATACGGCATACTAGAATATAATAATGTGACTCATGAAAATACTATATCTTAATGTGTGATACATATGCACCTTTTCACCACTTTAATAAAAAATATAATGAAGACAATTTTTTAAATTTTTTACTTAAAAAAATAAATTGATTGTGGTTGTCTTCTGATACAATGCAACTGAGACCAGTTTTTCACTTGTTGGTTAGTGTGCTTACTTCGTTCGTGTATGATCTTGTTAGTGTAGTACTTGCGGCTCTTTAGTAATTTGCGTGGCCCAACTTGTCCCGTGGCCCAACTAGCCCCGCCCTACCCTACCGGACTATTGTACTGTACTTCAAGTAAAGCCTTCGGCTATTCGTAAAGCCTTTGATTGGCTGTTGATGAGATCGGTATCTACCGAGTAAAAATACAAGGCGAATGTGGCCTTTTTAAGCAGTTGAAAGATAAAAATCTTGTACATATGTATGTATGTACTTATTCCTAGTCGGAATACTAATTGGCACTAAGCAGGTACGCCGCGAAGTTTCGAATTCCGACTAACGAAGGATCTCTTTTGGTCCAAGTAAATCTTACAGAGGATAGTTACCTCCATTCATCTAACTTGGGTTAAATCTTTAAAATCGGTTTTTCAAATTAATTAATTGAAAATTTTATACTGTACTTTGTGCTAAGTAAGCAATTTCGTAATGCTTACTTAATGCAAAATAACGATAGAGTACATGTTCGAGAAACATGTAGTCATAAACTTGTATTCATTCGGTTTTCTATTTTTTCTTATAAATTGTTTAAATTGTATATTATCATTGTATATAATACCAAATTTCATATAGTTTTATATACAATGATACATTCATAGTACCGCAACATCTAATTTACACCGAAAATTCATAAAAATCTGTCAATTATTGTTATGCCAATTGACTCTAAAGTCGTTAGTAATCTTAATATAAAAAAAATATATTTCAATGCTCCCCAACCCCCATAGTTTGTATGCAAAGCCTGTTACCATTCAAATACGTCTTACAAATATATTTCCAACGCAGTGATCAAAATAATTACAATAATACCAACGGATTCGTTGTTTACCTATAACACCATTGAATGTCATCCTTCCGATGCGTTCGTATCCAAAAATTATGACAGGCGCAAATGACGAGAAGGGTTACTTCCCGGCAGGTACCAGGTACTTTAGCCCTTCTTTTCAGTAACCGCACACAGCATCAATATCTGGGAGATAACTCCTCGTTTCTCTCGCCATGATGCTGCCACAATTCGTTCGTTCACTCAGCTCACAAAAACGGCAACTCAAACAGCATTCTCCGTCCCTGGGCATTTCTGGTGCTATTACACAAAAGTAAACGAAGCACAGGGGTTGGGGCCACTGGAATTCACTTGGCAGTTGATGATGTGTACGAAAATCCGAACAGATTGTTATAATTGAGTTTTCCCCTAATACTCCTGTAGACTGGCACGACTTCTACTGTTATGCCAAGTAATAATAGCGAAGGGTGAGTGACTTTTAATTTACTGCCGGAGAATCCTCGTACTTCGTAAGGGATGATATTGAGGATGATCCGCGTACCGAACATAATAAAACACACTTACAACGACGAGAAGATGTATGTACATATCTGGCTCTCTGTATGTGGTGTTATACCTTTGTTGTTGCACGGCATGTGTTGCACCACGGATATTACATATCTATTTTTCTTAATTTTTATTGTTATTAATAGTTCGGTTGGTCACTTTATTTTGTTGTCAACTGAAGTATGTAGGGTGATGACGGGAAACCGCAGACCTTTTCGAGAATGTATTTTATAAACCTAATGACTCATTTAGAATGTATGACGTCTAACGTCATTTTTGTCAAAGGATTTTGGAGATGTAGCACATCGATAACGAATAAATGATAATTTATGTACGTAAAATAGAAACCCAAATTCATTGACTTTATCAGGACGTAATTATGGTTTTTTGGAAGACATGATGACAGTCTCGGCTTAAATCACTTGCTCAATATGGAAAATCACATGATGGAAATCTTTAATTTGCAAAACCCTCTGAATTCTGCCAGAGGATGTTGAGATCCTGAGTCACTTGAGATTGTAGCTTTTCGGTGTAGTTTTTTCCCACGTGGAGATCTTCCTTGTTACGCCGTGGCCGTGGTTTATATTTGTTGATCAGAAGATCGCCGTGTTCCCTTATGGTTATTAAAGTAGGAAAAACTCGCACTGTCTTTAATGACATTTCCTCTCGCTGGATGATCAATTGGCTTAAAATTGTTTTCAGGCGTGATGTCTTATAAATAATGCTTACTTATCGTACTTCCTTTCCTATAGACGATTTAAAATCGCTTAAAATGGCATTGTTCGTACGCCATGTTGTGAAGCTCGTAGCAACACTGCATGGTAACATTGTGTTTTCCTCTGTACATATTGGGCCTATTGTGTTGGCGAATTTAGCACTGACATGAATTGTTATGAAATATCCAATTACAAGTCAAAAGCCTAAGTTTTCCGTCCTATAATATATATTATTTCGAGAGATTTCGAATCAGACCACAATTATGAGGAGAGTTCATATTTAATTTCCTAATGACCAACTATCTGTCTGTAATACAGGCAACTCTTTAAAATTCCGTCAAATTCCCATTCATCTAACCTACATCATGAAATGTGATCAAATCAATAATCACCGAAGATCAAACCTCATATGCTATCAATAGCCTGCGCATAGACTTAGTGGTTCTGTGGCTTATTGTGATTTAAGGTCACTAAACTACTATATAAAATAATATCCATTAAATAAGGGGTTCTTGGACCTTTTGCAGCAGTCGATGCTTTCGAGATAATTTTTGATGACTTCTGGTTTTAGTTTAGTTTAGTAACCCGACAAAAAAAATCTAACGACATTAGATACATGATCTTGGCAGTCAGTTTATATCACCAGACCTTGCAATAAAAACTTTTCACGGAAAACATCCAACGTTGCACCCGATGTGTGACAAGTTTCGCGTTTTTAATGTAACCATATTCAAACATACATATCTTCCAATTCAATGTCTTTCATTTCGTGACAGAAATACTCGGTTATTATGTGTCTATAGCACTTACCATTGACGGTTACGCAATGTGTACAAAACAGTAGCTTCGTGGGCCTGGAATGGTATTTCGAATTCATACGAGGATTTTTCTCGACCTAAATGCGGCAATATTGGTTATTGACATACCTGAAGAGGTGAAAGTGCCCCACGAGAGAAGAAGATTTGCTTTGAAAAATCAGCATCAACATCCTGCTGCTCTAAGATCCAAAAAAAAAAGAATACCAATACTTGGCGCAACTGGCGAATGTATGTGGTCCAGGGCCTAGCTTCTCACGTCCATTCATGTTGTGCGTGTTATATTTTTCACGCAAATGGAAGGGACCTACAATTTAGAGCCATATCCGATGATAAATTGAGAAGCTTTCTCTTGACAGTTATTACTCTCGGACGTTTTTCCAGACATTCGCGAGAGGTGGGACCGTGAAAAAACTTTTTGGTGTTTCTGGCATTCGAACGTCGAACCTCCGTTCAGTGATCGAACGCACTAACCACTTGAGCCACGACGCCCAGCTCTAACATACAATCTTGTGTTACCAGAATTTTATACGGGTGTAGGTGCAAATCCTAGTCCAAATACGCCAAAGACAAGCCCAAAAGATGCGAACACCATCTTCCTGGTAATTTCGAATCACAGAATTGTTATTTGTGCACAACAATTGAACAATTTTAACGCGTTGAGCGGTGGTTAAATGATCCATTTCTTTTATGTGCTGTTGCAAACTAACATTTGACACTATGAAGACAGGTGCTTATTGACAGCTGGTTGATTTACAGTGCAACCAACCCAAGAATCTCGAATTGGATCGCGCGTTACTTAAAAAAGTTATCTAAGAAAATAAAAACACGACTGCATCAATAAACCTATCACATATGTATTTGAAGGTTTTAAAGTATTGTTCTAGAAAAGTTTACATATTTATGATAACAATTTGCTTAATAATGCAAACAATTACATATTTGAAAATATTCTTTAAAGTACATAATTCTTTACATGTGGGAGTATTTCCCTGCTTCACGCAAAAGATTGCTTAATGTAACCTTAATTTTAACACCAAAGATGAGCTTGCGGCGCTGCAGCATCTTTATGCTGAACTAAAGTATGTACTACAAGTAGAACTCAAAGAAAATAAGCTTATACATTTACGCATCATTGCCAACCAAGGGACTGTTCCGCCGCCGGGGAACAGACATATGAATCTATTGCAGAGCTCGAGGATTATTATGCTTTCACATAAACGGCTATGTTTTGGAAGCTAGAACGTCGGGGCAATGACCGGTAGAAGTTTCGATCCAGAAGAGGTTTTGCTACGAATGTGCGGACATATTGTGCATTTAAGAAACAAAGTTGCAGAGACCGTTATCTGAATTTCGAAATAAAGCTCAAAAAAATATTTTAATACGGAACGCAACTTTGTCAATTTTGTCCACCCATCCAATTGGTAATATAATACATATCTGGCTCGAAAATAAGCGATCGCTTATTGCTTCTTTAACTATCTAGACTAGATAACAAAAAGGGAATTGTTTTCATCGGTGGGGCTTGATAATATGATCCCAAAAATTAGTGATTTTGAGGTTCGTAAGCTAAGCCGCCAACTCCTAATTGGGAAAGCTGTATTTTCGCATTATACATATTGAACGAAAATATTGATATGTATGTACATATTTTTCAAGAAAAATAATTCTGTATGGTAATATAATGGTCAGCCCAGTTAAATTGCAGCCTGTTAGTTGGGCGCCGTGGCTCAAGTGGTTAGTGCGTTGGATCGCTGAGCGTGAGGTTCGAGGTTCGAATCCCAGAGAACACCAAAAAGTTTTTTCACGGTCCCACCTGTCGCGAATGTCTGACAAACGTCCGAGAGTAATAACTGTCAAGAGAAAGCTTCTCAATTTGCCTTTCGGATATGGCTCTAAACTGTAGGTCCCTTCCATTTGTGTGAAAAATATAACACGCACAACACGAATGGTCGCGAGAAGCTAGGCCCTGGACCACATTCGGTCCGTTGCGCCAAGAATTTGTATTTGTATTTTGTTAGTTGCGCAAGCAAATATTATGGTCAATAAAATGGATATTGTTTAGCCCATTTGTAAGCAGTTCCATAAGAGTTCTCTTAGATTGAATAGTAGAAAATAGTTTGCTGCAGCGTTGTAATCAATGTCAATAAAAAGCACGATTAAAATTAGAAATATACTTACTGCCAACTTTCCGAATAAACCGTGACAAAAAAACGCTCTAATTGGTCGCATTCTACGGAAGTTTTAATGAATCAATGAAAATCCCTTTCATTCCGACATCTCCAATTTGTCCATGATTACATTTGTCTCCTTTTGCCACCAACTAAAACAAAAAGTGGTCTAGAAGTGAAATGCGCCACCGTGGTTTATCAGTTGTATTTCCGGCGACCCGGATTAATTTATTCGAATTGATAATTAACAGAAAGAAAAATAATTTATTTGCTCCGGCGAAGCCAAGTAGCCGCCATTCACCAGTCCCCACCAATTAGTCGGCTCACAATCGGAATTATTTCCAAGTTGTCTTAACCCCTTCAGCTAATTCATTATGGCAATCGCGCGGTTCGGGTCAGTTTCACTCCTTTTGGTCCGCTGGGAATTGTCAGACAACCGGAGCGATGTTGTTTCTTGTTGCGCGCAAAGCCGCAGTTGCTGGCGTGGTATCTGTCATAAATAACAATGTTTCCCATTCAGGATACTTGCTCTCGCTCTGTGGGTCTGTGGATTTCTGGACTTCTTATCGAAAATTTCACACACAGTCGGTAGAAAGATGAGTTATAGAATTTGGTTCTTCTTTGTGGTTTATATAATATATGTATGTATATGCTCGTTATGATAATTTTTTGTCTCAAAGAGCACAGCAATTTAACAATTTGTCAATCCAATTAGTCGGAATTATCGATTACAGTGATGCTTTCTTATTGGAATGATTTTGTTGTGTGTATTTAGTGCAGTATGTGCTAAAGTGAGATGAACAAGTAAAGAAGTAGTCTTTAATATCTTTTATTGAGTTGTGATATAAAAATCATTTCCAATAAAGCTTAATCTATTGCAGAACTATTCCAATATACATATATGCATATGTACATACAAGCCAGAAGAGCCCCACTTAAACATTCTGTTGCCATAAACGCAATTTCCGCAAAATAATGGTACTCGAATTGAACAAATGATGTCCATTCTCGCTTGTGACTACGAAATATGAAGATTTAACTTCGCTGTTGCACTATCTGACCTGACTCCTGCGAATTTTCGCTACGATGCACCAGTGTCATGGCCATTTTACATTACAAACTGCCCTTTTGGGAGCCGCACAAAATTGTGTGATTCGCAAATGCCAGTCCACGTCCGTATGCTATTCGCCAATTTTTATGAAATACTACCTTGAATCAAAGATATTTGATTGAAGCTATTAAACGCCGATCGTGACTGAAAAAAGTTTCCACTCCGATATGTTACTGCTCTCATATGGAATGCATCATCGTGCAGCCATTTACCATCAGCTAGCGTGTCGTCTGTATTTCTCTCATTTGGGTGGAGAATGTTCTGGCAGTTCATGGATCTCTGGACGAATGGATTTGTTCACAGATGAAATGGTAGGTAATAAAATTGACATGAACGCTCTTACATATTTTTCTTTAAAATAAATTCACTTTTTAATTTTTTTTAAGACGCAGACACAATCAAAAAATGTATAAAAAGTTTTCAATTCTTTTGGTAAAGATGTGTTGTATAGCATTTATGCCTATGGATGAGATGCAGAGAGTGTGAGTTATGAATATGTACTTATGTGTCAACAAATTTTAATTGAGTTTGGACTAAGTACTCCCGGATAAGAAAGCAGAAGTAATAATCTCGAAAGGGAAGGCATGTCTGGGAACAAATTTCTTAATATATTTCTATATCTCACCGGATATATCTGTATTGGTGCCGTAACATAAGGCCAAGTAGATAATGCCAAATCTTAAAATCTTCAAATTTGGCTTTATGTCCCGGCACACCAATACAGACGTATCCGGTGAGTTATAGAAATATATTAAGATTTTTGTTCCCGGACATGTCTTCTCCTTCTTAAGACTTAAGAGTGGGTGGGATGGCAAGAAAGAATGTCTTCTTTGCAATAGACAATCATGTAGTGATTTGATGGAAATTGACATAACCGGAGTGTATGCATTCGACGAACGTCAAAGGCCTTTGCAAAACTGAGATCAACTTCAGAACTTCTAGCCTCTTAACCAGTTTCGGGCAGGAGTACGAAGTAGGTTAGTCAAAGTAGAATAATGTAGACAGTTCGAGAAAGCAGGTACAATATCAGAAGATGGCATAAATGGAAGAATGCTTGAATTCGATCCGAAGATTTAATTTCTTACTTATTTGAAGTTACAGTTCGGGGTGAACAGGGGCCTCAACCAACAAGTGTCTCTAATTAGCCCGGTATTTATGTAAAACTAACTACATCCAGTTTCGCATTCCAAGTTGATTGAGATTCCGTTTCACTAGTGTACGCCACCATAGGTGAGGCTTTCTTCTAATGCGATGTGTTGGTATCCATCCGTCCTACATATCCTGACCAACTTATTAAATATTCAATGCGCTGTTAGAGCAAGAGCCCGATGCAATTTTCGGAGTGAGATATATCCAAAAAATTTGCAAATAAATATAATCCTCTGAGAAATGTATGTTGTGAGCCAGGATGAGGCCACGGGGGCAACTTCGCTGTAGGTGAGGAGGACTAAACAGGACAATACGAACAATGACACTTGACGTTAAGACCGACTGACGTTCCACTACGAACTTAGGTTGTGGCTGAAAGGATACTCTAGGGGCTACCTTTCATGTAAAATCAAATATGACCGTCTGGCAGCATTTTGTTGGTGCTGATGTTAGTAATGTTATGTTCAAAATGGGTTTTTTCCAAAATGAGAATCGTTGATACAACCACTTGAATTTAGTATCAAACAAAAGAGCACCGTTTGAATATAAATGTGTAGGTGCCAGACGATTCACATATCTCTTTGCCAGACGCACTACTAGTACGCAAAAAATCAGTTTTTTAAATAATTGGTACAACCACGTACTGATTACTCTAAAACAATGATATGAACATCACGATCACGAATATATAGGTCTCAGACATTTCATATGGTGCTATCTCCTTGCCAGAGGCACCAAAAACCTAAGTGTGTTTATATTCCTTTTTTCAGCAACGTAACCCTCTAAATTACATAAGGTTCTTACTTCGCTTTGCGCGAGACTTTTCATTCCCCTAACCCTTGCGCAAAGCGAGGGATGAGTGTGTTATGCTGAAAATCTATTATCGACAATTGAGTAAATAAAACAACCACGACATAGTAGTTGAGCATTCAGAACAGAACAGAATCTTAAGTTTGCGATACAAAGAAGCAAGCGCAAATAATACGGAAATCTTTGAGACTTGGCTACTGGGAATGCTTGCAGTATGGCTTATAAAATTGTAACCAAAAATAATTCCAAGAACGCACGCCAAACTGTCTACTTGTAATGCGAAAAATTGTGTGAGTTTCTTTTCCAGAACAAAAGAGACTGGCAGAGGAAGCTGAATAGCGTAAGAAAACGCAGACAATGCCTATAGTTACAGATGTAGTAGTATTCCTCACCAGTTATCGACTCGAAGACCTTGGTTTAGAATACCATTCGGAAGTCAAATATCAATATGACTTTCAAGAAACAAACAAATATAGCAATAAACGTGGTGGCCCAATAGGTAATCCACGGCAAACGATGGGGCGGTGGATCCAATAAATTCTGAAGGATCATTCAATATTCAAGAATGTTTTTAACTTATTGGAAACACATCCTGGAGTAGCTTTATAGACATAGAGGTACCAACGTATTCAAAAGTTTTGATGTACGTCACTGATCACGGTGCAAGGGATAGGAGGAGTACTGCAAAGTTCCGTTCTCTCTCCAGTGCTTTGGAACATTATAATGATCCCGTGTTGCGACTTACACTATCTCATGTCATGCTAGCAAGCAACAGGGGCATTGATGTTGGTCTTCAAATGGGTGAACAAAAAATAGAGACAGTGCTCATCGGTTGAAAGAAATAAATAGTGGAAATCACGGTACTCGCAGCGCAGCTCATACTATGTCCACCAGAAACTACTGTCAATTCAGAGGCAGTGCCGGGTTCCACGGACTTTTTATTTTCCCTTTTCTTCACCTCAGCTATTTTTGGAAACAGATTTCATCACTGCCTCTCTTCCTCTGCAGCGGTTATTCCTGAGAACCTGTGTATCTTATACGATAAATAATGAAAACAAAGTTTGTGAATTAATGTTCTTGATTTTCGGAACACATATTTTTGCAAAGAATATGCTTATCCTCTTACATCAATACATGTGACTTGAAGATGGAAATATGGCCACATGAGTCATGAGCCAGCACCAGAATTTTTAGTGACAAGTAGATTGAGAGGGAACTCCCTTGTCGTTTTTTTTTTTTTTTGTTTTTGGATTCGGGATAATCTCTAAAGGCAAAGTTGGCCTTTTTACTATGACCGGCTTACTTATGAAGGTTAGGTTTAATTTCAGAAAAAAAAAATAAATAAAAAAACAGCACTTAAAAAATATAAATCCATACGTACACACATATTAATGTTTATTTTAAAGTAGTTTAAGTTTTACTTTGAAAAGTTTTTTCTATTTTTAATACAAAAAAGAATTTGTTCACCAAGTTTTTTAATTAATTTTAATTAATTTTAAGTTAAGTAAGCACATTGAAAGACATAGTTTACGTATTGGGTTTAGCTACGAGCACCAACATGGTAGATTAGCGTTAAGTAGTTAGCTGGTTTTAAACGTTTTTTGTTAAGAATTTAAGAAATTATGAATTGAACTAAAACAAATGCATTTAAAACGATATTAGTAAAAAATGTTGGGTTGTAACACGGTCGGTGCATATCTTAGTTTCTTCAACCTGCATGAAAAAAATTGTTCAAGTGTGATTTCGTTCACGTATTGGGGATTCCGTTCAAAAAGACTTGTAATTACCTTTGCATGCCAAAGCTGAAGACGCCAACAAATTTTCCCATATATGTATGTAGCTTCTGAATTATGTAGTTACCCCATTTGGAGAAATGATCAGTATTAGAAATTTAGAGTCTACAATGCACACAGCGCTGCATGCAAAAATCCGCACATGTGTTTTGATAATTAAGAACAGAAGTGAAAACACAAAAACAGCCACTAACATAAGTAGGGATGAATACAAAAAATTAAAAAAATTTCAACAACAGTAAACTTTCGCTCGCATAAGTTTTTTTTTCAGAATTTGCGAAACATTCGTTAAATCGACCGTAAAATGTTTGCATCATTCGTAATATAGGATCATCAATGGGAAAAAGGTTCAATTAAGATTTCCTCGAAAACAGCTCTAACGATCTCGATAAAATTAAATAAATAAGAAACTATAGAGGCTGCATTCCAAAACGCATCATTGCCATAATACTGCAATGACAGCCATTCATAAACGCAAACGAAAAAGGTAGGAACCAAAGCAAACAGTTCCAAAACGCATTGTGAAAAGATCCACTGCGCAAACAAAGGCAAACAGAGCATCGTCAATGGTCATTTTGCGGTGTTGGTGTGCGAAAGCATCACTTACTTTGCATCATAAGGGAGTTTGCAATATGATGTGCAATTATTTGGCCTTTTGGAATTCAGCTAGACTTTTGAAATAAAACGAACGAACTGTACTACGATTTTAATTTAAATATATATTTCAGAGATTTTCGACTTTTTTTTGTTTTTAATTGCACATTCTTACCGTCACTCTATATTATTCTCAAAAGCCTTGAAGCTTGGCTCAAGTTTGAAAGGTTGGGGACTTCCTTTCTTCCTTCAATTTGAAATAAGATACCTGCTGGCAAAAAAAAACGTAAAATAAAAATAAATAAAATACCTTAAGAGGTTACTCCTTAACTTCACACCAATCTGTTCAATTTGTTTACTCAATTGCCAATGCCACAAAACTGGAGCTACGCCTGAATCCTACGTAGGATCGTAAACAAATAAACCCCCAAAATGACATCAATTTACAAATTTGCAAGGCTTGGAGAAAAACCAGAAAAACAATCGCAATAAAGCCACCCCCACTCAATCGAACCCACCGTGTAATGGTGCATTATTCGCAAGTAAATAAAAAAAAGAGTCAACCCTTTCATACGCCCTTGTCGTTTGGTACTTGCGTTACCTTTTTATTTAACCCTCAACCAATGACTGTTAAAAAAGTATCGCACCTCGGAGAGATACCATCACGAAAAATTCACAAAATACAAATAAAAGTTCTGAATCAGCAGGAAAATTTACATTTCAATAAACCATAATCGTATTACATTTGATCCGGCATATAAAAAAGCCAAGCAATCGAATAACCTTTGATACTTAAAGTGATACGGGGTGTAGGGGAGGCTTTGAAGGAACCAGAGGAAACTCATTGAACAACGGAAAAGGTGTCCAGGGGATAACTAATAACCCAGAAGGAGCATAAAACCAAAAGAAATTTCGATTTGCATGCAAATACTTGACCACTTTACTTGGTAATGGCTGAAGAATACATTTGTCCAAATGAGTGCGTCCCAATCGTTTGGCTCGGTGGTTAGAGAATAGGTCGATGTGAGTTGTAAAGATTTCACACATTTGAGGGTTCAGCAAAATCAATATGCGGGGGTGAAATATCTTTTACTTATTATCTGCAGTATTGAAGAAATGAGTAGAAAGTTATTTGAAGCAATTTATTTAATTTTTAATTCTTAAATATTGTTCAGTAATTTAGTTTTTTGGACTACTTACTTTATTATTTTTATATTTTCATTATTTCTCAACGTTCAAGCAATTTACATATGTCCGAATTGATGTACCCTGTAGGAGATGGTATGTATATAATTTTAATACAATAACTAAATTTTATTGCCTTCGTCTAATAGTTGAAGCCGCAGTATTGCCTAAATGACATTTCCCGGTTGATACAACTGCACACTCAGTTGAACACTCAATAGTACGAATCCATTTTTTTTTTAACAAAAACGTGAACAACCAAATCCCAGAAGCACTCCGACACTATACTGTTCATTGTAACTCCTTTTTGGTGTAGTAGCTGGAGTAACTCAGATTTTATTCGGTTGTTTGCTGTGTTCGGTGGCTGTGATTGCGGTTCCAGTCCAACATGCAACAGCATTAGCGTCCTCTCCCACATTTTTTTCTTCGGTATCATTTCTAGTGGGCGCCTTTGCTCAGTAGCTAGTGAGTTCGACTGAAAAGCTCAAGGTTTGAATCACAGAAAACACCAAGAACATTTTTCAAAGTCCAACCTCTTGCAAATTTCGAACAAAAATCCGAAAACTTAGTGGTAGTAGGCGACTGCAACGCGAGAGTCGGGAATGCGCAATTGTTAGAGATGGGACCAGAATTTTTAACCGACTCAATAAGTGCAGACAGATTTGCAACAGATACTAAAGTTGATAACAATGGAAAAAAATTTAAAAAAAATTTAAATGCGTGAATCTTTCGGGCTTACAGCAGTAAACGGAAACGAATTACTATCTCTACTTGTAGTCACCTTGACAAGGAATTTGCTTTTACTATAAACCGGTAGTCTTCAAACATGGAAACTCACTGGGTGCATATGAGTGCATATATATAAGTTTAGTAGATGATATTATGTTACAAGCACATCTCAAGTGCTTCTTATGATATGTTCCCATTTAGTCGCCTCTTATGACAAGAAGAGAACCAAGCGGCTACTCTCCTGTGCTGAACGGATACTTTGAAGTTCAATCAATTTAAATGCTCTTTTCAAACAAGTTATGCCTCTAAAAGGATCATCACTAACTACTTATACTTTTCTAATTCCCAAATTTAGCAGAATTTCTAAGTAGCTTGCATATGGCTGGGTACTGGTCAGCCAAATTCCTTTTTCTTCCTTTTTCTTTAGAAATGGAAGTTCAAAAAAGGTTTTCAACGTGTTGTTATTTTTGGTGCTTTTCAATCTAACTTCTGCAAAAATGGATTAATTTTGATAATCCTTTCAGCTTATGATGAAACTAAGGTAAAACTCAAGACACTTCACATTTGATAGGTGCAATTGAGCCATGTACTTTTTCGTGCATGATAACTTGCGGTAAAATTGACGATTTGCATCAAAATTCATAATTTTTGTAATATAATAATAACAAGCGTGTTAGTTTTCTTTTCAAGAGTGCGTTATTTTGACATTGGCAACACTAACGCTCTTTAAATATTGACATATACATACGTATGTAATATGTATGTTACGGAAATCAAACCTCATTTGAAAATAATTTTTGATCCAAATTAAAAAAATTAAAAAAATCATGATGCTTTCATATTTATGAATAACAAAAGCTATCCGCATGCCGGTCCACATGCTTACAAACGAAAGAATTGCTATTGCTGCCGAAGGAGTAGCAAATAAGAGAAATTAACATCATATTCGTTATCGCTTCTTTTTGTGGGCTTTAAATGAGTTGAAAAATGACGTCGACTTTCGTTGCAAATCATATTTTCATGTTGTCGACTATCAATAAAGAAAACTCAAGGATTTGGTTTTCCGAAATAAACATATAGTTTCGTCTTTGTAAATGAACAACGTTACGGTAAACGAGTTTCACAAAGCCATGAAACCTATTTTTGTGACAATTCGGGTTTGAACGGATAAGTCACAACAAGACAGCGCAACGTGTCACGCCAGTCATCGTTCTTTTGCTCACTAAATTAGGTAACTTCATTTCGGAAAATATGGCCTTAGTGATTGAAATGGTACAATTAAACATTTTGTAGTTTTGCTATAAAATTACATACTTACTTTTAATTAATGAAATAAAGCCAAATTCCCAGATTCCCAAATTCACAGATTTGGCTTTATTTCGCTTGGCGTTATCTCACTGTACTGGTTGTTATTGAATTTATAGGTGAGATATAAGTTCACGAAATTTGCGGAGGGCAATAACTTCACATAAAAAAAGTGAAATTATTTCCCAATCGAGGTGAAGTTATTTCCCATGTGAAGTTATTGCCCATAAAAGTTATTCCCTGCACCATCCAAGCTTACCATCAGGAAAGTCCGCAATTCAGATCCTGAATGCCATTCATCCTCCTAATATAACATTTACAGAGACGAGCTACATAGTGTCATATCTAGTTTTGAAATCGCAGCTAATTTCAGCAGTGACTTGTTGGCTGAGGCCAACCCTAAACTATAGATTCACTTAAGTAAGTAAGTAAGGACAGCCAAAGCACTCAGACTACCAAAATTTCATACACATCCAGCCTTTGTGGAGTCTGGCCTTTCGAGTAGATTGTTGGTGCAAATTATTAGGCTCATAAAGCAGATTCATTGTTGCCCGTCAAATAGGCCAGTCTTCAATAATTTTGAAACATTTAACTTTACATACCTAACATCATAACATCAAAGGCAAATTTAAAAATATGTTTGCACCAACACATTTTATTGACACATTTTAATTCAAAAAGAACAAAAAGCAGGTGATCACAGCAATAAAAAAATTTGCCACTAATCTCCTTAATCATCCCTCACATTAGCACATTCTATAGTGGTTCCTTTGACCGATGATTGTCGCACGTGTCCAAACAATACTCTCTCCTCAGCCGTGTTTTCTTTGGGTACTTAATTATTGTCACATTAAGAGCAACCCTAACATGACGCGTGTTCTATGTATACACATCCATTAGAGATATTTGGACAAATTTTTGGCAGCATCCCTCGGGGATGTTTCTTCAAAATCATCCATCGTATCTCACACACCCTTTTTGTGTATTCATTATCGCCGCAATCATTGTAATCTCCGCAAGAATAATTTGCCGAATGATGCCTGACATCAGGGCTCAAAACTCGGTTTTCTAAGACAGATAAAACCAGGGAGAGAATAAATAAGGATCGCTTCGGGATGTCATTCGAAACTCTTAACTGAGTTTCCATTGTGTGAACGGCTTTATTAAAGTAAAACTAAGATAAATATCTCATGCTTACCCAACTGCTGAAGCAAATATCGCTTCATGTGACATTTGATTGAAATATCTGATCACTCATCTTGTCTTTTCTTTCATAGCCAACGACTGTCAAACTACATATTTGTGATCCTAGTTTAAATTAACGATATACTAATACATACATACATATGTAATAACAAATTTGGACTAAAAGAGTTGAATGACGAGAAAATCTTGTATGGCGTTAAGTTTACATTACGTACATATATCCATTAGTAATAGTAAATCCCATGGGTATGGGTACCTACTAGCACATACACATTATACCTATATATTTTTGTCATCATGGACTGATAGTTAAAAATTGAGTTTATATTGAATTTGGAAGGACTCTATTTGGTTTGTTGATAAATGATGCACATTTAAGACATCCTTTAAGTGAAGAATATCCTCTACGCCTTGCGTATGTAGTCCAGCCAAATAAGGTCTTAATGCAGATATTTGAGATATGAAAATGAACCTTTTAAAAATAATTTGAACCTTTTGGAAAAACTAAATTGAATATTTTTTGCAGCTTTACTTCTGTACTTCTGGGAACTGAGTATACATATCACAGAAATTTATATTACCTCAACATATTCCTCTTAATGATTACTTAAGGCTTTGAGTGGAAATATTGTTTACGTAATATTCGTTTACTCCGAAACGTAGAATTGTATGAAATACAACTTTTAGAGCAATTCAAGAACTTTCGATAGCATTGGCTTCCAGGCAACGATAGGTTAGGTTAGGTTGAAGTGGCTGCCAGCTAGGAGTCGCCAGCACACTTAGACCAATGATAGGTCCATTGTGATACCACGTGGATCATGGGAGAATGTTTCCCTCTATCTACTTGTTTAAACCCAATTAGAGCTTCTTATGAAGCGTAGGAGGCTCTTTATGTCAGTATTCATCAGGTCGCCTATATCGTTATAATAGGGAGCTCCTAAGTGGAGTTTCCTTCTACGGGAGAGAGCTGGACAGAAACAAAGAAGGTGAGGAATAGTTTCCTCCTCTTCTTCATCCATGCAGCTTCTACAAAAATCGTTCGCGAAGAGACTTGCCTTGTAGCATGCTTGCCTGTTAGACAGTGTCCAGTGATAACACCTATTGTGGTGCCGATATGCAATCTATTGAGGGAAACCAAATTCTTAGAAGGTTTTAGATCCAGCTTTGGCCAAATCTGTTTTGTCGCTAGACATGTTGATCCACTTGTCCACCTAAGATTTGCACTCTCAATAGCATCCGGCTTAAGTTTAAGTTTGCTAGTAGGGATTGGAATACCTAAGGTGCCATTATCCGGCAAGATGGGTAAAGTTGTTCCTACTTTGGCGAGTTCATCGGCCTTACAATTCCCTGGAATGTCTCTATGCCCCGGCACCCAACACAGGTGAATATTGAACTGCTCAGCCATCTCCACAAGAGACGAACGGCAGTCTAGAGCTAGTAAAGAGTTTATAGAGGTCCATTACAGGGATTTGATCGTTGCCTGGCTATCAGAAAAGATGCGGATATCTCTAGCAGATATCACGTTTTTCTTAAGCCAAGATAGGGCTTCTTTGATCGCCATTATTTCCGCCTGGAACACGCTACAAAGATTTGGAAGATGGAAGGAGAGCTTAAGGTTAAGCTTATCAGAGAAAACACCTGCACCAACTCCGTCTTTGGTCTTTGACCCGTCAGTGTAGAAGTGAATTGATTCATCTTCTAAAAATGCATCGTCCTCCCAGAGTGATCTGGAAGGGATGGTGACTAGGAAGTTCTTCTCAAAATTTAGATGTGGTATTAGGCGTGGGCGAATTCTTTTCTTTTTCTTGAACGGCTGCAATCGCTGCAATTTGCTTGCTGTATATATCGAGGGTATTAGATGGAATATAATGTCCAGTGATGCAGAGAGACTTGTATGAAGTGCTCCGCTTATGCACAGATGAGCTGTACGTTGGACCTTGTTTAGATAATCGCGATTTATGGCTTTTCTAAGGCTGTCCACCAGACAATCACCACGTATGTGAGTGTCGGTCTTATGATCGAGGTGTAGAGCCAGTGAGTAATTCGAGGTTGTAAGCCCCATATATTCCCAATGGCTTTCTTGCAAGAGAAAAGTGCTACTGTAGCTTTCCTTACTCTTTCTTGAGTATTAGGTTTCCAACTTAGCTTCCTATCCAGGATAAGACCCAAATATTTTGCTTTATCAGAGAAAGTTAAGCTGGTTCCATTAAGAGAGGGAGGGTCGACTAGCGGAAATTTATATTTCCTTGAAAAGAGTACTAGTTCAGTTTTGTGGGGGTTTACACCCAAACCACACCGAACTGCCCATCTAGTGAGCTTATTTAGCGCGTTTTGTAGGAGTTCCTTCAGAGTATTTAGGTGCTTTCCCGAGACGGCCAAAGCAACATCATCTACATAAGCGATCGCCGTGCATCCCTCGCCTTCCATGATTATCAATCAGGCAAAGATGATGCCAAGAAGAAAATTTCTCCACGAAATAATGAGAAGTTGTGTTAAGTTGAGTAGAATTATGAGGAAAAATTGCGATCCCTTGAGCATCATTGCTGGTTTTAAGCCTCACTTTTTTGTCACTGTATCGGTGGCTTTGAAACCGGCAAAATTTCTTTACGTGATGGCGGATTTGTTAAAGAAGAGATATCTGCATATTTTTGGAGTGCTTTGAATTTCGAGAAAAATCCATTGCATTGCATTCTCCACAAATGTAGCAGAATAAATCTGGACAATCAACACAAACTCTCGACATTTTATCACTTTAATGCACTTCCAATGTTCTACTTATACAATTTTGTTAATTAAAGTGTAAAAATACGGGAAAAATTAAAAATGCTAGTAGTAGAGGCCGCAAAAGAAAAACTACCGCAAGGATGGATGAAGCTATTTTAAGAGGAGTTAAAAAGATAGTCGTGTATCGCCTTATTAAATCGCAGTAGGCATTAAAAACTTAAAATTTAAAAGCTTGTTAAATCGCAGTAGGCATTGAAAATTTAAAATCAAAATCTCAAACCAAACAGTTCGAAATCAATTAAATTCTGTGGGATACGAAAACCATTTATTTCAAAGAAGAACGAACGTCGTAGACTTCATGGGGCATAGGAGAAAGCCTTGTGGTCTCTGGATGACTGGAAACGTGTAATTTGGTCAGATGAAAGTAAAATTGTACTTTTTGGCTATGATGGAGTGGAGAACGTTACAAAAAAGAATATCTTCGACCTACAAACACGGTGGAGGTAAGTGGTCTTTAGTTAGTTTATAATAAGAATATGGTGTAAGTTGGTGTTATTTTTGTTTTTGTATGGCTTGGGACGATTTTGGAGAGCTGTATTTTATCGACGGCATTATGAAAAAGAAAGAATACCTTAACATTTTACAAATCAACCTTCGACCAAGTGCTAAAAACTTGGAATCGCGACCGACATTATATTCCAACAAGAGGGAGACCCAAAACATATGGCCAAATTCATTTCAAAATGGTTTCAAGATAATCAAATTCGGGTTTTGGACTGACCATCACAGTCATCAAACCTCTACCCCATAGAGCATGATGTTCGCAAGTTCTACCAAAGGGTAAAAATCTTTCATTTTGTGCGTGTTATATTTTTTAACACAAATGGAAGGGACCTACAGTTTAAGAGCCATATCCGAAAGGCAAGTTGAGAAGCTTTTTCATGATATTTTTTTACTCTCGGACGTTTGTCAGTCATTCGCGAGAATAGGGACCGTGAAAAATCTTTGCGGTGTTTTCTGCGATTCGAACGTGCTGCTGCTCAGCTATCTAACGCACTAACCACTGCAAACCACGGCGCGCCCGTAGGGTGGGTCTTTAAAAAGAAAACAGAGGCATCAGTCTTCTTAACATCGCATATAGGATCTTATCTGCCGTGTTGTGTGCACGCCTGAAGCCCTTCGTCAACAACCTGATCGGCTCATATCAGTGTAGCTTTAGGCCAGGAAAGTCCGCCGTCAGTTAAACTGTATTCACACTACGGTAGATCTTGAAAAAATCATTAGCTTGAAATCGATACCCACAACTTTTTCATCGATTTTCACCAAACAATAAATTAATTTCATTAATGCACTTACTCTTGTAAGTACAAATAAAAGTAAAAATAACTTAAAAGTTATGAAATGAGCACATATATTCTAGATACAGTATCTAGTCATCATATCTAATATATGGAGTTGATAAGACTTTGATCACTTACTTATTCTGTTTGGTGTCTTTAGACAAGTATTAATCACCCCATTCCTGCTCTATGGAGCAGAGGCATAGTATTTGTCAAGAGTAGATGAGGTTACATTTTTTTATTTCGAGAGGAAAATTCTTCACTTCTGCATACATAGGTGAGTGGTGGAGAGATTGTAAATATATAATACCCTTATTATCGAAGGCTTGCTTTATAGTGCTGAAGCAGGGACTCTGCCGAAAGCGGATAAAGATATCCTCGCTCGTTTCGACAGAAAAATTCTTCGAGAGAAATTGGGTACCGTTTGCATTGAGGGGTTTTGGAGGAGAAGATTTAACGACGAACTTTACGAGCTGTATAGCAATACCAACCTAGCCAAAAAACTGCGCGGCAGTCGCGTAAGATGACTAGGGCATGTAGAGCGAACGAACACCAAGCCTCTGGCCCGCAGAACCTTCGAATTTAACTCAGAGGGATAACGCAGTAGAGCAAGACCTTGCCTAAGATTGTGCGAAAAGTTGAAGGGGACTAATCAAATCGGAGTGCACAACTGGAGGCAGTAAGTTGAGGACCGGGCTAACTGGAGAGGCTTGTTTGTCGAGGCCAACGTTCACCACGAACTTAAGCGCCATTTAAGTAAATAAGTGAGACTGTAAAAGTCCCTTCTTGTGTGAACTCAATTATTTATTATTTATAAATTTTTATTTATCATTTATTTATTTATTTATTTATAATTTATCTATTTATTTACTTGTTTATTTATTTACTACCTATTTAATATTTATTTATTTATTTTTAATTTTAATTTATTTATTTTTAATTTTTATTTATATGTAATTTCATTTAACTATTTATATACATATGTACATACACATATGCTTATGTATACATATGTATTCTTTTCTTTATATTGAAGGTTTTTATTTTCGTTTTTCCTTCAAATTTGTCTTGTTTTTATTTGACACGACCTTAATAGAAATATAAATAACGTTTCAGTAGAAAGATAAAATTCCAAATTATCAAATCTCTGTAAAATGTGCAATAACATATACATATTATGTATAAATTTGTGTACGAAATAAAAATATCTATCTATCTTCTACTTCTCTATTAGTTTGGGCGAGCATTCAAGATTTTTAGGTCTTTATCATTCCAATTATTCCTGGAATTATGGCACAGATCGAAGTTCCATATTTGAAATATATAAGTCCCTTTTCCTAATAGGAACTTAAATGTAGTTATAAATCCCATAATTAGTTGCGTTGAAATAATGTATTTAAAATAAAAATAATTAAAATAAAAAAAAATCAAAATAAAAGTTCTTAAAGATTAACTTTCATTTATTCAAATAATAAATCTAAAAACGATTACAGCTTTCCAATGGAAAAAAGCTTGGATGTATTTTGATTAAGGGTATTTTGCTCAAAAGAACCTTAGCGTGGTTTACGAGCACTGTACACATATTGCAAGTTATCAAGATTTCAATGATTTAAATCCATGAAAATTGCTTGCCAGTGTTGGAGTTTGTAATTTAAGAAAAATAAACGCTCACTTTGGTAATCCCACTTATCACTTGTCGTCGACCTAGTTGCACGCCTTGGCTCTTCTTGCGAACCAAATACTTAGCAGCTACCTGTAAGCACGTACGCAATTAAAAAATGCGATTTTAGAATGCATACAACAATAATTTTGGACTTTATTAACAACATTAACAAATAAGAGATTTGCATATGGTATAAGTGGTTACAAATGAGCAACATCAATCAACTTACATAAATTGTTCACACCTCTGAGAGCGTTAAATATGAAGTTACTGCATTGCATACACGCAGATTGGAATAGCGACTACATCCACTCACATCGGGTTGTAATGTGATTTTAACGACGTCTGGGCTTGAGAGTTGTGACCATGGTTTGGTTAGGAAAAGAGCAGGAGACAAAAATGGAGGAAAGCTTGGTCACTTGGAGGATTGGATTCAATCACTTTGAGTGATTTTACTAAGGAAGTGCGGAGATGTAATGAATTTGATGACAATTTTATTGAATTTATTTGAATATATAATGAAATATGAACCTAGGTTTAGATGCAGGTAATTAATTAGTTATTACTTCACTACACAATTTCAGTTTGATTAATTGAATGGCAAGTAGTTTGCTAAGTTAAATGGAAAGTGTTGATTGATTAAATAGTTGTCTGATAAACGTTAGTTTATATTGTACTTGTTAATGCGACTTGTTTGGCACCGAATATAATGTTGGGAACATGGTATTGGGAATTGGTTTAGGAATTGGGTTTGATGGGACTGTAATTTCTAACACCGATTGGATGTGGAAGGCCTTCAGTCTTACCTCCTTGCATCAATATATACTGCAACACTGCACTTAGGAAAAGGAAAAAAAAGACTGATTATTTAAATAGCGTATCAGCATTTAACAAAGACTTCACCGTTAGAAATTCCGGCATTGGTTGCTCTAAAGTTGACTTCGACGGTATGGATATTGGTGTATCTTGAAAAATTCTGGGACTCTAAGTCTACATTTACACACTTTTTTAAAACACCAGAAGGAACTTGAGTGATGAAGGATTTAGGCAATGAGCACTCTCCACATTAGCTCCAACCATTTGTCACCTATTGCGAGCAAAGGCCATACCGTGAGAGGGGGAGTGTTTAACTGTATCATTGTCTTACTAACAAGCAATGCAGATGGTTGTGTCTTTTAAACAAAACACATAGAGGAGGTGCTTCGCAAAAGCCAAGTGGGCGACTACAGGTCATCCTCAAAGAATTTTCCTGAGAGGCAGAAGAAAATTCGCGAATTTTTTTTATTGATATCCGGCACATGCTCTTGGTTGTCTGCATCCTGAAGAACACACTTACTATTGTGTTCTTCAGACCCAGCGTTGGTTCGAGTCTTGAGAAAACTTCCTCTGAGCCTTGTCCTTGCAAATTAATAGGAAATTTCGTTTTCCTGGATTACAGTGATACCTGGTACCGTGACAAGACGCAATGAATTATATCTTGCGACCAGATTCAGAGAAATGTTTACTTCGCATAGTATTTTAGAAGTGGTAAGAGGGTTAAGTAGGCCATCTAGAGTAGAGCCAGGCAGCCGACACAAGTCGTTTTTCGTTAGTGTAGCAAAAAAAGAAGTGATATGTATATACATATGTATATTTACGAGAAGCTTATTCCACTTTTCCGTTAGATCCAAATTGTCACAGGCAACCTTGCACTGCCAGAAATCGATAATTTGCATGGGAAAGAAATAAAGTTAATTAAATTGAATCTTTTTGGAAAAATAAAGAATTTTACTGTTCTACTCTGTTCTTTGCGGTAATGGATTTTTATTTATGGATTGGATTTGGATTTATTTAACACCATTTCTACTAAACCAAACGTCGCCAATTGAACGGAAGTAGTACAAAGTCTCACAGCTCATTCCAGTTCAACTTCTTGTGGTTCAATAGTAGGTGAAGATGATGCAGTCACTCAATCATTGGAGTTGGGCCCGGTTGCCGAATTTCGTCTATGCAAAATCAAGATATTTCTGAATTTTGTAAGATTATTTGGTATCCGTGTGGATTCTGTCCCCAATCATAATTTATAGAGGTGAGATTTCAGCGTATCGTCCTTGTCATCACTTCTGTTCTCTCTCTACGCAAAATTGGTGAAACCATGTGTAACAATTTATCCATATTATACTGATGACACCAAGCTCCATCAATTCTTCCCTCGGACGAGCCGAATCTAAGCTAGTAAATAAAACTTTCTACAAATGGAACTAGCTTCGTTATCTCGGAAAAGAAAAATAATGGGGTCAAATTTTGAATAGTTCACCTCTCCACCTTTCGTCTTCATCCAAGATAGGGTTCTATGGTGAGGATAAGTGTGTGTCCATCTTTGGGTTTTAGTATTATCGCATTGATATTGATTGGCACATACCAGCTTCTACATATTGGGCCTTCTCTTACACTGTTGCATTTGACATTTCTTAACATTCAGTGTATTAATTGATTTGGCGCTCTTACTGAGAAATCCGGGGATTTTCCCAGTGGGTGTGATTCTATGCGGCTGACTTTGGTGAGTAGCCATATTAGGCGCTTGCAAGCGGCTGCGCGACTGATCCTATATCCATGGAAGTGAATGCTTTCAGAGCAGCATCATTCTCTTTTGTGTTTTTTTATTAGTGATACAAAATTGTTCCCACGAGAAGCTAGGGAAAGGAGGATCATCAAAGGCATTGATCTTACATTTTTACCAGAAGTGCCTAGGCACCTATTTATAACCCATCTAGAGTAGGCACGTTAAGGTAATGACAATCACAGGGATGGTAGTTATACCTGGCATTTCAGTTTCTTCTTTCAAGTTTTGCTCTTTAGATCCCTGAACAGAAGAGACACTCCTTGAAGATTATAGTTCTTCACTAAGCAACTCTTATTCTCTGATCCCATTACCTTCCGAAAAGTCTTAATAACTTTAAGTTAAGAGCAAGAACTCTCTTAAACAGCTTTTCCATACTTAACGCATTTCAAATCGTAAGCAATCTCCTTGCAGTTTGGTTTGAAATTGTAACAATTACCAACTTTTAATCTGATGACAAATTCTTCATATCATGTAGAAGTCCACTATATTTGTGTATATTTATACATACCTATGTCTACGTTTACGTTTTTGGTATCACGATTGATATTTTCCTTTGGGTAAGCCTACTTTTGACTAAGCATATAAAGCCACTTAACCTAATAAAAAGATTTACTGAATTATATATCTTCTTTTTTTTTCATTCAATTAAATTATAATTATAGCGTTATAAAACAATTTACAACTTATACGTTATTATTATTGAATGATATTGAGATACATTTTGTAGTTTAGAGATCTTATGTCGAATGTCACAAATTAATTCTTAAGATATCATACTTAGTAAGTGGTTTATTTCATTTAAATTAAAATTAAAAAGCCATTTTTTAATCTCTCGATTGAAAAAAAAAAACGAAATTCCTGTTGCATCTTATAAAGAGTGGCAACTCATTGTAAAGTCTTGGTGCTACAGAAATAAAAAAAATTTAAAAATAGGTTGTGTTATGCGGTAGAATAGTGGCCAGATAACGATCGTTGCTACGAAGTCCATGGACAGTTGGATTACGATTAAGCAAGTATCCACTTCATAAGAAAAATATTTTTAGACCTTTAAAAAAGTAAAGGTGATTAAGAGGAAGTGTCTTTGAGTTGAGAAAAAACAAGAAGGTATTATCTATGCGTCCCTTTCTCCAAATAATTTAATTCTAATGATATGTTTCTCGACAATAATTAAAGATTGAATTTTATTTCCAGCAACACGGAAAGAAGAAGTTTTACCGAAAACGACAGTCAATTCAACGTTTTCCGGTCTTGTTTTCAGCTTATAGCATAAAATTTTGAATTCACCATTTTGCTTAGTTGTTATATCAACTACCAATCTGTTGAATTTACCGGGTGAAGTGCATTCAAAAATAACAATAATATTAGTTATATCAACATAATTACAGTGTCGGAACAAAGTTTGGAAACATAGTCTGTAGACTCACAGTTTCAACTCTAACACACATTCTTACACTTACATCCATGAAACTTGGCACAAAGATGCATTTCATGTTCCTACTGAACTCCTAAGAGAATATTGGTGTACGCAGGCAGTACAAAAACATATGACAACAATTTAGATAATATCTCCTAAAACTCACGGAAAAAAGTATGGAAACATGTAATTTTTCATAAAATTATAGTATATTTCTTAGTAAAAATATATGTTTTCATTAATATTTTGTGCCTCCTCCTTTTGCTTTAAAAACTGGACTGCATATCGTTTCCATAGAATCTACCAATTTTTCACAAAACGACACTGGGGTGTTTCCCCACTGTTTGACTATTTCTTCCCAGAGTGCGTCCTTGTTAGAAATTTTTTTTGCGCGAATTTTTCTTTTGACACACTCCCATAAGTGCTCAATCGGATTTAGATCTGGGAATTGCGATGGCCATTCTAATACATTGACTTTTTCGAATGTTTCGGATGGTTATCTTGCTAAAAAATTCACCTAAGAGCATTTCTTTTCCAAGATATTGAAGCTAATGTTTTGCAGGATTCTCAAGTAACGAAACCGATCCATTATTCCATTTATCCGTAAAATTGGTCCAACTCAAGGAGGTGATAAGCATGCCCAAACCATTTTTTTTCTTAGGCCTACCTGACTTGGGTGCACACTCGACTGTCGCTTGCTGGTAGAAGTTTTTTTATTATTTTTGAAATCATTCCCCTCAGAATGTTCAGATCGCGTGAAATATTGATTTGTTTTTCCCCGTTATTGAAGAGAGAAACGATTTTCTCCTTTAAATCTGCGGAGTATGAATATAACTGCCACTTTCGTTGCATTTATCGAAAACGGTTTCAGTTGGCATTCTGAGAGCAAATACCGTTATGTTTCCAAACTTTTTTCCGCGTGTGCAACAAAGTGCAGTGAAAAAAATTGTCACAACTTTTCTTTGCGATGCCATATCACAATAATTTTTTGAAATTGAGTAAAAAATATGACGGCGAATTTTCACACAAAATTTCAAAGCTATACAATTATCATATTTTACGCTAGACCTAAATAGCTACCAATTTGTTGAATTTACAGTTCAAAATGTGTAGCAAGCTAATTAATATTGGTAAACCATTTTCTCTTGTAAAATGAACTATTGTATAAATGTTGAATTTACCGATTTAATAGTAGATTCAGTAACCATTTTTTTTGGTTTCACGCCTTCTTGCAGCCCTAAAATTTTTGAAAACAATCTAACTCAAAATATTTTGCATTCTTTATCTGGAAAAAAGCTATAAAAAGACACATCCTAATATATGTTCAATCTAATTTATTTTTTTATTTTTATGACTTACATTATTATGTCCATAAACAGATTAAGTTAATGAAGTCAAATTATGATAATAATTTTTTTCTAAATAATTTTTCCTTCACCTTCTGAAGTGGCCACTAGGAACATATGTAGTATTATTTGAGTCTTGTATAGAAGGGTTGTACATTAAAGAACCGGAAGATGTTTTTAATTTATATCCGTTTCCTGGTGGCAGCAGATAATGCAAAGCTTCAAATATCTTAAAGTTCTTTAAATATACGAAGAAAAAGAAATATAGAATATGTAAATATGAACGGGTACATACAAATGTACATATGCATGTGTGTATCACTTTGTGGGCACGCATTCTTACCTTTATTATCGTAATTTTCTGAAATATTTATATTTCTTGATTTTTACAGCAGCGGTAATTATTTTTTGGCTTTTATTCCTCCACTCAGAATGCAATCTGCTGACTGCATCGTTATCCGCACAAGTGAAATCTATTTAAATCTGAGAAAAAAGTTTGTATTTAATTCTGATTATTTAATTGCTTAAAATTACCAATCTCTACCCATAAGTGTGCTTTAGAAAAGCCCACTCTCTAAGAATCTGAGTAACATATGCAGCATATCGACGATATTAAGAAAACTTCTATATAGATTACTTACATGTTAATTCATTGCATTGCAATCGTTTTTCATTACCAGCTACGTTAAAATCCATTTCCGACTTAAAATAATTCATTAACGACTCAATTTTTATTTACTTATTCGTCCACTTTACATGCGTACATAGTTTTTAACAATTTTTTTAAGGACAGTATGCGCACCCCTAACAGAAGTTAAGTTAATATTGTGAAGCACAGTGAAGTAACTTAAGGTTTGTAAACACGGTCCAACATATCAAAGTAAACTCATCAAACCGAGTTCGTTACGGACTGGTCTTATGTTGACGACTTTTGGCTATCGACAACATACATTGATCTCCAACAAAAAACACTGTTTACTCTACTCCAGAAAATATGCTGAAACCACTCACGAATCTGGTGTGGGATCGTTGCTTACTCTTGTGGCAACCAATAGCTTCATATCGGGGACTTATCCTATCAACAGAATATTGGCAGCCAGATTTCAGAGTAAAGTAAGAAGTTATTGAGTGTTGCACACCCACGGAGATCCTATAGTTAGCTAAATGCCTTCCACAATCTACCACTTAAGGGAATTTTGTCACTCCAATTGGGGACTTAAATGCCAAGATAGGCAACGAAACAGACAACTCGACTATGTATGAAGACACGATGGGTTCAGAAAAGGCTATCTGTGGACTTCTGCAATGTTAATCATCATTAGGGGCACGTCAAGACCTGATATAACGTATGTTGGTTTTCAATTGATAGGTAGCATACATTCTCATAAATTTTCATTCATTATTTTTTTATTATTACGACGATTTTGTAATTTGTTTATTAAATACAATATTAAATAAGTCGATAATAAATAAAACCATTCTATAGCATTAATTTCAGTGCTCAATGTCCGCTTGTAACTATAAGGCTACCAAGAATAACTGACATGGCATACTATCCGCTTTATATTTTAACCTGTTAAACTTTTCTTCTAAATTATAACTTTCAATAATAATTCGGCTTAACAAAGATTGACTACTTAGCGATCAGTTAGTGCTTTAGAAATTGTGGATAGATGTCTGAACTAACCCCTCTGGTGATATTGGCATAGAAGTGATCTGCAGGAAAACAGAACAGAAACCTGAAAATAGATCGAATCGCGTGTTTCAGCTAAGGGTCCATTTGCAGCTATCTCATTTGTATTTAAAGTTGACCTAGAAATCCAGTAGGTACTGCTAAAGGTCTATAAACACAATCGTGTTTATTTAATTTAAATAGGTAGAATGCAAAAAAGTGTAGATTATTTATCGAACAACTATTTTTTTTTTTTTTCAAAAGACGTTTCAAATAGTAGGTAGTGTTTAACCTCATACTACAGTCTATATTTGGACCACCTTTTCCAGTAACTGTGGTTTAATTTTATTATTTCAGCAATTGGTGATGGGTAACCAGCAAAAGTGTGATCAAGTGATTTTACACACACACTGTTTTCGAGGCCAATTCACAAGTACATTTCTTGAAAAAAATATTTTTTTTCCTCGTAATCCACTTCATTCAAATCGTATCAGAGACAATCGTTCTGTGAAGTTTCACATTGGCGATAATTATAGATTCATTTCATTTTCAAAAATAAGCATCTAGCTTTTTTTAATTAATCTTACTTCACATGCAGCAATTCTGCTTATTACCGTATCAACTAAGCCAAAAATAAGCCTCATCACTGAACTAAATATTACGAAGTGGCCTATAACTTTCGTAAGAACATTGATTTAAAAATAAGTTTACATGGAATTGCTTAGACGTAAGACGTTCGATGATAATTTGCTAAAGTACACTGAATTATACGTAAATGTAAAAGAGAGCATACAATCTTAACAAAGCACCCTTTATATTCACATACATACATATGTATATATATATATTCATGTACATACATCCATATGTAGGTTGAGTACGAGTTTAACTACGCAATATTACAAGAGATTTTCATAAAAATTAATAAGACCTATAAAAGTGCCATCTTTGGTCTCTTAATTAAAATGCCAAAACGACCTTGCGTTATTTTAATGGATATTCGATGAGAAAATGGTCAAGGTTAGACTCATCCTGAACAGAGTAAGAGAAAAATTCAATTCCAATCTACAAAAATTGAATCGTCAACCAAATAAAAACTGAATATTACACAATTTTCCTAATTTTCTACAACCTTAACAGGCAAAAAAGAGAACCGGGAATATGGGCAAAAAGAGCAAGAAAATCATTATAGTAAATCAAAAGTGCGACTAAGAAGAAGAGAATCCATTGAATTTCATTTGCTGCATCACCATAACCATAACCTCCCAAGTCTGTCTTACTGCTTCCGGCCAGAAATAGCATTAAGGAACCTAAATCCCCTAACCACCCACCCAAGGAAAAAAAACATGGAAAATCCAATTGATTCAAATCTGATTCCAATTTCCTGATTGAGCAGAATTTTCCTTTTTTGCTTCCTACACATGTGGGATTCGTAGATACATTGTATATACATATATATGTTTATATAAATATATAGCTACTAGACAAACCAATTTTCGTATGCATATATACATACATACAGCTATGTAGATGTACATATATATGTATTTAGGAGTGTAGATACTTACTTTTATTGCGTATGCGTGTCTGTGCTTCATTTTCTCGTCTTTTTCTACCGTTTTTCGTTTCACAAAACCAAACCTTGGTTTTTATCAAAGTACTTAGAATCAATAATTCCGAAAATTTTCCGTTTTCCAGCACGGTTCCCAAGGAGCGAAAGGAGAGAAGAAGATGCTATCGAAAATTGCAAAAAGGACATAATGGAAAATTCTTTGGAGCAATATGCCGGGGGATGGAGAAGAACAACTTAATTAATTGAATTTAGCGTCACTAGAGCGGTGCTTTTCCCAAAAATGATCCTCCTTGCAGATTCAGGACAACCAACACTATCCAGTCCTTCGTCATATTCTACACTGCACACACATAGGCAATAAATAACCATTCCAAGACAACTCACCAATCAAAATTACCTCCGCATATATAACCCTAAACTATGAGCTCGCCATAAGTAAGAATGAGATAGAGAGCGATATGAAATGAATTCCTACCATCCAAATGAAGGAAAAATTTCCCTGTATTTCTCTCTTTTCATTAAAATTATAAGCCGCGCCCACATTTCCCTCTCAGAACACAGTTTTCTGATTATTTATGTTCATTCCCCTCATTTTGAGGAAGTTTTCTGGATAGCATTTGCTATTCTTCTCACTCCGATTGCGAATAAAATGTTGATAATTATTTTCTCCTTTATTGGCATATTAATTTCGCCTGCGGTTACAAGAGAGACAGAGTATAAGCAACTGCTCTCTTTCGACAAAACCAAGAAAAGGGCAAGCAGCATATACTTTTTCGAGAAGGTGTGGTAGAGTGTGGTGTAATTGTCCAAAGTGGAATTTTGGAAGAAATTTAAACACAGTTAGGGTAGGGGAGTTTTCAATAAAAAAATGTTAGCATTGTATTGTGAATGGGGCTGAACGACGTTTAGTTGATGGTGAATATTCGATATCGGCGCGTGTTGCCAGCGAATGTTGGCTAAAAAACGAAAACGATTGTTAACAGAAAATATGATGCATGAAAATATATTTTTAAACTCCTATTAGAAAAACGGTAAACGATCTCGTAAAATGGTTCTCGAACACCGTGGTATGTTACCGAGCAATGGGTTACAACCCGCTTTACAATTATATGCGGCAGCGGCAGCTCAGTTAGCACCAAGAGCGAGAATGTCATCCTGGGTACCACTTTTACAATTTGCCGGTGTACCGGACGTTTTTGGCAGACCGTTTTTAACGCGACCGAGTTTTTCGGCAGCAGTAACGCCTAATAGGAGTAGTGGTAGTGCTTGTGTTCCTAGTACACCATGTGGAAATGCTAATAGCAGAGAAACGTCAACAACGAACTTGACTAGTTTAAGTGGATTAAGTGCAGCAATGGTGAATGCAAGTGCCCAAGCGGCAGCTGCTGCTGCCATTGCAGCAGCTCATCATAGCCATCAACAATTCCAGCATCATGAACATCACCATAATCAACTGCAGGTAATGGGTGGTGGGAGGTTGGTGACGGGACCGCCAAGTGAGGATTCAAATGAGGATCACGGTGAGTTTAGATTAATTTTAGTAGAAAAGTTACATATTATTCCGTCGGTCGGCGAGAAGGGATTTTTCTCAACACATCCGACGGCAAAAGCACAAGGATATTGAAATTTTATTGATTTTCAAGTTGAATTTCATACGAGTGGAACATGTATGTATGTAAGTGAAATGTGCATTCGAGCGGCGTTCAAGACAATTTTCAGGAAAAAATCATCAGTAGGTCAAAATTAGAAAGGAACGACTATTATTTTCCTTGTACATCGAAAAGCCTCCTGAAGTATTCATGCAGTGAATGTTTAACATTCACCTTAAATGTTTTCAGAATCAGGCGCGTAATTAAAATTTCATTTTAGTTGGGTATTTGTCAGATAAATTAAACCGAAATACTGATTTTTCTTATTTAATAGTAAATAAAATCCGGTAAGGTACGAACATCTCTGGTAATCTGTCCTTACTAAGAAAGTTGAAAAAGATGAAGGAAGTATGGCTGTGCGAAACCATTCAGCAGTCAATTATTAAAAACCTTTAGGTTGCAATGTAGCCGTGACTCAAGTGATTAGTGCGTTGGATCGCTGAGCAAATCAAATCCCAGAAAACACCAAATAGTTTTTTTCACATTCCCACCTCTCGCGAATGTCTGACAAACGTCCGCTAGTAATAACTGTCGTGAGAAACCTCGTCAATTTGCCTTTCGGATATAGCTCTAAACTGTGGGTCCCTTCCATTTGTGTGAAAAAATATAAGACGCATAATACGAATGGTCTCGAGACCATGTGGCCCTGGACCACATTCGATCCGTTGCACCAAGTATTTGTATTTGTATTTTATCAATGTTTACAAGGAAGCTTTTTTGAATGTTTGGCCACATTTTCCATTTGTCTTTAAATGTGCTAAGAGTTCAAACTCTGATAAAATTTCTCGAAAATATACAGACAACTGCTTTCAGCAAAAAAAATTATGAATTCACAGGAGACCTAGAATAAGTCTTATATGAAACATGAGAAAGCAGAAATGAAGACCCAATTCAAAAGTTCCTTTCAGAGCATGGCAAATTTATAATACCTACTTCTAAAACACTTTTGAAACTAAAACTTGCTACACCATTTGAATATGGCGGTTGTGAGACATATTTTAATAAGCCCCACTCTTCTTGTCTGATCAAAATCATAAGATCTAACTAGGTCTTTAAGATTCACTCATACGACAGCATTGGGTCTCTATTGCATCAGCAACAGCAAAGAACACACTTACCCTTAGCAGGGCTATTTTCAGGGGAAAGATGGCTGCGGCCATTAACAATATCAAGTATTAGCCGGCAGAAGTAGAGTTACCTTAGGATATCGATGGGTAGAAACTCAGATAATAAGCCGGAGTACGTCCACACTTTGGTCTATTTCTGGATGTCTCAAAATATATACATATGTATGCTATCACGGTATACACTATTGCTAGTAAAATGACTTTTCAAGACTCGCGGAAATAAATTTGAAGAAGTTTCAGCAATGAAGAAATTAAGAAACTCTTTTGAACAAGATACCATAGCAGCAGCTGGTGACGTAGTTAAAGATTAGGGCTGTGGTTTCAAAGAAATCCTTGGCTAATAATACAGACGAAGTTGTTATTTCGTGGCGCAAACATTTGTATACAGATTTACTTATACTGTTTATATTTTGAAGACTCTAAAACGTTTTAAGGATGTACATTGTACATATATGTATATAATACATGTGACGGCAAATACTTTTATTTCCTCACGAAAGATGGCATTACCGCTACCCTGGAACGTACGTGCGGGGAGTAATGGTCAGTAGCATCCCATCATACATCCTGTAGAGGTGGGCAGTACAAGACAATTGCAGGACAATTGACTTTCGGACTAATATTTCATATGAAGTTTAATATTTATTAGAATTGCTGATAGAAGGAACTGAACAAATTGAACTGCTACAGGTAATGCGGAGCTAGAATCCAAAATGGACGAGTCTGGTGTCTTATATGAATCCTATCATATAAGATAGAAAAGTATTTTTTTTTTATAATTAACGCGCACCAAAGGGGGTATGAATACCCTTATGCTGATTTCTCAGGGCACGGGCGTTTGGAAAAAGTGGTAAGAGGAACAGAGGAGATACCGGTGGACGTTGGCTTTGAATGTTTGAATGTTGTAACGATGAGGAAATACAGAGTTTGGAAGATCATTCCACATTCGTGTCGTTCGGCTTATGAACGAATCCCTATATTTGACAGTGCGTCCGAAGTTGGGCTTGAGGGTGAACTGATGTGCATTCGAAGCGTGACGCGTATTGCGGGTGAAATTTTGAAGGAGAGGAATGCAAGTGGCTACTTCGTTGGAAAATTTTTTGTGGAAAAAGCGATAAAATAGGGAAAGACAAGACAAGACAAGGCGATGATCTATTGAGTTCATGGAGGGTACTGTCATCATCGAAGGAATGGATTGGATGAGAGGTTACAGACAAGAGATCATGAAAATGAGAAAGAAAGTCGGAGACAAAACTGAGCCCTGGGGGACACCAGCATTTATGTGGTGAATATCAGACTTGAAGCCGTCCAAGACAATTTGTATTGAACGCCCCGAAAAGTAATTTCTAATCCATTGAAGAAGAGATTCATCGATGCCATATGCACGCATTTTCGACAAAAGTGCCTGATGCCAAACTCTGTCAAATGCCTTTGAAATATCAAGCGCAACTATCTTTGTTTCACCGAAGTGATGGAGAGATTGGTTCCACTTCTCGGTGAGATATGCCATCAAGTCACTAGTACTGCCATCGCAACGGATTTGGGCATTGCAGTCATTTCTTGTTTGAGTTATATTTCTTCAGATTTGTTGGCTTTATTAGACCAAAAACTTACTTCTTTCAACCTAATAGCCTCTTTACAGCTCTGGTCGAAGCATGAGTTTATCTTAGGTTTAATGCTCTTTATTCTGTTAGGAATAAAGTCATTCATACCTAAAAGGCTCGTGTCAGTGATCATATCAGCGGCGGCATCCACGTCACTATCGAGGAAGCATAGCGACCAGTTAAAACTCTTAAAGATGTTATTACGGCCGTCCCAGGTGGCTTTTCTTTTGGGGGTTTGTTTTTTAACTGAGTGGTCGGAGTACGAGAATTCAGCTGATATGATGTTATGATCAGACCGGCCTAGAACGCTAAAATATTAATGGTGTATTTATCAGGGTGAAAAGTAAGAAACAAGTCAAGGGTGTTGGCGGAATGACTTACAATGTCTGGTATACGTGTCGGTTCATTTACAAGCTGAGTCAAGTTGTTTGACTCAGCGAAAGTTCAACATACCTTCCTTCGGGTGTTGTCTGGCCAGAGTGTCGAAGCCAATCCGAATTGTGAGTATTGAAATCGCCCGCAATGAGGATTTCAGTACGAGGATACAGGGATACAATTCGAGTGATGGAATCGGACAGCGCATCAAACTCGTTAAAGGTTGAGTTGCTGTCCGCACTAGATGGAGAACCTGGCACTGATGAGTTTTTTTTTTTATTCGCTATATATTCTGGCAGTTTCCTTTCTTCAGTATTGGGAATACAACTAAGCTTTCGGTTTCAGCTGATGCATAACGTCAGCACTTAATAGACATGCTTAGACGAAATCGAACACCGCAACCATCCAATAAAGGTACATAAAACAGCATGCATATGCATAAGAGGTGTCATCAGGAACCCCCCTAAATCAATCTTATACATCGCTTTCGATCTGTTAAGTCAAGATATATGTGTATGTATGTTTGGCAAACATATAAAAGTTAGCAACATATTTTGGTGTATTCATATGCACATACATATGTATATATGTATATGGTAATAAATAAAGAGTATTTAGTGAAACCGTTCAACTAACTGCTACCTCCCAGTAGTCTACCTAAAATAACTGACAAGAATCGCCTTAGAAGTTCGTCGTTATAATATCATTCATACAGGAATAGGAAAGAAGTTTATTTACGTCAGAAATGTAAAATAATACAATTAAATACCACTGTATCACAGAATAAAAGTGTACACAGAAAAATTGTGGCTACAACTCGACTCTCTTCTAGGGTTGAGTAAATAACAGGGGAAAGTTTGAGTTATGATGCATTTTTGAAAATGCTTGCTGAAAGAAAAGTAGGTCTCTCAATTGTTTTTGAACCTCTGACTAACTACGGGTTAAACCACTTGACAAATGTAATTATTATAAGTATATTTGGAGTCTGTTGGCCTTCGTCAACATGAACCAGTGACTTCAAGTATATAGTGGATTCCAAGTATACACCGGATAATCGGAACAGCCGCTTAAGTGGGACAAATGATAAAGAACGGATGATGAGTTCGTAAACTTACAGAGTACTAAAAACAATCGCCAGATCTCCTTCGACAAGTATCTAGCGATATTAGATTGAAATAATTTTTTGAGTTGTGTTTTTTTCATATTTCTTCAACATACGAGTATAAAATGTTTATTACATTCGTTTTCATTTACTTTTTCTTTTTTACTTCATCATCACTTCGTATTATTAGGACAGCCGCTTAATTGGGGCAAAAGGATCCAACCCGATGTGTCCCAAATAAGCGGAGTCCACTGTACATACCCAAGAAATATAATTGAGAGTCACACGATCCTACAAGCCACTACTATGATTCTTAGGCTTTGCTCAGACGTAAAACGTTCTACACTTCTGGCAAATTGCTAAAGTAAACTGAATACAAATGTCAAAAAAAAACAAGCACGTTGACAGCTGACTTGAAATAAATCACTTTCCAGAGTTGTGACATTTTTAAAAAATATCTTTATTTATGTAAGACTAATATATTTTTTTAAAATTGTTCCTTAATCTAAGCGTACTACAATAATCACGAATGTCGTAGTACTTGTCATTACGTGCTTGGAAAAGTACGTACCCTTTAGAAGTGATTATAATTTCAACTGCACCAAATTTCGACACATAAATAAATAATGTAAATAAATTACATTATTATGAATGTACCCATTTGCGTTCGTCGTACTTTCAACTACTACAAAGGTGTACACTATCCATAATCAGCGTAATATCCAAATATGGTCATGCATGTACATAGACATATGTATGTACATTTATTTTTTTTTAACAAGCCACCTCTCAATCATGCGATCTCGGCACGTAGCCAAACTATCTGCCAGGAAAGTGCACGAGCGGATTTCAAATCCTGCCTCTCCTTCCCACCCAAGGCCTGGGGAGTATCAGCATCCCTCCTTCAAAATGCAACGCTTATTAAATTTTAATAAACAATAATTTGTCTACGCAATAAATTTTAATAAAATCCTCCCGAATTTCAATTTACCAATAAAGTTGAAATCGCAATTTTAATCAATTCGCAAATTAAAATTTCACATTAGGTGCCCCCGCCTAGTGCGACGCAGCTGAATAGTGGCTGTGTGCGTGTATCTCACGGATGTGTCCAGTGAGTGTCTATTGAGCATCGATACAGGGAAAATTCGAAATTAATTTTTAACACGATAAATATGAGTGGCGGGAGAAGCAAAGAGGATTGTTTGTGTCTTTATCGGTAAACGAATATAGTTTCGCACCGCATTTTTCTCGTTGAATTTCGTTTAATTTATTACCAATTTAGGTAGTTTGCAGATACATAACAAAACGGTGCGTTGACGCCTCTGTTTGCGGAGTGAGTAAGTGTAACCGTGAATGGATATTACTATAATCACAGCATATATTTTGGAATGAAATTAACTGCGGCTTTAACACTGACAACTGCCACACCGCTGCGCGCAATCAATATTAACAAAAATAAACTCCATTCATTTAACGAAGTGTTTAATGCAGTGTATCTTTATCTCTAGCAGATTGGATTGAATTTGGCCGGTATTGGATTGAATTGGTGGTGCATGGAGGACGATATAATTTGTGTTAAGAACTCTTTTCGATGTGGGAGGTTGTTTGATTGAAAAAATTCGGCTTGCTAAATGATTAAGAATTTATGAAAGGTGGAATGATTGTAATGATTGTACATATAAGTATGAAGAATGCGGGTGAAGGTCAGAGGATAAATACTTTTAACCGTAGTACCTGATTTTGGCAATAAATAATTACTTGGGATGATATTTTGCCGTTACCTTATTTGGAAGTGATGTACAACAAAATTTTTAAACTTTTAATTTCCAGAAAACTTTTGCACCTTGAAAAGACGTGAAAAGCCTAATACGCGTTTTAGAAACAATTTATCGGCTATCACTAAGCGACTTTGAAGTTCTTTCATCATTTCAAAAAATGAGTTCAAATCTTAGACCAAATAGTTTTGGGACTTTATAACTCTACTTATGGACTTCCGAGTCTTTTGTCCTATATAGGATATCATCGGCAATAAAAAAGGTGGCGCTACAGTTCGGGGTGAACCTGGGCCTTAACCAATAAGCCTCTCCAGTTTGCCCGGTCTTTAGCTAACTGCCTCCAGTTGCGCACTCCAAGTTGGTTAAGGTCCTCTTCTACTTGTGCGCGCCACCTTCGGCGAGGTCGTCCTCAACTGCATTGTCTCTCCGGGTTAGATTCGAAAACCCTGCGGGCCGGTTCATTTGTGTCCATTCGCTCTACATGTCCTAGCCATCTTAGGCGATTGATGTGCAGTTTTTTGCCTAGGTTGGTGTCGCTGTACAACCTCTCGAAGCGATCAAGGCTATCTTCATCTGCTTTCGAAAGAGTTCATGCTTCAGCACCATAAAGCAGGACTGGGATGATTAAGGTCTTATAAAGAGTCTCCTTAGTCTTTCTTTCTCAGCCTAAAGAAACAGCGATTGGCAAGAGTTATTTTTCTTTTGATTCCTGATGAGATGTTATTTTCAGAGTTAATAGCAGAGCCAAGGTAGACAAAGTCCCTTACTACCTCGAAATTAAAAAAGTTATATTTATATATTATACCCTTAATGGCAGCCGTACAATTGTCTCTTAAATCTAAAATTATTAAATGACCTTGGTGATACACATTTTGAAAGACTGGATTAAGAAAGCATCATGAAAAGCAGTCCTATTAAGAAAAATTAACAAAGAGTCTAGCCACACTACTTCGCCTAACTTTTGGAACCATCTTTTCTTGTTTTCACTTATTTTGCTTTTTATCAAAAATTAAAATCTATTATTCAAAGTCATAATTAAGAGCACTAGCAGCGAAGATATTCACATGAAATTACTAAACTAAATTGTGTCATATTTCATCAATGAGGCTCAATTTATAAACGTCAATGCCTGTTGCTCTAAGTCTTAAAATTTTCATCTAAATTTCTGTGGCTACATAAGACTCGTAGTTTGTGAAGCCAACTCTATGTCATGTTTTACCAAAAGAAGTCTGAAGTATTTCTCTGATCTCCACACAATAAAACCTTTTTGGGTATTCTTCGTAAAAAGCTTTTGTAATACTGTACTATTTTCAAACCTTTCTTTATATTGCATTCTTATTGGATGGGAAAAGTATTGAAAAGTTTCACAAAATTCGTGATTTTTAAATTGGTAAGTCGATATACCTTCTTATAAAAGCAACTACTCACTAATAATTATGTACTAACAATCTTGAATGACATCCAAAATATTTTCGTATAATGCCTGTATCACAGTATTAAGTATCCAATACTTCTTTCTCTGCTTTATTTATATTCACATTCGCCTTTTCACAGGGCTATTTTGACTTTCGCGGATGAATATATGTATGTATGTATGTACTTACATACAACAAGTTTTACCCAAAATGAACCATTTGTTAGTTGCTTTAGTGAAGGAAACACAATCAGATGATCTATTTTGACATTAAAACCTTACATACCATTTTCCCTTTCCTGACTTCGCAGGTCTCAAACTACAGATCGAGTTTTGCACTGAACTATGCATAGTAATGTAGTTTTAATCCCAAAGCTAGATGCAGATCACCTGGGGGTATTAGCCCAAAAAAAAATTGATGGTTCTACTTCACAATATGTAAGTACCTGGATTATTTCTGCCAAGCTCAGTTCACTCACTCAAGTGAATTAAAAATAGACAACCTGTTCAACAGGGTGCCTGCCAATGGGAAATGCAATTCAAGTTAAGTAAAGCGAAAGCGAATCCTAGGTACGGAAATAAGAGGTACGCAGGCAGAGAAACCCTACGTTTTTCTGCGAGGAGGCTTGTCTGCAAAAGCTGAGTTTTATATACTCTGCTCATTGATAAAATGAAAATGAAAATTTAAAAATAAAATTAGGCCTAATGAAATATTTTATGACCGAAAAACTGAACTTATAGACAAAATTTAAAAAAATGCCTTGTTATGTGATCCTGGTTATTATCTCTGATCTTGTTTTATGTTTTCTCTGATATGTTTTGGTCATATCTTCTTCTTCTTTTTGTTCGGCGAGGCTTAGATCAGGATCATAACCCTCAAATAACTTTGCCTCCACTGATTAGGCTTCGGATCTCCTCTCATGAGTTTGGAGATGAGAATTTCTTCCAAAACTCAGAGGGTAACTCGTCCGGCCCAACTGCTTTTTGCCTTTTTGGGGGATTGGACCGCTTTCCCAGCTTCATCGACTGTTATGTCGGGTACTTCTCCATAGTTAGGAACGGCTCTTGGAAAGTATAGCCGGGGAAACTGTTCGTTTAAAAGTTCCTAACATCACAATACTATCGCCACCTCTGTAGAATTTTGTTAATGAACTTCGGCTAATGAATCTTCTTGAAGATGGTTGTTCAAGTTGTTTTGTCGTAACTCGTGGATAGCCTGGTTCGTATCAGCAGGCCATGAAGCTATATCCTCCAGTTCCCGATACAGGCCCTCCATACTCTTTGCTTGAATTTGGGCGCACTTTTTCTTGAAAATCTTTACTGAGTGAAGAAAATAAGCTAATTATATTTAAGACAATCTTTCAGTTCTATTTTATGGTTATCCGGTGTGGGTTAAGTGTGCAAAAACACATATAAATAAGTTGCTAATAACTCAAAAGAAATTTCTAAAACTCTTACTAAAGCTTTCTTGGCTCTCCTCGACACTTGAATTTACTTTGTAGGTAAATCAGTATTAATTTTGCAGGTTTTCATTTCCCTTTGTTTTTGTCAATATTACTATTATTTTATTTTATTTAATTACATATTTATATATTTTCTCTCTGTGATACTGGACTTAAACTAGTAAATACTGTTACATAAGTGCTCCATCCATTGTTATAATTATTATTATTTTTTACTCCCATAGGAAGGTTTTTCTCGTAGCTTTCTTTTCGCATCAGTTGTTCAATTTTAGCCTTGTTCACTTCACAAATACATATAATCTTTTCAGTAGTAAGATATATTATCATAACTCTGTGTAAATTGTGTAACTAACCTGAAATTATGTTGACAAAAAATGCTTCTCCTTTTTCCTAATTCAGATTGTACCATTTGATTTTCCCAGAAACCTTTGTTTATTTGTTTTTTTTTTGACGTCTCCATAAGTATTTCTGTCAGGAGACGGTGTTGCCAGTCGATCGCCTTTTCCAAGATCACTTTGCAATCTTTAACCCTGGGCTTCATGAAACTAACTGCCAAATGGTAGTCAATCTGGGTTTAATTTCCGCCACAGCTGTAAGTGATCAGGTGCCGGCTTTGTTTGACGAGAATGGTATTTAGCACAATTAGATCGTATGACTTGCACATGCTTAGGACACTACAAATTTATAAATAGCTTCAATAAGGAGTTTCAGGAGTTGGTTTTTTCAATTCCGAAATAATCTGCTAAATGCAAATTCGACTTGAAAATACTTTATGGTGTTTAATTCCCCTATTGTGTTTGATTTTATCTATTATATAGGAATAACCTATACTAAATATGTAGGTTATTCACAAAATTGTTATTCTTTAAACGAATTATTTTTGCCCACGATGTTTTTAAGAGGTTGGCTCATTAGCCAGATATGTTCCATTATGTATAATAAACAATCGCATTATCTTCTTATGCTTGTACAGGTATGTACATACATACATGATTTTTCCCGTTTTTTTTTTATTGTCGAGCACCTGCTGTGCGGTGAGTTGCTACTGTGTGTTGAAGTGGATTTATGTTTAATGTGCTGTTGCACAGCATGACACTTGGACGGTATTCACTGGGATAAACCGTTTTATTATTATACAGAATTTGTTAATTGAACTTCACGATCACATACGCTGTGTCGAGGTAAATATTGAATATTCCTCGATTTCCAATGACAAGTAACTACTTATTCTTATTGTGACGCTGTTTCCGTTGTAACTTATCATATCGCTGTGTATAACAATATTCTAAGCGTTGTGCGAAGTAATTGAAGTTAGCAACCGAGGTTCGAAACTCTGTTCTTGTGGTTAATGTTATTATTTATCTTCAATTTCTTACTTATGTCACTGCTCGGAAAGCGAGAGACTACCAAAGTAAACTAAATAAAATTTAGTCAAAAAATTATTTACTTTGAAATATGTATATGTACATATGTATATGTATGTACTTTCTTATTGCGCTTAAAATAAGAAGACGTTCGCCAACATGCTGAAACACAGAGCATATTTAAATCATTTTATTCAATTATGTTTTTAATAGAGGTTTTGATTTCATAAATTTTGGCAAAGTATTGATAAAATAAAACCAATATTTTTGGCCTCGCGAATATCTTGCAAACAATCGAAAGTGTTGACTATTATAAGAATTCATGACCTTCTATTTGTGTAAAAAATGTAACACGGAAAACACGAATGACTGTGAGAAGCTAGGCGCTGCTTTATAAGTGTTTCTTGTGGTAAGTACTTATTTATTAATTCTACATTATAACAAAGCTCAACCATTACTGCAAATAGCTTTCAATAGTAGGAGTAATATGTAAAATTTTAATTTTCGAAAAATGATCCTGTGTGATTAGATAAGTTAAGTTAAGTTTTTCATTTTCAAGAGCGAAATGTGTATGAATTTTATAAAAACTACTTTCTATAGCTCTCGCTTTCGGAACAAAAAACCCTAGAAAATCTCATGGTACATAGTCTATTATTTTGTTGATCTTATTCACCTCTATTCTCCATACGAAAGAACACAAAATTGGCTTTATGGCAGCCTCTGTCATTGGTATTTGGCTAACCCTTTCTAATCTGCGAAGCTATTGTGTAATGTGGATATAATGAACTTACAGTTTTTTCCTTCTGAGTTTTGCCTTTTGAATCTAACAGCATTCTTTAAGATTTGTACAAGAGCTTTAGCAGGAATTTAACAGGAATAGAGGAAGGAAAGAATTCAAGCAGTAAAAAGAACTACGCTACCTTTTCATTCCTCGTTGGTGGTCTCTTCTGAGCCGAACCACTGAAGCGAGTAAGTAAATTATATCATCAACTGCTGCTATGGAGGTAAGATGGTGTGCTATAAGAAATATACCAACAGATGTTCTTAACTCCGTAGAAGCTCTACCCGAATTTGCTTGCCACTGTCCTCTTATTCGCACTGGTTAATAGCAAACTGAATATAAGTACAATGAAGAAAAAACTGCATTGGACAACTCCAACTCATGACGTTTGTCCCTCTCCTGTTTGTTTTCTTCTTTCCCATCAGGGGACATGCCCCTTTCACTCTTTTTTTGCTACGACCGTGTTCAGACATGCAAGAGATGACGTTTCTCATATATAATATGTATAACAAATACACGGATGCCATCGTTAAGTAGTTCGGACACACATTTTTGGACAAGAGATGCAACTCATATGAATACATATTGAACACATACTTACAAATGCTTATGCTTACATACCTATTACATATCTATAACTAGCGGGTACCTACCCGGCGTGCAATGCTGCGCCTAGCAAAAAGAAATACTTGTTTTTTAGTACTAAAGAATATATACGTATAATTCTTATTAAATTTTTTTTATTTTACTATTGTAATGCGAGCGGATACACAATATTTTTGATTTTTTGATTTGGTGGGTAAATGTATAAATTTTTGGTGTTTCCAACTCTGGAGCAAGCGACATACAATTGGCCGTAAGAAAAGCATACTTTTTCGAAATTCAATCCAACAATGGCTAACGATTGGCCTTGCGCTTTGTTGTGCCTCTAATGAGTTCAGAAATTCGCATATTGGTCGATAGCATTGCTTTCTTCACGTGTCTGCATAGACTTTCACGTATGGTTTCAGTTTATCAGTGGGTATCGATGGTGGAATGACTGGCAAAGTCTGACGAAAATCACCAGCAAGAAGTATTAAAGTTACTCCCATTAGCCGGATGTTGCCTCTGAAGTCACACAAAGTTCGATCAAGTGCTTCCAGCAACGCATTCGTCACAAATCACAATTTTGATGTTGCACGTTGACGTTTCGGTTTGATTTATATTTAACGGCGGTTTCAGAGTTGAATGTGCGGTGCGTCCACTATCGAGTAACGTCAATGCAATTTTACATAGATGACTTAACTGCAAGTGCAGCGCTGTGCTCATGCGAATTTCGGCAAGGATCAAATTGATCAGGAATGTTTTGCCAGTGCCACCGGGCGCATCGAGGCAAATCGTAAGAAATTGAAGAAAATCGTCTGACTGTTTTTGTTTCGCAATATTCATGCGTGAGCGGCATGGTTTGTCACTTAAGATATTCACGCAAACAAAACTAATTAGAAACGGGACACGAATAAAATCAATACGGAATCGAGCGTCAATATCGCAAAATTATCTCACTCATACATGTGTAAGCCGTTGAAAATGATTTGACCGTTATTTTTTTTCACACTTTGTGATTTGTGATTTTTTTGTGGTAAAAACTAGAAGACTCCAAATTAGATTTTTTCATGAGCTACAACTTTACAGTTCAATGGTTTACCATTTTTAAGTTTTGTTATTAATTTGCCAAAATGCGCTGAAATTTAGATAGAGCGAAAAACTTCTCTCACTCAAAATGCAGTTGTGGGCAAACTGTAGAACCGATTTTGACTTCAAAGAAACACTGTCAGAATAATACCGAAGATTGCCTAAATTTAAGCTTAATCGCTTCGGTGGTTTCGGAGTCCATAGAATACATACTATTAAAACCATTAAAAATTGTGCTAAATAACATAATAGTGCAGTTATCTGGATCAAATCTTGAAAACAATTTCAACAAGCCAAAGAAGTGCCAAATGGTCTTCATACTGCCGGGTCACCTTGTCATGGGGGATGACCTATCAGAGAATTTAAAAAAAAATTAAACAAAAGTGTGATCTGCTCGTACATACAATGTACGTACATATACAGTGTTGGCCAAAACTAAAGCACGATATTATACTTCTTTGGAAAAAACTATGTAGAATTTTTAAAATGTGAGTAAATTTTCTTATTTTAATCTTTTCTTAAACAAAATATATTAGTTTTTAATTCACAACCAAAAATAATATTGTTACTCTTAGCTTATTCAAAAAAAAAAAAACAAAGTAATTAATATCGAATACTCATGAAACTAGCTGGACAAAACACTGTATACTGTTAAAGTGGCTATACTACTTAACAAGATAGAAGATGATGCCATTGAAGTTTATAATACTTACTATGGCTATCACTAAAGTGAAAAATACTACCTTGGATCCAATATTTAAGGAACTCAAGAGCTACTGTAATCCTAAAAAAAAGACAAGGTTTTCAAACTGTATATATGAACACAAAAGGAGGAATAGATGTTCGATCACTTTTTGAGAGATGTTAAGCAATTGGCTAGTACGTGCGAAAGTAGCCAGAAAAAGTAGCTTGTTCTGGGGAATATTTTTTTACTGGATGCCATCAAAAAGTGCCTACTATTTTAATTGGAAAAATGTTGTGCTAGAGCACGTCCAAAACATAAGGAAATTAACATAATAAAATTGTTGCTTACTAACAGTTATAACGGATACAATAATAATTCTTGTAACAAATTTTGAACAAAGTCCGAATTCTCACAATAGTTTTTCTTTAAAACTGGTTCAATATACTAAAGAGTACAAGTGTTGTGAACGTTGCTATAGACAACATCCGCCGCATAAATGTCCAGCTTTGGGGAAATTTAATCTAAACAATCATTTTGTGGCGGCATCCAAACCAAAAAAGGTAATGAAAGTAACAATATACGTAACAACAATAACGAGAATGATCAAATTGGTAACTTATGTACGTATTTGCGATCCAGATGAAACAAATGTTTGATGCTTGTGCTAAATCCCAAAATTATTGGATGAAATTTATCAATGTAGAATCTCTTGCGATTCTATTCAAATTAGCTACTGGCGCGGAGGTTAACGTCTTCCCAATTTCTTATTTTAATCCTATAAAAGCTAATAACAATGCAAACCGTGCATGAAAACTTTAGAAGAGTTCATCCAAAAATGGCATTGTTTGAAAAAAATAAATTAATTGAAGATTTTTATTTCCCAAGTAGTGTGTACATCTGTATGTGCGACACGTACATATTTTACAAAAACATGAAGTGGGTTTTTTACAGAACTGATTTGTGACCAGTGTCACCAAGAATCGTTATTATAATTATATATGTACATACATATATAGAACAATTAGAGTATTTTCAACTTGAAATTAGTTATATAAGTAGTTGTCATGGGTTATATACATTTAACATTAAGAGTTACAGAATTACTATTTAATTGGCTATGTTAATTGACAAGATCTATAGGTATTTTTCTTTTTATGCGTCGTCTATTTGCTGTTTCTTGAGCTGGGAGGATGTTGATACCATGGTTGGTGTGCGAAACTACTTTTGTTAGGTGCCATTTGCTTGGTTTCGATATTTCTTCGTCTACAGTAGAGATTTTTAAATCGTAGTGTATGTCACTATTTGTTCTATACCAGTCAGCATTTACTATTGTTCGTAAAATCTTTTATTGTTGTCTTTGCATTATGTTTATGTTTGATTTCCTGGCTGTGTCCCACAGTTGAGCTCCATAATAATAATAATAATTTGTTGTTTGTGGAAAGTGGCGAGTTCTTAATAACCAATATAGTTGTCTGTCTTTTTTTTTGTGTAATAGCTTGCTGTTTAACCCTTAAATGCCCACAGTATCTTTAAAGATACAACCATTCAAATAATTTTAATTTATTAAATAGAAGGTCCAGAGCTAAGATTGTAATAGTTTCTTATTCACGCGTGAAGCGAATTTCGTAGAATTTAAAAAAAAAAGTATTTTTATAATTAAAATTCTTTGAACCTGGTGACATTTCACTAGAAAAAAAAATCATTGCAGGTAAAGACATTTATTGTGAAGTTAAATAAATTTGTTTCATGGGATTCTAAGAAACGCAGCTCGCGTAATGTTGCGGTAAACGGTTGTATCTTTAAAGATACACTGGGCAGTTTGGCCTATTTCGTGATTATTGCTATTTGTTTTATGTACTGCGTTTGTTTGCAATGAATTATCTTTCTATGGGTATTTACATGTACATGAATATGAAGATAATGATAAAGGTGAGCCGGGTGAAACGGACGGAGATAATAGGGAAGAGGATTTTCCCAATATGATAAATGATGTGGGAGGTTTGGAAGATGCAGATGTTGCTTGAACCTCATCTGCACCTCAACTTCAGTTAACGATCGTTGGAGTTCATGTCCTTCAGATTTAGAAATTTGAAAGTTGATGTCAAGTCTTCGAAATGCGAAAATTCGAATCTTATTTATCATGCACAGGAAGGCTCAAAGCTTCCAGGAGAAGTGATAGGCTTGGAATTTTTGTTTAAAGTTCGATCATACCTCTTTCCTTAGTCGTTGGACCAACGTATCGTTGAAGAAACCTTAGTCAATGCGGAACTTGCTCTTGATACATCATTCCTTTTTAGACTTCTTGATCTACGAAAGTTTATTGGGATCCCTTTTTACATGGCTTACTTCAAACTCCCGAGTACGAACGATAGTGATGCGACAACATTCCTATATTCATTTCAATGACAAAACTAAAGAAGATGAAAGTGATGATCCTAATCGTGACTGTCTTTATCTATTAGGCCATATTATTAGAAACACTGAATATGGCGTACCAATATTAGATCGGTTGTATGTAGTTGAACAAATGTGCTCTTCATTTTATGAGCCATATTTGCCTAACAAGCCGAAAAAGTGGGGTTTTAAATTATTTATATTATGCGACTCAAGTAGATTTGCATATATATAAATTTGAAATATATACATAGCAGATCACCTGAAGTACCGGCCCTAGGTGAAGTGGTCCCTCAAGCATCGGCAAATATTGTTTCTCAGATTGCTTAATGAAGTACTACGTTATCATTTTATGATAATTACTATCGAGATATTCCCGTGCTAATTTATCCCTACACAAAAGGAATGCTTGCAGTTGGTACTATCTGAAGAAATCGGGTAAAGAATTGCAAGCTTCCAAAGGTGAAAACGATGATGAAGGTTAAACGAGAAACCAGAGAAGAGTTTGTAGCTTCAATACACGGCATACATACATATGTAGATCTTACTTCACCATCGTAGAATCGTCAACCTCGTTGCAGCTAACATATGTACATTGGCATAAGACCTCTTTTACCCATTATTTCATTTTATCATTTTATGCATTAAATTTTTTATTTGTATTATATTTACTTTAATTTCATTGTAAGCCAGTTTGTTTTGAAAATAATATAAAACAAATAAATTTAGCATAAACCGCAAGTGAACCAAATTTGATTATTAAATCTACTACCATTTATTTTGTTTTTTCACTAATTTTTATTTATTTTTAAAATATACTATTTATCCATATTAATTTAACACATAAACCTTTAAACTCAAACTTTTCCTTAATAATAAAACAATGAAACTAGTTATTTAAGATTAATTTTCCAATATATACACTCAGAAAAGAAATCAATACTAAATTATTCTCATAAACGCCTTTGAGGGGTTAATGCCCAGTGTATCTTTAAAGATACAACCGGTTTTTTGTCAAAAATATGGGTTTAAAAAAATTTAAACAATTTTTTTTTTATGAAATAGTTGTTTGTGTTCTATTTTTCATGTTATATATTTTTTTCGACAAAATCGGCGTCCTTGGGCATTTAAGGGTTAAATACATATGTACATTCCAACTCCGAGGTATTTAGCTACGGTGTCAATGTCAACATATGTTTTTATCTTTGATTTTTAGTGGTTCAGGTGTATGTTTTTTTTTGTTTTGTGAATATTACCTGTACTGTTTTGTTTTCGTTTATTTTAATGTGCCATTCTTCAAACCATTTGACAGTGTTGACTGATTTTTTATAGCTGTACGTAAGAATTTGTTAGAATAGAGGAGAGTTATGTCGTTAGCAAAGGTAGAGATCGTCAAAGTTGTCTTCGTCGGGAGAAGAATGTCAAGATGGACTTCATTCGATCGCATAAGAGTCTTTCAAAGATTTTTGATACGACTGGGAGGAGACTGATGGGTCTACATACATATATAACGTTGTTTTGGTTGCGTCTTTTCCAGGTTTGGGTATCGGTACGATTTCAGCTACTTTCCAAACTTTTGGAAAGTGATGTAGTCGAATCATCGCATTATATATGTACATTTCGGACGTATACTGATTTTTTTTTGAGTTTTTTTTCGTGATTCTCCTGTTAGTAGGTCGTATCCTCGAGCTTCTTTATGGTTCACTGTGCTTGATGCATTTGTCTATTTCAGCTATTGTTACGTTTTTGATTCTGATGTTAGTAGTTCTGTTGGTGGGTTGTTGTGGAATGCCGGTTTTGTATCCGTCATTGGAGAATGTTTTCCAGAAGTGTTTTGCTAGGGTATCTGCTTTATCCTGATCTTCTCTGGCCGAATTTCCGTCATCTTTTTCAAAGGTGGATAATAAGGTATTTTGTTCGTAATGTTTTTAGTTGTTTTTCATAGTGAATAGTTGGTTTCGAATGTTGGAATTATGTTAATTAAGTAGTTTTTAAATTTGTTGTGTTGATCCACTTCTAAGCTTTCCTTCAGGATTTTTATTGCTCTGTTACGTTCTTGTTCGTCTGATGGTAGTCGTGTAGTTTGCCACTTTTTCCTTAGCTTCCTTTTCTTTTTTCTCTGCTTTTTTATGTGGTCTGGTATGTAATTGCCTTTTGTTTTTGGGTTAATTTTTGGTGCCGTTCGGAAAGCAGTTACGTTTATTGTGTCATTAAAGTAGATAATTGCTCTTTCAATATCTTTGCGATTTGAGGAGTGTATTGATTTGTAGCTTTGAGTCCATAGTATTGAGTATTCTTTGAAAGCATCCCGGTCAGTTTTGTTGTTGTAAAGTTTTGACTGATCAGTGAAGTAAGTGATGTCTATTGCGTACTCCAGGACATAAGGTGCATGGTCAGTTGAAAATTCAAAGCATGAGCTTATGCTCATTAGAGACTGATCTTCTTTTACGTTTGTGCTCAAGTTTGTGGACGTCAGTATCCGTCTGCAGGATTCTCGGTTTCGCATTACTTCATCGTTGCCATTTGTTGTGGTTGGGGTTTGGGTGTGGGGATTAGAACAGAGGGATCCGTCTAATGTTAAGTAAGTGGATTTGTGGCAGGGTTTGGAGTGATTACCTTAATTGAATTAATTTAGCATAATTAATTTGAAATTATGTTAAATTATTTAAAGTGGGCATCGTGGCTCAAGTGGTTAGTGCGTTGGATCGCTGAGCGAGAGTTTCGAAGTTCGAATCCCAGAAAACACCAAAACGTTTTTTCACGGTCCCACCTCTCGCGAATGACTGACAAACGTCCGAGAGTAATAACTGTCATTAGAAAGCTTCACAATTTGCTCTTCGGATAAGGCTCTAAACTGTTAGTCGCTTCCATTTGTGTGAAAAAATATAACACGTACAACACGATTGGTCGCGAGAAATAAGGCCCTGAACACATACGGTCTGTTGCGCCAAGTATTTGTATTTGTCAATAGTTAATACATTTTTTTTCTAAAGTTAGTTGAGATTTATGTTCATTATTTTCATTAGATTTGATTACTATGGCGTGAAGCTCGAACTCCACTAAAAACACCTCCCTTTCAAGACCAATCTATGTAAGATCGACAAAAGTTTTTCTTTTTTTTTGTTAATATTTTCATTGGGGAACGTTTAAATGTTCTGAATAAATTCCCATAGCATTTAATCCATTAGCACATGAGGCTTGGTTCTTCTTAATCTTCTAATGCTGTGCGTGCATTTAAAACGACCTCTATCTCCAAATTTATATGTGTTTGCAGTCTCTTATTGTGCAATATAGCCTGCTTTTGAACTGCTTCGGTTACCATTTCGATTTTTAGGTCACGATGTACATATGTAAGTCGTTGTTTCGTATATACCATGTGGCATTTTCTATTCCATGTAGGACTTTATTTTGGAATGTCTGAATAGTATTTCTGATTTGTACAGCCCCATAATTGGATGCCTTACGTCAAAAGAGGCTTAATTATCTGTTTGCATGTTTATAACTTTGTCCCAGTACATTTTTCTATATTTTATGCTCAACTCTTTGCGTTGAGCGAGCTGGTTTGCATATTACCTATTGTGATTTTGTGGACGACTTTTTTGGGTGTAGAATTAAAAAGAAATTGGAGGATGAGAGAATGTGTGTGATCGGATAAAGGTTTGACTTGGATGCTAATTTTTAGAGAAGATGCGTATGTGAAAATTCTTCTACTTCTCCACGACTACGTGTAGATTTTCTAAGCCCCCAATATTGCCTGTCGACATAACCCAACGCGAAAACTAATTGGGGCGGTTTCAAAAAAGATATTGAAGCAAATATTGAGCTGTGCGTATCACTTAAAACACCCTATGACCCCTAAGTCGAAGTTGATCGCTTCGTTGAAATCTTACTCGGTACCGCGTGAAAAAGTACTCTCAAACAAAAGTAAAGGCCGGGCAGTTACATCCAAACGAATCCACTGGAAATAAAAGAGGTGATCAAGTTGAAGAGAAAAGCGCGTAAAAAATGGCAACAAACTCGAGCGCCGCAACATAAAGCACACCTAAGCCGTTTGTGCAACTCGCTAAAACAGACCATCAAAGATTTTAAAAATTGTGGAATACAAAGTTACCTTGAAAGTTTAACGGCAGAAAAAAATTCTAATTATTCGCTTTGGAAGACCATAAAGAGTATTAAAAAACCTTAAATTCAAGACTCCCCAGTTAAAAAAAATCGCGATGAATGGGCCAGAGATGGCAAAGAGAAAGCGCATGTTTTGCCAACCATCTGGAAGAAACTATTAAGCCGTTTGATGGATAAGCGCTCATCCGAAATACAAACACGTCGGATATAGACAATAGTGTCATAAGAAACGCTAAACAATCTTAGCAAGAAATAAAGAAATTAAAGCCTAAGAAAACTCCTGGATATGATCTTATCACAGGAGAGGTTCTCAAAGAACTACCCAGAAAAGCTTTAATTAAACAAACTTCTTTTGTGACCGCAAAATGCCACTTAAACTTAAAGGTTTGCTTTATACGACAGTCGTGCGTCCGGCTTTAACATACGCATAGCAGTGTTGGACGATGTATGAACATTATAAAGGAAAAACGCGAACTAATAAGAAGTACGCGTGTCCGCGGAAGCCTTCATGTAAAGAGACCTATTGTTGAAAAACTCCAGGCGGAGCACATCAGCTGATACTGTCACGTACAAAGAAGATCGTCGGAAAACCCCGTACGAAGAGCAGTAGCGACTCAAGTTCCAGTTGAAGTTCGGAAAGAGGCTGACGAAAAAACAATTGGATGTGTAAGATGTACGTGTACTTACGCGTTATGTATTTCAACGGCTAATAAAAGAAAAAGAAGAAACTTCTTTTCATTATAAATGCCGCGCTTAGATTAGAATATGTTCCCAGCCAATGAAGTGTCGCGGAAGTTATAATGGTTCTTAAACCAGGAAAACCGCCGAACGAGAAATCTTGTAGACCAATTTCGCTTCATCCAATTATATCTAAAGTATTCTAGAGAATATTGCTTAGACGAATACAGCCAGTTCAAATGTATTCCTTGACGTTTCTTCTGGCATGAAGGGTTAATGTTCAAATTGTGAGAAGTTCTGCCCGATGTTTTATATAATATTTTGAATGCCTATCTTACGAATAGACTATCCCGCGTCAAACACGGAAATGAATATTCAAACTTTAAAGAAATAATGGCTGGGGTACCGCAAGGTCGCGTCCTTGGTCCACTTTTGTATCTATTATATACTCATGATACACCGCAACTAGCTGGCACTGTGCTGGTTACATTTGCCGCCGGCACTGCTATCTGGGCAGTACGAAGAGACTACGGGAAAATTGCAAAAAGCATTGAATAGAGTAAATGAATGGACAAAGATTTGGCAAATCGCACTAAATGAAACCAAATCTCTTCATGTAAATTTTACTTTTAAAAAAATAAATAATCTTTTCAAACTCGGTTCGAATTCCGTTTGCAAACGAGGCTAAGTACATATGTATCTTGGAATGACGCTCGGTGCAAAGCTGAAATGGAAGTCGCATGTAAAGAATAAACGCAAAGAGGTAGAAAATAAAAACAGAGAAATGTGTTGGTCATTTGGAAAATATTCCAAGCTATAGAAAATAAGTAGATAATATTAATATCTTACAAATTTTTGAATATAAAGTGCTAAGAGAAATTGTTAATGCACCGTGGTATATCAGAAAGAGTGATATCCACAGAGATATCGGCATTAAATCAATCGAGGACGTAATCAAAGACTATGCGAGAAAGCATAAAAGTCGGCTAGAAAGGACTTAGCGCGATAGTGAGTAACCGCGTTTAAACTGCGGAGGTAGTAGGAACATTTATTGCGCCGACTATGAAGGACGAAACCTTTCGACTTGGCAAGATAAAGATTAACCACGTTTAGATTGCGGAACGTGTAGGATCTTTCAGTGGAAAGTAACCCGCCAAACGCTTTATTTCGTGATAGAAAAATTTATCGATAAGTTATTACTTAGTTGCAATATCTGACAAATTTATATCGAAGGGTGGTGTTTCTGGTCAGTAAGAATCTGACACTTCTATGAGCATGCGCTTGCTATTCTCATAGTGTCTGTGGAAGATTTTCACCTACCCTCGGTAAAAAAAGCTTTGATACCTTTGTATTTCTTCAACGCTTTGTTGAAAATCTTGGAGCAAGAATTAGGCCGTTTGATATGCTTTTCGGAAATTTTTAATGCATAGCCAAAGTTCATATTATACAAATCTGTTTTGTCTGCAAAAAAAACTTTACGGGACAAACAATCAAAATTAGGTCCAGGCAATTGCAGTAGACTTTGTACCCAATTGAAAGAACAAAATGGCATTATTAACCTGGGATTACCCTAAACAGTCACCGGATGTAAATCCAATAGAAAATATGTTTACCCTAATTAAGCTTAAGGTAGCTGGGAAAACATTAGGAACGATAGTGAGCTAAGGACTATAAAGACCACTCAACCCTGACTACACTAGCAAAGTACGTAAATGTTAGGAATTCATCGGAGATTGGACTAAATAATAAATGCTTTTTCTGAAATGGGTATAAAACGAATTGTTGTTGAATGAAACCATTTTTTAATAGAACTTTCAGCCGTTTATCCTTGTTTATTGAACATACTGTATAAGTTTATGCTCTCATACAAACATAAGCTAACAGATACGTGATATTCTTAAAAAAAGTTTGCACCCTTACTAATGGGCTGTTATAACGGGAACTATAAATGCCGCCCGGTAACTTCTTTGTATGCATCCTTATGCTTATACATACATATCAGTTATACAATATTCTAATCAAAATACATAGTACCAAAATTTCATCTGGGGCAACTTCAAACTACTTTAAAAGATATTTTTTTTTCATTACTTACTCAACTCCCGTCAATAGAACAATCAAAACTACAACCACCTTTCCTACAGCTATATACATATGTATGTATAACACCCTCGCACTTAATATAAACCAAGTTGTATGTACATTGTGTTGACTATAATTAATTACCTTTTCAGAAAAAGGTGCAAGATACATTATATTCGTTTTCTTACCTTTGTGTTTGGTTGTGTTATGTAGTCGCGTCTTATCGCTTCAGAATCTACCAAAGAAAAAATTAAATTGTATGTGTGGGTTACACACCATAAGGCAACAGCAAGCCATAAGCGCCATTGTTATTAAGAGTCACAAATATCTTTTCGCTGTTGCCCCGCGTAATCGATGGGCCCTCTAAGTAATTTGTCCAAAGTTTATGAGTTGTTTAGAGCTGTTTGTTGTTGTAATACCATTGTGTTCATCCGTCAGTGGGTTATTGTAGGCGCCCTCGAATTGCAGTTCTTTATTCATTTGTTCGAGGACGGGCAGGGGCTCCACAAGTTTTACATTGCGATGGTTGATTTTTCCTGTTGTTGTTATTGGTGTTTAGTTTGGGAGGAGAGAAACTACAATGACTGTTGCCCTATGATGATGAGCGGCGATGACGGTCCGATGGTTGGCTGGCCGCACCGCCTTGCCTAAAGTGGCTGCTGATGAATTTTTGTTGTCCATCTCTCTCCGCTGTTCCTCGATTATTATCAAACAAAATTGCTTGGGAAAATTAAGTAATTTCACTTAAAACAGGCCAACATTGGGGTTGGGGAGGGGTGGATCTGTGGCCAAGTGATTCAGTGTTTATAATAACAGTACAACAGCGTCATGGGTTGTTGGTTTAGTAATGTGTTGTACCAAGTTTATTGGATTATAAGTATGGGATAGTTTTTTTTTGTAAATACGTCATTTTCGTGTTTCTCAGCTAAAGTACGTTCTCTGGATTGTAATTATGTGGTCCGGTATCTGACTGTGTTCGCCCAACTTAAATTGGGCAGTTAATAAAAAGAAAATGTATACGTTATGACGTCAAGCATCCGGCTAACTTTCAAGAGGGAAATTGAATTTCATTTCGACTAACATGCTTCTGCCAGATTCGGTCAGAATATAAACTCTGTTGCCTCATTTGGGGCAGAGTCGAGTAATGAGATTTAGCATGAGTTTTTTTTTTTAATTTGCCTTGAAATAAAGAAAAAAGTGATTTGCAGCTGTATACATATTAAGAATGGACAGAGCAAGTACTCTTATTAATAGGTTTCGGTTTTTTTGTGAAATTAAATTTGGTTCAAAGGAAATTAAGTGTCATTAGTTAAGTTGATTATGTTAGGTCTGTTGTTCAATTTGGGTGAACAGATTGAAAGTCTTTGCCTCATCGCCTATTCTAGCTTTTGTCCAGAATAATAATAGTAGGTATTGCGGACTCCAAAAAGAAATCAATTTTACGTGCTTAAATATTCACATGAAATTTCAGCATATCTACATACATACATGGTATGTACGTAATGTACCAGCTATTTTGATCATCCACTGAGTTAAGCATTCTTTGCGAGAAATTCAGGGTGCGTTCTATGTTTCAGGCCGATTTTGTTTGACTGCCATTTATCAGTTTATATTTGACACTCTTTGAGAGTGGCCGATAGTAATTTATTACGGAGCAACCAATCGGGCCTAGACCACATGTGATTCTATCAGGACTATGTCACATTACGCATGGTTCGTATTTTTCCGAAACCGTTCAATTTATCGAATTGAATAACTGGTAAAAGATCTGGATTGTGTTCAACAAACAGGTCCTTAGATCAAAACAAGTGAGAGCGTGCGTACTCTCAGACAAATCCCAAAAAAGACGATTAAGCTTCTTGCTCTAAATACGTAGATCCGTAATATTTACGAAACTGCATCTTCGCAAATGATGCATTTAATTGTCAAAAGGAACGCTGACATACTGTATTATGCATATTTTTTTTTTAATTGTACGAAATTAAATTTATGAATTGATAGGATTTTTATTCAGTGCGTCTCATTGATTTAGATCCACTCTTTTTTAATGAACTAGTACGTTTTCTCACTAACTCCTTGTTGAGTCGGTCGAAATTCAAGTTGTTTACTTTTACCCCATAGGCGAGCTCCTAGCACTTAGAGGACAGAAGTTAGTTGTCCCCATGTACCCCAGTATTTTTAAAAGCTATGGGGTGAATGTAAACACTACCCTAAATCACTTTTGGGTTCTTATACCTTTATTAAGTCATCATAAGTAAAATATCTTGTATCTTATTATATAATATCAGTTTTCAAAAGTTTAAAAAAAAAACAGAGTAGGTCTACTCCGATTGGAATAAGGTCCGAACCCTGTTGTCTACCAAACAATTCAGAAAACCTAAAGCTCGCTCCAGTAGGTATTTGTAGGTTGCCATGGTCATTAGTGAGCTTTGGAAATCCAATTCTACTGTGCCGTAGAATGATATTGCTTCCCATACCATCACAACTGCTCCCTTACTCTGTCGTCTATTCAATGTTATTTCACTTTTTCTCAAATTATGAAAATACAAGTTATAGCCGTCGGATCCATCCAAAGTAAACCTTTTTTCACCAGAAAATACTATCTTATGCCATTCCAACCCGACACCACCATTGATATAATAATTTCTTATGTCAAAACTTCATGTTGCATCTCAATGCGTTACTTGTTTTAAATTTAGTTTTAAATTAAGTAAAGTGAATGCCAGCCAATTTTCGCCTAAGTTTGTTCATTTTAAAATTGGGAATTCATTATGCTAACACTGTCTACGATGGAAACTTTTGGCCGAACGGTGTTAAAATTCGTTGCTTTACTCCGGCAAAAAACTACCTAGCCATGTTAGTGCTAATCGTGGTGGCATTCACCAACAACCCTTCAATGTTTATTAGAACAACAGAGATCGAAGACCTCAAATTTGTTTATCGCGTCTAGTCACAAGGATATCAGGTCAACTCAAATTTTTGATGACCTATATACATATGTACCATCTGGTAGAAAACTGGAAATTTATGAAAATTGTATAGAAAATATTGTTTTGAATCAGATATCTTGTGTATTACTTGGTGATTTTAATATTGGAGATGTAAATTGGCCTTGGTCTGAAGAACACAAAATGCTTTCCCATTTTATGTTAAAAAAGATCACGAAATTACTCTCATTGATTGTATGCTCTCTTTCAATCTATGTCAAATTAGTTCAATTGTTAATTCACAAAACCGATCATTAGATCTTGTTTTTATTGATGTTAATGATGTCAAAACAGAAATTTCCGAAATCTCATCTCCTCTTCGGAATGACTCGATTTATCATGAATAAATGTAGATTAAAATTAATTTATACTCTTATATAAAACTAAACACGAGTCCCCTTCCTTAAATTTTCTTAGATTGAGTTTTACGGGTTTAAAAGAGTATCTGAATTCTTTCAACTGGCGTACGGAAATTGAAAATCTATGTATGCGTGTGTACGTGATATGTATGACCACTTTGTCTTAATAATTAATATGTCGGTTTTTCCATGTTTGTTCCATGCTCCGTGAGGAAATACAAAGCCAGACCCTCATGGTATAACAGGCGACTCTTGCACTTAACAACTTAAAAAATAAAGCTTTGAAATCTGGAAACTCAGGTGATAGACTAATTTTAACTGAGCTTCGCAGATACTTTACGGTCTTAAGTACATTTTTATATAACATTTTCCTAAACAATTTTTAAAACAAACTGAAATATGACTCCAAATAATTTCGGTCTTTCATAATCTAAAAAAATTGTTCCAATGGATTGCCCAAGTAAATGTTATATAAAAAATGTATGTTCAATGACGTTTAAAACTCCGTCGAACTATTTGCGCAGTTTTTTGAATCTGTCTTCTCTCATTCAGTGATTCGTACTTTGTCTGATTTATCCACAATGCCCAAAATTGATTTTGAGGAATTAGTTATGCAGGTTCAGGATACTGAGACTGCTATCTGCAGCCTTAAGCCGAATTCTATACCAGGGGCTGATGGTATTCCTGCGATAATATTAAGAAACTGTTGCAACGCCATCTGCAAACCCCTGTTAATGATATTCAATTTACCGCTTAAGTCAGGTTTATTCCTTGATGAGTGGAAGATCTCGTTTTGGTACCAATTTTTTAATCTGGCTCCAAGAATGGTGTCGAAAACCTAGAGGTATCTGCAAACTTTCCGTTATACCAAAGCTTTTCGAATCCATTGTAAAAAATAAATTAGAATTCCACATAAAAGAGTATACGAGTATATCTGAGTTTCAACATGGTTAGTAAATGTTAGTAAATGCACAACTATCTCTTTTACTAGATCTCAAATACACTAATATTTTAGTTACTGTATTGCTTCCATACCTTTAACAAGTGTTGACAAGATTAAGGACCTCGGCGTATTTATTGATACTAAATTAACTTTCGTATCTCACGTCGACTACATGGTTACAAAAGCTAATTCCCTATTGGTATTATTAAAAAAAACTCAAGAGATTTTACTGATTTTCATACTTTTCAGTCACTTTTTATTGCCCTAGTCAGGTCAATACTTGAATACGCCGATGTTGTGTGGAATCCAAACTATCTTTACCTTTCGGATCGTATTGAAAGAGTTTTACAAAATACATTTTCTTTAAAATGCTTTTGAGCCTTCTTATAAAGCTAGATGTGAATTATTAGGTATAATGACACTTAGTGCAAAAAGGTAAGTACACGACATTATGTTTGTTAGAGATGTTCTATCTTCTCGTATAAATAACAATTCATGCCCTTCAGAGGGTGTTGAGGGATCGTCACATCTTTTATCGTATGGGCGTATTTCCAGATCTCTGAAATCATTAAACTAACTCATTAGACATGTCGATTTTCATATTTCAAGAGAGCGTTTCAAATACACCTTATTCCACTGCTTGCAAACTAATTTTAGTATTTATCCTTTTATTAAAGTATGTACATATTTCATTTTTGTTTTTGTATTTATGATTATACATTTGCTGATCTAAGCAAAGCTTGTTGATGAAATGAATAAATAAATAAATTTCTATTTCAATGGATTTACTGTTTTGCAAACTGATTTTAATTTTCGGCGTGCTGCATTAAGTTCAGTTAAGAGATGGATACACTTTGTGAAATTAAAGGATATTTTTTCTGCAATGATAAATTGTTCATAGGGTACAGCAGTCAAACCATCTATCAGCTTGCAGTTTACCAAATTATAGAAAGTTAAACACCATGGCGACACATTCAGGAGGTTAAGTGGCAAATCCTCAATCATGTGTGGATAACATAATTGACGAGGTGCCATTATGCCCGAAAAATGCACAGCATGGTGCAGATTATGATAATTTGAATGATCTTGATCTGGAGGAGATACATATGTTTCCACAAGGATGGTGCAACTTATCATACCATACAAAATATGACTTCTTGAAATATTGAAATTCACCTCTGAAATGGCCGTCAACATAGAGGTATGTTAAGTTTTTTAAGTATGCGAATAGGCCAGGGTCAGTTGAGGTTTTAGAAGCCAACATATTTAAGTAGTGCATCTCTTGATGGCTTTAACAAATCTTTTCAAAAATGTCGTTGCTATTGTTTAACAGCCTTTTGCACTTCAAAGAAAAGCCTGTCTTCAGGCGCGTACGCCTGGCCCTGCTCTATAGGTACGGCTTAAACTCCTTTTGATACTTTTATCATAATTCAAAGTCAACTTCCATTTAGTTTCAAATAATTATTTTTTAACAAATATTTTACATAACATATCAAGATCAAGGTGTAGGCTACAAACGTCAACCAACTGGCAAGAGTAGACTTCTATAAATTTTCAGCAGGACATATGCTTAACTTGTCTATGACTGTGACTTGTATTGGACCGGACTAGACGCAATGTAGGGCTCGATCTGATCGTGTAGATAGTATGTGCGCTATCACCGAATTGACCGTGAATAGGGAATTGATCAGTCAAATGATTGATTGAATTTAATTCAATTGATTTGGTTAAGCAGATTTCACATTTGGATCCGGTAATCTGTTCGAATCCTTTGTGGTAACTTATCGAACGGATAGATAGACTGAGTGAGATAATTAAATCTGAATATGTCGCGCCAGTAAACCTCTCGCAATAAATATTTTGTATTATGGAAAAATCGTATCCAAAGCACGTTCGTATTTCTTGGAATTATCTTTTTCGTGCAAGCACCTAGGGATAGGATTAAATTTGGAAATATTAAAATTATTTTTATATATGTATGTACTACATAGTAAGACTAATGATAAAAGTGGTGACAAATACCGATATAACGATAAAGTAAATACTTGTTACTACACAAAATTAAATTACATTTTATCTTTAATAATTTTTACTAATTTAAGATAAAAGTTAGAAAAACATTCAGAAAAGTTCTTGACCTCCTATGTACATATATACATATGTACATATGTACTTAAAACGTTAAAAATTTTAGTATATGGCCACTTTCTCGAGTGGCATTCCGACTAGACTTCTAACATTTTTTTAGAATTGATGGAGGAGTGCTAATTGACTATCAATCCTTAGACATGAGTCCCGTTCATTTTAAAAATATTGCTCGTTGATTTTTATCTGATTAAATTGTCCAAGAAAGGATTAAGAAATTAACTTCATCCTCATTGTTCACAAAGTCAATGTACCGTTTATTTAATATTTCCAAAATTGCCAGACTCAACGCCCTATCAAAGCTGTCCAATCTTATTAGTACAACCAGTAAGAAATAAAATAAAAAGAAATGCCTCCCAAAAAATGTCCCCTTTGGGAAACTTTATAAATTAATTCAATTTAAGTTTCTCAAACAAACGCCTATTTTGCGGGCAACAATGGGTACCAATTCAATGTCTCCCCCTCCAGACTTCGTTATTTGGTATACTCTTTCAGAGGTTAAAGTGAACATTCTCAGTTATTACCCATCTAAATGAAGGAGGCATCATCACAGTCTTCCATCTCCCCTAAAAAAGCACACACACACAAATATAAACAGATATAAATATATAAGAATGGTGGACACCGTCTGCGCGGCCTACAAATTGAAAGCCCTCGGTTAAATTTGTCTCCTTACCATGTTATATCTGCTCGGTGGTTGTTTTCCCTCTGGAAGCCATGTTAACTAAACCATGAAATTTTCTACTCTCATTCTACTTCGTACGCTCAGCACAGAGCATTGGATATTAAATGAGTTTAGATGATGAGGATAAAGTATGTACAGCAACAACTTCCCCCCAAACTTCATTCTCTTTTCGTTGATGGCAACGGCCCAAATGCCAAAGATTGAAATGAAGTTTTCCCTCTTGATATTTTCGTAATTCCCCAAAATGACATTTGTATCTGCCCCATCTTCCTCTTCGTCCCGGTTTTGCGCATGCTGTGTGTCATTGTGTCTGTATCTATTCGCCTTATATACGGGCAGTGTAGTTTATTTCATAGATTTACCCTGCATATTCAGGGATGATGGTGTTGTGTATCTTCTTATAAGAGAATTGAGCTTTATCTGTGTATCTATGGATGTGAGTAGCTGTGTGCATTTCTCCACTACTATATCGAGTTTATTCGATATTTTGTTTAAGGCAATGACAAGTGACTATGGGCCAATTCTACCACACCATGGACTTTCCTTTCTGTCTTCCTGCCTTACTCCTGCAGTGAACAAAAAAATATGTAAAACTTAAGTAAAAGATGAGCTCGTCAGGAGTTATGACACCCAAGGGATATAAACTAAAACCGATATATTTGGGGAAGGACGACACACACAGAGGGATGTATGTGTCGTCCCATCTTATATTGAAACAGATTGCTGTGGAAAACGAGGTTTTTGTGGTTTGCTTATTTTCTGCGGCTTCAAGTATGTGTATAAAAGTTCATGTGATGAGGGTGTCTAATACTGTGTAACACACACACGCACAGGGGTCCTTGTAAAATGGTATCCAAAACAATTTGGTGAATTTGTATTTAATTTCATCTCCTTAAGTTGAACGTACGCAGGGGATGGTGAGAAGCTGGTAATGTGGATTGGGAAAGTGGGATCTGAAAGTGCGTTTGTATAGGATCGTTTTAAAATTCATAAAATGTATTATTAAGGAGATGTTTTAGAGGAGTGAGATGTGTCCATTTTGAGGTTAATATAAATATAATAAAATTTAATAGTTTGTGTATGTACTTCTTGAGTGTTGTGATAAAAATGATTTGACTTCAAAAGATTGAAAAGATACCCCGTTAATTCCGAGGATTTAAATGTATAGGTAGTTTAAACCTCGAATTTGAGTTTTGAAATATCGGTATCAACCTTACATGATTTTCATGTTACATATTCAGATAAATGATTTTTGATTTAGACGTTTACACAAAAAGAGTTAAATGATTTCAGATTTTATTGTTTCCATTAAAATTTTCGACGTCGAGATTTTGATTAATTATGGTATGTATTACTATTATAGCGCAAACCGAAAATATTGCTCTCAAAGTTCTGTTCGTCTGTCTATTTGTAACTCTTACTGCAACTTCAATGGCTTGACAGATTTACTTCAAACCTCATATCTGTGTATCTCTGTAAATATGGATCAATTTCAAAAACTAGAACATTTTTTAAAAAAAATTGGAGCTGCACGTGTCCAAAAGAGCTGATATTATCGTTAGATACGGAACTTGGGAGTGTAAAAGATTGATTTGAAGACTGATGTGGCACATTGTGTCTTACTGCTGGAACCATAGCTCATGCAAGTCCAAATATTCAAATTGCGTCTTTAAAAGATCAGTTATTATGCCTATGAAGCACATTTCATTCACCGTAACGTAGTTGCAACCTGCATTTTTAACAAAGTAGGGACCAATAAAACCCCCACACCAAACAGTCAATTTTAAATATTGGCTTCTCTACGACTGCATGTGGGTTGTCAGAACCTAAAATCCAACAATTTTTCTTATGTCAACAAGCCATCCTTCGAGATGAAAATAAACCTCGTCCGAAAAGATAATTTTGCATTTGAATAAATAATCCGAGGTCTTTATTCAAAATTCTTCTCAGGGAAGTGCGAGCTGATGAGCTCTGGAATGGGATTAGATTTTTGTTTTTTTACCCACACTTTGGGCAACAGAAGCAATTCTTTCGTCTGTGCGCACCAAACGAGAACGCGGATAACTTTAGTTATTCATAAGCATGCCACTTTCAGAAACTTTATATATTAATTTTCTTATGCAAGTTATTTTGATTTCTACAACCCAGTACTGAATGTAAAAATGATCATATTTTTTTCATTTGAATGAACAATTCATGGCATGAAAATATAAATATGTATAATTTTGGGTGCCAAAAATGAGCGTCATTTTGAACACAATTTTGAGGTTGGTACACCAACATTTCAGTTTGGAACTACTCTAGAGGATCTTTTACGGGTTAAGGCCAAAATCTTTGTCCAAATTGGTTCACTTGGTGGACGGAGAGAACCCTAAATGCTGTGACCGACGACTAATCCATGAATCTAGATATGTCTGATATTTTCGTTCACAGGTGCGATATTCTTCTTTGACCATTCTTTAACCTGTTGGGGTTATTGCGCTATTGAAATACAGTAGACGCTCGATATAGTGAACTAATAAAAACCGGGCCTGTTCACTGGAACGAGATTGTTCACTGTAACGAGCGTGGACTCCTTGAAGCAAATTTCATCAAAATGTGTGTTTTTACATGCAATACATCGAAAATAGAATATAATTACAATTTTTTTTTGCAATTACTAAAAAACAAGCCAATATTCATTAAACAGAATAATTTATTTTTAACAAAAGCCACTCATCTTTTAAAATATCGTAAAACGTAACAAAAATAATACATTCCATGTACTTAAAAAATGCATCAAACTTAAGCTGTGCTAAAATAGTTAGTCATCTTCGTTTGCTTTTTCTTTGAATTTATGTCAATTAGTATCGCCTTTTCTTGCAACATTTTAAGGACCAAAACATCCGTTATTGCTAGTTGCCCATTCAAGTGTTTTCTCAAATAATTGAACAGCATTTCTAGAAGACACTGAACAAATCGGATGATCTATGTATACATATATGGCTGTTGCAACAGGCAGTTTGCATTTGTACTACAAACAACCCCAAACTGCGTGATATATAATCGTGCAATTACTCTCACAAAACGGTAAATTTGGACGATTGTATATGGGTTTGCATACATATCTGTAAACGTATGTACTTCCCAGCGGTCCTAACTGACGACTGCATGGCACTAATAAGTTTTAACTGTTTTTTGCATGCTTTGAGGTTCGAAGAAAATAAAAAAATATAAGTTCACTGTAGCGAGATTTTTTTTGTTCACTATTTAGAATAGCCTGTATAAAATATTGTGTGTTCACTATATTGGATTGTTCACTATATCGATGTGGACGCTCGCACTGTAGTATGTTGTCCAAAATCTTTGCACAGTTATACAGGATTCTCGAAGCCGTCTATAAATATCGCGAATCAACGACCGATGTTCGAAGTAAATTTGGACAATTTGATATTGATGTTCAATTGTGACCTTGTTCATATTGATTTACCAAACTTAAGATGGACACCAAAATGAGCAGGCAGTTGTACCAAAGAAATTAAACTAAAAAGTGGGATGGACCAAAGTTCAAGACAATTCGAGTAGCTAGAAAATAGAGTGGGTTGACTTTTATTTTTAGAAAAAATGGTAGATTAAACAATGTTCACGAATTTCTAAATTTGGTAGGTAAGTAGTTGTTAAGTGCCGGTTGTATGAAGTTTAGTTTTGGACTAAATTGTTTTTTTTTTTTTTCGGAACAATAATACTAAATATAGCCAAAGAGATTTTTTTCAAATCTACAATTATTACAAAATTACAGGCCAGATACAAGCATTTTCATTTTTTAAGCAAATAATGAGATCTAAGCGTATTCCAGCTAAGCGGACTTCAAACTTTTTATTTAAGGTTTGTTGAACCAAACGTACTTAACTTGGTGTCAAACATAGATTAAATTAAAAAAAAAACTATTAGGAAGGAATCATGTTCTGGTATGTGTGTATGTGTATGTTGCGACTCATTCCTTTATATGTATTACACTTAATACCCTTCCCATTAATCTTTCAGGAGAATTATAAAGTGTGATACATTTAGTTACCCATCTTTATTTTATCCTATTAATTGAAAAATAAATTAAGAAAATACGCGCAAGAAAAGCCATCAGCAAGAAACCTACCTCTCTCAAACTGGCTCCCCTTGTAAAACAAGTCGCCATTATATCCTCTTATTCTCCAGGTTCTTCGGCTGTTTTTGTAACACAAGTTAATTAAATCTCCACGCATTAATCACAGCACCTACATAGTATGTATGTACATATGTATGTATGTTCGCAACAAGAACGCTTCGATAATTAATTCGTCAGAAATTTGTTTTGATGCGGACGATGTGCATTGAAAGGCTTCACTTTAGTTCTCGACTTCCTCTCTTTCCCCATTCTATATTTCTTTTCAAAGCTAATTTTCAAGTGATATCGTTTTGTAGTGTTTTGTGTATCTGTTTCTGATTAGTTTTGATTCGCTATGATTATCATTTGTTTCTGTGGCTCTTTTTTTCTCTCATCATGGAATTATATTTTCAGACTGTGTTTTGATTTTTTCTTCTCGTCTGTTTGTCGGGTGCGAATAATTTGTTTTGATTGAACATTAAATATTTTTCATTTGGCGTTTGTTTTGCATTTTTTATATTTTTTGGGAGATTAAATTAAATTATTTGAAACGAGTAAAGCTTGTATTACACTCATCAATTCAATTAAATTGTTTAACTACGTATAAAGTGTTAGAGCTAATCAGTACTCAGGAAGATTGATTTTCAAAGCAAGTGTCATAATGTACAAAATTTAAAAACAAATCTTTCATCATTTGTTTTGATGAGTAATGAATGGGCTTATACCTCTTTGAACTAGACCGCCTCAGAGATTAGGAGAGTAAGCAAATTGTTCATATGAAAATTTTAATCAAGCTGGTGGTTCATGATTTTACGTTGTTGTTGAATGCATTTAATGTCGTTATTTTTACATAAAAATCTTAACAAGGAAATCTTTTGCCCTCACTACCAATTACCTCACTTATTTTGTAGATAAGTCATTATTCTATACCAATCCATGCTGTTGCTAAGTGAATTGATTTTTTTTTTGTATACGCCTTCAACTTTTATTTCATTTCGCGTCTAAAAATATATTACTTGAAACGCGTTTTCAAATTGCTGTAGAGTATCTGAAGATTTAAGAATGCATAAGAACCTAACAAAGCAACAATATTATCTAAAATTGAATTATTAAACTTCGAGCTAATGCTTTCGACACTTCGACACGTGATCGAGCGTTTTATAATAATCTAAATCAAGTATAAATTCGCCAAAATCAGCTTAATATGCCTTCATGCCCCCACAGAGCACAAGGACGACGCCACATAAGAGTGTTTCAATGAGCTCATCGACAAGACCTATGAACAATGTCCTAGATATGACATTAAAATCACGTAAAGCATTTTAACGCCAAGATAGCAAAGAAGGTCCTCTTTGGTAGGAGAGTCGGCAATGGACTTAGGCCTGACAATGGACTCAGGCTACTGACTTTACGAAATTTCACTACATCATGCAGTCCTGATCATGAAACGATCAACCAAATTGATCACATTGGGCCAGCGCACACGGGATCAATTCCCCCGGCCGGCGTATCGCACTTTACTTTAATCGCACACTGGATGAAGAATTCGGCGTAAAATTGTGTATACATGAACCGATTTTCATTGTAGTGGTATTTCTGTTTTATCTCGAAATTGACAATTTGTGTGTGTATTGTGGTTTCTAGCGACGTTAAACCACTTCATAGCTGGATGAAAATTTTGGGCCGTTTCATACTGCAGACTTGCCCTCCCTTTCCTATAAACTGAGTTTCAACCCGGGGGGAATTGATCCCCCGGGTGTGCGCTGGCCCATTGCGAACGATACAAGTCATGTCTCTAGTCTTCTGGATGTCCGAACCCTCCCGAGCAGCCAACATCGTCTCGGATCACTACCTTGTTGCAGGCAAGCTACAAATACGGATATCCTAAGCACAACAACAAAGAAGAATGACTGTGAGAAGATATAACGGCAAAAAGCAGCGTGCAATCGCAAGAGGCCACCAGAATCTTCGCTTAACGCGCATTCCAAAATCACTCCACGACTCCCATGCCACAGCATTAAGAGCCGAAGATCAGTGGCAACGCTGCCAACAAGCCATCAGAGACGCCGCAACTGGTGTACTCGCCACCGACCACCACCCAGAAACCCCTGTTTTGACGAGTACCGGAAAGCACAAGCAGCACAAGCACAAGACACATAAAAAGCGGTACTGTAATTTTTTATTTTGGCAGGATCGCCATGTAATGATTCGGGATCCCTACGCAAGTTTTGTTTAGGATCGCCAGGTGATTATGTCACTTTTATACCACTTCTCATCTGAGCCTTCCGCCTAAGCTGTATAAAGCGTAGCACCCTCTTCTTTAGCTGTTTAAAGCGCAGCTCGCTGAAAGATGATGGCAGATTACTGCCGCAGTTGTTTGAGTCAAGTTTTGGATCACGACTAATTTTATTCGAAAATTCATTCCCCTTTTATATAGCACTAGCTGACCCGTGCTCGCCTTGCTTCGCCCCCTGCCAGTTTTAAGACAGAAACGTATTCAGCTTCTGAATTCCCCATGAAATAGATTTGTAGGAAATTGGGATTAGCGTTACTGTCAGGCATTCAACTTCCGATAAGGTGGTAAACTTGACCCTAAATCTTAAAAATGGGAATAAAGTTGCCTTCTGTTATGCGTTTATCACCAAAGGAGGTCATTTGAAAGGCTGAGTTAAACTTTCTGGGACTCTCTAAAAAAGTTTTTGACTAAAAATGATCACCCAGTAGAATGCTCTTTGGTGGTTCCCGCGGTGCACCTACAGATTTTTCTGAACATGTACTTTTCCGCTTGAACAACACAATCCAGCAGATTCTTTTGCCCACTTTTGTGCACCACAAAAGGTACAAACCTCAGACATTGTACCTACATGCGACTCCTTTTGGTATGAAATGAAACGTTCATATTGAAAATATGAATTTTTTTTTAAGCTCCACGGTCGGACAACATTTTCACCGATAACAATAAACCGTTCACTAACAGAACCAAGTCTAATAACAGTGGAACTTTGCACATTTCTCAGCCGAGACATTCGCCTAGTTTTTGTTTCTTTACCCCTGCGCCCAATATCAGGCTTAGAATATTTCTTACTAATTTTAGTTGACGCATTTGTTGAAATACATACCAACTGATTTGGTTAAACTGAATACAATACTGAAAATGTGCAAACTCAATTATAACATCCCCAGTGGGAATCGCTACCACAGCACACACAGACACAACATGCACACAACCTATCCAGTATGCATGTATAACAGAAAAATAAGGATAAGGAAACACACATCCTTCTATCGGCAGCCACTCGCCTCTGCTCATAAATTTAGCGAAAGGAGAATAAAGAACAAAAAAATGATTATCACCACTGAGACATGGTTGGGAGACATGATCAACGAAATATTAATCAAATTCTGCATTTTACAAAGGATACTTTTTAATATTGCTCAGCTTCTAGATGATGTAGAATCATGATTTTGGACTTTAAAAACTCTAAACGACAAAACTAATTTGATTAAAATCGACAAAGGCAAAGTTGATGTTATTTGTGTTTTTAAGTTATTTTGTCCCTTTTTGTGGTCTCCCAAGCACAAATCTGTATAAGTAGCTTTATCTAAACCTAGTCCATGCCATTTCGTAATCAATTACTAATCATTTCAAAAAAAAAATTACTAAAATCGGTTCAGCCGTTTTCTTACAAACACCGGAGAAAGAAATATCAACTTCATTTTATAATAGTAGTTGATACATACATACATATGTAACTACAGAATGAACACGCATAAACACGAACGCCGCTTGGGCACCGATAGTGGCAATGGTCTCCACTGATCGTATTCGCAATACAATGCAAATAATTGTGTTTTATGTTATAATAATGTTATAACTTTTCTCTAAGACAACGTACAGAGATAATATATATACCAATGGATTTGTTAATGAAAGTTCTACATAGATATTTAAATTAAATTTAGTTCTGTTTGGTGAGAGTTGAGAAAAATTGAGATAAACCACCGAAAAATTGGAAAAAATTAAATTTAATACTTCTTTTGTTTGTTTAAAAGGTTTTTGTTCTTGTTATGGGGTATAGAAAAAACTCCGCAGAAGAATTCTAAATCTACAGGAGAAAACTGCACTCAAATCCGTTTGGTACATTCGAAGATTTCGTGGCAGATACATATATACATCGAATCTGATTTGCCTTTTATAGAAGTAAGTGATTCTTACACTAGGTTTCCCTATACTAAGCAATAATCATTCCAAACTAAATGTTACAACGTTACATTTGATCCCTTTAGCCTACTTCTGAATGATGGGTGCAAAGAATGAAAATGTAAACAATAACAAACACATGAACTCAAGTGAACCTCTACGCAGCATGAATCACTGTCGACACCATATGCCACTCTTGATTGAATGTGGCGCATCAATACAATGTTATGAATGAACGTGGAGTTAAATAATGGTCCTTTATACTTTGTGTGCTTGCATTGAATCACTATCACACTACAGTACATACTGTAAAGAGACGGCTTTACAGAAAATGAAAAAAAAAACACTAAATAGCGCGATCTAAGATATTAAGAGATTACATCACTTAACACGTTCCTGAAAAATGACGTGTTAACCAAAATCGTGTTAACCGATACAAGAAACCAGTGCAAAATACAAAAAAATACGTGTATGCATGTGTAGATACCAAACAATATAACGAGAAAAAAAAAATTATTTCCGACACCGTGTTTGAACGAGGCTTTTTACCGGTTAAACAAAAATATGTACATATGTATGTCGCAAAGAGTGAAATGTGTTAGAGCGAGGCCGTGCTATAAGAAGTGCGTGTTAAGTAAGGCCTACCTGTTACGTGTCAAAACAACAAGACCCGTTCAGAAACCTGTAGAGATGAGAAAGGAAGCCTGGTAGTAGAGTTACGGTTTGTGATGGGAATATATAGAGAAGGTGAGTTTAGCCGTCGCGGTGTACACACGCATTTTCCCGTCAACGCAGTGCAACCACACAAATTAATAGTTTATTACCTAAAATTCGGGCAGATTTTCTGCCTAAATAAACTAAGTTTTGTTGAGATAGTGACTCTTACCTAAATAAAAAGTGGATAAAAGTGAAGTTAAAAATAATTGCGCTCCAGTATGCAATCTGGAGAATACTGCACAAGTAAGAAGTGCCATACTTTTGTCTAAACCACGTTCATCATTTGAATTTGAAAGACAAACTCAGTGTATGCCAAGCGATGAGATGAATAGTTTCATTAATTCATCATTAAAAAACTATAATTGTGAAAACTTTACTTCAACACATGAAAAAAATCCTAATTCCCAAATGCTGAATTCCAACCCAGCTGTCAATAGTAGTGACTGGACTACAGTCCTCACAAATCTGAAGCATGCGGCCGGCAATTATGGAACGAATAAAAGAAGACGGAATGATATGGACGAAGTCGAAATATCACCTGAATACAACTTAGCGAATATCCCATTCGCAATTTTATCGGACATGGAATCACCAACCGCATTTCCTCAGGATAGCAAGAAGCAAAAAAAAGGCGCGAAAATCAGTCCCAACACGATGCAAAACAATAACATGTCAAATGCAGATAAACAAATGCCACAGGGTAACTCAAACCGTACTATCAGCAATAAATCCTTTTGTCCTCCAATATTTATATTTGGTGCTAATTGCAGTTTAATTAATGATGTATTGTGCTTAGCAGCTTCCGAGTGTAAAGTAGATAACCTAAACCACAAATTTGTCAACTTGGGGTATCGTAAAACCAAGGTTTATGTTGATAATGCTAATGTACATAAATTAGTAATTGAAAAAATTCGCGGAACTGGTATCGGAGCTTTTTCTTTCACTCCAAACGAAAGCAAACGAATGTCAATTTTGTTAAAGGGTATTGATGGTGATACACATGTAGATGTGATTAAAAAAGCATTGAGTGAAGCCGCTCCTAATGTTAAAATCAGTAAGATATCTCCTTTCATAACTCCTAAAACTAAAGAGTTAGGACTGAAACTTAATATTTTTACTGTTCAGCTAGATGTAGGAGAATCACCGAAAGGTCTGTTGCATATTAGGTATCTGCTCCGTCAGCGTATTTTTTGGGAACGAAAACATACTAAAGCCGTAGTGCGCTGTTTTCGGTGTCAAAGGTTTGGACATACTGGGGAATGCTGCGCATATAATAGTCGATGTGTGTTATGTAGTGAGTTTCATGAATCTGAGGTCTGCATTAATTCTCATAAAGAACTAAGGGAAAAGAGTCAACCAATCCCAACACCTAAATGTGCCAACTGCAATACAGAAGGTCATACTGCCAGTTATCAGGGTTGTCCTGCTTACAAAAACTATAAAGAAAAGCGCTTGATATTATCTCAAAAAGCTAAAAAAACGGCTAGCATATCCCGAACTCAAGTGCATGGTTCTCTAAATGCATTTAATAGCAAAGTATCTTTCGCTGAAATTGCAAAAATGCATTCAGTTCAGCAACCTCAAACTGCTGCAAAGGCAAAGGATCATATAACCGAAACGCCTAATCAATCTAACAACATTCAAGAGTTTCTAAACGAAGCAAAGAGCTTGTTCAACATTTCCTTAACGGATCTCTTATTTAAAATTAGACAATTCTGGCCTATTTATAAAAATCTGCAGACCAAAGAAGAAAAGATGTTTGCATATCTTGACTTCGTTGCCTCTATATCAATATAATGCAACACACAACCTTAAATATAATTTCAATGAATATAAATTCGATAATTTCACATGAAAAAAGACTTCACTAATGACTGTTTTCAAAAGACTCAAACCTGATATATGTTTTCTTTCAGAGACGAGATTAAACGAAAGACACAAGCCTTCATTTGAAGGTTATAACATTATGAGAAACGATGATGGCAGAGGTACAGCTATAGTCGTTGCACAAAAGTTTCGAGTCACCAAAGTATCTTTCCAGAGTGATGTACTGTCAGCTTGTCTTGCTACCCTGTTTTGCCGAAATCAAACAGGTTTAAGTAAGCGAATACTTATCGGTAGTATTTATATACCTTGCAACGCAGGTCAAAATCTGCCGAGAGAACTCAATAGATTATTTTCAACGCTAAATTCTTTTGATGAGGTTATACTTGGTGGCGATTTTAACGCCCGCCACCCTAATTGGGGCGACACTACGACTAACGCAAATGGTACAATAGTAAACACCTGGTTCTACAACGGGCCATTTCTCCAACTAGATGTAGTATCACCTTGTAGTCCAACATTCCCTAGATCGTCCTCCATCTTGGATTTCTTTTTAATATCCTGCCAGTTAAGGGCTTCTCATGGCAGTATTTGCAAAACATTTTCTTCCCCTTCGGACCATTTTGGAATAGAGGTGAAGCTAAATATCTTTAATATAGAACCATTGTTGATACAACCTGAATGCTTTAGATGCTTTAAAAACACAAATTGGGATGCTTTTAGAATTGAACTCAGTACAAGCCTTTCTAGGCAAAACACTCCTATAGATAGAAATATTTCCAATCAAGAAATAGATCATTTTTTAGAAAAGATTAATGAAAAAATTATATCCTGTATTGAAAACAACTCAGTAATCCGAAGAAATAAAAACCAAAAATATAGTAACATCTCAGAGTTTACTCAAAATTTATTGAAAATTCAATCGTTATGGTACAAAAAATTAAAAAGAATTTTTAATAGAGACCTCAATCGTACAAATAATGAGTATCGAGAACTGCACTCTCGGATAAAATGTCTCAATAAAATAATAAGAGAGCGAGTAAAAATGGATATGGATAGCTCCTTCCGATCTCGCCTGAATAAAATAAGACCATCTCCTCAAGCTTTCAAAGAAATCGATAGAATAACTGGCAGGAAATATTTTGGAACCGATGTGGTAAAAGATGTGTTGATTTCAAATGGCCAAGAGCTAGTTGATGTAGAAAATAAGCTTAACGCGTTCGAAATACTTTTTAAAAATACTTATGAAGAAAGAACTCCGGATTTCGATCAAAACTTGACCTGTCAAGTTGTCTCAACTGTTCATGACTTTAATAATACCCATTTTAATACAACATTGACGACTTTTTCATCATCAAATGACATTTTCAGTCAATCTGAACCGTTCACTACTCCACAAAAAGTGAACCTTTTCAGAATGAATCTCAACAACAAAAAGTCGAAAGGTCTTGATGAAATCTCAAACTTCGTTTTGCGAAAGTGTCCATTTTCGCTAGATACTGCTCTAGCATGCATATTTAACCATTGCATCAATAATGGTTATTTTCCTATTAACTGGAAAAAGTCAAAACTTTTACCAATTGCGAAGAAAAAGAACGCAAGAGACATTAAAGAATTCCGTCCTATTTCGCTTTTATCTAATGTAGGTAAATTATTCGAACGTGTACTATCCGAAATCATGGATAACTTCTGTGAAGAAGCGGGATTAATTCCTAATAATCAGTTCGGATTCAGAAAAGGACATTCAACGGAAAATGCCTTATTACTTTTAAGGAATACAGTAACACATAATTTAAGGCAAAAACAATGTACTATAGCCTTAGATATAGATTTGAAATCAGTCTTTGATTCTATCTGGCATAAAGGACTAATTTTCAAACTAATTAGACTTAATTTTTCAACGGCCTTTATACGCATGATGAATAGCTTTTTGAGCTCTAGATCAGCCTTTATAAGTATTGGGTCAGAACTTTCAAATGAGTTCCCTATGTCCTCAGGCGTCCCTCAAGGATCAATCCTTGGTCCAAAACTTTTCAACATTTATCTTCAAGATTTTCCCTTTGACCACTCCTTTTCTACTGAGCCAAAGGTAATTCTGTATGCTGACGACACCACATTATTAGCAAGCGATAGAAGACCTCACATCGCACTTAATAAGATAAGAAACTCTATACCAACTTTGGTTTCTTATCTTGAGTCCTGGGCTCTTAAAATAAACACAGAGAAATGTAGTTTTATATGTTTTAGGAACGCGTATGGTAAAGGACATCGATTATCTGTGAAAGAAAGTAAAACTCTCTCATTGCACATTCAGGATACACCAATACCTCTTAAAATCGAAACTAAATTTCTAGGCATAAATTTCCATGAAAGATTTTTGTTTAATAAACATGCAAGGATAGTATTACGCAAGGCAAAAATTGCCACTGGTATTTTGAAGAAACTTTTTTCCTCAAATTATGTCACATAAAACTAAGCTTTTAATGTATAAAACACTTATAAGACCAATATTGACATACGGCTTTAGTTGTTGGTTTACCATATCGCCCACGGTCGCAAAAGAGCTGGAAATCTTTGAAAGACAGATCTTAAGGTTCTGCTTCAAAAAATATCGCAGACCAAATAAAAAATGGTGTTCTAATCGAACCCTTTATAATATATCTAAAATGACACCTATTATGGTTTATATGACCGATATCTTACAAAAGAGATTACAAGACATTGCATCTCACAAAAATCAGCTAATTAGGATGTTGTGGGATGCAAATGTGACAGAGAGTGCTTTCGATAATTACTATCTTTCACCCTTTAACTTAGTTAACAACAGATCGCGCCCTGTGCTAGAAGTGGACCTAAGTAGAAACTTAACGATCCCTTTTTATGAAAAAGCTTCTTCCACAAATTTACGAGGATAAGCAATGCCAGATAGACCTTGGTTTTCTCCCCATGGTTCTTCTTTAAAATAAAAAAAAAAAAAATTGTCTTTAGCAATGATAGCATATAATTTTCTCACTTAACTTACTATTATATATTTATTATTATATAATAAAATAAGTAGTGTGATAAATTATTGATAGTAATGGTCCTACAATGAATATAATGAATTACTCTTTCCTTTAACCCTAGTCATTAGTCTTAAGTTGGCCTATACGAGCCACGTTCCGAATGTATGCCGGGAGCAAGCATACACAAACAGAAGTTAATTTTATATAAAAGTTTATGTATTGATTCTACTATAGCTATAGGTAAAAATACCTAATTAATTAAATTAAAAACAGTAGCCAGATTTTATTTTAAGTCGGCCAATTGTAAAAAAAAAAAAATTGCATGTATTAAAAAAATAAGAAGGTTTACTTTGAACGTCTCAATAAAAATAAATGAAATGAATAAATGATGGGAATATATAGAAAGCTCTGTATTACGGCAACGAAGACCAACAAACCGCTGTCATGAAGAATGAACCACTCCACGTAGATGAAAATAGCCGTCAATCTGACTAAAACGCTTAGTCTAACAAGGCTGAATTTTTTTAATCTATGGTAATCTTACAGTTGTTGTTTTTTCTTATATTTTTTTTTGTTTTTCTATAATTTGCACGCACTCAAGGGGTTATGAATACCCTTTTACATGTTTCACATGGTGCGGGCGTTGAAAAGATAGATAGAGATAGAGAAAGAGATCGGTATGATTGCTAAAAAGTGTCAATTGCTTTTATGTAACCATGTGTACTTTAACATATTAACTTTCATGATTGGTGCAGATCAGCTCAACGAAGGTTTGTAAGCTTTTTAGATCGGTCAACAGATGGTCATCCATAAAACTTAAGGCTGAACTATAATAGTCGAAAGCAATCGGAAGATAATGTCAAAATTCTACGTTGAGTTTTCTTCAGTACTGTCAATTGCACAAGTTGCCCGTAATAGGCGTATGTGAACGGAAGCGATTGTCAGTCAAGTCGTATTGCCTGTCATTTGTGTTCGTTGTGTTGTTTTGCAAAATAAATGAAATTAATATATTTTGTAATTATGTAATAATAATTAATTAAAATGTAATAAAACAAATTTCTTTGTTCACGAACTTCCAATTTTAAATTTACTCAGCTGTTGAAGTCAAATGGGTGTTTCCATAGAAACCGGCCCTTTACTAAAAAAAAGAAAAAAACTTACTTATGACCAACACTTAAACAGACTTTAACAATGTCGTTAAAATAATGTTTACAGTTATAAATCGGCTTTAGAAAGCAAAATGCATTCCCTTTTCATGTGTCTGATTTGTGGAGAAAGTCGAAATTTTTATTTATTTGCTAAAAAACTATGCACCGTTCGTGGAACGTCCATTTGTTCATATTCTTAACAAAATGCAACGAAAATAAAGCACACGTATGTAATTGCACCACAAACAAAACCTCACTAACCATTACTTTTCGTATTAGAATGAGGTTCGATCCAACCTTGAGTTAGCTTAGAGCTTAGATATTAGGTTTGAAGCTTGGGCTACAGTCGAGCGTACTTACAGGCAAACAGACGGACAGAATTGACAGATCTATAAAGCAATGGTATTGAGATTGATGTAAACGAGCATACATCACTTAACGATGCGAAAAAAAAGAAAAGCTCAATTTTCTGCACATTTTTTGTACCGCATTTCACATTATCATAAAGCTGAACGGAGATAAAAAAAAAATCCTTGAGAGAAAATCAATCATTTTTACACATTGCGTTGCCTTTTATTCGTACACTGCTTAATTCGATTTCAACTTTTAGTTCCGGTTTCGGTTTTTTATTTCCAAAAGGAGAAACAATTGATTAACAATGTAAGTACTAAGTACAACATATCGAGGGGTTGGAACGCACAAAAAAAAAAATTAAGCCAGGGCTCTTATTATCGTTGCAGCAGCACAAGCCTTTGAGGTATAATTTGCCTGATTGATTTACATAACGATCTAAAATGATCAAGACATTAAATTCTTATTAACGTTTTATGCTGGGCACCTTACGTCAGTTAGTAAGTGTATGCTGTGTGATGATCTGTGAGCTCCAAACAAAATGGGTAGCGAATTCCTCACCATTGTATACATAAAACCAGTTGAGCTCAGTTCCAGTTCGTCCCCTTCATCATCATCATCATCATCGACGTGGAGATCGGTTTCGGTTGTCGTCTTGGGTCCTCGGTTTTCTCGTCATTTTTTTTTCTTTAGTTCACCATCTCCTGTGATGAATTGAGCCATTACATTATTACATTATACTTATTATGTTGGCTTTGTGCGTCTCCAAATAAAGGCACTCGGATGGATGAATTGATTGTTCCGATCATCGGCGTTCGCGCCGTCGCCATAATTAATGTTAGTTTTAACGCTGGGTCCGAAAATGTTATTTTCATTGATTATACGTTTGTGGCAATATCGACAGAGGATCGTGAATCTCCGCCGGGTAATTCTAGAGACAACGAACACTGTATCCATTAATAAAATTGCAGACAGATTATCACCTGAATGCGAGTCGGTCGATCCTCAACTGGCCAATTGATTTGATTTTTTCGGGAGATCGGCCGATTGGTCGTTAGCCATAATGTCAAGGAGTGTAATACTGTATCGAGGGACAGGCTTTCAATTTAACACACCGGGTATATACATATGTACGTCTTCTCTTTAGTATACCAGTCATTAATATTAAAATGGCGAATTTGTGGTTTTAAGTGTTTATGACCATACATAATTCGGAATCTCCGTGATTCAAATTTAATAACATTTGAGAGAATCTCGTAATGTGCTTGAACATTTCTTTATCTAAACATTTCCAGCGTTAAATAAATCTTTCTTTGGAATGTAAGTAATATTCAAAACTATGTAAATTCCAGGTCAAGAACCTTACACGGCTCTTACATACTAAATACAATTCCCCGTCCTATTTATTACTATTATTATTATGAGCTTCATTAATCCTTGTGAAATTGTATATTATGTTACAAGAATTACATACTACATGTATATGTAGTGATACTTAATTGTAAAAATGTATCTTAATTAGTAATAAATGTAAGTAGTATGTAAGCTTCCCCCAAAGGTTTTCAAATTTTCTTGTTCTTAGTTGTTCTCTCCCACGTATTATTTAATTGATAAATGTCGTTCCTCCACCGCTTCAGTTGTTTACCTGTTTTTTTTTTTTTTTTGTACCATTTTTAGCGATCCATTGTGCAGCCTTTAGAGTCCATCGGTTGTCGTTCAATTCTGCTATATGCCGGGCTCAGTTCAATTTATATTGTCTCGTCCTGATTATTACATCTGCAAAATTCGATATATATTTGACCATCATAATGCAATCGTTGCCTTCTGAATATATATAGGATACTTCGTTCCATTGCTCTTTGCGTTGTTAATAGTTTTTGAGCTGATTTGGCTGAAAGTTCCAGGCTTGTGAGCCGTAAACCGTTACTGGTAGTGTAGTAGCCTAAAAGAAACATTTCCTTGAGTTTCAGATTTGAATCGAAAATATGTATGTTTATGCTTCCAACTGCTTGATATCCTTCTATTTTTTTTTTTATTTTAGATAAACGTGGTTGCCAACATTTTCGATCGTTTTGGTAACTATACTAATTTCCTTTTGTTCTCCTTTGCTCATTAGTTTTATTTTTTGCTGCGTTCATTGTTAAAGCCGAAGCATACTGTTTCTATATCTTTTATCTTTTTTTTCCTAACTTTTGTTGAAGTCGCCGTCTTTTAATCATATTGTATCCCAATTCATTGTACGGAAAATGTCTTCTAGCACTGCCGAAAAAAATGCTGGTAAAAGTGAATCTCCTTGTCTGACTCCCCGGGTTAGATCAATTTGTCTTCCTTTATTTTGTAGTGATACTCTAGTAGTACTAGAGTACTAGAGGTTTTTGAGTATTCTCATTATTTTCGTTGGCATCCCTTGGTTTTTCAGTTGAGTTATTCGAAAATTCCTTTTGCAAATACCTTACATAAAACTGAAACTAGGCTTATGGGTTTATAATTATTTACATTTGATGTGTCCCCTTTTTCATGGAGTAGTACAATACAAAACTGCTTCCATTGTGTAGGGATTTGCTCGGTATTTAAGATTCAATTGAATATGTTGGTTAGACTAAATATTAGTTTGCCTATTTTGAGAATTTCAGAATTTCTTCGGCATCTTCCTCTAAGGTCACTGCTTGATTTTTAGATTCAGCCAAGCTAAGTTTAGAAGTAGAGAGGGTTTCGGAGAGATCGGTAGCTGTGTTATTTATTGCTTGTCGGGTTTGTACACTTTTTTTCTTTTTTGATGACTTCAATGACCATCATTGTGCATTTTTTATTGATTTGGATTCTTCGATAATTTTGTTAACTATTCTATTATTGTAGTCTTGAATACCTTTTTTTTGGCTTGTTTACAAAGTTTTCTTAGTAAGTTTAGTTCAGTTTTCTCCATACTTGTAAGTTGTATTTTTTGATGTAGTAATTCCCTTATCTTATTCATCATTCGTTGATTCCGAAAGCTTATCTATATTTGCCTCAGCTGCGCTATCTATATTTGCTGTTTTCATTTCGCAAGCTATTATCTCGCGACTATTGTCAAAATGTATTTCCTCTATTTTACAGAAGTCATGTGGCCAATTGTTATTTCGTCTTGCATTCATCTCGCCGTAAGGTTAACTCGCATTTCTTTTTTTGCACATCTATGTATGTTTAGCGCTTCTATTACCCGGCTTTGGGTTTTTTTTCCCATGGCTTATCTGGCAAACCGTTAATTCGTGCTTTGTTACTTAGCCGGTTGGGTGCCGTGACTTAAGACCATATTTCAAAATATGGCCCTATGACGCTTTCACAAAGCAACATAAGGCCATATTTCGAGGTATTGAAATTGATGACATATGTAAGTCCACAATTTGTTTGGTCTTAAATGGGACATAAGTCCACAATTTTTTAGAATTAAAATGTCAAATAAAAAGAGATCTAACTATGTATATGCCGCGTAGCGTCGCTCTCAGCAGCTGCATGTGAGGGCCGTCCAGTGTGTGAGTCGAGGAAATGTCCATAGCTGTTTTTTTTTTAGCGAGCGTAGCGAGCTTACCCACCCCTACTTTCAGGCTTTCCCCCGCTAGTTACTTGAATACTGAGTTCAAGTGGGTGGGCTCGCTACTGCTGCTGAAAAAAGTACGACAGTACGCCAAAACAAAGTGATAGTAAGTAAAGTTAAGTAAGTTAAAACTTATAAAGAAAATGCTAACTTATCAATAAGCGAAATTATGAGAAATAATGAATGCAGAATATCTTAAGGTCAAATAATAATTACAAACCTAATATAACAAACCAAAATAATAAATTGCAAAGTGACCGCAGCAAAATAACATCTACAATTTCGCTCTGGATTATCTAGGTATAAACGGATACTCTCTGTTTATGCGAAATTTCGAAGATGGCGATGGAGAAATAGGCGTCAAATATTAACTAAAGAAAAACTCAAACACGATGTTCTTCTTACAAAGATGATTTTAATAATGTGCATTTGACACCTCGAAGCAATTAAAGTTAGCTTATAATACACTGACATTGTTCAATTCTGATTAATTATTATTAATGTAAACATGGAAAAACATAGAATTATTTCGTAACACTCTCTTCATCTAGAACTTTCGGAATATCTTTTTAAGGTGCTAGTTTGTAGTACTGTTTGGTTCTGTGGTTAATTCAAAATGTGCCTTTTACGATCTGTGATCGCTGTCGAAGTTAAACTTACTTACGACGGAGACATTATTACGAACTTTTTACTGACAATGACAAAATCGTTGTTAGTCCATTTTAGCTTCGACTGTCGGAATTCCGAGATCCCTGTGGATATCATCGTTTCAAGTTAGACAATTTCTCTTAGCACTTTGTTTTAAAAAGTTTTGTATTGGCATTTGTTTTCTTGGTACAACCACAAAGTTGTATACCGTAGGTCCACACCGGGTTTAGCACTTGTTTGTATAAAAGTAGTTTGTTCTCCGTATTTCAAGTGTTTAATTTTCTTCCTCAAAGCTTTTATATTTCTCTGAGTCCTGAATTGCGTTCCCGGTGGACTTTCTTGCAGTAATTGCAGTAAGCGGAGATTAGATTTTAGTCGCCTCTTACGACAGGCATTCCTACCTCGGGTATATTTTAACCCCTAACCCAAGTGGTATTTTCTACACAGAGTCGGTGTTACCATAGCCAGATATTTAATTTTTCGCTACTTTCGTTTCCTTCACCGCAGCCATAGTTTCCCATCGCAAGTTCCTTATTCTTTCCTTTTGTACCTTATTTGGCGTTAAAGTCACCCATTATGTCGTTGTAAACTATTTCCATAGATTTGTAAAATGCTTTTTATAATTTTTTTTTTTTTTTTTTTTTTTATAATTTACCCGCACTCAAGGGGTTATGAATACCCTTTTACATGTTATTCACATGGTGCGGGCGTCGGAAATGTAGATAGAGAGAGAGAAAGAGATTGGTGCAGTGGTTTGAAACTCAGATGTGTTAGGTTTCACATTAGCTCCAGGGGTGGTGTCCAGAATAACTGGGGAGATTTGATGCTGTCATGTATTTTTTTGCCTTCGCTTCTGATTCACAGTATTTTTTTCCCGATCCACCTGATGTCATAAGCATATCAATTATCAGCAGAGCGATCAATTTCTCCAGCCATATGACAAACCTACTGCCAGTGTTATGCCTTCGCAGTAGTGTTGTCACAAACTTTCTCAATTGATCGGACTGCCTCTTATCATATAAACTTTTGACATCAGGGATTGAACCGTGAACCATCGGCTCGACGAACGATGACGCTACCACTACACCATTGCCACCCTTAATAATTATTTTGAAGCTGATTCTGTCGCTACATACTGTATTAAAAATTTAGCTTTGTTTATCCAAAGAATTTTCTGTCTTTTTTTCTATTAGTTTTCCTCCATGTATTAAGCGAATATTAATTTCGGCAAATTTAGTACATATTTAAGTAAAGGAAAGTCAAATATAGAAAATAGAGGAATGTTGATTATTTGAGGGTAAGATTAATTTAGTTATGAAAATGGTGGTATAGGGATAGTAAGTGCGAAAGCTAGTAATAGAACTGATGTGTAAAATAACTTAAATTTAAAATCACTCACCCAGTTACACCAATTAAGTTTAGAGGCAATAACAACGTAGGTATATATGGAACAAAGAGAAAACTAAGTGGAAGACAAGAGGTAGGTATAAAAATGTTGGAAAAGTTGCGAATTGTGTAGGATTTGCTGCACCAAGTGTGAGATTTATGTCAACGGGACAGACGAAGCTCAATTGACGGGCAATGGAGTGACCAACTTACGAGTACACAACATGCATCGCTGGATCGAATCCTCACATATGATACGCCCGGCACAACTTACTTGGAGTTGTTTAGGAACCATCTTTCTGGATTGACGAAGTATGTTCCATTAATACAAAGAATTAAACAATATCCAACAACATGTGGAACATTGAGGTATAAACAAAATTATGTTGCATTTTTAGATATACGTATCTAAATACGTATAAATACTGACGTCACCTGGACTGACACCATTTGATTACTCTTTGTATTGAAAAACGAATAATCTGGTCTATTATATGCTAGCATGTACCCTACAATAAGTCCCATAATTCGATAAGGTTACTTGATGTGCACAAATTATGAACCTACATATGTACATACATATACATACATATGTGGTTTTTACTAAACTATGTCTTGAAATTGAATAAACACAAATTCTTAACTTATTTAGCTGTTCAGAAGTTATCCCTTGTTGTTCTTAGAACAATATTCTTCTTTTTCACAGTCATTAACGGTGATTATGATTTATTTTTAAAATCTTATCAGGATTCGTATATTTCGACTAAAATTAGTAATAACATCCCTTCTTTTAAGAGATGTTCAAAATGTTTACGTGGTTAAAACCGCAATTTCTGCATTGCAATGTCTTAGAAAATCCGGTTCCAAATGATTTGCACTTTTGCGGTATTATATCAGTTATAGCATAATGTATTGTGGAAGATATCAATTTCTAACAATGTTATTGGAATAATTTTCAAGTTCATACATATACATAAATATATGAATGTATGTACATAGGTACGTACGTGCATATGCATATTGAGAAAACAACTTTTTTAAAAAATCCGTAGGCTACTTTAGGAAATTTGTGCATTTGTACTGCTTCTTGTTCCACAAAAATTATACATATTATATAACGAGTAGCACAAAAAATTTTTGTTTCAAGGGCATTTAGCAAATGAACCCTATTGCTGCGCTGACGACGAATTGTTAAATTTCGATGTTATTGCATAATATTGTAATATTGTTCAACAACTTTGATATGTTGGAGTTCGATGGATGTCTTACTCAGATGGACGATTATGTGCGCTAGGAAAATCGAAGTAGTCATCTATAAATCTGACGAATCTACGAGTGATTTTCAAAGCAAATTTGGATACCTTTGTAACATTGTTCAAACTGTTCTATCCAAGCAAAAATCAGAAAACACATTTAGGTAATTAATATTAGTCATTTATTGTTATTAGATATTTTAGTAAAGTAAGTTATCAGTTAAGAAAATAACTTTTCCGATGATATTATCGATAAATAGGTACTTAACATTTATATCAACTTTCTGCTTTTTACAGCTCCTAGAAAATTGGGATACACTCTTAACACATTTAGCTAGAAACCACCTCACATTATAATCACTTCTCTACGGAATTTATAAATTCATTAGGAAGTTAATTAGGTTTAAAGTATATTCTACCATTTCCTCTAACATGATGTAGATTAGCACTCATATTTGGCTTCCTTTAACCAACACACTCATAGACAGAAAGCAAACGAAAAACACTTTATTACAATTTGCATACTCTAATTGCATCCAATTAGGCTATAAAAGGCAATTTTTCTCCAGCGTAACTGTTTGGGGATTGTGTTGGGAAATAATTCTTCTCCTCTCGCGCTTCCTACGGCTGAATCCGAGAAACCATCTGCACATGATATCGGTCATACTGCCGCCACGCCGGTGTTTAGCATTTAATTTGGGACTGGGCCTCATTTAAGTGTTTCTGCACCGGAAAATTATTCGGTACCACCGTAAATAGGTTTTTGAATGCGAAAACATATATGCATGTACATATGTACATACAATATGGTTTTAGTGTGGTAGTTTGGACAGCACTTGGAATGTTTCGTAATTTCGGGGCACACAGAACAATTTTATTTTACTCGTTGTTGGTAAACTCGAGGAGATTCATTTAAATGAGAATGCTTTTGGATATTTATTGCGTCCTTCGTCCTGGAGAGTCAAATGTATGGGTAAATAGATTAACTACAACCGAGTTTGCTTGTTTTGAAAGCGCTTAAATAGAGGTAAATTTGTTTAGAAAGACGTGTATTATTTTTAAGTATATGCTAAATGCTACATAATAAAAACTTTAAGGCTGTTTTTAACAATCACCTATAAACTATTCATAACTACATGAATTTCGTATACGAAAAATCTAAAAATTGATTGACAAATATAATATTAATTACCGCTGTGTGTTGATTTTGGATCACAAGACGAATGGTCGCAAGAAGCTAGGCCCTGGACCATATACGTGCGTTGCGCCAATTATTTGTATTTTTTAACTTTATGTTTTATACTGAACACTTTTCAATTCCTGGCTTTAAAAAAAAAAAACATTTTTTGTTGGAGTTATGTTTTCACATAACAAAATAAAAACGCTCATTGAACTTGCTAGGCAAATATTAGCAATTTTTTATTTTCGGTGGCTTTAGCACAGCTCTTCGACAAAGAACAAATAAAATTTTGTGTTACAATGCAAGGCATGGTTTCCCCTTCTTACTTTAAGGCATTCATTGTTGTGTGTTGAACACATTGTTTTGCTATTGGGCGCTTAAGGATCCCAAAAAGATCTATGGTATTCTCAATAATAAATAAATTTTATTATTCTGCACCGGTTATACTAAATTGATGAGAAATTGTTATAAGCTTCTTAGTTGTCTGTGGGATGGTTTTGGTACACAATTGCCAACTTAGCCCAAAGAAACCGAGAGTTTTTTTGAATTTTAATCAAACGGAGGGTTTTCTTTCTGAAGTATCAAAGCAGTTTCTCCACATCTTCATACAATCGAGATATTATAATTATATCCAAATACTTATACTCATCTTCAAACCCTTCATTATCGCAAGTACGTTTTTGGTCTTTCGAGTTCCGTGGGAAGAGCAATAGATTGGATCTACCTTTGTTGTTTAGAAAGTTACAGGCCAAGCAAGAAACAGAAGTAAAAAAAAAATAAAGGAAACACCATTTCCCTATTAACTTACTATTTCCACGTTAAATTTCGCTACGTCCACCGAAAAATATTAAACAAAGGCTGATTCAATTTGAGCTTCAGAAAAAGAAAACAAATTTAAGGAAATCGTCGGATTTTTCTATTGTTTTAAAATGTTATGTATTTCATCACTTATAAATAAAAGCCTCTGAACCTTTTGCAGCAATCGATCCTTTCGAGGTTCTTTTCGATGAAATTTTCGCATATTTCAGGCGGTATGTCGGTTATAACTTGGTGGATGTTAGTTTCTAAATAGTAGCTCCAATGTTTCGGGTTTGCTGGCGTAGACGAGCCTTTTAGTGTAACCCTAAAAAAGAAATTCAGCGGCGTTGATTGTGGCGGCAGTTGACGTTACCAGAACGTGAAGTAATGCGACCAGAGAACCTTTCAAGTAAGACATTCAACGTTGCGCCCGATGTGTGGCAAGTTGTGCCGTCTTGTTGGACCTTCATATCTATCTTCTACATGTCCACATGAGGATTCCCATATGTACCACTTTCGCTTATTCACATACCCATAGCTATAATTGAAATCGATAGTTTCTATAGAGAAATTACTTTTATATGTGATACTTGAAAATAGATTTCTGTTATAATAGTACATATTTAAATTCATATTACATGTGTAAATTTAATGCAACTCTTCCGACTGTTCGGAAAAAGGTTTAAGGATTCCACACACCGCCGCGATAGCGATAACTATCGCCACAGCGATAAACAACCGAGCACACCAGCGCGATTGCGATAGATAGCGATAGACGTCTTTTCTCAGTTCTATTTGTGTTCTCGGAAACTAAAGTTCTTACCTTCGAGTAGGTATATTGTAAAAATGTAATTTTTCCACATCCACCATTGCGCTATAGAGCGATAGAATGCAACATGCAATGAGAGCCACGATACATCGCAATCTATCGCAACAATCGCCGATATTATCACGCTCGGTGTGCATGGACAAACTTGAATATACATACATACGTGTTGCGATAGATCGCTATTGCTATCGAAATCGCAATCGCTATCGCTATCGCGGCGGTGTGTGGAATCCTTTATTTTCGGCGGCGACTTAAATGCAAAATTATACTCTGGGGATTTAGATTGACAACGTGTTTCAAGGGTTGACAAAGGTTGGTTGTAACCATTTGTTAACTGTTAAGGCTTCCTATTTGTTTCCTGATTTGATGGATTTCAATGCTAGTTGAGTAAGAGAATGTTTTCATATTTAGCGATAAAATAATAACTACTGAAGGTCTTAAAGATGAAGTTCATATATTCGTCCTCCAATATTTAAAAAAGCGAATTTGAAAATTATCTCATTATTGAAGAGATAAGATAAGATAAGAAGATATAAGATAAGATAGGTGAAGTTGACTTATTGTTCGTAGACTTGAGTAAAACTTTGTTATGGTTACAGCTAGATTTAATCTGTAGAAGTTCATGGGCTGCGTAATTTACCCGGGTTTTGAAATACAATTCTTTATACATAGTTTCTGATCTCGGGCAATGGTAGCTTTTTTTTCTTAGATTACTTATAAGTAGATACATAGAGGCCGAAACAACTTTTATACTCTCTTGAATTCAGGGTTGATTCAAAATCAGACTGAATGTTAAAATATTGAAGGATTCATTTTTTTTATGGGAACTGAAGTATGTATGCATATATGGGCAGTGAAGTACTAAAGTACCCCAACCATACATGTGACTACGTGGTTTTGCTTAGAATTCCATCGTAAATCTCAATTTCCAATTTCTATGGACATTTAAAACCATTGCATATAATCGGCACTAATTATACTTTCCACCTGACCTTAGCTCAAAAAAAAAAAAAAAACACTAATCGAATACTCCGACACGTATGTATGTATGTACATATGTACATATATACGTAGATCATCTAGTTCTTTTGTTAAAATAGAGAATAACCTCAAAAAGTTAACAAGGGATAACTTTTATTTATGACACCCTTGGGAATGCAATAGGTCCGTCCCCCTTTCTCGAGTCCTGTATTCTGATGTCTACAGGGTAAGGATTGCTTTGTAAACATATGGCATTTTGTGGTGGCTCTAGTTTCAAATGATGTTCCTATGAAATCTTTGCTTGCAGTGAACAGGGAATACACCACATTGGACAAGTACTCTTTGTCCTTCAGGGGATTGAAACGGAAAAACAGCGCCAGTGAGCACGGCACAACACAGACCAAATAGCATGCAAACAAAAATTATTGCTGTAAGTGAGTATTTATTAGCACGGGGATTTCAACACAACTTAACGGAATTGAAATTAATTGTGTAATCTATTTTGAGGATGAAGGAATGGTGGATGATATAAGTATGTAATTGGATTGGCTAGATTTTGAGTTATGAGAGTGAATCTGATTTTTATTCAAAAGGTTTAATTAAATTGAAAAAATGGGTTTGTCTCTAAACGTTTATGTATGTGAAGAAAATAACGATGTCACTTTAGAACCTTACGTCGACTGAGTTAGTTTTAAAAAATAATGTTTATGACGACGCAACTAGTGTGAGTATTTATACATATCTGATTCTATACTTGAACAGCCAGATGTCAATATCTTGGCAATAAGAGTGTAAATACCAGCTTCATTTTTTTAAATATAAGACAGTGACGGACAGCGACCTAATTATACTCGTAAGTAAGTGAATTCATCGAAAGGAAACATTTGTGGAAAAGCTTCAGGCATTAGCAAGAGCGAATCAAGTTCCATCCGTATGTATACTATTCATAAACATTGATGCGTTTGTTTCCCTTAACATCCTATTGTGTTATGCTGAAAATTATATTTTGTTTTTCTTTTCTTATTTATAGCATAAAGCTATGCCCAGGACCACATACGGTCTGTTGCGCCAAGTATTTGTATTTGTAAGGGTGGCTAAGAAGTTGAAAACTCCTCATGTTGAAAAGTTTCTCACGAGTGCCAGCGCCAGAAGAAAAAAAACAATCCGATCAGCAGTAAACAATACTTTCCCATATAATTAGATCCGTTTAACGTCTAAGTCAAATGAACTTTTAATCAATCAAATCCGACATTGACACCACGGTACACATTATCCCTACAAAAAAAAGGGGTGAGAAATTCGATTTAAAAATAAGTGTCACCCTGGCGTTTTTCACGACGAAAAAAAAAACAAACAATGGCAGTGTGTCACGCGACGCACACGTTAATCTGTAACACTTTTTTCCTCTCTCTGTCCCAAATAAAAAACAACTCCCGGGAGTACAGTTCCATGTATAGAGTCTGACCGCTTTTACCTGAAATTGGTACAAGCTGAGAAAAAAATGGTTCCAGTTGCGATTACGAACAAATAATAAATTAGCAGAAGAGTTCCCAAAAATGTGAATCATTGCAAGAGGACATCAATTTCCTTCAAAACAGTCCTTAATAGGGTAAAGTCTAAATAATAATAGTAAAAAAAAATAATTGCTGGGCTGCTAATTAACTCAGCGTAAATAAAACTGTAGCCCACCAAAAATGGTGGTAATTCAAATAATTGAACGACAAAAAAATAATGATGGAAAAAAATTCAACCAAGTTGAAGAAAAACTGAAAATGGTTACTCCCTTAAAATTAGGACATGGGGTAACCGAAAATTCAGGGTGACAGTTTTTTTTTGTAGTAAAATATTTAAAAAACAATTCTGAGGGTAGTTTGCTGGTAGGCATAAAACAATCCATAAAAGCTCTGCACCATGCAGATGCCAGTCATTTAGTTCCACTTCAGTCTGCTTAACGACCGATGAAATTAAAACCAAACCTTTTTTTAGAACGGATTTCCATCCGCACCAGGCCGGGAGTTTATTAGATTTTGTCCTCTCTGCATATATGTACATACATACATACGTACACATGAAAACATTTGAATTAAATTAACGATTTTGTTTTGCTTGTTGTTTTTTTTTCAAAAGATTTATGTAAGGAAATGATTTTCGTGATCCGGGAAATGAATCTAATTAACCTTCAGCTATTTGGGGTGTAGTCGGGAAGCAAATTAGCTAACATTGGACTTGAAAGATCTTAATAAATCTCTTATGCAAAAACTTATCGACTATACAAACTCTTGAAGCTAAGTGTCGGTCGATATTAGTCAAAGCAATTTTTTGAAGACAGTTTTTTTTTAAATATTGTGTCTGGGTGACACGGACACCGTTTACAGTCCCTGTTCCCATTCGTGAATAGAGTGGTGAGATACGAAGGAACTGACGGAGTCTGCCATTATTATAAATGTAAGGCATACACTATATTATTTCACTTGGCGTTATTTCACGGCACCTAAAAGTTTGTTCACGTCCCACCTTACGCGACGATTGTCCAGTCGGTGACGATTTTTGTCCGTTATATCTCTTCAGTGAAGAAGGTGTAATGAAAATTTCACACAAGGAAGAAACGCATGGTGAGGCTTTAAGAAACGGCGAACAAATAAGATTTTTTCTGCATTATGTTGGTGACCCGGGGTTTCAAGCAGGGGTAGGAGAAGACGTTGGTGTAGATCGATGGACAGTATTAAGTATTATTCAGCAATTTTCAGAAGAAATCGTAAGTCGTTCGAACTATTAGATTGTTTTCCCATATTCTCCAAAAGAAATGCACGAAGCACAAAGTCTACGGAACACTTAATATATAATTCGCCATGCGATTGGTGCTCTTGATTGCACTCATGAGCAAGTCACTAACACATGAAGATTCCACTCGGTAGAGGTTCAGGCAACATGCAATGGGCATTAAAGATTACCTAAGATCCGTATATGACTCTCGTATTTAAAAAAAAATTTGTTTAACCATACATATGAATAATTCAACAGCAATTCTACTGGGTGATAAAGGATATGAATTTTCTGAATGAATTCAAACAAATAAATACTGAATCTGAACGCAATTTTAATGTAATTTTAATAAGTCACACGAAAAAGTTCGCACGACATTGAGAAGCTGCTTTGGCGCATTCATCATTAAACTTCGAACTCCCCAGTTTCTTACGATGTGTACTTCGAGTGTTATATCTATATTGTACGCACATATCTTTTCAATTCAATTGTATGTTCTCGGTATTTTTTGAGATCTCAGCTGTTTAGCAATTATTTGAAAGCTTCTTATTATTTATAACGCCTTCTTAAATACTATTTATACGGAATTTAGACCCCACTTAAGCAGAGCCTTTCTCTCGCTTACGACTAGCTGCGTGCATACTTAAGTCTTTTTCTACTGCTATTCAAATTATTTCAACTACACTGTTGTTATCATCATTAGCACACACAAGGTGTAAATCATTTAATTGGCAACTAATTATTAAAAGGAAAAACTCTTTGAAGCGTTTAGATGGTGCAGTGGCTTGTTATTCGTACGTAGTGTTCTCACCACTGTTGTTGATTATAAAGCCACAATTAATAAGCAATGAACATCGTGCTTGCGCAGAAAAGTTGCTGCTTTCGTGTTAATTAGGAAATGGCAAGCATTTACATACATGTCTATATGTATGTTTGCATATTTTAATAACTACAATTATCAAGTCTACGATCAGTGATAACCAATCCCGGGACACAGACCGAGTCCAATTGTTTTTGAGAATTTACCAATTCAATAAAAAAGAAGCGACAATTTCAACTAACATTCCAACGATAATTGAGGATATAAAAGTATCTGCGCGTTTTCTTCAGTTAGTAAGCGCTGGGGTAGAAAAGAGACGATTACTTCCTTATCACATTGATGCGATCAGATTTCTCCGAAAAAGAAACAGAAAACAAAACAGAACTTCGGATATGTTCTGCTATTCGGTTCTAACTTAATTCTCTCAATCTTTTTCGAGGGAGTAATCCGACTCCATGTTGTTGTTGTGGATGAATGTCACGTGCGCCGAATAATATTGAACTGTAAATAAACTGTTTTGGCCACGTGACATGCATGCGTTATCAAAATTTCACGCCGAAAACTTCCAATTTCATATTGGGGTGTGAGAAGGAGATTACACACCATGTCTTCGAGGGGTGACAAATGGTTTTGGTGGTAGGCAATGAGATTGCGAAAATTAGGTTTATCAAATCGACTTCATGGTTACACTTAACAGTTTTTCTTTTGTTCCTTTTATTGACATTAGTGGAGTTTCAATGGGCTTTCGATGGAAGATATGAGTGTCAGCTGAGTTTACCTGTTATCCACACCTAGGCATTTACCACGATTTTCAATAATATCGTTGAGAAATATGTTAATAAGATATTATCGGACAGAATAATTCGAAGAGATGCATACTCATTTACCTCTATCCATATGTATACATATATCAGTGATTGGATTTTACTTTGGTCAAAGTTAAGGGAAGTCTACTATTATTCCATCAATTGCAATATATACTTCCATATCTGGTGCCTTTCTGTACTGACAAATTAAGGCATTGATCTCGCATTTATTTGAAAATCTGAATCGGGTACAATTAAATGAATAGTAACAAAGACCATATAACACCATATAACAATGGCATAAAATCATTCCATAAAATTGTATACAAACTACCACATTTGAATGTAAATGTCGGACTGTTTTTCAAGTATCCTTTATTCCTAACTGTCAGAGTAAGATCGTATTTAGGTTGTTACACCATATTTTCATTTTTGAAATATCATATATGTATCCATATATTTAACCCAACCAATGCAATTAAAAAACCAAATCTAAACTGGATAGAAGCCCTATCCGTGTCCATTTGTTGAAGCCCTAGGTAAAGGTGGAGGTACATATGTATATGGGTACTTATTAAATAAAGTTAATATACATGTGCAAATGCATTGTAAACTATAACGTCAGAAAATAATGGAAGATTGCTTATTATTATTTAGAAAAATTAAAGAGGAAGCCAAAACCTTTATTTAACTTCCGTTTTCAATTTCGAGTGCATTTCGAATGTAGCACATTGATAGAAGGAGAATGGTTTGGTGGCTTAATGCAATACATTCGCTCAGTATGAGAATTTCCTTCGAGGTGTAGTACATACTATGGGTAATAAGGATTAATGTTATGAAATTGTTTCACATTTTCGAAATTCAAATTGTTTGCATATTCTTTGGGGTAGTTGCGGAGGGGGAGTGGTTGATAGTGGCCGTTTATACAAATTGACTCTGAAAATATATTCAGTTAATCTGGTAAAGGAGAAAATATATATGTACCTACCTATCCCAAAAAGTTGACATGTCATATGTTGCACATTACATAAACCGCAAAAATACATACAATTTAACCCTTAAATGCATCCTGTTGCATATCTGCATCATACTCTTATATGTGCTCTCCTAAGAGAATATAAGCCGTTATCTATTTTATTTTTGTTTTGTTCCTTCCGTAACTGTTTTTACGACAATTTTCAATTCCTGGAAATGATTTTTTTTTGTAAGATTTAACGAAAAAATCAAACTCAGTCAGTTAGTTTTTTCATTAAAAAGTTTTTCTTTTTGTTTAATACATTTTTTTTTTTTAGAGTCGAGGGGGTAATTAAGGCTCGAGTACAAGCCTAATAAGCACGGCGACCAGAAGAGATCTTTTGTTCTATCCCCTGAAAGTTACTATATTATATTTGTCTTTTAGCTGAAATCTAGTTCATTAATGAAACTAAAGATAGTTTGAGCTGAAGAAGATGTGACATCAGATGGTGATGTGAAGCCTTTGCCAAAGTGTTTGAGCCTAAGCCGAGCTATGGCCGGGCATTCACACATTATATGTTGGGCTGTTTCGGTGTCTTCAAGGCAGAGACGGCACATGTCCGATTGGACACGGCCCATTTTCTTGAGATGGTAATTGAGAGAGCAATGTCCAGTAAGGAAGTCAGTTATGATCTTAGCCTTGCGTTTGCTCATTGAAAGAATGTCTCTGGATCTTTTTTTTGAGAAATTTATAAATTTCTTGGCGTGTCGTAAGCCATTTTGCGAGTTCCAGAATGAGAGTATTTCTATTCGTTCCCATAGGTTGAGCTCTACCTTTATCTGGTTAGTTGGCAAACCACAAAAGGGTTCAGGTCCCGTAAACGGAGATTGAGCACCTAATCTGGCGAGTTTATCAGCGGATTCCCTGCCGGGGATGCCCCTATGTCCAGGGACCCACACAAGTGTAATTTTATTGTGTGCAGCAAGCTGCAGGAGTACTTGTAGACAATTCCAAACCAGTTTAGACTCAAAATCGAAGGAAGTTAGAGCTTTAAGAGCTGCTTGGCTGTCTGACATTATATTTATTTGTGATCTACGGAGGTTTCGTCTGATGCATTCTCTGGCACATAGCTCGATTGCATAGACCTCAGCTTGAAAGATAGTGGTATATTGTCCAAGTGAAGTGGATAGTTTGTAGTTAGGACCAAAAACACCAGCTCCAACCCCATTTGACATTTTCGAACCGTCAGTATACCAATCAATTGAAGATGTGGTGTGAGGGATGAGAGGGTAGTCCCAAAACCTGCGGTACGGTATAATGACTTTGAAAGGGTGATTGAGATGGATTCTTTTTGGCATGAAATCCGAGGAACAGATCGCTGGCGATGATAGTAGCAGGATTTCCTCCAGGATTTTCATATGTCCTACTAGATTGGTGTTAGTATTATTACATAGAAGGCCTAAGAGAACTTCCAGCGCAGCTGTAGGGCAGGTGCGCATTGCACCCGTAATACCTACACATGCTAATCGTTGCACCTTTTATAGGGCAGATCGGATGGTGATTTGGTTAGTTTTCTCCCACTATACTTGCGATGCATAGGATATTATCGGCGTGATGATTGTGAGATAAGTCCAGTGGATTATTTTGGGTTTTAATCCCCATCTCTTACCGAAAAGCCTTGAGCAGGCCCAGAAGGCTCTTGTCGCCTTTTCAATGGTTCTATCTACATGAGGTTTCCAGTTTAGTTTCTGATCTAGAGTTATCCCAAGATATTTTGTTTCTTTAGAGAAATTTATTTGTACATTACGTAGTGATAGCGTGCGGAGATTTAAGGATCTCCTTCTGGTGAAGGGAATGATTACGGTTTTATCAGGGTTAACCGCTAATCCCTCTGTCTGACACCAATTTCTAACTTTGTTAAGGGCATGTTGCATCCGATCACAGATGTTGGTTTCTTCCTTGCCCCTTATTATAATGACTATGTCGTCAGCATAGCCTTGGGTGAGAAATCCGCAGTTATTGAGGTCGTTTAGGATTTCGTCCACAACAATGGACCAAAGCAGGGGAGATAAAACTCTTCGTTGGGGACAACCTTTAGTGGTTTTTGCGGATATCGAGAATTGTCCAAGTTTGGCAGAAATAATCCTGCTACTGAGCATGGAGCATTTCCAGCTGGTGGTTTGCGGGTCAATCCCTTTAGCATCAGCAGCATCTTTGATGGATTGAAACGTCGTATTATCGAAGGCACCCGAGATGTCTAGAAAAGATCAGAGGGCGATATCCTTCTCTAACAGAGTTTCTTCAATCGTGCTGACTAGATGATGTAGTGCTGAGACCGTAGATTTACCAGGTTGATATGCAAATTGGAGTTTATTTAAAGGGAGTTCTAATAAGGCGGAATTACGAATATGGAAGTCGATAATTTTTCCATTACCTTAAGGAACACCGAGGTGAGACTAATAGGTCTAAAGGCCTTAGGGTCTGATTGTGATCTGCAGCCAGCTTTTGGTATGAACACTACATTTACCTTTCTCCATGTAGTCGGTATGTAGCTAAGTTCATAGCTGGATCTGAAGATGGACACTAGGGATTCTAGGAGAATATCGTTGCCGTGATGAAGAAGGGCAGGAAAGATTCCATCCCCACCAGGAGCTTTGTAGGGCTTTTGCGTGGAGATGGCCCATCTGATAGAATCAGAGGAGAAGATATTCCTAGTAGAGTTCCTAGTGCGCCTGTTTGGAGGGTGTTGCATAATTTCATGCTTAATACATACATACATATGTTCATAATGCTTATTTTATTGTAACGATTTAGTTCAGTTTTCATTTCAACAAATTCATAATTGTTTATATGTACCTACATGTATATCGTTGCATATCTGCATTTTAGTGAAAATCCAGTGGACAGATGGACAGATTTTTTTTCGAGTTTAGATTATTTTTACACAACATACATATGTATATTTAATTCGTTAAAAATAAAAAATATCATGCATTAAAGAGTTAAATCATAATGCCTGATCATATCTGATACAAATCAATGTGCATGTATAAAAGATGTCTCAAAGTATAAACAGATGGTTATTTATGTTTATTTATATATTTATTTTTGTTTTTCGTTATTTTTTTTTCCATTCTCATATCCGATATTTCCCAAATAAAGCTCATGCTATAAATAGATTTAGAAAAGCGTTCTCATAAAAATACTTGGCCCATCAGTATGTGGTCCAGGGTTTAGCTTCTCGTGTTTATTCATGCTGGGCGTGTTATATTTTTTCACACAAACTGAAGCGACCTACGGTTTAAAGCCATATCCGAAATGCTTTTTTAGGAGATTGCTCATAATCCATATCCGAAAGGCAAATTGAGAAGCTTTCTCATGAGAGTTATTACTCGAAAGGGGGGACAGTGAAAAAACGTTTGGTGTTTTCTAGAATTCGAGCCTCGAATCCCCCGCTCAGAAATTTATCGCACTAACCACTGCCATGACGCCCACATTTTATTACTTTTTCTTTTCTTTTTTCAAGTTATCAGTAAAAATGTTGAAAATAAAGTTTACAACTTGATATGCAACTTTCTCACAATATGCGAAGTATGATAATAAATATCACCTTAATCTGATTTTTGTACTTCATATCTTCTTCTAAACCTAAATGTAAAAAATAATTTTAAGAACAAAAAACTCGATTTTGGCCATACGTCCAAAATGTTAATAAAATCCTACATAGCAGTCTGATATTGAAATCTCGTAACAATCTTATAAAATTGATAGTGTAAAAAGAGATTTTCAGATGTTAAATATGGAGAAACTGCTATTTGCAGTTTCATGCAAAAAAGTAGAGAAATAATAGTGAAAAAAATAACCTAAACAATATACAAAAAAAAAACAATACGGCGACAGAGCTGTCGAATTTATTGACGAAAGGAAAAGAACTACAAACATGTCTTCTTTTTTTTTAAGTGAATGAGAAGAGTAGGCGATATGTATTGAGAGAGTAAGTACTTGGGGCCAGTGAAAAGTAAATACAGAGAAAAAGAGCCCTAGTTGAGAACAATTATAAGAGACATGTCAATTATTGCCGTACAGCTATCTCCGCATAGTAAAGTACAGAACTTGAGAAATATCAAGTTCAGAGAGGGGCATTTACTATCCTCCGAACAGCAATGCTTTTCCGAATTGTAAGGTCATCGCTTTCATAAGGTGGAATCGCATCTATTTTTTGTCAGGATCAAACAAGTTTTGACCCTAATTGACCCTCGTTCATACATATCTCTTCTCTACGTTCGGATTATGAAAAGCAAACATTTCATTAGTAGTTTATTTTACTTTCAGGATCAAATGCTGATGCAGATGATGAAAGCAGTGCATCGAAAAGGCGAAGATCTCGAACAAATTTTAATTCTTGGCAACTTGAGGAACTCGAGAGAGCATTCTCCGCTAGTCACTACCCTGATGTATTCATGCGGGAAGCCTTAGCTATGCGCTTGGATCTTAAAGAAAGCAGAGTAGCGGTAAGAACTTTATAAAAAAAGTGTTCAAATCGGTACACCGCCAATAAGCAGACAAATAGGTTGAAGTTCGTGACACAGCTCTTAAAATTCTATGAGTAATACAACATAATTTTGATGAAAATATTGAAAATTGAGAGTGTTTACCAAATACATACATAGATATTTACATTTTATCACTCACGAGCACTATGTTCAAGTGGAGGTGTTTTAGTCACTAGAAGCACTATATTTAGTAATATGACTCTGCCTTCAAATAGCCATTCTTTTGATGCAATTTTTCATCATGTTACCGCATAATTGCGGCTGTATTCTGCGAATAACAGCTCTGATATTTTTCTTAGTGCATGAATCGTTGGTGGAGCATTGGTGTAGACTTTATCTTTAACCAAATGGTGATAAAGCACACGATCTGGCGCCGTCCTACTGAAAATAAACATCGTCCACGTCCATAGCTCGAATTTCATGCAAAAAAAGTCAGTCAACTTCGTTCGGTAATGCAATCCATTCATTGAAACGATCGCACCAGCATCATTTTCGGCATCATTTTCGAAACTATATGGCCCAATGACTCCGCTACCCAAAAAACCGCACGAAGCTAAGATGTTACTATTTTTTTTGTGTTTTCGGAGCCCCAGATGCTAGAGTTTTGTTTGTTTACGTTTCCAGACAAGTGGAAATAAGCCTCATCGCTCAGAGTAATTATGTGTAAAAAATCATGGTCTTGTTCATTAATTTCCAGCACCCAATCAGCGAAAGTACGGCGTTGTGCGCTGTCAACTGGACCTTATAAGCATGTAGACCAAGATCTTTATGTGGTTGCGTACAGGCCCAATTCCTGTGATCGTCTCGAAATGGACACACATTTGCTTTCAGTCACACTCTCAGCTACGGCAGCGATTTTTCAGTTGACCTTGCCGGACGAGTACGAGTTGGAGTTTTTTCATCACTGACCTGTCTGACCACTGACGAGGCGTTCTAATTTATCGATTTAATTGACTATAGCTGTGCGAGAAGGCGCTTGATGATGACCAAAAACAGTACGAATCTTACGAAACTTTTTCACAGTTTTCGCAGTGAATTTTTACTATTTGTAAACATAAATTTTATTAAACTTTGAGGTTGGCTATACGTTTTCAGTCTCCTGTTACTTATGGGTGGATTTAAAAAACAACGGTTTTTGAAATACGCTCGAATAGAATAGAACTCTGACGCGATCAATGATTTGTTTTAAATTCTAAATGAAATAAATTTTCTCTTTACAAAAAAGCTTTTATATTGGTAAAAGAAGAAGAAGAACATATAACTGTTCTGCAAATAAATATAACCTTTTTAAAATCTGTAATGTACAGTGTTTCAATTTTGATGCAGGACGTTTTATAATAAAAAAAAAATTTATAAAAATATGTATATTATTTTTTTTTATTATTTCGCCAGAATCTACCCATTAATCAGAATATATTGTATTTTTTTTCGTAAAATAAAAAAATTATACGTTCAAGTGTTAATAAAGGGGCTGCATATAATTTGCGTACGAAATGTCCACAGAGTCATGCCAATATTTTGTAAAGTCAATTTTTTCTAGTTTCTAGTAAAAAAATTTGTAAAAACGCCATTTCTGCTTCACGTCCGAGTAACTTTACCTACATATAAATGTATGTTTCAAATTTCATCTTCTAACCTCAAAATACGAGGTCTTGAAGGGGTGACATTGGTCTATCGACTTCATTGATGAGCTCACTTGTATAAACGTATTTTATTACACAACATACCGTATGAAATAGTGCATAACAAAACGAAAAAAAAAAATACATACGTATGTGATATAAAAAAGTTATATGGGAGTGGCGAAATTTTTTCAAATAAAGTGGCCCTTTTATACCATATTTTAATTGATAATAGTGTTTAGAAATACGTATGTTGATATAGTGTCTAGTAGTTCTTAGTTTAACTTATAAGGCTCTAGGTCTCTCTAGTTTTGTTTGAGTTTTCGCTCAACCCATTTATTATTCCCTCGAACCGACAAATCTTTTCCCTCACTAAAGGAATCCTTTTGTATTGCATATCTACCGTAATATTTTGTTTTTTTTTTTACATTATGTTTTTAATGTTGTTTGGTACCATATTAATGACTTAGGGCTTACTTTACACCCTGACTTATTTTTGAGTTTCAAAATCTCAATCCACTTTTAGCAGAATTATGGGAACTACGACCTTCTCATCTATAAATTGTTCTACCACAAAATTTAATTTCTAAATGTGCACATACATATATATATGTACATACATATAAAGGGCAAGATGAGAGATTGCTTTTTATTTCAGGCCAATCGTCTTTATGAAATTGTCTTCATTCTCAATTGTAGCCTTTTCCAACGTATCCCATTTTTCGATTCACAAATTATTATAATTGAATGCACACAGTCCTCTAAATTTATTTCTTCACTTTTAGAGTAACCATAATTTTCGTACGGGAGTCGGGCAAAATCGCGAAAACATATCTCATCCCGAAACCCCAAAATCCCGCAATTACAATTTAGTATTGAAGTCACTAGCCGGGTCGGGTGGGTGAGCTCGCTACGCTCCCAAAAAAAAAAAAAAATGGACATTTCCTCGACTCATACACCGGACGGCCTTCGGCCTCACAGGCAGGTGCTCAGGGCGACGCGATTCTGGATTCTCGAGATATGGGATTTTGGATTTTCAGGATTTCAGTTTTCGGGATTTTGACCCCACTCCTTTCGCACCTCGACATCACATCTGAAAGACGAGATATTTTCCAGAAATGTTACTAAGCTGAGTTTATACTTTTTCAGTTTAATCCTTCTCATTCTCTGAAGTCCCTTAGAAGGGATTTTATCTATATTGTTTAACAAATAATGGAACTAAGGGTATATGATTGCTCTTGACCACAATCTCAGAACCATATACATAAATAGAAGTGAGACATTTTGCATGTGTGCTAAATATAGTCTTGCTTCTCGCGACTATTCTTTTTATGCGTGTTATATTTTTTCACACAAATAGAAGGGACGTACAGTTTAGAGTCAATTCCCCAATGCTTTTTTTAGAAGCTTGCTCTTGGACGATTGTCAGACATTCGAAAAATATGCGAAAGGTGGGATCGTGAAAAACTTTTCGATTGTTTTCTGCAATTCGAACGTCGAATTTCCCGCTCAGCGATCCAATGCACTAACCGCTTGAGCCACGGCGCCCTCTGGATAATCGCCGTATAGCGACCCAGGATAATCGAGATAGCCGCTTAATTGGGATTGAACGATTTAGCCCTATGTGTCCCAAATGTGCATTTAAAATAAAATCTTTTCAGAATAAAACTAGAAAATTAAAGCAAGTAGACAAGTATGCCTACCATCTTAATTTTCTTTAAATTTAAATTTAAAGTACAGCAGTTATGTCAAATAATTTGGATCCCGGAAAGGAGCTTCCAATTACTATTTCCATCCATTGTAACGACTTGTCGTAAATCAGTGAATTTTAATAAATGAAAATCTTTTTTAATACATAGTGTGTGAACTGTCGGTTTTTTTAACAATCATCTTACCTGGTTATGCATATAACATATTTGAAAAATCGATAATGTAAATACATGGTATCAATTCAAGTAAGAGGATTTCACCTATTTTTAAATACTCCTATGCACACTTAATCTAATTCCTACACTAAGCACATGTATTCGGAGATGCATAATGCGGTTCAGACGAACTTCACCATTTGGAGTTAACACTTGGTGGGTGGGCTTAATGCTGATTGAATATTTTCATATGCGTTCAATGAGCAATGATTGGGTTGTTGAAATTGAAGAGGCTATTTAGAGGGGATCTATATTTATTTCCGTGACCGTTTGTGGGTTTCCAAACCAAGATAATGTTTTTAAAAATGCACCATTATATAATTCTTTTTGGACAACATTTATCTAAAATAGCAATTAAGACATATTGATAACGGTGTCAATTGTTTTTACAAATAAAATTTTTTGGTGCAACTGAGCTATGTACAGAGTGACTTATGATTTTTTTTTTACAGTAACTCGAATAATTTTTTGTTAGTTCTTTTACTTCTATTTAAAAAATATGTAACATTATAAATGACATTTACCCTCGTTAACGCATGTGCGTTTTTTTTTTATAATTGCCTGGAAGGTTGCGGTGGGAATTGTCTCAATTATTGTGCGAATTTATTGCTTCAGATATTTTAATTGGTCAGTTTCGTTTTACACACCTCTTGCTTGCATAACTCCACAACAAAAACTCAGGTGGGGGAAGGTCGGATGATCTTAAGGGCTAACGAAATGTGTGGTCCCGCGAGATCATATTGTTGGGTAATGTTCACTGCAATTCGATCTTGGAGATGTGTGAAGCTGTGGGAAAATAATCGTTTAGCATCTTTAAGTAACGTTTCCACTGATCAGTAAAGTCCGACAATGCATCTTGTTGAAACTGCACATCATACAGTAACTCGATTTAAATGCAGTTTCGTCTTTTGGAGCATGTCTGGGTTGCTGCCAATCTGATTTCGGCAATTTTTTTCATTCACGTTCCCGTTTAGTAGGTCAAAAAGTGATTCGTCAGACATAAAAATGCTGTTCATGAAATTGTCGTCCTCTTTCAAAATTCTCAGAATTCTCTGACATATTTCGGTGCCGTGACATAAGGCCAAATGTTTAAATTTGCCTTCATGTCGCTTTCTTAAACTGTCATAAGGCCAAATTTTAATATTTGGTCTCATGTTGTATATCTTTTGAAAAATTCAATACTTCAGTTATTTTCTTGTTTATTATCAATCTTTTAAGTCCTCTTGAAACGGCAAATAAAAAAGCAAAATCAAATTTCTAACAGTAAACGTTAAAACCATAGAAAAGAAAGTGGCAAAATTATTGTTACAACATTAAACACCGGCAAAATTATTTGCACAAATGCAATTAACTGTTCTGGATATGTACCCATAGTTAAATTCTTCGACTTTTCGATGCAAATCGATTAGTCATTGTTAGTAGTTTAGCGTCTTTCCTTCAGCCAATTTACCGTTTCAAGAGGACTTAAAAGATTGATAATAAACAAGAACATAACTGAAATATTGAATTTTTCAAAAGATATACAACTTTATTGAAATGATATGGTGTAAGCATTGCATTGTGCAAATAATTTTGCCAGTAACTGTATGTACACTGTAATTACTTATTTAAAGTCATCCAACCGCATTCTAACAACACATAGTTTAACCTATGTAAGAATCGTAAGGTAAATGGAAATAAATTACAAGTACTCATCGTCGACCCGTATTTCTTTTATTGGGGCCACCACTTAATAATTAATTCGATACAGGACATCATCGTCACTTCTCCCTTATGGCAAATCAAAAGATACTTTCACCATAATGTGTGTGCTCAAACATACAAAGCAATGAAGACAGGATAAGAGGAGATCATGTTCTACCCGTAATAAATGGGATAAACACCCTCTCATTACTGTCTTTCCAGTCTGATTTAGTTTGTTTTGTCTGTAAATGCGTTGTCTTCTTTGTTTTGTCTGTTTGTTTATGTTATTCCTCACTTAAGATTGGTAAATCCCGCTGACTTTTGACGTTTGTTGTGGGCTTTTGTTTCTCTTTGTGAACAAAATAAGAAGGGATGTTGAGTGTACGCACAATTTGCACCACAAGGAGTTGTTCTATGTTGCAACAACAATCATTTGAAGATATCTTATTAAAGGATTGAATGGGATAATATATACATATTTTCATGTATAAGGGTGGTAGCAATGACTGAATAAGAATAACGATTTCGGAACCCCTGCATTTATAAGTATGTATGTACGTAGGTATATACATACGTATGTATGTACATATACATAAGTGTACGTATGTATGTCGGGTTTTAAATTTGTTGGAATACTTATTTATGTCAACTTACTTACTAAATTCCTACCTTTAACCATGCAAAAAAATAGAATGTATGTACATATGTACATATGTATAAACCGCATTCTTACTATTGAAGATGTTTTCAAATTTCTTTCTATAAATTTCTGTAAGATAAGTCCCATTACTTTCATCCCTTAACTGTACATTTGTAGTTCACCTTAAAGGTTATCCACCAATTCATTGCATGGAGATTATTACAAAGAATTTCTTTTAGCAGATAGAGTAGGTTAAGTATCAATCCCGCATTATATTCCTCTATTTCACAGATCATTGATAATGGAATCTAATTTACATACATATAAGGCCAATATGTATTTTTAAGATATGTCGCAATAATGTTATTTGCGATAAACAGAGACGACACCATTCCTTATTTCGAATGAGAAGACGACTTTTGTCCCAGCTCGTAACGCAATTGCCTATCATCAACTACTATTATAAAATGAAGTTGATATTTCTTTGTCCGGTATTTGTGAGAAAACGGCTGAATCGATTTTAATGATTTTTTTTTATTGATTACGGAATCGCATGGACCAGGTTTACATAAAGCTACTTATGTATACAGGTTTGTGCTTGGGAGACCACGAGACAAAAGATACAAAATAACTTAGAAACACAAATAACATCAACTTTGCCTTTGTCGATTTTAATTAAATTAGTTTTGTCGTTTAGAGTTTTTAAAGACGCAAATTTCAAGCTCACAATCATGATTCTACGTCATCTAGAAGCTGAGCAATATCAAAAATATCATTTGTAAAATTCAGAATTTGATTAATTTTTCGTTGATCATGTCTCCCAACCATTTCTCAAAAAATACAAATTCTTGGCGCAACGGACCGAATGTGGTCCAGGGCCTAGCTTCTCGCGACCATTCGTGTTGTGCGTGTTATATTTTTCACACAAATGGAAGGGACCTACAGTTTAGAGCCATATCCGAAAGGCAAATTGAGAAGCTTTCTCTTGACAGTTATTACTCTCGGACGTTTGTCAGACATTCGCGAGAGGTGGGACCGTGAAAAACTTTTTGGTGTTCTCTGGGATTCGAACCTCGAACCTCACGCTCAGCGATCCAACGCACTAACCACTTGAGCCACGGCGCCCACCACCATTTCTCAGTGGTGATAATAATTTTTTTGTTTTTTATTCTCCTTTCGCTGCCTCTTGGCTAAATTTATGAGCAGAGGCGAGTGGCTGGCGATAGAAGGATGTGTGTTTCCTGCATGTTATACATGCATACTGGATGGGTTGTGTGCATGTGTGACTGTGTGTGCTGTGGTAGCGATTCCCACTAGGGATGTTATAATTAGAGATGCCACGAATAGTGATTTTGCCGAATACCGAATATTTGGCGCTTCGGCCGTGAGCCTATTCGGCGACACTTCATCGATTTTGCGGGTGACATGTTCCGACCTGCATCATTGAAGTGTATGCAGTAACTATGCTATGGGCATAAGTATTTGTTTCATTTGCGAGTAGGTCGTGTTACAACACGCATTATTTGTTGAGTGCGCAATCGTTTGTTATCAACAAATGCTGAAAAAATTGTTTTCATTCATCATAATTTACCACTAATAAATTTTTAGTATTAAATATGCTGATTTTTTCTTTAAATAAAATTTTTTGTGAGTATTATTTATGCGTTTATTCATATTCGAATATTCGGAACATTCGGAATATTGCAACTCATTCGGCCGAATACCGAATAGTAAAAAAGAAGTCGAATAGGCTGAATACCGAATAGTAGCCGAATATTCGTGACATCTCTAATCCATATCCGCTGCATATGCATTAAATAATCGGCGCGCGCTCTGATTCGGCAATTTTTCGTTTGAAAACTGCAACTATGACCAAAACTAGACCAAAGAAGATCTAATGGACTTCTTTAGCATGAGAGAGGAACCCTCTCTATTCTTACTAATGTAATAACCAGACACTGCACAATAGGCAACCATCCCCAAAGATTGGGCATCCCCTATAACGACTTCTGCAGAACTTGCAGTGAGGAGCAGAAAGAAGAATTAATCCCTCACTTCTTTTGCACGTGTTCTGCACTGGCTAACATTAGGAAAGCTAGGTCATTACTATTTCGATGGTCTTAAAGATCTTAATAACGCCTCTACGGCTAACATTAATAATTTCATAAAGAAAAGAAAAGTAATTGGTTCCAGGAGCGGACAGAGTGACCCACCTGCCCCTACCTTATGGCAGCACAATGGACCTACTTTGGTCTAAGTGTACCTCATCGAGGGCCACATCCAAGTATCCGCTGCGGTAACTGCCCTACCACGGAAAAAACAGATAGTTTCGAAGCAACAATAAGCCTCGAATATGCACGGATTTATGATGATGAACTACATACGCAAAGGAAATGAGTACAACGAACTTCGGAACCGTGGAACGGTACGTTAGGTCCCTTAATAGGCCGCGTGCAGCCGAACAATTAATGAAGGTCCTAGACTGCTGCAAAGCAGTCACCGTTATCCAAACAGTGCGATGGGATGAAACGAGCAAAAAAAATAACAAAAAACTGCGACATTTATTAATGCTACAGGTAAGAAAATCAAAGCCATCTTCGTTGGAACGATCACAAATTCGAGATTGCCAAAAATGCTGCAAAATGTCTAGGATTCCTTAAGCGGTGCAAGAAATTCTTTACCCCTTCTGATCTGGCCACAATTTATAAGGCATTCATTCGCCCAAAGCTGGAATACAACGCCCATATCTGGTCTGGTGCACCCAAGACCGTTTTGCACATCCTAGATAGGGTCCAGAACCGCGCGTTAAAACTTAGAGGTGATGGAGACATTGTGAGCTCCATAGTCTCACTAGAACATCGCAGAAATGTCTCGTGTCTCTCCCTATTTTATCGCTTCACCCTCAAGCCCAACTTCGGACGTACTGTCAAATACAGGGATTCGTTCAATTCGTTCATAAGCCGAACGACACGTATGTGGAATAATCTTCCAGGCTCTGTGTTTCCTCATCACTACAACATTCAAGCATTTAAAGCCAACGTGCAACGTGCACCGGTACTTCCTCTTTTTCGCGCGCGAATTATAAAAAAAAAAAAGAAAATATGGATTCGTCATTGGAGGCGGACTTAAAATGAGAACCTCACGACAATTGACATTTAGGCTGAATTTGTGAACATTAGCCTCATATGCGCACGTACCCCACAGAAAAGACGACGACAGTAAAGACGCGTTTTACGAGCTCTTGAACAAAGAATACGAGCAGTGCCTTAGCTATGACATTAAAATTGTTGTACGTGATTTTAAAACGAGGCTAGGAAGAGATGGCATTTTTGGTACTACAGTCGGAAGGAACAGCGTTTATGACACCACCTCCATTAACAAATTCATCGCGGTCGACGCAAGTCAGAAGTTTCTGAGCGGCCAACCTTGTCTCGAACCACTACCTTGTTTTAGCCAAGATAAGGGAATTATGTGTGAAAATTCGACGTCGAACGGCTACAATCGTCGGATGCCCGATGCCCGATGAATGGGACCTCAGCGTTGTATGGTCGGAGTTCGGAGGGGAAACCCTCTAATTATCTTATCTGCCGTGTTGCATCAATACCTGAAACTGTTCGTCAACAACCCGATTGGTCCAAAATCAGTAAAAAACTCAGTCGGCTCATGAGAATTCTTTAATATTGTTCTTGAAAGAAAAGTGCAAGACTAACGCTCCAACGCTTTCAAATTCCGTCCAATTACTCGCATACGCCGACAAGATTGACATAATCGGATGAATGCCGCGTGGTGCTTTGATGAGTATTGACAGGGAAGAGGTGAACATGAGCTTAACGGTAAATGAGGGTAAGACCAGTATATGCTGTCAACTAGAAAGGACAACCAATTCCGACCGATGTCTCGAACAGAACGTCACCGTAGGAACTTTGTCTACCTAGGCTCCGCGGCTCCGCTATTAATACGGACAAAGACACCAGCGTTGAAATCAAACGAAGAATAACTCTTGCCAACCGATATTTCTTCAGGCTAAGAAAGCAATTGAATAGAAAAAAGCAGAAGAGTCAGAAGAGTGAAGGTCAATCGACTGCCCAAAAAATCGTCGATTCCACCACCGAGGAACAGCGCGGTAGAGGAAAACCGCAATTCATGTGGCGCACGCAAGTGGATAGGGACCATAACCAACTTGGCGTGCAAAACTGGTAACAGGTGGCTAAAGACCGAGCTAACTGGAAACGCTTGTTTGAAGAGTCTCAATTTCCTCTTGGACTGAAGCGCCAATTTAAGTTAGAAAGTAAGCTATCTATAATATTCTTGGCTGCACTGAATGCGAATAGTACCTACCAGCTTGCCTGCAAGCGTTATATGCCTGTCAAAACCTGAGTATGTATTTACCCAAAACTATTGGAACCATGTATGTTGCATATGCGATTGTCCCAATACCTCCTTGTGATGTTTCTCGCTTAACTAGGATACGATGCTCATATCGAAAAGTGTACGGTGCAACACGTTGTCGAACGGAAATAGTTCGGTGGGATTTCCCATGAACAGAATGTGCAATTGACAAGAATCTCTTTCTCGTCCATAATCCTATACGTAGCACGCAAATGTAATTATTTATTCAAACAAATGTATGTTTAAATATGAATACAAGTTGTTATTCGTAAAATTTGTGAAAATTAGTGTGTTTAGTCGCAATCTACATGTATCATTTATTGAGGTAGACATAATTTTAAAACATATCTGCCATTTCTGAAATGATTGTCAAATATTGCTTTAACCACTTAAATAGCAAATTGCCTGAGGAAAAGCCTACTTCTCAAATAAACATTAAAAATCCTTAAAAAATTCACTACCCTAACCATATTTCTGCCGACCTGCTTAAGAAAAATAAACCATCTCTCCCCTCACGATAATTTGGCCAATTTAAATTGGATTATGTAACTTCTGTCTGAATTACAGGAATCGGGCGGACATCCACTCTGTAACCGAAGTAACACATTGTAGTCCATTAGAGATCCTTATTCATTCTTGGCCTATTATTAAGGAGTTTCTGTGCTGACCACAATATATGACCCATGTTATAGTGAATTCCTTAGCTCTGTTCATGTCATTGTCGTGCTCACCATGCTCAGTGCTTAGTTGTAAACGTGCACCGTGCACAAATGTACCATTTAAATGCACGAAATGTTTCAATTTGATGTGTGCGCTCAATTACAGGGTAATCCAACCACCATTGAGTTTTCCCCCGCACTGCACATTTCTCAATTTAACCCACATTGCAACTGTGTCTTTGTGTGCCACCATTTGCAATTATTGTATGGCCGATTACTTGAAGCCAAGCCCAGGTAGGCATAAACAGTCGAGCAAATTGTTTTATTGTACTCTCCGACAATGAGTTATCAATTTGTTGCATGAAAATGAGGAATTCATTTTCAACCCTTTACCTGTCAGCCAATTTTATGTCTCATGTCAAGAAACAATTTCACTAGAACGCGAACATACCATGTGAAGGTGCTCTGTGCACATGGAACTCACTTGCAGTCACAGGACCGAACAGAATGACTTTTGATTGTTTTCAAATTGAAACTGCATAATGACAAAATTAAATTAAATTTTGTTTAAATGAAAATAATTGGAAACCGGCTTGCAGTATGAAGAATAAGAATGAAAGTGATTTCTACCGACATGCATACATATGAATGTATGTATATGTACATACAGGTTTGTGCATATGTATATACAAATACATATGGATGCATATGGATGCATGTTTGTAGGTACCCACTGAATGGGATCGTAAGGCTTAACCATTTGACTTGCGTCTGATGCTGTCACTTGGTAGAAAAGGCTACGCGGAACTTGTTGGCACCATGGCGGGGCACTATGCTTTAGCTACTTAAGTACTTTATGTGCTTGTCTCTCACCTTCTATGCGATTGTCCTGCCTTCGAACTTCGTCTCAATTTCGATTCATGCTAATTGTGCTACGTATTTGAATCTGAATTTGTTATAGATGTTAATCGCATATGTACAATGTTACATATTCACATGTATTTGCATCAATCTTGTGGTAGATATGATGCAAGTGTCAGTATGTCCTCTTGTATTTATGCTGTAAAATTCTTGAGCCCGTATACACACAAAAATTAGCAACATAATATAAGCAACAAGGAAAGGCTGTAATAGCTCTGTAACGGATTATCTTTGTGTGGGCGCCGTGGCTCAGTGGTTAGTGCGTTAGATTATCACTAGTCGCGCACAGAACTTCGCAGGAGAAAGACGTGTTTCGGCTTCCATTTAAACCGGAGTAAGTGTTTAAGTTAGCTAAAAGACATTAAATTTACTTATAAGTGGCGAGTTAGCCTAGTGTCAGTGTAAGTCGATCGTGACCAGAGGTGCTCGGAATCGATTCCCACAGGGAAAAAAGTGCTTGCGTTTTTAATTTAAAAAAAGAATAAAATTAAAACAAAACAACCTAAAATCAGGTGATGGACAATAGTAAGCGGTGCCTGCCCCCCATATCGGAAATCATCAGCCGATGAGGCCGTAACAACAAGCCACCCGGTGACATTGGCTACTGAAAGTGCGGGTAAAACTTGGTAAAGCGAAGTGAGGATGGGGCGTCATCGAAAACAACAGCAGCAGCACAGAAAGAGCCGTATGTGTCAGCCGACGATGACGAATACCCAGGAAAGGGTATGACGTTAAAGGAATAGACGATAGAGTTCTTCTCCTTCACCCCGAAAGGGGAAAAGTTGCAAACAATGCTAGTGAGGGGGATAGACTCGTCTATCGAACCGGAAGAGTTCTTTAAGATGCTGAAAGAGAAAGAGTGCGACGGTCTTGAGTTCGTAGTGGTAAAGTCGTTCAACACAGCTAGGGCCAAAAAGGAGAAGCGAAAATTACCCTTCTTCCTAGTTCAGCTGTCACCCAGCAGCAAAATGGATGGTCTTAGGAGAATCAATATCCTAGACTACCAGGTTATAACCTGGGAAAGGGAAAAGAGGAGCGAAAACATTTAACAATGTCGAACGAAAACATTTTACAAGGTGTTGTTCGCTGCAAAAGATTGGGGAACGCCGCATCGAACTGCAAAATGCTGCCTCGATGCGTGAAGTATGGCAAGAACCACAAAACAGAAAAATGTTCGCTGGGGTAAGGATAGGGTGTCAGATAAAAGCCAATAACGTGGCTTTTATGCAGGAACACGGGAAATACCACAAACTATTGGGGTTGTCCTAAGTTCTAATTCATAAAAAAAGTAAACTTAGCTCGTCAGCAGGTTTTTAGTCAAAAGCCAGCCGTCACTCCCCAATGGATCTACGCCAAAATGGCGTTGGGCCGGGAAACACGGTACAACAACAACCGAAGGTTGCTGCACAGGCCGCAGTGCCTAAAGCATCTGATGCTCAGCCGGATCTGCTATCCACTTTATTCTCTGTTCAACGGCCAATGAGCCAGCTACAGCGTCAGTTAGAATTGCAGGCGAAACGGGTGGGCCAGATCTATGTATTTCTGCCGGGATTAGCGCACCACCAGTCGTAATGGGTACGATGACGGAGAAACCTTTTAAGATCCTTTGGGTGAATGTGACTTCACTGATAAGGATCGAGAGGAGAACCTGTCTGACGGTTTTTTGAAAGTTTTTTTTTTTAATTAGGAATGTTTCCATTAGCATGCAAATGAAAAGACATTTAAGAACTCTCGTGGGGGTAAAACCGCATAGTCAATGCCTCGTAAGGCTTCCTGGATAAACTGCAAGGTGAACTAACGACGAGCGTTGAGTTTATGTGACCCACTAGTCATGTTGCCTGAGATATCATTTAAGGGAGTAGGGGAAAAAGCAAAAAGTGTCCGCGGAATACCAGTTAGCAAACCTTGCCACCTGAATTATTTTCGCAAACGCAGGCGTCACATGTCGGTCACGAAAGGGAACATTTTTAGTGATGGAATAAAAACGAGCATTGGATAAGTAGACCAATTCAACCGACGAACAAGGACAACGAGCCAACAACAACAACGAGCCTCGTTCAGCAAACGAGTTACCAGACATCCTTGAAAACTATAAAGTGGATATAACGCCTCTTCAAGAAGTGGACTTTGACAGACGAAAAACAAGTACCTGTGACATTTACTATGGTGACTGATACCACAATCAAAGACAGCGATTATTTGGATGCGCCTTTGCTGTCAGAGGCTTTTTGAGCTTCCGTCAATCAGCGCGTGAACATGATCCGCATCATTCGCCCTCACGCACCCACAGAGGAGTAAGACAATTCCACCAAAAATCTCAAAGGGGGACATCTTCGGTAGAACCATCGGAAGATATAACCTGCACGACTCGATCTCCGGAAACGGATTTAGACTCATCGACTTTGCCGCGGGACAATAGATAGTAGTGTGTATTACAAAATTCGGGCGGGTTTCCAATATAGGAAATTCACTAAACATTTTTTCTTTAATTGTGTAAAAAGGTCTTAAAAGCATAAAAAAAAACTTTTTTGAGAGTTAACAATACTAATATATGTAATATTTTTTTTCCAAATTTAACCTTTACTCATGTTGCTACTACTTAATAGCTATAAACAAATCAATCAAGGAAAAGTGTTTTTTCTTTCAATTATTTTTTAAAATCCCCGTAAACATGTCAAACGGTTTTTAATAATTCCTCAAAAGGAGCCAGTTTATTTTTTTTAATCAATTAAAATCAAATTAATTTTGGATGATTTTGTCAATATTTCGAAATGTCCTCTCCTTCAAAATGAACCATGAGTAACACACTATCATTTTTGAAATGACGACAACGCGACTTCGTCGCTCCGCTAGGGGTAAGCCAACAACTGTCAGGCAGGCGCATGGGGCTAAGTTTATTAGAGAACAGTTTTGTGCCGGGCAACAGCGTGTAAGTGGTCAAACCTTAAATATGTATACATACATACATACATATACGCATGTAGGTATATCAAAATACTCAGAAAAATACAAGCCATCACGTATTATAATTTCATCGAAATCGGGATTTCAATTTTCTAAATAAAACCACTTAAATTAATATTTTTCTAATTTTAACACTCTGCAAAGAAAAAAATTAAGAATCATTCCTTTATGTTAAATTGAGTATACTTAGCACTATAAGTCGACTAAGCACCCTATAGTTGAGTTAAAAAGGAAGAAAACATTTTTTTTTTTTTTTTTTTTTGCTTTGCGGCCGGAAGGTGGAAATCTTCTAAAGATACTGAAGGACCGGTTCCAACAGCATGCCGGATTTTTACCGACTAAAACCACCCACCACCCCAACCCTTTTTACTCATGCGACTGCCATCAATCGTTTCATCACGAGGAGGGTTTTGAATACTACAACTAAGTACAAACTTATTCAGTAGATATCTTTCGTGGTATTTTCTCTTTGTACAGGGATTTTCCAGCGAAAATCCTGTATATACCTCAAGTTGCATGGGGTTAATCTTTAGTGTGCCAAATCGGAAGGTTTCGTCCTCTGTAGTCTACGCACTATATTTCTATCGTCCAAAATCTGTAGGACGGCGTTGTTACGGTGATTCTGTATCCTCTGTTGGTGCTTCCGGGCGAAATTTTTTATTTCGTCTCTAACTGTTGGTATTCCAAGGTCTTTATGGATATCGGAATTTCTTATATACCACGGTGCATTAACAATTCCTCTTAGCACCTTATCTTCGAATGCCTGTATAATGCCTGTATTGCTTCTCTTGGTACAACCCCAAAGTTGTATGCCATAAGTCCAAACCGGTTTTAGCACTTGCTTATATAAAAGCAGCTTGTTTTCAGTATTTAGCTTGGACTGCTTTCCAAGTAGCCAATACATTTGTCTGTATTTGTTTTCGAGCTCTTGCTTTTTCTTTTTTATATGTGTCTTCCACTTTAGTTTAGCGTCGAGTGTCATTCCCAAGTATTTTGCTTCGTTTGCATACGGGATTATAACAAAATTTGCTAGGATGGGTATACTATTCTCTTTTTTGTACGTAAAATTTACGTGGATGGATTTGGTCTCGTTTAGTACAATTCGCCAGGTCTTTGTCCATGCGAATATCTCATGTATGGCTTTTTGTAACTTTTCGGTTGATTCCTCAACTGTAGCGCCCGTTGCCAATATTGCTGTGTCATCCGCAAATGTAGCTATTTGCGTACCATCTACTTGCGGTATATCTCGCGTGTACAGCAGGTATAGTGTCGGACCAAGTACACTGCCTTGAGGCACTCCTGCCATGATTTCTTTGAATTCTGAGTATTCGTTACCCATTTTAACCCGAAATAATCGATCTGAAAGGTAAGATTTCAAAACCTGGCATAATTTTTCGGGAAGAACTTGCTGTAACTTGTATTCTAGGCCTTTATGCCATACCTTGTCAAAGGCTTGGGAGACATCAAGAAATACACTCGAACAGATCTTTTTTTCTTCTATCGCCTTTTCGATTATGTCTGTTATTCTATGAACTTGATCTATTGTAGAATGTTGACGTCTAAATCCGAATTGATGATCCGGTATAAGGCGTTTTTCTTCTATGATAGGCTGTAGTCGCTTAAGCAGAATTCTCTCGAATACTTTTGAAATTACCGGCAGTAGTGATATTGGTCTATATGATTTTTTATCAGTAGGTATCTTCCCCGGTTTAAGAATCATAATGACTTCAGCAATCTTCCACTGTCTTGGTACATATTGCAATCTAAATGCTGCATTTATTAGGTAAAGGAACTTCACTAATGCTTTTTTGGGCAATTCTTTGAGAACTAGTCCTGTTATTAGATCATAGCCAGGAGCTTTGTTAATTTTTAAATTTCTTATTTCTTCTTTGAGTTCAACCAGCGTTACACTTTTGATTTTAAAATTGTCGGATGACATCGTTAATACATTTATATTTTCGACAGATGTTTGCCCGCTGAACGGTTTAAATGTTTGTTCTAAGTGCAAGGCAAAAACTTCAGCCTTTTCTTGATCGGTTTTAGCCCATTCCTCATTATTTTTCTTTATTGGTGGTGCTTGCATTTGGGGTTTTTTAAGACCCTTCATAGCTTTCCAGAGCGAGTAGTTTGTATCTCGTTCCGCAGTCAGTCCTTCAAGGTAGGAAGAAATCTTTTTATTTTTGAATTCCCTTAACGTTTCCTTGAGTTTATTGCACAAATGATTTAAGTGCGTCTTATCTTGCGGAGCACGAGATTGTTGCCACCTTTTGCGTGCTCTCCTCTTTACTTTGACTAGTTCTATTATTTCTGTCGGAAATTTTATATCCCGATTTGTTTTATTTCTTATTTTATAGGGAGTATTGTTCCACGCGGCACTCTGAATACTTTCAATGAAATGATCGACTTCATCTTCAAGTTGATAGTGCGTTTTCAATGGTACATTCAATCTAGTTCTACTCTCTGCTTCGTTTCTGAAATTGTCCCAGTTGGTTTTATCGTTAGCTAATCTGGGAGGTTCTTGTACCTTTATCAAAGTTTCGCTTAAAACTAAAATAACTGGTGAATGATCAGAAGAAAGATCGAAACTTTCTTCAACTCTTATAAACGTATTAGAGATCCCTTTAACAATGAAGAAGTCTATGAGATCGGGTGTTTTTCTCGTATCAGTTGGCCAATAAGTGGGCTTACCTGTCGAATGAAAGTCACAGCTATATTTCATACCTGCTTTAAAAAGCATGTTACCTTTTGGTGTAGTAGATCTAGATCCCCAGAAAGTATGTTTCGCATTAAAGTCACCACCAATAATAAAGTTTGATCCAAGTGATTCAATAGTATTAAGGTAGTCGCTTAATTCCAGCTTACAGCGTGGAGGGCAGTAGATAGACGAGATATTATAAGCAAAGTGTCTATTTTTTACACGTACAGTTATTATTTGCCTTGATTCAAGTTCAAATTTAATATCTTCAGAGTGTTCAATACAATCTCTTATAAATAGAGACGCACCACCTCTGGCTCTTTCTGATGGGTGGAAAGCATGATAGCCTTTATAACCCTTTAATTTTATCCTAGAATTTCTTTTGAGATGAGTCTCAGATACTAGACATATATCAACTTGTTTCTTAATCAAGAATATTTCCAGCTCGTCAGTTTTTTGCAAAAGCCCATTGGCGTTCCATGTTACTATTTTAAGTTGTTTTATCATCTTGGAGGAAAACGCCTGCTGTATACATTATTTTCGAGTTTAATCAGTCTGTCGAAAATAAGTTTGTTTGTAGCACTTTGTTCATCAAGTTTTGCTAAAATAAGCATGAGAGGGTCAGGTGGAGAGGAGCTGCCGCTACTTTCTCTAGACGCAGCTTCGGCATATGTCTTTATTCGAGCGTTTGTCGATTTTGCTTTCTGCGCTTCTTTTTTCTCATTCGAAGGCTTTACCTTAATTACATCTGTTTTAGCTTTTTGTTGTTCTATTACCGGCTTTTCTTTCGGTTTTGGCTTTATTGGCGGTAGAGAGATTAAGTTGCGCCTCTTTTGTAGTTCCTTGGCTACGTCACATCCTCTATAATTTGCCGGATGGTTTTTTTTGCAGTTGATGCACAACGCCGGAGCTTGTTTGCTTAAGCTGCAGTCTTTTGTGAGGTGTTTACCAGCACATTTGACGCACCGCGGCTCTTTCTGGCAATATTTTTGCGTGTGATTGAATCCCTGGCATCGCTTGCACTGAGGGACTAGTCTCGTATTTTTTCTTAGGGGCTCAATTTTAACCACCATATTTAAGATAGATTTAATATCGTAAATTTGTTCTATCGTTTGTTTTTTATCAAATGTTAGCATAAAAAGAGGAAGGCCGCGCTTTACGAATGCTGTTCTTCCGCTTTCTTCTGTATTTTTCTTTTCCTTTTTTAGGATGTTGACGGCATCGATTATATTATACCCGTTGTTTTTTAAGTCCTTAATTACATCATCTTTAGAGCATGAGGCGTGGAGTCCTCTAGCTATAACTCTAATTGGTCTTTCGGACTTATTTTCATATGTGTACCATTGTATATTCTCGGAGTTCAGCTTTTGGGAAACGGTGCGATAACTATCCGAGTCTTTAACGTTGACTTTCCATACGTTGTTTCTTGGTGAACTTACTCTAAAATCCGTTGATACCACAGACTTAAGAAGGCAGTGTAATTTGTTATAATCGGTGAATCCAATTATGTTTATCGGTGGCGGTTTATGTTCTTTTTGCTTCTCAGTTTTCTCAACTGGTTTGATTCGTGAACTTTCTTTTTTGGATAATTCGACTTCGGGTGAGGAACCGGCTTTCCTTTTCTTATTTGGTCTTCTTTCTTTCAAGATCCAGTCCGTTTCCCGACTTAGTTCTTCTTCGTCGGTTTTATAGTCTTCTTTGGCTGGATTACAATCAGTATATATTGTTTGGAGTTGGGGCTCTCTTTCTTTATAAGCTTTGTTTTCAGCTTTAAGCTGAACTATTTCTATCTTCAGCTCTTGGCAAATCAGTTCAATACTGCTGAGCTTAGCACGAAGTTCCATATTTTCTTTCTCGAAGTCGTATTGTTTCGAAGCTCTTATTTCTTTAACTTCACCTTGTGATGGGTTCCTAGTGATGGAGGTATTTGATCTTGATGGTGGAGATCTATTTACCCTTACACATTTCCTAAATGGGTCACTTGAATGCAATAAATGGTCCTCCCCAGAATCCATAGGACCGACCTCCGAAGAGGGTGGATTTTCCAGTTTTCCTGGTCTGCCACCTGGGGTAATCAATCTGTTTGTTTTGTCCATTGCCATTTAAGTTTAACTTATTAATTCTGTGCAAATAGATCAGTTAATTCTATTTGCAGTTTCAATTCAGCCGCCCCTCTGGGGTCAGACGCTGACCAGTGAGCCGCACAATATGCATCAGACGCTACTGGTTTTATGGATTTTTTTTTTGTTTTAAATTTTAATTTGAATTTTAATTTTTTTTTTTGTTTAATTTGTCCTTCAGTTTCGTCTTTCAGTTATAACCTTACTGCCAAGGGTGGCCCTACCAGGAGAGCATGCTCCTGACAGCATCGCTTATAGCATCATGAAGACTACTTCTTCCAGCGGATTTTAGTCGGCTCTTACGACAGGCATACCTTACCTCAAGGCTATTCTAACCCCGACCTTGCAGGGGCAGAAAGGAAACATGCATATTACAAGTCAGAACTGAAAACTTAAGAACTTTTTAAAAAATACAACAACAAATTTCATCTCTAAAATATTTACACAGGTAATCTCAGAATAAAGCATTATAAGTAAAAAAAAATTATTTTAAGTGGAATAAATTCCCACATCACAACATTCACAACGTTACTTGGAAACTACCTGATAAAAGTATCGGCAACTAAATTGATCTTTGGGCAGGAAAGAGATCTGGAATTTTTAAAAAAAAGGTAAAAGGGTAACCCAAGGTTTCCCTATCAAAAACCGGAGCCTGCAAAGGCTAAAATGGGAATAACATAGTAGAGAAGCAGCTGGTACTAAACATATGGAAAAACTACTTCTGTAGACTGTTAAACGACGATGGAAACCAAAATCTCACTTCCATGCAGTCTGATAGTCTCAACTTGGAGGACAACCAATCACTACAATCAAAGAAACGAAGTTGATGCAGCTATGGCTAAGCTTAAATCGTACAAGGCCGCAGGTCCAGATGACCCAGCAGCCGAGCTGATTTAGGTCTGACTAAATGCATGCTTGAAGATCGAAACTCTAGTACCATATATCCATAAGGAATGAAATCGCCGCCAATTACAGAGGTATAAGTCTAGCATAGAAATGCTGAGAACATATGTACGTCGACAAACTGATTGGGAATTACCAGTGAGGTTTTAGGCCTAAACAAATCACATTCGACACAAATCTTCACTCTACGCCACATTATGGGAAAGTCCCAACAGTTCGAGATCGGTATTGTGGGGGGTGATGTAGGGGGAGTCAAACACAAATGTCAGCTATTCAATGCTCTTTATTGACAACCTTTCCTTAAAAATAGTTCTATGCTTATATAGTAGCGAGAGTGGGGACATTATGGGATGATCACATGATAGGTTCTAATTTAATCTATTTATGCAAATTTATTGTAGTATGTAGTATAGTATATATGTACATATGTAAGAAGTTCATGCAATTATAGTAGAATCAAATAGAATTCGGACACATATTGAATTATATGCCTATAGTACCTACCATCTATCGATTTTATGCCGCATACGAAAATGTGAATTGAGATAAGCTGTTTTGCTCTATGTCTATTTTTGCTATTCCCGTATGTAGGATGATACTTAAGAACTTTTATAGTCACCATACATTTCGTCCTTATAATGCTTACCATATTTTAAGTGCTTTTCTACTATGTACATATATCCAATAGCTTCGAAAAAAATTATATGGCATACAAATTTATGTATTTCTTGAGCAATTTGTATATAATTTTCAAACTGAGCAGCTTGTTGACATTTAAGTACATACATGCCATCCAGTCGGGCAATTTATTAAGACTGAACGAATCGCAGAAATGTTAATATGAGAAAGTTCCTGATAAACTCCAGCTCTTATGTAATATTTTCTCAAAATTGTTGCTATAAACTGGAAAAATTGTCCCCTTCAAATATTGAGGCATTGATATCGCGCAAAATTGGTCTATACATTGTGTAGAGTTACAGCCGTATTTTTCGAAATTTTTTTCCGATAATCAGTATTTTGCTTGTCGAAAAGACGATGGAGCTTTATTTTTTAAGAAATCGGGATCACTATGAATGGTTTTGGTAACGACAATTTTTTTTTAAAGTGGGTTATAGGCGGTGCTTTTTCCCCAACTTGTGAAACATATGTATCTACAATCCAACAAACATTATCAATAATTGACTAAATTCAAATCGGTTCAGAAGCTATGAAGTTTTGTGGAAGCAGACCTATGGCAAAGCAGTTTAAAATATGTATGTACCAATAAAGTGAGAAAACTGTTCTCGTCTTTTGTGGATTGTGCTTACTTCTGAAAGATGTTCTGAAAAACGTCCCAAGCTATGAAGGGAACTGCATTAATCGGGTATGTTCATTAATCCCCGGTTAGTTGCATCGGCTAAAATATATGTAAATACATATGTATGCATTAAAAGGAACATGAAATTCATTATATTAGATGCGTGAATACCTACATTTGTTTTACATTCATATTACATATTAGTGCATGTTTTCTGTAGCTTCAGCAATTCTGTGGCAACAAGGAAAAAGAGCACAAATCGTTTTTTAAAATTTTTCAGGAGAGTTCTTTAAAGTTTTCACATGAGTTTACGAAAAATATCCTTCGTATGAGAAAGCTTTTGAGACAGAAATGAAGATGTTAAAAAAATTATTTCTGTACAATTCCAGAATCGATGATAGAATTGAGTATGGCGCATCCGATGGTATGATATCTCAATTTCAACATAGGTATAGACCTATTCTGTTTTTCATTTTTGCCCCAGAATAATTCGCACTTTTTGTTTAAGAGAAACTAATGTTTTTTTTTTGTTTGCTCATGGCTGCTCGGACAGTATCTAAACGAAATGCATTTAAACGTAACGTGATTGATTTATTTAATAAAAGTAATATAATTTTCGTTTAAACCTGTTAATATTTTTAGTTCAACCGCAACCGTAGCAGTCACTTTGTTTATTTTGGGGCACTAAAAAAAGTGGATTTTCTATTCTGATTTTACTTGAGTTGTAAACACAAAGCTTTTTCAACGTTTTTTTTTTGTTTTTTTTTTTTTGTGTGTTCAATTAACCGGGCGATTTTGTAAGAAATTTTACAAGAAGTTTAACTTTTTTTTTGCGCAAATAACCGGGTAACGCATTAAAAAGGAAAAAATTATGTACCTACATTTCTTATGGGATCTTTTGCTTGCTTAGTTTTTCGATGAATTAAACGGGGAAAGCAATAAAGCTAGCGTCAATCATTTGGGGATTGCTGTATATGGTTTTTAAGTTGAAGGAAACCCTACAGACAAGTAGCAATATCTTCAATTTTATAACACCGAAAGAAGAGATTTAGTGAAAGTACGATATTCCAAATCGTCATTTTCACCGCTGAGTTATACACATACATATGAACATGCAAACGTATGTATATTAAAAAAAAAAAAAAAATATTCTTGGCGCAACGGACCGTATGTCGTCCAGGGCCTAGTTTCTCGCGATCTTGTCTTCGTCTTGTGCGTGATACATTTTTTTAAACAAATGGAAGGGACCTGTACTTAGTTTAAAGCTACATATATCCGAAAGTCAAATTGAGAGAATCTTTCTTATGAAAGTTATTACTATCGGACGTTTGTCAGACATTCGCAAGAAGTGGGACCGTGAAAATACTTTCTGGTTTTTTCTGGGACTCGGACGGAGAAAAAGAAGTTGTTGATATTACCGACGACAGTCAATTCAACGTTTTCCGGTCTTCATATTCAGCTTATAGCATAAAATGTTGAACTTACGATTTTGCCTGATTGTTAAAACAACTACCAACCTGTTTAACTTTAATTAACAGGGTAAAGTGCATTCGAAAATAACAATGATAATAGTTATCTCAACATAATTAAATGTTGATATTAAAACTCTTTCAGTAAAATCAACTATTCATATTACTCAAAATCAACAACCAGTTTGTTGAATTTATGGTGCAATATTAATAATATTAACAGTTGTTTCAACATTCTACTTTACTTCTCTTGTAAAATGAACTATTATATAAATGTTGAATTTACTGATTTACAAGTCTTTAAACCGTTGATTCAACAACCACTGTTGATGGTTTTCACCCCCTCTTGCAGCCCTAAAATTTTTGGGAAAAATCTAACCTAAATTCTGTTGCATTCGTTATCTGAAAAAAGCTATAAAAAGACACATCCAAATATACAATATTCAATCTAACAATCAAGTTCAATCTAACTTTTTTTTTCTTATTTTTGTGATTTAAATATTGTATTTACATACATACATACATAGATTAAGTTAATAAAGTCAAATTATAAATTCAGTAGTTATAAGAAACAAAAAGCATTTAAGAGTTACAAAGAACATACTTTGTATGTACATATATATGTAGTTCTTCAATATAGTTTTTCTTTCACCTCACTTTCTGTCGTGGCCAGTAGGAAAATAGCATTAATTGAGTCTTGTATAGAAGACTTGTACATTGATGAACCGGAAGATGTTTTTAATTTATATTTGTTTCCTGATCGCAGCAGGTAATGAAACGCTTCAAATATCTTGAAGTTGTTTAGATCTACGAGGGAAAAGAAATGTAGAATATGTAAATATGAACGGGTGCATACATATGTACAAATGTATGTGTGTATCTCTTTGTGGACACGCAGTCTTAACTTTATTTTCGCCATTTTCTGAAGTATTTAGTTTCTTGGTTTTACAGCAGCGGTAATTATTTTTTGACTCAGAATATAATCTTCTGACTGCATCATTATGCGCACAAGTGAAATCTATTTGAATCTGAGAAGAAGAAATATGTATTTAATTTTGATTATTTGATTGTTTAAAATTACCAATCTCTGTCCATAAGCGTCCTATAGCATTTGCAGCATACCGATGATATTAAGAAAACATTTATAAAGATTACTTACCTGTTAATTCATTGCATTGCAATAGTTCTTGATTACCAGCTACGTTAGAATCCATTTCTGACTTAAAATATTTCATTAACGACTCAGTTTTTATTTACTTATTTCTCCACTTTATATACTTTATAAAAATCTTAAAGATAGGAGTACTTTAGCAGTAACAACTAACATATGTATCTGAAGATTTTGCTGATTCAACCACTGGGACAAGACGAAGTCGATAAAATCAACAAATTTCTTGCACGTTAAAGTAATTATCCTGCACAATTGAAACTGAAATGACGGTAAAAGCAACTAAAAAGGAAGTTGAAATTTCGTTTTTGCGGAAAACGTATTTCGATAAAATCAACGAACTTTCCATTGATTTTACAGATTATTGAAGAATATCCCAAATCAATAAATTCATCGGCTAAATTTACTTCAAATTTGCGATTACAGCAGTTTTTGCTGTCGATTTGCTTTTGACAACTTTGAGCTGTTAAACTTACAATTTTTTTTTCTATTCATGAACGTCGAACCTCCCGCTCAGTGATCCAATGCACTAACCACTTGAGCCGCGGCGCCCACACACAAGAACTCAGTTCCCTACAGTGCAAAAAATTGAATCGTTACCTTGAATGACTCTCTGAATGAAATGCCTGCCCCTTACTTTCTCCAGCCGAAAGCTGAAATCAATGAACCAGGGTGGCCGTAATATCTGCGGTGCACACACACTCTCTAAACAACCGACAATGGAAAACCAATTTGTAGGTAACACATAGCCATTTTGCTCCCTGATATCCTACAATTCGAGTCTGCAGACACATTAGAGACATATGCTGCAAGAGTTGCTTCCCTGTTGTTTACATTTCTCGTTTTCTGCTTCCATTAGCATACATACCTCGTACAATTCACCGAAAGCGCCATGAAGTGCACATCCAAATGAGTGGAAAAAAATCAGCACACACGTAAATACATACAAACATACATGTACGTATACACATGGGAGACTTTTTTGTTTCGATAAAGGATCCACCGGATAAACAACAAGCCAAAAGGCTATGGGATTACATCCGTGTGATTTTCCTACACGAATTCTGCAGAAGGATTTTGCAACCCCATAAGCTATACGTGACTGGAATTCCACACTCCTTTGTATGTGTGGCAGCGGATACACCATGTTGCAGGTGAACAACAAGTCGTTTTTTTCACTTGCACCGTACCCTAGAACTAAGGGTTGCATGTGTTTTACATGCCGTGGGCGTGGCTTCCTTCCATACGTCTCTTGACGGAACAACTTTATCCAGACGGAAAAAACAGTAACAGGGCAATAAGAACACAACTTCAAGTACTGCCATCTTTTTGCCACCAACACCATAACCACGGATAGGACACCAAGCAACATGCGTTTACAAACCGACTTCCATGAAAAACACAGGAACTGCAACAGTGGTAGTTAGGGGAGCAGTAGCGTATACAGGATAGAGATAAAATTTTCATGGTTGGAGAACCGCAACAATGATTGGTAGTAGCTATACATTTTTTACTTATATATACTATTGTTCCACAGAAAAAGGCTTTAAGTGAAAAGTTTCTTATCTCTCCGCCTGGTAATTTGCGAATTCGAAAAGGAAAGCGAAGAATCAGTGAAAAAAGGTACAAAATGGCATTTAACAATTGTGGGATTTTAAGTTTCATCCCCTCAACATCCCTTTTATGGCGAATCGGTAATTTTCTTCAACAACAATATGGTTAAAATCTCATTTATTTAATTCACATTTAATTGTCTAACATTTTGGGCGTTTAAGAACTCAACTTGAGCGCGGATAATTGTTATAGCAAAGAGTGGGCTTCGCGGAAATGTTCGATTTAATCAGCAAGGTGGTAGTACTACCATCATTTGTTTAGAAAATTACAGTTTGGCTGTAATTTTTTGGGATTTATTATGCGAATTGATTGACTTTTAATAACAGGTATTGAATAGCCAATGGATAAATTAATTGTGTCGTGTTGCTAATGCTTGTGAGATACTGCTGATAGAATTTCGATGTTAATGGCTGTTGTAATTATGGGGGTGTTCATGATGGAGTTCTTTTAAATAATTTATTGATAAATGGAAAGCAACTAAAAAATCGGAAATGGTGCGCGTAGTTGGATCTTAAGCGTCTATAAAAAAAGGGAGGGTCTAATAACTTTTTTTATGTTTATGCTTGCATAACAGATTTTGCCTTTCTTTTGCCAAATACCACTCTTTTGAGATAAATTTAACAATAGTTGAGGTATTGAGTTGAGGATTTAAATGCAGTTTGATTTTCATTTCTAAAGAATCAGCTCTTATATCGGACCGAGTTCCAGCGAGTGATTCACCCAGAAACTATAAAACAATTAAATTTTAACCGATCTGTGCTACCACCTAAGATGTGCCTTGTACTTACGCGTTTTGCACCTAACTAAGGACAAGCTCTCGAAGGAGACTTAGGATTTAGTGTCATGAGAATAAGATGGCTTCAGATGGAGTTGGAAACTCTTTTAAAAGTGTTTTGTTTTGGCTTAAGTTTTTCCATAAAAAATATTTTTTTTTTTGGTATAGAGAAATTGATAAATTTCTTAGCATATCAAAGACATATGTACTTACATGTAAATTTCAGTAGAAAAGCTTTGAAAGGTTTTCCATGCTGTTCCCATCCATTTAACGCATTATTTTTGGTTGACTTGTGAGTGGGCCGTACAAAAATTCAAGGCGAATTCGAAGACAAATCGGAATCTAGGTAGATCTTTCCAATTCTGCAATCCTGTTACTTGTATAACCTTGTATGATCCGAAATGATCCGAAACCCAGAGGATAACAGGTTTAGTGTGAGCAGCAAGCTACAAGAGGTTTTGCAGACAACTTTTCTTTTCAAATTCAAATGACTTAAGAGCTTTATGGCTATTTGTTTTGGTTTGTTCTAAACCCCTGTCTAGAAGGTGGAAGTGGTGCTCCTTTGAAGTAAGAAGCGAATATTTCAACACCCATTCCATTAGCTTTTTCGAAGCTTCAGTACACAAGTAGGATTGGTACTCCATTTGAGGAATTTAAGAGTTATCTGGTCGGGGATAATAACATTTAAAGGATGCACTATTTTCTTTGGATATGCAGTCAGAAGGTACAAATTTAGAAGGTATTTAAAATCATCAGGTGCCCTGATAAATCCGAGGTCTTAAAGTGGCATAAGAGGTGAAAATTAAGGCCCTGCTTTATTCTTATTTGTAATGAAGAGAGACTTAAAGAGCTTCTAGCCCTGTAGTGGGACATGTTCGTATCGAACCCATAAGTCTTACAAAGTACAGTCCATAAATTTTGTGGAGGCGGATCAGTTTATTCAACTTCTTCCCGCCATGCACTTAAAGTATATAATGATTGAGGTGACGATGGTGTGAAATGCCCAAAATATTTTAGAAATCAATATGAACTGACACTTTTATTTTAGTTTAGATGAACTTATACACATATGTATATGTACATAGGTACATATCTACTACAAACCATCGTTAGGTATTGCTTCGCAAGAGTCGCTGTTTCGCTAGTAAATGCTAACATTCGCGTTGCATATGCGTTCTAGGCGTCGCTTACCGCAATCCAGTTTTCTTCACTTGAGATCATATGGCTAACTACGTTTTCTACAGTCGGACATTTGCTGAATTTATTCCGAAGTATCAGTCCTTTATTTTCGTAACTTTTACTCTACGTTCTTTGAAAGATTATCACACCGAGGGTAGTATGGAATAGTCTCGTCTCGTTAAGAGAGATACTGTCTATAGCAGCCATGATCCGTTAGAAATGTAAAAGTTTGATTCGCCATGTTTCCGATTAATGCAGTTGCCGACCCTTGGAATTTCGAACGAATTTCCTTTCGCTGTGTTTGACGATTTCTCTGCGCTATACAACTGCGTAGAACTAGCGACGCGCGCGAGTAGGAGTCTTTTCTAGGTATGTACTTACATAAGTATCGATATGTGTACACATAAATATGTATGTATGTATGTATGTACATATACATACATATCTCTATATGTGATGCTCCTTAATTGAGTGATGGGAAAAGTTAAAAGTGCTTTGGAGATCCGAGTCACCTACAAATTGATACAGTGGTAGGTACCTCGAGAACGTGAACCAATTAAAACAAGGCCCTTTCGGATTTTATGGGGCTCAAATTGGATTTTTTTTCAATTAAAAATAAGCTGATTTGGGCAATTTTTGTATCCATTTATTCGAAAAACAAAAACAATTCATAAAACAGTTTTAACATGTATATATGTATGTACATACCTATGTAGTTAGATAGAAAAGTTTAAAAAACGTTAGCATTGAAAACATAGACCACGCAATCCACTGCAGTAAGATAACCACGATACTGATCAAACAACATTCAGTAAATTTTATCGCATGCAAACAGAAATATAAAAACTTCTACAGAAGAATGTTTACATTAAAAAAAATTGGCAAGTTCAAAATATTGAGGCGATAGTATAGAGTTTTGCTGGTTTACATTTTGGAGAAATTTATTAAAATCGCAGTTACGGGTCTTTTAAAGCAACTGATTAATGGTAAACATCACTAATTTAATACTCTCGGTATTCGTAGTTTCACACTTTTACCTTTCTAGATTTCCATTGTTCGTACTTACTGGACCCGTAGGTCCTTCAAGGTAGGTATTGCGATGCAAAAGAAGATTTCAATTCATCCACATTTTTCTCCATTTACTTTAACCCAAAGGATATACATATGTATGTGAAAGTATGTACATACATACATACATATGTATATAGGTAAACTTGGGAGATAACCGAAAATTAATTCTTTTGCTCACATCCTTCTTACTTCCGCACATAATAATGTAGACACCACATGCAACCCCCTTTCTTTTCAGGGAAGCCATTCGTAGCAACTCCAATCACTTCCCTGAAACCAAACCAATCAACAAAGAACCGAAAATCCCAGGCAACGAGGAAGAAATATCGAACGAAATCCGGATACGATATGGGATGGTATCTACAGGTGTATCTGGGTCCCTCGCTAACTATCTCTATTCCATTTATTTTCCTTGTATAACCACACCACAGAAAAGAACCATTCACATTGATCGCACACATAGTTACTTACATATGTACATGTACAGCCATCCTTTTGCGGTTGCTAATAGACCATGGGGGAGAACAAAATAAGGAAAATCATTTCCGCCTGCGGAAAACAACAAAAAAGGAACAAAAAAAATTATGGACATTCCGATTGAATTAGACGAAAATTGCTTCTATAAAATGAACTCGTCCATGCAGGGCTTAGGCGCACACAGGCGCATACCAATATGTATATCTAAGAGTTTGATGGGAAGATAGGTTTTTCACTTTGGTTTTCCATTTTCCTGTTTTACTCCTGGTAGTGGCTAGTAGCTTGGTTGTGCACAGTCACACCCAATTGAAATTAATGACTCCATCCAAAGTTTTAGTTTTTGAACACACTTAGAACAACGCAATTCGGTGGCAGTAGGGTGTTAGTGTCAGTGGTGTGTTCATTTAATGTTTTTGTTTGGAATAACATCACTGTTGGTGGTAGGTGTAGTGTTACTGATTGTAATGGAAAATGTCATTAATTATGAAGGAGTGAGAAATTAATGGCGGAACTTCTGGTTTTGTTTATTGCAGGTTTGGTTTCAAAACCGTCGAGCGAAATGGCGAAAAAAAGAGCATACGAAAAAGGGTCCTGGACGTCCAGCGCACAATGCTCATCCACAATCCTGTTCCGGCGAGCCAATTCCATTGAACGAGTTGAAGGCGAAAGAAAGGTTAGTCAAGTCAAGTATTCTTCTTACTTGTGTGGATCTTAAGTCAGATCAGAAGCACTAGCTTTTTATTGTAAAGCGTAGAAAGTCTCGGGCAGCAGACACATTCATTTTAGTATAGGTTAGCAACTGCAACTTACTACAGTTATATAATTATGGAATACCTAAATCTACCTACTCGGAGGATTGCTGGGAAGCATAGGGCCGGTTTTTGATAAGTGTAGTAAAATGATAATTTTTTGATGAAATGAAATGGCGTTCTATGAGTAGGCCGCGCCAAACTCCTCGTATGAGATAGACCGCCAAACAAAATCGTTTTGACCATTAAGTTTTTCGCGTAGCACACAAATACAGTGAACCAAAAAAAACTTTGTAGTAAATTAGAGTTTAATTTCTCCGAAACTGTTTGCACCAGTGAAATAACTTGGACGCCGCGGCTCAAGTAATTAGTGCGTTGGATCGCTGAGCGGGAGGTTTGAGGTTCGAATCCCAAAGAACACCAAAAAGTTTTTTCACGGTCCCACCTCTCAAGAATGTCTGACAAACGTCGGAGAGTAATAATTGTCATTAGAAAGCTTCTCAATATGCCTTTCGGATATGGCTCTAAACTATTGATCCCTTCCATTTGTGTGAAAAATATAACACGCACAGACCGTATGTGGTGCAGACCCTGGCCATTCTTGTTGTGCGCGTTATAAATTAAGCCATATCCGAAAAGTGTAGTGAGAAGTTTTCTCATGACAATTATTACTCTCGGACGTTTGTCCAAAAATTTATTTTTTTTGCATTTTCTCAGCAATCCAACACACTAACCACTTAGCCACGGCGCCCAAATTATATGTACAAACAAAATATTTCCCTAACAAGGGCAAGTGGAAGTGGACCCCTGAGTAAAATTGCATCTTCGCAAACTAAATGACAATTTATACGTATAATTCAGGAAGTTCCTAAAATATGCGAACGAGCGCTTCACGACAATTCGCATCAAGACTAAATATGTCAACAACTAAATATGTTAATATGTGCCCATGCCCCCACAGCACTGCCCTGGCTTGTCAAAAGGAACAGGAGAGAGCAAGAGCAGCTCTCGATCGAGGAAATGGAGAGATGCTACTGCAGGAATGAGGCTCGGAGGTTTTATAAAAAGTCTAGTCTAAAAAGCCTGAATCAAAACCTGCAAGGACAGTCAAGGGAACATCGCAGTAGAAAATTGTTGATGCTGACAATGTGGAAGAGCTATTTCTGCAGACTGTATAACCACGACGACGGAATCGAATCCTTCTGCAAGGCAGATCGAACCATTCAACCTGAACGATGTGGACCAACAATTCGGCCCACATGAACTAAAGTTAAGTCCAATAAAGCTGCTGGAGCTGACGGCGCAACTGTTCAAAGCGGCAGGCGATGACGTGGTAAGTTGCATGTAACAACTGTATAATATGGTCGCATGAAAGCATGTCCGTATGTTGAGGGCAGATTATACACAGCAGTCGTGCGCCCGGCTTTAACATACGGTTCTCAATGTTGGAGGAAGTATGAAAAAATATAAAAGTAAAATGAATGGAGCAAAGATGAGAAAATTACGGATGTCGGTTGGAGTTACAAAGCTAGACAAAATAAGTAACACGCGTATACGGGCAAGTTTACACACAAAGACACCGATCGTCAAAAAAAGCTCGAAGCTGATCCACTTAGTTGGTACTGTCACGTGCATAGGTCTTCTATAACCGGGCAATGACGGCTCATGCTCCGGCAGAAACTCGGAAAGAGGCAGAAAGAAAACAAGTAGATTACTCAATTATAGAAAAAACTGCGACTCCTCGGGCTGAGCGGGTAATCCAAGACCGAGAATCAAGATTTGATGTCAAAAAAAAGTTTAACACAAGGCAACGCACTGTCATGTTCTAGGTGCATATTCGTAGTTTGTAGCCCTCTGACGTTCCGTGCCGTGTTGTCATTTGAAGGGGTCCATTAATCGAGGCATGTTGTGTCTCCCTCATAACTAGACATTTTTTCGTGTTAGGGAAGTTACCCCGTCGGCACAGCAACCAACGTGGAGGGCCAGGTCCATTGTAGACGAACCCCTAGGACGAGGGGCCGATTAATAACCGATATCAGTAACCCACTTCAGACCACCATCCTTTTTCCAAGACTCTGACCAGTCGCCCCCAATGAAATAACCGCCCAAACGGAAATTGAAATAACCCGACAAAATTTGTATGGGGGTGGGGATTTTTTCATGGGTTTTTGGGGACTTATTTCATACTTAAAATTGGGGAGTTATTTCATGATGAAAAAAGTCCCCAAATTCTACTATGAAATAAATTTTGAACTTACTCTCATGCTATTTTTAAAAAGGATGACTTTTCGGAACCAAGGAATCTGAGAGGAAATGGAGCCTATAGATGACATTTTCGGTGCCGTGACATAAGACTATATTTCAAAATATGGGTCTGTGAAGCTTTCACAAAGCGACGTAAGGCCATATTTCGAGGTATGGCCTTATGTCGCTTTGTGAAAGCGTCATACGGCCATTATGGCTTTATGTCACTTTCAAATGGATTCTTTTGCCTTCCCTAATTAAATTTTAAACGGTCCATTTACTATAATTCCATTACGGTCTTATGTTCCATCCCATCGAGACATAAGTCCACAATTTTACAGAATGTAAAATGTAAAATAAAAGTAGACGTAACTATATGCCGCGCAGCGTCGCCCTGAGCACCTGCATGTGAGGCCGAAGGCCGTCCGGTGTATAAATCGAGGAAATGTTCATAGTTTCTTTTTTTTTAGCAAGCATTTAGCATTTAGCAAGCCCACCAACCTCAACTTTGTATTGAAGTAACTAGCGGGCGAAAGCCTGGAAGTCGAGAAAACTTTGAACTTGAGGCTCTCATCTGACTTGGTTTTGTGGTTATAGCAGAAACTGCCTCTCTCTTCTTTTATTTGTCTGTCAAAAATAAAAACAAAAAAAAACAAATCTAATGATTTAGATACACATATGTGTGTACATAGTTCATATCTGAGGTCGGATCGACGTTTGCATAAAGCTAACCAAGCTGCTCTTCTTTTCCTTTTGTCCGGAGAGGTAATGATCAGGATTATAGGGATTATAATCCTCCCACTTTACTGCATCCGTACTGGTCCACCTGTGGGGTTCGTCCATTTGACCTCAAAAAGTATCTGTAGGCGGTTTCGGATCACTTCCTTACTGAGGCCAATCATATTCTGCATTGGTGTGATCTAGGAGTTATTTTGGCCTGCCGCTCTTCCGCGTTTGTATAGGAAAGTTTATTTACATTTTGACAGGGTTCATAGGATCTCTCTCAATACCAACTGAGCCGGTCATGCTCCATTTTTTTCGAGATGGAATTTTCGATGTGAAGGCTTCCTCGGATCTTTGAACTTCTAATTCGATCAAGCTTCATTATTCCTGCTGTCATACAAAGCATCTTCATCTCAGCTGCCGTTTATTTGCCTCAAACTTTTTGTACATTTTCAAGCATTGCGAACCGTATATGAGTGCCGGACGAACAACTGCAGTGCAAATCCTTCCTTTCAGCTTAGGGGCATTTTCGCAGGTACTTGAACTTTTCGCACTAACGAATCACTTTTCTATTCAAATATATGTCTGGTATAGGACAGAGTGAATCAGAGAATGTGCAGTACATGTACTCTGTCTTTTTTGGACTAAAACGAGCCAAGCTTCTCTGAAATAAAATACAAACCGAACTTCTGCAATCAAGCACTTTATTATTGTTTCTATTTTGTCTGGTTCCTTAAAAAATGTGCGCCCAAGCGTTGGTGTAATATTTTAAAGCAGCAATCTGCGCGTTCATTATTATAATAATTTGAAGAAAATTTTAACGATAAAGTTTTGAGATGTAAGAACATTTTTCATAAGGGAAAAATGAGCTGATAACAAAATGCTTTCCACATTATTATTTATTTATTTTTTACATTTTACATTTATTTTTATTGAGACGTTCAAAGTAAACCTTCTTATTTTTTTAATACATTCAATTTTTTTTTTACAATTGGCCGACTTAAAATAAAATCTGGCTACTGTTTTTAATTTAATTAATTAGGTATTTTTACCTATAGCTATAGTAGAATCAATACATAAACTTTTATATAAAATTTACTTCTGTTTGTGTATGCTTGCTCCCGGCATACATTCGGAACGTGGCTCGTATAGACCAACTTAAGACTAATGACTAGGGTTAAAGGAAAGAGTAATTCATTATATTCATTGTAGGATTATTACTATCAGTAAATTATCACACTACTTATTTTATTATATAATAATAAATATATAATAGTGAGTTAAGTGAGAAAATTATATGCTATCATTACTAAAGACATTTTTTTTTTTTTTTTATAATGAAGAACCGTGGGGAGAAAACCAAGGTCTATCTGGCATTGCTTATCCTCGTAAATTTGTGGAAGAAGCTTTTTCATAAAAAGGGATCGTTAAGTTTCTACTTAGGTCCACTTCTAGCATAGGGCGCGATCTGTTGTTAACTAAGTTAAAGGGTGAAAGATAGTAATTATCGAAAGCACTCTCTGTCACATTTGATTTATTTATTTATTTATTGTATGAATTAAACAGCAACAAAGGTACGTTTATATACATACATATGTAGGTACGTATAATAAAACACAATACGTCAAGATCAAATTTCCTAAGCCAGTTTATGACGCGTGGTTGTATTACTAGAAGTTCAGACAGACCACAAGGGTAATATTTTTGTGGGTATTCTAAAACGATGTGCCTTATTTTTTATCACTCGGCCCCACAATCTTAGCTTGATGAGCTTGAAGCACCCCACTTATGTAGTGTGTCAGCACAGATGTCGCTGTTAGAACGTATGCGGTTGAGTTGTACCCATGGATTTCGAGGCAGATTAAGTCCAGCGAGAAGCCTAGTGGGGTTTTCGATTGGCCATCCATTGGTCACGGCGAAGTTGGCTGAAATAATTCCCGCCGCGCGCCGTACAGTGATCCCTAGGCGGAAAAACCCCGAATATGAAATAAGTTGCATAGTACCGTTAATATGATTTTTCGACTCTACATGTGTACATGTTCCGAAATTTAAAGGTCTTTATCAACAGTTTTGATGCGCTTAATTTCTTTACTCTCAGCACTGATATTTATAAAATAAAACCTTTATCTTATTAATTAGATATTTGGCTTAAAGAGTAGGTACAATTACCGTTTATCAAATTTTTCTATCAATCTAGAAACAAAGGCTCTTGAGGGGAGCTACCTCCGAAGCGAGTTTCTCACGCTTTATTTTGGTTTATAAAAAAAGAGCTTCGCATGTAATATACCTGCAAGAGGCTTTTAAGTGTAACAGTGCGTGTTGCACAAACAGCACTTGAAATCAATCTGGTATAACCGTTTCAAATTTCACAGCTATTTTGTTAAAATTTGTTGTTTACATAATTATTGATTAACAAAGCCAACGTTGCAGTTGTGTTTGAGCTTTTGTTGAGTTTGATTACCATTTAAGATAAGAAGTGTTTAAATGCTAGAATATAAAGTGCTGTGCGATCTCATTTTTACCAGGAGTATTAACTCACTAGTAGACTTTTTGCAAGAAAACGTTTGGAACCACGTCAAATGACAAAAGTTGTTTTAGAAGTTAAGAAAGGATTCTTACCGCTTTTCAAACAAAGATATAAGTCAACTCTTGGCATAAAAGAGAAAAAGTGGGTATAAAAGTAGATATTGAAGCAAGAAGCGGGTACAATCAATGATGGCACCACTTCATGAAGATTTTTTGGGATCCCTATTATTTTTTAAGATTTTAGCTATGAAAACAAATAAAGTATGTAGTCGCGAAATTACGATTTTTGTGGTGTTAATTTATTTTTCTAAACATCTTTTTGCGAAATTATGAGTATGGCAACTCAAGATAGGAACGGAAGAAAATTGGTAAGAACAATGTAGAAAAATTACTTTTTTTTTCAAAACAGTTATATGGGAAGTACGCTTAATTATAGGACTCGAGCCATAACTTTTTTACAATGATGAGAACTTGTCTCACTTATTTCATGTACAAAATTTCAATAAGAACGGTCCATTCGTTTTGTTTTTATAGAATTTTTTCAGCCTACTCCATAGAAAGTAACCAGTGTGTGCCGTGCTGATGACAATATATATAGGTACTTACATACGTATGTATGGACTGCCAGTAAAATTAAATTCCCGTAAACTTCTGCGAGTTGAACTTGTTATAAAAGAGCCCCACCACCTGAGAGCCTGAGAGTTGGACTTCGTAGTAGTAAAGATGAATTATTTTTTGCTTACAATAAATGTCACCTTCAGTGTGAAATAGATAGTCCTCAAAATTTGAAAAACAGTTTGAATCCCAAAATATTGGAATCAGACAAATTCGAAAGGACAAAAAAAACGATTACTTTTTATAATATTTGTTTGCCTTGGTAATTGTTTAAAATCAATGTTATTCCTATTTTTCAAAATTCTCTTTCAAAACTTTAACTTTCAAAATTCACAAAATTTGATTTTCCTTATTTCCCACTGTGAAATGGCAATGGTTTTCACTGATCTTTATTGAATATTCATACAAGAACAATGTGAATTTTATTACATTACTTTTCTGATAAAAAACGATAGTTATGGGATAGTTATTTAGTAGTTTCTGTTATTAAATATTCTATCATTAGTGTATTTCAAAGTTTATCTTAAGTTAATGAGTTAGTGATCATTTGAAAATTAATCTTTTTTATAAATCTTGAATATGCTTTTTGTTAAAAATACGTAATTTAGTCGTGTTTTTTTCAAAATTTCATTTCAGAGCTCGTCGAAGAAAAAAACTTACCAAAGCCGTCGAACGTCAAGCCCGCAAGCTACGGGCAAAAGGTATCACAGTCGACTTAGATCTGCTTAAAGCGGAATACTTAGCTCAGCATCATAGCAATGGATCACTCTCTGGGTCCGATATTGATGACGAGGACATGCAAATCGATGTGGTTGGGGATGCAGATAGTGATAATGAACCAGAAGATTTTTCCATGAAAACGACTGATGATAAATATTTGACTAATTTCCATATAAACAGTAGCATCCATAGTGATATGACAGCTGCTAAAAGTGATATTACAACAGGGGATACAATAGCATCTAAGGGTGACATTATGCGCACATGTGATAGGAAATCAAATGAAGAAGATAGTAATATTGGAACTGCCGACAGAAGCACTAATCAAGGAGGGACTAGTAAAGTTAGCATTAGACAAATTAACCCGTTTAGCATAGATTCTTTGTTATACAACAGAACTTGGTAGAAATGGATTTATTGTTATGATTGATTTTGTTTGTATTGGTAAAAAGTAAAGAATCGCACATATTTCTAAACAATATTGCAAGTAAGAATGGTAAATGATAATAATTAATATCAAAAATAAAATTAACGATTATTACTCTTTTTGGAGATATGTGTATGTAAATTAATTTTTATTTAAGTTGTGAAATTCAATAAAGGGTATTTATGTATGTTTGTACATATATAAGTAAGGATTTTTAAAAATCGTCCTATATTAAAAATAAATTGATTTTGGGAGAATAGTAGATTATTTTATTTATTCTTGTTTGCAAAAGTTTTGAACACTTTTTTTATAATACAGAACACATCTTAATAATACGTACAATACAAAGATATGTATAACGTATTCAAAAAAAATGCATACACAAAATTTTAAAACGCTCTATAGAAACATTTTAACACTTTCATGGTTGAAAAACTGTTTTTACTAAGTATTTACAAGAAAAATACAGGTGTTGCGATCTTCATCCACAAATACCTGCATTACAAGGTTGTCTATAGCGATGAAGTGCGGAGGTTCTAGAAGCTAAAAGCGTGTATCGTGTAAATCCCTCTCCACAGTGGAAATTAAAATAAATAAACAATTAAACTGATAGAGACACTAAATCAATGGATACTAGTGACAGGTCCGTCCTCTCCATAGCTGGAGTCGCGGACAAAAACACAACATCAACCGAAGAGGCCGTTAAACCAAGTAAGATTTCATGATTTCCTCGAGAGGAGTTTACGGGGAGTGCCCGAAGTACGATATCAAAATCGTTCTTTTTGATTCTAGGGCCAAAATTGAAAAGTGGGGCATCTTTGGTTCTATAGTCAGAAAACACAGCATGCACGACAACACATTCGAAAAGGGAAATCGACTTTGTGGCGGGGTTAAAAATCGTTATTGCAAGTACACTATACCCACACCTTAATATTTGTAAAGGGACTTAACGGTCCCCAGATCAGCAAACTGTCAACCAATCATGTTACAATCGACTTCAGACTTGGTGGTGGTCAAGTTACACATACAGATATTTATAACGCCACAACTTCGAATAAGTAATGTGAGAAAATTTAACGCCGGCCGCAAGCTACTATCGCAAGAGATTGCAAGAACTTTTGCCGACCACATCTTCCTTAACTTTTTGTCCAGCTCAATGCTGAAAAGCATCAAGGGCAAAAGACCAATGACAACAGTGCCCACAAGTTAGGTTTTACACAACGAAACCCCTGGTTGGATAAAGAGTGCCGGCATGCACATATAGCCAAGAATGGGGCTTATAAATCAATGCTTCAGAAGAAGACCAAAGCTGCCGACGAGAGCTGCGGGGGAGAGAGACACCGACTCTCCGAAGAAAAGGGAGGGAGCATAAGAAACGGGCGGTCGAATCAATTAAATTATGTTACTGCAGAGGCTATGTTCGGAAATTTTACCGGTCATTATAAAAAACGACTCTATAGTTAGTCTTAGATACTCCATTTGGTTGGTTGGTTGAGAAGGTACATTTAGACCAAATAAGGTCCATTGTGCTACCACAAGGTAGGGGCAGGTGGGTCACTCTGTCTGCTCCTGGAACCAATTAATTTTCTTTATGAAATTATTAGTGTTAGTCGTAGGTCGTTATTAAGGTCACTGAGACCATCGAAATCGTAATGACCTCATGTAGTTTTCCTTGGACCCATCCGTGAAAATAGACAGCGAATCGTTATGTAGGACATCGCGTTGCGTCCGTTCTGATCTGTCCGGTATCTAGTGTTTGAAGCCTAGACTGTAATTAATTTCAGTAGGGAGGTAGTCGGTTACCTTGGGAAGAACTCGTTGCATCTCAAGTATGTTGGCATGCCCAGTATCTAACTCTTTCTATTGGCGTGAGTTTCTCAGTCAAAGAGCAGAGCGCCGCTGTTAGAGAGATTCTGAGCGCACCCGTGACGCTAAGACGTGCTACTCGTTGAACTTTTTCCATTTCTTTTAAATTGAATTTCCACTCCAAGGCAGTCCACTACACCATTGCACCGTACAGGAGAATCGGCCTTACCACCGACGTATATAGCCAGTGCACTATATTTTGTTGTAGGCCCCACCGCTTTTTTACATGAGTACAGGGCAACCATTGCTTTTTTGACACGTTTGTTGACGTTCTCTTTCCAGTGGAGCTTCCGGTCTAACTTTAATCCCAAATACCTAGCGTTGTTTGGGAGACTAAGATCAGAACCTCCAGAAGCATTTCGTCGAGTTGAATAGTTTATTTAAGGCAAGTTGCATGACATCGACATCGGCAAGTGATTGTGGGTAATTGCCCCGTCCGGTGTTATCTACTTCCAAGAGAAGTTCATTGAAATCAAGATTCCAGAGCAGAGGTTAGCGTACGCCTTCCTGGGAAGTACCCTGTTGTGCTTGTTTTTTGATAGAGCTACCCCCAAAAGAGGCAGTAATAACTCTGCTTCTGAGCATAAGCTCTACAATTCGGCAGTCTGATTCCTATATGTTAACTCTCTCGTTGTGCATAATTAATCGAGTTGTTTTCAAAGTTGTTAAAAGCTCTCTCTTTATCAAGGAATACCACCAGGGTGAATTCCTCAACAGAGAAAGATTTTTCGATGGGGTGTATAATTGAGTGAAGGGCTGTCTCAAAAGATCTGCCTTTCTGATAGGCATGTTGTGACCTAGATAGTAAGGTACTGAGTCCTTAATGTGGATATCGATGATTCTCTCAAGAGTTTTGAGCAAAAGAGATGTGTGACTAATATCGATGATTCTCTCAAGAGTTTTGAGCAAAAAAGATGTCTGACTAATTGGTGTAACATCCTTGGGGAGTGTGTGTGAAGATTTGCGTGTTTTAGGTATGAAAACCACTTTCACTTCATAACAGGCATTAGGTACAGTTCCTAGTGCCAGACAACCTTTCAGAATATTTGACAGATTCTGTCGTATAACTCCGAACACTCTCTGGAGTTGAGCCGGAAAGTTGCTGTCTATTCCCGGGGATTTAAATTGTTCGAAGCTGTTAACATCCACCTTAGCTTCTCTTCACTTATCTGACCAGGAGAGACTTGTGGGCATACAGCCTCTATCGTGGAAGTTCTCAAATCAGGGATCGGCTTACACCCGGGAAAATGTGTGTCCATTGATAGATTGAGCGATTCCTTTTTGGAAACAGCCCAAGATCCATCAGGATTCTTTAGGGCACTTGGTACGGTAGGTGATTTAGAAAGGACTTTACTATGTGAGTGGTGTGGTACAACTATACTTGACTCGATAGTTTCGAGTATTTTGCCTGGATCGTTCGGTTTAAGGAGAACCCAGATCTTTGCTTTCATCCTGTGGGGAATCTTACACCGGTGCACTGCCTTGAGCAAGGCTCCAGGCCAGATTCCACCAATATTGCCGACCCGGCATCAATGAACGTAGGCGGAGATTTAGGGTGAGATTTTATCCGCTCGTAAGGGCAATTCATCACCTTGCCTTCGAAGAACCTCCATTTGAGATCCTCCCGTAGTCCTCGGACATGTCCATTATCGCGACAATGAGGCCTGGCCTTCTTTGAGGTGTTTTGGGTGTTCGACCTATCGCACTTTTGGCGAGTTGTGGTGAGAGCTACGAATGTGAGGTCGCCACTGTGGTTTACTTCTTGTTGACTCACCTAACGCCTTAGCAACTTTTGTTGCCAAGCCCTACGATTCCCTCTCTGCCAAACTCCATTCCTTTTCCGTCTAATTGCCAAGCCGGTCCAGGATCCGAAGGGCCGTTCGAGTCTCGCGATTCAGTGACCTCTTGTTGAAGTCGGCCAGTTTGGGAAGTGTTGAGCTCGCCTTGTTGATATAACTCACAGCGTTCACTTCTGTAAGCTCGTCAGGAAGTTACGAGCAGTCCCTATCTAAGCAGAGATTTTGCAGATGTTCCTCCTCACGTACAGTGTTTCTAAAGCTGCTGGCGATACCAGTGGGTTCCGGTTTTTTTTGTTGAGGTCCGGCCTCAAGATCTGTTTTTATAGTAATGTTAAAGATTTTGGTGTTACGAATAGCTAGGGAATTGAAGATCAGCGCTTTCATAGTCCCCCATACCACCGTAGGGGACTTATCTTTAAATCGGAGGTGCCCAAGGTATCCCCAAGTCGGGTGCGAGCAGAAGGAAAAAGATGCATTCTGCCTAGATCAAGGATCATGAAGGGCATTCTAAAGGAAGAGCTTTTGTTTGTGTGCGGAAATTTGAACAGATAAGAAACATCGTGGGAGACAGAGGAAGCTAAAGTAGTGATAAAGAAAAGTGGCATTCAAAGCTTGGTCAGAGTGCCCCTCTAATAATAGAGATGATAAAGCTGATAAAGGGAGTTGGATGAAATATCTTCTTCTCCTGCCGATATGAACCAGGCTATCCACGAGCGACAAAGCAACAATACAACCATCTTCAAGATAGCCGCCCAGAGAACTAGAAATGCTCAGGAGATTCGTTCGCCGAACTTCATTAACAATGCTCGATGCCAACTCCTAGTGGACGACGAAAAAATTCTACGGACAGTATTGTGAGGAACTTTTAAACGAATAGTTTCCCCGGCATAACAGTCGATGAAGTTGGGAAAGCGGTCAAATCCTCCAAAAAGCGAAAAGCAGTTGGGCTAGACGAGTTACCCTCTGAGTTTTGCAAAAAGATGGGAGACATCTAGATGGTTCATGATTCTCATTTCCAAACTCATAAGAGGAGATCCAAAGCATAATAAGTGGAAGGAAAACTATCTTCTTTCTTTGCACAAAGGAAGGGGTGATACGAGAAACTGTGATAATTACCGTTCTATTAAGCTGATACACAATATAAAGATCGTTGAGCGGGTATTTATAGACGGCTGATTGCGGCAAATAATACGGCTATCTGATGACCAGTGCGGGTTTGTCGCGGGTAAATCAACCACAGATGCAATCCTAAGTATAAAGATCATAATCGAGAAACATAGGGTGCTTTAAAGGATTTGCATTTGGTGTTGGTGGATTTTGCAAAAGCATTCGATAGACAACCAAGAGATCTGATATGGGTGGCGCTTGGACTTCGAGGAGTTCCAGAAACCTACGTAGAGTGGACATGTATGACGGAGCAAAGACAAGAGTTAGACGTCCCGCCGGAGTCACAGAAGAGTTCCCAATTAAAGTCGGTGTGCACCATGGAAGCATCTTATACCTTTCCTATTTATTACAGTCCTAGATTATCTCCTTGAAGGAAAAGTGAGGGACCCCGAATGGATGTTTTAGAGGGAAACGGGTATCAAATCAGTCCAAAAAAGACAGAGTACATGTACTGCCCCTTACCTGATCGACTCCAACCTAGCCCAGACATTTACTTGAATAGAAAAGTGACTTCCAAGTGCAAAAAGTTCAAGTGTCCGAGATCTTTGATCAATAGCGAAACAACTATTGATGACGACAACAGTCATCGGTTAAGCGTAGGGTGGATGAAGTGTCAGGAAAACTCTGCTATCTTCCGTGACCGAAAAATGCCCCCTAAACTGAATGGAAGGCTCTACATCGCAGTTGTTCATCCGGCGCCCACATACGGTTCGCAATGCTCATGTACAAAAAGTACGGCAGATGGGATTGCTTCGCATGACAGCAGGAGTATCAAAGCTTGATCGAATTAGAAATTCGAAGATCCGAGGAAGACTTCGCGTCAAGAAATCCATTACGAAAAAAATTGGAGCACGACCGGCTCAGTTGGTATTGCCATGTTAAGGGAGGGATCATACGAACCCTGTCAAAGAGGCAACGTCAATCAACGATACTACACAAGCGCGGAAAAGAGGCAGACCAAAAAACTCTTGGATCACACAAATGCATAAAGCAGACCATCTACCCCAGGACCGGATCCTTAATTATAACATACCGAGATATGTTACCGGAGTACCGGTTGAATCAATACCAAAAACTAACTTCAGAGATACTGCATTTATTCGCCACCATATCTTTTTCAAAACTCTGGCTAGGACTTAAAATATACTTATAGACCTGAGCTCCGAATTGTTCTAAATATGTGGTGTACACTAAAAGTTCCGCTGACTGGAACAGTAGGTATTGGCCCGAGAGTGTTTCTGTGAAAGTTTGTTTAAAATCGATCTAGCAGTTTGGCAACTGCACAGCAACGCGTGCCGGGTACCCGCTACTATTTAATAATATCCAAGCCTTTCACTTCAGTTTTGAATGAAAATGTTAAGTATTGCTTCGTAGAAGAAGAGATGTAAAGAAGAATGCGCTCTGTGCAAGTACTAAGACTGGTTAACTCTATACTGCCATCTAAGTTACACACGGATGGAGGAAGTGCAGTACTACTTCAAATATAATTGGTTGGATGGCGAATATAACTTTTATAAGTTTTCAAACGAATGAGAACAAAGAAAATTTTACACGTCTTCACGGTAGTAAAAGACTGTCAAGCCTTCGACCTAGTAGTGAATAAATAATAATAAGTGGCCAAAGTAACATCTACATATACCTGGCGGATCCATGGCACAGGGGCACGCCCCCAAGTCACAAATTATTATCTTTCTTTACATCAATCATAAGTGTGGCACTCACCGTCACATTTTGCAACGATCTGCAAATGTCATCAAAATAGGGTGCTGACCAATAAATCCAACCATCCTAATAAAAAATCAGTTTAAGTATAATTTTTTGAATGGTATAACCTTTCGTAGTTATTAACGAATATGTAAAGCACAGTTTTTTAATGCAAGGAGTAATATGAATGGAACAAAAAAAAACTTCAAAAGTATTAAAAACAAGTGTATTTGTACATACATATGTATGTACGTATATACAATATTCATAGATTCGTATCTAACAATTGATTAAAAATAATTCATCAAAGGCAAAATAACACCCAGAATCATCAAAGCGTGCCAAATACCGGGGAATAGGAAGTATTTATATACATATGTATATAGGTAGATACATAATATTGTAATTGTAATTGCTTGTAATTGCATGATCTTGGGTTTCGAAAGTAGAATGTATGTACTTTGCGTAATATTTTGGAACTGGTTAGCCTGAAAAGCGTGTAATAGGAAAAATGGACTTAGGGAGTTTTCATTGAACGGCGACGATATGTTCAGTCTTTGAACGAGAATGGTCAGCCAAAAGCTAAGATTTCTGAACATTTTGTTATGCCTTTTACTGTTGTACAAAAAACCATTCTAAAAGAGCTCGTTTATTAAATCTCCGTCTACATCTGTCCGACACACATTCTTCAATAATGTAAAATGTTTGACGATCATGATTCCCATCATCAACAAGAAATTGACCCCGAAAATTAAAATTATGATATCGTGATCTTTTTGTAATCACCTCACAATCTTTCGGTTATTTTTCGTATGTCTTTTATTAAACGGCATACCAAGTGTTTTGCACTTCCACATCTCGCGCCATATGTGCTCAACGTTCTCATACAATTTGTTTGTGTGCCCCCTGCCCTACCTCGACAACATTGAGATAGTGTTAAACCTCTTTTTGAAGGATATTCCTTTGCGCACAGGTATTCCGAAATTCCCTTAGGGCGGCCAGGGCACACACAAACAGTTTGGGTGTGCAAAGCAATAAAAGAAAACTACACAGTCATCACCTGAAACATCATTATTAGAGTGGCCGGCAAAGTAAGTCTGTCCGACACTCTCTCGCGCTATTTGCACGTTATCGCCACAAGAACAAGCGTCCTGCCAGATTTAAATTAAATAATTTGCACTGCTGCTGCTGCCTTATTCACGCCACGTAACGTAGATCGGCATATATGCTCACACTTGCATGCTAGTACTCTGGGCTCTGGTTCAGGCCATGCCACATCGAATCAATTTGCTCGGGAACGTGCAATAAATCATTGGGAAATCGGGCGGGTGTAGGAGATGCATGCAACGGCAATCGTAATTGTTGAACGTGCGGGGCTTCCTGAGAGGTGTGATTCCGTTCACAGTAACACTCCACTGAAACTATACGTACGACGAGGAAGATGACGACGGAGATGAATCTATTACACAAGCGCAAGCCATTGGTTTGGTGTTAGAAAGGCGGTCCACTGGACGGCTGCGAGTAACTAATATGCTGGAGCCGTTGAGCTAAGCCAAGTCGTAAACGACCCTCTACTCCAGCCCCCTTAAGCTAGTATGAGATACGTGAAATGTATCCAATGCACAAATGCACAATATTCTTCCATGTATCTGCAACTGCAACTACATCATTACAAACCACAATTTTTTTTTCTGGGATGGATGCGCTTAGCCCTTTAGGCTAAACGAAGCGGAGTTTCTCAAAATGAGTTGTGAGGCTGAGAATTGGATGTACTCGCATTCCCTTTGCTTTGATGAACAGCACACACATTTCGGAAAGATTAATTAAAAGCATTTAGGGTTTAAGCTGCGCCAGCAAACAGGTACCTCAGTCTTTCAGAAGACGTGCATTAGAGGAGCTCCATATGTGTAGTTCCTGCGAAACGTTTTGAGTAATGTTCCCTGTAATCCGTCATGCAGGTGCGAATAATTCATTAATTTTCCTTAGAGCTCAGGTAGATAAGTGTAGTCCTCGGTGATTCCGCACCGTGAGTGAGTGCATTGTATCCGCCTGTCAGAACGGCAAACCATTTGAAAGGCACACTACACGGAGCCGAAGTCGGAGCCGTTGTGTTGCTTCGTTTAATTAATTAATTTTTTGACATCTCAATTCCGACCACCTTAATTATAATGGCGCTTCGGTTGAAAGGCACATTCTCTTGTCAGTGGCTTGCTAAATTGATGATCCTTTCTTTACAATAAATTGGGTGCAATGGTATATGCTTATTACGTAGATTTCTATTGGAGTTAGAATACACACAGGTGGTATATATGTATGTAAAAATGTACATATACTTGGGCGACACAATTTCCCGCTTGTTGTAAAAAATTTTATTTTTAAGCGCATGCTGGTGAATCGCCGAATCGATTGGTTGTGTAGTATTGGTAGTCAGTACCAGAAAATTAAATGCAAATGGGTCAATATTTTTATGCAGTAAAAAGTCTATAAAGAAGTAAGTATGCAGCATTAATCAAAAATAAGAAAAAATTAAGAAATGTTTTTTATATAAAAAGAGTTATTTTTATTTTTAATTAAATTAAACTAACATATATAAATCCATTTTATCGAAAAGAAGTTATAAAAAACGCGAGCAAAATAATAGCAGTGCGTATTAGTTCTCTGTATGGAAAGTGTGTTTTTACTTGAATTTTGAATTTAAATGATAGAAAGGTTAGCTAGGTGGGCTGGCGAGGAGAGTATAACTCCCCGCCACACTCAGGTCAATACTGACCCATTGTGATGCCCCTTGTGGGAAAGATTGTTCCTAGCCCATCGAAACCTAATTCTGACTCTAAGTTGCTCCGATATTTATTGTTATGAGTCATGCAAACCATCCGTGCTGGCATGCGTGCTGGCGATATCATTTGGGTCCTGGAAAAAATAATTCCCAAGGAATTTGTTCCTGCTGTATTGGAGACCAAGCAGTGGCATAGGAAGTGGGTTGTGTTCTCAAAAGCTCCCTCGTCACCGCAGCGTCTGCAGAGTTCTTCTTCCATCAGACGTAGTTTTTTCAAATGATACCGTAGAGAGTTGTGCCCCGTGATAACCCGAGTACGGGTACGCTTTTCCTACTATGGTGCTGGCCTAATATATTGGATTAAAGGTATAATGGATAAGCATTTATATGTAGATATTCTGCAGAACATGTTGCCATATGCCGAGGACGAAATGCCACTAAATTGAGTCTTCGAGCAGGACAAACATCTGAAACACACCCGTCGAACAGCTAAGCAGTGATTTTGGGACAATACGATCGAAATCATGGACTGGCCTGATCAATCATCCGATCTCAATTCCATTGAGAAGAAGTTTCCAATAAAGAAACCCAAAACTAACAACGAGTTGTGGGTGGCAGTTAAGCGGTCTTGGAGCTCAATACCACCCGAACGGTACCAGCGTCTTGTTGACTCCATGAAACGGCGCTACGCAGCTGTAATAAGAAATAATGGGCATGTCACAAAATATTAGTTTTTCCTCAATAAATCCCCTGTTGGCAGTCCAGGTTCACTTCAAGAACACACGTCAAGGAAAAGACGAAATTCGGATATGACAAGGCTCCAAAGAAAAACCAACATTTGTTGGCAGGTAAACATAAACGCAAGTTGCCTAGCAAGAAAATAAGCAAGGCGGCAAGGTATTACTCGAGATCCGTTCTCACAAGTTTTCTCTATCATTCTTAAGAAACCTGAGGAGCAAAGTAAATCAAATAAGCTTATATTTGAAAAATTGAGCAATCTCGAGCTTAAAACTCGCAAAACAGAAACAGTTGTTTAAAATATTAACATGCAAATTAATGTTGACTTTCCTTCGACAGGGAACATCTTTAGACATCTTTATCTCAAAAAAAAATACCTAAAAACTTTACAAACATTGAGGAAAGCTATGATCTCTCATCAGATCACTCACCAGTCATTTTGTCAATAAACGAGCGTCTAATGAAAAAAGGGGCGCCTAGATTATCTAACAACAAAACTGATTGGGACGGCTTAAGAAAAATATAGTAAGGCAAACCTTGTTCTGAACGTGTCACAAAACATCGTGTGAAATAGAACACAAAGTCGGTAGATTTATTGAAGTCATACAGAACGCAGCGTGGAGCAACTCCCTTTAGGAGAAAAGAAATCGTACAGAGCGAAGGTAAATATCCGCCGGAAATAAAAGAGCTGATACTAATAAAGAGGAGAGCACGCAAAAGATGGCAACGATCCCGAGCTCCTCAGCATAAAACTATTTTGAACCATCTATGTAATGAACTTAAGAAAGCAATAATGAATTTCAGAAATGAGAGATTTCTACATTTATTGAAGGTTTGACTGCCGAAAAAAATTCAGGTATTACGCAGCTTGAGGGAGCCACGATTACCTGCTCACGCCTTCGGGGCGTTGGTGCTTTTCCAACTAACAACCTTTGCACCCGTTGATAAAACCGCACAGTGAAGCGATATTCGATGCTGTGCGCACGTTCATAAGACTACATGTAAACAGTTTTACCGCAAACAATTGCTTCTCGCATCGCATCGCTTTCTTGCATCACTGTGCGCGTAGCTTATTTCCAAAAATGTCCAGATGAGTCAACAAAAGTGTTGAGATTAGTATGTATAAGGTGCTTATAATGAAAATAAAACAGTTGTATGTTGGACAAGAAGTTGTCTAAGGTAATGATTTTTAGAAATGGGTCGGGATGATGCTCAAGACAAAGAAGGTAGACCTCCCAAAACGTAGAACTGAGTATAACTATATCGGCGCTACAATTGCATCTGCAGTATCTTTCAAAGTTCCACATAGGAGAAAAACTGAAAGAGTCAAAGAAAAGCAATGCAAAAAATAATCATATTGCCAGAAAACATACCAACGTACAACGTAAGAAGAATGCATTATATGTTATCTTCCAGGTGAAGAATGTTTTCCATTAATCGAAATATGTCCCGTATTTACGCCGCGCTCTTAAGGAACATTATCGAAAAATTTATTTATTATTCGTTTAGATCGTTATGATTGAAGCCCGCCTGCATCAATTTTTTGAAGCTTTTTTAATTTAATATTTAATTTATAAAGAAAACTATTAGTTTTGTAAACGAGAATTGAAATCTCCCTTTTTTCGACAAAAGTAATTTAAAGTTAACTAAATAAAATAATATTTACTACTACTGCTGCTATTGAATCCGAACAACTGGTCAACTGGTCAGGTAGTCAGAAATTTTAGAAGTTTTTTTCAACTTGTAAACTCACTAAATAAGATATTCTACTTTAACTACAGCTTAGTTTTTATCAAGATCCAGGCTCCGTACCACATTTTATACCTCAATAATGATCGCAGCTCTCATGAGAAAGCTTCTCAATTTGCCTTACGGATATGTCTCTAAACTGCAGGTCCCTTCCACTTGTGTAAAAAAATATAATACGCTCAACACGACAATCTAGGCCCTGGGTTATACACAGTCCGTTGCGTCAAGTATTTGTATTTGTAATGATAGCAGCTTTCGTCGCTTTTGATTACCTAATATCAATTTTAAGATAATTTTTTTTTTATAATTTTTAAAGAGTAAGACTTAATTTGTCGTCGGTGGATGGGTATAATGATGCAAATGATGCAACCTTTCGAAACGGACATCTAAATATCAAAATACGTATATTAATTTATGTCGTTAGTTATAGCGAAATAATAGGTGTGCGAAATGGAGCTTATTAAATTATATGGGGACTTAGTTATTATTTTATATATATGTATATAACACCAAGTGAAAAAACCTAGTGCTAAAAATGTACTTATAAATTTTCTCAAGAAGGCTTCGATTTTACTTGACACCACGATAATGCATCAAAATCGATAAATCCACGAGTACGCAAGTTTAATAATTTTTATACATTGCCCTCGGTCTATTCACAACAATGAAATCAGAATTATATTTTCACGGCATTAAAGCAACAAATTGCCTGCGAAAAATAATTATTGATTCAAGCAAATCGATAACTGATAACCTTATGATTAATAGCACTTAACAATCAAACGTCTTCCTTATAATTGAACTCAGGAAATATAGTTTACAATTTAATCAAATTGTTGTTAAGAATTGTTGATTCATATCTATCATCGCAGAGATGAACAGAAATCCCAAAATGAATCATTTTAACTCCAACTTCATACAAAATTAATGATCCCCTGCCCTGTCCGATTTCAAATTAACATAGCTATCGCTCAGTGCGGGATTAAGAAATTCAAAGTGAAAAGCAAAACTGTCAAATCACTTGTAAAACATTAAATACAACACCGTGGATAATTTTTTTTTTCACACAACACCACTGATAAAACGGCGTGATCAAGAAAACAATCCAATTGATCTAAATGTTCCCTCTCGTCGATCGGAGAACCCATAAAGATGCATTCAGAGATCGGTGCGGCGGTAAGGCATATTCGAACAAATTGGGATTATGAAAGCCGGCACAGCATGTGGCCGCCTCACTCTCCGTAAATAATGATGTTGTTCTTAAGTTTCGAACACCGCTTCACCAGTACGACCAACATAGTAAAAAAAGAAGAGACAAAATGACGAGGGAATGGCTGGAGAGATGAAGGTGGAGAAAACGGGTGCCTTAGGCAGGATTGGATGGGATTTCCGTCGGTACTGCGCTTTTTAATTGAGTTGTCCCTCGAATGAATCCGAGAGTGAGAAAAACACCCGATGAAGGTGTCAAAACGAGAAGTCAGCAAGCACACAAAGAGAAATAATAACAACAAATGATGTGATTTTCAATCAGGCAGGACACATGGACATAGACACAAACGTGTGGCGACGAGGGCTGATCGCAGAGGAAATCCAATTAAATGATGAATTATGTGTTTCCATGTGATTCGGAATCGGGGTATTTAGTGTTGTTGCATTGGTATTCTATTAAGTGGTATTTAGGTAAGCTTTAAGGATATTTGAAGGAGTGGGCGATTGATCAAGACAGGAGAAGAGTTTCCCTTATCCACCTTTAAACTTACGAAATTATTATTAATCTTCTATTAAAATAAGAAATACGTGGTCCACCACGTCTCATATTTGCAGGAAATGTAAACTGTCTATTTGACAATTAACTAACTAGTTGATTTTTATCATTTATGTATGCACAATATGTATGAGTACCAATATACATAGATATGTACTTTATGGGGTCTAATATTATCTCTTTTAATTACTGTTTTCTAAAATAAGAATTGCTTTAAACCATTGCGTCTTCTGCTTTGTATTTACATAAATGTAGCTACATATATATATTTACATTATATTACATATATGTACGTATATCTATGTACATATGTACTTAATTCACTTTAGACGGAACTTTAGTGCGAGACGGGACTCAACCAGTGAATCACTCGATCCTTAACTAACTGCTTCCAGTTTTTCATAACAAGTAATTTGAGTTCCTCGCCAACTGTGTGATCTATCTAAAGTACGATCTTCCTCTTCAACCTTTTCCTTGCTGCGTTGGTCATGGAGCTGGCATATAAGAGTCCATACTCTCCGCATGCTCTATCTATCTTAGAAACAATTCGTATCATTTTGACAAGGTCGAAGCCGCCATAAAGTCAATATTATGATTCTTTGTTGAATTTTTTCCACCAAACTCCATCAACATAGACTGGACGGAGTTTGTACATTACAAGAACAATATTTCGGCTGATTCTTTTAATGCCAGTGTTTTTGAGCCGTATATCGGGCTAAAATGGTTATGATTGACCCTATCTCCTGCCTTCTTAGTCTTAATATTTCAGAAGATTTTCGGCATTAACTGGGGAACTTAGGTTTCGTTTTGTTTTCATTAACTGCCAAACCCACATTTATTACTTCAATGCTTTTAAGTGCGTTTCTAACAGTACGCTATGATTAATTATTAATATCAATATCGACAGCGTATGAAAGTATTTGTAGAAACACTTGGAATATTGCAGTTTGAGGCTAATTATGGACATATACTTGCTCAGTCGTATTTTAATTTCTCCGGCTTACAATGTCAGAAAAATACAAATACAAATACTTGGCACAACAGACCGCGTGTGGTCCAGGACCTAGCTTTTGGCGAAAATTTGCGTTTTGCGTGTTATATTTGTTCAAATGGAAGGTACCTACAATTTAGAGCCATATCCGAAAGGCAAATTCAGAACCTTTTTCATGACAGTTATTACTCTCAGACATTCGTGAGAGGTGGACAGTGAAAAAAACTGGTGTTTTCTGGGATTCGAGCGAAGAACGTCCTGCTCAGTAGTCCAACGTACTAACCACTTGAGTCACGGTCAGATTAATACTCACAAAAATTAAAAAGACAGGCGTATGTCTACATATGCAGACCATAGTGATCACGGAATATCGCACTTTTCAATAGTTGACCGATTGTTGTATCACTTTTTCCGCATTATCTTTCGAAATGTAAAAAAGCATTCATCATGTTCGGATAGCAAGAACGACCAGGAACTTGTTCAACAAGTGCAATATTATATGGACCACGACCCTGAGACGTCGGTGAGGTCAATTGCTAACAACCCTCAAGTATATTATAGTATTAGATTCTTTAATCCCTCGGGGGGCATAGGGCGTCAACCACGCCTGCGCGCTATCTTGTTCGGAGTTCTGCAACTCGTTAAAGTTGCCTCCAACTCATTCCTAAAAACTCGGTTCCTCCTCAACTGTTCTGTGCCACGTTTGCCTAGGGCGTCCCGCTATTCTGCCTGCCTGGGTGAGCGGATTCCACTTCATGCCGTATTTCGCAGCAATGGAGATAACTTCGCGCCGTAGGATGTGTCCAATCCATTGCCACTTTCTTCTTTGTATAGTAATGCTTGAAAATTCTTGGCCCGTTCTCAGGTAAAGTTCTTAGTTGAAGATGCGGTTCGGCCGAAAAATCCTCAAGATGGTTGTCAAGCACTTGTTTAGGAAGGTTTGCACCTTGCGTGAGTTAATGGTGTCCACCTTTCAACTACTGCACCCATAAAGCAGCACCGCTTCTATGTTGAAGCGGTACAGTCGCAACTTAGTTCTTAAGTTGATAACATTGCTTCTCCAGATTTTGGATAGCATTCCGAACGCAGCTTTAGCTTTCCCGATTCTGCTGCACACATCCAGTTCGGTGCCACCGCGGTCAGCCGAGACTACACTTCCTATGTAAGTGTAGAAAGTTGTCAACTTTCTCGACTTCCTGTTCATTCATTCATTTTTTTCATGTTCGTGGCCGAAAACACAGCTGTCCGAAGAGCCTTCATCCATAATGGAAGCTATTGGACCGACGGGTGGTGGGCTTGCTGTTGATTCACCACAGATTTATTATTGTTTTAAATACTTTGTGCTTTACATTCGAAATATAAATTCATTAATAAAAATAACAATACAAGAAACAAAAAAAAATACATTATAATTACGTATTGAAAACAGCTAAATTTTTTGTATTATAAATGCATTTTCTTTTAAAAATCCTAAGATTATCTTCATTTTTTATGTCGTTAAGTAGCGTGTTAAAAAGGCAAAGACCCTTTGTTCGGCAATGTTAAGTTGAGCGCAGTTGTTTGAAGTGCTCAGGGCTTTTGTTTTGGCTGTGTTTATTTTTAGTCCCACTTTGTTTGCCTCAGCTTCTAGATTATGGGCCATCAAATGAAGATCCATTATCCGATGTGAAAGTAGACAAACATCGTCAGCATAATCTAGGTGATTAAGGTAAGTTGTCATAGTCCAACGAATTCCGCCAATGCTGCTCGGAGTAAATCGCTGATAACCACCAAGAACAATAGTGGTGACGGTATGCACCCTTGACGTTCTCCACTTTGGACTTCAAAATCCTCCGACACCTTACCATTGTGTATGATGTGACCACCCTCGTATGTAGCCTTGATAATAGCTATAATTTTTTCCGGGATACCTTTCCTGCGCAAGGCCAACCAGATACCATCTCGATTCAAGCTATCGAAAGCCTTCTCGAAGTCGATAAACAGTAAATGTAGCGGAGACCTATACTAAACGCATTGCTCGATTATGATCCGTAAGGAGTTTATGTGGTCGATGCAGGAGGATCCAGCGGGAAAGCCTGCCTGTTCGACATCGAGAGTTGAATCTAAATGCTCTTTAATCCGTTCTAGAATTATTCTAGTTTTTATTTTGAAAACTCTGCCGGGATTCATTTCCGTGCAACCACACCATCAAGTTATCAAAGAGGATATATTATACAAATATGTAACTCGTGTACTTTTGAGACCATAAACATACATATGTACATATATGTATATGGTAGGTAATTGTAATTTTTCAGGGACTTGAAATTTTTCTTTTTAAATAAATTACTGTAATATGATGAAATTTGTTTAACTGAATTTTATTTCTCTGTTGTTCTTGCTTTAATGAAACTTTTTAACATTGTGGAAGTGGTAGAATATGAGCACTAGTTGATATCACAAAGTTTATTTTTTATTTTGATGCGTTGAAATAATAATAAAAACAAAATTATGCCAAAAATTATTTTGTTATCAATTACTGCCAAGATTTTCAAAAACTGAGCCTGTTTTCTTCAAATCCATCGTTCTATCACCTTTTTTAAACAAGAAGTATTAAACTCACTTCAAGTATCTCACTTATCATTTAAAAATCCGTTTTTGCCACGCCTCTCAAAATATCCCATCAAAACGGATCAACTAAATGAAAAATAATTTTCGCTGAAATTTCATTTTCGTGTAAAATAATTTCTCACAAAAGGTGAGAGAAGTATTCCAATAACTCCTCAGCCGGGATCAAGATATGAATAAATCGCCCCACAAAGATGCTGGTGGTTTCTCAACAGAGCTACATGCATCCAGAGTAACACCACAAGAAGAAGTGAATTATATAACCATTGATGCGGACTACAAAGTGCCAAATGGGTGGTGGGAGGGCGTACGTCTTAAATGATAATCTGAATGTATAAAACGTGGAGTTATTAATTTGTGTGGCACTTGGGCCCACAACGAGGAAGGAGTGCGAAACAATTCACACAATCAATTTCATCCAATCTGGTCGGGATTGAGCGCTCGAGTAGCCAGAAAGAGTTGAAATGTGAGTTACTGCTGCAATCATGAACGTAAATTAGGACAACGTGCAACATAAGTATTACTTTTTTGCTGCGCGATAAGCCATGAGGAATCAACAAACTCTCAACAACTGAGTTTTGTCTGCATATGAATATATGCACAAACATATGTACGTCGAATGTGTGGAAAGTGGACTACTTATCTACATATATGTATATTCATAAACATACTTACATATATCGAAATGCAGTTACAGTTGATTTTTAAGAAGAGTGTTAAACAGTAAAGTTGAGGAAACTTTTATCAAGTATTTTACGCATAGTTAGTACGACGAAGAATTCCGTTGATTTTTAAATTTTAATTAATTAATTAAGTCCAGAAGTCAAAATAAAGTGGATATTAATGGGCAGGATTAGTGCTTACCGTACATATGTATGTACGAGTATGTATGTAGTTCTTGGAAAATCTCGGTTCTTAGGCAATTAGCTCTTAAGAATTTTTGTATAAAACTGTATAAAACGAAATAAAATTGACAAAGACGAAATTAATGGTGATTAACATCGATAATGAACAGGGTATCCAAATAAATAATAAACACATTGAAAACGTGAGTCATATTAAATATATCGGTGTTATTATTGACAAGAACCTGAAATTTAATGAGCATATACATAGATTATATGTGCAAGAAGATTGCTCAAAAGACTGGATTTCTGTCGCGTATACGCAAGAAAATGAACTACTTAACAGCAATAAATGTTTTTAAAGCTATAATACAGCCACATTTTGAATACTGTGCAACCATAATATATACAGGCTGTTCACAAGGACAACTAGAAAGACTACAAAGACTACAAAATAGAGGAATGCGAATAATTCTTAAATGCAACAGGTATACACCTATTAGACTAATGCTCGACACACTTAAATGGATGGACGTAAAAGGGAGATTAGAACTGAACACTTTACTCGCCGTGCATAAAATGAAATATGGTAATGCACCACATTACCTAACGCAAGGGATAAGAAGAGTTGGAGAGACACAACCATATGAATTAAGAAACAACACTGATCTTAGGATTCAGCGTCGAGACACCGAGACCGCGAAAAACACACTTTTTTACAAGGGATTTCTGCTTTTTAATAACCTGCCATCTGAAGTTAAAAATGAAAGTAATATAAGAAGTTTTAGAAGAAAATGTGTTCAATTTCTAAAAGAAAACATGATACTTTGAAATTAATTACAAAAAGAAAAAAAAAAAATATATATGTGTCTAAATTAATATTGAATTGAAGTTGAAATACATTTTCTCAGCTCGAATTACTTTGCCTGTTGTAAATTTTAGTAATATTTTTGATGTTTTTATAGAGTATACTTATACTAATAAAATAAACAAACAAACAAACAAACAATTAAACAAAATGTCCAGTGCTGCAGAGAGCGTACATTGTACGAAGTACAATGTACTTATGCTTGTGCAAAAGCGAGTAATACTCGAAGAATCCTGTTTGGACGATGAATTGTTATTACGTTTTTTTCTGTTCCACGTGGCTGTTGATAATATTATAGTTGGACCATTTGAAGTCCCACAATCTGCTAAGAAACCATACATTGAAGCTTAAACTTACTGATGGCGATTTGTGCAGAGGGTACGAGTACGAGGAAGTCCATGATACTCCCCACTTTCTCTGCTGCTGCCCAAGCCTCTGTCACATAAGGAATAGAGTTCACGAAAACTATTACATCCAGGACATTGAAGAACTTTGAGATTTTTACTGGTTTTCGAGGACATGAGGCAGGCAAAAAGCATCCAACAATAACCCACATGTGTAGGAGTATTATTCCACATCGATCAACCGATCGAGGTCTGAGCGAATTAAATATATTTGGAAAATCACTTTTATCAAGCGACCTTCAATTTTGACAGTTAAGTATGGACGAAATGTTTATAGAGAAATGCATATTCTTAAAATAAGCACGGTAAATTCACAGTCAATTCAGTAGTTTCAAACTATATTTTTATCCGCCGAGCGGTTCATCACCTAATGCCCTTGCAGATGGGTAATAAGCATAATCGGTACTGTAGCCTCTCATGTTTTAACGAAATTTTTTCGTTATATGGGTTTCGGAAATTAGCATTTTTATGTACATACATATGTACTTGTGTACATATTCATTACATTTTTCTTGCATGAATATAATATTGTAATAGTTCGTTGGCAGTCTATGCAACAATTTCGTGCATTTGTTTCATATTTTCGGTATATGCGGTTGTTAAAAATGATTCTCAAGCTTAACTAAATAAATAAATGAAAAATGAATTTTCGAAATATTTGACTTAATTAATCTAATAGGATAATTAAATGTCCATTGACAGATGGCAAAGCTTTTCTTTTTTTAATTAAATAATTATTATGGACCAATAATTATTAATTACTCAAGATTAAAATGAAATATTTATATCTATAAAAATGAATTGGTGTCGGTTCGTACGCTCATAACTCGGCTGAACATCATCTTATTTGCATGGGGATTTCTTCGTTCGATTCGTAGTGAACCAGGTAAACACACTACTGAGCCGAAAATTGGAAATTTCGACCGGAAAAGTCGGAAAATCGTGAAAACCCAAAATTACATACTTTCAGGGGTGGATAGTGGCGATATCAGAAAATTTAATTTTGTGTGACGGTATTTTGTTCTGTGATTAATGAAGTGAATAAAGGTATTTGTACTCAGTTACCAAGTGAAATTCAATGGAATGGTGTTGAATTTTGTGCTTTTTTCCAGAACATTGTGATTCCCAAAAATGAGGTTATCGGCATATCGAATGGAGTTGCATTAAGACAAATTCCCTTTATTCATCCACTGTTTTTCTTGGATTTGATAATTTAAATTATTCATTTATTTTGTAGAGAACGAATTTCAATAACGTATTTTGTCAACAACCAATTCGTGTTAAATACAATCGATTGACGGTTGTGATATTTTTCATTCAAGAATTTTCTGTGTTAGCGTAATAATGCCGCCAATAAGACGATGAAACATTGGAGCTCGCAATAAAAATACGAGATGGGTGGCTAATCTACGTGCGAATGAAACACATGAACAGCGTGCACATCACAATGAACAAGCTCGTTTACGAACATGCATGGCGCATTTTCGCAAGAAGAAAGAGCCGATCATATGGAAGCAGATCGTGTAGTAAGAGCCACCCGTCGTGCAAATTATGATCAGGATCAACGTAACCTCAATCGATGTGAAGAGCGAGGGACACGTGCGCGACCTTTCAATTTAAATCATTGAATGTCGTCTGTCAGCATTGCAATGCATTGAAGTTCTCAAAGGAAACGCCTGGGTTGTGCTGTCAGGAAAAGTCACCACAGCCATTGCGGTCGCTTCTGTATGAAGATACACCGCAATCACGCAATTTCCTCGCACACACCCAACAATATCTACAACGGCTGCTTCCAAATGACGTCATTTAGAGCCACTGTTATCCAAGAACGCGGTTATAATCCCACCTTTAAGGTAATGTCGTCAGACGAACTTTCCCATATGTCCAATGTCAATCAATTGTCCCATTTCCCTTGCACCATTCAGATCCACCATCGTGCAGGAGCTCTGTTGCCGCAATTGAATGAAGAACATAAGTTCCTTCAGATTTATTTCCTTGGAAATTTAAATGATGAACCCAATCAGCGTTGTGCGATTTTTCGTGCGATGTAAAATCATCGAACAACTGCAATAACTCCTACACGAACACAATGCGTTGGTTAAAATGTTCAAAACTGCATTGGAAGCGATGCTTTCTGATCATTTGAAAATCATCATAAGCGCAAACAAAAGACCAGGTGATGCCCATGCACGACAAGTCAATGCTCCCACAATTGACGAAGTAGCGGTGGCGAAAATGTAGAATCACTCGACGTTTCAACGCGTCATGGAGACCCACCGAATATACGATGCATTACAATATCCGCTAATGTTTTGGAAAGGCTATTTATGGCTGCCATTTTTAAATTAAAGTAACCCCATTCACCGGTTAGTTGCTGAGTTTTCTAAAATATCTTTATCACCAACTAATAATAAGATTATCTTTCAGGCCATGAAACAAATGAGCATGTATTTCAATTTCATCCGATTCAATCAAACTAAATTGCGTTCGGAAGGGTTTTTTTTTTTTTTTTTTTTTTTTATAATTTACCCGCACTCAAGGGGTTATGAATACCCTTTTATATGTTATTCACATGGTGCGGGCGTCGGAAATGTAGATAGAGAGAGAGAAAGAGATTGGTGCAGTGGTTTGAAACTCAGATGTGTTAGGTTTCACATTAGCTCCAGGGGTGGTGTCCAGAATAACTGGGGAGATTTGATGCTGTCATGTATTTTTTTGCCTTCGCTTCTGATTCACAGTATTTTTTTCCCGATCCACCTGATGTCATAAGCATATCAATTATCAACAGAGCGATCAATTTCTCCAGCCATATGACAAACCTACTGCCAGTGTTATGCCTTCGCAGTAGTGTTGTCACAAACTTTCGCAATTGATCGGACTGCCTCTTATCATATAATGCTTACTGACATCAGGGATTGAACCGTGAACCATCAGCTCGACGAACGATGACGCTACCACTACACCATTGCCACCCTTGAGAGATGCTATTAACTTGAGAGATGCTATTAATTTTGATGGAGATGCAGGATGCAGCAAACATTGGCTGGTTGACAATTCTTCCAGCGACATATTTTGGAAGCCCGAGGCACGTGCACGAATATGCTCATCACGTTCACCTGCAATCCGAAATGGTCAGAAATTACGCAGCTTTTACTTACCGGGCAAACTTCGAGCGACCGCCATGCCATTATCGCACGAGTTTTCAAACAAAAACTCAAATTGATCATGGACTTCATCGTTAAGCACAATGTTTTTGGACAACCGCGTTGCTGGATGTACTCGACAGAAGCGAGGATTACCGCATGTCCACATTCTGCTTTGGTTGATTGAGAAAATCCGACCGGACCAAGTCGATTGAATCATTAACGCCGAAATACCCGATCAAGAAGCCGACCCGGAATTCTATAAAGTCTTAACAACACAGATGATTCAAGGGCCCTGCGGAAATCACAATCCAGATTCGCCATGCATGTTCGAAACTAAATGTTCTAAGCGATATCCAAATTCACTCCTGACGGAGACAATCACTGGCAACGACCGATACCAATTGTATAGGCGGCGATCACCAGATGACAATGGCGGAACAGTCGCAATAAAAGTAGAAGTTCGCCAAAACCCCGCTCTCCTCGGAAATGCCTGACTATGACACCTAGAATGCGTCGTCCAAAAAATTCCAACGCCGAAAACAAGGGCAACAAATTACAGCCCCCAATCGCTCGATGCACGATGCATTTAATCGGACAACAAGGAGGCTCGACTTTCGAAATGGACATTAATAAATTGAATCAATTTTAGGTGGAACGAAGTTCGCCGGGTCAGCTAGTAAGTTTATAAAAAATAAACATGTAAAATGTAAAGTGATGACAACAAACACAATACCACTGTGATTTGAAAAATATATTTTGGAGGTGGTTCCGGTTTGATCATTTAAAGTAAAGCAAAGCTAAATGCAAAAGGCAACTCTACTAAGGCCTGGACAGGAGGCCTACATTATCAATCATCATTCATAAATATATATGTATATAAGTAGTCAGCCTCTCAGATTCAATTAAAAACTTTAATAATAATCAGAAAAACCGCAATTTGTCATGTTAAACAAGAACCTTATGCACGGCGACAACAAACCGTGAATAAACAGCACAACCCACAGTTGACAACAATCGTGCACTTGTGTATCTGGCTATCTGTATGTCAGCACAATTAATTACTCGCCATTTACGGCCGTCATTTGATTATTATTTAATAAAATACTAGGAAATTAACTTCATATTCGTTTTAAAAATCCATTAAAAAAATATAAAATTAATTGAATGTCGCGCTAATATCGTTGCGCAGACTGAATGCAGAGCTACCAAACCATTGTAGCCTGAAATTAAATTCAATTCCAGTCTTTCTGGAATTTGTATTTGCTTGCTTAAGGAATGGCGTTTCTTTTTCGAGGTTTGTATTCAGTCGCGCGATCAGGACTTATATTTCTTAACGACGCAAATTTCACAATTTATCGATGAACAGGCCCTTAAAATCACGCATTGCCATTTATTTAGTTTTTTTACACAAACCACAGATAACCTACTGTTGATATCAAGACATTATGATGGGCAGTAAAATTTAATATACACGTTGCGCAGACGCGCACATTTATGCATAGTGGCTGTGGCGAGGGAATGTGCGCATATAATCCTGCCACATTAAACTGGCAATCATGAGTAATAAAATATTCCGGTAATCATAATCGCTAAATACCTTGCAAAATCCGCTCTGTGGCGCATACATACATATGTATGTACATATACAGGGTGTCCCAGTCAAGAGGTACAATCCTTTAAGTTCCGGCGAACAAAAAGTTGTATCGCAGGGGTCTATTTTCACCCCATTTCTGATTCGGAAGTATTACCACTTTAAATGGCACAACTTCTGAAATATTATAGCTACAAAAACAGTTTTATACATTTTGAAGAGACAATATAGTAGCGCATAAAAAAATTTAAAAATTGTAATTTTATGAAGCCATAAAAAAGTTATGGCTCCTTAAACTCAAAATTATGAAAATTTGTTGTTCTAATTTTTTTCTTAAAAGGCATTTATCTGAAAACTTTTTATAAAAAAAAAGTTTTTTATTTAGTAAAAGTTTAGAGGAAAATGCATTTTAAATAGAAAAATAGAACAACAAATTTTCATAATTTTGACGGTTATAACTCGAAATGGGGTTCGCCGGAACTTCAGAATCTCCACTTAAAGGATTATACCTCTTAACTGGTACACCCTGTATGTATGTATGTACTTTAGCATGACAATTCGCCCTACTGATTTTGCAAATTCAGCAGCTATGAAAAGACGATATCGCTAAAACAATGATTGGAATCAATTTTACTCATGTTGCACGCATTTCACACACTGTGATGAAATGTGAGTGTGGAAAGTTATCCTTAGGTTTGGTTGGGGAACACTGTGTGGATAAAATATATTATACACCTTGACTATTGAAAAAATTGAAATATGGTATATTTCATACCGAAAAGTTGCATCCGTTTGGTGTGGATGGTATGAGAACCAATCTCTCACTATTTATGTGACCCTTATACCGATGGCCAGATTAAGGAAAAATGTGAATTTGATCATCATCAACGAAACAAGCGTCTGGGATAGGAAAATGTGATTTCTCTAATGGGCACATTATAAATTTAACGGCAAATTATTTGTCCTATCGGGCACCATGCATGAACACAAGAACTGCTTTAAAATTATTTGAATGTACATTGATCTGCACTAATGTACCATATGAATTACACACTTGTAGTGGAGATTAGAATGAAATACGGTGCCGTGACAGAAGACTAATTATTGAAATTTGGCCTTACGGCACTTTCAGAAAGCGACATAAGGCCATCTTTTTTTGAGACATAATATTTTTTCAGTAACAAACCCGGTTTTTATCGACCGATATATGATTTCGAGTCGGAAATAAGGTCATAATTTTAAAGTTCACAATTTTTCAGAATGTGAAATATCAAATAAGAAGACACCAAACAATATGCCGCGTAGCGGCACCACATGCAGGTGGGGCCGAAAACCGTCTGCTTTTTTTAGCGGGCGTAGCGAGCTCACTTACCCCGACTTTCAGGCTTTCGCCCGCTAGTCACTTCAATACTAATATGAGGTGGGTGGGCTACGCGGTATGTAGTAAGGTCTCAAATTTAAAGATATGAAGTAGAAAGTGACATAAAGCCAAATTGGCCTAATGTCTCTTTATCAAAGTGTCGTAAGGGCAAATGCTAAAATTTGGCTTTATGACACTTTCTCAAAGCGACATAAGACAAATCTCAAAATTTGGCATCATGAAACACAACCCTTTGTGTTCCTCAGCAAAATACTGAAAATTTGCTGATAATTTTCCTTTTTTTTCTTAAGAGTTTTACAGAAAGCCTTTTTGTTGCCGTTGTTTTCCCTAATACTTATAAAAGGCAGATTCATTTCCGGTTAGTGGCCTCCTAGCCGGAGAACCACTTATCCGATTTACGTGATCTTTTTTAAAATGTAATAATAATAGTACTTTTTTTCAATAAAATTTACAAAGATAGGTATATAAATCAGTACGAATAAAGCAATGGCCTTGCCGTCTGCCTTTGATTTGACAATATTTTTCTTTAAAGATGGGATGCTGGGTGATAATTTAAATTAATATAAATAAATTATTTATTTATTGGTTAACAATTTTCTCCAAATATATTAATTAGTTCTGTATCTATGTATATACTACAAGAAGGTATGCTGTTAGTATTTTCCAATTCTCTCCATTAAGCAGGCTCATCAGTTTCTCCATTGTAAGAAGATCTACTCCGAAATGTGCTCGCCTGATTTCCTTCAGTATGGGGCAGATGCCTACAAAATGCAATTTGTCTTCTTTTTCCCCTGTGTTGTACAAACTGCATCTTAGTGGAAGGTGGCTGTGGTGGGGCATGTAATTAAGTTTTAAAAGTTCTCCTCTCATGCGAAAAATGAGCGATACCTGTGCTGTACTAATGTTGGCGTGGAAGTAGTTTACGTCTTGATGCTTCAAGGTTTTGTAAATTAAGCGGGATTTTGAGTTTTCTGCTTCACTAATAAAGTCTCTTTCCATAGCCCGGTCAACATCTGTATATGTAGCATTCCCATTCTAACAGATTTGTTTCAACCATATGTAGACGAAGTCCGTGCTTCTCGCGTGTCATTTTCTGCTTTCAATACCTTCAATATATACTTCATATTTAGCTTAAGCGTGAATATGAAGAGAGGTGACATACCACTTTCAATATAAAGCATGTAGTTGGGAGTGTTTGATGGCAAATGATATAGCTTTTTCAGAAAGAACCTTAGCAATTTCTCCACTTCCTCGTAAGGTTTACTTCCCCATACTTGGGCTCCATAGCACATTATTGAGAGCACTACAGCTTCGAATATTTTAGCTTTGGATGCTATAGATACTTTAGAGTTAGCCAATAGGTTTCCCCACGTACAGTTTATTGTCTTCTTGGCTTCGGATAGCTTAAGTTCGAGGTGCCCTTCCATTGAGAGGTTGATTTGTTTTTTTATTTCATAGATATGTTCACTCTGCAGGTTAGTTTAGTTTAGTTTAGTTTATTTTGCCAAAGTAAGACAACAAAGTAACAATAAAGATTATAATAAATAGATGCATATATACATATGTGTACATATACATATGTATAGTTGACAGTGAAATAAATAAATAGATATAAAGTTAATACGGTTAATGTTTTTGCAAACTTTAGGAGATAAAAAAAAAATCAAAATTAGAAAACAATTAAAGGTTAAAAAACAATTACAAATTAAAAAACAATTAAAAATTAAAAAAAAAAATAATTAAAAATCAAAAGTCATGAGGAGTATTCAACCATCATCCTATGTAAAATTCTATTTTTAAAGCCATCTCTGCTAATATTTAGATTAAATAAATCAAAGTATTTGTTAAAAACCTTTGAGCACCGATTAAAAGATTCGTGAGAAGCATAATAAGTCAATGAGTTACTTTCTTTTAAGTATCTGGTATGCCTTAAATTACGAACATTTGGATTCACAGATACTTTGGAACACAAAAAGATCGAGTTTATATTACCTTTCAAAAGGTCAAACGCAAATAAAGCCTCAGACAATTCCCTGCGATTAGCAAGACTACACATATTAATGAGCTTTAGACGATGAGAATAACGAGGCAATGAAAAAAAGTCAGAACTCCAGCCGAGACCTCTCAAAGCAAATAACAAAAATTGCTTTTGGACAGATTCAAGTTTCTTAACATCAATATCATAAAACGGAGACCATACATATTACACTACAATACTCTAACAAAGACCGAACCAAGGAGCAATAGATCGCTTTTGTGATATAAGAATCATTAAATTCTATTGATCTACGTTTAATAAAACCTAGCATACAGTTGCTTTTAGAGTGTACTTTGTCAATATGGTGTTTAAAAGTTAGTTTTTTATAAGTTAATATTCCTAAGTCTTTTATAACGTCCATTCTAACTAACTTTTGTCCATTGTTGGTATAGTCAACATTTTTTGCACTTTTTTTCCTTAAAAATTAAATAATATTTGCACTTTTCTAAATTTAGCGTCATACCATTCAAGTTACACCAGTTTACAAGAGTGTTCAGACATTGCTGCCATGAGAGTTCGTCGAGTGTATTGTTCACATTATGGAAAAGCTTAAGGTCATCGGCATATAGGAGATATCTGCACCCTCCGAATAATAAGGGGAAGTCATTTATAAATAGTAAAAATAAGAGCGGTCCAAGATGGCTACCTTGAGCTACACCAGAGGTGACATAAATTGGTCGAGAAATGGAATCACAAAACGCAATTTCATAAAAAGAGAAAAGGAACTATTTTGGCTCACGAAATTTTTCCAAATTTAACGTTTTAAAAATTCGCCAATTTTCTTTGATATAAAAATGCTTATTTGCTACTAACGTTACGATTTCTTAGATTTTATTTTATGCTAATGTCAAACTAAACAAACCAATTCTTCTTTGTCAAAACAGCCAACTGAACTTGGTCAAATTGTAGATAATTTCAGTAAAAATTAAAACGGCTTAAGTTGGTTCTTCAAGAATGTCTTCTAAATTATTATTTTTGTTAGAATATTGAAGAGACTCTTAAGCTGTTGTATGGTTCTTGGCTTATTTTCATACACCTAACACATTAGGTAGCCCCAAAGAAAAAAATCTGGTGCCGTTAAAACGGGAGAACGCGGTGGCCAGATGGAATTTGAAAATCGCGATATTATTTGTTCGCCAAAATTTCCCTCAGGAGAGTCATAGTTTGATGGGCTGATTGAGCTGTGGGTCCATCTTGTTATAACCACAACTCTGGATTGTTCGCTACCTCTGGCCTTAAAAAATTTTAAATCATTGGCCAGTATTGAATATGATCCACATTAACCGCAACTTCTGTGTCATTTTCGAAAAAGCATAGCCCAAGTTTCTTCCTTCCTAAGTTTACTCCACATTATACTGTGCACTTAACTGGGTGCATTTGGTGTCACAACAATTATTTTTGGTGCTTCATATTCTGCAGTTTTGTTTATGTACCTATTTATTTAGGTGAATTTGGGCCTCTTTTCTCATTATGAGATTGTGAATAAACTCTATTTTCTCTCGGAACAATTTTTAAAAACGCCGATCATATTGATTGCGAAGATAGGTGTAACTGACGTAAAAGTAATTGCAACAACAGCATAGACAACACCAACTGCTGAGGACACCGCCTTATGGAAGTTTTGGGGGTTATATTTTATTTTTTAGGGCATAAAAACTGATTTCGTTATAACGAATCTTTCGATATAACGAATTAGCATTATATCTTTCGTTATACTGGACGTCCAGTGAACTTGCCCGCACCCGAGCAATGTTTACCTCATTTCGAATTGCACGAGGTCTTCCGGCACGCGAAAGATCACAGACAGCCCCTTGTTCTTGAAAACGCTGAATCAATCGATAAATTGTTGGAGCACTAGGCGCATTTGAAAGATTAAAGAAATTACAATATGATTTTTGTACGTTAATCGAATAACTCAAAATAAAAGTGAGCAACTTTTGCTCTTTACTCTGTGATGAATCTCTCCATCAAAAATTTACCAAGTTTTTCAAAGCCAATTCTGAAAAAACAAATACAGTGGACGTCCAGTATAACAAATACCAATATAGCGAATTTTCGATATAACGAACGCTTATTAAAATTGCATTGACATCTCTAAATAGCGAACGTTCGCATAAACTTGCTATCCGATATAACGAACATATTTATAACTGATTTCTTTCACGTCTATTCTTGTTTCATGCAATATTGTTATTCTAAGTATTTTTTGTGTATATGGTTAACCCAAAGAATGCGGAATTGTATAGTGCATATTTCGTGCTGTGCTGATTATGTTGTGACACTTAATTGTTTCGTTTTTACATTTAAAGAAGCGTACCAGTCTCATGCGGTTGGATTTGATTTGATTTGCCCCGTTTAAGAAACGTTTCGGAGTTCGTATTCTCAAGGAATCCGGAGTAAAATTACCATCGCGCGCTGATTTAGTTGAGCCGTTCAAAGAGGATCTATTGGAACTCATCACAAGCAACGGGCTCACGATGGATATGATTTTTAATGCCGATGAGATCGGGCTAATGTGTTGAATTAAATTCCAAATAAAAGAACATGAACATCTGTAAAATACATACTTATTTTTCAATTAATATTATAAAAAAAAGGACAAATAATCTTTCGATATAGCGAACACTTTCGTTTTAGTGAACACTTTCATTCGTTATATTGGACGTCCACTGTATGTACATATCTATGTACTTAAATATAAATATCATTCAATAGTTAAACCATAGCGCTAATTATGCACCACCTTGTAGAAACCTTTGAAACTTTGTTTAAAAACATTGGGTAGCTACTGTACATATTATTTTGAATCAATAGTCTGACTAAAGAAGCTATTTTCCAGTTTGTTTGGTTATGTATGTACTTCAGCAGTAAGTCAGCATATATGTAGATTGATTCTTTTTTTGCCTATTTTTTCTGAAACATAAGAAAACACGTAATTTTTCGTGAAGTGAGCATTACTGTTATCATTTAGCGTGGTTTTAGTTTTTAAAATGTACAGGCTAACAACGTAAGCAAAAATACATAGAACACATAGATATGCATGTCCACGACGGATATAAGAAACACTCATATATAAGAACACATCGCTTATAAGAAACGTATGTGGAAACACCGTGTCTTTTTTCTATACGCCCATATAAAAAATAGCTGATATAAGAAACACGCTTATAAGAAGCATTCGGATACAAGAAACAAACTTTCATTCACAAAATGTACTATGTATTAAAAAGTAAATCTCGCGCATATAAGAAACATATATTTTTTTGATTGTTGAACTTTATTTGAGTTTTATGGCAAATTCAGCTCAACTATGCATGTAAACGAATCACAGTAGACAATGCGAACACACCATTAAGAGATATGAGAAGGACAGCTACTTACATACAGAAAGTCAGTAGGAAAAGCCCGCCATATCGTGTATGCCATATCGTGTTTACAAATCTTCTTACAAATGATCTTTTTCTCTAAACTCTTTCTGTTGCTGCATCGGTTCATTTTTCTTATACATATTCGTTCTTTTCATATAAGAAACCTCGTTTCTTATATCAGTTGTTTTCATATAAGAAACTTTGTTTCTTATATACATACGTGTTCGCATATAAGAACAACTCGGATATAAGAAACAATTTTTTTATGATTTTATAGGTTTCTTATATTAAACAAAGAAACGTACGTAACTATCAAACAAGCACTCTCTGCATAAAAACCAGTTTCGTATACCTAATTCATATTTTTATTTTAGTTAACATGTTTCAATTAAGGTCGAATTGGTCGCGGTTAATACTTATGTAAATACTTCCATTGTAATAAGCGTAAGAGTTTCACTACAACCGCAGTTCGTTCGATGATTATTAACGCGGAAAATGTAAGTTTATTAGAGCTGGGTCATACGATTAGACCCAGAAGATCGGTGTCATCTGTGTCAAAGAATGCTTAGAACTTCTACGCGCAGAAATTTGAAAAAAAAAAATTCACTTACGGAGTCATCCCCCGTAGTGCTGGTTTTAATACAAATACAAATTCTTGGCGCAACGGACCGTATGTGGTCCACGGCCAAGCTTCTCGCGACCATTCGTGTTGTGCGTGTTATATAGTCGACGACAGCCAAAACTTCCGCCCTGCTGACTTCCGCCCTACTGACCAAAACTGCTGGTCCTTATGGCCTACCGGCCGAGTTGTTCAAGACAGCTGGAAATAACTTGCTAGAAAGCATACACCAATTCATTTCCAAGATTTGGTCAGATGAGTGAAAGCCTGGTGAATGGAATCTCAGCACCCGATCCACAAGAAAGGCGCCCCCTCAACTGTGCTAATTACATCGGCATCAGTCTTCTTAACATCGCATACAAGATCTTATCTTATTGTGTGAATGCCTGAAACCCTTCCTCAACAAACTGATCGGCCCCTATCAGTGTGGTTTCAGGCCAGGTTAGTCCACAGTTGATCAAATTTTCACACTCCGGCAGATACTGGAAAAAACCCAAGAAGTCTAAATCGATACTCAACATCTTTTTATCGATCTTAAGGCCGCATATGACAGCATTTATAGAGACGAGCTATGTATATATGTATGCTCCTACAAGGTTGCTAATGACCCCACCGAGACCTTCGATGTTAAAAACGGATTTAGACAAGGTAATGAAGGTAATGCGTTCTCATGTGAATTCCTTATTACCATACTTGAAAGAATTGTGCAAAACTGACAAGCCAACACCGGAGGCACAATTTTTCATAACTCTGTGCAACTACTAGCTTACGCCGATGACATTTACATAATTGGCAGAACACAGTGGGCTATCCCAGGTGCGTTCGCTAGTATCGGAACAGAAGCCGCCAAAATGGGTTTAACTGTAAATGAGGGCAAAACCAAGTACATTCTGTCAACAAAAAGGGATACACAACATCGACCCGTACCTCAGCCAACTTGGAGTGCGCAACTGGAGGCAGTTAGCTAAGGACCTGGCTAACTGGAGAGGTTTGCTGGTTGAGGCCTAGATTTACCGCGAGCTATAGCGCCACCGAAGTAAGTAAGTAAGTAATTAACAATGCTCGACGTTTATACTTTCCAGGACATGTTTTATGGTACTCGCTTTGACGTTGGGCTTTCTATGTCAAAGACAACAACAAGACGACCCTGAAACATTTAAATTTTCCCTACTTCTTGTGGATAGTGGAATCTGCTAATAAAAGAATCTTACGAAACCTGGAAAGTGGACATTTTTTTTGCCAATTTTTATTTTCTTCATACAAACCCACTCTTCTATAGTGAAATTTTGCGAAATGGATTTTATTTTTTCCCCATGCAAATTCACTCTTCAATAGTAGAATCGAGAAATGTATTCGCCAAAAGTCATTCACAATTTGTAGACCTCGTTACCATTTCCAAGAATGTTACCACAAGAATTTTTGTCTCATTCTGTGAGCGAGCGAACTCCGATAAGAAACAGAGAAATTACAAGTCGTGTTTGATTAAAAAAAAACAATTTTGAAGGATTTTTATTTTGACTGGCCGTGGCTGAGACCATTTATGACCACAACCTAGATAGTTTCAAAGAAGCGTAGATGTCAACCGCGACTCTTTTTTTTATGAAAAGAAATTTTTAAATATTTTTTGCTTTAGCAAATCTATGTATTAAAATTCGGATATACATGCATATGTATGTGCACGTACGTCTTCTAAGGAATAATTTAGATTTTCAATGTATTTCAATGAAACAATATAGATTTTTATTGTAATTAACTATTTTTTTAGGACAGGTTATTTAGATGGGGTATAAAACAATCCGCTCGGCATAATAATGTCAGTGTTTTTAATTAAAATGACTGGACTAACAATACAATTGGCTATTTTGGGTCAATTTGTCAATCTGAATTTCTGATCCCACTAACATTTTGAATAGTTTCTCCGCACATCCGTTCCGGTTCTCAAAGTCGGTCTTTTTATCACGTCTAATTGAATCACATTCAACTGTGGATTATCTAACACCCTTAGCATGACAATGGCTTCAAGTTATGCATGTCCCGCAGCATGATGCATTCTTCGTTGTTCCACCTGCTTCGTACAATTTTTGACAAATTCATTTGTAATTCAAAACAAACCAAATCTGACGTAGCACTCACGACATGGATCGACAGGTCCCCATACAAACTCCGAACAAAACCAAAAATCCTATAATAAATGCCCAATAAATTATCACCTCAACTGGAATTGACTCTCCAGTTGCATACCGAAGTCATATGGACATAATGGACACACATTATATAGAGAATGCAGTCATTTCGTTAAAGATGAAAACATAAAAAATCGTTAGACATGGAAATTATCATAATGTCGTTGATGCTTGACAATCGAGAGCGAAAAGCAATAAAATCGAAAATCTATCTATGGAGGGTATGCTCCTGAACAGTGAGAACGACCACTCTAGATGGGGAGGGCGCAGGGAAAGCTACAAAATTGAATGGAATTAGGATTCTCTCACAGAAAATTGTCCATCTTGACCAAGCATTCGGGTTGTAAATTTTAGGATAAATATTAATTTACGGACCGGTCAAGACAAAGCGATTCGTTTGATTTGAATGCTTACCCAGGAGGAAGCAGTGGGAACCAATAAAAATGTCCTACTTAAGTTGACAGTTGTGAAAGAAATTAGACGACCCCTAGCAGTGTAGAAGCATGCTTGCGTAGATTAACTGGCTGGAGTTACTAAGTGTCTTACAAATGGGTGCTTATGTTATTCAATTAATGTGGCTTGTTGGTGTCTATTGTTTGGGAAGAATTTGTTGATTGGATGTTGTATTCTTGATCTGTGGGGTTTGGGGCTGACGTTAATATTTGTTTGTAAGTTAATAGAAGAAACACTTGTTGGTGAAAGATAGAGCTATTCAAAATTCCAATAAAAGAGGTTTACTTTTAACTTCTTTTTAACCAAAGATTTTAACCGCTCTCATATACCTAAATCATTGAATCTGGTTATCATAAAAAATTTTATTCAAATATGAATGTACATACATATGTATGCAATTGCTGATATAAAATGTTTTCTTTTAGCAATAAACATAACTAATAGTCTTAAGAATTAAGAATTAAAAGTGCCTAATTTGCTAGATTAAGTTACCAAATAAAAAGGCTGATACACTTTGCCCAATGATAAGGGATACCACATAGACCTTAAAAAAAAATTCCTTGCCTACTCATTAAACTAATTAGAGCTTCTGATGAAGTGTAGGATGCTTCTTATATTTGTACGAGTATATATTGGATTCATTCGGAGAGAGCTGGGCATAGAACTTCGACAATACAACATCTACAAAATTCATAAGAGTCTACGCCAAGCTTTGTTGCATGCTTGATTTTTAGCTTTCAGTTCAGTTTACATGCAGCGATCGATACCCAAGGTACATTTTGCTGATAGAATGGGTATTGTTGTTCCAGGTCTGAAAGTTTATTAACTTTAAAATTGCCTGGAACCTAATAAAGGTGAATTTTGAACTGCTCCCCATCTCTAAAGAGGCCATCGAGAGTCTTGAGCTACTACTGAGTTTAGTGAACAAATTCCACGGATTTTGATTGCTGCACCTGTTTTTCTTTAACCAGACTAAGACTTGTTTGATTTCGCCTTTAACATCGCTACAATGATTTACGAGACGGAAAGAGAGGCTAAGATTAAACCTATCGAGGAAAATCCAATTTCGCTGTCAGTTTTGATCCGTCAGTGCCTTCTTTCGTTAAGAATGCTACCATTCTTCTTATGATGCATGAAATACTTGCTTTCTAACGTGTGTAATGCTCTTTCCAGTCATTTGCTTTTGCAATATGCATGCTCAACTGTACACAGAAGTTGGGTATCAATACTGCCGCGTAAACGGATATCAATCAATCGTTCTAGTATTTTTAGATGGGTAGATGGATGATAATAGTCTAATGTCTGTGAGGTTTTTGGGCTTACATGAGAACATTTATCAACTTTTGGGTATGAAAACCACTTTAACTTCTCACCATAAAAGTGATATGTGATGTAGATTGTAGTTCGTCAGGTGTTATATCATCCACTCCTGTAGATTTGTATGGTTTGAAGTTATATGGCGCACAAACAAATTTATACTGTGTAATCAAACTTAAAAAGTTGGTTATTTGTGCATTTGACCTATTAAAAGCAATTTTGCTATCAACTTAGGAGCTACCTTACTTACTTACTTACGTGGCGCTACAGTTCGAGTGAACCTGGGCCTCAACCAACAAGCCCCTCCAGTTAGCCCGGTCCTTAGCTAACTGCCTCCAGTTGCGCACTCCAAGTTGGTTAAGGTCCCCTTCTACTTGTGCTCGCAACCTTAGGCGAGGTCGTCCTCTACTGCGTTGTCCCTCCAGCATTGGTGTCCATTCTCTCTACATGTCCTAGCCATCTTAGGCGACTGATGCGCAGTTTTTTGACTAGGTCGATGTCGCTGTAAAGCTCGTAAATTTCGTCGTTGGATCTTCTCCTCCAAAGCCCTTGAACGCAAACGGAACCGTATATCTTTCGAAGAATTTTTCTCTCGAAGCGACCAAGGATATCTTCATCCGCTTTCGAAAGAGTCCATGCGTCAGCGCCATCAAGCAGGACTGGGATAATTATGGTCTTATAAAGAGTCTCTTTAGTCTTTCAAGATAGGGCCTTACTAGCTTGCCTTCTCAGCCAAAAGAAACGTCGATTGGCAAATGTTATATTTTTGAGTGCCTCCGATGTTGGCTTGTGAGTTTCGCACAATTCTTTCAAGTGAGAACGCATTACCTTGTCTAAGCCCGTTCTTAACATCGAAGGTCTCGGTACATAGCTCGTCTCTATAAATGCTGTCATATGCGGCCTTGAAATCGATAAAAAAAACTTTTTGAGTATCGATTTAGAATTCTTGGGTTTTTTGATTGACCGTTTCATAATCAGGAGACCGCCATGTCCCCTTGTCGATATTTAGATGAGGAAACCGTGTGCCTGCTATTGTGACATTTCGCACCCCAGGCAAAGTCAATACGCCTGAGTCCGTTGCCAGACCTGATGTTGGGTAGGTTATGCTTACCAACTGTCTTACCAAAGATGTCCTCATTTCCTTTCTTGGCGTTAAAATCGCCTAGCACAATTTTAACGTCGTACTTAAGACATTGCTCATAGGTCTGGTCGAGGAGCTCGTAGAAACATTCTTTGGTAGCGTAGTCCTTGTCTTCTGTGGGGGCGTGAGCGCATATTAGGCTGCTGTTGGCGGATTAAGCTTTGATGTGGATTGTCATAGGATGCTCGCTCACGTGTTGAAAGCTCAATAATTCTTGACTAAGTCTGCCGCGTATAACAAATCCACATCCGAATAAGTGCTGTTTCTGCTCTCTGGAGCAATCACCGTAGTAATTGTCACAGTTTTTCATCCTCCTTTTGCCCGCCCCATCCCATCGCACTTCTTGGATGGCTATTATGTAGTCTAGGGCCTCTGTTAATTGATCGGATGCATGCGGTCTGTTAAGGGTCCGAACATTCCACGTGCAGATCCGAAAATCGTTGTCCTTATTTCGTTTGGCAGGGTCGTCAACAGTAGGGTCATTACTATCCGAGACTTGTTGTTGCTTCATTACTAAAGGTTTTTTACCCGGAGGAAAGTTGCCCCGACGCATAACCTCCAACCTGGAGCGCCAGGTATTATACAACCGTTACGTCGAGGGGCCGGTTACATCGATGCCATAGCTAACCACACCTTCAGTCTTCGCCAAGAGAGCAGGAGATTTCATGTTGATCATAATTAGTGTGCATCAGACCTCTTTGCTTCCCCAGCTTAGGGATTTCTCAGTTGTGAATTGAAATCTGGAGTATTTCCCTTATTTTGGAGGATTCAGCTGGGATCCATTTGCGAGTTCTCGCTGTACTCACGATATCAGAATATCGCTAAGCAAGAACATCAAGCTTAGCATTAGGCCCCTAACTTGATTATTATTATCAGCTTTTAGAGATAACGAGATTTCTGAACGGCGCAGGCGATCAGCTTCACATGGACCTGATGCCATCCGCCGTCGTCACGATTAGGATGTAGTCCTGGATTCTGATTTCCATATATTCTGTCGCCAGTTTAGCTGGAAATATACTACACTCTTCAAGTGGATGGTGCCACATCGATTAGCGCCTATACAAATTTTTCTTTAAGGACATCAATGTAGGACTTCGATCTAGGGTTAGATGGTCTGAAAATTCAATAAAACAAAAGCGGTTAAGAAAGGTCGCAGTGCACTGATCACCAGCAGATACCATACGATCAACCATTGCTGGGTTGTGCAGACATTAAAATACAGAAGAGAACAAGAAGCGGCGGTCTTTATACGCACGCTTTGAGGTGGCAAGATATTGAAAGCTTTTGTCGGCTACGGAGCTTTGTAAAGCATGATTAATTTTTGGGAAAAATACAAATTCATGTTTCGGCCTCACAAAGCCTAAGATACGGGCGAACTTGTAGCTGGTACAATAGAACCAGTTCCTTTTAGGTTTTCGAGAATGCTAATTTATTAAAATTGATCAAAAGATCGAACCGCAACTAGACCTAACGTACTCGCTCGTACTTTATTCGCACATTGGCCAGATTTCTAATATAAAAGCCAAAACCAACATTTTAATATCAGCTTCTCTCAAATCCGGATGTCGATAACAAGTTTAACTGAAATCGTTCAAGCCATATCCGATAAAAATAACGAAATTTAATAGTTTTCCAAACCTAATTTTACGATAAATATCGATAACGAAATAATTCAACGATTCCTTTCCTTTAGTTCACCATACAACAGAAGCGTAGGTAAAGACAGGTCTTGCTATCATAATGTAAAGTCAATATATGACTTTGGGCTACAAATCCCAAGTTTTGCCATACATTTGGTGACTACCCACATGGCAGTAGCCGCTTTAGTAGTTTTGCTGCTGATGTGTGAGTTAGCTCGAAGAGCTGACTCCTCGAGGGCATATAAAAACTTACGTGGCCCGTTCTGAAAGCCCATAACTTTGCATCTGACCACCTAAGGCTCTTAAATAAGGCCTTTTGCAACTTTGTTACCTTGCAGTACCTTTACGGCATTCATTATCGATAAAGTCGTAAATATAGCGGGAAAAGCCATCGAAGGAAGACGATGGAAAGGCGGAAGTAAACAGTACTGTGCAATAATAACACTGGATGTTAAAAACGCCTTCAACACCGCAAACTGGAGTAACATTCTACGAGCTCTTACCGCCAAGAGAATACCGGACTACCTGCAGAAAATAATAACGGACTATTTTAAAAATAGAATACTGCACTACTACACCGACGACGGAATGAAGCAGTATAACGTCACAGGAGGTGTCCCGCAAGGATCAGTACTCGGTCCATTACTGTGGAACTTAATGTACGATGACGTCCTCAGATTTCGAATGTCGAGGTCTTCGAAAATAATTGGCTCCGCTGACGATATAGCTATCGTTGTAGTGACCAAATTCCTTGAAGATTTGGAGCATGATTGTAATGAAGCTATCGGGATGGTACAGAACTGGCTAGTAAACATGGACCTTAAACTAGCAGAGGAAAAGACCGAAGTAGTGCTCATCAGCAGTAGACGAGTTATGGAGACTATAAGAGTAACCGTAGGTGACCACGTTGTAGTTTCCAAACCAGAGCTGATGTACCTTGGCGTTATTATTGATGCAAGGTTAACTTTTAAGCAACACCTACAACACGCAGCTGAGAAGGCAGCAAGAACAACGGCTGCCCTGGCAAGGATCATGCTAAATATTGGAGGACCTAAACAGAAGAAGAGACTGCTCTTAGCAAGAGTTGCGACGTCTATGTTGCTTTACGGCTCCCAAATATGGGCTGGTGCGATGAGGACGAAGTCGTACAGAAGAAAGATGGAGGCGGTCTACAGAACCAATGTCTTGAGAACGTGCAGCGCCTTTCGAACAACCTCTTACGATGCGGCATGCGTAGTGGCTGGAATGGTGCCAATAGACCTCCTCGTTAAAGAAGCGGAGCGGAAATATCATGCCAACAGGACAATGGTGTTAACAGCGACGGGTCGAAGTGACACTGAAGTATCACCAGAAGTAAGCCTCGAGGAATGGCAAGAGAAATGGAACTCGTCTGACAGAGGCAGATGGACGCAAAGATTGATCCCCAACATAGACCCATGGATTAATAGGAAGCATGGAGAGCTGAACTTCTACCTGACGCAGATGCTTACTGGTCATGGATGTTTCAAAGCTTATCTCCTTAGATTTGGACACGAAGACAACCCTTATTGCCCAACGTACACGGAAGCGGTCGAAGATGCGGAACACATTATGTTCCGCTGTGGACGATACCATGAAGAGCGTAACTGGCTGGCGAATAGACTGGGCGTGGGCTTAATGGACTTAACACCAGAGAACATCACCAGACATTGCTGAGGACGCAAGAAGCTTGGGAAGCAGTAAGCGAAACTGTGGCTACCATCATGAGGAAGCAAAGAAGACAGGAGCGACAGCGAAACGTGGCGCAGCTTTAGAGCTAACCAGACCCGCGAAGTAATACCTAACGGCAGTTCCGCGGGGAGAGTGGTTGAAGTGTGCAGGGTGTGGGTTAGTACGTAGGCGTATTCCTGACATCGATTATTCAGGTGTGCGAATCGTGCATGCTAGTGAACCGGTTTACTGGTATCTTTAGAAGATTACACATCCTTTGGCGCAACCATAAAAAAAAAACGGCATTCATCATAGGTAGGCACAACTGAACTACCTCTTACTATACTATGTATAGTAAGCCTGGGCTTGCGTTTGCTTTTTTATGTCGGTAGCAGCGTAGGTGTGTCCATTCCGCTACCAGTACATAGCTACTGGTTTCAGTTCAGCCATGCTTTCGACCTTTTATTGGCTGCTGCTTTCTGCAGCAAAATCTATTTTTTTCTAAAACTGAGACAAACTGGCTTTCAAAGGCTTAAAAAAAATGTTTTTAACATAATAATATATGATATAAGTGATACAAAAACCATCTCTCATCTCATCACAAATATGTAAGTCCAAGACTTTTTAAACGCCGCGTGATCAGTACAGACGAATTCGAAATTCAGTAAAAGTCAGTTTATAAAATTAATCTAGAATTATTTGCGTTCCTGCTTTTCCGTATGTTTATGTATGCTTTTAAAAAATCTCTACATAATACTCGTACCAATTTGTACTATGCATAGCAGTTTACAAATTACAATCCCTTACAGGACTCTGAAAACGGTTAAAAAACTGATATATGTACATTGTACATATGCATACTTGAAAGCCCCAAAGTTTTTGACTCTACATAATTAACTTATGTGAACTTATGTTAATTATGAATAAAAAAATATACATTTGGGAAAATACATTTTTCATAAACTACCCAGCGTCAGCATGCAGACGGATATATGATCCATATCCGCTGCATATGCGTTAAATAATCTGATTCTGCACTTTTATGTTATACATTAGGTCTGTTCCCGTACCCGTCCAAAACAACAAAAATCTATGAAATGTTACGAAAAACTACGAAGTCCTGTTCCCGTACGGCAAAATCCAACTGAAATTTTTTTAAGCAACATACAATGTTTTTGACGTTTTAAAAGTGAGCAGCTTTTGTTGCTCAATGCGTTCCCGTACTTTTTGTTGTTTGTGCCTCTCGGTGAGAGATTTTCATCCCCACTCCTTGAAAAATTAAAATCTGCGAATTTTGGTGCAGAAAGTACGGGAACAGACCTATTGAATAATCGGGGCGTGCGTTGATTGCTGATTCGACAATTTCGCGTTTGATAACTTTGCCTGTGGTATGCATACATATGTATGTATAAACGTGTGTAAGGATTTGATTCTCTTACTTATCATTTTAGTTTCAAATTGCGCAAAGTGATTTATTTTAAATAAAAAAGAATCCTTCTAACACACTGTATCAAGACATTTATGTTTGTGGTCTAAAATATCATTCCATGAAATCTAACTTCAGTATTGCACATACTTACCCAAAATGCGTGTTAAGGAATTTCTACGATCATAGAGTTCAGGTTAAAGCTCTTAAATAGAATTTTAGTCAGAGATGAGGCGTACAATTTAGTGTAAGATTCCGTACAAAAACGACCAACTTGATGCTAATGACGGAGGCAAACCTAAATGTTGCTCTGTAAACTAGACTATTACTCATCCCTTTGACCTAGCTAAGAGGCAGATCCGTGAATCGCATCTAACTTAGCAAAGAAAATAATATGTATCAGCTCTTTCTTTCCTCATATTTATGCTCAACACTAAGAGCAAACAAATTAAATCGATCGTAAAAATCATACCTACTACACCACTTCGTTTTATACTCGAGCAAATTAATTACACGGGTATACAACGTGCAATATATTTATTAGCTTCACGGAACGCACGAAACGCCGAGTTAACATCTCACTTAGAGGGCTCCGCTGTATGATTCGCTTGATGATGATGAAGAAGTCAGTCAAAACGTCAAGAGGAAGATGGGCCCACTGTACATAAGATCCTTAAAATTCCACAAATGACTTAATGCTTCTCTTATAACACATGGCAGAGGCATGGAGCATCAGAGAAGAACAACCCCCCGGGGGTGCATCGCTGTATGCCGCTGCTTCTGGCGGTGGATGGATCGAGTTGTATAAATTGGTATAAATGCCAAGCATCTGATTCTGGCCGGTATTTTTCGCATAGATATATCGTGCGGCCGAGGTGAGAGATGTCTTCATGAACAGTGCGATGTGCGCGCAAAAGAGTCCTTACTCGCGTAGACGTCTCGGAATCAAATTTATGTTTAGCGCTCTATTATTAAACACCATAAATCATTGAGGGATCAGATTTAGGAGGCTTAAAGGGAAATTAACGACGGACAGAGTCACACGAGCACACGGATTCTCGTTCGGACAAGCCCCTTTGGAGCCGCAATGAATTAGTAAATTCGCTTCAATTATCCCAAAACTGAAGAAGAATGGACTCGGCGGTGCACAAATAAATGGTATCAAAGCGCTCTCGTGTCTTCGTTGCTGTTTGCCGGGATAATTATTTAATTTTCGTTCTCTTATTGATTTCTTTTTTCTTGTTCTCTTTTTTACTGTTTGGCCTGGTCTGTTTTATGGAGTGTTCCTCGTCCAATTGAGGTGGCATGTGTTTCATAATTCAGGTAAATTAACTGATGGTTTTTTCGTTGTTCTTGATGGCATGGGTAAATCAATTAATCCTTCTCCTTTTGCAATGTGTTAGTTGTAAATGGAATATCCCTTCTGAGGATGGGTAGTGGTTGAAAATTGCCACGGCTGGGAGGAGAAGTAGCGGCTTCGGTTCTTTTGATCACGCGAGCCGTTTAAGTGTCTTTTCGTAGGCTCAGGTTACACTTGGGATCGTTTGTTAGTCGTCGTCGGGCCCAAAATATCGGCATTGTTCTACATGAAAGAGAGTGAATAAATAACGTGTGAAAATTTAAACAAATTAAAGCATACCTTTTATATGTATCTACATATTTGCATGTGTATATTTCGTAGGTATTTTCACTCAAAAAACTGAATAGTGATTATATCTCAAATAGTATTGATGAAAATTTAGATTGCTGCACATATATACCTACATATGTATGTATGTACATGCATGTGTATATATAGGTACATGAGCGTGAAAAATCATCTAGATAATGCTAGTGCATTAAGGTGCAGCAAGCGACAATATTTTAGAGACCTCTGCCACTAACTAAATGAAGGTGTATGGGCTAAAATTGTCAAAGGGAGACTAAAAGGTCCCCGATTGTAATCGCCTACGTGCTTGGTGTTGCTGTGCAAAATAGTGGAAACCCTTTTTTCTCATTACGAAAATGGGATGCTCTTCAACCAAAATGAGAGTGATAGTGAACCAATCCCAACAATTACACGCGAAGAACTTCTCGAAGTATGCGACAAAATACAAGGCTGAAAGGTGACGAGACTTGACGGTATACTCAATCGAGCGTTAAAGACTGCCGTCCGAACTCGACCGAATTTATTTGTAGAAATGTACAATGGGTGCCTTCAATAAGGCGCTTATCGCCCCCTTTGTATGCTCGACGTGATGTGCAAAATCCTTGGACGAGTAGTGTAGCAGAGTCTGTCATCGAAGTAGCGGGTGGTCTAGCGGACCATCGCGATCAACAATTAGGTCGCGATCAACAATTAACGCGGTAACAAGTAAAGCCCAAGCCACTACGGAAGGAAAACGTTGGAGAATAGGCACTATTATTATTTTTTTTATTATTATAACTTCATTGTTCTATAAATAAATTACAAATACAATAATTTTTGAAGCACTGGCTACCAGGGCCTTCGGCTTAACTTTTAGAATAATTTCGAAAGTGTGTCTAATATTAATATCGAAGTTAAAAGTTAATAGTTCTAGAAGGCTTTTTCCAGATACTGAGTTACTTATGAAGTTGATTTGTCCGCATTGTACATATGTGTTGATTTAAAGACCAGTTGAACTTCATCTTCATGTCCATAGTTGTTTTTAAATGTCTATTAAAATCTTTTTTACTGAAATGGTAAAAAGAGATGAGGGGTTGCTTAAGCGCCAATTTAGCTTCTGCGTCTGCATTTTCATTGCCAATGATTTCTGCATGTCCCGGTATTCAGGCTAGTTTTACGTTGTTTTTTTTTGGCGATCAGTTTATCACGGATGTCTGCAACGATATTGGAGTAGTTATTTGTCTTTTTGATGGCGTTGATTGAAAACAGGCTGTCAGTAAATATAATAGTTTTTTTTGTTTTTTGTAGCTAGGATTGGTTTTAGGATAGTAAGAGCTTCAGCCCTGAAGATAGAAGAGGTAAAGTGAGGCAGGCAAAAAAAAAATATATATACTTGGCGCAACATACGTACATATATGGTCCAGGTCCTAGCTCCTCGCGACCATTCGTGTTGTGCGTTTTATATTTTTCACACAAATGGAAGGGACCTACAGTTTAGAGCCATATCCGAAAGGCAAATTGAGAAGCTTTCTCTTGACAGTTATTATTATTACTCTCGGACGTTTGTCAGACATTCGCGAGAGGTGGGACCGTGAAAAAACCTTTTTGGTGTTTCAAGGATTCGAACGTCAACCCTCCCGCCCAGCAATCCAACGCACTAACCACTTGAGCCACGGCGTGAGGCAGGCCCTTACTGATAATACAGCCATTTTCATCGACAACAGCAAAGGAACTTCCTTCATTAGTTTTTGAGGCATCGGTAAACCATAATTGCCAACCTCCTAATTCCTAAGAACGTTCTTTTGGTAGATGCTGGTAGATGCTTTTGGATATTGTACCAGGTGAGAAATTATAGAGCTATTCGGCAAATTCCATGGAGGAAAATAAGTCGTGGATTTGTTTACTATGACGATTGGGACATTTAGATGAGTAGCTGACTTCAGAGAGTTACAGACAGCTTATGGGAATTTTGGTGTTCTTTTTGCGTTTAAGTATTTTTTTGGCTTGGCTGTGAATAGGTATTGTAAATGGGGAATTGATTTTTCGTATTATCTGCCAAGTAAGAAATTCTATTCTGTCGTTTAGGTGGGGAAGTCCAGCTTCGGTTAAAATATTCTTAATGGGTGTTGTACGGAAAGCTCCCAGACTGCTTCTAACTGCTGAATGGTATGGTGTTGAAATGAGCTGCATTGATGATTTTGAACATATTCCGTAAATTGGTAGACCATAATCGATTTTGGAGAGAATGATAGATCGGACGACATCAACAATAGTATTTGCTTTCATAGGAACTATAACTATATATATTTAACTAAATTGACCTTGGTAGTAAGGCTCTTTCTTAAATACGTACAGTGTTATTTAAAACTATATTTTGAGTCAAATACAATGCCAAGTATTTTTGAATGATTAACATTTTTTATAGAAATATTATTTAGATTTACTCCTTCAATACTTTTAACACATTTGTACTTTTTACATATATGAAGGAGTTCACATTTTGAAATAAATATTTTGGAGCCAGAGGTGTCGCCCCAAGCTTTTAATTGTATTTGACAAAATTGTAGCTAAGACAACAATGTCTTTGTGTTCAGAAAATGAAATAAGGTCGCCCGCATAGAGAACGTGACTAATTTGTGAAAAACTACGGACAATTTCACCTATTTTATTAAAAGCGATAACAAATAAAATGACTGAAAATAGCGATCCTTGACGGATGCCTTGTTTAAAATAATGGATTGATGAATAAATGTTCTTAGTTCTAATTCGAAATTTGCGGTTAATAAGGAAGGTTTAAACGTAATCCAATGTCTTGGGCCCGATTTTGTTGCTTGAGTTGACTTAAAATGACACAGGACCAACTCTGTCAAAAGCTTGTTCAAAGTCGATTGTAAGAATTGAAAAGTGGTTCTTCTCTGAAAGGGACGAGGATATAAAGGAGTCCAGGTATAGACGTGAATCTAAAGCGCTTTTGCCTTTTTGAAGGCAATTGAAGGCAAGAATACATTTTTTCTAATACATGCCTTTGATATGCATGGAAGGAGAGAAATCGGTCGATAACCTTATACTGTTGAGTGATCTTTATTTGGTTTCAGTATTTCGAGTATTGTCACAACCTTCCATGTTTGTAGAATAATTCCACCGTCAAAACTATTATTATATAAGGAAAGTAACCTCGTTTTCATACTTAGTGGGCAATTTCTAAGTATAGAATAGGAAACCCTATCGCAGCCAGGAGTCTTACCATTGACTGAGTTAAGGCTGCTTTCGAGTTCTAAAATGCTTATGGAGGATTCAATTAACTTCGATGAAGGTGAAATATAATGCTGTTCTATGCTTCCTCAATGTAATTTGGATGAAAATTTGAATCGTCCTGGGCTTTTTCTCAGCTTTGAGCAAAGAACTCATTCATTTCTTTGGGACATGTTAAGTTAGATGAATCTGTTTTGATGACTTTTATTGTGTGAGGGACGAAAGTGCTTGTAAGGGATTTGATGTTATCCGATTTTTTTTTTTTTGGAGTGGAATTTTGGTTGATTTCTAAAGTAAATTTAGTAAAACACGCCATTTTTTTTTAACTAAGCGGCCTTACGGAACTCCGCATTCGCCTTACGATAAAAAATCAAATTTGTAGTGTTTGGGGATTTTTTGACCAATTTCCATGCATCTTGCTTTTTTGACGAAGGTAGTTAAGGTTATGATTCCACCAGGGGACTGTTTCGTTGTGTATTTTGTTAGTGGTTTGGGGGACAGATTCCAGTGTCCCCCCCCCAAGACGGGGGCTCCCACATCACCGGAGAAACGCGGGTTGTGAGTGTGCTATAAATTTTATTGTGAGCTTTCATAATATCATCGATATATGTATATTTGTCAAACACTGATATACAGGGCTTCCCAATTAAACGGTATGATCCTTTAACTGGAGATTTCTGAAGTTCCGGCGGAAAAAAATCGCATGGCAGGGGGGGTCTATTTTCACCCCAGTTCGAGTTATAGCCCGTCAAAGAAAGACACCTCCAATTTGGAGGTACAATCACTTCAAATGGAATAACTTCTGAATTATTGCAGCTAATTTCTTAATTTTTTGCCCATTTTTGTCTGACAAAAATGGCGTTTACTACAACTTCCGTTATTCGTAGGTACGTGAAAAAATGATTTAACATAATTTTTGGAAAATTTGTCAAAGATAAAAAAAAGGTTTTACAAAGTATTTTAAGCTAAAAATTGGGACAACAAATTTTCATAATTTTGACATTAAGAAGCCATAACTTTTTTGTGGCTGCATGAAGTTTTATGCGCCACTGAATTGTCTTTTCGAAATGTATAAAACTGTTTTAATTCAGAAGTTATTCCATTTGAAGTGATTGCACCTCCAAATCGGAGGTGTCCCACGGGCGATAAATCCAACTCGAGGATTTCCGGGGGCGAGTAATATGATGCTTTCTTTTGAACGACTACGTATCGCAAGCAAGAACAATGACAGGTAAAAGTCTCAAACTAGAAAAAATTTTCGGGAACGAAGAATAGACATACTGTGCGTACAAGAAACAAAGTGGCGGAACGTCGGAAACATGGCTCGTTACTTACAGACAAAAAGTTTCAAAATGTTTTACTACGGAACCGAACAGAATAAAAACGGAGCTGCGAAGATATTGTCAGCCGATCTGATAGATAACATCGTAAGTATCTTGAAAATAAACGATCGCTCAATGCTTCTTAAATTAATAATTCAAAAGGGGAATATTGTGAGTGCCTAAAATGCGACGCGATGCAAGTAGGATGCGATCAATCGGAAATTGATATATTTTGGCGTGATTTCGAAACTCTCCTTAATAATACTCCAACGGAAGAAATGCTTTTCATCTGCGGAGATTCAAACGGACACGTAGGGGAAACAAACTTCGATTATGAAGACTGCCATGGAGGGAAAGGACACGGGTCTAGAAATTCGGAAGGAGAAGTCATATTTAATAGATACAAATCACACGGTTATTTGATTTTAAATACTTTAGTCACTAAACAAGAACGGCACTTGGTTCCATATTGCAGTGGTGGGCACGAAACCCATATAGATTAACATCTTTTTTGGAATGATACAAAACAGCGAGTACGGGACCGCAAAGTGATCATAAGCGAAGCATTAGTGAGTCAACGGGTGACCGTCTACGAGTATTCGCTGTTTTCATTTTGCGAGCTATTATCTCACGACTATCGAACTGTATTTCCTCTATTTCACAGAAGTCATGTTGCAAATTGTCATTTCATCTTGCATTCTTCTCGCCACAAGGTTAACTCGCATTTCTTTTTACACTTCTATGCTTAGCGCTTCTATCAAGCGGCTTTCGTTTTTTTCCTTCGGCTTATATGGCAAACCGTAAATTCGCGCTTTGTTACTTAGCCTGTTGGGTGCCGTGACATAAGTCGATGTGACATAAGACCATATTTAAAAAAATGGCCTTATGACGCTTTCACAAAGCATTTAAGGTATGATGTTATGACGCTTTCACAAATCATTTTTTTATTTTGTCAATAATAAAAACCGTTTTTTTTTCATCGTTCGATTTATGATTTTGAGTGTGACACTAGGCCATAATTCCATTATGGTCTTATGTCCCATCCCATCGGGACATGCACAATTTGTTTGGTCTAAAATGTGTAGGCCTCATTTCCACATTTTTTTAGAATGTAAAATGTCAAATAAAAAGAGACCTAACTTAATGCCGCGTAGCAACGAGGAAACGTTCATATTTTTTTTAGCGAGCGTAGCGAGTTCACCCACCTTGACTTCCAGGCTTTTGCCCGCTAGTCACTTCAATACTAAGTTGGAGTGGGTTGGCTCGCTAAAAAAAAGTACGACAGTACGACAAAACTAAGTGATAGTAAGTAAAGCTAAGTAAGTTAAAGCTTATAAAGAAAAAGCTAACTTATCAAAAAACGATGTTTTGAAATAATGAATGCAGAATATCTTTAGATCAAATAAGTACAAGCTTAAATAAAAATTTGCCAAACAAAAACTGTGAAAAAAACAAAATGCGCTTTGTTGAAATGTACCAAAACGGTTAGTTATTTGGGTATTTATTAAAACAGAGTAAGTCTTTCACAAATCTTAATTCATGGGAGATTTTATTGTTATTTTAGAAGCTTAATAAAGGAAAACAACACTTTTGTTTCTTCCCATCTTATTAGATATTATTATTTTTTTTTTTTTATGCCGCAAATACACTCAATGATTGCGATCGAAAGAGTACACAAATTGGAATGAACTAACGCTATTAGCACATTGCTCCAGAAGCTGACCCATAAGATTGCGGTACTTTTAGCTTTTTTTTATAATGTATTGTTGGTCTATGGCATGACTTCGTGGGTACTGTACTAGTAGGTAAGGTACTACTAAGTAGTAGAAAATTGAAGGATCACTTATCTAAAATAACTACCCAACTTTGGGTGGGTAAAAACAGATTTCAGTATATATGTACCTGGTAAATACCCGGTATTTACCCTCACGAAAATACCCACCGGGTAGGTAAAAAAAAAAGTGCCCATCACTTACCGTTAGTCAATATTGGCTCCTTCAGATAGAGTTTTTCGCGAAGAAATCAGAAAAACGCCAGCAGAAACCTGCAGGGGCAGTAAAGGTAAACTGGCACAATTTAAATAAGGATAAATAAGGGCAGCTTTTTAAGGTAAAGTTCCGACAATAACGCAAAAACATTGCTGGCAAAACATTAACAAAGAAACTTGGTGGTGGAATAACGACACCAAAAAGGCGGTTAGTGATAAAAGAATAGCTTTCCAAGCATGAACTAAGGGTAATCAAAACGACGAAATTGAAAAAGCGCGCCTGGAACTCGAATGCGAACGATGCAAAAAGGAAGCGAAAAAAGCGGAGGTTGAAAATCGGCAATGGCAGTTTTAAATGCCTTGTGATTCTGTCTTGCAAAAAGACGAGAAGAAATCGGATACCTAGTCAATAGAGGGAGAGCTTTCTTGTTCCACTATATAAAGGCAAAGGAGACACAAGAAATTGGAACAACTATCGACCGGTGTATATTATAAAGGTAAACTTACAGCGACGGAGATCAAAATGTTGCGGATGTCAGCGGGAGTATCAAAACGCAACCTAATTAGAAGTACGCGTATTCTCGGAAGCCTTCATGTAAGGAAACCAATTGTTGAAAAACTCCAAGCTGAGTGCATCAACAGGTGCTCTCACGTACAAAGAGGATCTTCGGAAAAGACCAATAGCAACTCAAGTTCCAGTCGAACATCGGAAAAGAGACAGACGAAAATACAATTGGATTACTCAAATCCAAAAACAACAGCAAATTCTCGGCCTCAGCGAGGAGGTGATCCAAAATTGAGCGGCTTGTAAAATGATATTGAGGTCCACAAACTTAGCCAACCCCACAAGCAGTGTGACCATAGTGAAATATAATATTCCATTTGTGGAATATATTAGAGCTGCAGAGAATATATCTTTTTTGAAAAATAATCGCATATAATAGTGGAATATTTTTTTTCCAAAAGAGTATTCAGATAATTATATTCTCCGTAAATTAGAACTATATTCTTCCCTTCAGTTAATTATATTACTTCTAAATTCGTACAATTTTGGACTGAAGTTTTCACTTATAGGGCGAAACCGTCTTTCGAGAGTCGAAACTTCTGCTGCCATCGTTCGTAATATCCGAAATAAGAAATCAACCTCATCGCCACCATCTGCTAAGAAATTGAAAGCTAGCTATCGCAAACGCTGCAAGTTTTTTCCTCCAAACCATGAAAAGAAAACTTTTACTATTGTACTTGCAGTGTCGTATAAGCCAGTGTGTCCAAACACATCGTCAGAGCACTGTAATTTTTACTAGATATCGCGAACAACATGTTCCATAAATAAATTCCTTATATGTATTTTTTTTTGCATTTTCCTATTTTTCATTAAATTCATTCATTTTATGGCCCGAAATGTACCATGTGCATAGGTTCACTTGCCTAAAATTATATCTGCAATATAACAACAATACGGTTGAAGTTACCAAACATATGCGAAAATTCGTTCACCGACTAGGACGGAAATGAAAACAAAACCACTGTAAATAAAAATATTTTAGTTTGTAATACTTTTGGGTCATGAAATGAGCCCAGAAGAACAGAAGGATTAATTCTGAATTAATTTTATTCAAATATCATTCGCGTGTTCACCTTCATAACCCGCTAAATATTTGAAATTCAAACTGCTAAGAAGAATTAGACGACATCATAAATATACGATCTAATATTCGTAGATAGAGGAGAACTAAACTTCACGTATTAATGATGTAAAGATTTTGGGAAATTATGTACATATATTTGAATCAAAAAAACTTCTTAAGACTTCTTCATATTATGAAATAAAAATCACTTGTCGATCTTTCTTGGTTTACTCCGAGTGTTTTAAAACCAGTGTTTGTCGAGACTTTCGAGATATTAAAGAAGTCCTAAGATAGCCCGGCACTTTACATCAGGCCTTTTCATACATCAAACAATTCGGACTGACCATGATTTATCAGCGTGAATTCCCCATCGACATCCTAAATATACAAACGAGCTTGGCACGGCTATGAATGGCTCTTTTCTAAAAATGTAGTGTGTATTGATCTGAAAACCCTATTTTTTCACAATCTGCGGTACTGTGAATATTTAATCTTTGCAAGGCTTTCCTGGCTTGAGACCGGACCGATAAGGATCAATATTGATGAGGAATATATTTAGAGGTTAAATAGATACCTCTATGCAGCTCTTTTACGAAGTTACGCCTTTTCTCTCAGTTTATTCCTTATATCCTCAAGAGACTCATCGATGCCATATGCACGCATTTTGGACAATAGAGTCTGATGCCAAACTTTATCAAATGCCTTTGAAATATCAAGCGCAACTATCTTTGTTTCACCGAAGTGATGGAGAGATCAAATCACCAATAGACCTGTTGCTACGAAAACCATACTGCCGGTCATTGAGAAGTTTTCGTGAATCAAGATATTTCACAAGCTGACGATTTATCAGCGTTTCCATGACCTTGGAAAGAAGGCACGTACAGTTAAACACAAAAGTAAGTACAAAGCCTATACTTTTCTGTGCAATAACCAAAAAAAGCAATACAAAGTAGATTTCATTGAAAAAGTAAAGTATATTTCATTTCAGTATTTCATAATCTTGATATAAAAAAATATATGTATTAAAATAACGAAAATAAAGGATGCAATTCAACATTAATAAAAAAAAGTTAGAAAATCGTATCACAAAAGTAAGTACTCAATAATAATTTTTATCGAAAATTTTCAAAATTAGTATTTCGTGGGGTACCCTTTGGTCTTAATAGCGGCAGACATCCTGGATGGCATCGAATTAACTAAATTTTGGGTTACATCTGGAACAATTTTGAGATCTTGTTTTGACTTAATATCATGCTTTCTAATTTTTCGCTACAGATGTTCCCACAAATGCTCGATGGCATTCATTTCTGGTGACATAACATAGTTAAGTTGGGGGTGGCAATGGTGTAGTGGTAGCGTCATCGTGTGTCGAGCTGATGGTTCGCAGTTCAATCCCTGATGTCAGCAAGCATTATGTGATAAGAGGCACTCCGATCAATTGCTATAGTTTATGACAACACTACTGCGAAGGCATAACACTGGCAGTAGGTTTGTCATATGGCTGGAGAAATTGATCGCTCTGTTGATGATTGATATGCTCATGACATCAGGTGGACCGGGAAAAAATACTGTGAATCAGAAGGGAAGGCAAAACAAATAAATGACAACAAACAATCTCTCCAGTTATCTGGACACCTCCCCTGGAGCTAATGTGTGAAACCTAATACATCTAAGTTTCAAACCACTACACGAATCTCTTTCTCTCTCTCTCTCTCTATCTTCCTTTCACCGCCCGCACTGTGTATATACATTAAAAGGGTGTTCATAACCCCCTGAGTGCGGATAATATAAAAAAAAAAAAAAGTTAGTTAAGCTAGTTTTAATCGTTTTTTTTGTGTAGCATGTAAGATCTCATAAATTAACAAAAGCTTTCATGTCTGGTGACTGGGGCGGTGTTCAAAGCTGTTTTCGAGCATTGTAAAGCAACCATTCTTTCACTACGAGCGAAGTATCCTTAGGGTCATTATCCTGTTGGAAAATAAATGGCCCTTCTAAGCCTAAATTGTTGGCACTCTGATGCAGATTGCTCTTATGAATGTTTAGGTACATGTATCGATCCATTGTTTGGCCAATGAATACTAAATTGCCCTACCCCAGAAGCCGCCATGCATCCCCACACCATAACAGAACATCCGCCGTGTTTAACAGTGCCAGTCATGTTTTTCGGATCTAGCTCCTCATTTGGTTTTCTCCAAACTTTACCACGTCCATCCGAGCTATGAATATTAAATTTGCTTTCGTCCGTGAATATGACGGTATTCCAGAAAGCTAAATCGCATTTAAGATGGTTTTTTGCGAATTCTAGTCTTTTTTTTCGATTGACATTGCTACTACATATATGGCATTTTTCGGATGGCTCGACCGTGTATAGTACACGGCGAATTGTCTGAGGGTTGCATTCCTTACCGATTTCACTTGACACCTCCTTTTGCATTTTGGGAACACTTAATTTCGCATTGAACTTACGTGGACGTCCACTTCGGGCCTTATTTTCCGTTGTCCCTGTAGTTTCATATTTCTTTTACTATCTTTTGGACAGTAAACGGACTTTTATCAATAATCTTAACGATTTCCCGGATGCTTTTTTTTCGTTGCGATATCTTATTATTAAGTCTTTCATCTCTTGAGAACGTTGACGTCCTCGTGGTGCCATAATAAAATAGTTGCCTTAAATAGAGGGAAAATTGCCTTGACTAAAGATAATTTTTATAGCCGTAAATTCAGAAAACCCGAAGAAGAACCCGAATCGCTAAATTTTCGCCTTACGTCTTAGCTGGTTAAAATGTCTAGTCAGAATGCGACGCCTGTGTACTTACTTTTGTGATATAAATTCGCCCACTATCATTAACTTATTCGTCATCGTCACACTACGCTGAACTAACGGAACTTTTTTCTATATATGTACACAATTTCGCAGATGCTCAGAAAGGAACAGTGTGCATGTTATTTCAGAAAATTGGTGCAAATAAGCTACATATATTTTGTAAGATTGCTCCCATTTCACTTTGATCCAATATAGCTTTACATCTGAAGTGTATTTCAGGTCATTGTCTTGTTGAAATGCCGATAAAGATGCTGCTCTGACCTGAGCCAAAGCTGCTTTTGCCGTTACAAAGAGATTGTTTTATGGCAGCCAACTCGATGCAAGGGTGAAGGTAATCTGGTACATGGCTCTTATCCTGCCAATGCTCGCATATGGTTGTCCCGTGTGGTTCAAGGTGGGACCAAGCTTAATGGAAAAGATTCGGGTATTTGAGAGGGGTGCCTTCACTTATACAGAACACCAGAGTCTCAGTACAAAAAATTCTATTCGAATGAGGTCCTGTATAACAGGGTGGATAATTTCCTGATCAAGTTGATTCGAGGCCACATTGCAAGAGTAATGAACTCGGTTAATAATCTGATCTCCGGGGCTTACTATCCCAATGATATGTATCACGAGAGCGTGCGCCTCAACGGCTTCATTCCCGTAGAGGCGTTCCTCTATCTAGATAGAGAAGATCTGATCCAGAACAGATTAACGGTGCCGCTAATCTTCCATGTTGGCCGGACAACTGTGAATAGGCGACTCAACTACGACCGACACGTCGCACACAGCACTATGGAGCATCTCTGATTTAGTAGAGAGTAAAAGGTTGCGATTTACGAGGTGTTGTTAAGCAGCATCAGAAATTCTGGTGGTTAGGGGACGGAGAGGAAACTCCTTCGTCGTTTCCAATAGATACGGGGTAGCCCCTCAAGGGGCAAAGTTGACCGTTTTTACTTATGGTCGGCTTACATAAATTAAGTAGGTTAGGTAGTTTAGAAAAAAGAAATAAAGCACAGCACTTTAAAAAAAAAACTCGCAGCACATGACGAAAAAAAAGTACGTATTTAATTACGTAATTATTATAAAGTAGTTTAAGATTTATTTTAAGGTAGATTGTAAGTTTTAGATTTACGACTATTTTAATTTAAATTAAAAAAAAAGTTCATTTACTAAGTTTTTGGTTAGCAATTTTTCATAGTTAAGTAGTGTGTAAAGTAATTTCAATAATTCAATATAAGCTACGTTACGTCGAAAGACATTGGTACATAAGGTGGCGCAAAATTAATTATCCAATTTTGTTTTTGAATTACTTTTTTACTAAATAAAAAAAAATGATTTGAGTGATGGAAATTTTTATTTGGACTTTTTATGGCACTTTCCATGACTTTTCGCAAGATTTCCGGTGATAACTGTTCGCATTCCTGTCGAATATTCTCCTTAAGGGCTGCGATTGTCTGAGGCTTGTTAGCATAAACCCGTGACTTCAAGTAGCCGCAAAGAAAGAAGTCTGGGATCGTTTAATCGGGCGATCTTGCTGGCCATCCCAAATCGCCAAAACGCTAGATAACGCGACCAGGAAACGCCTCCTTCACAATATCCATTGTGGCTCGTGCTGTGTGTGCGGTTGCACATGTTCATCAAGCCCCGCTCATCCAATTCCGACAGCAAGAAGTCGTTTATCATGGCCCTGTAGCGTTCGCCAGTAACAGTGACCGTATTTCCGATGTATAAGCATTAAGTTTAGCTTAGAGCGCCCGCATAGGGCCAGTAAGTTAGTACATAACACAGTTAAGTTAGTTAAGCTAATTTTAATAGTTTTTTTTTTGGTCTAGCATGTAAGATTTCATGAATTAACAAATAAAAATGCATAAAATATGAAAATGAAAATTATCGAAAGGAAGGTGAACGTAAATGTGCTTGTCCACCATCCCTATGATTAAAACAAAAGGCCCGACTTCATACAACGAGAACCAACCCCATGCCATTACATTACCACCACCATCTTTGAGGGATTTAACTCTGTGCTTTTAGGCATTCGTACCCAAGGGCTGCCAACGTTGTCAATCATAATATTTATTTTCCTTTCGTCAGACCACATGACTTTACGCCACTTCTAGCTATTAACCGGCCCATCCCAATTCAAGTTAGCGAAATCTAACAATACTCTGTTTTTCTCTGTCTTTTTGTTAGTATTGGAACCTTTTGCGACTTTCTGATATGAAATTGGCGCTTCAAATTTGAAAGAATCTTGAGTAGAGAGAAGTTTGATGCAGTCGTCTTCTTCTGAAGTTGTCTTGCGTGGCCTACCTCTTCTAAAAAGTGTTTTTGGGGCAACAGAGCAGTAAGAATAAAGTTTTGAGACCTGCTGATGGTTTTGGCTGTATTGCATTGGCTTTGACCTTCGTCTTCTAACTTGTGAATAATGCTGCGTTCATCGTCAGAACAATGACTTGCTCGGCCCATTTTTTTTGTGTTTTCTTCGTGAATATAAACTTAATTGTAACTCTTTGTTTAAATATATGAAACCTCAAACAAAGTAAGTATGTACTTAGAACTAGATTTTTTTTAAAAATACCTTTAATGTTGACCTTATTTTTTGTCCTTTGTTCAGCATGAGTTCGAAGTGGCGCCAAATTTGTAAGAGGAGCATGGCTACAATTATTTTAAACGGGATATCACAGTAGTCGTTAAAGGACACACGAGAAAAGGATCGAAAATATGTCTAACAAAGGAGTGACTCTATTTTATTGTCCATAATTGTATATGGGTAAAAGCTCATAATATGGAAGGCACAAATACATGATTTATTGACACAATTGCGATTGCTGGTAACCTTAATGTAAATAGAAAGAACAAACATCACAAATACAGCGCCTTTTCTTTGTCGGGTTTAGAAACATTCCACTGGACCACTCAGACGAAACTGGTCCATTGTACTACCAAGAAGCAAATCCCAATATTAACTATTTTACTGGAATTTTTTCCACTTTCGGAGAAAGCCGACAAGACACTTTAGTGACGCACTTTAGTGATACAGGGGTGGCAATGGTGTAGTGGTAGCGTCATCGTTTGTCGAGCTAATGGTTCACAGTTCAATCCCTGATGTCAGCAAGCATTATATGATAAGAGGCAGTCCGAACAATTGCGAAAGCTTATGACAACCCTACTGCGAAGGCATAAAACTGGCAGTAGGTTTGTCATATGGCTGGAGAAATTGTTCGCTCTGTTGATGATTGATATGCTTATGACATCAGGTTGACCGGGAAAAAAATACAAATAAATGACATCAAACAGCCTCCCCAGTTATCTGGACACTCACCCTGGAGCTAATGTGTGAAACCTAATACACCTGAGTTTCAAACCACTACACCAATCTCTTTCTCTCTCTCTATCTTCCTTCAAACGCCCGCACTGTGTATACACATTAAAAGGGTATTTATATCCCCTTGAGTGCGGGTCAATTATAAAAAAACAAAAAAAAAAAACCACATCAGCACCGAAGATCTCCCACCTGACCCGAGCAATTCAGGACAATAACAAAGGAAGTGATCCGACGTATGGTAGCCCTCTTCACAGGCGTCGTAGACAATGGTGCCTCGTAAGCATACCACACTAAGATATTAAACAGAAGGAAAATGGCCCGTAAGGACGCGTTTAAGTTGTCTTCAGTCTTTTCTGCTGATTAACAACAAGAATGCCGCTGATTTCTTACAAATATAAGAGAGAAACCCAATCGTCAATGGAGGCCCTGACCGAGGACGCAGGAAGACCCAACGCAAGTTCAGGTCCTGAGAAAACATACTTTGAGCTTTGCTTAGCAATCTCATCGAACATCTCATTTCCTGCAATCCCAGTGTGACCTGGGACCCAGACAAAAGTCAAAGAGTTCAGTCTTGCGACCAAATTCAAGAGTTCTTGCATTCTCCAACTATTTTGTAACGGGTTAAAAGATTGATGTCTTGCTTCAAGCGGAGCCTGACTGTTACTACAGACGCAGATACTCCAACCCCTCCACCTATTCTTAACAATATAGTCGGTAGCCATTAGGATGGCCATTAGGATATTAGGATGCTTTGAAAATAGTGGTAGCTAGCCTAACAAGTACTGAAGTCTAGTGTAGTCAGTCTCCACAAAGACATCTGCACCAGACCCTTGACCGGTTTTGGAGCCATCCGTGAAAATTTGACTACAGCCCAGTCCAGTCTCAAACTCTGGCCAAAACCAATTCTGAACGCAGGGAAAGTTGACTCTAAATTTGCACGGCAGCCGAAGTTCCGGCTAGGAATTTCCTATCTAGGATCACTCCTAGATGTTTAACTTCATCGGAAACCTATATAGTGACGTCCATTAGCATGACTGAGTCAAACCGATCACAGTCCTGCTTCTCGTAAAGAGAACAACCTTAGTTTTAAGAGGGTTGACCGAAAGTTCAGTCCTAGCGTATCATTCATCGACCTTATCCAGAGTTGCCTGCACGTTAGAACAGACTGTCTCCAGGAATGGCCCGACAGAATGTATGGCAACATCAACCGCGTATGCCTCGGCGTAGATATTTGAACTATTAAGAGAATGCAACCGACAGTCAACCGAGATTTTGAAGCGCAGTCTCGCAGGATTTTTCACCGTGATATGCATGCTGCATCTCAGATAGAGGGAGTGTCTTCCGTGCAAACCTGCGCATGTGACTAGTCTTTCCAAGCATTTCAGCAATAAATAAGGGAGACTTATAGGTATGAAACTCTTGGCGAGGGAGTAGTCATATATGCCAATTTTTGGTAAAAAAAAAACCACTCGAACCGTTCGCCAAGACGTTGGAATATATGCTAGTGCCAGACAAGTAGTGAAGATAAGTTTTCAGCAGAAGACTGAAAGTCTCCGCCTTCGTCTCAGTATAGGTACCGTCTGATTTTCTAAGTGATTCCAGATTGATGGGTTTGGCTTTTCTAAAAATTTAACCACCCTATGATCTCAATAAGTTATTTTCACAGAAATCTTCATGAAGTGCACTTTTCGACAAGCGAATTAGCTTCTTGTATTCTTTTCGTTTGGATCGAAAAGGTCCCAGTCTTCATCTAAATTTGTCTTTAATGACCGATTTAGAAGTTTTCTGACTTTCTTTCTAAGTATTTACAGTTCCGGGATTTACCATAGAACTGGTAATCTGCAGCAGGTTTCATAGCCGGACAAGTCAGTTCGAAACATCTAGTGAGGACACTGGACAAATCTTAAACAGAATCCTCAACTTTTCGTTTCGTTCTTTGTCTAGCTCTTCTCTAGAGCTTATCAAGTAAGTTTAACGCGAATTCCTCCTCTTTTGCAAAGTTATAGCTTCACATTGGATTTGGAAAGCGATATACCTGTGATCCGACAAGGCAACTTCCGGTAGAACTCTCCAGTAAGTAATCGACCTAAGGTATCGGTTCGATAACGTCAAGTTAATTACCTCCTTTCTTCTTGTCGTAAAAAAAGTTGGTTGAGAACCAAATATGCAAATGTAGCATACTAGAAAACCAACTCCCAGATCTCATACTATCATCAGACATGGTCATTATGTCTGATCATAGTATGAGATCTGGTCATTATGTCTGATGATAGTATGAGATCTGGGAGTTGGTTTTCTAGTATGCTACATTTGCTGCTTCCTCAAACTGTGTTAGCATCGCAACATATAATTAATCCCATTTCTCGAACGTAACAATACTCTATGAGTTCGACAGCAGCCTTAGGAGGCGGAAACATTTTCGTATCATAGGATAAGTTAGCTGAAGCAATGACGAAAATTTTCCATTCTCCGTTCATAGCTTACTGCTGCAGCAACCACATTCTAACAGCGAAACTGTCCAAGTTTGGTCGCTGAGAAACAGTTTGGTACAATGAGACAGGCTCCCGTTCTTTCGGATCGCTTGTCACAGAGTACCTTAACACTCCGAACACCTTTCAAAATATAGATGCGCTTATTCCACACCCACGGTTCTTGTATGGGTTTTGTACGCACCACGGAAATTCTACTAACAATGTCATAGACTCCATTTTCTACGCTCATTTGGAAATAAAGCGGAAATAAATCCTTCCAAGGTGCAGAAAAGGACGCATATGGCAGATTTCAAGAACCCGACAGAGCGCACCAACACTTCCGCCGTTTTCTTAATTTCCCCCCGGAATCCAGTTCATTCTTTGGGAACATAAAGGCCACGAAAGAAGTGGCCCCTATGGGTGGAATCTTTGGCAACAGGTTGCTCAGCCAATCAATGGCTTGCCTGCACTTCACCATAAGGATCCCGTGCTTCATATAAAGAAATCTGCTCAAACAATCCCGTTTCCGAAAAATTACGTAGGATATGTATACACCAATATGTATGTATATAGCACCCAATAAAAGCAGTCAAAAGCAAATGCGAAAAATTAGGCCTTATTTCACTGATCACAAACTATTTCCTGATTGTACTTTTGACTACTACTGTCCATCAGTTCACGAAAAAAGCACATGGTTATTGGGCCAGTGTTCTCTCTTGATGTCTTAATAACTTGTTCTGACAGCTAAATTATACTAAATTACAAGATGTCTAAATTAGGCTTAACAAACCCGCTTTATTATTATTTTTCGACATGTGATACATTAGTTTTCTTCTTCTGTATTTTTGGTTGTATTGCAGTGCTGATTATTTTATTTTCTTTGCATTAAAATTTATGGATGGGCATAAGGCGTCTACAAGGTGCTGCTTTGGCTTATTGCACACTTGGCGATGGTAAAGCAGGGAATAAAGGATTCAGCCAATGACGATAGTTCGAAAAACAAGAGTTCTTGGCAAAGTGGAGAATTATTTACATCACCTCCGGCGTTGATACACACCAAATCATATTAAAGGGCGGGACGAATGTTGATTATCTTGACCGTAGTACTTTAATTTTTATCTCACTTCGGGTAAAAGGGATTCAGATGTCCAAGCAAGGTTGGTTGCTAATTTGTGATTAGCAATTACATTACCACAAGTCGGGTGTGGATAAACAGTGCATTGAATAGTTAGCACCTTTTAATATACCTGTTAAGCGTTTGTTAAGGACTCAGTTTTTTTTTTTAATTTTTGGTCTAACTATAGATTGGTATACATAAGTATATGTACATACATACGTATGGCCACTACCTTATCATAGTACGGCTTTTACATTATTTACTGTTATTTATATAAATATTCTTCTAAATTATGTTTGCGTAAGACTGTGCTTCTTCTTTTTCTTTTATTAACCGCTGAAATATATAACGCGTACGTACACGTACATACATCTTATGCTACATATTTCTCCCACAAATCTGCCTTGATACTGCGCCGCTTGTGTGGTTAGCTGAGTTTGCGGACCTCAATATTATTCTACAAGCCGCTCAATTCTGAATCAGTTCCTCGCTGAGGCCGAGAATTTGGATTCATTTGAGAAATCCAATTGTTTTTGTGTCTACCACTACCTCTTTTCCGAACTTGGACTGGAACTTGAGTTGCTATTGATCTTCGGACGGGATTTACCGACGACCTTCTTTGTACGTGAGAGTACCTGCTGATGCGCTCAGCCTGGAGTTTTTCAACAATCGGTTTCTTTACATGAAGGCTTCCGTGAATACGCGTACTTCTAATTAGGTCGCGTTTTGATGCTCCCGTTGACATCCGTATCATTTTCATCTCTGTCGCTGATATTTTTCCTTTATAATATTCATACATCATCCAACAGTGTGACGCGTATGTTAAAGCCGGACGAACGCGACTATCGTATAGAGCAAACAAAAAGTGGCATTTTGCAGTCAGAAAAGACTGCGGAATTTTCGCGCCTTTTTAACCACCCCACGCTCATTCGGTGTGCAACATCGTCTTTAAAATTTCCCTAATAGTTTACGACTAAGGCCAAGTATGTAAATTTGTCCCAATTCGGAACGATTACTCCGTCTAACAGAATATCCAGGGTTTGGTTTTGCGGGTTTGGAAAATCGGCAATGCAAATATTCTGTCTTCGTTCGGCTGATGCTTAAAACATTATCTTTAAACGCCTTATTAAATGTGTTCTGAAGGGCTGTTACGTCGCTACTATTCATAGTGCTATCGTCGGCAAAAAGAAGAGAAGTCGTTCACGTTTCATCTATTAAAGGGGTTTTCAACAAAAAATCTTGCACGACATTAAAAAGCAACAGACTTTGGCAACTGCCTTAGTGCACTCCTACTATAACCTTGAATTCAGTAGTTATTCCCGCTGTGCACTTCACTATTTTTTTTTACGTAATCGTACATACATATCTTGTATCATTCTAACGTACGACGTACGTCTCTGTGTATTTTTTTGAGATCTCAGCGGCGTCCATATGAGGTCTCTCGGAACTCTTTCGAAAGCTTTCTCCAAATCGGCCATAATCAATCTTTACATAAACAAGTTCAAACCTAGTCCCATTATTTTCTAATATGTATCTGTATTTCGACATTTTCCTTAAACTTCCTCGAATAATTACTAATTCAACTCAGGAACTTAAGTCGATTAACCGATATTTTTTTAATATACGTTAAGATTTTATAAAAAAAAGAAAAAAAAGACTCCTTCCGGCATACTCCGGTTTATTCCAAATTGATTCTCTGATGCCGTCAAGTTATCCAACGAGATGTGAAGGGCAAACCCATTTATGTATGTATGTTTGTGTGTAGTTAGTAGTACCAAAGAGGAAGTTACCAACTAGATGTTCTTAATTTCGAACATAATATTCTTGTTCTTCTTCATCTTGTTTTTGTTGTTCTTTTGCGAACCTCAAGTGGATTCAATTCTCAAAAATGTGTACCTATAATTAGAGCCCATGGTTGGACAGGGCGAAGGAGGGGGGGAGACTCCTCTTTTATTCTCAATGGTCTCGGTTATTGCCTTAAATTATAGGCGTAAAGATCCACCACTGTTTGTCGGTGTTGGACCTAGCCAAAGACCTAAAAAAGAATAAACATCCTAAATGGAGGAGGGAGGTGCAAGAGATACACATTCTGAGCGCAGCAATAGCAATCAGCTATCGTTTTATTGATACGTTGACCCGAACCCTGGAGGGGGAGCAAACTAAATTGCATGTATTTAGATCGCCAGCAAGATGATACAGATGAGATGTTGATGATGATTATGATGACGGCTGTATACAGGTATCTTATTGATTAATTGTTTCATCCCAAAATAATTGTGGGGTTCTTGATTCCTTGTTCTTTTTTTTTCCTATCCATGCTTTGTTCTCAGTTTCACTACCTGCCTGAAAATAACTCAATATGCCATAATGACTTCATCACATATGAATCAAGTCGATATTTTGATTAGATTCAACAAGCCGACGGCTGTTATACCTTGAATGTATTGGGCGTGTCCGCATGTTAGTGTGTGTTGAAGAATTGAATGTTGTTATCCATAATTAATTATCAATTAGCTTCTTTCGTTCAAGAAGATTATAATGTGTTTCTCGTGAAAGAGTACTTATTATGATAGCAGAGCAGACCCTAAACCAGGCCTGATCGGCTTGTTTCTGGCACTCTGTAAGTCGGCTTACAAATTTTATAAAACGAATTAATTATTGCCAACGAATAAATTAACATTTGAAACCGTTCTTAATATTTTAAAAAAATTAAATTTCATAAAAAGGAAAAAGGAATTATGTTTACTCAGGTCATTTTGCCAAATTTAAAATTATTATAGAGTAAAATCTTATACATATCGACTTAGGCCGTTTTTTCATATTGAAATGTTTTTTTTCATTCAAATAATTTAGACTTAAGCCCTTTTTCCCATATTAAATATAATGTGAATAAAATATTTACGTCGACATATGTACATATATACATAAACCACTATTACAAAACAAAGTGGCTCATATTCATACGTAGTTATATTTTAAACCCGAGGGCAACTGATCTGGGGTCTAAAGTTAACACACAGGTGAAACACAGCTAATATTCGTAGACAAATTGGCAGCACTGTTTAATTAGATACGACTGTGACGTGTATTCTACTACAATTGTATTTAATCTGAGACTGAAATTTCAAAAATATGATGTTTTTTACGGTTTTTTTGTTTTAAACAAATATAAGGTAGGAATTGTTATTATACGTACATATTTAAAAAAAAAATTACAGATGACTAGCAAGGAACTTAAAAGAGTAAGGGAGCAGAACTAGTCGGAGGCAGAGAAAGAAATTCTGCGCGAATTGCTACAAAGGCATCTTTTATGGACGATAAAAGAAACGACGTGAAGATGACATCGCAAAAAAAAACAGCATAGAAAGACATACAAATGAATATGGAAATAGCTTTATAATAGCTAACATATATTGAATAAGAATGTGTATCTAATTGAAATGCCGGTTGATGAAGTTTTGACGAAATATTGTTGGTTGGGAAATGCCGTGCAGGTCGCCTATATGGGAGGTACCAACAGATATACAATTGCTTAGCTTATTTAAGCTATAAAAAACTTCATATTACCTACATCAATTTGATTAACATTCCGACCATAAAATCTCAATGCTGTTTGAACTTGAAGGCTTCCAGATACTGGCAAGCCTCTCTTACTTGGTTGGTCTTGAATAATTAATAGTTCAATAATGAATGTTGCCAAACCGATATCTTTCATAAAATTCTTCATTAGTCAATTCCATATCCGAGGCTTTTGTTGTTCCAGGAGCGGGATTTGAGTGTCGGTCGAATAGATTGCTAGTCTCCTTCGACAGGATAGTTTTTCGAACTTCTCTGGTCTACATAGATTCGCCATGTTAAGCAGAAATAGGATCACCTCTAGTAGGATGTGGTTCTTCACCACGCATGGCGGTCTTGGATAGGCGGAAGCTTGGTGCCAAAAATTTAGGTATTTCGCGATTTTGCGCAATACTTGCCCCTGAGTTTCCACTTGATGAAAGATAAACTCATATGTACCTACAATTCCGACGCAATGAAATTAACTATGAGAAATACAAACCGCAATTACAAACATCAAGAAGACGAACTGGCAAAACTTCACATCCGAAATGGAGCACGACCTCTATCGTGCACAGAAGAAAGTGTGGGACATGCTGAGGAATCTCAAGAAGCCAGTCAACGAGTATGTTAAATTTACCAATAACAAAAGCTGACCCATATCCTTGTAAATCTATTGTAAGACAGGATCTTTTATATTAGCGAAATGAGGACATAGTTCCAGATATGTGATTATTTGTCTAGTTAATATCCGGAACAATAAGCAATAATATCCGTAACACATATGTATATCCATTTGTCGACATTTTAAATTTTCAGCTTGCTTTAATAAAGTACCCTATTTAATCTTTGTTGGTGTATTATTTATTATCTTTTGAGTACACAAAACACTTCTGTTTTATTCAAAATACTCATAAATAGCTTTGGTGTGTTGGTGATGATTTTCAACACCTAACTAAGAACTCAACCACACGATATACCTACTTCAATTCAGATATAAAGTTGCTTGGGTTACATTTTTTATGCATGCAAGAGCATACTTCAATTTTTTGAAGATTAGAGATATTTTCGGCAAAATATGAAAATTGCTCTTCTATTCAATTATACAAAGGGCACATATCACGTTTTGGTATAAAATTACAGAGGGCATTAAGAACGATGATCTCAAAGAACTCGTCCAGGTTGCGGACACTATAATGGAAACCACTATACATGGTTCGCTACTATACACATCGCGGCATACCGTCTCACCATGAAGACCAGACACCAGTCGACGATTTGATGAGTTGCAATTTTTATTTAACCATAAACGACGTCGAGCTCCGTCTCGCCATCGAGACTTAACCCCATCACGCTATCGAGACTCGACGCAATCAATCCATACAAAAACTGAAAAGCACAGTGATACTCGTATTTGTTGGTACTTTTTACCGATGATTCCGATATCGCAATTGGAGCTGCTGTAAACCAAATACATACATATGTGATAACGTTCCTCAACCACTTGGATTTTTCTCCAAGAAACTTCCCCTGACAAAAAAGAAATACAGCACGAATGACCGTGAACTTTTAGCTATTTACAAAACTGTAAAATACTTCCGACTTTTGTTGGAAGGAAAGTCTTTTATTATTTTCGCAGATCATAAGCCATTAATATATGCATTCCGCCAAAACTCCGGCAAAGTATCACCTAGGCAATTGCGACAGTTAGACTTTATCAGTCAGTTCTCTACACGTATTTTGCAAGTTCCCGGCCAACAAAATCAAGAAGCCGATTTTCTCTCTAGAATAAATGCTATTGAGGTATCCAAATCGGTTGATTTCGAAGCATTGGCAAAAGAACAAATACAGGATGAGAATTACTTGGGCCGGGTAACAGTTCTAGTTCTTTGCAATTGAAGCTATTTACTTTTCCAGAAACGAAAAATCAAGTGTATTGCGACACATCAGCACCGAGAATCCTCCCGTACGTTCCTGAATTCAGCAGAGAGATCACCATCAGAAAACTCCACAACCTGTGCCACTCCGGTGTAGAAGCTACATATGTACAAACTATCAAGTGATCGATTTATTTCGCCTAAGATGAAAGCAGACTGTGCAAAATTCGTTAATACCTGTTTGCAGTGCCAACGATCAAAAGTCAGTCGTCACAATAAAGCAGGACTTGTTCCATACATTTTACCATCTCAACGTTTTTCGTATATTAACAATGATATTGTCGGACCACTTTCAACATCGAATGGATACAAATACTGTCTTACATTCATAGAGCGTTACACGCGCTGGCCAGAGGCATTCCCTATAGAGGACATTAAGGCAGAAACAGTGGCCCGGTATATAGTCCATGGTTGGATTAGTCGATATAGCGTGCCACTTCAAATTACAACAGACCAAGGCAGACAATTTCAATCTAAGCTTTTTTCAGAACTCAACAAAGTTTTGGGAATTAAACATTGCAGGACGACTGCCTACCGTCCCCAGTCCAATGGTACAGTGTACAACATTATAAATAGAAATAAAATCCCTCAACCGATGTATCCAATCGGGCTAGAACCAGATTTACATACCTTAAAGAGGAGAAAAACATCCTATTTATAATCTCAGATTTCTTCTGCATAATAAGACTAAGGTTAATGAACCTCACAAAAGAAAAGGTCATCCACAATGCCTAAATTGCCAAGAATTTGGTCATACCAAAGCATACTGCACTTTGCAAAGCGTTTGTGTAATCTGTGGAGATTTGATTAATTCGAACAATTGCAACGAGCGTAAAGGAGACACATACGAACCATACTAAAACCATAAAAACAGTCGTAAACCCAATTATCCATAGATCAAATGAACATAGTTCATTAACCACACCAATGTCTACACCTATCATATCCGCCCCGCTCATCGAATACCATGGTATTCATAGCAGCAGTCTGTCTCCCACATAAGCGAAAAGTTTTCCTTTAAAATATTATAAGGTAAAAAAAAGTTCGGAGCGTAGGGCCATCCAGAAACTTAACTATAGTCTAAGAGTATTCCCTGAGTAAGTCCTAGCAGTTAAGACTTCTAATCTTCAAAGTGAAATACTGCGAAAATTAATGAATAAGCGTAGACTGGAAGTCACCTCCCCAGATCAAATCAATAACTAAAAAAGACGTGTCAACAATACCACAAACGGCAGATATATCTTAAACAGATTCTGGAGTAAAAAAATGCAGAGCTCAAAAAGGACCTTGTATCAAAATCCGACTTCCAAATGCTTTAGAAAGAATTAACAGGATTACGGGCAAGCCACGCAAAGATTACTGATTACTTCCACTTAATATCCGACTAAAGAGAGGTAAACTTATCCCTATAATGAGATTTCTGCGCGAAAGACAGCCGGCTACGGTAAAGAAAATTTCTTTAAGGGACGTACGTAGACACCAATGCTTTTACTTGGGATCTAGCGGAAGGATTTAAAAGTGTTAGGGCAAATGGAATGAAAATTACCGTTATTTCTTGAAATTACGGTAATGAAAATTTATGCAATGAATAAACAAACGATATTGATACCCCACGTGGCAGCCCAGTTCAACTGGAAAATCTACAATTGAAAGCAAGCAAGGAGGGGCGCCTCCTCCAATAAATATTACAGGCGTTGCAGACTATATGTAATTCTCTGAGAAAAATTTAAAAAACAACGATCGCTACTGAATTTAAAATAACTTCCTTGCGAAATGATGCATGGAGAATCAAGGTTAATGACGCTGAGGGCTACCGGGCTGTATCTCAAAAGCTTAACAACGAAAAAATTAAGTGGCATACTTACGAAGACAAGCCTGAGAGACTTTTGAGAGTCGTAGCTAGAGGACTTCATCCGTCATGCGCTAAGGAAGACGTCATAATTGATTTATGTGATATGGGTTACAAAATTCTTGACGCCGTGAACCTTTTAAAAAAAGAGAGAAAACCCGACCGTGGAGAAGAAGCTATAGTGAAATGTAAACTTCCGCTTTTTGTGTTATCGTTCGATAAAACTGAAAGACAGAAAAGATATACAATATACTTACAATCATGAGTATGGTCGTAAAAATCGAGCAGCTATGTGTCAACACGAAGACAATTCCTCAATGCAAGCCTTGCCAAGAGTTTAATCATACGCAGGCGTACTGTCGGAAAGAGGCGCGCTGCGTTGAGTGCGCTGGAAAACACTCTTCTGAAAATTGCAGTTTGAGCAAAAATGAAAAACCACTTGCGTTAACTGCAAAGGAAGGCACCCAGCAAATTACCGCGGCTGCGAGGTCGCAAAGGAACTTCAGAAGCGACGGAGAAGATCTACAGCGCCGACTGTACGGGGAAGGAAATTAGTCGATCGGGCTCCCAAGTCGGTTGAGCGTGTTGCTATGCAGACTGAGCGAACTCGTAAGCCAGTTGAAGAGACTCCTGAGCAGACTAAAAGAACGCTCGAATGAGCAGTGCAGACTCTTGAACCAGTTAAACAGCCTTCTAAGCCGACTAAATGCACGCCGAAGTCATCCACTAAAAAGACTAAACGAAAACTAACCTCGGATAAGCCAACGAACCCCCGTTATCTGACGTATTCACAGGCTGCAGCCAAAGCAACCATAAGAAACGACGGGCCACCCCCTGATTCGTTAAAATAAATTCTAACCTGCATTTACGCTAAGTTCGAGGAACAAGGTGAAACGAACAAACGAATCCTCGAACGTCTCAGTAACGTAGATGTATGGCTAACCTTATACCTTAATCTAAGTAGTTATGTACTCTTTGCCTAAAATTGTAACATGAAATGCGAATGGACTCTTAAATAAGTCTAACGAATTAGAAATGTTTCTAATGAGAGGAAATATTGACGTTTGTCGCAAACAAAGATAAGAGGATACGCTGGCTATCACGCCTATCACCTTTCTGATAGAGCGCGGGGCCGTTCGTCCTTATTCATCAAAGCTAACTTTCAACACTCGGTCGATATAAAACTTAGAGCTCGAAAAACTTCAATCGTGCGCGGTAAGGGTTCAAAATAAACACCTGAGCTACAATATAACGTCTACAGCGGAATACTCGCTAAAAAAACGACTACTTTCGCGTCTTCAATGCCCTTGGTTCAAATTTCCTTATTGGTAGAGATTTCAACGCGGACAACACTTTCTGGGATTCAAGATATACATTCTTTAAAGGAAAAATTCTCTACGAAGTGGCAAATGAATTGTTGTTTTTATTTGATAGGAAGACCAACTAATTGGCCAACCGACTGAAAGAAAATTCCCGATCTTATCAATTTTTTCATTACAAAAGGCATTTACGGCAAGTTTATTTTTGTCGAAGAAAGTTTTGAGCTCTCTTCTGATCACTCTCCTGTAATTTTATTACTTGTTAAAGCATTGATCAAGAAAGAAGGACTCCAAGACTTACTAGCAATAGAAAAAAACTGGTAGGGCTTTAGAAATGAATGCGAAAGAAATATCGCCCTTAAAGTAGCACTTAAACCACGTTGTGAACTAGAGGACGAAGTTAATCACTTCGTGGAAGCAATCCAAAAAGCGGCGTTGAGAAACAATGCCTCTAGAAGCTTTAAGATCAACCGCAACGAAAAGTTTCGCAGAGAAATCATTAAAGAAAAGCACGAAAGAAATGGCAAATCACTGTTGCACCGCAACATAAAACGGTCCTTGACCGATTATGCAATCGCCTTAAAGATAGTATTCGGGAATTTAAAAGCAATAAGATAGCGACCTATGTACCTCAGGCTTGATAACGCCTGACTCCCCAGTCACGACATCTGACAACTTTAAAGTAGAAAAAGTTGCATTGATTGAGCTGAAGGAAGTGATTCAAAATTTAAAGACGAAAAAAGCTTCGGGTTACGATTTGATACTGGCGCAGGTGGTGGTGGCGCAGGAATTGCCGAATAAAGCTATTATAAAACTGCTCTATTTGATCAACACTTCGTTCAGATTGCTCTACGTTCCGAGACAAAGTCTCGGAGATTACAATGGTCCCGAAACCAGGCAAACCTCTGAATGAGAAGAAATCATACTGGCCTATTTCCCTAATGCAGGTTATCTCGAAAATATTTGAAAAACTACGTTCTAAACGATTACAACCCGTAACATTCTACAATCGCCCAAGTCCACAAAATAACTGACGTGAATGAGAAAGCTCTAGGAGAAAAAAAGATTTTTTGTGGTGTATTTCTTGACGTCTCACAAGTTTTCGATAAGGTTTGGCACGAAGGCTTGGAGTATAAATTGCAACTACTTCTGCCACGGCAACTCTCTCTAATCTTGCGATCGTACCTCGCCGAGAGACTCTAAGCACGGAAATGATTACTCTGATTTCAAGGGATTGCGGCCGGAGTCCCACAAGGAAGTGTCCTTGGCCCACATCTACATATATGTACTCTACACGCCTGATATCCCGCAGGAAAGAAACTGCGTCGTCGCCACGTTTGTGAACGATACGGCAATATTAACAACGGGCAACATGCTATTAATAAAGTCCACACTTGGATGAATTCATGGCGTATTGTGCTAAACGCAAGCAAATCTACTCACATCAAATTTACCTTCAAAAAAGTGGATAAATTACCTTTATATTTAAACTCGGCTCAAATACCGCACACGCACTAAGCAAAATATCTAGGAATGACTCCAGATGTTAAGTTTAAATGCAAATCGCACGTAAAAAAGAAACGCGACGAGCTCGAAAACAAATACCGATAAATGTACTGCCTAATCAGAAAATAAGTTGAGCCTACATAACAACATCATACATTATACAAAGTGCTACATTTTTTTTAAATTACCTACGAACATCTTTTTCAGAAAATCACGAGTCTCGCAGACGAAAATAAAACTGCTGGATAAGCGTTGGCTTAGTTGTAGTATTAATTCTGAAGAGAGGTACCATAAGCACGCATGGTCGGGCCTTATGGTGTGTTTAGAAGATTTTCACCTACTCTCAGTAAAAAAAAAAAAAATCTTCCAAGAATTATTCGGAGAAATACCGGCAGTGCTACTCAATGCGGGTGACTTTCACCGAGTGCAAAACAACAATTTGGAATTAAAACCATTACAAGTGTCACCCGTGACTGACAGACTCAAAAGTCAAAACAACGCTCATAGAGAAAAAGCGTAAGAAGTAGCCGCTGTAACGAATAAGACAATATTTAAAGGGGGGTGTTCACGTGTCGAGGCCAATTGAAGTTTATCCGTCTATTCGACCAGCAATGAGTCAAATCTAAGAATTTTAAGTTATAATATAGCAGGTCTTAAAAATAAAGCAATATTTCCGGACTTTTTGGTAGAACCGGCGAACCCCACAGGCGGACCAGTAGGGATGCAGTAAAGTGGGAGGGTTATGATCCCTATAAACCTGATCATAACCTCGCTGAACAAAAGGAAGAAGAAGAAGATTTCCGGACTTTTTTAATTACATATGTTAATGAATTTGATGTTTTTGCTTTGTTCGAGACCCATTTGGTTGAAACTGATGATTTCAGATATACGCCTGATATCCCGCAGGAAAGAAACTGCGTCGTCGCTTTGAATTAAATACATTCCAGCAGTGAAACCAAACGTATTTAGAAGAGCAAGTGAAGGAGAAATATATGGATATCGTAAGCAGATTGAAGGCTTAGCATTTGAATTTAAGAGGATAGAGGAATCTTACATATGTACCTACTAGAATTAAAAAATTAACACTACCATTTTGGACAAAGTGCCAATGTATGTACATTAACTGTAATCACTGGCAGCCTGATTTCAATAAACTTAAGGATCAATTGATTAACCTAAGGTCATCAAATTTAATGTTAATCGGTGACTTCAATGCTTTAATTGTTTAACACAAAACAATTTCGTCAGCGGGTATTACCCGCCAACTATGAAATCAAACCGAAACTCTAACGATGAATGCTGCAACCAAAGAGGAGTCCGAATTCTTGAACTAGCCAACGCTTGGGACTGTAATGCTTTAAATGGAAGTTGTGAAGGAGACATTTCGGGTGAACACACATTCTTGCGAGGCACAGCAAGCTCCGTCATCGACTTTTGCTTTGTATGGTATTTCTATATGGAAAATGGTATTCTTACATTAACGAATTTCGAGTAGCAACAAAAACGTATTCAGACCATATGCCCCTAGAAGTATTTATGTATACAAATGTCCAACACGCATAATACAACAAATATACCTAGACTGGGACTACTACCTAAACTTGTTTAGAAGGACGGTTTTCGGGACTTATACAGAAAAAACCTTAACGCGGAACTTAGGAAAATGAATGAAACTAATACCCTACCACGAATTGATGCCCTTACGCAGATAGTTAAAAAAGCAGCGAAATACCAAATCAAGCAAAAACGCTTTGATAAATAAGCAAAGTGGTTCGTAAGTCAATGCATGCGAGCTAAGGAGTGTTACTAAGATTATCGAGGATAAACCAGCAATACTTTTAAAATTTTTATGCAGGTACTAAACGTTTTAAGAACGTTTGTCTTGAAAAAAAAACTAGGGTTCGATCAATCAAATATCAACCTTTTGAATAGAACTAGGTCATCAGCTGAGTTATGTGTGAAGTGCATAAACGGAAAGGAAAATATCATCGCAGCAGGCTTGTAAGCGCTAAAGTTAAAAGACCATTTTGCAACTCTTCTTAATGAACCGCATATATCTCCACCTTTCCAGAATGCAGTTCCAAGGTTCGAGGACGATTTTTTAGATTCACCGATCACCGTAGCGGAAGTGGAATTAGTAATGGTTAGGTAAGGTTGAAGTGGCTGCCAGCTGGGTTCACCAACACACATAGACCAATGGAAGGTCCAATGTGATGCCACGTTTTTTTTTTTTTTTTTTATAATTTGCACTTACTCAAGGGGTTATGAATACCCTTTTACATGTTTTCACATGTGGATCATGGGAGAAAGTTTCTCTATACCTACTCGTTAAACCATTTTGAGCTTCTTATGAAGCGTAAGAGGCTCTTAATGTCAATATTCATCAGGTCGCCAGAATCGTTATAATAAGGGACTACTAAGTGAAGTTTTGTTCTACGGGAGAGAGCTGGGCAGAAACAAAGAACGTGAGGAATAGTTTCCTCTTCTTCATCCATGCAGCTTCTACAAAAGTCGTTTGCAAAGAGGCCTAGCCTTGTAGCATACTTGCCTATTAGACAGTGATGATACCTTTTGTGGTGCTGATATGCAATCTATTGAGAGAAATCAAATTCTTAGAGCATTTTAGATCCAGCTTTGGCCATATCTGTTTTGTCGCTAAGATTTGTACTCTCGACAGCATCCAGTTTTAGTTTGTGAGTAGCTATGCTGCGGCAGGTGAATAATGAACTGCTCAGCCATCTTCACAAGAGACGAACGGCAGTTTAGAGCTACTAAAGAATTTATACAGGTCGATTCCAGGGATTTGATTGCTGCTTGGCTGTCTGAAAAGATGCGGATATCTCTAACAGATATCACGTTTTTCTTAAGCCAAGATAGGGCTTCTTTGACCGCCACTATTTCCGCCTGGAACACGCTACAAGGATTTGAAAGACAGAAAGAGAGCTCCACATTAAGCCTGTACCAACTCCGTCTTTGGTTTTTGACCCATCAGTGTAGAAGTGAATTTATTCATCTTCTAAAAATGCATCGTAATCTAAGAGTGATCTGGAAGGGATAGTGACTATGAAGTTCTTCTCAGAATTTAGAAGTGGGATAGTGTAGTCCGTGCTTTCGGAAGAGATTTTGAGTCTATTCAGAATAGAGGCGTGGCCGAATTCTTCTCTTGACCACTGTTGAGTAGCTTCAAGGCGATGGCCGTTTTGCCTGAAAAAAGTGCTACTGTAGCCTTCTGGACTCTGGACTCTTGAATGTTAGGTTTCCAGCTTAGCTTCCTATCCAGGATAAGGCCCAAATATTTTGCTTTTTCAGAGAAAGTTAAGCTGATGCCATTGAGAGAGGGAGGGCCAACTGTCGGAATTTTATATTTCGTAGCACAGAGTACCAGTTCAGTTTTGTGGGGGTTAACACCCAAGCCACATAGCAACCACATAGCCACGTGTTAGCTTGTTTAAAGCGTTTTGTAGGAGCTCTTTTAGAGTATTTAGGTGTTTTCCTGAGTCAGCTATAACAATATCATCTGCATAAGCAATCGCCGTGCATCCCTCGCTGGAGGTCGTCCAAGACCCATTATTTTTCTTAAGGAAATTGGGAATTATTAGATTTGAAGAGAGAATTTTCCTTAGCCTAGATGCCTCAGAGGCTTCTTCTATTTTATCACAGAAGAGTCTCCAAGAATTTCGTTTGACTTTTCTTAGTTCTCTTATGTATGTACCTAGGGATGCCTTGTAGAAGTCCCAGTCTGACGCAATTCTCGTACTTTTGGCATTAATGAAGAGTTTTCTACCTTTAGTTCTTAAAAGACCTAAATCTGCAGTCCACCAATGCGGCTTTTTCTTGCCTCGGGGTTGAATTAAGGGACAGGAGGAAGCCATTGCTTTATTGAGAGCATGGGTGAGATTTTCAACCATGCTGTCAAGTTATTGGGGGTTGCAGAGGGGATTAAGGTATTCTGAGGAAACTAATTTCATTAAAGTTGCCCTGTATTTGAGTCAGTCAGTTTTACGGTAGTTCCTGAAAACTGGTGGGCTAATGGAATCTACATACAAAAGGAAATTGGAGATATTTTTATTCCCAAACCTGTTGCATGCCTAAAGAATCTCTTCTGGTGTTATCCTAGGAATTTGTTGTGCCGCTATAGGTGGTCCTCCAGTGAATTTTCTGGTTGCCTTGGAAATAGCCCTTCGACTATTTGCTACAATACATCTGTGCATATGGGAGATGGGGCTCGAAAAACTTTCAATTCTTTCATTTCCACTTGGTACGCTCTCCCCCAGAAGTTTTCGTCTGCTCAATAGCATAGTTCGACGAAGCTCTGACGTTTGCTAGTATTTATTGCCATTTTTATTTCTTTTCGTGCTACTTTATGCTGAAGGTGGAGTTCGGTAAAATTTCCTCTTCCTCTGCTACGTTGACATTTAGAGCGCAGTAGCGCGATATCCTCATTCCACGTCTTCCTTCGTGGTGACCTCGTCAAGATCCTTCACCTCAATCAGTGTCTCGTGTGTTAGGATTTTCACTTCCGCTTGTTCTACCATGATTCTTCTAACTTTTTCCTCGAATTTCGTGGCTTGCGAGTTGGTAGATCTTTTCAGCTCGATAAGTAGATCTCCTTTCACCGTTTTCTTGATGCGGTTCATATTTTCGCCTTGTTCCTTGAGTTCAGGATTGCTTTTGACCTTTCGCAGCATATCTGCGTACGTCAGGTTGCCCTTTGGTCTTAGAACCAGTGCGTCGTGGCGGGTTGATTTTCTCCGATCTATTGCTCGTGGCCTTTGTTTAACACGTTGAACGCCAAGCGCTTTTTTCTAGTTTAGTCGCTGGTACCACGGGCAAAACTGAAATTTTTGTGCTGGTTCCACTTTTTTTTCTTTAAATCTTGGTGCATCTAGGTTTATTTTTTTAAAAACGCTGATTTATTTTGACCTTGAAGAAGTAGTTTTCTTGAAAAGTACATAAATGGAAGTAGGTCGCGTGGCCCATATATGAGCGTCATGTTCCAGTTTTACACTAGGATGACACTCACATGTGGGTTTCATGTACCAGCGGAGACGATGGTGACACTCACATATGAGTGTCATGGCGTTCAACGTGTTAATCCAGCCAAGTTCAGATTTGTTGCCTTCCGTCAGTGACTGGATGGATATTTCCTTCGTCTCCTGGGGTTTATCTTTCGTGGCCACCGACGCTTTTTTTCGATGGTGGGAGCTATTTGGCCAGCAGATTCAAACACGATGCACTCTTGCGTGTTATGTCCCTTTTTCTTTTGGGTGTGTCGCATATTTCCCCCTGATGGTTTACAGATCATTTTGCTATTTGTATATTGGTCAGGCAAAGTGCTCGGTTACCCAATTTTTCTGTCGTTTGCGTCGTTTTTGCTGCGGTAATGAGAGTGCGATCACTTTCGTCTCGTTTAGGTCTTGCAAGTCCTGCGTTAACTACCTTGTTGTAAGCTGAACGAATCAGACTTGTCAGTCTCCTGATCTCATGATGGACATTGTTTTTGCACTTGTAAAAATTCATTGCCGAGGATATTCATGGCATCACTTTCAGCTTTTTCTTCATTGGGGTTTGTTTTTTCTTTCTTTCCCATTGGGTGATTGTTCCCTTACTTCTGTATTTGGGTTGCCTACTTCGAGTAGTTTCGAGCTTGGCGAATCCTCTTCTGAAATCACATTTGGTGGTGATCGCAATAGTGCGGAGCTCCTCCGGAATGGGTTCTGCGGGATTTATATGTCGCACTCCGCTCCATTTTCTTCAATGTTACTATTTTTTTTTTGGGTTTTTTTAGGTGTGTCACCTGCATTTTTATTGTTTGACTTGTTTTGGTGGTGTATGTTTATTTTTTTACTCATGTCTCATGGGTCCCGACTCAAAGCCGCTATCGCAGTTTGGATGTGTATTCAACTCTATGATCCCATGGTTATCTATGCAGACAGGGAGGCCATGCGAGGGTTGACACACGACCTTATGGGTGTCTGTGCCAGAGCCAGATCGGTGCTTTCCAGGAATGTTACATCTGAACATACACCACCAACTTAACGGTGGCGTAACGGAGAGCGTACTGTGAGGCCTGCCAAGGCTTTGACAGGTCGGGGGCGGTTGCAGCATTAGCTTGAGAGCCGTTTTAACCAGATTTCACTCCAGCTTACTAAGGTAACAGAATACTATAGCCGTCAGCCCACAGCAATCAAATCCAATCGATGGTCCGGTATACCGTAATTAAGACCTTACCGGGCTCGGTCTTAATGCCTAATATATAGGCTTTACGTGCAGAACTTCATATGTAGCCTTCATAGGTCTTCATAGGTTCCCTCGATGCCACTCCTTGGAGTGGGGAGCACTTATTTGTGGACGGCACCGCCTCGTCTTGTCACAAAGAGTTCATAGGGTTTCTGAAACGTTTTCAGCCTCATCCTCCTTCTCTGCCGCTTTTGGTCGGGGACCGCTTATTTGTTATTCGCAACTAACCTGTGTATTACAGGCCGTTCAGCGATCCGCCACCTGCTGACCCCCACACTAGCCTAAGCTCAGCCCTGTGGCTCGCCACCATCGCAACATCTGGAAGGAGGACCTGGATTCTCCTGGATTCTCCTGGATTCTCCTTCATGATTTCCATAAAACAAGAGAAAGTTTTGCTGAAATCAACTTACATTTTTCTGGGGTGATAGAATAGATAGAGCCATCGGCGCCGTGGCTCAAGTGGTTAGTGCGTTGGATCGCTGATCGGGAGGTTCGGCGTTCGAATCCCAGAAACACGGTCCCATCTCTCGCGAATCTCTGACAAACATCCGAGAGTAATAACTGTCAAGAGAAAGCTTCTCAATTTGCCTTTCGGATATGGCTCTAAACTGTAGGTCCCTTCCATTTGTGTGAAAAATATAACACGCACAACACAAATGGTCGCGAGAAGCTAGCCCATGGATCATATACGGTCTGTTGCGCCAAGTATTTGTATTTTTTTGATAGATCCGACGGCATCGCTTTTGTCGATAACCGCCAGCACTAACTTGTCTTTAAGGACGTTGCTGTTGGACTTCGATATAACGTTCGATGGCCTGGAAGGGATACTGGTGTTATATACCCTGGCTATCTTGGGATTCGAAATTGATCCCTTTAATGATCACTGTCGCTTTGACGTTAAGTCGCTGCTAAACCCAACTTCCTCACTGGCGATCTTCATAGCCCATTCTCTTTTGTTCCGAAAAAAAATTTGGAGCAACAAATTTTCATAATTTTGAGTTTAAGGAGTCATAACTTTTTTGCGGCTGCATAAAACTACACAAAGCTTGAGTACTTTTTATGCGCAACTAAATTGTCTTTTCAAAATGTATAGAACTGTTTTTGTAGCTGTATTAGTTCAGAAGTTGTGCCATTTAAAGTTGTTATACCTTGAAATCAAATGTGTCTCACTTTGACGGGCTATAACTCGAAATAGAGTTACATTAGGCATCCCCACCCAGTACAATTTTTTTTTCGTCGGAACTTCAGAAATCTCCAGGTAAAGGATTGCACCTCTTAACTGGGACACCCTGTATGAACACTAATGTTTATAAGGAAAATTATTTTTCAAAGGTAATAGAAGAGTTGCTTGGCGGCGTTCGAAACTACATGCTCTCCCAGATAGCGAGAACAACCAACGAAGCCTAATTAACTTCTCAATGATTGACTTCAGTTTCGCCCCCAATTACGCTAAGAGAGAAAGAGAAGAAACACAATTAACCTGCAATAAATTCAATCAAATCCATCTATTTAGTTGAGGACTCAAATTAGTGCAATCACAATTTATTTAACGATTATTGTTAAGCGCAATCTTTTTACGAAATTATGTTGGCTATCGTAAATAATGCAATTAATAAATAATTGCTAGTTATGAACACTGGGAACCAGAATTCAATTGGAAGGGGGTATTTTTGAATAGAACGAGAATTTATTCCTTATTCATATGGTTTTCAAGAAATTAGAGGTCGGTGCACTTCACCTTATGTATTTACATGTGTATGCACAAAGTTGTGTACATATGCACATATATACACACATAAAATTCATAAAACGCCAGAACTCTTAAAAAATTTAAAAAGGAAAATTTTCCGCTACTCAAAGTTCATGATACAAGCCAGAGTTCATGACAGTTCACTATGCAACCGATTGCAACAAAGCATTGTAAGTGAATGTATTTATCAACAGAATAATACTCACACCAAAATATCAAAAATCTATTATTTTCCATTTGTTTGTTTCACATGTCGTTTTCCTACTAATATGAGAACCAACGCGCTTGCCTACAGTCCACCCCAGTGCAATAGCAGGGAAAAGCCCCACCTTTGATGGAGCAGATAGTTGACCAAGGAACTTAATCAACGGCAGTTAGGACAATATGAAGTTAATGAAAGGAATTTGAAGGTGTGACGTTAATGTCACGTCAGTTAGTCAATTCAGTTAGTTTCTTAAAACTTGTCGTGAAGGCCTTCGTATAGTCTACTATTTAATCTTAAATCATTAAACGGGTAACCCCCGTCTTATATTTTAGTATGTACTGAATTTTTAAGTCCACTTCCGACTATATATTTGAATACGTTGACTACTTGAACGACTTCAAATTTTATTACATGCGATTTTGAGAATGAAGGATGCTAAATTCTGGCAACTACGGCTAAAATCATCTTTGCTCCACCACGCTTCGCTTGTACAATCATACCCATGTTAGAACTATCATATCCGATCAGCGATCCAACGCACTAACCACTTGAGCCACGGCGCCGATGGCTCTATCTATTCTATCACCCCAGAAAAATGTAAGTTGATTTCAGCAAAACTTTCTCTTGTTTTATGGAAATCATGAAGGAGAATCCAGGAGAATCCAGGAGAATCCAGGTCCTCCTTCCAGATGTTGCGATGGTGGCGAGCCACAGGGCTGAGCTTAGGCTAGTGTGGGGGTCAGCAGGTGGCGGATCGCTGAACGGCCTGTAATACACAGGTTAGTTGCGAATAACAAATAAACCCTGTATGAACACTAATGTTTATAAGGAAAATTATTTTTCAAAGGTAATAGAAGAGTTGCTTGGCGGCGTTCGAAACTACATGCTCTCCCAGATAGCGAGAACAACCAACGAAGCCTAATTAACTTCTCAATGATTGACTTCAGTTTCGCCCCCAATTACGCTAAGAGAGAAAGAGAAGAAACACAATTAACCTGCAATAAATTCAATCAAATCCATCAATTGGAAGGGGGTATTTTTGAATAGAACGAGAATTTATTCCTTATTCATATGGTTTTCAAGAAATTAGAGGTCGGTGCACTTCACCTTATGTATTTACATGTGTATGCACAAAGTTGTGTACATATGCACATATATACACACATAAAATTCATAAAACGCCAGAACTCTTAAAAAATTTAAAAAGGAAAATTTTCCGCTACTCAAAGTTCATGATACAAGCCAGAGTTCATGACAGTTCACTATGCAACCGATTGCAACAAAGCATTGTAAGTGAATGTATTTATCAACAGAATAATACTCACACCAAAATATCAAAAATCTATTATTTTCCATTTGTTTGTTTCACATGTCGTTTTCCTACTAATATGAGAACCAACGCGCTTGCCTACAGTCCACCCCAGTGCAATAGCAGGGAAAAGCCCCACCTTTGATGGAGCAGATAGTTGACCAAGGAACTTAATCAACGGCAGTTAGGACAATATGAAGTTAATGAAAGGAATTTGAAGGTGTGACGTTAATGTCACGTCAGTTAGTCAATTCAGTTAGTTTCTTAAAACTTGTCGTGAAGGCCTTCGTATAGTCTACTATTTAATCTTAAATCATTAAACGGGTAACCCCCGTCTTATATTTTAGTATGTACTGAATTTTTAAGTCCACTTCCGACTATATATTTGAATACGTTGACTACTTGAACGACTTCAAATTTTATTACATGCGATTTTGAGAATGAAGGATGCTAAATTCTGGCAACTACGGCTAAAATCATCTTTGCTCCACCACGCTTCGCTTGTACAATCATACCCATGTTAGAACTATCATATCCAGATAGAAGTACCTTAATTGGTTGTCCTTTGAACGGACAAAAAAAGTGCATATTCACTACATTACTGAATAGATAAAGCCAAATCAGTCCCAAATCTTAAAACCCTGGCAGCAAATAGATTAATAATATAAAATAAAAATAAAATACTAATGTCATCAGCCAACCGTTAAACCTGCCTGGTAAGAACTTTTTCCACAAAGGCTGTTAGTAGTTCCATAACACCATATGGCAAAGTCCATGGCGCATCTAGTGTATCCGTTGAGTATAAAACATTATATCCTACAGGAATATATATTTAAAAGCTACTTTAAGCTACTTCTGTCTGTCTTACAAAATGGGGCCAAGATATAACCTATTACTTGCTTAGCGGGCTCCCAACCCATTGAGGGTACCTGCCTGAGATACGGTAGCCTTTCATCCTCTTCGATCCAGGGCACGCAGCTTACAGTTTTCCAGACCAAGCTCTCTGACATCCGCAAGTCCAACTCACTATGCCTGCTCTTCAATTATCGTGAAATCCTCTATAACGGCACGCTGGGAGTGACCGATGATGTTGATGTCGTCTGCGTATCTCTGCCTGCCTTCCGCGGTATCTGTTTTTGGCACTAGATTAAAGAAGTCACATGATAGTGCATCTCCCTGCCGAAATCCAATACATACAAATACAAATACTTGGCGCAACAGACTTATGTGTTCCAGGGCCTAGCTTCTCGCAACCGTGTTATATACGCTTCAAGTCAATAACCTTTGACGAAGCCGATTTCCCACGACGAATCCGCATTCTAACATGTGCAATCTTTAGTGACAGCTGTAATTTAGGTAGCAGTTTTGCCGTTTTTGTATACCTGGTATCCTTTCGAGGATGAGTCTTCTCAACACATGCTTCCACCCTTGGCTTATTCTGCATATTACAAGCAGGGACGTCATTGTTACCTTGCCTCTTTTTGCCGCCGGTGTGACTTCAGATTCTGGCTTGACCTTAGGCTCCTCTTCCGTCTTCCTTGCTTCCTCAGGTACAAAATCCTTTTCATGGAAGCAAATTTACCATCTCGTACCTGGTACATTCACTACTCTCCTGAGAGAATCATTCGTTCCGCCCGGTTATCCTGGTGGAGACATCGACCGCCATGTCCGTCTTCTCATTTGATGAGCTGAGCTGTAGAGGTTCACGAATGTTTGGGCTGTATCCTCCTCATTTGCACGTGCCAGACGTGAAGTTAGCATCTGGGACGGCTTGTCTCGGCTTAAGGTGGTAGGGTGTCGTCAGCCATTTACGTCTTTTTAGCTCTGCGACTCGCTAGCTTGGTTGTGATGTCACCCCGCATTTTGTTTAATTGTTTTATTTAATATGTTTTTGTTTGACCCTCGCATTAAAGTGGTAAGATCATAATTACTTCCCGAAGTGATTCGATATCAGAGAGGTTCGGTTAGAATACGTATACCCCCTGGTTGCAAACCATCCAATGGAAACAGATCGCATCACATCCTGGATTGGGGAAGGATAGACTTGGTCTACCAATTTTGTTAGCCTGTCCGAAGCCATTTTAGAGGCACCAGCAGCTGACAGTACTGATTCTGTTAGCAGGTTGGTGAATCTGTTTAAGATCTCTCACCACGACAAGGTGTGTATATGTCCAGCGAGGTTGGCCCATTAGGAATAGTTCCCAAAAATCTTATCGACCTAAAAACCGTATCCGAATAAGTCGGAGTAGCCCAGATAAGATGTTGCTTCCGTTCTAGAAAGTTTGACCCTATAGTTTATTTATCAAGGGGAATCCTCCGTTGACGTGTTTATAATGCTGCTCTTTTCTCTTGATCAGCACTCGCGCCAAAAAGTTTGGTACAACGACCAGTATCCAAGGAAACATGTAAGCTTTAATCTCCAACCCCAAATATGCAACTCCCAAAATTAAGGCAGTGCGATTACGCACAGACCCCCAACCATGGAAATATCTCAAATTATTTTAACCGACAAGGCTAACAAGTCTTTAATATGTAAAGCTTTTGAGAAACTACTTTTCCCCGAATTGAGACAGTACCGGAAAAAGGGAAAAATAATCAGGTTCATAGGGTAGTAGCTGAAGCTCTGAAAAGAAAATTCTTAAACGTCTGGAAAATAATGAAATACAGGACTACTGTATTAAGGATCATGTTCTCCAAGGCACTGCTATATAGGTACATACCTATTGTTCACATCGGATCATTCAACAGACGCTACATACGGGAATTGACTCCCTTGCAGATGGATGAAACAAATAATACCTTTGAAAAAGCTATTATAACTCATTTCCTACTAAGTGGAGCAAGAAAACTCCTCCTTCACTATAAAAAGATGACCTGTCTAAACTGCGGAGGACAACAAAGTTGTTTTGTAATCTATTGCATAAATTTTACAAAAAAAATTCTCCCAATAGGCAAAAACAAGCCTGAGTCAATAATTCTGCTACGCTCAGTGGGATTCTATCCAGAGAGCATTTCAAGTCTCTTCTGAGAAAACAAGATGATACGTACACAGATTTTACTGACCAATCCTTAGAATATCTAGGGAGCAAACTCAGAATGCAAAACTAAGTAGTTGCGAGCTACCCTCCGGCTCGACCTACATCTTGGGATAATATTAATAGTTGGAGGACCAAATCATGCTGCAAAAACTATAAGGCCTTATTATTCCCTGGCTAGTAATGATTTTTAGAAACTAACTTACTAAACCTATTTGGCTGGAGGTAGTATATAAAACAAATTCAAATGCTCCAAGTGGAGACTTGGATCGTAACTCTCGCCTGGGATACGCTCATAGGTATCACAGGCATTCCGCATTTCCTGCAAACGCATAGAAAATACACGAACACGTACACCACCTTTCCCTTGACCTACACTCCATTTCATAACTATATCACCACCCCTGTATTTGAATTTTTTTAAGATTAAAATAATTTTATTTGCAAGTAACCGTTTTTACCCAAAAGAGTAAAAACATGGTACTACTGGAGAGATCTGGGAAAAGATCTCGTGCACTTTTCAAGAAGAAATTTTGGGGGTGGAAGTCTGATGGTGTGAGGCGGTTTTTTTTAGCGGGAACATTACCATTAGCCTTCCCGTCCACTAGGATGAACAGTGATTAATACACTGGTGTCTTGAAACAGAACTTTTGCCATTTTTGGTAAATAATCAGGACTCGGAATGGCCGCTATTTGTCCGGCAGAGCAAGCAAATCGTGGTTTAATCGACATGAGATCAATGTTCTCGAATGGCCTGCTTGCTCACCAGATCAAAACCCTATTGAGAACCTTTGGGGCATACTGGTGCGAAAGGTTTACGCCAATAACAAGCAGTTCAATAGGGTGGCTGACCTAAAAGCAGAAATAACCACCTCTTGGGCCGCAATCCCACAGGATATGCTGAAAAAACCTAATCGACAGTATGCCAAATAGGGTTTTCGCCTTAGTGGAAAACAAAGGAGGTCCTACAAAAGCGTTTTCTTTTCTTTTCTCTTATGAAAAATAACGGAACTTTTCAACTTTTCATAAAATGGTTTTCCTTTTCATTACTCTTTCGGGTTAAAACGGTTACTTGCAAATAAAATTATTTTAATCTTAAAAAATGCAAATACAGGGGTAGTGATGTAGTTATGAGTTATGAAATGGAGTGTACATGTCATATACATGACAAAGTGCAGCCCTTTCAGACTCAGAAAGTACGAAAGGTTTTTGTTTTTCAAGCAGAAATCTATCCGAATGGCTACCGACTATATTGTAAAGAATAGCTGGAGAGGTCGGAGTATCTGAACCTGCAGGACAGTCAGGCTGCTCTTAAGGCACTTTTGGAATACAAGAACTCTTTGAATTTGGTCGCAAGGCTAAATTCTCTGACTCTTTTCTCGCTCCCAGGTCACACTGGGATTACAGGAAATGAGATGTCCGATGAGACTCCTAAGCAAGGCTCATAGAATGTAAACTTGATAGCCAATTGGTCCTAAGAGTTTTAGTAACCATCAGTTCTACCTACCTACCTTTATGAGAGCTAATGTGAGAGGCATCGAAAAGTTTCTCAAACAACTACACCGGTTCAGTTAAATTCGAAAATGAGAGGATTACCGTTTACCTAACTGGGCAGTCTAAATTATGTAAGAGCTGAGTACGTAACACACAATCTCAAAGAAGATGCTTTAGTTACTCTATAGTAACTTCGGCTATTGTGGAATACCCATTTATTTTTTAGTCGCTGCAATAAAAGTCCACGTAGAAAATCTACCACTTTAAGGCGTTTTGAATATTGATCTATTTGCTAAGTTTTAAAATTAATTTCAAATAGCTGGAACTATTTTAGAGAAATATTTCTTGTGAAAACTTAAAGCACCGAGGAAATCGAGATTTTGAAAATTGGAGGGTAATGTGGAATAGTATTCCACATTTCCCGAAACAAAACTGTGGACTTATGACATCAGGTTGACCGGGAAAAAATACTGTGAATCAGAAGCGAAGACAAAACAAATAAATGACATCAAGCAACCTCCCCAGTTATCTGGACACCCACCCCTGGAGCTAATGTGTGAAACCTAATACACCTGAGTTTCAAACCACTACACCAATCTCTTTCTCTCTCTCTATCTTCCTTTCAACGCCCGCACTGTGTATACACATTAAAAGGGTATTCATAACCCCTTGAGTGGGGGTAAATTATAAAAAAAAAAAAAATAATAAAGTACAAATTATACAATGTTTCTTTATTTACTTCATTGTCAAAATCAGAAATCCAAAACGAATTAATTAGCGGGTAATGTGGAATGGTATTCCACTATACCCCCCTCATGATATTCCACATTAGCCGATTTGCAACTGCTGGAAACTTGGACTTATAACAAAAAATGTAGCTAATAACTTACCGATTTATAACTCAACAATTCAATTAAAAACCTTTTTAAATAAACTTTAGTTGCACAATTGAAGAAAATGTAATTTTTTCCTCTGAAAAAACAACAAAAATATGCATGCACAAACAAAGTTAAGCATACTCAACCAAGAACTTTGATTAACTGAGACGAACCGGTTGCAAATATCAATAAAGAGAAGAACGTAAAGCAATTTTTTTTTTCTTTACATTCTGAGTGCAAGAACAGATTAGCCAGACCATCAGTACTTTAGAAAATAAAGCACTATTCCACAATACCCGAAGTTACTCTATTATAAAATAAATTTTTTTTTTAAATTGTTTAAAATATACATATGCAACTCCATTCTATGACCTTCAATTTCCGTGACATATGCTACCAAAAGACGAAATAATTTACCAAGGCTCAAATTGAATGGGCGTTTACGCTAAATTAATCGATGAAATCGATTTTTGCAATCTTCTTCCTTTGTGCAACCATATGTTGCATTGCCATAAAATATGATCCAAACAATTTGTTTCCCCTTTTAAACCCTTCATAAGTGCTGCATTTTGAGGAAATTAATAATTCCATGCCAATATGCTGTGCCACTTAATAATCCATCTGACCACATAAAGCAGAGGCTACAGAATAGGTGGAACCCTAGACGGAGTATCTAGAAGAACCCATGGCGGAATCTAACAGGTAATAATGCCACTCTTATTCTTATATGGGTAACTTATATACAATAACTTAATTAACGAACAAGTTTGCTATCACTTTTCAGCTCAATTAAAGTGTAATAAATTCATCGACTCCGGGAGACTTGAGCTGAGGCCGTCCGCTTAAGCAGTGCTGAAACTTTATGAGTAACTACTCGATTAAGTATCTTACAATACTCGTATCTTACCCGGAATCTACCTTTCAATCTATGGTTTGTTTCCTTCATAGATCGTGCGCTGTCAGGCCTATAGATGGACTATCAATAACTCATCAATTGACGGAAATCGGAGAGGGAGAGAAAATCGGTTCCTTCACGTTCGGCACTGATCCGTTGTCGGGCAGAAATTAAGTAGAAAACACGAAGATCTGTGATGAAGATTTTCATTTTCAAATTTAATCGTGAACCACAAATGGGTGACGTGAAAAATAGGAGTTTTGCGTTGGAGTCGAAATTGATTTCTCGTTAATAAATGGGAAAATTAATTAAAGATTGCAATCGATTAGAGGTGATTATTGTAAAATGGGCAGGAAAGCCGAAAGCGAAGTATACGAAAATAGTCAACTGCATGATATATATGTACATATGTATGTATGTATATCGCGAAAGACTCTTGCCATTGTTGATTGAATGTGGGCAGTCTCACATTGTTGTCTTTTATTTCGGATTGAATAACAGTTCAACTAGTTATTGCAGAAAAATTTTCCACATTTCTTCTACGTGGATATCGGCTGTATAACAACAATAGAATTCTCAGTTGTATTTATTGTGAAAACATACTTTGACAAAATACTACAAGATACATATAAGAATTTTTTAGAAGTATACAATTTTTAAATTACAATAATTAATTATTAGCATCACCAAAAATTATAAGAGTTTTAATTAAAAAAATAAGAGTTTAAATTAAGAATTGGCAGTAATATAATTTATTTTATTAAACTCAAGCAAAAACATACACAAAAATTAAGAGTAAGCATGGCATTTTGGAAATGAATGAGTACTAATACTTCAGAGCTATCCTGCATAAAGATTCACAATATTAAAGATGAATTCATACCATATTTAAGGCAGCTTCAGCGTCCACTGCATCAACATAAATAAGAATAATCTAGATATCATAACAATGTCGACCAGTTTAAGGAAATTTCAACGTAGCTGAGTGCTTAACCAAATACTTGCGTGTCAAGCAAAATTCTAAGGTCAGTATCATATCTAGTAAGCTCATCAGCCTTTCAAATTATTTATTGGAACCGTGAAAAACTTTTTGGTGTTTTCTGGGATTTGAACCTCCCGCTCAGTAATCCAAAGCACTAACCACTGAGCCACGGCGCCCACATGCGACCTTAAAAAACCTCAAAGAAAAAAGTCACGTCGTATCTGTCTTCAAGATCAAAATGAATTCTGTGGCTTTGGTCAATAAGCACCAATGTCACTTTTTATCATATTAAAATATTTATATCAATCAACTTTAAGAATATTTTCTTGACCAACGTCATTTTGGATAAATTCAGACTATGATTTTGTGGATCTGTCAATGCTTTAAATATTTATAAACAAGAAAATTAATCACTAATAGCCAATGTAGAATCATGCCTTTTAACACTGGCGGGTCTTGAACAGTGTTCCCAGACTTTCTAAATAAATTTCCCCCTTTTTTTGGCGCATTTTGCCTTTTTGCTTTTTTTCCAATCTATGTATTTTCCCCTTTTTTAACAAAGGAAAAAACACGTATTATTAAAAAAAAAAACAGAAATTTGTCTTTTAAAAAAAACTTTTCTTTAATTTTAATTCAAAGAAGAAACAAATCAAGAAACGTAAACTTCACTCAAAACTTCAAATATTATGCGAAGCTTACTAAACACTAATAACAAAGGAACGCGTATCACCTTCCTAGTATCCGTCTTTGAACAGAAATTAATAACGTGTACTAACGCATGGACTTGATACTTTTTTACGCTGTTCGGTAAAGCAAATCATTCGTCGACAACGAAGACTTGTGCATATTGGTGACTTATTTTTATGAGATTTTGTGAGTTCGATATTAATCACCCCTATCGTGGAATCCGCCGGGGGGAATTATTCATCGAAAAAAATATTTCGGGATCGTCAAATCCGCAAAGTGAACAGTTCCCCGTGTCGGTAATGTGAATGAGTTTCACTGTATCGTAGAAAACGTTCGAATCGAATTTTTCCCGAAGAAAATTACATTTTTCATCCGCATCAAAATCTATGCGGATTTTATATGATTGGATTGGCTGCCGCACTTCCCCTTCTTGTTTACAAAAATTTAAGTGAAATAAAAAAAAATAAAAACAAAAATTTTGTATTTGTTTACATATCAGGAAAAAAACTACTAACAGACTGCAGGTTAGAGGAATTGTAAATTCTATGAAGGAATCACCAGAAATTGCTAAAAATATGACCAAAAGGCCACCAGAGCAGGTAAAAAGGTTTTGGGACGATCTTCGGCTCGAGCTGAATAAATATGTGCCGTTTCTAAATAATTAAATTAGTTATAATTAAAACTTAATTTGAATAATCGTTTTATTTTCCAAAAAAATATTAATTGACAAATAAAAGACAGCTGTTTAACAGTGAAACTACCTTTTCCAAAGGCATGTCGATAAGGAGGAGATGTTCTCGGTGGATTCCACGATGGCAGTAGAAAGTGAAAGGGAGTCGAATAGGTGAAGTGGAACTCAATTCCGACGGATTCCGCGATAGGGGTGAATATTTCACGTACGCATTTTCCCCTTTTTTTAGACAGTTTCCCCTTTGCCCCTGTTTCGCTCAAAAAGTGCCCAAAGTGGCGCTTTTCCCCGCAATCTGGGAACACTGCTCTTGAACCAAGCCACAAATACTCGTGCGAAGTTTATTGGTACTACTACTCTTTATTCGTACAAGTAAGACATTAGTTTTTTATAGTTCATACGTAGCAAAGTAAAATGTATGTAAAATAATGTAGAAAAAATTTAAATTAACAATAAATAAGTTTTTTTTATCCGAGAGTAGATAGAAATCTTCGAAAGATACCATGAGGATCCATAATAGAATATGACCCAACTAAATATTCTAATCTAAGCCCAGCGTTTATTATAACATTATTTTTATTATTACAGCCAATTCACAATTAGCGTAGGTACAGCCTTGGCCAAATGTATTAGGCACCCTTTAAAATTCTTTATATCTTTAAAAAACAAAAGGGTAAATGAAATAAAATGAAACAGATATGATAAATAAATAGATTTATTAAAGACTATTAGTATTTAGTTGGGCCACCTTTGGCCTTTATGACTGCAGCGAGTTTCTTGGGCAAAGTGCTGACCAGCTTGCGACACTCTTCCGATGAATACTCTTATCTTGCTGTAAGACATTTTTAAGTGTTTTTTTTTTTTATGTAATCAATTACTTAGGGTAGCTGTACTTGGTACCATACCAAGCAACGGCATACGATGTCGATAACGGCGGTGTGGAATGAACTGTACTTGGAGCAAATGAGACTTCTGGCGTCGGTGGTTGTACGTTCAGTAGCTTCTCCTCTAGCACTGAAAAGTGCTTATCACTTTCCCTTAACTTGGCTTGTGCAGTTCGCAATTGGTTTTCCAGAGACCTCAGTTGTTGTTGCATTTTCTGCAATATATTTTCTTGTTGTTCTGCGGCGGCATTGACAGCGTTACTTGAAGTTGTTGATTCCGTATGGGTGACGGCAATGGGAGTCTCGGGCCGGCGTTGCAATGTGCTTCACGGCGGAAAAGTTAAAACTATGTCGCATGTTAGAACGTATTTCAGAAATTTCTGCGACTGAACCCATAGCTTCCCAATCCGCTGGTCCAGGTGGTATCCCCCCAATGATTCTGAGGAGGTGTTCTTCTTCGCTGGCGAAAACTCTGCGTAAGCTTTTCCGTCTGTCCTACTCTTCTTTCCGCGAAGATGGAAAACAGCATTTGCCCTGCCTGTCCCTAAAAAAGGCGAATCTTTCTCTCCGACCAATTACCAACCCATGGCACTTACGTTCCTTCTTTCCAAGGTCATGGAAACGCTGATAAATCATCAGCTTATGAAATATCTTGATTCACGAAAACTTCTCAATGACCGGCAGTACGGTTTTCGTAGCAACAGGTCCATAGGTGATTTGATGGCATATCTCACCGAGAAGTGGAACCAATCTCTCCATCACTTCGGCAAAACAAAGGTGCTTGCGCTTGATATTCAAAGGCATTTGACAGTGTTCGATTGGAAATTATCTTTCGGGGAGTTCAATTCAAGTTGACTTGAACGGATTCAAGTCTGATATTCACCAAATAAACGCTGGTGTCCCCCAGGGTTTAGTTTTGTCTCCGACTCTCTTTCTCATTTTTATAAATGATCTCTTGTCTGCAACCTCATATTCGTTTTTCATATTCGTATCCATATCCCTAACTTACGTCCCTGCTCTTCGGCCGTAGAAGAGGAAGGGCAACGAATGTTGAACTCATTAAATTCCGACTTTGACAGCATAATCAAATGGAGTTCAAATAACAGAGTGGAATTTAATGCATCCAAAGGCAGTGCTGTCTTATGTCTTTCAAGCGAAACCATAACCCTCAACCATTATCCATGAATGGTACTTGCATCGCAGAAACCGAAAGACTAGCCATTCTCGGTATATGTATTAACAACCATCTTCGTTGAAACGATCACATATTCGAGGTCGCCAAAAAAGCTGCAAAATGTTTAGGATTCCTTAAGCGGTGCAAGAAATACTTTATCCCCTCTGATCTGGCCACAATTTGTAAGGGATTCTTTCGCCCAAAGCTGGAATACACCCCCACATCTGGTCTGGTGACCTAAGAGCGTTTTGCACATTTTAGATAGGGTTCGAGAAAGCCGCGCGATAAAACTTATAGGTGATACAGACATTGTGAGCTCCATTGTCTCGCTAGAACATCGGAGAAATGTCTCGTGTCTTTCCCTATTTTAACGCTTCTTTTACAAAAAATGCTGCAGCAAAATAGCCATTTGCATTCTTCCCCTCAAAATCTTACCCGCAGTACACGTCACACTTCGAATGCACATTAGTTCACCCTCAAGCCCAACTACGGACGTACTGTTGTAATAAAAAATACGCATCTGTGAAAATATTTGAATTCCGTTTGAGAAAGCCTAACATCGAATTACCTTTAGAGGCAATTTAATCAATATGTGTTCTAAAGTCTAACTTAATATCAAAGAGGACAGAAAGATCTTTAACTTCCTGAACACTGACCAAACAGTAATTGCAGAATTTGTAATCAAACATAGACTATGCCATAACGTAATCTAGTTGCGCTAAAAACTTTACATTTAGAAAAGTTAAACTTCAGGTGGTTGTATGTACGCCAAGTAAGGAAACGATTAATATCCAACTGTAGTTGCCATCTCGCATTTAGCCAACGGAATCAAAAATCTTTATACCATCGGTATACATTGGAAATGGGAATGCTTTAATACAAAAAATACAAAATACAAATACTTGGCGCAACGGGCCGTATGTGGTCCAGGGCCTAGCTTCTCGCGACCATTCGTGTTGTGCATGTGGGTCCCTTACATTTATGTGGCATTTTTCACACAAATACTGCGAAGCTAGTTCTGATGGCGTCTTATATGCCCTTCCTCAGTCCCGATACCATACATGTGGCTACCTAAAATTCTTATTCTTAGACCATATCCTTGCCTTCTTATACAGGCGCGCTAATACCTTTTGAGTATGTTAATATTTGGGTTTTTGTCTTGAAAAGACATTTGTTTTTCTAGCATAAAGCATGAAAGTAGATTCTTATGTTGACGACCATACAAAAGCTCCGCAGGAAAATTGTCAATTCACTACTTCTGTATGCAATTCAGTATTCAACAATTTCTTAATCAGACGTGAATAGAAGAAGAGAATATATGTAGCTAATTAACTGTCATTTTTCTAATACATATGTGTGGAAGCAAAAACAACTAGACCGATGAAATTAAAATATGTAGCTTAGCAATTACATTGCAAATGTCTGCGAATTCTGACAGGTAGGTACTGTTGGGCAGATATGTATTAACAGAAAAACAAAAAGACTTGATGAATGACATTGGATATTAAAATATCAATTAAAAAGCCATTTATCAAATTAAACACGAATAAACCAAAGGCTTACCATTCGTTGTCAAATATGGAAACACAGTGTTGGAGCTTATAATATTATAGTTACCCTCTCTATTGTCTGTCATTCATCTGTAGTCTATTATTAGGAGCCTACCTTTTCATTAGGTTCAGTGAATTGTTTGCATACAGATAAAGTCACCCGGACTTCTTTTGGACACTTTGACATTTCATATCTGACACACTCTTCAAACGACGTCCCACTTATGACAATTTCATCAGAATTTGATTTATTAAATTGTAGTCAATAATTATGTACACAAGGACGGCGAACAACGAGTGATTGTGCTACGCTGTTCTGAAGAGGGTTGGGGTGGCCATTAGCATGAAGAGAGAAATTTTATTAAATTAAGTACATTATGCAGTAATGTTCCGTAATGATATGAATAATTGACAGAGATTTATTTTTCGTACTCTTTTTTGTGCTTGTGCTTTGCCTTTTTGTGTTGATTTTCCGTGATATATTCGGTGGCATATGTTGAAATTATTTTCAGCTAATGATTAAGTCAAAGCCGTTAAATATATTTTGATACAATTTGGGGACTGGAAAAAAATGTGGCTTAAGGATGATCAATAACAAATTACCATTTATTATATGTTCTTCTGAATTTGTTATTAGAAATGCTTTTAACAAAATTACTGCGCGGTTAAGACCATATCTTTATGAGAACATAAATAACAAACCTCTTAAACATTCCTACCTTCTACCTCGCTGTGATGCCAGAGCTGAAATAGGTTATGTTAGGAATCACATCGAATGCGTCTTCCACTCCGAATAGATTCCAGGGAATGCCGAAAACTAAGAGATAGTCACCCCTATTCCAGTAGTCGTGTGAGCACAAGAATGAAAGCGTGCCCAAGGATGAAAGATTGGGAGACAACACTAAGAAGTGTTCCCGTTTGGCAACTAATGAGAATGTTATTCATCTATCTTATACTTATATCATCGGATCCCAAAATCACAAATCTGTATCTGAGGCCTGAACCAAAAACAAAAAATTGTTTTTCCCTTAGTGAGAAAGCGCAGAACTTGTCGTATCGTATAAAATATGTAGTCGCTAGACTACGATATATACAGGAAGAAAATTGGAAAGAACAACGTGTAAAAATCCTTTTTTTTTTTTTTCAAAACAGTTATATGGGAAGTACGTTTAGTTATTGGACTAGAGCGATAATTTTTTTATCACTATTTCATGTGCGACATTTCAATAAGATCGGTCCATCCGTTTCCTTTTTATGGAATTTTTTCCACATGCTCCATAGAAAGGAACAACTGTGCGACGACGCGACCTCGCGAAATTTACATTTTCCAGAAATTTGAATATCATTTTTTGTATGCTATCCTTAAGTTTTTCTTATTCATGTTGTTTAGTTGTAAATGAATTTATGTTTTTAAATATAGGAATAAGATGAAAATAAAGACATTTACGTAACTTTGAAAGATGATCAAGTTGTTATTGAACTGTAGGTACATCACTTTGTATTCGTTGATACATTTGGTGACGCCGACTTTGGCTACCCCCACCGGAGGTATGGAGCAGGCGCTGTCAGGTGTGTAACACTGTTAGAGTACAATACATTTTTAATATATGTATGTAACAATAAACATAGTAGCGTTACCAGGGCTATAAAACTGGTAGGTTAACAAAGAGCAGAAACATCATCCCATCGTCTCTGCTAATAAAGGAAGAACAAAACGCAGTATTTATTTAGTCAAAAGAAATATTTTATTTGACCTGGTAGTACAGAGTAGTTAACGAGGTTAAAAACAAGAACAATGAGTTTAGGAAGGAAAAAGAAATTCATTTTTATTTGCCGAAGTGACAGCTTGTCACTAGTATATCGTTACCAACATTTTATGTGGGTTGCCAAATAGATGGACATCGATATTCAACAGTTTCCTCTTTCCCAGCGGGGCATATATATACAGCTATGGCCAAAATAATAGCAACACTACCTACTTTTCTTTATTATTGTACGTAGCGGTACTCTTTTCTTAGATTTTAGGAGAGCAATACACTAAAATGTAACGGTAAACTTGTTGTCAACACATTATTGTGTAAAAGCATTCGAGTAAGAACGAAGCACACGATCAGTAGCAATTACTCTGTGACAAGGTACTGTTTTAGCTGGCCAAAAAAATGGCAACAGACAGATTTTAAATAAAAAGGAACCGCTTTCGAGCTAAAACTACGAAATAAATTGGTAGGATTTATTAATTGAATAGTGCCCTGATAATTTAATGCATGATTGTTCTGCATTTAGCAAACGGTATTATGGGTCGAGGAAAGCATAGCTCGGAATCTAAGCGAGAAACTATTTTGGTTCTACGCAATCATGGCTAATCTATCCGATGTATTGCAAAATCACTCGGATGTTCCCCAAGAATTGTTTTTAATGCCCAACACTCCAGAAAACTTCTCGAAACAAGAGGTAGTATTATGATATGGGGTTGTTTTTCTTGGTAGAACGTAGGTCCGGTTTACTTTATAGAGGGCATAATGACAAAACAAAAGTATGATGACATACTACAGAATGTTATGCTTCCATGGGCCGAAGAAAATATGCCGCTAAAATGGCGCTTTCAGCAAGACAACGACCCCAAGCACTCGGCAAAGTTAATAAAACTCTGGTTTGAGCAAAATTGTGTGGATGTTTTGCAGTGGCCTTCTCAATCTCCGGACTTAAATCCGATTGAGAACCTCTGGGGAGAGCTGAAGATTTAAGTTAATAAGCACAACCCCTCAAACAAGCAAGATCATTGGAGAATCGTTCAGGAAGTTTGGGCTTCAATTGCCTTTAGATAAATGCCGCGACTTAGTCGATTCTATGAAGAACAGATTCGATGCTGTTATAAAAAACAACTGTTTTGTGACTAAATACTAACTTTCGTTAAAAAATATAATAAATAAAATGCATTATCTGAACGTTTTTCTCTGTTATTACTTAGTGTTGCCATTTTTTTGGCCAGCCAATATCGCTGTGAAAGCACAATAGTTGAGACTGCTAAAATATACGTTCAACTTTACAACAAATTGTACATAGAATATGTTGTAAACATATTTGTAAGTTAGTTAAATCAAAAAAAGTTTTAAAAATCCCAATGAAATAGCAGTTATCTTTAACACTATTGAAATATAGTTAGTGTTGCTATTATTTTGGCCATAGCTGTATATACAACGGTTTGTGACAAGCTATAAGAAGGATGGTGCCACCAGGAAAACACTGGACTACCTGCAAAAATTGGTTCTTTAGCTAGAGTCGCTCTGTGACAAATTTGTCTGATGATGAAATTCATACGAAGTTTGGAGCAAACTTACACCACCCATACTTTAGCAAAAACTACTATGAACGCATAAGTGCGAAAACGACATGATGGAAAAATTCAAGCATTTAATAACATCGCCATGCGCCAACCCGAAGATGAGGGGCTGAGCGGTTCCAGGCAATTGCAATCGAAGTATAGGGAAACACCCAGATAGGCAAACCCTAGTCCAGTCGTATACCAAGGCACTATTCCAAAGAGACATGTCAAACATGATCGGAATTATTTCGATATCAGCAATGAAGCAGGACCCACTCCCAAATACCAAAATGAGCTTTCCACACTAATAAAAAATAAATTGCAATGGAAGGCACTAGATGTGTTAATAAAAGACAACGCTCCCCACTCGCAACAGTGTTATGACATTAAAATTAGATCGATAGAACAACATTCGCGGCCGCACACGGTTTCCACTAATTGAAATACATGCTCGGTCAAATAGAACTCGTAGATACACATGCATCTCAGACACAACAAGAACCACATTATACAGAATTGGTACATAGTCGAGAAATATAAAATGCAAAAAAAAGTGGTGCTTGAAAACTGCTGGAAAAAATAATGCGGCACTTTTAAATTTCCGACGCCAACTACAGTGCTGTCTGGAGGTAATAACAGATTGGTACGAGAATATCTGCCTTCTGGTGGCAGCATTACAAAATCAACTAATGTCCCAAGCAGCTTTCCAGAATGAGAATGCATTTATGATTAAGTGATTATGTACATGCACAAGGGTTTTTTGAGTTTGCAAAATCTCGGATTAGATGCAACCAATTGGGACCCTTTTATTAGGTTAGACAAAAAGATATTGCGCGCCGTGGCTCAGTGGTAAGTGCGTTGGATTACTGAGCGGGAGGTTCGATATTCGAATCCCAGAAACACCAACGTTTTTTCAAGTCCCAGCTCCCCCGACTGTCTGACACACGTCTGAGAGTAACAACTGTCATGAAAAAACTTCTCAATTTGCCTTCGGATATGGCTTAAAACTATACTGTAAAACAGTGCCGAGTTGCCCGTCGTCGTGAGTGCACGCGGTTGGCCTCCCCATCGAAAGAAAACAATAAACTAGACAAAACAAAATACATACAAACAATCACTCACTGTTAGGTTTCTCAACCACCGCAACTATTGCATGTACATATTTACATTCTTCTAGTTGCGCTGATTGAGAAAGTGTAACATCTGATGTATAGCGGGTCGTGAGTGTTTATCCGAATAGCGGACCTCACCTGAATGTCGTTTGGGCACAACACATGCGACAGTTTGTTGTGGAAAACTATTCGCTTAGTGTCGTCAGAGTTGTCTTTTTGTGTTTTTATGTTGTGATAATGCGGGAATTTAGGGAATTTAGGGCTAATTTGTCTAACATACGTGGGCTTCGAACGAAATTCTTCGATGTGTATGCTCACACCCATTCCCACAAACCGGCTGTTCTGGCACGAAACACAGGTAGTAGAAGAATCTTCTGATTTACAACTGCCTGAATATAGCTTAGTGCCATTATTCTTTCCCCACCGCGGCCTTGCCATATTGATATTGCTTACTAAATTCCATCACAGTATGGCCACTGTTCCAATCCGGAATTTAACTGCAAATGGCTAAAATTCTCCATCCGTAAGCAAATTATTCACTATTCCTGCGAAAGGATGGCCCCTAAGAGGAGTACTCTCCCCCTTATTATGGTCCATCGTAGTAAATGAACTACTGAAAATACTCAGCAATGAAGGCTTTTTTGCTCAAGGTTACGCAAATGATATTGCGTTATTAATCAGAGGAAAATTCGAAGAAACAATCTCGGATCTCCTCCTGAGGGCCTCGAATCTCGTTGCTGACTGGTGCCAAAAAATCGGCCTTAATGACAACCCAAAAAAGACCACCATATTTATATTCACCAAAAGAAGAAAACGAGATTGATTTAAAGCACATACACCCTTTGGTGAAGCCATAGAATTCTCTAAGGAAGTCAAATACCTTGGCCTAACACTAGGTGAAAAACTTACCTGGAATTCTCACCTTACAAAAGCCATTATGGACCAGCAAAAGTCTCATTGGTAGAAAGTGGGACCTAAATCCCAATATGATGCTAGGGCTATACACGGCAATAGCAAGACCGATTATAACATATGCAGCACCAGTATGATGGCAAAAAACAAAGCAAAGGTCTACACAAGACAGTCTCAACAAATTACAAAGATTAGCTTGTGTATGCACAACTGGTGCAATGAAAACTTCTCCTACTGCAGCGCTGGAGATTATTCTTAACTTACCACCTCTACATCTTCATATAAAGACAAAAGGTATGGTTGACGCCTTTATGCTCATCGCAGAATCTGACTCAAATTCCAAACTAGATCACTCGGACATTGCGCTTGAACTGAACAGCAATGAACTACTAGGAATAGCAAATACGGACAAATGTCTGCTAAGATGGCTGAAGTTAAAGCCACAACTTCAAGGTTACATTCCCAGATCGCAATAACTGGGAACATAACAAACCTATATTTGCCAACAACTCTCATGTATGGTACACAGACTGTTCCAAGACAGATAAAGGAGTTGGGCCTGGAGTATACAGCGCTACTACAAAAAGCTTCATTGACTCATGCATGGAAAAAAGTAACTCCGTATTCCAAGCCGAAGTATTTGCTATAGAACTCTGCATCAGAGAAAATATAAACAGATCTTTAACCAATAAGGCTGCTCTACTGGCAATTAAAGCTTATGAAATAGCATACAAACTAGTTTGGGACTGCCTTCAATTACTCATATCACTAGCCAGCACAAACAAAGTTCATCTCATTTGAGTGCCGGAACACTGTAGATATGAAGGAAATGAAAAAGCCGACCTGCTAGCCAGAACAGGAGCTGCGTCAAACTTTACAAAGCCAAGACGATTCTGTGGATTACCAGTGAGTACGGCTAAAAGCTGTATCAAAAATTGGCTAAGAGAATAAACGAACCAATACTGGAGGCAAACAGAAGGTAACAGACAAGCCAAAATCTTTCTGCCAAATACTTCCCTCAAAAGAATGAAAAAACTTTTACAATTAAATCAGAGTCAGATTCGTATAGCCACAGATTCTGATTCAGATTCCTTACAGGCCACTGTCAAGTGAAAAAAATCTAATGGCTTTTGGAATAGCACAAGACAGCATCTGCGGAATGTGCAACGAAGACGAAGAATCACTCAAAAGCATAGCAGAATTCTTTACCAAATCCGGCATATTTAGTGAGCTTTAAGATCAGAGGAAATCACAATAGGCTCAATGTGGCCGCAGTGATAAGGTGACATAATCCCACCTCTTAAACAATCTACAATCTACTACTGTTTTATATACAGAAGCCCAAGTGATAACTTCTGATTCCATGACTTGAATTGTATCCCTGCATCCTCGTACTCAAATCGTCATTGCGGGCGATTTCAATATACACAGTTCGGATTGGCTTCGACACTCTGGGCAGACAACACCCGAAGGAAGGTATGTTGAACTTTCCGCTGAGGTAAATAACTTGACTCAGCTTGTAAATGAGCCGGCACTAATACCAGACATTGCAAGTCATTCCGCCAACACCCTCGACTTGTTTCTTACTTCTCACCACGATAAATACGTCATTGATATTTTAGCGCGTCAGGTAGATCTGACCGTAACATCATATCAGCTAAATTCACGTACTCCCACCACTCAGTTAAAGAACAAACTCCCAATAGAAAAGTATGGCGTAGTGACGTGGATGCTGCCGCTGATATGATCACCGACACGATTCTCTTAGGCATGAATGACTGTCATGGTTCGAACAGAGCTGTAAAGAGGCTATCAGGTTGAAAGAAGGAAGTTTTCGGTGTTATAAAGCCAACAAATCTGAGGAAAACCAAAAGAAGTTTGAACAAGCCAGAAATGACTACGATGCCCATATTCAATGTGTCAAATTCCTATACGACCAAAAATTGAGGCAAAAAATACTACAATGTCCCAATGGTACATTGTCAAAAACTCCGCCCCATCTGCCATCCCAGCGCTCATTTACAATGACATTCCAGCTGTCAGCTCCCTAGACAAGGCCAATCTGCCCGCTGTGCAATTTGCAACCAACTCCACACTGCAAGATAATGCTTTGTCTGTCCCTGTGCTTGAGAGCGTCGAATTTTCTTTGGGACAAGTGCACGTTCGCACTCGCACAGTTGCAGGAGTTCTCAAAGGTATCAACATTCACAAATCCACTGGTCCAGATGGTATCCCCTAGTTCTAAAGAGGTGTTCTTCTTCGCTGGCAAAACCTCTGAGTAAGCTTTTCTGTCTGTCCTACTCTTCTGGACTCTATCCGCGAAGATGGAAAACAGCACTTGTCCAGCCTGTCCCTAAAAAAGCCGAATATTCCTATCCGATCAATTACCGACCCATTGCATTTACGTCCCTTCTTTCCAAGGTCATGGAAACGCTGATAAATCGTCAACTTATCTTGGTTCACAAAAACTTTTCAATGGCCGCCAGTATGGTTTTCGTAGCAACAGGTCCACTGGTGTTTTAATGGCATATCTCACCGAGAAGTGGAGCCAATCTCTCCACCACTTCGGTGAATCAAAGATAGTTGCGCTTGATATTTCAAAGGCATTTGACAAAGTTTGGCATCAGGCTCTTTTGTCGAAATTCGTGCATATGGCATCAAGTCTGATATTCACCACATAAATGCTGGTGTCTCGCAGGGCTCAGTTTTGTCTTTCTCTTTCTCATTCATAAATGATCTCTAGTCTGCAACCTCTAATCCAATCCATCCCTTCGCTGATGACAGTACCCTCAGTTTTTCATATTCGTTCCCTAACTCACGTCCCTGCTCTTCGGCCGTAGAACAGGAACGGCAACGTACATATGTTAAACTCATTAAATTCCGACCTTGACAGCATAATCAAATGAGGTTCAAGTAACAGAGTGGAATTTAATGCATCCAAAACTCAGTGCTGTCTTCTATCTCTCAAGTGAAACCAAGACCCTCAACTATTATTTATGAATGGTACTTGCATCGCAAAAACCAAAAGACTTGCCATTCTCGATATGTGTATTAACAACCATCTTCGTTGGAACGATCACATATTCGAGGTCGCCAAAAATTTTACAAAATGTCTAGGATTCCTTAAGCGATGCAAGAAGTATTTCACCCTCTCTGATCTGGCCTCAATATATAAGGCATTCATCCGCCCAAAGATGGAATACAAAGCCCACATCTGGTCTGGTGCACTCAAGACCATCTTGCACATTCTAGATAGAGTTCAGAACGGCGCGATAAAACTAATAGGTGATAGAGACATTGTGAGCTTCATAGGCTCAGTAGAGCATCGCCGAAATGTCCCTTGTCTTTCCCTATTTTATCGCTAATTCCAATTTTATCGCTATATCCGACGGAGGGAGGTGACTATTTCCTATACATATAGCGGCCTTTTCTATTGCCAGGATTTCAGCTTGGAAAACACTGCATTCTTCTGGTAGTCTGAAAGACTCCTGTTTTTGCAGAGCCTCCGAAGAAAAACCTGCACCCGTACAAATATCCATCTTTGAGTCATCAGTGTAGATCGTGATCTCTTGATTTTGGTCTACCCTTTTTGACTCCCAATCTTCTCGCCTTGGAAATATGATACGGATGTCGATGTTGAAGTCATTATAGGGGGTTATATAGTCTGATGTTGCTGTAAAGCTTTCGAAGTTAAATTTCCCACCCATTCTCTTCATTGTACGCAATATTGCCGCATGTCCATGGGTGGCCTGGTTCCACAAGTGATGCAAGCCTTTGTACTTTGTAGAGTTCCTTTACGTAGCTCTTTGTTCCTGTTGCTGTCCACCAGACTAGGGACCCGTAGGAGATGATAGGTCTAATGATTGCTTTGTACATCCAGTGTATGATGCGCGGTTGCAATCCACATCTTCTTCCAAAGGTTCTCTTACAGGCATAAAGAGCGTTCAATCCTCTCTTTATTCCTTTTTCAACATTCCTTTTCCAAGATAACTTGGGGTCTAGAATGACACCGAGATATTTCATCTCAGATGAGAGATTTATTGTGGTGCCGTCTAGTTTTAGTTGTGTGAAGTCAGGTATCTTTCTCTTTCTAGTGAACAAAACAAGCTTAGTCTTCAGAGGGTTAACTCCTAGACCGTTCTGTTTTGACCATTTAGATAGTTCTTTAAGCGCAGATTCCATTAGTTCACTGATAGTTTGCAAGAATTTGCCTTTAATCAGTATTACCAAATCGTCTGCATAAGCTTTAACTTTTATTTTATTTTCCCCGAGGATTTTTAGGATTTTATTGGATGTAAGAAGCCAGAGCAGTGGAGAAGGACTCCTCCCTGCGGGGTACCTCTTATTGTCATTTTCCTTACAGAACTTGACTGAGTTGATGATCCTGCAATTAAACATGTTTTTCACCCAGTTTATTATAGACCTGTTAACTGCCAATTCAGTGTTGGAGTGTAGTAGAAGCCTTGATTCGTGCCTTCGTGCATTTTTCTTAATTTCATCTGTGACGAATTCCACTCGTAGGTCCCTGTGGAGTTCATTGTTCCTTACGTACCATGGTGCATTGACTATATTTCTTAGCACTTTGTTTGAAATCTTTGAACGATGTCTGCGTTGCTCTTCTTGGCCTTAATTCTTGCTTGTATAAAAAAAGCTTGTTATTGGTCGATAGTGGTGAATCCTTTCCTATCAGCTAATACATTTTTCTGTACTTTATTTCCAACTCCGTTTTTTTCTTTTTCACGTGCTCTTTCCATCGTAACTTAGTATCTAGGGTCATTCCAAGATATTTTGCTGTGTTCGCGTACGGTACAACTTTCTAGCTGATAGTTGCCGGTGATGTAATGATCTATTAGTGAAGTTTATATGCGCTGATTTGCTTTCATTAAGCTTGATTCGCCATTTTGTTGTGCAATTAAAAATTTTGTTGACAGCTGATTGCAGCTTGTATGTGGATTCTGCATTGTTCTCTCCTACCGCTAGGATTGCAGCGTCATCAGCAAATGTGGCCAACGTGCTATTGTCTAGTTCTAGGAGATCACCAGAATATAGGGGATACAGAATGGGGCCCAGCACACTGCCTTGTGGAACTCCAATTTCAATTTCCGTTAATTCGGAATACGATTCTTTCTGTTTTATTCTGAAAAATCGTCCGCTTCAATATGATTCTAGTATTGCAGCATATTGTTTTGGTAGGACACGTCTTAGTTTATCATTTGCTCCTATGTATGTACATGCCAAACTTTGTCAAAAGTTTGTGCTACGTCGAGAAATACTGCAGAACAACCTTTTTTCTCTTCCAATACTTTTTCTATGATGTAAGTTATTCTGTGTACTTGATCAATTGTTGAATGATGTCTTCTAAATCCGAACTGATAATTTGGAATTAATTTTATTCGTTCAATGATGCTATTGAGTCGCTTAACAAGTAGTTTTTCGAAAAGTTTGGATAGAACTGGGAGTATTGAAATTGGCCTGTACGCTTTCCCAAACCAAAATGTAAAAGGAAAAGAAAAATCATAGCAGCAAATCTTAGAAAAAGAGATCCAAATACAAAGAGAAATATGTGATAAGATAAGACAAGCTGTGTCTATGAAAATCTACCACGATGATACACAAGATAAGAATATATCGATCTATTGATCGGCTTTATGATCAACAAGAATTAGTCTTGGAAGAAACAAAATGCCACAACGAAGAAATGGAAATGCTGCGAGAATGGCAAATTGAGGAAAAACTAAAATTTAACAAAAAACATCAATTAATGAATTAATTTTTAAAATGTTCCTACGTTATATAAAGAACTGAATTAATCTATTTTATGTTGTTGAATAAATGGTTTTTGTTTAGTTTTTCCTTTTCGTTCTAATGTTTAATTATTAAAGTTTATAGAAAATTTTCAATTTGACTTGTAATGCGCTATGCTTCAGTCAATAATTCTAAATCGCTTACACAACGTGTATGTATATAATAACTAATCACAATCGAAAATAAATGGTCATGTACCTAAAAGCCAGAAATTTCTTTCACCGTTTTTGTATTGTTGTTCCATCCAGGACATCAATTTAGTAACTTTCAAAATGAGTAAATCGTGACACGCTACAGAGCGTGTAGCATCAACGAAACCAATTCTTAGTTCATCATCACAAAATGAAAGTAATTTAAATAAATAAAATTTAAATATTTATCAAACAAAAAGTTATTTACTAGTAACCCAAGTTGGACATTGTCAGGAGATGAGAAAGAACCTCGAAAAAATTATTGCGCTAGTCCAATCTAATGGTCCTTTCCGACTCCAGTCTGGTAACTACCTTCTGCAAAGAAACGCGGGCATGCACTCAGCTTTACTATAGGAGTATAGGATTGTTCAAGAGCAAAACCCACAAGTACTGGAACATTAGTTTATTGGCCTGCAGTACTGGTGAGACCTGATAAATAAAGCATATACATAGGAGGGTGGGTCAGTAAGTTCCTGAAAATTGAAATAAGGAACTCTATTCCGCCAAAAAAAAAAACCTTTTATTTTTCAACATAATCTCCTTTTAGCTCGATACACTTCGTCCAACGTTTCTCCAATTTTTTGATAGTTCGATTTCTCGAGGTCCCTACATAGGCGTTTGTTTCATTGATGACCTCTTCATTCGACTCAAATGTCTTACCGCCGATCCATTTTTCATGTTTGGAAAATATTGAATTTGAGGTGGCAATGCCATCTGTTTTAATTTTCAGGGCATTCTTGACCCACTCTCGTAATACTATAACTATTTCTCAGCGCTATTTTGTTTTTACTTACAACGCTTGTGGTAACTCCAAGGGGTTGGATTTATCTCTAAAACTTCTTCTGATGAATGAGCAAAGACGCATATTGCTCATTTTTCTCCGTTGGTTGTTCTCATCGGCTAGCAATGTAAATGCTAGACTATGCATTTTATAGGCCTATTTTTTTAACCTTGAATAAATCGAACACTTTTAATACCAACTAACAATAAATAAAATCTGCATCTTACTACTTACCAAAATACATATGTAGTTGTACAAATATTTCAACTATGTATGAGTTTTAAAAAAAACTAAAAACAACGGTGATTGACAGCAGTCAAAACATTCGAACAAAATTTCGAAAATAATTTGCAGATTCCGGGGGAAAATGAAAATTCACTATAGGAGGAATACTTTCCAGTGAAAAAAAATTTGGGGGGATTTTTTCTTTTAAACCGGAATTGCGGATACCCCTGAATAAGTATTCGGGAACACAGCATATTTCCCACTAGTAGAAGGTTGTCAGTTGTATCCTTTAGAAATTTGACGACGTTCAACATACATACTCAACCACCCAAGCAATATGCCACTGTCGACTTTCCATTTGAAGCCCGAAACGCAGCAAACAGACATCTTAAAAAACAATATGGTATAAGTGCATGACTTTCAAAACAATTCAAAGTCAAAGATGTAGGTACACTATTTCGCAGCTGGTTACACCTTTTCAAATCTGCCTGTGTATGCATATGTTTTGCAATATCATTAAGATTATCATCAAACTCAGATCGAAACAACAATGACATTGAGTCTCCACAGCCGCTTTAACATACCAACGGATTGTTTAATGCAGCATTCAACGGGAGGAGAATGTTTAGAATCCCTAAACGCTTTTATGCCCCATATGCTTTAACATTAAATGTAAATAAATTGTACATTATATTTTGCACTGACATTGCAATCATTGTGGTAGCAAAAACGCTAGAGGAAGTGTCTGCAAAATCCAGTGAGGGTATCGTGCAAGATTCAGGCCTGCAACTGGCAGACCATAAAACGAAAGCAGTGCTAATAAGCAGCAGGACAAATGTGGAACGTCTTACTGTGCGAGTCGGTGAGCAAACCATAGAGTCGAACCCACACTTCAAGTATCTGGGAGTGTTGCTGGATCACAGGCTCAACTTCAAAGAACACCTGAAGTACGCAAGTAAAAGAGCCTCTAGGGCAGTACCGGCATTGTCAAGACCAATGCCAAACGTCAACCAACCGACTACAAACATGCTAGCAACGGTAAGCAAGTTGATCTTTTGTACGCGTCCCCCATATGGGCACCAGCGGCGAACCGGAAAACGTACATGAGGCGGATGAACTCGGTGCACAGAATCGCATCGCTGAGAGTATGCTGCGCCTTCAGAACTGTGTCAGCGTAATCTCTGACCGAATGCCCATCGATTTGGAGATTGAAAAGTCCGCGACTCAGATCGAGAACCAGCTAGAAGGCAGGAGAACCACCACCGAGGCCTTACATTCAAAATGAAAACACAGGTGGAACACTACACTTAAAGGGAGATGGACACATATGATGATTCCCAACAGAGAGGGGTGGACCAGGAGGAAACATGGAGAACTAAATTTCTACCTGACACAGTTCTTATGCGGGGATGGATGCTTCCGAGAGTACCTCCACAAAAACAAGCACGTAGACAACCCGTACTGCCCGCACTGTGAAGGCAAAGTCCAGAATGCGGAACATACCCTAATGGAATGCCGAAAGTACGCGACGGCCAGGAACCTACTAGAAATAAAAATTGGCGGACAAATTACACCGAGAGCACTCATAGTGTTCATGCTGACGACAGGGGATGCTTGGGAAACAGCAAACGAAGTCATCACAAGCATGATGCAGCAACTGCGCCTGGAGGAACGAGCAGCGAGAAATGAGGAGGCAACCCAGAACAATGCGATGAACAGGTAAGTCTGAAATAAACATCACGTGGAAAGAGAGCACAACCGGAACTATAAGCCCCACCTGTGAAGAAATGCTTAAACGGCGGTACCGCAGGGAATAGAGAAGAGGAGGAGGTGGTTTAAGCCGGTAAAAATCCAAAAACTTCGCGATTATTTATCTTCAGGCGCTTTGTATATGTACATTATTCGCTTTTTTATACGTATTCTCAATTTCTGGTATGCCTGGTGTATCATGCTTGCTATTGTCTTAATCTTCTCGCTGTTGTACTTATTTTTATCCAGCACTCGTCCTTATATTTTTGTGCCCGGATATGTTATCTTCTTTTTAAAACTGGTTCTGGCTTTCTCCAGGTCTGAAGCCAGTGTGTTTTGCTTGGCAACGGTGATGAATGCGTCTGTTTCTCAAGTTATATCACTCTGACCATTGGACAAGTACACTGGTTTGTAGGTATGCCATTGTTGGGCGCCTCTCGGACTGGGACAAACTCAAGAGTCTCTGCGAGGAGCGAGTTCCTCGCCGTATATTTTATTGCATAGTTCTTGAACAGTTTAATATTAATGCATAGCTAAAATTTGTGTAAAGGAGTAAAATGTTTTTTGCCCCCATCACACAACGTATCACTTGAAAACTGATACTATAAGTGGTATTTGACAAAATTATTTTAACAAGACTTCTGATTTGTATTTATATTAATTCAACTTCACTTTCAATTCGTTACGAATGTAGGTATCTATCGTCTAGAATCTGTGGTTTATTGATTTATTTTTTTTATACCGATCTGAGAGCTTCCATCCATTGCATAAATTCCATAAATCACAATAATTAAAATTATTTCGAGAAGTCCCCACAATGAATTCTTGCAAAAGTCCTGTCAAGTGAGAAACATAATCAGCATTCGGCTGCATATGCACGCATATGTAAACCCACGAATATTCACAATCTTATCATCCAACTCATAATCAGACCAGCGTCGACTCGTTAAATGTTCGTTCTCTTTTGCAAAAATGAGCGAACATAAGAGAGAGCGGCACATGTAAATCTGACAGTTGTATTGTTGTTTTAAATTTTTTTTTAGCACGCACAATCCTTCCCACATAGTATGTAACATTTTCAAATCTCTATAAATTTTTAACTTTCTGCTTTTATCCATTTTTAATTCAGAAAAGAAAAACCAAACACCAACAATAAGAGAAAAATTTGACAGAGATTGATTTGACAGATGCGTATGCAGCTAAAAGAATTATGGTCATCCATTGGAATTGACAGAACATAAGGATGCATTTCGTTCGGTTGTGACATTAGCTTATATTTCCCAATGTTGATTATGTTTCTCACTTAACTCTGTGCGCTTCCTTTACTATATTTTTCTTTCAGGTGTGGACAGCGGCATCTGCTATATGTATAAACAATTATGACAGTTAAGGGATTATATTATACTTAGAATTTTCAGATACAACTACATACAATTAGATGGCTCTGTTTATATTTTTATGCGTGTCACACATATTCAAAATGTAGATGGCGCTGACAGTCATTAAGAAGAATTGCATAAAATTTTCAGTTAAGGAAGGAAACTTCCTTAGTTCCATAAAGCATGTAAAGTTCTATCCCTTAAGTAGGTACTTGCAATTTTAATAGAGCGTTAACTATTCCTTTGCATCATTAACCCGCCCCATACACTGTTCAATTCAGTTGTAAACTGAATTGCCAATTGAGTTGATGTTCGGGCACACACTAAATGAACTGAATTGGAAGAATTTGCATCAATTGGCAAGAGTATATGTAAATTCTTTTCTGCATAAGTGTTGTAATGCTAGCTTCCGACTAAATCTCTTTGTATGTATCGAGGACTAACTGCCATGACTGTTTTTTTTTTTCATTTTATTTCGATAATCTGCACATTTAATTTTCCATATCGCCATGTTTTCTTGCATCAACTGAAAAATCTCCTTCCAAACATTCGTATTCTAATTTAAAGGCGTGTTTTTGTTTTTCTATTTATTTTCTTGACAACACCCAAGCCAATTAAAAACATTTACTAACACAGTTCAAACACGACCGGCACTTCATTTAACAGCAAATCAACCAACTCGGCCATACACAGTTCAACTCAGTTGAAAGACTTTAGATTAAACTTCGAAAAATCAAAATCTTTTGATTTTTTTCAACCAACTTCTCAACCGTTAAATCGATTAAATGACTACGCCACACACGGTTTGATTTTGATTTGATTTGACTTAGTCTATACTTGAGTTGAAGTGTGAATGGTGCGCAGGGTTCGGACCCAAGAGCTAAAATTTCGGAGTAGATCAAGAAAGAAAAAAAGCAAAACCAAAATTTGAGCAGATATGCAAATGAAAAAAAAAAAAAATGTTTTAAAAAAAGTTTATTTTTAACAAAAAAAAACATAAATTCCATCCGTTTTATATTAATTAAAGTATAACAAAAAAACCGAGTGTGCTTCAGACCACACGACTGAAGTAAAACTTCTTTAGCTCCATCTATATGTATGTGTATATATATGTTTATATATGTATATATGTATAAAATATACATATACATACATATACATATATTAATTTTCTACAAATATTTAAATTTCTTATCGGTTTTCATTTATAAATTAATATTTTTGAATGGATTTTTTATTTATATTCATTATTTTTATTATTTTCATTGTCGAATACATCATTAATTACTGTGGTTGATTGTAAGACCGAGACAATAGATATATATCTATATTTCATGCACTGGCTATGAGAGGAAGAGAGAAAGAAAATGTGCGCGCGCAGTGCTCTCTCTTGCTCCTACAGTAATGTACGAAATGTAACTCTCTCTCTTTCTATCTTCACTTACTTATATCTCCCTCTCACCTTCCGTTCGCCCTTTTAAATAACATAACATAACATATGTAACATAGTGCTAAAAGCTTCACAAAATAAAAGCAAAACAAACAGAGTCGCGACAAACAAAACAGAATTGTGCACACTAGATTGAAAACAATAATACACACACAGATAAAAATGAGAACGACGAGACGAGAAAGAAAGAAGAAAAAACTTGAATTCAGTTCACATTTAGACGGTTGTACGAAATATTACCCTATCTTTCCTCTTTCCCTAACTTTCCAGTTTCCCTAAAACTATTTCGGGTAAAGAAACTTCGGTAAATGCTGGTCAGGTACGTACCTATAGGGTAAAGTCACTGGACGATCTCTACAGGCAAACGTTGCAAGAAGACTCACTGCCTCCTCGTGGCGGCCACCGGGCAACGGCCCGGCAGTTACCATCCAGCCGAGTAACTTGTTACTGTGCTTATGTGCCTCTCCTGTCGCCCTGGTTGAACAGTTTCAGCAACGACATGAAAGCCGACTGAAGTGAGCAACGAGAGGAGTAAACCCCACTATCAAATCCCTAATCCAAGGTGGAACAGCATACGCTGAGGGATGCATGGCTAAGAGGGTGCTTAGTTGTTAATATGCGAACTCCGAATACCTGGCTACCTTTGGTTTCAAACCAGCCTTCCTGTGGCATACCGGGCTCTGTCGGAGACTCGTGGGTCCAAAATTAATAAAATGAATTATAAAAACTCAAAGACCGATGCATCTCTAATTGCATCAACCTCGGGTTCTGCTGATGAGCAACCCGTTGTATCTAGAGAAGCTATTGTGCTCTCGTCGGCCAATAATACAACGGCCACTAGTTCTCGGTCTGCTGTTGAGCAGCCGAACAACACCAGGAATTCAGATGGCGATGCCATATGGGCCCCATCTGAACCCTACAAAGATCCCAGAATTGAAGAAATGGAGTCGGCCACTTCAGATTCTGACGCATCTACTCTTGTTGATGCCTGTAGCGTCGTCTCGGAGAAATCCGGATGCTCTTCCATTGGGAAGAGGCTAGACGGACTACAGATCCAGCATCAGAGAGTGGGTTCGTCAAACTCAGTTCAATAGAAAGGAGGCGGTTTAAATATGCTTTACGCATAGGCAAAGACAGAGAGAGTGCTCTCACTTATGCCAAAACCGCCCCTTCCGCTAAACGCGAAAATAAACGGGGCAGATCGGAGGATCAGACCCCGACGGCTTCGGGCCAAAAAGGTCGAGGCAGGACCTACACCTGATGCTCCCACTTTTAGCCAAGTGGCTAGTGCTGTCAGGTTGGGTGTTGTCCCGGTTGCCCTATCAACATAGCCCATCTCAAATGAGCAGATGGCTCTTTTTCAAGAGGCTGATATATAGGGGTCCTTTCCGAAATCAGACATCGTCCGAGGGTTCTTTCCACAGAGTCTTGAGCTCTCCTCAGCGACAATTGCTTCACAGAACGCTGAGTTGCAGGCCAATACATGGAAGGTCATACAGAGGGAGAATGAAGGTGCGCTCCTCCATCTCGTGTTTGCGATAGATGACGCCTCCATGAAAGGCTCAACTAACTCAAATGAAAGATCAACTACCGTTTCAATTATGTCAAGCTGATCCTTAAGAGCACCGATTAGGTTTCAGCGTCTGACAGCGGTACCTTTGAGACAGCGAAGGTCGAACCATCTGCCACAGGGCACGTTACTCCAGACGGTTCCGAAATAACTCTCGTGGAACAGGCAACAACATCAGCCCCTTCTATCACCAGCGCCACTGGGCCCGGTGATCAAAATGTTTCTGGAGTCGTCCCTAACAAGCAGGCCCCAGGACAAATCTCTTCGACCAGCAGTCCCACTGAGGATGTTGGTCCCACTGTTTCTCCTAAACTGCCAGCCAGACCAATGGGTCACCGCAAACCAGCCCCTTCGACCGGTAAAGTGACCGGTTCACCACATCCCTCAAGCAGCGCCACTGGGCACGCTTATCGGAAGGATGTAGAGCCGGCTAGCAGCAGACCACAGGGTCTTTCTACTCAGGCTGGTCGTAAAAAGGCCCAACTACTTCGGCAAGCTAGATCCTCTAAGGAGGATTTATGTGCACAATTAGTTAGTAGATATGATCCCAAATCAACGGACTGGAATTTATATCGAGGACTTGTTCTCTCAAAATTGGATATGCTCGTTATACCTATCGAGTCTATAGGGGACCTAGATGAAGCAGCATACCAATTGAATGATGTGCTGCTTACTTCCTACCACGACAGCTGTATTCATAAAACCAGTTTGTGTAAACGAAAGGTTTCCTGGTGGAATGACCAGCTTGCCAAACTTAGGAAGAAAGTTAGAAAACTCTTCAACTATGCTAAACGCACGAAGAGCTGGGACGGTTATAGGTCCGCTCTTACTGAATACAATTTAGAATTAAGGCGATCTAAACGCGATCAGCTCCTTTAAAGAAGAAGGAGATTGAAAGAAGTTTTGGTTCTAAGGAAATGGCCCTATGTGCCTTCCTTGACATTGACGGCGCTTTCGATAACACTGGCTACAGCTCAATAGAGAGACCAATCAGTAGCAGAGGTATCGAAGATTCGACCAGCAAATGGATAAGAGCCATGCTTGAAAGTCGAATTATTACTTCCTTCTCGGGAGGAGTGTCAGTGTCTGTGACCGCAGCTAAGGGCTGTCCCCAAGGCGGAGTTCTCTCCCCCCTTCTATGGTCACTAGTCATAGACAACCTTCTAGTCGATCTTCATGGATTAGCCTATATCGCCATTGGTTATGCGGATGATTTGGCGATACTTATGTATTAATGTCAAGCACAGCGCAACCATCTCTAGCGTCATGCAAGGTGCTTTACTACACGTTTTAGAATGGTGCAGCAGAGAAGGACTATCCATCAAAATCCTATCCTGCAAAACTGTTCTAGTGCCTTTTACTACGAAAAGACTGGTCAATCTATGACCTATCATTATCAAAGGCACTACTCTAACTTATTCCAGTGACGTCAAATATCCCCGGGTCATCCTCGACAAACGGCTCAGCTGGAATTCTCATATCAAGTTTTGCCACGGAGCGTACTACTAGGGCCATGTGGGCCTGTAGGCGCCTGTACGGCAGAACTTGGGGTCTAAATCCAAAAATGATACATTGGATGTATACCTATACAATGATGGTGAGGGCTATAATCACGTACGCGGCTATCATCTGGTGGCCGAGAGTTCTTGAACGGACAACGGCAGCTAAACTTCAGAGGTTACAAAGAAATGCCTGTCTCGGTATCACAGGTGCTATGCGTACCTGCCCAACGGCAGCTTTAGAAGCAATCGTCGGGCTTTCACCCCTTCATATCTTCATTAGGAAGACAGCCGCTAGGTGTGCTATCAAGTTGCAGATAGAATACAAGTATAAATCAGGTGACAATGCGGGACATCTGAAAATTCTTGACTCAATCATCAAAAGATCGTGCAAATTGGTCTAATGGTGTTCCGGCATTAGACCCTAGAGGTCTGGTTTAGTTCAGAGACGGATCGAAAATGGACTCAGGAGTTGAAGCTGGTGTCTTTGGACCCTACACCAAATATGTACAAATTCTCGATACCTATGCGAATGTGTCGCACGGTATTTCAGGCTGAACTCCATGCCATTGAAATCTTCGCTAGGTTAAACCTTAGTAAGGGTATTAAGGGCGCTAGAATATATATATTTTCAGATAGTCAGGCAGCACTCAAAGCGCTGTCGTCCAATTTAGTGGACTCCATATCAGTTAAAGCTGCTACGATGCACTGCAATCCCTGGCGAGACTAAACAAGGTAAAACTTGGATGGTTCCCCGGCCATCAAGGGATTGCAGGCAACGAGCTAGCAGATAAACTAGCTAGGGTTGGCTCAGAATCTGCGTTCATAGGACCTGAACCTTACTGTGGCATCAACTGGTCTTTCTCCACAGCGCTGATTAGTAACTGGGAACATTAACTTTGCCTGGACCACTGGAAAATTGTCCCAGGGTTGAGACAATCCAAATTACTAATCACACCTTACTCCTATAAGGATATACTTAACCTTAATAAGGAAAGTATAAGAAACAAATTCATGTTTATTAGTTTTATCACCTGCCTGCCAGCCCCCCGTTCCATCCCCTACACGGACATGAATATGTACGTCCTTCTGGTGGACTTTCTCACAGGCCACTGTGGCTTGCGATACCACCTTAACAAACTTGACCTGAGCTCAGAAACGGAATATAGGTTCTGCTCGGAGGAGGACGAATCATCCGAACACATTTTCTGCAATTGCCTAGCTTTACATTGGTTAAGGAGACGTATTTTCTATAAAGAAATATGTTCGCCAGCGGGAATGAAAAACTCTGCTACTAAGGATATACTATCCTTTATCAGGGAGACGTACTATCTCTTAGACTAACCATACCCTTATGATACAATAGATCTTTTAGGTCGCAGTGTCTGCCACTTGGGCAAAAAATGTTTAACTTCGGTAAAAAGGCCTCACCCCCTGATTTTGATGTAATTTTAGTATCATATGTTATAGAGATCATTTTATAAGTATAAATAAATCCATACATATGTACATATTTATGTATGTAGGTGTAAGAAATGAACATAAGATAAAACCTTAGAATAATGTACCTCCCACCCACCAAATAATCCCACGCATCCTTTGACATAGGCGCATGTCTGACAGTTGTTACATACAGTTCTGAGGCATGACATAGGCGCCTGTCTGACAGTTGTTACATACAGTTCTGAGGAAAGAATAAAAATGTATGCTTTTTTTTAAATAAAACCAAATAATTGAATTGTGATCACTATTTTGCGTATGAACATCAGATAATATCGCAAATGCGAAAATGTTGTATAAAAAGTATAAAAATTTCGCATTTAGTTTAGTTCAGTTGAGTGTGTAAGACGTGATAATAAGTCAAACCAAGTTCTTAATTGTGTAATTTTTTAGATGATCGGCACTTGCTAACCATATTCTAACTAGTCTGGAACTGCAATCTAAGTGGATAACCTCAACTGCTTTTGCGGAAGAGATTCCAATCTTAGAAATTTATCTTAGAACCAGTCTTTTAATTCTCTCCTTAACTATTTTAGGCCTGCACGATCTTTTTTTGCTCTCATAATTTTGAATTCTAGACTTAAAAAGTACAAATAAGACTTGGATACCTTCCTGATTTCTTCCCCAAATCGTTTTATGATAATCATACATCCTTAAGGTCCAAAATTCGTTGCCGTTCGATTACGATAAGATAACGTCCTCGTGGCATAATGAAATGCTGTATTTTATCAGTTCCCTGTACAGGCGTACCCCGGTTTACGACAGAGTTACGTTCCAGGTTTCGTAATTGTTCGTAGAAGAGAGTGCACAAGAGAGAGTAAAAAATTTCCCCATGCTGCGAATGCCCAAGAAATTTCTGCGGGAAAATTGATGAGATCTGTCAAATGATTTTTTTTATTGGGAAAAATTAATTTATTTTAAAAAACTATGGAAGATTATCTTCGTTATTTGATTAATTAAATTTTAATATTCTTTATTTTGTGAAAAAAAACACTATGTATATAGGTACATAGAACGGCGAACAGAGCAGAAAATACAAATCTCCAACTGATATTTTTTTTAAACAACATATGTACATATGTATGTCTGTATGTTCTTGACATTTCAAAAGTAGGTAACTTTTCTTGTTCAAGGCGTTCGTTTATTTTTTCAGAGTTTTGCCACTCTGAGAGAATTTCACCCCCACTCTTTGAAATTTAACAATCTACGAATTTTAGTGCAGAAAGCACGCGAACGAACCTATTGGCTACCACTGGTTGACGAACGGCAACGAATTTTGGACCTTAAGGATGTATGATTATCATAAAACGATTTGGGGAAGAAATCAGGAAGGTATCCAAGTCTTATTTGTACTTTTTAAGTCTAGAATTCAAAATTATGAGAGCAAAAAAAGATCGTGCAGGCCTAAAATAGTTAAGGAGAGAATTAAAAGACTGGTTCTAAGATAAATTTCTAAGATTGGAATCTCTTCCGCAAAAGCAGTTGAGGTTATCCACTTAGATTGCAGTTCCAGACTAGTTAGAATATGGTTAGCAAGTGCCGATCATCTAAAAAATTGCTCGTCTTTCATTTGCAGAAAAGTAAGTCTAAAAGCCAGAAATATGAACTCATTTGATTTTTAGTGATGAGAAAAAATTCAATTTGGAAGGGTCTGATGGGTTTAATTATTACTGGCATGATCTGCGACGCGATAAGAACATTTTTACTAGAGAGCGGGGTTTGGTGGATCTCTAAAGACTTGAGCAGCATTTAACACCGACCTGAAGTCGGAAATCGCATTTCAAAGTGAAAGACTCAAAGCCATTGACTACTAAAATGTGATCGAAAATTATCTTTTGACATCAAAACAAGGCATCAAGACATCCTTTTCCAAGAGGATTGATCGGACTGCGTCTTATCATAAAATGCTTACTGACATCAGGGATTGAACTGTAAACCATCAGCTCGACAAACGATGACGCTACCACTACACCATTGCCACCCCTTAATACTAACATGATTAATGACTTTAATTCTCTATTTCATCTAATCGACTTTAATTTAAGCAAGTCCCAATTGAAATTTAAACTAAATATATAATTCAGTTTTAAAATAATTTCTTGTTCCTATTTCTATAAGGCTGATTTGAATTGTATTGAATTTATGTAGTCCAAATAAATAAATAAATAAATAAATAAACAAATAAACTTTGACAAAATACTACAAGATACATATAAGAATCTTTTAGAAGTATACAATTTTAAAATAACAATAATTAATTAATTATTAATATCACAAAAATTATAAATACTTAAAAAAAAATAATTTGAAAGTTAAAGTTAATAAAAGTTAGTCAAAAAATGATATTGTTCTCAGATAAAAATATGAAAAGTTTCCTCCTGAATACGGCAATAGAATTAATAATCTGCAGTTCATGTGGAATATGGTTTCACAGACGAATCGCGGATACAAAGAAGAAATGTTCTCCAATACAATGCGTAAAACGTGGAATAATTAATTTTAATCCCCTAGCTGAACGAGCATCCCCCTACTTCATAAAGATAAGTAGGACTTCTGCAGTTGATGATTTTAAATAGTTTCAGAATATTACGAAAACTATAGTGAACTCAGACTAACCTCAGACCAAGACCAAGAACACAAGACTTAAGATGAGAAACACTACAAGATCTAGGAAAGTTATAATATAAAACGAATACAGTCATTAAAAGCAACATTAACTTTTCTTTTACATTCATAATCAAGGCAAGGATACACAGAACAATTAAATATATGGAAATGCATAATGAGTGACTTGATTAAGCGAGTTTTAAGACTTATGTTTACTAATTTAGCGGAGTATCTCAAGCAACGCAACCCAGCGTAGATTTTTTTAATTGTATTAGTTATTGCGTAGGTAGGGTTAATGTGATATCCGAGATATTTCACAGCATCTACTACAGGAATTAAGTCACCGTTTAGAACAATTGGTGAAAAATCAGAGGGGTGAAATGTCTTTCTTGAGCATATCATACTTATAGTTTTAGCTGGGTTAAGTCTAAGTTTGTTAACATTCGACCAATTAGAAATATTTGTAAGGTCTTTATTAGTCCTGGAAACACAATCTTGGCTTAAACCCACTGGACGAGAAAAGTATATTAAGACATCATCAGCGTACATATGAATCTTGCAGTTTTCAATTATGGTAGGGAGATCGTTGTTAAATAAAGAGAACAAAAGTGGCCCCATTACCGATCCCTGTGGAACTCCTACATTAACGAGAAACGGGTCTGACATTCTATTACCGGCGACCCACAGTTTGGATCCGATTGAGTAGGTGATCAAGGCTATCAAAGGCTTTTAAGAAATCCAACAAAACCAATATCCCAATTTTATCGGAGTCCAAAGCCGAGCGAAGATCTGAAATTATTTTTGCTACGAAAAACAGATTGCTATTTCGAATATTTATTATTAGTACTCAGATAATATTGCATCTGATTGGATAATAACTTTTCAAAAGCTGTTGACAAAAACAGAGAATACTAATAACTGCTGTTGAAATTGACAACTGTATATGCAGAAATTAAAAAAATGATGCATATACGGAAGTAGGTAAGGAAGTAGTAATTTTAGGAATCTGGTTATCTTCCGATAACGCTGGATGCCATAAATAATCTAATGAAGAAGTAACAGCTAGCTACCTACCTAGCGCCAACAAATACCTCGCCAAACATCCGTTTTCTAATAAAGCAATAAACCGAAACAAAGGTCTGCAAATCAATTAGCAATAGTAATTTTCTTTACTCAAAATCATGAATGAACCTTATTTTGGAAAATCCCAAATGTTGCAGATATTTATTTTATCTGACGTCCTTTAGAAAAACTAATTCTGAATAATCTCTATAATACCGAATACAGAATTATCTACGCATGTACATACATACATATGTAGATATGTACCAGCGTTGCCAGACGTCCCGATTTTTAACTCAAAATTAAATGTCCCGCGCGGACGGCACAGTCCCGCTTTTAATACATTTGTTCATTCCTGTTTCAAATACATATTTTCAAAGTTCTTTCAGCATTCATTCAATACATCACCCTCAGAATATATCGAAAAATGAGTAGGGACACTCTGCATCTCCACAAAACATAAAACAAAAACTCTCTTTTAGTAAAAGCAGGCCAGCTTCAACTCTTTACCGTTACCGATAATACTATAAAGATTCACAGGTGTTTTTTCCAGCACCAACACGTTTACTTTCCATAATAATGTGGGAGACAGACTGCTGGTATTAATACCATGGTATGAATACCATGGTATAGTGAATACTATAACCCCTGACAGACTGCATTTCGTAGTATACGTTGACTTTTGCGTTTCGTGGTATACTTTGACATTTGTGTTGCGCCTCCTCCAGCTCCTTACACATTTTTTGCAACACTCCAATATTGCGTCTTGCTCCTCGTAGCTCGCCGATATAATTCCTCTAAACTTGTCTTACTTCATTGTTTCCAATGCAGATAAAATTGTCCTCCTTAATCCATTTTCAAAACATTTTTCGCTGTGACTGCCAGCGCACACTGGTCCAATTTTCTCCGCGGTAACATCGGGGTATCTTTTACTTCAATCGCACACTGGATGAATAATTCGAAGTACAATTCTGTATACATGAACCGATTTTCATTGTAGTGGTATTTCTGTTGTATCTTGAAATTGACAACTTGTGCGTGTATTGGTTTACCCCGATTGTTAAATGATAAACTAAGGCCACCTTACCGCTGGTGGGGGGTGGTTATAGTTGGCAAATGAAACACCTTACTATTGGAGTTGTCGTATTCAAATCCACCTTCAATTTTTATTCTACCTCCTTTTATACAAAATATTTGCAGTATAAATTATGCTGACATGCATATATTGTATTACAAAACTTAAAATACGTGGGAACCGCTGCTGAATCGGCGGCGCTGACCAAACCTGATATTAACGCAAAATTCTGTACAATTTCCCGCGGTGTTTGTTTCCAATTATGTAGGTGCATATGTACGCAATCGTACACCGATGTTAAACCAATTCAACGCTGGGTGAAAATTTTACCCCGTTTCATTCTGTAAACTTGCCCTCCCTTTTCTATGAACTCAGTTTCACCCCGGAGGAATTAATTCAGTGTGCGCTGGCCCATAGACCATAATCATAAATGCGTCTTAACTTGAACCTTTGCTTGAACGCAAGTGTTATTATTTTACTGTGCAAGTGTGCAATTCCTCAATTTGGTGGCAGTCGCAGTAGGCAGTTGCAATTGCAAAGGTAGTGTGTAATAGGGCAGGTTAGGTAGTAACTATTACCATTGTATATGAAACTTATAGTACTATCAACAAGCAAGATTTTTAAGTAGTTTCTCCGACTGTCCAGGTGGCGTATTCTCACTCCTCGCGAGCGAAGTAAAATATTATTACTCTCTGTGAATGGAGTTATAATCACAGAATGAGTGAGTGATGAGTGGAAACAAAGTAAACAAAATCTTTTTTGAGTTTTCAATCCCATTCAGAATTTTTGCACACATGTTACGCAACTGAGTGAATAACTTTGCCAAGAAAATGAGCAAAGAAACTGATGAAAAAAGATACATACATATGTACATGGTACAAGTTATTATTTTTTTTCTCGTTCAGTGAAAAGATGTAGGTTTTCCTGATTAGGGAGTGGAGTGGTAGATGCATGTTATGCGTTATGCGTCAGGTTTTTAATTCAAGTGGTGGTCTGATTGAGGGATGAAAAAAAAATTTTCCAGCGGGGTGGTAGTGAGATTACGTGGTGGATGGGCGTAGTGCCAAAGTTTATGATGGCTACGGATTGATTTGTTTGTTTTTATTTGAATTATAAATGTATGAAATTATACAGAAAAACTTTCGAATCAAACACTATCCTCTTTTGCGCCGACAAACGAAGGGCGCTGTATAATTCATATATTCTAACTTAACTTAAAAGCTGCGAACCCGGCATAAAATGTACATATGTATGTACATGTGTGTGTAAGTGTCGTTTCTTGGTTGGCGTGGCTTTACATTCTTCCCGTGTTAATCTAAAAGGCTCATTGACTAGATTAGCTACCGTTTCGGAGCAAATTACTGAGATTTCTACCATAGAAGCTCATCAACTTGGCGTTGAAAAGTTGTAAGAGTTGTGGGTGAAATTTCATACTTGTCAAGAGCAGATGTATGCATGCTTTGATGTAGATGGGTATGTCGACCTGAACCAGAAGGTAAAGTCGGTTTTGCTTTCCGCGATTCGGGATAGAAATAAGTTCGAAGCAGCTAAGTCCCCGGATTATAGCTCACCGGCCCCACGAATCCCTGTAGTCCAACGGTTGAATACATCAATTTCAATCGTTAGTGATCTTTCTTCCCAAGATTCATATCGAACCTTTCTGGGATAGTTGAAGCCTCAAATTTACCTGCTCACATCCCAGTGTCCGATGCTACCTATGAACCGACTTGGGAAAGATTGGAAAAGAGATACATATCATCATATCATCAATAGTCTTCAAGAAACATTTATGCAACTTCCATCGATTCATAGCTCAAACGTAGGAACCCTGCGTAAAATATCGGATGGTGCTGACGAAGTAGTAAGAGGTCTTAATTCTTTAAATTCGTTCGAAAGTGGTCCGAGGATGATTTTCGTTTTATTAGGAGAATTGGATACAGAAACTCGACAGGCTTGGTCAGCTTGGTCTTAGTAGATACCGAGTATTTTAGCATTGATCAATTTTTAACTTTCTTAGAATATCATTGTGAGGCTCTTGAGTCGAGGCGAAGGTATGTTCATGGCTTGAATAAAAATAAACCTGCACCTTTAAGAAGTATGCACATGTCGTCTTTAACCCAATGCCCAAAATGCGGTGCTGCACATCCGCTAATGCAATGTGCGGAATTCCTTGAAATGGGTGTAGCCGCAAGGAGGGATTTGGTAAAATTGAAAAAGCTTTGCTCTTTTGTCACCGAATCTTGTGTCCAGCAACTTGGACTTAGACGAACAAATGCCCGTATACCCGGAAGAGGGATTGGTGTAAACTGCGCAGAAAAATCCAGAGGCTTAGTTTCGATAGTGACATTTCATATTTCATATTTATTTATATTATATAACAACATTTATAATAGACTATATATAATCTTTAAGTAATAAATGTGAATTTTAAAATAACGTAATTTTAAAGAATTGTAATGATTTCCAATTTGGAAGAATTAAACTAAAAAACTAAAAATTTGAGTAGAAGTTAAGTTACCAAGTATAAAGTATATGAGCAACAGTTTACCATAGACAAATATTATTCCTAATTATTACCTGCTAGGTGCCGAAAGAGAGTGTTATCAAAGCCATTCGTGTTATAGAGTCGTTTTAAGGGGAGAGGGGTTGTTTGCTGGTTATAATTTTGTGTAGATACTTGTCGAGTGAACATCCAAGGATAGTTTTCGAGTGCGTCGACACATGATCATAGCGTTTTAAACCGTAGACGTAACGCGTAATATTATTAAAGGCAACATTAAGTTTGCGCCTGGTGAGTGCATTATGGCAGCAACAAATTTCGTAGCCAAATGTTATCAAAGGAATAAGAAATTACCTAACTAGCATTAGCCTTGTGTTAACTGGAGTGAATTTTTGGGCCAGAGAGAGGTTCCTAAGACAGCCATAAATTTTCCCGATGACGGTACGCAAATAGTCATCCCATTGCAAAGTTGTGTTGAACCAAACTCCAAGATTTTTAGCTTTATCCAGAAACTCAATAGGGGCATTGCCAAGGAAGATTTTGGGTAAACTGCTTGCGTTAAGCCCATTTCTATTAATGACTAGGCATTTTGTTTTAGCCGGGTTAGGCCTTAAGTGGTTGTCTTGAGCCCAGACAAGAATTCTTTGTAGGTCTTCATTACATTTAACTGCTGCATCTTCCATTTGTCCAAGCGCAAAACTTAAATAGAGTTGAACATCGTCCGCAAACATGTGAAACTTTCAATATTTAATTACCTTAGGATGGTCATTTATAAAGATTGCAAAGAGCATGGGACCCAAAATGGAACCTTGAGGAACACCTGCTGAGGTTGCAATAAATTCAGACATACGATTGTTAGCTAAGACTGCTTGTTTTCTTCCAAACAGGTACGAATAAATTAAGCTTGCAGCTGGTAAAGAAAAATTGTACAATGTAGAGAGTTTAAAGATAAGTAGTCATTATCATAAGTCATCGTTTCCCGGTTTGATACCTTCCGGATCTCAATAGACGCGTATGTATTGCCAAACATTACATCAACGTTGCCTACTCCTTCATTTGATGGCAAAGATTGGAAGCATATCTCAGATTTCGCTGATCCGTCATTTAATCAACCAAATTCGGTAGATATTTAGCTTGGTGCTGATAACGTTTGGAACATTCTGCAAGGTGAAGTTGTTCACATTGCAAACGGTCACCCAGTAGCTCAAAAAACAATATTCGGTTGGGTGGAAGCTGGACGACGAGCGTGGAGCAAAATATTCGGTCGCATCACACAATCCTCGATATCGATTCTATACTGCAAGCTTTTTAGATAATTGCGGAAGTTGATCCGAAATCAATTATTTCGAGCGAAGATAAAGCAATCGAGGATCAATTTTGTAAAAAAGATGGAAAGTATATTGTCAATCTCCCTTTCAAAAACCCTCCATGTTTAGCTAATGCTCTTTGTGGTACACTTTTTCGTCTCAATTCGATGGAAAAGAAGTTCTCGAATATCGTAACACTATTTCAGTCCTATTCACATTTTTTCCCGCGATTTATCTGGCAAACCATTTATAAGCTCTTTGTTAGCCGGTTGTTAACTTCAGCACCATACGTCGCTATGTGAAAGCGTCATAGGGCCATTATGGCTTTATGTCACTTTCGAATGGATTTTTTCACATATCTAATCAAATTGCAAACGGCCCATTAGCCATAATTACATCGGGAGATATGTACATACATGTAGGGAAAGGGAGGAGGAAATTAAAATAAGATGCAGATATTTAAATTCAAAGTTAGATTTATTTATTAAAGGATATTTTTTCAATGGGGGTATTTAAAAGAATATTAAGGAAAAGAAGGTATTTAATTTAATTAAGGAATTCGACTTGAGCGGACCGTATGACTTAGCGCTTGACTTAGCTTTTCGTGACTGACCATTGTAAGTTAGAACCGCTTTTTAAAAGTAACTGTTTTAAGTTATATAATATTGCAAAAAATGTACATAATGACTTCTTTCAAGTTTAGGGTAAATCAAAAATGTTAGGCAAAGTTAAAAGTTAATTAAGCTAAATGTCAGCTCTACGCCCGGCCATCCTGCTTGTCGGCTGCCTCAGACGACTGGTTGATATTAGCTCGGCATATCATCCTCATGGTGTTGGATCTGAGACCTCATTGAATCGTATTTATCAGTATCGTCATCGTAGCTATCAAAGTAATCGTCCTCGCTATCAATCTCATCCCGCCACGGCTTCATAAAATCGGCTGATGATGATGTAGCGTTCGGGCCTTCGTGGCTCCCAACCTTGCGAACATCATAACGGTCATTCCTCTTCACTTTCACAACCTCATAAGGTCCCATGAACTGTGGATATAGTTTAGTTCCAGGTGCAAACTGCGTTTTTTTGATTGCAACAAGTTCGTGGAGCTCATATTTTGTAGCTGATTTTCGCCTTTTGTTGTACGTTCTACGGTTTTCTTCTTGGACTTTAGCTATTTGTTCCTTTGCTTGGCTTCGCATATCTTTGCGCTCTTCCTCAAACTTGTCGATCATCACGGCTTCCACAATTTTACCCAAATCGTAGCTTTCTATATTTTTCATATGGACCCCAAACATTAGCTCAAATGGAGTTTTATTTGTACTTCTGTTGACAGTAGCATTCATAATTCGCTGTAGTTTTGGAACGTGTTTAAACCATTTATCAGGAGCGTCCACAGACAACTTTGACAGCATTTCAATTATGGTTCTGTTGATACGTTCAACCTGTCCGTTGCCACGAGCTACACCAGTAGTAACCAACGAGTGAATGATGTTACGTTCCTCGCAGTATTTCTTAAAAGCATTTGATATGTACGCAGACCCCTTATCAGTGATTATTCTCCCCGGATCGCCGAAAATATCACTCTGTACCAACAGCTTCTTAATTACTTCATCTGCCCCTGTAGACTTGACGGGGTAGATCCACGTAAATTTGGTGAAGGCATCCACAATTACAAACAGGTGTTTGTAACTCTTAGCGGTTGATTGAAGCGGTCCAAGATGATCAAGGTGATACGTATTTAGCGGCAAATTTTTCAATGGGATTTAGCAAACATTCCTGCTTTCCATTTTTTTTCGCTGCAAGAATACAAGCGACGCAGTTAGAGATGATTCTTCTTATCTTTTCCGATATATTTGGAATACAGTACTCCCTTTTTGCCAGCACTTCAACTTTCCTAGCGTTGATATGACCTTGCTCATGAATATTTCGCAGTACCTCTTTCTGCAAACATTTAGATACAACGAGTAAGTAGTCACCGCCGATGAATTTGTACAGAATGTCGTTTCGGATGATGAAATTCTCGTACTCTTTGTGCTTGAGTATTGTACTGACCAGTTGACAAAATTCATTTGTTTTTTGTGTTCTTCTTATACGATAAAGTATACCATCTTCGATCCTCATAATCACCGGAAAACGACTTAATGCATCCACATGTCTCATAGCTGAACCAGACCTGTGAAGAACCTCGCAGTCGAAATCTTGAAGGAATAACGCCCATCTAGCAACACGCGTACATAAATCTTTTTTCTTCATGGTTGCCGTAAATGCTTTGCAGTCTGTGTAGATTTTAAATTTGATTCCCAAAAGATAAATTCTTAGCTTTTTAGACACTTGACAATAGCAAGAACTTCTTGCTCATAGCTTGTGTAGTTGACCTCAGCTGATGATGTTTTATAGCTAATGTAGAAAACAGGGTGAAGTTCGTGGTCGTCGTGTCTTTGCAGTAGCACCCCTCCATAACCCATCTTACTTGCATCTGTATGCAACTCCGTATCTAAGAGTGGGTTAAAAAGTTTTAGAACTGGGTCCTTGCAAAGTGCTTCTTTTAATGCGCTAAAGGCTAAAGCTTGATCAGGCCCAAAGCAATACGATGCATCCTTACGAAGAAGATCCGATAGTGGCTTAGCAATATCAGCATAGTTCGGAATGAATCGCCTAAAAAATCCTGTAAGGCCTAAAAATGCCTGGATCTTTTTCGTCGTATCTGGCTTCGGGAATTTCTGTACAGCTTGGATTTTTTCTGTAGAAGGCTTCATAGATCCATCTTGGATAACGTGTCCCAAAAACTGTATAGATGGAGTTATAAAATTGCACTTTTTCCCATTTATAATGATACCATTCTCCGCTGCAACATCGAGCACTATTTTAAGCTTCTCCAGATTTTCTTTACTGTCAGCAGCAGGTATAACGACATCATCCATATACACCAACAGAAATCCTATGCGTACCAAGGGTTGAAAGACGGTATTTATAAACCTCTGGAATACCGACGGAGAGTTACATAATCCAAATGGGACTTTTCGAAACTCATATTGCCCATCTGGGGTTATAAAAGAAGTATATTTACGACTGCTTTCGTGAATTCCGACATGAAAGAACCCGTTCTTGAAATCTAAAGTTGTGAAAATGCGTGCTTTATATAACTCCTCTAAGATGTTCTCAATGACCGGAAGTGGATAGCGGCCTTTTATAATATTGCGATTAAGCTTCCGATAATCGATGCACAAACGATTAGATCCATCCTTTTTCTTAACTAAAACGATGGGACTGGCGTAATCGGACTTTGTGTGCTGAATAACTCCTTCTCGCAGCCAGTCCTCAATTTGAGTATTCACATCTTCTCTTTCCTTCGGCGCTAATCGTCTAGCCTTTTGATACACTGGTTGCTCATCTGATAAGACTATTTGCATTTCTATACAAGACTTTTCTATTTTTTTGGGGTTATAATTTTGGATTAACTCTGTAACCTGGCTTCGAATTTGTAGATCAGCAATTTGGCTTAAATTATCAATCACATCCTTTTCCATTAATTGCACAACATCAATTCTTGTGACATCATTTTCATCTAGATTAACTCGTACAGACTTTGTGTTTACGTGAACATTTCCATTCTCGATAGTGACGGTGAAATTTTTCAAAAAATTCTTCCCCAGAATTATGACATTGGTCATCCATTTATCCGGAACAATATGGAATCTGATTTCATGCAAATCGTTTTCAATAAAAACCTTAATAACACAAGATCCATATGTCATATTTGCTTCTTTACCGCCAAAACCGAACAAATATTCTCCTAGACCATCGATTTTCGCAGAACCGAATCTCCTCCAAGCGCTTTCCTTCATCAAAGAAACATCCGCTCCAGTATCGACTAAAGCATCATGACGTTCTCCAGCAATCATGAGTTTCACACAATAGTCCAATTTATTTATTCTCTTTATATTTGCTTGACTTCTACTTGGTTTTCTAACACCTTTTTTGGGACAGTCTATAGCTATGTGCCCAAACTCACTGCATGAAAAACATCTAGCACCCTTGCTTTTGATGATGAGAAAGTGAGCCGCAGTTTGTACATCGTTTCTGAATGACTGTGTTATTAACAGCAGATAATGTAGATGAGCTAACGACTTGAGAATTGTTAAAATTATGATTGCGAGTGTGACTTAGGGTGCACTGACTTTTGATAGTCTCATAAATTACAATTTTTATTCTTGAGCTCGTCCAGTGTAGTTGCTTCGTAGAGAACTGTTTTATTAGTAGGACTATCCGCTATACCCTGTATAACATAAGCTATTAAGGATTCATCATCAAAATTTCCCTTCATTGCTATTTGCTTCATACTATACATGTATTCAAGAAAAGTTTCATTCTGCTTTTTTCTACGAGATTGAAGGGTTTTATGAAGACTAATACACGAAGGGGTATCATCGAACTCGGCTTTCAAAAATTCCTTCAAATTGTCCCAACTGCAAATTCCACTTTTTGATTCGACGGCCAATTTTGCAGCTCCTTTTAACAACCGTCTTGCATATAAGTACTTCTGAATAGCGTTCCAATTACAGACATTGGCTATATCTTCAAAATCCTTGAGCCATGGAGTAAAATTTTTCCCTGATTCACCCGAAAATCGATCTAACGACTCCTCAACATCTTTGAAAACAAAATTATTTGGTTCCGTCATCTCAGCGCTTATTGGCGGCTTAACAATAACAACAACGTCCGATGCACTGTGCTTTTCTTCTTTCGGTTCCTCAAAATCCTCACCACTTTCCTCTGTTTCTGCTTTTTCTCCTATTATTGACTTTTCCTTTTCTTCTACAATTGATTTATATAATCTTTCTACTAAATCTTTTTTCAAATTATACCGGTATTGTAACCCCCTTTCCTTTAACAAATCTTGCAGTTCTTTTGTAGTTAAATTATTTAAATCATCCATTAAACTACTCTACATGTGTGAAAAGGGAAAAAAAAATAGTACTTCGTGCTTCGATTATGTATTTGTGTATACATATATGTTGAAATAATTTCACTCAATGCATGCATAGAAAATGTCAAAAATATGTATAAACGCGTATGTTTCTTTTACTAATAAAAGCTCTTCGACTTGAGTATGTACGTATATATACTAATGTCCTTATATACTAATCATGCACAGAAAAACGAACGATCTCACCGGTTTGGGCTTATTCCGTTTAAATTCTTTCTTTCTTGCCTATATCACAGATAATAGTTTATTATCTGTGCCTATATGTATTTGTTTAGCCTTATAAACTTATATATTTTTTATGTTTTTAGCTTCACTTTCCTATTTTTTCTTTTTTCTTTTTAATTCGCACTTCTTATCTTTACACTTCTCGTTTCAATATCTTTAGTTTTCACATCCAAATATTCACACACTTTTAATTGTAGGAGAAAACGCACTGTACGTAGTTTTATTTTTATTATTATAATTATAATTATTTTTTTGTTTTAATTATGTTTTTCAAATTATCTGATGCGGTACGGCACTACTTCAGCAACACTTCTGACACTACTTGTAGGGAAAGGGAGGAGGAAATTAAAATAAGATGCAGATATTTAAATTCAAAGTTAGATTTATTTATTAAAGGATATTTTTTCAATGGGGGTATTTAAAAGAATATTAAGGAAAAGAAGGTATTTAATTTAATTAAGGAATTCGACTTGAGCGGACCGTATGACTTAGCGCTTGACTTAGCTTTTCGTGACTGACCATTGTAAGTTAGAACCGCTTTTTAAAAGTAACTGTTTTAAGTTATATAATATTGCAAGAAATGTACATAATGACTTCTTTCAAGTTTAGGGTAAATCAAAAATGTTAGGCAAAGTTAAAAGTTAATTAAGCTAAATGTCAGCTCTACATACATATGTAAGTCCACAATTTTTCAGAATGTAAAATGTCAAGTAAAAGAAGACCTAAGTAGCTACTTTCAGTGACCAAAAAAAAAAAGAAAAAACTATGGACATATCCTCTACTCATACACTGGATGGCCTTCGGCCTCACATGCAGGTGCTCAGGGTGCCGCTACGCGTCCTACAGTTAGAGCGAAATTATAATTGCGAAATAATGAATGCAGAATATCTTAAGGTCAAGCCTAAATAAAAATTTGCCAAATAAAAACTGCGAAAAAATAAAATGCGAGTTGTTGAAATGAGAAAAAATAATGAACGAAATGATAGCAGCGAAACAAAATGCGTGAAAAAAACACCGATTTGTACCATACCCGATTGTCTTCAATGAAAAAACTTCAACTTAAAAAAACTTTGCACACAATCTTTTTTTTCATTCATCCCCAATGTGCATTTGCACTGCCAATAACTCAGATCGATGAGTTGAAAAAATGAAAAAAACACACACACACTCCGCACAGACTTCACGATCATAGGTGAAGAGGAAATATTATGTAAGCAAAAAGGAATGTGCTATGTGTGTGTCTTTTTTTTTTGAGCACATTCCTTTTGCTTTATTTCCATTATCACTCGGATTCATATGCACGAGGAGCGTGCACCTACCATGGCACCTGGCAGTGTGGCAATGCATGAGGGTAGGCCGACGAGTTATTCACATTGCAAAGTAGATACATATATTCACTCAACACAGTATGATGTTTGAGCGGGGTACACAAAATTCAATGAGTGCATGCAGTGTTACCGAAAGTACTCCCATAGGAGTACTGTACTACTTTCAACACCTCCGTACTCCCGTACTCCTCCTTTCACTTTCGTACTCCTTTTTTCTAAAAACGTAAAATATCTTACACTTGCAGCAAAGTGTGATTTCAACCTTAATAAATTTAATTCACTTCAAATTGAATGCAAATTTGGCACCACTTTTTCCTTTCAAACTGTCGTCAAAAAGGGAATTCCCCTCTTTCTTGTTTGTTTTTGTTTTCCGTTGGCTTCATGCAATTTTCATCAGTCAGTTCGGCACTTATTTTATTGTTACCTGTGGTTCTGTTTTTTTGTTTGAATTCCGTGAATTTTTATGTATTGTTCAATAATATGGAAAGGTCTGTTAAATTAATGCTTGAAAAATTGTAATTCCTATTAGAATAATTCAAAGTAAACTTGTGCTATAGATATTTACTGAAATTGGATTCCTTGGAGCCGGTAAAGGCAAAAAAAAGCTGTAAATGTGTCTTGTGCTGCTGGAGGTTCTAAAACAAATGAGTCTGCTGATGTTCCTATTAATTTAGCACCAAAATCACGTGCTGCAAGAGCCAACGATATTGAGTTTACAAATGCTGAAAAAATATTTGCTGTTAAGTTGATACGCCGACCAAATCAAAATCGGTAAAGACAAACAAAGTTCCTGCTGCCAATGTCAATGCGTCTTCTGTTGCTGGTACAAAGCCAAATGAGTCTGCTGCTGTTCCTTGAAAACTAGAACAATCGAAAATTAATCGAATCTAATATAGGACAAAAGAGTATTAGATTGAAAATATAAACATTTCTTCTTTTTCCCTTTATTAATTTTTTTTTATCACATAACCATGCCTGACTTACGTTCAGGAGTGTCTACTGACCCTCCGCATAGCAACCCTAGAGGCGATGCTCCTGCTATCACATTAACCCTACCTTACTACCAAATCCTACCCCTTTCACAAGAACAAATACCGCTACTCCTACGATTGAGAACCTAAATAACTCATCTACATCTAATTCTTCGCACTCAGATGGTGACCAGGACGTAAGGGGAACTCCCTCCCCTCCCTTTGGTCCATAATACTCCCTTGAATACCCTCATTTGGTCCATAATTCGCAGAGCTTTCCAGGAATCAGGGTAAGAGATTATTAATAGTATTTTAAACCCAAGTGCTGACTTTGCCAATTGCCAATTGCTGCACAATATTGAAACAGGTTATAAGACCTGGATAAAACTCCAGATGTTGTTCGCTGTTTGAGGAACTTCTCAGGTGACGCAACAGAATTCAGCTTCTAGCAGGAGCATGGAAATTTCCCAAGAGTCAACTAAATTACTTATGCAGACTTATAGAAACAAGGCTCTTGACATCTTTATTAGGGGTCTCAAAGGCTATCTTCCCAGGCTGTTAGGGGTACGCGAGCCCACTGATTTACGACAGGCACTCCGTTTGTGCCTCAAATTGGAAAACCATGGGTACAAATCACAACACATGCAAAACTAAGGCATGAGATGACATTCCAACTCGAACCCATTGTGAAAACCCTCACGTAGGAATTTGCCTAATTACTATGTGATTCCACAAAAAAGGCAACCATTTCATACTCAGACAAGCTTTCTGCCTTCCAATTAACCACCGCAATGAGCATTATTTCATCAGCAGCAGAACGTACAAGGGTATCAACATCAATCCCAACCAGGTCACAGAGCCCCTAGGTCAGATTGCTCAAGCTAGGACTCACCAATTTTCGCAGCGAGTACCAACGCTAAGACCCCAAAAATTTGTGCCAAAACTACCTCTGTTTAATTCCACCAAGCCACAACCACATTTCCACACCAATAGTGAGTATGACGAAGTTTTATAGGCCGAAGATGATAATTACGATCAAACCTTAGATGATTATATTCAGCCATTGGAAGAACCTGACTATGTAGCCGACACTAATGTCGATGAAATCACAGATTTCATTGACATTCATTTTTTAGATTAGCTACCCCTTCGTTAACTTACTTCGAAAGTAGGATGAAGAATGGAAAGATTATTAAAATTTTAATAGACACTGGATCGAACAGAAATTACATACATACAGAGCATCAGCGAAATGTCCCTTGTCTTTCCCTATTTTATCGCTTATTCCACAAAAAATGTTCCAACGAATTAGCCACTTGCAATCCTCCCCTTCAAAATTTCACCCGCAACACGCGTCACGCTTCGAATGCACGTCAGGCTCTGTACTCCCTCATCGCAACAACATTCAAACATTCAAAGCCAACGTGCACCGGTATCTCCTCTGTTCCTCTATCTCCTTTTTCCAAACGCTCGTACCCTGAATAATCAGCATTCATGCCCCCTTTGGCGTGGGCGAATTATAAAAAACAAAAAAAAACACCATCTCGATGTTGAAACCTTAATTCTGTATAAGACGCGTTTTTAAAAACTGAAAGCTAAGCTACTATGAATACCAGCAATATGAACATATACTCGTAGCAGAGCTAGTGGACGATGTTTATTTACAATTAAAAATGTTTTAACAAACTTATCGCCTGCAGTTATATGAAAATGAAAATGAAAATTAGATGAAGGGCTTTTCTAATCTATGCAAATTCCTACTGGAATTTAACTAAGGGAACAAGAGTTTATGTCTGGACCCGTAAATGTTGCCACATGTGCAGCAAACAATAAGATAGACGGAAATGGGAAAAAGTTAATTGAGATGTGGGAGAACCAAATGCGAACAGCAAGAAAATACTACATTTTTCAAGAAAATGTTATGTTCCATAAATGATTATTGTTATATGCTAGGAGCTATCATGATCCGATCACCTTGCGTTAAAGGGAGATTCCTGAAGTTCATGAAGGAGGGGGTCTATTTTCACCCCAGTTATAGCTCTTCAAAGTGGTGCACCTCCAATTTGGAGGTATAATTACTTCAAATGATATAACTTTTGAAATATTATAGCTACAAAAACGGTTTTATTAACTTCCCAGTGGGTAGTTGTTGTAATAGGGCCGATTTTGTGAATCGCGGATTTTGACATATCTCCACGTTTTAAGGTCACCTGAATCTAAATTCAACGTTTTTACAGAGATGTCTGTGTGTATGTATGTGCGTATGTGCGTTCGGAATTATCTTTCGCCTCGATTATCTCGAGAACCAAAGATGATATGGACATGGGACCGGGTTCATTTGACGCGTAATTACGTAACTAAGAACTGATTAAGTTTCCAGAAAAATCGGTCCAGTAGTTTTTTGTTCGTAATTAAATAACTAAAATAAATGCCAAACTGGCTGAATTTTGAAATTGATGATTTGTACTATTCATTCGTGCAGATTCTAAATACCTTCGTAGTGATTTTTTTTTAATATTATAATTGTATGTTTTAGCAAAATTTTTATGAATGTCTGCAATTATTTAAAAAAAAATATTATTAAAAAAAAATACTTATGAACAAAAACTAGATGAATGTGTAGAATTTTAGATTTGCATATATTATCAGGCCAGCAGAATAACGAGATTTCGAACTAGCCAACTCGTAACAATTAGTTATAATAAAAAAAATGACGTTGATAACAATAATAATAATAAAAAATGGGATGTGAATATATTCTTCGATATAAAAAAATCAACAATCTTTTTGCAATTCAAGGTTGCTTTAATCATATGCAATTAATACAAGATTATTATGTTTGAGAAAACATTTGGAGGTAATAGTATGATGTACATTTAACATTTAAAAAATAAATTATGACGTGGAACATGGTTGTAAGTAGAAGTTATTAACCGTAAAAGTTATTTTCGATGAAACAGTGCTTTTTTACATTTCTATAAGTACATATAAATAGTATTTATGAAAAAATATTGTTATTTCATATTTTGATAAGTCTTATGTAAAGTCGATTTCTTCCATTTTAAATCCGATTTAATTGCATATGTTGTGTATGGGCTGATTGATGTTATGAGAGCTTCATCGATTTCTGCTAGTTATTATTTTTTTGTGACAAGCCAATATGGAAATGTTTGTTGAAGATGATAAAATTCTTGAGGATATGGTTAATAATCTCCTACTGATGATTTTTGAACGGTTCATGGTGAAAAGCAGTAGATTTGTGATGTCAGTCTTGAACAATTCATGAAGAAAGTAAATTGTATTGTGCTGTCAGCTGCGTACTCTGTTATCAACATTGTTGTTTAGTTACTTATAAGTAAAGAAATGTTAATTCAGCATTCTTAGTTGATGAGTGGTATTGATGAGATATCTCCAAGTTGATGGTTTCTTGATAACGGGAAGAAGGAAATTTCATTGTTCATCAAACATCGTAGTAATTGTAGAAGCAAGTGTTTATGTGCAGACCATTAGTGTTTGGGATTGAGCTTCATTTAACCTTTTCGTATGCGCAAAGATCTTGGTTATGTGAAAATAATATTTCAAAGAGCATTGACATAAACAGAAGACTTATAAAAATGAAATAACAACATTGGTACATGAATAATTGTTTAGCGACGAAAATATAAATATTATTTCAAATCTGTTCTCAACTTTTACGTACAAGCAATTTTCTATCCTTCTTCTTAGCAGTGCTGGTGCTTCCTCGATGATAAAGTAAACCTATAAAAATAAAGGAAAAATATACCCTTGATATATCCGTACAAACGGAAATGTCAGTCTGTTAAAATTTGAAAGTTTCAACAAGTGGAAGATTTTGCGGTTGTTTCTATCATCTTGAAATGCAGTATTGTTTAGGAATGATATTTATTTATCGCTAGGGTCATTATTCATTCTATGGAAAAATGAAGAACTCGATTGAATCGTGAAACGTCAAGATGATATCTTTATCTTCCAACTTTGTATTGGATGCAGAGTTGGCATTAGTCATTGAGTCACTGGGAAGTTAGTCGAGTGGACCTTGCGGGTCGCATCCAGACCAATTTTGCATTTTAAAAAGACAATTCAGTAGTGCATACAAAATGTTCAAACTTTGTGTAATTTCATGCAGCCACAAAAAAGTTATGTTCCAATTTTTTACTTAAAATGCATTTTTGTCAAAATGTTTACTGAGTAAAAGACTTTTTTTTATAAAACTTTCTAGTTTTCTAAAAACTTTCTAATTTTCTAAGAACTACGTAAAATAACTTTTTCACGAACGAGTAACGGAAGTTGCAGTAAAAGCGTTTTTTTGTCAGACAAAAATGGTCAAAAAATTAAGAAAAAATCCATGGGTGTTAGATCAAATGTTTGATTAGGCAACGAAGTTACCCTGCTGCTGCTGTTATAAGGTGCTTTAAGGTGCTTTTTCTTAATTTTTTGATCATTTTTGTCTGACAAAAATGGTTTTTACTACATCTTCCGCTAATCGTAGGTGAAAAATTAATTAATTTTTAGAAAATTTGTCAGGGATAAAAGTTTTATAAAAAAAAAGTTGTTTGTTTAGTGAAACTTTTGAGAAAAATGCATTTTAAGTAAAAATTGGAACACAAATTTTTCATAATTTTGAGTTTAAAAAGCCGTAAGTTTTTATGAGTGCATGAAATTAGAAAAAGTTTCCACAGCTTTATGTGCCAATGAATTGTGTCTTCAAAACGTATAAAACAGTTTTTGTAGCAATAATAATTCAGAAGTTATTTCATTTAATATGAATGTACCTCCAAATTGGAGGTGTCCCACTTTGAAGGACTATAACTCGAACTGGGGTGAAAATAAACCCCCCTTCCCCGCCGTACGAGTTTTTGTTCGCCTGAACTTCAGGAATCTATAGTTAAAGGATTATACCTCTTAACAGGAACACCCTGTATACCACACAGACCTGAACTTCCAATCTTATGTGACCTCTGCAACTTAAGAGAAAGAGAAGATTTGTTCCATTTCCTTGCAAAGTGCCCTATTCTCGGAGAGCAAATGTTCTAGGGTTGGAGGATACGATTTGTATTTTGAACGGTGAACGCGGTTGGGAAGTCCTTTATGAATATGTATGCCGTGAACGCATTACAATACAGGAGACGCATAATTGATGGAGATTTTTAAGAAAATATCTAAAAACTGTTTACTTTATTTTAACAATACTCTCTCTTCTTTTCGTAGATAATTGTAAAATGTCAATCTGGTAGACGGTATTAAGGCAAGCCATTTAGGCTATAAGGTAAATTTTTGTAATAAATGTATTAATGAACTATTTGGTCAATAAAAACTAGAAAAAAAACTATATTAAAAATAATGATATACAAAGAGACTTAGGGATTGCAACCGTGGACGATGAAATAACAAACTTCGCTCGTAAGCTCCGTATTCGCCTTCAAAATCATTGCAACCACGCCATACTCCAAACATTGGACATGAGAAACCTTGTGCGCCTACATCATCGGTATCAGCAGGTTCTTTTGCCGAAAAGCTCACCAAGTATTTAAAAACAAATCAAAGCTTAAACTACTTGTTAAGGAAAATTTAAACTTAAGAAAAAGGGAAGAGTGAGTTTAGTCAGTAAATATCTGACACTACCATGAGTATACGTTGTCTCATAGTGCCTTATGAAGATTCTCACTTTCCCACGAAAAAAAAGCTTTGATTTTCATAGAAAAAACATTGCTTAAGGAAATAAAAGCAAGAACAGTTTCTATAAAAAGGTTTTGAAAACTTTTGTAAAAAAACTAGATGTATTGGACTCGCATACGTACAAATAATACTGTTTCTCAAAATTAAAATTATATAAATGAAAAAAAATGGAATCCTAGTCTATCACGTCGTCGTCGTGGTCCTGGAAAAAAACTGAGAATAGACGTAATTATCTAGGGAAAAAAAGGTGTAGAACACTCTACAGAGAACATCACGGCCTGTCCCTGATTTACATCGACAGTTTACAATATCAGAATTCAGGCTTACACATTTTTGCAGCTCCTTTTTGTTTTAAACAACTTTTGCACTGTACTTAAATGATAAATAGTCCAAAGCTTAAAAAAGTAAAAAAATTTCATTGAAATCCTAGAGCACAAAATGAATAACCCATTATATTTTGAAATGAGCTTACAGCTAACTAATGTCATGTAATCTATTTTAAGATGTTTTTCTTTATGGAATAATCGTTCCCAAATGCGACAAATTTACATATTTGGGCCTGGTCGTAAACTATCTGGGAATTTGTGATGTTGCACACCGAATGAGCGTGGTTAAAATGACGCGCAAACTCTGCAGTCTTTTGTAACCGTAAAGGTTTGCTTTAGACTACAGTCGTGCGTCCGGTTTTTAGAAACACTCGCTTTAAATTTCCATTTTAATTTCAAGAGAAATATTTTTTATCGATTAAAATTTGAATGAATTTTCGACCGATTAAAATTTTTATTGAAAATTAAAGCGAGTGTTTTTTGTGTTCGGTGTGTACATTTGTTTTTTCGTGCTTTCAATGTCAATGCCAACCATCAAAAAAGGGCCTATGTCCTTCTCATTGTTTTTCTGAATAGTTTAAAAGAAAAACCAAGTAAATTGGTTAAAAATTACGTGAGTTATATGTAAACGCACAAAATATCAACTTAGTTTTATATATATACATTTATTCTGAACTTAAATGTGTTCCTCCGAATTTTCCGTGCTTCACATTAGCCGAGCAGTCCCTACTACCCTAACATTCCTTCGTTCTGCTGCCTATTTTCGTGAGCAGTTCTTATTTTGTTATTACATAGGCATAGTAGTTTTGTTTATCAGTGTAGTGATGATCATACAAATTTCGATCCCCTTCCCAAACCGTATCGCCACCTGATTTTGATTGTTTTTAGAGAGAAACCGCGATTTTGACGGCTACGCAGAACTCAATTGAATGTCTTACCTGTACTACATTAAATATTAATCGGAGCAGAATGGTGGAAGATGTCAGGAAATATCCATGCCATGCACATGGATGAATGTTCAAGGAAATTTGAAGCATCTAATGGTTCACAGTCGACCAAGTTCGAAATAGGCAATATTAAAAATTTATTCGAACTTCAACATTATTATCCATCTGTGTGTATGTATTTTCGCATAATTATTTTCACTAAGACGAAAAAAATGCCAACTATTCTTTACTAACTTTCTTTTTCAAATGAAGACTGCAACATATTAAGTGTTTTAAATAATTTATACCACTCATCATCTCATTATTTACATAGTATTTATAATAATAATAGTCAATAAATTAGGTTTTAGACAGTAACTTTCAAATATTTACAAAAACATCACTTTTTGTTGGACTTTTCATTACGGCTCATTTGACATACCGTCAATTCTGTCGTAGATTGTCTTAATTCTATGGAATTGGCAGGCTATTTTGCATCCCTTTGAACAAAATTTGTTATCATCACACATCGAGCGAGCCAAGTCCATCTGTGCTACACTCACAGCTCTACAGTAGTCCCAGCACATATAACAGTTCGGTGTGCTCTTACACCGCAAGTATTGCATTAGACTACCAATGTATTTAAATTCATTTAGGAGCTACGAAAAAAATAAAAAAAAATAAATTGAGTATTCTGTAAGTATTGAGCTTTTACCATTTTGATATTACCTTCGAAAAACACTTTTGTCTACACTTCAATATGACATATGCATTTGGATGAACATCAGATTTGGTTGCGATTGCGGTACCACAAAATAAATTCAATGATAACGAATACAACACAATGGTCACCCAAATAACTATCCTTACGTTCATGGTGAATTGCTATAGTCCTTTGGGTAGTCTTCACGTCACAACAGATCATTAAATTATGAATGAATTTCTTAATGCAGTTTCGGTTTTTATCTGTGCAACAGGTAGCTGAAATCGTAGTAGCTTGCTCCGGAAGTAGCAGTTAAAAGGGATGTCCGTTAAGCGATTTACAAGGATTAAGATTATTCAACCTTATATGATAGATAAGGTTTCCTAAACGTTTTGGGAGGAGTTGCTTTGCCAGTAATTACCATTATCTATTCCAAAATAGGTTTTTCCAGAATGAGTTTCATTCATAATCTCGAAGAAGATTACTCAATGGCTTATACCTGCGTATACGTACATAGAAACGGACAGGAGTCGTAGACGCGTGTCTGGTAAATGGATATATTATATGTATAATTCCTATTCTTTGGAAATATTTATATGTATATATTTATATTTATAATTCGTTTTAGCTGTATTTATTTAGCAAAATGCATAATATTTTATTGCGTTAAACACCAAAGGGTTTTTTCACGGTCGCACCTCTCACGAATATGTACATACATATATGATAACCGTCCGAGAGTAATAACTCTCATGGGAAAGCTTCTCAATTTAAAAAAAAAAACCTTTTGGATATGGTTCTAAACTATAGGCAGGTTCCTCCTATTTTTTGCAAAAAATATAGCATGCACAACACGAATGATCGCGAAAAGCGACCGCAGCCCCTGGGCCACATGTTTGTAGCGGTGACAATAGTCATGGTATGCGTGGTTTAAAGATATATGATGAGCATAACTTCTCGCTTATATGATTTTTTATAGCAATCAAAGTTTAATAACGTGCATATGTAAATATATTACGTTTAGTTCGTAATACCAAAAATTGTGAAAAACAACCAGCGACCCGAACAAGACATTGAAATATGTACATATAAAATAAAGTAAACGTACTTTTTTCACTTTCATTTCAATATCAATGTAATAATTTTTGTTTGTGCATAAATTATTGTGAAAGGGTCGACCATTCGTGTTGGCCTTATTACCATGAAAAAATGGAAATAACGCCCGGCGGGTGTCTTATTTCCAACTGAACTTGGAAATTAGACCACATTTAATCATGGAAATAATGAAATTCCCTGCAAATTTTATTCACGATAGCTATTTTTTCCGACAGAATTTTTTTCCCATTTTCGAAATCGATTCACACCAGTTTGTCGAAAATGGGAAACAATTCCAGGGAAATACTTTTCACTATAACCCTGATTAACTTTAATGTAACGAAAACTGAGTTCTCATTACGGCACGTGAAGCAAAAGTAAAAGGACTCTGGTTAAAATCAGTGCACAGGATCAACTCGACGCGATGTCTCGCTGGAAAACAAGAGAAAAAAATTGAATACAGAATCAAGCAGATACGCCATTGAAAAAATTCTCATAGTTAAACCAAATAGGGGTGATTGTCCTTGAGCAAAAATAAAAGTTCATATTTTCGAGTATCAAGAATTGGTTTTGATTTCACATTTTAGAGTATGTAATGCAAATTTTTTCTGGTTTACATTTTTGAATAATTCACTTTTTCGAGGTTCACATTATCGAGTTATTACTGATTGTTTGTATACCCATTTTGAAAAATATTTTAAATTATCATGGAATTCGTGTAATTTTCTACATACCGATAATTCATAATGTTCAGAATGGTGTAGTCATTTTTAAAATAAATAAATGCTGAGACTTCCCGACTGGAAGAAAGGGATCTTGCGATGAATTAAGCGTTTTATCGGAGAATGAATGGAAATTAATAGAAGAAAAAAATATTTTAGCATTTTGTTTTAAGCGAAAACTGAGGATTTAGTAAGGAGTTGGAACTCCAAATTCAGAAATTCCATGTAATAAAAACAATTTTCTATAATCAACAAATAAAAGGGATAAATTTATTTCCAATACAATCATAATTAATTTTGTTTTCTTTTTCAGTTGTTCTTTATTTGTTTATCATTATCTTCCAGTGTAGAGATATTTCCAGTTGTTTTTTTCTTTTTATGTATAAACTATATAAATAATTATTTTTCATTAAATTTAAACTAAAAGACAAAATAATAAAGTGGCATTTTGCTTTTCGTTTTAAAAAATAAAATTAACAAAAAAGTAAAATAAAACTAAATTACATAATGGCATTTTGCTTAATTGATTCGCATTTTCAGTGTTATTTCTCGTAATGCTTTTATTTGTGTGTAAAGTGAGTTGTTAAACATTAAAATTGTATAATTAAAAATCATTTTTGTAAGTAACTTAGAGTTGGGTGATAAGAAACTCTTCGCTTTTCATTTTCGAAAGAACATAATATTCTAGACCAAATTAAGGATTGATTAGTCAAAGACATCTCTCTCAAATCCATGACTCTTCACTCCAAGATTGCTCTGAGAATATTTTTTGCTTCTCTCGCTATGCTTTATACAAGTTGTTGTTGTTTGTATTTTCTTTTTCTGCTCATCGGAAATTGTACAAGAAAATGAAAATAACAAACGTTCACGTAATCGTACATGTTTTTTTTTTTAATTACAGTAAATATAAATTTATTAATATATGTATAACCTATCCTCTCTCATGCTTATTTTTTTTTTCTTTTTTATTATTGGTGGCTGGCTCTTAGTAATTCTTAGTTTTAACTTTAACTTTTTAGTTTTCTAAACAAAATAAAAAAAAATAAAAAATATATTGATATTTATATATTTAATAGTAATAAAAGTCTCAAAATAATAAAAAATAAGTTATGTATTTATATATTATATATATATAAAAAAATAAATAACAAAGAAAAAAAAATAATAAAAATAAATCTTCCTGTAAGATTTTTTCGCATCTCCGAAATTCTCTCATATCCTGGGGTATGTGTTGTTCTTCATCGCTTTTGCTTTTCTTTGTTTTCTTTCGCTTAAAATTTGTCCAAACTAGAGTTTTATTTCCGAAGCCGTGGGGTTGGTTAATATTGCAAAACCAAACACAAAACAAGCAAACAAAGTTATAAAGAAAAAAGTTTTGAAAAGTAAAAAAAAAAATAACTTCAAATGGTATCTTTGACCGTTAAGCGGTTTAGAGAACATCGGTGGTCATCCCTTGTAATTGTTGTTCTTATGTGTTGTGGTAAAAATTGTTTCCTAATTTTGTTTTGGTATTTCTTTTTTTTATTTGTTGTTTGTTTGTTTGTGTTTTAATTTTCTTTATAATAATTTATATTTAAATTTATTCAGTTTTTTTGTTTTTGTTTTTTTTTTTTTTTTTTTGTTGAGTTTCCTATTACAAGTCTGTTTCGCCATACAGGGCAGTACTAAAGGACATGTAGTCGAGGGCTCCGGGTACAGCATTGGGTCCTTTGTATGGTGGCATCCTTTGAATACAGTATTCAGCTTGATCTGGTGGCAATTCGCGGCGAAGTTCATCGGGTAAGATGTACGGCTGAAAGTATAAGAAACGATTATGATGTTTTCAAGCGGAACAGATAAGTTGTGATGTGAATGAACATGATATGTTGAATAATTCGCAGCAGTTCTATCTGAAATGTCGAAGAAAGTAATGGACAGTGCGGCAAAAAACAGTGGAAAGTTGCATAACAGCTGGCACACCTTTATTGTTTTTACATTTATTACTTACTTATCTAAGGACATTACATTGCATTATCGATCACCATCAACAAGTTGTGTCGCATTAAACTTGATATGTCGACTAAACTAAGAGATAGATTGAATAGCTGTAGGAGGAGACACTTTCAAGAATTTTCAAATTCAAGAAAGACTGCCAGAGCAAGGTAGACGTGTCTGCTAGCGTTTTATAAAATTGACTATTTTCAAGTAGCGATCATACGGTTTTATTAAGATATATTTGTGATATTAACGATCATATTTTTATATTGTCTTTCGTCAGGGTTTTGAAAGGGGACATAGTAGCGGATTAATTCATATTCATAATATACGTATGTACATGTGTATATTATAGATATGAATTAAAGATCAAGCGCTCTATCAACTACAATTATAAAATGAAGTTGATATTTCTTTGTCCTGTATTTGTGAGAAAACGGCTGGACCGATTTTAATGATTTTTTTTATTGATTACGAAATCGCATGGACCGGGTTTAGAAAAAGCTACTTACTCATATAGAAGCTGAGCAATATCAAAAATATCATTTGTAAAATTCAGAATTTGATTAATTTTTCGTTGATCATGTCTCCCAACCATGTCTCAGTAGTGATAATCTTTTTTTTTGTTCTTTATTCTCCTTTCGCTGCCTCTTCGCTATCTTTATGAGCAGAGGCGAGCGGTTGGCAGTAGATGAATGTACATGCTGGATGAGTTGTGTGCATTTTGTGTCTATGTGTGCTGTGGTAGCGATTCCCACTGGGGATGTTGAATTGAGGAATGGCATTGAGTTTACACATTTCAGTATTGTATTCAGTTCAACCGAATGGGCCTGCGCACACGGTTCCGGCGGGATAAACTCGGGGTAACTTTTACTTCAATCACACACTGGATGAATAATTCGGGGTAAAGTTGTTGTATACATGAACCGATTTTCATTGTAGTGGTATTTCTGTTGTATCTCGAAATTGAGAATTTGCTTACCCCAATGTTAAACCACTTTAAAGCTAGATGGAAACTTTACCCCGTTTCGTACTTACTGTACACTTGCCTCCCTTTTTTATAAACTCAGTTTTACCCCGGGGGAATTGATCCAGTGTGCGCTGGCCCATCAGTTGGTAATTGTATTTCAACGAGTGTGTGGCGTCAACTAAAATGAGTAAGACATATTAAGACTGATATTGGGCGAACGAATAAAGATACAAAAATTAGGCGGATGTTTTGGCTGAGAAATGCGCAAAGTTCCACTGTGACATGGTTCTGTTATTGAACGGTTTATTGTTATCGGTGAAAATTTTGCCCGACCATGGAGCCTAAAAAAATTCATGTTTTCAATTCATACGAAAAGGAGACGCATGTAGGTATAATGTCTGAGGTTTGTTGCTTTTGTGGTGCACAAAAGTGGGCAAAAGAATCTGCTGGATTGTGTTGTTCAACGCATAACAGAAGGCAACTTTATGCCCACTTTTAAGATTCAGGGTCAAGTTTACCATCTTATCGGAACATTAATGCCTGACAGTAATGCTAATCCCAGTTTCGTACGAATCTATTTCATGGGAAATTCAGAAGCTGAATACATTTCTGTCTTAAAATTGGCAGTGGGCGAAACAAGACGAGCACGGGTCAGCTAGTGTTTGATATTTTCAATCGGGATATCTTCCCATGGCTGGTTACCTGTTTACGGTTATCTTACTGTTGACGACCTCAGCAAAATAAATAACGAATTTGAAATCTACAGGTAGATCGTAAGGATCCATCACAGGATATGTTTAACCAAATATTGAGGTAAGTCCCCAGACTAGATGAAGTAGATACCACCACTATGCAAGAAGTGCATTGATGGGCCGGGCGAACTTTAGAGTGAAAAAAAAACATGGTTTTCGCCACCAATGTCCTACCAACTGAGGAATAATATATCTGCATGATATATTTTTACGGTAACTGCCACAAGCAACTCAACTAGGGTATATTTGTTTAGAGTTTCTCGAGTAGCTTAAGGTAAGAATCATCAACATAAGGTAATATTAGCATTCATTCCATTTCTATCTTCTAAATTCATGAAGCATGATCCCTTCCAGCGTAACCCATATCACTTTATCAACATAATGGACATACCTTATCTGACGCTAAAATTCTAAATGAATCGATGACCTGTTCAGCAGTATCCGTATCTGTGCTTTCACGCGTCATAAAGTCCAGGAAAGCATCAAAGTGTACATAACCTGTGGAATTAGGATCGACGATCGCCAAGATTCTCTGGAAATCCAGTTCACCTTGACGATCCTTGCCGATGGAGTAGCCTAGTGACACCAAGCAGGATTTAAATTCTTCGGGAGTCAAGCGGCCGGTGCGATTTTTATCAAAGTGATTGAAACTCGAGCGGAATTCATTAAGTTGCTCCTGAGTGATGCCCTTCGAATCTCGAGTCAAAATTTGGTTCTCAACTTCATTGATGTTCCTATTGATTGATGTGAGCAACTGTTCCCAGCCAACACGCAGAGTTTCCATTGTGTAGTTTGTGTAACGATTTTCGAAAATCATCGACTCTTGAACAGCCTGGTGAATCTTTTCCAGTTCTTCGATATTAGACTTGTAGGCATACACAGCCTGTTCATATTCCTTGAGACGATGCAATTGATCTTCCAGCGATCCTTGCAAGCCCATCCCAATAGCTGTGACCGCATCCATTTGACGTTCGATCCATGGGCCAACACTATTGGCTTTTTCAGCGAATTGACGACGCAACATTTCGTTGTTTTGTTGCTTACGCAATTCGTTGGCTAGAGTTTGGTCACGCTGCGGTACTAATTGACGAACATCACCCCATTTGCGTGTCAAGTCGTTGGCGGTTAACGTAGTGTAAGGATTCTCCAAACCGCCAGGGATTTGATGTTGTTTGACGATGGATTCGACTTCGCGGACCAAATTTACAATAAGATTGTATTCTTTGTCGGCTTCACCTAGGGTAGCCTTAAATTGATCATGGGCTTGAATCAATCCTTGAATCTCTTCCATAGTGTGAACAATGAACATATCGACGAGGTCTTCGCGGGTACCGTCCAACCAGTTGTTAAATGGTGCTGCACGTTTAGCGAACTCTAAGTGAAGAATGTCGATCTTCTCGAGTATGCGTTCGGCTTCATCCAGAGCCTGGCGACGACGTTGAGTAAGCGCACCTAAACGATCCCATTGGTCGCAGATGCGTTGGCAGCGGGCATTCACGGAGATACAGTCGTGGTATTCAAGAGTGCTAAAAAAAGGAAATAAATTAATTCAATAAGATTGGATGAGATTATTTCATATATGCATGTACATACATATGTATGCAAATTAGGTAAAAGATAAAGACATAAAGTGACTTAATTCTGTTAATGACTTCAAAATTACATAAAATTTGATTTACACCTTAAATAATTATAAACTAAATTAATCTCAGGATTACTTAACTCCTTGTATACGTTTGATTTTGTGTTTCTGTTTGAAACATTCATAGTGGAGGAATAAAGTCTACGAGAAATATTTTAACATGTACGATTGCTATTGTTCCTGTATACTTAAAATAAATGGCAGCAGGATTTTGATATGCTTTATGATAGCTTATGTAATCTTAGAACTGAAGATGTCATGTTAATAGGTGATCGTAATGCACGGATATTCGAGAAAGAGCCAATGTTAAATATAGGAAACGATTAAAGAAAGTCAAAAGACAAGAAAATAAATGCAGAAGGTAGACAATTGCTAGAACTGTGCAATGATTTTAGACTAAGTATTCTAAATGTATGTGGTGATGGTGACTTGGGAGGCGAACTGAATTATTGGGAAGCAGGGCAGTTCAACTATAGATTACTGTCTTATTGGTGGAGACTGGCACTGCATAGTGAAAGGCTTTGAGGTGGGAGACGAAATATACTCGGAACATCTTCTAATTACTGTATCGATTGGAATAGAAGGTATCCAATCCAATTGGAATAGAAGGTATCCAAGGTATCCGATAAGATAAGAACTACCAACAGTCAGATATTTAAATGGAAAGCCTGAGGTAAGACATTGTTTCAGGAAATAATGAATAAGCTGCTCGAAGAAAATGAAAAGGCTGTAAATCTCTTACAACTGCATGATTTGAAATGCACAAAACATGAAGCAGCAAGTCAAATGAACACTTCACCCAGATTGCGAAAAAAAGCGAGTGGTATAATTATGCTAGTGAAAAGCTGAGAAAGAAATCGCTAGGATTATTAAAGCTTGTACGAGGGTCTAAAAAAAGATGCATTAAAACTCAGTATATAGAAGCAAACAAACAATATAATCGCTTGTGCTCCAGAAAAAAGACGAAGTAACGTGAAAGTTTGGCGAAATCTTTTAGTCAATGCAGGGATTCAGCAGAGTTTTGGGCGCTAACAAGGGAAATAAATGGTAATGGGAGAACAAAACAAGCATCTGATATTGACCTATGGGACTTACGTGCACATTTTTCAACGTTGTTGAATTCTACTACGAACCATTTAGTATGGAATTTTGCAAGGCCATATCAGCGATATACATATCTGAATGCGGAAATATCGCCGAAAGAGGTTGGCATGGTTAAGAGTCCTTAAAAGATGGAAAAGCGGCAGGAACATATGGCATTCCAACTGAATTTTTTAAATACAATAAATACATCAGCGTTTAAGGCTAAACTAACAATCGCACTAAATATTACATACTTATAAATTCGGAGCCCCGCTGGATCTTTTTTATGAAGCTTTGATATGGACCATCTTTAAAAAAGGCGTGAGGGATATCTTTTTTAAACATGCCTGAAAAATATACTCTGCTTTGCTTTATAGGAGACTCAACAAATGGGTGGAATGTAAATAACAAACTGAGTGAGTATCAAGCTGGCATTCGCGAAGGGTATTCCACTATAGAAAATTTGTTAACGCTTGCAAGTTTGATATAAAGCTAACGACTGGCAATAAGCTGTACATATTTTGTCGACTTTAAAGCTGCATTTGATACTATAGATAGACAGGCTTTGTTCTATAAGCTATACAACTTGGGAGTGTTACATAACTTTGGCAGAGCATTGGAGAAACTTTACTAATACACAACTGCTAATGCTTTTGATGGTCGAAAACTTTCAGGAAGATTGGAAATGACCCGGGGAGTAAGACAGAGTTGCAATCTCAGCCCTTTGCTGCTTGCTCTTTTCATCATCAACAGACTGTCACACTATAAATCAGTTTAGCTTACACATGTAAGCTATGATATCATCGGCTTAGTAAGAAAACCTTGTAACTCAATTTTTCGCGAAAATCACTTTTTGAAAGTATCTTGTAAAAACTCAGAAGGCGCACTCGAACGATAAACCTCGTAAACTAAACTGATTTATAGTGCGAATGATCGTTGATGAATATGTGATATAAAGATTCAAATTTAATAACATATTGTGTAAATGAGCTGTTTTTCAATGAATTATATGAATTCCACCTTTATATGCACTTATTCCCTTACATTGTTTTGTTTTAACCAGTTACAAACAAACAAATATTTCACATATTATCCATTAAATCATAAGATCATCTTATTATACCAAAAGAAACTTACTTTAACTCTTGAGCGATAGCTGCAATCTGTTCGACACGATCTTGATGGGCAGCTAAATCGGATTCAAAAGCTTCGTGCTTCTTTTTTAATGCCTTCAAATCGTTGAGCTTACATTGACGGAAGTCTTGTGATTGAAGCATTTCTTCTTTACCACGGGTCCAGTCTTCGTGTGTGTCAGCCTATAAGATGATTACGATTAGAAATTCGTTAAACATTTAAAATATATATGCAGTCAGCAACTAAATAGAATGGAGGCTATCCAATTTGAAGTAGAAAATGTACAAAACTCACCTTGTGCTTGAATTTTTGTGCCAAATGTTCCAAACGTTCTAAGCGCATGGTCTCAGCTAAAAGCCAATCTTCGAATGCCTTCTCGGCCAATTCCAAACCTTTCCATGAGTTAGAAATATCGGCGACAGTTTTTCCCTCTGTCGGTAGATATGCTGGACGATTCGAGAGACGTAATTTGGTTTGCAACGTATTGAAATTTGTTTCTAGTTTTGCCTTCTGCTCAACACGTGGTGGCTTATGCTTACGACGGTAAGTTCGGTACTCTTCGAGTTTTTTTTGGACGCCAGCCAATGAGTTGTCAGCTTGGCGGGAGTTCAGCCATGGCATTGTACGACGAATCCATTCCAAGAGCTACATATAAAAAGAGTTGTTAAATTTACTACATTTTATATAAGTAAACTTACATCGCTAGCGAGACGTTCATACTCTTCCATAAGACGTTCATTTTCCTGATTAACCTTAAGGACTTTACAAATACGATTGGCCGCGGTCTCCGCCTATTTTTATGTATGGAAAGAAATCAACATTAAAAACATATTTTTTTAAATAACATAGAGCAGAAAGGAAACAAAACATAAAAAATAGCTTAAAAAACTTTGTTTCCATGTAGTAATAACAAAACAATAAAATAAATCGCAAATTTTTAGCAAAAATAAAAAAAGATTAACACAAAAAAATGGTTTTCTTAAACTTTGATAATATAATTGGGATGCCCACTCCAAAAAAAATTCATTGGAGAACTTTAGGTCTCAGTTTCAACTGTTTCATATTGCCCTATTAAAAGTGGATTGACATTTCTATATTTTTATGAGGATATTACGTATATGTATATGTATGCATAATGGCACCGTGGCTTAGTGAATTATTGAGCGGTAGGTTCGAATCACAGAAAACATCAAGAATGTTTTTTCACGGTCTCATCTCTCGTGAATGTCTGACAAACGTCCGAGAGAAATAACTGTCATGAGAAAGCTTCTCTCTAAACTCTAAACTGTAGGTCCATCCCATTTATGTGAAAAAATACACAACATGAATGGTGGCGAGAAGCTAGGCCTGTATTACATACGGTCTGTTGTGCCAGGCCTAGCTTCTCGCGACAATTCGTGTTATATTTTTTACCCAAATGGAAGGAAGTTTAGAGCCATATCCGCAAGAGCCATTCGCAAGAGGTGGGACCGTGAAAAAAGATTTTGGTGTTTCTGGGATTCGAACATCGAACCTCCCGCTCAGCAATCCAACGCTTTAACCACTTGAGCCACGGCGCCCACAAAAACTGTAACATAATCATCGTAAAAAAATCTTGAATTTTTTTGTGTGTACATATGTACATAGTTTTACTATTGATCTTCACCATACCTAAAATTCGAAATATGAGGAAAAATGTATGTCTTAAAATTTCTTCGTCGTTTTAAATGGAGATAGCCAAGTATACTATCAATGTACATTAAATGTAAATTTCAACATTGTAAAATTTGATTTACAAAGAGCTTGGAAAATGTAATTTCAATTATCATGTGCATCTTTGAAGTACAGCAACTCTACTTTCATTAAGTACATGTTTCAATACTTGATTACGAATTAAAGTAAATCCAACGTTTGATAGTTTATAGAAAAATTTTGTAAAAAGAAATCAAGTAACAAAAAATTACAATGAGCATCCCAGGTTCACTAAATATATTATTTTATTTTAGAAAGTAAACTCGCAAAGAAAAACCGACCTTTTGGGCGCCACTAAAACAATGGTAATACGAAGAGACGTATGTCATGACGGCCCTTTCATCCGGCATCGCAGTATTTTGCAGGTCTGTTAGATGGCAATAAAATAAAGGCAAACAAGAAAAACAATATTGATGTGGTTAGTCATTTAGCAAGCAATATAATATTAAACAAATGTAAAAACAAAATAAATATTAATATATATATGATTAGCCATGCATTTTCTGCGAGAGTTTTTCTATGTTAATTACAGCAGCGCAGGACATCGTCAACACACGAGAACACACTTCAGATTAAGAATAAAGCCATTCATCTTTTTTTGTAAGAACACATCAACGTCATCGGCCACACTGAGCGGGGTCACAGTTTCTATGGTAAGTCTGTTTGTGTTAATCTGTTTGTAGTATGAGTCTGATTTATTCTTTATCAAGAAAATTTAAATGAGTGTATGTTGAACGAAAACACCACTAATTTCATTTGATATTTTGCTTTTCGGAAAATTTTTTTTGTATAATTCAGCATTCTTATAAATTCGGTGAAATGTATTGAGACAGATTCTTTAAGGAATACGCTTATAAATGTATGAATACGTAAGAAAACCCTATCTGCAATCACTAAATTACAAAATTCCTGCTAAATCGAGTGGATTTCATCTCTCTATTATACCACTACTTGCTCAAAATTTAACAAAAATACATTATTAGAAATGAATAAAATTATGTATGGGCCTCTTTATACATTCTGTATGAGAACCATGTGAATTACTTCCACATATTTACCATATCTATTCTTAAAAATAATTAAAAATTCTAAATAGGTTATTTTCAAGTTAAATTTTTTTCACGGTGTCACATAAAAATAAAAGTTAGAAAAGGATGGACACATTTTTACAATGGACATTGTAAGTTGGTCCACTCATTTTAGATTTTCTTTAAGGAATAATTTGTTTTGTTGACTTTTAAGCGGTTACAAATGAAATGGTAAATACAACTTAGAATTTTCTTATTTGCATTAAAATCTCACTTCATTCTACTCGCAAATAATTGCATGATTGAGGCGAGGGACGTATTATAAATGAAAAGAAAATTATTTGGAAAGTATGCACAATTTCTTTGTATTCACAGATTTTCTTGAGCTGAGTGACAAAATATATTATGTAGAATACGTATATATTGTTGCATTCTTGACTTATTGGAGAAAACAATAATTTGAAAAATAGGTTCTGTGTTTGGTATGTGTAACCCGAATACATTAAAATGTGGGATTAAGTCTGAACTTATATTAAGATTTCTGTCTCAGTACCAAGCCCCGAATTATCTGTTATAACAGCGCAAGGAGGAAAGCGCGTTAAATATCGCTTGAGTTACTTTATATTTAACAACGTGACTACGTCATGCTATACTTGTTACTAAAAAAAATAGATAATAAATGTTGTTTAGTTGAGCTAATGCAATATGAAGGTCGAGAGTATTTCCAAAAAACAAAACCGTAAACTGTAAGAATAATATAAATATGTATAAATGTGTATCTATGTGAAGTTTAGTCACATTGTAATTATTCGGGATATTGTAGGTGTATGCTCGTGTGGGTTCGGGTACATGCGTCACATTTCCAACCTGTTGAGCTCCCTGGAAGGCATGATAGTAGCAGGATACGTATGTCATGATCGCACGCTCATCCGGCTTCGGTGTGTTGATCAAATCTATATTTACATTTAATCATATAAACAATGTACTTAAAAAAATCTTAATTCTAATCATATCTTTGTATTGCCAGTCGAAAGGACATATAATCTGTTCAGGAGAGTTCCAGAACACACTTACTAATTTCGCAACAGTAAAATGTATGAATGCAAAATGTTTTACTGACAATCAATTTAATTTATTAATATTAATCTCATTCCGACCATTATTTCTGCTAAAAATGTTCTCTTACTTATCGACTGGCCTAAAAGTTTAATAAAGAATTTTATGGAGACTGTCCAAAAATCAAAGTACGTAAACCAAAAAATAAAATAAAATTAAGAAAGTATAAATTATTAACTGAGCTGTTGATTGTATAATAAGATAAATATATCTATTAATAACGTGAAGAAAAGTACAACAAAATCATTCTAGTCGCTACGAATAAACTGATGAACCAAGATTCCGCACACAATCTGATGCAAGTCAGAAAAAAATGTTGGCGGTATTTTTAATATGATTAGGCAGTGATTAGTAGAAGGCAGAATATCTCTCTCGGTGAAAAACACATTCAAAGTCGCCTTCAGTGGGCTCAGAACAATGTCGATCATGAAAAATCATCTTCACAGGCAATTTTTTTCTGGTTGCTATGTCCAATTAAACGCGTTTGGTCCAATTAAACAGTACTCGACGCACTGTTAAACATCCTGCAAAAGTGCACTTTTATGGGTACTTCTGGGAAAGGATTAAGACGTCTTATCTGCTCTGCAGAAATTATATATATAGAGCCAATATTGATAACATACATAGCTCCTTTGTTGAAGTCTGCAGAAAAACTATAGAAGGCAAACAATCAGAATTTGGAGTTCCAAGATGACTCAATCATCACATCGTAGTAGACTTTGTACACAATGAAAAGAACAACCTGGCAACATTATTTGATGTTGTGGAGATTAATTACTCCAAACATAGCCAACAAATTAACCGAAAGTTGCCAACATAGTTCTCAGAAAATAGTTAATAATTAAATCCTTTAGAATAAGCTGTGGCATTGTAGTTTAGAGAGTAATTAGGTTCCGCGCCTTATATATGGAGCCATGAAACGACATGGAACGACATATGTAGTATTTCTGGCGCCAAATGTAATTACTTCTCTTTACCACTAAAAAGACTTAACTCGGCCTTAGCACTGGTGACTCTGAGGACTCAGATCTTCTGTCGTAGATTTAAAATTTGAGCCTAGGGAAAAATGGGATATAATGAAGTCCATACTGACTTATGGTTATTCTGTTTGGTGGATTGTAATGAGCAAAACAAAAAACCATTTGTCTTAACGCACCAAGCCTTCTACAATAACTACGTATTTTCATACGAATGTATGTATAAAAAAAAAGACTGCAAGAACAAACACTGCACACTTTAAAGAAATGTGTATGATTTACCTACTTCAATTAAGACAAAGTGTCTTCCTAAATGCATTCAAACCTAAACTTTTCGATTCGATTGAGTATTCGAATAAACGTAAATTCTCATGACCCAAGCTTATAAACATTAAGCAGCGCCTGCTTCTCTTTTGGGGAATCCGACATCTCCTCTTCCATATAATTACCAGACGCATGTTTAACCTAACCTAAAACCGATATATTAACGACTTAATATGTACTCATTTGATAGAGAACACTCACCTTCGATTTATAAAAAGACGAAAAACAAAAACTAGTTTGCTAGTTGGTTCAGTTTGGGAAAGTTGTATAAGCAACAAAAGCATATTACACAGCGCGAAGCTGAAAACATTCCGTGGAACTGCATCTGCTATTATTCTTTACCGAGCAGAAGTATGGGGGTACCGTCCATACGAAGAGGTGGAAAAGCTTCTTCGCTATTACTTAAGGAGAGCACTTAGGCTGCCGAGTTGTTCGCCTATTTACATGCTCCACTTAGAGACAGGTATAGCTCCCATGTTCTTGGATTCTCTCAAGTTCCACTTAGATTATGTGCTAAGAGTCATGGCGGTGAACGAAAACAGACTACCAAAACTAGTTCTATCCCATAGATTGTACAATAGATTCGTAAGAGAAGCCCAAGCGTCACAACACAGGCAATATTATAGCAGAGCAAACTACCATAATTGTGAGAAGGAACATATTTCCTAGCTAGTAAATCTACCGACATGATAACTACCATCTTCAAAATAAGAGGGAAAATTCTACTTCTTAATTATACCCCACACCGCCCAAAACTTCCTATACTTTGTAATATGTGCAACCGAAAAGAGCGAGGGGAAATATATCACTTCCTAGCAGTATGTCCCATTCTTCAAGAATATCTTTGGAGTACGCGCACTTGACTTGAAAGAGGCGATAAGCATACTCAACGGCGACAAATGCTGGGATCTACGCTATATTCACACGACGAATGCTCTACACTACAGAAATTGCATAATTGAGGAACATTTTTAAAAATAAACTTCAGACTCACAAACAATAGGTATAAATATTTCTTTTTTTTTATTCTAAGTGTCAGTCTGGTAGACGGCTTTCAGCCAACCATAAAAAAACAAAGAAATTGTATTTAAAATGAAATTGTATCTACTTGTATTTTTTTTTTAATGAAATAAGTAGTCTAAATAACTAACTATTTTGCTAGTTTAAAGGCATTATTTTCTAAGTCATAAAAATAGTTAAGACTTAAATTAAAAGACGTTGATTTTTGGACAACCAAAGTTACAACTGTAACATTTCTTATTGAAATTGTTTTAAAAACATTAATTGCTACTTGAATTCATTATTCTAAGGATATAAAAATACTAATCACTTACCATCTGGATCCAACATTCTTGGAATATCTAAATACTTTTCAGCAACATCGAAGGCAGTATTTAAGTTCTCAAGCGGATTATCCTTGGAAAGTTTAGCATAATCAATCAAATCTGGTCTGTGACGATGGATTAAAGCGCAGAATGCTAGACCGTCCTATAAAACAATATGTAAAATTAAGTAGTAGGTATATTCTATATTTTTTATAAATGTCAGTTTACCTTGAATGATAGATGGAAGTTTTGAACGTTAACGTTCTTATACGGTGCTGTTTTACGTTGACACCACAGCAACAAGCCCTCCTTGGCGGTCATCTCTTCAACAGATATATCTTGGATGGCGAAACGCAAAATGATCGTCCAGATCATACCCAAAGTCATCTTCAGGTTACCATCGACGATCTCTTCAGCACCAATCGACACCAATCGGACGCCTTTCGATGCGATGAAGTCGAGAGCTTTGTTAACGTTGGCAATCTTATGGAAACGCATTTTTCCACGATCGGGCTTGGGCAGGGTTTCGCCGGAGATTACTTCTAAAAGCAGCATCAATTTAAGACCATTTCGGAAATCTTCTTCAATGTTGTCAATAGCTGTGCCAGCTTTGCGCAAGTGACTGTTGCACCATGCAGTGAATGTCTGAAATAAAAAAAGAGGGATAGAAATATTAGTTGATTATAATTGTACACTTTTTTAGAAGACTGCAAAGATGAGTTTTATTTATTGGCTCTATATTGTAAGAAATTTCGACGTTGAAAGAGCAGATATGTGTCTGAATCTCAGGGTTTTATAATTTTAAGCTCAATGTTTCTTAGATCGTTCAGCTCCCCAAGGAAGTAGCTCCTAAGAGTATGTAATTGTAAATGCTGCTCTTTTTACATTATCTTGTAACACTACACTAATGGTGTATTGCAAATGGATTCAATTCTGATAAGGATTACTAGATAAAGTCAAGCAAATGCACCGGCTAATACAATGAAGTATATGTCTTCAATGATCAAATGAACTCAAAAACGCATGCATTATAAAATAAACATGTTTATATACATTTTGGCAATCGAAATCGACCGACGGTATTGAAAGCCTGTTATTTATTGAAAGCTCAATGTAAAAAAAAAAGATTTTTTAAACATTTTAAGGGAAAACTTTTCATATTCACCCATGTTTGTGAAAGACATCGATCTATTAATGAAAGACTTTTATTCAACAACGCGTCACATGTCTACGAGTAAATTTTTTTTTTCAATAGAGGAAAATGACAGCAATTTGGAAGTAGCATTTTTAGGATGCGAAGCGATTTAAGACAAAGTACCTCTTGAACACATGTGATATCTCGAAAACGGGTTGAAATATCGAAATCCGACGTAAAGGTATAGATCCGAAAATGCTGATTTCGAAATGCTGTGTTCATATCACTAAATACCGTATTTTTCAGTAATCTATCGCTAGCAAAAGTCATTATGTCCATCATTAAACGATTAAAAACACCAGTTTCAGATTTTTAAATATCATCAACTGTAATTTTTTAGGGTTTTACGGCATAAAAAATTCAACTCTAAACGCACTTAATGAGTTTTATTTTTCAACCGACGATATGTACACACATATGTACATATGTATGTACATATCGAAGGTCCGGAAGAAAAACGTCACAAGTTAAAAAATTAATTTTGGAGTTATTGATACCATTCTTTATGAAAAATGTTGATAAATTTAATTTCCTTAAATAGCTGAATCAAAAGTAATTATTTAATAAATCACAGATAATTCAAAAACATCAAGGTGGAGAGCTAACAGGACGTTGAACGATTTAGAAATCTTCTTTTGTCTCTCCTGAAAAATTTTACTTTTTGATTTGTGACGTTTTTCTTCCGGACCATCGATATGTACATATGTATGAGCAAAAACAATATCAGTGCTGAAGCTGCCTTAATAACAGGTACTTGAAACATCACCCTCGTTATATTCGGGCCACATACAAAACATTTTATATTTTAGGAACTAGAAGGTGTTGACAGCCCGCGTGGTGGGCGGTGCACCTTACTTCAGTATGTATTTTCTTCAGTATATATTACATACATATGTGCATGTATTTGTTTTTTTGTATGTACCTATATTTACATATGTACCTATAAGTACATACAGTAGACTCTCGATAACGTGAACAACTAAAAACCAAGTCAGTTCACGTTTGCAAAGGTTGAATTTTAACAAAATAATAGGACAACAGAGTAGAAATTCATTTGAAAACGTTTTTATTTACATACGTATTTTTATTTTATTTGTAACATAACTGTATTTTTAACTAATTTTTAACAAAAAGTTATTGCAAAGGAACAAAACACAAAGTTTTGGTATAAAAAATAAGATAAAATATGAACTAAAAGAGTGTACATAACGTTATGGAATTTAGTAGGAAAGAAGAAATCTGTTTTTGTGTCTTCTTTTTCTCCGAAAGCTTTCGTACCGCCCTTTCCCTAAGGCGTTTTAAGACATTCAAATCTTTTTGGCTAACAAACTCATCTTTAGCCCATTCCAAAGCCTCGTTGAAAATTGAAATGATTTCACTAGGCAACATTTTTTTCATTCGGCAATTCCAGCATATCTCCATCATAATTCTCTTCATCACTTATGATGTTGGTACTTATGATGTGGCCGACATTAGTCTTTTATATCTTCGTTCCATTCATGCCTGCCTTCAAGAATTGTACAGTCAATAACAATTAATGGAAGAGAGAACTAGGAACAGACCAAAAGCCATACGAACTGACTTGTAGTTAACTAAAAACTGTACAAGAGATGTTTTACAAAAAAAAAAAAAACAAATTTCAAGTTATTTGGAGCGGAAATTGTCATTCACGTTTTAGAGTGTTCATGATTTGTTCACGTTTTAGAGATGTCAATGTTAAAAATAAATCTGTTCACGTTATTCAGAGTTCACATTAACCGGTGTTCACGCTAAAGAGTCTACTGTATCTATATATGTACATACATATGTATGTACAAATCGATTATCGTCGGCTTAATAAGAAAACTTCGTAACTCCATTTTTCGCGAACATCACTTTTTGATGGTATCTTGTAGAAACTCAATAGGCGCACTCGTACGAAAAACCTCGAATATCCTCAAAAATTTTAAATTACATAAAAATCGGTTTATTTATGTCTTGTAACTCCAAAAAAGTTGATCTTCGCAAGAAACTTTCGTTCCTCTTGTAAAATTTGAAATTAGGTCGTTTGAAAAGTTTTGAGTCTTATCCTGAAGATGTCGTAATTCCTAGAAGCTATTCTGGTACATACTACAATATGTTAAACATAATGTATAAGCATCGCACCCGCGTTGACGAGGAATCCATGGTAAATATGCTCATTATCAACATGCTAGAATGCATTTGCTTTTCAGAAATAGACACATAAATACAAACATATGTAGGTGCTAACTCAGATTACAGGCTGAAATTTGCTGTCACACTCTGGTGTAGTGGCTTGGGGATAAACTGGTTATTATTACGCCTTTCGATTTAAATACATATCTACGTCATTGAAAACCAAACCGTGAAAAAACAAAATCACTACTCATTGTATTAAAAATATCTCTATCGTTAACATACAATTGTATCTGCACTATGTACCATTGCTCTGTTACGTCAGATCGGTTAAGTGGATAGTCTTAGTTTTCCGCCTTGCAATAGACTTTTGTATACAACGTGGAAGTCTACGGATTTCATAGCACTCGTATATGCATGCCTCGAATGAAGCAAAAGTGGCGGTGGCTAAGGGGAGTTGTTATGTTTTCTTATACAAATGATATGTACATACCTACATACATATGTATATGAAACAATGGAACCTGAAATGGGGCAAAACTGCAAGACTTGTTTTTCGCTCTTTAGGCAAGCAGGGCAGAGAATGAATGGTTTGTGTGGCTTTTTTTGTGTATTTTTTACCTGTGCTTGGTGGCTTTTAATATGGGAATAGTAGTTATTTATTAAATTTAATTACGATTTAAAATAATTTTAAGTGTACCTACTTGTTTTTGAATTTATTTTACTAATAAACATCGAAAACCCAGCTTAAATTTGAGCTGGAACTACAAAATTGGAAACACACAGGGCTTATATAATGCTAACTGATTTGCACGCAAATTACCGTATATGTACAATTTAACTATGTATACATATTTTGAATATATAGGTACATATTTAAGTATGTACATACATTTAGTTTTTTTTTTATTTTATAACTTAGAAAGTATTCCAAAATGTTATAGCACCAAGATGATTTGCTTTTGTTTAATTTCCTTAACTTAACTCATAGTTAAAAGAAAAGTCGAACTTAGTCCTAATTTTACTTTTATAAGAAAATAATTTTCAGCATTGTCTTGAGTTCAGGGTTCTAAATATATGTATATGTGTACATATCCATACATGTGTATGTATAGATAATGGGGACCTTTAGGTCTAGCTCGTGCATCCGTCCGTCTGTCTGTCGCCTAAACTTTAAAAGCTGCAGACATGGTTTTTGCTTATATTGTGTCCAAATATGTACATACATACATATATTTATTGTAAGGTTAACTGCAATTTAGAAAGTTCCCAATTTGCTACAATTTGAGGAACGTATGGTACAGTTTGAGATATAAGAATTATACATATTTAACAGTATAGATTCAAAACTTTTATTAGAACGATTTTTCTAAAAAATTTGGAACAGTCGTATATTATAATATGTATAAATTTACATACATATGTATGTATATACATGCGTTACGTATATTTCGATTTTAATAGAAGTTTTTTTTAACGATGAATCACCCTACCAATTTTTTGTAAGTCTTACGTAAATTATCGTCATATCGAAAATCGAAAATTTTCAGAAAAATTTAGTTATACATATTTGTTTGTTCTACGACTGATAAAAGAAATACAGTGGACGCTCGATATAGTGAACATCGATATAGTGCACAATCCAATATAGTGAACACACAATATTTTATACAGGCTATTCTAAATAGTGAACAAAAAAAATCTCGCTACAGTGAATTTATGGTTTTTTAACCACATACATATGTACAACCATACATACATATGTATGTATATAGATCATCCGATTTATTCAGTGTCTTCGAGAAATGCTGTTCAATTATTTGAGAAAACACTAGGGCAACTAGCAATAAAGTAGTTTACACGGATCTTTTGGTCCTTAAAAGGTTGCAAGAAAAGGCGATACATAAATTCAAAGAAAAAGCAAACGAAGATGACTAACTATTTTAGCACAGCTTAAGTTTGATGTATTTTTTTCTTTTTTAAGTAAATGGAATGTTTTATTTTTTTTACGTTTTACGATATTTTTAAAGATGAGTTGCTTTTGTTAAAAATAAATTATTCTGTTTAATGAATATTGGCTTGTTTTTTAGTAATTGCAAAGAAAAAGTGTAAATATATACTATTTTCGATGTATTGCATGTAAAATCATACACATTTTGATGAAATTTGCTTCAAGGAGTCCACGCTCGTTACAGTGAACAATCTCGTTCCAGTGAACAGGCTTGATTTTTATTAGTTCACTATATCGAACGTCTACTGTATTTGGATTCGTTAGGCTTAAAGGCTTCCCTCAAAAAAAACACTATGAAAAATACTCGGACATAGTGAACACTGTTTCTCATAGTACTTGACCTCTAGACAGTGGTAAATATTATGTTTTGCCCAGGTCACGTACAATTTTACAACGGTACACAATTTTACCTTTTTAATACAAAGCCCTTTAATACGACCGCTCTTTCACTCTCAAACGCCCCCAATAATACATTTTTTTTTAACAAAAATTGCATGAAAGTGATAAAATGTCCCGAGTTTATGTTAATTATTCTGCTACATTTGTGAAAGCCACCTTTCGGACACCTTCCGGACACCTTCCGGACACTTTATAGAAGAAATCATGAGGGTAACAGAAAACTTCCTCGGTAACAATAAGACTTCAGATTATGCTGAAAATGCAGGATGCTCAAGCGTTTTGTAATGATGCTATTTTTTAAAGTAGGTATTTTTACTATCATTTTTGAAATGCCATTCCTAGACTATCATTTCTCATCATTTCATTCTAAGCTATAACACTATCATTCAAGGAATAACATTTTTTCGAAAATTTTATCAATTTTGTTGTTCATTGTTGGGTTTATCTTCTTTGGGTGCGGACGTTTGGAACATACACGTCGGATTCGGATTGCTTGATTTTTTTTAATTCCTGTCAAAAGTACACCGAAGTGTATAAATTTTCCTTTTAACTTCAGCTAAACAAGCATCTTCTCAATATCACCGCAAAATTTTTAGCAACTCCTTATAGTCAACATTTCTTAACAACTTATTTTGAAAAAAGGCTTTCTTTGTTATGTCCCAAAGAACGCTGTTAGTTCAATGTCTATACCTGTTAAAAAATTCTTCCAAGAAGTTCCTTTGGATCGGTTGGAGCCATTATTTTAAAATTTTTCTGAATACCATTTCAAAAATGATATTATGTAGCCTACTTTTAACATATGTATGTAGGTCTGACAACTCCTTGGGTCTTACAACAAGACAACGACCCAATCCAGATAACAAAGATAGTTTAAGAATGATAATGGTAGCATACCCTAAACAGCCAAACTCTTTTCACAATCTGCAGACTCTAATTCCATATAAAATTTTTGGGAAGATTGTTGTGGTTTTGTAGTTATGTACCAACTTTTAACTACATTTTTCATATAATTTGCACTTTACCGTGAATACGGCTATTGATTTTAACTGTAATACGCTCAATAACTGACCGAGTTATAAGCCTTTTTGAGTGTTGTATGTATGTACATATGTATATACAACGACTGTCACTGTTTGTTTGCTGAAACCACAGAATGACTTCTACTGTATGATTCAATAAGCTTTCATTAAAACCGGTTTACACTGAAGGCATATCTGCACTAATAAATTATTTGCATATAGCCAGAAATAACTAAAATTAAACCCATAGAACATATGTACATACATAGGTATGCATGTATATATGTACTTCATTTTACTTTCGAATTGACAATCCAAAATGGAAATGATTTATGCAGTGAACAAAAGGGTTATTTAATATAATTACTTGATAATAATTATAAGTATATTGAACTAAGCAGCCAAAATCAGAAAAAAATTGTGCATTCGAACATACGATCTTCATACATATGTATTAAAAAAAGTATACGAATACTAGTATGTAATTACTTTAAAATTTTCAGTTTGATTTCAGATATTATTAAGTGTTTAAATTTAAATTATTAATAAATCAACAAAAAAGCCCTACATATATCAAAATAAAAAAAGGTTAGAAAGTTTATTTCTGTACATACATATATACATACATACATATACACTGAGTCCAAAAAGTCTCCGTATACACTATACGGATTCACATTTATCTTTCTAATTCAATACAAACAGAGCACTTTAAAGAAAAAAAAAAACATTTGTTTATGAAAGACTAGCAATTCTTCTTTATGATTACGAAATTTCCAACACAATTACTGAAAAACGTAGGAGTAATGATCATAAAAGTCCGATAAGTTATAAAATAAGCAACAAAAAAGTCTTCGTACATCTACCCTTTCGATGATCTAACGATACTTTCTGCCTGCTGTGTCCGACAGAAATTGCATTTGTGAAGAATTTCGGTAATAATCAGTTGTGTTTTCCTCACTGTGTTTGAAAAAGTGGTTTTAATCAATATGGAGAAGATAAATTCACAAATTGCTTTGACGACGAAAAAAATTGCGGAGCGTATCGGAATCCCGCTTTTAAAAATCCTGTTTTTTAAGATGCTCGCCAAAAATCTGGAAAATGATCGTAAAAATAGTCACGGAGGGAACTAGACAAAAATAAAATAGATAATGTTTTATATTCTTTTACGAGAGCACATATAAGAGTATGATGCAGATATGCAACAGTATGCATTAAAGTTAACTATTTTTTCAAGATTGCTTCTTTTTGGGTGATTCTTTAAAGTATTAGACCTGGTATCTGTACGGAGACTTTTTGGGCTAGGTGTATGTAAATTTCGTTAGATATGGTCTTGAATGTGTACAAATTTGAAAGACAATTGGATAGGTATGGACATTTATTACTAGCTAAATTACATGGGTATGTAGGTGTTATCTATCCCCTTCAAATGAGAAGTAGTGCATTGTCTTAAAAATGCATAAAATTACGCATTCTTCCGAAATACAATATCCCATTGACAAATTCAATAGGTCTAGATTGCTCCTTAAACTAAATGATATGCAAAAAGAAATATCAAAAGAACAATGTATGTATGTACATATGTCTGTAAGTATGTACTCGTATTACAAAATAAAAAATAGGTCTTGTAGAATTATTATGATAAAATTATTCTTTTTTTTTCAAGTATTAATTCTAAGGATTTATGACAAGACCTGTAGATGCTCTTTATTTAACCCTTTGGTGTCCTAGTGGTTTTACAAGGAAACTGCCATATCCCGTTCAATGTTGTCAATTCGTATACAACGGGATATTTTTTGTGTGTGCAACATTTTTTTCCTAGGTTAATATTTACTTTAGAAGGTTTAAGAAATCGTATTAAATTGTTTGTTTTCAAAATTAAGGAAAAAAAAAATTCGGGCAACAAAGGGTTAAACAAATTAGTTGATCTTTCGTATACAAAAAGTATGGATATTAATACATGTTGGGTTGTATGTAATATACATATGTACATATACGAGCATACAAATACATACGTAGGTAGATACGAACGTGTAGTCCTATTTTTTTCAACCAAAAAGAATCATGAAATTTCAATTCAACATTAGAAATTCTTTGTCATCATATACCTATATTTAAGATGAAACTATGTATATCACTTTTAGGCAACTAACGCCTAAGGCTGTACTGATGTACCACTTTCTAAAATAAAATAAAAAAAGAAAACAATTGAATCAAAACAAGAACAGACTAATAAATTAACTTAGGCTTGAAAGTTACACCTATGTACATACACATGCTATGCAACAAAAAAAGTATATAATTATATCTGCAATTCGAATGCAAATGAATATTTGTCAATATCTGGAGCATCTCTCCAGTTCAGAAGAAAGAAAATATGTCTTTCCCCCATAGCCAGTTTTTATAAAAGTAGCAAGCAGCCGCAACACCAATAAAGTGCATGAACTCATCTTCGTTGCATGAGGTACGAGGAATCCACAGAATCAGCTGGTCTGGTACCAGAAAAGATGCCGTTTGTATCTATGTAGGTATGTATGTATGTATGTAATGTGTCGTGCTCATCTCGTCGCATCTCACTCGGCTGGCAGGCGAAAACCGAAGACAATGCACGTTGAAAAAAATTAACCTGCATAATTTTACAGTTAGAGTGAAAACTTAAGTGATTGGGCTACTCAAAAACGAGGACAAGAGGGTAAGATGGGAATACAGTGATGTTGGCAACGTAGGCACACCACAACTACTCCAAGTGTTGGAGTGGGAAGAAGAAGGAAAAGCAGAAAACGAAGTCAATACTTGTTGAAGCTGGAATAACCACTTTTTTGTCGTTAATTGTACTCACTCACAGTGAGAGTCACACAGTCCACAGTCCACACTCCACAGTCCTCTGTTAGTTCTTTGACATTGACAAAAGTACCGAAATTAACGAAAAAGTGATCCATGCTGCGACTTGAGGATAAAGACATAACTTGGCCGCTGGAAATGTGGGACTGGTGCACAGTGTCTGCTGTTGCAAATTTAAAGATACAGTTGAGCTGACAATATTAAAGGGTGTTTTTTGTTACCGGGTTTCCGATAGAGATAACTGTCAAACTAGCTCTAGTTTTTCAATGTTATTTGTTTTCAGTAAAATCTAATAAGCCATCATGAATTGATTTACACCGCAACATTACCAAATCGTGGAATGTTATTTCCGAAATTAGTGTTCAGTTACACAAACTTATCGAGCACTCCGTCAATTTGATAGACCGAATATTGAATAATCGGCCATCGGAATGTGGATAGATTTCACACTAATTTAACGAATTGGGCGAACAACAAGAATGAGATCAGTGCGTTTTGAAGAAAACATCGCCATAGTTGAGGTCAGTGTTATTGAAAACCCGAATTTGCCAGTTCGAGCATGGGGTTTGTCCGTCCACAACATTTTGTGGAAGGATGTTTGCCTAAATATTTATGGCAAAATTGTGTTGAGCGATGAGGCTCACCTTTGGTTCAATGGATAAGTCGATTCAAAATTGCCATATTTGGAATGAGAACAATTCGCAAGTGCCGTAAGTTTGGTGAGACAGTGCTTTAATGATTGGGACTTGTAAATTGGCCATTAAGATCTTGCGATCGATTATTTTCTGTTGCGGTACGTAAAATCGATTGTTTACGTGGTTAAATAAGCATCGAATGAAGGCTCTGGATGCTCGAAAAAGTGGTCCAATCGACAGGATATGCTTTGTTATTTATAATCGAAAATTTCTTGTTCAATTTTTTTCCTTAAACGCATTTTTCTAAAAACTTCTACTAAGCAAATAATTTTTTTTTATAAAACTTTTATCTTTGGCTAATTTATTAAAAATTATGTAAAATAACTTTTTTCACCTACGAGTAACGGAACTTGTAGTAAAAGCCATTTTTGTCTTAATTTGTTTGATCATTTTTGTCTGACAAAATAATTTCATAATTTTGACTTTAAGGAGCCATAACTTTTTTGTGGCTGCATGAAATTAAAAAAAGTTTTCACAGTTTAATGCGCCACTTAAATGTACAAATTTATTTTTTTAACTACAATAATTTAGAAGTTATATCATTTAAAGTGATTATACCTCCAAATCGGAGTTGTCCGTCTTTGACGGGCTATAACTCTAACTGGGGCGAAAATAGACCTCCCACGTTCGTCAGATCTTCAGGAATCTCCGGTTAAAGGATTATATCTCTTAACTGGGACACCCTGTATATATAGGTTGAAATATATACATATGTATAATGCATAATAAACATATAAAACATGTATATGTAAGTATGAAAGTATGAATGAACATAATATACGTACATATAGAATTATAAAAATAAATATACATAGTTTACTACTGTTTCATACCCTTTCGAATTTTCATTTTGATTTCTGTTGAAAGTTATGAATTTTCATAAAAATTAATGCTGCCTGAAAACTCGTCACTACTGTTTGAAATCAAACTTTAGTTGTTAAGAAACCAAATTGAAATCGTTGGAAATGCAAATTCTAATATTTTACCAACCTACATTTTGAGTTTCAGACGGTTTTATGTTGACTATATAGTCTACTTTTTTACGTAAGAATTCAAACATGTACATATGTAGATAGATGTAGCTTTCAGATATTTGGAGTTGGGTTTTAAAATGTTGAATTTTACAGAATAGAACTGAATTTTTTAAGATATATTGTTGACTTTATTGGCATGTAATATTGGATTTAAAAAGGTGAATGAAAGGTGATTTTTTTTTTTTTTACTGACTGATACTTTTATTTAAATGACGTGATCGATTTTAAATAAAGCATAAAGCAAAACAAAAAGAAATTAGCCTATCACAATTCGTATTTGGTTATATAACTAAACTACCTAAACATCAAGTACCTACACACTTCAACACCCTAAAAATCTATAGCATCGCGTATGCCATCATCGTAAGTGCGTTGTGTTTCTATCTACCCATATCCAATACATAATGCGTCTAGGTACCTATCTAAAAAGATAAATTTGTACCAAAATTGCAGGGCAAAAAAAAAATAAATTTTATCCTTTTGACGATAAAACAATGAATTTATGTGTCTTATTTTAATTTTAATTTAGCAATATGTTTTTTATTCATTTTATTTATTTTTTTTTTTTTTTATTTTGATGAACTACTGAGTCCTTATTTAATTTAAACCAAGCAAGAAGCTATTTTTTATTTATTTTTTTTGTTAACTTTTTTAAATTATGTTAACCTTTTTTTTTAATTAAATAATCGCTTTAAAACAAAAAAAATTGTTTCTCTCACTAACTCGAATTTTTCCAAAACTCCCTCTAACTCGAACAAATCATGGTATCCCGTGAAAATTCGACTTAGGGGGAGTCCACTGTATTTCATTTGTTAATATGTATGTATATATTTTTCTTTGAAATTTTCAATATGAAGTCCTAATTCATAACAGATAGTTTATCTTAAATCGCTTACCCATGCATCCTGAAAAAGCCACTACCTGGCGACTCGTCAACCCCATACTTCAATCAATAAAAAATGTTACCAAAATCGGTTCAGTAATTCAGAAGTTACCTATATAGGAAAGGGCCGAAAGTACGTGCAATCAGCTATTTGAATGGAAAAATAATTACAATTACATTTGACCAATTTTTTTCCTTATAAACGTTAATATTCTTGGATACTAGAATATGGTAGCCTTCAAAGACCCCATCTCGACACAATTGGAGCACGACCAGCTCAGTTGGTATTGTCATGTTCAAAGGAGGGATTCTATGAACCCTGTCAAAAAACCAATGTCAATCAACGTTCCCATACAAGTGACGAAGAGAGGCCAACAAAACTCCTGAATTACACAAATGCAAAACCAGCGGCGTTTAACTGGCTTCAGTGACGAAGTGATTCGAAATCGGCAACCCTGCAGATACTTTTTGAGGTCAAATCGGCGAACCCCACAGGTGGATCAGTAGGGATGCAGTTAAGTGGGAAGGTTATGATCCCTATAATCCTGATCACAATCCCGCCGAACAAAAGGAAAATAATATGGAGCACAGAACGGAATTCGCGTACTTTGCTTTGCACCAAGTTAAAATAAAAAAAAAGCTTTATTTTTGCTTGATCTTTGCTCTGAAATTTTCAACATTCTGTGTTTTATTTCCATAATTACGAATACATCTCTGAGTCTGAACATCAATCCTATATTTGTGTTTTTTTAGAACATTCCTGACTGTCAAGCAATAGCGATAAAATTATTCGCACTCGCAAAACTCACTGAATGCCGTGTGTTTCGTAGAAAGAAAAAGCGGAAGATGTTCTCTTATTCTTAACTGGCACGTTCATCAAGAACTCTTACCGCGATGTATATACATATGTATACATATATGTATGTATGTAAACACGTCATGAACTCACTCAATCTTAAACTGTAAACAAAACATTCTTCTCCCGATCAAGATAAAATTATGTTTTGCATAAATTCCCGCCCCAAATGAGTCTTACTCAAGTATATTAATCGTGTATCTCAAGATCTAAATTTATGGATCTTCTATAAATACACAAATACAAACAACGTGCGCGCCGCCATAAACTACGTCATATACGAGTATGTATCTAGGTTACTGGTGCTTTTGTTACCGCCCAAACAAAAGTGAGAGTAGTTTCATTGTATTTGATGGGACAATTGTACCTATGTAGTGTCTGCGGTGGCAGTTATAGTCTACCTGCATTTTTAAAGTATGTCCACGTTCAGTTGATGATGGTACGTGCGTATCATCAATGATGTAGGTATCCAATCGCCATTCAAATCACATTTAACGCTCAATTTTAGCAACAAACTAGATACTATTTTCTGTTACTAACACTTCGTTGGTTGCAAAGAGAACCACCATATTGCGAGTCTGTCGATTTCTGGAGAAGTGAGCTTATCCGAGAATTTTTTTTCACTTACATAATATTTTAATTTTTTCTTTTTTTCGCAAATACACCTACACCTACCTACACACTCGGGTAGTTAGGAAACGTTTTTAAATTTAGCTCAACATTTTGGCATTTTATTTGAAGTAAATGCTGATTCACTTTAGTTACAGTAAACTTTGAAAGGAATGTATTTATGATTCATCGTCGTTGGTGCTGGTTGAAATTATTCAACGGAAAACTCATTCGAATTAAATGTTTTACGAGATATGTACATATGTATGTAGATGTATGTACGTTCTCGAATATATACATTTTCATATGTAAATATGTACATATAAATATGTATCTTAAGATGCAAATGAAATTGTTTTTTAAAGGTTAAAACTAAAAGAAATACCAGTCTTTTTAGTAAAGAAATATGTAGATAAATTGACTGACTTCCTATGTACATGATTTATAATTATATTTTCATTTTAACTTATTTAATAAAAGAAAATTAATGGGTTTGTTTTTTTAAAATTTTTTTAAAATTACAAACTCGATAACATAACAATGTAAACTTATAGCGAAAAAGTGCGCAAGCACCTCTGAATGCAAATCTGGGGCCGAATTACCGCAGTCTGCAAAAAAAAAATGTGAGGATTCGGCACTACCGCTCTCGTGTATCGAAATTTGAGATGACAGCACACGTTATAGTGCGTCATTTCACTCGATCACTATTGTGCTGTCGAGCTATCGAGCGAAGCAACAAAGATGTGAGTATTTTTGTTTTCTAATTTTTTTTTTTAAGGGAGTTTACTAATATAATGTTAATTTTTTTAATTAAGGTCCAATCAAAATAAGACAATTTGTTGCAAAAAAATATTTTGGCCGATTTCGGATTTCGATTCGGAGCCGCAAACCAAGGGTCTCATAGCACAGTCACTTCAACACCGTCTGCAACGACGGCAAATTAACCCCTCCATAAAGAGGGGGCGCCGACGCTCAACGCGTTCGCGATAATCATCATCGGAATCCGAGGACAAATAAACAAATAGATCCATTGTTTACTTCAATTTCACTGCAAATAATATTTTTCTATCTTTTTTATCAACCGGAGAAATGTCACTTTTTGAGTTGTAGTACAACTTCTCTAGATACATGAGCTTTCGAGTGCCATCATCCCAGTGAGGTTACTCGATCATTCGATCACGAGTCCTACTCACTCACTCGTTATCGACTGCGGTAATTCGGCCCCTGGGCTCTATCGGAATTTGTATTTTTATCTCAAAGTTATCGGTACTGTACTATTTGTCACTTTTAATTTAAAATTTTCTCAAAAACGGCTCTAACGATTTTGTTGAAAATCCATAAATTGTATGGGGTTGAGAGATTTACAGCTAGGCTGCGTACTCAGTTTTTTCCAAAAAAAAAAAACAAAACGAATAACTGTACTTGTACAGATTAGGAAAAGTTGCCAATACCTTTATCTTTTACCTTTTTTTAAATAAATTATAATATTAATTAAATTAATTATAAATTTTTTAAACGTTGCTATATTACGGCTCAGGTAGTTAGTGCTAAAACATTTTTGGTATACAGATGTGTATTATCAAAAAATATATTAGCTATAACTAGTTTTTATTACAAAATGAATGAATATAACAGTGGTTTAAGTAATATGTATTAAAGATTTGTGTAATTTTCCATAGCAATCAAGCGTCCATCGGTGGACCAAAGAATTCATCTCTGGTATGTCGAGGGTCGAGGAATGTGGTAAGGTCTTGTAAGTCCTTCCACCTGCCTCTTTCAGAGATTTAATTGTTATAGTTTCTCTCACTTTTAGTTTGTAGATTTTTTTAAACAAAAATACATGCATACTTACATACATAGTTCCTCAAGATTTTTTAGTTTATGTCAGATTTGGCACAACTTCAATATCATTTATGGTATGATAGTTCTCCAATGATAAAAAGTTGTACTGTATTGCTGGAACGAACTGTAGTAATTTCAACAGAATGATGCTTAATTAAAGCCAAACAAAAAGGAACACTAATGCGATAAGATAAGGAGTAAGTAAGGAGTATGTAAGTGCATATGTATGTATATATACATATACATATACATACTTCATTAAAGTTTGCCTTAATCTTCTGAGATCGACATAGTAGTTGCGAACAAAGTGAACGAATGGTTGCCAGAAGCTACAAGCTTGGTTTTCATGTGGCAGATTATCGGCATGTTACTGTACAGACCTTTAAAGATTTTTGTTGTAATTCCTACATCGAAAAAATCATTAATTACCTTAAGGTCGCACTCCCCCTCGATAAATAAATAAATTCAAATTTCTATCAGGTTAACGAACCAAATTGGATGTCATAATAATAATTAAATTACCTACTCATGCTAAAAAGAAACGCTGAATAAACAACAAAAAACCACACAAACCAAAACAACAACGAAACGATAAAGTCAAAGACGAAGACATACAAGACGATGACGAAGAAGAAAATAATTTATAACATCCAACGTTGACGACCGTCGACTGTGCTCAATTAATATAGTCGTAATAAGTTTTAAGTTGGCGTTAGGTGCGTCGTCTTGTTTTTATGCGGTGTGGAGTTCCCCTTTTCCTGGATCATCATTGCTTCAATCACTTGTTAGAAGACATTGGTTTTAGTTGCCCGGATAGTGTTTTTTTTCTGTATAAGTATCTTGTATCTGTGTCTGCTCATTTCATTCTGAAACGGTAGTTTCTTTTTATAAAAACCGGATCACATATGTATGCATGTATGTATGTACATCGGCCGACCCGATGACTAAATGTGGAATGAAAAAAAGCCGGTAAGACGACCTCGACATAGCGGGGAATCAAGTTGTCTCATGTGGTTACTAGCTTTTCTTGTACTTAGACAAGGAGGTATCTCGGATGTGTTGTGTATCCGTTGGATTGAAATCTGTTCTTATTTTTTTTTTTCTGCCACTGCTTTGTTTCAATTGCAATGACTGCACGGCTAGCAAAAACATAAGTTTGTTAGGTGAAGATGCTACTGAGCATTCTGCAGCTTGTTAAAGATCATGCGTCGGATCAGCCAAGCATTTATAATATGTACATATGTTCATACATATGTATGAATGTATGAATATATACATATATTTATGTTCATATGTACATATTTGTTCTGTGTTACAATTGGAGGAGATTTTTTTCGTGCAATATGTAATCGGGAGAAATTATAATTTAACTGTTTGGTAAACAAAATATGTAGTATGAAGGGGATACTTAAGAACACACATACATATGTATTTCAATGATAGATAGATAGTACATGTTGCAGGAATGTCTTAAATGAGTACACTGATATGTATGAATGTAAATACATACTACATATGTATGTATGTATAAGTAGTAAAATTTCCTGTTCTGATAAAAAAAGCAAGTTCACATCACGATTTACATACATACATACTTACATATGTATATGTACATACATACATATAGAATAGACCCCAAAAATGGATATCGAACTGTGTAACTACATATGTAACTTGCTCAAGAATCAGGTCTTCTCTATTGTTTCAATTCAAAGACTTTCATGACACTATTCTTAGTACGACAGATGTGACCACCGCTTTAATTTGCTTCGCTGAAATAGACACTTATTAAGTCAAACTGCTAAAAAAGATGTTGTTGTATGTCCATACACATTTTGAAAAAAAAAATTCTTGTAGTAACAAACACTTAAATCTCGCTTCCACATTTGGATATGTTTTAAAGAACTTCCAAAGAACAAAACTAGCTTGCAGTTTCGAAATATGTATGTAAATTCTCTTACCTATATGTACGAGCAATTCAATATAATTGGTGCACGTTTGCATACTGTTCAAGACATAAAAAACATGCAGTATGAAATATGTGTACGGCTCAAAAACAACAATAATCCCTGTTTATTTAAGAAACATGGAACGAAGATTTCAGCAAATTGAGAAGTTTATTTATATAGGGAGAATTTACAAATCCCATAATTATCGGTGATTTAAACATCAGAATTGGGACACAACAATAAAAAATAGCGGATATATATAAAAGTAAATTCAAGGCGGGAAGTGAGACAAGAAAATCGAAAGACCTAATTGTGAATAAAAAAAGGACGAGATATTATGGACTTCTGTAACGATCACGGACTGCTAGTTGCAAATGGTCAGACAAAAGGAGATGAAGCTGGAAATTATACTTTCATCGCAGGAGGGTATGTCAGTAAACGATATCTGTGCAGTTTTCCAAGAACTGCTTATCAATAGCTTCAACGTAGAACAAAAAATATGGTCTGACCACTTTCCAATAACTTTGAAACTTTCATATTCTGTGCAAAAAAAATAACAAAAAGATATTAAATCTCATACCCAAGCTTGTCTGGAAAGAGAGAAATACAGAAGTAAGCAAAAGGTACTCAGCAACCTAATTATGTGTGGGCAACAATCGGGTATATTTGGTTTAAGCGATTTGGCGGATAAAATTAAGGAATCATCGCCTGCGCCACTAAGGTGAACGCACTCTTAAATAAACGATTTGATACGAAATGCTTTAATGCAAGAAGAATGTCTTTCAAATGGTTGATGAAATATCAAAAATCTGGAAATCCAGAACACCGAAAATTGAATATTAGTGCAAATTTGAATTTTAATAAAATATGCCTTAAAAATAAAAATCAATATTATAAGCAACTTGATAAGATTAGTAGGATCAAAGATAGCAAAAAGTGGTGAAAGTTGGTCAGGAAAATAAGAAATCAAACAGCTCAGATGTGTTCAGAAATTCCAGCGAATGAATTTAAACGATATTTTCAGCAGTTGCTTAATCCACCGCAGTTATCCAAAGACTTTCAATATGCTTTAGGATACAGGGAAGATGAAGATTTAGACAAGACTATAAATATTCAAGAAATAAAGCGGATACTAGGAAGCGAACAAGGTACCTGGCGAAGATAGAACACCATACGAGTTCCTCAAGAATTTACTCGATGAATTTCGGCAGGAACTGGCAAATGCGTACAACTTGATATTTAATGCTGGCAAGGCTGATATATCTTTTATGACAAGCATTATATTCCCAATTTTTAAAAAAGGCGAAGTTAGGATACCCAGCAACTACCACGGGATATCATTCATGAATTGCATGGCCAAAATTATGATAGGTATTTTAAACGAAAGACTGTTTTCATGGGTAGAAAAGCATGACCTATTAGCAGAGTTTCAGACTGGATTCAGAAGAGGACATTCGACTGTAGATAATATTTACAACTTGGCAGCTATTGTACACTGCAAATTTAGTGAAGGGAAAAAAGTATATGCATTCTTCGTGGATTATAAGGCAGCTTTTGACAAAGTATTACGGAAAGCATTAATTTACAAGATGCAGGAAATGGGAGTTTCGACCAAACTGGTTAAGCTTATAGAAAATATTTATAGCAAAACCTAATCGGCGGTATAGACAAGAGAGGAATTGTCTGTACACTTTGAAACAGAGTCTGGAGTGAAACAAGGATGTCTTATATCACCACTTCTTTTCGCTTTGTATATAAATGACTTGCACGATCATCTAAAAGATGGACTTTACATTGATAACATAAATGTGAGATTGCTTTTATACGCAGATGATATTGTGATACTACCAAACAACCCGGAGGAAATGCAAAGAATAATAAGCAAGACTAGAAGATTATTGCAATGAATGCAATTAAGAAATCAATCTTAGTAAGTCGCAGATGATGGTCTTAAGAAAAGGAGGCAAGTTAGCAAGACACGAGAAATGGTTTTTTAACAATGAAGAGATACTTATTACGGAAGAATACACGTACCTAGGAGTGATACTGATGTCGAAAATGGTCTTTAGGAAGCACTTGAAAAAAGGGAACAGTGTAGCAAAAAATAGTATCAATTCCACTTGGAACAACTTCTTAAGTAAACCAGGTATAACATTGAAAGCAAAATGGAAACTCTTCCAAGCAGTATGTACATATGTAGGCATATGGGGCACAAATATGGCGATATACTTAGTTTGAAGAGACAAATAAACTTCAAAGATATTTTGTAAATAAATACTGAAACTATACCAGATTTCGCACCAACCTACGTGCTGATGATAGATACAGGCATGGAAGATAATTATTTGAACCCTGCATCTGCATTTAAGATATGTCAGAACAACATTTTTTGAATATACAGAAAAAAAACTACCACACGAACTCAGTAAGAAACTCCTAACACGAAAATTATTATGCGTCAAAGAGCTGAAGAATCTGGGAAGAGAATATAATCTGCGACGGGAAGCTGTAAATCTACAACAAGCCGAGTGGGAAAAGAACCGATCTAAACTTTTATGCCTTGTGCGGAATGCAGAACACCAGACAAGGTTACAACGATCAGTGCAAACAAGCAGGTTCTATCAACTTTACTTTATAGATACCAACAAAACGATAGATATTATGTGAATCTTTAAAGCACGCTGTGATATGATACAATTAAATGGTAACAGATTTGAAGCAAATAAATATGTAGATCGAAAATGTACTCCTTATGTTGAAAATATAAAACAATTTCTTGGTGAATGTCCGGTTTTGAAAGAATTTAGGTTTAGCTTCTTTGGTAAATCAATACTTTTGGAAAATGAAATTATAAACATACTAAATGGCGACAACGGAACCTGGAAGAATCTAACGAGATACATTACCTGCATATAACTATAGAAAGTATTTAATTGAAAAATTTAATTACTAAAATTTGAACTTTTACTGTAATATAATTTAAGAAAGTAGTTTTCCCGACTGACGACAAATAAGTCATAGTCGTATGTATCTTTATTTTTAAATATTTAATGAATTTTTGATGCAACTTAGATGAATTTGAATTTGTAAAATCAAATAGAAATAAATAACAATTAACTAACTAACTACATCCTGTTCAAATTTCAAAATCAACCCAACGTTGGTGAAATTATGAAATTTTACTTTTAGAAACGCGATAAATATCAAACTAGTAACTATCCTTAAATTTAGAGTTAATTAGATTTTTCGAAATAGTACTCTCAGAAAATGAAAAATGTTTCATTTTCCCAGAAGACTATTTACACTGCGGTTCTATATTGTTATACCATTTGCTGTCATATTGACAAATATAACCTTAAAAAAATTTACACATTTTTTTGCCTCATAGCTATGTACATATGTACATATGTACATGCATCAAGTAAATTGTCATATTCTTACATATTCATGATTTAAAAAAAAATCATAACAATAATAAGAAATACTGCTCAAATGCTCCAAATACCGCGTACACAATGTCTTGTGTACACCACTACCTATAAATAGCATTCCCCTACATGAGATGCCACAAACTAGACAACAAATATTTTATCGCATCTGTGATGCGTGTGCCGAAAAAAAATCCTCAAATGAGACCTAAGAACATCGAAACAAAATTCGAAAAATCACAAAATAGAACACAAATGTCGGAGGACTCGAAAATTTGAAAAAGTTATAGCAAAGAAAAAAAATAGAAAATTTTGTGCGCATGCGCGAACCATTGAAGATTTCTTTCAAAATAGCGCTGCTGCACACCACCCATAGATACATCTGGATGAAGAGAGAAACATTCTTAGGATTGTATGTGCGCCTTTTTCTTCTCTCTCGCACCAAATTGAGTCGCCATTTTTGGGGCGATTGTAATTTGACGCCTTGAGATTTCAGTTTTCGGTGTTTCATTTTCGAGAATTCATTTCTCTTAGCAGCAGTATTTCATCTCCTGTTCCTGTCATCTGTGAAACAGTAACGGGTAACGGTAGGATATATTCGATGTCCTATTGGCGCATGAAAGTAAGGTAGACTTAGAGAAGAGACCTCAATGGCGTTTTCACTTGGATGATGTTTATCCCTTTCGTTTCCCTTCCATTTGACACACCATGTAATACTTCGTCATCGACATTGAAGGTGAATGGTTTATAAGAAGTTAGGAATGGAAGAGCACTGGCCCGAAATAGTAAACATCTTCTAGTTTATAGATACATACATACTTCAGTTCTTAAAAGACAATTCGAACGTTTTACTTTCTTGCTGAAAAAAAAGAAAATTGGCGCAAAGGGGTTTGGGGGGAGGAGGGGCTGTTCTCTCTTGCTGCACAGTTAAAAATATTTAGATCAATCGCAAAACAGCGCGCCGGTGAATGTGTGTAATGGTTAAATTTAGAATTTTTGGTGTCCTCGTTGGAAACGTTTCTTTCTCTCTCTTTCTCTATCTCTTTGAGAAATGACGTTCCTGCGCATAAAATACTTGCCCCATTCGAAATTTAAAACTATGCGGCGCTAATGAGTAGATGGTTGTGAGATGGTTGGCTGACTGCTGAAGGTGCGCAAGAACGACGGCAATGGAAAGACAGTGGGTGACAAAATCTCCATCCATATTACAGTGTGTGGTGTTTATTAATAAAACATTTTTTATTAATATTATCTGACTATCCTTGAGCTTAGTACTCAAGCACATACCTACTCGTATGTATGAAAATATGTACATACATATGTACATACATACATACAGATTAAGTCGCACAAAATTAGAAAAAAAAAGAGCATAGAAGGCCAAGGCGTCTGCGATCGCACCTGATTTTTTCTATTTTTGATGTTTCCAAAAGTAAATTGAGTCAGCCGCCGACATGACCGCAATTACAAGTGCAACTCGGGATATTTTCAAAACGCATACAATTAGAACGACGAAATTTATGTGATAGATGGCTGCAAGAGATCTGAATTTTTGTAATTGAATTGTGTTTTCTAGTGGATTTAACAGAAATATTAAATTAGATAATTTGTCAGAAATTCATTTTTCAACACGAACTTTTTTTGGGGTCAGGGATGAGTGTTTTCTATATTTTAAGCTTCAATGACTATAAGAAAATTCCTATGTGCTATTAATGCATCAATAATACAATTTTAGTGTTAACAACTGACTAGGTGAACATTCCGTTTTTAAGTTAAATCTCGAAAAGTGATCAGTGTGGTGTGACCTCGGAAACTGATACATAGTTCTCAAAATTCTTGATTAAACTCTTGTAGACACCGCAACTCAGTAGTAGGATTGAAATACTGGGTGGTAGTGTCAGGTTCGAATGCTAGCAAAGTATATTTTTTATCATCGTTTCACCTACCGCGAAAGCTAATAAACGGCTGCACAACACCATGACCTAGCCCATATATGTACATATAAATATAGACTATTTAATTTTTTGACAAGATGCTGAGAAGAAACGTTTTACGTTATTTCGTGGCACAGATACGACATAATATGTAGTGCAGAAAATTACACAGACCCTTCGGTCTTAAGATTCAATTGTGTCAATACAATATGTACATATGTATGTATGTACATACATATTAATATTTACTCTCCACAAAAAGCTGACTACATTCTGTCAAGCTATTTACGATGTCAATTAAGAGATGCACATATGTACATACGTACATCTGATCACAGTTTTTCAAAATTGAGGAATTTTTTTTAATTACAGCCCTGCCTATTTGGCTGACACTGCGACCTGACAGATTAATTGTATAACCTCTCTTATGACGGTGAAAACTTAGTAGCACAGTTTTCAACTCCACTGAAGAACGTATTTCTTTTTGAAAAACACGCCGTTATCCAACGTAGTGCTGGGCATTCACAGAGAATGTGATCAGATAATTCAACATCCCCCAGACAAAATCGGCATTCCATCTCATAAATTTATTATGTTAAGGTGGTAGGTAACTCAGCTCAAAGTGGACGGTACAAAAGCTCATCGGCTTTCTAATGTTTTCCTTATTTATAATTGAGGATACCGCTTTTACATGTAACTGTAATCACTTTTTTTTCCACGGGTTAAACCAAAAAAGTGGTGAACTACAGATAAACGAACTTAGATACGCTGTTTAAAATTATGTATGAGCATAGCTTCATAACCCTACGGTCTATACTAAGAGAAGGACCTTCTGTTACTAAATTAGGGACTAAGAACAGTGCAAACGCCAATAAAGTAATGTCCATTCATGAAATACCACTTGCCACTTGCCACAAATACTTGGCATATGTGGTCCAGGGCCTAGCTTCCCGCGACCATTTGTGTTTTGCGTGATATATTTTTTCACACAAATAAAAGGGACCTACAGTTTTGAACCATATCCGAAAGGCTACTTTTTGTTTTCGAGAAGCTTTCGCATGACAGTTGTTGCTCTCGGATGTTTGTCAGACATTCATGAGAGGTAGGACCCTGAAATTTTTTTTTTAATGATTTCTGGGATTCGAGCGTCGAACCTCCCGCTCCCTTTTCTCAACATTTATCAATTTATGATTATATCCTAGAAATTGCAATGGCAACATGACAACTTAATGTGAATAGGTAAAATTTAACCTTCCGTCCTCCATCTGGGGTGTGAATGTGTGATACACCCCACAAAAATTGTAAACTGTGCCGTTACTGTTGTCAATATAATTTTTAAATAACTTTTTTTTAGATAAATATTTTTTTTAGCAGAATATTAAAACCAAACAAATGAGAGATGAATGAAAATGTAATTTATGATTGGGGTATGTCACACCCCAGTTGGAGGAACGTGTAAGAAAAATATAGAATGGAGGACGGAAGGCTAATTTACCCACTGGACACAAATAACTATGCGGTCTTCCAATGGAAATTGTCCCGATCGGCGCGTACATATTTTCAATTAAAACATATTTTGTAACATGAAAATAACCAAAAACTCCCTTACTGTATTAAAACAACAACAAATTTTGTCACTGAAAGCTTCCAATTTTTCAATAAAAACTATAATTTGTACACAAATGCAATTTGATACCCATGTCTATCAAACGACTGACTCTCGGCTTGTACCTTACCTCTCGAAGACAAAATCAGTAAGATTATAAACAACAAGACAAAATCACGTTTAGCAGCACACTGCACCGAGCACCAGGGCACATCAGAGCATAAGCGCTGGGCCTCTCCCTTTTGTTTAATCTTGTCCGTTCGGGGTTCAAATTGCAAGTAGCAAACGCCAAAAGGAACAGGCAATAAAACCTGAAAACAATGTCTTTGCTTACGTTTTTGTTTTAAACTCTTTCACGAAAAAGGGGCACTGCAACAGATGTGGTAGTATGTAATTGTATACGTGTATGTATATTTTCTTATTCTCATATCTGCATGTTACATATATATACATTATTTATGTACATATGTATTTTTTTCTTGAACCGAAAACAAAAGTGCGATGAATTATTTCATTATTAAGAAGAGATATCGTAGATGTCGTACTTCGTAATGAACTATGTTTAACCAGTTTAAAGCGTTGCGCTTGAGTGGAAACAGATACTACGATTTCATAGCCAAATTTTATTTGTTATTCGCTCAAAAGTATCTATTTGTTGATGACCAGGAATTAATTGAATCAATTGAACAATAAATTGAATTGAGATAGATTTTCGTTCATTTAGCGTTCGATTTTTTTGTATTCCAATTTAATTTGGGTAAAAATAAATAGTGGATAAAAAACTTCTAAAATGAGCTAACCTGATGGGTATTTCTCAGGGTCATGGTTTTTCGGTATTTTTAGCTTCGAGTTTTAGAAAACACAAGGTTGCTTGGTCTGTGACAAATTGGCAAATGTACTATGATTTTTCTACAGCTCCCATCCCATGGACTAGATATATTTAGAATTGGTGATTTATTAGAAAAGATATGAGGTGGGTGCTCTAAAAATTTGGCGAACAGAATAAATGTTATTATATATATATGTATGTAGAATTCCGCAATACATATGTACATATATATCAAAGGCAGATGTAAGTTCCGAGGGCTTCGTGGCTTAGTGCGCTGGACTACTATGCTGGAGGTTCGAATCCTAGAAAATAAACCAAAAAGTCAATTTAAAAAACAGGCCTTTCAGATATGGCTCTAAACTGTCTGTCCCGTCCATTTGTACGAAAATGTATTAAACGCACAACACGAATGGTCGCGAGAAGCTATGTAGGACCTGAACCGCATACGGTCTGTTGTGCCAAATATTTGCATTTTTATGATAGATGTAACTTCCCTGAACACTAAGAATACGAATGGATACAACCAAAATAAAGCAAGTTAAAGCAACTTACATTTTATACGTTACTGATTTTCTTTTTGGGTCACCATATATTTATCTATACACCTGTACATATGTATGTAGCTATTATATTTCTGGAGAACACCAACAGACACGTGTTGAATGCGTATGTCAGTGTTCTATTTTCGGTAATGAACATAAAAAACAAAAAATTGCAATGATTTGGTAAAAAATGTTTAATTTTATTTACAATTTCACGCATGATGTTTTTTTAATTAAATTGCAGCAATGGTAGACCACGTAAACATTTAGTCAAAAGAAACCTAACTGACGTAGTTCAGTAAATACAGTCTTGACAAAAATTACACATATTTATGTACATTTATAGAATCGTTACAATCTGTCTGTGCGGTGGAATCTGTTTTTGTTTGCATAGGGATTATATTTCGAATTGTATCTTCCTAGCTCAAAATTTAAAACCCAAAAAGTTGACATGCGGATGGACTTGGCTAATACGACTCGGTTGATCATTTGTATGTAATATGTACATGCGTTTAACTTAATATTTATAGTGTAAACACTTTTTTAAATATTCATTAAAAACCATAAAAGTTGCTTGATTATTTAAGGAAGTGAACTCCAAGATTTTCTCGTTTGATTTTTTCTGTAGGACTTCTCCCACGAATTGAGAAAAACTTTGGCACCCTTGTAAGTTTGCAAATCGTTCCACTGGAACTAACAGTTAGCAAACAGCTGTTACGCACAAACCCAAAACCCATATTTTTGGGTTGAATGAACTGTCATTATTTGATTATTCAACACACAACAGTCTTTAAAATTAAAGGCATATCAATGATTAAACAAAAAGAAAGAGAACAAACCCTCTGGAATTGGTCGAATGATATCCTATTCCTTACACACATACATATATGAATATCTACCCTGCCTTAAAGAAAAAGTTGATGTTTAAATTTGATTGAAATACATACAATGATACCTTGCTACATAGAAGCCGAATCCTCAATTTTGAAGGAATTTGATTAAAGTATTGTTTTTGGAAAAACCTTTTTCGCAATCGTCACCGTAAATAGCTTCGAAGTGAACTTTGAATTTAATGAGAAAAAGACCCAAAACTGGTGACATGCGGGAGTTAACATATGATAACATAGGTACATTATTGGGTCTATATTTATTGTATAAATTATAAACTATGTCTCAAACTTAATATAGAGCACTAATAATACAATACTGTTGTAACTCAAAATACGAATTTCGATCGTAACTAAAGTTGATGCAGTATCGGGGGGGTTTACTACGTCAGTCAGTCATGAAAAATCATTCATAGTGGCATCTCTTATTTGTTTCTTGAACTATTGACGCGTAGGGAATTGAATTATACGTTTGAATATGATGTAATCTCAAATTTGAAAAAATTACAACAGTTTTGGATTATTAGTACGATATGTACATTCCTTATTGAGCACAGTACAAAGATAAAAAAGTGATTGCACTGTTATATTGCACTAAGTCCACGAAAACTGAGGGAGCGTATTGAAAATCTGACAAATCTTAAGGGATCAAATCCAATTACAGATGTCTTTGTGTGTAGGAAATTATTGTTCCATCGTACGAGTTCATTGCCTGCATTTACATATGTATGTACATATGTAAGCATACATTTTTTGGATGTAAGCCTCAAAGGTATTAGCTATAATTTATATAAAAAGAAATCCTCCAATCTAGCATTTCAACCTAATAGTTTAGTTTTCAAGCCGTTTCATGTACATATGTATATAAAATAGATATGTGATCCACATTACCTAAATGTAGTGTATACCAATTTGACTCAAAAACGGTTAAAAGGATTTTTATACATATAAACTAATAATTTCTTTATATAGAATTTCATCAGAATTTTTGTATATCACCAACCTAGCTATTTGAAAAATAATTTAGAGCGTACTTGTAGCACTTCACTTTTTCTCAGAAACATTATTTCCAAAATGTCCTTATTGCTCTGATTAAATTGTTGATAAACCTGTCTGTTTTTATGTTACGATATATGCAGGTTGACCTCATATACATAGTACATGTATGTATGTATGTTTATGTAAATATATAACAATTTATAAATTAGTATTATTGAACGTGAAGGAAGTGTTAAGACAATATTGAGGAAGATACAGCGGAAAATGAAAATTTGTAATTGACTTCCTTAATCTTACAAAAGTTATGAAATGGGCAAAAAAAACTGTTGAGGTTGCAAAATGGTTTCGTACATTTACGATTTGAAAGAGAAAACATTTATTAGATCATAGAAAGTATAATGCGGAAGAGAAATGGTTACAACATATTCACGTAATGGGCATGATGGGAACATCACTTGTTCACTTGGATAACTCTGGATACTATATAATTTAAGAATATTGCATTTAAATTACATAAATTTATAGTTGATAGATCTGCGGGCTGCATCTACATTTACTAAGTCATTAATTTTTTAAGGGTTTATATAGTTTTTTGCTTTCAATATTGATGACACCATTCATACTTTGCTTGTACTTTATGTACGATACAAATTATAGTTTATATTTCCTTAATGTCTTGTAATATCAATATCCTTAAAAATCAAGGAATAATACTCATTTTTAAATAGTCATTTCTTCGTTCATCTTTCTCGCCAACAAAATAACTATTATATCCTTGTCACAACAATTTCCGACCTTCAGTTTTTCTCAGAAACATAAAATAAAAACTTCATAATGAAGGTAAATACATTAACAAGCGCAAATTTTGTTTACAACAATTACGCAATGTCTATTTTGCGATCGTGCCAATCCTCCCATTGTTTTTGTGGGTCTTTTTTATATATTTTTTATTGCTACGCCAGGTCTTCACTGATTCATTCGCCAAAAAATAAAAAAAAGATATTGAGTTTCAAAAATTGTCAAAAACTAATTTTGCTGGCTCATTTTTCTGACAACTATTGCATTTCAGAGAGTCCAGTTTAGCCGCGCGAGAGTGAAAAGATTTCTCGAAAAAAAATAAAGAGAAAATCGTCTTTCAAATAAAAGAGGGATAGGTGGCACACATCGTTATGATGGTATAACTGATATCAATGTATATGCCAACTGTCTATTCTTAAAATAAGCTTTAAACATATGTGATTTAATTTTTTTCAAAATTAATATTGGTATATGTGCGTTTTTTTTTTAAATTTCGTCTATGAGCAATTTTAATGAAATGCACACCTCGATGTATCTTTAGATCCGAAAAATGTATGTAGATACATAAGAAATGATTTTTTTTTCTATAAATTTAGCATGACGGAGATACGAAAGTTTGTAGTCATCTAATTAAAAAAAAGAGGATAGAGATGGATATTTATCTTTGTCTCTATCAACCCTTAAGAAGAAATACATCAAGAAAAATGCTTGGACTCACCTTTTTTTGTTGTTTTTCCCACGCAGGATCTAATAGTCCTTCACGCTCCCATTCTTCCTCCTGCTCCATATATCCATCCCCATATTCCATGGAGAGACCATTCTCCATCATCATTTTGAATTTCGGTTATTTAATACTATTTATCAGTTCCAGGAAAAAAAATTACAAAATGTTCGATATGATGATTGGGAAGATAAAAAAAAAACAAAAACAGATTTCGAGTTTACTCTTTTTTTGTCATGTAACTGTAATTTATTTTTTTCTTTCTTTTTTATCCTTTAAACAAAAACGAAACTCTTATTTATGTTGTGTGTTGTATTACGATTTAATTTTTTTTTATTTAAAATTTGGGTGGTGGTTAACAGTTCGTTCGAAGTATCCTTAAAAAAAATAGAGATAAAAAATCTGTAAAAGAAAATCGCGAATTGGAAAAAAAATTACTTAATGTCTTGCCCGAATTTTTATTTTTCTCTGTATATGTATATATATTTTATAACAGATTGTGAAAATTTGCGAAGGTGGATTTATTTTTAACAACGCCGAATATCACTTTATCCATGAGAGCATGTTCTGTAGTATTTGTGTGAACCATTGATAACATCACAGCAAGAAGCGAAGAGTTTGTGAGAGAATCCAAAATTCATCTTTTATCCTTTTTTTATGCTTAAATATGTTTTAACGTATCCAAAATATATTTGCTGTCCTCTGAATTACTTATAGCCACTCATTTCCTTTTTCATGTTCAATATTCTCACTGTTTTTATTTTATATTGACATATAGATTTTAAGAACTGATTACCTTCATCTTAATCACAATTTACACAAAAAAGGATGAAAGATTCATTTCAGATCAATCACACTGCTCCAGACACGTAAAATCCTGAAGCAATTACGAGGTATCGTATAAGATACAAGAAATCGATGTTGTATAACACAATTTATTTGAAAATGTATAGGTATTTATAAAAACAATTTTTAAAAGAAATTGTCCAAAAGAGGGACGGAGAGAGGGAAGAGTAAAATTATTTTCTATGTACGTGTCTCGTTTGCCAAGAGAATGACCCGCTCGCGTTGGTAGCCAACTCAAAACTAATGTTGTGCCAGCTAATGTCGTTTTAAACAAGCTCACTTCTGCTTCTACTACCGCTGGTACTGCTGCTGCTACTGCCCCCCAAAGAAAATTTACTGTGTGAAATAAAATGTTCAACGACGAAGTTTGAGAGCACATACGACTACGGATTTGACTGCTTGCGCGACGACTACTACAACGAAGACGACGATCTCGAGAAAACGATCGAAACGTTTGAAAGTTGACGACTATAAACTGGGGGCGGTTGCGGTAGAATAGGGTGGTGGGTAGAAAAGTAAGAGAGAAGAGAGAGAAAGAAAAGTTGAATTTATCTGGTTTGTGGCTTTTTCATGAAATGAACTTTTTAAAAAGCACTATGCTATGCAAGCTATGATGTCGATGGGTAGATGGATGATATTTAAGTCACATTTACACTCCCCCGCACCGTCAACCACTAGTTGGTTAGTTTATGTTATAATAGTTTAACTTTAATAATTTTTTGCCATAGAAGTGCGAATTTATAATGATGAACTTCACGTAAAATACATATATGTACATATATGTACATATGTACTTTGTGTGTACTCGAGATTTTGTCAAAGATATCCGCTCTGGTCCTCGTTTATGTTTTTGTTGAACATGACATACCTATGTACGTATGAATCTATATATTTTCCGCTCCTACTTTTCACCTTCACCTTCTGTAAGATGCGTTTCTTCTAGATACATGTATCTGCATTCCGTGATCAGTTCTGTGTTTTTAAAACTCTCGTCATGCGGCTCTAAATATTCAATAATCTAACGATCGTGCAAGCAACAAATATTAACTAAACTGCTCGTTATTTCTTGGTTTTTGTAATTTGTTTTTATTTTGTTTTATTTTTTGATTAGTTTTGGAACCCCGCGTTTGTGTTTTGCAACGAAAACTGTACAATTGAAATAGGGCGATATAAGTGTTTCTTTCATGTTTAATTAACACCTACAATTTATTCAATTGTAATGTTGCAAATATAAACTTATTTTTATTTTTTTCTAGATTGGTATTTTTAGACTTAGTTTTTTTTTTGCCAAATATTTGTTCCAACCGGAAACTTAGGAGACACACACTCTAAATTTGTCGTCACGAGTGCTATATTTAAAGTCGTGGTAATGAGCGAAAGGTACTTAAAATAAAGAGAAATTTATATGGGCCTTGGTCCCAAGACCATAGTTGATCAAACTAACAAGCTACGAAAGCTTTAAATATTATCGTATCACGTTTTTGTTTAAGAACTCGTTGGTTCCGATTTGGATCAAAAGCAATGTGCAGATATTTCCATATGACATCATTAAAATTGAATAAAGTAGGAATAAAATATAAAGGATTTAAAAAAACATTAAAATTTGGTTTCTAAATTTATTCTAGCATGTCACGTACTCTTCCACAATCTACGTTGAAGCCCTATCATTGATTTAATTATTTTGGGATCATTTTAGTATATTCTTTAGTTTTTATTACATATTCTTCTTTTTTAAGGGTCGAACAAATAAAACTTAATTGAACATTTTGTTATCATAAAAGAACCTATATTTTTTCTAAGCTTAGACGATCGTTTAAAATTTAAAACCAGTCGAACGGAATTTTATGTTTCTAAAGTTTTTAAATTTTCTGGACGATTACGATTTTACAATAATCCATTCGAGGAGGAATAAAAATAGAGTGGCCAGAAATTGTAATTAATTGAAAATATCTTTACAGGATTTTCAAATTTCAAATGTGTGCAATCCAGAATGTAAGATCAATGACATTTTGCGAAGCCTCATAAGTTCTGACATGACGTAGCTGGCGTCCTATTCAGTACACATGGGAACATACGAATATTTGTGTCTTGATTGCCAATGAAAAGTAACAGAGTCTCCATATAGTACCTACGCTTGTGAGAATTGAGAAATCAGTAAAGGAAGAATAGTATTGTAGCAGCCTCGTCATCTAAATCCATATTAATTTTTTAATTTTTATATTTACTGTTGAGAATGTGAAAAAGAGAACTGATTTCTTTTTCTCTTCTAATGCTTTAAAGTAGACATTTTCTGTAGGATAGAATAATAAGATATAGACTAACTATAAGCCTAAAATGTCGTTTAGCAAAAGTCCCATTAATCTCCTATTACAAGCATTTTTTGGTTTCTTTTTGAAATGCGTATTATACAGATATGCAGTCCTATTGCTAAGATCAATTATCAACCGATTGACGATTGATAAATTTGTCAATTAAAATTGATAATGATATTGCGAAAAACAATTGATAACTATGAGCGCTATTGTGAGCAGCTAATTCAAGTTTGACAGATTTCTCTATTTTGTTTTCAACTATTTTCTTTTTTATTTTGCACTTTAGCTCGACCCAAACCTAAGCACAGGTAGAAATTAAAATTGAAAATAAGCTTCTTGTTAATGTTTAGAATTTACTGTTTGCCGTTTTTGCCAATCTCGTTCCGGTGGTAACCTACATACATATTTCACCATGTCGCAAATTGTTTCCATTTTGATTGCGCACCAGATTTGGAGCATAATCCTTTTCCAAAGTCAGGGTTCTGCTCCGTCAACTCAACCAATCTATTGAATGGTTGCCTTTTATTGCTGACTATTTGAGACCTTAAGAAAACAAACAATTGTTTATTTCCAACCCTTAAAACATGAAAATATTTGAAAAATTGACGGTTGTCATTAAAATTGTTTACATTTGATGTACATAATGCCGTTTTATAAATTTCAAATTGATAACTGTTACACATTCAGAATAGGTCGATACTTCATTGACAGTTGATTCCCGCCATACCGTTTTAACAATTTAATTGATAAGTATCAACTATCTATTGATAATAATTGATCTTTGCAATAAGGGTGATGTACTCGTATGTATTGTCGCCTTCGCGGTAAGAGACCGTTTTACGTTTGAACGTTGGAAAATTTTTAAAAAAATATTTCCAAAGTGAATACTGTGTGGTCTCTTTAGAAACTGGTGAAAGAAAATTCATAAAAAAATTTGCATGCTTATGGATAACAGAAGCTATTCGGTGCTCGTCCGGTGCACAGACGAATGAATTGCCCAATATACGTGAAAACCCCAAAATTCAAGTCTTCGCAGAGCTCAACAACTGAACTTCTGTTGTGCTTCTCTGAGAAGGATATTGCGAAAAAGACTTTAAATGAGAAAATGGCTTGGATTTTAGTTGCAAATATGTATGTACATATCGTACTAAGTTATTTTCAATCTTAGAGACTATAAAAACAACCAAAACTATGGACTGCGAATCACTTGATTGAGGCCACTATTATTATTTTGCAACCGTTTTTCGCGATGTATACCTTTTTCAAATTTTTTACTCGAGCATATCTACAACCTACATATAAGTAAGTATGTACATACAGGTTGTCCTAGTTAAGAGGTATAATCCTTTAACTGGAGATTCCTGAAGTTCCGGCGAATAAAAAATCGTACGGCGGAGGGGGGTCTATTTTTACCCCATTTCGAGTTATATCCCGTCAAAGTGAACACCTCTGTTTTGGAGGAATAACCACTTTAAGTGGTATAACTTCTGAACTATTATAGCTACGTAAAAAAGTTGTTAAACATAATTTTTAGAAAATTTGTGTTAGAAAGCCGTAAAATAAATGGGGTCATTAAGAAAATTCATCGGAATTTTCCAAACTCCAGGGTAAAAAATTAAAAAGATGCTAGTTCTAGAATTGCATAAGAAGATTCGATTGAATTTCGCCGAGAACGTCACTTGGAGCAATGCATAGAAACGTTTTGCCTTTCCGGGTGACAACAGCCGTACCAGTGTTATAGTGTGGGGAGCTATCACGTACTATGGCACAATGGAATTGAATTTTTTTTTTTTTTCTACTTATCTAGCCAGTTCAATATGTTTCACTCTTCCTAATCTCCTAGTCAGATTGTTAGTATTAAATAGTTCCATCATTTCTGAGTTAACGTGATTAAGAACCATAAGTTTGCATCTATTAGCTACTTTTTGACTTCGTTTTCAATCATTTCAATTTCTAGATCTCTGTGCAGACCAGTGTTTCTTATGTACCATGGCGCGTTTACTATATTCCGCAGTACTTTATTTTGAAATTTTTGTATTTTCTGTAAATTTATTCTGCTTGTGCATGCCCATAGCTGGAAACCGTAGGTCCATACTGGTTTCAGAATTTACTTATTAAGAAGTAACTTATTTTAACTGGGCAAACAGGAGTATTTCCCTATAAGCCATGAATGGAGCATTTATAATCTGTGCTAGTTTAAGCTAGTCTTTAAGCCTATTCTTGGGAATTGTTTTAGGATTACCCCTGACATCAAATCAAATCCCGGGCCAATTCTTTGGCAATTTCTTTCGCCATTACTGGTTGAATAAGTACATCCTCTTCGCACAATTCTTCCGTTTCTTTGCAGTCTTTGTCTTCAAATAGTTGGAAAACGACTTTGAGATACTCAGCAAATGAATTCGCTTTTTCTTGGTTGTTTTTTGCCCACTTACATCTTTTCTGGTTTTAATGGGTGGGATGTGTGCAAATGGCCTTTTCGTTTTCTTTGTTGCCTTCCAGAGTGAATATTCGGCACTAGCATCATTTGTAAGATTCGTAAGGAATTTTTTAAGAGACTCATTTTAAAATTCCCTCATCGATCTTGTAAGTTTACTGCTTAGATTATTCGGTATTGTTTTATCGCTGTGAGGCCTTGACTGTTGCCAACGATTTCTAGCTCTTCTCTGTTCCGCAATTATATCACATGCAGCTTTTTGGATATTTACCGTAAATATCTGAAAAACCTCAACTAATCGATCTTCTGTTTTAATTATTTCTAAGAGATGAATACTATCCAATCAGTAAGCAATTCGTCTTGGGTTATTTTTTTTGATAGCGATTTTATCGCCAAGTGTTAAAGGTATTGTTGTATATTGAATGATCTGAAGTCAAGAGCTGGGCCTACTTCTACTTCTATATTATTTGACGAGATATTCTCTGCAATGAAAAAGTCGACAAGATCTGGGGTTTTCTTCTTATTTGTAGGTAGGTTTACCAATTGAGTGATATTTGCAGCCAGTTTTTTGATTACTTCTTTCTCTTGTATTTAGTTTTTGGCAATACATGCCACCTGCGATAAATCTATTACAAAATATGCGCAAGAGGCTTAAAAAGTCATTTTTCTTAAGACTATAGCTGGGAGAACAGTAAATTTAATGCATTTGATATCTGTCCACTTTTGTTATATTTATAGATATTCCTTGTGTCGCATATGATGGGAATTTGGCTTAGTAACTGGACAGAAAAGTTTTAATCAAAATGTAATTTTGATGTATTCAACATTCACATTTTGATGAAATTTGCTTCAAGGAATCTACGCTCGATACAATGAACAATCTCGATACAGTGAACAGTCCCGGTTTTCATTCATTCACTTATCAAGCGTATACTGTATTTTCCTCCAATAACTTAATTAAGCTTTCATACTTTGTTATTTGAAGTGCAATAATTGGTGTACGTTTGGCTGACTTTTGAAGCATATTTTCTTTGTTTGGGACATACTCCGTAACTTGGTAGCTTTCTTTCGGAGATGATATTTTTGGGAATATACTCATTTACGTTTTTTTTTATTTTTGGCCGCGTTGTTAAGTTTTCCTTCTGTCTCTTATAGCAGTTCTTCCCCATCAGTTAATAACTCAACTAATTAACAGGCCTTAATTACCTAGAGTATATTCTAGCCCATATCACGAAATAGCTAAAAATTCTTTGATTGAACTGGCATTTCCAAAGCTTGAAAATTTTTTTGGACCGCTACCCTGTATTTTCCCACAAGATAGCGCCACCATCCACACTTCCAGCGTACCTAGAAGCTGGATTCAGTCGAAAAACTTGGAATAAATATAAACATCATCGAAAACGTTTAGGCATGGCTATCTCGAAAGGTTTATGAACCCGGTAGACAATTGTGACATAGATACTTGCCTATGTACATACCATGTCACAATTCGAGGGAAAATCTTCAGCTATTATCGAATATAAATCATACGATTTTGTTAAAAATCGGTAACCAAGCAGTATTCTGCATACCAATTTGTGAGAAATTGCAAACAAAAATTGTAACCGATTACTGGAATATAGAGTTTCTATACAACATTATACTCGGGAAACAAGTTTTTTTTTTACATCAGATGGACATTCACCATGATATCTTAAGTTATAAGAGAAAGCAAAAAGCAGACGTGTGCAATGATTATTAAAATTGGAATGACAAATATTTGGGCGCAGGGACATCACATTTTTTTTTTTGACTTATGCCCCCTGGCCTATGGCCTACGGTGGAACCACTGTGCCTTGCTTAATAATTACATTTTGCAGAAAACCCCATACCCAAAAGTATTTCAAAATTTCTTAAAAAATCACTTTACGCTAAACTTAGGTAACACAACATACAGATTATTTCTTCTGTAAATCATTTGAGTTTCTGGAGTGATAGACATATTATTATCCCTTGGTACAAGTGAGCCCACACGCGAAAAAACTGATTTTAGGTCTAACGTTTTAGAACAAAACAATGCAGTTGACGAAGCGAGGAAGAAAGTCTAAGAAACGAAAACGTTCGCAATAATCCACTTCTTCGAACCAAGCGCGAAGTAAAACAGGATCAGATGGTATCCATCGTTAAGCGCGTGAAAAGGCTAGAATTGATAACATGCACCACCTGGATAGGACCAGGAAAAGTCGCGAACGGTTATCGATGACTAATCGGCAGAGATTGGGGGCAAGGTCTCAAGGCAAAGGGACCAGCGGGGTAGATATTTTCTCCCCGAAGACCGTCCGTACGTGGTGAAGAACCACATACTTCTCGAGGTGTCCCTGTTGCTAACTGAATACGGCGGATCTAAAGTGGAAAACTTGAAAAAAAAAAAAAAACCCGTAATTCCAGGTGTGTAACTACCGTGCCCAAGGGATGAATGGCACTACGTTAGTGTGTCTTCTAACGGTGAACTCCAGATAATTTGGGCAACTCTGGTTTCAATGTAAGTCCCCGCCGCTGGCATGCGGGCCTCTGCCTTCGGTGTACTCCTTTCCCTAGCTTCTCGTGGGAACAAAATTAACCCTAATTCAAATAAACTAACTCAAGAGCTTGACGTAGCTCTAAACTCCACCATCCCCATGGATATTGGTCCTTCGGAGGACCTCTCCTCAACTGCTAGTGCAGAAGAGGACGATCACGTTATCGGTCCATTGGAAGAAGCGGTCCTTCTTCTCGAAGCCGCCCCACACCCGTCGGCTGATCCTCAGCCCTCCACCTCAAATTCCCCAGCTGATCGACTCAGTGGTGCCGCTCGCAAGCGCTTTAAGTACTGGCTCTCTAAGGGAGTCTCCGTTGAAGAGGCTAGAGAAAAATCCAAAATCCCCTGTGGTCGAAAGGGAGACCGTACAAATCCTTCTCCATTGGCTTCTCAGCCAAAAAAGGCTAAAACGGAACCTCCAACAACACTAGCGCACGTGGCCCTTAAGCCCACTCAACCCGCTCTTCAAGTTACACCTCTCACTTTTAAGCAGGTCCTTGAGGTTATTAAGGTAGGAATCATCGCCTCAGACTTCCCGGAAACCCTGCTTAACAACCAGCAAATGACTCTTATTCAAGACACCATCTTTGATAGGATTACGGACCTCTCTGAGGTAACCACACAGCCTAAATTCCGGGGAACAACTTTCCGGCCAGGATGGCTTGTCTTGAACTGCAAAGACGTGGCAACGGCAACTTGGGTCAAAAGCATTGTCCCTAGCATCGCTCCTTGGGAGGGAGCCTCACTAAAAGCACTCGATGAGGAGAATATTCCTCGCGAGAACTTTATGGTGGGACTCTTTCCGGCTAAACCTTCAATTGGAAGCGACAAGATCCTTAGGGCAGTCACTGCCCAGAACGCGGGTCTTCTCGGTTCCGAATGGAGAGTTTTAAAGCGCGAGGATAAGGGTAACTTTGCCATATTGACCCTCTCCATTGACCACAAATCCATGGAATGTCTGAAGAAGGTTCACTTCAAGGTAGATTAGAGTAGACACAAACACCTCTCTCACAAACCCCTTGACCCTGCTGTCCCCATCCCTAATCCCGTGGAAAGCGCTCCACCCACAGCTGAGTTGGAATCTATCGACTCCCGGGCTGTCGCTGCCACTTCCATCCCCACTCGCCCCAATCCAACTAATCCCACCACTGCTCCCAGCAGCAACAACCCAAAGCCTAACCCTGCACAAGGCCTAGATCCTCACAGATCATCTAAGGCTCCAGGAAGGAAGGCTGTCTCCAGTCTTGGACAAACTACTGGTAGCAACCCGTCGAGTAGCTCTACAGCTACACAAAGGGTTGCTCACCACAAAGATAGAGGAGTTAAAGGCAAAGCCAGGCAGAGGATCATCAAAGTTCCTCCAGACTTCTCCTCCTCTCATTAACCCAGCCATGACCAACACCAAATTTCTCCAAATAAACCTGCATCACGCTAAAGCGGCTTTTGCGGCCGCATCTTGCAGGTTTATCAAACACAACTTGGACCTCCTCCTAATCCAGGATCCGTAAAGGGAAAATTTATGGCCTCCCCACCAACTCATGTAAGTTAATTTATGACAACAGGCAACCTACTCCTAGAGCTGCCATTCTAATCAAAAATAGAATCAACATTCTCCCTATTCCACAGTTCATTAGCAGAGATCTGGTTGCTGTCTCAGCAGACCTAGCAACAAACAGAGGTCGACAATCTATCATCATCGCCTCAAGATACTTTGCGAATGAGACACCAGCGCCACATGACGAAGTTGTTAAACTCTTCGAATACGGTAAGAAGACTGGTCAACAGATAGTGTTAGGATGCGATGCAAACGCCCATCACACAATCTGGGGGAGCACAAACATCAACAAGAGAGGTGAGTCTTTACTTAATTTCTTAATTCCCCTGAATGTTGAAATTCTAAATAAAGGCTGCCAACCGACTTTTGTTAACTCTATCAGACAAGAGGTACTAGATCTCACCATAGCTAGCTCATCTTTGTCTGATCAAATTACTAACTGGCATGTGTCGAAAGAGCTCTCGATGTCTGACCACATGCATATCAGATTTGACCTCGAAAGCTCTTCCTGCCCAAACACTCTTAACAGGATCCCTAAACGCACCAACTGGAATCTTTACTTAGAGACCCTCAGGTGTGAATTCAACCCATCCTGTTCCAATATACACTCTTCTCATCTACTTGAAGAAGAAGCCTCAAACCTAAGCTCTCAAATCACTGTCGCATATGAATCCAGTTGCATAGCCAGACCTAAGGCTAACTCTCGGGATGTGCCCTGGTGGACCATTGAGCTTGAAACCCAAAAAAGAAAGGTTAGGAAGCTTTACAATAAAGCCAAACGAACTAACTCATGGAGCGAATACAAAATAGCTCTCACATCTTATAACTGTGCAATTAGGAAATCAAAAAGACATACTTGGAAGACTTTTTGCGAAAGCATTAACGATCTTCCGACAGCTGTTAGGGCTCAAAAAGCCCTTTCTAAGAACCACAGCAACGGAATTGGTCTCTTACAAAAAAGTGACGGCAGTTTCACAACTGATTACAAGGAAACTCTGAGTCTACTTCTACAAACTCACTTTCCTGACTCTGTTATCACTGACCCTCACACACCTCTTCTACATGAAATTATGCAACACCCTCCAAACAGGCGCACTAGGAACTCTGCTAGGAATATCTTCTCCTCTGATTCTATCAGATGGGCCATCTCCACGCAAAAGCCTTACAAAGCTCCTGGTGGGGATGGAATCTTTCCTGCCTTTCTTCATCATGGCATCGATATTCTCCTAGAATCCCTAGTGTCCATCTTCAGATCCAGCTATGAACTTAGCTACATACCGACTACATGGAGAAAGGTAAATGTAGTGTTCATACCAAAAGCTGGCTGCAGATCACAATCAGACCCTAAGGCCTTTAGACCTATTAGTCTCACCTCGGTGTTCCTTAAGGTAATGGAAAAAATTATCGACTTCCATATTCGTAATTCCGCCTTATTAGAACTCCCTTTAAATAAACTCCAATTTGCATATCAACCTGGTAAATCTACGGTCTCAGCACTACATCATCTAGTCAGCACGATTGAAGAAACTCTGTTAGAGAAGGATATCGCCCTCTGCTCTTTTCTAGACATCTCGGGTGCCTTCGATAACACGACGTTTCAATCCATCAAAGATGCTGCTGATGCTAAAGGCATTGACCCGCAAACCACCAGCTGGATATGCTCCATGCTCAGTAGCAGGATTATTTCTGCCAAACTTGGACAATTCTCGATATCCGCAAAAACCACTAAAGGTTGTCCCCAAGGAGGAGTTTTATCTCCCCTGCTGTGGTCCATCGTTGTGGACAAAATCCTAAACGACCTCAATAACTGTGGATTTCACACCCAAGGCTATGCTGACGACATAGTCATTATAATAAGGGGCAAGGAAGAAACCAACATCTGTGATCGGATGCAACATGCCCTTAACAAAGTTAGCAATTGGTGTCAGACAGAAGGATTAACGGTTAACCTTGATAAAACCGTAATCATTCCCTTCACCAGAAGGAGATCCTTGAATCTCCGCACACTATCACTACGTAATGTACAAATAAATTTCTCTAAAGAAACAAAATATCTTGGGATAACTCTAGACCAGAAACTAAACTGGAAACCTCATGTAGATAGAACCATTGAAAAGGCGACAAGAGCCTTCTGGGCCTGCTCGAGGTTTTTCGGTAAGAGATGGGGATTAAAACCAAAAATAATCCACTGGACTTATCTCACAATCATCACGCCGATAATTTCCTATGCATCGCTAGTACGGTGGGAGAAAACTAACCAAATCACCATCCGATCTGCCCTTCAAAAGGTACAACGATTAGCATGTGCAGGTATTACGGGTGCAATGCGCACCTGCCCTACAGCTGCGCTGGAAGTTCTCCTAGGCCTTCCACCTCTACATATAAGAATTATTATTAATTAATTATGTAATAATAATAACACCAATCTAGTAGGACACATGAAAATCCTGGAGGAAATCCCGCTACTATCATCGCCAGCGATCTGTTCCTCGGATTTCATGCCAAAAAGAATCCATCTCAATCACCCTTTCAAAGTCATTATACCGGACCGCAGGTTTTGGGACTACCCTCTGATCCCTCATACCGCATCTTCAATTGATTGGTACACTGACGGTTCAAAAATGTCAAATGGGGCTGGAGCTGGTGTTTTTGGTCCTAACTACAAACTATCCACTTCACTCGGACAATATACCACTATCTTTCAAGCAGAGGTCTATGCAATCGAGCTATGTGCCAGAGAATGCATCAGACGAAACCTCCGTAGATCACAAATAAATATAATGTCAGACAGCCAAGCTGCTCTTAAAGCTCTAACATCCTTCAACTTTGAGTCTAAGCAGGTTTGGAACTGTCTACAAGTACTCCTGCAGCTTGCTGCACACAATAAAATTACTCTTGCTTGGGTCCCTGGACATAGGGGCATTCTGGAATTCGCAAAATGGCTTACGACACGCCAAGAAATTTATAAATTTCTCAAAAAAAAGATCCAGAGACATTCTTTCAATGAGCAAACGCAAGGCTAAGATCATAACTGACTTCCTTACTGGACATTGCTCTCTCAATTACCATCTCAAGAAAATGGGCCGTGTCCAATCGGATATGTGCCGTGTCTGCCTTGAAGACACCGAAACAGCCCAACATATACTGTGTGAATGCCCGGCCATAGCTCGACTTAGGCTCAAACACTTTAACAAAGGCTTCACATCACTATCTGATGTCACATCTTCTTCAGCTGAAACTATCTATAGTTTCATTAATGAACTAGATCTCAGCTAAAAGACAAATACAATATAGCAACTCTCAGGGGATTGCACAAAAGATCTCTTCTGGTCGCCGTGCTTATTAGGCTGTACTCGAGCCTTATTTACCCCATCGACTCTAAAAAAAAAAAAAAAAAAATCGGCAGAGACGGTTGCTATTGGAGGCTATTGCTTATACGCCACCCATGTCAGCTGTTGAAGCCGCAACCCTAACAACTTCGTAACAATCGTAACCATAACTTGAGTAGACCTGCAAATAATGTTATGGTTTCGTCTTGTGTACAAAATCATCAAATCGAATGACTTTATTTTTGAAAACCTTCAACAACTCTCTTAATCAAATGCCCCGATTCATGGACCACTGCACGAACTTAATTAAAGATGAATTAAAAGTGTTAGGAAGGTAGTCTAAGGGCAAAACTGTGTTAAGCTACGTTGAGTGATCAAATATTGTAGTATAGAAGTAAATGAGCTTCATACAACATACCGTAACGAATTCTTAAATTTCAAACCATCGTGTACGGCTAAGGCGATCGTCTTAACAACATAAAAGAACATATGGTATCTAAAGCCTTGTGTCCGTAGTTAAAAATATCTGGTCAATCTTTTCTGCGAAAGCATGCTTGGAAATTAAGACTTACAGATACAACACGTGTGGATATGGCAATTTTTTATTTGTAACAAAAGATACCACACACATGCTATGCAAATGAGACGATATAGCTCACAGGCGCATGAAATACTAAAGTATGTAGCTTTAACATTTAACCTCAATTTGATAATGTTTACAAAAATAATGCAACTGATTAAATGGTAAAATACCGCAGTTAACAAAAAATAGAAATTCAACTTTTTAATATATAGCTCCAATATATAGCAACCACACTGAAAGTGAAGGTCCTGCGTAGGCAAGACATATGTATAATATTTTTATTACTTCATCGTTACGTAATACTTATAATTTATTACATTCATTTCACATAAACGCTAGCAAAAAATCGCTTTGCTATGCTGATTCCAGTAGAGAATCCATTCGCCTATATATAGAATTTGTCTGATAGCTTACATTTCTGTAAGTACCCAATATTTCTTCACAGTTCATTTCATTTAGCCTTGCAATACACGATGCAGCTACAGTTTGCTTTTGTTCATTCAAGTCTAAAGACAAATTGCCAGAACAATATTGGTATCCAAAAACGCATCTACAAACTTACGAATTAAATTTTTTTTTTCTTAATAATATTCCAACAATATTTTTGCACACATTAATGTACATATAATCAACGTGCTTTACCAAGACTCGATAACATTTTTGAAGAGAACAATTTTGTATCTTATTTTTAACCCAGAATATTACCACACACTCTCCCAGAAATAGAATGTTAAAAAATTTGTTATTTAGAAAAAAAATACTTTTCATATGGATTCTAAGATTTTATTTAAATAAATAAGATATAAAAACATTTAGCTTTTAGAGCAATGAAAGGGGTAGGAAATATGTTTTTGAAAAATTATGTAAACTCAAAGAGAAGACATATTCTGCTAGCGAAAAAGATACATCCCACCCTGAGCACAGGTTTGCAGAAAAGTATAAAAATAATTTACGAGAAACTGATGATCACTGTGGTACTAATTACAAGATACATCGAATATCTACATCGTCCACATTTACAAGTGCGTTATTAAGAAATCAGAGGATCATAATTGGTTTTTAAATTGTTTACCATGTCTTTTCTTGCTCTATTTTCTGCAAACAGCAGTCTTGTTCTCTACATATATTAACGAATAAATTTAAGTAATTCATTTGGCGCTGAAAGGTGAACGATACTGGGTAAGTACCACTAGTTCTGAATGAATGAATTTAAATAAAAAAAATAAGTTTATTATAAATTTGACAAAACAAAAAACGTCAAAATAATAAATCCTACTAAGACAGCGGTCGTATTATCTTATTAATCAAATTCTCGCTTCACTTATGTGTTTATTTTATGTGGGCATTTATGACTACTTCTAACAATATACATACATATGTAAGTATGTAAATTACTAAAATGAAATAAAAATTAAAGTTACTAGATAGAAAGTTGTAATTTTAAAATTCAATCAGTTCTGATAATATTAATTTTCACTATCTTTTTCATAGTTATCACTTACACGTCGTTTAAGTCTGAAAAGAGGACTCAGATAAATACATGATAAGAATGTATACATACTCAATATAAACTAAGAAAAATAATTCATAAGCCAAAATCAAAATTATGAAGTAAACGTTCACAATTTTCAAGCATAATATCGCAACACGACTACTCGTATATGAAATAAACAATTCTAGTCTGTATATTTTATGTTTAATTTTACTTTACTTTAATTAAAAAATAATTTATGGCAGTAATTATTCACTTCATTTGGCATACTCGTGAACAATTTATTACAAACGTAGTTCGTTCAAAAGTATTTTAAACGATAGTAATGGCACTGATACTGCACCTGTGATACATTACATCGACAAGTCAATAAAACTTTTCACAAGTTTATGTTAGTACATACGTTTTACCATTTATATCTCGATGTCTTTCTAGAGAATCAAGATTTAGGAAAAAGACAATATAGTTGAAGTCGTATCACTCTAATCCAGTTAACAGAGTACAACGTGAACAAACTTACGCACAAACAAACTTCGAGCAATATGTTGAGAATGTTGATTACATATGAGATCTGATTAAAAACAAACATGCCATGGCTCAGAAATTAGAAGGAGGCATTTTATAGTATTTTGTATTTTTTATGACTTGGCTGGAAAAGCGTAAGTTTCCACATATACCGAAGGATAGATGGTGTACGATTGATGAAAAATTGAGATGTAAATTTGGTCAACGGCTGCAAGGATTAGGCTTATTTAGGGCTATCATGTGCAGAGACCTATAAAAATTCTCAAGATTTTTTTTTGTATAATTTGTACACACTCAAGGAGTTATGAATACCCCTTTACATGTTCTTACACGGATGGTACTAATATAACATTTATGTATTTCAAAGGACTAAGTACATGTTTATTAAGTCGGTAACATTAGTACCGTCTTTAACAGCTTTCCTTAACCGTTATATGTACATAATTGATTCCTATATACAGTGAAACAAATTTCTAAGAGCTACAGACTCACACATTATTTTTTAGGATTCCTATATACTCATATTTTTTAAATTGGGGTGATGGTGATAAAATAGCCTCAAGAAGCACTACGACCTCTTACAGATCTTTTGTGATATCCCCTCAAAAACGTGATAGTACATACTAACTGCGGTACTTTTTAGTACAGTCGAGACTCGATTAACCGGGATAGCTGGGACCGAGCTCATCACGGATGATCGAAAAACCCGGTTAATAGATTTCCTGCATATTTAAAAAAAGCTATTGATTTTAAAATATTTTCTGTATTTTTTAAAATGTCATAGCCGATTTCATATTTTTGCACCAATATTTTTACTGGAACACAGTTTTTACAATGATTATTTATTAATTCCGATGGCTGGGTGTTATGGGATAGGGTAGACACTGATTGGTATTAACCTGGCAAAGCCCAGTGTTGTAACTGTTAGCACACATCAACTGTGCTTATATTACCTCCAAGTGGTAGCCATCGGATACTGGCCGTTGTCCATCTGGATCCGGCTTGCCAAACTTATAAGCGCGACTGCCGATCAAGAAAAAATAGCAGCACTATAAACACGACAGCGGACGAATTCCCTCGATGGAATCAACGGCGGCGTCTCATTTTCCACAACGGAAACAACACCTTATCTGGGCTACTTCGACGGTCAAAAAGGATTTTTCAGGTACTAATCATGGTCCTGGAAAAGAGATGGAGGCGGATGAGCCCTAAATGGGCCAACGCCAGCGCTCACATCTCCGAAGTGAGTTACTGTCATCGGTTTAACCGGCCCCTCGTCCTAAGGGTCTCAACAATGGACTTGGCACTCCAGGTTGGGGGTTGTGCCGTCGGGGTAACTTCCCTACCACGTAAAAAAAACTTTAGTTATGAGAGAGACACAACATGCCTCGGATAATGGACCTCATATGGCAACACCACCCGGAACGTCAAAGGACTATGAATTAAGAGTATGCACTGGGACGTACGTACACTGTATACCCCCGGCGATACTCAAAAACTTGAATCTGTACTCGAGCGGTATAAGGCAGATATTAACGCGATCCAGGAGATATGATGGATAGGATCAGGTGTACAAAAACGACAAAACTGCGACATCTATTACAGCTGTCACAAAAGATCGCACATGCTAGGATGCGGATTCGTCGTGGGAAATCGGCTTCGGACAAAGATCTTTGACTTCAAGCCATAAGCGATCGCCCAGCTGTGATCCGCATCAGAGGCGCATTTTACAACATCAGCCTAATATGTGCACACGCCCCAACCGATGTAGCTGAGGATCCCATCAAGGAGGAATTTTATGACCTCCTGGACGGAGCCTACGGAGCCTGTCCGAAGTATGATACAAAGTTCGTACTCGGGGATTTCAACGCCAAAATCGTTAAGGTAACATCTTCGGCGGGTTAGTTGGCAAGCACAGCCTCCACGATACGACAACAGATAACGGCTTCCGGCTAATCGACTTTGTAATAGCACGTTATACGGTGATAAAAAGCACTAGGTTTCCAAGACTACGAATCCACACAGCAACCTGGCGCTCCTCAGCTGGTTGAACCGCCAATCCAATAGACCACGTGCTAATTGATGCGAAACACGCATTAAACATCCTGGATGTACACACATTCAGAGGGGCCATTTCTCGACTCTGACCATTTCCTTGTAGCAGCAAAATTCAGAGCTCGACTGTCCAACGACAAGAAGCTGCGAACCGCCGAAAAAGAAATTTAACGTTGGACGCCTTAGCATACATGGGGAAGCTAGAGACTACAGAGGGCGCCTGAGCGAGAGACTCTCCACTGTGCACCCGCCATCCATAAACGCCAACAATCTGTGGAACCAGTACTGCGACATCACCAAAGAAGTAGCCGAGTCCACCTTTGGATACCAGCCATCGCCCAAAAAGAACCCGTGGTAAGATGATGAGTGCGTACGGCGGAAAAAGGTGACGGAAAATGCACACAAACAAACGTTGCGCCGCAAAATAAGAGCAGCATTGGAAGAGTATCGAGCCAGAAGAAGGGAGGAGAAAAAGATTCCGCGAAGGAAGAAAAGGGCCTACGCAGTCTCCCAACTCAAGGATATCGAGGAGTCCCGCGATAGAAACAACATCCGGATGTTTTATAGAAAAGTCAAACAACTGGCAGTTGGCTTCAGACCCGGAACGAAAGCTCTTCGAAATAGTAAAGGAAACTTAGTCACCGAAGCACAAGGAATAGTAGTTGTTTTTAAGCAGCATTTCTAGCAGCTGTTAGAAGAGAGAATGGTAGGGGACGAAGAACAGCCGCATTCAGTCAACGAAAAAGTAGTCCCCCCCGAAGTATCGAAGAGGTCGGCTCAGCTATCAAAAAGCTGAAGAACAACAAGGCCGCCGGCTCTGATGGACTGCCAGCAGAGCTTTTCAAATACGGTGGTGATGTTTTGGTAGGATGCATGCACCAACTCATCAACAAGGAGGATGGGAGGATGAAAGCATGCCCGATGACTGAGCAATCAGCTCCATATGCCCCATCTTAAAAAAAGGCGATCCTATGTCCTGCAAAAACTACAGAGGCATATCCCTGCTAAATGTCGCGTATAAGATCCTATCCAACGTAATATGCGAACGTCTAAAGCCTTTCTGCAACACACACATCGGCAAATACCAGTGTGGCTTCCGGCCCGGCAGATCGACGATAGACCAAATTTCACATTAAGACAAATCCTGGAAAAGACCAATGAATTTCAAGTCGAGACTCACAATCTTTTCATCGACTTCAAAGCCGTGAGCTCTACATGGCGAAACGAGTCGGTCTTGAGGTAAACGAGGACAAAACAAAGTATATTTTGTCAACAAACAAAGCAGCATCTATCCACCGCCTAGGACAAAACGTAACTGTTGACAGCAGTAACTTCGAAGTAGTTGAGGAGTAAACATCAACTCCACGAACGACACCTTAGCGGAGATCCGACGAAGACTAAGCAAAACGCTGCTACTTCCGTTTAGCGAAACAACTGGGTTCAAAACTCCTAACTCGGAAGACAAAATGCGTGCTCAGCAAAACACTAATCCTGCCAGTTCTGCTCTACGGTGCCGAGTGCTGGCACGTCGACTACACTGGCTCGTTCACTGACTAGCGCTCCAGCTAAGAGGATCTTCGAATCCCAGCCCCCAGGTTCGAGACGACAAGGAAGACCGAACCTCCGTTTTAAGGACCAAGCTATTCCGGATGCCAGAGCGCTAGGTCTGGAAAATTGGAAGCAGCGTGCCCAGGATCGAAGAGGATGGAAGGCTGCTGTGTCTCAGGCAGGGACCCTCCACGGGTTGGGAGCCCGTTAATTAAGTACGTAAGTATTTACTAATTCCACCTTTTCTTTGTTTTTCGTTTTTGTTCTACTACGGATAATAGAGCAAATACCGGTCAATAGAGTTATTAATCAAGAATAAATTACGGTTACCATAGTGTCCCAGTTAATCGAATGTCGACTGTAGTAGAAATATCACGTCGTTTCAATAATAATCTCATTTTGTTATTATCATATCAGCCGAAATCGGAAATTCTTGTAATTTGGATCAATGTCACGGCCCAGATTCTGAAGCAGGCCTCAAAAGGCACAGGTTTTTTTAGAGATAGACCACCCTACAGGCCAGACTTGGCCCTGAACTTTTTCCTTTTTTCCAATTTGAAAAGAACGAGAACAAGGCGGCCGTAGAAATTTATTTTGAAGGCAATAAAAAAGAATATTTTTTCGATGGTATTAGGGCACTGTACGCCCAATGTGGGAAATGCATTTCAATCGACGGAGAATATATTGGGAAATAAAATTTTTTTAACGAATCTCTTCTTTCACTTAATGTGTTAGGCCGCGAACTTATCAGCCGCCCCTCGTATGAACATATGAACATATGTATGTTTGGCAGTTTCAGCGTCCTCAACGCATAGTCGGCACATGTCCGATTGGCTATTACCAATTTTCTTGAGGTGGTACTTGCCAGTTAGAGTCCGTTAGGATCTGAACGTTGTATTTGTTCATTGCTATCTTTCGTTCTTTTGTAGAAATCGATGAATTTTATGGAATGTCTTAAGCCAATTTTTGAGATCCCTATATTCATAAGTACATACATATATACATACATGCACAGTTCACGTAACCCTATTGCTCTCACTCGAGCGTCCGTTCGTCTGACAGAGAGACGAAGTGTTGGAAAATAACTCTCAACCTTAGTTTTTGTTTGGTTTCTCACTGAGAGATGTACCATTTGGCATTGACATTTAGGGTTTTGCTCCGGTATATATATTTTTTAAATTTCAAATGTATCACTCCTCTGCTGACTTTTTTTCATAAAAACTAAATGGAAATGATCAACTTAAAACCTCTTTCGCCAAGAGAAAAATCCATAAATCCATAAACCATATAGAATTTAATTGTTTTCTTTACTTAACATATGCACATCTAATATACATACATACATATGTAAATATAAAAAAATGTCCTATTTGCAGGGGATAATGTGATGATCACATTCTAGCTCCTAAACTATAAAAGCAACATGAATGATTTCTACATGTTATGCAGTGATAACCCAAATATAACGACGGCGTGATTCTTCAAATATATAACTCTTATTTTGGAGGTAGCTCTAGTACAAGCAAAGTTGGAAGTGAAATAGGTTTCTCTTTCATATTTTTGACAGAAAGAAACTCTTTGAGTAGAATCAAAATATATAAAGTTTTGGATGTAAGTATGACGACATAGTGCACTGTTTCAGGGGTCTGGCGAACCCCACAGGCGGACCAGTAGGAATGCAGTAAAGTGTTAGGGTTGTGATCCCTATAATCCTGATCATAACCTCGCCGAACAAAACGAAGAAGAAGAAGATGAAAGAAGAAGAGATTTAGATCAATCCTGGTATCACTACCATAGAGAATTTAAAAAAAAGGGATCTTTCAATGCAGTCTGTCTGTCTGTATGTATCTGTACGGATTTTACATTTTGATAATGTTGTCTAAAGCTAGAATAAGATTTTGTAACAATTTTTAACAATTTTCCATAGCCGATAAGGCCAAAAAATTTAATAATCAATACGGCTCTCTAATCTACCGGTTTAGCAGAGTAGCGGTGTATGAGCTCAAAAAGTCAAAATATCTCTGGACATTGAAAGATCGAACCACACCATTATCATCGCTTCTGCGTACTGTGCTAGGGATAAACCAGCCATAGCAAGTAGTGGAGCACTGGAACAAGCTCCAAATACCGCTACAGAATGGATGTGGCGTTAATGAGTAGAAGATATCAATAGACCCGTAACGGATGCGTATGAAAGAAGTTGACCTATAAGGAAGAATAGAAGTAAAGAGGTACTATATTCACCCGTGCAGCGACGGGCGAAGAATATCTCTGCAGCGCGAAGAATTTAAACATCCATGTGAGCCTAGCGACACATTTAATAGCGACAAGCGTGCATGCGAATCCGTGGGTTGACACGACTGGAGATTACCAGTGTTATAAAAGGAAGCAACAACAAAAAACAGGTGCATGCACGTTTCAAATACGAATTCGCTTAAACTAGCATTATAGCAAAGAACGCTAAAAAGAAAGGCACTACCCCGCCAGGCACTACTAATGCTACGCATGGTTGTGATCCTGGGACGAGCAGAAATGCTCGGGTCAGAGCTACACGGTTTCCTGGAGATAGCAGAATAATGCAACTGCTCAAGCGAAACTTAAGGGTAACGAGTTGGAACGTCGGAAGTATGAGTGGTCGCAGCTACAAGCTGGAGGATATAATGGGTAGAAGGCGAGTATACATCTTGTGCGTTCAAGAAACGAAATGGCGAAACACGAAAAATCGGGCGCCTTCTTTTTTTTGGACGTTAGGTCAAAAGCTTACAAGATGTTTTACTACGGAACCGAATAGGGTAAAACCGGAATCGTTATCATCCTTGCGGCAGAGCTACTTGGCAACGTACTGACCATTTTGAAGTCCAGCGACCGTTCTCATTATCCTTGCCGCTGCGTAAAAAACCCTCCGCAAAAGTGATCACACCACGAAGTCACACAGCAGTAAGGCCAACAACGACAGGAAAATCTCCACACAAAACCCGAGCAGGACAGATCGCTCAGAGCCTTAAAGAGAAAACACTATCAGGAATCAAATCTCTGACAGGCCACATGGGATCTGTAGCTGCTACCACAAGCCGCCCAGTCGACAACAAGCAATCGAAAACAAGGAAAAGCCAAGGACCTGTAATCCTGCGGCTCCTGCAGCAGACACCGCTACGGAACACCTCTAAGTTGCGGTGGTGGACAACAATAACAGTGACCTCAAACTCTCAAACGAGCAATGGGCCTTCGTGGAAGCAGCTCTTATAGACCGAATCTCCACAGCTCTCTGCTACACGTCAAGCCAAAATCCGCTATTTGGCCAACTCCAAAATATACATGGTTTTCGTATCCTATCCTGCCAAAACGAATTCACCCTAAATTGGCTCAACGGTAAAGTTCCCCCACCATAACTTTACCGCAATCCCAAGAGGACGGACTGGGTGAACTTCCGCAATGATTTAACCATCTCCAACCCCCCAGCCAATTTCGTTGAGATAGAATCTGAAGTAAAACAGCTTACAACGAACATCCAAAGGGCCTTTGTAAAATCCTGCCCCCTATCTAAAGGCAAGCGTCGCAACAACCCCATATGGTGGTCAAACGAACTGGCGTCACTACAGGCGAGAAGTTGTACAATCTTGCTAAAAATACGAAAAATCCCAATGACTTGGACCACTACAAAGAAAGTAAAAGGATCTTCAGAAACAAAACTACATATATTCGCCAAAAGAGCAGCCTGGAAAACTTCTGTTACAACATCGAAGCCACCAAAGATGCAGCCAGACTCAGAAAAGTTCTTTCTAAGGTTCAAACTATTCCGGGACCGAATCATGTTCCGACACCTTAAAAGAACTTATAAACACCCACTTTCCTGGTTGCTCCTACACTAACTCGAACACTGATCGGGTCAACAATTCAACGGCACAACACTGTGCTCAATCAATCGACCATATAATAGACGAAAAGAAAGTGACGTGGGCCATTGACTCCTTCTACCCGTATAAATCGCCAGGTCTGGATGGTATTATCCCGATGATGCTGCAAAGCTCAAAGGCATACTCCGTTCCGCGGCTGACACGCATCTTCAGAAGCTGCATCAGCTGCACTTACGTTCCTCAGTCATGGAGAGAAGTTAAAGTCATCTTCATCCCCAAAGCGGGAAAGCCCAGCCACACCACAGCAATGGACTTTAGACCGAATAGTTTTAATTACACAGCCATCGTCAGACCCATCCTCACGTAAGGCTGTCTGGTCTGGTGGCCTGCAGCCGCAAAAGCCACAAACCTGAACACCCTCACCAGAATACAACGTCTAGCTTGCATAGGCACGACTAGTGCTATTAGGACAACACCTACCGCCGCCCTTGAAACCATGCTCGGGCTATGCCCACTTGACCTCTTCACGAAAGAGGTAGCGGCTAAAAGTGCCCTACGACTCAGAGAAACCTGGACATGGAAAAACAGCCAAATCGGACACAGCACCATTACCAAGTGGTTAAACGCCAACGAGCCTTCATGGCCACCCACTTGGATTTCAACCTCAACATCGACTCCAAATTTCCCTCCAGGGAAAGCTGGACAAATGGTGAGATCTTCACGGATGGATCAAAAATGGACGTAGGTACGGGATCCGGTATTTTCTCAGTGGAACCTTCAATTGCCCGGTCCATGAAACTTCCAAACCACGCAAGTGTGTTCCAAGCGGAAATTCACGGTATCACCGAGGCCTGCCGACATCTTACCACACTGAACAACGACAGACAGGTTAATTTTTACATAGACAGCCAAGCAGCCATCAAAGCCATTACCTCCATCACTACCAAATCTAAATTGGTCAAAAGATGCAAAGAGGAACTCAAATCCCTCAGCACGAGGCATAAAATCACGCTCTGCTGAATCCCAAGCCATATGGGTATCCACGGGAATGAGATGGCCGACGAAGTGGCCAGGAAAGGCTTAGAATCAAATGACCTACAAGCAGACAACTCTGTACTATTGCCCATCAGCCTCCTCATGTCCAAAATCTCTACAGACTTCTTAAATAAGGCCAACGCAAGGTCGAATACCATCAACGCATGCCGAGTCTCTAGAAAACGTTGGACCCAATTTGACAAAAAGAGGACCAAAGAACTCCTATCATTAAACAGACCACAGCTGTCACTCCTAATTGGAATCCTTACTGGCCACAATTCAATGGCGGCCCATCTCAGGAAAATGAGAATCAGCACCACCGACCTATGCAGAGGCTGTGGCAACACAGAGGTAGAGGAAAACTCAACACACTTCCTCTGCGAATGCCCAAGCCTCTTCAGAACCAGATACTCTACCCTCCGAAAATCACACTCCAAAGACCTTAGCGAACTAGCAAACGCGCCACCTAAAACTACCCTAAAATGGTGAGAAAGCTGGACAAATTGTGAGATCTTCACGGATGGATCAAAAATGGACGTAGGTACGGGATCCGGTATTTTCTCAGTGGAACCTTCAATTGCCCGGTCCATGAAACTTCCAAACCACGCAAGTGTGTTCCAAGCGGAAATTCACGGTATCACCGAGGCCTGCCGACATCTTACCACACTGAACAACGACAGACAGGTTAATTTTTACATAGACAGCCAAGCAGCCATCAAAGCCATTACCTCCATCACTACCAAATCTAAATTGGTCAAAAGATGCAAAGAGGAACTCAAATCCCTCAGCACGAGGCATAAAATCACGCTCTGCTGAATCCCAAGCCATATGGGTATCCACGGGAATGAGATGGCCGACGAAGTGGCCAGGAAAGGCTTAGAATCAAATGACCTACAAGCAGACAACTCTGTACTATTGCCCATCAGCCTCCTCATGTCCAAAATCTCTACAGACTTCTTAAATAAGGCCAACGCAAGGTCGAATACCATCAACGCATGCCGAGTCTCTAGAAAACGTTGGACCCAATTTGACAAAAAGAGGACCAAAGAACTCCTATCATTAAACAGACCACAGCTGTCACTCCTAATTGGAATCCTTACTGGCCACAATTCAATGGCGGCCCATCTCAGGAAAATGAGAATCAGCACCACCGACCTATGCAGAGGCTGTGGCAACACAGAGGTAGAGGAAAACTCAACACACTTCCTCTGCGAATGCCCAAGCCTCTTCAGAACCAGATACTCTACCCTCCGAAAATCACACTCCAAAGACCTTAGCGAACTAGCAAACGCGCCACCTAAAACTACCCTAAAATGGTGAGAAAGCTGGACAAATGGTGAGATCTTCACGGATGGATCAAAAATGGACGTAGGTACGGGATCCGGTATTTTCTCAGTGGAACCTTCAATTGCCCGGTCCATGAAACTTCCAAACCACGCAAGTGTGTTCCAAGCGGAAATTCACGGTATCACCGAGGCCTGCCGACATCTTACCACACTGAACAACGACAGACAGGTTAATTTTTACATAGACAGCCAAGCAGCCATCAAAGCCATTACCTCCATCACTACCAAATCTAAATTGGTCAAAAGATGCAAAGAGGAACTCAAATCCCTCAGCACGAGGCATAAAATCACGCTCTGCTGAATCCCAAGCCATATGGGTATCCACGGGAATGAGATGGCCGACGAAGTGGCCAGGAAAGGCTTAGAATCAAATGACCTACAAGCAGACAACTCTGTACTATTGCCCATCAGCCTCCTCATGTCCAAAATCTCTACAGACTTCTTAAATAAGGCCAACGCAAGGTCGAATACCATCAACGCATGCCGAGTCTCTAGAAAACGTTGGACCCAATTTGACAAAAAGAGGACCAAAGAACTCCTATCATTAAACAGACCACAGCTGTCACTCCTAATTGGAATCCTTACTGGCCACAATTCAATGGCGGCCCATCTCAGGAAAATGAGAATCAGCACCACCGACCTATGCAGAGGCTGTGGCAACACAGAGGTAGAGGAAAACTCAACACACTTCCTCTGCGAATGCCCAAGCCTCTTCAGAACCAGATACTCTACCCTCCGAAAATCACACTCCAAAGACCTTAGCGAACTAGCAAACGCGCCACCTAAAACTACCCTAAAATTCATCATGAAATCGGGCTGGTTCAGAAGGGCCACCCCTGCTACTAACTAATCAGCTAACCCACCGCCATATCTTTCTTCTTTTCTTTTTCTTTTTGTTTTCAGGTATCCCACACCGGGGGAACACAATGGATTCGTTGAGACCCGAGTGAAATTGCATCCCTGCTGATGCAGTCACTCCCGCTACCTACCTACCTACCTACAGGAGGTAATTGCATATGTAATTGCCCAGCTTTTTCGCATAAAAAAATGTTCCATCTAGGATCCTCCCTTCTTTGAAGACCTTGGCGATCCGGTGTCTTTAGGCGTCATGTGCATCCATCGCTTTATCAAAAGCTCCGGTTGGTTTTGTTGGTCCCTGAGTGGCCAATTGGTTTGATCCATGGTATCACAAAGGACCTTTACTTGTCTAAGTGTTTTTCCATTTTGTGAACTTTCGATGAAGTTGGGAAAGCGGTCAAATCCTGCAAAAAGCGAAAAGCAGTTGAGCCGGACGAGTTACTTTCTGAGTTTTGGAAAAATATGGGAGACATCGGGTCTATATGGCTCATGATTCTCATCTCCGCACGCATGTTCCCAATTAAAGTCAGTGTGCACCAGGGCAGCGTCTTAAATCCTTTGCTATTTATTGAAGTCCTAAATTATTTGCTTGAAGGAAAAGTGAGGGACTCCAAAGTGTATCAGTTATTCTTTGCTGACGATTGAGCCATCATAAGCGAGGATCAAACGTCCCTGCAACAAGCACTTGATGTATGGGTGCATTTTTTGGAGGGCAATGGGGATCGAATCAGTCCAAAAAAGACGGAGTACCTATACTGCCCATTCTCTGATCCACTCCAACCTAGTCCAGACATTTATATTAATGGAAAAGTGATTCCCAAGTGCGAAAACTTCAAGTATCTAAAATCTATGATTAATAGCGAAGCAACTATTGATGACGACATCAATCATCGCGTAAGAGTAGGGTCTTCATACACCCTACGGGCAGGAAAACTATCTTCTGCGACCGAAAAATGCCCCCTAAGCTGAAAGGAAGGCTTTACACTGCAGTTGTTTGTCCGGCGCTCACATACGGCTCACAATGCTGGACAATGTACAAAATGTATGAGCGCAAATGAAAGGCAGCTGAGATGAAGATGCTTCGCATGACAGCAGGAGTAACAAAGCTTGATCGAATTAGAAGTTCGAAGATCCAAGGAAACATTAACGTCAAAGAACCCATCTCGTAAAATTGGAGTACGACTGGCTCAGTTGGTAATGCCATGTACAAAGGAGGGATCCTACGAAGACAGGCCGACCAAAAAACTCCTGGATCACACAAATGCAAAAACAGCAGCATTTGATTGGCCCCAGTGACGAAGTGATCCGAAACCATAAGGCCTGCAGATACTTTCTGAGGTCGAATCGGCGAACCCCACAGGCGGACCAGTAGGGATGCAGTAAAGTGGGAGGGTTATGATCCCTATAATCCTGAAAATAACCTCGCCGAATAAAAGGAAGAATAACAAAAAGAGGTACTATGTTGGAGCAACAACCGATCAAACTTGATCCAAATAGATCCAAAACGAACTGTTTAACGCAGCGAACCAACTGTTTATCTAACTATAATAAGGAAATTAGAAAAGCTAAAAAAGAAAGCTTTAAAAAGTTCTCTCAGACAATCTCAAACACTCCTGGCAAGAGTAGCTGAAATGCAACCGTATCTACGAAAACCAAACGGCAGCTACAAGGAAGACGAGAAGCAAAGAGATGAACTTTTTTTGCGCAAGAAGCGCTCCAGTCAGGTACCAACTTGGGGGCAACACACACGTTCTCCGGAGCTTGGGGATTCGAAAGGGATCTTTTATGGACCTTTGGCATTACCATTTGTACCGGATTCCTCCTAAAAAAATATGTAATGTAATAAAGAACTAAAATGTTGTTTCCTTGAAACATATGTACAGTACATACATATGTAATACAGTACCATTGTAGCTACAAAATAAATAGAGGAAATGTGCTTTGAACATAGTGATATTTTCGTGTAAACAACACTTTTCTTGAAAGTTATTTTTAGAATATTTCTAATTTCAGTGCTTACTTACGTTTTGTTAATATCATGTTAATGAACATTTAATTTCATAAATGAGGACAACATAAACAAAACAATGTTGTTTCTTTTCCAAGAAGAGTTTAGTAGATCCAGACACATACATATATATTACCATTGTGTTTTTGGTCTTGCTCTATAAAGATTTAATTTTTAATTATTTTCTAATTTTTTAAATACATCGTGCAGTTTTTATATGAATTAACAGTAGCTGTGGTATTCTTGGTATTCTACGTTGCATATAAATTTCTCTATTTTCATTTTCTACAAAAATTCATGTTTAAATATAATATGTACTCAACTTTCTGTCTTTGCTTGTCAGATTTGAAAGCCAGCCAAAGTTAGTAAAATTTCGATTTTTTATTAAAAATGCGTAGTGACAAGAATCATAGAATAGAAGATGTTTTATCTTCCAAAATAAATTAATTAAATAAAGAAGATTACCTTCCATGCTTGTCTTTCTTGGGCTAAAATTCGCAGCATGGAGAAATTGCTTACTCTCTCTAGAGCTATCTCTTCTGGGAAAAACTACGAAATTTTGCTGTGCCGGAAGAGGATTTCGTAGATATTCGTTATTTTGAACAGGTACCGGAACAGACCTATAATCAGCTGTGAGTGAACTGTCAAACGCGCATAAAGTAGCGCTAATTGGGCGTTGTAGCGGCGTTTACGATCTTACATAACTATCAAAAACCAATCAAACGCCCGAGATAACATTTCGCGTTACCCCATTACATTCCATTGTTTTTACTCATTTTGACAAGGCAGAACCGCGCGACCGCGTGAACACCACATTGCGTTTAGAGCATAACATTGAATGTTTACGTACAGTTCGCATTTTTGTAGAACCAAAATGTCAAATTTCTTCAAACTACTTTGGAATTTCCCGGACGATGTAAATTTATTTATATTGTATCCTGTGAAAATAAAATAAAATAAAATTGGATTTTTTTTCATATTTTACCAGACTTTTTAAGCAATGAATTCCTTCTTTCTTGTTTCGACAAATAAATGTATGCATTTCACTACTTAAAGCCGCTTTTCAATGCTTTTTCATTTGAAATATTGACAACAAAAAAAGTATACAGTAATTCAAAAACATGCGTGGTTCGAATTAGGGTAGGTCTCTAATAGTTCGAATTACCGAGATAGTACTGTATATTAAACAAAAATACTGGTATCTAAAGGCAGCGAAAGTTGATTGATGAACGTTTTACAAGAAGAATCAAACGAATCGATAAACTTTACAGAACTTATCGTTAAGTAAAAGATGCCTGCATGTTGAAGAAATTAGTTAGACTCCGATTGTTGTCAACCATGCAGTATCCAGTGTCGTAGTTGTTAATAATAAAAGGAGATGGTGGCAGACGAGCCCTAAAGGGAGCAATATCCAAGCTGAATCCAACAAAGCTGCTGCAATTGATGGCCTTCCAGCCAAACTGTTAAAAGCAAGTGGATATGACTTGGTAGAGAGCCTACACCAACTCATCCCAAGATTTGGTCGGACGAGTGTATGTATGTCTGATGAATGGAATCTCAGCATTGTTTGCCGTTCCATAAGAAATGAGACCCCCTCAACAGCGCCCATTACAGAGGTATGAGTCTGCTCAACATCGCGTACAAGATCTAATCTGCTATATTGTATGAACTACTAAAATCCTTCGCCAACCTGATTGGGCTCCTATCAGTGTGGTTTCAGGCCAGAAAAGTCAACAGTCGACCAAGTTCTCACATTTCCTCAGATCCTGAAGAAAACCCAAGCAGTCCAAATCAATACCCAACATCTTTTTATTCATTTTTAGGCCGCATATGAAAGCATTTATAGAGAAGAGCTGTACAGAGCCATGTCTAGTTTTAACTTCCCTGACAAATTCGAACGTCTGTGCAGGATGTGGACCTCACCAAGACCTTTGGTGTCCAAAAAGAATTATACAAGGTGATGCGCTGTCAGGTGACTTCTTTTATGTATATCATAATAGAAAGAATTGTGCAACACTCATAAGCCAACACCAGAGGCGCAATATTTCAAAACTCTCTATATGTATCTACTAGCGTATGCCTACGACATTGACATTATTGGCAGAACACAGGCTGCCACACGTGCGTTCGCTAATATTGAAATGGAAGCTGCCAAAATGGGTTTAGGGCAAAATAAAGTATGTATATGTTGTCAACAATAAGGGACACACAGCATCAACGACTTAGACAAAACGTTACAGTCGATAGCTATAACTTCGAGGTAGTAAAGAACTTTGTCTACTGGCTTGTTTCTGCTATGAACTCTAAAAAAAAAAATATTTCAGCCTAAATCAATGAAGAATAATTCTTGCCAATTGCTGTTTCTTTGGCCTTTGAGTAGTAAGGCAATTGAGTAGTAAGGCACTACCCCGAACGACTACGGAGACTATGCAAGACCTTAATCATCGCTTTATGGCGCTGAAGCATAGACACTGTCGAAAGCGGATGAACATATTCTCGGTCGTTTTGAGAGAAAAATTCAAGTTATTATGGAAAAATGGAAATGGAAGAAACAAGACTCTATGAAAGAACTTTACAAAGTACAAAGGCCAGCAGCATTTTGCATCACAGGAGTTATGAGAAGCGCAGCACAAGCAGGGTTAGATTTGATTCTCCATCTCCTTCTCCTGAACCGTCTCATAAAAGACCTGAGAGAATTTAACATGTGGAACGAACCACCTATAGGTACGCGGCGATATTAAACACAATAAAGATAATGAGTGGGAATATAACTATGTATATTGGACTATATAGTCTCATAGAATAGTTTCAACAAAGTTCGATAAAGATCTGAAGATCACCATCTACACCGACGGTTCTAAAATGAATATACAGTGGTGGAAAACTAATTAGAAGCAATGAAATAGCTTTTTTAATGCTTGTTTACACACTTAACATCCATGATATCTGCACCGGTAAATTTTTTTTGTCTTATATCGGCACTGAAATGTATTCACGAAAGAGTATTTTACAAAACAAACTGGTGTAGTTGAGACCTAAGCTTGAATTATTTGGAAAATTAATTAGAAACAGTGAGAAAATATTGAAGTGGTAATATTTTACGGTAAATCTTTAACGCTGCATAGTTTTTCGGCTTAAATATCTTAGCTTTATTATATAGCTTAACAAAATAGGAAAAAAGAAGAGTTGGACACCCGAGTTAAGAAAGCTAACCGTCCAAAAGTATTGTGCGCATCGATAGCCGAATGGATCAGCATATGTACAAAGACATATTGGCAAATGTCATAGAGCCATACGCTTTTGACCAGTTGCAAGTTTCGTACATTTTTCAGCAGAACAACGAACCCAAACACACTTCAGGCCTAGTGAAAAAATAAGCGTCCTGAGCTGGCCTGCGCAAAAGTCCCCACCTTAATCCCATTGAGAACTTGTGGGCTGGTGTTGAGAGAAGTTTGGGTTCAAAAACCTCAAAAAAATCTAATGAATTGGTCAAAAACATTGAACAAGCTTGGAGGAATATCCCTCTCGTTTAAGAGAGGGTAGCTAGTATACCAAACCGCCGTCTAGCTGTTATTGCTAATAAGGGAAACCCGACAAAGTATTATGTTTTACTTATTGGAAAACGAGATCTGAAGTGTAAACTTTAATTTCCTTTTCTTTTATTTTAAATTGTTATTTTTTTTAAATTTGGTGTTTCTAATTATAATTCCACATAAAAATAGACTGTATTTTACTTTTTTTCGAATATGTTGCTATTTATAGTATAATTATTTATCTTTGATTTTTAAATGAAAATAGAAGTATATTACTGTGCTAGCAGTAATAATATTTCTATTATGTACTTATTTTTTTCAGATTAAGGTAAGCTACTTTTCGCAAAGAAAGTGTGTGTTTCTTATTAGTTTTCCACCACTGTAGGTACGGTATGAAAGCAGGTTTTTACTTGAATTTTAGACTACCAGAAGCATGATGTGTATTCCAAGCTAAATCCCTAGCTATAGACGAACCATAAAAATGCATAGTCCATATAAGAAGGTCACCAGTTGAGAAGCGCCGTGACGGACTAATAACCATTCAACTTTAATGGGCTCGCTAGCATAGCAATATAGAAGGGAACGAAATGTCGGATGCTTAGGCAAGGATGTGGTCGGGAATGAAAATTAGAAGAACATGGGTGTGTCCTTACTGTAACCGATTGGTAAATTGTATAATGTAATAGACGAACTAATAGAGAAAGTGGCCAACTCTTCCTAGCCTGTGCCATTTTTCTTACGTTTTGGCCGATACTAAACATAACCAAAACAAACAGCCTTTTGGCATGAGATCGATCCTTTACCTGCATCTTAATTGGAGTAATCACAAGACACGCCACAGAATGAAGATTTATGCTCAAGCTGCGGAAGTGAAGGAGTGGAGTACTAAGCAGGTAAACAATTGAAGCAAAACTATTTCTTATTCTGGTATTTTCTTACTCCTTTGGAAAAGAAAGTAAATTCACACAAAGGAATCTATTCATTTTGAAGTTGATGATTTTTTTTTTTTGTGTTCGTCAATGGGCTACCTGTCCTAACTTTTTTTTTAACTAAAAATCAAAGCTTTCAAACGTTGTGAGGCATGCACAAAAGGTCAGATTGCGGAAAAGTGTTTTTGATTCATTTTAATTCAACACACAACGCACAGATACACAGTGCTCACTTAACTCAGTTTTTTCATTCCTTATAAAAGGTCAACTATTAGATTCATAAATGATTTTTTATTACATAAATAGCTGGCTATGAACGTATATATCTACATATGTTTCTAATTCTAATAAAATATTCAAGATTCACTCTCAGCCCAAGGGTATGCATGCAAAATCGCCAATATATTTCCGCCACCAAGTGCGGCACTTTTTCCTGCATGTGCCCTGCCTTTCTGTAGGTATGGGTAGATAATCGCTACAAAACCAACAGAAGTGCGATAAAAGAATAATTTTTTTGTTTAACACCTCAAAGATAAAAATGATCAAAAGCCAAGATGATGACGATGCTCTCACGGGATGATTAACCGCAAAAATGCTGGTACTCTGTCGTTTCCGATCTTTTGTTCGATTACAGCCTATGGTACATAGACGAGGTGGGAGGAAAAATTAGGAAGTTTAATTTAATTTCTATTCAAAAAGGGACTCCACATTGGATAAAGTGAAATTCGTCCCCAATCCAAAATTTTATTTTTACAAGTCGCAGTTTCCCGCACAATAAGTAGCTGTCTTTTACATGGCTGATTCCCTTACCTACCCCTTTGTAAAATATGTAGTAGTTGTATGTATAAGCTGCTGTCACCGGAATGTTGTTCGTCCTTTTAACACAAGCACTAGCTAATGCCCATTGAGTAGATTTGATCAGTTAATATTTAGCAAATGATTTTGTTAATAACTTATTTAAATTTCAATCAACTTAAACTATAATTCGAGACTTATGAACTTTTATATTAAATCTGCAATTTTTGGTTTCCTTTCTACGAGAATCCCGAATTAAACAACAAATTTCGCGTTCCCCAAGCAAACTGACATCGGTTGTCAAAAAGCCGACTGGTTGTGCAAATGCATTTTTTTCTACAACGATAGATTCCAATTCCAGCCTCCAATTGGATTTTGAGTACTAAGGCAGTTGGTAAATGAATTGGATTCCACTCGCGGATTATTGAAAGTAAAAATTTGTGAATGATTATCACAAACTATTCATTTTGAAATTAATTTTGGATTGGAAAATCGAATAACTTAAACAAATAAGTTGGTAATGACACACACATGTGTTTCAATAAAAAAGAAATTGTTCTCCTAAAAAGAGCATCATCTAGTGGCCAATAAAAACATAACCCAGTAGCAATGACACCTACCATTTGGAATAGAGATTATTTTATTACATGTGGTGAATTTAAATTTGAACGAAACTAATCTGGGACAGAATTTGACAGCCGAGTGAAATTAATTCAAAATTATACCTATGATTCATTTAACAAACAAGTGAAAAATTATTAATATTTTTATTTATTAAAATGCAAATAAATTACACCTGGGCTTTTGACTAACACAAATGAGAATTAAATTTTTGAAAATGTCTTAAGTTATTAAAGCAGATTGTTTCTGTTAATTTTTACAGTCTGATTTATGAACAAGTTTTATATTTAATATTTAAGTTTTTGTTATAGTATTAGTTCATAAAGAAGATGTTGCGAAAGCTAATGTTTAATTATTATTTATTAGAGGAAGTAACTATTTCCGTTTTCTCAAACTCAGTTTCGCAAAATTGTTTAAATTCCCCGCAGCTCATCGAAAAATTTTGATCGCTCCGCTTTCAATACTGCCATAGAAAGCTTATTTAGGTCTTTGCGTTTTAAAAAAAAATAACCTACTTTTTTCACATCGTTTTTCTCATCCAAATCTCCACGAAGAGCTCCGAATTTAGATACCTTATGTCTCGGTAGCAAAATTCGAAGAGCGACAAGCTGAAAGCGGGACATTTCGCGGGACAATTTTTTATGCGGGATACTTGCGGGACAAAAGCCCTTTAGCCGGAAGTCTGGCATTCCTTATGCACTTAAGAGATGAGATTGCGGATAACTATTCATCGAAATCTTATAACGCGTACATAAAAGGGTAGTTTTTACAATAGAAAACTAAGGAATACACATTAAGTGCCTTCCTTGACATTGAAGGGACATTCAAAAATGTGAGCACTGAAGTAATCACAAAATGCTAGAAAACACCGGCTTCAATGAAGTGGCCTACGCCGATAACGTCGCCATTCTGATATTTTCCGTGATTAGCGGAAGACTAAAGGCTGAACTGTAATAGTCGAAAGCAATCGGAAGATAATGTCAAAATTCTCCTTCAGTACTGTCAATTGCACAAGTTGCCCATAATAGGCTTATGCGAACGGAAGCGATTGTCAGTCAAGTCGTTTTGCCTTTCATTTGTGTTTGTTGTGTTGTTTTGCAAAATAAATGAAATGATATATTTTGTAATTAATAATAATTAATTAATTAATTAAAACAAATTTCTTTGTTCACGAACTTCCAATTTTAAATTTACACAGCTGTTGAAGTCAAATGTCAAATTTTCGTACGAAAGAGCGAACGGATTCAAGGGGTGAGAGATCAACATCAACAGCAGCCTTGGAAACAATACTGAATCTTCTTCCACTTCCACTCGGCAGTTAAAACTGCACTAAGACTTAGGGAAGCCGGACTATGATGAAGCCTCAATTCTGAACCAGTGGAATATATCGAGACTCCGGACAGAAACGCACTAGCAGGAAAGAGTGGGATGAAGGGTTAGTCTGTACCGGATATGAATTGGTATATATAGCCAATGAATCCAAAATGAGTGTGCTGGTGTCTACTGCGAGTACCGAATACAAACCAGCGCTTGAGGACGATTGAAGTATTTTTCAAGCTGAAGTTGCTTACATCATGATTAGCGAGGGTAACATCTCTGGAAAAACAGTTAGCATCTACATATGTTGATAGTCAAGCCTTAAAGCGTTATAGTCAACATCAGTGAAGTCCAAGTTCGTAAAAACGCGTGTTGAAAGACTGGGTGATATCTCAGTGGTTGAAGACCTAAACAAGTTGAACTTCTGATGGATACCAGGTCACATGAATATACCAGACATGGACTACTCAGAGCAGGGTAAGATCTAAGCGGCTCGCAGGCCCTTCCCGATGCTAACACCTTGCTTAGCACTTTGAACAGAAAGATAGACATTGAGTACAACGAGGAAGCTAACAGGTGTTGGTATCGATACATACTCGTACATGTGCTATAGTCAAATCGTTATGGCCAGTCTATGACAAAAAAAAGATCCGCAGATCTCATGGAAATGAAGTCACGGGACACTGTGTGATAGGCAATCACTCAGCACGGCTAGGAGTGCCCCCAACGACTTCTGTAAGAATTGCAGGGGCAAAGAGAAAATATAATCCATTAGACACTTGCTATGTGATTACTCAGATAAGGAAGGGCACTATTGGGAGCTACTTCCCTGCGAAGATGGATGATCTGAGAAACATTGAGCTGAACAAACTCCTGAGATTTGTAGATATGCACACATATCTGGGAGGTTTATTTCAGCTGTCGCTAATGTAATTTAGGTATCAGGGGTCTACTATTGGGCACAATGAACTTATCGTTAGTCTAAGTGAGCAGTCTCAACAGTCTCCTGTCAACTAGGGCACCTATCTATCTAACCTATGAACCTATTTCCTTTTTACGAGTTCGATAAACTGAAAAGTTTTTAGACACCAAAACTTGATTTACAAACACTTTTCCGAACCGAGGCAATGAGGATTAAGGATTTCAAAACTCAAATGTCAGTTGCTATTTAATTTATTTGTCAATGGTGTCCACGGGATTTTCCAATTTTGTAATGTTTTAACTTTCGCGGATGATTTAAAATTATTTTCTAGAATAAATAATACAGCTGACTGCATTCGTTTTCAGTCAGATATTAGTAAGATGTCGGAGTGGTGAGATAATAATTAAGTCTGTTCCTTTACCTGAATATTTGTAGGAATTCTTACGAATTTGTACGAATTCTAGATTAACCCCGTTTCTTAAAAAAAAAAATCGTAAAAGAGAGGCAACGAGAGAGTAAAAATTTCCCCTCAGTAAAAAATCTTACGAATTTTTTTGCCCTGTCGGTGAGAAGTGTACTATCTGTCAGAGTCAGCTGTAACTTTGTTTTTTTTTGCCTTGGGAATTTACATATTTGCTGCAAAACTAAAACAAAAAATGGAAGATTTTGTCGACATATCTTATTTTACTACCACTTTTAATGATTATTTTATAAACGACTAGCTGACCCGTGCTCGTCTTGCTTCGCCCCCTGCAAGTTTTAAGACAGAAATGTATTCAGCTTCTGAATTCCCCTTGAAATAGATTTGAAGGAAATTGAGATTAGCGTTACTGTCAGGCATTAATGTTCCGATTAGGTAAATAAATCTTAAAAGTGGGAATAAAGTTGCCTTCTGTTATGCGCTTATCACCAAAGGAGGTCATTTGGAAGGCTAAATTAAACTTTCTGGGAATCTCTAAAAAAGTTAAGACTAAAGATGATCATCCAGGTGAATGCTCTTTGGTGGTTCCGGCGGTGCACCTATTTCTCTGAACATTACTTTTCCGCTTGAACAACACAATTTTGCACCACAAAAGCTACAAACCTCAGACATTGTACCTACATACATGTATGTACATATGTACATGCAACTCCTTTTAGTATGAAATGAAACGTTCATATTGAAAACATGAATTTTTCTTAAGGTTCCACGGTCGGACAACATTTTCACCGACAACAATAAATCGTTCACTAACAGAACGAAGTCTATTAACTGTGGAACTTTGCACATTTCTCACCCGAGACATCCGCCCAATTTTTGTGTCTACTCGTTCGCCCAATATCAGGCTTAGAATATCTCTTACTCATTTTAGCTGACGCCACACATTGGTTGGAATACATAGCAACTGATTCGGTTAAACTACAATACATACTGTAAATGTGCAAACTCAATTATAACATCCACATTGGGAATCGCACACACAGACACAACATACACGCAACTTATCCAGCGGTGTCGGTCGGTCGGTCGGTCCAGTGTGCATGTATGACAGAAAAATAAAAAAAAAGGAAAAGGAAACACACACCCTTCTATCGCCAGCCACCTCTGCTCATAAATTGAAACTGTTTGATAAGTTCTTGTACTTGGGGTGGCTGCTGGGACGAAGACACTAGTGGTGTAAAAAAAGTATTCATTCGGTACAATGTATTCGTTACTACCATATACTCATTCGTACTCGTTACCTGTAAAGTACTCAGATACGTATTTGCTTACTCATTCTGTTTGCACTACCCAACACATTTCAGGGGATTCTTATTCGCCACAGATATTTATTCGAATACCCGTTCTCTCTTGCACTACCAACAAGAATTATTTTAAAAGATTTTCTTACTCGCGCTGCACCAATACTATAATCGTATAAAATTGTCCTTTGTAAAATATGTCAACAAAACCATATCACCTCACAAGGAGGCAGACAAATTATACACACGGACACGCAATATGTTTTGTTTACCTTCAAGCAAACACACGGCTTGGCAAAAGTGAAAAGAGAAATCTGTTCCTAATAAATTATTTTTGTTAGAGCAGGATACAATATTGAGGGAAACAAGGCAAGAGATTACTTTTGAATTCGGTTCGTAGAAAAGAGACAGAATTGTATTTGCATAGTTTCCAAAGTATTCTATAGGTGGTACTCGCGAGTATTAAGTACTCGTTACTTTTATCCGAGTACTTATAAAAAAATATCGAATGAGTACGAGTAGTCAAATGTATTCACATTTTACATCACTAGAAGACACGGCTGCAGATTCTGGGGTTGTAGTGAATGAGTTTGGTAAGAACGACTTCGGTGTCCAATAGATCAGCCAAGATTGACGTATTGTACTGAACATTCGGGTGATACGGGTATGTGCTGATGTATTGTAAATTTTGGTGCACATCACTTCAATGCGACTTTCAATATCGCAAAAAGTCGACCGTACCGCGGTTAGTTCATCATCGACATCGTTGATTTTATCGAAAATTATGCCGAACATTGGATCGGTTTGCTTGGGGGAAGGTTGATGTTTTGTAGGGGATTGAAAATGGCTATCTAAGTTTTCACGCATGGAGTAAATGGCTTCTTACGATTTTTGGAATTGAGTTAGTTTGCGCGGAAGACATCGCTTTTAGATCACTTATTAAAGAGCAAAGATGGCACAAGGTGGTTTCATCGTCTCTGGATCTCGCTGAGTCCAACTCGAAAAGACCGGCGACTTGCTTCTCGATGTTGGTAAGCTTAGATTTGTGATATTTTTGCATTTATTAAAAAGAAAAAATAGGTTGATCGGGATTTCTCTGATGAAAACCGTGTTTCTTTTGTTTAGTCCGACACAAACGGCATGGAAAGATTTCCTTGCAAGCAATCCAGTCAGCATTGCTATAGTTGATTGGGCAATTGGAAATTCCATAAGGCATGGCAGAAAAGTTACAGAAAAGTTAGGTCAAGGAAAAGAAAAGAAAAACAAGTGAAAACAGAGCACAGTTGAATGGGCGCGAAGTGGGTCAAGTATAAATTATGAAGGAAACTGATAACGCGGCGAGAATTACCGAATTAATAATAAATTAATTTGAGCAGCAAAAAGAGAATTGAACTGAACACAATGACGGTAAAATTGTAATTCAGAGATGGCAGAGATCACTGCTCCCTCGCCAAGAGTTTCAGACCTATAAGTCTACCTTCCTTCTTGCTAAAACGCTTGAAGAGACTAGGCGAGAATCACATGTGTAGGTTTGCACTGAAAACGCACCCTCTATTTGAGATGCAGCATGCATATCAGCGTGCAAACTCCTGCGAGACTGCTCTTCAAAATTTAGTGTCTAGAATTGAATGGTCGCTTGACAGGAAAGAATACGCAATGGACATCTTCATCTCATTTTAACAGCTCGCATTTAGTTTTTTCGCAGTTTTTATTTGGCAAATTTTTATTCAGGCTTGTAATAATTTGACCTTAAGATATGCTACTTTATACTTTTTGATAGCATTTCCCTATAAACTTACTTAGCTTACTTACTTTCTATCATGTTGTTTTTTATATGTCGATGAACCCATTGTGCGTAGTTTTCAAGTTAAACTGATGTACTCCAAAATGTAGGAAGATAAATGGGAGAAGCGAGCCCACCCACCCCAACTTAGTATTCGAGTGACTAGCGGGCGAAAGCATAAAAGTCGGGGTGTGTGAGCTCGCTACGCTCGCTAAAAAAAACTTCGAAGTTCTTTTTTTTTTTTTTATATAATTCGCGCGCGCCAATACCCTTATGCTGATTATTCAGGGCACGGGCGTTTGGAAAAAGGGGAAAGAGGAACAGAGGAGATACCGGTGCGTGTTGGCTTAGAATGTTTGAATGTTGTAGCGATAAGGAAATACAGAGCCTGGAATTCTCGGAATGCACTGAGAAATTGTGTTTATCAGATGGTATTTTTATTGCCTTTCAAAAAATAATTTTACTAACACGGATCTAAAGTAATATTGAAATCTGTTAAAAATATTCATTATGTCTATTTACATTCCATTTAAGTAACCTCTAAGGTAGCAGCGAGATAGATCCCTACTAAAGTTGTACTTCCCTTGTCGCGTTAGCCTTCTCTAAGTCCTTTATTTCATAGTTCTGATGTAAACGAAGTTTATGTGCGTGATTATTTTAGATAAGATTTTAAAAATGCTAACTATAACGGCATCTGTAAGGAATTTAACATTCACGACATAGGGCCCATACCTGTTTTAAAAAATTGGTAATGTATGGTCCTTTCGGCTTTATCGAGTTCTTATAATAGAATTTTTAAATTTTTCTTCTTAGTTTGGGTAAGAAATTCAGTTGGGAGATCTTGTCCTTGAGATAATGAGATGACCCGTAATTTAATGACCCGTAATCGTGGTTTGAAATACGATGATTCTACGCTTCATAAATAATAAAATCCGAGCTCCAAATTTCTTTATACAATGTTTATTTTATCTTCGTATATACTAAATTACTATTAAAAACTCTTCAGTTTAAAAAATGATGGGTCTCCTACTAAGCGGTCTTTCAGTACTACTATTACTATTTGTAACAATTATGCTTAATTTGTTCAATCTATTTATTCAATTCAGGACTCAATAATTAAAAAAATTCTTTTGTAGCACCTTCAAGAACCTATTTGATATGATTTAACTTTAATCCTGGCCCAAGGGGTCTACCTTCCGGGTTTTTTTTTAAAGTTTGCTCTTCCATTGCATAACATGTCATGTTATTTATTTAATTTATTTTAAAAAACTGGTACATTCTCTTCCAATTTATTAGTGTTGGTAAAAACAGTTATTTATTCCTACATTGTTTTGTTAATTAGTTACTGAGAACATATAACTTAATTCCCAGTCTGGTTTACAAATTCTGTGCTCTCGAAAGTAAACGAGGCTAAGGTAGTACACTCCACGCCAACTTCAATAAAGCATTTTAACGCGTCGACCTTTTAGTTTATAGTTTTGCTCTATAAAATTGACTGATAAGATTTCATGTGCCTCCTGTGCCTCCTTAGAGAAAAGGATTGTCTTTGAAATATCAGTATTATCATCATCATCTGTACTTCTCTAACCTCCAATCCGCGAAAATTCTTCCCTGTCCATTGTCTGTGAGCTTCAGATTTTATGTTAACAAAATTTTACAAGAGCGTAGAGTCCTGGGTCAAAATACGCTAAATACACAAGACAATTTCAGGTCTTCAGCCATACTTTTACTAACAGCAGCACGTAAGTAACAGGTCGTGAATTGCTTGCTCAGTAGGACTATTAAATCTTCCAGAAATTTTTAAATTAAACAATACCTGGGGACCTGGTAAGCTACTCGCACCCGAACTATGGTCACTCGTCTTCATGGTTGAATGGTTGTTCATGTTGCTAATCCATAATAGATTTCAATTTTATTCCTCGAAAAAATTGTTGATGACATAAAGTAATAACTGTTGGTGAAGTGAAATAGCGCTCTACGAAATAAGGCCACATTCAAAATGTAGCCTTATTACCATGAAAAAGTGGAAATAACTCCCGGCGGGTTTTATTTCCAACACAACTTGAAAATTAGACCACATTTAATAATGGAAATAAGGCCACATTTATGGAGACAAAAAAAAAATCAAAAATATGGCATTATTGAAACTTTGATTTTGGTAATCGACCTTATTTACCTACATGGGAATTTACTCCATAGATATGTATGTACATATATGTAAGTCCACAATGCATAAACAGTGCAACCCCCCTGCTTGGGGTTTGGAGTAGGTACCAGGTTGGGTATATGCAAGCTTTCTTTTAATTTATGCGAAACATGCGCGACGTGGATACAAAGAAAGTTTGCATCCACCCAACCTCGCACCTACTCCAAATCTAACAGTGACCCCAAAGATCCGCTGGGCCTTGTTTCGCAGCAGTCATTGAAGAATGCTAAGTTCTAATTTCAGTTGAACAGCTACTTCATAGCAACAGGATGTCTAAAGTCGCAGTGAGTAAATACAAAATATGCTGGAGGAATAAAGCATGTTCACTGCGAAATTTTAATCCAATTCCGTATATGTTCTACCAAGTTATAATTGAAGCACCTAGTGCAATAACAAAATAAATTTTTCTCGAAATTTGTTTTTTGATGCAGAACTAACAAAAAAATTTCGGATCGTTCGGTGTAATCAAAATGAGTACATACATCTACGCTGAATCTAAGGTGAAGAAACTCAATTTTGAAGTTATCCTTGGCTTAAAAACTGCAAGAGTTGTATTGTTCTTGCTTTGTACATCAAAAATTGTTCATGGACAAAATAACAGTAAATGAGTTTTTATATTATGCTTACAAGCTACATATTATATTTTATTTACATTTACAAGCTTAAGCAAACCTGCAAGGTGACCCATTTAAGCAAACAATCCTCTCAACCCCAAAAAATATGAGGATGTGATTACTTTGGCAAAAAAAGGTATGTTCTTCAGGCGGATATGCGCTTCTACAATAATGAGGCATCCAAGCAGTGTGTTCAAAAAGCTGAAAATTCGAACTACGAAGTTGAAAATGAAGCTCTCCATTAATTTTCACCAAAAACGGTGCAAAAACAAGACACGTCCAAAAAACAAAAATTATTTTTTTGCACTAAAAATCTATAATTTTTGAAATGTTTTTAAACTAAAAAGATGTGCCTTTAGGTTTTCTCTCCAAAATAAATCCATAATTTGCAAATATTTTGTTTCCCTATAATAATAATAAATAGTGTTTTTTTAGTTTTCTCAACATTTGAAAAAGTGGAGTTATCTGGTCATTGCACTGGGTTCTTCAATTTGTCCACTCTTTTTTAGATGTTAATTCTTGAAACTCTACTATTTTACGTTTTAGTATTTTTTCTACATGGGATATTATACATACATATATGTACATATGAATGTATGTATTAGGTTTGGCTCTTTTGAGCATTATTAGCTTTTTGAGCGAATATACATAAGATCTAAAGCGCTTTGTTAATCATTATTCATCACTATTCCATAAGAATGAGATACTAGGTGAAAGTAAATGTCAACACAAAACTTCAAAATCTTGAGTAGATACTAGATCTGTTCCCGTACTTTCTGCACCAAAATTCACAGATTTTTAATTTTCAAGAAGTGGGGATGAAAATCTCTTAAAGAGTGGCAGAAACATCAAAAAGTACGGGAACGCGTTGAACAGCAAAAGCTGCCCACTTTTTTAACGTCAAAAACATATATTGTTTAGAAAAAAAATTCAGTTGGATATTTGTATTTTCTGCATTTCATATTTTCGCAGTTCTATGTACCTACATAATGTTTTCTCCAAAATAAAGAATTTTAAAAGTGAATTAATTAAATAACGAAGATAATCTTTCCTGTTTTTCTAAAATAAATTAACTTTGCCAATGAAAAAAAAACAACAACAATTAAATTGACAGATTTCGGCGATTTGACAGATCTCATAAATCTGCCCACAGAAATTTCTTGGGCTAAAATTCGCAGCATGGGGAAATTTCTTACTCTCTCGTGAGCTCTCGTTTCTGCGAAAAACTACGAAATTTTGCTGTACGGGAACAGGATTTCGTAGTTTTTCGTAACATTTCGTAGATATTCGCTGTTTTGGACAGGTACGGGAACAGACCTACTATCAGGGAGTAATATTCTGTATCTCTAATTCTTTTATAGGTATATTAAAATCTCTTTGTTTATTTTAATTGTGCAGTCAATATACATACATACATATATTCCATTTATATAATTAATAAATAAAAAAAAAATAGAAACTCAATGGAGTCGTTTATGACTAACTTTGGAAATACATCTTACGTATTACAATGTATTTAAAACATCATCAACAGTGCTATTAGCAATCCATAAGCGAGAGGTTTTTAATTTTTTATGTTTCATACGAACACTTGTCATCCTTAGAATTCTAGTTTTACAACATACAGTTTCCTAATACTACAGTAGTTGCCAAAAGTCATTCACTCTGTGCGGGTTATAGGTATGATTGCATCTAACTGACACACAAATAAAAGTAATATCATTACCTTCAAATCTTATTTATTAAATTTTTATTTCATTAAAGAAGTTTCTATAGTTTCTTGAAAAACAAAACGTTTTTTAAAGTCAGAAATATGTATGACAGTTTTGAGCAAATAAAATGTTGCAGATTTTAATAAGTTGAAACATGATATACCTACACATATTGTTTCTATAATTGTTATTCATTTTTCAAACTAAATTTTTTTTATCCACAGTTTTTCTTCTTTTTTTTTTTATGAGACAAATGTACCTAAAATTTGTTGAAATGTTCTTTATATCCTTCTATGAGATTCATCTTAAAAGCCACTCAACAAACTTAAGATAAGATGTTTTTAGAGATAAATGAGAAAATGTTTGAAGCTGCTCATAAAACGGCGAATAAAAAGAAGGCATGGACAATTCTACACCGTATTATTATTTCATCGATGGGTTTGGAGGGTATACTGTACATGATTATCGCACTTTTGAGTGAGCGCTATTAAATCGACAATTTCTAAGGAAGAGAACAGTCTTAAATACTGGCGGCTTTACTATAAATAAATCAACGCTTAGGATAAAGAAGTAGACACTCTAAGTCATATGGTACAGATGAATTTGAAATTTGCCAGCAACAATCATTATTTAATGGTGATATAGTTTTAGCCTTCCCCTAGTTTAACGGTTTTTAAGTAACAATAATTTGTTGATTAAAGCTTAGCAAGATTTTTGAGCTTACGAACAAACAATGTGATTCAGACGCCTGATTTGGCCTCTTCAATGTAGAAAAAATGCGGCCAGACAGTGAGATAACGGCACCATCCGCCAAATGCCGTAAAATATAGGTAAATCAAACTATAGCCGGCAGTTATGGCTGAGTCTGAAACCAACCGAAAAGCTAAATCAAAATTAAATGAAAATCAATCGAAGATTTGCTTAAAACAAACTGAGAGACGCGAAACAAAAAGTGATTCATTTAATTCGAAACAAAAAGATTAATATTTTATAGTCAAGACCAGGACAAGAAAATATGAAATTATGTTATTTGGTGGCCATAACTTAGTATGTATTTAATTTATTTCCATACAATCCGGGGGAACAGCCACTAAAGTAGAAACGATTGCCACTGTGTATTTTTGCTTGCCCAATGGTATATTGATATGTACTTACATTCAAGTTTTTCTAAATATCCTCACTGCTTTATACATATGTATAAGTAGTACTCATATAATTGCAATTTAAATAGCAGTCGTTTCTGGAATTACTAGCTTTTAGAAAAAAAAGTATTTTTTTTAAATTCGAACAATAAAATAATGCTTATCCGTAAATGAGAATGTGAGAACTTAAGAATACCTTAGGCCCACATCAGAATGAGCAACTCAATAGCTTACTGATACATACATATATGGTCCGGGTATTAACAAATCTAATCAAAAAAAATTGTGGGAGCCGTGGCTCAGTGGTTAGTGCGTTAAAGTAATGAGCGGGAAATTCGACGTTCGAGTCCCAGAACTCCAATAGAAGAAATTGTTCTTTTATTGATCTCACAAAACCATGATATTTCAATACCGACTTTTTCACTTCTAAAACTATGCATTTTTAAAATCTTTGGTTTCTGTAGCTACACTATATGACACACAAACCTTACTAAAATTTTTGGGTTTCAAAATGACGTGACGTATGCTTTAAATTGGCTTCTTACGCAAAAACTCACATCTCACAATAACTTATGATCTAACAAAAAAAAAAGACTTAAAGTTAAATATATCTGCTGCGACTTAATATCGAACTATTGTTCAATCAAAAAATTAGACTTTGAAATGACTTTGGCACTACTATCTGGAATGACGTTGATATTTCTTTTCTCGTAACCGTGCTTGTGCTGCTGATCTTTCTCGACTAATGATAGATTGGCCCACTCTTGGCTCTTGATCTCCTGCTTTCGAGACGTTTGAAATGGATTCGTTGGGAAGATCTTTGATGACGTCTGGTTCTCTACTTTTTCGTCCTTCTCCCCCTCCTCCTCCTCCTCCTCCTCCACTATTATGTCCCCCTCGGCTAAAGTAATTCGAGAGCCTAGACGAGGAGTACCGCCTTGGTGTTTGATAAATAGTTGCTGTGGCTCTAGCTGTTGTGGAAACCGTTGCACAGCTTGGAGGGGATGGCATAATTCGCCGTTCTGATTGGTCACATGGTGATTGTTGTTGTTCGATGTCGTAAAGGCATCTATCGTCGACAGACTTTGTAAATTGATATCCATCGCCATTTTGATACTGTGGGAAATAGGGTCGGAATTTTTGTTCGTATTCGTCATTTGATTTTCGGTCAACGGGTGATCGTTCGCTGATGTTTGGACTGAGCTGGGCGGTGTTTGCAACGTTTGAGGCGATAGCTCGAGCACAACTGGTGATAGACTGCTGCTGCAACTGTTGCTGCTCGTTTGTTGGTCGACGACAGAGACCTGTGACACAATTGTACGGTTGTAACTGCACCCTATGTCTTTCCATTTCTCTAAAACAAATATGAATCTAAAAAAATGTTCAATATGATGATATAATAATTGCTATAACTACCTCCTGCACTGCTCCCAGCATTGGCAAATGGTAGAAGTCGTGAGGGTTGACACATCAAAACTGTTTTGTAGGCCTTCCGATATTGCTTATTCATGATGACGTATATGATAGGATTGATGCATGCTGACATATAAAGCATAATGTATCCGAAGATATGCCATGCTGGCGAGGATACATCTTTGTCAGCCACCTTTACTACTGTGATCGGGAGATAACATACAACAAATGACATAAATATGGCCAAAACCATCTTTGTAATACGCCATTCATTCCTTTTTGCTTTGAAGTCGCGTTGGTCTTTCACCCGAATGGTTTTTTGTGAAGTTCCATATTTATTTGCTTCTGCGCCGTTTGTGGTACTGAATGAACTCGACGAAACCGGAGATGATACTCTATTAGAAGTTCCATTCGAGCCAGTAGACGTTGGCATTTGTCGAAGATTATTTGGAATGGAATTCTGCTTGTTTGCATGCTGCCGCAAGCGGACTTCTGACCTGTGGACTACCCAGAAGATTTTAGTATAGCATCCAATGATGATAATGCATGGAATTACGAATGCGATTACAAATAAGGCGGTCTTGCTGCTATTTCCATTTTCATCGTTCATTATTGAGCACGTTCCTAATTTTGAATCGTATCCAAAAGTACCCCAAACCCCGAGCAAAGTTGGCAGTTGCATTCCATAGGCAAAAATCCAACAAAATGCAATCATAGCACCGATCCAGTGGCGTTTGTAGATTTTTGCATAGCTATTGTGATGTGCTATCATGATGTATCTGAAAAATAGTGTTGAATTCTTTGGGGTTTTCTTTAAACCTTGCACTCTTACCTATTGATAGTTATCATAGCAATGCACAAAAGTGATACACCGATATTGCCGTACTGAATAAATGGAATCAGTCGACACAGAAGGTCACCATGTGTCCATGTTCCTTGAATAAAGCGAAATGCGCTGAATGGGAGGACTATTGCACAGAATAAGCAATCTGCTAAACATAAACTGAAATAGAATAAAGTTACTATTGCTTGTTTTAGTAAATAAAAAAAAAATTATGCAATACCTTATAATGAAAGCTGCTGCCACGTTCCGCACCTTCGGGCATTTGAGTAAAGCTAAAATTGTGAGAAGATTACCAAATATTCCTACCATCATTATGATGATGGTCATAACGGCAGCAAAAGTGAGCAGGGACCGAGAAAATCTGAAAATAAATACGTACATAAGTAAACATTCGTTTATTTTAATGGATGGTATAATTTTAACACCACTCATTTTATTTTTACCTAATCAATAAATAAAAGTCTTATATGTTGATCATTATTAAACTGGTTTCGTTATTACATATATAGGTTGTTACTACTTCGACTTATGGATGAGAATGTTTCAAAATTCAATCAAATTGCATGTATATTTGTATGCAGCAGTTCTCAACCCTCTAAGAACTGACTTTTTTTCAGGTTGTACTTATTTTAGAGTCAGAACTGATGTCCTTCCTGAAGTACAAAATGATTATAGTGCCTTCCAAAAGTGTTTTTTTTAAATGTTTTCTGGCAGAATAACAATGTTAAGATTTTTGGTAAAAAAACCGTTACTTTTGTGCTTGTGTCTTTGTTTATCAGTAAATTTGGTTGATTTATTTGTCTTCATATCTTTTTTATTCAGTTACATGTGTGCCATACATTTTTTTTTCATTAAACAAAACAGAAAAAAAATCGGTCAAAAAGTACAAAATTCAGTCTTGTACATCTGCACGCGTAATATACAATAACGTTTAAATAAAAGATGAAACGCATCTAAAAAGTAGATTTTATATGATTTCTTCTAGAAAGTAAGGACACAAATATAATACATATATGTACTGCATGTATTGTATTACTATATAAATGACTATCCGAAAGAATGAACATCCTTGAAACAGTTTCTCTTTGCGGTATAGGTTAAAAATATGTTGCAAGTGGAGCACTTGAGTTTTTTTTTATTGCAATAAGCTTTTCGACAAAATTATATGATGCATCCGTATCAGGCAAATGTGCAGCTTCCTGTAATGTGTAAATTTTTGACAGTATTGGTAGTGCTGGGGATCTTCCACGTTTGTGACCAACATCTGCACTTTTGTCGTTGATTTTTTGTTAATTGTATTTTAAAAAAGCGGCTTGGCAATATTCAACTAAAGGTTAGGTTATATAGGGTTATGAGGAAAACCTCATAAAACACTAGGCACCGGTATGGGCCCATCGCAATCCCTGGGGAACCTCCATTAAAAAGCAAATGGAAACCTAAACACTTTCCCTGAAACACTTAATTTCCCTACAGAATTTAAGTAGCCTGCTTTGGTTGATAAGACCTACCTCTTCTAGGTTGCTGAAAAAGTAGTTACCCAGATATTTCCTACGATTTCGAGCTATTCCCTGGCATTCACTTAATATATGTGTGATATCCTCTTCGACGCATATGTCGTTACAGTACCTGCATACATCCGTGTCTGTAAGGCATAGTCTCTTGGCGTGCTTTCCTAGAAGACAGTGCCCGGACAGGATTCCTACTGCTGTTCTTAGCTGAATTCTTTTTAGATTCAGAATTTCCCTAGTTCTTTTCCGGTCAAATTCTGGCCACAAGGCCTTGGATACCCTGTGACCTGCTATGTTTGACCATCTTTGGTTAGCTGTTTTGTATACTTTGCCTTTAATGGTAGCCTTAATTTTGCACGAAGGTGGTTTGATGTCCACGGCTTCGCCTGCTGGCAATTCTCCTCCATTCCTTGCCAATTCATCAGCAAGTTCATTTCCTTTTATACCGCAATGTCCTGGCACCCAGTTTTATATAGTATTACCCGGTATAGTTTTACGCGGTTGTGCGTGCATAATACCTTAAGCATTGTGCGGCAGTTCCTAACTATCTCAGATTTTATGATGTTAGATTCTAGCGCTTTGAGTGCAGCCTGATGATATAAATGACAATATCCTTATTGGATATTGATTTCATCTCTAGTAATTCTACAGCCCTGAGTACAGCTAGAACTTCTGATTGGAAGACACTGCATATATTAGGCAGTCTCAGAGACACTTTTAGGTCTGGATTCTCAGAGTATATTCCAGAACCCGTTCCTTCGGATGTCTTTGATCCATCCGTATAAATTGCGATTTCTTTTTGTTTTATTATCGCATTCCCGCGCCAGTACTCCCTTCCTGGGTACGAGATCTCGTACGGTGTGTCGAAGTCAAACACGGGAGTAATGTCGTCTGTTTTTACTGAGTGGCCACTAATAAATTCATTTAAGATGGAGCAGTGTCCTATACTGCTTTTCTTAAAGAGACCTAAGTTAGTAAGCCTTAGCGCACTGTTTCCCCGCATGGTTTTTAGCTTGTAAATCAAGCGGCAAAAGGTAAAGAATGACGTCTAGTGCCGCTGAGGGGGTCGTACGGAGTGCCCCCGTAATTGCAACACTGGTCGTTCTTTGTACCGCCGCTAATTTTCCTAGTGTTGTTTTCCTGTTTGTTGCTTTCCACCACACAAGTGCCCCATATGTGAGAATGGGTCTGACTATCATTATATAGAGCCAGTGCATCATTGCGGGTTTTAGCCCCCAGGTTTTGCCAGCTGTTCTCTTGCATATAAATAGAGCATTATATGCTTTTTGATTCGTTCCTGTATATTTAGATTCCAGTTTAGCTTTCTGTCTAGAATTACTCCAAGATATTTTGCGTTGTTCGAAAGGGACAACTCCACACCGTCCAGTTTTGGTCGTTTGAAGTGTGGTATCTTGTGCTTTCTAGTAAAGAGAACTAGTTACGTTTTGGATGGATTGACATTTAGTCCGCAATCTCTTGCCCAACGACTAAGAGTCGTCAGAGCGACTTCCATGAGTTCGCTCAGAATGTTTAGAAATTTACCCTGAATTATGATCACGACATCGTCTGCATATGCGGTGACCCCTACACCCATAGATTTTAGTTTCTTCAAGATTCTATCAATAACCAGTACCCATAATAAAGGGGATAAGACTCCTCCCTGGGGAGTTCCTCTGGTTACTGATCTCCTGATAGAGCTATTTCCGAGAACGGAGTTGATGTTTCGTGTGTCGAGCATTCTACATAACCATTTTGTTATTCCCTGCTCGACCTCCGTACTATCTAAGGCCTGCTTAATGGCCCTACTCTCTACGATGTTGAAGGCCCCCTCTACATCTAGGAAGGCTGCTAAAGCAAATTCTCCATGATGCAGACTAGCCTCTATTTTCCCCACTACTTCATGTAGAGCTGTTTCTACCGATTTCCCTCTCATGTCTACTGTTGCATTTGTTCCTTATATGGGCATCTAGAAGCCTTTCCAGGGTTTTGAGCACAAAGGAGGAGAGACTTATTGGTCTAAAGTCCTTTGCTGTCATGTGGCCCTGTTTGCCAGCCTTGGGTATGAACACTGCCCTTACTTCCCTCCATGCTAACGGTACGTACCCTAGTCTAAGACAGTGTCTGAATATTTCCCTAATTCTGTATCTAGCATTTTCCGGAGCTTTTTGTAGCATTATTGGCAATATACCATCCGGGCCAGGTGATTTGTACGGTAAGAACGACCATATGACCATATTCAACTAAAAAAACCGTATCTGTTTGATTTTTTTCAAGAGTGTTTCTTTTTTTATTTCGTTATTTTTAAATTAAATCCAAGCATTAATAACTGCCAAGTCGAACATATTGTCGGGTCAGAGGTAAAAATCACTAAGTGCGTTTAGAGCTAATTGGAGATTATGAGGTTTGAATGTATTTTTCTTGCCGTAAAAACCAAAAAAATTACAGTTGATGAAATTTAAAAATCTGAAGCTGGTGTTCTGAATCGTTTAATGGACATAATAGCTTTGTTCAATGAGGCTGTCCAGCTCAGTCCAAAGCATGTAAATTACAGGTTTTCGTGTTCAATGAGACAAATTTCTGTCCAGCTCATGTTTGCTTTTTGTTCGATGACTCTGCCTGGACTCTGCCCTGAGCAGAATTTCTGCACTTACTTTTGAGGTAGAACAGATTTGTAAGAAACGTCAAAATCAGCTGTGATTGCAAATTAATTGTTTTGTCCTCGAAGTGAAAAGTTGTCACTTTCTGAATCCAACGCCTCTAATACCATTAGTTCCAACAAATTAAGTTCCATTATTTTATTGTTTTTATTTCACGATACATAGCATACTGTAAACTCAAATAATTATCCAACAATCGAAAATGAATTGATCTGACATTTTTCACAAATTTGTGCTGCTCTGCCTTGCCTTTTTTCTCATTGAACAAAGCTAATGACTTTTGCTAGCGATAGATTACTGAAAAATACGTTATTTAGAGATATGAATTCATTTTGCTTAAATTTGCACTAAGTGAGTTTAACCTTTCAACCGACGATGTGGGAATGGCCATTTGGTAATTCTTCTCCCAGAATAATGTAATTTGAACTTCCGAACTTTAAAAAAAAAATACAAATTTAAGAAAATCCGCGGAGTTTTTTATTAACCGGAAATTTTATGTATTTCATAATTTATGAAATAATAAATAAATAACATTCATTAAATGGGCGCTTCTTGACCTTCTACAATTATGTTTAATATTTCGAGATAATTTTCAATGACTTTTTGTAAAGTCCTGGTGGTAACTCTGCTCCAAATTCGCGGATGTTGATTTTTAGTTTCGGGTTGGCGTGCACACGACTTTTGGCATAACCCTACAGAAAGAAATTCAACGGTGTTAAATCGCAAGATCTTGACGACCAGTTATCATAATGTAAAATAATACGACTTGGGATCTTTTTACGCAAGACATCCAACTTTGCACCCGATGTGTGTACTTGAAGGTAGAGACGGATTTCCATTATTTAGTACAAGTGCTCAAGGATCGCCAACTATAATTCATTTCTCTTAAATACCTTTCCCCTGCTACATGCATAAGCTTGAAGGCGGAATGTTCGCTGAATTGACGGCTTGTTCTAGGTTTATTGCCGAGCCTTTTTTTGCCAGTTCATTGGTCTTTTCATTGTCTGGTATTCCCTCATGTCTAGGGACCCAACAGAGCCTTCTCTTATGATGCGTTCCACGAATCTGGAGCTTTTCGCCGCAACACTTTACAAGCTTCGACTTTATTTCTGCAACAGATAGATGTTATCGCTGCCTGACTGTCAATAAAAGAGGTGATATCCTCTTGCGACACTACCTTCATTGCAGTTTCATGGGAATATATTTGCACTGCTAGGACCTCCGCCTGGAAGACGCTATTGTGGTTTGGAAGTTTTACTGTTCAGCATATCAGAGAAGATATTTGCACTTACTCTGAAGTCCATTCTGTCAGTGAACATGGCTTTGAATTGCATGCACGATACTTCTTCGCTTACCCATTCTTCTCTACTGACTTGAAAAAGGTCTTTCAAAGTCTAGCTGCAGTGTTATGTAGTCAGTGGGTGGTATTACTACATGATGGATACTCGGTAGCCCGTGCTGCCAGTTATGCCAGACTCCATATGTTTACAGGGCTAAAATTGATTCCCCTAAGGTACCGCTTGTGGCATTTCTTCATAGCGGCAGGTGACATCATGTCCTCCCCTCTTTATGATCCAGGTTTTTTTTCCTCTTGGGCTCTCCGCCGTTGTTGTGCCCATGTATGTGCGTGTGTCCGCCTGCCTGTATGCTTGCGTAGGTACATTTTAGTATATAGCTGCGTATCCACTCGTTTCCACTATGTTAATTCTTGCGTATTCTTCGCGATGACGCAGGCTGCATGGTCCGAGGTTGTGCGGAAGACGCTTCTCACTCTTAGTGCACATAGCCGATCTACTGCTATAATTTTTCTTCGATATGCTGTTACTTTAATAGCTCCGGTCCACACTGGTGATCCATAAAGCTCTACGGATGTAATTACTTTAGGTAAGAGTTGTCTGCGGCTGTATTTTGGTCATCCTATATTCGGCATAATTCGCGCAGGTTTTGTTGCTTACATACTCCAGATGTTCTTTAGATATTACCCTTGGGTCAATCATACTAGATTGGATACTATCTCGTGTCCACCTATTGTGAGCGTGATGGCTTCTCGTTGCTTTCTATTGGTAATTAGTACAGCTTCCGTTTAATGTTCAGCTAGAGTGAGTCCCACTGATGATAGCCACCGTCGAACAATTGAAATGGTTCGAACAACTTCTTCCAGTAGTCTTGCTATTATAACTATACCTACATATGTAACTATATGTAACATATAACTATACCTACATAGGTTGTTCGCAAACCCCACGATTTAGACTCGCCTGATATTTCAAAGAGAAAGCCGTCATCGCACATGAGGTTCCATAGAATTGGTCCCAGGAGCCTTGGGGTACTCCTCCAGTGATTGCGTATTCCCTCACACCATCATCTGAGTCATAGCGTAACACTCTTTGTCGGAAATAGTTTCCTGATGTAAGTTGGTACTCTCATGTTCCGTAGTGCTTCAAGCATATATTTCTAGTTCGTGGTGTTGAAAGCGTTCTTAACGTCCAGTGTTATAAGGCCACAGTACTGATTCGCAACTCTTCTCCATCATCTTCCTTCTGTGTCTTTCCGCTGTGTCAACCACTTCACGGCATCAACAGTCGAACGTACCATTCGAAATCCGTACTGGTGTTATAATGGTCCCCCTGCTTCTTCAATTGCTGCTTCCAACCTGTGCTCCAGGACAGAGCGGGCGGTAGGCTAATGGGTCCCCTGCTGGTTTACCTCTCCTGCGTATTAGCACAAGCCTCTGTTTCTTCCATTGATCAGGAAAAACTCCCTCAGTTATGCTGGCGTTATATCTATGTCCACAACAGGTCCATTCTGGTTTATGTTCCCGCTTTAAGCCCTTCATTTGGGATGCTATCCGGCCCAGGGGCTTTTTTATTCCCAAACCTTTTGCAAGCCTCAAGAATCTCTTCTGGTGTTATCCTAGAAATTTGTTGTGGCGCTATAGGTGACTCATCCTCCAGTGGAATTATCTTCGAATGTGGAAGATGGGGATGTCGAAAATCTTTCAACGTTTTCATCACCACTTGGTACGCTCTCTCCCAGAGGTGTCCATATGCTCCATTGCATAGTTCGACGAAGCTCTTACGTTTGCTGGTATTTATTGCCATTTTTAGTTCTTTTTGTGCTACTTTATACCAGAGATGGAGTTCGGTAAAATTGTCTTTTCATCTGCTACGTTGGCACTGTCAGAGCGCAGTAGCGCGACACGTTCGGTGGCGTGTATTCGTCATTTTCCTTACCATACAGGCATCGCACGCCGTTGTGATGTGGTTGATCAGTTGCACAGCCCTCTCGTTAGCCTCTTCATCGAATGTATTTGTCTTCCAGCCTAATGTTGACTGAATGTATTTTGGTGTCGCCTTTCTTCGATCTTGTTTCACAGAATACAGCCTGGTGGTCGCTGTGAGTATAGTGAGGGCTGCTTCCGGTGTTGTTCTATGAGCAAGGTAGTTGTTTATAAAAGCATGGCCGATTTATCGAACCAGCCCCATTCCTACTAAATGTGCGTTCATTACTACAGTTTAGAAGCACTACGTCAACGATCATAGAGGCTTCCAGAAGTTTCCTTCCCCCCCTGTTTGTCCTTGAGCAGTCCCATTATGTGCCCCATGCGTTAAAGTCTCCAGCTATGAAACCCGGACTTGGTACTGTGCGGAAGCTATAAGAATCCTCGATTGTAAGATTTCCTGAAGCTAACAGCTGTAGAAGTAATAGCCCTCAATTTTGGCACGAACGAAGAATACTTAAGGGTTCAGATTGCGGGTGGTTTACCGCAAGTCCAAATTGCTACTCTGCTTGTTGCATTCACTGTCAATGCAGTGTTATCATATTGCCGATATGGTTCGCTTAAGATTGCAACGTCTACGCCCAGTTCACGAATAGTTTTTGTTAAAAGGGCTTGGGCCGCCTCACAGTGGTTTAGGTTTAGCTGTAGTACTTTGATTGTTTGAGCAGCAGCTTCCTCCATGCTCGTTTGTACGATAGACATCTACGGTTATTTGTAAAGTGGTTATTATCTATATCATTCTCGCTTTAGCAGAGTATCCTCGTTACATAGCTTCGCTGTACAAATCCTTATGTACTTTATCACACCATAGAAAATGTTTGGACGAGTCATTTGAGCTGTTGTAAGCTTTGGCTATATGCCCGAATTTCATACATCTGTAGGACTTGGATGGGTGGGTTTAGCTTCTCGCGGATTCGGAACATATCCTATGCGCACTTTGCCTAGTTCGATGAGCTGCTTGGCCGCTGCTGCTGGTAAGCTCACGATTTCCGACTGGGTTCCACTGTAGGCTTTCCTAAGTAACTTAATTGCCAGTGCCTTTATGACACTCGTATTACCCAAGATCTTTACTAACGCATTAAACACGTCTTCCTTCGTGATGACCTCATCAAAATCATTTACCTGAATCAGTGTCTCGTATGTTAGGATTTTCACTTCCGCTTGTTCTACCAAGATACTCCTAACTTTTCGTGGCCTGCGATGAGTAGATCTCCTTTCATCATTTTCTCGATGCGGTTCACATTATAGCTATATTACCTAGATGTTTCCGTAGGATCATAGTACATGTCCCTATGTTCTATCCTAGTAGCTGAGTGCACTTATAGCCCCCGATTTTTATATAAAAAGTCTAGCGGAAGTGGATTGAGGACGGCCTTGAGTCCTGCTGTTGATGTTGTCATGGCACTGGTAGCCCCAGGCACCTAAGCCCTTGTATTTTTGTTGTGGCTCTTATGTTGAAAGTTTAACTAGTGGCCAGCTACCATACTATGCTGCTTTAAGTGAGTAAAGGTCTTACGAAAACCATGCGCATCCACAGAATGATTTTGGGGCCTGGTCCCTATGTTTTACCAAATATTCTATTGCACGAATAAAACGCTATCATGGGTTTCTTAATTATTTCGTTTATGTTCAGCCTCCAATTCAGTTTGTTATCGAGCAATAGTCCAAGGTATTTGGCGCTGTCAGAGATTCTGAAGGGGGTACCTCCTACAAAGCGTGTTGTGAATTGTGGCATCTTCCTCTCGTTTGTAAAGAGTACCAACTTAGTTTTCGACGGGTTAACTGCTAGCCCATATTTCTTGGACCAAGAATCCAATATCTTCAGCCCCCTCTAATTTCCCCGCTGAGAGCTGAAAGGAATTTTCCTGTTGCTATTAGAACTACATCATCCGCATAAACCGTAGTTTTGATCCCATTGATTCTTAGGTTTTGGAGTACTAGGAAAGCAGCTAGCGCATATTCTCTATCTTTCAGAGATATGTAGGTCTCCTGGACGTAGTTTGTTGCGAATGTAGAATGTAGTATGTGTGTACATTTCTAGTCGTTTCAAAGTTTTGTTTGTTTAAAGCCATTTAGAGTACTAGGGCTTGCTTTCCCAGTCTTTGGTATAAAAAAACTTTAACCTATCTCTATGTTCTTGATAATAATTGATGGGTATATGCCATATGTATCCCCATATGACTATGAGACTCTTCGTGGGTCTTCGGAGGTTACATCAGAGAACTTCAAATAAATTTCCATTAAATTTTTATATTTAAACGTCTCCATCTACCACTAATTATCAAATTTTCCTTTTCTTTTCAAGCGTGTTTTCAAAACTGTTTCTATTCAAATGGGATAAAAGGAACACCATTTGATGAGGCCGTAAACTTCAACTTTAATACGTAAAAAAGTCTAAAATAAAATGTAGACCATATTCAAATTTCACGACGAACTTCTTTGTTTTAAGAGAAAATCGATCAATTAGAAGTAGAGAAAGTTTTTTTTTATAAAAAAAGAACCTGAAACCATGCGTCGACGAACTGTTTGAATTGAAAAATCAACAGTCGACCAAATGTTCACTTTACACCAAATCCTGGAGAAGATCCAGACCGGACCAGCCACTTATTTATATGTCTAGTTTTGGTATTCTTGCAAAAATCACGCGCCTTTTAGGATGGCGAAGGAAAACGCTCCCTCTTCTGTCAAAGTCGAAAAAAACACCACTGAGACCTTCAATACCACTGTTGGTTTAGACAGTCGCTGACTCTTTTGCTCACATTAAATCAGAAGCAGTTAAAATGAGTCTGATTTAAACGAGAACAAAGCCGAATATGTACATATGCATATCCTGTATACGAACACAGATACAGAACACCAACGCGACGCCTCGGCCAGAACATGACGATGGACAACTATAACTAAGAGGTCGTTGAAGAAATCGCCTACCTAGGTTTTGTATGAACTCTACTAACGACATCAGTGCGGACATCTAACGTAGAATAATTATGGCCTTAGGAGACAATTATTTAACAAGGCCCCATTGAGTAGGAACAAAAACACGCTATATAAGACCTTCATCATCATGGTCCTGCTGTATGGTGCAGTAGTATGGACTCTGTTAAAAAGGTATGAAATTGCGCTTGGAAAGTTCTGCGATCGATTTATGGCCCCATCTGCGTTGACGGTTTGTGGAGGAGAAGACTTAACTACGAACTATACAAGCTCTAAACGACCCTGACATGGTTATGTAGAGCGGATGAACACCAATGCTCCACCCCGAAGAATCCTTGATTACACCCCTGAGGGACTACGCAAAAGAGGGCATCCTTACCTCTGTTAACGTGCGCAAGTGGAAAGTGACTTCAAGCAACTTGGCGAACGCAATTGGAGGCAGATTGTTTCTGGTTGAGGCCTAGATTTATTCCGAACTGTAGGGTCATCATAAGTAAATAAGTATGTTTAGAAAGCAAATATATACATACATATGTATTTCCTTAACTTAAATTAGAAATAAAGTTAAGTGGAAATTTAAGAGAAATGATTTTAAACTCTAAGGTCAGTTTGGATCACGTCGATATAAAACTGAAACTTGTTTTGGATAAACATATGTATGTATGTACATAAATAAAAATGAAGTTTAATCTCAACTGATGTATTTTACCAAAATAAATGAGTACTTAAACTTATTTAACTGTTCTTAATTGAAAACCGTTGTTAAAATGTTCAATAAAACTTTCATTCATTTGAGACAATAGTAGGTTGATTTTAAAGTACTTAGTTTTCAAACCCTAAATTGACTTTAAATCGACTGTTTGGTGTAAGGCCCAACGTTGTGTTATTAGAAAATAAACAGTATTTCAAATATCAGATTGTTTTAACGTGAGTAATTCATATACAATCTTATCAACACTGACATAATTGGTGTGACGCTTGAAATCTGGAAATGTTCTCCCTATTAAAAATAATATTTTGGCTAGAATTAAAGAAAAAAAAAGTGTCATATGAAATATGTATTCAATACCGTTGCAATGAGCACTGTTATTTTATTGTCAGATGTACTACTGACATAATGGCCAGCAAAGAAGAAGAGCAGCGAATTTTAATAAATAGTTAACGAATATCTGCGAAATCCAAATATTCCATTGAATAAAATTAGAAAAAATATCAAAACTTGCTGTTTCAACGGCATATTCGGTCATACATAACTACAAGGAAACTCTGTTAGTCCAGATAAAAACAGGTTCGGATCGAAAACTTGGACCTTTGGACCCCAGGCTTCAAGATAAAAAATTGAGGCTACGTTCAAGAGAAACCCTTGTGGCAAAGAAAGTGAGGAATTCATCACTCATGGCACAATTAATGCGGACATTTACATTTAGGAATGTTTACAAAAGCGTTTGCTAACGTTTAGTATAGAACATCAGAAATCAGTTCTGTTTTGGTCGGATTTGGCGACATCACATTCTGCGAAAAGGACGCTTGAGTTTTTCATTCAAAATCATAAACGTTGTGCCAAGACATGCTAATCCTCCTAATTGCACAGAACTTCACCCCATAGAACGATTTTGGGCTCTAATGAAAGCTAAGTTGAAGACAAAGGGTAAGAATAAGTTTAGTTTAGTCTCTACATGTTCAAAGTGACTGACATGTTTTTGAGACATAGTAAACTAAACCGACTGACAGTAAAATTTTAAAATTTAAACCCATCCGTCAATTTCATAAAATTGCCTATTGAAAATTAATTCAAATTTCGGATAAAAGTCTCTAGAAATACAAGTTTCTGGGTTGTTCATTCTAAGTAAAACACTGAAATCCGAGACCGTGATCCGTATTCACAAAGTAAGTTTCAAACAAAGTTTTGCCCACGCTACTAGTTTAATAGAAAATAAACGAGCACGAGCAATATTTGCCAGTCCTATGCCTATGCCAAAACTTCAAACACTAACTTCCGGATTCAATGCAATTAACCATATGTACATATATTTTGTCAGCACGGTAAATAGTAATTTAATATTCAACTCAAATGTCTCCAACCCTTCGCTTATGGGCTTCCTTGGCACGCATAATGCTTAATTTCCTCTTCATATAAATAAAAATGCAAAACGCTCAATCGACCATATCAAAGTTGCCCTGGGTTGGGTTGGTTCTCCTGATTCTTCACCAGAAATGACGTCTCTTATCAGGAATTATTAAAAGAATGCCGCCGCGACACTAGCGAAAACGAACTCCGCATTTAATAGCAAACCGACTAACAATTGCGCGAATAGACTAATGCATTCATACAACAGTAATTTACCAGTATATTCAACGGCTGTATGTTTCTGAGCACAGACGATGAGCATACTGTCAAGAAAGGTTATCTGTTTGCGCTTATCGCTCATGAGAAATATTCTTCGTAGAAAAACATGCATCACAGCGACAATCGATGAAAGCATTTACTCATTGGATGCAAATACCCAACAGAAATATTATAATTGTGTATAAATGGGATATGATTGTTGAATTTTTAAGAACTACATATGCAGCTTAAGATCAATGGACAGAACCTTTAATTTAATACAATATTGGGGTAGGTAAAGTCTGTGCAAAGTATTGTGTTTTCACTTTCATATGCTTAAAAATCATAACTTTTAAGCGGCTAAACGTGGTGGGCAAAAATTCTTTTCTCTAGTCCTCTAGGTGGGCGCCCGCTGGAAATGGCTAATCTAGTCACTAGATTAGTGTCGGCTAAGACTAATACGCATGCATTTAATCGTGCGCAGTAGTCATTGAGAATACGGTAACAACAGATACATCCCTGGTGGTATTTTTTTTTTTTTTTAGCGGATAGGTGAGAATCTTCATAAGACACTATGAGACACCGTGTACTCATAGTAGTGTCAGATTTTTACTGACTAAACTCACCCTTCCCTTTATCTTATTTACAACAACTAAGTTTTTTTTAACAAGTAGTTTAAGCTTCGATTTGTTTTTGAGTATTCGCGTGAGGCAGGGGTAGATTTTCGGCAAAAGCACCTGCTGATACCGTCATTAAATGCGGTTACTTCTTATTGCGCTAAATCCAACGGTTTCGTTATTTGAAGTCGGCGCACAAGGTTTCTCACGTCCAATGTTTGGAGTATGGCATGGTTGCAATGACTCTAAAGGCGAATACGGAGCTTACGAGCGAAGTTTGTTATTTCGTCCTCCACGGTTGCGATCCCTTAGTCGCTTTGTATATCATTATTTCTAATATACCTGGGAGCATTCACGATTGCTCTAACACTTTGTTTGAATTAAGTCTCTATTGCTTGCTTTGGTACAACCCCGGAGTTGTATACCATACGTCCATATGGGATTAAGCACTTGCTTATATAAAAGCAGTTTGTTATACATATGTAGTTAGCTTGGAATGTCTCCCAAGTAACCAATACATTTCTCTAAAACGATTTTGAAGCCCAACACGTTTTTTTTAACGTGCGGTTTCCACTTAAGTTTCACGTCTAATGTCATTCTCAGATATTTAGCTTCATTTGCATACGGTATTTGTACCGAGTTAATGAAAACGGGTATAGTGTTTATTTTCTTGTATGTGAAGTTAACATTGTTAAATTTTGTCTCGTTAAGAACAATGCGCTAAAGTTTTGTCCAATCGCAGATTTTATCCAAAGCACATTGGATTTTTCGGTTGCTGCCTCGATAGAACTTTCCGTTGCCAAAATAGCCGTATCGTCCGCGAACGTAGCTACTACAGTACCTACAGTTTGGGGTATGTCCTGAGTGTACAGCAAAAATAAAATAGGACCAAGGACACTTCCGTTTGGAACTCCGGCGGCGATTAACACGAAATAATCAGTTTTCAAGGTAGGATTCTAAGATCTTATATAAGTGTTCCGGAAGAACCCGTCTTAGCTTGTAGTTCAAGCCATCGTGCCTAACCTTGTCGAAGGCCTGAGAGACGTCAGGAAAGCGCTAGAGCAAATCTTTTTTCTCTCTATGGCTTTTTTAATTTCAGCGGTTATTCTATAAACCTGGTCAGTTGTGGAATGCTTGACTCTGAACCCGAATTGGTGGTCAGGTATAAGGCGTCTTTCTTCAATTACCGGTTGGATGCGTTTCAATAGGAGTCTTTCAAATACCTTTGATATTATTGGTAGGAGCGATATCGGTCTGTACGATTTTTTGTCGTTTGGAGGTTTTGCCGGTTTCGGAACCGGAACCATTATCACTTCTGCCACTTTCCACGGGTCTGGAACGTAGAACAGTCTAAGTGTAGCGTTTATTAGATACAAAAGTTTAACTACTGATTTTTTTGACAATTTCTTAAGGATTTGTCCGGTTATTAAATCATAGCCAGGGGCTTTGTTATTTTTCAAGTTGTTTATTGTCACGCAAAGTTCGGTTAGCGTTACACTTTTTATTCTAAAGTTGTCAGATGTCATTGTCATACCTCTAGAGTCGTCTATTAATGTTTGTCCATCAAATCGCTTAAACGTTTCTTTTAGGTGTTCGGCAAAAAGATCCGCTTTATCTTTGTTACCCTTTGTACATTCGACATTGTTTTTCCTGATTGGTGGCGATTGTGTTTGGGGTCTTTTGACACTTTTCATGGCTTTCCAGAGCGAGTAACTTGTGCTTTTTCCGGCTGTTAAGCCTTCGAGATAAACAGAGGTTTCATGGTTTTTTAAATCATGAATCCCTTCCTTAAGTTTATTACATAAATAATTCGAGTATGTCTTATGTTGGGGGCGCTGATTTGTGCCATATTTTGCGCGCTCTCTTCTTTGCGCGAATAACTTCTTTCATCTCCGGCGGATAGTTAGCTTCGCTGCTTTTGACAACTTTTTTCCTAAAGGGAGTATTTTTCCATGTGGCATTCTGAATAACTTCAATAAATTTACGGAGTTCTATTTCTATCTCGAATGGTGTTTTTAGTGACGCATTTAAGATAATATTTTCTTCGCAATCATTTCTAAAGCCGTCCTAGTTAGTTTTGTTGTTAGTTAATCTAGGGACAGCTTCTACTTTCATTAGTCGGTCACTTATTGTCAAAATTACCGGTGAGTGATCTGAGGAGAGATCAAAGCTTTCCTCTACCTATGTGAAATTAGTGGGCACTCCTTTTGTTACGAAGAAGTCTATTAGGTAAGGCTTTTTTGCTGCATCGGAGGGCTAATATGTATGTCGGTTTCCTTGTCGAATAGAAATCTACCCCGAATTGCATACTGACTTCGTGCAGAAGTCTGCCTTTCGATGAATTGTATTTTGAACCCCAAAAGGTGTATTTTGCGTTAATATCACCACCAATAATGAAATTCGTCCCAAGCGAGGTGAAGAGATCTACAAGGTCTTTACTTTTTAACGGGCATCGCGGGGGACAACACATGGACGCGATGTTGAAATATGTGTTCTTGTTCTTAACACGAACTGAAGTTGCTTGCATTGTGTCGAGTTCAATCGTGGTATTCGTGGATTGATTAATACAGTCTTTGATGAATAAGGAGGATCCGCCCCTGGCTCTTCTGGAAGGGTGGTATGCGTGATATGCACGAAATCCTCTTATTTTAACTTGCGATTCCTTTGTCAAATGGGTTTCAGAGATCAAGCATATGTCAATGTTTTCGTTCCGCAAGAATACCTCTAGTTCGGTGATTTTTTGTTGTATACAGAGATAGTTAGGAAATATCTTAAAGAAAAACCTATTCCCAACGGCGATCCTCATGATATACATAGATAAGGCAGTAAATAATTTAGGCAAAGTAAATAATTTAGGAATCTGGCATTTGAAAGGGCCTGTCCAATTAGGAGGTAGTCCAAAAGGTCCCAACCTCCATGGTGGAGCGAAGAATTGGACTCCAAGAAAAGGCAGGTTAGGCATTTCTACAACAGGGCTAAGGAGGTAGGGGATGATACTACATGGGATGAATAAATACATAGAGCGCAAGAGAGTTCAAATACTTAATCAGGCGATCAAAAAGTAAGTCGTGGAAGGAATTCTGCGAGTCCATCGCGGATACTAGTGAAGCCTCCAGACTTCGCAAGATGCTGGTAAAGGATACTGCTGTCCCAAGCTTCATTAGAAAACCTGACGGCACGTGGGCAGAAGGTAGCCAAGAAGTTCTAGACACTTTGACGCTCACTTTCCAGGAAGTGGATCACCAATGGTTTCTTCCACTTATGGCTAATCGTACACTGGTATGACAATAGGAGATGAGGTAGATAATCTCATTACATGGAAGAATCTGCGATGGGCTATCATGTCGTTCGCACCGTTAAAAGCCCCAGGCCCTGATGGAATTTTATCAGCGAAGAGACCATTTATGACCAGTAATGTAGGACATAGCTACATTCTTAAGGAATTATTTCCTAATATCCCTTACGAATCGGACGATATCTCAGGCATATACGAAGTAAAGTATCCTGTTAGGAAGGATTGGCAAAGGAAGACAGTCTCTGTCCACAACGAGATTGAAATATATACGGATGGTTCTAAGACCAGAGAAGGCACGGGGTCAAGTATGTATTCGAGAGATATTAACCTACAGGTGGCCTTGAGACTTCCGGACACATGCAGTGTGTTCCAAGCAGAGGTTCTAGCTGTACTACTAGAGATGGGATCAATATCCGGAAAGAATATCGCCATCTCCATCGACAGTCAGACTGCGCTAAAGGCGCTAGAATCTTGTGTCACCAAATATGAGATCGTCAGGAATTGCCGCACAATGCTTAAGGCATTATGTACGCAGCACCTGCGATATAGAAGGCAACGAAAAGGCCGACGTGCTGGCCAAAAGACGAGCGGAACTCCCGCGTAGGAACGTAATCGGTAACATTAAACCACCAAGGTATGTTGCTAGGGGAAGTATTCGTGATAGAATCATAAACATGGCTAATTCAAGATGGTCCAACTTAGATGGCCATAAGGTGTCCAAGGCCTTGTGGCCTGTGTTAGACCGCGGGAAATCTTATTAGATCATGAAACTAGAAAGGTCAGGGCTTAGAACAGCAATAGGAATACTCTCTTGGCACTGTCTTCTAAGGAAGCATGCTATGAGATTAGGTTTAACAAATACAGATGTCTAGAGGTACTGCAACCTACATGCCTCAGAGAATATAACACACATACTCTGTGAATGCCAGGGCATTGCCAAACAAAACAAGTACCTTGGAAGATACTTTTCGATAACTTAGAAGAGCTACGATCACGGAATTACAATAGTTATACATATACGTTGTATGATGAGTGCATTCTATTATGTGAATGTATGCAAGTTATAACTCTTTTGAACATTAAAATTAAAAAGGTAAGTAAGGTAGTGCTAGTCTATTTAGAGTTGTAGCTAAAGCTGTATTTCTTTGATTTAAATACTTAACGCATCGCAACAATTTCAGTAACAAAGAACTATTGTTTAGAATATACATTCCTTCTTAAACTTATATGGCGTTGTATAAACGCACCCATCTGCCACTGTTACCAAGAGGGAGGAGTTATTGCTAAATTCAATAAAGTAGAATTTTTTTTTCAAAACGACAAGTAAGTAAGTAACTAGATTCTTGCACACCTCGATACTTGCGATATAAAAAAAATTATTCAGTACTTGCAACATCCAAAAATTTTGAAATCGATACTTGCGAACATTTTTTTCTGTACAAAATAAACCAAAATTATAAATTTCTCTAATTCCACATAAAATACATATGTGTTCATGAAAACTTATTATACAAGTGTATTGAAATCAAATATTAAACATATTAAACTTAGGTTCTAAACAGATGTATGTACGTACATAAGTGCCTTCTTAGTTGTATGGAAAATTGCAAAACTTTGTGTTTGTGTTGACGAGCTTTCGAGGAGAAGATACAACGACGAAGTTTACGAACTGTACAGCGACATCGACCTAGTCAAAAATTCTTTTCAATGCTCCGGCCCGCAGAGTCCTCGAATTCAACCGGAAGGTACAACGCAATTAAGAACGACTTGCCTTAGGTGCTATGTACAAGTAGTAGGGAACCCCCCCGGATGGGGGTGTGCAAATGGAGGCAGTTAACTAAGAATGGAGCTAAGTGGAGGCGTGGAGAGGCCTAGGTTCACCCTGAACTATAGCGCCATCGAAGTACGTAAGTCTAAACAGTATAAAGAGCATAACAGACCAAATTTTGGCTGAAAAAAAGTGCTTAGCTTTTTTACGCACTTAAAAAAACTAAGAGTTTAACGGTTTTGCGTTTATTTAAAATAGATGCAAGAACGTGACATGCAGTCGTGCAGTTCATTTCAATATTCTTTCGGTAAGCATTTTGTAATATATGTACATATGTATTTCTGTAAAAAAAAACCTTTAAATTCAGTGTCAGTGGCTAGAAGTTCAGAACATACATACATATAGTAGTATGCGAACTCATCTTTGTTTTGCTTTTAATCGTACGTATCGTAAGGAGCTACAGTTTAATGTCGTGCCCGTAAGGCAGCATTGGAAATATTTTTCACGAATATTACGGCTTTCGAACATTAGTCAGTTAGGTTAGGTAGGTGGGCTGGCGAGGAGAAAAATACTCCCCGCCACACTCAGCTATTGGCCCATTGTGATGCCCCTTGGGGGAAAGGTTGTCCCTTCCCCATAGAAACCCTGATATAATACTATAATTGCTCATTTACTTACTGTTGCGAGTTTTTTGCATACAAACCATCCTGAGTATTTGATGAACTTCATTATCCTGTGTATAAGCGTGTGGGCGAGTTCTTTTAGGTCCTAAAAAAAGTACCTCGAAAGGACTTTGTTCCTACTACATATGTTGGAGAATTTGGCAGTGGCATAGGAAGTGGGTAGTATTCTCAGGAGCTCGCTCTTAACCGCAACAGTTTTTTCTTCCGTCAGACGTAATTTCTTCAAATGGTACCGCAGAGATTTGTGCCCCGTGATAACCCCAACGAGGGTGGAAATGAATTTCCTATCTTTTCGTATGAGTCTCTCGGTCCTACCTTAATCAAAGGACGGTCATAGTTTCCTCGTAATTACACAAGTTTCTAACGAGGTCCATCTGGTGTTCGCCACTTTTATGGCTGTTTTTCCTGCTTTAAACTTGAGTGCGTAAGGCGAAATGTTCACGAGTGGTTCTGTTTACCTTGACACGGCTGCCGAACCGTATCTTGCTAATTGGTCGGCTTTCTCGATACCTGCAATACCCTCATGTCCAGGAACCTAGTAGAGCGATACCTTGTGCTGTGTTCCAAGAACCTTAAGTTCTTCTCAATAGCACTTCACAAGCTTCGATTTTATCTCTATAGCAGTTATTGCTTTTATAGCCACCTGACTGTCGATAAAGTAGGTGATACCCTCTTGTGGTATTGCCCTTACAGCAAACTCACGGGCGGCTGCTGTCAATTCTAAGATACCTGACCCCACGCCGGTGTCTATTTTAGAGCCGTCTGTATGTAAGTATGGCAATGGTTTGCGCATTCCCTGCTGGGATAAGCGCTTGAGAAATGTCTATTAAAGTTCAAGTATGACGTGCTATAACCCGTAATATGTACGTGGCCAATAAACTTCCGCAGGATAGTTGTATGCTCTATTGCATTTGACTTCCAGGTTTCTGATTGGCTGATTCTAATGCCGCTAATGACTGCCGATGCTCTTATGAAGATATCTAGCGAAAGCAGGTTGAAAATAGCCTCAAGGCTTGCGGTTGGAGTTATCCTCATCGCACTGGTGATTGTAATATACTCGTTATAATATAATGTATTAATCAACTGGGACGCTATGGTAACAGTATAAAGGCCTAGCCGCCCTGATTAAACAGGAACAACTAGTCAGCCTAATTGTTTTTAAGTATTATTGTTTCCTGACAGTTACTGTATCCTTTAGTTTTAAACAGAATTAATGGATAGCCCTCAATTTAACTCATTTAAAAATTTCTGGAAAACACCCGTTTTCACACTAATTAACTCAAAAAACAGAAATTAACTTCAGTATTATTTTCTGCCACTGAGTTAAGGCCAAGCATTTTTGAATGTAATTGTTAAATCGGTTGAAACTGAAACGGTGCGTATTCTGAGCACATTATAACAAAAAAAAAATACAGTCATCCCCTTTGCAGTTGTTTTCAGTTTAATTAAAATGTTGTCTGCTGTAGAGCGTAAGCGTACACACAACAACTCTATATAAATTTCACATAATTCCAGCCATCCATTAAATTCATTTTAACTTTGACCGTATAAAAGAATTAACAATTAAATTATATTTGAATCAATGGTACACCGGAAGACTGATTCAATAAAAAATCCATTTAAAAGAACTTTGTAATTGACTGCACCCCCTTTTAGTTCGCACCCAAAGTGTGATGTGAGTGGATTACCCCCATCATTAAAACGAGCTTCTGTCTATCTCTGTGCGTTTAAATCGTGTCCATTTGTAGAGGGTTTCACTTATCTGCCTCACTGCTATACCCGACTTTGTTTCCTATTTGTATCTCGAATTAGTCCCACTTTCGTTAAGCTGGTATGCGCGCTTTACCAATGGCGATGATGCTGCCCCTTTTTATTTTCAGTACTAGTCATTTGTCCATAATTCAGTTCACTTTTTGCATCTCTTTATTCTCAATCAACATTCCTATCTTAAATGCCGCAAATAAAGATCCGTCGATGTAGGGTATGAAAGTGTATTCGTTTAGAACTTTGCGTAACTTGTTTGCAAACAGATCAAAAGCATAGGACACTGGCGGAGATCACACACTGAATACTGGATTCTATAATGAGGATAGCAGAGCTGACTAAGCTGCAAGTAAGTACACTTGGATAAATTGCGTTGTATTCCACGAAATAGGCTAACGTACGAAAGAGGAAGCAGTGTATACGACATATGGCTGAATAAGATAACTCAAGAAATTGAGCTGGGGTGTGAAATAATTTCTAATACTGTTGCACAACATAGCAAATACTCTATATAGTGAATTGTGCTATGGTTATTTTACGTAACGTAAAGAATAAAGTGTAAGACGAACAGATTATGAAACTGGGCAGATGTTTAACACCATTTAGCTTATAGTAACTTGTTAGATTCTGTTCGGTGTTATGTTCCCATTTACGAGGCCTTGACCGCCCCAATTTCTTGAGCAGAAGTGAAATAAAATGTCAATTGAGGGGCTTAGAATACAATGCTGTAAGTCAGCTTCAGGAAACAAAAAATCCTTTGATTTAATCAATAAAAAAACTCATCGGAACTTTGGAATTTTTTGCTTACCTAGACGATTATATTCGTAGCTTTCGTTAAGGTGATTAACTTACCACTTCAAATCGTAATCCTTGAATCCTTGAATTTTTGATTTTTAAAGATTTCCCATCCCACACAAATGAGAGTACACAATCTTTCACAAAAATTAACATTAAAATGTTCTATACAACGTCTATACAAATATGCGCAATTGAAGCAGAATTTCTGTTTTAAATGCGGATCAAATTTTTGGTGGAGATTATCTTGTGTTGTTCCAAATTCAGATCTGTGGGCGCTTTCGCAAATGTGGCATACACGGCATCATTTACAACCAATTTTCTACTTAATATAAATTTTATTAAATATTGTGGTTAGGTAGGTAGAAGAAGTGTTTTTAGGGGTAGAACCAAGACCCAATTAGCACTATGGCGTGCCGTTTTGTTACCACGACTTTTGGGACCTATTGGTATTACTAAATGTAAATTGTATTTAGCGAGAGCTAGTCCCTACTAGGGCCTAGATCCAGCCTGCGGTGTTGAGGAAAAATAAGAGGTTGGCGATTCTTTCTTCCGCGAGTTCACCAAGGTTATTGAAGAAGGGTTTGACTAAAGGAAGTGGTCAAGGGTTCCTTCATCGTTCACATCTTTGCAGCTGTGACAGTGGGTATTAACAGGGATACCGAGTCTAGCCGCATGATGGCCTACAGGCAAATGACCCGTGCAAATCGCCACAGTTCTGGCAATGTCCGTGCGACTCCTACTAAATAGCTCGTTTGTTTTCCCGATGTTGTTAGTGGGCCACATCTAAACAACTGTTTAGTTCACTCCACTTTATTTGAGCTTTTGGTAGTGTTAGCATACTCTACTCTAAACTATTCGGAATGTGGACGTTTTCCGCTACGGAAACGTTAAGGGTCGCCCCCGCCTGGCTAGTTCATTGGCTCGTTCATTGCCCTCAATGCCTCTGAGTCCTAGGACCCAGACTAGAACAAGTGACAGCCGATCTCCTAGGCACGCAAGCTCATTTCGACACTGTTCTACCAGCTTGGAGGATGTAGTTGGTGATTTAAGCGCCATAATTGCTGCCTGACTGTCAGAACAAATGGCCACGTTGTTAATTGTGTTGGGATTACTATTAAGAGAGCGACAGGCTTCAAGAACTGCTAGTATTTCCGCCGGGAAAACGCTAGCGAAATTTGGCAGTCTGAAGGACTTTAGAGTATTTAGAGATTCCGAAAAAACTCCCAAGCCCACTCCAGATTCTGTTTTTGAGCCGTCGGTAAATAAAAGAGTATCGTAATCCTTTGTTAACTCATGATTGCTCCATTCCACTCTGTATGGAATGCGAATTTTGAGAACTTTTCTAAAGTTCAGCTTAGGGAGAATGTAATCTGTTGTTAAAGTTTTTGATGTTGTAAGCCTTACTTAACGCTATAATGTATCGCGGTAGCAGATTCAAGATGTTGCTGTGTCCATACCCGAGATTAGTCCAACATCCGTATTCTCTGAGTCTTGCCGTGCACATAGTGTGTAGGTCTAAAGGAAGTAGGTGTAAGAGAAAAATTCGCGCAACAGTGGCACAAGTACGCAGCGCGCCAGTGGTGCCTATAGCCGCAGCTCTCTGTACTTTGTTAAAGTTTTTGATGTTGTAAGCCTTACTTAACGCCTTACTTAAGGATCGGCCGAACTACGGCTATGTACATACATCTAAAGAGTAATTTTCTGTCGAAGGCCACACTTGTTGCCGGATGTTCGATTGCATGCATAGAAGGCTATGCAGACTTTCTTTACCCGTTGTTCTATATTGTGGTTTCAGTTTATATCAGAATTTATTTTTGGTCTTAAAGGGTCGAGGAATGACTTCAAAACCGACATTAATTTTCCGGAATCAGTGTGTACTTTGTTGATCAAGTTTTAAAAGCTTTTTCGTAGATTGAAAATGTATATAGAAGTAAGAAAGGTTGTATTGCGGAAAATGCAGATTGTTCAATGTATTATCGTACCGATGTTTCAATGCTAGATTTGGAATATTTTCAAAATTTCTAATTCAATATAAGAAAAAAACAAAATGAAGACAAATGACTCCAAATGAGGAAATTAATCATCTACTCGTTGGCTATCCTCGATTGATTACTTTCAGTTTACCGTGCTCTACATTTTTTTTTTAAGCTTGAAATATGTACCTTCGTGAATCGTGTATATATTTTTATTTTTTCCGGTGGATCTTTTTTGAAGTACTCGTATATGTATATCCGCAGATGTTGAACTGTACCCTTCATAGGTATTAGGGCGTAAAAATGTGTATAGGTATATACATATGTAGGGACATGTAGAACCTGGGATCTAACTTCTCACAGCGATTCGTGCTGTGTGTGTTCCAACATTTTTAGTTTTTATTGCTATTATATAGTATAGTATAGTAAAATCTTAGCATCGTTCGGAAGGGTGGGACCACATAGATCCGCGACAAGCCACCGCCAATCAGGAAAGAAAGTGATCTCATCGGTCAATCCGGAATGTCTGTCCGCTTCGGCTGATCAGCTGATACCACCAGAGTTGCCTTTTAGTTCAATGGTCACTGGGTCATCCACTCCGTTGGTCTCAGTCGACCCTGTGCCACTCGCAGTAGTCTTGAACAAGGGTTTACAGCCCAGGTTCAAACCGACACGACTGCTTGTTATTCCGATGCCGTAAAAGACAAGAAAGACGATAGCTCAGGGAAGAAGAGCGGAATGGCCAGGAGACTGTTCAGAAGGAGGAGGGAAATTTGCTATCCCCCTCAACTGACCCGTATTCGGGCCCATCTAAAAGAGGCAGGAATAATGACAGCACTGCGCCTCCGAGTAAAAGGAATACCAAAAAAGCCATTTTTAGACCGTAAGTAAACCAAACCCCAGTGGAGGTTCATGAAGGTGCGTATTCTCAAAGGAGTCAATGACGATATTGCGAAAAATGAAGGAGCATCCCGACTGAAAACTCGGAAGTGATCGAGATAGGTGAACACACGGACCAATTCACTGAGATTGTGGTTTTACTCAGTCACAAATCAATGCTAATACTTAAAAGATATTATAATAAAGTCCGCATCGCTTGGACGCGGGTGCTAAGGTAAAACAATAATGAAGATTGTTTAGATAAACCTTTACCACAACATCGCAGCTAGCGCTAAGCTTTGTGCGTGTTTTATTTTTTCAGACAAATGGAAGGGACCTACAGTTTGTTTAGAGCCATATCCGAAAGGCAAATTGAGAAGCTTTCTCTTGACAGTTATTACTCTCGGACGTTTGTCAGACATTCGCGAGAGTTGGGACCGTGAAAAAACTTTTTGGTGTTTTCTGAGACTCGAATGTCGAACCTTCTGCTCAGCGATCCAACGCACTAAGTTTAGCAAGTTGAGTGTGGGTGGACCACAACCAATACCCGAAGGCTACCACGCGGAAGTAAAATAAGTACAATTGGTGTACATATGTATGTATACTAACAGTTATGATACTATAAATCGCCTGGTTCTCACCAATCAGAGTCTACCATTTCTGATTCTAAGAAAATTATATATGGATACCTTGACCTTTTGTTTAATTTTAATGGTTATCACTTTTTTAGTATTCTTGCATTGTTTATGACTCACACCGACTGATAAGAATTGAGGCATCATATGTAGTGATCGACTTTGAAAAATACGCCCTCAATTTTATTATTTTTTAGTTTCGGATAAATATTTTGAAAAGCGTACACAATTACTACAATCTTTTTTTCGCTTAACCTATTGAAATATAAAAGTACAGTGGACTCCCCCTAAGTCGAATTTTCACGGGATACCATGATTTGTTCGAGTTAGAGGGAGTTTTGGAAAAATTCGAGTTAGAGAGAGACTCTTTTTTTTTTGTTTTAAAGCGTTTATTTAATAAAAAAAAAAGGTTAACATAATTTAAAAAAGTTAACAAAAAAAAAATAAATAAATAATAGGAATGCTAAAATATGGCGAAAAAATTCGAGTTAGAGAGAAATTCGACTTAGGGAGAGTTCGACTTAGGGAGAGTCCACTGTATTTACACAGGCAGACCGTTTCATCGCTTTTTAATTTTTATTATAAGAAAGTTCTGTATCAAAACCATGTGGGTACTGCTAAAATAAGACCGTCTTATTATTTTTTGTTTAGAAAATTCGATCTGTAAGCAACTGAGTGCAGTTACGATTAAATCAAGGCTAATTTACGAAACTTCTTGGCTAAGGAATTTTGTAAAGTGATCAAGAATCTTTTAAGAATGTCATGTCATAACATTTATAAATTAAAATTCAATGCAAAAAATAAAACGGAGAGCTATTGAAAGAAATTAGCAACTCAGGGATCGTCCTGAAAATTTGGAAGATTAATGAACTTTGCCAGTGTTTTTTTAGACGAGAATGCCACCAATAACAAGTTTACTTCCTGGCATGCTTTGGAGTCTTTGCTATAGAACTGAAGTTGGTTGACACAACAGGCGTTTTAATGTGATCCGGGAGTCAGGTCTGATTACCTACTCCCCAAGAACAGTTATAAATTAAATTAAAACAGAACTAACATTATGTCTTATTGATGATCTTAAAGGTAGTCCCACTCTTCGCCATGTACATATATCTCAATGGTGTTAATCGAAATTGTTCTAGTTAAATAAATTATTACATTTTTAACAACTCACCGGCTTATTTCATCTCCCGCAAATGCATCTCCCGTTGAAGTGAAAAAAATTTCCTCTGTTGTCGATGAAATCCACCGTTGGGGTGAGATAGCATCACCATCTTCTTCTGCCAGATCTGTGACATTCATTCTGCAAAAAACATGAACAATTAAAGACAATGTAGTTAATTCATTTATGAGTCATGATTCAATTGGACAAGTCAACAGAATTGTAGCAAAAATCCATCCCACTCCGTCCCCCAAAAGCAAATACCTGAACTAATTTAAATCGGATCATAGTTCAGCCGAAATTAATACAAAAGGTCTAAGTCATTCATTACCATCGTTGCGGGAAATTTATAGCGTAGAATGTTTTTCCATGAATGATTCAGTACGAAACGACGACAGAGTCAACACTTTGACGTTGGTTCCGTACCAAAAAAGTCCCATATGGGTTACGCTTAAATTAGTGTCAATTAACCCGTTTAAAGGGGTCATTTTCAATCAACAAATACTACGACCAATGGGTCGAAGATGCTGGCGATGCATGAGGAGACTGTTAGCAAAATGTTTTTTTTTGTTCGCTCACTGCTCAATTTATTTCTTCCAATTAATTAAATTCGTTCTGATCTTCAAATAGTCACGATGGTACCGTGTGTATGGACTATAAATGTATAGTGATGAAATGAACACCAGCCGATAAATGTCGTTTGCAAGAAATTCTTCTACACATATGTATGTACGTACATACATATGTATGTATGTATGTAGGTGCAAACAAAATTGGGTTATTGCCGTTAATTCAATAAAACGCAGCAAACGTATTTTGTTTGTTTTGCTAAGCGACCAGTCGTATACCAATAAGTATTTCATATCGTGGCTGGGTTCAGTGGGCGCCGTGGCTCAAGTGGTTAGTGCGTTGGATCACTGAGCAGGAGGTTCGGCGTTCGAATCCCAGAAGCACCAAAAAGTTTTTTCACGGTTCCCACCTCTCGCGAATGTCTGACAAACGTCCGAGAGTAATAACTGTCAAGAGAAAGCTTCTCAATTCATCTTTCGGATATGGTTTTAAACTGTAGGTTGCTTCCATTTGTGTGAAAAAATATAACACGCACAACACGAATGGTCGCGAGAAGCTAGGCCTTGGACCACATACGGTCCGTTGCGCCAAGAATTTGTACATACAGTGGACGCTCGATATAGTAAAGATCGATATAGTGAACAATCCAATATAGTCACAATATTTTATACAAGCTAACATAAATAGTGAACAAAAAAAAATCTCGCTACAGTGAACTTATGTTTTTTTATTTTCTTCGAAACTCACAGCATGCAAAAAACAGTTAAAACTTATTAGTGCCATGCAGTCGTCAGTTAAGCCCGCTGGGAAGTACATACGTTCACAGATATGTATGCGTACCCATATACAATCGTCCAAATTTACCGTTCTGTGAGAGTATCTTGCACGATTATATATCACGCAGTTTGGGGTTATTTGTAGTACAAATGCAAACTGCCTGTTGCAGAAAAAAAAAAAATACATCAAACTTAAACTGTGCTAAAATAGTTAGTCATCTTCGTTTGCTTTTTCTTTGAATTTATGTCAATTAGTATCGCCTTTTCTTGCAACCTTTTAAGGACCAAAACATCCGTGTAATCTACTTTATTGCTAGTTGCCCTAGTGTTTTCTCAAGTAATTGAACAACATTTCTAAAAGACACTGAACAAATCGGATGATCTATATATGTAAGGTTGTTGCAACAGGCAGTTTGCATTTGTACTACAAACAACCCCAAACTGCGTGATATATAATCGTGCAAGATACTCTCACTTGTTCTCACTTTCACTGTAGCGAGATTTTTTTGTTCACTATTTAGAATAGCCTGTATAAAATTTTGTGTGTTCACTATATTGGATTGTTCACTATATCGAGCGTCCACTGTATTTCTTTTATCAGTCGTAGAACAAACAAATATGTATAACTAAAGATAATTGAAATTGTGAGATGATCGACAATGCAAAGCAGTAATGCATGAGTCAAAGCCCAGAAGTAACGCAAGTGAAAAAACTTAACTATAACACAGTGGGCGCTGTGGCCCAAGTGGTTAGTGCGTTGGATCCCTGACCGGGACGTTCGACGTTCGAATCTTCTTTGTGAAGCGTTTAAGAAATCAGCAATTGATGCCAATACGAGTATTGTTAGATGTACATTTATGTAGAATAGATATATGGAATAGATAGGTATGTCTAATGAATAAAAGGACATTACAATAGGTTGGCTAAATCGTCAGGTCAGCCTTTTGTGGTTTACAGTGCTTTACAACATCATTCGTATTTTGTCATTTATATGCGTTTGGAGGCGTTGAAAGTTATTCGTTGCAGATCTTTCGATTTACTGATGGCTTTCATATATCTTTATGTTGATAGTCCTCAATATTTTGTTTCGAAAAGTATCTATACTTTCAATACATGATTTCCTTGTACAGCCTCATCTCAGTCTGCTCACCTCGTCATGGTGATTTGGGCAAAGCAGATCCCGATAGGTATCTGCGACCAGGAGGCAAAACAACTACAATAGAAAATCAAAACCAAACATGGACAGTCAAAACAAAGAAAAACTGTGCGGACGGGGATATATGTACGTCAAAAAGTCCGTTGAGGTCATGTCTAAATGTAAAGAGTCGCATGTGTCACTGTTAAACGTTGCACTCGGCTATACAAAATCCCTGCGCTCAACACTGGATTCTCTTATTGGAAATAGCGACAAACAGGCTGTGTCGGTGTCCTCAAGACACTTACTCTGCTGTGTTTTGGGGAAGGGTTGAAGGACTCGATGGACGGGTAAAAAGAGCACGGGATCTACTATCTCGGTGGAATTCCAGACTCATCCCTTAAATTTGCTCCTAGAAGGCATTACGGAGCTAGGAGACAATTAATAACTAACATTGTTTCTAGACGAAACCAACTCTTGGCTCGGGCCCCTTTTCGCCAATTTTGGCCGCGCACCTCTTCTGTGCCTTATAGAAAACCGGCTACAGGGGACGAATTGGTTTGGACTGATATTCCGCCTACAACAGGCCTTTAATCCTTGTCTACAGCGGCATCCGGCCCCAAGGCAACTAAGGTGCGTGGTACTATCGAGGCTGTTCAGGCTTAGGAGAAAAAGAAGAGAAAACATAGGAAGCGAGGAGGATTGCGACTGCCTGGAGGTGAGATCTATGTATAACGCCAAATCTGCACTTGGTAACGATACTGCCATGCGGTCTGTTCCTACTCCGGCTACGAATCCTGCTGCTTTTCATGGCTTACCTATTGCATGGGTCAGTAGGGATCCGACTGTGAAGGCTAGTGCTTTATAGTGGGTATATTATTGGGATGCGCTCCTGCTGCAGCAATAGTGCCTAAGAGTCAAAGGACTTCTCGTCCTAAAAGAAGCTTTGTCGACTCGGCTCTCACGGCACTTCGGCTGGAGGTTATTTTTGCAGATGACCATCCGCACAAACTGATCGCTGACCAAATCAGCAGACTTGAAAAACCTTGAAACGATGGAATGAAAGCGTGGGTCAAAGAAGGCGAGTACCCGACTTTCAGACGTGCCATTAATAGAAACGGCGTACTATACTCTGATGACACACGATATTGATTCAAAGCTGAATATTCTCGAAACTCTATGGATACTCACAGTCATGCATCCGCCTTAGATTAGGGGTATAAAAAGATGAGGATCTTTGTCCCGGATGCAGATCTGGAAGGGGAAGCTTTCTTTGCACTCCCAGGGGCCGAAATCCAGGTCTCCCCACTGAGAAATAGAAGGTCTAAAACTTCAATAAGTTGAAGGATGGAAGGATTTATTCTCTCAGAGTCGATGACGACTCAATCGCGGCTCTCAGAGAGCGCAATCTTAAACAGATAGTACTGGTCACCCGACTTATCAGCAAGTATGGAAAGGAGTGCCTTGAAAACGGGAGCTTCCAAGGATGATTAACTAAATGGCAGGCTCGTCTCTGGAAGTTACTCAGATCAACTTGCAGCATTCCGAGGTGGATTTGTATTTATTGCGCTGCCGCATTGGGAAAATGCACACTAGTGTTCGCCTCATACAAGAACCTTATATCTTTAAGGAGAATCCAAGAGGCATCACGAATGTACCCGGTATTATCAGACCTCGGTCATGCATCTTTACCGCTAGTAGTCTAGAAGACAATCTTCTGCAAGGGTATAACTCTGGATACTGTACGGTGGTAAAAGTGCGCTTCGTAAGAGGGGACCGGGTCGTTGAGGTACTGCTTGCTTCAGTGTAATACGGCTCACCATCTTCGCCTCCATCGCTTCAGATGATGAGAATTGTCGATTACGCTCGACAAAATAACCAACGTTTGATCGTAGGCATCGACACCCACGTCCATAACCGTGTCTATAACGGATACAAATGGAAAAGAACAAGCTATCATAAGCTACTTTGATGCCTCACAGCTTCAAAATCAGAATCGGAGTGACGAGTAAACCTTCGGTACAGGACGGAGAAGGCTGGGCATCGATGCAACGGTTGCCACCCAAACGTGATCGATTTAATTAGGGGCCGCAAAGTAGGGAAGGAAGACCCTTGGCCTCACTCCAGATTGCTTGTCCAAAGAAGGAGATGCTTTGGTGCAGAATCATTGTTGCTAATCTTGGTAGTTGCACAAAATCGGTGAGGCTGTAAAAGGTTTTGCAGAAGCTTAAACAGCACCTATAACTACTGACGTCTTGGTACCTGCCAGCAGACGAAGATGTGGATCTGTCACATTTCCTGGCAAGTTTGGAGTGCAGCCAATACAAATCCCACAAGGCATTGCTACTGTCTCGCATCGGTAGGCCTTCGGCCGAAGTACTCTGGTCCTTCAGGGACTATGTGCTGCTGTTCAAGGATGGGTAGCCTCCTAAAAATACAATGCAATGCAATACAGCGTTAGAAATGAATACTGCCACTTGAGAATAAGTAGATATAACGGTGAAAGACATGTCTAATTTCTTTCAAAGAAGTAGATGTAACAAGTTACATGGTCACATATCTAAAATATCTTTACAGATAAGTGCAGTTACGAGGGATAACTTTAAACTTATCATAGAGCAATTGACTCCTCAAGGCACCAGGTATTTGCATATTCTAAAAATTTTAAAGAAATACACTATTGGGTCAGTTTAGACCATATATGTTTGTATGTATATATAACTAATCTTAATTATATTTTTATAAACTTTATCATATGGACGAAATTTATTGTTTTAAAGAAAAAAAAGGTGCACCTTGCAGCATCCTGCTAGAATTCAAAGCCCGTCCAAGTCCAATCATATAGTTCACTCACCGTAACATTGATGCAAGCTTCATTTCAAAGAAGTAGGAAACAATGTTGCCATCAATCCAAACCCCACTCAACACAGTTACTATTTGAGGGTATGCTGACTTTTCCACAACTACGAGTGGATTTTGAAACACCAAATTCTACAGTTTTGCTTGTTGACATATGTATGTATATAGCTTGTATTCAATGGACTTGCCATCGACCTCCTTCTTTACCCCGATGACATCGTCATAATAGCGGAAACTGCAAACATGTTACAAATCATGATAAACCGGTTACAGCAGTACTGCCACTTATGGAATATCACAGTAAATACAAATAAGTCCAAAATAATGGTATTTCGCAACGGGACTGGAAGGTACGCAAGAGAAGAGAAATGGACCTGGGGGAACGCAGAGATAGAGAAAGTGAAAGAGTATAAATACCTGCGGGTCATCATTACACCGCAATTATCGTTAAGACAAAACTTACAAGGAAAGCTAAAGGAGGCAAAAACAGCGGTCAACTGTAATCGAAGAGGTATACTGGGCAAGAGGAATATCGCTACAAGTGCGAAATATAAACTTTTTTAAGCTGCTATGAGGTCCATTACATATGTGTAATGCCGCTCAAGTATGGGGAGTATTTCAGTATGAAGAAGTCGAGAAATTACAGCGATACTTTATCAAAAGAATATTCAAATTACCAGAAAATACGCCGACGTACACCTGGAAACTGGTTACCACTGTTGTATATATTCACACTGAAAATGCACTTCGCATAGATAAGGAAAGTTATGTCCCTACCAAGTTATCGCCTTTCAAATTTCGTGGTAACGTACTTACGTCGACGGGAACTACAATTCTTTAGGGAATGGACTAGACAAGGAAGCGAGTATGATGTCCCGGTAGTGTTGGATAACGTATTATCTTGGGAAAATACACTCCAAATGCTATTGAATAGGATACAAGGATCTTTTTTTGCTAAGAATACTGAGAAGGCTCAGGAAAGTGAAACTAGAAATTTATAGAGTTCTGCACTATGATCTTGGAGATAAAAACTAATTCCACGACTGGTATAGTTTAGATACAATTTCGACGATTTTTAAAGTGAGAGGGAAGCTTTTGCATCTAAATTACATGCCCCACAGAGCCAATAGCGATGAGGAGTGCACACTATGCAACTTACGCGTAAGGGAATATGTTTACCATTTCCTACGAATTTGCCCTATTCTAAAGCCGATACGAAAGTACATTTTAACTGCAAACGAAAGGGAAACAATTTTAAACAGTCATGATTGGATAACACTATATAAATATACAAAAGCTGCGTGGAGTTATCGCCAACAAATTTTGAACGAAGAGTTTTAAACGAAATAATATATATGTACATACATTAATTAATTATTAATTCTAAATTAAAATAGTTATAGTTTTTCTTATATGTACATATATGACGACCAATGCCAATGCTAAATATATTGTGAATTTGTAAACATTGAAGTTTTTATGAGAATAATAAAATCACACATTATTATTATTATTATGTATATTACATATATATGTAGCTATTAGATTCTGAGATGAAAAAGAGCTTCGTCCGAAAATATGATTTTGTGACCAAAATCGACGTCAATTTACAAGTCATTTAGAATCCTTACAAAGAAGAGATAAGAAATGGGAAGCTTTTACTTCAAATCTTGAGTGAGTTAGATCTTGCAAGCAAATATGCAATCGGAGGTCTCTACGCAACATTCTCCTTAAATGTGTGTACATATGTATGTACCTATATACTGAACGTCACTGGCGCTACTTCCGTTATTGTTATTTACATATGTATGTACATACATATATACCCATATTGCTATTTAACTTACATATGTACAACAATGTAATTCTTTCATCTTTTTTTTTTGAATAGTTGCTGGTAAAATTCGTATCAAAAGTCAAGATCACGATTTATTGGAAAATGCATGCTAATGAAAGCGTGAGAAATTGCATGTTCTTGTAATTTGATTAATATTCACTTTTATACATTTTTCAGCATTTCTTAAGCAGAAACTTCTTTTCTTTTATCTAAAAGCAAGTACATATATGTACAGTGCCTCACAAAAGTCATGGGACAGATGGCGTAGAAAAGAATTTTCGGTCATTTCATTCATGATGTAAGCAAAACATAAATTCTGTTTTATTTATTTAGCACTACTAATTAAGATACAAAACAACCTTAGCTGTTGCGCGAATTTTTTGTTAAATTTCTAGAAATATATTGCCATAGCTATTGTCCCATGACTTTTGTGAGGCACTGTATTTCTTGTAGACAAAGAAAGAAACGAGATGACGGCAGCGTTCCCAATTCTGTCGTTATAAACAAAGTCTGCAGTAATTGCAATCTACATTTCAATCATCTAAACCCATGCTTAATAACAGGAACAAATGCTTGGAATAAGTGTTATGCTTACCAATAGGTGGTGTCTTACAAAAGAAAATTCAAAAAGAAGATTTTTTCTATTATCTTTTTCGTTTCTCCGTTTAATAGTTGCTGAGGCTGAAGATTTACAGCTGCATAAATTGATTATGATCACCTGCTGTCCTCCATATCGGAAACAACTTTTCTTGGGAACGGCTTTACCATTCGTAATGGGTTTTTATTCGGAGAGGTCATTGATAAAGCAATATATGTATGTACATATGTACATAAATAAAATATTTTCGATTCAAACATTTTTATAAAAGAGGAAGGGATTCTCCTCTCGTAGAGAGAGCAAACAGTATTCCTAAGAATAATTGGGGTAATCCGAATTACTAAAAACTCTAAAAATCACCAAAGTATAATGTAGTGAAAAAATAAAGAACGTTCATAAAAAGTATGTTAAAAGAGAACTCGTACATACATATGTATGTAAAAAGACAGAAAAGCTTATGTCGGGAAACACGATTTTGAGAAACCACTGTTTTTATCTAGAATAACAGTTTTAAATTATGTATTTTAATATTTTATTTTATTTGTATTTGAGAAAATGTATACATGTATATACATATACATATGTATACACATACACATGTACATATGTAACACTAATGCAAGAAAAAAACATTTTTGTATTTATACACACACGTATACGTATAGTATAAATACGAAAGTATTTATGCGCTTTTCAAAAAATCAATTTATCCCTACGGTCTTATGTGACTTAAGTTATTTTATCATGTCAAAAATTACTTAAACTGATTTCCTAACACAAGTTAAGGGTTTTTAAAAAACCGTAGAATTCTTAAATCAAATTCATAAGTAGACATAATTTTTTTTGTTAACAGAAAATTTATCAAAAACTTGTATGAAAATAAGAATAATTTCTAGAACTAAGTTCTTTTGTTAAACGAAATAGTAATTTTGTTGGTATCTACTTAAGAAAATAATCCAACCTAAGTGGTTTCATTAAAAGCTTCTGTATGTAGTTTTGATTTAATGTTTTTCAAGCCGGCATAACTTTTTTTCTGGACGAAATTTTTAAGCCGTCATTAAACAAAAACACACCTCCAGTCTCAAGATTTACCCTATGGATAAGTCTCGATTTCAACTTAAGTCGACATAAGCTTTTCTGTATTACTGCCACAGATATAAATTTTAAAAAAATAAAGCGAGATAAAGTTAGTGTACATATGTATACACATATAGCTTTCCAGGAAAGAAGAGAATAATAAATTCTAATCTCAATTTTAAAACTCTTGGCTATTACTTTAGTCGTTTGCAATGGCTTACAATTATAATGATTGCTTCCAAACCCTCTTGACGTCAAAAGCATCGTACTTTAATAATCCAAACTTTAACGCTGCTAATATAAAATAAACTTATGTGTCCTATAGAATATATTTCGAATGATTTCCACCATGAAGAACTCACAACCTGTTTGTCGAAGAGTAATGTCGAGTATTGATTTTTCTGTAAAGCTCGTCCTATTATGTAATATGATGTTTAAAAAAAATATTCGAATCGTTTGAACTAAAACAAAACGAAGCATGTTCTGTCAACAAGAAAAGACATACAACACTGAAGTACATTGAACAAAATGTTGCCAAAGACTACCGTAACTTTCGAAGAGTAAAGGATTTTGTCTACCTAGACAGAGTGCATGTTCTGTCAAGCGAAAAATTACTCCTGGCAGACGCAGTTTATTTGGTGATAGCACTGGTAAACGTTATTTATTTAGAGTTACTCAATATGCTTTTGTTTTATTTACATTTTTTTCATTTTTAAAAATCCAGTTTTTATCTTACAGGTACTACTATATACATATGTATACCTATATGTATTATTATTTTGAATTTTTAAAGTGAATCATATTAGGTTCGTAAGGACATTAAATGATTGTAACTAGGAATCCATATCCGTCACGATTTGTGCTATGCCAGATAAAAGTAGATATGTACATATGTACATATCTGCATGTACATATGTCGACCCAACTTAAGTACTATTTGAACAATATCGCTATAACTGTTATTAAGAAACTCCTATTTTCGAAATTTTTCTAAAGAACTGCTGCAATCGCCTGCCTATGCAAGCAAACAAACGGTATATAGACAAAAATGAGAGATTCACTTTGCTTTATTCTAGTAATGCCAGGACTTTTTTCTCGAAACTATATCGATAGGACATTAGCATATCAAAATAATTAATTGGTAGGTATTTCTTAAAAAAATTCCCATCAAGTTGAAAAACCTAAAAAAAAGTTTAAGAAAAGTTACAATTATAAAAAATGGTTGAAGACTAACTAAAATACAGTTTCATATTGAGGATAGGTACCTACTAATGTACACACATATGTATATGTAGGCATGTACATATATGAATAATGGTTGTAAACGGACTTTAAAAAAATGAATTACTATTGAATTTGACGAACGAGTGTCTCTGCATTAATCCTTATTGTTCTAGCTCAGAACAAAGTCTAAAAACCTGACACATGTAGGTACATATGTACATACGTATGTATCTACGAACGCTCAGTTGAGTTTTACTTTGTTTATTATTTACTAAAGACATGTACATATGTATACTAAGATGCCTAGTTTCATTAAAAAATATATATATGTAAAACTAATATTCTGAATTGCAGTTCATTAAAACTGTGGTTGTATAACCACTTTCTACCATCCGGAACCGTTAGCAGCAACAAAAATAATAGTTGTTTAGCATTACTCACTTTGTAGCTAAACAATAAGCATCCACTGGTACCAAATGAGTTAAAACTTCTTCCCGCGTTTCTTCACCACCCAGATAAATGGTCGTTGTCGTCCGTCTCCGGCGATGAGTAATCCAAAAATAGAGAATCGGTAGTTTTGCTTCGTGTTGATTTACCTCCGTGCCAGTTTTACTCGAGGTAACTCAAATAGCTAATTTGTGTAATTATTTCAATAAAAGGTACAAACACTACTTCACGTTCATTACACTTCGACACTCATGCAAACATACATATGTATATACGTATGTTTGTATGTTAAATTGTTGTTACTTCAATAGGTATGTAGCCACAGCAAAATGCACATTTATTGCAACTTTTCTGCAGAAAAACTTTTATAAACATTCTTACTCAACTTCAAGAGGAAAAAGTAAAATGCACAGAGAAGCAAAAATTTCCAGCTCATGACTTCCATGCTTCGAAAAAAGTATCTCACCGCTGAAACAAGATCACCCTTGCCCGTATCTATTAATCTATTTCACAGATAACAATCCCCGAATTGTATTATTAATGTTAAGTGTGTTTACTTTCTTGCGATGGATCTCCTATTTCCTAGTATATGATATATACGTACATATACACAATTCAAATATCAACTTCAATTCAAATGGAACCCATGTTTGGGATAGCATACCGCACGAATCACCAGCCTTTTAGCAGCACAACCGATCGCGACGAGACTTTATCAGAGAATGCGACATCATCGCGCCCATAGTCTCAGAGAGAGAGAGAGAGAGAGAGAGTCGAAACGAATTCGGAAGCCTAGCTTGACGCGATCGTGTTGTCCAATACAACGACGATGAATTATCGAAGTCAAAGTGATACTATTTGAGTTCCAGAGTCTAGTCTATAGGTCTACTAAAAAAAATCGAGTGCGCTTACAACTACCAACAATAATGTCAATAGATAGATTGAGCACCCCAGAGATACTTTTGTAGTCGTGTACCGTATACGGAACAATTATGGGGCTATTTGTGGTTCATCGTCGGCGTCGTCAAATTGTTGATTAAGCGCCCTCTCTGCGTTTCAACCGCGATGATGCGAACAAATTATATTTAAGTGTCATAATTGGCGAACTATGGGAGGTGAAGATACCTAAAGTGAATAAAAATAGGGTGTTATGGTAACATGAATTTAGCATTACCCGTGAAATGATATTTGATTTAAGTTCGGTTCTAGCACGTTAGGTAAAGAAAGGGGTTGATTGCCCTTATCAGGATGAAAATTATCAAAATATTGTATCTTCGTATGTATTATGTATATGTATGTAATTAGAATTGCGAATATTCTCATATCAGCAATGGTTAGAGTTATTCATCGTTTGTATAAAGAGGTGGTAGAGTTTGACGACGCAGGGGGATTTGATATATGTACGTTAAGTGGCATGCTAACTAAAAAAAATTAGTAAAAATATTTTTGATTTTTTATTAAATATTACAATCAAGTTACGTGCATTCATACAACAATTTCATGGAGTTCCAATTAATATTCTGTTGCGAAATTATGTAACATACATATAATAAATATGCATTCATTTTGATCTCGCAGCGTAAGTTAAGTTCCTGTATGTCAAAAATAAATAAATAGATCGCGCACAGTCAACTACATACATATGTATAATATATCAAATATAAACTTGATAAAATATTGGAAATCAACAATTAATATTTGAATTCTAATGACTAAACTGTTAATTCTTAGCGAATCCAGAAAGCTGCTTACTAAAACGTAAAGTGATAGAAAATATAAGTACATACATATTAGCATACTGTATTGCTCACAGCTGCAAACTGTAAAGAATAATAAGATAAGAGTAGGTATCTTGAAACAATACTTGCATATTTGGATCTTTTTAACTCTGCATACATACATACATACATATATGCATATAATGGGAACTATACCTTTTTATAAACAATGTTATTTTATTATTTTCGTTTCAATTGATTATTTTGCTTTGTACTACATTTTTCATGTTCTGATACTCCTATAAGTACATATGTACATAATTAATTCACATTATGGAGGTACCATAGTAACTGCCGCTATAATCGCATTGAATGGATTGCTATTTCCGAGGAAATACATTATACTACGTACATACATACATAGATATATACCTGCATTCATTCTAGTGGCAGCAGAACAGAAACCGTAATAATTTTCGTATTTATATTGAATTAACTTTGCTTTTGCATGGTAAATGCATAATGCGTTAAAATATAATGAAGAATAGATACTTTTACAAATTTTGTACAATTGGATTGTAATTAGGGAAACCAGTTAAGTGTGCTTTGGTCTGCTAGGCCATTATTTTTGTGTCACTGCACAAAATTCGCTTGTATTTCAAGTTTCAGAGATCAAATGAATCACCATCCGTCACCGACTGACGGCCACATCGGTAACCCCAGTGAGTTTCTCATCTCAGGTGTATCTGTTGTGTGTATTAGTCTCGTACTCTCTACTCTCAGTTGGATGACTCATGCCCAGCTTTTGATTGAAATTCCTCAAAACAAAGTCACGCAACCGAGTTTTATTGGGAAACACTGACAACTGCTACCTGTTGGTAGGATCTGTTTTGGTAAGGAAAGTGGTGTGGTAAACATAATAACATTAATCGTATGGTAGTAGTAATGACGCATGGTGATGAATACGAATTTTAGTATGCATGGCATTGTAAAGTTACGCGAAAGCAGTGGCGGTTCTTGACATATTATGCGGAGGGATACGTTTTTTGTTAGTGATATTTTATTTGATAAAAATAGATATGAGACAATACATATGTGGTAGAAAGCTAATTAGAAATATGTACACACTTTCCTTACGAAAATTTGCTTACTTTATTTAAAGATAATACATAATTTAAAATAGAAACATTATTACGGAAAAGCACAGTAATATACCTACTTCTATTTAAATTTAAAAATAAAAAATAAAGAATTAAACCATAGATAGAAACATATTCGACAAAAGTAAGGTATAGTCAATTTTTATGGAGAATTATAATCAGAAACGAAAATTTAAAAAAACAATAACAATTTAAAATAAAAGAAAAGGAAATTAAATTTTGCACTTCAGATCCCCTTTTTCAATAAGTAAAAACTAATATTTTGTTGGGTATCCCTTAATAGCAATAACAGCTAAACAGCGTCTTGTGATACTAGCTATTAAGTCCTGACATCGCTTATGAGGGATGTTTCTCCAAGATTGTTCGACGTTTTTAAACAATTCAGTAGAATTGCTTGACGTTTTTGAGCTCAAACTTCTCTCAACATCAGCCCACAAGTTCTCAATGGGATTGAGGTCGGGACTTTGTGCTGGCCAGCTAAGAACGCCTTTTTTTCTTCCTTAAACCAACACTTCACTAGGCGTGAAGTGTGATTGGGATCGTTGTCCTCTTCAAAAATGTATGAAACCGGCAAGTGGTCAAAAGCGTATAGCTCCATTACATTTGCCAATATGTTTTTGTAAACATGTACATATGTTGATACATTCGGCCATCGAAGCGCACAATAGGACCAACATCGTACCAGGAAAAGGATCCGCAAACCATGACGTTTCCACCACCATGTTTGATCGTTTTGATGGTGTGCTTGGGATCAAGTTTACTGGTCTCCTTACGTACTTCTTACCATCAGATCCAAGCATGTTAAATTTGGATTCATCGCTCTAGAATGCTTTTCTGCAAAATGCGGACGGTTTTCCTGCATGCTCCGTGGCAAATTCCAGTCGACGTTTAAAATTTCTTTTAGATACAAGGGACTTTTTTCGTGCAATACATATGTACATCCCCGCAAACCTGCTTCTAGCAATATGTTCCTGGTGGTTCTGATTGTAATTGGTGCGCTTAATTGACATGACACAGCTGAGTGAATGTCCTTTCTGGTGAAAAAAGGATTCGCCTTACTCAGTCGACAAATAAGTCTGTCCTCTTTGGCAGTCGTTTTTCTCACCCATTATAGGGTTTTCTATACTGTCTATGTCCGTGTACACCTTAATCGCACCATACACCATTTTTTTGGGCAAAGCAGATCCTTAGCGATGGTATCCATGGAAACCTTCTCCTGGTAGTACTTGTGGATGATTAGCTCCTGAACTCTGGTGTTCATATTTAACAATATTCAAAAAGTCGTATTTGAAAAATATTTTTCATACATTTATATGTATTTCTTGTGTCAACAGCTTTCAGTTGATATGTTACATGATAGAAATGGTCAATAGAATAGCAGTGCGATGAAGTGGTGGTCGAGATGTCGAGGGTGACCTGTAGCGAAGACGACGAGTAAGTATTTTAATTGAATTATTATATTAATATATGTATAGACATATGTATGTATATTAACATATGCTTGTAACTGAGAAAAAAATTAAAACATATTAAAGATCTTTTACAAAACTAGTACATATGTATGTATATTTCTCCACAGGCCAGGTAACATGTTCCTTAGCAAAGTTTATGCGAGCCTCTGTGTGCTTTTTGCTGAGCAATGGAACCTTACAGGAACTGCGAGCATACAATTTTTTTCTTTTGCCCGCCTACAAAAAAATTTCGATATAGTGAACTCATGTTTTTCTTTTTTCTTTAATTTTAGTCCTACAGTTTGAATTTATTTAATTTATTTTTTATTTCTCTATTACATTGCATGCATTACGGATGAATTGTTATTGTTTAAAATAAATCATTCTTTTTAATAAATAAATAAATTCGATGTATTGTATGAAAAAAAATTCATATTTAGATGAAATTTGCTTCAAGGAGTCCACGCTCGATACAATGAACAATCTTGATACAGTGAACAGGCCCGGTTTTCATTAGTTCACTATATCGAGCGTCTACTGTATAAGATATATTTGTAAGTAAAATAAGGGGCCAAAAACCGCTTTGGATTTTTACTTCTGACATATTGGACGTTCAAAAAAATTGAAGAAAATCGGAGAAGAGTACTTTTCGGAACTTTATCCACAATAAGTAACTTAGAGGAATGTGCATTGACTACTAATTACCATTAAAAATTTCGAAAAACATATATTTACATACATTATAAATAAAATAAATATGTATCCAAAAGTGCCTACAAAAAAATTGCTAAGCGTAAGTTTCATGCAAAAATTGACTCCGAGTTCGTAGTAAAGAAGGCGTCTCCAATGGCTCAAAAAATCAAGAATGACGATATTTACATGGAAATTATGAAACATTGCTGCACATCTTCAAGTTTAATTTGCAACATGGTAGAACTTATAATCCTTGATGTTAGCACAAGGGAAGTTTAAAAAGAAATCGCCACTAATTTTGTCAGCAAGAAATATCTTTACTTTAAGTAGGTGTTGTTCTAGTCGACGGTTTTTTTCTTAACCACGATGCCAAGCGACCGACACAAAGACAGTCGCATTGGATTTACTTCCCACTAACATTATTTCAAATGGAAATTCAACATTTATCAATAATGCCCCGTAATGCATTGGTTGTTTTCGTCCAAATTGCTTGGGCGAATATCCGAATCCATATTTTGGTATTCAGAGTGATCCGAGCTATTTCCGCGCTACCAAAAGGGTTCCAAGCCAGTGTCGGGTGCACTCATGCTTTCTTGCGCTGAAGGGTGGTCAGTTTTGTTGAGAACCAACATGCTCCCCAAGCCCACTGATTTTGGTGTTGGTGCTGTAGCCCAATTGGATTGTGGTGTCTCGTGATTTGTGTGGCTGTTCTGGCCATCTCGTTCTTCGGTTGTGTTTAAGGTTAGGCGCATGTGTCAAATAAAAAAAAAACAATAAATTAGTGATTTATTTACTAAAATTAATTATTGGTCAAGCGCATATATTGATTCACTTAATTCATGCTATGGGGTGAGTTAACCTTAGGTATTGGGGTTGTCAAGAAAAAGTTGTCTTATATTTGTTTATTTCATTTTTATTTAAGTTCAAGAGATTTTTATAGAGTTCAGGTTAGAGTTGAGATCCCTTCCTTGATCATCGACCTTGAACTGAAGAGCGATGCCGGGGTTATATACGAGTGGAGAGGTTATTACCTCGGCATATATCGATAGGGTTACCCATGCCGGTAAGGTTTACAGGGAGGAGATGAAAAACAAGAGATGATCATCCAAGGTAAGGTACACGCCGAGACCTGCTTGTCTGAGGGAGAGCTGAGTCGCTAGTGCGAACTCTAGATACGTCCAGCGGACCTCTAGTTTCCATCAAATTTCCCCTTTTCTGTATACAGGGGGTGAGTACAGAACGACATTGTCTTCCCCCTTACTCGTGCGAACAACATTGATCCAAAAAAAAATGTCTTTAAAAGGGACGGTTGTAAATGAATCGGGCACCCTGAACTACGAAAAAACCGATTCAAAAAATATGACGGAGGAGGAGGAAGGGTCTTACTCCAATAACCGCCACGTAGGGCCGTAGCGTCGGATGGGGGAAGTGAAGGAACGATTGAGATCAGCGAGGAGAAATTGCCTCTCAATGAAGATGACGATCCGTAGCCAGCTCATCCATCTTAGTCAAATTTATCGGCAGTAGGATTAACAGCTGAAAGCTGACGATTAGAAGACTTAGGAAAAAGGAGCTACTAGACGACAGGGAGAAGAAGAGTCTTCAAAAGCACTTGACTTTCTTGAAGGTGCGTCCATAAGTCATTACAGGCCATTTGTATGTATGTATCTCTTCTGAACTCAATGCAGCCACCCAAGTCCTTGACGTGCCATGTCCCGTCGGGGCAAGGATCGACTACATTAGCACCCGAACGGAAGCAGTTGGGAGCGGCACAAAAGCAAGGTTTATTCTGCTCAAATCCCGCCAAGCAAAGCCTTGAGCACACCGCTCGTACTTCTACTCCTTGACCAAGGAAGAGGGCGGGACACCACAGAGTTTGGAGCTTCTGGCGCTGGATGCGACAATCGGTCTAAAGAGTGCAAGGTTAGGTTAGGTTAGGTTGAAGTGGCTGCCAGCTAGGAGTCGCCAGCACACTTAGACCAATGGTAGGCCCATTGTGATACCACGTGGATCTTGGGAGAAAGTTTCTCTCTGCCTACTCGTTAAACCAATTTGAGCTTCTTATCAAGCGTAGGAGGCTCATCAGGTCGCTTGTATCGTTATAATAGGGGGCTCCTAAGTGAAGCTTCCTTCTACGGGAAAGAGCTGGGCAGAAACAAAGAAGGTGAGGAATCGTTTCCACCTCTTCTTCATCCATGCAGCTTCTACAAAAATCGTTCGAAAGAGGCCTAGCCTTGTAGCATGTTGCCCTGTGACACCTATTGTGGTGCCGATATGCAATCTTTTGAGAGAAATCAAATTCTTAGAGCGTTTTAGATCCAGCTTTGACCAAATCTGTTTTGTTTTGCTAGACAAGTTGATCCATTTATCCACCTAAGATTTGTACTTATGACGGCATTCAGCTTAAGTTTAAGTTTGCGAGTAGCTCTTGGTATACCTAAGGTGCCTTCATCCGGCAAGATGGGCATAGTTGCTCCTATTCTGGCGAGTTCATCGGCCTTACAACGAACGGCAGCAGTCGCTGCCATTTGCTTACTAAATATATCGAGGGGGATCAGATGGAACGGAATGTCCACTGCCGCGGAGGGAGTTGTACGTAATGCTCCGCTTATGCACAGACAAGCTGTACGTTGGACCTTACTTACCTAGATAGTCGCGATTTATAGCTTTATCTAGGGCTGTCCACCAGACTATTACCCCGTATGTGAGTATCGTTCTAATGACCGAGATGTAGAGCCAGTGAGTTATACAAGTTGTATGTCCCATTTATTGCCATTGGCTTTTTTGCATGAAAAAAGTGCTACGGTAGCCTTTTTGACTCTTTCTTGTATGTTATGTTTCCACCTTAGTTTCCTATCCAGGATAAGACCCAGATATTTAGCTTTTTCAAAGAAGTTAAGCTTACACCATTAAGACAGGGAGGGTCAATGTCGGAATTTTATATTTCCTGGTGAAGAGTACCAGTTCAGTTTTATGGGGGTTTACACCCAAACCACAGCGACTCGCCCAACGTGTTAGCTTGTTAAGAGCGTTTTGTAGGATCTCTTTTATAGTATTTAGGTGCTTTCCTGAAATAGCTATAGCAACATCATCTGCATAAGCAATCGCCGTGCATTCCTCGCCCTCCAGGATTATCAACAGTTCGTTGACCACCAAATTCCAAAGAAGAGGGATATAACACCTCCTTGCGGTGCGCCTCTACTGACAGCTTTTCTAGTGGACACCTCACCCAACTTGGAGTTGATAATCCGACCATTAAGCAGTAGATTAATTAGTTCGCAAAGTGAGCTGTCCACCTTCATGTCTGAAAGTGCATCTGCTATTGCTGATGTATTGACGTTGTTAAAAGCGCCTTCTATATCCAGGAAGGCGAACATCGTATATTGCTTATGGAACATGGAGTATTCGGTATTACGTACTAATGAGTGTAAAGCCGTCTCAACTGATTTGCCTTTGCAATACGCATGTTGGGCCGCTGACAGTAGTTTCCTATCTATACTGTCTATACGTAAGTGGATATCAATCAATCGTTCCAATGTTTTTAAGAGGAATGATGATAGACTGATAGGTCTGAAATCTTTTGGATCTGTATGAATTAGGTATGAATTCAACCTTAACTTCTCTCCATATCCTTGGGATATACACCGGATCGAGACAACATTTTAATATTATCACCGGCATAATAATGTGGTAATATATTACCAAAGTGCTCCAAAATACGGCTGGCTGTGCGTCGATCTTTGTACACCTTTTTTGAGGGAGCAAGGAGACGCCTTGTTCCCGAAGAGTCCCTAGTGGAACGTGGGAGGGTATTTGTACCTTGGGGCTCCGCGCGGCTTTTGGTAGTAGTGGGATCATGTGAAGCCATAATCTTCCCGCTTACCAGCACTTCAGCAGCTTTGCCGGTAGACAGCTTAAGCACCGTACTGCCGCCCGGTTTTAAAGGAGAACCGGTCTCAATTTGTGTTTGTTTTATTATTTGTTTTTTTTTTTTGAATTCATTTGGTGTTCCCACGAGTAGCGAAGAAAGGAGTGTCCGTCTGTGCAGAGATCCGCAATACACAGATAAGGCAAGCTAATTCGGAGGTCGCCAGGTATCCGAATACTCCGTTCACGACTGAGCTGTTTTTTTAAATGGGCCCCCAGCCAGGTTGATCCCTGACACGGGTCGTATTACACCTTGATCCGGCCCACCGGAGAGGAGAAGGGAAAAGGAAATGATGGAAAGGGAAGGTTAAGTGTCGACTACATCTTAGTTTCGAGTCTCGTCTAAGGACTTAGTCCCGAGAGTAATGGACATCTACTTGGCCCTTGCACCACGATGAGGTGTGCAGTCACGCGAGGGAAAGGGTGCAAACCCTTTAGTAAGTAAGGAAAGCTTCAATTGCGTTTTACATATAAGAACCGAATTTTCGGCAAAAAATGGCATCCAAAACCAAAAATCACCAAAAAAACCAAAAAACCCATATCTTGACTTCGATATGCCCTTCACTTGAATATTTCCTAGTAGGCAGGAGTGAAAAGCGAAGGAGCCACTCAAAGAATTATCAAAGTCAATCTATACAGATGGGTCAAAAATGGATATAGGCACGGGTGCTGGCCTATACTCCGAAGGGCTTAATATACAAACCTCGCTTAGGCTACCTGTCTGATTACAGCTGTGTCTTCCAAGAAAAGGTTCTGGCAGTAATGGAGGCTGGTTATCTGGTTCACCCGTCGTAGAAAATTGTGTTTCCTTCCTAACAATATAAAATTTCAGCTGTGCGGAAATGATATCGAATATTTAGGGGTTGTACTTGACCAAAAATTAACATTCAGATTTAATTTTTCTGAAACAATTAATAAAGTCAATATATCAACCAGAATACTCTACCCCTTTATTTGTAGGAAGTCTTCGTTAAGCATGCAAAATAAACTTCTTATCTATAAAACAATTTTTCAAGCTATATTCCCCTATGGGGCGCCAATATAGGCTATAGCTGCTAAAACGAATATAAACAAGCTACAAATTTGTCAGAACAAGTTGGTTCAAATGATTTCAAATCTATCTTGGTATTATTCTATCTGCAGACTTCATACAAAGGCCAACGTCAATTTCGTAATGGATATTGCAATATTAGGTTACTTAAGTCTTAAATAAGGGTTTTTGTAACAGCTTTTCACTTAAATTTTGTAAATATTATCACAAATAAATACAAATGTCATGATAAAGAAATAAATCTTAGTTGTAAAGGAAGCTTATTCCTAAATCTCTAACATTTTGTAAAAATGTATAAAAAATATGAAATGTATGTACTTATATTATGCTGTGAATAAATAAATAAATAAATAATAAAATCCAAACTTGATCAGCGCTGTCGCAAAGCGCTTAAGGTTCTTGGCTCACAGCACAATCTGTTGTGTATCTGGTCACAGGAACATACAAGGTAATGACAAAGCTGATGAGCTTGAACGTGTGGGATCTGCAATTTATCGTAACCATAATGTCACTTTATTAAAGTGTCATAAGGCCAAATGCTAGAATTTGGCTTTATGTCACTATTACAGAGCGACATAAGACCAAGTCTTGGCCTTATGTCACGGCACCTACGTATATAAGCTCTCACAACTAATCGTTATTTTATTTTAAAAAACTCCTACTCGATAACATGAATTTGTCGATAACGTGAAAGGTCTATGTTTTAATTAGTTCACGTTACAAATAGTGTACTATATTTGGTTGACTTTGAAGCATATGCAATTGGAAAATTAGGCTAATATCCATCAGGCTCATTTTTGAGAAGTTTTCTCTTGACAGTTATTATTCTCGAGCATTTATCCAACATCCGCAAGAGGCAGGGCAGTGAAAAAACTTTATGGATTTTTCTGGGTTTCAGACCTCGAACCCCTCGCTCAGCTATCCAACGCATTAACCACTGAGCCACGGCGCCTACTTCTGAACTGCACTGTTTCAAAAAATCCTGTGTTAACCTATGCATATACATATGTAAGTATGTATGTATGTATGGACATACATACATACCTCCACTTGTCTAGGCTGCTACTGTTCCCTTCGTTTAGAAATAGTGAAGTGTTCTGGCGCTAGTACATTTAAATAGTTTGGATCTGATGTCATCAGATACAGAGGGTATTGAGGCATTCTTCGAACTGTGATAGAAGGGTTGCATACTCTTCGAACGTGAGTTTAGGTGCGCCAGTTGTTATTTTTAGGTGATGCTTAATCGATTTAACACAGCCCTCCGAAGTGCGCTGAAATTGGAGGGTTGAAGTGCCACGTTGTATCATGCGATGCAAAGTTGTCTGCTAACTAAGTTCATTGTGTCGCAGTTACTAAGCATGTTGCTGTAACATCCTCGCATTACTACAAATCTTTTAAACGCTGTGATAAATGCTGCTATTTTTCATTAAATAAATAAATATGGCTGGAGAAATTGATCGCTCTGTTGATAATTGATATGCTCATGACATCGGGTGGATCGAGAAAAAAAAAATACTGTGAATCAGAAGCGAAGGCAAAAAATACATGACACCAATCAAATCTCCCCAGTTATTCTGAACACCACCCCTGGAGCTAATGTGAAACCTAATACAGCTGAGTTTCAAACCACTACAAAAATCTCTTTCTCTCTCTCGCTATCTTTCCTACGCCCGCACCATGTGAAAACATGTAAAAGGGTATTCATAACCCCTTGAGTGCGGGTAAATTATAAAAAAAAAAAAAAATATCCTCGCCATATGACTTGCTGCGTACGATATGTAGAAGAGTAGACAATTTTTGTAAAAAAAAAATAGTTGACAACTCGCCCGCCAAAGTATTTTGAAGGAAAGTCGGCCTATGTACATATGTACATGTCTTATTTTGCTGGTTAACCTTTGTATTTCGGTGATCCCGTTGGCCACAAAACTGCTTCGCGCATTTGGACTCCATAAAATAAAAATCCGGGCACAAAAGATGACGAGTCTCATTTATCATCCGAATCATTTACTAAAACTCATTGTTGTTAAATGCATTAGCAATAAAAATCTGCGAAACCTTCAAGAGACTCTCTGCAAATGTTTATTTGGAGAAATCATTTAGAATTTTAAACAATAACAGCTTTAAAAACAGTGTATTTTAATTATTTATATTATAGTATTTATTTTTATTTCTACACTTTTTTTATTAAAGAGATACTTGTAAGATTAACTTATTGATGACATGTTTAGAAGGACATCTTTCTTTAGAAGGACATCATTTGCGTCAATACTTTGGTTAATTAACACCAAAATTTGAACTTCTCCGTTGATGCCATTTAAATAATTTAGTCTTTAGTTTGTGTGTACCCATACTGTGTTTCCCCTGGTACCTCAATGGTACTTACATACGAGTATATACCTAGTATGTAGGTATGTACCTAGTAGTATAGCTACGTTCTTCTCTCGTAGTTTTATAACAGTTTCATTATTAGTTCTTAGCGAGTTTTAAAAATCATAAAAACAAGATTTTGGTTTTCTAAAAGTTCTAGGAAGAAAAAACAACGTTAACAGTGTAATGACTATAACTGATATAAATCTCAGGGGCCTGCATTGAAGAATGGGTGTATAAAGACACTTTTCTCACGTTGATTTAGATTAATCTTGGTTTGATTACTAGGGAGGAACTTGGGTTTATCAATTCTATCTATGTAAGTTTTATATGTGCAATAGATCTTATAGGTCGCAGTGTCTGCCACATGGGCAAGGGTTTAAAAAATAAAGAAAAGAAAGTTGTATATGTCTGTCCGTGTGAACAAACTCTCGACTATAGCCTAAATAGCAGGGAAAATTTGCTTAGAACCTCCTCTGAGCTTTATTACGCCACAAGTTGAGATTAGAACGGAGTTTTCATTTAGGGTCCACAAATTAAGAGTACTTTCTAAATAACCGTTTTGAAAGAGAAATATATTCCCTCGCAAAAAGGTTTTTCCCCAGAAATTTAACTAGTGTTTTCTATTTTCGAAATTACAAAAAATACTGTTTTACAATGTTTTACAAATTACAAAAATACAAAAACTAGTGTTTTCTATTTTCGAAATTACAAAAAATACAAATGCATACTTGTACTTGGCGCAACAGACCGTATGTGGTCCAGGGCCAAGCTTCTCGCGAAGCTAACACATTCGTGTTATGCGTGTTATATTTTTTCACACAAATGGAACGGACCTACAGTTTAGAGCTATATATAATCGATAGACAAATTGAGAAGCTTTCTCCTGTCAGACTTTCGCGAGAGCTGGAACCGTGGAAATTCGAAACCGTGGGATTCGAAAGTAAAACCTCCGCTTAGCGATCCAACACAGTAACCACTTGAGACACGGCGCCCACAAATTTTGGAAACTATCTAAATTAATTTTTAGCAAAAAAATCGTTGGATAGGTTATTATTCGTACATATGTACCTATATTGTCAGGAACAATCACCGTCACCATAGGCCCACATGGTGCACTGAATTTTCATAGGCGAACAAACTTTTTACTCTTAATAATTTTATTTTAAACTGGGGTTGGTAGCTTTACCTAGTTTAGCCCTGTTTTTTTTTTGTTTTGGATATATGTATTTAGTTTGGATATGTTAAGTTACATTTTTTTCTAGTTTTGCGTTTCTTTGAATAAGTTTAGTTAAATTTTTTTTGGTATTATTATTATTATTAAGGATGGGGTGCATTGAACTGCGACCTATTGGTCTATTAAGCCCCCTACTATCACCTTGGAGAGGTACATAAGTTCACTCATCAAAGTTCCTCTCATATTATGTTTCCTTTCGGAATTATATTTGAGAGTCTTGAAACCTTCTTCAGCTATACCTAGTTTACTTATGTAGGTGCTCCGTTAATATATAGTGCCCAGTTAGGAGACCCGTTAGAATACGTGAGTTATTCTTGCTCATGTTGATGCATGCTTCGAATGTTTTTGAGTCGTTCGTAGTTTCTTGGTCAGCCTCATACCCTAAGCATTATTCCAGTTTCTAATCCTCTTTTCTCTCTCTAGTTTCCTGAATTCCGAATTTATTGTGTGGTTTACCATCCCACAGAATGGTACAGGACCTATGAATGATTCTGTTGCTCCTTTTCTTGCTAGAGAGTCCGCCTCAATTCCCTCAATTCCCATGTGGCTAGGTATCCAACACATGGTCACTTTTTTCCTTTTGCCAAGTTCATTGAGTCTTTGTAGGCATTCCCACACACTTGATAACGTAGGAGTGTAGTGCCTGACTGTCTGACATTATTGATATAACTTAATTGGTGTAGCCTCCTTTGCGTGACTGTACACCGCGTCGTGGTGCAAGGGCCAAATAGAGGTCAAAGGCCTCGGGATTAAGTCCCTAGACGAGGCTCGAAGGTAAGATGTAGTGACCTCTTAAATTCCCTTTCCCATCCTTTTCTTTTCCCCTCTCCCCTCCGATGGGCTGGGTCAAGGTATAATACGACCCGTGCCGAGGATCAACCTGGCTGGGAGGCCATTCAAAAAGTAGCTCAGTGGTGAACGGATTATTCGGATACCTGGCGACCTCCAGATTAGCTTGCCTTATCTGTGTATTACAGATCTCTGCACAGACGGTTACTCCTTTCTCCACTACTCGTAGAACACAAAATGAATTAAAAAAAAACTGCTTAAAACAAAACAACAATTGAGACCAGTTCTCCGTCTCTACCGGACAGTAGCACGGCGCTTAAGCTGTGCAGGTGTTTTCTCTGATAGGCTTAACCTTAAGCTCTCTTTCCGTCTTCCAAATTATTGTAGTGTGTTCCAGGCGGAATTAATGGCGATCAAAGAAGCCCTGTCTTGCCTTAAGAAAAACGTGATATCTGTTAGAGATATCTGCATCTTTTCAGACAGCCAAGCAGCAATCAAATCCCTGGAATCGACCTCTATAAATTCCTTAGTAGCCCTAGACTACCGTTCCTCTCTTGTGGAGATGGCTGAGCAGTTCAATATTCACCTGTGTTGGGTGCCCGGGCATAGAGACATTCCAGGGAATTGTAAGGCCGATGAACTCGCCAGAATAGGAACAACTATACTCATCTTGCCGGATAAAGGCACCATAGGTATACCAATAGCTACTCGCAAACTTAAGCTGGATGCTGTCGTGAGTACAAATCTTAGGGGGACTGTACACTGTCTAATAGGCAAGCATGCTAAAAGGCTTGACCTCTTTTCGAACGATTTTTGTAGAAGCTGCATGGATAAAGAAGAGGAGGAAACTATTCCTCATCTTCTTTGTTTCTGCCCAACTCTCTCCCGTAGAAGGAAGCTTCACTTAGGAGCCCCATATTACAACGATACAGGCGACCTGATGAATATCGACATTAGGAGCCTCCTACGCTTCATAAGAAGCTCAAATTGGTTTTAACGAGTAGGTAGAGAGAAACTTTCTCCCAAGATCCACGTGGTATCACAATGGACCTACCATTGATCTAAGTGTGCTGGCGACTCCTAGCTGGCAGCCACTTCAACCTAAGCTAACCTAACCTAAGCTGTCTACCGGTAAAGCTTCTGAAGAGCTGGTCAGTAGGAAGATTGTGGCTTCACATGATCCAACCACTACCAACAGCCGCTCGGAGCCCAAAGGTACAAGTATCCTCCTACGTTCCATTATGGACTTTTCTGGAACAAGGCGTATACTTGCTCCCTCAAAGACGTATAAAGATCGATGCAGAACCAGCCGTATTTTGGAGCACTTTGGTAATATACCGGAGTGCAAAAGAACTGGGTGGTGAATGCCCGATTAGAATGGGCTAAAAAGATCGCCAGTGAGGATGCTGGGACTAGCAGGGACTCCACGTCAAAGCGACAGCGATTGTTGGAGGGATCCGTATCAAATCCCAAGAGAACCAGGGTACATAACACCAGTATCCCCTCCAGGCCATCCAACGTCACATCGAAGTCCTACAGCAACGTCCTTAAAGACAAGTTAGTGCTGGCGATCATCGACAAAATCGATGCGGACGGATCTATCACCCTAGAAAAAGGGAAGTTGATTCCAGCAAAGCTTCCCCTATTTTCCATGGGAATCATGAAGAAGAATCCAGGTCCTTATCGCCTGCGAAGGGCAAAGGTCATACGACCCCAATAGCAAATTAGGCCAGGCGCGAAGCTCGAGGTTGTTGCGAGGGAAGATATCCCGAGTAGACCGAGAACTCGCAATTGGATCCAAGCCGAACCCTCCGATATGGACACGATCCTTGCGATCCTTAAATCAAGCAATCCTGCACTGCCGACGCACAATTGGAAAGTCGCAAAGCTGAATAAGCCTAAGGGTCTTTAAAGATGCGCAATTATTCAATAAAGAATCCCTAGTTACTTTTGCGAAGACTGGAGGTGTCGTCTACTACGGTTTCGACTCTATAACTCTAAAAGTCTACAAGAAGGACGAAGAGTCTGATCTAAGCAAGCTGCCCCACACCCCTTAGACCCTACTTTTACAACAAATGATAAAGTGCCATCTGTCTCTTTTCCATTCTTGGAGAGTGATGACCTCCAAACGTCATATCCCAAACAACACCCGTCTCTAGTCAATGAAGGCAATCTGTCGGACATGGAAACGGGTTATAAGTTCAATAAAATAAAATAAAACTACTTTTGAGTGAGGACGAACTGTTAGAATCGTCCTCAAACCCGGAAGCCCTAAGCTCCACAGTGGTAGAAGTCTTTCTGCCTGATTGTAGTGGTAATGCTGCAGTTATTTCAGATTTATCTCTACCACTCCATTACGGCATCTGCCGGCCTTCTTCTGAATTTCTCAAAGGATAGGGAATGTATTGTCTTAGTCCAAGATTCTTGGGTACTTAACAACTTGGTATGCGGACTCAAGAGTCAAAATTACTACATCCTGTATGCGCGGACCGAAGGTAAGCCCATATCGTCTCTCAAAAGATAGGAAAGATATCGTCTTGGTCCAAGAATATTGGGTTGCTAACAATTTGGTATGCGGACTCAACAATCCATTTTTTTTTTTTTTTTTTATAATTTAACCGCCCTCAAGGGGTTATCAATACCCTTTTACATGTTTTCACATGGTGCGGGCGTTGGAAAGATAGATAGAGAGAGTGAGAAAGAGATTGGTGTAGTAGTTTGAAACTCAGCCGTATTAGGTTTCACATAAGCTCCAGGGGTGGTGTCCAGAATGACTGGGGAGATTTGATGCTGTCATGTATTTTTTGCCTTCCCTTCTGATTCACAGTATTTTTTCCCGATCCACCTGATGTCATGAGCATATCAATTATCAACAGAGCGATCAATTTCTCCAGCCATATGACAAACCTACTGCCAGTCTTATGCTTTCGCAGTAGTGTTGTCACAAACTTTCACAATTGATCGGACTGCCTCTTATCATATAATGCTTGCTGACATCAGGGATTGAACTGTGAACCATCAGCTCGACAAACGATGACGCTACCACTACACCATTGCCACCCTTGCCACCCTCAAATCCAAATTACTCCATCCTGTATGCGCGGGCCGAGGGTATTGTGTACAGTGGTAAAAAGTAACCTGAAAGTAACCTTACTCCCTAATTACAGCGATCGAGATACAACTGCGGCGAAAATGAAAACACTTGGCGGATCCTATTACGTAGTTTCGGCGTATCTAGGCCATGATAATATGGACTTTTTTTTGGGGATAACCTGGAAAGTCTTTCGCTGATGCAGGGAGGCAAAAGAATAGCCTTATAATTGGCTGAGACGTCAACCCTCACCATAGTGTAGAGGGAAGCTCTGACACCAACAAAAGAGGTAAGCTACTTTTTGACTACATTTGAAGTGCAAACCTCATCTTGTGCAATATAGGAAATGAGCCTACCTTTGTTACCAGAAATAGGCAAGGAGCGCTGGACAGTTGTATATGTCTGTCCGTGTAAACAAGGACCCGACTGTAGCCTAGATGGCAGGGCAAATTTTCTTAGAACCTCATCTGAGCTTTATTATGCCACAAGTTGAGATTACGGCGGAATTTTCATTTTGGGTCCACAAATTAAGGGTACTTTCTAAGTAACCGTTTTTGAAAGAGAAATATATTCCCTCGCAAAAAGGTTTTTCCCCAGAAATTTATAAAATTAGCGTTTTTCTATTTTCGAAATTACAAAAAATACAAATGCATACTTGTACTTGGCGCAACCGACCGTATGTGGTCCAGGGCCTAGCTTCTAACACATTCTTGTTCGTGTTATGCGTGTTATATTATTTCACACAAATGGAACGGACCTACAATTTCGAGCAACATATATTCGAAAGACAAATTGAGAAGCTTTCTCATGAAAGCTTACTCTCGGATGTTTGTCAGACAAACCCTCTAGATCTAATAGCAGAAATTAATTGGGATCTGGACTTACTTAGATTGTGGTGTGCTAAGCATAAACTAGTTATAAGCCCCAAAACTAAAATTATGTCCTTTAGTTTGTCTGCGCAAAACCGTTTGGATGCAAGTATCTCCTTTCATGCACCTGAGTGTCGTAAATTTAAATTGTGTAGCTCTGGTTTTAATTTTTTTTTTTTTTTTTTTATAATTTACCCGCACTCAAGGGGTTATGAATACCCTTTTACATGTTTTCACATGGTGCGGGCGTTGGAAAGATACATAGAGAGAGAGAGAAAGAGATTGGTGTAGTGGTTTGAAACTCAGCTGTATTAGGTTTCACATTAGCTCCAGGGGTGGTGTCCAGAATAATTGGTGAGATTTGATGCTGTCATGTATATTTTGCCTTCGCTTCTGATTCACAGTATTTTTTCCCGATCCACCTGATGTCATAAGCATATCAATTACCAACAGAGCGATCAATTTCTCCAGCCTTATAACAAACCTACTGCCAGTGTTATGCCTTCGCAGTAGTTTTCCCATAAGCTTTCGCAATTGATTCGACTGCCTCTTATCATATAATGCTTGCTGACATCAGGGATTGAACCGTGAACTATCAGCTCGACAAACGATGACGCTACCACTACACCATTGCCACCCCCAAATTCCTCGACGACCTTCTGTAGCGATCTTAACTGTTGTCATAAATGTTTCCCTATTGAGAAAGTCGATCAGTTCAAGTACTTGGGGTTAATCATTGATTCTAAGATGACCTTTTACAATCATACCGAGGAGTTGCGTAAATATTTTCGCCTTACGTTACGTCATTTCTTTTATTTGAGGAGAGTATGTTCTACTAAGTTACTGACCTAATTTTTTTTTGTACTCTTATTAGTTTGTTTTTATTCTTGCTCAAATTATAACTTATGATTATGATACACATGTGTATATAAAATTCTTTTATTCTTTTTTTTCAATTTTTCTTTTTATATTTTATCATCACCCCACCTAATTTGTATTATGTATGTATTTAGTTATATTTTTTTTTCTTTGAAGTGACATTCAACACTATTTTTCTTTTTTCAAATATTGATTGTCTCTATCATTTCTCTACTTATTTTGAATTATGAGATTGCATTCTTAGGCTAAGATGAATTTATAACGTTTGAGAAATAAAATTAAATAAAAAAAAATAAAAAAGACATTCGCGAGAGGTGGAACCGTGGAAAAAACTTTTTGGAGTTTTGGGATTCGAAAATCAAACCCCCGCTTAGCGATCCAACACACTAACCACTTGAGACACGGAAACTATCCAAATTAATTTTTAGCAATAAAAAATCGTTGTATTAGGTTATTATCCATACATATGTACCTATGTTGTCAGGAACAATCACCGTCACCATAGGCATCACCCTTGCCTCCGATAACATCGTTCAGCGTATAAGGACCTGGAAGGTATTAAGCGAACCCTCGTTTTCGGATCAGAGGTATCTCCAATTTTCTTTATGTGTAGATTCCATCGGCCCACCAGTTTTCAGGAATTACCGTATAACTTGGCTCAAATACAGGGAAACTTTAATTAATTTAGTTAGCACAGACCACCTTAATCCCCCCTGCAACCCCCAAGAACTTGTCAAACAACAGTATAGTTGAGAATCTCATCTATGCTCTCAATAAAGCCATAGCCTTTAAACTTAATAACACAAGGCAAACTCCATTGGGAAATTCTTAGCTTCAAACCATTTAAATCCGCGGGATGACAACTTCATCGAATTGCAGAAATCTTCGAACATAATCTTGTCGGTGATTGAAGCAATTTTAAAATATTGTCTCGAACTGGTGTATATCCCAAAGATATGGAGAGAAATTGAAGTTGTCTTTATACTCAAAGAAGATAAATGCTATCACATGAATCCAAAAAAATTTCAGACCTGTTAGTCCATCATGATTCCTCTTAAAAACATTAGAACGACTAACCAGAATATGAAAGAAATGCTTAAGATTCTTACTTGGAACGCTAACGGGCTCATTCAAAGATTCGATGAGTTATAAATATTTATACGTAAAAAGATATTGATGTGTGCTTGGTTTGTGAAACCCATCTGACAAACCAATCAAATTTTAAGATAGGAGGCTATAGCGCCTACCACGCTTCCATCAATCGGGAAGGGCCAGGGGTGGGTCATCTTTGTTCGTAAAAGAATGTATCAAACAGTCGGCAGAACTAAAGCTCGAATTAGAAGCAATTATACATACATATATTTCACATTGCGATATAGACTTGAAGCAAGTGATTTTACAAACATCTTCAACTTTCTTAGACCAAACTTTGTTATTGGTGGTGATTATAATGCGAAACACACCTTCTGGGGTTCAAGATGCGCCTCTCAGAAAGGTAGAATGCTTTATAATGCTGGTATGAAATACAGTTGTGACTTTCATTCGACGGGTAAACCAACATACTGGCCGACTGATAGAAATAAGATACCAGATCCGATCGATTGCTTTGTTGTTAAAGGAGTATCTGGAAACTGTATTAAAGTTAAAGAAAGCTTTGATCTCTCCTCTGATCATTCTCCAATCATTATGACGATAAGCGAAGCTCTGATTAAAAAAGTAGAACTACCTAGATTAACCAACGTGAAAACTAATTGGGACAGCGTCAAAAAAGATATTGAAGCAAATATTGAGCTGAGCGTATCACTTAAAACACCCTATGAACTTGAAGTCGAAGTTGATCGCTTCGTTGAAATCTTACAGGGTGCGTGGAAAAATATTCCCAAACAAATGAAAATGCCGGGCAGTTACGTCCAAACGTATCCACCGGAAATAAAAGAGATGATCAAGGAGAAGAGAAAAGCGCGTAAAAATTGGCAAAAACTCGGGCTCCGCAACATAAAACACACATAATCCGTTTGTGCAACTCGCTAAAAAAGACCATCAAAGATTTGAAAAATCGTGAAATACAAAGTTACCTTGAAAGTTTAACTGCAGAAAAAGATTCTAATTATTCGCTTTGGAAGGCTATAAAGGGTATTAAAAAACCTACAATTCACCAATTAACAAAAAATCACGATGAATGGGCCAGAGATGACAAAGAGAAAGTGCATTGGATAGAGTAAATGAATGGACAAAGATTTGGCGAATCGCACTGAGTGAAACCAAATCTGTTCATGTAAATTTTACTTACAAAAAAAAAAAAAATTGCCGATCTTTTCAAACTCGGTTCGAATTCCGTTTGCAAACGAGGCTAAGTACCTTGAAATGACACTCAATGCAAAGAGCTAGAAAACAAATACAGAGAAATGTATTGGTTACTTGGGAAGTATTCCAAGCTTAATATAGGAAACAAACTGCTTTTATACCGACATTATGGAGAAGGGTAAATGTAATTTTCATACCAAAAGCGGGAAGGAAAGACACCAAATCGTCCAAATCCTACAAGCCAATCAGCCTCGTTCATACTAAAAACAATTTATAAGGTCATAGACAACTACAAAAGAACGATGGTGTTAGAGAGAATACCTCTTTACCACAGTCAACACGCACATAGGGTCAGAAAATCCACCGCTATCAACTGAATAGTTCAGGAGGCGATTGACTGAAAAGAAACGGTCATCTGTTCTTTTTTTTTACATTGAAGGAGCTTTCGACAACACGTGATGAAGCTATGAAAAGAGCCCTCGAAAAAAAGGAGTAAATCAAACAACTTCTAACTGGATGTGTATCAAACGTCGGCATAAACTGTCAATATACCGATGACAGTCATTATTGCGACAGGGAAATGCGATAATGGGGAATAAGAGCAATGCAAGAGTAGTGCCTAACGATAGAATTAAATATAAACCCGACAACGGTGGTACCCTTCATCAGGAAAAGGCAGCTAAAGCCCATGCTACCCATAACAGTGAATGCAATCAGAGTAGAACCACAACAACAAATCAAGTACCTAAGTACAACACTAGACAGCAAACATCCTTAGAAGAAACATGAAGCAACGCATGCAGAAGTATCTGATGGGGATATAATCCAGCTACACTGAGATGGATGTTCATCATGATGGTCAGGCCCATCATTATGTGCCCGGTGCTGCTAAGAGAATCAAGCTGAGCACAACGAGAAAAATCTTGGAGAATGCTAGCTAGTATTTTCATAACAGGGGCTATGAGAACCTGTCCCATAACAGCACTGGACGTGATATTGGGACTCATCCGCCTATACTTAGAACAAGAAAAAATCGCCAAAGCAATCACATTAAAAATAGTTGAGCAGGGTCGGGCGTAGGGAAAGTAAAATGCATCGCGAATAAATCAGTCCCCCTTCTGGATTGGCCAGGTCAAGAGATACTTCTTTAAGAGGAAATTGAACTGTAAGCCGAGTAGTAAAAGAGAATGGAGAAGTGAAGTCGCGATGTAACAACTTAAGCAAAAACCATAAATGGGTACACGGACGGATCGAAAACATCCTTAGGAACGGGGCTAAATATAAATATTCGGATGTCATCGGAACATACCCCAGTATTTCCCAAGCGAAGGTATATGTAATCGAAAGATGCCCCCAATTTAACCTCAATAAAATCGCGGGTAAGACATCGCGATAATTTCGGATAGCCAAACCGTAATCAAGGCCTTAAGCTCTTATGAAATCATGTCTATTCTGGTGCGGAAGTGCCTTACCAAGGTAAACCGACTCAGTAAGAACAACAAAGTCATCCTTTACTAGGTACCAGGTCATCTGCCAGTAGAGGTAAATAAAGCGGCGGATAAACTAGCAAGAAACCATCTTTACCGGCCCGGAACAATTTTGTGGGCTGGGGACGGATACAGTACGGGAAAATTTAAAGGAGTAAGAAGACTACAAAAGTGCGAAAAGAACTTCGTAGGCTAAGATAGGTCAAAGAACTTCCCGCGAACTATAACAGGAAAAAAGCAAGGTCCGTTTAAACCTTAATAAAAACCGGCTGCGCATCTTTACAGGCTTTCTAAAGGGTCACTGTAGACTTAAGGAGCACCTCAGGAAACTGGGTATAGAGCAACGTGGAGACTGCAGATTCTTCGGATATGTTGAGAAAATGCCAGGACACCTTGTAAGAAGAAGATCAGAAGCAGATCTGCCATTGTAAGATCCACTCCAGGTACTCCGATTCATCAAAGAAATCGGACTAGAGGAGGTGCTCTAAGTCGAGTATTTCATCGACTTGAGCTCCAAGTCGGCGGGGCACAATATATCTACAAAGGTCGTAGTACGCCTACACGCTTATAACCAATCGAACCAAGCTATGAATAATTATAGGTAGTTTCTTAAGCAAGAAAGATTCAATAAATAAAATTGCATAAAATAAAATTACTTTTTTCTTAATATCTCCGTCCTAATGTCAATATCTAATTCAAGAGACCCCTTCTTCAATTCATGTTCAGTTAATTGGAAATACATATCTCTTCTAGGCTGCTTCTTCCTTTAGAGTATCATATTGAAGATTAGCCAACTCCAATTTATTTTATCTTTCTTGTCCAGTGTATAACACATACTCTGAGAAATGGAATGAGGGTGCAACTAATGGCACTTGCTATCATTCTTGAATGTATCGGCATCTTCAACTGACTTGGCTTTTAACTTCCCCAATCTATTATTGAATCATTGAATGTCAGGAAAATATGTGGTATTATGGAATAAGTAGATATGTGTGAGGTGATTTGATACGATTTTCTCATATCAATTCTTACTTTCTTTATTTGATATTCAAAACTTTCATCCACATCATCACTGTGGGATTCATTATTTCAATAACGAGCTCTAAATTCGGATCTCGGGGTTCGTCATTTTCAGTTTGTAGGGATGAACATTTTTCAGCAGCGGCTTTCTTTCTCACTTCCTTTTTACAGTTTTTCACAGTTAATATGCACTTTTTGAAACTAGCAGTAGTTCTACTCTAAGCCTTTTCTTTTTCCTTCCAAGTCGGACCATCGATTATTTTGTTTTTAGAATAGTTCTTTTCTTCGTACATGAAACCGTAGAGAGGCAGTTTTATTAGCTGAAGACAAAATTGGATTTTTATACCTTTTCATCTTATCTAATTCACAGACAAAATTTGCAACTCACGAAACAAAACAAATACATAACTGCGTTTTAATTTTCAACTGACAACGGATTGAATTTTTGTTTTGAACATTTGACATGCACCAGCAGAACTTACGTGTTTTCTTGTTTATTATCAATCTTTTAAGTCATCTTGAAACGGTAAAAAAAAACCAAATCAAATTTCTAACAGTAAACGTTAAAACCATAGAAAAGAAAGTGGCAAAATTATTGTTACAACATTAAACACCAGCAAAATTATTTGCACAAGTACAATTTACTTCTGTTTTCGCTTCTGAAAGCCGAAAATGAGAATTTTTTTTACATTGACGCATTTACATTGAATGGTTTTGAGGGCATAGCATTATCTAATAAGTTGTGTTTCCTCCTTTTGCCGCAATAACTTCTGCGAGGCTCCTTGGCATTGAGTCCATCAAATTTGGAATTTGCTCTCCCGGAATGGAATAAAAGCTGTTATAAAATCCGTCCATGTTTCATCTGCAGATCTTGAAATGTTTTGTGGAATTTTGGACTTCACAATTTCCTATTACCAAAATGTAAGCCATTTTCTATTACCAAATGTGGACGCCTTTTTAAAGCTACTTGTCCTACTTCCGTTAAAAACTTTTTGATGTTCCAGGCAGCGTGCATGGATACATTATCATGTTGAAGGATGAAATCGCTCCCAATGAATACTGAGGATACCACCAGTGCAACATCATTTAGTATCTTTAAATAATGTGACTGTGTCACATGGTCAGAGCACCGCATAAGTGGTCCCACACCAAAATACGATATGCATCCCCATATCATAATTTTACCTCCTTTGGAATGCTTTGTGGGTTGCTTAGCGGGTTGTTTGGATCTTGTTTTTGAATTGCAGTAATAAAATTTTCGACCATAGCTGCCATCCAAAGAACAAGCAGTCACGTCGGTTCAGAGCACACTTCTCCAAACAGCTGCTAGTTCGTTAATATGCTCCCTTGTAAATTGTAGCCTCAGCTGCTTATTTCTTGATGTTATTTGGAGCTTTTTTTGTATGAAGTTGGCTTGAATTTGGATTTTCTTTAATCATAGTCGTAACGCTCTTTCACTAATATTGTTCTCACGATTCCTGTTTAAATCCGTTAACACATTTCGAACCTTTTCACGTGGGTTACTTTTAAAAGAATGGTAATTCAGCGGTCTTCCCTTTCCGAAGTAACCTTTTTTCTGCTTCTACGGGTCGGTTTTTACAGTTCCATGTGTTTTTTGTTTTCCAATTTTGTAATAAATTGTTCCTTGACTACAGTGATATTTTGCCGAAAATTCTACTGCCGAAGCACCGGTTCCAAATTCTGCAACAATAGCCGCACGTTTCTCCGTCGATAATTCCCTAGTTCTAGCCATTTAAAAGTTTTAAAAATTGGCTGAAGGAGAGACGCTAAACTACTAACAATGATTAATCGATTTGCATTGAATAGTCGAAGAATTTAACTACGGGTACATATCCAGAACAGTTAATTGGATTTGTGCAAATTGATTGATAATAAACAAGAACACAACAGAAATATGGAATTTTTCAAAAGATATACAACTTTATTGAAATGATATGGTGTAAGCATTGCATTGTGCAAATAATTTTGCCAGTGACTGTACTTGTTTAACAGACCGTATGTGGTTCAGAGTTTAACTTCTCCCGACCATTCGTGTTGCACGTGTTATGTTCTTTCACACAAATGGAAGGGACCTACAGTATTAGAGTCATATCCGAAAGGCTTTGTTTTGTTTTTAAGAAGCTTTTTCATGATAGTTAAAACTCTCGGACGTTTGTCAGACATTCGCGAGAGGTGTGACTGTGATAAAAAACGTTTTATTGTTTTCTGTGATTCGAACATCTCGCTCTGTAATCCAACTTTTTTTAATTTTCTTCATTTTTAATGCATTTTTTTTTAGAATTTATTATTTCTTACATGCTAACTAAAATTAAATTCTTTAATTTATTTAACAAACTTCTTTACTAAGGAAAAGCCTTAAAAAAAAACTTAGTACGTACATATATATTAAAGAAAAAAAGAAACTAGTATATTTTAACCAACGAACTAACCACTAACTACCACCACCACAGGACTTATGTAATAAAAATATAAAAAGAATTGGGGCGTTCACTATTCTGGGAACTAAAATTTTATGAAAAACAGCATTCTCAACGACGCACGAACTGACTGAATGGCATTGACACTTTCATATTGCATTTGTCACACTTGTGAATTACGTTCGTTTGCAGAATTCTTAGGAAATAGATTTTATTACTAAAAAAAGATAGAAAAGTCTAAAATAAGGATGGAATTTTATGAAATATTTTGTGAACTATTTACTGAGTGAATCATATGTACATATATTTTGCAAAATCCAAAGATTGTGGATTATTATGACCAGCCAACTAGAAATTCCCACTACGATAAAGAGCTAATTCCTGCGTACTCTCTGGAAGAACCTCGTGTCCGCTTCAGAATGATTCAGACCTGCTCTTAGGAACAATGGTCATCTCAGCGAAGAGCAGCGGCAGCAAGATCCGAAGGAAACCGAAAAGGCCAGATGCCATGGTGAATGCGTAAACGGGAGAGATGTCATACGCAGCCACAGTTAAAAAGATGAGAGCAAATCCTGATCTTAAGGAGCTCGGTGAATATGTTAATATGATTAGGAAGACAGCCAAAGGTGAGTTGCTTATAGAGCTCAAGAGAAGTAGTGATGGACATGCTGCCAAATACAATCATCCACGTGAAAGCGAGCGTAAAAACGCTATGTCAACAGGTAATGGTTGAGCTACGAGACTGAGACGAAGCGATAACAAGTGAAGAGATATGCACGGCCACAGGACCAACCACAGAAACGAAGCATTGATGGATGCGTTTGCTAGTCTGGACCTTGTACTACTAAACCAAGCTAATAGAGCCAATACGGTTTCAGTCCCAAAAAGTAACTGAAAATGTACAGAAGTTGGGCTAGAAAAGCAACAGCAGAGATAAAGAGATGCTGGACCACTTTCTGACCATAAAAAAACGAGTGTGCTTCAGACCACACGACTGAAGTAAAACTTCTTTAGCTCCATCTATATGTATGTGTATATATATGTTTATACATATATGTATACATACATGTATATACATATACATATATTAATTTTCTACAAATATTTTAATTTCTTATCGGTTTTCATTTATAAATTAATATTTTTGAATAGATTTTTTATTTCCATTCATTATTTTTATTATTATCATTGTCGAATACATCAGTAATTACTGTGGTTGATTGTAAGACCGAGACAATAAATAAATATATATATTTCATGCACTGGCTATGAGAGGAAGAGAGAAAGAAAATGTGAGCGCGCACCTCTCTCTCTTGCCCCTACAGTAATGTACGAAATGTAACTCTCTCTCTTTCTATCTTCACTAACTTATATCTCCCTCTCACCTTTCGTTCGCCTCGCCCGATCGCACTTTTCGTAACGCTCTCGTCACGCACTCACCAGCTTACTCTCCAAGTCAAGCGTGCGTAAAGAAGTTTTACTTCAAAAATTTTAGAACTTTGTGTAATTTTATGCATTCACAGAAAAGTTATGGCTCCTTACTTACTTTTACTAAATAAAAAACTTTTTTTTTTATAAAACTTTTGTATTTGACAAATTTTCTAAAAATTATGTTAAATAACTTTTTTACGTACGATTAACAGAAGTTGTAGTAAAAGCTATTTTTGACAGACAAAAATGGTCAAAAAAAAATTAAGAAAAAATCCATGGGTGTTAGCTCAGGAGAGCTGCGAAGGGTTGGGGCCAAATTGACCAAACCACCCTTCATTAAATGTTTGGCTGAGTAATGAAGTTACCCTCCTGCTAATGTGACAAAGTGCTCCATCTTGTTGATGCACTGTAATTTGGTTTGAACTGATTTGCAATCGGCATTTTGGCCTGTACGTGAACAGATTTATAAGTTGATCTCTACAAAATGTATTCAAGACGCGAATACGCGGAAATATTGTTTGTCTACGGGTTTTGCAATGGAAACGCTTCATTGCCAAGATTGGAGTACCAACGGCGATAACCAAGTCGAAAAATACCATGCAGGCGGGCGTTCGCTGATGTGTATCAGCGCCTTGTTAGCACTGATTCGGCTGAACCGAATAAAAGGAAAAAACGTTCCGACGTAGCGGCCGTCGGCAGAAGTGGAGGGTGAAATTTTGCGTGCTGTGGAAGTTCAGCCTTCAGTCAGTGTCTGCAGACGAGCTATACAGTTGCAACTTCCTAGAACCAAGGTTCTGCAAGTTAAGTCTATGTATGTCGTTGGTGTACGGTAGTACTTAGTTGCACAGACTTTTAAAAGATTGTGCCTCCGGATTGTTGGCTTGTGAGTTTCACACAATTTTTTCAAGTATGGTGTTAAAGAAGTCACAGTCCTTAAACTTGGCAAAAACATTGTCGGTATCGATTTGAACTTCTTGGGTTTTCTCCAGTATCTATTGAAGTGTGAAAATTTGATCGACTGTGGACTTCCCTGGCTTGAAACTACACCGGGTCAATTAGGTTGTTAACAAAGAGTTTCAGTAGTTTACATAATATGGCAGATGAGATCTTGTCCACGATGTTGAGGAGACTGATACCTCTGTAATTGGCGCAGTTGAGGGGTCTCCTTTCCTGTGGATCGGGCAAATAATACATAGATCCCTTCATCAGGCATACACTCGTATGGCCACATATGTATTGGAAATGAGTTGGTGTATGCTCCCTACCAAGTCAGTTCCAGCTACTTTGATCAACTCGGCCGGTAGGCCATCATAAACTTGGTAGGCCATCATAAACTTGGATATAACTTGGTCAGGTGGATGGAAGACTTGGTTATCATTCTGCCTGACAGCGGTATATTAAACTTCGTTGCCATTACATTACAGTCTGCAGAAGAAGTGATATTACCAGCACCGAATCTGTCTCTACTACAAGGTTTCCTTCTTCATCTCCACAGGTTTCTGTACGGGTCTTGTTGACTTGACACGTTATTTTTACCTTTTTGTAAAGCGTGCAAAAAGTTCCTAAAAATCTTGATCGCGCAAGAAGAGGATATTTACATATGCATGTACATATATAAACTATCACGAACTATCGCCACCATTCTCTTCTGTTGTTCCTTTTGTTTTTTCTTCAACATATTTGCCGAGGTTAAATATTCTGATTATAGTCAATGGCGATTTCCGTCATAAATGCCAATTTAGGCATTTTCGTTTCGTTGAACTCGAATTAGGTCGTTGGGCATCCGGTATTTTGCTGCCTGGTGTTGCTGCGGTTGTTGGCACTGACATAACTCACGCTTCTTCATTTTTTGGAGAAACCGATGTTCTTCCCGTCTCTTTTGCTCGTAGAGCTCACGAGCAGCCCTCATCCTTATTTGCAGTGCCGCTGTGTATGCTTCTTGTTAAGCTGCATTTGTTTGCAAGCATTTTTCGTCAAAGAATGGCAGTCGGGTCATGTTGTCAGAGTTGCCACTTCGGCACTTTATGCAGGCGGCAGAGAAGTCGTTGAGAGATTTCGAGGCACGCGCGTTAGGCGAACATTCTGGCAATCTCTTGCGATTGCAGTTTTTCGACTTTGTTGCTTCTCAAAGTTATTCCTCTTTATTGTGGCGCTTGGGATAGCATTGAGTATGTGCCAGGCTTGGCATCTCTTGCGAACCTGACCTGCAATCTAGCAGCTGAGATGTCTAAATAGAGGTCCACAGATGGAGGACGTGCAATGAAGGAATTCCATCGATGGAATCAACAGTGACATCTACAGCCAGAATAGCGGAAGCTTTACTTGAGATCATGAAGATTATGCCGAAATTGCGATAAACTCGAGTCTAACATTAATCACGACAGAACGTACATACATATGTATGTATGTTTAGGTTGTGTTTATCGTCAGAAATTTGTGAAAAAAAAAAAATTATAATAAGAATTTTTCGTTGCGCAAGTGATTTGTGATTTGATTTAAGTTTTACATGCATAAAAATAGCACACCACGTAGATAACGACTTAAGTTAAATAAGACAAAAATGTCGGACGATTAATCAAGATTTTCATATCTTGGTAGATAGAGTAATGGTACCACCAGTTAGAAGACGGAAGCGCTACAGAACCCGACCCGACCTCTGCCAATTGACTAACCTCTTCTCTTTTATTTAGGATATTAGATCCTGTTTTAACAACAAATTTACAAGGATATGGGTTAGCTTTTGTTAATATATATAATATTGCTTTTTAAAAATTTTCGCTGGTGAGGTTCTTTGACGATGTTTTGTTTTGTTCGATGTTTTTGTTGTACACCGCCAATTTGCATTTGAGAGGCTGCTTGGAGATGGTTAAAGACTTCAAGACCAACTAAGTAAGAGAGGCTTGCCAGTATCTGGAAGCCTTCAAGTTCAAAGAGCATTGAGATTTTTTGGTCGGAATGTTTATCAAAGTCATGTAGGTAATGTGAAGTTTATGATAGCTAAAAATAAGCTAAGCAATTGTACATATGTATATCTATTGTTACCTCCAATATAGGCAACCTGCACTGCATTTCCCAACCAAGGATATTTCGTCAAAACTTCATCAAACGGCATTTCAGTTTTTAATAATTATATGTTATTTATTATATCTATTTGGACACATAAAAAAAGCAAAACAAAGCTATTTCCATATTTATTTGTATGGCTTTCCATGCTGCTTTCTTGTGATATCATCTTAGCCTCGTTTCTTTTATCGTCCACGACTTTAAGATGCCTTCGTAGCAATTTGCCCTACTCTTTTAAGTTCCTTGCCACTCATCTGTAATTTTATAATTTCTCTTTTATTTCAAAACGTATATACATACCTACAATAACAATTCCTACCTTATTTTTGTTTAAAACAGCAAAACCGTAAAAAAAATCGTATTTTTGAAATTTCAGTTTCAGATTAAATACAATGGGTGGTGTGAATAAAAATTGAGTGCGAGTGTTCCCTCAGCATTTTGGAGGGAACACTCCATTTGGTGTGAATAAGAGTAGGGTTCGTTAAGTTTAACGAAAACCCTCCACTCACATATTTTGACAGTTGAGTGTTCCCTCCATTTTGGTGTGAATAAAGATGGAATCAATCGAGTGAACACTTTAAGAAGTTGAGTGTGCATTGGAGGTAACTTCAGGAGATAAAAAAATGGATAATACTATTTCGGAAAATGAATACCTTGACGGAATAAGTGAAAAACCTTAAAAAAAAGATATCTGGAATGGACGAAGAATAGTTCATAAAAATTCTACAATTTTATTCTTGCTTGATGGAAAGAAGCCCAACTCCAGACATGAAATTTAAAAAGCAAATTTCGTTGGAAGCTATGGAAGAAAAAATTCCATGGCATTGATTTGAACAAAAAGGGGATAGAAACAAAGACGGGCAATTTTGCCATGATTTTAAAAGCCCATGACAAGCAGCTGCTGCATTTGACAGCTCTCAACTCTAGTTTTCAAACTTCAACTTGAGGGGATGAACCTAGTTAGAGGAAATTTTTTATTCACACCACCCAATTTGTAGTAAATTAGACGTAAGAGTCGTGTCTAATTAAACGGAGCTGCCAAATTCTCTATGAATACTGTGTCTAACCTGTGCATTAACTTTGGACTCCAGATTAGTTACACCCGGGCTAAAAATATGACTATGAATATGGGCCAGTAAATTTAGACGAGACAGCTATTGATCAAAATACATTGATATATAACGAAATCATGCTTGCCTATCCCGATTTTTCTAAAGAATTCCACTGGAACACCGATGCGTCAAATTACGCTATCGGAGCTGTATTCTCACAGGACGATAAGCCAATTACATTCTTGTCCAGATCACTCTATAAAACAGTAGAAGCTAGGCCTCGATTGAAAAGGAGATCCTCGCCATAATATGAGCACTAACTTCATTAAGAAATTCCTGAACGGATTGAAAAGTGAAAATATTCACCAACCATCAACAACTAACATATGTATGGTATAAGCAACAAAAATTTAGACACTGAAACAAAGCGTTGGAAGGCCATGCTTGAGGAAGTCAGCCATGAACTCCAAACAAACCTGGAAGAACCAACAGTGACTGATGGTTTCACTCCCATTAAAATATTTAATATCCAGTTCATTGTTAATATTGGACACGAATCTAGTAACCAGTTGAAACAACCATTTCCAAATTATCATCATCATATCTTTAAAAATTATTTTAACCCCAAAACTAAGGAATCTATAATGACGCTAATACAAACCATATTCACCATTCATACCCGAGATTACAAAGTAAAGTATATCCAATTGTAAGTAAATGAAACCCCCATCAAAATAGATCAAGAAGAGACTATTCTGAACACACATAGAAGAGCTCATGGGAACGCTTACGAAAATCGCCTTCAAATATTACTGAAGTATTACTTTCCAAAATAAGTTGAAGAATAAAAAAAATCATGAAAAATTTAAAGTATGCAAGCAAAATAAAGACGAAGGTATCTCAATAACACTAACATTAACCCCATAGCAATTTCCTTTTATCCAGGACACATACATATGTACTCGATATTGATATCTTCCACACAAACGGATTTTGTCTTAACCGCCATCGACAAATTTTCGAAATTAGCACATACTAAAATAGCATCTAGATCAATGGAATACTTACAACACCCACTTAGAGACATCGTCGTTGACGAGGAAAAATCAGACATAACTGTATTCAAAGCTCCACCGGGTATAACGGGTTAAGTTTAACAAATGGATATAATATCCCAGATAGCAGCTCAGGTTGACTGGAAAATCCACCCTCTTCGGAGATAGGCTGTATGGATTCTGAGGAGAGCTAATTATTGCAATTAATAAACCCCTTTGTAAAAAATTGAAGGGTAACTCGGTCTTCACGATCAAAAGAAAAAGAATTCCGCCGGAAGCGAAAGCGCAAGAGAAACGGGACTCAGTGAAATGTAAAAGCTTTAAGAAGAAAAACAATGAACATCTGTTTTAGCTAAATAGAATGGATTTACCCTACCAAGAGCTTAAAAGAGAGGTAGATGAATTAAAAGAAGAAAACAAGGCTCTAAAGTTTTTTCGCAAAAGGAACGCTAAGTTACCCCACTACTAGCTGGTTCCAAATATCACACGGACGAAGAAGAGCTAGCAAGTGAGGTCAATTGGGTCTCAAAGAAAAGACCCAGCAAAAATGGAGAGCTGGCTCTTCACCTGAAAATGAACCACGAAAGCAAGACAAAGATAAAAATTCGAAGCAGAAACAAGCTCAAGACAAATTACGTCGTCGGCACTACGGACTACAATAAATTGCATTGCCTTCTCAAACTAACTGTGACATCGGAGTATAAAGTAACGTTATTCCGAAATAATGCCTAAAAAATTAAAGTAGTTGACTCTGAGGGCTACCGAGCAATATCAAAAAAATGGAACGCGAAAAAGATCCAGTGGTATAGTTATGAAAATATGTCAGAAAGACCACTGCGTGTTATAAGGGGTCTTCACCCCTCGTGCACTAGAGACGAAGTTATAAATGACCTTAAAGTAAAAGGCTTGAAAATTATTCACGCAGTTAATAATGCATAAGATAAAGCAGGAAACGGAACAAAGCCAGGAAATCTTAGTCAAGCATGGACTTCCGCTCTTTATGCTCCGTATCGATAGAAGTGAAAATATAGACAATATTTACAATACTAAAACTATTTTGAATATCGTTGTTAAAATCGAGCCCATACGTACGAACACAAGATCGATACCTCAGCGCAAACGCTGTGAAGGTTTCAATCACACACAGTTGTATTGTCAAAAAGAACCGAAGTATGTAAAATGTGCCGGTAACCACCTATCAGAATAGTTTGACCTGAGTAAGCAGGCCCCAGCTATCTGCATAAACTGCAAAGACAAGCACCCAGCAAACTATCGAGGTTGCGAAGTGGCAAAGGAGCTCCAAAAAAGGCGCGTTACATTTAAAAATAATTTATACCAGAACGCAAAGCCGCTTAAAGAAAGACGTGAAGCCGTTAAGGAAAAAGTTGCAAGGGAAATTAGACCCGCCAAAGTGAAGACGAAAGGGGAACAACGTAAAGTTCCTCTGTAAAAAAAAAATAAGGAAAAACAGGAATTCTCTGGAGTACAAAAATATGCTCAAGGCGCAGCACGTGTTAGGCAGACCCGATCTCACAAGTTTTCTCTATAATTCTCGCGAAACTTGAGGAGCAAACCAAAATAAACAACGTCATATTTGAGAAATTGAGCAAGCACAAGTTAAAACCTCGCAATAAAAGAACTCTCAGATAAATATGAAACGATTACTAAAAATCTTAACATGGAACGCAAATGGCCTCCAACAGAAAACCACCGAAGTAGAGGTATTCTTGCGGAACGACAACATTGAAACCCATTTGACAAAGGAATCTCCTTCCAGAAGAGCCAGGGACGGATCCTCCTTATTCATCAAATACTGCACTAAACACTCCATGAATACAACGATTGACCTCGACACAATGCAAGCAACTTCGGTTCGTGTTAAAAACAAGAACTCATATTTCAACATCGCTACCATATTGGTGGTGATTTTAATGCAACACACACCTTTTGGGGTTCAAGATACATTTCTTCGCAAGGCAGACTTCTGTCCGAAGTCGGTATTCGAAGCAAAAAAACCTGACCTAGTAGACTTCTACTTAGCAAAAGGAGTGTCCACTAATTTTGCGAAAGAAGAGGAAAGCTTTGATATCTCCTCGCATCACTCACAGGTAATTTTGACAATAAATGACCAGCTAATGAAAGTCCTTAGGTTAACTAACAACAACACAAAAAGTATAGTATAGAATCGATATCGAAGTTGTGTGGTGCGCTCGAGGAAAGTCGTCCAGGTACCACCCAACCGAATATTGTTTTTTTAGTTACTGGGTGACCGTTTGCAGCGTGAACAACTTCACCTTGCAGAATGTTGCAAAAATTATGAGCACCAAGCAAAATATCTACTAATTGTGTTCATTAAATAACGGATCAGCTAAATTGAGCTCTGAAATGTGCTTCCAATCTTTGACATCGAATGAAGGAGTAGGCAACGTTGATGTAATGTTTGACAATACATACGCGTCTACTGAGATACTGAAGGTATCAAACCGGGAAACGATGAGCATCGAAACTAACCCTCTGGATTTTCTTGCGCAGGTTGCACCAATCCCACTTCCGGGTATACGGACATTTGTTCGTCTAAGTCCAAGTTGCGGGACACAAGACTCGGTGAGGAAAGAAACTTGTGAACCATAATCTATTTATCTATTTACAACGAAACTTTAATTGGCATCTAACCGAGTTATGACCGCCGCGTAAACAATTGAAGCAAAGCCTTTTCAACTCTAACAAATTCCTCCTTGCGGCTACATCCATTTTAAGGAATTCCGCACTTTGTATTAGCGGATATACAGTACCGAATTTTGGGCATTGGGTTGAAGACAACATGTGCATACATTTCAGAGGTGCAGGTTTATACGATATTCTAAGAATGTTAAAAATTTATCAATGGTAGGATGGATTGGCGACAAGTTCGATTTGTTATGAACCGAACTTGGAAACATGTCCAGAAACGCGGGCCAATCACGATAACTACCCGAAAAAGGTTCGATATGAATCTTGGGAAGAAAGTCACTTAGTTCACTAACGGTTGAAGTTGATGTATTTAACTGTTGGGCTACACGGACTGGTGGGGCCGGCGAGCGATTAGCCAGACTTATTCTTTTTCGAAACTTATTTCTTTCCCGAATCGCGGAAAGTAAAACCGACTTTACATTGATTCGATGTCCTCGAATTCCGGTTCAGGGTCATGTACCCATCTACATACATCGAAGAATGCAAACACCTGCTCTTGAGAAGTATGAAATTTCACCCACAACTCTTCCAATTTTTCAACGCGAGTTGAAGAGCTTGTATGGTAATAATTTCAGTAATTTGCTCCGAAAAGTTAGCTAATCTAGACAACGAGCCTTTTAGATTAGCACGCTGCAAGAAGCAGCACTTATATACATATGTATGTATGTACATTTTTTGCCAAGTTCGGAGCTTTTAAGTTAAATTAGAATATCTGAATTATTCAGCGCCTTTCGTTTGTCAGTGCAACAGAGGATAGGGTTTGATTCCAAAGTTTTTCTGAATAATTTCATACATTTATAATTCAAACAAAAACAAACAAATCTATACTTTGCCATCATAAACTTTGGTATTCCGTCCATCCACCACTTAATCCCACTACCACCCCGCTATGAAAATATTTTGTTCATCTCTCAATCAGACCATCACTTGAATTAAAAACCTAAAAGATGCATCTACCACTCCCTCCATAATCAGAAAAACCTACATATTTTCACTGAGCGAGAAAAATAATAACACTGGTCAACAAAAAAAATATTTAATTTTTACTCGTAGATAAAATTTAGTGATTCGTAATCGTCAGAGTTTATAGAATCAAGAAAATGGAATAAAACAGCAAGGTCACATCAGGTTTTTGTGAGAAAATGCCTTTTTGAATCTAAAAATTTAACCTATCGTATAATATTATCCAAAAATATTGTTTTTTTGTAAAATTTAGTTCTTTTTTCTCTTATAAGCGACGAACAGTAGTCTGCCAACATTGGGGGATCCCATTTTCCTGTGCATCGTTTCTCTATCGTAGCAATATCTCGGCAGAACCTCTCGCCATGCTCATCGCTTACATCACGCATATTTTTTGGAAAAAAATTGAGGTAAGAATGCAAAAAATTAATTTTTAAGGACATGTTGCATCCCATTTTGTGTTAGCATCCAGCATTTTTATCATAATCTGGAGTCTTATTGTTACCGAGGTTGTTTTCTGTTACCCTCATGATTTCTTCTGAAAAGTGTCAGGAAGGTATCCGAAAGGTGGCTTTGGAACTGATAAAATTTATTTATGCTTTGATTTTCAAGAAAATTCCCTTCACATTGGTGCAACAAAAGTTACAATCCGTGTGACTCTGGGGATTTCTCCATATTATAGGCGTTCTAAAAGAATTGTAGAAAATGACCTGTTAAACCAATCAGTTGGTAAATGTGTAGTGCCCAGGGTTTATCCTGATGGTTTATTTTGAATTTCAAATAAAAGTATATCCTGCTGGTTTATTTTGAATTTCAAATAAAAGTAGCACTTTTCAATGAACGGTGTTATTTTCTTTTTTTTTCAGCAACTTGGCGTAAATTGTCCACAAATGTTGCAGAATAATTAACACAAACTCGCGACATTTTATCACTTTAATGCACTTCTAATGTTCTACTTACAAAATTTTGTTAATCTTTTTTTTTTATTACCTTTATTATTTTACATCTGTCCACTGGACATTAAGTAATTGTTTTTACAGAAAAGGAAGGGTATAAGTTTTAAGGCCAATGCCTTAAAGGAACTTGTTGTATATACAATATCACAATATATACAATTAAGTCTAATTTATAAATTTACATTTCAATCAACAATTAAAGAGATCACATGAAAAGTTACGAGAATTTCAATGCATTTAACATTTAAACATTAATTTACATATGCCACACTTTATCGAAAGCCTTGGATATGTCTAGGAGGAGTGCAGACAAGTTTGTCATCTACATATGCATATCATTTGAGATTTCATTAGTAATACGTTATATATGTTGTATGGTTGAATTTTTACGTCTAAATCCGAACTGATGTCCGGGTATTGTATTATTTTCGTCCAGTATATTTTGTAGTCGAATAGCAAAAAGTTTTTCAAACAGTTTTGATAGAATCGGTAGTATACTGATCGGTCTGTAGTTCACAGGTTGTGTAGCATCTTTTCCGGGTTTGGGAATTGCAATTACCTTAGCTACTTTCCATGCTTTTGGGATGTGTCTTATAGTCATGATTGCGTTAAAGAGATTTCTTAAATACACTATTGTATTTTCCGGGAGTTCCTTTAGGATTTTACCTGTGATGAGGTCGTATCCCGGGCTTTTGTTTCGGTTGATTTTATCATTGACACATCTTTTGATTTCCTCTTCATTAGTTTTCTTTATATTTATGCGTTGGTTTGTTACGTTTATGAGTTGGTCAATTCCATTACTATTCCTGTCATTGGTAAATGTTTCTTTGAAATGTTCTGCCAGAATGTTCGTGGTCCATTCTCGCCCATTTGCCGTTTTTAGTCCTGATTGGGGAATAGTGGTCTGTAGTTTTTTTGATGTTTATTGTAGCTTCCCATAAGGAATAGTTTGTCGTTGATGTTGCTGTTAAGTTTCTCAAATAGTTGTTGATTTTTTTGTTTCTATGTTCCTTCAGTAATTCCTTAAGTTCTTTAATCTAATATTTTTTTTGAAATCTATTATAATTGTGGGCGCTCGAGAGAGAAAGAGCGGTCCTATAAAAAGGATGTGTATGAAAATGGTGAAAGTGTGTACCGCTGTGAAATTTTACGTGATCTGGGAAAACATAATTTGTTCCGTTATCTAGAGGTCAAGTACTATGAGAAACAGTATTCACTACGTCCGTATTTGCATTATTGACCAGTGTAACCTTTTCCACTTTACTTTAAACCTGAAAGTACAGTATGGAGTGGGCTATTTGATTGTGTCACCCACTTTATTTGTGAGTAAACAACAACAGTATATGCGGTAAATATGTTATCAAAACAACAAATCAATATCACAAACTTAGTGAAAAATATGTACAAGATGTATTTCGTAACTTATAAAAACCTTGGACGCCGAATAAAGTATGTACAACTTGCGTATCAGAACTTCGCAAGTAGTCAAAAGGCAAGAAGAATAGTTTTAACTTAGTCAAGCCCATGCAATGGAGGGTACCTCAGGATCACACTCATGACTGTTATTTTTGTTGCTGCAATGTGAAAGAGTACACCAATAATAATAGAAAAGTAATGGTTTATCCGAACGTTCAATCAGATACACATCCTGTACTTTTAAGATCAAATAGAGATCAGCCAATGCTTCCATATTTAGATGCTGCGCATTCCCAAAATTTAATTGAAAGTTCTGGTTCAGAAGACCAAGAAAATGTCGATTCTGATTTTGTACAGTTTTTTGAGAATCCGCAACTGTTCGACCAGTCAGACTTGAATGACCTGACAAGAGATTTAGGACTACCAAAAGATGCAGCAGAACTTGGCTCGAAATTACAAGAAAAAAACCTACTTTCTCCTGGAACTTCAATTTTCTGGTACGAAATAGAGAAAAGGATATCTTAAAATTTTTTGATGAAGATGCAGATCTTGTCTATTGTAAAAACATTCTTGGATTGGTTAATATGTACAATATTCAATACTATGCTAACGATTGGAGGCTGGACTCTTCAAAGAGAAGCTTAAAAGCAGTTTTACTCCATAATGGAAATAACTACTCTTCTATACCAATTGCCCATTCTTTACATTTAAAAGTGTGCTACGAAAATTTAGTTACAGTTTTGACTAAAATCAGCTACAACCAGCATGGGTGGATTGTGTGTGGAGATTTAAAAATACTTGGTATGTTAGGAGGACAGCAAAATGGCTATCCGTGCTTCTTATGTGAGTGGGACAGCAGGAACAGGACACAACATTACACGAGAAAAGAATGGCCGGCTAGAACTAATTTGGATCCAGGAAGTAAAAATAAAGTTCGACAAAACTTATTTTTATTACCACCTCTGCACATAAAACTTGGTATAATGAAACAATTTGTAAAAGCTTGAAATAAACAAGGCATTAAGCATTTAAAAGGAGTATTCCTATCTTTATCTGAAGCTAAACTGAAATAAGGTATTTTCGTTGGCCCCGATATAAGAAAACTGATGAAAGATGAAAACTTCGACAGGAAATTTAATTCTACAGAATTGGCAGCATGGGTATTATTAAAAGAAGTAATTGGGAACTTTTTGGGAAACCATAAGAGCCCAAATTATGAAGAGATAATAAATAATATGCTTCAATCATTCCAAAGATTAGGCTGTGTGATGGGCCTCCAACTTCACTTTCTTCATTCTCATTTAAGCTACTTTCCTGCTAAATTTTGAGCTGTAAGTGAAGAGCAAGGTGAAAGATTTCACCAGGACATAAAAGAAATGGAATGTAGATATTAGGGAAAATGGAACACAAGCATGATGGCGGACTACTGCTGGATTTTAAAGCGCGATCATCCAGACAAGGCTCATTAGAGGAAATCGCCCCACAGAAGCTTCCATGAAAAAAAGCAAGGTTTCACAACGCTTTGTAATATTATAGTTATTCTTATGTATACAGTATGTATAGGTATATAAAAAAATAATATCAACTACACACTTATTTTTTTGTTAAGACTTTTTTTCACTAAAGTACCCAATTATTGCGTAACTATCAACATTTTGTAGTGTGAAAAATCTTGATGTGATAGAAAAAACGGAGTTTAGATTCGTAATGAGGAGGTCCCAAAACCTTATAATAGGCTATAAAAACTGAGAAGGGAAAAATAAAAATTGAATTGCAGGCCTGTGTTTTTAACTGCCTTCTGTAGCTTTTTCATCGGAATTTGGACAGTTTCTCTTACATCAAGGACAGCAGTATCATCTGCAAATGTTGCCACAGTTGTTTCATCACTATTTGGTAAGTCGCTGGCAAATAAGAGGTATAACACAGGGCCTAGCACACTGCCTTGTGGTAGACCAGCTTCTATTTCTTGTATTAGTCATGTCCTTGTTTAATTCTAAAAAATCGCTGCATTATATAAGACTCTAGAATTTCTGAGTATAGCTTTTGCAGATGCTTTTGCAATTAATGTATCAGTCCTTAGCCATGCTTTATCTAAAGCTTGTGCTAAATCGAGAAATATAGTAGAGCATATCTTTTTCTATTTTATCCGTTATCCTGTGCACCTGATCAATCGTGGAGTGCTTATTTCTAAAACCAAATTGATGGTTCGGGATTAGCGATTTTTTTCGATTATTTTATGCAGACGTTTAATCAACATCTTTTCAAATAGCTTGGGCAGCATAGGCAGTATCGATATGGGGCGATAGGAGGTGACTTCACTAGGTGGTTTGCCTGGTTTCGGTATCATAATTACCTCCACGACTTTCCACATGCTAGGGCCATACTTTATCCTGAACGCAGCATTTATAATCCGTGCTAGTTTCCTTAAGCCACTTTTTGGGAATTGTTTTAGGATTTTCCCTGACATCAAATCAAATCCCGGGGCTTTTTTACTATTGATACCTTCTTTTATTTCTTTGGCAATTTCTTTCGCCCTTACATTTTAATACGTCTCTTCTCTTCTCACAATGTTTTTTCTTTATCGTCTTTATCTTCATAAGGTTGGAAGTTGCCTTCAAGATACTCGCAAAGAAATTAGTTTTTTCTTGGTTGCTGATGAGTCGGAGATAAAACTAAGCTCTGGAGGACACCAGCATTTTTATGGTAAATATCAGACTTGAAGCCGTCCAACACAACTTGTATTGAACGCCCCGAAAGGCAATTTCTAATCCATTGAAGAAGAGCTTCATCGATGCCATATGCACGCATTTTCGACAAAAAAGGTTGATGCCAAACTCTGTCAAATGCCTTTGATATTTCAAGCGCAACTATCTTTGTTTCACCGAAGTGATGGAGATATTGGTTCCACTTCTCGGTAAGATATGCAATCAAATCACCAATGGACCTGTTGCTACGAAACTGACGATTTATCAGCATTTCCATGACCATGGAATGAAGCGACGTAAGTGCAACGGGTAGATAATTGGTCGGAGAAGAAGATTCGCCTTTTTTAGGGGCAAGCTGGATAAATGCTGTTTTCCATTTTCCCGGAAAGAGTTCAGAAGAGTAGGACAAACAGAAAAGATTACGCAAAGGTTTTGCCAGCGAAAAAGAACACCTCTTCAAAACTATTGTATGGATACCATCTTGACCAGCGGATTTGTGTATATTGAGACATTCAGGGCTATCATGAATAAAATTACTCCCGAAATGTTTCCCATTTTTGAAAAATAGGTATCGTGAATGAATTTCGAAAAAGGGAACAAAAATTCCCCCCGGAAAAAATTAGTATCGTGAACAAAATTTCCGCCGGAATTTCAATGTGATTTCCCCCGTAATTTTTCCTCTGTCAGTTTGCTGAGGAAATTCAATTTTTTAACTATCCGTCAGTTGTTTGTTGGACGGATAGTTAAAAAAACAGGAATAATTCAAAGTGGAATTCAAAGATGTATGTACATATGTATTTGTTAAAGTGGTACTCACTCAAAAATTAAAAAATAAATTTATTTGAATTAAGGTCTAACTCAACCAATTCAAAACAGTTGGAGACCATGATCAATATACTTGACGAAAATCGGGATATTGCCAATGGTTTCAGTACCAACCGGAGTAAAGAAAGCGTAAAAAAGTTTTGGAATCTTCTAGAGAAGGAGCTGAACAGTTTTGGGCCTCCAATCAAATCACTATTTGAGTGGAAAAAGGTAACTTTTTTGTATTTCATATATACATATATTCAAATTATTCAAGATGTTTAATTTGTTGTAGGTATGGGGGGACAAAAAAAATATGTAAAAAAAAACTGGCCGAAAATAAAAAACACCAAGGAAAGTCCTTTCAAGGAATACAGGTTCACTTATTTGGAAGAAGCCATAATAAAGATATGCTCGATGAGTAAATCAGTGCAAGGTTTACCAAATACAGCGAGCTTTGGGTTACCTTCTTGTGAAAAAAAGAGGAAGTTGATGGATGATAGCGAAAAACAAAACAAACAATCTATATCTGAAAACAAGCAATCTAACAATGTTCCACAATCTTCTGAAATTGAAGAAGGTTCTTTGTTGGGAATGCTGTTGAATGCACCAGATAACTGTAGTCCGTCAATGGGATCGGGACAATATGTAAATAATTCATCCACAAAAGCTTTATCCAATCAATATATTCAAACAAAAGGGAAATCATCGCAGCAAACTTTAGAAGAAGAAATCAGAATACAACGCGAAATGTGTGATAAGGTAGGTCAAGCTATTGCAGATATGAAAAATTACCACGCGGATACACAAGCGAATGCAAAAAAAATATATCGATCCATTGATCGGCTTTATGACCAGCAAAAGTTGGTCTTACAGGAGACTAAACGCCACAGCATAGAAATGGAAAGGCTACGAAAACGGGAAATTGAGGCTAAATTACAGTTGAACGAGCGGCGTATACAAATAGAGGAGGAAAAACTTCAAATTAATTAATTAATCTTTTTTTTTATTATTTACCTATGTTAATTATTATTACTGAATTAATCTATGTTTAATAAAAAATAACTTAATTAATCTATTTAATGTTGTTGAATTAATCTTTTTTGTTAATTTTATTTCCTTTAGGTGCTAATGCTAATGTTAAATAAATAAAGTTTATAGATAATTTTCAATTTGGCTTCTAATCCGTTGCGCTTGAGTCATTAAATCCGAATCACTTACGCTAGCTACTTCATTTTCTGAGTCTATATTGCTGTGGCCATCTTCAAAACATAACATAGATGTTGGAATGCCGCTTTTGATATATATACAAATATTATGCAAAGCGCAACAAACATTAATAATTTGTATTGCCTTCTGCGGAAGATCGTGCAATTCTCTCGCACCGAGCAAACATCTCCATCTACCTTTCAGCACACCGTTGGTTCTCTCTATTATATTCCGACAGCGCATGTGGACTTCGTTGAATTTGATCTCAGCTGTATTTTCTTCAGCTATCCTATGAGGAGTCAAGAGCCATGGTTGCAATGGATATCCAGCCTTACCTATTTAAAACACATATGTGCATATACATATATATTAAAACTAATCACAATCGAAATTAAATGGTCATGTACCCAACAGCCAGGAATTTCTTTCACCATTATTGTATTCTTGTTCCATCCACGACCCCAATTCACTCACTTTCCAAACGAGTGAATCGTGACACGCTCCAGGGTGTGTAGCATCAACGAAACAAATTCATAGTTCATCATCACAAACCTGAGGAAAATAAAAGTAACTTAAATTAATAGAAATGAAATATCAAACAAAATATTATTTACGAGTAACACATTCAAATCCTTTTCGGTTATAGTACAGATGCTTAGCTGTTGGTGGAGCAATTATTCGTACATGTGTCCCGTCTATGCACCCTATAACTCCTGGAATTTTATGTTTCTCGTAAAAGCTTAGGATTATTTTTCCCCTCTCTGTCGCTGACAGCGGCATAGTAATCCAAGCTGGGCATAATTTTCTCTCAAAAATCGTCAAGAAATGAGAAAGAACTTCGGAGAAAGATGACTGCGCTGGTCCAATCTCATGGTCTTTTCCGACTCCACTCTGGTAACCACCTTTTGCAAAGAAACGCAGGCATGCACTCAGCTTGACGATGGAAGGAACGGCAAATGGTTTCTTAATAGAAGGAAGATTGTCCGAGAGCAAATCCAGCAAGTTCTTGAACATTGGTTTATTGACCCTGTAGTACTGGTGAAATCTGATTAAACATAAGTATGTAATACTAACTATTTTTCAACGCTATTTTATTTTTATTTACAACGCTTGTGGCAACTCCAAAGGGTTGGATTTATCTCTCAAACTTCTTCTTATGCGTCTTTGGTCATTTTTCTCCCGTTGGTTCTGCTCATCGGCTAGGAATGTAAGTGCTAGGCTATGCATTTTATGTAGATTTTTTTTTTAATCTGGAATAAATCGAGCACTTTTAATACCAAACTAATTATAAATATAAAATGAGTCTTACTACTTACCAAAATAAACACAATTTTCTCACTGAAAACAAATATTTGTGTACCTATTTCAAATACGAGCTTTAAAAAAAAATAAAAAACAGCGGTGATTGACAACTGTCAAAACGGGGGAAATAAATTCCGTTTTGATTTTACGACCTTTTTGGTTTTCGGAAAATTTTTTAAAATAAATGAAATTATCATACATATACCTCGCTTTTGTATTTCATAGGATACAGAAACACCTTTCTGCTGAAGTCATTAATGAAGGTGACAAAACACCTGGCTCCACTATGTGAACGGTGAGAGAAAAAACCAACCTCACTATGCACAATATCCAGCAATCCTTTTGCCGGATGTTTACTTTGGCCAAATGAAGTGCATGTCTGCTTGCCCTGGTTGGCAGATATCACATTTGCCGCCGCTGTTATCGTTCGATATGTCAATGCCGGTCACGGATGCACGCACTTCTTCTAATTAAGCATCACAGGAGTGACGCAATCACCGTTGCCATACAATTTTATTTACCGCAACCAATGCAGTAACTGGTCGGTCCGCTGAACAGCTTAATTTGTATAGATCGTCGACAAGCGGCGCCGTTGCAACCAATTTCTTCGATGCGTTGAATATCTTGCAGCTTTTATGGTCAAAAACCAAGACATTGCCAAGCTTTGCTATTGCGCTTACAGACAGAAATGCATAAAACATTTGTGACTGTGACAGTGTTGCTCGTCGCCCTGTTATTCGGTGTAAATTTAATTTTTACATCACCGGCACATTTAACATCTAAACGAGAATTATTCCCAATGACGATGTCGCTAGCCAAGGATTAACGCACATTTAGTAAATGGCGTTCATCCATTGTCATATGTGTCGATGCACCGGAATCGATGAACCACTCGTTCATGTTGGTTTTAGCGACGAAAGATGAAAAAAATAGCAGCTCCGATTTCGACTTTCGTTTTGGACAATCTCTCGCATAATATCCCTTTTGATTACATAAGTAGCACGTCATACTTTGCGTCGATTTCAATAATGACTCCTTTTTCTTTTCGTTACGGTTTTTTTCCATGAGTGTCGTTGCATTGGTATCATTCGATGTGTCATGCTCTTGAGAAGCTTCTTGAAGCAATCGATTTGGTACATAATTATTGTGAAGAATTCTCCAATCCCATCACCATTGGACGGTATTCGTCCGGCACATCAGCCAGCTTCCTCCATCCAATCACAGTCACTTTGTTTTAAACTTACCAATTGTTTTAGCAAATCGACTCTACGACTAATGCCACTGTCCTCGAATGCAGTAATAATTGCGTTCCACGCTGCTTCCGCTATCTCTATGCCGTCCGTGTAGGTGTATAAAGATGGATGGAACAGTAGATTCAGCGATTGAATTGCCATGAAATTTTTGTCGGCGTCCTTCTCGCTGCCGTTAAAATATTTTCAATGGCCTTTGACTGCCAAACACGCTTTGGCTTCGACTCGCCACGAATCGAAATTTCTTCGCCCTTCTAATTTTGCTGGCTTTGTCATTTTCTTTCTTTTTTTTTTTGAACACGCGATTTATGTGGAAAAACGTAGACCTGGACCCATACCTATTGTATTTTCAGAGTTCTTTATTAGACAAAAAAAGATTTGACATAAAGTGCGCAGATAACTAAACTAGAAAATACAGTATGGAGTGGGTTGTTTGATTGTGTCACCCACTTTATTTGCGAGTACTTAATTATTTTAATAAACAACAATTTGTATTTGTAATATTCAATAACCTTTCAAAATATTTCACTTCAATTTTAGAAAATATGACCTTCTATTTGCAAATTAGCTTGCTGTACGTGCAATTGTTTGATGCACTGTAGGTGCTTTCCTATCTCGGTATCGTCTGTATAGATCTAGGAGCTCCATTTGCGTGAGGGGTAAGATCTCCTGTGTTTCTTGTGGTGGTTTTATGTGCGCCATAACTACTTATTCTTGCAATTCAATTATTTATTTTATTTATTTATATATTTATTTATTTTTATTTTTTCTCTCTCTTTGATTGTAGGTTTTTTCGTCTTTTCCTCCAAATTTGTTTTTTTTTAGCCCAAATGTAATTAATAGTTTAATAAAATAAATATAATGTTTCAGAAGAAAGATATACATATATAATATCATATCTCTGTAATGTAAAATGTGTGGTAACAATCCTACTTACAAGTTTTTTATACGAAATAAAGATATATCTATCTATCTTTTATGTGCGCCATTGGTGTTTGCGTACATCCGGGCACAATTTTTTGCATAGTTTGGGTTAGGTACATGAGTATGAGAAAGATGGATAAAACCTGGACAGTGACAGAAAAAGTCCCCATTGACTTCCTCATTTCCACATCTACGACATAAGTCTTCTTCCGTTACTCTTAGTTTTTTTATGGGCTACCGCAGAGTGATGACTCCTATCAGGATAGCAAGGATTTTCTATCCATTTGCACAATCCTACTCTTATCGAACAATGCCTCTTAATTTTTTGCATATGAGTAAAGCCTAATGTGTGCCTTAGTGCTTTTGTGCCTTCTTGCTTTATGACACTTGCTATGTAGCCCTGCTATGTCATTGTTCCACCAGTGTGCTGGTGATAGGCGATTTATTGACGTCCTGCCCCTGAAATTATCATGGAATCCCCAAAGACCAAGAAGATAATGTCTTCATGGTGTTTATTTTCCATTCCATTCGTTGTGCCTTCTTTGAGCGGCGTTCCTGGGTTACTCCCCTGGATTGCATCTCAAACGCCGTGTCTGATCGCTACCTGCATTAAGCATTATTACGTCTATTGAAGAAGCGGCTTCTTAAAGAGTCTTACCTCTTCTATTGGTGAGTATGCTGCCCCATGCATTGAAGTCTCCAGGCAAAATGTTTAGGCTACGGTCTCTATCATCATCCATGAGGCTGTCCAGCATTCTATGGAATTCGAGAGTGGTGTTTGGAGATGCATAACCTTCGCTGTGTATCTCTTTGACCTTTACAGAAACCAAACAAAGCCTATTTGCCATTATTTCTTCAAAGGCGCAGTCTCTACAAGCCCAAATACCACCTCTTTTGAGTCATCCGCTGCCCATACTTTTCCGTCGACCTTTTTGTACTCTTCACCCAATATAGCAACGACTATCCTCAACTCGCTTGTACCAGTAGATCTAGTGCCGTTTCGCAGTGGTTTGCACTGGCTTGTCTGAAGTATGAGTCTTCCAGTTGTGTGCAAAAACAAGTATACCATGCTCTTGTCGAGTCAAGGTTAAGATACGGCATTCTAGCGTGGGGGGTGTAGCAGATACACACATCACGAAGCTTCAAAATATCCAAGACAAGGCAATCAAATTACTGTCGGGAAGAAACAGCGTAGATGGCAGAGTGAGAGTTCTCACAGTGGAGCAGATGTTTAATATGACAGCAGCGTTTGAGTACAACGACGATGAACGGTTTCGAACTCTAATCAGTCACAACTTCAACACCAGAAGACGAGCAGAGGGGCTGTACCGCCTACCATCTTTCCAAAACGTATACGGAAAGCGTCAACTGATGTACACAATACCAAACATCCTAAATAATCTCCCTAATAATTTGCGCAATATAAATCACATTAATTTGAGAAAGAAAAGACTAAAGGAATATTTCCTAGAAGCAATAACGTAATTCTTACTTATAAATCATTAATAGACGTCTCTTTTGAAATTCGAAATGTTTCTAAGTTCAATTTAATTATTATTAAAAATGAATTACAAACTCATGCCTTTAATTTGAATTACATGTCATTTTGTTGATAGCAATGAAATGAATTGAATTGGAGAAATAACCTCCTGCAGATAAGCCACTTCCTGATACAGCGGGCATACTGCACTACCTGCCGCGTGTTTAATGTTGTAACTTCTCTTTTCTTCACAGGGGACGCACCTTGGTTTTTTATATATGGCCCTCCTGTCCACACTTAATGTAGTCATGGGATCAATCAACCATATTTTGTCACGCCTTTTTTAGGTGGCCAAAGTGAATGCATCTAAAGCATCGTATTGGCACAATTTTTTCCCGTATTCGGCATACCGTTTATCCAATTCTTATTCCTCCCACAGCGAAGACTTTTTGGCAGCGTTTATCGGGAGACTACTAACTGGTGTTTGCGTTTCTGCACATGTTTTTATCATAGATCTAATGGATGACACCTGCGTGCCCCACACCTCCTGAAACTGCTCGGTCAAGGCTTGGCAGATCTCTTCATTTGTGTTGATGTCATCCAGATCTTTGCACTCGATATAACCTGCTCCAGCAGTTACTCTCCCTTGATTGCTTTCTCTATTCGGGTTACAATAGACCCCAATCGGCTTAGCTTTGCATTAATTTTCAACTTTCGCTATAGGAGAATTTTCCGATTTTTTTAATAACAAGTGCGTCTGGTTTAACGTGTAATTTGCTTCGTCTTTCTCCACCACTGTTGTCCATTCCACTTTATTGCGGTGTTCTTTCGCAATTTTTGCATCTAGCTCATTATCTCGGGGTAACACCTTCCGCCAAGCTTTTGTTCTTTTCTCTTTGGCCCTTAGGAACGCCTTGTTTCGCCACTGTTGCCGCTTTTTTCTTGAGGATGTCCGCGTATGATGGTGTCGAGGGCTCTTCGTTATTTGGCGATCTAATCCTTGTTCGCATGAGCTCTGGTAGTTGTTTCGACGAAGGAGTAGTCACTTCGCTTATTGATGTTGGAAGGGATATTTTCTGTTTTATCATTTTCTAAGTCCTCTACACAATCGTATTGACTGCGTGAGCTTCGTACTCGCACCTTAAACATTTCAACAAAACCCCACGATACCCGCAATAAATTTTTACTCGCGTCACACTTCCTCAATTCAACCAATCCAACCGCATAAGTCAAATTGCCCAAGATATGTGTGCAGTCAAAATTTGCAGGAATTGTTTATGAGTCCATCAACAATCAACGTGATTCACTGTCACGAGGGTATAGTTCCATTGCATATTTCCCAAGCCCACAATTGCAGAAAGCTACTTCCAGGTTAAGATACGAATGACGAAAGTCACTGAGTGTACCACGTACCCACCTCTTGAAAGAACTTCTTTGATATTTGACAATATATTTATATAATAATCTGTTTGTTTACAATGGGTTATATGCCTTCATCATCGAAGAACACCTTTACTTTACCTCTGCCCCGGCAACTCACATAATTTACAAAGTAATCAGTTGCTTTGAGGTGGATAGTATATTCTCCAGCATTGTCTGGAGCTATTTTTAATATGTACACACATTTAAAAATGCTCACTCATTCTCCCACTCTTTCCGTTCTGAGTGAAATACTCAATTGAATGTCAAACTGAATATTGGTTAACACTTTCACTTCTACCCCGGCCGGGAATAACACGACGAGACTTCAATTAAAAAAAACTACGTTCTGTTGGAGATTACATTTTTGTATCTACTTTTAAATTGTTTAAAGTCGCTTTATCTTTGTTGTTTTTTTTTCGTACAATCTTGTGGTGTGGTTTGAAAATCAATTTCATTGGAATTATATTCAGTACTCATTCTATGCCCGAAGTGGAAAGTTTGAAAAAGATACATTTTCAAAAAAAAAAGACAACAACAATTAAAAAATATATTTTGTTCTCAAAGCATGCCTGTGGTAAAAGTTATACATATTATTATCTTTAAAGAATATTCGTTATCCTTTATTTCGGGGTTAAGAAAGTGAAGTCCATTCTTTTGTAATAAGGACCGGAAACAGTGAGTAAGTCATCGAAAAACATAACGTTGTGCCTTCAGAAGCGCTTCGGTGCTGTTGCAGCTTTTCTTACTCCAAACAATAATCTATGTAGATCCAAATGGCGGTGTGTCGGCGACGCTCAGGATTATGATGGGCACGAAAAATTTTCAAATCGGTTTTTGCTTTTCGTTTGAATTGTGTTTTATTTTTAAAAATACAGTGTTCACCATCGATGTGTGATATGTAGTGTATTGATCGTTTTTCGACGATCTTGTTGTTTTGGTTTCTTGAGATTTATTTTTGGTTAAAATTGTTTATCAAATGTTGAAACGTTTGCCGTTTACTCGTGAATGTACATATGTACATAGCTACTTGTGTATGTGGTTGATTTGTAAACAAAACAAAAGAAAATTAATTACTTTTAGAAGGTAATCGATTATTTTGATTTTCCGAGTAGGAATCAAATCTATTTTTAAAACCTATTTTGCCCGGCAATTTGTGTGTACAATTGAAGGTTCACATGGATTACATGTCAATGATCTAATGAAAATATAGTGATTCTTCCATTTTCCTTCGAAATTCATCTAATTCCATCAAAATAATGATAGTGCAATGAAATCGGAAGGGGTTTGGAAAATAAAAATTAAGTTAAAGAGTTTGCCGATAACAACCTATGCTCTTATCTTAAGTGCCTTATCTAAGAAATACATAGCTGTACTCAGAGTATTTTTATTTTAAAATTTGTTTATTCAAATGGGGCCTTGTGAAACTAACAGTATGTGACAGAAGTTTTATAATTTTGTTTCAATAATTTAATAATTTTCTCCGAAATTTTGATAATATGCTTTAAAATTCTTTTCTTTTTGCTATGAGAGTGACAGTGAAGTCATGCCTGTTGTCGATTCCGCTATGCGTTTTGTTTTTCTTAGTTGTTCTGCATACCTAACAGCTAAAGTGGTAATACATATGTACATATGTATGTATGTACATTTTTATGCATAGTTCATACTAGAAAAGTTAAGGAGTACTGGATAATCTCCGCACATAAATGTTTTAAATTCAATTGAATATATTTTTAAAAATCACAATCTTTACTTTATCAACCAAATACGATTATTTCATTAATAAATCCCAAATTAAAATTTCTTCATTCTCAATAATTTACTTTTTTCTTTATCGATTGAACTCACCCAAAATTACTATTAGGTACTAAATCTAATTGTCTCATCGATTAAATTTGTTCCTCTTTTTTATATCCATTCAAGCAATTCGAGAAGCTTTGGCCGACACTATCTGCATTATTTGTCAGGTGCGTATATTTTCCCGTATTTTTTTCCAAAATAATAACGAAGTGTTCCGTTTTTGTTTATATAATACTTACGTTGCCTTTTTGGTCCAAATTTTACAAAAAATTTATATTCATTTTGGTCCATTTTCAATACTTAAATATTTTTCATGAATACAACTTGTTTTTTTTCTTGTTATACAGTGGACGCTCAGAAATCAAAACAATTCTTCGGGACATTCAATTTTCCGAAATGTTCTAATTTCTGCATGTTTTTTAAATTCACTTAAAAAGTAAAAATAGGAGTGAAACTGCCTGAAAATTTTTTTTACACAAATCTCTTTTTATTAGTTAACAATGAATTAATTAATTAATTTAGTTTTTGCTTCTTGATAGGTAGTGGTAATATCACTTCTTTCTTCGATTTCATATACATACATATCTAATTATGTCGCTGATGGGAGATTTGACACATTGAAATCTAGAGCTTGACGATTGCCTTGAACAAAGTGTTTTTTTTACGTTTACACTTTTGACATCTATAATAAATTACTTTCACTTTTTCGATCGACTGAGTCAAATATGTGCCTATATATTATGAACATGCGAGTCAAAAATTCACAGGCGTATAACCAAACACGTACATGAGTATGACAAAAACAAGCGAAGGGAAGAATCACTACATATGTACCTACATAATTTCGTGATTCCCCCTTTTTTTGAAGTAAAATGCAGCAATGTGTACAAAACTATGAAAAAAATTGCTCGGAAATTAGAACCTCAAGTTCTAGTTTTAGAGCAGTCAATGCATTAAAAACTCAGATTCTAATTTCTGGAAGAATCGAATTTTCGTGAGTTCTAATTTGTGAGCGTCTGCTGTAATACTATGCTTTTTTTGTCGCACAATTCTTGCGTCTTCTTCAGCCCGATGGTTAAGCCCTGAAAATAATGTAAATGCAATACAACTTTACTTATTTCTTGTCATTCATCTTAAAAGTAATTAAAAGAATGAATACAGAATTATAGGCGGAATGATAACATGCATTTTTATATGATAAATGAAAATTGATTTTAGAAGTATTCTACGTAATTTTGTAAAAACTAATTACGTACCTACTAGCTTAAAGATGTTAATGTATTTTTCTGAATTTCAAAGATATTTACATACATATATCGGATCTAAGGCAGATGAGTTCATTTTAAATTTATATTTATTAGAATCGGATGTATTAAAAGTTAATGAATGAATTTTAACCTTTTATACTAAACTTTCTGATCAGTATTTAATATTTCGAAACTAAAACTTTTGTCATACATAATACCGGGAAACGCGTTAGATTCAAAACCTCCTCCGTTGTCGAAAAATTTATTTCACCGGTTTAAATTACGATATTGAGGTAATTCACTGCTTTTAAAGTGTTAAAAATAGAGGCATCTCATAGTTCAGAGGAATTTTGGACTAGGCTCAGATTGATCAATAAAGCTTTGGGTGAAGGCTTATTTAATGAGCTCTGCGAGTTTGTTTTTTACCTGATCAGCCTGCCACGTATGTAGTTCTGCAATAGCTCTTCTACTTTATATAGTGCCATAAATTAATACTTATGTATTGAATTCGCCGAAGTTATTTAATATATTTTCGTTCGATTCGTTAATTTAAACATACATACATCATTAATACTGTATTAATGTGTTATTGCTATGTTCTCAACAAATCTTCCATTTTCAGGTTTCTGAAACCCTGCTTACGATAGTGATTGAAAAAGCTAATATTCTTAAAAACGGTTCCAATGATTTGGTCCATATTTCATATTTAAAACTAGGTTAGACACATACTACCAAATGGCGTAGACCACTTTTCAATAAAAATATTTATAACGGTATTGCACTGCATTGATTTTAGAAACTCAGTATTTTTTTTTGTTTTGTTTTAAACGTTGCTAACTTTCAAATCTGAATAATTTGCTTATAAAAAGTGAATGAGTACAATAAGTCTTGCAATTTATTTCTTCTGTATTTGCATATCATGCATTAAATTTATAAAGGCTGTCTTATCTATTCCAAAATTTTGTATTCCAAAATTAATTATATAAATCTATATGAATTGACCATATATCACACATTTAAAAAGGACTTCTTCCTATACGCTTAGAGCTTTCGCCAAGCTTTAATACCCTTGGATGTCCGGTAAATATTTAAAAATATATTCAAGGGGACAATTCAATGTTACAGACAAAATCCGTAGCTAATGGAAAAGACAATTACATGTTTTCTTGTTGCAGGCAAGTCTTGAGTGTTTCTATGAGTGTTTGTGGTTGTTTCTTAAATTCTCATTTAAAATAAGCCATCACTCCGAACAAAAGCTTTTAATTTTTAATTTCAAGGCCTAATTTGAAGAGCTGTATAAATCTAACAAATGAAATAAAAAAGTTTTGGTTTAGTTTATTTTTTTATTATTTCATCTGCAACTAATATAACTTAACAGATTACAAAAAAATAATTTACAATGATGAAAAACTAAAATTAACTCAATTTAAAAATAAAATTTACTAATGTAAAAATTCGGAATGAATCTAAGTCTGGTAGAGACCAAACTAAGTTGAAATTTGAAATAGCGCGAGATATAGGATTGTTCAACCCATAGTTTGTTCTATGGAAAGCCCGAAAAAGAAACTCTCTTTGCTTTAATGAGTTTTGGGCGCATATATTAAAAATGAAGTCAACAAGCATACCTTACTTATGTACTCAGGTGGCACTACAGATCGGGGTGAACCTGTGCCTCAACCAACAAGCATGAACTTTTTAAACAATCCCAGCCGATGATCTAAAACACTCATTCGACATGCTTTTAAACGGTGCAAATTGCTGTATTGAGTCGGAAGGTGACTATTTTGAATAATAAAAATCGGTTTTAACAAGAAAACTTACTTTGGAACGCACCTTGTACAACGATGAACAATCGGAGTTACGTGAAATTTAATTTAAAATTAATGAGTGTAAAACGGTTCAGGTTACTTCAACCCACAAGCTATCACTCAAAACAGTAAGGAACTTATTCTTGAGAACGCAACGCAGCAAAATATCTACGCACATTAATAGACAATAATTTAACAACGAAACCACACGTACGTAATTCAAAAACGCAACATTTAGACAACTGTACTCACTTCCAGGAAAAACCTCTTAACTCTCGACTCAAATTAAACTCTCAATACGTATGTATGTATGTATCTATACAAAATTATAATCAAACCAATATGAACTTACGGCATTCAAATATGGGGAACCGCTGCCAAATTAAATATTGATACATATTATACAGCGACAACAATCGACAATAAGTATTGCGGTCGATTTTCAATGACTCGTGGTATATTTCTAATGAAGACATATGTACATCGTGACCTCAAGATACTAAGTGTTAAGAACTAAATCAAAACCTATAGTAAAGAACACATCAAATAACAATGTCAAACCACCTAAACAACGAGATACGAAATTTACCTCACAAGGAAGCTACCACAGGAAGACAATTGAAAAGACGCAGACCAGTCGACCTACAATCTATACGTACGTACATACATGCATACATATGTACATACACATGCTCACACATGGCTTATTTTATAGAAATCAATTAAATAAAACCAATTCTTTATTATAAAATTCATTGTTTTAATGCTTTGTTAATATTTTTGACTTCATTACAACAAAATTATTATTAAAAAAAATTTTTATCTCTAAATAATAAAAATAAAAAAATAAGTTCAATAAAAGTTAACACAAAATTATTCGCACAAAGTTAGGAAAAGCTCAAAACTAACTAAATAACCAATAATGGAAACAGTAGATAGAAAAATATGATTAAGTTTAACTTCTCAATTTACCATGTTTGGTCTTCCTAGTCGTCGTCAATAGAACGTGGAGCTGAGATTGGAAGATATTTTGCCGCAGTGGGTTTATTTGCTAATAGCTTATACATATTATGTATGCATATACTGAGTTTTACCCTCGTTCAATTCAAGTCCTTCAATTATGGTCAAGACTTTATTACGACTGGGAGCGATCAATTATAAAGATATTCATAGCCTGCGTGTCCCAGCATTTCGACGAATTTGTTGACGATAGAGTCTTCTCAGTTTACTATCTGCTCCAGCACGCGATAATGATCACAGGATAACTGACAATCCATCGCCTTCTTCTTCTTTTTCTTTTATTAAGCGCTGAAATATATAACGCGTGAGTACACGTACATCTTATGCTACATACATATGTATGTATTTCTCTCACGTACATATCTGCCTTGCTACTGCGCCGTTGTGGGGTTGGCTAAGTTAGCCATTATGTGGATTTAGTATGCTTTCGCTGATATAGGATTCAAAATCGTGTATTAAAACCGATAGGGGACAGAAACAATATACTCGCTTAAACGGGGTAGAAATGCCTCTTACCCCTACATGTACAGTCGAATCCCTCTAAGTCGAACCTCCACTAAATCGAATTCACCTCTAACTCGAATTTTTCCAAAATCCCTTTAACTCAAACTAATTTTGATCTCCCGTAAAAATTCGACTTAGAGGGAGTCGACTGTATTTCGACAGCGAAATAGCCCGTTCTCTCGCAATACTCATCACGCCCTGATTGTGAAATACTAAACTTCTCTCCTACGCCGCACAACACGGATGGGAAATGCTTTGTCAAACTCTTTTCAACGTACATACATACATATGTACATACATAAGAACAAATACAAATATTTTGCGCCACAGACCTACATACATGTATGTGATTCAGGGCCTAACTTCTCGTAACCATTCGAGTTGTGCGTGTTATATTTTGTCGCACAAATGAAAGTGACCTACATTTTAAAGTCATGTCCGAAAGGCAAATTGAGAAGCTTGTGAGTTATTACTTTTGAAAATTTTTCAGAAAAATCTGTTTGGTGTCTTCTGAGATACGGATTAACCACTGAGCAACGGCGTACATTCTCATCTCTTAATTTCCCCTCGCCTGTGGCTTAACATTATAAGAGCAGTCATACCCCTTGATTCACGTGTGTATTAAAAAAATATTTACCAACTGCTGATAGTATTCGCTTGTTCTACTGATAGTACCTTGTTCTACGTTTCAATACTTTAAGATGTGCATCTTTTGTCACTTCTTTCCAATATTCACAAAAATCATTATGCCATGTACTCATTTTGGAGGTGCTTTGTACCTATATTCCAATGCGGTTTCGGCTATTTCTTTGAAGATGTTGCGAAACTGGATCCACTGAGTGGACCTCCACAGAGGAGAGTCTCTCACTCAGGTGCTCTTTATAGCAATGGCTATTCCAGGCGTGCTTAAGCATTCAACGTTAAGTCTCCTAGAAGAAGATAGATTCTTTTTAATAGTTAAACATTAACATTATTTCTGGAATGAGCACAGCTTGCATAGAGATATGGTAGTTCTTACCTTACCACTGAAAAATACAATTGATTTTTAAATGCTTTACTCATTGACAGTAAGATTGGAAGAAGAACTATCCGCATCCTAACATGTACATCCTTTTGTGGCAGGTGTAATGGATGTCGCCGTTTTTGTATACCTGATCTTATCCATCGTGTCTCCTTAATCGCAGTTATATCTGCCCTGTCCCGCGAGAAACCAGTTTCAAGTTTCTAAGTAGCATCCGGAGTGTATAGTGTGCGCACATTATATATCGGTGCAACACCCAACCTGAAGGGCCAAACGAAGATAATTGCAATTTATAAATATTTTTCCATACGAAAAGCTGGCAGCGCGTTTTTTCGGATCTGTTTTCTTATGACCATTTCATCATTGAATCAATTTTTATTGAATGAAGCAGGAGACTGAGAATTCGTTTGATAGCAATGTTTTATTAGTAGCTTTTTTAAAACGCGTGAGGAAGCGATTCAAGATAAAGTATCTGTTATTAGTAAATTCTGATATTTCGAAAACGGATTGAAATATCAAAATCAGTCATATTTAATGGTATAGATCCGAAAATGCCCTATCATAGTGATTTTTCCTAAATGTTTGGAAAAACTGGAGATATCACTCATTTTATTAATTATGGTGCAAAACTTAAAATTTTAAATTTCAAAAACCAATATATTTTGAATTCTTTTTTAATTCTTCATTCGACTAACGTATGTAAAGATCATGCATGTATGTTTCATAGCCTAAGAGCTAACTAGCTACAGCAAGCCCGAGCGAGGATAATAGAGTTCTGTTATTTATACAAGGAACCCTGAAAATATACTCGTATTTTATACACAAAACCAAAAACAATAACTTCCCAAGTAGTAGTAAAAGGTTTTTAAGTAGTAAAATACATTTCTTTGTCGAAACAAGAAAGAAAGAATTCAAGCTTAAAAAAGTCTGGCAAAAGATGAAATAATGTTAAAAAAAAATGCTTTTAAGTCTTTATTTCAAATTACACAGCATCAATTTTGGCAATTGTTCGAATTACAAGATACCTACATAATATAAAAATTATGTGTTCGAATTAGTGGAGCTTTCGAGTTACCGAGTGTTTGAATTAGCGAGGGAGTGTAGCGAAACAATTGCAAAAGTGTCTTTTGTTAATTCACACCTAGATTTATCAGAAAAATACCTACATACATACATTGCAATCGAATAAGCCTTTGTGAAAGTTTTAGCTTGTTTCTTCAAAGCAAAGCGTATTGATTAGATAATGTAAAAGTCGATTTGACAACTTTGGTGTTACAGTTCAAAACAGATTGTATTTTTTTGCCTTTTCTCCACCACCTATATACAAACACTCCATTTCATAACTATATCACCATCCCTGTATTTGCATTTTTTTTTTATAAAATAATAAAAATAATTTTATTTGCAAGTAACCGTTTTTACCCGAAAGAGTAATGAAAATGCAAACCGTTTAATGAAAAGTTGAAAAGTTCCGTTATTTTTCATAAGAGAAAAGACAAGAAAAAGACGATCCAGATGGTTCACATGGTACTACTGGAGAGATCTGCGAAAAAATCCCGTGCACTTTTCAAGAAGAAATTTGGGAGGTGGAAGTCTGATGGTGTGGGGCATTTTTTGTTTAGCGGGAACATTACCATTAGCCTTCCCATCCACTAGGATGAACAGTGATGAATACACTGATGTCTTGAAACACAACTTTTGCCATTTTTGGCAAAAATTCAGGACTCGGAATGGGTTTTTCAGCAGGACTACGCCGCTATTCATACCAGCAGAACAACCAAATCGTGGTTTAATCGACATGAGATCAATGTTCTCGAATGGCCTGCTTGCTCACCCGATCAAAACCCTATTGAGGACATTTGGGGCATACTGGTGCGAAAGGTTTATGCCAATAACAAGCAGTTCAATAGCGTGGCTGAACTAAAAGCAGCAATAACCACCTCTTGGGCCGCAATCCCACGGGATATCCTGAAAAACCTAATCGACAGTATGCCAAATAGGGTTTTCGCCTAAGTGGAAAACAAAGGAGGTCCCACAAAATACTGATCATTAAGGAATTATGTGTTTTCTACGTGCAGTAAATTTGTATCAAATGAAAAGTGAAGTGGGGATATAGTTATGAAAAATGCGAAAAAGTGTTTTCTTGTCTTTTCTCTTATGAAAAATAACGGAACTTTTCAACTTTTCATAAAATGGTTTGCATTTTCATTACTCTTTCGGGTAAAAACGGTTACTTTAATTACTTAAATTATTTTAATTATTTTATAAAAAAAATGCAAATACAGGGGTGGTGATATGGTTATGAAATGGAGAGTATGTATGAAAACAGACTTAAACTCTTCTACATATAACCTGAATAACAGTGAACTGTGTAGAAATATTTAAGTTTCCTTTATAATTTCTAAATCAGAACGGTGCGTTCTCCCCCCCCTCCGACCATTTCCCAAAATCCTAATTACCTAAGTATTAGTCATACGCCAAGAAATTCTTGCAGTTATAAATAAATTCCCTTTTATCAAAGAGAAGAAGATTAAGTGTATTTCGAGAACATTCGACACTGCCTTTCAAACAAAATCACAACAAAATATTTCTTAATTGAAAATTCCCATTTTTTCTTGAACCAACGAGTGAACTTCCTTTAAAAAATTCAAAAATACAAAGATCCCAATTGAACTTGAGGAAAGCTAAACTGTTCGTGGAAGTAATTTCCAACACAACACAAAATAAAAATAATACAAAATCGAATGGCATGCTTCGATTACATTGAAACGCAAATTTTGCAGTTCATATTGTGCGCGCTGTGAGCAAACTCCATTAAAAATTTCGAATAAAAACTCTGCGACACGTATTCGATTATGTTATTTGTACCGCATTTGCATTACGAACTGATAATATGTATTGTGATTACGATGATGCGCCAATTTTTTTTTTGTTGCAATTGTTCCTTATGAAATTGTTCGGTTGGCGTGAGCTGAAGATACCAATTTCAATTGCCAATTTCAAAAGTTCTTTTTGGCGATTAATTTTAGAATTGAACTTTGGTTAAAATTTTGAAGACGATAAATTTTCAATTCTAGGTATACGGTTCATTTAAAAATGACTACTTTATAGTGTGGCTCGAAACTACATATTGTGGTTCTACATCTACATATGTATGTTCTCGTATGTACTTAAGGACCAAACACGAAAATACTTACTGGAACTATTGCGGAACTAATGGGACTATCTTCGGAATTGGAACTAAACTCTTTAATTTTTACGTACATACATACATACATATGTGTCTACGTGTATTATGAAGGACAATCATTAAAAAATGAGCGAAGAGCGCGGCTCCGAGCGGTAAGTTGCGTATTTTGTATGAACATATAGATATGCAATCTGTATATGCTGGTGATTGAATAATGTTTACCAAAACGAGGAATGCAAGCCCGCCTTAGAACCCCAGAAAAGTAGATAACTAAAGCCTGCGAAAAAAATTTACAGAATGGTTTTGTTATTTGATTAATATGCTTCCGACAAATGCCATCACGGGCAGGCTCATTTTCATTTAATTTTTAACGCATTTTTTTTATTCATAATTCATAATTTCTTAAAGCTAGACAAAAACGCTTAAAACTAGCTTAACTAACTTAACTTAATATAACACTAACTTACTGGCCCTAGGCGGGTGCTCTAAGCTAAACCTAATGCTTAAAACTACGTCTTTCGACGAAATATAACTTAAAATTAATTAATTATTTATTTATTTACTAAGCATAACAAACTGGACTTCTAAGGAAATTTTTTTGAAAAAACTTAGAAAAATTAAAGTGTTTTTTATAAAAAACTAATATAAAATAAGAATTTAAAAACTACCTTAAATATAAAACTTAAAATAATCTTAAAAATAAACCTTAAAACTACAAGTCAATAAAAAATCTTACAACTACCTTAAAAAAAAAACCTTAAAACTTCCTTATTCTACACTATATATATGTGTATATATACATACATTTATATATTACATATATACGGATACAAGGTATCCCAGTTAAGAGGTATAATCCTTTAACTGTAGATTTCTGAAGTTCCGGCGAACCAAAAATCGTATGGCAGGTGGGGTCTATTTTCACCCCAGTTATAGCCCTTCAAAGTGGGACACCTACACCTCCAATTTGAACGTACAATCACTTTAAATCCATTAAGTCCATTTATGATTTTCAAAGAAACAAAGACTGATTATACGATTTTCAAAGAAACAAACACTGACGATATGACTTTCAAAGAAAACTAAACAATGAAATTTTATTGATATCAAAATAAGAGTTCGAAATGAGAGTTACAATCGGTTTCATTATCCTCCAACAAATCCTAATTTAAGTCTAATTCCTAACTCTATAAATAAGAATTTCTTGTTGACAATTGCATTTTTGATGTTCTATTTGTTTCGCTGTTTGTTTTTCTTTTATTCTTTTGTTGATACATGCGTTTCCTGTTGTTCGTTGATTTGCTGATGTTGCGTCTAGTTGCCGGTCGCATGTGGAACTGGGTCGAATGGGCTTGTCATTCCCATCTGTCACATGATCTAACATCCATAGAACGTCCCCCTTTTTGACATATCTAAGGATACTTTTTCCTAAGATTGGGTTTTGGTGAATCAATCTCAATGGATTCTGTCGAATTTCACGTCAGCCTTGTCACTTGTACTGTCACCTCTTGATTGACTTGACCTTGACACTTCTACTGAATAGAGCTATGGTTGTTCGGCCGGATCCACAGCAGCTGTATTTTCGTATAAGGAAACCAATTGTTATAATGGTTACGATACCAAAGATTGAAACCAATACGCCTTGTGATCTCTCAGAAATTTTCTCTAATGTCTTTGACCAAAAGTTCTTTTGATTTTGGATTTCAGTGGACAGTTCCCTTAATTCGCGGACGTCTTTGGCAGTTATTTTTGATATTGGTTCCTGGTCGATTACTATTTCTCGCAATTTGATATTAATGCAGCAATCCTCTAGACCTCCATATGCACGTTTGTCCTCTGAATCGGTACCTATTGTTTTAATTGTTATATCATATGTTTCTAAAATGCAATTGTTATTAATTGTTATTATTCCAGTGCCAAAAAGTTTATCTATTTTCGTTTGATTTTTACATGTACGTTAGTATTGGGTTTCTTCAGTAATACTAAACCAAAATATGTTTTCTCTTAATTTATGGAATACCTCTATTTCGGGACGTATTATTTTTGCAATCCAATAGTTTCCCTTGTTTCTCATAAATAGGTTAATTTCACAATTTGTGTCGCTTATGGCGCTTCTTAATAATTGTGGTTTACAAATAAACTAATCCCTTAAGCTAATACAATCATCTAAATTTTTGTTTAAACTGTAATTTTCTTTATTTTTATTTATTATTAAAAAGTTATACCTTAAATCTAAAATTACAATACTATTTGAGACAATCTTAGGGATAGTGATTGTTTCGTTTCGGAACAGGGTGTATTCGATATTACGTACTAATGAGTGTAAAGCCGTCTCAACTGATTTGCCTTTACAATACGCATGTTGGACCGCTGACAGTAGTTTCCTATCTATGCTGTTGCGTAAATGGATATCAATCAATCGTTCTAGTGTTTTTAAGAGGAATGATGATAGCCTGATAGTTCTGAAATGTTTTGGATCTGTATGAGAGCATATACCCGCCTTAGGTATGAATACAACTTTAACTTCTCTCCATATCCTTGGCATATACACCAGATCGAAACAACCTTTTAATAATGTCTCGATCACCGGCAAGATAATGTCAGATGTCTTCTGCAGTTCGGCAATTATTATGCCATCGGGTTCCGCGGATTTGAATGGTTTGAAGCTATGAATTGCCCAATTGAGTTTGCTCTGTGTGACTAAGTTTGAAGGGATGGTTATTGATGCAGATGGTCTATTTGGAGCCATATTGCTTACCAAATGGGAACTGCCTGGGAAATAAGTGTCAAGCAGAACATTGAGCGATTCTTCGCTAGAAGTCGTCCAAGACCCATCATTTTTCTTAAGGAAACTGGGAGTTATTGGATTTGAGGAGAGAATTTTTCTTAGCCTAGATGCCTCAGAGGCTTCTTCTATTTCATCACAGAAGAGTCTCCAAGAATTACGTTTGGCTTTTCTTAGTTCTCTTTTGTATATACTTAGGGATGCCTTGTACAAGTCCCAGTCTGTTGCAATCCTCGTACTTTTGGCATTGTTGAAGAGTTTTCTACATTTAGTTCTTAAAGGACCTAACTCTGCAGTCCACCCATGCGGCTTTTTCTTGCCTCGGGGGCGAATTAAGGGGCATGAGGAAGCCATTGCTGTGTTGAGAGCATGGGTGAGATTCTCAACCATGCTGCCAAGCTCTTGGGGGTTGCAGGGGGGATTAAGGTATTCTGAGGTAACTGATTTAATTATAGTTGCCCTATATTTGAGCTAATCAGTTTTACGATAGTTAATAAAAACACCGAAACGGGATCTACATATAAAGAAAATTGGAGATACCTGTGATCCGAAAAAGAGGGTTCCTTTGATACCTTCCAGTTCTTTATACGTTGTGCGATGTTATCGGAGGCAAGGGTGATGTCCAGCACTTCTTGCCTGATTTTGGTAACGAAGGTAGGCTCATTACCTATGTTGCGCAAAATGAGGTTTGTACTTAAAATGTAATCAAAAAGTATCTCACCTCTTTTGTTGATATCAGGTAGGCTCATTACCTATGTTGCGCAAAATGAGGTTTGTACTTAAAATGTAATCAAAAAGTATCTCACCTCTTTTGTTGATATCAGAGCTTCCCCATACAGTATGGTGAGCGTTGGTGTCACAGCCTATAATAAGACCAGTTTTTTGTCTCCCTGCATCAGCAACCAGTCTTTCCAGGTTATCCCCAAAAAGAGAGTCCATATTTTCATGGGCTAGATGCGCCGATACGACGTAATAGAATCCGTCAATTGTTTCTATTTTCTCCGCAGTTTTATCTCGATCGCTGGAATTAGGGAGTAAAGTTACTTTTAGGCTACTTTTTACCAGTATACACATTATTGGCTTACCTTCGGCCCGCGCATACAAGATGTAGTAATTAGGAGTCTTGAGTCCACATACCAAGTTGTTAACAACCCAGGGTTCTTGGATCAAAACGATATCTTCCCTATCCTTTGACAGACGGGGAAGAAGGCCGGCAGATGCCGTAATGGAGGGGTGGAGGTTAATCTGAACTAACTGCAGCATTAGCGCTACAATCAACCAGAGAGGCCACTGTGGAGTTTAGGGCTTCCGAGTCTGAGGACGATCCCAACAGTTCATCCTCACTCAAAAGTGGTGGGTGCATTTTATCGAAATTATCATCCGTTTCCATGTCCGACATATTGTCTTCATCGACTAGAGACGGATGTTGTTTGGAAAATGACGCTTGGAGTCATCGCTCTTCAGAGATGGAAAGGAGACAGAAGGCTCTTGGTCATTTGATGATGATTGACTTTACTTGATAATTCTTCATAGAAAGAGTTAAGGAAAAGTGTACGAATAATATTGGCTTCATTAGCATATACTTTATTAATTTCATCTACAACGTGGTTAATTTTGCTAAGGGTAACATTACTATTTTTAACGCTTTCTAATATCTATTTATTAAGATGACCTAAGTCTTTTACATTCTCTTCCATTCCGCTTTTTATTCTTTGTTCGTTTTTATCAGGATTAAATTATGTAAAATAAGACTCCGCGCCTGTGTTGTCCATTGTTCCAAAGAGGACTTTAAAACCAGAAATTATCATGTTGACTAAGCCACGCCTTTGTCGTTTGGTTTTTCCTATTATTCCTAAGAGGACATTGATTCTATGGTCTTTTTTTGTTATTTTCCTCCTGGCTGATAGTTGATATTCCTAACATCCTAACTTAGGTTCTATGCATAGACTGTCTATGGAATTTATCGTTTTTCTTATACTAAAACTTAAATGCTCTAATGCGCTAATATCTACTTCTATGAATAATGCTACCATGGCATCAATTTCTTTTTCGTCCTAGATAATTAAAATATATGCGCGTGTAGTTCTGCAGATACTTTATTTCGATATTCACTTCTGCGGTGGCCTGTTTGCTGAACAGGGTCCTTAAAAGTAGGGTTTTATGTTAGCTTTGTTAAACTTCTGTGGCTTGTTTCGAATACATTATTATCGTGTATTTCTAGAATGGGAAACGGGCCTTTATGTGTACTTAATAATTCTATTAATTTGTTTGTTTGTGCCATTCTCTCAGTCGGTTTAGTTCCCTTCCTGTGGACTTAAGATATTCTACATTGGGCTCTTTCTACGCTCCCATTGGCTTGTGGATAGGCCACGCTTGTTGTTATGTGGCTGGTACCGAGCAGTTCGCAGAATTCTTTGAAAAGACCATTACAGAATTCTAGGCCGTTATCAAATAGAATAATTTTGGACATTCCAAAATTCACTATCCATTCCTCCATTATCGCATGGGCGACAGTGGCCATCTCTTTGTTTTTTAACTGAGTAAACTTAATAAATTTTGAACTTTCCATTTAAATTCCTTTCTAATTCTTGTGTAAGTTGCCTTTTGACCGGTATGTCCTCCTAAAATACCTTCATGATACTCTTTCATTATGGCTCGTCTCCTTTCAGAGTTGATTACCTCTTATTTATTATCTGAAACACCTTCTTCTCTATCACTGGGAGGTTCATTTTGCGATATAACGTCGTCTTCTTGTTTTATCTTCGATATCCTCTATCATACTATCATCTCCTATGTTCCTATCCTCTTCTAGCAAATTGTTTTTATTTGTGGTTTCGTCCCTGTTTGCTATATTTTCTTTAACTTCATTATTGAAGTAAAATGCCTTCTTCTTCTAACAAACTCATCAAATCCTGCCATGTTTCTTGTGTTTCTTTTTCTGTTATTCTGACGTTTCTACTGAGCTCATCAGGTACGTTATGTTTACCTTTCTTGTAAACGATAGTGTAGTCAAATTCCTCTAACTTGAGGCGCCATCTGACGTGTCGTCTACCAGGATCTTTTACTTTGAACAACCACGTTAGAGGTCTGTGGTCGGTTTGGATAATAAATTTTGTTCCGTAAATGTACGGTCGAAATTGTTTTGTAGCCCACACGGCACTCTGACACTTTTTCTCGGTCGTGCTGTAGTTAATCTCAGCTTTGTTCAGTGTTCGACTGTCAAAGTGTATAGGTAAATCCTTACCATTGCTCTCTTGACTAAGCACTGCACCAATACCTTTATTAGAGGCATCTTATGATAAATGTTTTGTCATAGTCTGGGTACTGTAGTATGAGATGAGTTCTTATTAATTCCTTTAGGTTATTAAATGCTTATTTCTGGTATTGAGTTCAGATAAATTCAGCATCTTTTTTTAACAATTTATTTAACGGCTCAGCAACTTTACTTAAATTCCTAATGAGTTTTCTGTAATACCCTATCATTCCATGGAAGGACTTTATTCCTTTAGGGTTCTTTGGTTCCATTGGTTTAATGCTTGCTATCTTTTAACTCGCTCGTCGATGATTACATGCCCTAAGTATAAGACTTCCTTCCTAAGGAACTCACACTTATCAGGCTGCAGTTTGAGGTTTGCCTTTCGCAGTTGCTCGAAAAATTCAACTAATTTTTCATTATGCTCCTGTAGTTACGACGATGTCGTCCAAGTAGACGAAACATCTGATTCGCTGCGGACCTACCAGGACTGTATTCATCAGTCTCTGGAAACAGGCCGGAGCATTTTTTAAGCCAAGCGGCATTCTTGTGTACTCAAAATGACCATATTTTATTTCTGTCGGATATTTTATATCCCGATTTGTTTTATTTCTTATTTTATAGGGAGTATTATTCCACGCGGCACTCTGAATACTTTCAATGAAATGATCGACTTCATCTTCAAGTTGATAGTGCGTTTTCAATGGTACATTCAATCTAGTTCTACTCTCTGCTTCGTTTCTGAAATTGTCCCAGTTGGTTTTGTCGTTAGCTAATCTGGGAGGTTCTTGTACCTTTATCAAAGTTTTGCTTAAAACTAAAATAACTGGTGAATGATCAGAAGAAAGATCGAAACTTTCTTCAACTCTTATAAACGTATTAGAGATCCCTTTAACAATGAAGAAGTCTATGAGATCGGGTGTTTTTCTCGTATCAGTTGGCCAATAAGTGGGCTTACCTGTCGAATGAAAGTCACAGCTATATTTCATACCTGCTTTAAAAAGCATGTTACCTTTTGGTGTAGTAGACTAGATCCCCAGAAAGTATGTTTCGCATTAAAGTCACCACCAATAAAAAAGTTTGATCCAAGTGATTCAATAGTATTAAGGTAGTCGCTTAATTCCAGCTTACAGCGTGGAGGGCAGTAGATAGACGAGATATTATAAGCAAAGTGTCTATTTTTTACACGTACTGTTGTTATTTGCCTTGATTTAAGTTTAAATCTAATATCTTCAGAGTGTTCAATACAATCTCTTATAAATAGAGACGCACCACCTCTGGCTCTGGGTGGAAAGCATGATAGCCTCTATAACCCTTTAATTTTATCCTAGAACTGCTTTTGAGATGAGTCTCAGATACTAGACATATATCAACTTGTTTCTTAATCAAGAATATTTCCAGCTCGTCAGTTTTTTGCAAAAGCCCATTGGCGTTCCATGTTACTATTTTAAGTTGTTTTATCATCTTGGAGGAAAACGCCTGCTGTATACATTATTTTCGAATTTAATCAGTCTGTCGAAAATAAGTTTGTTTGTAGCACTTTGTTCATCAAGTTTTGCTAGAATGAGCATGAGAGGGTCAGGTGGAAAGGAGCTGCCGCTACTTTCTCTAGACGCAGCTTCGGCATATGTCTTTATCCGAGCGTTTGTCGATTTTGTTTTCTTCGCTTCTTTTTTCTCATTCGAAGGCTTTACCTTAATTACTTCTGTTTTCGCTTTTTGTTCTTCTATTACCGGCTTTTCTTTCGGTTTTGGCTTTATTTGCGGTAGAGAGATTAAGTTACGCCTGTTTTGTAGTTCCTTGGCTACGTCACATCCTCTATAATTTGCCGGATGGTTTTTTTTGCAGTTGATGCACAACGCCGGAGCTTGTTTGCTTAAGCTGCAGTCTTTTGTGAGGTGTTTACCAGCACATTTGACGCACCGCGGCTCTTTCTGGCAATATTTTTGCGTGTGATTGAATCCCTGGCATCGCTTGCACTGAGGGACTAGTCTCGTATTTTTTCTTAGGGGCTCAATTTTAACCACCATATTTAAGATAGATTTAATATCGTAAATTTGTTCTATCGTTTGTTTTTTGTCAAATGTTAGCATAAAAAGAGGAAGGCCGCGCTTTACGAATGCTGTTCTACCGCTTTCTTCTGTATTTTTCTTTTCCTTTTTTAGAATGTTGACGGCATCGATTATATTATACCTGTTGTTTTTTAAGTCCTTAATTACATCATCTTTAGAGCATGAGGCGTGGAGTCCTCTAGCTACAACTTTAATTGGTCTTTCGGACTTATTTTCATATGTGTACCATTGTATATTCTCGGAGTTCAGCTTTTGGGAAACGGTACGATAACTATCCTAGTCTTTAACGTTGACTTTCCATACGTTGTTTCTTGGTGAACTTACTCTAAAATCCGTTGATACCACATACTTAAGAAGGCAGTGTAATTTGTTATAATCGGTGAATCCAATTATGTTTATCGGTGGCGGTTTATGCTCTTTTTGCATCTCAGTTTTCTCAACTGGTTTGATTCGTGAATTTTCTTTTTTGGATAATTCGACTTCGGGTGAGGAACCGGCTTTCCTTTTCTTATTTGGTCTTCTTTCTTTCAAGATCCAGTCCGTTTCCCGACTTAGTTCTTCTTCGTCGGTTTTATAGTCTTGTTTGGCTGGATTACAATCAGTACGTATTGTTTGGAGTTGGGGCTCTCTTTCTTTGAAAGCTTTATTTTCAGCTTTAAGCTGAAGTATTTCCATCTTCAGCTCTTGGCAAATCAGTTCAATACTGCTGAGCTTAGCACGAAGTTCCATATTTTTTTTCTCGAAGTCGTATTGTTTCGAAGCTCTTATTTCTTTAACTTCACCTTGTGATGGGTTCCTAGTGATGGAGGTATTTGATCTTGATGGTGGAGATCTATTTACCCTTACACATTTCCTAAATGGGTCACTTGAATGCAATAAATGGTCCTCCCCAGAATCCATAGGACCGACCTCCGAAGAGGGTGGATTTTCCAGTTTACCTGGTCTGCCACCTGGGGTAATCAATCTCTTTGTTTTGTCCATTGCCATTTAAGTTTAACTTATTAATTCTGTGCAAATAGATCAGTTAATTCTATTTGCAGTTTCAATTCAATGACCATATGGAGTACTGAACCCTGTTTTTTCGATGTCCTCCTCGTCGGGATTTGGTGAAAGCCTGACGTTAAGTCCAAAGTTGAAAAATACTTGGCATTACCCAATTCGTCGAGGATCTTGTTTATGTTGGGTAGGGGGTTATTGTCCGAAATAGTCAAGTCGTTCAACTTGCGGTAATCAATTACCATCCTCCACGTTTTTAACCACTTGCGTCTGAAATTTTTAGGAACTATCCATGGCGGAGAGCTCCAGGGAGAACTGCTATTTCAGATTATTCCGTCTTCTTTTAATTTTCTTATCTGCTTACGAACTGCTTCGTCATGAACCTTAGGGTACCTGTAGGTTTTGGTGAAAACAGGTTCGCAATCATTTCGTGTCCGTATTTTATGTTTTATTACACAAGTTTTCGACAATCTTTTATTTTCGGGACTGAAGACATCTTTATATTTTTTAAAAATTTCGAATAGGCTTTCTTTTTCCTTTCTGTTTAAATGGTCAGTTCGGACGTTACCTGACACTATCTGAGATCTAAGTTCAGAAATTGCAAATTTACATAAATTTTGTCCTACGATCCTAACATCTTTTAAATTGAATGGCTTGTCAGTGATGTTAACTATCGAAAGTAGATATGAAACTTTGATACCCCCGGTAATTTCCTGTCCTGAGTACCATAATTTCATTCTTTAAACTACTACTACTACTACTACCATAATTTCATTCTTAAAACTACTATCAATCTTAACTGTTCTATAAACTTCAGACCTTTCTTTTATAGTGAATTCCTCTCCTAGAAACCGTAAAGGAATCTTTCCATATTTTCCACTGATAATATCTTCTTCATAATTGATCGAGAAACCGCCATCTATGGTTTCCAATCAACCCATCATATTCTCCTAATGAATTATTTTCTATTACTTGGAGCTTAATATTTGCAGGTCTGGATTTTCCAACTTGTGGAGCAAATCTAATTTCTAATTCTGTTTCGCCTAAAGTTTCACGTATCTTTCCGCCTATTCGACTGAATTTCATATTATATTCTGTATTCACATCATCCTTGTAGACACAATTTGACTTGATGAGTGATATCTTGGCTCCCGTGTCAACTATAAGTTTCTTAATTTCCCCATTGATTACTACAGTCCACCGAAAATTGTTCTCTTTATATTGGACTTCTTTTGAAGTTGAAGGTTGATTCGGACTATGTCTAAACGGATTTCCATTTACGATTTTTGTTTTTTTCCTAGGGGACCTACAGTTTCGAGCGATGTGACCTGGTTTGCCACAATTGAAAAACCGTTTTTCTTGATAGTTTATCTTATCCAAATTCCTTTTCGTGTAATATTTTTGTACGTTTGCTCTGAAAAGATTCAAACGTTGCTCTTCCTCACAAACGAACCTACTAGCATCTGCTAAGCCCTTTTGGCGTTGAGTGGTTACATATGTACGTTAATAATTTCTCACGTAGCCCATTAATGAAGACCGTCAGACTTCCATTCTGGAAATACTCCATGTGTGCTTCCTTATGTCATTTTTTTTAACTAGCTAACTTGCTTTGAAATAAACGCCTTTGAAGGGTTTCGACCATTTGTAAATAGTGAATTTCAGTCTCATCTCTGTTTTGTTTAATGAAGATTAATTCTCTATGGAGCTGGAGAATACTATAAGGCTCTCGAAATACTGTTATAAGCTCCTTTTCTTAGAAGCTCCCATGACTTCAAATCTCTATTCATTAGAATAACTGTGGCATTTCCACGTATTTTGGTTTTAATATACTTATGTATATAAAAAGAACCGTTTTCTGTGCCTCTGATGCCAATTCGATGGCATTATCGCACGAATCTATAAATGTGAAAGCTTCCGCACTCGTACCATTAAAGGTGGGGATGAAGGAGGTGAGAACACTGATCGGAGTTTCTGACATTATAGCATCTGAAAGATCTTCGTCTGTACTAGAAAAATCTTCTTCACTTTCAATTTTAGACGTATCAAGGTTATTCAAATCTTCTACCGACATAGATAAATTAATTGAATCTCACAAATAATCTTTGCCACTTGCTTATATTCTTTCTAAAATCACTTTTCTATTCTATTATACGAACAAATCACTTTACATAAAAATGTACTCACAGAATAAATTAAAGGTACAGCTTCATCGACGATTCGTCTTGAATTCTTCTTTTTGAAGATCCCACCGCTGCCTGATAGGCAAAACACTTTTAAAAATAGATTTAGGATAAAAAGAAAATGCACCGTCGGGCCAAGTTGTACGTGTGTCAAAAATCAACAGATTTATTACTTTCAGACAACTACTGATGATTAATGCGATTCTCAGACTAACACTGATAATACGACTTTCAAAGAAACAAACACTGATTATACGACTTTCAAAGAAACAAACACTGATGATACGACTTTCAAAGAAAACATTAAGTTTTTATTCACTTATACTAAACAATGAAATTTTATTGATATCAAAATAAGAGTTCAAAATGAGAGTTTATATCATTTCACTATTCTCCAACAAATCCCAATTTAAGTCTAATTCCTACCTCTATAAATAATAATTTCTTGTTGACAATTGCATTTTTGATGTTTGTTTCGCTGTTTGTCTTTATTTTATTTTTTTGTTGATACATGCGTTTCCAGTTGTTTGTTGAGTTGCTGATGTTGCATCTGGTTTCCGGTCGCATGTGGAACTGGGTCGAATGGGGTTGTCGTTCCCATCTTTCACATGATCTAACATCCATTAAAATATATATACATTTTTCACCCTACACCTAAGTCTTAAACCTATGTAAGCCGGCCAGGCCAACTTTGCCCTTTAAGAGAGGCTACCCTGAATCAAAAGGAAACGAAGCCGTTAAGGCGCACGTTCTCAATTGGGGTAGTAGGCCCCAGAGATCAGGTTATTCATCGAGTTCATTGCTCTTGCTATCCATTCTATTGTCCGCCGGAACTTCCGGAATCACTAGTTAAAGGATTATACATACCTCTTAACTGGGACACCCTGTATACCTAACTTGTTAATCACGGAAAGATAACATGGTCCTAAACTGAAGTTGAGCCAAATAAGAAAAAAAACTTTTGGGACGAGGCATCAATGCAACCCTAAATGCGCTGAGCTGAAGTGGAAAAGCATTGCCGTTTTTTAATAGTACTTTATAAAGCCCTTTTTGAAATACATATGTTAAAATGACTTCAGTGGGCTCAGGAGAATGTCAATTGATTGTGTTATCCAGTGTTTGATCAGAAAGGAATATTTGTTAAATTTCTTCAACACACTGTTAAACATCCCTCAAAGGTGAACGTTTATGAGTGCTTCTCTGTGCAAGGATTTTGACGTTTGATATACTTTGCGGAACTTGCAATTGCGAAGCGAGTATTGAAATTTAATAAATCTTGTTTGTTGAAGTTTGAAGAAAAATTATACCTAGTGAAAGGAACAAAATGGGATCATGGCATGGCCATTACAGATGGATGCTTGTTATTATTATTATTATTATTATTGTGTAGGGTTATCTTTCACTTTAACGAAATGGTCTATTGTGGCCCGCTAATACCTAGGAGAGGTTTGTTACCTCAATTAGGGTTCCCCTCGCAATATAATTCCTTTGGAATTGTATTTGAGGAAAAACGTTCGCTCTGTTTAATCCGGTTTCTCTGAGAAATCTGAGAATGAGAAATGGGTCCAAAGTTGGCATATCTTCATCTGATAGTAGGTACTTGCCCAAAAATTTCAATCTATTATGGGTTACACTTCTGACTCCAAAAGATGCTCCGGTAACTCGCTGGACTCAATGCAAAATGGTCAAAGGCCTAAATTTTGTATATCTTACCTACTACCCCGAGTTTTCAGTGCCCGTTAGAAAGCCTGTTAAGATATGTAGGTTATTCTTGTTAAGGCAGATGCATACTATGAGGGGATTGGGGTGAATTTCCAGTTTGTTGATGTATTTGATTAGTAGATCTTCGAATTTCTTCTTGTACAGTGGGGATTTTCAGGTCACGTAAGATGTTGACATTTCTAATGATGCAAATTGATGGAGTGGTATTGCTTTTGTATCATCAATGTGTGGCATAATTTGTTCAAGAATGAGCTTCTCGAATATCTTTGATGTAATGGGTAGGAGGCTTATTGGTCTATTGGAATTTACATTGGTAGGATCTTTTCCCGGTTTAGCGGTTACAATGATATTGTTTCCAGTATTTCGGGAAGTAACTAAAGCGTAGAGTAGCATTTAATTTATGTAGAAGCTGAGTTACGGCAGTATTGGGTAGTTCCTTCAATATTTTGGGAGTACTACCATCGCATCCAGGTGCTTTTTTTTGATGAGTTTTTGATTGCCTCTGCTAAGGTCTTAGACCTTATTTTAATAGGAGCTAGCGATAGGGCTTCAGGGATTTCGGGGAGAGATTCGGGATTTGAGTGTTGGTTTGGTGTAAAGACCTTGCAGAAGTGTTCGGCAAACGCTAATCCTTTCGCGGAATAATCGAATAGGGGATTCGACTTGAGCGGGTCGTTTAAACTGTTTCGTGGCTAGCCATAGTGAGTAGTCGGTTTTGGTAGTTGGTGTTAGGTTAATGAGAAAATTTTGCAGGGCCAATTCTGGATCTGCTAAGCATAAGTGGATCTGCTAGTTCCTATTTTAGGACGGGAGACCTGCATTGTTGCCATTTCCTTCTTAAGTGTCTCTTTTTCTTCGAGAGTTCTTTAATGTGGGGTTTCTTATACACAGAACTGTTACGCTATGTGCGGCATCGGGTTTTACTTGGTTGAAGTTTAGAATTGCAGTATCTATTTCTGCTCTGGACTTTAAGGATATCTTTGGTAAATGTGGGCGCTTATATATTTCCTGAATTTAACCCAGTTTGTATTTTTATTAGTGAGAGAAGTCGCTGAAGAATCCACGATTGTAGGTGTCCTTCTCCACGTGAGAATGATCTGAAGAAAGCTCTAGACTTGCTTCAGCAAGGAAGTAGTCGCGATTCAAGTTTCTTACTATGCCGAAGTCCAGCAGGTCTGGGATTTTTCGTCGAACTGTAGGCCAGTAAGTTGGATTACGAGCAGAGATTCTGTCGAATACCTTATTCTTCGAAGAGCCTAATGCCCTTTGGGCTGGTAAGTCTTGAACTCCAGAAGACGTGTTTTGCATTATAGTCGCCTGCTGCCAGAAATTTATGACCAATTATGTATTATGTATTGATTGAATATACATGCTCTTCTGTTGTGTTGAAGCTTTGAGGGCATTATATAGCCGATAGTGCTTTTTTCTGGAAATTCTTCAAGACAGATAAAAGTTGCTTGTAATTACTCTTCCAATAAATGGTGTTTTAGCTTCTGCCTCACTAGAATACCGGTACCCCCTCGTGCACTTCCTAATGGGTGTTTTGTATCATAAAATATGTAGTCCTTAATTCTAGAGCAATTTTTTTGGGTTAAATGAGTGTCGGAAACCATAATAATATCTATGTGGTTTCTCTTTAGGAAGTACTCGAGTTCGAGTTTTCGAGTTCCGTTGGCATTCCAATGACAAATTTTCATAAAATTTATGGTTTTGTGAGGATTGCTTGAATAAGCATTGTTTGGTTTTTCAACATCTCCTGCATTATATTTTGCAAGCTTCACATGAAATCAGATATTGCTTGCATCAGTGTTTCTAGAAGTTGTTCCAGTTTACTCGATTGGGGTACTTTGGATGAAGGTGTATGGACATTTGACTTTACCGCGTTAGCATAGGACATACTTGAGTAATAAGTAAGATGTACTAAAACTTGCGGGGTCGGAATATTTGAGTCTGCAAGGTAGCTTTTTCGCGCTTGTTGTGGTAGAATCTTTGTTCTCTCTTTTAATGCTGTTTATGCAGGGCAGCCTCTGTAGTGTGTTCGCAGTGCTACATTTCCTTAAGTTCGGATTTGACTTTGCTTTGTTACAGTCTACTGAACTGGGTAGATCCCCACAAATTACGCAAACAGCAGGTAGAGTGCAGTATTTCCTGGTGTTGCCGAATTCCTGATAGTTAGAACATTGAACTGGTCCGCTATGCTTGTGAGGTTCCTTGACTATAATCTTTCGATTCAGGAGGTATTTAAGATTGTAAATCGGATGAGTTTCATTCTTCTTGAGAGTTTTAGGATTGAAGTCAAGCTCGCATCCAAAAAGCATTTGGAGCTCATTTTCTCTATTTTTGATGTTGTAAACATATCTGACTTTGTAGCCTTCTTCTAGCGCTTCTTTACCTTCAATCCCCTTGATTACTCTGATTAATCCCTTGCGCAGCTTTTAAGTTGGTAAGTTTAGAAGCTTTTTTTGTGTTTTTTCTAGGTCAGTTGTAATTTTCCGAAAAATTTGTTCGTCAATTGTTTGAAACCTTGTTTCGGGGATGTTGCCTTTGTCGAGAGAGACTACATGAAAGATTTTTTCTCCAGCTAGATTTTAAAATTTTATGCACACTACTTTTTGGTAAATTTGATTTTATTGTTAGCACTGATACGAACACCAACTTTTACTACTTGACAGGGTTGCCAGGACAAATACAAATACTAATATTATTTTACTTTCCTGGTCTAAAACAACGCAATGTTGAGCAGGCTGATATACTATAATTGGCGCAGTTGAGGTGGTCTCCTTTCTTATGGATCTGGCGAACGATGCTTAGATTCCATGCACACGCACTTTTCTGACTTGTATGCTCTCTCATTTCATTTCATTGTCATTTCTTTGAACAGCTCGACTGGTAGACGACCATCAGGTCCAGCAGCATTTTTGGATTCACGGTTGAATGTTGCTATGCTCATTTCATTTTGATCAGGTGGGCGGAAGTTTTGACTATCATCGTCTATGTTGATTTGTTCATGATCAGGGCTCCTTCGCCACTAACTCTTTTTCAAGACCCTGTCTGAGTTGCAAATATGTCGGATTAGCACAAGTAAGGCTAGTCTGGCGTTGGACGTCACCGTTGATTCCATCGAGGGAACTTCTCCGGTGCACGTTCTTCTTAATGTCTCGCCTGGCAGGATATATCTCAACACTCAGCTTATGTTCATTGTGAGTTAACTATTAAATAGCTATCCATCAGGCACACGTGGAACACGTGGCCACCGTCACTCCTCTGTCCAGATTACTGTAATATTTCGAAAACGGATTTACATATTCAAAACAATTTACCTGTCGGGTCAAGTACTTTGATAAATTGTTTGCACATTACTTCGCTATATGCGTCTGTATAAAATTTAAAAATATAATCAATACACATAATATTTTTATTTTTTTTTTTATTCTACTCAACCATGTATAACATACCAATATCATTAAAATAAAGCTTTTCTTTTGAAGAGTGTTGTTTTAATAACTTGTTGAAAATTCGAAAATTAAAAGCTAGAAACAGTGATGACAGAACGAAAAACAAAAATATTGATGGTTGCCAATGCAATTGAACAACATATTTGTGGCAATAATACGATAGGGGACAAATTATTACTTTTTTTTTCACTTTAATCTAAGTAATCATAACACCAATTATTTACTTCATCCGCGTCTTTTACGTTTTGTTATTGAGAATTTTTTTGTTTCTTTGGATCAACCTACACCCCTTTACTAGGAAAAAGTGTGTTATAAAAATGTATAAACAAAATATAAAAAGATTTAAGAATCGGCTTTAGTGTATATACTACATGTGTACATATACAAGAAAAAATGCTTTCCCTTCTTTGAGTTTATCTCCGATGGTGCACGGCATTCACCTTACGTAAACTTTTCAATTGTTGTTTTATTTTTTTCTTAATTTTGTTTTCATGTTTACAAACAGCGAATCATTCCAGATTTTCAAGGAAAAAGCTCTCATATCCACACAAATTGTATATTTTCTATTTTTTGTGATCAATTTATTGTAGATTTTTCACAATTCGACCGATTAACAGAAATGGATTCAGTTTGATTTTAGACCCCTTAATAATGTGATTGCTTGTATAATTTTTTTAAATGTATTCAACGTACCGAGTTAGTACGAGAAACCACTAAAAAATTCAAAATTTCAGATTTGATCACCAACAAAATAAATGAAAATGGTGTTCAATAAACACCAAAAGGTCATAAACATTCGAGTGAAGAAATAATTAAAACACATCTCTACCTACACATACATACATATGTACTTATCAACGACTTTGTACTTATACACTTCCCAAGAAAAAAAATATTTAACATACATATTCAAATAAAAATGGATCTCATTCCACGATCATGGACGTCGGCCCCAGAAACTACATCGTCTACCTCGGCTGCCTCGACTTTTGCAAATTTCACAGGAGCCTACACGGACACGACTGTAACAGCTGGTCAAAGTAAGTAAAATTGGGCTCTTATATGTAGGTCGCCATATTTCATTGTGAACTTATGTATATTCCATAGGCGCAAGGGATACAAGCGGAGGCGAACTTTTTCAGGGATACTCAGATGAATTGTTGACATTTGCTTCAGTAATGTGCATCGTTTTTACGCTTATTGGAATTCCAGGCAATTTGATAACAATTATCGCCCTGTCCAGGTGTAATAAGGTCAGTATTTGAACAATTTTTGTTCTTTAATGTATTTAATTTAAAATTGTTTGATTTATATCACTGGTCAGCAAAAAAAAATATTTAATTTTTACTCGGAGATAAAACTTTGTGATTCTTAATCGTTAGAGTTTATAGAATTAGGAAAACTGAATAAAACAGCCAGGTCGAATCATGTTTTTGTGAGAAAATGCTTTGTTTGAATTTAAAAATTTAACCGATAATATTAAGGAAAAATATTTTTTGTATAATATATTTTATCACTTTAATGTACTTTTAATATTCTACTTATACAATTTTGTTAATCTAATATTTTTTTAAATTTTTTTTTATAATTGAGGGTGCTCGAGAGAGAAAGAGCGGTATTAAAAAGGTAAAAGTGTCTGAAATTGTACGTGATTTGGGCAAAATATAATTTTTTCCGTTATCTATAGGTCAAGTATTATGAGAAACAGTAAAAGAATAATATTCTCTGTTATTATGGCAAAACGTTTAATATCGGGCAACGATGTCAGCGATCCGATACACAAAGTGTGTAATTCTAATTCCTCCAAATGCAGGAAGTTGGAGGGGGATTTATGTATGTATATATTTCTGTGCCTGTGTTTCTACACTCGGATGCCAATGCCCTATAATATCCGTATAATCGTAAATTATGTATGACATGTGAATAAGCCATATTTTTTGAGCCCAAATTGTTAAGAAATTTAATATTTTGTTCGTTTCTCCTAATACAACAAAGCTGGTAATCTTGTCAAAACCTGAAGTTGTTTTTATGTAAAGGATATTTAAATTTCGCACAATGTTTGTATCCATTACAAAAGACTTTTCAATCTCAAATTTGTCATTCATGAAAAACGTAGTGTTTCGTAACATCACCATTCCATAACCGATTAAAAAAGCTGGAGTGGATACAAATTTTCACGTGCTCTCACAATTTATCCAATCATATCTTGGAGTTGATGTTGTTTAACGGTACCTGAAAAATCCCAGTGAGTAAGTACAAAAAAAAAAAAAAACGAGTGTGCTTCAGACCACACGACTGAAGTAAAACTTCTTTAGCTCCATCTATATGTATGTGTATATGTATGTTTATATATGTATATACGTATAATATATACATGTACATATATTAATTTTCTACAAATATTTAAATTTCTTATCGGTTTTCATTTATAAATTAATATTTTTGAATGGATTTTTTATTTTCATTCATTATTTTTATTATTTTCATTGTCGAATACATCAGTAATTACTGTGGTTGATTGTAAGACCGAGACAATAGATATATATCTATATTTCATGCACTGGCTATGAGAGGAAGAGAGAAAGAAAAGGTGCGCGCGCATTGCTCTCTCTTGCCCCTACAGTAATGTACGAAACGTAACTCTCTCTCTTTCTATCTTCACTTACTTATATCTCCCTCTCACCTTTCGTTCGCCTCGCCCGATCACACTTTTCGTAACGCTCTCGTCACGCATTCACTAGCTTACTCCCCAAGTCAAGCGTGCGTAAAGAAGTTTTACTTCTCGATTCTTGGCCTCTTTTTCACCCCTTTTTTGCATAAAACAAAATAAAAAAAAATTTCCTCTCACAATTCATATTTGGTTATATATGTATGTATATAACTATAACTACCTACACATCAAGTACCTACACACGTCAACACCCTAAGAATCTGTAGCATCGCGTATGCCATCATCGTAAGTGCGTTGTGTTTCTACCTGCCCACATTCAATACATAATGCGTCTAGGTACCTGCCTAAAAAGATGCAATCTGTACAAAAATTGCAGGGCAAAAAAAAAACAATGTTATCCTTTTCCTTGTGTTGTTCGTTGGATTCAAAACAGTTTTTATTTCAAAGCAATGGAAATCTATCTAGAAAAAAAGATCTTCTTTTAGTGAAATTCCAGTTGGAATTCGAAAATCCGTTGATTCTAGGCAGTTCAACAGAGCTGATGCAGTTATTCTGTGCAAGTTGGTAGAATTTTTTTGTTAACTTTTTTAAATTATGTTAACCTTTTTTTTTAATTAAATAAACGCTTTAAAACAAAAAAAAATTGTTTCTCTCTCTAACTCGAATTTTTCCAAAACTCCCTCTAACTCGAACAAATCATGGTATCCCGTGAAAATTCGACTTAGGGGGAGTCCACTGTATATATATTTCATGCACTGGCTATGAGAGGAAGAGAGAAAGAAAATGTGCGCGCGCACCTCTCTCTCTTGCCCCTACAGTAATGTACGAAACGTAACTCTCTCTCTTTCTATCTTCAATAACTTATATCTCCCTCTCACCTTTCGCTCGCCTCGCCCGATCACACTTTTCGTGACGCTCTCGTCACGCATTCACCAGCTTACTCCCCAAGTCAAGCGTGCGTAAAGAAGTTTTACTTCAAAAAAATACAAATATGTACTTGGCGCAATAGACGTACATATATGGTCCAGAGCCTAACTTCTCGCGACCATTCGTGTTGTGCGTGTTATATTTTTCACACAAATTAAAGGGACCTACAGTTTAGAGCCATATCCGAAAGGCAAATTGAGAAGCTTTCTCTTGACAGTTATTACTCTCGGACGTTTGTCAGACATTCGCGAGAGGTGGGACCGTGAAAAAAACTTTTTGGTGTTTCTAGAACTCGAACGTCGAACCTCCCGCTCAGCGGTCCAACGCACTAACCACTTGAGCCACGGCGCCCTGCAGTGGGTAAGTAATCAGCTTTTTTTTCGCTGGTCTAAGGAATCAAACTGATAAAACGTTGTATCGGCTATTGCGTCAGTATATGTAACGGAATAATACGTTATTCCATTGCTGACCCGATGACCAAAAGTCGCTACATTTGAAATTGGGTATATTCAATGTATGAACTTATGATGCTAAAAAATGTACCTGTTTTGCTGATTCTGAAGGACAGCTTTTCTAGTAGCTTTAGCTCTAAAATCCGGCATTGTTCTAGAGTTGATTTTTTTATTAAAGCTATTGTTTTGAGTTATGTTATGGGTATGTACATACATATGTATATATGTATGTGTATATGAGAAATTGAAATTCAATAACAATTAATCGTACCTATCATAATGACTTTATTTGCTATAATGAGATACATACATATCTAATGTACTTCCAACTTTACGACGCACACTGTTGTTTTTTTCATTGACAGGTAATTAAGGGTTTATTACTACCCCGTCGTCGTTGGATTTACTGTAATTGTGCATTTGACATGGAAATCCTTTTGTTGATCAGAGCTTGCAACTTCTTTAAAGCGATATAAAGATGTTATAGTCATATATTTTGTAGTAGACAAAACTCAATGTAATTTTATACCTTAAAAACAGCTAGGATGTCCTCTTGGTGAATATTACAATATCACATAGGGGAATAGAATTTATCAAAAATTCATATGACTGTGATTTGGGAGCCGAAATAAGAAGTTCATCGCAAATAACGTACCGCTCGGGTACCCATCTTAAGTTTGGAAACGCCGGATTTATTATCTTCTTCTTCTTCTTCTAGCAGTCTTCTCTGCTAGGGATCCTTCTTAAGTTTTTTTGGCTTCATCTAGTTCGATTATATCACAACTCGCACCTCCACCCAACTCCCAATAGTTGATCACCGCAGACGATACAGAGTATGTGATGATTTTGATTTATCATTAAAATTTGAAAACCCTAGGCTGCAGCAACGCGCGTCCCTACATTCTTCCACCACTCTTAATAACAACAATTGGATACTTCTTGTATAACCCCAACACCACAAAAACTTTATCCATCGCCGTAACCATCTCACTCGCATCAGGGTCACTTCCATCATCATAACGGTAAATCTTCGACTTTCGCAACGGTTGTCGAAGGGAATAATAAAAACCATCGAACGTTCACAACATCTTGTCTATCAATTCTATTATCCTTACAGTTTGTAAGGTTGATGTCCATCCTTTGATGAAGAAAATGTCCACAAAATACAGGCATTTAAAAATATTCGTTCAACAGCATAAACTTCTGCTTGAAATATTCTTGGTGACTTTCCAAGCGTTGTCGCGCATTGAAATCTGGGACCGTACTGCCAGTATATTGAAATCTTTTGAGCATGTATTCTACACTCCAACGATCTATGTAGTCACCAGCTTTGAGGTTCAGTATCTGAGGAAGCCTGAGATTACTTAGCATAGCTTCTTTCTGCACCGCTAAATATAGCGGTGTAAGAATAAGCCTTGCTTTTATATGAAGCATAAGTGATCATTAGTTTAATTATTTTACAACAATAGGCGTTTTTCTTTTTTAATTCAAGTAGAGCTCTGAACAGAGCTCGAGCACATCGAGCGTGCTCTGAACCGAGCGTGTTCAGAGCGCTCTGATTTGTTTTTGAAACACAGTAGAACTGTTTATTTTTATCCCACTTTCCAAGCGTACATAATTATCTTTTATTTCGCCGATTAATTTAAGGATTATACCTTTGCTCCATTTAAACCCTAAAATAAAGTTTACACATAAGCAGAATATCTATTGTTAGTTATTTTTTATATTATATTACCTTCTACGCCAGAACAACAAACCTCGTCCGGCATTTTAATTGTTTTGGACTTTTTTTTGTTTGTTTTCCCTCATGTCACATAAAAAAAATGGCCGTGCTCAGCTTTTTGCTCTGAATACTCGGTCAATTTATTCTGAGCTCATAGAGTGCGCTCTGAGCATGCTCTGAACGAAAAAAGAAAAACGAATTCAGAGCTCTGATGTGTCTGAGCTAAAAAAGAAACACTAAATTTTTTTTGACGACTCATGCTCTGCTCTGAACTAAAAAAGAAAAACGCCTAATAAATCAACTTGGGTTTCAATCCTTAGATTTTGAAGTAGAGGCATTGACACAAAAACACACCCATAATTGCTTTATTGGTTACCTTATTGAGGTGTGAGTTCGAGGTAAGCGTTTTGTCAATGATTCCGCCAAGGTGCTTCTCAGAGTTGCTATATGTGCCACCATAATAAACCAACTTACAATTCTTTGTTGGGGGCTCTTCAATGGCTCACTGGAAAGCCCAAGGCTCCTGAATCAGTGCCAAATTGTCTTCTCTGATGGATCTCCTATTCAGCACGGAAGAAACTGACTTGGCATGATATATATTAATTTGAAGGCACTTTAGTTACCTTCCTTCGCTAGGTAGAGAAATCATTGTTTTTGTCTCCCCCTGCCCCAATGGCCCTGTTACTATGCATTAACGCCTCTTCCTCGAGGTTTCTTAGTTCCAATGTAGGCACTCTCCCAGATGACAGTGGTGGGCTGCGTCTGGCCTCTATCTTATGGGTCTCCCATTTCGTTATTTTTGGGGGTGCTCTTCACTTATTTGAGTAGCATACGTTCCTTGGGCAATTTGCTGACAACTCGCTGTTTGTGATTTCGGCGACTCTCCGCCCGTCAGCCTCTATGAGCTTCGGCGTTGACGCTGTGGCACTGGTTAGCCGCAAATAGAGAAATAGATAGATAGATAAAAGATTTTATTATGCAAACAAATTAATTTGAGTTATAAATTCAAAATCTATGACATTGGTTTTTGCCGTCAGCCAGAAAGAGAAAGAAATCTTACAATATATGTATGTATATGTACATATATAACAAAATTAACTAGCTCCAACCTCTCTTAAAAGTAGTTTTTAGTTTTAACTAGTTCCCTAGACGTTTTACTTTACGTTGCTTTAATACATAATTTAATAAATAAATGAGCTTAGAAAGAATCATTTAAGATTTGTGATCGGTATTTTGAGGCTGCTTTTATAAAGCTATAGAGTATATTCCAATCTCGTCCATTCAATAAATCTACGATTTGGACAGGTCCCTATGAAGTGTTCTATCTCTCGAAGTTTGCATAGAGTACAGTGTACAGGACGGTCGGATCGATGCGGTTGGTTGGTAAGGCGAATAAGTTCTCCTCTAACCTTAAATATAGTGGAGATCCTTTCTATACTGTAAGGTTCATGGAAGTAGTTTAAATCCCCCAGGTCGTTCTAAAGGATGCCATAAATGTTTCTAATTTCACTTTGCATTGCCTTATCTGAGAAAGACTGGAACATAAAAGCTTTAATTTTGAATATCAGAATTTGGAATGCATCTTCCCATGATGTTGTAGTTCCTTTCACTAGTGGAATATTGTGTACGTGTCCAAGCCTTGACCAGATTTCGTTGTAGTAGGTGTCTTACAACGATGTTGTGAAGCCGGTGTCGAGGTAATACCCATACCCTCATAGTATAATTGAAGTGCAACCGAAGCGTAAATGTATATAGTGGCGCTAGACCCGTTTCAAGGTGTATCATGTAAGTGGGAGTGTTTTCTGGTAGTCTAAAGATTTTTTTTATAAAATATCGTAGTAATTTCCAGATTCCATAAACGACAGTAATTCCGTAACCTATTTATCATAATTTGCAACATATTTGGGGTGTCTGCCAAAATCACGATACCGTCCGCGTAGAGAAGAAGCTTGATGTTGATTCCGTTGAACAGGATTCCTCCGGTGAGATATGTTGTGAGATCATCCAAGAAGATTGAGAACAGTAGGGGGCTAAGAAGACAGCCCTGCTTAACACCCGCTTTCGTTGAAACCAGCTAGACATTTCATTGCCAAGCCACTCAGTTTGTAGAAAAGGGCATTTCTATCGATCGAGTCGAAAGCGGCCTTCAGATCGACAAAGAATGCGTACAGCTTTTTTCCTCCATCCAGGTATGACTTTCCGATACTTGCAAACGTGAAAATGTTGTCTACCGTTGAATACTCCTTTCCTGGTAAGCCACAGTGTAGCTGATATGCTCCTTTTCGTCGTGATCGTCGAATGTTTATTAGATACGTAGATGCCCGATGTCCTGGAGCCAGTCATGAATCGTTCGTTTGAAACTCAAGTGAGCTACGACGATTACTGCAAAGGAATTAGCAAAGAGGCCCAAGAAATACATCGTTCTTAAATTCCAATAGAAACTATTTTTTTTTTCACATATACGAGTATGTATGTACATAATTGAACTAACAGTATTCGAATTTATCAGATTATGCTGGGTATCCTCTTGAACCATTTCTCATTACTCCATTCAGATCAACAGATGAAGGACCAATGAAAGCAACTTCAATAGAAAACATTCACAGATCAGTAACATAATCGAAAGAACGATTAGTGTCTTGAAGACTCAATTTCGGTGTCTTCTTGGTGCCCGGCAATTGCACTATACACCTCAAACACACCCTTATTCCGTGTGGCGTTTTATAGGCGTTTCGTCGATAAAACGCCATATTCGACGCTCTCTAAACGCCTTTTGGCGTTGAGCGCCATGTGGAACCCATTGTTTGACGACAAATGTCGTTTTTCTTTCATACTCTTATTCCGCGAGGCGTTAAACGCCAAAAAACGCCATTAAAAGCCACGATTTTTGTCGTTCAGAAAATAGTGATAGAGCAAAATCACTTCAAATGTAAGTTTTATGAATTTATTTATTTTGATTTATAGGGTAAAGAAACGAATAAGAAGCAGTTTACGACTTTATTCGAGTTAATGGAAGCAAATATACATTTGGGTAAGGGATTCAGAAAAATAGCAGCAAGCTTCAATCGATTCCGCTGCTGAACTCGTAGTGGGTCCTCGTAAAGGTGTGTTTTTTTGGAATCCTCAATCAGACGCATTCACCGCTCTTCGATGTCTAGTTGTCTTATTTCTTATTTCCTTATTTCCAATTCCATTATTTTGATTTTACTGTCTTCGATTCTTTGCTTTTCTTCACGTTCTAGTTGCACCTCGTACAATTTTAGTTTTTCTTCCTTCAAATAGAACCGCTTTCTTCCGTACCTACTATTTTCTTTTAAACAGTTCTCAATTCTTTTTAGGTATCCTTTAACTTTTTCATACAAATTCGCTTGCACTTGCGTCTGCTTCAATAGCAACTCTAACATGCTGTTCTTTTCGAAGGAACTTGACAATTTCGTACGCTCTTGTATTCTTGTTTCAAGTTCAACCTCTGCTGTCATGTGCACGAGAAACTGGTGTTGTCGTTAGTTTTTAGAGCTATATACCTACACATGTATGTGGACGTTAGATTTGGTATGAATACTGGATTTGGTGAGGATAAAACGGGTGACCGTCAATTCGCTGTTTTCATTTCGCAAGCTATTATCTCGCTACTAGAGCTCGATAATAACTCTCAACCTTTTGGAAGGTTTTTAAATTACTCTCAATTGTTGAGATTATGAAATAAGATCACTTCATAACCGATTTATGTATGTATATCACCGTACTTTTTTTGTTCTTGGTCAGAGAGAAACCCTTATTTTAATTTTTTTTAAGTTGTGATTGATTGAAACAAAGTTTCTTATATGAAAACAGCTGAAAAGAATGAAAAGAACGAATATGTACAAGAAAAATGAACCGATGCACCAACAGAAAGAGTTTAGAGAAAAAGATCATTTGTAAGAAGATTTGTAAACACGATATGACATACACGATATGGCGGGCTTCTTAAGTAGCTTTCATTCTCATTTCTCTCAAAGGTGTTTTCGCATTGTCTACTGTGATTCGTTTACATGCATAGTTGAGCTGAATTTGTTATAAAACTTAAATCCAGTTCAACAATCAAAAAAATATATGTTTCTTATATGCGTGAGATTTACTTTTTAATAGTACATTTTGTGAATGAAAGTTTGTTTCTTATATCCGAATGTTTCTTATAAGCGTGTTTCTTATATCAGGTATTTTTTATATAGAAATATAGAGAAAAGACACGGTGTTTCCACAAGCTTTTCTTATAAGCGATGTGTTCTTATATGAGTGTTCCTTATATCCGTCGTGGACTGTAATATTTTCTATGTACGTAGAGCTTCGCGATGATATTCCAACTGCTTCAACTAGTCAAGTTAGCCAGGCATTGGCAGATGACTCACTTCTAAGCTTGTATTTAGATAGCGTTGAAGAACAAGAACGGGATGCAAATCGAGGCAGTCACTCTAATAGAAATTGTGAGATTTTATCAAAAATATATGCAGATATTGAAAATTTTTAATTAGCTTACCATCGTTTGACATTAGATACCAATATCCTTTCATTTTTTGATAAATTAAAACTCATATTTCCTGATATTTTTGAACTCGCATTGGTTGTACTTGGCGTCCCGGCGACACAAGTAACTGCCGACAGAGGTTTATCTTCTTTAAATTTTATTTTAAGCGAGAAAAGGTGTAGCCTAAGTTCTAAAACCCTTGAGAGTTTATTGTTAGTAAGACTTAATTCTTAAAATATTAGAATAATTATTAATACCCTTTCACTCTTTGACATCCTATGTATACTCATAATATACATATGTATATGTACATTGTTGGCGCAGCTTTCCAAAAAGGCATTAAAAAGGATTTAGATTAAATTTTTATTTACAAGCACTTCATTGTGTGGCAACAGATGACAGAAGAAGAAGTAAACAGGAAGTCAATGGTGAAGTTGCAAAAACTATATAGCTTACGATCAGATGTCGCAAGTATAGCTATGTAGTAACTGGTGGGTATTACCATCACCTCCGCTCAACTTCACGATTGCTTTCCCTTACAATGTAAAAAGTTATTCTAAATAGTGTACTCAATAAAAATTAATATTATTTTTTGGTTTTGCGAAAATTAAAATAGAGATAATTCAATAAAAGAATAAAGGAAAAATTCATTTTATGTTTTTTTTGATTTAAAGGATAATATTCAGTAAAGAAAAAATTAAAAAGAAGAACGGCCAAAAATCATACCGATCTTTTTGTAACATTGAATGTGCTTCTTCAGTGGAACAGCTTTAGTCAGCGCATCAGCTGGCATATCTTCTGTGCGTAGATATTTCATTTGGACTGATCCTGTAGCAATGGCTTCTTTGATGTAATGGTACCTTACGTCCAAGTGTTTTGTCTTCCCTTGATTCCCTTGAAGTGCTGCAATGCATTGTGCACTTCTACTGTCGTTGAAGATGGTGATCGGCCCTTGATGTAACTTCAATTCGCTCAGTAAGTGTTGAAAATACGGCGCATATTTCACGACGGAAGTAAGAGTGACATATTCCGCCTCGGTGCTTGAAGTGGTTACGATACGATGTTTCTTCGAACCCCAAGCTATAGCGCCCCCAGCGTATTTGAACACGAACCCAGCTTGCGATTTGCGGTCGTCTTCATCATTAGCCCAGCAGGAGTAAGCATAAGCATGTGGTGGGAAAGGAGATTTGATGTATCTTACCCCTGCGTCCACAGTCCCTCTTAGGTATCGCAGCACTTGGAATGCGGAGTTCATATGCTGAGCTCGCGGATCTTCATTAAATTGTGAGAGTCTATTTACGGCTTAAGCTATGTCTGGTCTGCTGTAAATAGACAAATATAAAAGTGAGCCCACCAACTTACGATATTGTTTGTTTTTGACAGCCTTCCGCTCCCCTTCAATAACCGGTTCATTCTGCAACTTTACACCAACAGGCATCGGCAATCGGCTCGGCTTGCATTCGTCTAGTTGGTACGCTTTTAGTAGGTTTTTGATATATCCGCTTTGACGTATGATGAGTCCGTCATCGCTTCTTTCGACCTCCAATCCAACACACATGCTTGGCACTCCCAAATCTCTGATGTCGAACTCCTTCGCAAGACTCGTTACCAAACGTCGATATTCGGGTTCATCATTTGTTGCTACCAGGAGATCATCTACATAAACGGTTATGAATGTGACGCGATTATTGGCTATCGAGTAATACATGCAACTGTCATAATACGAATTTTTGAAATCGAGTTTTCGTAGAACGTGGTCAAGTTTGATGTTCCATCTTCTTCCAGCTTGCTTTAGACCGTATATGGCCTTTTTCAACTTACATGCAAACCTTATTCTTGTTTGCAGTAAATTCTTCAGGTTGTTCCATATAGATTTCTGCATCTATATCACCGTTTAGATACGCAGATGAGACGTCGATGTGATGCAGATCCAAACCCTTTTCCACAGCGATCGCGAAAGTCAGTCTGATTGAACTGGCATTAGCTACTGGTGCATACGTATCCGAATAGTCTAGTCCGTATATTTGGTCATAGCCTTTTGCCACTAAACGGGCCTTCCTCCGCTCAACTGTACCGTCTGGTCGATGTTTGGTTTTAAACACCCACTTGCATTTTATCACATTCTTGCTTACAGGTCGGTCTACAAGCTCCCAGGTTCCATTTTTCATCAGTGACTGGTATTCCGCCTTCATTGCCTCAAGCCACTCATCCGAGTCATCAGCATCCGCAACTTGCTGCACATTCCGTGGGTCCCCACTTACAGCCTTTTTATTTTCTTCCGCGTTTGAAAGCTTCATTAGGGTCATATCCATTAACTCGTCATCCGATTTATTGCCCGACGTGTTTGGGCTAATGTCGTCGATATTTCGATCATTCGGTTTTGCTTGCTTTGCATTCGTCCCTTGCGAATCAAATTCTGAATCCTTTTCCATCATGGCCGCTTGAAAATAATAAAAGTTTACACCCTCTTCCTTTCCATTTCTAGCTCCATTCTGCTTCTTGCCTGAGTACATCTCATTTGTGAACTGGACGTCCCTGCTATTTACAATTTTTCGAGTGCCCGGTTTCCACAGTCTATATGTTTGTGTACCATCAGAGTATCCAATCAGAACATGCTTCTCCCCTTTTGCTTCGAATTTTCCTAGATTACCTTTCTTGTTAAGTGCGAAGCATATTGTGCCTATTTCGTAGAAATGCTTCACTACGGGTACTTTTTTGGTCCATAACTGCTCTGGTGTCTTGTCTTTATTAAGCTTCGTTGGACAACGATTTCTGATGAAGGCTGATGTGGAAATGAGTTCCTCCCACAAGAAATCCGGCATGTCCATTTCAACTTTTATGCATCTTGCCATTTCCACTAATGTTCTGTTCGCTCTCTCCGCAATCCCATTTTGCTCTGGGGTATATGGAACTGTGAGCTCGTGAGTTATGCCTTGCTGTTCTAAAAAATGTTCGAAGTTGTTATTAGTGTATTCAGTCCCATTGTCTGTCCGTATTGCCTTTATCTTCAGATCCAACTGGTTTTCGACACTCGCTTTATAAAGCATAAATTTCTCTAGTGCTTCGCCCTTGTTTCTCAAGAAATAAACCACTATTTTTCGCGAGTAGTCGTCTATAAAAGTTATAAAATATCTCGACTTACCAATCGACTCCGTCCTCATCGGACCGCAAACGTCTGAGTGAATGCACTCCAGTAGTTGATTGGTGGCTTTCTCCGACATGACTGTGAACGACTTTTTTGTTTGTTTTGCCCTTTGGCATGCGCTACAGTCGACAAAATCATTATTGAATTTGTCTGGTAATCCTTGAACCATTCGTTTGGATGACATTTGCTTTAGTGCATGAATGTTCAAATGCCCCATGCGCCTATGCCAGGATGATAGTGATTCGATCCGTTCCTTTTTATGTGTAGTATGGAGTGCTTTATCGCTTTCACGTACGGTGTACAATCCATTTTCTCTTTTTGCTATCAACAGCGGACGTCCGTTCGGGTTATAGATCGATGCACAGTTGTTCTCGAACACAATCTTGCAATGGTTATCTTCTGCCTTGCTAACTGAAATCAAGTTTTCATTCAAATCCGGAACGTATAGAGTATTGTATAATTTTAGTGGCTTCACTTCACCTCCTATTATTGCCATTATCACTACCGTACCAATACCATATATTTTTACGACTTGATCATTTGCTAATTTCACGTAAGTTTTGTGTGGACACTGCAAATTTGCCTTTAGATGCGCACATGTGAGAAGTGGCACCGCTATCCAAGCACCAGGAATTGATGTCTTCGGCCTTCTTAACCAATTGTATAGATTGATGTGCGCATTCTCTTGCGATGAAACCGCAATCATCACTGTTTGTTTCGCGTTCTTCTTTGGTTTGTTGTGAACGCTCAGTGGACTTGCAGTTTTTAGCCATGTGGCCTTTTTTCCCACACCTCCTGCAATTATAAGGAAAATAATTATTTGTTCTCGGTTTGATAAACTGATTTTGGAACTTGTTAGCTGGTCTTTGTCGTTCGTATTTGTTGAATTTGACTTTTAGTGCTGTGTTTGTCTCCCGTTTTCGCTCGCCTACTTCTATCAGCCTTGAGTACACTGTGTCTAGTTCCGGATAGGTGCTTTGGGCATCAAATGCCGCCTGAACGTCTTTGTAGTCCTCCGATAGTGAATCCAAGAGGAGAACGACTAATAAGTCTTGATCCAACTTGGCATTTAGTTCGTTCAGCCGATTCGCTATAGCTTTGAAGCATCTGGTATGCTCTACCATTGAATGGCCATTATCCATTCGAACGTTCAGCAACTTCCTGAATTCCTCCACCTTCTGCCTGGGGCCTTTCTTATCGTAAGAGCTCTCGAGAAAATCCCATACCTCTTTTGACGTTGGCATGTGCTTCACCAAGTTCTCGATGTTGGGCTCCAGTGACAAGATCAACTCACCGCACGCATCCAGGTCTTTTTCATCCCATGTGGTCTGTTCTGCTCCGGCATTATTGGGGCGGGGTATTGCTCCATTTACATATTTGATGGCCCGAATTTTGTGCAGGATGGCCTCCATTTGCGCTTTCCATATTGAGTAGTTTTCTCCATTGAATTGTGCAATACGCCCAAAGAAATTATTATTGGACGTCATTTTTATCCACAAAAGGTTAGTTTAAAGAAACGTGTATGGCAGGAAAAAAAATATTAGTTGCTATTGATACTCTCAATTACCTCGGTTATGTACTGGGCCCATAACCTGTTGGCGCAGCTTTCCAAAAAGGGATTAAAAAGGATTTAGATTAAATTTTTATTAACAAGCACTTCATTGTGTGGCAACAGATGACAGAAGAAGAAGTAAACAGAAAGTCAATGGTGAAGTTGCAAAAACTACATAGCTTACGATCAGATGTCGCAAGTATAGCTATGTAGTAACTGGTGGGTATTACCATCATACATATGTATATTAAGTTAAATAAATATAATAACTGAATTTTAAATATTGAAGATTTTTGATTTTTTTTTTCTCGACGAAAGAGGTTTAAGGTTTATCATTTCCATTTATTTTTTATAAAAAAAATCAACAAAGGAGTGATCAATTTGAAATTAAAAAATTACTCTAAAGCAAAGAGCGAAAAACTAAGTACAGTGGACTCCCCCTAAGTCGAATTTTCACGAGATACGATGATTTGTTCGAGTTAGAGGGAGTTTTGGAAAAATTCGAGTTAGAGAGAGAAATTTTTTTTTTGTTTTAAAGCGTTTATTTAATAAAAAAAAAAGGTTAACATAATTTAAAAAGTTAACAAAAAAAAATAAATAAAAAATAGGAATGCTAAAATATGACGAAAAAATTCGAGTTAGAGAGAAATTCGACTTAGGGAGAGTTCGACTTAGGGAGAGTCCACTGTATATATAAATATATCTCGGAGCAAGACCTAAATGTCGATGCCGGATGAAATATCTCTCAGTGAGAAATCAAATCAAAATAAAGGTTGAGAGTTATTTTCGAGCTCTACTCGCGACTATTAAAATGTATTTCCTCTACTCGCATTTTTTTTTGCATTTCTATATTTAGCGCTATTTGGCTTTCGTTTTTTCCCACAGCTTATCTGGCAAACCGTTAAAACTTGATTACTTAGGGGTGGCAATGGTGTAGTGGTAGCGTCATCATTTGTCGAGCTGATGGTTCACAGTTCAATCCCTGATGTCAGCAAGCATTATATAATAAGAGGCAGTCCGATCAATTGAGAAAGTTTATGACAACACTACTGCGAAGGCATAACACTGGTAGTAGGTTTGTCATATGGCTGGAGAAATTGTTCGCACTGTTGATGATTGATATGCTTATGACATCAGGTGGACTGCGAAAAAAATACTGTGAATCAGAAGCGAAGGCAAAAAATAAATGACAACAAAAAATCTCCCCAGTTATTCTGGACACCACCCCTGGAGTTAATATGAAACCAAATACACCTGAGTTTCAAACCACTACGCCAATCTCTTTCTCTCTCTCTATCTACCTTTCTATAGATAGAGAGTGCGTGCAAATTATAAAAAAAAAAAAAAAACTTTGCGATGAGATAGATGGTGGTGAAGTCGAACTACTATCCGGAATACCCAAAGATTTTCCCTTCGGATTTATAACTTTGTCGTAACAAAAAAAGATTTAAAATCGTTTCCTGCAAATCTAATAAATTTTTTAGTCTGAAGTCCCCTCCAGTAGTTCACACTCCTTTCTGTTATGTATACAAAATCTTCTTCTTTATTTTAAATTTTATATCAGACTAGACCTGTGTATACTAGTATGTATTTACATACATAGTTATACAAATTTTTAAAAGTAATAAATTAAGGAAATATTTTCACTTGTACACTTGTTAACAAATAAATGTCTGCCACTACATATACCTACTTATGTAAATATGTACATAGCTGCCGTTTATATCCGATTTGTGGTTCTTCATCGAGCTCAAAGAAGACATAAGCTTCGATTTTAATTGATTCAAAACCGGTTTTTCTCATTATTAAGAAGGCGTTCCATTTAACGAGGACTTGTTTTCTTTACTTAAACGTAGTTCAAAAAGTTTTTGATTATTTAGAAATCGAGATGACGCCTAGGACTTCAAATCAAAAAATTTTTAAGAAAAATTTCAATTTAGGTTTCACTAGCTGACCCGTGCTCGCCTTGCTTCGCCCCCTGCCAGTTTTAAGACAGAAATGTATTCAGCTTCTGAATTCCCCATGAATTAGATTTGCAAGAAATTGGGATTAGCGTTACTGTCAGGCATTTATGTTGCGATAAGGTGGTAAACTTGACCCTAAATCCTAAAAGTGGGAATAAATTTACCTTCTATTATGCGTTTACCACCAAAGAAGGTCATTTGAAAGGGTGAGTTAAACTTTCTGGGACTCTCTAAAAAAGTTTTTGACTTATTTCTCCTATTTCTCTAAACATTACTTTTCCGCTTGAACAACACAATCCAGCAGATTCTTTTGCCCAGTTTTGTGCACCACAAAAGCTAAAAACCTCAGACATTATACCTACGTACATGCGACTCCTTTTCGTATGAAATGAAACGTTCATAGAGGTACTGAAAACATAAATTTTTCTTTAGGCTCCACGGTCGGACAACATTTTCACCGATAGCAATAAACCGTTCACTAATAGAACCAAGATGATTAACAGTAGAACTTTGCACATTTCTCAGCCGAGATATCCGCCTAATTTTTGTATCTTTACTCCTTCGCTCAATATCAAGCTTAGGATATCTCTAACTCATTTTAGTTGACGCCACACATTCGTTGAAATACAATTACCAACTCAATTATAACATACCCAGTGGAAATCGCTATCACAGCACACACAGATACAACATGCACACAACCCATCCAGTATGCTTTTGTGACAGAAATATAAGAATAAGGAAACACATATCCTCCTATCGCCAGCCCCTCGCCACTGCTCATTAATTTAGCGAAGAGGCAGCGAAAGGAGAATAAAGAACAAAAAAAATGATTATCACCACTGAGACATGGTTGGGAGACATGATCAACGAAAAATAAATCAAATTCAGAATTTTACAAAATTATATTTTTGATATTGCTCAGTTTCTAGATGACGTAGAATCATGATTTTGAACATGAAATTTGCGTCTTTAACTCTAAACGACAAAACTAATTTGATTAAAATCGACAAAGGCAAAGATGATGTTATTTATGCTTCTAAATTATTTTGTCTCTTTTTGTGGTCTTTGTGTGCGCAAAACGGTATAAGTAGCTTTAAATCAATAAAAAAAAATCACTAAAATCGGTTTAGCCGTTTTCTCACAAATACCGGACAAAGAAATATCAACTTCATTTTATAATAGTAGTTGATTTTCATATTTTATATTTTACACAGCAAGGATAGTTCAGGCTCAATAGATATTTGATTACGTTTTCAATTGACTGGCTCCATCAATTTTTAAAAAAAGTAGTTTGTTTTACTTTCAGGCACGGAATGCTACGGCGATATTCATAATAAACCTTTCGTTATCTGACCTGTTCTTCTGTTGCTTCAATCTTCCATTGGCCGCGTCTACATTCTTGCAGAGATCTTGGAATCACGGTGATCTGCTTTGCCGACTTTTTCCTCTTATGCGGTATGGCCTGCTAGCTGTATCCTTATTTACAATCTTACTTATTACAATTAATCGGTATGTCATGATCGGACATCCTAGAACATACCCAAAGTAAGTATTCCGTATTCTGATTTTTAACTCATTTTGTATGTTTTTTTATTGTTCTCATTTATAGAATTTACCGTAATCGTTATCTAGGTATAATGGTTGCGGCCACTTGGGTTGGAGCTTTCTCCATTCTCATTCCTACAAGTCGCGGAATTTGGGGCTCATTCGGCCTTGATACCGAAATTGGTTCTTGTTCAATTCTCCCGGATAAAAATGGAAACTCTCCCAAGGAGTTCCTGTTCATTATGGCTTTTTTGGTACCATGTTTTTGTATTGTCGTCTGTTATGCGAGAATATTCTATATCGTTCGAAAGGCAGCATTCAGATCCCGAGAGCCGGCGAATATTAATTCATCAATGCGTGTTGGCAAAACGAATGCTGTACAGCCTGAGAATAACGATTCTAATCAGCAATTAATTGAGAAGAATCCCAAAATATCAAAAGATGAGAATTCAGAATTATCCTCATCGGTATCAAATTCAGGCGCATCATCAAATAACAAGGAGCAAGTAAAGCCTCAGCAACAGCAGTGGCAAATGCGTCCGGTTCTATCAAAATTACGGGATGATGAAATGAAATACATTGACACAAGTGTTGAAAGTGACTTCCCTCCAACACTTTCAGTGTTGAAAATTCGTGAAAAACGCGAAGGCACTCCAGCGAGTAGAAATGACTCAATCTATGAAAGCGACGAAGATAACTTGAGAACTGAGGCTGAAGCGGTATGCGAGGAAAATGACAGTGGTTACGTCAAAGAGGTATGTAAATATAAAAATGAGGAATAATTTTCCTGCGCAAATTTTATATTGGGGGAATATATTCATAGCAAGAATAGAAGTAGTTCCCTCGTAGTAAGGAGTAACATTTATTGTAGAAAGTATAAATGACAATCTTTTCGTACCGAACCATTCTAGCAAAGGATGTTTCGGATTTCGGATTTCGGATTTCCACGTACATATGTTATATGGATCTCCACTCCAAAATTCAAAAATTTATGAAGCATCCAGAACCATGTTCTTTTCCGATACTATCTCTGTCGAGAGTATATTCCCCCAATTACATTTTCTTTTCTTCTCAGTTGCGTGGGCTAACATCCACATTTTTAAAAATTACCATGTAGTTTATTTTTTAGACGTCAGAAAACGCTTTAGCACCGAATGGAATAGGAGAAGCTATCATTACGGAAGTTGCTCTAAAAACAAATGACATATGTAATGAAACGGAGAAAAAGAGGTAAATTAAAAACTAAAAAATATCATGGTTTATAGAAAATTATCATTATAAAGTTGCTTGCTGGTGTAAAACGTCACCAAACTTATTAATTAAATAACAACTGGTCAAGTTCTTTGTAAAAAAAAGCCATCATTGAGGGAAATTTTCATATTTCATACTGAACAACCGACGGAACACGTACATGTAAATGTGTTAAAAGGGTATTCCCCGAAACACAGGAATGCGAAAAGTACATGCATACATTTTCCGCGTGAGAAAGGACCGAGAATCGCCGTATTATTGACTTTTATGCGAAACTATTTGGAGGTGATGAACAATGAAACCTGGTCATATGGACCGTAACAAGATTTTCTCAAACGAAATTTTACCTTGCGGAACTCCTATTTTCTGAAATATTTGCGCAAATAAGTCGATTTTTTTTATTTACGTATGTATATTTGATATTATTTCCTTTCATTTTACAAGCAAGTAATTAACATAACGCACTTGTTAACGCTTTTGGAATGTCGTTTTTCGTCGCGCAATCGTCTTATGAACTTTTTAGTTAGAAAAAATTGTACTCACAGTAAGCATCATCAGTCAATGACATCGAATGTCTCGGTGAGGTCATTACCGACCTTGATGGAACAGCGAGCGATCTCCATCATCTCCGTCATCCTACGCAGGCGAACGAGTTTGGCAGGGATGCCAAAACTAGACATGGCTCTATATGCATAGCTCGTCTCTATAAATCGTCGGTTAAAAGGTAAAACTCACTAAGCGCGTTTAGAGCTAATTGGAGATAACGAGGTTTGAATGAATTTTTCGTGCCGCAAGATCCTAAAAAATTACTCTTGATGAAATCTAAAACTCACTGGTGTTTTGAAAGGTTTAATGGACATAATTACTCGTTCTAGCGATAGTTTACTGAAAAATACCGTATTTGGTGATATTAAGTAAAGTAATTTTGGCTAAATTTGCACTTAGTGAGTTTTGCCTTTCAACCGACAAAATGCTTTCATATGCGGCCTTAATATCGATAAAAAGATGGTGAGTATCAATTTGGACTTCTTGGGTTTTTTGCAAGATCTGCCGGAGTGTGGAGATTTGATCGATTGTGGACTTTCCTGGCCTGAAACCACACTGATAGGGGCCAATCAGGTTGCTGGCGAAGGGTTACAAGCGTTCACACAATATGGCACATAAGATTTTAAAAGTGATGTTGAGGAGACTGATTGGTGTATGCGCTACACAGTCATTTCCAACTGCTTTTATCAACTTGGCTGGTAGGACCAGCAGCTTTGTTAAATTTAAGCTTGGATATTGCTATCCTCACTTCGTTTTGGTCAGGTGGACGGAAGTTTTGGCTATCATCCTCTATGCTGAATGGTACATTCTGCCTGACAGCGGTATGTTGGTTTTCATGACCGTGATGCAGTCTGCAGAAAAAGCTTTTCCATATTCTCGACTGTGACTCTACTACAAGGATTCCTTCCTCATCTCTACAGGTTTCCGTACGGATCTTCTCAGCGCGACATGTCATTTTTACCTTTTGGTAAGAATTCCGTCCATTATTCTTGGAGTATAACCTCTCATTATCTTCGATCGCGCTTCTCGTGCTGTTTTTTATTCTTCTAGAGAAACCAATGTTCCCGTTTCTTATGATCGCAGAGCTCGCGAGCAACCCTTGTCCTTCTTTGCAGCGCCGTTTTGTACGCCTCTTGTTTAGCTGCATGTGCTTGCCGGCATTCTTCGTCGAACCAGGGGTTTCTTGGTGGTGGTCGACTGAAACCCAGCACATCAGTTGCGGCGTCTCTGATGGCATGTTGGCAGCGTTGCCACTGGTCTTCGGCACTTGATGCTGGCGGCATAGGAGTCGTGGAGAGGTTTCAGTATACGCGTTCTGCGAAGATTCTGGCGGTCTCTTGCGATTGCAGCTTTTCGACGTTAAATCTTCTCACAGTAATTCTTCTTTGTGGCGTTTGGGACATCCGCATTCGTTCCTTGGCTGCAACAGAATAGTGGAGGCATGCCGTGAGTCGATCGCAATGTGATCAATTTGCTTGATCGTTTCATGATCAGGAGACCGCCATGTCCCCTTGTGGATATTGAGATGAGGAAACCGTTTGCTTGCTATAGTGACGTTCGCCCTGCAGCGAAGTCAATAAGCTTGAGTCCGTTACCAGACGTGGTGTCGTGTAGGCTATGCTTACTAACTGCCCTACCAAAGATGTCCTCCTTTCCTAACTTGGCGTTAAAATCGCCTAGCATGGTTTTAACGTCGTTCTTAGGACATTGCTCATAGGTCTGGTTGAGGAGCTCGTAGCCTCATCCGAATAAGCGCTGTTTCTGTTTTCTGTAGCAATCACCGTAATAGATATCACAGTTTTTCATCCTCCTTTTGCCCGGCCCATCCCATCGCACTTCCTGGATGGCTGTAGTATCTGCTTTATAGCCGTCCAAGGCTTCTGCTAATTAATCGGCTGCACGTGGTCTATTAAGGGTCCGAACATTCCACGTGCAGTTCCGAAAATTGTTGTCCTTATTTCGTTTGCCAGGGTCGTAGGTTCATTCCTTTTCCAGTGCCTGTCGTAAAAGGCGACTAAAATGGCAACCCGATGTATTTCTTGAGATTACGGTAATGAAAATTTATGCAATGAACAAAACAATTGATACCCCAGGGGGCAGCCCAGTTCAACTAGAAAATCCACCCTAGTTCGGGAAACGCAAGCCTTGAAACAGAGTACTCTGGAAAAGGAAAACGCCATGCTCCGAGAGAGGCTCGACGAAACGGAGCTTTTGTGTCGGGAGCTTAAAAGTCAAGTTGAGAAACTTGAATCAGAGAAAAAAGTATCTGGTTCAAAACGAGTCTTCAAAAACGCAAACGGTTATTCACAGTGAGCCTTCTTCGGGTATTCATCACTATAGTACAAAGACCATCTAAAAAACGTAAGGTCGGTTCATGTCCCGAGGTCGTTCCGCAACACGAACCTAATCGCAAAGCGCAGTCAAATGCAGAAAAGCTAATTGAAAGCAAATGCGCCAGTCCTCCAATAAATATTACAGGCGTTGCAGACTATAATTCTCTCAGAAAATTTTTAAAAATAACGATCGCTACTGAATTTGAGGCATACTTACGAAAACAAGTCTGAGAGACCTTTGAGGGTCGTAGCCAGAGGACTTTATCCTTCATGCGCTAAAGAAGATGTCGTAGGTAATTTACGTCATAGAGGTTATAGCATTGGTGACGCCGTAACCTTTTAAAAAAAAAAGAAAAATTAAAAAACAAGTTCGTTAACTGCAAAGGAAAGCACCCAGCAAATTACTTAGGTTGCGATGTCGCAAAGGAACTTCAGATGTGACAGAGAAAATCTGCAGATCTACAGTCAATCGGGCTCCCAAAATGTATAGAGAGCGTTGCTAAGCAGACTGAGCGGGCTCTTAAGCCAGTTGTAGAGACTCCTGAGCCGACTGAAAGGACGCTCGAATCAACAGTGCAGACTCTTGAACAAGTCAATCAGCCTTCTAAGCCGATTAAACGTACGTCGAAGTCGTCCGAAACGAAAACTAACCAAGGCTCTCGCTTGGCAGACACCTTAATGTGGATCGAGATCTTAAGTTGCAATGACTCACTCAGCCGCTGGAGCCTCGATCTCGGATGTGCTGACTGAGGAGTAACGAACCAAGAGCTGGCCCCCATAATCCAGGGTGTAATGCGACCTGTGCCTATTGGATGGTTTGCAGCCAGGGGGTATACAGGCTGTATTATAATGGAGCCTATCTGATACAGGACGGCCTCAGGGAGTAACTGTGATCATACTGCGCTACTCGTGTGAATGAATCCTAAAAAAATAATAAAACAAAAACAAAACATAAAAAACAATTTGGATAGAATGCGGGGTAGCACCGCATCTATTCCAGCGGGTCAGTTGGAGCAAAGGCTCTGCGTGGACGAACTTGTGAGGGGTAGTCGGCCAGCCCAGCACCAGCCAAAAAGCTGTCACGACCTCAAGGGAGATCCGCTCCAACTAAGAGAAAGCGAGCCTGTTCGCCAATGCCGCCACCTTTGCAATCGGGAGGCAAAGACGACCCCCTGAGAAAGGGTCTGAGCGGTGAGTGTTCTCGCTGGTACTTGCGATACCTCGAAAAGGGCTTTGTATCTGAGGTAGCTAGGAAAAAGGCAGTGGAGCACAGGGCGAAGCCCGACTCCACTGATGTGTCTTCGACCAAGAGGGGCAGCAATGTTATAACACCTCCTGCAAGTAATGTGTAGAAAAAGCTGAGGACAGAGGAGAGCGCCAAGACACCCCAGGCAGAGCCTGCGAATGCTAGCGCTGTCTCGGATGGCAGAAGCTATGCTGCGGCTGCTAAGGCAGGTGCACCTAGTGGAAGGCACACTGAGGCTGCGAAGGCTGAGCAGGTTGCGGTACTTCCTGTGAACTATCCACAGGAAATGCTCGATGCTGAGGACCTCAGGGCACTAGAAAGCGCCTTCGTGGCGGAAATGGCCTTGGGATGGAAGCATAAGTTCACATTCCAAGCCATTAATTTCAGAAACGGCATGCTACTGGTCGACTGCGAAACTCCACAGACTGTGGAATGGATGAAGACCGTAGCAGCCAAGCTGAGGAAATGGAAGGGGGTGGGCCCAACTGCATGTGACAGTGCAGATGTAGCACGTGCTCATTCCATCAGTATATTCTTTCCACGCAGCGTGGGTCAAGAATATGAAACATCACTGGCACTCCTGGAAGTGCAGAATGATGCCCTGAACATTAAGGCGTGGATTGTGCTGTATGGTCGAAACGAGGGGACCGGGCAGTTACTGGCTCTCGGAATTGACCAACAATCTTTTGAGGCCATTAAGGCTCAAAACTGCTCTCTGAGCTACCGGTTCGGCAAGGTGACGCTGAGTGGACTCTACTCTACAAACTCGATACCAATTGAACAGGGGGCACCACCGGAAGCGGAGCATTCAGCTGCGCTGACGGTCGAAGCACTAGCTTCGATTGCTGAGCAGGATGCTCGGAGTGTGGATGAATTTATGTCCATCTCAGATGACACGTTATCTGAGGAGGAGCACGGCGAGAGCCATGAATCCTGAAAGGAGAAGTTAGAGGACTATCGTGTGAAGACGCAAAGGTAATTTGTGATATAAGAGTAACCAATCCAAGGGCATGTATTCTTATAAATAACAAAATTAACTTCCGCGACGCGAGGCCTGGTGCCACTGCAGTTGTCCATAAGTACAAATAGAGTATACCGCACCGCAATCATCGCATACTGTGCTGGGGACAAATCAGCTGTCCCAAAAGAACTGAAACGCTTAGTGGAGCATTGTAACAAGCTCCAGATGTCGCTGCTGATTGGATGTGATGCCAATGCACTCTATGTAATATGGGGAAGCATCGACACCAACATCAGGGGTGAACCATTACAAAAATACAAATACTTGGCGCAACAGACCGAATTGGTCCAGGGCCTAGCTTCTCGCAACCATTCGTGCTGCGCGTGTTATATTTTTTCACACAAATGGAAGGGACCTACAGTTTAGGAGCCATATCCGAAAGGCAAATTGAGAAGCTTGAGTTATTACTCTCGGACGTTTGTCAGACATTCGCGAGAGGTAGGGCCGTGAAAAAACTTTTTGGTGTTGTCTGCGATTCGAACGTCGAACCTCTCGCTCAGCGATCCAACGCACTAACCACTTGAGCCACGGCGAGCGGATGAGGCATTATTAGAATTTATTCTTAGGTTATCTCTTGATACAGGGTGTCCCAGTTAAGAGGTATAATCCTTTAACTGGAGATTCCTGAAGTTTTGGCGAACAAAAAATCTTACGGCAGGAGGGGTCTATTTTCACCCCTGTTCGAGTTATAGCCCGTCAAAGTGGGACACCTCCGATTTGGAGGTATAATCACTTTAAATGATATAACTTCTAAATTATTGTAGTTACAAAAATAATAAATTACAAAAAGTTTTCACAGTTGTATTTGCCACTGAATTGCCTCTTCAAAATGTATAAAACTGTTTTTGTAGCTACAATAATTCATCTTGCAGTAAGTCAGTTTTGCTTGTAAGCCGATGATATGTAAGGAAGAAGCCAGTTGTTGAATACGACACAAAAATATGATACATGATATGAATATGATACAATCAATAAGAAAATGACATTAAAACACTTTCTGCTTTTTTTTACACCACTGGAAAATAAAAAAAATTTTAATTGTAGTAAACCCTTTAAACTTCTGAAAATTAACATTTCAATACCTCAATAAAAATTGTTTGTACTCTTCCACAGTAAACGGAATTATAAAACCGCACTGAAAACATCTCTTAATCGAGTTACCAAACGAAGATTTCACAATAACTCAACTATTAATACATCGAATGCATCGATTCTCTATCCCGGACGAATGAGTCAGAAGGATAAACGTCTACTCAAAATGATTTTAGTTATCTTCCTGTCGTTTGTCATCTGCTACTTGCCAATTACTATTACAAAACTCTGGAAGGGAGTGACGGAAATGCATTGGCTAAACATTAGTGGATATTTACTGATATATCTGACAACTTGCATTAATCCCTTTATTTATGTTGTAATGTCATCAGAATATAGACAAGCCTATTGGAATCTACTGCGATGTAAAACTGGCAGCAAATCTGCACATAACCGACGATATGCTGGCGTGGCGAAGAAGTCGAGTAATCTAAGAGTACAACCACAAACATGACACAGTGTTTAGATTTAGTTCACGAATAGATCCAAAGAAAAGTATTCTAAGTTATTTTGCGCTTAAGTCTGAGTTAAGAAAAACCACTGTTTAGTTGGGTTGAAGGAAAATTAGTTGTAAGAGGTCAGAGTAATTAATAACTACTGTGAATGATAATTATAACTAAGTTATTCAATATATGCATAATCAAATAAGTACACATATGCTTACGAACAGGACATTTTAGGTCTTTGGGGACAGATTGCACTCCGCGGAAAAAAAAATGCTCCTAGCAAAGGGGGCAGTAAATTTTTGTTTGTTTTTATGTACATGGGCATGTGATATACTGTTAAGAAGAGTAGAATCCAAATATAAATATATTCTTTATATTTCGGATATTAAATATGAACGTAGTTTTACAAATTATTCAGCTCAAAACTTTAATAAAGCTCGTAATGTCAGTTTTCGGAAGAATCAGGCGTCAACGGGGAAAAATTGCTAAAGAAATGAATAAGAAACACATCAATACAAAAAAAAGATCCGCGATATGATTTGCTAACAGGGGAAATCATTAATGCTTAAAGAAACTAACGTAGATTATAAACTCATTCAGGACAAAGTATGTACCTAGCATGAGAAAGGTGTTTGAAGTAGTTCTATATTGAAACCAGGCAAACCCAATATCGATAGTGCTTAGTGCTTAAGTTTCCAAGATATTTGATAAGATGTTTATTAAAATTCTGCCTAAAATATTTGAAGAAATATCGCTAACTATAAATTTGAAACTAAGCACTACCCGATTGATCATGTGCAATGGAATCTATATCTATACATACATATATATAAAACTCAATGTACCTATGTATGTATCTATGTACCTATGTTTGTATGTTTTCTATGGACTTCGAAACCACTGAACCGATTAAGCCCCAATTTTTTAGACAATCGTCGCTAATATTCTGGGAGTGTTTCTGTGAAGTTCGGTCAAAATCGGTTTTTCAGTTTGCCCACAACTGCATTTTGAGTGAGACAAGTCGAAAAAAAAACTCCCGACATGACGTTTATTTATTTTTATTTTTTATGAAATTTCAAAGAGTTCTATTCGTTTTAACAACTGATTAAGCTAAAAAGCTGGTAGACTTAATAATAGGCCCCTTATACGATACGATAAATCTGACAGACATTGGAGTCCATCCGAGCGATCCCATCGTGTGTGGCGTTGTTGGATGGTCTGTCAGACGGTCGGATGGATATCAAGTAATGTTTGATATTTTCAGGCAATCTTCGGTACTGACCCGAGAGTGTTCCTGTGAAGTTTGGTCAAAATTGGTGCTGGTGTTGCCCAGAACTGCATTTTAACAACTGCACAGCAACGCACCCCGGGTACCCGCTAGTACATACATATATAAACATTAATGTACCTATGTACCTATGTTTGTATGTTTTCTATGGACTCCGTAATCGCCGAACCGATTAAGCTCAAATCTGTGAAGTTTGGCCAATATCGGTTCATCAGTTTGCCCACAACTGCATTTTGAGTGAGACAAGTCGAAAAAAATTCCCGACATGACTTTTTTGTTTTGTTTTTTATGTAATTTTTTTTTTATAATTTGCTCGCACTCAAGGAGTTGTGAATACCTTTTTAATGTTTACACACAGTGTGGGTGTTGAAAGAAGATAGAAAGAGAGAGAAAGAGATTAGTGTAGTGGTTTGAAACTCAGGTGTATTTGGTTTCACATTTGCTCAAGGGGTGGTGTCCAGATAACTGGGGAGATTTGTTTTTTTTTTTGCCTTCGCTTCTGATTCAAAGTATTTTTTTTGCAGTTTACCCGATGTCAAAGATCGTCGAAGATTTAACGTCGTTAATGCGTTCCTGGAAAACACGACGTTAAGCGAAACAACGTTGTGCGGGACAAAGAAAAGGAAAACATTGTTTTTAGGCTGATTTACTATCGGAAAAAATATAACTTATTTTATTTAGTTTTATATGCTAATAGGAACATAAATTAAATACATTTTTTACAAAAAAAAAAAAAAACAAGCAAATTAAAGTTAGATTTAAGTTTCATTACACTGACGAAGATGATCGTACTGCTGCACTTGTGGATGCTTGCTGTGGAAAATATCTGCGCATAGTCGTTTGTACGAGTATATGCACCTTTTTCTTCTACTCATACAACTCCTTGTAGCATATTGTAGCTTCATCTATATGCCTTCGGACTTTCGATGATCTTTCCACAACAGGATAACATTTTTCGAAAATTTCCTGCACGTTTTTTGGATGATCCAGAGCGTTTCTTAAATCGCTCAACTTAAAGCCTAGTTGAGGATCTTTTGCAGCTTCAACGTCATTTTCAGCGTCTTTATCATCAGAATTGACTGTTTCCAAATCAATAAGATCTTCGACCGACAATTCTTCATCATGTGACGTGACTAGTTCCTCTATGTCAGCAGCCTCTAAGTTGTCAAAGCGAAGACGCCTGCTTAAGCTGATAATATCATCTTGAATCTGCTCAGGTGTAGGCTCTCTAAGCCGTCGGTGTTGGGACAAACTGCTGGCCACAGCTTTTTCCATAATGCTTGCAAACATTTTGTTGATACTTTTTCCCAAGCCTTTTCCATCAACTGAATGCCGTGCAAAGTGTCGAATTCTTTCCAAAATTCTTTTAAAAGTTCTTATCGCCGCCGTTTGTTTCATCCAATGCTTTCGAAAATGCAAGTTTTGTATATTGATGCTTAAATTCGGCAATTGGATATTGGTCCATTGGTTGCAGCAGTGAAGTCTTATTAGGTGGTAGAAAAACAAGAGGTAGAGAGATTCTGCTCACCACAGAACTTTTCTACAGCTGGACAAAAATTGTCTACAAACCATTCCTTGAAAAGAGATTTTGTGACCCAAGCCTTTTTGTCTGCCTTCCAAATGACAGGCAATTTCTCTTTTAAAGCTCAAGCATTAATAGATTGGTAAACTAACATGGGTTTGATTTTAAAAGTTCCTGTTGCGTTTCCACCTAGTAATAATGTTAGTCTGTCTTTTGCAGCCTTATGTCCAGGCATTGACTTTTCATCTTGTGCAATATAAGATCTGGTTGGCAGATCTTGCTGAAGTTGGAGGTACACCAATGTTTCTGGCTATATCTACAGCTCGTTCACCAGATTCGTAACGCCTTATTATGTCCACCTTTGTTTTTAAACTGAAATGAGTTCTTTTCTGTCTAGGTGTACGAGCGGCTTCTTTTAAAGACATCTTAGGAATCTAAACAATACAAATTCAAATTTTTAATTTGCAGAACAAAGTTAAAAACCACCTATTACTATGACCTTACATCACGATTTGAATCTCGAAGATACACTACCACTAACCTCAGCTAAAAATGTATGTATGCACCATACCTACATAGAATTTATATATACTAAGTATGTATGTGCAATATCTAGCCACAATTTTACCGACGATCTTGAAAACCGTAAGAAAATTGGCGACATCTTGGAGACATTTTTATTTTATTGTCGCATTTTTATTTTTTTTCAAACGACGTTACAGCGAAGCCACGCAACGTTAAGTGGGGTATGGTAATAATTCGTTGCCGACGGTATAGCGAAACAACGTTGCGCGGGGCAACGTTAACCGGGGTATACCTGTACTCAGTAATTTTGCTGCGGGTTCAATGTTTATTACAAAAAATCGTATGCCTAATAACATGCTAACTGTACAAAGAATCGTATGTGTAATAAAATTCTAACTGTACAAAACTTATGTATGTACAATAAATTCACAATATACCTATTATCTCCTATCGATGATAAAGTAATACAAAGTACAGTGCGTAATGTGATACAAATTTGTGCTGAGACGGAATAAATTTGGAAACAAAAAAAAAAAAAAAAATACATAGTGCAAACTAATATGTACTACGCAATTTGTTGCTGTTGTGGTCAAAACAATCATCTACGACGTACATTCATATGTACATCACATGTATGTATGTATGTTTTCAAGTAATGAGCTCGTATAAAAAGTATAATTAATAAAAATGAAAGAACATACATACATATGTTATGTACATAGTACATACATACCTATGTATCTGTGGCAACAAGAAAAAACAGCACAAGTCGTTTTTTACAATTTGTCCTTTAAAAAAAATTATCCATCATATGAGAAGGTTTTTGTCACAAAAAATTTATTTCTGTACTGTTCTAGAATTGATTATAGAATCGAGTATGGCCCATTTTTAGATATTGAAGGAGCATTTAGGTAGGAAGACAGGGGGGTGACTACATCCAGTGTGGTGTAGCCTCACTCGGGTCTCAACGGATCCATTGTGTTTCCCCGGTGTGGGATACCTGAAACAAAAAGAACACGGCATTGGGTTACCTGATTAGTTATTGGTTAGTGGCACGGGTGACCCTCCTGAACCAGTCCGATTTCGTGATGAGTCAATTAATGAGGAAAAGACTAATCGACTTCACAAGGAAGAAGAGAGATCTGGAATTTGTGCCCTTGACACTTTTTGGTTCAGTACTTAAGGTGACTAAGAAGGTTAAGTATCTGAGAGTATACCTACATAGATGCTGGACTAACTAAGAGAATTCATGTAGAAGAGAAGATCCGGAAGGCAAAAAGGGTGCTTCATCAGTGTAAACGGGTATGTAGACAAAGGTGGTAAATCTCGCCGAGGTCAGCATACTGGATGTACACAATGATAGTAAGACCGATCATCACATATGCGTCAGTTGTATGGTGGCAAAAAGCCTACCAGAATACTGTTAGATAGGGTCCAAAGTCTGGCATGTTTAGGTATAGTCTATAGTATGAAACGGCGGCGTCGACGGTACTTCGTCTGCACCGAGATGACAACTGACACTGGCGCGGTACCACCTATGGGCATAGGAAAATTCTGGATCTCGTAAAAAATGAGATTATGGAGTTGAAAATGCCTTTTACAGCAAGTTGTCACAAAAACTCTTATCGAGGATGGAACACCTCCGGAAAAGAAAATTGGTGGTGGGGGTAAGTATCAATTATCTATCAGAAGAACTAGAACTAGCCTGTCATATTTATCTGGGGGAATATACCTAAATCTATCAAGCCGAGATAATTACTCTGTTACATGCGTTGGATCACCTGATAGAAGGTTAAGTTGTTGGTAAAAATACTACTATAGCTCTGGGCAATCAATCAGCGATTAGACGCATGGAGCAAATAGATATAAATACTTGCATCCCTGGCAATGGAATGTGTCCATAAACTCAATGAGTGCTCATCTCGAAATGAGATGACGCTGCTCTGGGTGAGAAGGCACGTAGGGACTGAGGGCAATAAAAAGGCAGACGCTCTATCAAAGCAAGCGTCAACCTCGGAGTTCTCTGTTCTGGAACCATTTGCCTCAATTGGCAGAGGAATGGCGGAGCACCTGATTAACAACTAGGCCGCGGCAAAACACCAGAGGAGGTGGTCAACCATGGAAGGTTGTAGGCAGGCAAAAATGGTTATTAAAATGCCAACTGGAACCACTCATAGGGAAGTTCTGAGCTTGGAGGGAAGAGCACTGAAATGGGTGGCAGCGTTATCTACAGGTCATGGAAATTTCGGGTATTAACTAACGAAGATGGGTCTTCTGGCGGATGATACCTGTGAACTATGCCTGGAGGAAATCGATACGGCGGCACATATATTGTGTCAATGTCCGGCATTTGCTAGCAGAAGAAGGGAGAAACCCAGAAAATGAACCAGATTTCTGTTAAAGATGCTAGCGTTGACACGAGGAGCAAAGCCAGAGAAGAACTGTGGAGAAATCCAGAGAGTCTCTCAGCTAATATGGATCGTGGAAGAGAGACGAAAAGGTACGCAAAGTTGTGATCTGATTCGGGATAAAATAATATATGTATGTATACATAAGTGCGTCGACATGACCCGTACTACTTCCTCCTCTGTGATGGATAGAGGAATCGAAATTTTGTAACTCTAGAGCCCAGCGTTCAATTCTCGGGTTAAGGTTTCGTTTATTAAGCGTTAATGTATGTTGCAATCGGTAACAATCTTAAAAGTAATGCCTTCTTAATATACTCGGAATAGCCTTAAAGCGTAAATAATAGCGAGTGTTTCTAGCTCAAAGCTATGGTAACTCGTTTCCGGTGGGGTAGTACCCTTTGAAAAATAAGATAAAAAATTGGAAAAGTGGTCTGCGTGCGACCCGCAAGGTCCACACGACTAACTTCCCAGTGGGAAGAAATAAAAAAACAACATTCATTTTTTTATTAACATAAACACTTGCTTCTACAATTACTACGATGTTTGATGAACAATGAAATTTTCTTCTTCACGTTATCAAGAAACCATCAAATTGGAGATATCTCATCAATACCACTCATCAACTAAGAATGCTGAATTAACATTTCTTTACTTACAAGTAACTAAACAACAATATTGATAACAGACTACGCAGCTGACAGCACAATACAATTTACTTTCTTCATGAATTGTTCAAGATTGACATCACAAAACTACTGCTTTTCACCGTGAACCGTTCAAAAATCATCAGTAGGAGATTATTAACCATATCCTCAAGAATTTTATCATCTTCAGCAAACATTTCCATATTGGCTTGTCACAAAAAAATAATAACTAGCAGAAATTGATGAAGCTCTCATAACATCAATCAGCCAATACACAACATATGCAATTAGATCGGATTTAAAATGGAAGAAATCGACTTTTGATGAACATAAGACTTATCAAAATATGAAATATGTAACAATATTTTTTTCATAAATACTATTTATATGTACTTACAGAAATGAAAAAAAGCATTGTTTCATCGAAAATAACTTTTACTGTTAATAACTTCTACTTACAACCATGTTCCACGTCATTATTTATTTTTTAAATGTTAAATGTACATCATACTATTACCTCCAAATGTTTTCTCAAACATAATATTCTTGTATTAATTGCATATTATAAAGCAACCTTGAATTGCAAAAAGATTGTTGATTTTTTTATATCGAAGAATATATTCACATCCCATTTTTTATTATAATTATTGTTATCAACGTCATTTTGGCCAGTTCGAAATCTCATTATTCATTATTCTGGCCTGATAATATAAATTTAAAATTCCACACATTCATCTAGTTTTTGTTCATAAGTATTTCTTTTTAATAATATTTTTTTTAAAATAATTGCTACGACATTCATGAAAATTTTGCTAAAACATACAATAATAATATTAAAAAAAAAAATCACTACGAAGGTATTTAGAATCTGCACGAATGAATAGTACAAATCATCAATTTCAAAATTCAGCTAGTTTGCCTTTATTTTTTTAGTTATTTAAATACTAACAAAAAACTACTGGACCGATTTTTCTGGAAACTTAATCAGTTCGTAGTTACGTAATTACGCGTCAAATGAACCCGGTCCCATGTCCATATCATATTTGGTTCTCGAGATAATCGAGGCGAAAGATAATTCCGAACGCACATACGAACATACGCACATACGAACATACGTACATACACACACACAGACATCTCTGTAAAAACGTTGGATTTGGATTCAGGTGACCTTAAAACGTGGAGATATGTCAAAATTCGCGATTCACAAAATCGGCCCCATTACAACAACTTCCCATTGGGAAGTTAATAAGATGAAATTTCCAGTCGGGTTATGAATACCCTTTTATTGTTTCAAGACGGTGCGGGCGTTAAAAGGAAGATAGAGAGAGAGAGAAATAAATTAATATAGTGGTTTGAAACTCAGGTGTATTAGGTTTCACATTAGCTCCAGGGGTAGTAGTGTCTAGAGATTTGTTTGCCATTTTTATTTTTTTATCTTCGCTTCTGATTCACAGTATTATTTTCGCTGTCCACCCGATGTCATAAGCATATCAATCACCCAATAGAACGAACAATTTTTCCAGCCATAAGAAAAACCTACTGCCAGTGTTATGCCTTCGCAGTAGTGTTGTAATAAACTTTCGCAATTGATCGGACTGCCTCTCATCATTTCATTTTTAACGCATTTTATTTTATTATTTCTTACTTGTTAAAGAAAAACGCTTTAAACTAGCTTAAATAACTTACCTATGTAATGTACCTTATTGACCCTATGCGAATGCTCTAAGCTAAACCTAACGTTTAAAACTATGTCTTTCTTAATTATTTATTCTACTTACTACTTGAAGACTAAGAAAATTTGTTATAAAAAACTTAGGAACTGAACCTTTTGCTTTTGCTTAAAATTAAATTAAAATATAGTCTTAGGTCTAACTTACAAGCTTCCTTAAATAAACCTCAAAAATTATCTAATACGTAAAATGCGTAAAAAAGAGGCTACCTCGAATCGAATGGAAACGACGAGGGAGTTTCCTCTCCATCCCCTAACCACCAGAATCTCGAACTGGTACCGCTCTACTGAACCGGAGACGCTCCGTCATGCTGTCTGCGACGTGTCGGTTGTAGGTTAGTCGCCTATCCGCAGCTGTTTGGGCAACATGGAAGATTAGCGGCACCGCAAATAGATTAGCGGCACCGCAAATCTGTCATGGATCAGACCTTCTTTATCTAGATAGGGGAACGCCTCTGACGGAACGAAGCCGTTAAGGCACACTCTCTCGTGGTACATGTCATTGTGGTAGAAGGCCCCAGAGATCAGATTATTCATCGAGTTTATTGCTCTTGCAACGTGCAACCATTGGAATAGAATTTTTTGTACTCAGACTCTGGTGCTCTGTATAAACGGAGGCAAGCCCTCTCAAACACCCGAATCTTTTCCATCGAGCTTGCTCCCACGTTGAAACACACGGGACAACCATATGCGACCATGGGCCGGATAAGAGCCATGTAGCAGATTACCTTCACCCTCGCATCAAGTTGGCTGCTATAAAACAGTCTCATGGTAAGGGCGAAAGCCGCTTTGGCTCTGAACAAAGCAGCATCTATATGTTTGTTAAAATATAGATACTGGTCTAGCTAGAATCCAAGGTATCTGACTACATTTCATAGGCATAGGAAGAGTCTATGTCTAATGGACTTCTATCATATCTTTGTAAAACAATCTCCGAGAGTGATTGAAGACCGGAACACTCGTATTCAATTTAATGTTCATCATGAAGTGATTATTAATGATTGTGTGATTGCGGACATTTTAGCAGATATTTTGATATAGAAACTTAAATGTGATCTTGTATGTCACAACTTAAGGAGGAATTTATATATGCATAGGCTCTGAAACTCGCCGCATATGTCATTTGTGTTTATACAACAAAGGTCTGAAGTTAAATCTGTGGTCGTATTATTGTGCGAGGAATCATTATTGTGAGTAATAAATCAGAAGCTACTTCAATACTAAAGGAGTTCAGTGGCCTGAGCAGAGTGCAACAATAAAAAGAGGAAAACAACTCTTCGCTAGTAGAACTCTCTTTTAATCGCTTATTTCGAACTGAACTCACATTGATTTTTGAACACTCTAATATAGACTACAGAAGTACAGTAGAATCTTTTGTAAATAGACTGAAAGTGGTTCGGTTAGATCGTTCGATCAGTTTGGCGATTATTTATGTGCTGTATATGTATGTTCGGGCACGCTCTAAATAAACTGAATTGAAAGACTTTGCTTCAACTGTCAAAAGTATATGTATGTAATTTGTTTTCTGCCTTACTAGGTTCAGGCAGAATCTCTTTGAATTTATTGAAGTTTAATTCCCATGTATGTATGTTTTTTTTCATTTTATTTTTATAATCTGCACTTTTAATTTTCCATATTGCTGCGTTTTCTTGCATCAACTGAAAAATCTCCTTCCAAACATACGTATTCGAATTTAGTCATAATTTTTTTTTTTTTATTTTCTTAACAACATTCAAGCTAATTAAAAACACTTACTACCACAGCCCAAACACGACTGGCACTTCATTTGACAGCAAATCAACCAACTCGGCCATACACGGTTCAACTCAGTTGAAAGACTTTGGATTCAAAATCTTTTGATTTTTCTTCAACCAACTCCCAACCTTCAAATCGATCAATTGACTACGCCACACACAGTTTGATTTTGATTTACAATTATACAATTTCAGTTTACAAATGAGATGTAGTATGTATGGTGCGTTTAATACTTATAATAAGAAGCGGCCATTATACAAAAATCTATTCGATTTGCTGCAAATATTGCTATTCCCCAATCTAAGGAACACTCGAACAATGTATCAGTTAAGCCCACTGTTCCTTGGTGGAACAAATTCATTCAAAAGCTTAGACAAATTAAACAAACCGCTTGGAAAATTTTTAAAAAATACCCAAACGAGTTAAACCTGATTGCATATCGCAAAGCAAACGCAAAATTTCGAAAAGAGGCAAAAATCGAAAGCTTCACAAAATTCACCTCTAACATTAACCCTAATGCTTCTTCGAAGAAATTATGGGTTGATATTAAGAGCCTTACTGGTACTTACTCCCCTCCCTTAATAAAAAATTATCAAAACGCCATCTCAAGACTTATTCTCCCTACTTGAAATTGCAGAATTCTTTGCTAATACATGGTCAAACTTATCAGAAAACCAAATAAATAAACAAATAAATACCCCACCGAAACATCTGGATACCGTCCAATATCTCTCTTGCCATGCATAGGAAAGCTTTTGGAAAAAATAATAGCCAGACGGTTATATTGGCTCCTAGAAAAAAATAATCTTGTCAGTGTAAACCAAGTAGCTTTTAAACATGGCCGATGTACTATGGATGCAATTTTACACCTTGATGATTTTATCTCCTCAGCCATATCTGAGAAAAATCACGTATCAATTTTATCAATTGATTTCGAAAGAGCTTTCGACCGTGTCGGGATCCATATAGTTTTGAAACAACTAATGGATTGGAAAGTTGGTCCAAAAATTTTCAAGTATGTAAAAGCGTTCCTTTCGAATAGAAAATTCCGCGTTAAGATTAGTAACATATATTCCAATATACATGACCTTAAGAATGGAATCCCCCAAGGATCCCCCCTTTCAGTTATACTTTTCGTTATTGCATTTAACCACCTAAGCCATATAATAGAAAATTACAAACGAATTGGCTACTCATTATACGCAGATGATCTTATTCTATTCTCTAAACTTAAAGACCTAACACTAACAACAACCGATTTTTCAAACATTATTAATGACCTTATAAGTTGGGGGATCCACTCTGGATTTATTATTTCCCCAGACAAAAGTAAAATGTTGCATATATGTAAAAAACCAGTTGCACCAAAACAATAACACTTCATGTTAATAATACTCCAATAGAAAATGTCAATTGTCTAAGAATACTTGGGGTAGCTTTAAGAATCATTGTGTTTATTTGAAAAAAAGCCTTTCTACCAGGGTCAATATGATTAAGTATCTTTCCTCCAAAAATAGCCATTGTAATATTAACTCCCTTATTAATGTCATACGATCTGTCATACTCTCCAAAATTGACTACGGACTCGCTGTTTATGGCAAAACTTCAAAATCGTCGCTCCAGCTGATCTCATCTCCTTATCATGCTACGATTCGAACCGCCCTCAGAGCATTCAGGACAACACCGATAAGAAACATTCTAGCCGAAACCGGTCTCCCCTCAATCGCAGAACGTATTGCATACCTCACCGCCCTCATTATACGGAAGGTAAATTCATCTCGAAAATCACCGATACACAAAGTTGCCCAAAGAATTATACGCTCCAAAAGGAATAGAAAATACCCATCTTCACTTTCCAAAGCACTTCTGAATGCAAGATCCTTTAACATCCCAATATCTATTCAATCACTAAGAGGAACACTTCACCCACCATGGAACCTCCCTAAAGACACCATTTGCACCGATCTCCATAAATACACCAAAATAAACACAAATAGCGATATATACAGGGCTATGTTCAGTGAAATTGCTGCAAAGTTCAAAATACTTAATTGGAATCTCCTCTTTACAGATGGCTCAAAAACTGCACTTGGGACATCTTTTGCAGTAGTAAAGGAAGACGGCACAACAATTTCAAAAGGCCTCCTATCTGACTTTGCCTCCATTTTTTCTGCTGAATTATTTTATTTTTACTGACAGCTTATCAACAATCACAGCATTAAGGAATGTTAACAACAGAACTGATATTATTGAAAAAATCAGGGACAAATTGATTACTCACAGCAAGACGCTAAGACTTGTTTGAATACCCGGACACGTCGGAATTAAGGGCAATGAAGTAGCAGATAGGATTGCAAAAGCAACTTTAAGTGTTCCAGCTCTTCAGTTCCACACCTATAACAAGCAAGACCTTAAACTAAAGCTCATTCGAAACTTTGAAGAAGAAAGATTAAACAACTGGAAAGATTACATTCACCACTACTCTGCAATAAATCCACAAGCCGAAAAAGCAGTCTATCCCCTCAACATCCCATTAAACATGTTACGGATCTTCATACGGCTCCGGTTGGGACATACAATCATCACTAACAGCCATAGCATTACCAAAAATCAACAAGCAGTATGCACCTTCTGCCAAGAAAACGCACTTTTAACGATTAAACACCTAACATCTGAATGCTACAAAATAAATTCAACCGTCATGCAACTATTTGCCAAAAACCAACTAGCTGATTTTTTAATAGTCCCCTCAGAACAAAATATAAAAAATCTGAGTTTTAACAACTACTACATCAAAAAATGTGGTTTGGGTGCGACCCGCAAGGTCCACACGACTAACTTCCCAGTGGGAAGAAATAAAAAGACAATATTCATTTTTTAATTAATAAGTATTATTTTTTTCACATGATCAAGATCTTTGCGCATACGAAAAATTTTAATGAAGCTCAATCCCAAACACTAATGGCCTACACATAAACACTTGCTTCTACAATTACTACGACGTTTGATGAACAATGAAATTTTCTTCTTCACGTTATCAAGAAACCATCAACTTGGAGATATCTCATCAATACCACTCATCAAATAAGAATGCTGAATTAACATTTCTTTACTTACAAGTAGGTTAGGTTGGCTTGGCTGTCCGCACGGGAGTGCAGACACACTTAGACCAATAAAGGTCCTTTGTGATACCATGGATCAAAACCAATTCGCTGCTCATGGACTAACAGAACCAACCGGAGCTTTTGATAAAGCGATAGATGCGCATGACGTCTAAGGACGCTATGTCACCAAGGACTTCAAGGAAGGGGGACCCTAAATAGAGCATTCTTTTATGCGACAGAGCTGGGCAGTTACATAGGAGGCGAGGGATACTTTCCTCCTCCTCCTCGTCCCTCCAGCTTCTGCAGAAGTCATTTGAAAAGAGTCTTTTGGCATGTTGGCCTATAAGGCAGTGTCCAGTGAGAACACCAACAACGCAGCTGATTTGTGATCGCTTTGGTTTGACCAACTCGGTACTGCGTTTATGATCCAGCCTGGGCCAGATCTGTCTCGAGATGAGGCACGTTGACACGTTTTCCCATCTGAGGTTTGTCCTGCTAATAGCATTCAGCTTTAGTAGATGCTTACATGTAGCTAGGGGCATACCAAGGGACTGCCTATCAGACAGAATCCTTAGAGTAGTGCCTTGACTGGCAAGTTCGTCTGCCTTGCAGTTTCCTGGAATGTCTCTATGGCCTGGCACCCAGCATAGGTGAATATTGAACTGCTCTGTCATCGACATAAGAGATAAACGGCAGTTGAGAGCGGCCTTTGAAGTAAACGAGCACGATTCCAGAGACTTGATTGCCGCTTGGCTGTCAGTGAGAATGGTAATATCCCTGACAGATAGTACATTACACTTCAGCCAGGATAGGGCTTCCTTAATTGCCATGATTTCCGCCTGAAAAACGCTACAATGATCAGGGAGGCGGAACGATAATTCTAGGTTGAGCTTCTCGGAGAAAACATCACATCCTACCACGCCTTCGGTCTTAGAACCATCTGTGAAAAAGTGTACCGAGTTACCATCGATAGGAGGAGAATTGTCCCATACATCCCGTTCAGGGATACTTGTACGGAAGTCACAAGTAACTAAACAACAATATTGATAACAGACTACGCAGCTGACAGCACAATACAATTTACTTTCTTCATGAATTGTTCAAGACTGACATCACAAAACTACTGCTTTTCACCATGAACCGTTCAAAAATCATCAGTAGGAGATTATTAACCATATCCTCAAGAATTTTATCATCTTCAACAAACATTTCCATATTGGCTTGTCACAAAAAAATAATAACTAGCAGAAATTGATGAAGCTCTCATAACATCAATCAGCCCATACACAACATATGCAATTAAATCGGATTTAAAATGGAAGAAATCGACTTTACATAAGACTTATCAAAATATGAAATAATATATTTTCATAAATACTATTTATATGTACTTATAGAAATGAAAAAAAACATTGTTTCATCGAAAATATCTTTTACGGTTAATAACTTCTACTTACAACCATGTTCCACGTCATAATTTATTTTTTGAATGTTAAATGTACATCATACTATTACCTCCAAATGTTTTCTCAAACATAATATTCTTGTATTAATTGCATATTAATAAAGCAACCTTGAATTGCAAAAAGATTGTTGATTTTTTTGTATTGAAGAATATATCCACATCCCATTTTTTATTAGTATTATTGTTATCAACGTCATTTTTTTTATTATTACGAGTTGGCTAGTTCGAAATCTCATTATTCTCCTGGCCTGATAATATAAATTTAAAATTCTACACATTCATCTAGTTTTTGTTGATAAGTATTTTTTTTTTATAATATTTTTTTTAAAATAATTGCTACGACATTCATAAAAATTTTGCTAAAACATACAATTATAATATTAAAAAAAATCACTACGAAGGTATTGAGAATCTGCACGAATGAATAGTACAAATCATCAATTTCAAAATTCAGCTAGTTTGCCTTTATTTTTTTAGTTATTTAATTACTAACAAAAAACTACTGGACCGATTTTTCTGGAAACTTAATCAGTTCTTAGTTACGTAATTACGCGTCATATGAATCCGGTCCCATGTCCATATCATCTTTGGTTCTCGAGATAATCGACACGAAAGATAATTCCGAACGCACGTACGCACATACGTACATACACACACACAGACATCTCTGTAAAAACGTTGGATTTGGATTCAGGTGACCTTAAAACGTGGAGATATGTCAAAATTCGCGATTCACAAAATCGGCCCCATTACAACAACTTCCCATTGGGAAGTTAAAAATGTATTCCAACTTTTAACAATTCTTAAAATTGAAAAGAACATTTAAAAATACATACTCATATGGTAACCCATGTTATAGTTCTCCTTAACTTTCATATTATTATACAACTAGCCGAAAGCCCTGGTAGCTAGCGCTGTAGTATTAATATTAGTATTGTAATTTATTTATATATTAATAAATTTAAAATAAATTAAATAAATAAATACTTATAATATGCAAAGTCGTTTCCTGTTAGTGGCTTCGTATTTCATAGATACATATGTTCACTTTCCAGGTGATAAGGAGTGACGATACTAGTGAATTAAGTTGGGAAAAAGTTAAATTTTACAGCTCTAACTCAATAATGGCTTATCGGATAAACAAAAAAATAGGTTAAATTAGACAGTCATCTTCGGGTCGCTTGACAGATTCGTTCCTCCAAGTATTTGTATTTGGATGTTTCAGGAATCATAAACAGACGCGCAGCAAAATTATGGAACATGGCTTTATATCTAACAGGACACATTTGTTTGCTGCACTACCATGCGTTCCTGCAAGACGTCTCTATTTCTAATTTTGATGCAAACCTCCAGTAGCAGAACAGCAAATTAGTACAATTTAGTACAATTTTTGGGATATGACGCTTCACGTAAGTTACATTTTACCATTTGAGGTCCACTGCCAAAAGGACGGTGAAAGAAATGACAGAAAACTAATGCGTGTAATTTACTGTTATTCGCGATACTCCAGATAGCAAAAGTAAAACAATTTTTAGTGCGATCTCCTAAACTGTGCTTTTCAACGTGAACATTTAATAATTATTTTGTTTGAATAAAATAAAGTTATCAAAGGTAGGTACACTTCAGTTCAAAAATTTTATAGTTAGCGTGAGTGAATTTTTTATTTTGGCACTTCTATAATTTTCGGTTTGAAAACGCCATTTTGTAGATCTTGAGGATATAAGAACAATGTACAAAAGAACCAATATTTTGCTTAGTTTATCAGTTATTGGTTTCGGTCAATATAAGCCAAAAACGATTTTATTTAATTTTTGGAAATAGAAAAAAAATGACCTGCAATTTGCCCTGATCGGTTTTCTTCTAGCGTCGGTTTTAAAAATTTATAAAAATATTGTCAAAGAATAAATTTACATTCGGAATAATATCTTAATTCATCATTTTATGTCTTAAGTTTAATTAAACGCAATTTCATAAAAAAAAGAAAAGGAACTATTTTGGGTCAGGACATTTTCCAAATTTAACGTTTTTTTTTTTTTGCGTGTAGCTGGGTGAAAATCGTTGAAAGACATCGCATGCGAGCTTTGCGATAGTGTGGGACTTGACCCACCCACTAAAAACAGCCGGAGAAAGCATGGTGTTACCACCCTTCCAATAATCGCATCTAGTCGTTAAACTAATCAGCAATTTGTTTCTAATACTTGTAAATTTATGTTATAAGGAACTAACTTTGGTTTGTTACCTTTTGTTTTTTAGCTCGTTATCACTTTGTTCGGGTGATTATGTTACATATTTTTTTTCCTAGTTAACTAGTTCGAATGGTTTTATTCTTCGTAATCTTCTAACTGGATTGTTATTATTAAGTAGTTCGACTACTTCTAAATTAGAATTGTTGCGAAGCCTACCTTCATGTTGCAACCTTCCTGAACTCGTCCTCTACCATTTCAATTTTTAGATCCCTATGTAGATGAGCGTTACGTATGTACACCATGGCGCATTAACAATATTGCGTAGTACTTTATTTTGAAAGCATTGTATGCTTTATAGGTTCGTCTTACTTGTGCACCCCCAAAGTTAAACATGCTTATAGAGAAGCGGTCTATTATATATTGAGAGACATGAATACCTCCTTATTAGCCAATACATTTTTATATATCGAATGTTTAGTTCATCATGTTTTTTCTTGACATGAGTTTTCCAGCGCAACTTCGCGTCTAAAGTCATGCCTAAGTGCTTAGCTGACTTCGAATGCAGAACTACTTTGTTATTTATGTACACAGGTATGTGTTGTACGTTTTTATTAGTGAAGTTAACATGGATTTACTCCAGTTCATTTAATTTTATTTGCCATTTTTTGGTCCATTCAGATATTTCATTTACTGTCTTTTGTAGTTTTTCGGTAACTTCCTGCACGGTTTTTCCGACAGCAAGTACAGCAGTATCGTCTGCAAATGTGGCAACAGTAGTTTCGTCATTTTGTGGTAGGTCGTTCGTGGATAGGAGGAACATTTTCTTTGACATAAAAATGCTTATGTGCTACTAACGTAACGTTTTTTTAGATCTTGCTTTGAGCTAATGTCAAACTAAGCAAACTAATTCTTCTAAAAAAAAATATTTGTCAAAACGGCTAACTGAACTTAGACAAATTGTAGATAATTTTAGTCAAAATTAAAACGGCTTAAGTTGGTTTTTCAGAAATATCTTCTAAATTATTATTTTTGTTAGAATATTGAAGAGACTCTTAAAAACATTTTTTCAAACTGATTCTCAGAGGAACAGCTATTCGGTTTTTGTTAAATTAATATTTAAAGCTCAAAACTTTAAAAATGTTAAAAAACGACTTAAGCCAATTTACCTTATTTGAAACGAGAAATTTTGTGTATAAAGAGGCGCTGCGATAAAATATTTGTTTTAAGATTTAGAAAAAAAAAGTGACATAAATATATTTAAAACATTTAAAAAAATTGCCTATTTATCTTTTATTTCATTATAATTAATACAATGTAAGTTTTAGCTTAAGTTAAAAAGAAATAAAAAACGTAACATTCATTTTGTAGTCCACGCGAGCGGAGCCGCGGGCAATCATCTAATTTTATTATATAATAAGCGGCACAGTGACGCTAAAAATTACAGCGTCAGATGATAAATTCGGCTACAGTTCGGCCAACCTGATCAAGTAATCGCCCCGATTACATATTCCTTTTAAATATTAAAACTTCAGTCTGTGATAATAACAGTAATCATGCTTAAGTACATTAAAACGATATTTACATTCATAAATGGTCGCGAATGTACGGTCTTATACACATATACTCGTATAAACATTTCATATGTTTGTTAAATATCAAAGATTAACTACTACATATTATAAAATGAAGTTGATATTTCTTTATCCGGTATTTGAGAGAAAAGGGCTGAACCGATTTCAATGATTTTTCTTTTATTGATTACGAAATTGTATGGACCAGATTTAGATTAAGCTACTTATACAGTTTTGTGCTTGGGAGACCACAAAAAGAGACAAATTAACTTAGAAGCACAAATAACATCAACTTTGCCTTTGTCGGTTTTAATTAAATTAGTTTTGTCGTTTAGAGTTTTTAAAGACACAAACTTCAAGTCCAAAATCATGATTCTATGTCATCTAGAAGCTGAGCAATATCAAAAATATCATATACAGTGGACTAAGTCGAATTTTCACGGGATACCATGATTTGTTCGAGTTAGAGGGAGTTTTGGAAAAATTCGAGTTAGAGAGAGAAACAATTTTTTTTTGTTTTAAAGCGTTTATTTAATAAAAAAAAAAAGGTTAACATAATTTAAAAAAGTTAACAAAAAAAATTCTACCAACTTGCACAGAATAACTGCATCAGCTCTGTTGAACTGCCTAGAATCAACGGATTTTCGAATTCCAACTGGAATTTCACTAAAAGAAGATCTTTTTTCTAGATAGATTTCCATTGCTTTGAAATAAAAACTGTTTTGAATCCGACGAACAACACAAGGAAAAGGATAACATTGTTTTTTTTTTTGCCCTGCAATTTTTGTACAGATTGCATCTTTTTAGGCAGGTACCTAGACGCATTATGTATTGAATGTGGGCAGGTAGAAACACAAAGCACTTACGATGATGGCATACGCGATGCTACAGATTCTTAGGGTGTTGACGTGTGTAGGTAGTTATAGTTGTATATATAACCAAATATGAATTGTGAGAGGGTATTTTTTTTTATTTTGTTTTATGAAAAAAAATGGGGTGAAAAAGAGGCCAAGAATCGAGAGAATGTGTACGAGTTAGAGGGAGTTTCGACTTAGAGGATGTTTTTGTATGGAAAATTGAGGGGAATGCTTAAATATGGCGAAAAAATTCGAGTTAGAGAGAAATTCGACTTAGGGAGAGTCCACTATACATATGTCTCAGTGGTAGTAATCATTTTTTTTTGTTCTTTATCCTGCTTTCTTCTTTATCCTACCTCTTCGCTAAATTTATGAGCAGAGGCGAGTGGCTGGCGATAGAAGGATGTGTGTTTCCTTATCCTTATTTTTCTGTTATACATGCATACTGGATGGGTTGTGTGCATGTTGTGTCTGTGTGTGCTGTGGTAGCGATTCCCACTGGGGATGTTATAATTGAGTTTGCACATTTTCAGTATTGTATTCAGTTTCAGTTGGTATGTACATATGTATGTATTTTAACGAGTGTGTGGCGTCAACTAAAATGAGTAGGAAATATTCTAAGCAGTGTTCCCAGATTGCGGGGAAAACCGCCACTTGTGGCGCTTTTTGAGCAGAAAAGGGGAAAAGGGGAAACTGTCTCAAAAAAAGGGGAAAACGCGTATTTGAAATATTATTTTTAAAATCACAAAATCTTATAATAAGTTACCAATATGCATAAATCTTCGTTGTCAACAAATGATTTGTTTTACAAACATAGTAAGTAAGTATCAACTCAAGTCCATGCGTCAATACACGTTAATAATTTGTGTTCGAAGACGGATAGTAGGAAGGCGATACGCATTCCCATCGGATTTTTTTTAACGTTTCGGAAGTTTTTTCGAACGGATACCGCGACAAGGCTGAATATGTCGGACCGTGGAGCCTAAAGAAAAAAACAAACTTATTTTCGACAGACTGATTAAACTCGAAAATAATGTATACAGCAGGCGTTTTCCTCCAAGATGATAAAACAACTTAAAATAGTAACATGGAACGCCAATGGGCTTTTGCAAAAAACTGACGAGCTGGAAATATTCTTGATTAAGAAACAAGTTGATATATGTCTAGTATCTGAGACTCATCTCAAAAGAAATTCTAGGATAAAATTAAAGGGTTATAAAGGCTATCATGCTTTCCACCCATCAGAAAGAGCCAGAGGTGGTGCGTCTCTATTTATAAGAGATTGTATTGAACACTCTGAAGATATTATATGTGAACTTGAATCAAGGCAAATAATAACAGTACGTGTAAAAAATAGACACTTTGCTTATAATATCTCGTCTATCTACTGCCCTCCACGCTGTAAGCTGGAATTAAGCGACTACCTTAATACTATTGAATCACTTGGATCAAACTTTATTATTGGTGGTGACTTTAATGCGAAACATACTTTCTGGGGATCTAGATCTACTACACCAAAAGGTAACATGCTTTTTAAAGCAGGTATGAAATATAGCTGTGACTTTCATTCGACAGGTAAGCCCACTTATTGGCCAACTGATACGAGAAAAACACCCGATCTCATAGACTTCTTCATTGTTAAAGGGATCTCTAATACGTTTATAAGAGTTGAAGAAAGTTTCGATCTTTCTTCTGATCATTCACCAGTTATTTTAGTTTTAAGCGAAACTTTGATAAAGGTACAAGAACCTCCCAGATTAGCTAACGATAAAACCAACTGGGACAATTTCAGAAACGAAGCAGAGAGTAGAACTAGATTGAATGTACCATTGAAAACGCACTATCAACTTGAAGATGAAGTCGATCATTTCATTGAAAGTATTCAGAGTGCCGCGTGGAATAATACTCCCTATAAAATAAGAAATAAAACAAATCGGGATATAAAATTTCCGACAGAAATAATAGAACTAGTCAAAGTAAAGAGGAGAGCACGCAAAAGGTGGCAACAATCTCGTGCTCCGCAAGATAAGACGCACTTAAATCGTTTGTGCAATAAACTCAAGGAAACGTTAAGGGAATTCAAAAATAAAAAGATTTCTTCCTACCTTGAAGGACTGACTGCGGAACGAGATACAAACTACTCGCTTTGGAAAGCTATAAAGGGTCTTAAAAAACCTCAAATGCAAGCACCACCAATAAAGAAAAATAATGAGGAATGGGCTAGAACCGATCAAGAAAAGGCTGAAGTTTTTGCCTTGCACTTAGAACAAACATTTAAACCGTTCAGCGGGCAAACATCTGTCGAAAATATAAATGTATTAACGATGTCATCCGACAATTTTAAAATCAAAAGTGTAACGCTGGTTGAACTCAAAGAAGAAATAAGAAATTTAAAAATTAACAAAGCTCCTGGCTATGATCTAATAACAGGACTAGTTCTCAAAGAATTGCCCAAAAAAGCATTAGTGAAGTTCCTTTACCTAATAAATGCAGCATTTAGATTGCAATATGTACCAAGACAGTGGAAGATTGCTGAAGTCATTATGATTCTTAAATCGGGGAAGATACCTACTGATAAAAAATCATATAGACCAATATCACTACTGCCGGTAATTTCAAAAGTATTCGAGAGAATTTTGCTTAAGCGACTACAGCCTATCATAGAAGAAAAACGCCTTATACCGGATCATCAATTCGGATTTAGACGTCAACATTCTACAATAGACCAAGTTCATAGAATAACAGACATAATCGAAAAGGCGATAGAAGAAAAAAAGATCTGTTCGAGTGTATTTCTTGATGTCTCCCAAGCCTTTGACAAGGTATGGCATAAAGGCCTAGAATTCAAGTTACAGCAAGTTCTTCCCGAAAAATTATGCCAGGTTTTGAAATCTTACCTTTCAGATCGATTATTTCGGGTTAAAATGGGTAACGAATACTCAGAATTCAAAGAAATCATGGCAGGAGTGCCTCAAGGCAGTGTACTTGGTCCGACACTATACCTGCTGTACACGCGAGATATACCGCAAGTAGATGGTACGCAAATAGCTACATTTGCGGATGACACAGCAATATTGGCAACGGGCGCTACAGTTGAGGAATCAACCGAAAAGTTACAAAAAGCCATACATGAGATATTCGCATGGACAAAGACCTGGCGAATTGTACTAAACGAGACCAAATCCATCCACGTAAATTTTACGTACAAAAAAGAGAATAATATACCCATCCTAGCAAATTTTGTTATAATCCCGTATGCAAACGAAGCAAAATACTTGGGAACGACACTCGACGCTAAACTAAAGTGGAAGACACATATAAAAAAGAAGAAGCAAGAGCTCGAAAACAAATACAGACAAATGTATTGGCTACTTGGAAAGCAGTCCAAGCTAAATACTGATAACAAGCTGCTTTTATATAAGCAAGTGCTAAAACCGGTTTGGACTTATGGCATACAACTTTGGGGTTGTACCAAGAGAAGCAATACAGGCATTATACAGGCATTCGAAGATAAGGTGCTAAGAGGAATTGTTAATGCACCGTGGTATATAAGAAATTCCGATATCCACAAAGACCTTGGAATACCAACAGTTAGAGACGAAATAAAAAATTTCGCCCGGAAGCACCAACAGAGAAAACAGAATCACCGTAACAACGCCGTCCTATAGATTTTGGACGATAGAAATATAGTGCGTAGACTACAGAGGACGAAACCTTCCGATTTGGCACACTAAAGATTAACCCCATGCAACTTGAGGTATATACAGGATTTTCGCTGGAAAATCCCTGTACAAAGAGAAAATACCACGAAAGATATCTACTGAATAAGTTTGTACTTAGTTGTAGTATTAAAAACCCTCCTCGTGATGAAACGATTGATGGCAGTCGCATGAGTAAAAAGGGTTGGGGTGGTGGGTGGTTTTAGTCGGTAAAACTCCGGCATGCTGTTGGAACCGGTCCTTCAGTATCTTTAGAAGATTTCCACCTTCCAGACAAGACAACTTTATGCCCACTTTTAAGATTCAGGGTCAAATTTACCACCTTATCGAAGCCTGACAGTAACGCTAATCCCAATTTCGTACAAATCTATTTCATGGGGAATTCAGAAGCTAATACATTTCTGTCTTAAAACTGGCAGTGTGCGAAGCAAGGCGAGCAAGTCAGCTAGTAAATTATATTTTTTGTCTTCCCTGTTTCTATACTCGAACATACAGAATGTAGAAAAAAATGATTTGGTTCTTCAAATTCTGAGTTTCATTATTAAACAATTTTTTTAAATTTGGCTAAGACCCAATTCAAAAATGCAGTACTGCGGCAAATGCAACTTTGGCACTACTGCTCAAGTAAAAAGTTCATTTTTGCAGTTATAAAGCAACTGAAAGTCAAAACTAAGCAACCTGTGCAGTACTAATTATTCTGTTGCAAAGCAAAGTATGGCATCAGCAACAAAGCAGAAGCAGTTTAAAAGCAGCGCATAATTTGCAGTGATGCGCAACTTTTGCGCATTTTTTTGAATTTACCCTTAACTCTTAAATTTGAGCTCTCAGACAGATCTCCACTTTCAACGACATCATCACACTTCACCAATCTAGATAATTGCATCATGAATGGTCTCATATTAGCTGGTGAGGAAATTCTCTTATAAGGTAATCAAGTCAACTGTAGGCCATCGATATCTATAATGAGGTATCTATCGTTTGACAAAACTTTTTCTACTTTCGATATTTCGCGAATAATTTTTTATTAATGCCTGGAGTGTTTATGATGTTCTTTATCATCACGAACTCTATCTGCTTGCACACCTGGGGCTTGTTCAAAGTTTCAAGTTTCAAGTTTAAATTCTACTATGTTTTTATCCCATGCACTCGTTGTGTGGGTCACATTCTTTAGCTAACATGAGGACAAGGACTAGATTTATTCTTACTATTTGGCCATTAGATTGAGGAGAGTGGATGGCGACCTTAATGTGCTGAATGTTGTTTTCACTTCGACGTGATACACGTTCCGCGATCGGAAATGATTCTATTCGGCCTTGAATAGTTTTCGAAATACGACCTTAAACAAGTAACGGCTTCTTTACTTTGGGTTGTCTTAACTGGGTATAGTTTTACAAATTTTGTAAATCCATCAAATACGCGGATTAGATGTTTTTTATTTACCGTCGACGAGGGGCCTAGGTGGTCAATATGCAAAGTATCAAAGGGCATATTACCTTGGTATAGAATGCTCCTTCAGTTTTACCCGAATTTGGAGAAAAGTAAATACACTTCAGGCATCTCTGAACATAGTTTCGTATTTCCTCCTTTATTTTTGGGAACCAGTAACTTCCAGAGAGATGGTCGAAACACTTTTCAACTCATAGATGGCACATTGCTTCGTGGTGGGTGCGTATCATCTGTTCTTCCATGTGTGTAGGAACGTAGAACAGTACCTCATCTCTAGTTTTGCGGTATATCAAACCGTCAATCATTTCAAAGAAAGGATTTTCTAATTTTTCTAATTCTCTAATAATAGCAAGTATTTTGGGGTCCTGTCTCTGTCCTGCTACCAACAGACACTCAAAAGATTCGTCATCAACGTGAAGGATGTTAAACGATCGACTAAGAGCATCGACATGAATCATTGTATTTCCTTTGCGGTGCTCTACATTATAATCAAAACATTGCAGCTCTAGTGCCTAACGGGAAATAAGCGTATTAAGAGATTTTTTTCTTTAGAGTTAGTGTTAGCGCCTGCCCGTCACGGTTTTAAATGGTATTCCTATCACATATATTTTAAACCTTCTTAGAGCGTAGATTACAGATAATGTTTCCAGCTCGTAGCTGTGGTATCCACTTTCAACCTCTTACGCTTCTCTTTGAGAAATAGAAAACAGGGTGGAATTTAGTATCCTTTTGTTTCTGCAGGAGGACTGCTCCATATCCTATACTACTAGCATCACAGTGCCACTATTGTGATGACTATAAATGGATAAAACAGATGAGCTTAGTTTTTAATAAGTTTAAAATTTCAATCTGTCTGACACCAAACACAAACAATGCGTCCTTTTTCAACAGATCATACAGAGGTTTTACAAAATTTGCGAAATTCTTAATACGTTTTCGGAAATAGGAACAAAGTCCTATGAAACTTGCTTTGTACAGGTTGGTACCGGGAAATTTTCTATAGCATTAATACTAGTGTCATTTGGCCTTATGCCCTCTTCATTTATTTTGTAGCCGAGATATACAATTTCGGTCTGTAAAAAATTGCATTTATCTAATCTGATATGTAAATAATTTTTCACCAAAACCTCCACAACCTCTTTTAAAATTTCTAAATTTTCTTCCACAGACTCTGTGGCGATTAGAAAATCGTCCAAAAAGTTTAAAATTTTATCTTTCGAGATCAAGTCTTTAAAGACCTGTTTTATAAATTTTTCAAAAACAGAAGGTCCGTTCCGAATGGTATTTTTACATATTCAAATTGTCCTAACGGAGTTGTAAAGGACGTACATTTTATTGATTTTTCTTCTATTTCAACATGATGGAAGCCATCTTTAAGGTCTAGGATTGTAAAATATGTATAAATCGATGTGATCCTCGATTAAAAGTAAGGGATAGTTGTCTCTTAAGGTAATTTTTTTTAGTTCCCTAAAATCAACGCAAAGCCTCAGCTCCCCATTCTTTTTGGGAACAAGAACTATGGGAGCTGCAAATGAGGAATTTGATTCACGAATTACGCATTTTTCAATAAATCATCTAATATCTTTTGGAGCTCTAGTTTATTCGTATGGGGCAGCCTTCTAAGTGAACAGTGAAAAGGATTATTCTTTGACAAAAATATTTTCGTTTTGAAATTTTTGTTAGGTGCTTTGTGATCATTTGGAAGGAAAAAGCAGGTGTAACTATTCTAACTATATTCTTTTTAATGATGGTCGTCAGATGCTATTGTGGAGATCCCGATTAGATCCAGCTGAGTACTTTGGCTTTCTCTAGTACCAAACCAATATTTTCCAAAAATATCTTCCTAAAATTGCAGGATAACTCATTGAATAATTTTTTAAGTTGCAAATTGCAAATTCTTAATTTTTTAAAGTTGCAAATTTATAAAAGAATTTTCGTAAAAAATGATACTACTAATACTTCCTAGGATATCCAGATGGCGATTGTTTACTCCACAGTACCGATAACTTCCCTTGTCTGGTGTTGATATCATAAACGTTGGTAGGTATCGCATCTGAATAAAACTGATGGGACTCTCAGAGGCCAGGCCAATAGCGACAACAATGGAGTTGAGGTTTGCATTTGATCACTGACGAACCTATAGCTAATGTTCCTTTCAAATTCGTTGCTGGCTAGCTGTCTCTCCTTAGTGCTGTATTTCTCAGGTAAGAATTCAAACTTTTCTCGAGCTCCAGGTAGATTATATCTGTTCTGCTGTGGTTAGAAAATACGTTATTCTCTGGTCGATTCGGCGGAATGTTGTTGAATAAGTGTCACGGCAGTTGCTTTTCCATTTTTCGTATTTGCGCAGGGCTGACTTTAATTCAATCATGTTGTTAGCGTTATACAGGATCGATTTATTATTTTCACTGTCAGCAATATTCTTTCTTATAAATTGCATAAGAACCTCGTCCTCAACAGAGCTTTGAGATGCAATTTCTTGCATAGAGAGTACGTTCTGTTGCTTGGTCTCGTCACGATTCTTTCTTCTATTTCGAAGGTCACCATATATGTACATATATCTGCTCTTGCTACTACTTTTTGAAACTCTTTCTTTAAAGCGTTTCTTAATTCTGACCAGCTTTTTAATACAATAGTTCTAGCATAATATGTTTTATTATAATTTTGCGGTACTTGTGAGCAGTCTTTCCCATAGAGAAATTTTGCTCTAAGCCCAGAATTTCTAAACATTCTTCAAACTGCTCAATCCAGCGCTGGTAAATTATCGTCCCTGCTAAATGCCGGTATTGAGTCCTCAATGTCCTTGTAGCTACAAGCCACAGTCGTTTTAGTGTTGGTTGCTGCTTCCTGCATTTGAAGTTCGTAAATTTGCTTCTTGCGATTTCATCTTTCTTGTTACAAATGTTCCTAAGTGTGTGCCATAATTGGGAAACTGTGTATTTTTGTCAGGTATTTCTTTTTGTAGTTCTACAAAACTTAAATCGCCTTTAAGATAGATAGATATTTATTTTATTTCGCATAATACTGATTTACATTTGGAAAGCTACCACACATTTTACAGTACATAAAAAGAGACGGCAGAACATACTCTGCGTTTATCAAACAGCCGCAAGATTACTCTACTTGGGGGTCCAGCAGAAGTCAAGAACCTGGAGTCTAAAACTATGCTAAGGTTTATTAAGGCCTCAATATGACTTCTACTTACTAAGGTGGCGTTACAGTTCGGGGTGAAACTGGACCTCAACCAACAAGCCTCTCTAGTTCACCCGGTCCTTAGCTAACTGCTTGCAGTTGCGTACTCCATGTTGGACACTTCTACGTGTGCACCCCACCTTCTTCCTCTACTGCGTTGTGCCTCCGGGTTAGATTCGTAGACTCTGCGGGCAGGAGTAATAAAGGTTTGCAGCATTTTTGTCGATCTCTAATATGCGATCGTTGGAACGAAGAAGGTTGTTAATACACATACCGAGAATGGCCAGTCTTTCGGTTTCTGAGGGTCTTTGTTGTATCGCCAAACCTTAACCTCGAAGGAAAGTTTAAGAGAGCAAACACGTGTGTCTATTCTGAGCTTAGTAATCCAAGTAAAATCTATTTGACAATTCATTTACGTTTAAGTCACAATGCACAAAAGAATTCATAGTTCATAATTCACGATAGTGATGGATTTATTTCCATTTATAACAGTATTGCTTTCGCTTGAGAGACAGAAGTCAGAACTGAGTTTTGAATGCATCAAATTCTACTCTGTTAGTTAAGCCTCACTTGATTATGCTGTCAAGGTTGGAATTTAATGAGTTTAACATACGTTGCCGTTCCTCTTCTACGGTCGAAGAGCAGGGACGTGAGTTAGGGAACGAATATGAAAAACTGAGGGCACTGTCATCAGCGAAGGAATGGATTGGATTAAAGCTTGCAGACAAGATATCATTTATAAAAAAGAGAGTCGGAGACGGAACTGAGCCCTGGCGGACACCAGCATTTATGTGGTGAATATCTTGAAGTCGTCCAAGAAAACTTGTATTGAACGCCCGAACGCCAAACTCTGTCCAATGCATTTGAAAAATCAAGCGCAACTATCTTTGTTGCACCGAAGTGATGGAGAGATTGGTTCAACTTCTCGGTGAGATATGCCATCAAATCACCAGTGGACCTGTTGCTACAAAAACTATGCTACCGGTCATGGAGAAGTTTTCGTGAATTAAGATATTTCATAAGTTCACGATTTATCAGCTTTCCATGACTATGGAAAGAAGGGACGTAAGTGCAATGGGTCGGTAATTGGTCGGAGAGGTAGGTTCTATTTTTTTAGGGACAGGTTGGACAAATGCTGTTTTCAATCTTCTTGGAAAGTGTCCAGAAGAGTAGGACAGACAGAAAAGCTTACGCAGAGGTTTTTCCAGCGAAGAAGAACACCTCTTCAGAACTATTGGGGTGATACCATCTGGACCAGCGAATTTGTGTATGTTGAGACCTTTGAGAACTCCTACAACTGTACGAGTGCGAAAGTGGACTTGTCCCATAGATAATTCGACGTTCTAAAGCACTGAGACAGACAAAGCACTATCTTTCAGTGTGGAATTGGCTGGGGATTGTGCAGCGAGCAGATTGGCCTTGTCTAAGGAGCTGACGGCTGGAATGTCATTGTAAATGGGATGGCAGATTAATATTTTTATTTTTTTTATTTTTATATTTTAATATTTTTGACGAACGACCAACAATTTTTACTACTTTTGCGTCACAGTAGAATTTTGTACAGTGACCATACTGTGATGGAATCTGGTAACCAATATCACTACGGATATAAATGGCAAGGCTGCGGTGGGGAAAGAATAATGGCACTAAACTATATCCAGGCAGTTGCAAATCAGAAGATTCTTCTGCTACTTGTGTTTCGCTAAGTGCCAGAACAACAGGTTTGTGGGAATGGGTGTGGGCATATACATCGAAAAAATTCTTTCGAAGCCCACGTATGTTGGAATAATAAACCCTGAATTTCCTCACCATTAAAACACAAATAGACACAACTCTGACGAAACTAAGCGGAGTCTCGAAGTGTAGATCCTAGGAATGTCCACAACAAACTGTCGCAGGTGTTATGCCGAACCAAAAGTCAGCTTATTGTATTTGTAGTCATTTTTATTTTAATTTTTATTTTTTTTTATTGAAAATTGTTCTTATGTTTCGCTAATAACGAACGCAGCAGTGACAGCCCTCTGTGATCTGCCAATTATGTCGATGTAGGCGTTAGCTAGTAGTTACACAGACTTTTGAAAGATTAGGCCTCCGATGTTGGCTGTCGGTGAGGCCATTACCGACCTTGATGGAGCAGCGAGCGTTCTCCAACGAGGATGCCAAAACTACAGTGGGGGACATTCGAATGCGCGCATCTTAAGAATTTTATGCATTTCATTCCCCACGAAAGAACTTCCAAAAGTAAACAAAAGTTGTGCTTGGAACGCCAAATTGAATTGTTTTTGGTAAATTTTGTTTTTTAAAGAACGAAAGTGTTTTAAATAAAGGTTTGTGTACAGTATTTGCGTTCTAATTGTTGTTTTTACAGCTATGACTTCTGGAAAGCGATTAACTAATGCGGAGTAGTTATCCATTAGATTATTTAACTCAGAGAGATAATCATATTTAGATGTACACAAAAGATAATCATGCTTAAAATTGACGCATGAACTATTAAAAGCTTTATTTTGTAAACAAATATAATGTGAGAAAGTCGAATGGGTATTATATTTTATGGTTAAATGAAACAACATATATATATACATTTTTCTTTGTTTTACTGTTATTTATTATTAAAAGAAGGAACAAAAACTATAAACTTCTCAAAAATCAAATACGTGCATGCGTATTTTTTACGCAGATTATCTTAGCAGGGTTAAGGACGAAGGCTACTCCAACAGACAAGTAAAATAAATCAGTCGGAGATTGTCGTAAGACATTTTTTCAAAAAAAAAAAAAGTCGAAAATGATGGTGTGAAGGCTCCAACTAAAGGCAACAAGAAGTTATTTTTACGTCAAAAAGATCAAATTCGCCACGAAGCGACTCAAAACTGATTGCCTTCAAAACAAATTAGAGACAAACTGAACCTTCATATCACGCTTTGTCACATTTCACGAATTTTGCACATTTCTCCAAACATAAAATGGACGAAACTTAAAGCAAAACCATGCCTAACTGCCGTCCACAGAGAAAAGAGAGATTGGACTTTGCCAAAAATATACAGATGTCATGGACATCCGAGTGGTAGAAAGTATTTTTTGGAAAAATATCTCTGATGGGAAAAAATTTAAATTGGATGGCCCGGACTGCTGCAGCTGTTACTGGCATGATTTAAGGAAGCACAATGTTGTGACATCAAAACTTTACTTTGGAGGCGGATGTGTTATGGTTGGGGTGCATTCTCACAACATGGAAAGCTTTCTATCTACTTTATAACAACGCGAATGAACTCGCAGATGTAAATATGTATAGTGGCGAGCGAAATAATAGCAGTGCACCTTAAGAAGTAGCATTGACCAAAAATAAGAAAAATTAAGAAACGTTTTAGAAAAATTTTATTATTAGTATAAAGAGGGTTATTTTCTTATAATATATACACTAATTAATCCTTGATTTAATTAAATTTAACTAACATAAACTTATTTTTTCGAAAAGAAGTTATAAAAAAGTCGAGCAAAATAATAACAGTACGTATTAGTTCTCTGTATAGAAAGCATGTTTTGACTTGATAGTATTGATAACAGAACATTACATTTTTAAGTTTTGAATGAAAAAGTATAATACAATCTGTTCTCTAAGATAAGAGGCGAATGTATCTATCATTATAAAATTAACTTTTAAAACAAAATAAAACTGTTGATGGGGATAATATAATGGAAAATTTTAAGTAATGAAAGAGAAAAATAAAAAAAAATAAAAGAAAAGAAAATAAAGACAATTCATGATTAATTCAATTATGTATATAATTGGATTAAAAAGCATTTCTTTTTCATTTTCAGTGCAATTTTTATTTGGAATTCAGTATTTCTTACATGCTAGACAAAAACGCTTAAAACTAGCTTAACTAACTTACTATGTAATGTAACTATAACTTACTGACCCTATGCGGGTGCTCTAAATTAAACCTAACGATTAAAACTATGTCTTTCGACGTTTACGAACTAGGCTTATTTATTAACTTAACTTAACGAAGTGATGACTAAGAAAATTTATTTTAAAAAACTTAGTGAACGAACATTTTTTTTGTGCTGCTTAAAATTAATTTAAAATAGTCTTGAATCTAACTACCTAAACTAAACTAACTAAAAACTACCTTAAATAAACCTTAAAAAACTATCTTAATCTAAAATACGTAATTTATACGTAAAATATTTTTTTTTATTTTTTTTTGCAAAGTGCTGTGAAACTTTTTTTTTTTTATAAAATTAAGCTTAACCTACCTTAACCTATGTATGTAAGTCGGCCATAGTGAAAAGGCCAACTTTGCCCATTGAGAAAGGCTACCCCGGATCAAATGGAACCGACGAAGGAGTTCTCTCTCCGTCCCCTAACCACCAGAATTTCTGGCGCTGCCGTTCAAAATCACGCAAATCGTGACCTGATACCGCTCTACTGTACCGGAGACGCTCCGGAATGCTATGTGTGACGTGTCGGTTATAGGTTAGTCGCCTATCCGCAGCTGTCCGGGCAACATGGAAGATTAGCGGCACCGCTAATCTGTCCTGGATCAGACCTTCTCTGTCTAGATAGAGGAACGCCTCTGGCGGAACGAAGCCGTTTAGGCACACTCTCTCGTGGTACATGTCATTGGGGTAGAAGGCCCCAGAGATCAGGTTATTCATCGAGTTCATTGCTCTTGCAATGTGCCCCCGAATCATCTTGATCACGAAATTATCCACTCTGTTTATGTTCGCCCTGTTATACAGGACCTCATTGGAATAGAATTTTTTGTACTCAGACTCTGGTGTTCTGTATAAGCGAAGGCAAGCCCTAAGGCAAGCCCTCTCGAACACCCGAATCCTTTCCATCGAGCTTGCTCCCACGTTGAAACACACGGGACAACTATATGCGAGCATGGGCCGGATAAGGGCCATGTAGCAGATTACTTTCACCCTCGCATCGAGTTGGCTGCTATAAAACAGTCTCTTTGTAAGGGCGAAAGCCGCTTTGGCTCTGGCCAGAGCAGCATCTATATGTTTGTTAAAATACAGATACTGGTCTAGCCAGAGCCCAAGGTATCTAACTACACTTCGACACGCTAATGGTTGCCCGTGCTGTCCCACGATTGAAAACTTTCGCCAATTCTTTCTGGTATCCGCAGAGGCCCCAGATAACGACGTCCTAAACAGGATGGTTTCCGAGTTGAAAATCAACTTCCAGTCGTCGCAGTATCGCTTGATCTTATCGAAGTCACGTTGCAAGAGTATTACAATGACCTCGATCTTTGGTCCTGATCTGTACGCTATCAAGTCGTCTGCGTACGCTATAGCTTGGGGGGGGGATATGATCTTTGAAAAATATTTTTTTTTTTAAGGTTGGGAGCGATTGAGGAAAATGAAATAATCTTAAATTTCAAATTTCATATTTTTCTCATTGACTAGTAATTATAACAAACTAGCGGACCCGGCGAACTTCGTCCAGCCCAAAATTGATTTTTTGAGAAATTATTTCGAGCATTTACGATTCCACCCGAAATTAATTTTTTTGATCGGATATTTGCGATCGATAACAAAATGTATGCCACTCGAATTGAATTCGACTGAATTCAATGTTTACAATTTATTTACACGGAATGTAAAGAGGTTCAGGGAATCACACGTCAGGTCAATTCAATGCTTTGTGGTAGACTACTTTCTTTGTTTTGTTTTTGTTGTAAATAATATTCATTTGTTACGTAAGCTTCTCGTTCCTCCTGACTTCGTCCTGTACGAATTCACGACACATGTACTCGAATCAGTTCATTCGCTTCGGCGCGTTGATCAGGCGTTTGATTTGCACGGCGAATCGCCAATCTTTGTGCATTACGACTGCGTGAGCCAATGTTTGATCTTCTGCTCGGCGGCGTAATGTCTCCCGAACACTGAAAGTACAATGTCGAAGAAGTTGAATTATCATCCTCGAAGCAATATTATCTGATTCACACTGAAAACATTAGAAACGTTAAATGTTTTCGATAAACTCCCGTAATCACTGAAATTTCCACTTCAATCACCGGCAAAATCACAAAATATGAGCTGACTTTCATAAACTTCACTTGATTGGGACAGCGCACATTTGATCATTTCCCCCACAGTAAAACTAGGTTTATAGAAGAGGAGGAAGAAGTGTACAGTATAAAATTTGCTTGGTGGAGCCAATCTGTCAAATGCATCGAAGTTTGCCGTCTAGTATATGTACATATGTAGTTAGTCAATGGTGAAATGACGAAGCAAAAAAGCCACCTGTCAAATTGCATTTGAATGTGTGGGCAATGCTGTTGCATGTGAATGTGTGAGAAAAGGGTTTTTCCTATTAAAATTTTTCCAAATTTGGAGTTCTGGTAATTAATTTCATTGCATTATTTCTTCAAAATGAAAAAAATGATTGTCCGGGAAACTTTTCCCAATTTTAAGCCTTTGCAACCAACTCTTATGCCAACTCTTTTTTATATATGTAAAGATAGAAGAAGTAGGAATAGGTTAAAAAAAGTAACTATATTCAAAATAACAAAGTAAAGAATTATTTTATAAAACTAAATTTAATCGCCTGACCTTCTTTGCTGCAAATACATCAATTACTTCGCCAGTATTTATTTCTATCTCCCGATGAATTAGCATTAAGCGTTTCATCGTCGAAAACGTTCTTTCTGGTGTACATGTCGATACTGGTAAGGTTGCCAAAATTTTTAAAAGTCGATGTATGTTTGGAAAAAAATCTTTACTGCAGTCTCCTAAAGCTGTTATGGCGTTCTTTGAACGCTGTGCCTCTGGTTGTTCATGACATTTTGGCTTCCACAGTAGAAACTCAGCCTTCAATGTATCACAATCAAAAAATCTTTCATAAAATTTAAAATTTTCTTCGTTAAATTTTGTTTTGCTTTTGCCAACTAATGATGGGATCAAAATATATAATGATGATAGAACGGTCTTATGGTTCTCGAACCGCGTTTCGGGCTGAGTTATGAAGTCGTCCAAAAGGGGAATCATAAAAACTATCCTATAAAAGTTTTCTGGATCAGACGCGTTTACATTGGCCCTATGCTGCTGCCTCGATACTTTTAGTGGAATTTTCAAGGTTTCAGTTTCATCCACAATACTTAAAAGGCCTTGCGCAGTCTCAAAAATATCTTTAAATTCTAAACTAACATTTTCTCGAATTTTTCGAAAAGTACATATTTAAAACTGGCTTTACTTGGTCCAGAAGGTCACAAGAAGCGGATTGCAAAATTTTACGCAATGGTAGTGTGTACGAAAACAAAAGCTTATCAAAAAATCACTGACCAAAACTGATTTTAATTTTTTGTGGTATTCTTGTGTAGTATGTAACGGCGCTTAGGTACTTTTAATTGAAAAAAGTCAATGCTATAGCTTGATTTGATTTGAATCTTTTTGCATTTAGGTAAATGGGAAGTTACTGCACTGTGGCCGAATTGGCTCATTTTTGTTTGGATTTGAATTTTACTAGAAGTTCTTGGCACAATATCGTGTTACCTACTTATTGCTCTGTTCTCGTTTTAAAAAAAGTGCACTTGTTAAAAATTTCGGGGGGGGATCAAACCCCATTTACATTTTTACATTTTTGTAAACAAGAAGGCGACGTGCTGCAGTCAAGCCAATCATATAAAATCTGCAATGATTTTGATGCGGATGAGAAATGTCATTTTCTTCGGGAAAAATTCGATTCGAACGTTTTCCACGATACAGTGAAACTCATTCACATTACCGACACGGGGAACTGTTTACTTTGCGGATTTGACGATGCTGAAATATTTTTTTCGGTGAATAATTCCCCCCGGCGGATTCCACGATAGGGGTGATTACTCTCGGACGTTTGTCAGACATTCGCGAGAAGTAGGGCCGTGAAAAGACTTGTTGGTGTTTCTGGGACTCGAACGCCGAACCTCTCGCTCAGCGATCCAACGCACTAACCACTTGACCCACGGCGCCCACTGATTGCCTTTTTTTTTTTATAATTTACCCGCACTCAAGGGGTTATGAATACCCTTTTACATGTTTTCACATTGTGCGGGCGTTAGAAAGATAGACAGAGAGAGAGAGAAAGAGAGATAGATGTAGTGGTTTGAAACTCAGCTGTATTAGGTTTCACATTTGGCAACTTTTGGCACCTTAAGTATCCGTGTATCCTTATGGAATCTGTTATTAAGACCCATTTTAATAATTTATTGCATTATTTAATATTTGTGAAGACGAAGTGATGGTGATTCAAAGTGGGTTTCCAAGAAGATAAAATATATTCATAAAAAAACTCTATTTTATTGTCACTACGGTCCTTAAATCTTAATTTGATTGTTAAATTTCGGATACGACAGCAATCTATTTAGATCACTTGCATTTTTAGTCTTCCCGTTATACAAAATAAATATTACGGCGACTTGGGGATGAAAGAAAATTTTGTAAAACGAATTTGTTAAGAAACTGTTGGAAATATATTGATGAACGATAAAGTGTACGGGTGAGTTCATAATTGTAAAATTACTGCAGCTGTGTCGAATTTGCGTTCATAAATGTAAAAAGACTGCATTTCCATTGCAGCTGTTTTGGTATCACTTGCGTTCATAAACATTAAATGACTGCTTTTGTTGTGCAAAATTGTAGCAAATTTTGTTTTGATGCACAGCTGCGTGAATTGCTGCGACATCGATTCTGCAGAATTTACGTTCATGAATGTTTTCAGAAATTGCTGCGGTAAATTTACAGCAATATTTCTACAATTATGAACTCACCTTACTTCTTTGATTCGGGAAGTGCGAAGTAAAATAGAAGCTACATTTGGCAACTAAGCTTGGTTATTGGTAAGGCGTACATTTATAAATCAAGTTTCTAAAATATTACAAACATAATGTAATTTTCCATTTATTAACTGTTTTTATTTTATACATTATTTACACGGTACAACACCAAACGTGAAATATAGTAGAAGAGAAAAAAAAGACATAAAAGAAAAAAGAAAAACACTCACGCAAACTTAACTCTAAACTCATGAATGTGAAAATATTGTTTTATTAAAAACGGTTATTTGGTAATATTAACTTAAAACAAATGTCATTTTGAAATGAGGCCAAGCGGCTAACTGTTTGGCATCCTATCGTCTGTTTCAGGTGGTGGACTGCGTCCAGCTGCAGCCAATTCAACTGACACCTCAGTGATGATATTGTTCTCACTTCCGTCAGGAAGTCCAAAGCGTCCATCGTAGCAACGTCTTTTAAAGTCACTTAGAAATAAACAATTTTGAAGGCCACGATGATCGATCTGCACCGATTGGGTCGTATTACTGCAAAATAGAGGTTGAGAAAATTTATTGATGTTCGCTGGTGGATGTTGCGTTAATAAAAATCTGTTTTATTTAACTTAAAGTTAGGTTTAATTTATACTGTTTTGAAAGATTTTTTCAGAATTTTTTTTTTTAATGCATATTTTTGTGTGGGGCACAATTCGAATCCGAAATTCACGAATCGTGATAGATATTCAAACATGCCATTTCTTTCCTACCTTATTAGCAAAATTATTGCATTAATTAAATTTTTCTTTTGTGCGCATATTTAATAATTTTTTTTACATTTCAATTTCTAAGGATTTTTTTTTTTTTTAAATGGAAGCTGACAATTTTTTTTAGTCACTCATCGTTAAACAATTAAATTGTTACGGAGTTAACTAACGAAATTGAAAAATTATGATTTTTCTGTTGACGACCTTGCAAAACGAGAACGACGTTCGGATCTGTATATGGACCCTTAAGGGGCTTCTTGCAGCCCATCTAGCCACGGATTACTACGTGTTCATGCCTCCACAAAGAACAAGATCGAGGCCACCAAAGAGTGTTTCTACGGCTTGACAAACCTTGTAAACAATATTCTAAAAATGACGTTAAAATAGTGTCAAGCAATTTTAACGCAAAGATAGGAAAAAACGGTTAATAAGCACAGCCTATACGACACCACGATTAGCAAAGACCTGACCGAGATCTTTGATGTAAAAAAAAGACTAAGACAAGCTGGTGCTCTATCCTGTGATTTCTTTAACATCACATTTCAACAAATTTGGCGAAATTCACAATCCAACACGGGAGGCACAAACTTTCAAAAGTCTCTGCAACTACTACCGTACGCCAACTATGTTGACATAATTGACAGATCACAACGGGCTGCCACTAATGCGTTCGCTAGTAATGAAAAGAAAGTAGCGGTAAATGAGGAGAAAACCATGTAAGAATATGCTGTAAACAGGGAGGGACACACAACATCAAAGAATTGGACAGAACTTTAAGGTATTAGAACTTTATCTTGGCTCTGCTATCAATGGTAAATATAGCACCTCAACAGAAATCAAACGAATAATAACTCTTGTCAATCTCTGTTTCATTGAGCTGTAAGGCAATTGAATAGTAAGTCGCTACCCCGAACAACTAAAGAGATTCTACATATATAAGATCGTTACCATTACTCTGACCAAAGCGCAGGAAGATAGCCTCGGCCGTTTCGAGAAAAATTATTTGGAAAGATATTTGGCCCCGTTTGCGTTGATAGGCTTGAGAAGAGAAGATTCAACGACGAACTTTATGAACTGTACAGCGATATTGCCCTTGTGAAAATACTGCACATCAGTCGCCAAAGATGGCTGGGACATGCAAAATGAATAGCCATCAATGCTTCGAGCAGGAGATTCTTTCAATCTAAGCCACAGGGAAGACCTCGCCTAAGATTGCACACATAAGTAGAAAGTGATCTCAACCGATATTCAGTGCGCAACTGGAGAGGCTTGTTGGTAGAGGCTCAGGTTCACCCCGAGATGTAGTGTCCCCTAAGTAAGTAAGATAAAAGGAAGACATCACCTAAGGTGTCGCACACATGTAGAAAATGATCTGAACCGAAATTTTTTTTTTTTTATAATTCGCGCGCCAAAGGGGGATGAATACCCTTATGCTGATTTCTCAGGGCACGAGGGTTTGAAAAAAGGGGAAAGAGGAACAGAGGAAGTACCGGTCCACGTTGGTTTTAAATGCTTGAAGGTAGTAGTGACATACGTGACGTTCGGCTTATGAACGAATCCCTATATTTGACAGTACGTCCGAAGTTGGGCTTGAGGTTGAACTGATGTGCATTCGAAGCGTGACGCGTATTGAGGGTGAAATTTTGAAGGGGAGGAATGCAAGTGCCTATTTCGCTGGAACATTTTTTATAAAAGAAGCGATAAAATAGGGAAAGACACGAGACATTTCTGCGATGTTTTCTAGTGAGACTATGGAGCTCACAATGTCTCTATCATCTATAAGTTTTAAGGCGCGATTTTGGACCCTATCTAGAATGTGCAAAACTGTGTTGGGTGCACCAGACCAGATATGGGCGTTGTATTCCAGCTTTGGGCGGATCAATGCCTTATAAATTGTGGCCAGATCAGACGGGGAAAGTATTTCTTGCACCGCTTAAGGAATCCTAGACATTTTGCAGCATTTTTGGCGACCTCGAATATGTGATCGTTTCAACGAAGATGGTTGTTAATACACATACCGAGAATGGCAAGTCGTTCGGTTTCGGCGATGCAAGTACCATTCATGGATAATGGTTGGGGGTTATGGTCTCGCTTGAGACAGGAGACAGCACTGAGTTTTGGATGCATTAAATTCCACTCTGTTAGTTGAGCCCCATTTGATTAGGCTGTCAAGGTCGGAATTTAATGAGTTTAACATACGTTGCCGTTCCTCTACGGCCGAAGAGCAGGGACGTGAGTTAGGGAACGGACATGCAGTGCGGACATGCAGTGCGCAACTGTAGGCATATACATAGCTAAGGACCGGGCTTACTGGATAGTCTTGTTGGTAGATGCTCAGGTTCACCCCGAACTGTAGCGTCCCCTAAGATGACGGGAAAGCAGATCATATTAGATTGCGACGCTAACGCCCATTATACGATCTGTGGGACTACTAAGTTTCCTATTGTTCACTAATCTTGAAATTTTGAATAGAGGCAACAGGTCCACCTTTGTTAAATTCATTTAGACAAGAGGTATAAGATTTCACTCTCTACATACACTCGTTCGGGAAGCCTCAAAGACAAGCTCTCAAATCACCACTGTATATAAAACTAGATGCAAAGCTAGCCAAAAGTAAAGCTTGCAGTCGCGATGTGCTATGATGGACCAATGAGTTGGAAAATAAAAAAGGTTAGGAAGTTATTTGATAAAGTTCAACGCCCTAATACCTGGAGTGAATATAGAATAGCTCTTAGTCTGCACTTAGGAAATAAAATATATTGACTGACGAGAGCCTTAATGACAAAAAGTACAAAGTCTTGCCTCCATAGGTATTACGGGTGTAATCCGACTGCTTCACTGGAAGTCTCTTTCGAGCTCCCAATACCGCTTATAAGTTTATAAGATTGCGGTAGCAAACACTCTAAAGCTTCTGGTCATATACAACAGCAAAACCACCAACCTATGAAGTCTCTATCGACCCTTCAAAGTTCTCATTACAGATCGCAGTTATTGGGATAATCCTCAAATCCATCAATCGGTTCCTAATCAGAATGGTACACTGACGATTCAAAAATGTTAAATGAAGGAGTTTTCGGTCCAAACTACAAACTCTCTGCGCTATTGAGGTGCTCTACTTCTATCTTCAAACAGAGGTTTTACTATAGAGTTCTGTGATAAGAGAGATCAGGAGAAACCTCCGAAGATCAGACAAAAACATCCTATCAGACAGCCAAGCAGCTCTAAAAGCTCTCAACTTTCCTTCAACTTCCTTCAACTTTGAGTAAAAACAGGTGTATGTCTTTAAACTCTCCTACATACATTACATAATAAAATCATTACTTGGGTCCCAGGAAACGGAGGCATCTTAGGTAAAGAAGCTGTTGATAAATTTGCCAGATTCGGTGCCCAACTTCCATTTATTGACCCGAACCAATTTTAGGCCTATTTGTTAGCTAGATATAGATAGAGCTAAAACACTGAGACTCACAAACTGGTTTAAAGCATACCAAGAAATTTATCGATTTCTTAATAAAAATAACGAAATAGATTCTAGCAATGAGCAAATATAACGTAAAGATCCTAATTTGGCATTGGTCTTTGAAATTCCAAGAAAGTTGGTAGTAGCCACTATACCTTGAGCCATTATGCCTTGAGGACACTGAAATTGTAGAACACATCTTATGTGAATGTCCCGCTATTGCCGGGACTTGGCCACTTTTTAAAATACACCCCAACTACAAGCAAACTTAAAGCAAAAGCTCGTAAATAAAGTTTCATTCTAATATTTTATACATAAAGAACAACGCAGAGAGCAATTAATATACCAATCAATGAAGTTAAAGTAAAAAGTATACTAGGCATCTATAATTTAAATCGTACTTACCTAGTTTTGGTGAGCACAGCACACCCATTATCCACTGACATCTGCAATGAGTACAATTTCGCCAAATTCATCAAACTCTCGTGCTCATAGATCTCTATATCCGGTAATCTGATCTGCGATTGTCTGGCATCCTGCAAAAATCTTGCCAACCTCTCATTCACACTTGTCTTTATGGAAAACCCCGGCCTTTCACCTTTTATTCTTCTGCACCCTGCTCGTATTTCACGAATCTCACCTGGCTTACACGGCGGCGATGCCAAAAAAGGATTCGACGTTTCCCCTGACATTTCACTCTCAATTTGGCGAATCGGAAAACGAAACTGATCCATAGTTTCATTGCGCAAAGTGAAGCTATTTTGACTGAAGTTGCTACCAACACCCCCAACGAGTTGCATAGTTTTATGTATTGCGATTGGGGCCGATGACATGTGACGGTGAACACTATTGACCGGGGTATCCAGCTCTTCAGCGCTCATGAGAGTATCATCATCCGCGACTGTAGCATTTTCATCTGACTTAATTTGTGGCAAATTGCTCTTCTTCGTAAGTTTTCGTTTGAAGTCATTCTTCAAATCAAAGTTACTGATCATTTCATTGCCAGGCCAATCTGTAAGTTCATCATCTCCCTCACGATCTGAGTCATTTGTTCTCTCATCTTCAGACTCTGAAGAACTTAATGAACTAGAGCTAAGGAAATCGTTTAACTCACCACACTCCATTGAGTTTGGATCATCAAACTGTAGCTGCATCTTCATTTGCTCCCTTCGCAGACGATAGTACTTCTTTTTCCTCTGAATAAACGAGTGTTTGCAAGCATTTGGCACTACAACTGAAGATGTAACGGTCGCTGTTGGTATTGTTGCAGTTTTTGAAGCTATTTGTACGGCTATGGTTGTCAACACCGGTTGCTTTACCGCATAATGTTCGGGAATAGTTTGTTGCATAAGGCTCTTTGGAATGCGACTACTTAAACTGTCGCACTGCGTCGATTTCACTACTGCTGAGGCCGCAACAACAGCTGCTGCGGCTGTTATCGCGGCAAAACTGTCAAATGGTGCTGCTTCCGTACTTCGAGCTACTGCTGCAGCAGCTGTGGTAGTTGTTGTTGCGACCGTCGATATAGGAGCAAATAAAAATGGAGCCTGTGGATGTGACGTGTGCAAATCCGTTTGAGTCTTTTGTTGTTGCTGTGAGATCTTCTCAATTTTAGAGATTAGACCTTTGTTTAAAGGAAGTATTCGGTCGCAGGCAGCCTTCGTCGCGGATGAAAAACTTCGAGTCCGGGCTTTGTGCTCCTGAAAAGAGTGTTTTACTGGAAACATATGACTTTGTCTGGGTACACTTGATGAATGTGCCTTGCCATGCTCGTGATCATGGTACCGGTCCCGATGTGAGCGTTTACGTTTGCCACAAAAGAATAAATTTGTTCGATAGCTATCCTGAATGGCATGACGGAGAGCACGTTTCTTAACAGCGCCTGTCAATGGGAATGCTGGGGAATTATCGAGATTGTCACCTAGGAGTCCTCCGGGGCCACCAGGTGTTGTGGGCGTAGTTTCGTATTCTACGGCCATGCGTTTAAATTTGCGTTTTCGACGAGTGCTTGGCCGAAAAAATCTGAAAGAAACAAGGTAATATTAGAATATATCAGTCAAAAATATATACTAAGTCGAAAGGTACTTTGAGCGCAACACTTATTAACATAACACCTATTAGCTTACCTACACACTCAATCAGTGCAGGGCAAATATTCTGTCTAACTGTATTAAAACTATATACATATGTATGTAATGTACAGTACGTTCTCGATTAACGCAAATCTCGACTTGCGCAACTCCTCGGTTATCGAAATACCTAAATTCTCATCATTGCTAACTTTTCAAAAATTCTACCTCGATAAGTGCAACTTTTATTTCATCATATCCTCTTGTTTATGCTTGACTTTTGAGTTTGTCCACTTTGTCTGAGCAGTTATTTTACCGTTACTTGAGAAATCGTTTCTGAGGATAAACGAATGTATGAATGTATCTGTTGAGTGCAACTGTGTTCTTGATTAGTTTTATAAATTTTCTTTGTTACTAAAAAAGTTGTGAAACTGTCAATTAAGGCTAAACGAAAAATTTTGGAAAAAATTGATAAAGGAGCATCTCTTAAATGACTATGCATTGAATATAATGTAAATAAATAAAAAGTTTTTGTATTATCTAAACATTTAAGTGTTCTGTTTTCTGAATTCTTGATTAACATGGTTTTAATCAAAATTTTAGCTTCAAAAAGTTTTTGACTCGGTTATAGCATTGCAACTACCACCGATCTCTATTAGTTGCGATATTAGTTGCAGTGTATATCTACAGAAGCAGTTTACGTGTAAAATTGTCGGTAGCAGACAAATTTGCCAAACGTAATTTCTCGGGCTCCAGTCGCACCCTCATTGTAACCACTCTACAATGTACGAGTGTCAAAAGTGGAAAATCTCTTTCACTGTACAAAAAAAGATAGCTAGTTGCACCAAAGTTGTTCCAACACCAGCCTTTTAATTCCTTTTTATTCCCTAAATATGCTCATAGATCACGTTCTAAAGACACATTTGTTTCTTATACATGTAGAAAGCCGAGATCAGAAAAAAAGCTGACATCCAACCACAAAGAAAAAATTTCAAAATCCATTGGTCACTTTGTTGCGTGAGATTTCAATGTCATCAAAGCTGTCTGCCTTCACCATTCAAAATTTACCAACACCTATGCAGATATCTTTACTAAACATCATATGAAATTTGAAACAGTGCGCAGAGATATATGTACTACTTCGAAAGTTGGATAGATATGGCATTCGAAGCGCAGAGCTGAATTGGTTTAAGTTATATAATAAGACAAAGGACCAAGGTTAATAACATTTTATCTGATGCAAGTAATGTTAATTTTGGAATCCCACAGGATTCATTGACATTCATTCATTCATGTAGAAATAAGTTGTGCATTCAAAATTAACGTTATTTGCTGAATATGCTTTGTTATTTGTGTGCCATGTTTCTGTCGACGAGGGGATTCATAAGATCAATTTAGATTTGAAAGAACTGCAAAGTTAGTTTCAAATGAATAAATCAAATTAAACATAAATCAAACTAAAGGTATGATACCCAACGGCAGCTCAAGTAAAAATATATGTATATTTTGATACCGAGACAATTGAAATACTCGATGAAATCAAATATCTAGGAGTCTTGATTGATAAAGAGTTGACTTTTAAGGCTCCTGTTGAAGGTATGTATATGTAAAAAATAGCAATAAAAGGAAGCGAATTTCAAAAATATGTGCAATAAGATATAATGCTAATTTTGAATATTGTTCAAGTGTTATATTTATGTGCAATGATTCTATGTTAGACCGGTTACAGCAACTACAAAATAGAGGTATGAGAATAATTTTACAATGTCATAGACGAACTGATATATGTAACTCATGGAAGAGCATTAACCAAAGAATTATATTTAATGTATTAGTTTTTTTGTGTATACGATAAAATATGGTTTGTTATCTACGTGGTTGTGTGAAAATATAACACATGTAAATAACATACAGCCTTACTCTTTGAGAAACGCGAGTAATTTTAGACTATGTAATAAACTTTAGAAACCAAAGAACAGGAATTATGGTTGTGCACAAATGATTGCCAATTTTTAATAAGCTACCTACTGAAATAAGAAATGAATCGAATATGTATATACGGATTTAGAAAACCAATTAAAAATTTTATAATAAAGCATACATTTAAATAATAAGATATATATGTATATTCTGTAAATATGTGTTATTTGAAATAGCAAATTTTGCTAAATAAACTTAATAAAAAAAAGTATATGGAGGACTTTGCATACTGAGGGCTACAAATAGAATTAAATATATTAAAACAAAAATGATGCTCGTCAAGCCCTTTCTTTTTCCAATAATGTTGTTCGATTGTGAACTGATCAATAATTGTGCGCAGAATTGTGTGGAATATTTACGAATTGAGAATATATGATCATATTTGCACTTCTTCTTCTTCCACAATTTCCAGGTCAAGGGTCATCCAACAAGAGATATCATTTTAAATTTCACATCATTATTGAACTGTCAAGATTCAACTATCATTGCGATGACTTTTGATACGTAAAAACTAGGAGGTTATTAAATATGGATTTTATTCAGGAACCATGTGTGTGGAAAAAGCGCATCTGTGGTCTTGGAGCCGTGGGTAATGCCACGATATTCTCTGACTAGCGATCCGAAAGGCCCAGGACTTGTCTGATTGTATCGAACTCCATTTCAGCTTCTAAGCTTAGACAGTTCTGTTGCCAAGACTTGGTCGCTGCAACCATAAGCTACGAAACGGACGGTAAATGGGAAACCTTCGTCGTTGCGTCTGCTTATTTCCCCTATGACTCGGTTCAAACTTCCCCACCAAGGATGGTGAGTGAGCTCATTGAATATTGTGAGATCAGAAAGACTTGGCTCTCATCACGTACGGCGACAATCGTCTGACGATATCGTTTTTAGTATCGGCTCGTCGATCGTTTTTAAACGATAGGTATTTAGCTACCGTTCTGCATTTTATTTTGGTGTTTTGTGTTTGTGAAAGACTTTTGACTGAAAATATATTCAGCAAATAACTGTTTTATCACACTGTAATGTTTTTTTTTATTGAGAAGGAGAATGAAAATGAAAAAAAAAATGGAACTGTTACGCAGGCGAAGGACACTTAGATTATCGTCGGATTCTTTATCTCTTCTAACAAAGATGTAGGCACATTGTGAATAAAATACATAATTAATTTGTAATTATTAACATACATAATACATTATAATGTTTTGCCATGCCCGGGTGCGAAAATACGAAAAACACCACAGGCGAAGAAAACACAAAAACAAAGAATGACAGCTAAAGCCATTTTCAAGTGGCAAATATGACTTTCAGTAGTTTTCAAACTGTGAAAAATGTGAACGACAGACGAGACGATAGTGACGCAGTTACATGAAGCAGACTGCAGACGATAGCGTTCATTGATATCGTTTGGACGACAATCGTCTTAAAAGTTACGTGATGAGAGCCCTTGTCTTATGTTGCGATGCTAATACACAAAACTCTATTTGGGGCAGCAGCAAATGCAATGTTCGAGGAGATCGGCTATTGTATTTCATACTATCGTCTGACCTTTTCATCAACAATGTTGGGTCTCTACCAACTTTTGTTACGACGCGAAGGCAGGAGGCTTGACCATGTCCAACAGATACTTCAAGCCGATCACCAACTGGAGGGTTTCGCCAGAAGTTACTCTGTCAGACCATAGGTATATCGAATTCCAAATCGAATGCGAAGTTGCACCTTTGCAGGAGAGGAGAAATCCGAGGAGAGCAAACTGGATACGGTTCAGGGAGGAGGAGGCAACTCTGTCAAAGCTCCACCCAAACTCAGAACGAGACGAAAGGTAAAGGAGGCTGTTCAAGACCTGAATAGCACCCTTACCAGATGTTTCGAACTGACGTGTCTGGTGATAAAAACCCCCTGTAGAAGACCAGTACCGTGGTGGAACTCAGAACTGCAGCGAATGCGTTAGTAAACCAGAAAACTTCTGAATAGGTCCCTTAAGACAAATTTGGAAGAGGACTGGAATCTTTACCGATCGAAACAAAAACAATATAAGTGGTTAATTCGAACTTCGAAACAAGCCTCTTATAGAAATTATTGCAACAAGATCGAAACTCTCAGTGTAACCAGCAGTTTGGTCAAAGTTTCTCAGGAGCGGAAAACCAAACAGGCCGGAATCGCTTAGAAAACCTGATGGTACTGTCACTGAGTCGAAGGCAGAGGCTTTCAGTGTTCTGCTGGAGACTCACTTTCCAGGAAATCAGGTCACCACCAGCTCGCAACCAATATCTACCATTGAGGCTGTTAGCGGGCTGAGCCAAATAACCCAACGTAGCTGGTATACTGCGTCGGTCGTGGTGACGAATGAGGCTATCAAATATTCTGTTGCATCTTTTGATGGTTACAAATCACCTGGTACTGATGGAATTTATCCGGCTAAAGTTGCTGCCAACTCTGAAGAGAATCTTCACTGCTAGCTGGGCAATGGCATACATACTACGCCCCTGGCGAACGGTGAGAGTAGCTTTCATACCGAAAATCGACAGATATGACTACTCTCTCGCCAAGAGTTTTAGACCAACCAGTCTGACATCCTTCTTGCTGAAAAGCATGGAAAGACTGGTTGAACTGCATGTGCGCAAAATCGCTTTGAGATCGCATGCTCTCTCGGAGATGCAACATGCCTATCAACGCGGAAAATCTTGTGAAACTGCGCTTCAAAATCTGGTTAGCAGAATTGAATGTGCGCTTGAAAGGCAAGAGTACGCGATAGGTATTTGACGTGCTTTCGACAATGCGACTTTTGATGGCATGTGTAGTTCCGCTAGAAACCACGGAGTAGACGAATCTCCACTGCTATGGTGCATGGTGGTTGACTCTCTGTTGAACACCCTCAATAGCTCTAATGTCTACGGTAAGCCCTACGCAGATGATGTTGCCGTTCTGTCTGTCGGATCGTGCCTAGCGACTGTCTGTTCTAAGGCACAGAAGGCCCTGGACGTGATCGACGACTGGTGCAACAGGAATGGGCTATCAGTTAATCCTCTCAAAACCGATTTGGTTCTCTTTACGAGTAGAAGAAAATTGACTGGTCTGACTCAGCCTGTGCTAGAAGGCATCACCATTCAACTCTTCAAGGAAGCTAAGTATTTATAAGTAATCCTGGATAGTAAACTTCTCTGCACGAAACATGTCGAACTAAAGACCTATAAAGCACTGTCGGTCTTCTTTCAGTGCAAGGGTGCCTTCGGTAAGACATGGGGCTTATCGCCAAGAAGTCCTTTGGATCTACACGGCAATGATAAGACCCTTCCTGTCATATGCGTCGGTTGTGTGGTGGAATAAGCTTTCACGTAAATACGTCACTGCTGCTTTCGCCAAATCCAAAGAAGGGGAGCTTTCCCCACTACGCCTGGCTCTGCTCTAGACGCTTTGATAAACATCTGATGCAATGACACCAGAATTACGGCTGCGATGCAAATTTGAAGTCGACTTCCCTCATGTTCAGGACTGGCTTTGGCCAGAGTCTGAACCAGGAAAGGAATGTAGTCGCTCCAAAACTGGACAGGGGTCCGGCGCTGATGTTTTCGTGGAATGCGACAAGATTAGACTTCATTGCTCATTGGGAAGGCATGCATCTGTATTCAGACAGAGGTGTATGCCAGTCTAATGGCTGCGGACTATATTGTGAGAAACAGGTGGAAGAGGCGAAATATCTGCATATGTAGCGATAGTCAGGTTGCGCTTAATGCATACTCAACCCATTAACCTTCTTCAAAATAGTTCATGAGTGCAAAACCTCCTTGAATTCGGTCGGAAGGCTGAACTCATTGAATCTAGTCTGGGTCGCAATACACAGCGGGATAACAGGGAATGAGATCTCCAACGAGCTTGCTAGACAAGGTTCAGAAGAGGCTTTCTCAGGACCTGAACCCACGTTTGCCAGCGTCCTTGGTCAGGGTTTCCATTGACGATTGGGTTTTTAATAAGCACAATCGAAGGTGGCATAGCTCTCCAGGATGTAGGCAGACTAAACGAATGGCCCCTGACGTCTGTAGGAAATCGGCGGTTTTCTTGCTATCCCTTAGCAGGAAGGACTGGACAACTTACTGGCGTTCTTACGAGCCACTACACCTAGCACCTTAGTGTGCTAGGTTTAAGTGATACATATGTATATATGAAACGGCGGAACATTTCCTATGTGATTGGCCTGCCTTTGCTCGGATCAGGTGGCGGATTTTCGGTGCTGATGTGGTGAGTGCTGATGATGTAAGCTCCTCATCACTGAAGCTCCTTCTCGACTTTCTACGAAAGACGAAAAAACTATAAATAAATAATAAACTATAAATGGGGTTTTATACCTGGTAAAACAATGGACCAGTTTTTGAGTTTGAGTACTCCAGTAGGGTGTGCCCGCCCCGACAAAATATGGATTAATGCACACTAGCATAACGTGTTGAAATAGTCAAAATTCACTGCAAAAACGGTGAAAATATCGCCGAAACGTTTTATAAAGTTCGTACTGCTTTTGTTCATCATCAAGCGATTTCTCGCATAACTATTAGTTTAGCTGCTAGTTTCTATTTTCAGTGAATGGATTGCGTTACCGAAAGATGTTGACTGACTTTTTTTGCCTGAAATTGATGTTATCGACGTGAACGACATTTATTTTCAACAGAACGGACATTTGGCAGATATTGTATGCCATTACTAACCTCAGAGTTTGTACTTTAGATTAAAATAAATATATCACATAAAATGTTGCGTTTTTCTAGTTATTTAAAAAAACACCTCTTGTTGGATGACCCTATACCTTAGACTTTTAATATTCATATGATTTCTTAAGATAGGAACTAAATTTGATAGCAAATTCCTTATAATTTTACTAGTTTTACATATCGACACCGCATAGCACATACTTTTTTCCAAACTTTAGCGTTAAAAAAATAGACATTTTTCGTTGCAGCACACGTCTACGATTTACGACAACGGTTCCAGTTTAGGCCGAACTAACAGGTTAAATGGACTACTTCAATAAGTATCCGATAAATCGTGTCCATCGGTCCAAGGGATGCAGCAAAAGGTTGGAGGTTATGTGCGGTGTTAACGGTACATCCAATGTACAACGGTACATTGTTACAAAGTAACCAACAGCCTAAGCAGTTTTATCAAAATGTAAAAAGTTGTCACAGCAACCAATTTCGAACGGAAAACTGTAGAAGTCAAAAAGTGAACATTATTGGCAAAACAGTGGTGTTAGCAGATAACGACGAATCATACAGAATATGACAGTGGACAGCTTTAACTTCTAAATAGTAAGAGACCATATTTACCTTTACTGCTTATATTCGACAACATAACCGTACAAATCAAACAAAGAATAACTCTTGTCTATCTCTGTCGGGCTAAGAAAATAGAATCGTCCCAGTCCTATTTTAGGACGCTGAAGTACTGACTTTGCTAGAGACTAATAAACATATCCTTGATCGCTTTCAAGATATTCGGTCCTATTGCTATATAGCAACAGCGCGATATAGTGATCCACACATTGCAAGTCTAAAATGGCTAGAGCATGCAGAGGGGATGGATAACAAAGCTCCAGTTAAATTCGGATGCACAACACAATAGAAGTCATTGCCTTATGTTACGTACGCATTGAGAGGCTTATTGAATAAATCTGAGTTTAACCGAGTTGAAGTGAAAGACTGAAAATAAGGATTGGACTGGCGAAAGAAAACACATTGATGCCCAAGTTGTAGTGTTTGGATTGCGTAGTTACAGTAATTTGAATTTTTTAAGGGTTTTGTGAATATTATAAAAAAAATCCGTTTCTTTTTTTATTACATCTTCAATTTGAGCTTAATATTGATCACTACAATGCACGCTACTGCCACGTTATATGTCGCCAAATACAGAGGTATATTGACGTAATAGCCGATTCAATTGACATCTGGAAATAAGAAATCCCACAAGTGCAATGAATTACATTTGGTATGCACCTTTCCGAGCAAGTAATTCTAAATGCGTAGTTGCGTCAGTAAAAAAAAAACAAATGCTCCCAATAATAAATAAAATTATTGCAATTTTGCCGAACTTCTATGAAACTAGGTCATCCCAAACTAACCTAATTAAGATGTTTCGTTGTCTTCGTCAACAACCAAGGAAACATCTTAGCACATCTTGTTAACCACCATTTCATCAACAAGGCAAAGCTATTAACAACAAAAAGGACAATCACTTACCTCGCCGGACTAAAATTCTCGTTTAACGAATCCGATTCCAGATTTCCTGTGTGTAATCTAGGATTTATGGCTAAGCGCATCTCCTGCCTATCGTCAGAATCGCTGTGTATTGAGTTATTTAGCCCATCTAGGCCATCGACATTTGCATTGCAGCGTACACCATTTGCTGCATCTGTCGGACTGCTAGAAGAATCCTCCGTTGGTTGTGGGGCACATGCTGCACAATTAATTAAACGAGACACTTTAGTGTTTTAATTAACTGATTACCAAACCGCTACTCACGCAAATTTCCTGTGGATCGGGTCCTGCGGCGTTGACCCCACCTACTAACTCGAACGCCTCCCATGCGCGAAGTCTCCTCCAAAGCGATTGTTAAGTCGTGCGAAAACTGATCCATTATTTCTATTAGTGTTGTACAATTGTGTTTGTACTATTGTGGGGCGCTTGCAACGTCTTAAAACATTGTTTAAACAAATTATTTAACCACTTTCTCTGGTCGGGTTCATTTGATGTGAAGAATTTCGAGAGAAGAGTGATTGTGGACTTGGTATCAGTTTATTTGACAGATATGTAAATCACAGGAAAAAAATGGATATGCATATGGAAACTCTGTTCGATTTGTGAACGCATGGTCGTCGAGATGTGTTCACAAATGGTACACTCTTCAGTTATGCCATCTTGCGATAGATGGCACGGCAATTGTGAGGATATTGTTCTTTAAGAATTTGATCACACGGCAGAACATTAATAACTTCTTTCAATGACGAAAATAACAGCGGTCTGCAACATGATCAATTAATTTACTACACAAGGAATAGCCAAGATTTTTGTAAAAAAAGAGTGTTCCTTTCTCAGACGTTTGTTTCATCCTTTAAGAAACACACATACCGCGTTTCCTTCTTGGGTAACTTAAAAACAAATAATTTGGCGCATAACTAATTTCCTTTTCTTCATGAAGTAAGAGCTAAGTTATAGATGAATTGAATAGTTAGAAGTTTTTTTGTATTTTAAAACTTATTTTGTGACGTGTTAATTAGAATATTAATTAAATACGGAATAGTAGGTATAAAAGTAAGTTTGCTAGCACATATTTTAAATGCCTAGCTCATTTAAATTTTAATGAATATGTTGAATAGATAAATTTCATTATATAAAATCATATTTCGGACAGAAATCGAACTATCCAGATTTCGCTTTTCTCAGCTGGTATAGTTGTGCTTCTCCTACTGATTCCATTTGTTGAATGAATGATTGATGTTAAGCTCTTTCAGAGCGCCTATCAAAATGCAGTAATTTATTATATCTTAAGATACTCATCAGGGACGTCCAGGCTAAGTGGTTAGCGTATTGAACTACTGAGCAGGAGGTTCGAAGTTCGAATCGCAGAAAAGACCAAACTTATTTTTTACGGTCCCGCCTCTCGCGACAACAACGCATCTGTTAAACATCGGAGAGTAATACCTGTCCTGAGACAGTTTCAATTTGGCTTTTCGCTATGGCTTAAAACGTTACATCCCTTTCATTTATGCAAAGAAATATAACAAGCACAACATAAATGTCGCGAGAAGCTTGGACCTTGGCCACATACAGTTTGTTACGCCATATGTTTGAGTTTTGTACTCATTTTGGCTTGTAGTGCTAAAGCTTTTTGATATGGCCAAGTTTCTAGCTTGTGGATACATTTGTCAAACAGTTCTTGAAGTCGAGTTTTGCTATAGTATTGTAGACTGTAATTGCAGTCAAAACATATATCTTTTTGAATTCTCTAAACTAAACCAATCCTTTTCGAAATTTTCCTGCAGTTCGTGAAATTTTAATTCTAATTGAATAATTAGTCTTACGTTTAATCGTCATTCAAATGTACAGCCTTTAATTATGTTTGCTGTTTATTTAAAAGAGGTATAAAAGGTAGGTAGGTTGGAAGGTAGAATTGGTTAAATCAGCCAACCATGCTGAAACACAACTAGCTCAAAGTGCCGTTTTAGTACCACAACTCAAGTGACCTGTTGGATGTATAAACAGGCATAAACTAACAGGAAAAAGAGTAAAGATTATTCAAATCCACCCCGTTACAGTGCATTAATAAATAGTCAAATTTCGTTGGAAAAAATATAGACAATAATAATTCAGCAGCCGAATCTTTCGTCAACATTCTTACTAACACAACCGCGAAGTTTTAAGTACAAAAAAGTAAATTATATAACGAAAATGTTTGGTTTAACGGCTATTTGAAAAATTTAAAAAGACAAAAATTTAGAAAGCGCTTAAAAGCTGTTATGACAAATCGTGATGAGGACTGGAATGAGTAGTCACAATCTAGAAATAATTACAAAAAGGAAATTGTGAAGTGCAAGCGCAGGTTTATTAAAAGTAAGGTTGATAATGCGAGCAATCAAAAAGACATGTGGCGGAGCTTAAAAAAGTACATTTTAAGATCCGAAGAAAGTGTTATAACAGCTATTGAATTTAGTGATGGGACATATAGTGATATCAACGTAATTGCTCAAAAATCTAATAATTTTTTTGTTAATAGTGTATCTGATCTATACAACTCCATCCCCTCGAAGCCCTTTGTGAATGTCGTGAATAATACAGACTCAATATTCGCTTTCCGTCGTGTGACCTTGAAAGACGTTCAAGATGCAATAGTACAAATAAAAAACAAAAGAGACACATTTGAACCCTAAGATATATCTAGACAATTTTGTAGTAATTGGTTATGCAGTACAGTCTATAATAAATAAATCCCTCCAAAATAGTGCTTCCCCGACTCTTGAAAAGAGTCTATAGTTAGTCCCATAGCTAAAGTACAGAACACAAAAAAATGCGAAGCATATCGCCAGTGAATGCCCTCCCCTTATATGAAAAAGTTTTTGAAAAAATTGTGTATAATCAGTTGGAAGAATACCTTGAAGCTACTAAGCACACTCTTGTGAAAGCGCTCTGAACCTTGTCTTAACGAACTGGAAAGAACGTATCGGGAAACAAAAATGTGTATATAGTGTTATTTTAGATCTTAAACGAGCCTTTGAGACAATAGACAGAACTATACTTATTAAAAAACTGAAAAAATACGGCATACAAAACCAAGAGTCCGAATGGTTCAGATCATATCTCGCGGAGTTCAACTCGGAGTCCCCCAAGGATCAATATTGGGAGCACTTCTGTTTATTATATACATAAATGACATAATACGTGTGTTAAAATACTCTCAACTAATGCTGTTTGCGGATGATGCCCTTATGTTTATTGTCGGTGATGATACAGAAGAGTGCCACAGAAAAATTCAACATGATCTGGATAACTTATACGAATGGCTCTGTCAAAACAAAATGAAGCTAAACACAAACAAAACCAAATGTATGATTTTAAATGATAGAACTAATTTTTCAATGAACTTGAGTATCAATAATGATTTCTTGGAAAGAGTTGATGAAATAAAGTATTTAGGTATTGTAATTGATTCCAGGCTAACTTTTGAAAATCATATAGATTAGCTTTGTAAGAAAATTGCCAAGAAAGTAGGTTTTATGACAAGAATACGTAGACTTAACAACCCTAACTACAATTAGAATTTACAACGTCATTATCAAGCCACATTTTAAATACTGCTCAACAGTGCTTTTCTTAAGCAATGAAGGTACGTTTGACAGACTACAATTATTACAAAATAAGGCTATGCGAAGAATATTAAAGTGCAATCGTTTCACCGCGATCAATAGTATGCTTAAAGCCCCTGTCAAACAGAGCGCGTTTTAACGCCGGTGAAACGCGGCGTTGTGAAAAATGACAGATTATTTTTTTTGACTGATTTTGCCTTGAATTGTGTCCTAGATTGAATTTTTTTTATTATAAACTACATATTGAAAGTTCATACTTGTTGTACTCGAATATCGGCTCTATGGAATTATTAATTGAAGGTTTAAACAATTACCCATGTCTTTACGAAAATTTATAATCTATCTGTGTGACGTTCTCTTACGCAGCGGTGAGAACGCCGCGTCAAAATAATCTTACCGCCGCGTAAAATAATCTCACCGCGGCTTTAAAAACGTGTTCTGTTTGACGGAGCCTTAATGCTCTAAACTGGTTTTCAGTTAAACAGAGAATATATTTAAATATGCTAATTTTTGTCTTTAAAATAAAAAATAATTTAATGCCAGGATTTTACATCACTATTACCATTGTATATGAAACTTATAGTACTATCATCAAGCAATATTTTTTAGTATTTACTCGGACCGCTCAGGTGGCGTTTTCGCATTCTTCGAGAGCGAAGTAAAATATTATTACTCTCTGAGAATGGAGTTATAATTACAGAATGAGTGAGTGATGAGTGGAAACAAAGTAAACAAAATTTTTCTTGGGTTTTCATTCCCGTTCAGTATTTTTGCACACATGTTACGCAACTGCGTGAATGACTTTGCCAAGAACATGAGTAAAGAAACTGATGAAAAAAAGGTATAAGCAGGTTATTATTTTTTTTCTTGTTCAGTGAAAAGATGTGTTTTTCTGATTAGGGAGTGGAGTGGTGGATGCATATTATGCGTTATGCGTCAGGTTTTTAGTTCAAGTGGTGGTCTGGTTAAGGGATGAAAAAACATATTTTCACAGCGGGGTGGTGGTGGGATTATGTGGTGGATGGACGGAGTGCCAGAAATTTATGATGGCTACGGATAGATTTGTTTGTTTTTGTTTGAATTGTATGAAATTATACAGAAAATTTTTCGAATCAATCCCTATCCTCTGTTGCACGGACAAACGAAGGGCGTTGAATAGTTCAAATATTCTTTTCCACGTTACCCAATGAGGTAGAATATTAAACGCGTTTTTTTCGAGGTGTCCCCTGTACGCATAGTCGTCGCTCTTTAGTAACACCTAAAGAAATAAAAATATTTATAAAATAAATAGTAGATATCCATTAATTAAAAAAATAATGAATAACTAGAAAAACTTAACAAACAAGAGGAAAAAAAAGAAAATATAACAAAAATTTGCAAAAAAAAACTTAACGAAACAAAGAATGGATTAATTTAGGTACACATATGTATGTATAATAAAGTGAAGTTTTCATTTCATTACACTTCTAACTCCACAGAGATCATTATTGGTTTTCTTAATCGAAAATTTGATTAGACCAATCAAAATGAATTTGCAAATGGAGTGTCTGTGCTCATCACCGTCACATTTCATACTCGCGAAAGCTGTCATTTTTAGTCCGGATTTTAACAAAGCTTCAACCAAGTGTTCCTCGTGTCGTATTTTTACAAACTGGCTTTCAAAAAGTGTTTGCATACTTTTCACATAAGCTTCAAATTCCAAGGAAGGAACAGTTAACTTTCCAAATTCGGATGATGTGTCATAGGTGTTATAAGCTCACAATTTTTTATCTATTATTTTATTTTATCTGTTTTATCTACCAATAACAGAGTGCAGTTTTGACAGTTAAGTATCTTATGCAATTTGAAAGCCGCAAACCCGGCATAAAATGTAAGAGCCGCTTCTTGCAGCTTCTGAGAACATCCTTTGGACACAACTGTTTCTGTCTCATTGGCATCAACATCAAACTCGTCATCGCAACTATTCATATGGTATTCGATACTGTTCAGAATATCTGTTGCCATGAGATGATCTTATACTGGAGCTTCAATATGAAATTCTTCACTGTCATCACACTTAAGATCGTCACAAGCAGCTTCGTGCAATAAAGATTCAGCCCCAGCATCTTCGTAACTTGCATTTTCTGATGACTTTAAACTTTTGAAAATAATTTGCTTCAAATTTCTAATAAATCTGTAAGCCGAAGGGTTTCGTTCGTATGATCCCCTATTTTCTTGAAAAAATGACAAGAAAAATGTTCTTTTGATATTGTTACAATCTTTATATAAACATTTAGGCATTTTGAAAATCTATAATAATTTTCTAATAAATCGAAATACAATTGCGTGCAAATGAAATGAAACAAAAATGTTTACCAGGAAATTATTTACACAAACTCCACAGCCATAAGTGAAGACTGAAGAGAAACATTATGTTTGTAGTAAAAACAAGCAAAAATGAATGTGCTATATGTGTGTGCATTTTGTCCTCAATGAAAAAACTTCAACTTAAAAAAACTTTACACACAATCTTTTTTTTTTCATTCATCCCCAATGTGCATTTGCACTGCCAATAACTCAGATCGATGAGTTATTCGCAAAGAAGAAAAAAAACACACACACACTCCGCACAGACTTCACGATCATAGGTGAAAAGGAAATATTATGTAAGCAAAAAGGAATGTGCTTTGTGTGTGTCTTTTTTTTTGAGCACATTCCTTTTGCTTTATTTCCATTATCACTCGGATTCATATGCACGAGGAGCGTGCACCTACCACGGCAACTGGCAGTGTGGCACTGAATGGGGGTAGGCCGACGAATTATTCACATTGCAAAGTAGATATATTCACTCAACATAGTATGATGTTTGAGCGGGGTATACAAAATTCAATGAGTGCATGTGCAAATTGTTGCGGCAGAAGAGCGTAAGATTTTTGTGGTTCTCAGCGACGTGTCCTTTACTTGGGCCGCTAGGGGCGCCACCATCGATTTCCTCAAGTGATAGTACTATTAGTTTCATATACAATGCTATTACCCACACTGCCAGTTGCTATGCTATGTGCACGCTCCTCGTGCATATGAATCCGAGTGATAAAGGAAATAAATGTGCTCAAAAACAAAAAGACACACACACAGTACATTCCTTTTTGCTTGCATAATATTTCCTCTTCACCTATGGTCGTTTTATTTGAAAACTAGCTGACCCGTGCTCGCCTTGCTTCGCCCTCTTCCAGTTTTAAGAATTTCCCATGAAAACATTCATATTAAAAACATGAATTTTTCTTTAGGCTCCACGGTCGGACAACATTTTCACCGACAAGAATAAACCATTCACTAACAGAACCAAGTCTATTAATAGTGGAACTTTACACATTTCTCAGCCGAGACATCCGCCTAATTTTTGTATCTTTACTCCTTCGCCCAATGTCAGGCTTAGAATATCTCTTAAGAGCCGAACAGAATGCGTAGCTGTGTCTGTGTCTTGTAGCGCTGTCAAACCTCTGCCGCGCGGCTTGTGGTTAAAGCAAACACAATGAAAGCGACTGTCACATTTGCATCTTGTGTGTTTACTTCTTGAAAATATATTTTATTAGTGCTCAAAAGTGTTTTTTATTTGTGGAGATGGACGAGCAGGAAGAAATAGCTTTCATTATGTGTGTTCTGCACATATGTTATTTAGCAATTAAATTAAGAAAAATGAGGAAACGCAGATGGTGGGTTCGCCCCCTTTATGAGCAAAGGAAAGAAAGAGGATTCTTTGAGACCACTTTCAAACACCTCAAAGAGCGCGACGAGGACCTTTTTTTAAAGCAACAAGAATGCACTCATCAACTGTAAACAATGAAAACAAAACAAATGGAAACAAAATTTACAAATACTTTTTTTTACTTGTTATCCCAAATTCGTCGGATATCTCCTTCCATTTTGCATATTTTTTTTTTAATTTTTGTAATTGGGATTGGATAAATTCCAAAGAATTTCATTCAATCGTACAGCTTCAATAAATTTTTCGACTTCCATTTCCACATCAACAACAGCTTTAGTGTACAAATTCTTAAACGTCAATCTTGTAGCTACGCTTGAAGTTGAACAAAATCCAACTTCGCGATACACGACACAGACGCAGACACACATTGTGTTGCGGCTTACGGCTTTCCATACATTTAATAGTTTGACAGCTTGCGACACAGACACAGGCACTGACACAGACACGCATTCTGTTCAGCCCTTTACTCATTTTAGTTGACGCCACACATTCGTTGGAATACATAGCAACTGATTCGGTTAAACTACAATATTGAAAATGTGCAAACTCAATTATAACATCCCCAGTGGGAATCGCTACCATAGCACACACAGACACACATGCACGCAACTTATCCAGTATGCATGTATAACAGAAAAATAAGGAAAAAAGGAAAAGGATACACACACCCTTCTATCGCCAGCCACTCGCTGCTCATAAATTTAGCGAAGAGGCAGCGAAAGGAGAATAAAGAAAAAAAAAGTTATTATCACCACTGACACATGGTTGGAGACATGATCAACGAAAAATTAATCAAATTCTAAATTTTACAAATTATATTTTTGATATTGCTCAGCTTGTAGATGACGTAGAATCATGATTTTGGACTTGAATGTTGCATCTTTAAAAACTCTAAACGACAAATCTAATTTGATTAAAATCGACAAAGGCAAAGTTGATGTTATTTGTGTTTCTAAGTTATTTTGTCTCTTTTCGTGGCCTCCCGAGCACAAAATTGTATAAGTAGCTTTATCTAAACCTGGTCCATGCGATTTGCTTCGGGTTGTTGTTGGGGTAGTGAGGGCCAGCCAACATAAAAGTACTCGATTTAGCAGTGAGGTGAGGAGTATGCTGCCGACTGCTTCGGCGTAAGGCAGACTCGTCCTGGGAATCTTCTGGGAAAAGAGGGACCAAACGATTTGTTGTGCAATGCACGACCTAACGTTTTGTTGACATGGACCCTCCGAACATCTCCCTTGCTGTCAGGATAGCATTCAATAATTTGCCCCATTTACCAAAATTTATGAGCAATACTTTTATTCTCGTCTGCAGTTGGTGGAGGTACTCTTGATGGAAACGTTCCCAAAAGTGTTGTTGAATTTCTTGCACTTGTAACCGGCCCTACGAACTAAGTCTCAAATGGAACTAACTCCCACTAGCCAAAATGAACTAAGTCCCACAAAATTTTCCAACTCAGAATGAACTAAGTCTTAATATGAAAATGAACTAAATCCTACGAGTGGGACTTTGTTCTTTATGAACTCAATCCCAAATGAACTTAGGTTAGGTTAGGTTAGTGGGATGACGGGCGCAAAAGAATTCTGCATCTGTCACACTTAGATCAATGTAGATCCATTGTGATGCCCTAGGGGTTTAAACCTCCCATACTCTAGGACCTATAAACAATTTATGGATTTTGAAGCCATCCCGAAGCGTTTATAAATTTATGCAAGACTTGCCAGAAAGTTCCTCAAGGTCACAGAAGAAGTGTCTTCCAAGTGTTTTAGTTCTAATATGACAGAGTGATGGGCAGTGACATAGAAAGTGTGTGGAATCTTCATGTACATCTTCGTCACCACAACCTCTGCACAGGTCATTCGTACTAAGTTTCATTTTCGTTGTATGATATCTCAGCATATTGTGTCCAGCAATAATACCTACAAGAGATGACAAAGATTTTTTGTTCATTTGTAAAATTCTCTCGGTTTTTTGCTTATCGTAGAGTGGCCACAATTTCTTGGTTATAACACAAGAATCAAGCACTCTCCATCTTTCATTTGCAGCTACTAATGTTTTGTTCCCTATCATTTGTTTAATGTGACAAGGCGGGATTTTTACAGTAGTGTCTGCCTGATTTAGTCCAAGTGATGATCCTTTTCTTGCCAGCTCATCAGCTTTCTCGTTACCCGGTACCCCTTTGTGTCCGGGAACCCAGCAGAGTCTTACTTTGTGCTGTGCATCAAGAACCCGTAGCTCTTCGCGACAACGACTTACAAGCTTCGATTTAATTTCAATGGCAGAAATCGCTTTTATTGCCGCTTGGCTGTCAATGAAAAAGGTAATATCGGCGTGTGATAGTGCCTTCATTGTAACCTGATTAGCAGCTGTTTTCACTGCCAGGACCTCAGCTTAGAAAACTCTACTGTAGTCAGGAAGTCTGATAGAACAGGATAGTCCCAGAATTTCGGAGTAGAATCCCGCGCCAACACCAATGTCCATCTTGGAGCCATCTGTGAAGATGGGTATCGATGATTCGTAACCCGATGGTTGATTTTCGTGCCATTCTTCTCTACTGGGGAAAGAAGTAACGAATGTTCCTACAAAGTCAAGGTAGGGGGTTGTGAAGTCTGTACATACTACATACTATCTGCGCATGCCTCGTTATACTGGATTTCCAGCATCCAGTTTGGCTAAGTCGCAGGGCACTGTTTGCGGCAGACTCCTGTACGAAGATATCAAGGGGTTTAAGGTTGAGTATAGCTTCCAGCCCCGCTGTGGGGGTGGTTCTCATTGCCCCGGTGGTGCCGATGCAGACCATTCTTTGAATCTTTGTCATGGTTTTGACGTTGGTAGCTTTACATAACGCTTGCTACCAGACTAAATTACCATATGTCAGTATCGGTCTAATTACCGCGGTGTGGAGCCACATGATGATCTTAGGACTAGGACCCCAGGTTTTACCGAATATCCTATTACAGGCATAAAAAGCTATCATTGCTTTCTTTGCTCTTTCTTTTATATTGAGGTTCCAACTCCTAGGTACTTGGCGCTTTCAGAAATTTTAAGTGGAGTCCCTTCAATTGATGGCAAAACAAATTCTGGTATTGTCCTTTTATTTGTAAAAAGGATCAGCTCAGTCTTTTGCGGGTTAACCGCAAGTCCGCAGTTCTTGGTTCATGTATTTACCATGGATAAGGCGCTTTCTATTTGGTCGCTAATGGTGGATAGGAATTTGCCTGTCACTAGTAGTGCTAGATCGTCTGCATATGCTACTGCTTTAACACCACTAAATTTTAACTTAATTAAAATTTCATTTACCACAAGAATCCAGATAAGGGGTGAAAGTACCCCACCTTGAGGAGTGCCTCTAGATGTTGATACTTTGATTTGTACACCTCCTATTTCCGAGTTGATCAGTCTGTTTTTGAGCATACCCATTATCCAGTTGATAATAGTGTTGTCCACTTTAAGGTATACTAGAGCTCTTTTAACCGCATCGGTTTGGACGGTTTGCGGCCTTCGATGTCTAGAAAGGCCGCAAGGGTGTATTCCTTGTCAATTAGTGTCTTTTCCACGGTACTGACGACGCTGTGGAGCGCTGTTTTAACACTTTTGCCCTTTGTATATGCATGTTGGGCCGGAGATACATATAGTGGTCGGGTTCAGTTTACTCCGAATGTAAATGTCAATTAACCTAGTTAAGCTGCTTAGGAATATGTTTTTCAGGTGGGGTGTGATGTGTTTTGCACATTTTTGTAGCATCATAGGAAAGATGCCATCCATTCCCGGAGATTTGTACGGCGAGAAGGAGTTGATAGCCCATTTTATCCTTTCTTCTGTTATCATTTCCGCTGGTGTTGTATGCTTCGTGTTGTCGTACTCATCCAGGTCATTACTCTTATGGGAGGTACAGCCTGGAAAGTGAGTGTCGAGTAGGAGTTCAAGCGTTTCGTAACAGGATTCTGTCCAATATCCGTTGGAGTCTTTAAGAGAGCCCGGTGCAATTGATTCTTTGGCAAGAACTTTTCTTAGCCTAGACGAATCGTTGGTGTTTTCTATCTCACTACAAAAGGCCCTCCACGAACAGCGTTTAGCTCGCTGGGTTTCTATCTTGAATTTTATTTGGCTGGATTTGTAGGTTTCCCAGTCACTGTCTGTTCTTGTGTGTTTTGCAACATTGAAAAGTTTCCGTGTTTCTTTCCTGATGTTGTACAGTTCCTTTGTCCACCATGGAGGAGATTTTGTTTTGCTTTTCCTCGTCTCCTTTAGGGGACATGCTTTCTCAAGAGCTTTACCGAGAATTTTAGTTAGGTCATCGGTTGTCTTGTCTGTGCTCTCAGGCTCATGCATAGAATACGTCTGAAGAGTTCTTGTCTTTATCCCTATTTCCATATTAAAGATATCCAAGTTAGTTTTCCTGTGATTTCTATATGGTTTTAAGACATGATTTTTGTCCGGTATCAGAAATTCAATGATTTTGTGATCAGAGAATGTTTCATCATTTAATACCTTCAATTGTTCTATCTCTACTGTATTTGTGTTACTTACTAGAGTGATATCAATTACCTCTTGCCTATTTCTAATAACAAAAGTTGGTTCTGTGCCTCTATTTGCAACTAGTATGTAATTTAGGATAAGGAATTCAAAAAGTGACTCACCTCTTGTGTTGATGTTGGTGCTACCCCATTGTATGTGATGGGAGTTCGCGTCGCAACCTATGACCAGGTCCCATTTTTCCCGTGCGACACGCTGTACAAGTAGGCGAGTTATTTCTGCTGGAGGTCCTTCTACTGCATCATATGGCATGTAGCACGATGTTATGATCAGCGGCGGGAGCCCGTCACGTTCATATTTGACTGTTGTGTGGTTTATATGTATCACTGTAGGTAGATAGAAGGAAGAGATTAATCTGTTTCCTAGCCACTATACAGGTTCTGGTCTCACTATTTGTATCTACTTGTGCCGTTTTATACAGTACAAGTTCCTTTGAGTTTAGCCCCTTTATTTTGCTTCCTGTAATCCAGGGTTCTTGAATTAGGGCCAAGTCTATTTGTCTAGCCTCCATGAGGTAGATCGGGTTTGCGCTGGCCGCCTTGCTGTGATGTAGGTTTACTTGGACTATCTTCATCACAGTGCTTCGTCGCCTCCTCTTTTTTACTTTTATTTGCCGAATTGGCAAAAAGCTTGAGCTTGCATCGGTTTATACCGACGCGGACTTTGAAGCCGATCTTGTTCAGTAACGGAATTGATTTGTGACTGAGCAACACTGTCACTTCCGTACCGGATTCGCTGTAGTCCCCTACTTCTAGCACTTCCCAGGCATGGCTCAGTTGGTCTTTATTTAGAGATCTGAGGTACCTTTCGATCCGATCTCTATGAATGTAAGGTCCCCGTACAAAGAACTTAGCCCTTGGTCTGGTCAACTGCACGATTTCTTTTTTGTTGATCAGACGAAGGTCAGCATTAGGCCAAGAAGATGAAGTCACGGAGAAGTCCTAGAGATGAAGTCACGGAGCCATGTGAGTGTGAGAGTCCTCACAGGTCACTAGTTTGAATCCTTGGATGGTGTTAAGGGTGCCAAAGATTGGGAGGGGTTCCTTATCTTTGGCAATGAGGTCGTTTACCTCATCAAGGATTCTAATCTCAATTAGTCGCCATTGGTCCTCAGTTAGTTTCCGTGTAGGATTACCGAAGTCAGCAACGGCGACTTGCTGGCCAGTAACGGCTAGCAGTGAAAATCTGGCTCTTTTAGTTTTGTTTGTCAGTGGGGAAAGGGTGTCGTTAAGCCTAGCTCTTTTAGACGTACTAGCAATCGGCTCGGGGTTGGTATAAGGGTGCACAATCCCGGGCGTCTTGAGTCTGTCCGAAATCAAGGTTCGGCTGGGCGTACGTCGGATCCTCTCTTTACGTTCGTCCGTGCTAGTCTCTGGAATCGTTCTAAGTCTGTGCTTGGCCTTGTCAAGAGCTTGTCTCTCCTTCTCCGTTAAGGTATCCGGAGTTCGTTTACTCAGTCGCCTGACGATTCTGACTGCGTTACGTCGTTGTCTTCGTAGGATCCCACTTTCATTGAGTGCCCTACGTTTGCCGGTAGCTATAGAGTTGCACTAGCCGCCGGGAATCGCTCGGCAAGACCTCTACGACTGTCATACAGCTGTCGATTGTCGTGTCGTTTTTCGAGAAATCCTGACCACCGTCACCTGATTTGGGAGGGGAAGTCGCAACCTGATTACATGTGGAGCTAAGGCTCTGGATGTTTTCCGGGAGCGCCTCCCCCTCTTTTCCCTTACCAGGAGTTATCTTCTCTCCCTCCAAGCCCGTACGAGCAAGAGGCTCGATGCAACGTCTGGTTGAAGAGTTTGATTATTCCTGGGAGGTATCCTTAAGTGGTTCGGTCGGTGCGGTCGGCCTGACCCCCAGATGGACTTTGCTGATCCGGGGGGTAGGTGGCCCCACCGACTTTATAACGCTGGTGTCACCTGCAGGAGCATCTTCCTTTGGTGTAAGAGCAGTAGGCTTGTTCTCCATTAGTCGCTGTTCCTGCAGATAGGCACGTGCGTTATGTAGCCGTTTACGTTCCGTCTCTGTCAGTTCGTCCCATCCCTTCGTACCTAGTCTTTTTATTGTCGTTCTGCAGTTGGAGATTTTACTCCGTCTGGATGACGATGACAATCTGGAGAGGTTGGAGCTAGCGACAGAGCAGCTTTCGTCGACATCAAGAATCATCTTCTCCATGTCGGCATCAGCCGTTCTTACGCTTTCCCTGTCCCATACTCCAAGATTGGCGAAAGGGTTGAGGAGAAGATTTTCTTCTTCTTCCGTCATGCGGTGTTTATGGAGTCTGAAGTGCCCGATCCTTGCACTTTGGCCTCCTTAGTTTTGTTTGTTTTGTTAACATTCATGTTTAGGTCCCACGAGTAAGGGGGAAGGAAGGTCCATCTGCCCTCACCCCCTGTCTGCAGATAAGGGGAATTGAAGATAAAACTGGAGGTCAGCCATGCAGGTCTCGGCGCGTCGTACCTTACCTTGGATGTTGATGCCTCTTGGTTTTCCATCGCTTCCTGTCGATTAACAACAGTTAGAGGAGTACTTAAGCCCCACCACCATGACAAGGTGGGCAATCGTCGGTGAGGAAATGAAATGAACCAAGTTATTTAAAATAAAACAAAAATTAACAATTTGAAATGAACTAAGTCCCAAAAATGTTTAATCCAGCATGTATGTATACTTTTGTAACAAAATATAAAATAAGGGTATATATGGTGCCGTGAAATAACGCCAATCGAAATAAGGCAAAATGTTGAAATATGGTCTTATTTCACTATTGTAAAGTGAAACTTATGAACTAAATCCCACTGCATACTTTGTGGGACCTAGTTCATTTTCGCTAGTGGGAGTTAGTTTCATGTGGAACTTCGTTCGTAGGGCCCTTGTAACCAGCGTTTTGTGATTGGGACGGACAGGGACAGGATTGCATCGATTACAGAGTTCTTGAAGCTCCGTTGCGTGATGAAATGGAATGGGTGCGTCTTCTGCTTCTGAAGATTTTGGAGTTGAATTCTTCACAGGTCAGATTAGTTATAATACATTAGACATTTTCTTCATTAGATTTTTCATATACTTAACGGCGGCCTTCCATAGACCGCCGATGTTAGGGCGTTAGGGCGGATTGTACTTCCAAACAATCTCCTGGATCGCTAGTCTGCCCTTGCAGTTATTGGTGATCTTGCTCCATTCTTTGTTGATCTTCCTTTTCGCTCCAATACAATTGGTACCATTATAAGAGAAGACCAGGGATGGCCAGCACCGTCTGTTCGCGAAGCGTGTGAAGGCTGCCAGAAACATTTCCGTGCTTTCGCTTTGGTAACTAAACATACAAAGACCGCCACCCAAACTTTATGCTTTTATCGAACCTTGTTGTGTTGGCTTTAATGCAGAAAGGACCGCACAAAACGACACCGATTTTGCTAAAGGCTGGTGCTGGGGTTATTCGTTCCGTGGATAGATTGCCCATAATCGGCTGGACAGTTTGGTCCTTCCATTGAGTGCATATGGGACAACTTCGAATACATTTCTTGGCTCGTGATTTTACAGCAGTCATCCAGAATTCTTCCCTTATTAAGTGCTCCGTTAAAGAATTTCCGCAATAGTGGTGATCCAGGTGTGTTTGGCGTATTATTAAATCAACCAAGTGTCATTTAGTTAGCATGTTGAACCTTCAAACTAAAGCCGACAGCTAGCCATGTGTTCGGGAGTGAGACCACGTGAAGCGGGGTCAGCAGGATTTTCCGCAGAGTTGACGTAATGTACATATGTCCGCGGGACTGATAATTTTCCGAATTTTTGGTAACTCTTCTAGTCACAAATTTCTTGTTACTACGCACCCAGCTTAGGGCTACCTCAACTATCACCGCGATATTAGGATAGTGGAGCTTGTTTCTGACTTGGTTAAGAAGCTCGGTTAAGGCCCTTTCACAGCTCAGCGACCAGCGAATGCGCGAACTGCGAACAAACCATTTCTAGTACTTTAAAGGCGCGCAATTGAAAACTTTACTATTCCAAAAGAACAGAGCTTAATTTATCTAACAATTAATATAAAAAAAGTTAAATTTTAACTAGTTTCTGCGAAGAAATTAACGATTCGCGGATTTCTCTGCGAATAGGCGAATACTTCTTGCGAACTGTCAAATTTTATTCACATTCCACATATATAGAACGCAATCCACATTCGCGCAACCAAAATATTCGTGAGAGTTTAACCTCACAATTCCTTTGTACATACAATGAATGACAAGAGAAATTCGCAGATTACTGCGATTAAAAAAAGGGGCTGTGAATTCGCATTCGCAGATCGCTGAGCTGTGAAAGGGCCTTTAGGAGCACGATTCCTTCTAGGTCCATATTGGGGATCATACATAGTTTACTGTCTTGGTTTGCTCTTGTCTTAAGTGGTGTGACACGACCCTTGGCTGCTAGTAATCGGATTGTGTAGGCTTTCCCATTTTTTACTCGGCCGTAAAGTACTGCTGCGTAGCCGTCTCCCGAGGCATCATAAAATCCAAAGAGCTGAATTGGTCTACTCTGGTTTCTCTGGAAACCTTGAGGTAAGGTTTCAAATATTTTGCTGAACTACTGCTGTATTTTCTCATCTATTTGGTCATCCCAGTCGTATATACCTGAATATCCACAACTCTTCTATGCTTACCCGGAGGAGCATGATAACTGGTAGGATCCAACCTATAGGATCGTAAAGGTAAAATTGATAGTAAGGCCCTATCGCGGAAGAGTCTCTTTACTCTTTATAAGACCTTAATCATCCCAGTCCTGCTTTATGGCGCCGAAGCATGGACTGTTTCGAAAGCGGATGAAGATATCCTGGTTCAGCTGCATTGTCGGTGTTCTCACTGGACATTGTCTTATAGGCCAACATGCCAGACGACTTGGCTTCTTTTGTAACCACTTTTGCAGGAGCTGTAGGGACGAGGAGGAGGAGGAAACCATCCTTCACATCCTATGTAACTGCTCAGCCTTGTCGCATAAAAGAATGCTCCTTTAGGGTCCCCCTTCCTTGAAGACCTTGGCGATCTGGCGCACCTGGGCGTCATGCGCATACATCGCTTTATCAAAAGCTCTGGTTGGTTTTGTTAGTCCCTGAGTGGCCAAATGGTTTCTGATCCATGGTATCACAAAGGACCTTTACTTGTCTAAGTAAACCTAACCTTACCTATCCTGGGTCGTTTCGAGAGAAAAATTCTTCGTAAGATATACGGTCCCGTTTGCGTTGACGGGCTTTGAAGGAGAAGATTCAACGACGATATTTACGAGCTGTACAGCGACATCGACCTAGTCAAACTGCGCATCAGTCGCCTAAGATAGCTAGGACATGTAGAGCGAATGGACACCAATGCTCCGGCCCGCAGAGCAGCGTTACCACTTTTCTGCAATTGCAGTAGATCTGCTGCATTTATTTCGAAATTTGAATCTACTGCTTTTATTAAATCTATTGCTTTTTTTTGGTATGCTTGTATGCTCTTCAATATCAAGAAAATATGTACATATATCCATTTAGGACAAAACATAACAACAAAACTTTTCGAAAAAGTTGAATTTCTTATTTGAACGCAGTAACTATTCACTATTCATAAACGATCCCATTAACAGTTTATGTTATTTTTTGTTATTACCTTGTTTTTGCTTGAAAATAAAAATCTACTGCGAAAAAACTCGAATCTATACTGCATTTTTTAAAGAATCTACTGCGAAAATATAGTCCTAAAGTGGCAACGCTGCCGCAGAGGCTTCGAATCTAACCCGGAGGGACAACGCAGTAGAGAACGACTTCGCCTAAGGTGGCGCGCACAAGTAGAAGGGGACCTCAAAAAACTTGGAGTGCGCAACTGGAGGCAGTTAGCTAAGGACCGGGCTAACTGGAGGGGCTTCTTGGTTGAGGCCCAGGTTCACCCCGAACTGTAGCGCCCCCTAAGTAGGTAGGTCGATGCTGGTTTCAGAATTTGCTTACAAAGTAGTAATTTATTGTAATTAGTCAAACAAGAGTATTTCCCTGTAAGTCAATCCATTTTACTGCAGCGCATGTTCAGTTCGTCTCCCTTTTTTTTTACACCCGCTTTCCGGCGCAGTTTTGCATCTATGTATTGTACATACATACATATGTATGTAGTGTCATTCCTAGATACTTGGCTGTGTTTGTATATTCTACTTCATTATCATTTATCAATACTGGGATGTGCTTAAATGTGTCATTTAATTTAATTTGACATTTTTTGATCAATTTGGATATGTTAGTATTAACTGCCTTCTGTAGCTTTTTCGTCACTATTTCGACAGTGTTTCCTACAGCAAGGACAGCAGCATCATCTGCGAATGTTGACACAGTTGTTTCATCACTATTTGACAAGTAAATTAGGGCTTGGCTAACTGCCTTGTGGTATACCAGCTTCTTTTACTCTCAATGTGGAGTAGTCATCTCGTTGTTTAATTCTAAAAAGTCGCTGCAATATATAAGATGGCAATGGTGTAGTGGTAGCGTCATCGTTTTGTATTTACTAAGTTTTTTAAAATAAATTTTCTTAGTCCTTACTTCGTTAAGTTAATTTAATAAATAAGCCTAGTTCGTAGACGTCGAAAGACATAGTTTTAAGCGTTAGGTTTAGCTTAGAGCACCCGCATAGGGTCAGTAAGTTAGAGTTACAATACATAGTTAAGTTAGTTAAGCTAGTTTTAAGCGTTTTTGTCTAGCATGTAAGAAATACTGAATTACCTAATAAAAATTGCTTTGAAAATGAAAATGAAAATGCGTCATCGTTTGTCGAGCTGATGGTTCACAGTTCAATCCCTGATGTCAACAAGCATTATATGATTAGAGGCAGTCTGATCAATTGCGAAAGTTTGAGACAACACTACTGCGAAGGCATAACACTGGCAGTAGGTTTGTCATATGGCTGGAGAAATTGATCGCTCTGTTGATAATTGATATGCTCATGACATCAGGTGGATCGGAAAAAAATACTGTGAATCAGAAGCGAAGGCAAAAAAATACATGACAGCAACCAAATCTCCCCAGTTATTCTGGACACCACACCTGGAGCTAATGTGAAACCTAATACAGCTGAGTTTCATACCACTACACCAATCTCTTTCTCTCTCTCTATCTAACTTTCCTACGTCCGCACCATGTGAAAACATGTAAAAGGGTATTCATAACCCCTTGAGTGCGTGCAAATTATAAAAAAAAAAAAAATTCTGAATATTGCTTTAGCAACTGCTTTTCCAATTTATGGATCAGTCCTTTGTACCTTACTTTATCGAAAGCTTGTGCTATATCGAGAAATAGTATGTACATATATAGAAATATAGTAGGGGACAAGACAGGTTGTATCAATATGGGGCGATAGAAGGTGACTTCACTTGGTGGTTTGCCTGGTTTCAGTATCATAATTACCACCACGTCTTTCCACATGCTAAGTACTTACCTTATCCTGTATGCAGCATTTATAATCTATGTAAGTTTCTTTAAGCCTTTTTTGGGAATTCTTTTAGAATTTCCCCTGATATCATGTCAAATACTGGGTCCTTTTTAATATATAAAGATGCCTTCTTTTATTTTTTGGCAATTTCATTCGCCGTTACCAGTTCAATATGTCTCTCGTCTTCGCACAATTCTTCCGCTTTTTGGCAGTCTTTATCTTCATATGGTTGGAAAAAGACTTCGAGATACTCAGCAAATAAATTCGCTTTTTCTAGTTTATTTTTAATTGGTGGGATGTGTGAAATTGGCCTTTTCATTTTCTTTGCTGCTTTCCAGAGTGAAGATTCGATACTAGCATCATTCATAAGAGTGGTAAGGTGTTTTTTAAGAGACTCATTTTTAGATTCCCTTCCGTTCAGTACTAGCTTAAACCCCGTCCGCTTCGCCAGGCATTTACAATTTTTTTTTTAACAATTTGGGTAAAAAAATTTATTGCAATGCTTTTTGGTAAACAACATTCTTGGTTTTTTTTATTATCGTTCGTGTAAGCAAATAGTGCAGATGGTTTTCCGACTCCTGAGCATGCGACGTAGATCTGATTTAAAAAAAAACCAACTAAATTGTTTGAAAGTTAAGTTGGTGGCCAAAGGGTAGTGATGCGAGTATATGTATATGGGGTGGCAATGGTGTAGTGGTAGCGTCATCGTTTGTCGAGCTGATGGTTCACAGTTCAATCCCTGATGTCAGTAAGCATTATATGATAAGAGGCAGTCCGATCAATTGCGAAAGCTTATGACAACACTACTGCGAAGGCATAACACTGGCAGGTTTGTTATATGGCTGGAGAAATTGTTCGGTCTGTTGGTGTTTGATATGCTTATGACATCAGGTGAACTGCGAAAAAAATACTGAGAATCAGAAGCGAAGGCAAAAAAATAAATGACAGCAAAAATCTCCACAGTTAACTGGACACCACACCTGGAGCTAATGGGAAACCTAAAACACCTGAGTTTCAAACCACTACACCAATCTCTTTCTCTCTCTATCTATCTTTCCTACGCCCGCACCGTGTGAAAACATGTAAAAGGGTATTCATAACCCCTTGAGTTATACACCTCCACGATGGTAGCCGCTGGGTGCCTAGTACCTCGACTGGAGATTGAGTAACCAACCCCTTTAGAAAGTCGTTGGTGGCAGCAGACGAGAAGGGGGTGAGGAGTGCTCTCTCACTAAGACACCTCCTCTTGTTCCAGGCGGCAGCGGACGAATTCTCTAGATGGAACCAACGGTGGCGTCTACTAGTTCCAGTTAGGGTGAACCATTAGTGTTATCCCTATATGAGCTGCTTCGACGTATTTGAATCCAGGTCTATAGGGATCTCCAATATTGAGTCAGGGTGTTGGAAAAAAGTTGGTGGCGGATGAACCCTTAATGGGCCAACGTCAGCGCTCATATCCCCCAAGTGGGCTACTGATTCCGGAAAACCCGGCCCATCGTCCAATGGATATAAAAGGTAACTGGTTTCCAGGTTGGGGGTTGTGCGTCTGGACAACTTCCTTACCGCGTAAAAAACTCTTAGTTACGAAGCAACAACAAGCCTCGGATAGGAATGATTCTACTGTTGACGACCCTGGGCCGGGCAAAAGAGGGATGAAAAACTCTGAAATTTACTACGGTAATTGCTACAGAGAGCAGAAACAGCGCTTATTTGGATGTGGATTTGTTATAAGCGGCAGACTAAGGCAAGAAGTCTTGAGCTTTCGACACGTGAGCGAGCGTCTAATGACAATCCGCATCAAGGCTAAATTCGCCAACATCAGCCTAATATGCGCTCACGCCCCCACAAAAGACAAGGACGACGCTACCAAAGAATGTTTCTACGAGCTCCTCAACCAGACCAATGAGCAATGTCCTAATTGATCACATTGCGATCAACGCGAGGCATGCCTCCAGTATTCTGAATGTCCGAACCTTCCGAACAGCCAACATCGACTCGGACCACTACCTTGTTGCATCCAAGGTACGAATGCGGATATCCCAAACGCCACAAAGAAGAATTGCTCTGAGAAGATTTAACGTCGAAAAGCTGCAATCGCAAGAGACCGCCAGAATCTTCGCAGAACGCGTGTCCCGAAATCTTTCCACGACTCCTATGCCGCCAGCATCAAGTGCCGAAGACCAGTGGCAACGCTGCCAACATGCCATCAGAGACGCCGCAACTGATGTGCTGGGTTTCAGTCGACCACCACCAAGAAACCCCTGGTTTGACGAAGAATGCCGGCAAGCACATGCAGCTAAACAAGAGGCGTAAAAAGCGGCGCTGCAAAGAAGGACGGTGGCTGCTCGTGAGCTCTACGAGCGTAAGAGACGGGAAGAACATCGGCTTCTCTAGAAGAAGAAAAAAGAGCATGAGAAGAGTGCTATCGAAAATATTGAGAGGTTATACGCCAGGAATAACGTAAGGAAGTTTTACCAAAAGGTGAAAAGAACGTGTCAGGTCAACAAGACCCGTGCTGAGAATATGAAAAACTTTTTCTGCAGACTGCGATGAAGACCCCTATCAGCGTGTTTTCAGGCCAGAAAAGTCCACAGTCGAACAATTTTTTTGTTTTTTTCATAATTAGCGCGCACCAAAGGGGGTATGAATACTCTTATGCTAATTTCTCAGGGCACGGGGGTTTGAAAGAAGGGGAAAGAGAAACAGAGGAGATACCGGTGCACGTTGGCTTTAAATGTTTGTATGTTGTACCGATGAGGAAATACAGAGCCTGGAAGATCATTCCACATACGTGTCGTTCGGCTTATAAACGAATCCCTGTATTTGACAGTACGTCCGAAGTTGGGCTTGAGGGTGAACTGATGTGCATTCGAAGCGTATTGCGGGTGAAATTTTGAAGGGGAGGAATGCAGGTGGCTATTTCGTTGGAACATTTTTTGTGGAATAAGCGATAAAATAGGGAAAGACAAGACACATTTCTACGATGTTCAAGTGAGTCTATAGAGCTTACAACGTCTCTATCACCTATTAGTTTTATCGCGCGGTTCTGGATCCTCGGAATTTAATGAGTTTAACATACGTTGCCGTTGCTCTTCTACGGTCGGAGCTGAGACGTGAGTTAGGGAACGAATATGAAAAACTGAGGGTACTGTCATCAGCGAAGGAATGGATTGGATTAGAGGTTGCAGACAAGAGATCATTTATGAAATGAGAAAGAGAGTCGGAGACAAAACTGAGCGCTGGGGGACACCAGAATTTATATGGTGAATATCAGACTTGAAGCCGTCCAATACAACTTGTATTGAACGCCCCGAAAGGTAATTTCTAATCCATTGAAGAAGAGACTCATCGATGCCATATGCACGCATTTTCGACAAATGCCAAACTCTGTCAAATGCCTTTGAACTATCAAGTGCAACTATCTTTGTTTCACCGAAGTGATGGAGAGATTGGTTCCACTTCTCGGTGAGATATGCCATCAAATCACCAGTGGACCTGTTTGCTACGAAAACCATACTGCCGGTCATTGAGAAGTTTTCGTGAATCAAGATATTTCATAAGCTGACGATTTATCAGCGTTTCCATGACCTTGGAAAGAAGGGACGTAAGTGCAATGGGTCGGTAATTGGTCGGAGAGGAAGATTCGCCTTTTTTAGAGACAGGCTGGACAAATGCTGTTTTCCATATTCTCGGAAAGAGTCCAGAAGAGTAGGACAGTCAGAAAAGCTTACGCAGAGGTTTTGCCAGCGAAGAAGAACACCTCTTCAGAACTATTGGAGGGATACCATCTGAACCAGCGGATTTGTGAATGTTGAGATCTTTGAGAACTCCTGCAAATGTGCGAGTGCGAAAATGGACTTATCCCATAGAGAAATCGACGCTCTCGAGCACAGGGACTGACAAAGCACTATCTTGCAGTGTGGAGTTGGCTGGGGATTGTGCAGCGAGCAGATTGGCCTTGTCTAAGGAGCTGACAGCTGGAATGTCGTTGTAAATAAGCGTTGAAATGGCAGATGAGGCAGAGTTTCTAATGTTTTTCACGAATGACCAAACATTTTTACTACCTTTGGGACACTCTAGTATTTTTTGGTCGTAAAGGAATTTGAGATGTTGAATATGGGCATTGCAGTCATTTCTGGCTTGTTTAAACTTCTTTCGGCTTTCCTCAGATTTGTTGGCTTTATAAGACCGAAAACTTACTTCTTTCAACCTGATAGCCTCTTTACAGCTCTGGTCGAACCATGAGTTTACCTTAGGTTTTATGCTTTTTATTCTGTTAGGAATAAAATCATTCATACCTAAGAGGATCGTGTCGGTCATCATATCAGCGGCGGCATACACATCGCTATCGAGGAAGGAGGAAGCATAGCGATCAGTTAAAACTCATAAAGAAGCTATTAATGCCGTCCCAGTTGGCTTTCTCGTAGCGCCATACTTTTCTTTTGGGAGTTTGTTCTTTAACTGTGTGGTCGGAGTGCGAGAATTTAGCTGATATGATGTTATGGTCAGACCGGCCTAAGGGCGCTAAATCATCAATGGTGTATTTATCAGGATGAGAAGTAAGAAACAAGTCAAGGGTGTTGGCAGAATGACTTGCAATGTCTGGTATTCGTGTCGGCTCATTTACAAGCTAAGTCAAGTTGTTAATCTCAGCGAAAAGTTCAACATACCTTCCTTCGGGTGTTGTCTGGCCAGAGTTTCGAAGCCAATCCGAATTATGTACCTCTGTCGCCCCCTAAGCCATCAGGTTGGCGACCGACATTTCATCGCCCAGCACAGCAACGTCAGCAATTAGTTTATAAGATAAAAATGTACAGTATGATTATTGTAATTTTAGATTAATTGTATTTTCTTTTTGCATGTACATTGCAAAGGTGCATGAACACTGCATATGCAGCGTCTGCCGAGTTTCCGGCCAAATTCTTCCAAGAATTCATGCATGTACCTTCGCAATCAATAGGATTCTTTCATAAGTCTCAAAATTGTATAGTTTAGTTGATTAAAGTTGTTTGTAAAGTTAACATATTGGTTTTTTTTTTAGTTAAGCGGGATTTTCCCTCTTTTAACTCGCACGATTGATTGGTCTATTGTGTTTTTTTTTTGTTAATGTTGGGTGTATTGATAATCGTTTTGTTATTGTTTTCTGCCAAACTCGTTCGTCTGAGCAAGATGACAATGGAGAATGCCCGCTGCTCCATCAAGGTCGGTACTGACCTCACCGAGACCTTCGATGTCCAAAAAGGATTTAGTTGTATACATACATATGTAGTTAAGAAGACAGTCAACAAAATCAATTCCCTGGTAATGAACTCATCTAGTAATAAAGATAAATTACTAGATGAGTTATACTTAGTTATAATAGTGGATTAAAGTCCCACGCTAATAAAAGTTTCTTAAGAAGGGCTTTCGATGATTTTCATCTCTCTGGAAAATTTATTTCATTTTAGTAATTTCAGCAGTTCTTTGATTTTAAACAATTGCGTTTATTAAGAAATAAATTTAAATATCCTAAAAAGTAACAAATGTACTCGTACCTTTCCATTTCGGTGTATTTTTTCAGGCTTTTAACTTAAAAAGTTTATGCCATCCCCTACTGCAATGATTTCCTACAATTATTATTTGTCTATTTTGATTTTTATATTATTTAAATTTTCTTTACAATTATATACTCTATTTGTGTTCGTCTAAATATGTATATGTATGTATATCACTAGTACAAGTTATGTAAAAAGTAGCAATACAAAAAAATTAACCTGAATTTAAACGTTTTTGAATGCTTCGCATTTATTGTTTATGATATATGTATGTATGGAATTATTTCTTACATCGTCTCTCCACTAAGTAATTATTTTGTTTATAATTTGTATGTATGTCTGTGAATACATATTGATTATAATTTTTGAAGCATATTGTTGATGCACGGAAACAGTAAATATATTTCTCTGTTTAAATATGAACATACAATAGTGTACGTATTTATTTTTTTTATTTTTTTAGACAATCATTTACATACATATATAAAGTGCTCATATTGCTGTTAAACTATTATTTCTATAATTTTCTTTTCTTTTGCTTAAATATTGTGTATGTGGAATCAGAGAAGCGACATATATGTATGTATGTAATTCTTATAATTATTGTAAGGATAGTTGTAGTACACATCAATGATTGTAAGATCTTACGCTTTGATTACATTTTTATGTATATATGTAAGTTTGGTTTGTTTTAAGTGTGTACATGAAAACTTTTCGTATGCATATTATGCACTATATAGATACAAGTAAGCATCGTAATTTTGCTATTGTAGTATTAGTTTCTTCTGAATTGACTTAACTTACTTTTCCAAAATATTTATTCAGCCGAAATAATATGTGAATAAAGAGAGATTGACTTATGACTACAGTTTTATTTGAAATTGTGTATTAAATAATTGACAGAAATTGCATTCGTAAGAACCTCTTCTTGCGTTTGTTTAAGTGATCGTTGGACGTAACTTTCTAATAATGGGTCGTATGTACATATGTATGTATATCATTTCGCTCAGACTCAAGTCCCAATTGATATAGAGTTAGCTCGAGACTTTGCGAAAAGCAAATGCGACAGATCTAAGGGACTGAGCTTTTGTTAAACGGATGCGGCAGATCTCATGTGTTGATTTTTCGTATGCACAAAACATGGCAATGTCTCAGAGCAATGACGTGAAGCTCATAAAAACCACTAGAAGTTTGTAATCTCATCAGGGTAAATGGCAGCGTATTAAACGTTCTTGGTACCACTGCGCAAAATCAGGGCCCCAAAAATCCTTATTGAACAAATTTGGCGCAAGTATGTACATAGATTGGATAATTTGCCATTTCTAAAAATTTATAATCTAAGAGAATTTTTTTTTTGCATTTTTTGGAGAGATTTTGGAATAAGTCAATCCAGCGTTTCCAGAAGTTGCGGAAATTATAATCGAAAAAAGTGAAGACTGATAAAATTTCTTATGAGTACGAAAGAATCTAGGTTGGTTGAGTTGAGCGGCTTTCACTGCTCCCAGGAGAGTGGGACAGGAACCGATTTGGGAGTGAACCCATGCCATGACATTAAACCAGTTTGACCCGAAGACATAGAATTTTATTTTGTTAAAGTTGAGTCAACTAGATCGTTAAGATCTTCGAAGAAGTATTACCCTACGGTTTTCCTTCTCAGAGTCGAAAGGGCAGGACAGGTACACAGAAGATGTGTCATGGTTTCCTCCTCTCGTCTCTACAGTTTCTACAGAAATCGTTGAAGAGAACACCAAGTCTTCTGGCATGTCCGCCTACCAGACAATGTCGGTGCAGGGAAATAACTCCACGGGAATTTACTCCATCTGGGAATTTATTCCACACATAGTGGGAAATAACTCCACTTTTATGATGTGAAGTTATTTCTTACTCAAAGTGGGAAATAATTTAACCAGAAATTTTGTGGTAAATAAATAAATAAATACAATATCGACCGGTACCGTAAAATAACGCCAAACGAAATAAGGCCAGATCTGGAAATTTGGCTTTATTTCACTTTGCAATAGTGAAACAATAAGGTTTCTTTTTATTTGACATTTTACAATCTGAAAAATTGCAGACTTATTACCCATTTTAGACCAAACCAATTGTGGACTTATGTCCCGATGGGGTATGAGAAAGTGAAGTTATTACTTGGGGGAAAATAATTCAAATTAAAAGTGAAACAAATTCCCACAAAAAGTGCAACTGTTTTCCACTTTAAGTGAGAAATAACTCCACACTACGAAAGTGGACTTATATCCCACAATGTGTGGAATAAATTCCCAGATAGAGTAAATTTCCGTGGAGTTATTTCCCTGCACCGACAATGTCCCGTGAGGGCCGCAACTATCTTCCTAAGATTTGTCCTATTAACAGAAATAAGTTTACTGGTTTTTTTACAATCCAGCTCTGGCCATATTTGTTTGGAAGACAGACATGTACTGATATTGTACCATTTACTGTTTGCCATACCAATGACTGAGGTATCAAATTGGAATTTTATCGATTTAGTAGGTGCTGAAAGTTCCCCTCTATTGTCAGGGAAGTTCCGGTCTTCGCCTTCCTAGCTAAACAGTTTGTCCGCTTTGCAATTGCCTGGAATATCCCTGTGGCCTAAAATCCAGCACAGGGATACATCGCATCTGACAGCAATATCATTAAGAGATCCGCGGCCATTGCTTTACCAACTTGGATCGAATCATTGGCGATTCCAAGGATTTTATAGCAGCTTGACTGTCAATGCAGGAAACAATATCGCTGCTGCGATTACTGCTTTAAATACACTATAGTGTTCCAGTAGTCGTGTGGTTATACAAAAATTCAGTGCACTGAAGTAAATTCCCGCACCTGTTCCAGACGCTGTCTCTATAGCAGATTCTCCCGTTCTCCCGTTCCAAGCACTTCTGCTAGGAATGCTGGTATTGTACTTGACGATAAGGTCGAAATAGGGGACAATGTAGTGCGAATTGTTGGGAATAATGTTGTGGCCATTTAGGATGCTTGCGTGGCCCATATTTCCACGAGCCAGTTGCGAAGATTCCCTAAGCCGTAATGTTGCTTTGGCCGCCATCAGCTTCCCAAAGATATTAACGGGAAGAAGATGGAGCATAGCAAGTATCTCATTTTTGCTTTTCTTCTCCAGTGCCGTCCACCAGACTAGTACTCCGTACATAAGGATAGGTCTGTTGACTGCCGTATATACCCAGTGAACAATCCGGGGCTGGAGATCCCAGTTTGGGCCTATAGCCTTCCTACATGAATAAAGAGCAATCGAGGCATTCCTAGCACGGTCTTGAATACTCAGTTTCCATTTGAGTTTTTTTTTATATAGAATAATGGGGTGGCAATGGTGTAGTGGTAGCGTCATCGTTTGTCGAGCTGATGGTCCACAGTTCAATCCCTGATGTCAGCAAGCATTATATGATAAGAGGCAGTCGAATCAATTGCGAAAGCTTATGAGAAAACTACTGCGAAGGCATAACACTGGCAGTAGGTTTGTCATATGGCTGGAGAAATTGTTCGCTCTGTTGATGATTGATATGCTTATGACATCAGGTGGACTGCGAAAAAAATACTGCGAATCAGAAGCGAAGGCTAAAAATAAATGACAGCAAACAAATCTCCCCAGTTATTCTGGACACCACCCCTGGAGTTAATGGGAAACCTAATAACACCTGAGTTTCAAACCACTACACCAATCTATTTCCCTCTCTCTATCTATCTTTCCAACGCCCGCACCGTGTGAAAACATGTAATGTAAAAGGGTATTCATAACCCCTTGAGTGCGTGCAAATTATAAAAAAAAAAAAAAAAAAAAAACCCCCAAATATCTGGCGTGATCTGTAAATTGCAATTCAATACCCTTGAGTTTTGGAGCAGTTATAGTATATGGTATTTTAAACCTTCTTGTGAAGGTTTTCACCAGGCCAAGACTGTTTACGATAGACACGCATCGAAAAGTCTACTGACCATACGATTAGATTAAGAAATTAATCGTCTACATTTACGCGTCAATTACCTTCGACCTTGCTCTCTTAAAAATTATGATCACACAGGAGTTGTCGAACATACATATGAAAGAAAATATAAAATACTTCTATATTTTTAATTGTCTCACCAAAATCGTATGGAATCATCAGCATAAGCATAAAACTGTCAACACCATTACCACTCGCAAGCACTCGCAAATTTAATTAACCGTACACTCAAATTGTATTCCCATTCAAACAAAAGGCTAATCTTCTAGCTGCAACTGCGAGCTTTACAGAAATATTTCTTTTAATAGTGATCGCCAACACCAAGAATAAATGCGGATTCTACATACGCGTTTAAACTGGTGTTAAATATTCAATGGAAAAAAAGCAAAATGCAATGCTCAGGCACCAGGCCGGCTTGCAGAAGGCCTTTGATACCGTATGGCTAGAAGGTCTTTTCCATAAGTTGATCAGGCTGGGAATCAGCAAACCACTGCTGTATATGCTTTGTAATATGCTTACCAATTCTTTGGTTTGCTTTGCTATCACAGTAGATATTAACGAGATATTTTGTTTGTACTCACCAACAAAATGTACATACGTATGATAAATATTAACTTTTTTGTGGCTGCATGAAATTACAAAAAGTTTTCACAATTTAATGCGCCACTGAATTGTCTCTTCGAAATGTACAAAATTGTTTTTGTAGCTATAATAATTCAGAAGTTATACCATTTAAAGTGATTGTACCTCTAAATCGGAGGTGTCCCACTTTGACGGGCTATAACTCGAACTGGGGTGAAAATAGCCCCCCCCCCCCCGTACGATTTTTTGTTCGCCTGAACTTCAGGATTCCCCAGTTAAAGGATTATACCTCTTAACTGGAACACCCTGTATAAAACCCAATGTACCTACATATGTATCTACATATGTACCTATGTAGCTACTTATGTATGTACCTATGTTTGTATGTTTTCTATGGACTCCAATTAGACAAACGTCGGTCATATTTTGAGAGTCTTTCTGTGAAGTTTGGTCAAAATCGGTTATGCAGTTTGCCCACAACTGCATTTTGAGTGAGAGAAGTCGAAAAAACTCCCGACATGACGTTTATTTTTTTATGAAATTTCAGAGTTCTATTCGTTTTAACAAGTGTTCACGCTGAAAAGCTGATAGACTTAATAACAGGCTCCATACACGATACGATTAATCTGACAGACATTAAAGTCCGTCCGACTGATCCCATCGTGTGTAGCGTTATTGGATGGTCTGTCAGACGGTGTGTCCGACGGTCGGATGGATATTAAGCAATGTTTGATATTTTGAGGCCGTGCCAAGTTGTTGTCCGATTGATAGTATCGTGTGTGGTAAAATCTGTCCAACCGTCGTATAGTGTGTGGCAAAGTAAAGCACGGTCGGACAGACAATAGGCGTGTTTTGGTGCGAATTATGTAATTATGTATCGCGCTGTACAAGAAAATTAAATTTTTCTTCACCCTAAAGACGAAATATGTATTTTATGAACAAACAAAAAATATTTTTCCTATTAATTACATATATTTTTATTTTTCCTCCCCGTCCATTTTCTTTCCACGAAACACAAGAAAAAAAAACTCTAAAACTCTTTCAGCGCCATCTGAAAGTGGGTGTTACAGGCTGTTCATCCCAACTCACTTTTCACTGAAGATAAAGGGTAAAGTGATTGCCAGTAAGTTTTTGTTATTGTACTCCGTGTTAGATTTTACTTTACTTCGCTGAGTAGTCTCACCAAAACACACGTTATGTTGGATAGACAAATCGTTTCATGTATGGCCTATACGAGAAAAGCCGTTTATCTTCTTCTATATATATATAAAACTCAATGTACCTATGTTTTTATGTATTCCATGGACCCCGAAACCACAGAACCCATTAAGCTCAAATGTTTATCTTCGGTATTGGCCGGAGAGTGTTCCTGTGATGTTTGTTAAAAATTGGTCACGTAGTTTGCCCACAACTGCATTTTAACAACTGTGCAGCAACGCACGCCGGGTAGTCGCTTGTTGGTAATATTGTTCAAAAGTCAATGGAGGCATTAAAACAAAATGAAATGAAGTTGAAAGTATTGAAGCCCAGAAAGGAAAACGCAGACCTGAATACAGAAATTGCAGAACTCTAGAATCAGAAAAGAAACATATAGAAAGGCTGGAGAAGAACGCAAGGAAGCCTCATAATAAAAGGCATAACAAAAGGCGAAGATTTGAGTTGGGCGGTAAAAGATTTCTTTAAGAATAATAATTACAAATTTTAAAACGAAAGTGCTATAAGAAGTGTGCAAAGGATGTGTACAATTCAATTTCATTGAACAAAGTGTTTATTACAACAAAAAACCTTAAAGGTACAAAAATAGAGATAGAAAGAGATCGTACAAAGGAAGAAAAAATAAGAAGACCTGCAATGGGCCAACTGCGAGTGGAAATACTCAAAGTAAATAAAACGAAGCTCATCATATTACGATAGGGTTGTCATATTTTCTTACGGAAAAGTTTTCGGTGCGTCTGGCAAGGAGATAGCACCATATGAAACGTCTGGGACCTATATATTCGTGATCAGGATGTTCATATCATTGTTTTAGAGTAATCGGTTTTTTAAATAATAGGTATAACCACATAATACCTATTATTTAAAAAACTGATTTTTTACGTACTCTTAGTGCGTCTGGCAAAGAGATAGCACCATATGAAACGTCTGGGACCTACACATTTATATTCAAACGGTTCTGCTCTTTTGTTTGATACTAAATTCAAGTGGTTATATCAACGATTCGCATTTTGGAAAAAAAAAACCATTTTGAACATAACATTACTAACATAAGCACCAACAAAATGCTGCCAGACGGTCATATTTGATTTTACATATCTCAGAGGTTTACATTTATTTGCAAATTTTTTGGTTATTTCTCACTCCAAAAAATTGCAGCGGGCTCTTGATCTAATACGACCAACACACACCGAATGAAACAAAAACGTTTCAAACCACCCTCGTTATCGATTATTACACACTTGCTTATGGCGCAACACACACCGCATACGACAAAGCAAAATAACAAGGTGACACAGAAAAATATGCCTCGTTGTCGATAGCTGGATCGTTGTTTTCCAGAAACAAAAAGTCGCAAACTCTGTTTTGTTTCGTCTTAACGCACAACACACGAAACAGAAAAGCGAAATAATTCTTTATATTGCATTGTGCTTCGGTTGGTGTGTGTTGAAATAAAACATGTTTTCTTGCCTGTGAATCAAAAAACGTTTTGACTGCTCCGGTGTGTTTTCAGCCTAACCGAACACCAGTGGAGTCAACAGAACAACCAAACTGCAATGAACCTGATAAGGCACCTGCGATGAACCGAGTCATCAACCAGCAAATTAAGTTAGCACAGTAAATGCCCCGTCAAACCGCGTTTCACTGCCGTGTTGTAATGCACGTATGAACACATATGCCCCGTTACACAGAGCGCGTTTTCAACGCGGCTTTGATTTCAGTGGGACGCTCAAACGCGGCGTTGTAAAAAATTACAGATTATTTTTTTATTAGTTTTGACGCGGCGCGTTTGAATTGATTTTGCTTTGCATTGTGTTCTAGATTGAATTTGTTTAGGATTTTTGTTATTTTATTTATTTTTGACATTTTGTGGGAAAATGTAAATCAAGATTTCAATATTTATACACAATGTTGACGCTATCTGTGCGACGGTCTCTAACGCGGCGGTCAGAACGCCGCGTCAAAATAATCTTACCGCCGCGTAAAATAATCTCACCGCGGCGTTAAAAACGCGCTCTGTTTGACGGAGCCTTAAACCAAATTTATGTACTAGTATTAATAATCATTAAGGCAAAGAAATAAATTTAGATCTAATCAAGCAACAAGCGTACGATCTCCTACATATTTATTTATTGACAGCTATCCTCCCACCCACGGTAAGGTGACTGTCAATCGAGAAATAAAATCTAAAGGCAGGATATTACAGATATGTAATATGTAATAAGTAAAAACTGAGTCCAAGCAAGTTGTCTAGGCAATTATTTAATTAATTAATTATTTACTTAATCATTGCAAGCCTGGAACTCGAATACGAACGATGCAAAAAGGAAGCGAAAAAACTGGTAGCTGAAGCACACGCCGTAGGGGGTTTTTACCGTAACTTGGAAGATGTCTCCTCGCAATCGAACAATAGGCAGCAGGCTTCAGAAGAGGTTCGACGTCATTCGTCAAGGAACTAAGAAACTTGATATTTTTAAAATTACTACTAAACGAAGAAAAAAATGCGAAAGAGATCTGGTCACCGAAATATGTTGAAGACGGGCAAGGCCGTTTACTATGTGGAAAGAGTATTTCAATGCGTTATTGAACGAAGAATTCATAAAGAAGAAACACTGGAATTTACAATCGACGAGTCGGACCGAATTGTATACCCTCGGAAGTATGGTTGAAAATCGGCGGGTTTAAATGGCTTGCGATTCTATTTAACAAAATGATGAGAGGATATCAGATGCCTAATCAATGGAGGGAAAGCTTTCTTGTTCCACTGTATAAAGGCAAAGGAGACACGAGAAATTGTAACAACTACCGATTGGTGAAGCTAAAGGTGCGTGTCCATTTGAGAGTACTTACGCCAGTAAACTCTCGAGAATTACTCTCGGGTGGCTGTCCATTTGAGAGTAATACTTTCGACATTTTAATATCGCGAGCTCTCCTCTCTAGAAGAATTTTGAGAGTTTATTTCCTGAGGGTACTCTCATAAACCGTGTCCACTTGATATATTTCTTCTGCCAGTTATCCGTTGGAAGTAGTGAATGAAACATGTATTCTTACAAGCGGAAAGTTGCAGCGGCTTTAATTATTGGTACTGCTCTTAAAAAAAGAAAAAGTGTTGGGTTAAACCATGGATAGATCGTCGTCACCAATTCGGTGCGGGGTCTACTCTTACAAGAGAGCTTCAAATCGGAGAAGCTCAGCAATTTAGGGATTTTTTCAGAGCACGAGAACTGCCCCGCAAATTCCGTTAAAATTGCATTTTTTTATTTCTATCACGAAATGATTTATCCATTGTTTTTCATAAGGTTTCAAACGACTCATATTTTTCTATTAGTTGATTTGTTTCCTCCAATGTCCACTACTTTGCCATGTTAACTCTCGACAGCTGCTCGCAAAATACGAACCCTGTTGGAATTGTGCTTGGTAATCTCCGATAGTGAACAAAATGTGTGTCCATTGGCGAGTGACTCTCAAAAAGTTCGAATGTCGAGAGTAAAAAGTCAACTCTCCGCGAGCTACTCTCAAGACTCTGTCCACTTACGAGTTTGCTCTTGAGAGTCGCTTGAGAGCTGCTCGCAGCTTTTTTACTCTCAAATGGACACGCACGTAATTACTGTTGGATCACCGAGCGGGAGGTTCGATGATCGAGCCCCAGAAAACACTAAAAAGTTTTTTGACGGCTCTACCTCTCACAAGTGTCTCACAAATGTTCGAGAGTTATAACTGTCACGAGAAAACTTTCACAAAAGGCTTTCGGATATGGCTCTAAACTGTAGGCCCCTTCCATTTGGGTGAAAAAATATAACGCACACGAATGGTTGCAAAAATCTAGGCCATGGATCACATTCGTCTGTTGGGCCAAGAATTTGTAACCAATTAAATTTTCAATATTTTAGACACTCGGAAAGTGTTTTTTCTTAAGTCTTTCTTTATTACCCCAGTTCAATTTATAGCCCGTCGAATCGGGACACCTTTGATTTGGAAGTATAACCACTTTAAATTTATAACTGAACATTTTGAAGAAACAATTCAGTAGTGCATAAAACTTTGTGTAATTTTATGCAAAACGTTTGCCTTACGAAAAACTTTTTTTTATAAAACTTTTATCTTTAACTAATTTTCTAAAAATTATGCTAAGTAACTTTTTACAGACGATTAACAGAAGTTTTAGTAAAAGCCATTCATTGTCAGACATAAATGGTAAAAAAAATTAAGAACAAATCAATGGGTGTTAGGTCAGGAGATCTGAGCGGCCAAGGATTGAGACCAAATCGACCAATCCACCCTTCATTAAATGTTTGATTGAGGAACATCTTCAAGAAGCTCCGGGAACTGATGTCTAAAAATTTTCAAGAAATAACTGAAATAAAGTGGAAAAAGTTTGGGCCTACTACAATGTTTTGATACCCAGATACAAACAAGATTTGCCAAAATTGCGTATACATATTTAATAGTTGTTTATTCAGAAGTTATTGTTTTCCTAAAGCAGTCTATAAGATAGAAAATAAGTAGATGATTCCTTAGTCCCACAACAAAAAACGAAATAAAGCGAAAACATAAAATAAATGACACCTATTTTTGTGTAATAACAAAAAAAGAGCAATGGTTGGTGTGTAATGCGCGTTTTTGGCTATTTTGCGCTATTGCATAATTGGCGCAAAATTTCCTTTTCTAAATAGGCTCATATGTATGTGTAGAATAGACCAAATAATGTTATAACTACCGTTATTTTTTATACAACTTATACAAAGAATTTATCTACTACCATAAAATTACATCAAATACAACCTATTGCCTAAAATGTTCAATAAAAATTGTCCAGCGCTACTATTGTATAACAATTCAAACTCGTATTTCGTTCTCTAACCAAATATAAAATTTTGCAAACTTCCAAATAATTATTTTTGCATGTTTTTTTTTCTTATTTCTCCTTTTTCTCTACACAAATAAAACGTTAGCAATATCTCATTTTATTAGCAATGCATACTTAAGATACTTAGTTGTAAATATACAGCCACAAATTCTTTATTTCTTTTTATTTTCCTTTAATATACATATGTGTAATTAAGTTTTCTTCTTCGGTGCAGACCACACCTTTGCGTGATTTTTTTTTAATTTCCAACATTATAATATACTTGCTTTATATAAAATTTTGCTTTTAATGATAAAATGTCTAACAATTTTTTTATCTTTTCACAACAACAAAAGAAGGCCCACAAAAATTTTAAATAAAAATATACGCTTATATTCAGCATAACATGCTTACAAATTGTTATTTTATTTTATAAATATATAAACATGTACGTTGGATTATGCAATTTTTCTTAGCATCTAGTATGTAGAATTAATGGACTAAGTAATGCGTGATTTTCCAAACTTATTTTTGTTATTAATTTTTATTTCATATTTATATTTAATATGTACTTGAAATATATTTCATAAAAAAACAAATATTCACACTTTATTGTTGAATTATGTGTATATACATGTAAGCATATATATATACATGTGTAAAAAAACAAACAAATCAAGCAAAACTGCAATCTTCAATCGCATGTTTTTTTTTTCGATGACCAAACAACAAAGTATATGTTGTTCTTTAACAAATGGGGTAACTGGTTCGTTAATTGAAATTGCTTAGTTTTTTTTGTATACTTTAATCATGTATGTATGTTTGTTTCCTCTTTTTTATGATATAAATGTGAGTAAAAGTAAATAATTTATTTTTTTTCAATTGACTAATTTAACAGTCTTGACGAGTTGAATATATATTTATGTTATTTCTTAAAATTGTAATAAATACCTACATGTAGTATATGTGTATGTATGTACGTTATACAAGTATGAAATGACTAGATAACTTTTTTGTATTTCAATGCATTTACTTGTTATGCCTGCAGATGCATTATATGTATATGTATTTGTTATATGTTTGAACTTATGACTTCTTTTTTAGAACAAAAATAATAATAATTTTTATTATATTTGATTTTTGGTTTCAATTCAATTTGTATATTTTATATTTATTGAGATTCAGCAACATTCCGTTGATTGATTTTAAATTGATTCCATTTGCTCGGCTAACTCTAAAATGGGACTTTCGCTAAGGGGTTTCATTAAAGTTGTAATTGGATTACTTAAATGTGACCATGGTTGTCCATAAAGGTTTGATGCTGAATTCTGGGAATAGAAAACATACATAAAAGTGAAAACAAATATAAATGTTAAGTTATAATATTATTTATGTTTTGACACTTCAGTTTTGGAAAAAAAAATCTGGCATATGAAAGTAAAATTTTTGACACAAGCGTAATATCTATTTCTATTTTACATTGGTCCAAAATAGCGGAAATTGTTCCATTATGGTAAAATCGTACTTTTTGTTTTTGGTATGTAAAAGTTATACTTTTAAAAATAAAAGTTATTTGGTCAAAAGACTATTTTTAACATAGTTATGAACAATCAAAGATTCCGCAAGAACCCCTAAATAAGTACGTAACATTTAGTTTCGAGATACATGTATTCACAGATTGTTTTGTAGGGTGGGTAAATGATCTGCTAGACGTATTTGTCCAATGGAAAGTAACTGATGATAGCAGCCGTATTTCTTTCAGAACTTGAATTGTGATCCCGTTCCGTGTTATTTTGATGCTTGTTGGTGGCCGAACCCTTGATGCTGCCCTCGAGATGTAACAGTGTGTTGTGTTTTTGATTACACTTTAAACAACTTCTTGAAGAACAATTCTTCGTCCCATGGTCTGTCTTTAAGCAATTCAGGCAAAGCCCTTGTTTTTGCACTACATGTAAACGCTCTACTGGCCTTAGTTGTAAAAACTGTTTGCAGGCGAATAGCGTGTGTATTGCGGTTCCACAAACCTTGTACGATGCCTTATTGTTATGACTTGATGTTAACGATGCACAAGCACGAGATGATGAATCCTTCTTCTTCTGTCCGATGGATTTAAGTGATTGAAATTGATTCTCCAGAAACGTTAGAAATTCCTTTATTGATTGCAACTCTTTTGGTTTCTTGAGAGATGGTTCGTACAGGACCCTTGTGCCTTGATCGAGTTTATTTACAATTAAATGTAGAAGAAGGGGGTCCCAAGTTCCAGTATCAATGCCTATGTTACTTAGAACCATCAAACATTCTTGTGTGGTGTCGTGAAGACCCTTAATAGCCAATGCTGATGGTTGAGGCTGTGTTTGGTTTGGTTGTCCAATTATCTTTTGCAAAAGGGTTGAGGTGAGTACCCTTATATTGTTGTATCGATCTTGAAGAATGGTCCAAGCCGTTTTGTAATTATCTTCCGTCAGTGATAGATGACGGATAATATTTTCTGTTTCTCCACTAAGGTGCGTCTTAAGATACCACATCTTTTGTACGCTAGGTATTGGTTGCTTGTTAACCATTTGGGAAAACAGATAAAAGAATTGTCTCCACTTCAAATAGTCGCCATGGTTAGCAATGCTGCTGAGACTTCCACTGTTTTGTGGTTGTACCTTAATTGATAAGGCAATCAAGTTGTCCTGCACCATTTTTTCCATATTGACAAATTCCACTTCATTGTAGCCAATTGTTGTTGCGTCGTCAGTTAGCCCCCAATTTGTGCAATTCAGAGCTTCAACCTATTGCCATTGTTGATCGATTGTCTTAAATTTGATCTCGTAGTACTGCCTAGGTTCATCTTCATTCAGTGATAATCCCTCGATTATCCTCTTTAATGCACTCATGATTGCTCTCTGTCTACGAATCGCACCAATGATTTTTGATGAATTTTCGTCCACTGAATCAATGGTTGTTTTACTTGGATCAACCCTACAGTTGATTGTTGTGCTATGTCCGTGGTGGGCATTTCCTTTGCTTGCTTGAGCCTCTCAATGTGGCTGGAGAACTCGTTGCTGTACTGCTTTACCGCGTCGTAGTACCTCTCTGTATAGTACGGATGCGATAATTGGTCTGAAAAGCCTTCCCTGATCTCAGTACGTCGGGGTCACCAAAATGTTTAGACTCGTTTGCCTAAGTAGGTATGTATATCAAGCACATAAACTTGATATGGATATATATGAGTAGTGAAACAAACACTTGAACCTGTTCACTTCGGAGAAAATTCGAGGTGTACCCAAAGAAACGTCTCCTATAGTACCTGATTGAATACTACATTTATGATCAATGAAATTGGTTCTTTTATACATGTTTACAATGTGCTTACTCTAGCTTATAGAAATAATATTGCTTAATCTACCTAATCATAAAGAAATATACAAAACAAAACGAGGTTAATGATGCACCAGTGATGCACCGTCAGCATTACAGTTCGTTGGCTTGACCCAAATATGATTTTGTTGATTATCGTCAGTGATGCACCATCAGCATTTTAGGTCATTGGCATGACCCAAATATGAAGTGCATCTGGTTGTTGATTGAAGTATGTGCGTTGCGTCAGCAATAGAATTTTGTTGGCCTTGAAGGAAGTAATTGGACTATACACAGATAAATTGCATTTTTATTCCAATTTTCACTCAAAAACATCATATTGATTGTGCAAAACATGTTTAATATTGTAAACTATTAAAAATAAACCTATAACAAAGTAAACCATAATTGTTGTGAAAATGGCCCCATTGCAAGTATGTACGGGATTGTGATGGGCCTAATCTATACCGAGTGCTTTGTGTAACTCATAACTCTGAATTTAAATTAGCAAATTCATTTGATTTTTTGAGTCTCATATATGTATGTACTTCATGATTCTATTCTGATTTATTGGCACTCAGAGAAATGCAGGATCATTTCAATGAAAAACACAGAATGTTTAACTAATACTATAAAATGCTTCTTTCCGTGCACGCCCATATTTATACTAGTGTAACTATGTCATTAAAACTTTAAACTCTAAAAACCCACTACAGTTTACAATGTTCAATATGTACCTAATATGTGCACGAATTTGCTAACTGATAGTAAATTTGCTAAGGACGGTAAGGTAGTAAATTTTGGGGAGATATAATTGTAAAATGTTCTTACTTGTCCTATTTTAGACCATCGAAAGGGTTTTACTGAAAATTGTTTTTAAAGGTAGAAAACTCCATTGGACAAAAGACTAACAAAATAGCAACAGACAAGTTACAACTTGAACAGAACGAATCGTATGATACCCTTTTTCGCAATTTAACAGCGCCACGTATACCTTTTAAAGGCCCCGACCCACAGAATCCGTTGATCCGTTGCTCCGTCGTTCCGTTGAAGTTTGACGTTGACGTTGACGTACTGCCGGAAAGAACAATCCCATAGAATCCGTCGCTCACCTACGTTGACAGATTCTCTTCAAGCTGTGTGTTGCGAAAAATTATTTTTTTTCATTGTGAGAAGTCAATTATTAAAAAAAAGTAGAATGGACGACGAATTCTGTACATTCATCATTCGTAGGAAGCCTACGAATATTTAAAAATGATTATGGGCAACCGTCATCGGTTTTGGGTTCGTCGATTGTACGAAGAAAAGAAATGACAACCGATTGTCAACGGCGATGACAGTTTCTCTTTATCTCAATGCTTCCACCAATGAAATTGCTTACTCTCAATTTGTGAATGCGTGAACTTTAATATGTGAATGTATGAACTTCGATACGTAAATGTGTGAGAGCTGCCAACGGATCAACGGATTGAAAAAGTAGAAAGTTCGTCTACTTTTTATCCGTCGAAGTTTATATATCCGTTGGATATTGGTCACCGTCCATAACAATGCGTGTATTCTATTTATGTGTCAGTTAAAAACGACGGAGCAACGGATCAACGGATTCTATGGGTCGGGGCCTTAAGACAATAATTTAATTTGTGGCTTTATTGTGTATTTTTCATAAGTTTAGTCATACACCATAATAAGCACATGTAACTTTTACTGCTATGGTTTAATTTAATTTTTTTCACTTTTGGTCTCCGATAAATCTTCAGAGGAGTAATTAACTAAGAAGAAGAATTAATATATGTACATATTTACCAGTAAAATACAAAATTTATACATATTTACACCGGCAAAAGTATTTGAACAACTGTATGTTCCACTTAGCCGAGTGACGGATGTTTTTTTTTTTTTTTATTAGATGAAGGTTAGTAGGGTGGTTTTGGTGATCATTAGGAAAAGGTACGGTATGCTATCAAGTCTTTAGACGAAATGAAAGTGGACAAGTAAAAAAATATGTGAAGATCAGTAACATTTACTGTGCACGACATAAAAAGTGCAAAATATAAATCTTATATATTAACACATTTATAAGAAATACTCCAACCGCAGCACAGCAAACACAATACTTTTGCAGCGTTATCAGCACCCTAGAATGATAGGTAACTGGAATGTAACAAGGAAGCTCAAATCGATAAAGTGATTGCGGTTCAATCTGTTATGGAGATAATGAATGAAGATTTCAGTTTTCTCAAAGATACAAATGGTATTGGTTATGCTTGCTTATGGTTACTAAATGCCTTCCATTTGTTCGAAAAATATAATACTCACAATACGAATAGTCGTGAGAAGCTAGGACTTGGGCCTAATTCGGTCTGTAACATAAACAGCCCATTTTGAACCATATAACCTACATATGTATGTACATATGTATATTTTTGACGGAAGGGACCTACAATCTTACTGCCAGATTTTAATAGTTAGATTCAGACACATGAAAATAAATTGATGGCTTTATAATTTTGTCATCTAATTGTAAAAATTTAGCTTAAAATATTTCCACATAAGTAAAACTGAAAATATGTACATATGTATGTTCACATTTTTTAAAAAATGGATACACATATTTGAGCCAAAAAATTGCAGTAACAAAAAATATTAAAAACATTCTATAAAATCTAAGAAAAACATAAAAAATGGTTTTCATTCCCTTGAAATGGATCGCCATTAAAAAGGTTGAACTTAATGCTGCCGACCCTGCAAAATGTAAGAAGGGCAACAATGTTCGTATTTGTACGTGGAATATTCCATGTGCAGCCAAAGAATTATCGGTTCACCGATATTGCATTAACTTTAGTTACGATCGAAATTCGTATTTTGAGTTACAAAAGTATTGTATTATTAGTGCGATATGCTCTCTGACCATCGGATCGAGGTACCTGATTTCAGTGATGGTGTTAGCGCATTCAATACATGAAACTGTGCGCAGGAATCCAAGGCTGGGGGTTAAACCTGTCGCAAACGAGTTCCTTCAGATTCAATGGCAGGTCTGTCGTATTTTTTTACCTCAACCTGGTATATTGGCTCTGCCAGGGACCCGACAAATTGACAAACGACGACCGCAGCACAACTACGACAAACAGCAATTCAGACCTACTGACAATAACTCTTCCTTTATTTAATATGCTTCATATCGATAGCGCAGAGGAAGAATCTCTTCCTCCTCCTGAGCAAACTGAGGTAGGCCCAGACACAGAGAATGAACTGCAGAAACCGAAGAGACGACGCTGATACCAGCCTGTAACTCCGAGCAGGAGAAGATACGAGGCTATATCAAAGCTTCTCGGAAGTTTCTGACTAAGATGAATGCTAAAGATCCGGCCTCCATCAATGAAAGAGACAAGGCCCGTATAAAAATCACAAAGTCGCTCAAGCAATACGAGCATCAGGTAGCACGCAAGGCTCCTGACGTCGTAGCTGCGGAGGCAAAAAAAAAATCGTCCCGTTGCAATTCCACCTAAGGAAACAACAACACGAACCGAGCTTGTCACACGGGTACAACACACCAACTCTGGACCGACCCCTAAAAAGGTCAACCAACAAACTCACTGACAAGCCCCGGACTAAAATGTCAGCAGCGGGTAATAAAAAGCAGTCGTCCAATTCCAAGTAAATCCCTAAAAAGATGGCCAGGAAACAGGATGACAAAATCTCTTTACCCTCTGTTCCTAGCACTTCTGCTGCTTTCTCTAAGGCAAATGAACCAAAAATAAGGAAGCCGGCGACCACCCCAACAGAACTCCAGGTGGCTATTGTGGATCTCAAAGATCCCGATGGAAAGATCACTCTCAGGAATTGGCTACTGGTGGAAAACGAGATCCTGAAAGCCATGATGGCGAATGTCGAAGATATAATCCTTTGGATTATAAATTCGATGGCGCAGGATTGCTCAAAGGAGTGAAATTGTTCCGCGGTAGCGGAAAAGCACTCGAATTTCTTACTCGCACAATCGCCAACATTGGCGAACTGTGGGAGGGAGCTAAACTTGGCGTTTTATCAACGACCGCACTTCCGATACGCCACAAGGTCAAAGTATGGATACCACCTCCTGCTCAGCATGAAGACGAGTCCATCATCAAACTTATGGCAAAACGGAACCCGCCTTTGCCAATCAGAGAATGGAAAGTGATCCTCTCCAGGCTAAATAAAAATAGCGAGGGAAAAGTGCGCAAAGAGCTTCTGCTAGCAGTAGACAGAAGCTCAGTCGAACTGTTGAGACGGCAAGAATGCCTAGTTAAATTTGGCCTAGGTGATTTAAGGATCAGGATTCTAACCGATGATGACAAAAAGGTACCAGAAACTGCAAGTGGTGCAAATTGATTTGCATCACTCTAAAGCAGCCACTGACGACTGCATGTTATACATGGCCGAAAAAGACATGGATGTGGCTTTGATCCAAGAACCGTACGTTTTAAACAACCGGATACAAGGTCTACAGTCGAAACATTATCATCTCTTTTACTCCATAAAAGAAGGTAAAGTAAGAGCTTGTATCCTAGCCAAAAAAATATTTAATATGCTTCTTTTACCCAGGTACAGCAACGAAGACACAGTGGCAGTCGACGTATAAAACGGGAAGAATACCTTTCTTCTAATTTTCACGTATATGCCATACGAAGAAGAAGACCCATCACCAAGAACGGTTCAAGAACTAGCAAACTATGCGCAATCTAGGAACAAATCTATGGTGATAGGATGTGATGCGAATGTGCATCATATACAATAGAGCCGTAGCAATATCAACAAAAGAGGTGTCTTTCTTTTAATTTCTCCTTTAATCAAACTTGGTTTTATATAACAAGGGCAATCATCCCACTTTTAACAACAAAATTAGAGAAGAGATTATTAATTAGTAATATTGATTAGGTAATTATATAAAATTGGAGAGTATCGTCTAAAAACTATTTCTCAGACCATTTTAAAATTCTCTTTACAATTAATATTCTCCCAATTAAGCAAAGAACATTTCGAGACCCCTTAAAAACAAACTGGGTTGAATACTCAAAATGGACCAGCAATTCGAAATTGCGCATCCATTGACTCTGCTGTTCAGTTAATTACTAAAAATATGAATAAAGCCTTTAATAAATTCTGCCCCATCTCTCGCAATCGCAAACCTTCCAAGGCAAACTTGGTGGACTTGCGAACTCCAAGCGCGTAGAACAGAGGTCAGAAGACTGCATAATGAAGCAAGATTAAGTAAACTAGAAGAGGACTGGATCTCCTAAGATCCGCCCTCTATCTCTACACACGTGACATAAGGGCATAAAAAGAATCCTGGAGCACCTATTACGAAGACAACGAGAACACTAACGACGCCGCTAGACTGCGTAAAGTTCTATCCAAAGACCCATCGGTCGCGGGATATCTTAAGTGTAGCGACAATTCCTGGACGGAGACGAGTCAAGAATCATTAGAATCACTCCGGTGCATAGAACCGGAGCAGAACGAAACCGTCGTTCAATCCGATCCAAACTCCTCCTCGGATGATGAAGAAATCAAAGATATTATTACAGAGCAAAAGATAGTTCGGGCAATAAAATCGTTCAAGGCCTATAAATTTGCAGGACCCGACAACATTATCCCTGCGATGCTTCAAAACGCTCTAACAAGAATCTCACCATGGCTAAAGGTTTTTCTGCAGCTGTGTAACACTAGGATACGTGCCAAACACCTGGAGAGAGATGAAAGTGGTTTTCATTCCCAAAGCAGGAAGACCTACCCACTCCACCGCAAAAGAATTTCGACCAATTAGTCACTCCTCTTTTCTTTTAAAAACAATGGAAAGAATAATTGATCTACATGTGAGGAATTTACTCGCCGAGCACAATCTGTGCAGCACACAACACGTTTACCTGTAGGGGAGCCAAGACGACTACAGTATCTTCCACGCCGAAGTCTTCGCCATTGAAAAAGCAGCACAGACGATACACGCTAAGGCACTAAATCCATCCAGGATTACAATCTGGACAGCGACACAGTTAGATCAAACATGCCATGCCGACAAACTATAATTAGAATATGCAACACTCACGAAGTCGCTCTCTGTTGGGTTTCTAGACACAGGAATATAGAATGAAACGAAGCAGCAGATGAACTTGCACGGAAAGGGTCAGCATTAAATGAGGATTTCACCCAAACATCAATAGCCATCCTTATTGGTGTACTGAAAGCAAGAGTAATGATCAACTATTCCTAGACAACTTTCTCACAGTTTATGGCCAATACTGAACGATAAGAGGACTAAAAGCCTTTTATCAATGAATAAAGAGGAAATCAGCTTAATGACAGGAGTGTTAACGGGACACTGTCAGATAGGTGCAATGGCCGTCAGACTGGGTTTCAACTAAGCAGAAGCTGTCATGACGCAGAAGAAACAGAAACCATCAAACACCTGGAGGACCTGGTGGAAGTCCCACTCTGGAACATTATGAGTTTCGTCAAGAGTACAGGCTGGTTCAACCAAACCAACCGATAGAATTCAGTTATGGTACCACAGGGAAAAACAATGGACCAACTGGCCCCGTGAAAGCACCTTCTACAGGTGCGCGTCCCTCTTTCCATAACCATAACCAAAATATCCAAGCTTAAATCCAAAATAACTGCTGGACCTGACGGCCTACCTAGCTGTTCAAAGTAGTTGGGGATGACTTGGGAGTATACACCAACTCATTTCTAAGATTGGGTCAGACGGCCCCTATCAGTGTGGTTTCAGGCCAAAAAAGTCCAACATTATCCTTAAAAAGATTGTTCGAAACTCACAAGCCAACACCGGCCGCACAATCTTTCATACGCCAACGATAGAAGGCTGTGTAAGGCTAAACAGCTGAAGCCACACAACAAATGCAAATACGTACTACTCAGAAGAAAGGAAGGTGAAGGGTTGATAAGAATTAGCAGCTATCTTTTTCTTTTACAGTACTTTTACCAATTGGTGCCACATAAAAACTTGTTATTTTCAAGAATGCAAAGCTTCAATAAACCTACTATTAATTTAGACATTTTAAAATTCCAACCCATTTCTGTAAAAAATGGCATTTAGAGGACGTTCGTTTTAACGGGCCATATACATTAATAGGCCCATTACCATAGTTACCGCTTTTTTCCCTTACTTTTTGTATCGCTCGTATTTTAGTCCCTTAGCCCATGCTTGTAAAGCTATTATTTGTCACTAACCACCTTATTGGTTTCGTTACTCCACCACTATGTAAGTTTTTTTATTAATGTGGGGCCGGCCTTTTGTAACTCCGCGCAATATTTTTGCGTTATTTATTAATTCGTCTTGAAAGTTGTTCCGCATTTTTTGCGCACTAAATTCTTCTACGCTGTTCGTGGCACTTCGGAGCCATCTGCCGTGTTTAGTATTTCTTCGCGAAAACCTCTGTCAGCAGAAGCCGATGTTGACTCACTAATGCTTCGCCTAGGCTCACTTTGTAGTCCCGTACTTACCGTTTCGTATCATTCCAGCATAGATTATAATAGTCTATTTGGGTATAGTGCGCACCACTGCAATATGTAACCAAGTGCCGTTCTTGCTTAGTAAATAAAGTAAAGTAAAGTAAACAATTAAACCGTGTGATGAAAAGCATTTCCTCTGTTGAAGTATTATTAGGAAGAGTGCCGAAATCGCGCCAAAATATATCTTTTTCCGATTGATCGCAACCTCCTTGCACTCAAAATATTCCACGTTTCCTTTTGAATTATTAATTTAAGAAGCATTAAGCGATCGAGAGTAATAACTGTCATGAGAAATCGTGGAAATCAATGTCAACGAAGACGCTATCCCGCCGCACACTTCTTCTGCAACATGGAGAAGTGAGCTCTGACTTGACTTTTGCACCACTGGTAGTCTTCAGACGTGGGAAACCGTTCAACGCATATAGGCCTTATGTGGTCTTAAAGCGCCTCAGGTTCATTTTTGGTGTTAAAATGCCTGAATTTGATTTAGCTCTCACTAAGTCGCCTTTTATGACAAGCAGGGAAACACTGCGGCAACATTCTGTTCTCTATGATTGATGTAACGATAATAATCGTATCTTTGAAATTCCTCTTAATAATATAAGTAGTAATATTTATCCTCTTCATATTCTATTGACATGAAATGTCTTGACATGACTAACGTAGTCATGTTCCGGGTTTTTTTTATATATGTAGTTCACCAAAACATTCGTAGCTTAAGAAAGAATTTTAATATTCTCTTGGTTCATCTCGCATCTTTGAACCATTTACCAGATCTCATATTCCTATAACTTTAACTTTAGCAAAGTTTTGTAATAATTCTTATGCAGCTGGTGGGGTGGCGGTAATTACAGGAGTCAAATGGTGTGTAATTATTTATGTTTTACCATTGTATATGAAACTTATAGTACTATCATCAAGCAATATTTTTTAGTATTTACTCCAACCGCTCAGGTGGCGTTTTCTCATTCTTCGAGAGCGAAGTAAAATATTATTACTCTCTGAGAATGGAGTTATAATCAGAGAATGAGTGAGTGATGAGTGGAAACAAAGTAAACAAAATCTTTCTTGGGTTTCCTTCCATTCCCATTCAGAATTTTTGCACACATGTTACGCAACTGAGTGAATGACTTTGCCAAGAAAATGACTGAAGAAACTGATGAAAAAAAGGTATAAGCAGGTTATTATTTTTTTGCTTGTTCAGTGAAAAGATGTGTTTTTCTGATTAGGGAGTGGAGTGGTGGATGCATATTATGCGTTATGCGTCAGGTTCTTAGTTCAAGTGGTGGTCTGGTTAAGGGATGAAAAAACATATTTTCACAGCGGGGTGGTGGTGGGATTATGTGGTGGATGGACGGAGTGCCAGAAATTTATGATGGCTACGGATGGATTTGTTTGTTTTTGTTTGAATTGTATGAAATTATACAGAAAATTTTTCCAATCAAAACCTATCCTCGGTTGCACGGACAAACGAAGGGCGTTGAGTAGTTCAAATATTCTTTTCCACGTTACACAATGAGATAGAATATTAAACGCGTTTTTTTTTAGGTGTCCCCTGTAGGCATAGTCCTCGCTCTTTAGTAAGAACTAAAGAAATAATATTTATAAAATAAAAAGTAGATATCAATTAATTAAAAAAATTATGAATAACTAGAAAAACTTAACAAACAGTGTGAAAAAAAAGAAAATATAACAAAAATTCGCAAAAAAAATCTTAACAAAACAAAGAAAGGATTAATATAGGTACACATATGTATGTATGTACGAATAATAAAGTGAAGTTTTCAATTCCTTACACTTTTAACTCCACAGAGATCATTATTGGTTTTCTTAATCGAAAATTTGATTAGACCAATTAAAATTAATTTGCAAATGGAGTGTCTGTGCTCATCATCGTCACATTTCATACTAGCGGAAGCTGTCATTTTTAATTTTAGCAAAGCTTCAACCAAGTGTTCTTCGTGTCGTATTTTTACAAACTGGCTTTCAAAAAGTGTTTGCATACTTTTTACATATTTAAGCTTCAAATTCCAAGGAAGGAACAGTAAACTTTCCAAATTCGGATAATGTGTCATAGGTGTTATAAGCTCGCAATTTTATTAACAGAGCTTGTTCTCGGAATTTGTCTGTTTTAAATATCATGAACAGAGTACAGTTTTGACAATTAAGTTTCTTATGCAACTTGAAAACTGCAAACCCGGCATGAAATGTAAGAGCCGCTTCTTGCAGCTTCTGAGAACATCCTTTGGACACAACTGTTTCTGTCTCATTGGCATCAACATCAAACTCGTCATGGCAACTATTCATATGGTATTGGATACTGCTCACTTAAATCACGCAATCAAGTTCGGGTTTGATTGCCATTTCATCAAAAATTAATGCACATATGTACATCTTTTCTCTAAGTTTGACATAGTTTGAGCCTTGCTCTTTAAAAGATGAATCATTTGGTTCGAAAAACCGGCTGGTAAACTTAAGGAAGAATGTCATCGGTAGATTGTGCTTGTAGATGGTAAACTAAATCCCGAGCTCACCAAATGGGAATATAATGTGGGAGACTTATACAAAAACTTCAAACACGAATCTTTTTCGTCATTCGTCCAATGTGCATTTGCCTTTTGAAAAAGTTGCATATTTACAAAAGTGTTTACGTCGACTGGCTTATTTTGCAATTGCATGTCAACGTTTTTTTCTAAATTATAGTCCTTATCAACCTTTAATCGCTTTGGCGTATCGAAAATACACCGAGGTATGGTATTTACTATTCGCTCATTATGAAAACGAGATTCGGAAGAAGGAAACTGTGAATGAAAAATTTGCAAACTATTATTTTCAACGCTAGGTAGAGAAAAATCTCTAATAATATGTCATAGGTTCCGCAACTCTATTAACGGAAAGTGTGGTTGGACAAATCGCAGTATTGCCCGTTTCATTTTCGTTTTGGTTAATATTTAATACGCTGGATGCACTAGAACTGTCTGAAGTGACTACTTAAGGAAGCTTTGTGTCTCTGATGTCATCCATGATTTTAAAACAAGGCTCATCGATAGATACATCAGAGCAACTGCACACTGATATGGATGACATTGGAAGGGCATTTTTAGTAAGCAATTTTCGATGTGCTTCTATCTTTACATCTTTGCTATGAAAATGGGTTTCACAAATAAAAAATTGTTTTTTCAATGTACTACATTGAGCATGCATTACCCAAACATCCCTTCTATGATTTTTAGGGACTTGAAAAAATTACAAGAAAAATGTTCTTTTGGTATTGTTACAATCTTTATATGAAGATTTAGACATTTTGAAAATCTATAACAATTTTCTAATAAATCGAAATACAATTGCGTGCAAATGAAATGAAACAAAAATGTTTACCAGGAAATTATTTACACAAATTCCCAAGCCATAAGTGAAGACTGAAGAGAAACATTATGTTTGTAGTAAAAACAAGCAAAAATGAACGTGCTATATGTGTGTGCATTTTGTCCTCAATGAAAAAACTTCAACTTAAAAAAAACTTTACACACAATCTTTTTTTCATTCATCCCCAATGTGCATTTGCACTGCCAATAACTCAGATCGATGAGTTATTCGCAATGAAAAAAAAAACACACACACGCTCCGCACAGACTTCACGATCATAGGTGAAGAGGTAAGCAAAAAGGAATGTGCTTTGTGTGTGTGTCTTTTTTTTGAGCACATTCCTTTTGATTTATTGCCATTATCACTCGGATTCATATGCACGAGGAGCGTGCACCTACCATGGCAACTGGCAGTGTGGCACTGAATCGGGGAAGGCCGACGAGTTATTCACATTGCAAAGTAGATATACTCAACACAGCATGATGTTTGAGCGGGGTATACAAAATTCAATGAGTGCATATTCGTAAGCGTAAGATTTTTGTGGTTCTCAGCGACGTGTCCTTTACTTGGGCCGCTAGGGGCGCCACCATCGATTTCCTCAAGTGATAGTACTATTAGTTTCATATACAATGGTTTTACTTAAGACTGCTGACTCGCTTATTTTAAATTGTGAGATACATATCTGGTGCTAGATTCAGTTTTGTTGCTGTTTACAGATTGCATTTATTCACTACTAGCTGACCCGTGCTCGCCTTGCTTCGCCCCCTGCCAGTTTTAAGACAGAAATGTATTCTGAATTCCCCATGAAATAGTTTTGTAGGAAATTGGGATTAGCATTACCTGTCAGGCATTAATGTTCCGATAAGGTGGTAAATTTGACCCTGAATCTCAAAAGTGGGCATAAAGTTGCCTTCTGTTATGCGTTTACCACCAAAGGAGGTAATTTGAAAAGCTGAGTTAAACTTTCTAGGACTCTCTAAAAAATTTTTCGACGAAAGATGATCACCCAATAGAATGCTCTTTGGTGGTTCCGGCGGTGCACCTTTTTTTCTGAGCATTACTTTTCCGCTTGAACAACACAATCTAGCAGATTCTTTTGCCCACTTTTGTGCGAATCCTTTTCGTATGAAATGAAACTTTCATATTGAAAACATGAATTTTTCTTTAGGCTCCACGGTCGGACAACATTTTCACCGATTACAATAAACCTTTTACTAACAGAACCAAGTCTGTTAACAGTGGAACTTTACACATTTCTCAGCCGAGACATCCGCTTAATTTTTGTATCTTTACTCTTTCGCCCAATATCAGGCTTAGAATATCTCTTACTCATTTTGGTTGACGCCCCACATTCGTTGAAATAGGTACATACCAACAATACAAATTTAGCGAAGAGGCAGCGAAAGGAGAGTAAAGAACAAAAAAATTATTATCAGGAGACATGGTTGGGAGACATGATCAATGAAAAATTAATTAAATTCTGAATTTTACAAATGATATTTTTGGATTTTGCTCAGCTTCTTTCTAGATGACGTAGAATCATAATTTTGGACTTGAAATTTGCGTCTTTAAAAACTCTAAACGACAAAACTAATTGGATTAAAATCGACAAAGGCAAAGTTGATGTTATTTGTGTTTCTAAGTTTTTTTGTCTCATTTTGTGGCCTCCCAAGCACAAAACTGAATAAGTAGCTTTATCTAAACCTGGTCCATGCGATTTCGTAATCAATGAAAAAAAATCAATAAAATCGGTTCAGCCGTTTTCTCACAAATACCGGACAAAGAAATATCAACTACATTTTATAATAGTAGTTGATATATACACTCGCCGATAATATACATACGTATGTACCTACAATAACCACATTTACATTTATGTACATACATACATACCTTGTGTTAAATACCACTTTTTAATATTTATTAATTTTTGTTATTGTTATTAAGCATCAAAAATAACAATAACAATAACATAGCTCAAGTAGGGTGAATGCACTCGTACATACATATATGTATACATGCATAACTACAGAATGAACACGCATGAACACGAACGCCGCTTGGGCATCGATAGTGGCAATGGTGTCCACTGATCGTATTCGCAATACAATGCAAATAATATATGTTTTATGTTAAAATAATGCTATAACTTTTGTCTAATATAACGTACGGAGATAATATATATACCAATGGATTTGCTAATGAAAGTTCTACATAGATATGTAAATTAAATTTAGTTCTGTTTGGTGAGAGTTAAGATAAATTGAGATAAACCACCGAAAAATGGGAAAAAAATCAAATCAATCAAATTTAATACTTCTTTTGTTTATTTAGAAGGTTTTTGTTAAAAGAAACTTAATATGTGGTATAGAAAAAACTCCACAGAAGAATTCTGAATCTACAGGAGAAAACTGCACTCAAAACCGTTAGGTAAATTCGGAAATTTCGTGGCAGATACATATATACATCGAATCTGATTTGCCTTTTATAGAAGTAAGTGATTAAGACCTTTGTGGATGAGTTTTCTCTTTTTTTGGAAAATCAAAAATGCATGAACCAAGTCCTTGTAGCAGATTTTTACATACACATTTTGGCAGAATGAGCTGATGCTGATATTTTTCCTGCTGTTTTACCCTCCTTTGTCTTCGCATCTTTGGTTAATAAACCCACCAGAGGACTTTCGTGTTTAGACAATATTTTTTAAGGTTCCATAGCAACAATATTATAATTTATAAAGCAGATATCTTCGATCTTAAAATAACGGATCATAGCTTAAGAAGCTTTCAATTTGACAACTCCATTTCCAAAACTAAACAGTCCTGTTCGAAAAAATTTCAAAAATAATTTTCCCTTCATTAAAATACGCTTTAAGGTTTGAGTTTTGGGATGAAAATTATAGTGCCGGGGATCCATCAGTTGCTTTTCATATATTTCCTAGTAAGCTTCAATTGTTAATATTGAACAATAGTAAGGTAACTCGAAAAAAAATGCGAAGTTGCCAATAATACTTTAAATAAGAATAAAGCTATGGTGAACATCGTTATCAAAACTGATAGTTCAACAGTATCTGAGCCTTCAAAAGTTAAAAATTTATTTAATGATTATTTTGCAAGCATTAGTCAAAATCTGATTGATTTTACCTCTGAAAGCACATCAGGTCATTGTGGCAACACCATAATAGAGAATGGTTTTCTTCCCAACTTTGAATTATTTTCTTCTTTGATAATTTTACCTCAGTGGAAATACATAAAATTATAATGTGCTTAAAATCTTCAAACTCATCGTCTGCAGATATTATTTCTAGTGTGTTATATTATTTAATCGCAGTTTGAAATTGAATTGAATATTTATTGCCCCATATCCCTTCTTTCAGTTTTGTCAAACGTTTTTGAGAGAAGCATAAAATCCAGAATGCTTCCATTTTTAAAGATGCTGCTGAGGATGCTATTTTAAAATTTTGTGGGGAAATATACAATAGCTTGAATGATTCAGATATGCCTGCATCTCTGTTCATCGATATTACAAAGAGATTTGATACGGTGGATCATACTTTGTTGCTTGATAAATTGTATAAAGCGGGTTTCAGAGGTAAAGTTCATGATTGGTTCGCGTCTTATTTAAAAAACAAAAAACAAAAGGTAAAAAATCAATATGCGTAAAGTTTAGAAATGTGTATAGATATAGGTGTTCCACAAGCTTATGTCTTGGGCCCTGTCTTGTTTTTTTTTTGTGAAACTTTCGATGAACATTCGATTTTTTCGATCCTTTAAATTACAATGTCCTGCTGTTTTTTGAAACCTTGTTTTTCGTGATTCCATCGTAGTTCCGCAATTGATTTCTACCGGACTGCCAACGTAAAGCACAAGTTAAAATAAAGAAAACACAGAAAAGCAACAACCAGAAACTGTTAATTTACAGAAATCGGAACAAAGAGAGAGTAAAGCTGTGTTCAGACGGTTGCCAGATCTGACAATATTGTCAGGTCTGGCAATGAAAAATGTGTCCCAAATGTCTTACAATCGTGTGAACTGGCAATTTTTGCCTGACAATACTTTAAGAAAAACATTGTCAGACACCGATCTGACAATAAATTGTCAGGTATTTACCAATCGTGTGAACACACATAGTCAGACAATTGTCAGACGTTTAAGATATTTGCAGACTCATTGGAAATTGTGAAAATAAATAATGACAAGGGTGTGCGTTAAGGAGAATTTGATTATTCTTTCTTTTGTGTATGTGAACTCAAGAAGATTGTGGAATTGTTTAGCAGCCATGCGATACAATTCCGGCTCCCCACTTCGGAATTCGAAGAGCAATTTCGCGTAAAATCCCTTTTTCTGCCGACGGGCTACCCAATCCTTCGTTCAAACAGCACAGCATTTGCATGGCGATTCGTCTTCATCTTCGCTGCTGCCCAATATGTACGCGGTCAAAATCGTCGCAAGTGCCATTTTTTGTTCCATTTCAATTAAACTTTTTTCACTTTTTCAGACTTTTTAATTCAATATACCCTGAAAGACAAATGTTCTGTTAAATGCTATGAGTCTGACAACGTGTGACCATAAATCTGCAAATATTTCGTGAACAATTGTCTGCCAACCGTGTGAACTGACAATTTTTGATCTGACAACGTTGTAAGAAAAAATATTGTCAGACCAGCCATCTGATAATAGATTGTCAAAAATTGGGGCAGAATCGAACAGCCACGTGAACTGATAATTTACCGTTGTAAGATAGTTTGCCATTGTCAGGTCATTGGCAGCAATCGTCTAAACTTAGCTTAACGAGTAAAATAAAGAATCACAAAAATACAGAGGTATAATCCTTTAACTGGTGATTACTGAAGTTCCTGCGAACAAAAAATCGTATGGCAGGGGGGGGAGGGGGTCTATTTTCATCCCAGTTCGAGTTATAGCCCGTCAAAGTGAGACACCTCCGATTTGGAGGTACAATCACTTCAAATGGAATAAATTCTGAATTTTTGTATCTACAAAAACAATTTTATACATTTTGAAAAGACAATTTAGTGGCGTATAAAACAGTGAAAATTTTTTGTAATTTCATCCAGCAACAAAAAAGTTATAGCTCTTTAAAATCAAAATTAGAAAAAAATTTTCTTCACTTTTTTTACTTAAAATGCATTTTTCTCAAAACTTTTACTAAGCAAACAACTTTTTTTTTTATAAAACTTTTATCTCTGACAAATTTTCAAAAAATTATGTTAAGTAACTTTTTCACCTACTTTTAGCGGAAGTTGTAGTAAAAGACATTTTTAACCGACAAAAATGGTCAAAAAATTAAGAAGAAGCACCTTAACCACCATTCCATAGAGCCGAGATTCGAGTACAGTAAGAAATATGAACTTTCAATATGTTGTTCATAATAATAAAAATCACAAAAAAATTTAATCTAGGACACAATTCAAGACAAACTCAACCCAAACGCCGCGTCAAAAAAATTATCTGTTATTTTTCACAACGCCGCGTTTGAACGCCGCGGTGAATTCAACGCGGCATTGAAAACGCGCTCTGTGTGACGGGGGATATGGATTCCTGTGTATTACAACGCGGCGGTGGAACGCAGCGGTGAAACGCGACGTTAAAACGCGCTCTGTTTGACGGGACCTTTAAATTTTAAGATGAGTTGAAAAGTTCACATTACTTGACTGAAGGAATACTTGAACAAAGTTGTGAGGCAAATCTATCATCTCAATCTATATTGCAGTTAACCTAATTTAATGTTGGTTTACAATGATTTGTTTAAATCTAGACTGCAGTATGGTTTTTCATGTTGGAGTGGTACTTATAAGAACAAATTTAAACCTTTACTTATCAAGTAAAAACATGCAATTCGGATTCTTCATAGAACTCCCAGCTTTGATTTATTCGAAAACTTAAATATTCTTCCATTGAAGCGTAGCATTTTCATAAAGTATTAAAAACTTTTTTTTTAAAGTTCTGGATACTCAGCTGCAAGATTATATGGATTTTATAATTTGCGTGTCAACATTAGTAATATTGTAACTGTAACTATCCTAAAATAATCACACTTTTCTCACTGCTATAAGGTTACTGCACCTCGTTTATTGAATAGCCTGCCAGAAAACCTAAGATGTACGAGAGTCAAATCAGTTTTCTTAAAAAACGTTAAGCTTTTGCACTTTTCGTTAAATTACAAAGAAATAAATATATTTTTGCCTGTTATTGAGTCTGTTAATAGTTTATTTGCTGTTTAGTTACTAATTAATCAATTTTGTATCATTGAATTTTTTTTACTTTATGTAAATATATTCCTTTTAGTAATCATTTATAATTGATCCCCATCAATTGTAGTTTAATTTTGTTTTCAATTAATGAATGGTGCATCTAACTCTTGTCCTTTAGACAATCGGACTTCTTTTTTCTTTGAAGTCTTATATTTGTCTTATGTATTTTAACATAATGTTAGTTAGTTATACATCTCCTTCTGCCACTTACCTTGACGCGGTGGAGATGCTTAGTAAATCCTAGTGATGTCAGAGGGCCATTGCAGGAGGGCTACCCACACTGTAAGGTCTATAACTGAAGGATGGAAGCTAAAGAGTTCTTAATCCTAACTCTAGTGGTGGTGTGAGCGTATAGTAAACCGTGCCCAAGGATGAAAGGTTGGAGGACAAACCAGCCACTAAAGATCTCCGTCAAAGACCCTTGGCAAGGCTTGACGAATTTAGGAATAAACCCATCCTACTTGGTTGCGACGCAAATGCCCACCATAATATTTGGGACAGCAGCGGCATTAATGAAACAGGTGAGAGTCTTTATACGTTTTTGTTGGAAACTAATCTCGTAGTTTGTAATAAAGTTCGGTTAACTCATTTGTCGAAATCGACCTAATATCGGGAAAAGTAACTAAAGTTATGAATAAGTCTCTTTCTAAGTCGTGCCCCATTAGCAGATGTACAAAAAGTAAAAACCGCCTTGGTGGACGTCTGAACTGAATATACCTAAGAATAGCCGAAGACTCATCAATAGGGCAAAATAATCAAGAGACCCTCGTTACTGTGATAACTATAAAAAGAGCCTTCATGACTACAAGAGGCAAATAAGAAAAGAGCAAAGAAGTTCCTGGCAACTCTTCTGTTCAAATATTCAAAGCACGAGTGAAGCTGGTAGGGTGAGGAAGATCCTGTCTAAGTCTCCTGTGATACCCAGCTACATCAGACATCCGGATGGGACTGTGACGGCCTCTAGTAGAGACTCTCTTGACCTGCTCCTAGATACTCACTTCCCCAGAAATACAAGAGCGGACGAAGGAAGTTGTAAACGACCGAAAGCTCTTATGAGCGGTGAAAAGTTTCCTTCCATACAAATCGGCAGGACCAGATGGAGTTATCCCAGCGGAGATGCAGCATGCTTATGGCATTCTTCGACCCTGGTTGATTATACTATTCCGATCATGCCTAGATAATGGATATATACCAAAGCTTTGGAGAGATGTAAGAGTAGTTCTTATACCGAAGACCGCAAAGCCTCGCATACCTCTCCAAAGGATTTCAGACTATTAGCCTGTCCTCGTTTCTACTAAAAACTCTAGAGAGGTTAGTGGATATATACATACGTGACAAAATTAACGTAAAAATGCTTTAATCATCGCAGCATGCTTACAGTAAGGGTAGGTCCAAAGAGACCACCTTACACTCTCCCGTTAGCACTGTTGAAAAATCGCTGGCCAACAGAGAATTCTCGATGGTGGCCTTCCTCGATATAAAAGAGGCTTTTAATAATATCAAACCAGGGGCCATAATGGAAGCACTCATTCAACTAAATATAAATGCTAGGCTAAGTCACTGGATCAACCAAATGCTGTAAAGCAGGGTGATCAATTCAGAACTCCGCTGCTGCAAAGCAAGAAGATCAGTTCAACGCGCTACACCACAAGGAGGAGTAGGTGCTATCTCCACAGTTATGACTTCTTACCTTGAATGAAATACTACTCACCTTAGAAAAGGAATGATACAAAGTTATAACTTATGCGGATGACATTGCTATAACAATCCGTGGTAAACATCCCACAACATTACGAATCAGCCCTGGCAAAATTAGTTAAGTGGACTGACAGATGCGGACTTAACGTCTACCCGGCTAAAACGGAGCTAGTGCTATTTACAAAAAGTCACAGAATTCCGGGGATCACAGCACCTAAAATCAAAGGAGTACACCTTAGTGGCTCTGAACATGCCAAATACCTAGCCCTTATTTTAGACAGGAAACTAAGTTGGGAAATCAACGTACAAGAACGTATTAGGAAGGCCGATACGGTACTATCCGCGTATAAAAGGGCCGTGGGCTACAAATGAGTGGTCTGTCCGCAAATAATGCACTGTCTGTACACAGCGGTAGTAAGAGCAATACTTACGTACGGAATCTTAGTCTGGTGGACTGCACTAGAAAAGATCAGCTATCTGACTGCCATAAGTACAATTCAGCGATCAACTTGCGTCTGCGTTACCGGTGCTCTTCGCACAACTCCTACGGCGGCGCTACACATGATTCCGCTAGATATTTATGGAAAGGAGGTAGTAGATAATAAAATCGGCTTTGCGACTGAAAGAATCATCACAGTGGACCAGTAATGATACAGGCCATGCCAAAATCTTAAGCTTATTAAGCAACGTTATAGAAGTGACAGATTACTTAACACCGACCCTTGACTTCAATCTACTACCATTATAAAATGAAGTTGATATTTCTTTGTCCGGTGTTTGTAAGAAAACGGCTGAACTGATTTTAATGATTTTTTTATTTTATTGAATTCGAAATCGCATGGACCAGGTTTAGATAAAGCTACTTATACAATTTTGTGCTCGGGAGGCCACGAAAAGAGACAAAATAATTTAGAAACACAAATAACATCAACTTTCCTCATTCGATTTTAATCAAATTAGTTTTGTCGTTTAGAGTTAGTAAAGGCGCAAATTTCAAGTCCAAAATCATGATTCTACGTCATCTACAAGCTGAGCAATATCAAAAATAACATTTGTAAAATTTAGAATTTGATTAATTTTTCGTTGATCATGTCTCCAACCATGTGTCAGTGGTGATAATATTTTTTTTTTTCTTTATTCTCCTTTCGCTGCCTCTTCGCTAAATTTATGAGCAGAGGCGAGTGGCTGGCGATAGAAGGGTGTGTATTTCCTTTTCCTTTTTTTCTTATTTTTCTGTTATACATGCATACTGGATAAGTTGCGTGCATGTGTGTCTGTGTGTGCTATGGTAGCTATTCCCACTGGGGATGTTATAATTGAGTTTGCACATTTTCAATATTGTAGTTTAACCGAATCATTTGCTATGTATTCCAACGAATGTGTGGCGTTAACTAAAATGAGTAAGAGATATTCTAAGCCTGATATTGGGCGAAGGAGTAAAGATACAAAAATTAGGCGGATGTCTCGGCTGAAAAATGTGTAAAGTTCCACTATTAATAGACCTGGTTCTTTTAGTGAACGGTTTATTCTTGTCGGTGAAAATGTTGTCCGACCGTGGAGCCTAAAAAAAAATTCGTGTTTTCAATATGAATGTTTCATTTTATACGAAAAGGAGTCGCATGTAGGTACAATGTCTGAGCTTTTGTGGTGTACAAAAGCGGGCAAAAGAATCTGCTGGATTGTGTTGTTCAAGCGGAAAAGTTATGCTCAGAGAAATCGGTGCACTGCCGGAACCACCAAAGAGAATTCTGGTGGGTGATCATATCCTTCGTCAAAAACTTTTTTTTAGAGAGTCCTTTGGTGGTAAACGCATAACAGAAGGCAACTTCAAATTTACCACCTTATCGGAACATTAATGCCTGACAGTAACGGTAATCCCAATTTCCTACAAATCTATTCCATGGGAAATTCTTAAAACTGGAAGGGGCGAAGCACGGCGAGCACGGGTCAGCTAGTGTTAAATACAACACAAGCAGCCCCAGTCGACAGAATTGGACAGAGAATGAAATCTTACATAGTTCCGCTTTGGAGATATACACCGATGGGCAGCGTTGCAGCTATGCGACTTAAGTCCCAATTTGACCCATTTTTGACGCAAAGAGACTATGACCCGACTTTTTAAACAACACCTCTTTTTGACCCTTTTTATTTTTTTTTTTTTTGACATTTTGAGACTTTTTCGTATAAAAAATATTTTTCCAAAAAAAATTCCATTGAGTAGCTCATCACAATTTAAAGTGCATGAGAAAGGCTTTGAGGAAATACATAGTTCAAATAAAAAGATCGAGGAATTCTGGCGCAAATTGGGCCGCATAAGGAATCATCTTGGTGAGCCTATTTATGAAAATTTGTATGTTTTGTAGCAAAGATTTTCACTCTTCCGCATAGTAGTGCATGTGCAGAACGCATTTTCTTAAAACTGGCTCTAATGAAAAATAGAGCAAAAAATAAATTAAACATTGAGACATGTGATGATTGCTGCATTAAATATAATAGAAAGAAGTGATTTGGAGGACTGTACTCCTCCAGATGACTTAATACAAAAATATAGGTATGAAATGCAAAGAAAATGAAATTTTTAATTATTTTTTCTATAATCCAATGCGTTCTTTTTTTTTGTTGAATTATTTGTTTATGTTTTTGTTTTGTTTTGCAAAACACAAACTTTTATGTTAGCTTCTAAGTTTTTCATTTCAATGGATTCAATAGCTTTTGTTGCGACTTGTTTTGCTCCGTGACCATTTTTTTGCGACTTCTTCAAATTTTTCAGCGGCAACCCCGGGTTGCCGATGGGTCTAAGGTGGCGTTGGGGCAGGCAAGTTCTCAGCACCCCTGGATATGCAAAAGTCTTTTAGACCACCAGATCACTGCAGTGTATTCCAAGCGGAGGTTAATGCTATTCGTGAAGCGACTGAATGTCTGTTGATGAGATCGGCATCGAGCACGGACATCGTCATCTACACCGACAGCCAACCAGCTATAAAGGCACTCGAACCACCAATAATAAGATCCAAATTGGTTAAGCAATGCCGCGCATTCTTAAATAGGATATCGAACTATTGCAATTTCACTCTGTGCTGGGTTTCTGGTCATTCGAACATTTCAGGTAACTGCAGAGTAGACGAATCAGCAAAACATGGCACAAAAAAGGAGCTCTCTACTTTTTTTTTTTTTTTTTACAATTCGCGCGCGCCAAAGGGGGTATGAATACCCTTATGCTGTTTATGCAGGGCACGGGCGTTTGGAAAGAGGGGAAAGAGGAACAGAGGAGGTACCGGTGCACGTTGGCTTTGAATGTTTGGATGTTGTAGCGATGAGGAAATACAGAGCCTGGAAGATTATTCCACATACGTGTCGTTCGGCTTATGAACGAATGCCTATATTTGACAGTGCGCGTCCGAAATTGGGCTTAAGGGTGAACTGATGTGCATTCGAAGCGTGGCGCTTATTGCGGGTGAAATTTTGAAGGGGAGGAATTAGTGATGTAAAATGTGAATACATTTGACTACTCGTACTCATTCGTTATTTTTTTATAAGTGCTCGGATGAAAGTAACGAGTACTTAATACTCGCGAGTACCACCTATAAAATGCATTGGAAACTATGCAAATACAATTCTGTCTCTTTTCTACGAACCGAATACAAAATAATCTTTTTCCTTGTTTCCCTCAATATTGTATCCTCTCTAACAAATATAATTCATTAGAAACAGATTTCTCTTTTCACTTTTGCCAAGCCGTTTATTTGCTTGAAAGTAAACAAAACATATTGCGTGTACGTGTGTATAAATTGTCTACCTCCTTGTGAGGTGATATTGTTTTGTTGACATATTTAACAAAGGACCATTTTATACGATTATAGTATTGGTGTAGGGCGAGTAAGAAAATCTCTTAAAATAATTCTTGTTGGTAGTGCAAGAGAGAACGGGTATTCGAATACATATCTGTGGCGAATAAAAATCCCCTGAAATGTGTTGGGTAGTGCAAACAGAATGAGTAAGCAAATACGTATCTGAGTACTTTGCAGGTAACGAGTACGAATGAGTACATGGTAGTAACGAAAACGAATGAGTATATGGTAGTCACGAATACATTGAACCGAATGAATACTTTTTTTACACCACTAGGAGTAATGCAAGTGGCTAATTCGTTAAAACAGGATACAAAATCTCTATAGCGGCACTGAGTCAGGCCAATGAGAGATGGCGCAATCTTGATACATGTAAGCATGCGAGACAAACATGGCCACAATTAAACAAAAGGAAAACAACACGCCTGCTACAGCTCAGCAGACCACGCATAAGTATACTAGTTGGACTGTTCACTGGTCATTGCGTACTAGGCAGGCACGCCATAAGGCTTGGAATTCCGGCCAATGATTTTTGACGTAGCTGTATGGACGAAGAAGAGGAGGAATCCACTTTTTACTTTCTCTGCTGCTGCCCAGCACTATCGTCAACTAGAAAGCAAACCTCGGGAACTAATTCTTTGAGGAACTCTCAGATATTGCCGACGCGAATATCAACATCTGGAAATTAGTCCAAAAATCGAAATGGCTCCAGGAGTAACGGAAATAACCGGCTCACGTGGCAACACAATGGACCTCAGTTGGTCTAAGTAAATCCTTGCGATTACGGAGGATAGCCACCTAACCTAACCTAGTTAGCTACAAGTTTACAAATGAAATAAAGAAATGGAAAGATAGAGATGCACTTTAACTTTCTTTAACAACATTTTACAATGTACATAACATTACTCAATGTATCTATGTTTGTATGTTTTCTATGGACTCCGAAACCTCCGAACCGATTAAGCTCAGATGTTTAGACAATCCTCGGTAATATTCTGAGAGTGTTTCTGTGAAGATTGGTCAAAATCAGTTACGCAGTTTGCTCACAACTGCATTTTGAGTGAGACAAGTCGATAAAAACTCCCGACTTTTATTTTTTTTATGAAATTTCAAAGAGTTCTGTTCGTTTTAACAACTGTTCAAGCTGAAAAGCTGGTAGACTTAATAATAGGCCCCATACATAAGGTGACCATCCGTCCTCTTTTTTAGAGGACAGTCCTCTTTTTCGGTAAAGTGTCCTCTTTTTTTTCTTGAAGAGGACAGTAATTTGTGCTCTTTTTACTGAATTGTCCTCTTTATATCCTCTTTTTTCTTTGAAAACTTTTTTCTATGATCTACACAGTAAAGTACTTTCTTCAGTATTAAATTACTTTTAGACAGCACTGGTTTGAATAATTCAGTTCTGTCATCTGGTTTTTGCTATTGTGAATGAATTGCAAACTGTTATCCAAGTCCATTTGATTTTCCATTTATTATGAACATATTTTGTTTTTTTTTTGTTATAATTATTTTTATTTTTTGTTTTAAAAACTGAACTGCTTGATGTAATCTGAAGTACAAATATTTTGACTAAATATAGTTTGTTTCTAAACTTGTTTAAGTTAATTAAAGATTGTCCTCTTTTTTGCATCTGCAAAAGTGGTCACCGTACCCATACACGATACGCTAAGTCTGTCAGACATTGAAGTCCGTCCGTCCGATCCCATCGTGGGTGGCGTTGTTGGATGGTCTGTCAGACAGTCTATCCGACGGCCGGATGGATATCAAGCAATGTTTGATATTTTTAGGCGGTGCCAATTTCGAATTGCAAAGCCTACCTACCCATTTTATTACATTGCGCGCAAAATTGGGTTTTAACAGATATGTAGACAAGTTAAACGTATTTTTTTTTTTATGTATGTATTGAGTACTAGGGGTAAGAAAAATCTATATAAAAAAAAAAAAAACGATGAAATGCGCATTCTAGAAACAGTGGGAATAAAGTGGAACTCGAAAAAGACAATAGCAAGAGATAAAATCAAGTGGGGAAAATTTGTGAAGGATAAGAAGGCGAAAAAGTACAATTACCTAGGGGTCAGATACGGATATGTTAAGTAACAGGTTTCCTAACATCTTATGAATGTGGAAATAGCACAAGCTAATGCAGATGCATGTATATATTATGCCACTGTAACAACATTAACGTTACTTAGGTACATACTACTACATTAAATTAAAAAATCTATTATACTTAAAAGAAAAAGCTACAAACAAAAACCCTTATGCGAAACTTAAAACTTAAAATTGCAAACTACCTGATTGCATACATAATTGAACAATAAGTTAATTTTTTAGACATAAACATTTCTCCTAAATATTATTTTGAAAATCATTTACAATTATAGTGACAAGGTTGGCATTAGCTAAATCAAAAACAAAAAAACAAATGGAAATACTTGGCGCAACAGACCATATACAGTCCAAGGCCTAGCTTCTCGGAACCAATCGTGCTTTACGTTGTATATTTTTTGACATAAATGGAGGAGACCTACAGTTTTAAGCCATATCCGAAAGGCGAATTATGAAGCTTTCTTATGACAATTATTAATCTCGGACGTTTTTCAGACATTCGTAAGAAATGGGACCACGGAAAAACTTGAAATTTCGAACCTCCCGCTCAGTAATCCAACGCACTAGGCACTCAGCCACGAGGCCCGTAATAGGGTCTTATGTATAATTGGAAAATTTCAACAGTTGCTTTATATAGGGTTTTTAATAAGGACATTTGTAGCACAGTACACGACCATAAAGTAAGCGTTTTTAAGTGATTTCATAGCAAAATACAGGGCCAACGTTGCCCTAGCGTTGTTTGATTTCAGCAAGAACTAATACGGCACCGAATATAAGATATATAATAGAAAAAATTTCGTTAAAATAACGTAAGGCTATCAATAAGTGAAATACCTGAAACAATTGAGAATTATTCGGATTCCAATTCTCCATCGATTGAAACTGATCGCTTATCTGACAAGTCTGCATGGAACCCGGCAACGTATTCCAACAATCGCCTACATTCCCTACAGATGCAGAGGCGGCGGCGAGTTGGGCATTGCTCAATTTGGACGAAGTCAGACCGCATCCATCCTGCGACTGTTGTTGAATATGCGACGTTCGCATCATTTTTGGCGATCCCGACGCTGATGACGTGGGTGATTGATTTGCTGCTCCAGAATTTCCCTCCACTACCGCTTGGAAGGCCAACAAATCCTCCGATTCTATATCACTCAGCGGCAATGGTGGCAAAATCTGTGTCTGCTGTGCTATCTTATAACTCTGTTGTCGCAACATTTGTCGCCGCGACATATTTGTCTCCATTGCAACTTGCTTTTGAAAGATCTGCCGCTTCTGTTGCAGTAGTCTATGCTGCATCAGTTGCTGCTGCAACGGCGGTTTTTGCATTTGATTTACACTAGCCGTTTGCATTAGCTCACGATCCGCTTTCATACCAGCTGCTGCGTCAGTCTTCATGTAGTTCAAAAACGATGCTACATCAGTATTTTTCACCGATGATGTAAAGTAGTCGCACTGCTTTATTGACGGCGCATGATGGTGATGGTGGTAAAGAGGACTAAAATCCATGGCAGTTTTATTCGGATTCACGTGAAATTGACTGTGTTGCATTTGACGTACTGTCATCTCGTCGGGCGGTACATTTGATTGGTATTGAGTCTTTAGTTGCGCTGCTTCCTTTTGGAGCACATGAAGCTCTAGGATACCTTTGGTTTTGTAGGCTTCATGAAGGCGTTGGCTGTTAAATGCCACGATCGAGTTAAGTGGGTACTCTGAATGGGATTGAAGAATTCCCTGTGCCACAAGGCCATCACTTGCACGCCGGCCTTCGCTGAAAAAAGGAATAAAACCTGTCCGTGTTAAGAGCCCTCTTTTGCAGGGGAATTTCAATACTTACCGAAAGTCCACCGGAGACCTAGTGATAGCACGACACCTCTTAGCACCATGCTGGTGATGCGTAGCCAGCGGATTATGCCGCGAGAACGAACATGGAGACTTTGTAGACATCGATACATAAACGCTGGGGAGAATGGACGAAGAGCTGGTTACCGTGGAAGAATCAGTCTCGGTTACAGCTGTAGCACTTGTCGCACACGACGGTAGACTTCCGGCCAGATCACTACAGTTCGACAAGTTCAAGTCGAGACTCTCCAATGTGGAGAAATTGCTACGTGACGAACCGCAACTTAGATTCTGACTCAAACTCTTTGACTGAAAGTTCGCAACAACTCCGCTAGATGAACTGCTGCTGGCATACGAATTCAATCGTTGCATTGTGGGCAGTGGAACTGTGGATTGGGCTTCATCCATTTCTGAGTTTTTCATTGAGGGTTTTTGTTTTTGTATAGAACACAAAATAAAATGAAACGAAAAGAAAAGAAAATAAGAAACCAAAAAAATGCTAAAGTGTCGTCTTTAGAGATTAGTTTAAGTTCATTTTTAAGAATTAGTATTTTTTGTGCAGGCTTAGAGGCGGCAGTGTGGTGGATTAATTATAACGGAAAAGAGAGAACAACAAAAACGGGAAATCAAACAATAACCAAAGGAAAATGAAAAAAGCGAATTTAGAGCAAGAGATTGCGGGTGGCTCATACCTTTGAGATCCCCTCCGTGGTCGGTATCGCATCCTTCATCAGTGCTTGAACTGTATTGAGCAGTGATCTGGTTGTGTCTCGAATGTATATTGACTCCAGGATTATCTGTTTCACAGTTTTGATTATAAGTTGAATAAGAATTCGGTGGCACATTGCTTAGGTATTCTTTTGGAGAGTAATTTCGGGAAATGTCACTGTAATTACAAAAATTATAATATTAGATAAGTAAACAGAATATCAATTATGAAAGTAGGCAGCCAAATGTTTCTGTTAAATAATTTTTTGCTAATATACTGGCCTCGTGTGCTACTCGTAATTTTGCTTATTTTTAATTCAATTATTTCATTTCATCACATTTACCCCGTTGGCAATGAACATTTATGCACTTGTGACGTCAATTAGCAGCACAATTTTTTTTTAAGTATACTTCTACTATTCTTCTTAATGCTGGGCAATTACATACCCATAACTGATATTTTTATCCTTTCCTGAACTATCGCTATCACAGTTTCTAACAGAATGTTGTTGTTCGGCATTATTTCCAACTAGGTGATTCTGGTACAGTTGTGGTGATAGATAACGGGACGGTTCTGCTTGGCGTGGCTATTAAAAAAAATGTAAATAAAATACTCTTTCATGACATATGTCAACATCCATAATTGCACTCAGATTTGACATACTTCTGGAAGAGGGCTCTGCTGGAGGGTGTAGAAAAGCCTTGTCGCTTCGGCTGACATTTGAAATCCCATTGGGAAATTATTCGGTAAATTCGACTTGGAGTCAAAACTATTCGAAGAAGTGAGGCTTCTTGAATGGCTTGTTCCGCTGACTCCAGACGATGACAGGGATTGCTGATGGTTTGCTTCTAACGTTGGAGGATTACGTGAAGGATCTGAGATGGCAGTAGCCTAAGCAATATTTTCATAAATAAATAAAGTTTTTCATAAATTTATTCAAATTTCAACTTACTTGTTGTAACAATCGTCGGCAATCATCGGAACTCTGTTTCAGTATTCGCTGATCAAGGTTGCAACTTATTAGTCTGCTCGATGGTACCCTGTGACTTAGAGGATCCCGTGTGAGAAATGCGTTACTCTCCCTTAGTCCATGATTCGACATTGAACTCACTGAGTAGGGAGAACTGCATTCTCGTTCGCGAGCGAGAAACGCTGAAGTCGCAACACCGGAAAGTTTATTGTTACTGGTGTGGCAATGATGATTGCTGTTCATGTTACTATACATTAAAGAACCCCTAAGAAACTGATTGCTGCTATTATCACGGCCAAGAGCTGGTGGTGTTTGATCTCTGCTGACAGCTTCCCGCAAAACTGATGGCGGTATTCCATGCTCGTTATAACATGACGCATTACTGCTTAGAAGTATACTACCTGAACAGTTTCCACGATCTATTGACAACCCATGATGGTGATGATGTGGCTGTTGATGTTGCTGTTGACATTGTTGATGGTGTCTGGGAGACAACGGCGTTTCCCTTCCGTGGAAACTATTTCCATGACTGTGGCTAACTGAGCTGAGGGCCAGTTTTCGCATAGCCTGCTCGGCAATTGTGCTCGGGCGACGACGTTGGGATTCAGTCGAGGAAGCTGTGTTGACTTGAGAATGTTTTGCAGACTGTTGATTAGGGTTATAGTTAGTGTTTTCCTGAGATGACGATCTTGTTCTCACACGATCTTGGAGCAATAAATAAATGGCAGCAATGTGATCGTAACTGTTCTTCTTAAGACTCTCTTTGGTTTTTTGCGGGTCAATTCCAGCATATTCTGACATTAGCCGAAGTATATCTTCATTAGGTTCAACGTTAGAAGTACCACCGAATTGCATAGGGTAGTCAGTAATAGTTGGAATATCCATTACTTCGGCCATCATCCATCGATGTCTTTTAATCTGCTCGATGGTGTAGCGGCGACTAGGCTCCAGAACCAACATCTTTCGGATTAAGTTTTCACATTCTGAAAAGTTGGGCAATTGATTTACAATTTTTTATTAGATAAGTAATGTCAGTAAGCATTATATGATAAGAGGCAGTCCGATCAATTGAAAAAGCTTATGACAACACTACTGCGAAGCCATAACACTGGTAGTAGATTTGTCATATGGCTGGAAAAATTGTTCGCTCTGTTGATGATTGATATGCTTATGACATCAGGCGGACTGCGAAAAAAATACTGTGAATCAAAAAGCGAAGACCAAAAATTAATGACAACAAATCTCCCCAGTTATCTGGACACCACCCCTGGAGATAATGTGAAACCTAACACATCTGAGTTTCAAACCACTACACCAATCTCTCTCTCTCTCTCTATCTACATTTCCGACGCCCGCACCGTGTGAAAAACATGCAAAAGGGTAGTCATAACCCCTTGAGTGCGTGCAAATTATAAAAAAAAAAATAATTACCGTTTACATAAGAAGCACTTGAATATATTGTGATAATTTAAGACATATGTAAAAGCTATGTGATATCTAACAATGGTAAGCGAAAACTTGCATAAATGAGTCCTAAGCGAATTAACGCTTTAAGATGAAGCCAACTGCGAAATGCGATACCTGCATTTAGTGGGACGAAGTTTGTTTAGGCATAAAATTGTAGAATAAATTATTTTCCTTAATACAAATCAAATGTTTATGACAGCTGAGCTGATATATGATTATGATTAGTAGATCAAACTATGTTGTTAGTAGCCTTCACAATTAATCAACATTTTTAAAATATATTACTCTGCTACATTTTGAAAACAACAATTTTAAATTAGCAAGAAGTCAAATTTTATATAGATTATTTTTCTTTCGACTGCTGCAAAGCGATGAAGAAGTGTGATGGGATGGACCGGGCAAAAGGGAATGACAAACTTACGGCGATTGCTACCAGCCACTGAAGTAGCGCCTATTTGCATGTGGATTCGTCGTTGGAGGCAGATTTAGACAAGAAGTGTTAGGTTTGCACTTTTTTTATTGTTTTGCACTTTATGTTTTTCCACACGCTTCCGCTCTATTGCAGCGTCAGCGTCTGGCAAACCGTATACTATATTTGCATATATCAGGTAACAGCATTTGAATCTACATATTATCTGGTGTCCGTACGCTTCCGCTGTACTGCAGTGTCAGCGTCTGGTTAGTTTTTGCACCTTATGTTATTGTTTTACACTTTATGTTATTGTAAGAAAATGATTTGGATTTAATAAAGAGTCCTGTGTTGACGGACAATAAGAAAGGTGTTTTTTTTTTCATTTGGACATAGTCCAAAATAATTTTTGTTATAATTCTCATTCAATTTAACTTATATAAGCAGACGAGGGCCGCACCCCAATTGACATCAAGACTAAATTTGCAAACATTAACCTAATATACGCGCATGTCCCACAGAGGAAAATATTGGAGCAGAGATAACAACGAGTAACAATAGGAGCGTCGATAATCAGTACGTGTATTTTCTCACCTTTTACCGACCATGACATGAACATGAACGAGCAAGCTTTGCCTTAATCGTTGCTCTCATCCATTTTCGCTGCTCCAACATAAACGTACACTAAGAGAAGTTAAACGAGCAGTGCTCTCGGCATGACAGTTAAGTTGTCCATTTAAACCAAGGTTGGTGCTAGAAGGTAACTTTGGTAGTACAGCCTCTGATAATGGATTTAAGATGAACGACTTAGTTCCCGGTGGGAGAAAATCTTCTTCTCTAGTCTGCCCAGTCCTAACAAGCTCCTGTTGATGTCCAGACAGGGTCCACAGTAAGTAGCTTAATTTTATAATGCCGATAAACTAAGGTGGATAATGGTTCCGTTCATACTAATGGGAACAGGATCACTTGGATTCACAGCCTTCCACCGCTGGCTTAGAGAATGAATTGGAGAAAATTTTGCTCGCTAGTGACAGTGATGAAGCTAATTGTACCTACACTCACTAAAATTATTGTAGCAAAAAGTTTTTTTTTTTATTTCAAACATAATAATACCAAAAATCAGTAAAATGTTTGTTAACACTAGTTTTCTAACTATCGAGCAGTTTGATTTTGAGGATTATTATATGGGGACAAGTCAATGGCTAACAGCTTAGTATTTTCCAGATACATTATGATAAGATATTTATTGTACGTTCTTAATTTTTAGTGACAGCAAAAGGAGCATAGATGAGATTTAATCCATCTAAAGCGTTGGAGGGTAGATTCACTCCGAGTGCCTCTTTTCGCTCGTTGTTATCACTCTGTTACTGTATCGTTGATTACGTGTGAAGTTCTGCAGTTCCCCTTCGTGAAAAGTGGGCAGGGTGGTTCTTTTATTATAAGAGACGTAGTGGGTTCGTGGATACTCACACAGCTGAAGATAAAGGCAATAGTAAGTTCGCTGGCACTCTCACTAATAGCACAAAATGTAACCGACCAAAGAGTAGCCAAGCACTCTGCTGCTCCCAGCTTCTCTCATATCGCAAAGGCAGGGAGAAGGAAGAACGCACACCAACTTAACAAAATAATGATGCGCAACGCCAAACGTATGTAAGAGGAAAATGCAAAGCGCAAAGTTGAACAGTTTAGGGGGTGTGACCTTAATTTATTTAGTGCCTGGACACGGCGCAGCTTGTTCGGGTCAAGGAAGTCTTTGTCGATAAGCCTGTCAGATAAGCAGTTACGCCGAGAAATCAGGAGACAACCACGATCTGAGTTGGACCTTCTAGCATAACTAAGGGCTATGGGGAAGACTTCGGCTGGAGTGGTCAGAGAGGTGAAAACCGGAACAATTCGTACTGATCGTGACAAAAGGACTTTGAGAAAAATTATCAAGAAAGACCGTCGAGCTACAACTGCAAATATCACCTTACAGTGGAAAAATGTTATAAAACAGCAAGTTTCAGGAGACACGTGTATTTGAGAAATGAAGAAAATGGGAAACAAATTTTATAAAGTAATTTTCATAATTTTTCTATTTTATTAACTTGGAGAATTAATTTTTCTAACAAACCAAACAAAATAACAACAACTTTTCACTGCTTTGCTAAAAAAGAAGTGCTTTAAGTAGACTCGTGATCGAAAAAAACACCAAATTTGCCGCTTCAGTAATGCTCTGGGGATGTATGTATGTCATCCCAAGAAGTGGGCAACCTTTGCTCTATCGACGGCACTGTGAAGAAATGTTAACGCTCCAGCTATTTTGCTTTTGGTCCTAAAATCATGTCATTAGGGGAGGAGGTACAGAATCTCATTTCATGCAAGAATCTGCGGTGGGCTATTATGTTCTAACAGGTCTCACAGCGTCATGCCCTTTTCGGCCATGCTCGTGTCAGTCTTAGAAATAAGCTTAGGGAAATCTTTAAACATTGTCTAAAGCTGGGCTACATATCAGTGGCATGGAGGGAATCTCTGGTCTGTCCTCCCATATTCTCTCTCCATAATTAAGGCCACAATAGTCCGCAACCTTCTTAAATTTGCCAAACCATTGATTTTTCCCCTCGATGGTATATTTCGCTATATTTTCACCAATCTTTCGTTTGGTATTTCATTTTTACATAATACTTCTACAGTTTTTCTACAGTTCCATACTTTTCATATCCCACTACAACGAAAAGTTTGCATTTTACGCTGTGTGATACAAATTTCTTGGAGAATCACTTTTCCAAGTTGCACTATTCGCACTTTAAACTTTAATCAGTTTATCCTTTAGACGGCTTTCCATATTCGGATTATTGGTTATCGTGACACCACGGTGCTTATAAGCTTTCGATTGTTTCTCTATTGAAAGACCATTTCCCTCTTCTAGATGTTCTACCTGCAGGACCGATTTTTAAAGATCATTACTTTTGACTTGCTCAGATCATCGTCTGTAAAGAGGAGAGTTTTAATCAAAGTCCCGGAAAATTCTATTCCACCTGGTCGATAAATAACGCAAACAGACTGACTGAAGAGACATCGTTGTTTTCTTCCCATTCTTCTCTCGCACCATTCCAAAATATGAACTCCGTTCCATACGCCTGCTTGCTTATAAAATAAAGTTCATCTGTCAACGGTATCGACGACCTTGGTGACGAAAAAACCCGTATAGTTTCCCATTTACCCCAGGAATGTTCCAGCGATATTTTGTGGTTTAACAATACGAGTATAATCATTAATCGAGTATCCGCTTTTGATTGCATACGTTTGCACAGCCCATGACTCAATAGGGACATAAACACATTTTAGGAAACGTTGAGAAAGGATATCATCCCACGATAATTTTTTGGATCTGTTATTTTTTTTCTTTTGTTGTGAAACGGGTACGTAATGGCTTCTTTAAATTGTATCCAATTTTGTTGAAGGCCCTTGTAAGTTCACCGATTACATTATATGTACCATATTTTCCATTCCACAGCAATGCTTAAAGGAATTGTTGTATTTTTTCCTTGTTTCTTCTTGGATTTTTAGAGCTGAGTTTAATATAACAGTTGTAGGGAGATGATCTGAGAACTGCTTACTTAACACATCAAAATCGGCTATTAAAGTAATTAACTCCCCTCTTGCTGGACAATAGTCGATAGTTGAGCAACTCTACTGCCTCACGAGTTGTCCGCCTTATTTATCGGAATCGTACACATCATAATGCGATATTCAAGGACGTCACATACGAGTAATTCAAAAATGTTGTTTCTTTTGAGTTTACTTACTTTCATACTTTCACTTTTGCAGCAAATACATTATGTATGTACATATGTATTGTTATTGTTATTGTTCAAAAACTAACTTATAATTAAAATTATAAGTTAGCTGGATAGCCAGAGCATAGAAGGCCTTCGGCTAATGTACATATGTAAATATGCATATATTCTGACAATAAGATTATTCATAGAGACGTTAGGCCTAATGGGGAAGATAAAGCATTTACCTGGGATTTAACTGCTGGTCTGAAATTCGGCAGCGAGGATGACATCAATGTCTTGAAGCGTAAACTCGGTGGAGTCTTTTTAGGTGTAATAAATTTTATAAATGAATTACTAAATAATAGTATTCGTAAAACGCGCCCTGCTTTCCAACCGGTTAAGAAATTGGGTAATTTAGTAGAGCTGCAATCTTTTCTGGGAGTGGTAAACTAAATAGGCAATTTATGTCCAATATGGCAACAGTAGCTGCAGCTTTATACGAACTCTTACCTAATAAGTTTGAATGAGGACCAAAGCAATTTTGATGAGGTGAATTCGCATTTATCGGCAAAGTTTGTTTGGCCCATTTCGATCCTACCTAACAGTTAAAGTTAATAATTGATGCGAGTCCTGTGGGTTTAGGGGCAGCGCTGGTGCAGGTTTATGTAAATAAAGTTGAAAGATCCATCTCATTCGCCTTAAAGAGGCTATCTGCCACTGAGATGAAATACTCTCAGACAGAAAGAGAAGCGTTGGCAATCGTTTTTGGTCTAAACGAGTTTCACCAATACCTCTTTGGCAACCGATTTAGGCTGGTGACTGATAATAAACCATTGGTGGCCATATTTGGTGAAAAGAAAGTCATTCCCGCACTTTCAGCAAACAGGCTACACAGGTATGCGTTGTTTTTATCAGGCTACACATACAAAATTCAATACATTAGTTCAGAGGAAAACGTAGGTTACTATTTTTCTCGCGCTGTCGAGAATCTTTCTCCTGAGGTTTTACAAGGTCAGGGTTTCTGGGTAGATAGCGTTTATGTGAACTACTTCAATGAAAAGCCAAACTCAGTAATAAACTTTTAGGACATTCAAGCAGAATCCGTAAAAGATGCAACACGCAGTGTGCGGGTGCTTTCGTGTAGACCCTTGAATAGGCGCTGGTTATAGGTGGTTTATCCTCGTGGAGGAGTTGGAGAAAGAAAAAAAGAGAAAAAAGACAGAGTTGAAAATTCTGGTCTTTATTGTTGGGAGAGCTCGCAGTCTTACCTCGTGGAGGGTTGTCGATCAAAGAGGAAGATCTTGGTTAGTTAGGAAGGGAAATAGGGCAGTTGATGGTCGAAGCGCTAACAAGCAGCGACCTCTTACATAAAATCTTATAACTATGCAAAACTTAACGAATATTACTGAATTATATGGTTTTCACATGAACATTGCCGGCCGCCTTGCAGCAACCGGTGCAAAATAAAAGATACGCAATCTATTATACAAGTAAAGGTACTTTGTAGAAGATAAAGGATGCAATTTGTAAATACAATTCATGAAATAGAACTTAGAACTATTGGGATCCTTTTGTTTTTGGAGGGAATCCACTCACTCCATTGGGGAAGGATAGGTTAGTAGAGGAAACCAATAAATAAATTTATATTTATGTGTAAACGTAAATAAGAAATATAATGATATACATTTGGAAATAATGATATAAACAAAATATAGAATATATCAAATGCGTGAAATACGGTCTTAATAAGTGCAATTCATAAATTGTAAAATTTGAATATTAGGCAAACTTCATTTATTCTTAAATTCAAGCTTATGAGAAAAATAAAGATAAGTACGGGCGATAAAAACGGATAAAGAGAAATTTATGAATTCAATAGGACACAGAGCTTCACAATAGGCCTAGTTAGAATACCAAATTGGGTTTTGATATCTGCAACGCGTATTTTACCGTCAGAACCTGGATATATTTTGACTACGCGTCCTAGACGCCATTCATTTGGAGGAAGTTTTTCCTCTCGAATAACTACGAGGTCATTAATAGCAACATCTCTTTGGGGATTTTTCCACTTATATCGTTTATGCATTTCGCATAGATACTCTCGTTTCCACCGTGCGCAAAACTGTTGGTGTAATAACTTTAGCTTTTCCCATCGACGAATGCAGCTGAGTGACTTTTCAGATATATCAGACTCAGGGGTAGCTAAGAGCGGACCACCACGAAGAAAATGTCCTGGCGTCAAAGGCAATGGATCGTTGATGTCTTCAGAAATCGGGGAGATCGGCCTCGAGTTCAGGCAAGCCTCAATTTTTACCAAAAGAGTCGTGAACTCTTCGAAGGTGAACTTATGATCTCCTGCAGTCTTCCGAAAATGGAGCTTAAAGCTTTTAACCGCAGCTTCCCAGAGCCCACCCATGTGTGGGGCTCCGGGTGGAATAAATTTCCACTCCAGGTTATGAACCTTGTACTTTTCCGCAACGTCTGAGGAAAACTGTTGAAGGAAAACTTTAAATTCATTGGCAATTATCTTACTTGCCCCCACCAAATTCGTACCATTATCAGAATAAATGGATGTCGGCAATCCACGCCTTGCAACAAACCTGTGCAATGCGGCAATAAAAGATTCAGTGGTTAGAGCACTAGTCGGCTCAAGATGTATCGCTCTAGGAGCAAAACACACAAAGACACAAACATATCCCTTAGATATTTTGCAACCTCTTCCAGCGAAGTTCTTTATCGCAAAAGGACCTGCAAAGTCGAGTCCTGTATGCGTGAATGGTAGAGAAATGACAGTGCTTTCAACCGGCAGGGCTGCCATTATTTGAGTCTTAAGCTGTTTCTCGTGGATGGTACAAGTTTTACATAACCGCAGGTATTTCTTGACCAAAGTTTTGATTCGTGGAATCCAGAATTCGCACCGAATCAATCGAATTACCAGCTGGTTACCACCGTGAATTGAAAGCGAATGATAAAACTTTACAAGAAGTGAAGCGATGTATGAGTTGTAGGGTAATATCATCGGAAACCTTTCACTATATGAGAGCGTAGAACAGGCTAATCTTCCGTTGGAGCGTATTATCCCATCGGAATCGATCATTGGATTCAGATTCAGGAGAGGGCTTTTATTTGATATATTCGTAGGCTTACCTTGGCTTAAGAGAGAGTATTCTTCGGGATAGTGAAGATGTTGGGTACTCTTAATAACAAATAATTTGGTTTGGGAGATTTCGTTATGAGAAATTGATATTGATGTGTAGGAAAAAGCGTGTTTGTGTCGGGAATGTGTCCTGTGGATAAAACGTAACACGTAACACATCACGTGAAGCATTTTTGACCACGAGGAAAATCTTTGAAGTATTGTTTCAATATTGGGAATGAGCATGGTAACATGGGCCTTAATCGGTCTTTGTTCAATCTCTTGGGGAGCGTGATATGTAAATTGTGGCCAATCAGATTCGGGCTGTTGAAGCCATTGGGGTCCCTTCCACCACAAAGGGTTAGTTTGGAGGTCGAGTGGAAGCACTCCTCTGGTTGCTAAGTCAGCAGGATTATCTCCTGAACGGACGTGACGCCATAGAGATTTTGGAAAATGCGTTTGAATTTTGGAGACACGATTAGCAACAAACGTTTTCCATGTATGTGGAGGTTTGCTTAACCATGCAAGGACGATAGTACTATCAGTCCAGAGAAATGGTTCATAATTTGTGATTTTTAAATCTGGTAGAGTATGGTTTATTAAGTTTGTTAAGAGAACCGCCCCACATAGTTCGAGTCTAGGCAAAGGTATCTGCTTAATTGGTGCTACTTTACTCTTGGCGCATAATAAGTACGAGGACCAAGTACCAGGACACTGTTGAATACGCAAATATAAAGCGGCTGCATAAGCGTGCTCAGAGGAATCGCAAAATCCGTGGACCTGAACCGAGCTATTAGGGTTATATTCAACCCACCGAGGAACTCGAATGAGTTGGATATTTGGTAGAGCAGCAAAGAAAGTTGTCCAACGTTGACACGTTAGGGGCATAAGCGGCATGTCCCAAGACGTCCCATCCCGCCAGATCTGCTGCAAATTTAACTTAGCAGTAATAACTACTGGGGCTAACCACCCTGCTGGATCGAAAATCCGTGCAACAACTGATAAAACTCCACGTTTTGTCATTGGGGTATCGCTGCTAAATATTTCTGAGAAGAATTGAAAGGAATCGAGCCGTGCGTTCCATGAGATGCCTAAAGTCTTTGTCACACTCTTGTCTTCAAATTTTAGGAAATCTTGGTCATAGAGAAATGGTTGTGGAAGTGGTTTAATTAAATCGACACTATTGGATGTCCACTTTCGTAATGAAAAACCTGCGGAATCCAAGACCGATGTCAACTCCCTTTGCGCATGTAAACAGGATTCGATATCGTGAGCACCAGATAGAACGTCATCCACGTAAAAATCATTTTTCAGAATAGAAGAGGCTATAGGAAATTCTGATTCTATGTCAATAGCAAGTTGTTTTAAGGTGCGAATCGCGAGATAGGGTGCGCAATTGACTCCAAACGTAACTGTTTTCAACTCATAATCTTGACATTCGTCTAAAATAGATTTTCGAAAAAGGATTCTTTGGTAGGGTGTATGCTCAGGGTGTACCCAAATCTGCCGATACATTTTCTCAATGTCGGCGCTAAACACATATCGATAGAATCGCCATCGTAGAATAAGATTCATGAGATCAGATTGTAGCACTGGCCCAACATGAAGAATATCATTGAGACTTACACCGTTACTTGAAGGGTTTGACGCATTGAAGACAACTCTGACCTTTGTGGTAAGGCTTTCAGGCTTTACCACAGCATGATGAGGCAAATAATAAAAAGACTTTTCTTGCTCATCGCAAATTTCAGGTGACTGAACGACCTTCATGTGTCCTAGGGTGAGGTATTCTTCGAGCACATCGTTGTATCTTGAGTAAAGATCAACGTTTTTGGATAACAATCTTTCATTACGTGAAAATTGTTGATATGTGACCGCTCTAGAATCACCTATCCGGGAAGCAGAATCTTTAAAGGGAAGCCGTACAATATAGCGACCATTAATGTCACGAGTTGTTGTGTCTGAATAGAGTTTTTCGCAGAACTCGTCTTCTGCAGTAAGTAATTTGTGTTCTGGAATCTCTTCAAGTTCCCAGAATTTAGAAACCTGCTTGTCTAACGAGATTTCAGAAAAGAAAGATAGGATCGTATTAAAACTTTTAACATTCCCTTGGGGCAAAGGGCCAGATAAGATCCACCCAAAGACAGTGTTTTGGGCAACTAATGAACCAAAGACGTTTGTCTTTATACCATCACGAATAATCGATGGATACAGATCGGCTCCAATTATGAAATCGATGTTGGAGCTTTGGTAAAAGAAGGGATCGGCAAGTTCAAGGTCGACATGCCCTGCTAGATCCTTCCGATTGATATTAAAGGAGGGCAAATTGCCTGTAAGGCGTTTCAAAACAATTGCATTAACAAATGCGGTAAATGACTCCAGGTGTCTGGAACTCAAAACTAAGGAGCATAGCTTTGAGGATGTGGCCGTAACAACTGCGCTCATACCTGAGATGTTGGCTTGAATGGGTTTTACAGGAAGACGTAATCTTCGCTGTGCATCTTCGGAAATGAAACTCGCTTCCGATCCAGGATCGAGAAGAGCACGTAGAGTGAATTTTGTACCAAGATGGTAAATATCTATTAAAGCAGTAGCAAGAATAACACTTTTACTGTTTTGAGAAAAGAATGATTGGACTTGGAAATCGGGTGTATGATTTGTGGACTGTATATTTTGTACGGACATTTGTTGCGAAGAACTGGGATGTGGGGTATTCGCAATGAAAGAAGATGAAGTTCGATTAGCTTGTACTTGAGTGGGATTATGCAAAAGTGTGTGATGACGTTGTCGGCACAGTTTGCATGTAAATTGACTTTGGCAATTGTTTGCGACATGGGTTGATGAAAGACAGTTTCCACAATAATTAAACTTTGTGACCTTTGCTATTCTATCGGGGATCGATAGCTGCAAAAACTTTGGACAAAGTCGAAGGGGATGAGGAGCTTGGCATAAGCTGCAACTGTAAGTATTCGATTTTGTATGAAAGGCGCGATGAATTTTTTGGTTTTGCTTTGGTGGTTGAATTAATTTCGTTTTTATTGCTTTCGCGTTCGAATCCCTGATATCCGACACCGATTCTTAAATTTGATATTGTTGGGTTAAAAACGAATCCATTTCTGCCCAGCCCGGAAGGTCACGTGGCTTTTTGATAGATTGTTCCCAAATGGATAGTGTGTTTTCAGGAAGGCGATTAGAACACAAAAAGACTAAAATTGGGTCCCAGGATGTCGTATCAACCTTATAAGCTTTAAGGATCGATAGACAATCATTAATTTCACTTTGAAGCTTTTTAAGACTTTTGCCAGAATAAACAGTTAAAGGGAGGTTAAAAAGTGTTTTAAGTTGACGGTTTACCAAAATCCGTCTATTTTCATACTGTTCTGATAAGGCGTTCCACGCAAGATCGAAATTGTCAGCAGTAAGGTCGAATTTGCAAACGATATCATGTGCTTCCTTTCTAGTTTTAGAACGTAAATGAAAGAGTTTCTGAACAGCACATAACTTTGGGTGATTGATATAGATAGCCGTAAATAAATCACGAAAAGATGGCCAGGATAAATAATCACCATAGAAAATATCGGTATCGCACGGGGGAACCTTCACACACAACATATTATCGAGAGATTAAGCACTTTTCACGACTGAATCTTTTGGTGGAGAATTATTCACAACTGCATCGTCGCAATCGGAATTGATTAATCTTAATTTTCGAATTGAATCTATTATCTCACTTAAACACGTCACGTAGAGAGAAGATGAAGAACTGTATTTACCCTTGATGGCTTGAATATCTTGTTCCGAGGCAGAATCATTGGCTTGCAAACAGAATGAATATGACTTATTGATTTCGGCCCATAACTCCTTTAACTGAGCTTTAGATGCTTGTAAAGAGGTTATAGTTTGATCTACGACCGGAATCTCTTTGTAGCATTTGCGAAATTCAGTTAACTGATCGTTAGCACTCACAAAATCATCTAATCCGATCATTATGCTGAATAATCTATTGGATGCGATATCACAAGAGCGAATTAAAAACCCACAACTAAGGAAAAGATTGCAACTCTGTCTGCCGAAACTAACGACGCGACTCAAGCACACGTGCAAGAAAAAACACTTGTTTAAGGAATTTTCGGAGTCTTGGAAAATTAAAAGAAAACTATATCTTCCGATTACCTCACTCTTTCTCATATAATTATTTACATATACACATATACTAACTCGTATTAAAATGATAAAATAATAATTAAGGTTTTGCACTTATTAAAATGAATTTCACGTACCTGTTTTACACTTGCGATCGATGATCTTGTTATGAGAAATCACTTTTTTTTTTTTTTTTAATGGGTATTTTTTTTTCCGATGTGATGTGTGTCGTGTCGATGTAGCGACTGCAGGCTGAACTGGATGCCGTCCACTGCTGCTGAGGATCAACGGTCGTCTTCGCTTCCAGAGAGAGTAAATTGATCGTGCGTACAGAGAAAGATGATTATGATCGTTGAATTACAGGCGTTTTCGTATATGCTCAAGAGACAATTAAAATTTGGATGCGTCTCTTTTTTGGGTTTAATTGTGGTGGATGATGATTTTTGCGGGGCAAGAATTGAAGATCCTGATTGCTGATCGTTGATCGGTGATCATTTTTTTGGATGATAAAGTAGGCGCGAGATGAGAAAATAAATCTGCGCTATGCGATTAAATATGTATGATGAAATGAATTAAGAATATTCGGGTCGACTGGACCAAAATGTTGATGAAATGAATTAAGAATATTCGGGTCGATGGACCAAAATGTTGATGAAATGAATTAAGAATATCCGGCTCGAAGGACCAAAATGTGCGGGTGCTTTCGTGTAGACCCTTGAATAGGCGCTGGTTATAGGTGGTTTATCCTCGTGGAGGAGTTGGAGAAAGAAAAAAAGAGAAAAAAGACAGAGTTGAAAATTCTGGTCTTTATTGTTGGGAGAGCTCGCAGTCTTACCTCGTGGAGGGTTGTCGATCAAAGAGGAAGATCTTGGTTAGTTAGGAAGGGAAATAGGGCAGTTGATGGTCGAAGCGCTAACAAGCAGCGACCTCTTACATAAAATCTTATAACTATGCAAAACTTAACGAATATTACTGAATTATATGGTTTTCACATGAACACGCAGTATGGTACGTGAGTTTATTGTAAATGATTGGCCAAAAAAATTAGATGATCCCACATTAGCTCCATATTTTAGCAAAAGGAATGAGCTTTCTTTAGAATCTGATGCGATCTTTTGGGGATATAGGGTAATTATCCTCGAAAGTTAAGAGCATCTGTTATAAGAGATATACATACACAAATTTCACTTAGGTATTGTGAAAATGAAGGGAATGGCAAGAGCTTATTTGTGGTGGCCTTCGCTCGACAAACATTTAGAGGATGTGTCAAACTCGTGCGAGGGGTGTTTGTCTTTCAAAAATTGTCCTCCGAAGCGCCCCTTAATAAATTGGAGTTGATCAGATAAACCATGGGAAAGACTTCATCTAAATTTCATAGGACAAATTTTTGAAATTTTTTTTTTAATAATTGTCGACGCACGCAGCAAATGGTTGGAGTGCATGCCCATGAACCAAAGAATTACAAGTGTGAAAACAATGAAAAAGTACACTTGACTTCTCCTGTAGGCCACCAACTAATGTTCAAGCTGAAAATAGCGTCAACACAGTGTAGGCATGTCTTAAGAGAGCTTGAACTCACAGTAGCACTGGTTTTCACCAGCCCAATTGATTTTTTATAGGAATCTAAGAACGAGATTCGACTTATTAAATCCTTTTATGAAAAGAAGAGAACTAGAGACTTTAAAAACAATGTCGAAAATAAGCAAAACAAGTAAAAGAAAAATTACATCGCAAGAAAAAAAAAAAAATTGGTAATTCATGGTTCGGTAATAGTTAAAAATTTTAGTGCTCCCGGGAAAGTTAAGAGGATTAGGGGTAAAATTAATCATATCCTATAAAAAAGGAACTATCTTGTAGAAATTCCATCAAAAAATAATATCTTGTGGAAACGCCATATTAATCAAATAAAATTTGGTTTGAACAACAATGAAGATATGTACATTCCCCAAACTTCAATTGATTAAACGCAGGTGAAACTAATTCTAATACAGATAGTAGATCAAGAAAAGATTGGTCAGCTAAACAAATAACAGATAGATATTCATTAAGATCTCGTATGAATTTAAACATGTAAATGAATTTTGCTTGTTTTTGTATTAGTGAATAAGATATATATACATACATATGTAGGTACGCACATTATATAAAAGAACAACACAGCCTGTCTTACATTATGGTATTAAACTATGAGCCAGCCTATGAACCATCTTCTAATTCGCTTGTCTAGCAATAATAAAATGTGTAACAAAATGTTAATCGGTCTTTCATTACACCGGTATGATACGCTACAAGTATTATAACCAGTGACCAGACCGCAAAATTGAGGGGCAAGTTTTACAGACTAATAGCAAAAACGTGGCTTAGTGGTTAGTGCGGTGGTTTACTGAGCGGGAGGTTCGAGGTGCGAAGCCCAGAAAAAACCAAAAAGTTTTTTCACGGTCCCATTTCTCGGGAATAGCTGAGAGATGTCCGAGAGAAAGAACTGTTGCGCTAAGTATTTGTATTTGTAATAGAAAAAACAGGACAACATTTATATGAAGCTTACGTCAACGAAGCCTAATCTTCAAAACACAGTGCAATCTACAGAAAATGTGAATACAACACATACAATAATACATAAATATGCGCTTTTAAACACCAATTCCTCCGAAATGATAAGCACAATTTTCAAAATAAGAGGAGAACTAGTACTAAATTATATACCGCATCGTCCTGAACTCCAAAACATACATATGTATGTATGTATGTATGCGAAAGAGAAGATGTATTGCACTTTATCGCAAAATGTCCTATTTTTCAAAAGATCTTTGACACAAACCTACTCGAAGATGAGGACGTGATGCATATCTTTAATGTTAAACGAGGCTGCGATGAGCTCTATAAATACACAACGACTGCACTGAAATACAGGCGACGAATAGTCGAAGGCGATTTTTTAGTTATTCTCAAAATTTATGAAAATCTATTCTCTTGCTACATATTTGTTTGTTTTTATTCATAATCTGATAGTTTTACTACATACATATATGCACATACATACATGTGTAATTTTATGCATATGTACCTATATGTACATAAATGTCAATGGTAGACGGCCGTCAGCCAAACCAATTAGACATATTATACAATTGCAAAAATCTTTTTATTATTGATATAAACATTCTTTATCGAACTATGTATATTCTTTGCCTTCCTTCCTTTATGTAAGAAACCTATTATAATTATATTATCAGTTTTATTGCTTTCTAAAATATTAGTGCACCGAAATCTTTCTCCCAATGATTGTAGTTAATATGTACATAAATATGTACAATATGATGTACTATTTGGTTGCATCTAGGAGGATTTTTTAAGAAATTGACTTCTTCTAAACCATATTCATAGGTTAAATCGTTCATATGTAGATCTTTTGTACCCGAAATAGCATCTACAACTCGCTCTTCCTCTCGTACTCTGTTTTTCTGCTGGGATCCATATAAAATTAAATTTTTTAAAATGCTTGATACATATGTATGCATTTATAATTTTAATACTTTCTTATTGTTTATACAACACCACGAGAAGGCCTACTTATCGTGGGTAAGAGCGAAAAAGAAAAATTCGAGCTGGAGTTTTTGGCGACACAGAAAGCGGACAATCTGTGGACACCATTAAGCAAAGGGTGCGTGAGACAGGTCTCTTTGGATGCATAGCCATAAAGAAGCCACTGTTAACAGAATGGTATATAAAAAAAAACTTTGCGAACACTATTTATTTTTGTGAAGTTTGTCATTTCCAGTAAAGTCGTCGTAGATAGAGTGTGTTGTTTTTTTTTCATATTTTATTATATTTTAGTGATTTTTGACTGTAGTAACCATGAACAAAAGAAATTTTAGTAGATACTCGAAAATTGTAATTGAAAATTGTAGAGTAATCGGACAGATAGCTGACAAACCACATTCTTCTGTCCAAAGAATTTTGGAAAACTACGCAGCAACAGATCTGGCAGGCCGCTGGTGCTTACAGAAAGAAAAAAAAAGGGTGTTTTATTGGGAGTTAAAGCGAATCCACGAACAAGTGCTCCGAAAATAGTTAAGATAGTACGGGAAAAATTCGATAAGGAAATAAGCAGTGGTACCGTTAGGAATGTGCTGAGAAAAAAGGAATATCATCATGGACGATCTGGCGGAAAAAAACCATTTAATTCAATAAGGAACAAAAAAAAACGCGTTGCATTTGCTAGAGACCATGTTGACTAACCCCAAAGTTTTTGGAACAATGTACTTTTTTCGGACGAAATCAAATGATGCATTTTTGGAATAAACGGACAATGGACGCGGCAGTGTGTGGAAAAAACCAGCAGCTGAATGGAATAAAGAAAATCTACTTCCAATAGTAAAGCAAGGCAGTAGTGGGATGATGGTTTGGGGGTGTATGGCGTCAAATGGTGTCGGAAATTTGGAATTTATCGAAAGCATATACATATATATTTCAGTATTTAAACATTATAAAAAAAAATATCCTTGGAAGAGCCACTAAACTCATTTCATATTCCAGCAAGATAACGATCCCAAGCGTACAGCTCATATTGTTAAGCTTTGTCCCGAAACATTTACATACACCCCCACAATCATCTGATCTGAGGCGGTTGCAGGAAGTGTTATTCCAGGCATGGGTACCCAAACCCAACAAAGTTTTAAGGAATACTTTATTTTTCATTTTTATATAACTTTTTATAATGTACGCAGACTTTTATTACGAAAATTTTATGTGTTAATTTAATTGATTATTTTGTTAAAACTATATAAATTCTATTTGTCTTTTGTTACCCTAAATTAGAAATAAATTTTCTGATTTAAAACATCGTTTTTTTTTGCATTTAACAATTTTCTATATTATGTACGCAGACTTTTTACACTAACTATATGTTCCATATACAAAGAAGTCGATCCTATGGCTTGTAGGAACTACTAAGACATATCCGTCGAAAATGATACTGTCCATCGTACATCATGCATTTGCATCAAAACTAATCTTATCGCCCTAAGCAACTACCTAACATGTGCAGGCACAATTATTTATTCGACCGCCAAGTTATTTTTAGGTCCATAATTAGCCATAATATATTTATCTACTTGAATAAAACTTTTAATCTGAACTTACCTGATGACATAAAGAAAGGAATTCGAAATCTTCCGGACAATACTCGGTCACGCAACGATTGCAGAGTAGAACCATCAAAAGGTAGGGCACCACAAACGAGCACGTACAGCACAACGCCTAACGACTGCAAAGAAACCCCCATAGACCATATTTTTAATTCATAAAACCCGAATTTATCTGAAATCTGAAAAATGCAGTATATCAAGTGAGCACAGATATTTGTGCGAACTTAAAATATCCTTCCATCATCCTTCATATCCGTGATGCGGACGTCAAAAAAGAAAAACAAAACCAATTGATTAATTTCCTCGGCAATAAACCATGAAATGATGTCATCTGCTCTTGCTAGGAAGAGAAAATCTTTTTTACTGTATACATGTTCCTAAGTACATAATTAACCATAAGGAATCCTCTGCTTCGCCGCCTTTTTACGTCAATATTATTTCTAGTGACGTAGACAATGTACAGACCGACGCGACGACGCCGCGGCGCACCGCAAAGCGGCAAAAAGTTTATTTATGAGTATTTTTCGATCCACAGTTTCACACGAACAATTAACTTAACAAATCTTGCACACAAGCTACAAAGCGGCGGCAAGGGGAGCAGTATATCGCAAACATATAGTCGAACTCTCATTATAGCTAACAATTTATTTAGCCAGTAGCCATAGTCCCTCTCTTTTAAGTATACTTAATATCCATATGGAAAACTACTGAATCTGAGTTCGAATGAGATACTCTTGCTGATGTAATGTCAGTAGCCAACCATATACATACATACATACATTTGTATGTATGTACGTATGTATATGTACTATTATTGGACAGAAAAGGTCGAAAGGTTATCTGTCAAAAAATACTTTCGCACGTCATTCTGTAGTTTGCATGACGCTTAACACTTTAGCCGCACAGAGTATCAAGATACTGAAGAAGAAGGAAGAATTTTTTAGTTTTAAGCATTTAACTTGCGTATCGCCGCAACCTATTCAAAAGCGAAAATGCTTGCAAGAGTTCTACTTACCCAAATGTCAATTTCTGGCCCGGTGTATTTCTTTCCCTCGAAGACTTCCGGTGCAGCGTAGGGGGGTGATCCACACCATGTGGATAGTAATTCACCGCGCTTATACATGTTCGAAAACCCAAAGTCAGCGATTTTGATGTTCATATTCGAATCCAAGAGAAGATTTTCCGCCTATAAAGAAATACACAATCAAAAATTTAATTCATAGATAAAATATTTAGTTTTCTCCTCTTTTAGAGCAACGATCGGAAAGAAGGGCGATGGGGTTCTCCTGACTATTCTGGCGGAGAAAAATAAATATAAACAACACGTGACCTTAATGCGCTTATTGAAGGCCAAGTGCTCACTCTAATAAGCTGCGCAACAAATTGGTCTCTTGGCGACATATGTACATATAGGTACATACATACTATGTATGTATATAGATGAGTCTTTAATTTTTTGGGGTGATGTTGTGGGACACAGACAAGAATTGCACATGTTTGTTAGCTGTAAGAACCAGTTAACAGGTCAATAAGTCAGACATCAAAAGTTATTCTGCTAATTTTATCCGCTTTGCTTGCTTTGGCAATTTGTTGAATTCTTTTCACATTCGGATGGGCTTGGAAACAATTTCCTGATAAACCAGTATATTAATGAGCACATGAGCTAATTTTGTTATAGTTTCAGTCAGTTTTAACGTGCAGAATGATCCATTCAGCTCAGGTAGAAACAACCAACATTTTTGTTTACGTGACCAAAGTGAAGTGAAGATAGTAATTAATATGTATCTATAAAGTTTGCTGGAATAGGGAATTTGAACTTAGCGTTGCTTACAGCAGCGAGGGATGATTGGCTTCCAATCAGCCTTAAATTTCACTCAGGCTATGAATAGAACCTTAGTTGTCGGTTGTCCAGTCCTCAAAAATAAGTACTCGAGACTGTGCCAGCTGCAAAGACACCAGTTTTCTATATGTTAGCCATACTACACGAATGCCTTAAATGGTTTTTCATTGTATGCCATTTAAGCTCATCAAAGACTAAATATTAATATTTTCAAAAATCTATACTTGGAAAACCATGTCTACTTCTCCGTCTATGCAGGATGGCATTGCACTCATGTAATTTTTATTAATTTCTGCCGATTTGTGTGAATTTCTGCTACTCTAATCAGTAATATGCTTAATCAATGAAATGGATTTGAATTTAATGAAAGATGATGGAACGGGGTATTTTAAGTGTGCTGAGGTACATATATGTATATGTACCGTCGCATTATGTACTCCCAGGTACGGATGCGGAAAGTAGATGCTATATCGGACGATATAGCACTGTTTTTGAATCAACAAATGGTTCTAACCCACACGAAATAGAGTTGGTTCAACGTTGAAAAACTTATTGCATTAAATGCAATTATATTTCATAATATGTAATTGAATACTTCGAACGAACGTACTTTTCAAATGTTACGTGTGTGTATGTTACTAAATTTTATAGACTTAATGAAATTTTCAAAATACATATGTATATACATATATGAATGTTTTTACAAAATGTATTTGTATGTATTCACCACGAAGATTGACGGTTGTGTTATAGTTGCAACTAAGAACGGTTATCTAACGCTTTAAGTGGTGATTTTCGCAGCAAACCATACATAGTTAAACTTTAATTCCTAAAGGACAAAACGATACATTCAGATTAACTTTTCAGTTTTTCTAATCCAGCGTTGTGGTTTATACTACGGTAGTAGCATTTGGACTAACTTTGGGAACTACGAGCAACTATAATATTGTACTACTCAATATGGACAAAAACTATATAAGCTGTTCGTGTAAAAACAGAATTTCGAACTTTTGCTTTATTTTTATACCATCGGCTGCTGAAGAAAAAAAGAACGAACATGTTATGTACATACTTGTCTTGATCATGTGAAGGCAAAGGGGATACAATGTATTTATCTAAGCAAAACTTGTTGCGCTTCCTAGCTATAATTTAACAAATGTGATTATGATGGTACTATCTAATTCCCAAGATTTATAGTAGTTCTTTGTTCACAATAATGTATGAGTATATACAGGACAGATTTTAAACGGAATAGGTAGAAAGCTGCTTTTAAAATACTCGTACTACTTTTGGAAACGCAGTTGTAATACTGTCAAAATGATGCCTATTACAGCACTGGAGCAACAGACTCTGATCTGTGTTGAACGGCTTGGATATATGTATATATCTACATACATATTCTACCCAGGTCGTACACACTTGCTTTGTGATACATAAGAATGTGACCCGTGTGTACGAAATTATTTTTGGTATCCGTTTAATTCCCCTTACATATTTCAATTTGGATGCTTTTCGTAACTTTCACGTCCGCAAAAAATAGGACGAAAATAAGGCCATTTGTGCCAATGTGGGATTTTTGGATAATCAAGGGATTTTGTTGTAAAATTAATTTTATGATTAAAGGTCTTCATGTCTTATGATGACTTCTAAAAAAAACCTATGAAGTGCACAATTAACAAAGTATATTATACATACATGTACACACATATGTATGTACATATATGCAGTTATGTTCACTTACCTTTAGATCCCTATGCACGATACCTCGATTATGACAATACTCAACGGCAGACAGGATCTGCCAAAACTTTAACCGTGCTGCATGCTCAGACATTCGACCGCATTTGGCTATATAGTCTGTAAACATAAATCGACTTTATTAACTATACATTCTGCCACCAATTTTAAAGTTTTACCAAATATCTCTCCCTGGCTGGCATACTCCGAAACAATGTAAATCATATTTTTCGTCTCCATTACCTGGATTTGTTATGGTATTAATAGATTATTTCTATAAAATAAAGATAACCTTTTTTAGCGCTAACACCCACCTGATATAATTTAATAATGTGTGGATGATCTAAGCGCTTCATTATTTCTACCTCGCGGTAGACTTTCTGTAAGTTACTCGAGTCCAACTGAGATTTATCAATGATTTTTATCGCTACCTGTAATGAATATATATGTACATAATATGTATGTATGTATATAATATGCAAACGTAAAATAATGGTTCAATAGTCGTTGCATATTGTTTCTCAATTTAGCCACACAATTGGACATCACCAGGACATTAAGCTGAGTATTTCCTCAGATATATGTACATAATCTATATATGGACATGAGCCAAATTGGCGAATTTTTTTATTTCTCATTTAAAGTAAGCTTTACTTAACTTCACGATAACTATAAAAAAATGTATCACGATCAAGAAACTACAATCATAACTCCCGCCACCACAATTTGGAAGATTACTTCGACCGACAATGAGAATAGCAATGGCAATATACTTCCGAATATTTTCGCAATCCCATCCATGTTGATTAGGTTCTTGAATTTTACAGGCTCAAAGGCATTCTCGCCGGAGTATGGAGCATGTTCAAGTGTTTATATCTTGTTTTCTCATTCCGCTTCATTCATTGATAGCTTTTAGAATTTGGAGAGTCACTTACCTCGTTTTTGGTAATCCGATGCCGTGCCAGCTTCACCACGGCAAAATTCCCTTTCCCGATAGTCCGTTCAATGTCGTAAAAGCCCACACGGATAGGGCCTTTACTCTTGACGCCTGTTGCTGCAGCCGCGCTATTGGATGTGGGATTGGAAGCTGGTGTGGATGCGGATCCACCTCCACCAGAAGTCCCCCCAAGAGATCCGTTTACCGTTGCCTTTATTAAAGAGGCATTTGAACCAGCTACAGATGTACCCACAGACACAGAATTAGTTGCAGAAATGGATTTTGGGGACGCAGTCGTGTTCCCCTCATCGTTGGTATTACTTTCTGCTGCACCTTGTGAAATTAGATTGGATTGTGTTGCCTTAAGAGTAGTGCCGCTACTACTGCCGGCTTCGGCTGGATTTGACGAGTTATTATTCTTGGACGGCGATGAAGATCGTCCGATAGAAGGCTTTTCCGGAGACGTTTCACTGGCTGGCACCCCCCCATTTGTGTTATCACGCTCTCCCATCGTTGTAAAAAATGATTTTGGGTAATTTTATCTAAATTATTTTTGTATAATCTAGGTTTATCATATAAACCCACACTGTTAACTGATTTCGGAAATGTGATTCATTTTTAGCATAAAACGCCCATTGGCGTTGGGCTACAGCGGTGGTGATACTTTGAAAAGCTGAAATGAAAATAATAATGTTAATTTTGTTAGCGTGAATTATGTCATAAAATTAAATTAAATTGGTCTATCTATCAAATACATAATTTCAGACATAAAAGACCTAATTTTCTCATATATCTTGACTTGGTTGTTAAACATAAAATGGCAAAAGCGCCACAGTAAATTCCCGTACATTTTGGAGTTAAAATAAAAAACCATTTTGCTGAAAATTCGCCAAGGGGCCTATGTAACAACTACAAATTGTAATAATTTAATTGTGATTCGCGATTTCAAACTTGTAACATTCATTTTAGGTTCCAAAAGTACAAATAACCGTTTCACAAATTTGTGATTGTCAGCAATAAGAAAAATATCAGTAAATATGATCTTTTAAAAACTTGTAACTATAAAACTTTTTAAAATTGTATAAATTGAATAAATCTTGAGAAGAAAAAAAAGTCATTTATTTGTGTCTGTCTGTTGAAAACCAGCAACTGCAAAAAATTTCAAAGACTTGAAAAAAACCAACGATTCTCATGTTTTGTCTTGTTTCTTTAACTTGAAATTGAAGAGCATTCGTTATGAAGACTAGTAAAGTTTTCCGTTATTTAAAGTTATCAAAGGACTTCAAATGGTGATTCGTTATACTGGACGTTCGTTATATCGGCATTCATTATACTGGACATCCCGTGTAATAATGAACAAACCAAGCAAAAATCGGTACCTATTTCCCTAATAAAAAAATATATTGAAATTTTGTTTGGTTACTGTCTGCCTTGGCGATAATTATGCAAGACTTTTCTTCTGAAATTTAGAATAATATAATCAGTATCTAAGGATATTACATATTTCAATTTGGATGCTTTTCGTAACTTTCACGTCCGCAAAAAATAGGACGAAAATAAGGCCATTTGTGCCAATAATAAAAAAATATATTGAAATTTTGTTTGGTTACTGTCTGCCTTGGCGATATTTATGCAAGACTTTTCTTCTGAAATTCAGAATAATATAATCAGTATCTAAGGATATTGTTACTTGTACAGTACCATCGTAGCAGTTATTTTCCGTAATTGCAAGAATTACAGACGTCTTTGCTCATCTGGACAATTTCCACAAGTAACACAAAACTTGAAAATTCAATTTCTTTGGTGAAACAAAAACAAAAAACTTCAAACGTCACATATTTGTAACTTGTAGACTACATCTTCTAAATTATTTTGGGTGAACGTGAAATGCTTTGATGGTAGAACGAAATTTGAATTGAATCAAATTTTGTGAAAAAGTTGGTGGGATAGGCTCTTTACATTGCAGTTCGCTGTACATATACATAGAAGGATGAACTGGCTGACAGAGAGAATTCAACCAATAGGGTTGATTTCATGAAAAATGAAACTTTAGCAAGAGCCTGCGTGCTGCTGTTATGATTTTAGCTACGAAAGAATCTCTGGGAGTTTTGTTTTTCTGTCAGTTCTTCTATATCCTTTTATGATGTTCATAAAGCTCGAGATTGAGGAAAATTGACGATGTAGTTTAACATATATGTATGTACCACGTGTACATATGTATGTATGTACCACGACTGCGCGACTCATACTTATGATAACAAACCAGTCCAGCCAGTTAATGAAGTAACATAACATTATCCGATCTCCTTATTTTATATAAATTAAATTATTAAAAAAAATATCTTTCTAAAACTGTGTCGTACAACAAAACTAGAAGAAAAGCTATAAGCATCAGACCATTCAAATTTAAAAATAGACATTTAACTACAGGGCGCAAGGAAGGGTCTTCTCTTCGATCTACTATTTCGTCAGGCATCAACTTTGCAGATGCACCTGCAAAAGGCGGTGATAATTAGTCTTGCCAATAGGTGCCATTATTTGAAAACAAACATACTTCTGTTTTCTGTGGGAACATGTGCGTTGAGTATGTTAAGCTCCAGCACAATTGGCGACATTTGCAATATTTTTTGTTTACATCTCTTCAATATAATAGACAATTTTTGGATTTTCAATGATTTGCAAAATATTTTGTAACTACATTTTTCTTTCGAAAGGTACACTCTATTTTCCACAAGGAGTACACAATGGTTGCCTTTCTGGATATAGAAGGCGCTTTCAACAACGTCAATACATCAGCGATAGCAGATGCACTATCAGATCTGAAAGTTGACAGCTCACTCCGCGAATTGATCAATCTACTGCTCAATGGTCGGATTATCAATTCAAAGCTGGGTGGGACGTCTATCAGAAGATCTGTTAGTAGAGGCACTCCACAAGGAGGTGTTCTATCCCCGCTTCTGTGGAATTTGGTGGTCAATGAACTATTGATAATCATGGAAGGCGAGGGATGCACAGCGATCGCTTATGCAGATGATGTTGCCTTGGCCGTCTCGGGAAAGCACCTAAATACTCTGAAGGAACTCTTACAAAACGCTTTAAATAAGCTCACTAGATGGGCAGTTCGGTGTGGTCTGGGTGTAAACCCCCACAAAACTGAACTAGTACTCTTTTCAAGGAAATATAAAATTCCGCTAGTCGACCCTCCCTCTCTTAATGGAACCAGCTTAACCTTCTCTGATAAAGCAAAATATTTGGATCTTATCCTGGATATGAAGCTAAGTTGGAAACCTAATATTCAAGAAAGAGTAAAGAAAGCTACAGTAGCACTTTTCTCTTGTAAGAAAGCCATTGGGAATAAATGGGGATTACAACCTCGAATTACTCACTGGCTCTACACCTCGATCAATAGACCGATACTCACATACGGGGTGATTGTCTGGTGGACAGCCTTAGATAAAGCTATAAATCGCGATTATCTAAGTAAGGTCCAACGTACAGCTTGTCTGTGCATCAGCGGAGCACTACGTACAACTCCCTCCGCGGCACTGGACATTATATTCCATATAATACCCCTCGATATATATAGCAAGCAAATGGCAGCAACTGCAGCCGTTCGCCTTGAAGCTACCCAACAGTGGTCAAGAAAAGAATTCGGCCACGCCTCTATTCTGAATAAATTCAAAATCTCTCCCGAAAACACGGACTACACCATACCTCGTTTAAATTTTGAGAAGAACTTCCTTGTCACCATCCCTTCCAGATCATGCTGGGAGGAAGATGCATTTTTAGAAGATGATTCTATTCACTTCTACACTGACGGGTCAAAAACCATAGACGGAGTCGGTGCAGGTGTTTTCTCCGATAAGCTTAATCTTAAGCTCTCCTTCCGTCTTCCTAATCACTGTAGCGTGTTCCAGGCGGAAGTAATGGCGATAAAAGAAGCCCTTTCTTGGCTTGAGAAAAACGTGATATCTGCTAGAGATATCCGCATCTTTTCTGATAGCCAGGCAGCAATCAAATCCCTGGAATCGACCTCTATAAACTCTTTAGTAGCCCTAGACTGCCGTTCGTCTCTTGTGGAGATGGTTGAGCAGTTCAATATTCACCTGTGTTGGGTGCTGGGGCATAGAGACATTCCAGGGAATTGTAAGGCCGATGAACTCGCCAAAGAAGGAACAAATTTACCCATCTTGCCGGATAACGGCACCTTAGGTATTCCAATCGCTACTCGCAAACTTAAACTTAAGCTGGATGCTATCGAGAGTGGAAATCTTAGGTGGACAAGTGGTTTAACATGTCTAGCGACAAAAGAATTTGATTTGATTTCTCTCAACAGATTGCATATCGGCACCACTATAGGTGTCATCACTGGACACTGTCTAATAGGCAAGCATGCTACAAGGCTGGGCCTCTTCGCGAACGATTTCTGTAGAAGCTGCATGGATGAAGAAGAGGAGGAAACTATTCCTCACCTTCTTTGTTTCTGCCCAGCTCTCTCCCGTAGAAGGAAACTCCACTTAGGAGCTCCCTATTATAATGATACAAGCGACCTGATGAATATCGACATCAAGAGCCTCCTACGCTTCATAAGAAGCTCTAATTGGTTTTAAGACGAGTAGGTGGAGGGAGGCTTCTCCCATGATCCACGTGGTATCACAACGGACCTCTTTGGTCTAAGTGTGCTGGCGAATCTTAGCTGGCAGCCACTTCAACCTAACCTAACCTAACCTACACTCTATTTCTTCGTTAGAAGCTCAGGACATCTCTCGGAACTCCTGTGAAATCCACTCTTCACTTAAACCCCCCTTTTTACCTTTCTCTCGTAAAACGACGTACCCAACGATGAGGGAGCCAAACAACCACAAGTATTGTTTATAGATGTCTACGAAAATAGAGCTAATATATCGTAGTGCAGGAAAATGGTACAGTTTATTTTACTCTCGGGCGTTTGTCTGACATTCGCGAGAGGTGGGACCGTGAAAAAACTTTTTAGTGTTTTTATGGGATTCGAACGTCGAACCTCTAGCTCAGCGATCCAACGCACTAACCGCTTGAGCCACGACGTCCTCCTCAAATATAATCACACAAAATACAGAACTTCTTTGAGCGATACATACATACATATGCAGCTTCAAACCATACAAATGTGCATACTTCCTGTCGCTTTACTGAAATCATCGGACTTAACATTGTCATATACATATGTATTTCAAAAGCATGGAGGGTAGTTAAAGTTGTTTTTATAGCCAAGGCTGGTAAATGTTCTCTAACAAATTCGAAAGTCATCATCATGTCTTCTAAAAACACTATGTAGGGCGACTGATTGATACCATTTATGCAACATTGTTGATACTGTTGATAAATTTAATCTGGATGCTATCCAGAAAACAATCAAATAAATACAGATATAAGAAGGGTCTCCCGTCTTATCTGAAGCTCAAATTGGTTTAACGAGTAGAAAATTTGCTACTATCCATGTGGTATCATAATGGCCCTATCTTTAGGCTTAGTATGTTGACGATAGCTGACAACTACTTCAACCTAACTTGACCTTCATTATACATATTATCCTTAACAAAAAATCAAAAAAGCAAATGAAACAATATTTTGAATCTAGTTGTCTAGTAGAAAGGATAATTGAAGAACATTTTGTAACTATGTTCTTCTGTATGAAGGAAGTGTTGAATGACCTTATTTAAGTACTGACGTGGAGTAAGGTTAGTTACATATGTATGTGTATATCATGCAGTTTATGATAAGAAGGTCTAATGAGTGGCGATTTAATATAGTGTACGACCTTTAAAATTTTAGTGGTTATCCGCAGAGAAGATTTGTGCCTAATAACTGGGGATAGTCTATCTTTAACTTTTTTTTAAGAAAGTAGGAAGTTTGTTAAAAAATATAAGCGTATAAACTACAGCGTTACTGAAGAGCTAGGTAAATGTTATAGTGAAACTTTTATACCAAGTGTCAAACGTTCATTCGAAGTCCAAAGGTCGGAAAGAAAAGCGCCCGAATGGGTCCGGGGACGTAATTACATCAACATATACTGCTCATTTCTAAATCACTTAGAATTGAAACATAGACGAGATACTCAAAAACATTTTTTTTAAAGGAAAAAAATTACACATTTATTTCCATAATTTTCTAGAACTTGGTATTCTATTTCCTTGTATATGTACATATGTACGTTAATCAATGTTTAGACACTGATTTTAAACAAAAAGTCATAACCATAGAAGAGCCAATTTTCAAAAACTATCCGATAAGTATAAATGGCATAACTTCTGTACTATTACAGCGACAAAAACGTTTTTTTTTTACAATTTGAAGATACAACTCAGTAGCGCATGAAAAACTTTGTCGAATTTAATGCAACCACAAAAAAGTTATGGCTCCTTAAACTCTTTTTTTAACAAAAGCTTAAAATATTTCAGAGAGAGTTGACTGCAATATTTTCTTTAATTTTAAAAAGAAAGCTACGATTAGGAGCTATAAAGTTAAAAGAAAAATCGGAAACCGAAGACGGACAAAAACGTACGTCCACCGACAATAGTGCAGAATTATGTGTAGGTATGTATCTAACATTATTCTATGACACACACTGAAAATGTAAGAAAAACACACTGTATGTGTGTTTCCCAATGTTATGAAAGCTGAAATCAAAAGGGTATTCAAGTTTAGTTTGTTTTTTAAAACCACACTTTCATCTGTTTTGAAGAAGAAAACCAAGTTAAGAATAGATGACCCACGGAAGATTGTTTTTGAAAAAAAGGGCATGGTGATACACGGTATGCGAAACTCTGTTTTATAGAATAGTGTATAAAGAAGAGTGTTATGCAGTGGCAAATGTTTTTTTTTTTTTTCCAAAACAACAAATAAATCCTTGCTAGGCCCCTGGCTACGACATATTATTGTTATTATTTAAAAATCTGTCGCGCCACAACACTGTGTAACCCAACAACCTTTGGCCTCGATCATCTATTAGCTATAGACTACAGAAACTGATAAAAATGCGATTTGTTTATTGATGATTCGTCATCGCGAGACTATCTATTTGTTTTATTCATTACAAAAATTTTCTGTAACGATGTTGATAAGAGCTGAATAGAATGAATATCTGACTGTCTGCCTTTGTTATTCAATTCTATCAATACGAGAAGAAAAGTTGAAAAAGTAAAAAAATTAAATACAAGCAAAACATTTTGATAGTCGTTAATAAAGTGACAGACAAAAGTGTTTTTCTCCATGTGCTTGTAGGGCGAACGGATATTTTCTCAATACTAGACCGGCAGACATTTTTACTTTCTTCAACTTAAAAGAACGTATTTCGGGTTCATCGGGAAGTTAATTGATGCCAATAAGGCCAGCCAGTTTTTGAGAAGAAATTTGTTATACATATTTCGAAATATAAAATTTGGTTAAATTTGAATTGAATTATTTATTTATTTTTCTGATGTTCGTCGCTAGGGTTACCAACATCGGTAATGGATGCTGCTATTTCTTTCATTTGCAGTTTTTATCATATTCAATAATTAAATAAACCCCTTTCTGCATAGAATTATATTTTTGCTTGAAATTGATGAGATTGCATTTATATTGGAAAATGTTGATTCCCAGTTTTTGTTTAAACGTATTCTTGCTAAAATCGTACATAGTAATCTTTTGTGTAACTTTTTTTTACTAAACAAACAAGTCTCAGAGTGCTCAGACTTTATTTCGGTCTATTGTACTACCAAACAGAAACCCCTTTTTGGTTTGGTGCATTGGAGCCACATTGGAGGACGTGTTTATTCCTATGTGCACATTGCAGGCTCTGGTGTTATTATTTCCCTAACTTCAAGGTTGCAAAGCCATGTCGAGGGAGACTGAGGATAGGCTGATAACACTCACAATCAAGACTACTAAAACACACGGTTCATGATCATAATTAATAATGCAATTAAATATGAGGTACAGACGAGTCCTGGTGGAAACAGTCGAAAGCCAAGCAGGCAATCGCAACGAAGAGGCTGGAAACCACATACCATAGAAGTTAACATACTACAGTTGATGGTAGATGATGTAGCGCCAAACGGAACAGCCAACGATAACATAAAACAGCCCATAGATGCGCTGAAAAGAACCTGTGACTCATCGATGCAGCAAACTACTGACAAGTCACATCGACCACTATTTTGGTGGTGCTGAAAATTACCACACTGCGAGTAGAGTGCCACCGGCCGAGGCGAAGTTACAACCGTTCCAGGGAAAATAGTAACCACGAGGATCTCAAATCCCTGCCCACGTCACCAGCTTTCTCGGAAAATGTGCTTGCAATATTGTTCCTGCAACGCCAAAGGGAAGTGGAAACTATGAAGGAAGGAGATGTAGCAATGATCGTCCCGGCACGCTGGAAGAGGTTCTACGTGTTTGGAAAAAAAAGCACTTGACGTCAATGCCATTGCCAACATTGATCTTGAGGCAGCAATAAAAAGTTACCCGGATAAATGTATGTATGTATTTACGCGTGTTTATAGGAATGAGTATTTTTAAGTGAGTGGAAGAAGCAAAAACTGATCTTAATAGCGAAGGAAAAGAAGCCCCAACAGGACCCTTAATCGTGTAGGCCATTGTGCATGTTGGACACCATGAGAGAAAATACTACAACGCATCATCAGCAACACTGCGTTAGTTAAAGCAGGAAGACTCTCAGATCATCAATTGGGTTTTCGGAAGAGCGTTCAACAATCAACGCTTTTGATGAGACCTTCAGCGCAGTTAGAATAACCGTCCAAGAAGCACGATAGTAGCGCGGCAGAAAGAAGTACTGCGCAATCATCGCCCTAGACGTTAAGAATGCATTTAACATTGCGAACTGGAGAAATGTTGTGCAGTCACTCATTGCCAAGAGTGTCGGAATACCTTCAAAATTTACTGATTGACTATTCCTGCAAATTGGACCAGGTTGACAAACTGTGTCATATCCAGAAAGATGTGGCCAAACTATAACAAGACAAAAACAACCTCCTTATTAAGCAGAACGCGCAAAAATGTTGACAGCGATCACCACGGGACATTGGCCAATAGGAGATCACGCAACCAAATTAGGCAGCCCATATAAGGCACATTGTCGCGGTTGCAATATTGCAACCGAAAAAGAATCCATCAGTTAAGATATGTTCACCTGTCCGATAATAGCCAGGTCCAGACAACAAGCATCAGGAAAACTCCTTTTTAACTCACTTGAAAAGATCTCAGGTAAGAACATTAGTTGATGTTTCTATTCTGTAAGCTGGTGCCGCACGGCGCAGTATGGAATGAAATATATGGCACTTTAAGTTATTTAGTGGGCTCTGCCCAGCAATATTGCAACCGAAAAAGAATCCATCAGTTAAGATATGTTCACCTGTCCGACAATAACCAGGTCCAGACAACGAGCATCAGAAAAACTCCTTTTTAACTCACTTGAAAAGATCTCAGGTAAGAACATTAGTTGATGTTTCTATTCTGTAAGCTGGTGCCGCACGGCGCAGTATGGAATGAAATATATGGCACTTTAAGTTATTTAGTGGGCTCTGCCCAGGATTCTTCTTCATCAATACATTCCTCATCTGTTTCTTCGTTTCTTCATCTTCACTTTCAGTGGATATTGCAGTCTCGTCAAAAATTTTTAAAGATGATGATGAGCCAGCATTTTTATAGCTTCTTCTGTAAATTGTTCAGTTTTTTTTTAACAGTTAAGGATCTTAAACTTGTTACTAGAGGATCCAAGCTTAAAAGTAACCTACAGATAGTATGAAAAAAAGAATTATTTATTATTTCGGACTGCTAATAATGTTCCTTAAGCTTGTTAAGAATATCCATGTTGTACTCCGTAAAAAAAAACTTGTACTAAGCAAACAACATACTAACATACCACCTTCAGCAATTCAGACCAGACAACAGTGAGGCTTGAACGGAGGGACTTCCCAACTGATTTTATCAGCCGTTTACATGCCATACGAAGCCGAAAAACCACCAGCTACACTCACTCGCAGCCTAGTCCAAAGATCTATCCAGGAGGGATGGGACTTACTGATGGGATGCGACGCAAATGCTCATCATGGACAATGGGGCAGTGGTAACACCAATACAAGAGGTAAGTCGCTATTCGAATTTGTTATAGAAAATAGTCTTCTAGTAGGTAATAGAGGTAATAAGCCAACTTTTGTTATCAAGAATAGACGACAAGCTTAGACATCACAACTCCGATACTCTATCTATAGTCAATTGGATCATCTTGAGAGAAGAATCCTATTCTGATCACAAAATAATCGAATTTCTCTGAAGTAGTAGCTGTGTTTCTCCCCAGCCATACAGGAATCCTAGGAAAGCACGATGTTATCTCTTCAGTGGTGAGGAGAAAAGAAGAAGCCTTCTACAAGAGGGTAACCTGCGAAATCCGACGGACATTGACAGCAAAGCCGAGCTGATCACTTCTGTGTATAAAGATGCTTTTGACAAAGTTTGTCCTCCTTGGAATTAGCCAAAATCAGGAAGGAAACTCGTAAACTTCTAAACTTGGCTAAACGAACAAAATCAGAAAATGACTGGGAACTGTACAAAGCCAGCCAAAGAAACTTCAAAAATGCCGCGTAGAAAGCCAAGCGACATTCATGGCAGACTTTCTGCAATGAAATAACGGGCACAACAGAAGCTGCGAGACTGAGGAAAGTCTTCATTAGAGAATCTAAGACTCTGGGATCTCTCAAGGATCCTGAAGGTAACTGCACTGAATCCTGTACGGATTCTCTACAGCTATTACTGAAAACGCACTTCCCGGGCTGCAAGACAGAGCCGCGAAATGACATTAGGACCAATAGCACCATGAAAATGGGTCCGCCTGCTGATCTGGTTACTGAGGACGGAATAGAGTGGGCAATAAGATCATTCACTTCCTACAAATCCCCAGGCTTAGACGGAATCATCCCGATCATGTTGCAGAAGATTGCAAAAACGATCACTCCGGCACTCAAGGAACTATTCATGAATAGCCTGAAACAACGCTATATACCCAAGAAATGGAGAAAGGTAAGTGTGGTATTCATTCCAAAGGCTGGTAAAGCGAGTCATACGACCGCGAAGGACTTCAGGCCAATAAGTCTCACTTCTTTCATCCTTAAAACATTTAAAAGACTGATCGATATATATTTTTCCCCAGCCCAACACGGTAATAATAAGCGTTGAAAAGCGTTGAGACAGCGCTACAGAATGTCGCCAGTATAATAGAAAAGTCACTTAAAGACAAAGAATACACATTAGCCGCAATTCTAGACATCGAGGGGGCCTTCAACAATGTCAATACTGAAGCGGTCAGAAGAACATTAAGTAAGCTGGTATGTTGGATTGTAAGCATACTTGAACATAGACCTATAATAACTGAAGCCGGAGGAACTAAGCTAGAGCGTATGCCTTCAGAGACACCCCTCAAGGTGGTGATCTCCCCACTGCTTTGGGTTATCGTCCTGAACGAGGCCCTACAGCAGCTTGTAAAATTCGGCGTCAAAATCGTCGCGTATGCAGACGATGTGGTGCTGCTGGCAACTGGGAAGTTCCTCCCCATTTTAGGTAAGCAAATCGCCGGGCCCTTAAGACCCTTATTAGATGGACTAGGAATTGCGGTCTCAATGTCAACCCCCAGAAGACTGGACTGGTATTATTTACGAACAAAAAGAAGATTCCCCAGTTCGATACACCATCTGTTGGAGGCACATCCCTCAAAATCTCTGACAGCGCAAGATACCTGGGACTTATACTCGATAAGAAACTCACCTGCAAAATGAACAATAAAGAATTTAAAAAGCCAATATAGCCTTCTACTCATGTAGTAGAATTCTTGGGAAGACCTGGGGACCTTCTCCAAGAATAATGCTCTGGATGTACACAGCTATTATTAGACCCATACTGACTTATGGCAGTCTCGTATGGTGCCCAGCGCTAAGAAAGTCCACCTATCTAATGGCACTCACCAAAGTTCAAGGACTAGCGTGCATTGGTGCCACCAGTGCAATGAGAACAGTTCCAACTGCAGGCCTTGAGCGAACTGGAAGTCAAATGCAACAGGGCATTCGACCATCCTTCAAGAGTTTTTTGGCTATGTACCCACAACGGACTACATCACGCCATACTTGGACTTTAATATGCGTTTTACGGCAGCCTACCCTAGCAGAGAAGAATGGAAAAGCGGACATAGTTAATAGCAGATCCATAACAATATATACTGACGGATCGAAAATGGACACCGGTGTAGGTTCCGGCATCTTCTCTGAATCGCAGGGGATATCGAGATCCATTAAACTACCAGACCACAGCAGTGTTTTCCAAGCAGAGAAGCCAGGCAGCTATAAAAGCAGTTACTGCTACTGAAATTAAATCGAAGCTTGTGAGATGCTGTCGCGAAGAGCTTAAGGTTCTTGGAATACAGCACAAGGTATCGCTCTGCTGGGTTCCTGGACATGAGGGTTTCCCAAGCATTGAAAAAGCTGATGAACTAGTTAGGAAAGGTTCAACAGATTTAAAACAACCAACTGATCTCTCTGTAAGCCTCCCGCCTTGCATGCTGAAGCTTGAAGCAGGGAATTCAGCCACAAGAGAGGCGAACCTAAGATGGAAGTCCACGGAAACGTGTAACACCGCAAGAAAACTATGGCCGTCCTTCGATAGAACAAGGACCGAGAGGCCTATACGAAAGGACAGAGCATCCCTTTCTATCCTAGTAGGTTTCGTCACGGGGCAAAATAGTCTGTGGTACCACTTGACGAAACTGCGCCGGACGGAAGAAGAACTTTGCAGAGGTTGTGGCGAGGAGGTAGTTTTTGTGGACACCACCCACTGTCTCACTGTATGGGTAACACAATGGGTCAACACTGACCTGAGTGCGGCAGGAAGCTTTTCTCTCTCTGCCAGCCCGCTTACCTACACTATGTATGTATATTTATATTAAGAAAACGTCTCCTTAGCGTCGACAATTAATAAACCTGCTAAAATTTTGCCGGAACAGAAGATATTGTGCAAAAAGTATTTGAAATAAATTCATAAAAATAACATCCATATTTGGAACCCGCTTATCAAATATCAGGAATACTTTTTTATTTTATAAATAAAATGTATAAATAAATTCAACATACCTTCACCTACACCGGACATATTATTATTTTTTGTTTAAAAACTATACATATGATGCGAAAGAAATATTAAAATTACTACGAACCACTTCGTTAACTTTTTTTTAATCACAAATATCGCACCAAACTAGTCAAGTTTGATCGCTTGATTAACTTAGTGCAAAGGAGTAACAACAAAAAATATACATTTTTCATATCAAATATACCGTACTCTTTGTGAAAAGTAACACTATTTTCCCGTTACCCCAAAATTACAAAGTGACCTTTTATCATAGCAGTCTATGGGGCTGCTGTGTACACTGTGTACACGTTGTGTTGCCGCAAGTATTTAAATTTGAATTTTTGTCTCATGCAATTTAAGTGCAGAATCAAAGGGATCGCCGCGCCCTCCCGTCATTGTGAGCAAAAGCGGAAAAGGAACAAATTGCGGTCAGTAATTATGTATAATTATGTATATACATATGTATACTATAAAAAATTATACATTGTATGTATGTACCTACTCACATTTATAGAAATAAAACCCGGCTCACATATCTTTGTGCCTTGTTGAATCAAGTCTTGCCTGCTCGCCCGTGGCGGAACCGTGCCTATTATACTCATTGAATATTGTGAAATCAGAAAGACTGGTCTTGTCTTATGTTGAGATGATAATGCACAAAACTCTATTTGGGGCAGCAGCAAATGCAATGTTCGAGGAGATCGGCTATTGTTAATAATACTATCGTCTGACCTTTCCATCAACAATGTTGGGTCCCTACCAAATTTTGTTACGACGCAAAGGCAGGAGGATATTGACTTGACCCTGTCCAACAGGTACTTCAAGCCGATCACCAACTGGAGGGCTTCGCCAGAAGTTACCCTATCAGACCATAGGTACTTCGAATTCCAAATCGAATGCGAAGTTGCACCTTTGCAGGAGAGAAGAAATCCGAGGAGAACAAACTGGATACGGTTCAAGGAGGAGTTAGGCAACTCTGTCAAAGCTCCACCCAAACTCAGAACGAGGCGAAAGGTAGAGGAGGCTGTTCAAGACCTGAATAGCACCCTTACCAGACGTTTCGAACTGACGTGTCCGGTGATGAAAACCCCCTGCACAAGACCAGTACCGTGTTGGAACTCAGAACTGCAGCGAATGCATAAGGAAACCAGAAAACTTCTGAATAGGTCCCTGAAGACAAATTAGGAAGAGGACTGGAATCTTTACCGATCAAAACAAAAACAATATAAGTGGTTAATTCGAACTTCGAAACAGCCTCTTATAGAAATTTTTGCAACAAGATCGAAACCCTCAGTGTAAGCAGCAGTTTCTCAGGAACGGAAAACCAAACAGACCGGAATCGCTTAGAAAACCTGATGGTACTTTCACTGAGTCGAAGGCAGAGGCTTTCAGTGTCTTGCTGGACTCACTTTCCAGGAAATCAGGTCACCATCAGCTCGCAACCAATATATACGATTGAGGCTGTTAGCTATGAGCCAAATAACCCAGCGTAGCTGGTATACGGCGTCGATGGTGTTGACGAATGAGGCTATCAAATATGCTGTTGCATTTTTTGATGATTTCAAATCACCTGGTACTGATGGAATTTATCCGGCTATGCTGAAACAAGGTATTAGTCAGTTGCTGCCGACTCTGAAGAGAATATTCACTGCTAGCTTGGCAATGGCATACATACTAATCCCCTGGCGAACGGTGCGAGTAGCTTTCATACCGAAAATCGACAGAGATGACTACTCTCTCGCCAAGAGTTTCAGACCAACCAGTCTGACATCCTTCTTGCTGATAAGCATGGAAAGACTGGTTGAACTGCATATGCCCAAAATCGCTTTGCGATCGCATCCTCTCTCAGAGATGCAACATGCCTATCAACGCGGAAAATCTTTCGAAACTGCGCTTCAAAATCTGGTTAGCAGAATTGAATGTGCGCTTGATAGGTAAGAGTACGCGATAGGTATTTTCATTGTCATTGACCGTGCGACTTTTGATGGCATGTGTAGTTCCGCTAGAAACCACGGGGTAGACGAATCGCTGGTATTGTGGATCAAAGCAACGTTGGTGAATAGAACATTGGTTGTAGATGCGGACTGTGGCCAGCGTGCAATGGCGGGTGTAAATAGGGGCTGCCCTCAAGGTGGTGTCCTATCTCCACTGCTATGGTGCATGGTGGTTGACTCTCTGTTGAACACACTCAATAGCTCTAATGTCTATGCTCAGGCATACGCAGATGATGTTGCCGTTCTTTCTGTCGGATCGTGTCTAGCGACTGTCTGTTCTAAGGTACAGAAGGCCCAGGACGTGATCGACGACTAGTGCAACATGCATGCCTCTGTCTTTCAGGCAGAGGTGTGTTCCATCCTAATGGCTGCGGATTATATTGTGAAAAATAGGTGGAGGGCGCGAAATATCTGCATTTGTAGCGATAGCCAGGTTGCGCTTAATGCACTACTCAACCTTTTAACCTTCTCCAAAATAGTTCGAGAGTGCAAAACCTCCTTGAATTCGGTCGGAAGGCTGAACTCATTGAATCTCGTCTGGGTCCCAGGACACAACGAGATAACAGGGAATGAGATCTCCGCCGAGCTGCCGAGGTTCAGAAGAGGCTTTCTCAGGACCTGAACCCACGTTGGTTTTGCCAGCGTCCTTGGTCAGGGCTTCCATTGACGATTTGGTTTTAATGAGCACAATCGCAGGTAGCATAGCTCTCCAGGATTTAGGCAGACTAAACGAATGGCCCCTGACGTCTGTAGGAAATCGGCGATCTTCTTGCTATCCCTTAGCACGAAGGACTGTAGACAACTTACTGGCGTTCTTACGGGCCACTACACCTTTGCCAAACACCTTAGTGTGCTAGGTTTAAGTGATACCCCTATCTGTGACGCCTGTGGAGAAAGCGACGTCACGGTGGAACATTTCCTATGTGATTGTCCTTCAGGACATCACTGAAGCTCCTTCCCGACTTTCTACGAAAGACGAAAAAAATATAAATTAAAATGGGGTTCTCTAACTGGTAGTACAATGGACCAGTTTTTGAGTCTGAGTGCTCCAGTAGGGTGTGCCCGGTCCGACAAAAAAAAAAATGTACGTAGCATAGGCGCATAATACATTTGATTAAAATGTTTTTAAAATTGAAAGCTCCTTTAAGTGTCTCTATTCTAATATTGTGGAAAGATGAAAGACCTTACGATCGAATACGAAAGTGATCCATTGGACTTAAGCCCAATCGAAAAATGCCTAGTCAAACTTCTTCGTATTTTAAGAAAACGTGGTATTGCGATCAGGGATAAATATTGGACTGAGTCTATTTCAAGACATCGGAGCCCAAACATGCTCATTAGATCTTTAATGATTCCTACGTTGATCATATGGTGGCCACATGTATTGTGTCTTGTTTTCAAACCAATCATAGTTCTGCAGTCTATCGTCCGTACATACATAGGTATGTAAAACATTTTACAGTGCAATTTCCAGGTCTATCGTGGGCGCCGTGTCTCAAGTGGTTAGTGCGTTGGATCGCTGAGCGGGAGGTCCAAGGCTCGAATCCCAGAGAACACCAAAAAAGTTTTTCACGGTCCCACCTCTCGCGAATGTCTGACAAACGTCTGAGAGTAATAACTGTCATGAGAAAGCTTATCAATATGCCTTTCGGATACGGCTCTAAACTGTAGGTCCCTTCCATTTGTGTGAAAAATATAACACGCATAACACGAATGGTTGCGAGAAGCTAGGCCCTGGACCATATATGTCTGTTGCGCCAAGTATTTTTTATTTTTCACAAAAGCTCAAGCTATGAGTAGACCGTATCTCTTTATGTTTAAACATAATATAAAAAAAACTGACTTCCTCTCATCAATATGAATATGGCTCAATTCAAAAATTCAGTACTGCGGCAGTGTTTTAATTTTTTTATGCTGGACCATGAAACAGATTACGTTAACCCTTGTATTAAGTTGGCTGCTATAAGACAGTCTCTTTGCAAAGGCCCCTTTGGCTCTGATTAAAGCAGCATCTACCTATATGCTTGTGAAAGTATCGATATTGGTGACAGGCATCTGACTACATTTCAAGACGCTAATGGCTGCCAGTGCTGTCCCACTATTGATAACTTTCGCCAATTCTTTCTGCTATCCATAGAGGCCCCAGATAACGACATTCTAATCAGGATGGTTTCCGACTTCTGGAATTTAATCTTCAGCTTCTAATCGTCGCAATATTGCTTGAACGAACTTTCCACTGGTGAGTATATTACAAAGCATGTACAGCAATGATTTGCTTATGCCCAGCAATTATTTGCTTATGTAGAAGCGTTCTTCTAGCCATACGGTATCGAAGACCTTCTCCAAGTCAACCAGTGAAGCATCAGCGCATTGTTTCTTGCTTTTATTCCATTGAATATTGATACGGGTACGTTTTTCGAATATCTTGCTGATGTTCGAAGGGAGAAATATCGAATGGAGACTCACCGGATTGGAAGTATCTATATTCCTTTTAGGAATAGGATGTACCACCGCTGCCTTCCAATGTGCCGAATAATGTACTTTCTTTGATCACAAAGAAGTTGTCATCACAAACTGCGTTTCCTGGATCTATCCCTGCTGTTATGAGTATCTGTACATTGTTCGTCGTTCGGCGATCTTAAGACATTAATTATTTTAATTATTTCTCCGAAATATTCTATTTATTTGCTGAGGTATCGTACTGCCCGTAGGGTCCAACGTGTCCAACGCGTCCTACTATAGTTGTAGGGGTACGTTTGGACAAACGTCCCCAACTCCGCAATTTTGTTGGGAATTGTAATTTTAGCACTGAGTTCACAATGATCGCTATTATGCATAAATGTGTGAAGGCAGTTTCTCCTTTGTCGGTCCGCTTCGGTCAGTTGTGACCGAACGTGGAATAGCAGAAGATCCAAATAGGAGTGGTTTCCACGATACGACGGACTATCGGTTGCTCGCAAAACGAGTCTATACTCGATATTGTGCAGAACCCACCAATTGGTGTTGGCTCTTTCCACTGTGGAGAGATGCACTTCACCGCTGTACACAGCCCTGTATCGCAATTTTTTACTAATGGGGATTCAATTCAATTCAATTTAACCTTATTATTCATTATCAAGGGTACATTAAGATAAATACATACCTTTTGTAGTACTTAGAGTTAAGGCAAAGATGAATTAATTTTTTTTTATATATAATTTGCACGCATTCAAGGGATAATGAATACCCTTTTAATGTTTACACACAGTGCGGGCGTTGAAGGAAGATAGAGAGAGAGAGAGACAGAAAGAGATTGGTGTAGTGGTTTGAAACTCAAGTTATTTTGGTTTCACATTTGCTCCAGGGGTGGTCTCCAGATAACTGGGGAGATTTGTTTGTTCTTTTTGCCTTCGCTTCTGATTCACAGTATTTTTTCCCCAGCCATCCTGATGTCAGAAGCATATCATTCATCAAACCAAACGAACAATTTTTCCAGCCATATGACAACCCTACTGCCAGTGCAGTCGTTCACAGACCTTCATTGGGGATAGACGTGTTTCGGCTTCTATTTAAACCCGTGTGAGTGTTTAAGTTAGTGAAAAGACAGTAGATTTCCAAGTGGCGAGTTAGCCCAGTGAAAGTGTACGAAGACCATGCCGGGGAAATACGGTACAAAAACAAAAACCGAAGGTTGCTTCACAGCTCCCAGTGCCTAAAGCACCTGAGGCTCAGCCTGACATGCTGGCTATTTTGCTCTCTATCCAAGGGCAAATGAGACAGCTTCAGCGTCAGTTACAAGAGCAGGCGAAACGGGTGGACCAGATCTACGCATTTCTGCCGGACCTAGCGCACCACCAGTCGTAATGGGTACGCTGGCGGAGAAATCATTAAAGATCCTTGCGGTGAATGTGAATTTACTGATAAGGCTCGAGCGAAGAAACACACTTTTTAAGTTGTTAGAACACCAAAGCCAAGACGTACTTTTGGTAAGCGAAACTAAGCTATTCCAGAAGCACAAATAATGGCACACTAAATATAATATTATAAGAAGAGACCGACCCAACTCCATTCAAGGGGGAGGTGTTGCGATCTTCATTAGTAAAGATCTACGATATAGCGCTGTGTACAGCGGTGAAGTGCGGAGGTTCTAGGAGCTGGAGGCCTGTATCGTGTGCATCCCTCCCCGTAGTGGAAAGAGGTTGTACATCGTCGCAGTTTACGCTCCGGAGCTACTCAAACCACTGCATTTATAATAGAGCTCGAGACACTTTTTCGATGTCTAAGGCTGGAGACGGAAGAGAACTATTTCATAATGGCCGGAGATTTAAATGCCAAGCGTAGTGATTGGGGAAATAATATACCAAATTCTAGGGGGAACCTACTACTCAATTGGTGGGGTCTACACAATGTCGAGTATAGAGTCGATTTGAAAGCAAACGATAGTCCGTCGTATCCTAGCGGCGGCTCCTATCTCGATCTTATGCTGTTCGACGCACGGTTACAACTGACCGGCACGGACCGACAAACGAGAAATTGAGTACATACATTCGTGTATGACAGTGACCATTGCGGACTCAGTGCCGAGATTACAATTCCCAACGAGATTGCGAAGTTGGAGGAGATTGTCCAAACCTACCCCTACAATTACAGTAGGACGCGTTGGATACGCTTCTCCAGAGTAATGACAAGAGCGCTCTCCTCGAACTCGCTCTACCCACCGTCCAATAGGAACCTGTCAAAAGAGGAGATTGATAGGTACTTACCACGAATGGACGAGACAATTAAACAAACGATGGACAGAATGATACCTCGTTATCAAAAAACTGACAACGTAGACATATACCGCAATGCAACAATTGACGCACTTCACTTACAAAAAAGTAGACTTCTGTCAAGATTAAAAACCTTGTACAGACGGTTTACTGACAGACAAAACTAGGAGGTCAGGACACTCAAGTCGTTGATTAAAAACCTCCAAATGTTGATTAAAGAAAATTACAGACTCTCTGTAAATTTGCATTCGGAGGAAAAATCATAACGACCTTCCATGTCTCAAGATCCCCCGAACGACGAACAATAAACAATTACTAACAACAGCAGGCATAGATCCAGGGAACGCAGTCTATAATGATAACTTCTTTGTGATCGAGGATCCGCAGGAGAAGGTAGAGGCTATAGGAGCGACTTTCCAGGAAGTGTAGAAGGTGAATGATAGCATTTGTCGGAACCACGACCTGGAGAGTACATCCTATTCCCAAAAGGGGAAAGGATACTTCCAATCCGGTGAATCTCCGGTCGATAAGTCTCCTTCCGAATATCAGCAAGGTATTCGAAAAGAAAAATATTATTTAAGAAGATAAAAGAAGAGAAGGAAGGCTGAGATAGGAAAAGACATGAAATATATAGCGAATGAAATCGATTAGAGATTAAAGTAGGACAGAGAAATGAAGAAAAATGGAACGTTTAAAGCGAATGGCATTAGAAATAGTTCTGGTATTAATTGGTAGTAGAGTTCCACAATTTGATAGCATAGATAAAAAATAACCGGGACGAATTCAGATAGTGATAACGTGATGGAATCAGACAGAGGATTCTAAGTGAACGAGGAAAATGAAGTCTATTATATAGATACATAGGAATCTTATTTCTTATAATGTTATTTAAGAAAGTGCAATTTCTAGCGTCAATGTAATGCCCAAAAGTTAGTTATGAGTTATAGTCATATCTGCGTAATCCGTGAATATGTACATATATCTTACTGTATAATTAAATGCTACTTGTAACTTGCGATGAGATAACGAATCAACATTAAGTATACAACCTCAGCATATGTAATTAAGGGTAAGATGAGAAGAGAAATAAAGCTTATTTCTGGTGTCAGCGGGTGTAAAACTGGAAGTTACCCATAACGGGTCTATGTATGTTTACAGACATATGACAAGTCATTGATAAACATACAAAAAATTATGGGACCAAGAATTTATCCTTGTGGTATCTACACCTTGCTTTTTTTTTTTATAATTTGCACGCACTCAAGGGGTTATGAATACCCTTTTACATGTTTTCACACGGTGCGGGCGTTGGAAAGATAGATAGAGAGAGAAAGAGATTGGTGTAGTAGTTTAAAACTCAGGTGTTATTAGGTTTCACATTAACTCCAGGGGTGGTGTCCAGAATAACTGGGGAGATTTGTTTGTTGTCATTTATTTTTTGCCTTCGCTTCTGATTCACAGCATTTTTTTCGCAGTCCACCTGATGTCATAAGCATATCAATCATCAACAGAGCGAACAATTTCTCCAGCCATATGACAAACCTACTGCCAGTGTTATGCCTTCGGAGTAGTTTTCTCATAAGCTTTCGCAATTGATTCGACTGCCTCTTATCATATAATGCTTGCTGACATCAGGGATTGAACTGTGAACCATCAGCTCGACAAACGATGACGCTACCACTACACCATTGCCACCCCTCTTTGCTTTACAGGTAGAAGAGCTGAAAGAGAATCCAAAGTAACAAATTTTTGAAATCTATCCGAAAAAAAGCTTTCAAAAAGCGTCACTGCACTGTCACCAAAACCAAGGAGATGCTTCAATTTCCAGCAAAAAATGTTATGGTTAACCATGTCAAAAGCCTTTGAGAAATCTAGCAGACAAAGAAGATCGCAACACTTTCTTTTCAATGAATTTGGGTCCGTCTCTTATAATATTATAATATTTCATCCATTGGGCCTCAGTTCGCGCTTCTGGGATAGCTTTGTTTCGCTTGGTCGGGTGCGTTAGGTCCGGCAAAAATGCGAAGATCTGGTCTACGCGTTTCTCCTGCTTTTGTAACTAATGCTGTAGGTTGCTCATTTGCCCATAGTTAGTGAGCAATATGGCCTTCCCCGCCATTTGACCGTAGGCCATTGATGAGTGACGGTTGGTGTTTGACTAGAAGCGGATGGACTCTTCACTTATTTCACGACTTTCTGTTGGCGAGCTAGGTTTATTTTGTTCATGTCCTAAAACTTAGGGCAACCCATGCACCATCCAGTTTGATGTTGCAAGAAAACTGAACCAGGAATTACGGTAATTTTGGCCCTTGCTGTGGTGAACGGATTGACCCCTACGTATTCAAGACTGTGTTTCCTACAGCATCTGGAGGAGCGCCTCTGTTTCGATAAACGGTTCTATCCCCCTCAGCAGTATTATTGGCAACTTTTTCCCCTTCAAGTTGAAGGAGAAGAACTCGGTAGTAGATTCCTTTAACAAGTTTTTTATTTTCTTATATTTATTCATTGTATTGCAGTGGATTGCTATCCTGGCAGTTGAGGCTGATAGAGAGAGTTGGCCGCGGCTTCCTCCTTCTCTTCACTGAGCCACTGTTGCTGAGTGACTTTTAATGTCTGCCTAAGTAATTGTGGGCGCCGTGGCTCAAGTGGTTAGTGCGTTGGATCGCTGAGCGGGAGGATCGAAGTTCGAATCCCAGAAACACCAAAAGTTTTTTCACGGTCCCACCTCCCGCGAATGTCTGACAAACTTACTTACTTTACTTATGTTCTATATCCCCTTGTTGGTCCTAGGGCCTCCACAACGCCTACGCGCCAACGTGTGCGGTTTCTGCCAATGTGTCTCAGCTCTCCGATGGCTGGGTGTTGTGGTATAGGGTAGACACTGATTGGTTTGAACCTGGCAAAGCCCAGTGTTGTAACTGTTGCCACACATCAACTGTGCTTATATTACCTCCAAGTGGTAGCCATCGGATACTGGCCGTTGTCCACCCGGATCCGGCTTGCCAAACTTATAAGCGCGAGTGCTGATCAAGAGAAAATAGCAGCACTATAAACACGACAGCGGACGAATTCCCTCGATGGAATCAACGGTGACGTCTCATTTTCCACAACGGAAACAACACCTTATCTAGGCTACTTCGACATATTCGAAGCTCAGGTCGATAAGGATTCTTCAGGTACTAGTCAGGGTCCTGGAAAAGAGATGGTGGCGGATGAGTCCTTAATGGGCCAACGGCAGCGCTCACATCCCCGAAGTGGGTTACTGACATCGGTTTAACCGCCCCTCGTCCTAGGGGTCTCAACAATGGACCTGGCCCTCCAGGTTGGAGGTTGTTCCGTCGGGGTAACTTTCCTACCACGTATAAAAAATTTAGTTATGAGAGAGACACATCATGCCTCGGATAACGAACCTCAAATGGTAACACGACCCGGAACGTCAAAGGACTATGAATTGAGAGTATGCACCTGGAACGTACGTACACTGTAGCACGCAGCGGGAAGCTAGAGACTACAGAGAGCGCCTGAGCGAGAGACTCTCCACTGTGCACCCACCATCCACAAACGCCAACAATCTGTGGAACCAGTACCGCGACATCATCAAAGAGGTAGCCGAGTCCACCGTTGGATACCAACCGCCGCCGAAAAAGAACCCGTGGTATGATGAAGAGTGCGTACGGAGGAAAAAGGTGACGGAGAATGCACACAAACAAACGTTGCGGCGAAAAACTAGAGCAGCGATGAAGGAGTATCGAGCCAGAAGAAGGGAGGAGAAAAAGATTCTGCGGTGCAAGAAAAGGACATACGCAGTCTCCCAGCTCAAGGATATCGAGGAGTGCCGCGATAGAAACAACATCCGGATGTTTCATAGAAAAGCCAAACAACTGGCAGTTGGCTTCAGACCCGGAACGCAAGCTCTTCGAAATAGTGAAGGAAACCTAGTCACCGAAGCACAGGGAATAGTAGTTGTTTTTAAGCAGCACTTCCAGCAGCTGCTAAATGGGCATCATGTAGAGAGAGTGGCAAAAACTACAGAGGCATATCCCTGCTAAATGTCACGTATAAGATCCTGCCCAACGTAATATGTGAACGTCTAAAGCCCTTCTGCAACACACACATCGGCAAATACCAGTGTGGCTTCCGGCCCGGCAGATCGACGATAGACCAAGTTTTCACATTAAGGCAAATCCTGGAAAAGACAAAGGAATTTCAAGTCGAGACTCACCATCTTTTCATCGACTTCAAAGCCGCATATGATAGCATCCATCGCCGTGAGCTCTACATGGCGATGGCCGAATTCGGGATCCCGCGCAAACTAATCCAGCTTTGTCGCCTCACGCTGGAAAACACGCGATGCAATGTGCAGTTTGGAAACAGTTCTTCTGAACTATTCCAAACGTGTACCGGATTTCGGCAAGGAGATGCGCTATCATGTGATTTCTTCAATCTAGTGCTGGAGCAGATAGTGCGCAGGGCAGGCGTCAACACGGAAGGCACTATCTTCAACAAGTCCGTCCAGCTGCTGGGATACGCAGACGATATTGATATCATCGGTCGCTCCCAGGCTTTTACGGCAATTGAAGAACAGGCGAAACGAGTCGGTCTTGAGGTAAACGAGGACAAAACAAAGTACATGTTGTCAACAAACAAAACAGCATCTGTCCACCGCCTAGGACAAAACGTCACTGTTGACAGCAGTAACTTCGAAGTAGTTAAGTAGTTTACCTACCTCGGAGTAAACATCAACTCCACCTTAGTGGAGATCCGACGAAGACTAACCCAAGCAAACCGCTGCTAATTCGGTTTAGCGAAACAACTGGGTTCAAAACTCCTAACTCGGAAGACAAAATGCGTGCTTTACAAAACACTTATCCTGCCAGTTCTGCTCTACGGTGCCGAGTGTTGGACGATAAGCAGGAAAGCAGAGCAGATTTTGAATACTTTCGACAGAAAAATTCTTCGTCGAATTTTCGGTCCCATATGCGAGGAGGGCGAATGGAGAAGAAGATATAACCGCGAACTCTATTAGCTGTATCAAGATGTGGATGTAGTCTGGAAAGCCAAAACACGTCGACTACACTGGCTCGGCCACATCGAGCGAATGGACAATAATGCTCCAGCTAAGAGGATCTTCGAATCCTAGCCCCCAAGGTTCGAGACGACAAGGAAGACCAAACCTCTGTTTTAAGGACCAAGCTATCGCGGATGCCGGAGCTCTTGGTCTGGAAAACTGGAAGCGGCGTGCCCAGGATCGAAGAGGATGGAAGGCTGCTCTGTCTCAGGCAGGGACCCTCCGCGGGTTGGGAGCCCGTTAAGTAAGTAAGTCTCAGCTCTCCCCAACTCTTTCCCGGTTACCGTGCTTATTTTTCGACTGTTCTGCGCCATGTACTCCTACGACGGCCGCGTATTCGGCCATCCTGAGTAAGCGGGTTCCATTGCATCGCGTGGTTAGCTATGGACCTGTCACCTTTTCGGAATGTGTGACCAATCCACTGCCACTTTCGTCGTTGTATAGTCGTGCCTATAGGTTCATGGCCCGTTCTCTGATAAAGCTGTTCGTTCGAGGTGTTTAAGCCAATTGCATTACTACGCCAAATCGTGAATAGCATCCCAAACGCAGATTTTGCCTTGCATATTCGGCTGGCTATATCCATTTCGGTTCCGCCATCGGTTGAGAAAATACTTCTAAGGTATTGGAAAATCTCTACCCTTCCAACCGTTTGTCCAGCAATGCATACATATATGAATTGATGAGTTCGGTCTTAGGCTGATTATTTTTGTTTTTGCCGAGTTATTTTCAGCCCAACGACGTCTGCTTCCCTCTCCACATTTATTGTCATTTGGTGAAGGTCCATTATTCTATGAGATAGTAAGCATACATCGTCAGCGTAGTCCAGATGCTTGAGTTCTGGCGTAAGAGTCCATCGAACTACATATAGATAGATATAGATAGATAGATAGATAGATAGATATAAATATAGATATAGATATAGTTATAGATAGATAGATAGATAGATAGATAGATAGATATATAGATATAGATAGATAGATAGATAGATATAGATAGATAGATATAGATAGATAGATAGATATAGATAGATAGATAGATATACATAGATAGATAGATAGATAGATATAAATAGATATTAATTTATCTGGTAAGCCCCTCCTCCGCAAAGCCCGCCAAATAAATTCCAAATTGACACTACCAAACGCCTTTTCAAAATCTATGACCAACAGGTGAAGTGGCGATCGATATTCAACGCACTGCTTGATAATGATCCGCAGAATCCAGAACGGAAACCGGCTTGTACGGCGCCGAGTGTGTCTTCCTGGTGTTCTTTGATTCGCTCCAGGATAATTTTAGCTATTATCTTCGCCACAGCAGGAAGCACGCAGATGCCTCTCCAGTTTTTGCACTGCATTAGGTTGCCTTTCTTAGGGAGCTTGACGTTCATCCCCTTCTTCCACTCATCCGGAAAACTCGCAGCTTCTCAGGTTCTCCCAATAAGTGTTAGAAGTCCTACCGCTTTATTAGTTTTCAATGCTCCGCGATAATGATCTCATCCTTATTGGGGGGCTGTGGTGCGAATTCGGGCATTTCTGGCCGTTAATATCCTATCACCGTGCGGTTGCCAGGAAATTAGGCCTGTGCGTGCTATAGGTGTTAACAGCAGTCCAAATGCACATCCACAGGGGCTTCCGGATGGTCTTCCGGAGTAGAGCAATACAGTGTTACGCGTCGGGGACTGGTACTAACCCGCATCTAAGCATCTTATCTCGCTTAATCCCAAGCCTATATCGCATGAACTCATTTTCGAGTTGAAGGAATCTGGCGTTCTGAGGTGCTTCACTCTGTGAGTCAAGGAGCGTCTTCACGTTCCAGAAACCAATCTTTGTCCGGGTACGATAGCCAAAATTCGTCAACGTGCTATCAGTCCTTATCCGAGGCATTGTGTCGGTTTCTGTAGCAACTAATTTTAGGTAACGCGGATTGCTGACCCAGGTTACCTAATCTAGACTTAAGACTCTAGACAATCTCGCACTTGCAATTTTAGCCTACACGTATAAGGTTTTATACATTTAGTTGCCCGGGGACCACCACTAGGATGTAAAGCAAGCACTACATTACGAACTTGGTTGTTGCGCTACTGGCCCAATTCATGTTTTGGGTAGTCAGTAGTTTCCCGTTCAATCGCCATGCAGGTCTGACAAACGTACGAGAGTAAAAACTGTCAAGAGAAAGATTCTCAATTTGCCTTTCCGGTATGGCTCTAAACTGTAGGTCCCTTCCATTTGTGTGAAAAATTGAACACGCACTACACGAATGGTCACGATAAGCTAGGCTCTGGACCAAATACGGACCGTTGCGCCAAGTATTTGTATTTGTAAGTAATTGGCTGATGTTAATTTTATTTTAATATGCGGAGCTCGGACTGCTGACTTTTGTTCATCAGCTGATTTCCACTTTGTTTTTATTTTAATTATTTATTTATTTATTTATTTTAAAAGGAATCAAAAAGAGTTGCAATGACTTTCTCCGGTAAAGGATTGAAATTCGTGCCCGTCCTCTAACACTTGATTTAGACTAACTTGCCGCTGTCTAGTAATATTCATAAAGAGCTCATTTCGAATTGCAAAGAAGCTGAAACACATTTGTATCCAACGAAAGTCTGTGACACTAGGAAAGCAACGAGTTCAAAAATGCAACACTTCGGCAGGTACTACTGCTCAAGTCAAACTTCATTTTCGCAGTTTTGGATCAAATGAAACTCGAAACTAAGCAGCCTATCAGCAATAATTTTTCTGTTCAAAATATGTAAATATCTAGTGGTGGAAAATGGAAGAGGTGGGCTTTATTACATCTTCTTCTGAAATTAATATAGGATATATCGTACGGGTATTCGATTCATTTATTTTCAGCACTAATATTCTTCTTCGTTCGACCTCATTTTTATTATTTATAGAGTACATTAAAAAATATGGAGAGAGACACAAAATAAAAACAATTACTTTTTGAAGAAAGAGATATAGCAACGACACAAGACAGCACGATTGAGTCACACGCATTTGCTCAGATGTGTTGTTCTTCCACACACTGTTAGATTATAATGTAGATAAAAAAGGTGCATAAATAATGATAATAAACAATCAAACAAGTCTTTCACCATATGCTCACTTTTTAGTGTTAAGTCATGTCTTCACATATGTATGTATGTCAAAAATTCTTTTCAAATTTCCTTTCAGAGTATGATTGACCTACACAGGAGAAAAGTGATCATGCTCTCATGACCTCAACAAAGCCTACCCAAAGAACAGAGGAGTTAAGTAAGTTAAGTAACTTTGCTTGACTAATATAGTTGCAGCTAAACGCTCCGTAAACTATTAGGGGAAAATATGTGACACACCCAAAAGGAAAAGGGATAAAACCCCAAAGAGCACATTCAAAAAAGGTGTCTGTGGTTTTTCCACACATTACCATATAGATAAACCTCTCTTCGATATCTTTTATCTCAATCAATGTCTCGTGTGTTATGATTTTCATTCCGCGTGTTCTAAAAGAATGCTTTTAAAGCTTTCCTCGAATTTCATAGCCTTGTACTTGGTAGATTGGGAGCCAAAAAGTCTTTTTTGCAAAGGCAGGGAGGGTATTGATAATAACCACTTTACGGAAAGCCGTAGATGCCCATCGTACCAACGAGCATGGACGGAGCTGCTACTGAAACAATGAAAATACTACAGCCAAGCCCTTTTAACACAAACAATTCGTGAACCAGCGGTAGACGTTGCAATCTTAAGTAAGTACAATAACGCTGTATGGACAGCGAACGCAACAGGTAAAGTAGTTTACTATGTAGTAAACGACCCTTCCAAGAATTAGAGGTGAACCTTGATACAGTCCTCGTTCCGGTAAAAATTGATGGTCCACCGAATCTTAAAATTGATGAATTTGATAGCTCTTAGAGAGAGGTCGAAGTTCGACTGCCATCGCTGGAACCTCAACGCATGGACCACAAACATAGTGAGGCTGTTCAATGACAAACAGGAGGGAAGCAAACTATTGGAGGCCTTAATAATCATTAAACAACAGTAATAAACGCAAATTCAGCAGGAATGGGACGATTTCGATAATCGATCTTACTGTTGTAAGCAACTGCTTTACTCGGAAAACAACAGAGAAGGTCAACTCACATTACGAGTATACCCACAGCGATCATATGGTTTGAAACAATGATTAAAAAGCTACACCAAATTACAAAAAAAATAATTGACACAAAAGACAGCAAAACTTCTGGTGTTGTATTTTTTGCGCCCACCAGAATACATCAAGGAGATTAATCAATAAATTAGGGTGGAAGGCGAATACATTCGATGCAGAGATTTTCGCCCTTATGATCGCGGATACTACGTTGACGAGTTCGGCGAACTGACCTGCCACATCACAGCGGCGTGCGATATATGTATGTATCAATGGTAAGAAGAATGACGAATACACACTACCCACCAGTTTATAGGTGGAATGAACGCTTGAAACGGAAAATATGTGGAATGCTTTTATGCCAAAAATGTATGCCGAAAGTTGATGAGACTAGAGGTAAAGTGTGAAAGAGAGCTAAGGAAACAGAAGAAGCAACAAGGTGGAAGCGAGCGGCCATGCAAGTACATGTGTATATACCAAAATGTACCTACGGAAAAGTAGCTGAAGGAGGCCACAGCGTGGAAGTATAATTCCGGCAAAAGAAAAACATAAATATAATTACTGGGACTGACCAGTCACCAAGCTCTTGATCATAAGAAGGAGATGACATAATGTCAAAACCTACCTTGACCGGGGGTATTGTAGGGGGCAAGAGGACAGGGTTGGGGTGTTTTAGCCACCGAAACATGCACAAGACTGTCGAAGATAACTCATAGCAAGAGCTACCGCGTATCCATATTTTCACCCCAGTTCGAGTTATAGCCCTTCAAAGTGGGACGTGGAGGTACATTAAACTTTTATCTTTGACAGATTTTTTAAAAATTATGTTAAATAACTTTTTCACCTACGATTAGCGGAAGTTGCAGTAAAGGCCATTTTTGTCTGACCATCGCCATGCCTGGCTGGCAAGAGGCGCTTGTCGCCCACTCGTTACCCCTGAACCCTATTTTGGGGTACCACTTAACAGTAACCATTGCAATATAACACAATGGGAGAAAGGCAGACACGGGCAAGGCAAGCAAGAGAGATCTTACAAGTCACAGTGCACATTATGGGTCCTAGGGAGAAGAATAAATTTATGAAATGTGGGCGAGTCTGTAGCTGATTTGCTTGAGTTTTTAAATGATGTTTTTGTATTACACTAAGCTAAAATATTATGCTATATTTAAATATTAATTCACCCTATACAGACACAGTCATTTAACAAATGTCTTTAAGCGCATTTGTCCCCTTTACCCCCTGCCACATAGAAGTATGTAGCACAAGAGCAGCGCATAACATTGCACTAATTCAGAAAATACTACTGTGAAGGAATTATGTAGCTATTTTTCCTTCCACTTTTAATACTTCAACGTCGAACATGGAACTTAGAATTCATTTATATTTGATAATTGCTAAAAATGATTATATGTAAGAGTTTATTTTTTATTTACAATTAACATTGTAAGACTACGGAGTCATCATAATATTAGAATGGTCCTTCTACATACATATGTACATATATTTACACTCTATGTCGATGCACGAGTAAATGAACAAAAATATAAAAGAGGAAGGCATTAAAAGGCGAACGATAATTGTGTATTCGTCTTATTTCTTTTGCACCTTATCTGCCCAACAAAAAAAAAATCTGTAACAAAAATTCCAATAAATAGCAAACTAACGCGTGCACTAGACACAATCAATAACATTTTCACCACAGGAGACAAAACAACTAAAGAAAAAAAATCAGATATAAAAAAATACAAAAAAGTATCTGTATGGGGAAAAAGTATCTAGAAGTAAAGCGAAAATCTATCCGCAGACTTTATGGGGGTGTAGGTAGTTGCTCTCCGCTCTTATTCTCAATGACGTAAATATAAGCTTTCCGTTTTCTGTCGTCGTCGTTGTTCTTATTATTGTTGTTGGTGTCATTGTTGGTGGTGTTGTTAGCTTTTCCTCTCTTATTTCCATTCTACATCAATTTATCACATTGTATCTAGATAGACATGTACGCAACTCACTAACTATATGTTGTGCATGTGTAGTACTACCGCACATTGACGTTTTTCGCCAGCTCTTTTTGTTGTTTTTTTATGTTATCATTTTCTGTTGTTGGTTAGTATGAAAATTTTTATTGATTTTACGCACTTACCCGGACATTAAGAAAGTTAACTGAAGAAGGAACAGGAGTGTGATTCCTTCTTAGCTGGATATTTTCCTTGCTGTCTAATGGTTGATTGTTGCTTAAGTTATATTATGGGGGCAATTTGGGAAACTTTTTAATTTTTTAAGCCTTATTTAAGAATACTTTCATCAATAGATGGAATTTTCTGCTGTAAATTATTTTCTCCGTCACTATAGAGGGAATAAATACACCCTATCAGATATAAATAATTTCTTGAGTTGTATTTGGGTTATACATATATATATACCCATGTTGAACACAACATTTTGGTATCTAGTAGTATGGGCTCAAAACCCCCTAAGCGCACATTATGAGATATCTTTAACCTGCATTCATGGGGTCGATACATATACATAAGATATTCTCTTTCCAGACTCTCAAAAGATATTCAAAGATACATACTTAAACATTTGCAAATAATGAAAAATTCTTATCAGAGCCTCATCATAAATTTTTTTATTTTTGATCTTTGATATATTTTGATGTCACAGGCACACACGAAATCACTGACACTTAACAATCTCCTCGCATAGATATTTTTTCTTCTTGATAATGACCGACAAAAGTCTTAATTTTTTCGATTTTTGCAAAAAAAAAGAACGAACGAGAAGAGAACACGAAATAGAACTGTTTTTCTTCGGGATTTAGTTGGAAAAGCTTTTCACACACGAAACAAAAAATAAAATGTACCGGGTGAATAAAATTGAACGATTTACCAAAATGCACAGTGGGTATACCGTGTAAAACAGAATCGAAAAGGGACCGGAACGATTTTTGACTAAAAAATTTTGAGGAAAAAATAGAGGTCTGGATTCGAAGAACTCGGATAATCTTTACTCGTTGTCGACGTCTTTTTGGTCTAAGACCAAACGTCCGACCAACCGATGATTACTAAGAGAGCCGAGCAATTTAGCACCCAGAAGCAGGTAGCAGCAGAAGTACGACAGTAGTCAATTTTTGGTTTGTTTTTTTTTTCTTTTGCTGCTTTCGTACACCCACAGATTAGCCAGTTAACGGTGGTGGGGGCTGTATACTGAATGGCGTCGGCCTCGAATCGGGTCGTGCTCGTGAATCGTGATTCAAAGGGAGAGAGAATGAGAGCAAAGCTTTGGCGCACATATACAGAGTATACACGACTCTTAATCAGTGTTGCCGCAATAATTCAATCGATTCAAAAATATGTAATGATTTTTGTTTTCAGTTTAAAGAATTTATTTTTGAAAGATAGCAATTTTAATGACCACGTATTCGTCTGTGAGTCAGTGCTTTCTAGCTCTTCTTTTTTTACACAATTTATGTAAAACAATAGCCCATAATCAAAATTGGTAACAATTTCCAAATAACATTATTTATATGGAATACTCGGAACAAGCCAAAGTGGCTGTGTAATTCTTACTGCTCGTATGTACATACATATGTATGTACTTATGAACTTATTTTAACGATGGTAGAAAAAACGATGGAAGTCTTGCTTCCATATCTCAATAAAGTCGTCCTCCTGCTAAATTGTTCGAGAAAGTACGTCAACCTATTCATTTAAAGGATAGTCCTCTTAATAAGAATTTACAAAAAAAAAAATTCAAATGCTTGGCGCAACAGACCGTATGTGGTCCAGGGCCTAGCTTCTCGCAACCATTCGCGTTGTGCGTGTTATATTTTTTCACACAAATGGAAGGGACCTACAGTTTAGAGCCATATCCGAAAGGCAAATTGAGAATCTTTCTCTTGACAGTTATTACTCTCGGACGTTTGTCAGACATTCGCGAGAGGTGGGACCGTGAAAGAGTTTTAGGTGTTCTCTGGGATTCGAACCTCAAACCTCCCGCTCAGTGATCCAACGCACTAACCACTGAGCCACGGCGCCCACAATATAATTAATAATAATTTATTTAAATTAATAATCACGCCTATTTTCACTGAGTCCTTTGACGGTCCAGAAGGATTCTACTCATTCCGCATGTTTAATTATTCTATGATCAGTCATACCTATCCCTTATTTATTTTTAAATGCTGTTGTTAAAAAAGTTAAAAGAATTCTTTTTATGTATTTATTACAACATAATTTTTATCGTGTATAACTGACTGCTTTTGTGCTGTTTTCTTTTGTATTTGATACTTTTCTGAGACCTTTTGGCAAGACTGCTGTTAATACGTTAACTTTTCTTCTGACGTCGTTGTCAAACGCGTCACAAGTTATCATTCAATATATACATATACATATGTAAATACATATGTACATATAAAAACGAACTCTTAAAAAGTCTTGTATCGAACATTCTCTTCCGTATAACTACAGAAAACACTACGAGAGACATCAACTCAGTCAAAGTTGTCTAGAAACTTTATCTGCGTACGTCAGAGAACCAGGTAGATAATATATGTACATACTTATGTATGTAAGCACATGCAATGGCAACAATAAAGCACTGAGCAAAATAAGCAATGGGTGAATGAAGTTACTGCTGCTGAGCTGCCGTTTACATCGGCAACAATAATAACATACATATATGTACATACATGTATGTATGTATAGGTATACATAAATTGAAGTCGAAATATGAAAGTAGCAAAAAACGCACTCTAGAGTTCTGTGTCGGAGAGTAATCAGTGGATTGAATCTGCCTCAATTCATAAGAGTGAACAAGACTCTAAGCACTTTGATAGCAAATGAAGAAGCCTAAGAAAAAGCTGCGAACCAAGCTTTATTTTTTGAAAGCATTTCGAGGAAAACTTTGAGTTCCACCATGTGAATTTAACATCATATTGTTGACATTTTTACCTTACGATTAAATTCAAATGACACATTCCAAAAAGTGTTGGGAAGTGTTATTAGAAGAATATGCCTGTGAAGGATCATTCAAATTGGGTGTAAGCACTTCTGGTCGATTTGGCCCCAACCCTTGGCCGCTCAGATCTCCTGACCTTGCACCCATGGATTTTTTCATAATTTTTTCGATCATTTTTTCTGATAAAACTACAACTTATGTTTATCGTACGTGAAAAAGTTTTTTAACATAATTTTTAGAAAGTGTATCAAAGATAAAAGTTTTATAAAAAAAAGTTTTTTACTAGATAAAAGTTTTGAGAAAAATGCATTTTAAGTAAAAGATCCGAACAACAAATTTTCAATTAAAATTAAAATTAAAAATTAAAATTTTTGTGTTTAAGGAGTCGTAACTTTTATGTGGCTGCATAAAATTACCCAAAATTTAAAAAAATTCCTATGCGCTACTGAATTGTCTCTTCAAAATGTATAAAACCATTTTTGTAGCTATTATATAGGTAGTTCAGAGGTTATACCATTTAAGAAATTTAACATTAGCAAAGGAAGCCAGGAACCGACCGGAAATACGGCCACTTGCGCACTACGAGCCGAAAAATCGAAGGAAAACAACCGTTGTCCAACACAACCACTGCAAAATCGATTGCCGGGAAGTCCGATAAAGACGGGGGGCAAAAGCTGATAACCAAAGCTAAAAGCTCCCCTCCACGTCAATCTGTGCCGGGCAAAAGAGACCATAGATTCCAGTAGGATCCAATTCAGATAAATCCTCCAAGCCACCTGCTTCTAGTAAACAGACCGTAAAGAGGATAAGGTCTGAAGAGGAGCACCAAAGTTGGTCTAAAAAAAATGAAGGCTTCAGTCAGCTTTGACTCCACGATGGCCATTGTCGACCGTTCTGACAAAGATGGGAAGATTACAAACGGCAGATGGCTAGTTGTGGAAATCAGAATTCTGCAGGCGTTGCTTGAGGAAGAGGCAGGAGACGACGGGGACAACTTCGACGGTGCCAAGTGGCAAAACGGAGTCAAGGTTGTGGGCTGCGGCAACAAGAAATCTCTGGATTTCTTAACGCGCTTGGTTAACAGTCTGGGCGAAGTCTGGCCGGGGGCAAAGATAGTGCCACGCTCGTGCCTTGCTCTTTGTCAATTAATTTCTATATGGACTCCTCCCCCGGTCCTGGAGGACGAGTCCATACTGAAACTAATCGGCAGGCAGAACAAGGAACTAAACACCCAAAGCTGGAAAGTCATTTACTTAGCCACAGGGAAACGAGGTACTGGTAAGGACATCCTGGTCACTATTAACCAGACGTCCTTCGACCTCTTAAAACGAAATGGGGGAAGCATGGTCAGGATGGCTGAAATCAAAGGGAAGCTAAAGTGGTGCAGATTATTCTGCGTCATTGTGAAGCAGCTACCGACGATTTGACGCTCTTTATGACCCAGAAAGAAGTGGATATAGCCTTAATCAAGGATTAAATTCCAAGATTTATAAAATATACCATCCACACATCGAAGGTAAAATGAGAGCCTGTATAGTTGCAAAGAATACAATTAACCTTTTTCTTCTAACTCATTACAGCAAAAGAGATCTGACTGTGGTATCCTGCGAACAGAAGGACAAACACTTGCTCCTATCATCCGCCTATATGCCATATGAAGAAAATGAACCACCACCAGAGGCAGTCCGAACACTAGCGGCATCCAAGTACGCGGACGAAATCTGGCCATTGGGTGCGACGCAAATTGCCACTACTTCCAATGGGGGAGCAAAGACATAAATAAAAAGAATGAGTCAATTTTTGAATTCATTCTTTTCTCGAATCTTATTATATGTAACAAAGGTAATATACCAACGTTCCAAAATCGGATTAGGGTAGAGGTTCTCGATTTGACTTTAGCTACTGATTCTAACGCCAACATGGTGGAGGACTAGAGAGTTTCCACTAGTTGTTCCTTTTCGGACCATAACCGAATTCTCTTTACCCTCAATTTGAATAAAGATAAACCCAAACCTTTCAGAAACCCCCAAAAAGTCAACTGGGATAAATTCTCCGACCTAGTCGCAGGAAAGCTAGCCCTGCGTTCAGCCACAGCTGCTCTAGACACGACTAAAATCGACAAGGAAGTATACGACTTGGTAAGAACTCTGAAAGAATCGTTTAATAGTTCTTGTATTATCAGTCTGGTGGACCACAGAACTTCGACAACTTAGAACAAAAACTAGAAAACTCTTCACTAGGGCGAAATTGAGCAAGAAAACTGAGGACTGGAACCTCTACAAATCCAGTTTTAATGAATATAAAAGTAATATCAGGACGAAATTAAAATTATGGCAACCTTTCTGTGAATCCATTGACGAAGAAAATGAAGCCGCAAGACTCTGTAGGGTATTATCCAAAGACCCCTGTGTCCCCGGATGTATTCAGAAGTCTGATGGCTCATGGACAGAATCCAGCTAAGAATCTATCGAGGTTTTAATGGAAACTCACCCTTTGCTGCCACCCTTGGGGGTAAGGTCTCTAGGTAAAGGGACCAGTGGGGCAGAGATATTCTCCCCAAAGACCGTCCCACAGTGGGGCAGCCCCATAGACTGCTATGATAAAAGATCACTTTGCAATTTTGGGGTAAGGGGAAAATAATGTTATTTATCACAAAGAGTGTTTTTTTTTTTATATAATTTGCACGCACTCAAGGGGTTATAAATACCCTTTTACATGTTTTCACACGGTGCGGGCGTTGGAAAGATAGATAGAGAGAGAGAAAGAGATTGGTGTAGTGGTGTTTGAAACTCAGGTGTTATTAGGTTTCACATTAACTCCATGGGTGGTGTCCAGAATAACTGGGGAGATTTGTTTGTTGTCATTTATTTTTTGCCTTCGCTTCTGATTCACAGTATTTTTTTCGCAGTCCACCTGATGTCCTTTGTACTAAGTTAATCAAGCGATCAAAGTTGACTAGTTTGGTGCGATATTTGTGATGCAAGAAAGAGTTAACGAAGTGGTTCGTAGTACATATTTTTAATAATTCTTTCGCATATAGTTTGCAAACAAAAAAAAGTAATATGTCCGGTGCAGGTGAAGGTATGTAGAATTTATTTATACATTGAAAAATTGAAAAAGTATTCCTGGTATTTAATAATGGGGTTCCAAACATGGGTGATATTTTTAAAAATTAATTTTACTTTTGCATAAAATCTTCTGTTCCGGCAAAAGTTTAGCAGGTTTATTAGCTGAAGAGACGTTAGTATAAATTTAAAAACAGAAGTGCTAAGCTTTCGCCGGAAATATTTTTTTTAAATTTTTTTAAAGATAGAGTTCAAGATTTTTGATGTTCTAATATAAAATATATGAACGATTTTTAAAGGTTCTGAGGCGCAAAGTTATTAGTGTGTAAGAAAAAAAATATTCGAAATATATTTCGCTAGTAAAAACAAGAACATCGATACAAAATTTGCTGAAGTTGAGACCTTCCTTCAAAATAAAATATAATCTGGCGAAAGTTATATACATACGTCAACTTAAGCAAGAATTAAAAAACTTCAAGGATCAATTGAAAGCAAAATAGGAACGTTCTAATTGAACAAAAAAACTACTTTTCGCTTCTGAATCAAAATGGCTTAACGATAATATGTACATATATCTTTTACAAAATATCCTTCTCCTGTTGGACGCCCACCGCTTGCTTTTGGAATAAGCAGTGATCAAACAAAGCGCAAACGAACCGCAGAACTAAGAAATACTGTTTCGACAAGTGAGCTACATAGTTTATGCTGCTCAAATGAGTTTACGAGCTTCGGGCCAGAAGCAGGCAGCAGATTTTCTAAAAGAAGCAATATCATTCATCTCAAAGTTTCTTTCAAAGGCAGAAGAGTTTTGAGGAACAATAAAAGGTGTCATCATTAGAAGCCTTGCCGATGATGATGGAAGCCAAATTATCACCAATATAATGTAATAAGGAGTTATGCTAAAAACGTTTTCCCTTCTTACAAGGACATTCAAAAAGAAAAAAAAAATGTTCCCCACCTGAAATAAAATTGACAGAAAGTTATGCTGAGGTTTCAATGCAGAACCTACTTGATCACACGAGTGAAAAAATACTGGCATTTCAAACGCCCTGGAATCCTTCGAATCAGACACCAACAACGAGCTTACATTGATAGCAAAGTGGGGTTCCGATGGCAGTTCAGGGCATAGCCAGTACCTACCATCAAACATTTTTAGACAACCACGAAGCTGATGACAAGTTTATTTTTATGAAGTGTCTGGTAGCTTTACAACTTTCTGGAAATCAAAAAGTTGTTTGGAAAAATCCTTGTCCTTCGTCCCCGCGCTATTGCCGTCCACTCAAAATCGATTTTCAAAAGGGGAGCAACGAACTTATGAGGATTGAAAAGGACATCATAACTCACAAATCCAAAATCTTCATGGGCCAAACATTACGCTCAATAATAAAAATTTTGCTGTGAAACATGGAATTACATTTTCAATGATTGATGGTAAGCTGTGCAACAGATTAACCAATACAAAATCTTCCCTCAGGTGTTACTTATGCAATGCTACATGCAAGGAATTTAACAACATAGACAAAATGATCCAACTGCCCGTTCCGGAAGAGTATTTATCTTTTGGATTAGCTGTTTTGCATGCATGGATTCGTCTTTTTGAATGCCTTTTGCATGTTGGGTATAAGCTTCCGGTGCAGGAATGGAGATTAAGTCAAACCACTGAAGTTACCGTGAATGAAAATAAAAAAAACGGATTCAAAAAGAATTCAAAGAAAAGTTTCGACCTGTTGAGCTGGTTACGGGAACACCAACACAGGCAATGTTGCGAGAAGATTTTTTGAAAAAGTAACTCGTCCGCCACAATTACTGGAATTGATGAACATTTAATTCACAGATTCCACATAATTTTGCAATGTCTCTCAAGTGGTTTCAGACTCAACGACGAGAAATTTAAGAGTTATTGTGAGAATACTGCCCGACATTTTATTATATTATACCCCTGATACTATATGAGCACTACAGTTCACAAAATACTGATTCATGGCTATCTAGTTTCCTCAACTTGTCTTTTACCAATTGGTCAGTTAAGTGAAGAAGCTTTGGAATCACGAAACGAAAATTTTAAAATTTTCAGTTTTTCGCAAAACATTTTTTATAGTATGATGATTTCTTCTGATCCTCTTATACATACTTATCTAGTCGAAGAAGTCAAAAAAAATGTTCATTCTGATGCAATAAATATGTTTGAGAGGGAGAATATTTCTTATGATTCTGATTAAATAATTTAAGCTACATTATTAATTTATTAAATATTGCTACACTATTTACAAAAATTAAGCCTTAAACAAAAAAACATTGTAAATGAAAATTTTGTTTAAAAAACAAATAATAATATCAAAAAGTTTTCATTCACTAAAAGATTCGTTTTATATTTGTATATTTTTGTGTCTTAACATAATTTATAATTATTTTTTTATAGAAATTCAATCCCAATTAAGATTTACTCTTATTTAAGTCTAAAAACTACATAAAGTCATCATACACCTCGTAAAATATTTAAAATCAAAAAACTACTACTCTTGCCCCACTGTGCGTCCGTACGTGGTGAAGAACCACATCCTTCACGAGATTAGTAACGGATTACGGCGGATCTAAAGAGGAAAACAGGTTCCTAGGGAGCTACTTCTTCCAAGACCTAGATGAACTCGCTAGCACGCCATCAGACAAGATAATGAAATTTATCAGGTCCTCAGGATGGTTTGTATGCAAAGACTCGCATCAATAACTATCGGAGCATATAAGAATCGGTACCGGGTTTCAATGGGCAAGAGACATCCTTTCCCCCAAAGGGCATCACAATGGGTCAGTATTGACCTGAGTGTGGCGGGGAGTCTCTCTCCCCGCCAACCCACATACCTAACCTAACCTAAAGAGGATAACTTGAAAAAACCCAGAATCCCAGGTGTATAACTACCGCGCCTTTGGGATGAATGGCATCACGTTACAGTGTCTTCTAACGGTGAACTCAGGATACCTGGGGACCTCCAGTTTCAACCCGAATTCCCCTTACCTGCATACAGGGGGTGGAGGCAGGCAGACCTCTTCTTCCCCCTTACTCGTGGGACCCAAATGTCTAACAAAAATGCAAACTTCAAAAAACCAAAAGCGAAGAGTGTAAACCGATCGGATTAACTTAGGAGTAAATGAAGATGCGCTTCTTCACACTTCAGATGGGGAAAGTGTTGGAGCAATTGACGAGATCCTTGAAAGAGTCTTTCCAGAATCCAGCGACACTTGCTCCATCGCTGACTCATCCCTCTTTAACGTGCCAACCAGTTCGCAGCGTACTAAGAACTGTAAGTTGACAGTGAAGAGACTAGGGACCAAAAAGTGGGAGGAGATGACAGAACAGGAGAGGAAAAGGCTACACATCGCTCGAGCCTACCTGCAGGGACAATCCGTGATGGGGGACTTGCCTGTAGTGAGCACCCCTAAGGGGTGACCCAAGCTGGCGGCCCGACGTAGGAGAGTTGTTGGGATCACCAATGGCGACAGCAAGCCACTGCCAGCCGAAACATATGGTGATCTCGGCAGCTTTCCAGGAGCCACCCATTTCAGTGCTGTCAAGACCGACTGCTGTCTCATCCTCCCCGACTGTAAAAGTAGGCGGGGAGGTGGGAATGGACAATCCTATCGGGGCAAGCCACTGCCAGCTTCCTGGCGATGGTCCATTAGCACCTGCACCGCCTGGTTGCGATAGCCCAGCTGATAACGGGAACTCTACATCCTGCAGCTACGTGAGTGTAGTTAGCGTTGGTGGACAAAGTTAGGGTTTAACCACTCAAAAAGCACCAGAAAAAAGAAAACGGACGAACAGACAATCCTATAAAACCGCAGCCGCAATGCCTTACGGTTAATTCGGTGGCTGAAGAAGCGTAATCTGAAGCCCTTTAGGGACAAGGAAAGGGCGGCTCTGGATAGAGCTCGCAACACGCTCCAGTGGGCAGGGTCGGCTAGGATAACGGACGCAACTGGCCGGAAGATTAAAAGTCCGCTTATGGCGAGAGTAGGAAGCCACTTGCTCCCTTCCTTAGCGGTGGAATGACCTAGGCCAGCTGCCAACTGGTGCTCACCTGAGTCCGAGTCAGCCGCTGGCTGATCCAAGAAGGTCACCACGGGACGTGATGCCAAGGGTGTAGTGTGGGACCGAACGTGATGAAGAAGGGAAGCCATCTGCCACCCTCCTTGGTCATGATCAGTCCCAAACCGTTCTCGACCGTGTTGGGCAAACGGGTCAAGCCTATGGCCAAAGCCTACGGCCAATCCAAACCGGGGAGCTCAAAGGCAACCAACACCAACAGACGAAGCGCAGGGCCGACTAGAGATTCGAACGTGAATCTACTCGTAGATAGAGTCAAACATGGGCTTAAACCGAGCACTAGTTCAAAAAGGGGTAGGCACGACGAAACCACAACGCCACCTGCTAGAAAGACCGCAAAAGAGCCAAGCTGTTTGTGGCTACTAATGCCAGCCTTCAGATTGTTGACTTCAACCATCCAAACAAGCGCCTAAGCAGAAGACCAGTGGGGACTCATGGAGTTACGTATTCTCGAGGGTATGAATGATACCATGTAATGTAAGAACAGAACGTGTATCTGGCTACGAAAACATATTAACCTATTTCTTCTATCTACATATAGTAATCTAGACCAGACGGTGTTAAGGCATGACCGGAGGGGACTTCCCTCACTGATTATCACAGCCGTGTATATGCCATACGATGCCACTGACGGACCACCATCCGTAATTACCCAAGAACTAACCCGGAAGGTGGCGACTGATAGCTGGGACCTACTACTAGGGCGTGATGTAAACGCACACCACGCGCAATGGGACGGTGGCGACACAAACCGATGCGGTGAGCTATTACTCGAATTCATTATCGAAAATAATCTTTTAGTATCTAATAGACCCAATGACCCCACTTTTGTAAGGGTGTCCCATAATTCACGCAAAATTTGAATTTTGTGCCATTTAATAGTACAGTGATGCCAACAGCTGACATTTCGGGGTTAGTAAAAATGGAGCGCTATTCGAAAGAACAATGCATTTTCATTGGTGAGCAATATTTTAAAAATAATGAAGGTTTGTCAGCTACAGTCCGCAATTTTCGTACAAAATATGGCCGTCATAGTGATTTAAAACCATCAACTGTGAAGAGAATAATTGAAAAATACAGGGAGACTGGATCATTAAGTGATCTTAAACACTCTGGGGGTCCTGTCACAAGTCGTTCAACAAAAAACATCGAAGCAGTTCGCGAGAGTATTGCTGACAGTCCAGGAACATCAATTCGGCACCGTAGTCAAGAATTGGGCATTTCGAGTAGCTCTCTACAGCGAATTCTCACGAAAGACTTGAAACTTTATGCTTACAAAGTTCAATTGACTCAAGAACTGAAGACTACTGACCATGCAGCGCGAAGAGAGTTCGTTGAATGGATTTTGGAACAACAACAAGTGGATGCTGATTTTTCGAACAAAATCATCTTCAGTGATGAAATGAAGCTCATTTTCATCTTGATGGCTTCGTTAATCGTCAAAATTGTCGCATTTGGGGTTCAGAAAACCCACGAGTAATTGTTGAGAAACAAAAGCATCCGCAACGCGTGAGTGTTTGGTGCGGATTTTGGGCTGGAGGCATTATCGGACCATTCTTCTTCGAAAATGCGGCTGGTCAGGCAGTAACAATTAATGGTGTTCGTTATGGTGACATGATAACCCAGTTTTAAGTGCCTAAATTACAAGATATGGATGTGACCAACTTGTGGTTCCAACAAGACGGTGCCACATGCCATACAGCCAGAGAAACAAGTCAATTACTGCACGAGTCATTTCCTAATCGCGTAATCGGCCGTTTTTGCGATCAGAATTGGCCATCCAGATCTTGCGATTTAACGCCATTGGACTTTTTTCTTTGGGGTTTTTTGAAGTCAAAGCTCTATGCAAACAAGCCCATAACGCATTGAAAGAGGATATTGGGTGGTGTATTAATGAAATTCAGCCACATTCATGCGAAACGGTCATAGAAAATTTCAATAAAAGAGTACGTACCTGTCAGCAAAGCCGAGGCGGCCATTTATGCCATGTGCTATTCTATACATAACCCCAATCTGTATACTCTATGAATCAACAAAAAATTTAAGCTTTAAAAATCTGTAGTTAGAAATAGGCAAGAGGTTATCGACGTAACTTAAACTAGTAACTCCGATACTCTTAACGTAGATTACTGGAAAGTCTTGGGAACAGAGTCCTTCTCTGACCACAGACTGATTGAATTTTTCCTTAGTAGTAGTTGTGAACCCCCTTAACCACATAGGATTGTGGTTAGATGTTGCTCGTAGAGGACACCATACAGAGCAGTACGGACATCGATCGCATGGCCGAGAACTTAGCATCCATGTTTATGGAGGCCTTCATGAAAACATGCCTTGTCACAAAAAGGAAAACTAGACCATCACCCCCGTGGTGGAATAAAGAACTAGCCAATATTAGGAACGAAAAGAGAAAACTCCCCAATTTGACTAATCCTACAAAATCCGAGCCTGACTGGGAACTCTACAATGAGGAAAGTCTTCTCCAAAGAACGTCGGATTCTGGGTTCTCTAAAGGATACGAACGGTAAATTGTCTGACAAGGCAAGTCAGACTTTAGACCGATAAGCCTAACCTCTTCATACCTAAAACACTTGAAAGACTAGTCGAAATACGCATCCGCAGTAGACTACGCCCAGGAGACCTATCTCCAGCGCAACACGCCTATACCAAAGGAAAAAGTGTTGAGACAGCGCTGCATAGTGTAGTCGGCTCAATTAATAAATCGCTAAGCGAAAATGAATTTAACCTGCCGGCATTTCTAGGCATTGAAGGAGCATTCAATAATGTCCGTATTGATGCAGTATGTAGGAACCTAACTATGCTAAACATCGACTACATCCTAATAAATTGGATAATTAGCATGCTAGAAGGCAGACATATAATTACTGAACTTGAAGGAATGAAGATAGAAGCATACGCCTCCAGAGGTACTCCTCAAGGTGGGGTAATATCCTCACTGCTCTGGATCATTGTCCTGAATGAGGTGCTGCAGAAGTTAAGATGCAGTGGGGTCAAAGTCACAGCGTATGCGGATGACGTTGTTCTGATGGCAACAGGTAAATATTGGGACTTTACCTCCCTACCCTTAGTGAATTAATAGATGGAGCACTGAAGACCCTAGACACCTCGGCTGGGAAGTGTGGACTTGCGGTCAATCCTTAAAAGACTTAATTGGTACTTCTCACCAACAAAAGGAAGATTCCGCAATTTAATACATCCCTCCATTGGAGACACCCGCCTTACAATCTCAGATAGTGCAAAATACCTAGAACTAGTGCTTGATAAGAAACTAAACTGGAAACTGAATATAAATGAAAGAATTAAAAAGGCAACAATAGCCTTCTACTCCTGCAGCCGAATTTTTGGAAAGAACTGGGGCCCCTTTCCCAAAATTAAACTGTGGATATATACAGCTATTGTTAGTCCTACAAACTGGCTTATGGCAGTCTAGTGTAGTGGCAGGCAGCCGAAAAACCCACTAACCTAAAAGCCCTCACGAAGGTACAAAGACTAGTGTGCATCGGCACCATCAGCGCCATGAGAACAAAACCAACAGCAGGTCTTGAGGCGATCCTCAAACTGCTACCCCTATATATCTTCATACAGTCACAGGCAGCCTAAGCGCCCTAAGAATAAGCCAGTCTGAAAACTGGAAAAGAAATACTGTGGGTCAGTCAACGATCCTACAAAAATACATTGGACATGTACCTATCACCGACTACATCACGCCACCGTTTTCTTGCGCCTACTCCAGCAGAGAAGAATAAAAAAATTACCACTTACCAAATGCGCAATCCATATTTGTGTACACAGACGGCTCAAAATGGACATTGGCTTGGGTTCTTGCATTTTCCCCGAACCGCTGGGGATAGCATGATCAATCCGACTTCCAAACCATAGCAGCGTTTTCCAAGCGGAGGTCCTGGCAGTGACAACAGCAGTCCGTGAGTCTACGTCCTGAAGGTATCACCTTTTTTATTGACAATCAGGCTGCTATTAAAGCAGTTACTGCCGTTGAAATAAAATGGAAGCTTCTGATGTGCTGTCGCGAAGAACTCAAGGCTCTTGGCACGCAGCATAAGGTCAAACTCTGCTGGGTTCCTAGACACGAAGGAATACCAGGAAACGAGATGGCTGACGAGCTAGCAAGGCTCTGCATCGACCACCAAATTGACAGACCCATCCGTGAAAATCTCGCCTTGTACACTTAGGCTTGAAGCAGAGGAAAAAGCCACGAGAGAGGCAAACTACAGGTGGATTTCCATAGAAACCTGCGTTATCACAAGGAAACTATGGCCCACCGAGGGACTTGTTCGGAAAAACCGGAAGTCCATTTCCACCCTCGTGAGTATCATCACAGGGCACAACACTCCACGGTATCATATAAAAAACTACGCTTGACAGAAGAGGAGCTCTGCAGAGGCTGTGGCGATGAGAAAGCGATTGAGGACACAATCCACTTCCTAGGCCACTGCCCCGGCCTCCAACATTCTAGATACAAGTTCCTGGGAAGACACTTTTTTAATAACCTAGAAGAACACTCCAGAACGCAAATGGAAGCTCTGATGAATTTCATCAAATCGACAAGATGGTTTATATGTGAAGGACCACAAAACAGGTAATTTAGTAATTAAGTTGTGTATAACTGTATAGACCTAGGGTTATAGTAAGAGACGATTTATTTTACCCCAAACGGGCAACACAATGGGTCAGCATTGACCTGAGTGTGGCGTGGAGAACTTCTCCCCGCCAGCCCACATACCTAACCTAACCTTGCTGCCACCCTTTGCAGGACAGCAGTCTCTTTTGAACTTGCAGAAGAGGAGGTGATCTCCAGTATGATAAATAAGGACAAAGTAGCTGGGCTACAAACTTGTTCAATCCCTTCAAATCTGCAGGACCTGGCGAGATTGTACCAGCAATTCTGCAACAGTTCTAATAAACACACCTAATAAACATCTTTACAAGCTGCTTACGTACGGAGTACATACCAAGAAAATGGAGAGAGGTAAGAGTGGTTTTCATCCCGAAAGCAGGAAAACCTAACCACATACCGCGAAAGACTACAGAGCAATTAGTCTCGTCGTTTTTACAAAAATCCCTAGAGAGACTGTGATCGCGTCGAAATGGCGAAAACAGAAATGAAAAAAAAGAGAGAAATGCAAAATGAAACATTCGAATATTATGACGAACAATGTTTATTTGTCGAGATGAAAAGAGTAGGTACCGTCCTCGTTGAAGGTTGATAATCGACTGCAACATTCCGCCCACCTTGGTCGAATGGATTATGAGTCCAAAAATTGTATGGTTCAAGCCGAGTTGTCGATAGAGTCCTCATGAACTTCTAGTAGCGGAGATGTCTTGACGATAGGACGAGTCAACATTCCGTTAACTGTCTTAAGAGTCACAACGCGTACCTTAAAGTCTGCTACGGGATGAACATTTGCTACTCTTCCCAGTTTCCATTTGGTCTGAAGTAGTTTCTCATCTCTAATAACGACTAGGTCACCCATCTTGAAGTTGGAGCTGAAGCGAGTCCATTTCGATCGCTGTTGAAGTTGTACGAGATTCTCTGAGCTACACCTTCTCCAAAAATGTTGTCTCAGAAATTAGTTGCCATCTGTTCACTAGGTTTCCCCTAGAGTCAACCACATCAGGCTCTGGAATCGTCTTCAGCGGTTCCCCGATTAAAAAATGTGCTGGGGTCAGAACATGAAAGTCGTTCACATCGAGCAGAGAGGCCTTGAATTTACACAAGCCTCTATTTCTGCTAAAAGCGTTGAATATTCCTCAAACGTTAATAAATTGTCTCCTAATGTTCGGCGTAGGTAGTACTTGACACGACTTACAGTTGCTTCCCAATAACCACCCATATGAGGAGAGGCTGGGGGATTGAAGTGCCAAGTTGTACCGTCGTCTGCGAGATGTTTGGCTAGCGCTTCATCCTTGATGGCTCGTGATAGCAGGTTGTTGAGTTGCCTTTCAGCACCAACGAAATTAGTGCCGTTGTCGCTGTATAACTCCATGCAGTGATCGCTACGGGACATGAAACGCTTGAATACAGCGATAAGATAATTCGCTGACGAGTTCTAAATGCACAGCACCAGTTGGCATGCAAATAAAAACTGCGATATATCCCTTCACAGCTTTTGAGCCTTGTCCTTTGGAAAAACGAAGTTGTATTGGGCCTGCAAAATCTACACCACTGTGTTGGAAGTGGTCTGCAAGCGACCACACGAGCCATCGGCAAATCACCCATTAGCTGTTATTGAAGTCTGTGGGAGTGTCGGCGGCATTTTACGCACAACCTGAAGATTTTTCGCAGTATGTTACGAGCACCAAAACCTACTTTGAAGCATTCCCTGCATAGCTTGCGGGCCTGCATGAAGTGTTATGCGATGGATGTCTTCACAGATGAGCGTGGTGATCCTTGAGGATCCTGGTAGTAGAAGGGGATATTTTTTGTCCGGCCGTATCGAGGCATTGCATAGCCTTCCGTCCACCCTGAGCAGTCCTTTCTCATCTAAAAACGGATATAGCTTCAAAAGTTTGCTGTGACAGCTTACAGGCTGATTAGACTTGAGGCGATGAATATCATTTGCAAAGGAGGAAGCTTGAGTTAGCTTTACCCATATGATAAGGGCTTCGTCCAATTCTAGAATATGTAGATGTTTGCTAGTAAAAAAGGAACGCGAACTTGTATTTGCAAGTCGAGTGTTGTACAGAAAACGTAAAACATAAGCAGTGACACGCTTCAACTTCCTGAGACACGAGTATCGATTGATGTGTTCCCAAATTGGGGGTGCTTGTGACGTACTTGTTATGGGAATTGACTATAAGCGCCGGTCGAAGATGGTTATAAATATCTGCTGTTGAGGCCATAAAGATTCATGTCGTGATAACCAATGTGGGCCATTCCACCAGAGCGGGTGATCAGCTAAGTAATGCGGTGGTACACGCCGTATATCACAATCAGCGGGGTTTTGAGTAGATGGAACGTGAAACCAGTTATCTGCGGCTATGGTTTGTTGTATCTGCGACACACGTTTGGCCACAAACGTACACAATTTGCCAGGTTGCTGTCGTATCCAAGAGAGCGCTAAGCTCGAATCTTTCCATCCAAATATGTTCTAGATCTGAGTTTCCAAATTGGGTTATACATGCTTGATCAGTTGGGCTAATAAAGCTGCGCCGCATAGCTGCAAGCGTGGAAGGGACAACGTCGTTAACTTCAGTGGAGCGACTCCTGTTTTAGCTGTTAGAAGTTGGACAGAAATGTTACCGTTGGGTGAAACTGTGCGCACATATACGGCAGCGGCGTAAGCTGTTTGCGATGCGTCTGCAAATCCATGTAGGTGTTTTATGGCGTTAGGGATCTCGATTCCGACCGACCTCTGCACTTTGATTGCTGCGAGGCTTGTGATATGGTCCCTGTTTGACTTCTTCCGGCACAACTTCATCCCAGTCCACCTTAGGCTTCCACAGACGTTGAAATAACATCTTGGGGATGATTGTACTTGGAGAGAGCAGGCCCAGCGGGTCGAACAATTTTGATGCCTCTGAAAGAAGTAACAAGTATTACTTCCGTATATAATGAGGCTTTTGACAGAGTTTGTCCAATGGCAAAACCAAGAACGAAGTTGTCACCCCCTTGGTGCAATAAAGAATTAGCCAAAATTAGGAAGGAAACACGTAAACTTCTCAACGCAAATGGAACGCAGAATTTATGCACATTTATGCAGAAGCTGCGATGACGAGGAGGAATTGGAATCGATCCAACATCTGCTATGCCACTGCCCACTCCTGCAAAAACGACGCCTACGTGATCTAGGATACAGGTTCTTCGCAAGCATCGCAGAGGTAGCAGTAGTTCAGATACAGAATCCCTATACTTCTTAAAAAGTGGCAACTGTTTTCAAACGCCACAATTTCGATAGGTATTTTCCACCAATATTGAAAAAAGGGGTATTCACAATGGACCTATAGGTCTCCGAGTGGACGTGATGAGTTATATCCACCACACACCCTACGAACCTAACCTAATCTATATGGTAATTTAAAGCGGTCCGGTATCTCCAAATTAGAGGTGCCCCACTTTGACGGGCTGTAACTCGAAATCGGGTAAAAAATCCATGCGATTTTTTGTTCGTCGGAAATTCAGGAATCTCCAGTTAAAGGATTATAGCTCTTAACTGGGACACCCTGTATGCCAAGATCTTCCAATTCAAAGTTATATTGGACTTACACGTTATGTGCATATACTTCCAGAAAGATGGAAAGGAAATACATAAATATTGCAAAGGATCAATGTTACTTATACGTATAGGTGCTCCAATTCTTCCTCTTTTTCCGGCAAGTATAGGAAGACTCCTCTTTCCCGTCGAGTGCAAGATAATCGCAGCAGATAGCAGACAAAAATTATCTGTGCGTCACAATGACTAAACATAACCAAAGAAAGCGACAGGTGTAGAAGAGGTTCTCCTCTCCTTCACCCCTGCAGCTTCTGCAGAAATCAGTGTAACCTCTTAACACGCTGGATTATCAGACAGTGTGCTGTAAGGACACTTACCGGCGCTACGTTTCTGATCCAGCTTAGGCCAGATCTTCCTCGTTATATTACACGTCGAGCCAGTTTTCCCTCTGTAGTTGGTCCTGCTGAAAGCGTCCAGCTTAAGTAGATGTTTGCATGTAGTGAGGGATATACCTAGGTTTTAGGCATACTCATAAGAGTCCTACGGTGTGCGCGCCGCGGCTCAAGTGGTTAATGCGTTGGATCGCTGAGCAGGAGGTTCAGCGTTCGAACCCCAGAAAAAACCGACAAGTTTTTTCACGGCCCCACCTTTCGCGAATGTCTGACAAACGATAGAGAGTAATAACTGTCATGAGAAAGCTTCTCAATTTGCCTTTCGGATTTGGAAGGGACATACAGCTTCCCTTCCGTTTTTGTGAAAATTATAACAAGCACAACACGAATGGTTGCGAGAAGCTAGGCCTTGAATCACATACGGTCCGTTGCGCCAAGAATTTGTAATTTGTATAAGAGTCTTACTCTTTGTGGCGAGCTCCTCAGCCATGGATTTTCATGAAATGTCTCCATGGAGATGCCAAGAAGAATGCTGAACTACTCCGTCGTCTTCGAGAGAGACAAATAGCAGTTTAAGGGGCAGTTGACATATACTGCATTACATTTCAACTAGGAAAAGTTTTCCTTGATTGCCATGATTTTTGCCTGAAAAACGCTGGGAGGCGGAAAGAGATGCTGAATTTGAGTTTTTATAGAAGACATCACAACCCACTCCGTTTCCGGTCTTGGTACTGTCTGTTCAAAAGTGAACTAATCTAAAAAAAAACTATCCAAAATGGTATTGCTATTCCATTCACTGCTGGATTTATTCTGCCAGGTTGAATAAACAGCGAATTAAACGGAATTGGACTACTGTGTGAGGTTCCAATTTTGAATTCCAGAAAATACCAAAGAGTTTTCACGGTACTACCTGTTTCAAATATCTGAAAAACGATTGAGAGTAATAATTGTCATGAGACAATTGTACATACGTTACGAATATACATATGTACATACATACGTTAAGAGATTTTTCCAGGTCAAACAACACCCGATTTTGAACGTTTGAGAAGAAACAAAGTATAAACATTATATAACATTTCAATCATTCAAAGTTTTCGAAACATGGTGCTGAGAAATATCGTAAAGTAAATGCATATTTCTTGCATATTTATATTAGGAATTTTGTACGGGTTCACAGGCATGGAATTAGTGACGTAACATTAACAGCATAAACAATATTTCAAATTAAAAAAAAAAAAAAAATTGTAATTTCTAAAGAATAACACTGGACAACAAATTTGAACTTTTTTTATTGTTTATTAAAATTGATTTGTTACTTATATTTTTGGGTGTTTTATACGAATATAACAGTAGAAATTCAACATTGGTTGCCATTTATGAAAAAGTATACATTTACAGCCGTATTCATTACATTTCTTTATTTGCCTTTTGATTCATGATTAACTAACCCGCGATGAACCATTTTGACTTTTAGTTGAATTTTCATATTTCGTCCACATCGGCAATATGTATATTGCAGGTTTTTTTTAATAAGTAATCCTTCCCCCAAAAATTTTTTTCTTTTGTAGGAAAGGGCTGGACAATCACATAGCAGATGGAAGGGTATTTCCGCCTCTTCTTCGCCCATACGACTGGTTTGTCTCGCATTGTTGCACGTACATACATATGAATCATTGATAATACATCTCTCATTAGGCTGTTTTTTAGCTAGTGGATATTTTGTATCTTGCGGTATTTATTGTTTTAGGGGAGTCCGTCTCTGCATTCAGAAGCGCTTTGGTGCCTTTTTCTGCCTGACGGAAATTGCGTTAATTGGTTATTTATTTCTCCATGATTTCTACGTCCTTTGACAACCCTGTACAACCGGCAAGCAACCTTGGAATTGTGGCACATAAAAAAAATAAAGATAATTGAAAAACAAACACGAATTAAAACAAAAAATATTGCAGTCACATCATCTTATTCATCCAACTTTAGAATAAAACTCGAATATCTGTAAGTCCATGTATTTAAGTTTTTACGACTCTCGCATATAAGAATTTGCACATAACCCCAACCACTGAGTGCATAGTATAGATGATAAAAAGAAAATTGAAAGAAACTTCACCAGACAAATCAAATCCAAAAAAGAGAGTGCGATACGAAAAGTTATGTAGGAGGTTCTAGAAGAAAGCCAAAAAGATATTAAGGATACTCCAAAGATGTCGTAAGGCTCTCAGACATAAAGAATTAAACGACGAAATTAAGCAGCTAAAGAAGAAGAATGAAATACTAACGAAGAAAGTCTTTGCATTAGAAGAAAGGTACGAGCAGGTCGAAAATCGGATGGAAGGCAGCCAAATGAAGGTAAACGAAGGCAACCTGATTTTTCGGATACCTAATGGCAGCAGTGTTGAACCAAAGATTGAAATCCAAGCAATTTGTCGAACGTACGGCGAACTTTTCGCTACTTTGCCCGAGAGTAACATTGTTGCGATCAGATCAAATAATCCAGATACTAAAACCTTTCTGGTGCGATTCCGCGAGTCCAGAAATCATGTCTTTAAGATTCTTCGTTTATCAAGAGCTCTGCGAGAGGTTGGAGTAGCAGTCCATAGAGATTTCCCCAGAAAAATCCATCTGAAACGCGCGAAACTACTCGAGATCAGGAAAGCTATTGTAGTGCGATATGCCTACGTATGTATTATAATTTATATTATAAAAATTTAAAGAAGAATAAATAAAACCAAGTAATCATACGTTTAATGTTAATAAAAGAATACAAGATTTTAAAATAGATTTAAGAATAAATGTTATTAGAAATAAATTCATTCTTCCCAAAAAGGGAGGTGTAATGCGATATGCCTACGCAAGCATGTGTAGCAGAAATATATTCATTCCCACGAAAAATCAAATCAAAGTTTCTCACGTTTGAACAATTTGCACTATATGCAAGTTGTCGATGTTCAACCGATGCGTCGCGCATGTCAGCACAGGTGCTTGTGTAAGCATATCGCATAATTGATAAGTAGGGCTAGGAATTTCATGCACTTAAAAACGCAAAATATGCAAAATATGGTTTATAACGACCAGTCGCTTTTAACGACCAATTTTCCTCCACGTGGTTGGGTTTTGCACAAGTAATCTTTCTATTTTTGAAAAGTCGGATAAAACGACCGTTGGCTATAGCGACCAGTTACGACTACGACTGTAGTTAAACAGCATTTTTTTAATGAAAAACAAAAAAATATGTTATCCAGTTTTTAAAAAAATAATGTTATTTAAATAAATAAAAAGGTTAACAAAACATAAAGATCTTCCTTTGAAAAATTAAATAACAGAAGTAGCATTATTTTAACATTTAATTAAGGTTTTCAAAATTCTCATGTTTTATTAACATAAATGATACAATTTTTCGGAAATATGCACAAAATATGCATTTACTATTAAAAATATTCAAAATATGCATATATAGTAAAATATGCAAAAATATGCACTAACGATTGGATGCCAATTTAAAGGAAAATCCATGAATCGGAAAGATAATTTGTTCTATTGCTTCTAATGTGTCTCAAAAAAAATATGCAAATGCATCGAAATCCTAGCCCTATTCATTATTTCTTACATGCTAGACAAAAACGCTTAAAACTAGCTTAACTAACTTACTATGTAATGTAACTCTAACTTACTGACCCTATGCGGGTGCTCTAAGCTAAACCTAACGCTTAAAACTATGTCTTTCGACGTTTACGAACTAGGCTTATTTATTAACTTAACTTACTATTGAAAACTAAGAAAATTTATTTTTAAAATGAACATTTTTTGTTACTTAAAGTTTATTTAAAATAGTCTTAAATCTAACTTAGAAGCTACCTTAAATAAACCTTAAAAACTTTATACGTACTTTATACGTAAATGCTGCTTTTTTTTTAGTTTTATAATTTTTTTTTTTTTTTCAAAGTGCTGTGAAATTTTTTTTTTTTTTTTAACCTTAACCTTAACCTACCCTAAACTATGTAAGTCGGCCATAGTGAAAAGGCCAACTTCGCCCCTTAAGAAAGGCTACCCCGGATCGAATGGAACCGACGAAGGAGTTTTCTCTCCGTCTCCTAACCACCAGAATTTCTGGCGCTGCCGTTCAATATCGCGCAGATCGCGACCTGATACCGCTCTACTGTACCGGAGACGCTCCGGAATGCTGTGTGTGACGTGTCGGCTGTAGGTTAGTCGCCTATCCGCAGCTGTCCGGGCAACATGGAAGATTAGCGGCACCGCTAATCTGTCCTGGATCAGACCTAATCTATCTCGATAGAGGAACGCCTCTGACGGAACGAAGCCGTTAAGGCACACTCTCTCGTGGTACATGTCATTGGGGTAGAAGGCCCCAAAGATCAGGTTATTCATCGAGTTCATCGCTCTTGCAATGTGCCCCCGAATCATCTTGATCACGAAATTATCCACTCTGTTTATGTTCGCCCTGTTATACAGGACCTCATTGGAATAGAATTTTTTGTACTCAGACTCTGGTGTTCTGTATAAGCGAAGGCAAGCCCTCTCAAACACTCGAATCCTTTCCGTCGAGCTTGCTCCCACGTTGAACCACACGGGACAACCATATGCGAGCATGGGCCGGATAAGGGCCATGTAGCAGATTACCTTCACTCTCGCATCGAGTTGGCTGCTATAAAACAGTCTCTTTGTGAGAGCGAAAGCCGCTCTGGCTCTGGCCAGAGCAGCATCTATATGTTTGTTAAAATATAGATACTGGTCTAGCCAGAGCCCAAGGTATCTGACTACACTTCGACACGCTAATGGTTGTCCGTGCTGTCCCACGATTGAAAACTTTCGCCAATTCTTTCTGGTATCCGCAGAGGCCCCAGATAACGACGTCCTAAACAGGATGGTTTCCGACTTCCGGAAGTTGATCTTTAACTTCCAATCGTCGCAATATCGCTTGATCTTATCGAAGTCACGCTGCAAGAGTATTGCAATGACCTCGATCTTTGGTCCTGATCTGTACGCTATCAAGTCGTCTGCGTATGCTATAGCATGGTGAAGAGATCCTAGAAGATCGCTGGTGTAAATGTTAAAGAGGATTGTCGAATTTACCGCCCCTGTTGCAGACCATTTTTAATATCAAAAGTACCAGCAGAAGTCACATTGCCATTTTTCACAATGAACTGTCTACCGGTGAGCATATTACAAAACATGTAGAGACCGCCCCGCGCCCAGCCACCCCACAAAGGAATCTATTACCCAAAATTCAATGGAAGGAAAGATCTGCACCTCTATATAGGTCCCTATTAAATCGTAAGATTAACGCTATAGATGAATCGGAAATTTATTCAATCCATGGCTCGGATATACTTACTACCTGCATTGTCGACGCAGCTAAACCTTTCCAATCAGCAGAAAGATTAAAAAGAAAGCAGTTATGGTACGACTGGGAATGTGCAGCAGCTAGGAAAAGGGCACTCGCCTGTTTGCGATTAATACGAGAAGTAGGCAGCAATCTTGCTGCCATGTACCAGCAGGCAAACAAGACATACAAAACCCTATGCAAGGAGAAACAAATAAGGTACACTCAACATATAGCTTGGGCGCTTGCAGGGGTAAGAGACAGTGGTGCATTCTGGAAACTTGCTAGAACTATAAACGGTACCACCTTTGCACGGGGTACTCAAGTTAAAGCATCGATTCTAGCTGAACATTTTGAGCAGTTGCTAAATCCACCGTGCAGTGCAGTCCAACTGCATTATGCACTGCCGCTCCAGAAAGTCGATGTATTAGATCGCAGTATTTCATTACAGGACGTCTGCAGAGTCATTCATAGATGCAAGTTAAATAAAGCGCAGGGAGACGACCGCATTCCGTACGAGTTTTATAAACACGCAACAAATGAGTTCCTAGAAAAACTAAGAGTAGTGTACAACTTCATCTTCGATGCGGGTAAAGTACCTGACAGTTTCAGACGGAGTCTCCCGTATTTAAAAAAGGAGATTGTAGTGACCCAAGTCACTACAGAGGCATATCATTCATGAACTCAGCGATGAAAATATTCACGGGCATCATCTTAGAACGGCTGACAGCTTGGGTACAGGCAAACGACCTACTCAGCGAATTCCAAGCTGGGTTCAGGAAGAACTACTCTACGGTGGACAATATTTTTACACTGTCAAGTATTGCCAGGTCTTATCGGGACAAGGGTAAAAAACTTTATGCGTTTTTTGTGGACTTTAAGGCGGCGTTTGACTCCATTGACAGAAAGTCCCTTTTCTATAAATTAAGTAACTTTGGGGTTTTAACAAAAGTTCTTAAAATCATTCAAAGGCTTTACGACGAGAACAGGACAGCGGTATGGGATGGAAAGACGTCTCGCGATGGTTTGAGTCTCGGATGGGTGTCAAGCAGGGTTGTCTCATGAGTCCCCTACTCTTTTCGATATTCCTGGATGACCTACCAACCTATTTGCCAGGAGGAATTGAATTCGCTGGAGTTAAAATAAAGGTTCTAATGTACGCTGATGACATTGTAATTTTGTCTGAAACACCAATGATGTTGCAAAATATGATAAACAGATTGCAACATTATTGCAATCTGTGGAATCTGCAAGTGAACACCAACAAGTCCAAAATTATGGTCTTCCGGAATGGGTTTGGTCGCTATGCGAGATGTGAAAAATGGACTTGGCTAGATAAGGAACTAGAGAAGGTGAAAGAATATAAGTACCTCGGAGTGATTATAACACCTCAAATGGATTTCAGAAAACGTCTACAAGAAAAGTTAAGAGAGGCAAAGAAAGCAATAAACTGTAACTGGAAAGGCATACTGTGTAAAAAGAACGTAGCATCAAGTGTAAAATATAAGGTCTTTGATGCGGTAGTGAGGTCGATAATGTGCTATGCGGCTCAAGTATGGGGTATATGTCAATATGAAGAAACGGAAAAACTCCTTAGATATTTTATTAAAAAAATCTTCAGGCTGCCAGAAAATACCCCAAACTACATGCTATACTTAGAAACCGGACTGCCACCGTTGTACGTTTTTACGCTAAGATTGCACTTTCTATACATTTTGAAAGTAAGCATTTAGTTGCGATGCACCAAATACGCTTTAAGTGTCAATTTTTCGATGACTGGATTAGGTTATGTAGGGAACATGGTATCCCTCTAGTGGAGCACAATACAACAACATGGAATGGAACTCTACAGGAACTGTTGATAAGGGTCGAGTTAACCACTCGTGAGACTTTTAGAACGAGAGCCCTACAAAGCCAATCTCGGTACACCTACCGTATACTTAAATACGACCTCGGGGAGAATAATTACTTTCATGACCGAAACAGTTTGGATACAATCTCTATGATTTTTAAAGCTAGAGGCGAGCTTCTGCATTTGAATTACAGGCCACATATAACTGACCGCGATGTGGATGCAGAATGTAATTTATGCAATCTGCGAGCTATTGAAGACGTCCACCACTTTATAGGAGTATGTCCGATATTAAAAGAAATTAGAAGAGTGCATTGGGGAAAGATCACGCTACCGCTAAACGAAGTCGTAGATATATTAAATGGGCAAAACTGGAGTGTATTAATTAGTTATTTGAAGACATCCTTAAAATATCGACAGCAAATATTAGATGAAGCTTTTGAATAATATTAATATTTATAAATCTGTTTTTGATTCTTAATTTCAATAACTACATATAGAAGAAATTGTAAATCTCTCTTTCTTGGCTGACGGCAAATGCCATGCTATATTTTGTGAACTTTGTAACTAAGAAAATTCGTTATTGTACAATAAATCACATTTTACTACTACTACTACTATTACAAAACATGTATAGCAGTGGTTTACTTATGCCCAGCCTACTCAACTTGTAGAAGTGTCCTTCTAGCCATACCGTAGGCCTTCTCCAAGTCAACCAGGCAGGCACCCGTGCATTGTTTCTTGCTTTTGTTCCATTGGATATCCGACACCAGTTTAGACGCGGCATGTGCATATAGTATCATGCCCTGCCTTGAAACCGAATTGGTTATCCGGAACAATATGCATGTCCTCAACCCACTTAGACAGCGCCCTATTGATCACTTCTTCGAATACCTTGCTGATATTCGGAAGGAGACTTATCGACCGGAGATTCGCCGGATTGGAAGTATCCTTACCCCTTTTGGGAATAGGATGTACCACCGCTGTCTTCCAATGTGCCGGATAATGTGCATTATTCAGCGCATTGTTAAACAGGATGGTGTGAATGCTCACCGCTTCTGGAGGGAGGTGTCGAAGCACAATGTTAGACACTCCGTCGATACCCACGAATTTCCTCCTTCTCAATGATTCGAAGATCGCTTGGAGTTCTATCTTCGATATGAACGGGGGATGTACCACCTCATCGGCGATGACATTGTTTGCCATATTATCGTCATTGAACTCGGTGAAGCCGATGTTCTCTGATCGCCAGTGTTCTATATCATTTCGAAGATAGAAGTTGTGCACAAGGACTCGATTCTCCAGGTCGTGGTACGGGCAAATGCTATCATTCACCTTATACACTTCCTGGAAAGTCGCTCCTATAGCCTCTACCTTCTCCTGCGGATCTTCGATCACAAAGAAGTTGTCATCACAGACTGCGTTCCCTGGATCTATGCCTGCTGTTATAAGTATTTGTTCGTTGTTCGTCGTTCGGGGGATCTTGAGACACGGCAGGTCGTTTTGATTATTCCTCCGAAATATTTTATTTATTTGCGGGAACAAACTCGGGTTGTTAGATTTTACAGCCCGGATTTTGTTGTTCCAATGCACGTTTACAGAAAGTCTGCAATTTTCTTTAATCAACATTTGGAGATTTTTAATCAACGACTTGAGTGTCCTGACCTCCGGGTTTTGTCTGTCAGCAAACCGTCTGTACAAGGTTTTTAATCTTGACAGAAGTCTACTTTTTTGTTCGTGAAGTGCGTCAATTGTTGCATTGCGGTATATGTCTACGTTGTCAGTTTGTTGATACCGAGGTATCGTTCTGTCCATCGTTTGTTTAATTGTCTCGTCCATTCGTTGTAGGTATCTGTCGATCTCCTCATTTGACAGATTCCTATTGGACGGTGGGTAGAGCGAGTTCGAGGAGAGTGCTCTTGTCAGTACTCTGGAGAAGCGTGTCCAGCGCGTCCTACTGTAATTGTAGGGGTACGTTTGGACAAACTCCTCCAACTTCGCAATCTCGTTGGGAATTGTAATTTCGGCACTGAGTCCGCAATGGTCACTGTCATACACAAATGTGTGTAGGCAGTTTCTCGTCTGTCGGTTCGTGTTGGTCAGTTGTAACCGTACGTCGAACAGCAGAAGATCCAGATAGGAGCCGCCTCTAGGATACGACGGACTATCAGTTGCTTTCAAATCGAGTCTATACTCGACATTGTGCAGACCCCACCAATTGAATAGTAGGTTCCCCCTTGAATTAGGTATATTATTTCCCCAATCACTGTGCTTGGCATTCAAATCTCCGGCCAAAATGAAATACAGTAGACGTTCGATATAGTGAACTAATAAAAATCAAGCCTGTTCACTGGATCGAGATTGTTCACTGTAACGAGCGTGGAGTCCTTGAAGCAAATTTCATCAAAATGTGTATGATTTTACATGCAATACATCGAAAATAGAATATATTTACACTTTTTCTTTGCAATTACTTAAAAACAAGCCAATATTCATTAAACAGAATAATTTATTTTTAACAAAAGCAACTCATCTTTAAAAATATCGTAAAACGTAAAAAAAAATAAAACAATCCATTTACTTAAAAAAGAAAAAATACATCAAACTTAAGCTGTGCTAAAATAGTTAGTCATCTTCGTTTGCTTTTTCTTTGAATTTATGTATCGCCTTTTCTTGCAACCTTTTAAGGACCAAAACATCCGTGTAAACTACTTTATTGCTAGTTGCCCTAGTGTTTTCTCAAATAATTGAACAGTATTTCTCGAAGACACTGAATAAATCGGATGATCTATATACATACATATGTATGTATGGTTGTACATATGTATGTGGTTAAAAAACCATAAGTTCACTGTAGCGAGATTTTTTTTGTTCACTATTTAGAATAGCCTGTATAAAATATTGTGTGTTCACTATATTGGATTGTGCACTATATCGATGTTCACTATATCGAGCGTCCACTGTAGTTCTCTTCCGATTCCAGCCTTAGACATCGAAAAAGTGTCCCGAGCTCTGTTATAAATGAAGTGGTTTGAGTAGTTCCAGAAGCGTAGACCGCGACCACGTACAACCTCCTTCCACTATTAAGGGGGATGCACACGATACACGCTTCCAGCTCCTGGAACCTCCGCACTTCACCGCTGTACACAGCCTTGTAACGCAAATCTTTCCTAATGAAGATAGCAACACCTCCCCCTTGAATGGAGTTGGGTCGGTCTCTTCTTATAATATTATATTTATTGTGCCAAAGTTTGTGCTTCTGGGATAGCTTAGTTTCGCTAGCCAAAAGCACGTCTGGGCTTTGGTCTTCTAACAACTTAAAAAGTACGTTTCTTCGCTCGATCCTTATCAGTGAATTCACATTCACCGCAAGGATCTTTAAGGGTTTCTCCACCATCGTACCCAATACGACTGGTGGTGCGCTAAGCCCGGCAGAAATGCGTAGATCTGGTCCACCCGTTTCGCCTGCAGCTGGCTCATTTGCCCTTGAATTGAGAGCAAAATCGCCAGCATGTCCGGCTGTGCCTCAGGTGCTTTAGGCACTGGGGCCTGTGCAGCAACCTTCGGCTGTTGTTGTACCGTATTTCCCCGGCCTGACGCCATTTGGGCGTAGGTCCATTGGGGAGTGACGGCTGGTGTTTGAGTAGAAGCGGGTGGACGCTTCACTTCGACTTTCTGCTGACGAGCTAAATTTACTTTTTTCATGTATTGAAACTTAGGACAACCGCGATAGTTTGCAGTGTGTCCCGAGTTTCCGCATAATGCACACGAGAGTTGGGCCCTATCTGCTACTCTATCCTGACCTAGAGAACACTCTTCTGCTCTGTGGTTCTTTCCACACTTTACGCATCGAGGCTGCATTTCGCAGTTCGACGCGGCGTGCCCGAACCTTTGGCAGCGAACACATTGCAAAATGTTGTCGCTCCTCTTTACTCTTTCCCAGGTTACAACCTGGTAGTCCAGGACATTGATACTCCTTAGACTATCCAGTTTGCTATTGGGTGATAGCTGTACCAGGAAGAACGGTAGCTTTCGCTTCTCCCTTTTTGTGGTGAACGGCTTGACTCCCATAAACTCAACACCGTCACACTCCTTCTCTTTAAGCATTTTAAGGAGCTCCTCCGGTTCGATGGACGAATCCAACCCCCTCAGCAGCATTGTTTGCAACTTTTCCCCCTTCGATTCCTTCAGGAAATTCTTAATTTTCTTGTACTGATCCACTGTGTTGCAGTGGATAGCATGCCTATCTTCGCTAATTCGTTTAATAAAAAAGTTATTACCTATGGCCGACTTACACAGTTCTATGGTATCCTTCAGCTCCATTTTGAAGGTGTTGATCGGAGGGACCTTTCTGTTCTTGACACCCTGTTGCTGTTGTTGCTGCTGCTGTTGTTGCTGCTGCTGTTGTTGCTGCTGTTGTTGTTGCTGCTGCTGTTGTTGTTGCTGCTGTTGCTGTTGTTGCTGTTGTTGCTGTTGCGGTTGTTTCTGCAGTGGTTGTTTCTGCAGTGGTTGTTTCTGCAGTGGTTTTTGTTGCTGCTGCTGCTTTGGCTGCTGCTGCTTTGGCTGCTGCTGCTTTGGCTGCTGCTGCTTTGGCTGCTGCTGCTTTGGCGGCTGCTGTTTCAGCTGCTGGTTTTGCTGTTGTTGTTGCTGGCTTTGCTGCTGCACATGTTTTTGTTGCTGTTTTGCTGACAGCTGTTGTTGTTGTTGCGAGCACTGGGCCTCGAACTGCTGCTCTCTCTCTCTTCGTGCCGTTTGTTTGGCTTTTATGGAAAGCACTTTCTGCTGAAGCTGCCGTATGCTGATGTTAAGGCACTCCAGCTCATTATCTTCATCCTCTGATTCAGAGGCTGCTAGCGAGGCGAAACCATTGCTGCCCCCCGTGTAACGGCCTTCCCCACCGTCGGAGACGTATGGGTAATCGTTGGCGCCGGCTGGCGACTGATGTTGTTTGCGTGCTGCTGCTGTTGTTGTTGATGGCGCCCCTGCCCTCGCATCTCAGCTTCCTCCTCCTCTTTACAGTGACTTCAGTAGCCACAATTGAAGAGTGGCTTTTAATTGCTTCCTCATCATCCGACGAGGATTTACTGTCCGCTACTCCCGCTATTGGGAGCACGGACCGTTTGCTATCTTCCATCGTCTGATAACACTCACTGTACTGTTTATTGTTATTTATAATTTAAAAATTTAAAAAAAGTCCGGAACACTTTTCCCCGGGAGGGGCTCGATCCCGAGTTGACCGGGTCACCACTCACTGCCACTACCACTAGGCTACGCCTTCGCTTAAGCGTTTAATGTCGATCGCACTATTTACAATATCGCAACTTTACACTGAGAAGCCGAAACACGTCTTACTCCCGTGAAGGTCTGTGAACGACTGAAGTGCAAAGAGTAATCGCTGGTTCGTGAACTGGAATGCGAAAAGAAGTGCGAAGACGAAGAGGTGTTGATCGTTTCGGTGACTGGAACTCCAAGTGAAGTGTAAGGGGATGTCGCTGAGTTGTTTACAACTTAAATTCGGTGACTGCAGTCGGGATAATTCTTTTTCGGAGAAGGTGTGTAGTGCGTGAATTTAATCGAGTGGTAATATTAATATAAAAGTTGTGCTGATAATGCAGGTGAGTAAATTAATTTGGGTTTAAATTTTATGAGTGTTATTTGGTAGGATTATATTTGTATTTTTAATTGCTCCTTGCCGTGTGACGTGCTGTCTTTCGCAGACGAATTCGGGGCTTTAGATTATTAATTTAATTCATTAGGTGTGGTGTATTGTGTATAATAAAATAATTGTGCGTGTGTAATTCGTATTAGGATAATTCATTTATAGGTTTGGTATGTTTAATTTAAATTTTGTTATTGTTTTGTTTAAGTGATGGCGTCGATAATTACGCATGTGTGTGTGAGTAAATTTGTGAATGGGTAGAATGTTTCCCAATTACTTTGCTTGGATGCTGCGGTGGCATATGCATATGTGTGTGTGGGTGTGTGTATATATGTTTTTTTTTTTTTTTTTTTATACTAGTAGCCCGGGCTACTAGCATGCACGATTCGCAGACCCGAATAATCGATGCCAGGAATGCGCCTACGTACTAATCCACACCCTGCACACTTCTACCACTCTCCCCACGGGACTGCCGTTAGGTATTACTTCGCGGGGCTGGTTATCATATCAAGCTATTCGTGCTGTTCACCTGCTTCTGAGGTTCCTGCGGTTTCTGAGGCTTCCGATGTTCTGTTTTTTTTGCCTTTCTATTCTCCTTAGCTCATTTTGTACAATTGTTACAATTGCTCCGTATCCTCATCTTCATTTGGGCATTCGGGGCAAGATGGTGAGCTGTCGTGGCCAAATCGGTGGAGATACTTGCGGTACCCGCCGTGGCCAGACAGGAACTGCGTAAGGTTATAGTTGCAGACTCCATGTTTACGACTTATCCAGTCTTGGATTGTCGGTATGAGTTTGTGTGTCCATCTGCCTTTCGTTGTATTATTCCAACGAGCTTGCCACATAGCTGCTGACGCTGCCTTTTCCTCAATTTTGATCCTCTTGATTCCGTTGGCGTCGTGTTGGCTCAAGGTTCTTCTGTTGTATATCCTCAACATTTCATCTGCAAAAATGTCGATTCCGGCTATAACAAAGGCGGCCTTATCTGATATGGTCCGAAAACCGCTGATTGTTCTTAGCGCGCAGAGTCTGTATGTTGACGATAGTTTCCTTCTGGTCTCCTTCGTCCTTAATACATGCGCCCAGACTGGGGCGGCATATAACAAAACTGATGTAACAACTCTGGAGAGAAGGACCCGTTTTGCGTATCCAGGTCCACCAATGTTAGGCAGTATGCGCGAGAGAGCTCCCTGCATTTGCGATGCTTTCTTGGTTATATAGTCCACGTGTGTTTTGAACTGCAGTTTGTTGTCCAGTATTACTCCAAGGTATTTAACCGCTTCTTTGGACCTGATAATTTGGTTACCAACCTGGAAGTTGGCAAACTCTACACTTTTACGACTAGTTATGAGGACGGTCTCTGTTTTATGGTCGGCAAGTTCTAGTCCGGCGGTGGACAGCCAATCCTTTATCTGGACAATTGCTTCATTTGTAGCAGATTCAACTCCACGAATCTGTTTAGCTACTGTCACGACGGCAATGTCATCGGCGAATCCAATTACAGTCACCCCCCCAGGTAACGCTAATCTCAGGACCCCGTCATACATAATGTTCCACAGTAACGGCCCTAAGACCGATCCCTGTGGAACTCCCGCAGTGACATTGTAATATCTTACCCCTTCGTCTGTATAGTATCTCAACTTCCTGTTGATGAAGTAATTGGTCACTATACGCAGCAAGTAATATGGTGTATCCATCCTGGCGAGTGATCTTCTAATGAACGACCAGTTCGCCGAGTTAAACGCGTTCTTAACGTCTAATGTTACTACTGCACAGTACTCCTTTGTGCCGTAGAGCCATCTTTCCCCTTCGATGGCACCTTTTGCGATATTAACTACTTGTCTTATGGCATCAACAGTAGATCGCATTTTTCTAAAGCCAAATTGGCGATCTGAGAGAGCTCCTTTCTCCTCTGCTACCGCGAGTAATCTATTATAGATTATCTTCTCGAGAATCTTTCCCATTGTGTCGAGTAAGCATATTGGGCGATAGGACGATGGTTCTCCTGGAGGCTTCTTTCCTTTAGGTAGTAGCAACAAACGCTGCATTTTCCACTTCTTCTCCACTCCTTCTTCGAGACACTTCTGCATCGTCATTATGAACATGTCTGGTCTCTTTTTTATAGCCGCCTTTACTGCCTTATTCGGGATGCCGTCGGGTCCGGGCGCCTTGGTGTCGCCTATTTTGCTGCATGCCTGAAGCAACTCTTCTAGAGAAATTTGGGGAATAGTCGCTGTATTGAGCTCTCTTACGATGTTGCAAATAGTAGCTGGTATTTGGGGGAAAAGGTGCTCTACTATGGATCTCAACATCATTGGACATGTTATTGGAGGAGTTCTATAGCCCTTCAGTTTCGTCATTACTATTCTGTATGCCGAGCCCCATGGGTTAATGTCGGCTTCCGCACAGAGGCGTTTGAAACATGCGGTTTTGCTCTCCTTGATGGCTCTATTTAAATTGCGTCTTGCCAGTTTAAAAGTGTCCATGCATTGTTGAAAGTCTGGTCTCCTTCTTGATCGCTGAACTTTGCGCCGGGCTTGTAGGCATCTTGCCCGAAGTGTTTTTATTTCCTCGGTCCACCAGTAACACGGTGGTGCCTTCCTGCTGTTTGTCCTTCTAGGCATGGATGCATCGCACGCGGTGGTGATGGTGGCTGTGAGGCGATGTACGAGGGTATCCGCTGTTCCACTTAGGGTTAGACCCCCGTTCAACATTTCTTCAAATGCATCCTTATCGAAAGTTCTGTCATTCCATTTTGGGCCCGTGAGCTTTGGGGGCTCGACTGGTTTCTTTCCTTTTATTTCCATAATAATCATTTGGTGGTCGCTGTGTGAATATTCCTCACTGACCCTCCATTTTATGGTTCTCAGCATGGAGTTGCTCACAAGGGTGATGTCGATGATAGAGCCTATTCCAGCCTTCCGATACGTATATGCGCGACCTTTGTTAGCAATGCTAATCGATAGGGGAGCAATTGTTTCCAGTAGGGCTTGTCCTCTGGTGTTGGTTATTCTGCTGCCCCATTCTGTCGCCCACGCATTAAAGTCGCCTCCTATAACCACTGGGGCTCTTTGAAGTGCATCCGCGGTTAGATTGTCCAGCAATAGTTGGTATTCGCTGGTCGTTAAGCTAGGTCGGGCATAACAACTATAGAAATGGATTCCATTTATTTTCGCCCGCACGAAGCCTTTTGTTTGATCGCTTGTTTCTTGGAAAGCATAGCGTCCGCATATCCATATTGCTGCCTATTTTCCCTTATCGAAGATCCAATTATTGTTATCGTCGGGACATTTATAAGGTTCACTTATCATGATAACGTCCGCCCTTTCGTCCTTGGCCGTTTGTGCTAGGATGTCCTGGGCTACTCTACAATGATTAAGATTTATCTGTAGTATCTTCATGGTCTTTTGCTAGTGATAGCTCTCCGAAAGACTGGGCATCTGTTACTGCCAGCTACATGCTTCGAATCATCTGGATGGTCTTTCTTGCAGAACATACAGGATGGTTCCTTATCGCAGTTCTTCGCTATATATCCTTCTGCTCCACATCTCCTACATAGTCTAGAGCGGTCTTCCTCACTTTTGCATTGCCAGGCCAGGTGACCAAATTCTAGGCATTTGAAACACTTTTTCAGCAGCGTCCGTTCGCGCATGCGACAGTTAACCCAGCCGATTTTGATCTTTCCGGCTTCTAATAGTTTTCCTGCGTCTTCTGCAGGAAGGCTAATCGTTGCCTTTTGGGTTCCACCATATGCCTTTCGCAGGGGCAAAATGTCTGTCGGCGAAACTGTCACTCCAAACTGGGCTTTGATAGCGTCGATTACGTCATCTGCAGTAGTGACCTCATCAATGTCTTTAACCTCAATGATGGTGTGGTGCGTAAGTGACCTTACGTTCGCTTGCTCCGCTAAAGCTTCACTGATGACACCTTTAAGCTGGGTGGTATTAGTACTCGTCTCCTTGAACTGTATGAGAAGGTCTCCCTTCTGTGTCCTTCTGATTTTTGATACCGCCATTCCCACTGCTTCCAGTTTAGGGTCTGCCTTCACCTTGCGTAGTATCTCCGCGTATGACAGGGTCCCTGTCGCTTCAATGACAATAGCGTCGGGTCTAAGTTTTTTGGCATCTTGCTGCTTCTTTTTGGCGACCTTCTTTTTGGTGATGTTTTGCCATTCTTTTTCTCCTGTCGCTTGCTTTTGGCTAGTGCCTGGGTTGAGTTGTTTTTCCCTGGTCACTGGGGTCTCCACGCCAGTTTTCGTGTTTCGCGTTTCCAGTTTAGAGCGCTTTTGTTTACGCTTCGGCTCCGGGTGTTTATCTGCGACATCGTTTACTCCGTTTTTTTGTTTTTGGTTTGGCTCCGGTAGTTTGGTGTCTGCAACATCATTCGATGGGTGTTGCTGCTTCCGTTTGGGCTCCGGGGGTTCGCTGTCTGCAGCCTGTTTTCTCTTCGGCTCTGATGTTGGCTTAAGCCATGGCGAAGTTTGTGAGGAGTTGTTCTGACGGATCACATCTTTTGCTTTCTCGTCGTGCAACTGAATCGCCGAGAGCTCGTAAAGGGCTCTTATGCTTTCTATAGCGTCTCTCATCGCTTGGTGGATAGAGCGCCTTTTGCCATCTTCCAACATTTCAACCAGCCATCTTATTTGCTCACCTAGCTTGTGAAACTCAGATTTCTGCGTGGTTGCGGGTGACTCGCGTCGTTCCTTGCACCTTTGCGACACTGCTACTTGGTCAACTGGCGACCTTTGCATCCTTGATCGCCCCTGGAAAGGGTTTTCTTTACCTTCCTCTACTACTCCTCCGATGTTTTTGTTTGTGATCATTTCTATTGGATCTTCACTCAAAGCCGCTATCAATATTCGAATGTGTAGTTACCTAAGGATCCCATGGTTGTCTTTGCAAGCAGTGAGGCCATGCGAGGGTTGACACAAGCCCTTATGGGGTTTTGTGCCAGAGCCGGATCGGTGCTAACCAGGAATGTTACATCTGGACCTACACCACCAACTTAATGGTGACGAAACATTGAACGTACTTTGAGGCCTGCCAAGGTTTTAACGGGATGGGGGCGCTTGCAGCATTTTTTTTTTTATTTAATTTAATTTTATTTGATGCCCACAGGGGGGCACTTTATTAAGCTTAATACAAGCCAGAAACTTAAACAAACTAAACTTACAAACTAGAGCCTTATAAACTATAAAAATTAAGTGAGGGGAGGATGGATGAGATTGAAGAGATAATAGACTTAAATGCTAAATGGTTATAATAAGCTGGACTAAACCTAGTAACTAAGAGGGATGATTGGAGATTAAGGAGGATGATTGGAGGTTAGGTATGGTTAGGGCATTACGGAGTACGCATTTACTCCTATTAAAATCAAAGATATGCGCCGCGTTATTTGATTTGCGCAGCATTCTTGATAATGGTTCGTTGTACCCATAGTTAGTGCGATGAGGAGGTATACGGAATAGAGGAACAGACCTTAGATTGCGGGGATTGGTATTTAGAAAAATCGCTTGAAGTAAGGCGGGACAATCAATGTTGCCAATGTTAAGTAGATCCTTGCTGGTGTTGGGAGACGCTTGCGGGAGTAGGTGATGGAGTGACATTTATTGACATTAAGTTTTAAGCCATTTTTATTACACCAGATGGAGAAGCTATCTAGATCACCCTGTAGTAGGCGAGAATCAGTGGCAGATGATATACGTTTAAAGATTTTCATATCATCAGCGTAGACCAGGAGATCAGAGTTCTGGATGCCACGTTCAGCATCATTTGTTGTAAGGATGAAGATTAATGGTCCAAGATGGCTGCCTTGAGGGACGCCCGATGTTGCTGTAATAGGGTCTGATACTGTTGATCTGAATCGAACTTTGTATTGACGGTCCACTAAGTACGATTTGATCCATGAGATGAGCCGCGGTTGAAATCCAAGGGCTTTCTGCTTAAAGAGAATAATTTGGTGGGAAATTTTGACAAAAGCCTTACTAAAATCTGTGGCTACAACATCTACTTGATTGCCATTTTCCAAAGCGTTCAGTGTACTAGACACGAATACGGTTAAGTTAGTGGTTGTTGACCTCCCTTTGAGGAATCCGTGTTGTTTTGGGGAGAGGATTGGTTTGCAGTGGAAAGACATTACATCGTACACGATGCTCTCGAAGAGCTTAGGTATGCATGAGAGCTTGGCAATTGGCCGATAATTAGAAATTTCGCTCTTGCATCCTTTTTTATGGATAGGGGTAATGTAAGCGTCCTTCCATAGTTGGGGAAAATTTCCTTGTAAGATTGAGAGTTGAAAAAGGGTAGTGAGCGGCTGTGTCAGATGATTCGCGCATTTTTTTAGTACTATGGCGGGGACACCGTCAGGACCAGGGGAGTAGTCATCCTTCAATTGGTTAATCTTATCAGCAACCATTGATGGGAATATGTCGACAGAGACAAGGGAGGTTTGTGTAGAGTTGTTCAAATAGCAGAAATAATCAAGATCGGGTTCATGTAGGTGGGCAGCAAACGACTGGCCAAAAAATTGAGCGAATAGGTTAGCAATTATTTTAGGGTCTGTCGAGGAGGTGTCCGAGAAGGTGAGAGTGGATGGATAGCCATCAGATTTTCTTTTAACGTTTATGAATTGAAAAAATCTCTTGGGGTCGGCTATTAGGTTTAGTTGCATTCGATTGAGGTATTCTAGGTAGAGCTTTCCGCAGAGCTCAGAGAATTGGGTGTATACACGAGTGTATTTATAGAAGTCAGAGTCGGATTTATATTTAAGGTAGGATTGCCATAATTTGTTCCTATTATTGCGAAGGGAGCGTAACTTTTTATTATACCAGGGTGGAGAAGACGAGCAGTTTTTTTTTGGTAGGTATGGCACAGATTGGACAAAGCAGGCAAAGATATCCGCGTAGAAAATCGCGAGGGCGTGGTCAATGGGTAAATGTGTAGAGACGGGATTTATGTTAAGAAGTAAGCTATTGAGTTTGGCGAAATTAGCTTTACGAAAATTAAAGCAATAAGTGTGCTCTGAGACTGGCTATGAATTATCGTTGTATGAAAAGGATAAGAAAAGCGGGGGGTGAAATTGGTCCAAAGTCGAAAGAAGATGACTGCTCTCAGAGACTAGGGAACTAAAGGCGTCAGACGAGAAGATGAGATCAAGTTGTCTATTCAGGTTGTTACGGATGCCGCTAACTTGGAATAGGCCAGAATCAGATAGACAATCAGTTAGGAGGATTTCCTTGTCGGATATGGCACTGGGAATATAGTGGGATTCATCTTCAGATTGAGACCATTGAATGCGGTAGTCCCCCAAAACTATGAGGTCATCGCATGGGCCCATGGTATCACTCAAATCGTCAATCGCATCGACGGCAAGTTGGTAAGATGCAATTGGTTGGGATGGATGTATATAGCAACACATTATGTACAGATAGCGCTTGGGTAGGGATATCTTGACACATATAAACTCAAAGTCAGCGCTTTGCGAGTTTTTGAAAAAAGTAGCACGGAGTCAATTATGTATTGCGAGCAGGGTACCCCGGCCGGATAGAGCGCCGTATGTTACGAGTCCATCGTTGCGAAATGTGTTAAATGCAGCAGGAAATAATTCACTATTATTAATATTGGAAGTTAAATTTGTTTCAGTCAAAGCAAAAATGTCATAAGGGAGTTTTTGGGAGTTAAGAAATACGTCGCGTGTTTTGATGCGTAATCCTCTGACATTTTGATAGTAAAGCGACAGATGTTTCGGTGTACTTTTTGGGTTGGGAGTGTGAGTCAAAGGTAGGGCCGCAATAGGAGTATAAGGGCAAAGGACTGTGCCGGAGCAGTGATTAGGGACGATAATATTTGTTTGCGTCGGTCCTGCTTTTTTGAAGGTGGGAAGTTCTTTTTGAGCTGAGGTAGGAGGCAAATGAAGATAAATCTTCAGTTATCTTTTGAGGTGAAATATTAAAAGCCTCATGATAGTTATTGAAAATGCGTTGTAAAGTAGGTGGGTCAGTAGGAAGACCTTCTTGATGAATGGCTACCATGAAGTTTGTTTTTGTCTTACCATCGATACAAACGGAGTCGGGTTTGTTGTGGAGGTAAGCTAGGTACAGCCGGATATTATTATATATTCTGTGGTCCCTTAACCGTGATAAGATGTAGCGACTTTCGACTGAGTCAGCGGAATTCATTGTGAGTTTCACCATGGGAGGGAGAAGAGGATCGATAAAAGAAGGGGAAGGTTTGGATGCATTAGTGAGAGGAGTGGCAGTATTGACAGAGGGAAGGGAAGGATTGGGTACAGTTGGTTGGAAGTGTTATTGGTGTGATGGGAGGCAGTGCTAACAGAGGGAAGAGAAGAAGTGGCAGGCGAGAGGTCAAAGGACACGCGATTGGTATTAGGTTTATTAAGAATATGCGAACGCGTGAAATTAGGATATTTGGGAGCGGTATTGAAATTAGGAAATAATCCCGTTTTAAATTGCCAATTTGGGTGTGACTTGGGGGGATTATTACTGATGGGAAGAGATTGGGGAAGGGTGGACTTAGGATCTTTATTACTAGTCTTAAAGCTAGGGTTAGAGTTGAACTTAGAGCTAGGGTAATTTTTCTTATTTCTAGGGTTAGATTTTGTGTTAAACTTATTTATATCCTGTTTCCTGGTAGGTTTGTCCGTCCATTTGCAGATACGCATCATACCTATATTCAAATTAGTGCCGGTAGGATTACTGAACAGCCATTCATATTTGGAAGGGTGGTCAAATTTGAAGTTTCGGTTGTCTTTATGATGGGATGGCAGGAACATTTTACATTGGCTGATGGTGATACCAAATTTCTTTTCGAAGAATTTCGTAATCCAAGGAACATCAGCGTTACGAGGGGCACCTTAGCCTGAAAGCCATTTCCGCAAGATTTCGCTCTTACTTACTCAGGTAACAGAATACTGCAAACGTCAGCCCTCATAGCTTTCATTCTGATTCATTTTCCAGTATAACATAATTAAGACCTTACTGGGCTCGGTCTTAATGTTTTGTGTCCTTTTTGTTTGTCTATTATTATAGCATTATACTATAATAATAAACAATAAATTGTAGTACATATGTATATGTACATATATATATATGTACGTATGTATGTATGTGCAACCTCTCTTCCGGGGGTGAGAAGTTGCTAGCTCCACGGTGTGGCGGGTGCGTCCGGATCTCGCCATTTGCTCTTAACTGTATCCCTCGTAGCCACCATGAGGTGGGAAGCATATATATGTAAGACGGTGCTTACTCGTCTTGTCACAGAGAGTTCATAGGGGTTCCTTTGACCTTTTCAGCCACGCCCTCCTTCTCTGCCGCTCTTGGTCGGGGACTGCTTATTGGGTATTCGCAGCTAACCTCCATTTCTGCAGGCCGTTCACTATCCGCCACCTGTGACCCCCACAGTTGCCTGAGCTTAGCCTCACCAGCCCGTCCGGCTTGGTGCCTGTGTGTGTATATATGTATATATGTGAGTGTGTGGATATGTGTGTGCAAGCGTGGGTTTTTTTTTTTTTTTTTTGTTTGGAAGGGGAAATCTTCTAAAGATACTGACGAAATACTCGGTTGGTCAGTATGCCAGATTTCTACTGACTAAAACCACCTCCCTTTTCTACCCTTTTTCTATACCCCGCGGTACTACCTCCAGGTATTCCCTCGCGGGGCAGGATTTAGCAATTCTTGCTTTCTTCAATTGTCTACGTGGCCAGTCTCTTGGACTATCCTTCTCCTTTCTTCATCTCTCTTTCTTTCTCTCTCCAATCGTCTAAGTTCATTCGATATGGATTTAGTGTAAGTATCTACTGCATCCTATTTTGCTTGGGACTGTAACATGTGCCCTATTATGTTTTCAGGGTTTGGCATTTCTTCCAGTTCCCGTTGTAGGATTTCTCTTTGAAGTTGGAATCGTGGGCATTGAAAATACACATGCTCAACGTCTTCTTGGCTTCCCTCGCAGGACGGACAATTGGGTGTGTCATCGAGTTTAAACTTATGTAGGTAGGCACGAAAGCATCCATGCCCACTTAGCATTTGGGTTATGTGGAAGTTTAGCTCTCCGTGCTTACGCTCTATCCAGTCGTTGATTGTCGGGATAAGTCGGTACGTCCATCGACCTTTATTTGATGCATTCCAGAGCTGCTGCCATTTTCGTAGACTGGCAGTTCGTTCAGCTTCTCTTAGGCCACTTGTTCCCTCAGTGGTGTTCACTTCATCATTTTCGTCGTCTACGTTGTTTTTCTTTTTATAAATTCTCTGCAGTTCATCTGATAACAGGTCAATGGGGACCATTCCCGCAAAGACACATGCTGCATCGCTAGATGTTGTGCGATATGCACTACATACCCTTAAGGCGCATAATCTGTACGTTGTTTCGATTTTCTTCTTATACGACTTGGTCTTCATAGCTCCTGCCCAGATTGGTGAAGCATACAGGATTACTGACTTAATTACACTCGCATAAAGTCGTCTTCGGCTATACCTTGGTCCTCCTACGTTTGGCATTATCCGCATGAGAGCATTATTCACTCGTGAGGCTTTCTCACTTACATACTCCAGGTGTTGTTTAAATGTTAGCTTATTATCGACCACCACACCCAAATACTTGATTGCTGGTTTCGATTTAATCTCGTGTCCACCTACGGTGATGGTAATTGTTTCGCACTTTTTCCTGCTGCTGATCAGCACCGCTTCTGTTTCATTTTCGGCAAGTTTTAGGCCTACTGAAGTAAGCCATGTTTGGACTATCCTTATAGTGTCGTTGGTGATTTGTGTGATTTCCTCCAAAAATTTGGCCACTACGACAATGGCGATGTCATCAGCGAATCCTACTATTTTTGCTTCTTCCGGTATTGATAATCGAAGAATGTCATCATACATAATATTCCACAATAGCGGCCCTAAGACCGAGCCCTGTGGCACCCCACCCGTGACTATGTATTGCTTGGTACCTTTATCTGTGTTATACAATAGGATCCGCTGCCTAAAGTAATCCATTATTATATTTATTAAATACTGTGGAACTCTCTTGTCCCTTAGAGCGGCCAAAATATGTTCCCAGTTTGCGGAATTGAACGCATTTTTGATGTCTAATGTTATGACGGAGCAGTACTTTTTGGAGCCTCCTCTCCATCTTCGGCCATCTATGGCTTTCTGTGTCAACTACCTCCTTGATTGCATCTATCGTGGACCGTCCCTTACGGAAGCCATACTGGTGTTCGGCTAGACCTCCCGCATTTCCAATGACTGCTTCTAGCCTGGTACCAATAATTCGTTCCAGTACTTTTCCAGCTGTATCCAGCATACAGAGTGGTCGATAAGATGACGGATCTCCCGGTGGTTTCTTTCCTTTAGGTAGGAGGACCAATTTTTTCAATTTCCATTGACTCGGAAACACTCCTTCTCGCAGGCATGAATTGTGTAGTTCCAGGAACAATTCCGATCTGGCCCTGATTGCATACTTCAGTGCTATATTGGGTATAGCATCTGGACCAGGTGCTTTACTATCTCCAAATCTGCTGCAGATAGTAATTAGTTCTTCTCTTGTTACCATAGGTATCAGCTGGGTTGGTGCTAGCTGCTCGTTATTCAATTGCATTTCCGGTTGGCTTGGGAAGAGCCCATTAACTATCTCGAGAAGCAGATTCGGACATGTTGGTGGTGGTTGCTGAAATATTTTCAGTTTGCAACCGTGGGAAAATAGAGTGAATGGACTGTATGTATGAATTTTATAAATGGGTTATGATCGTTGCGCAAAAACGGTATTGTTCGGGTGGTTGCTATGGAAGTGTCGCAGGATGTTGTTTAATTTTGATTGACGGTGTGATCGGTGTTGTGGTATCATGTTGGGCCAGCGAAGTGTCTGCCGATTGAAAGGTATGAATTGGTAGCGGACATAGTTTCGTTATGGGCCTTTTGAATTCGCCAGCTTGTGTTTTAATTTTCACCACCCTAGGTAAATTGTCGGATCCGGGGTATGTGTCCAAAATGCGACCTAGACTCTACCTCGAGGGAGGTAGTCTTTCGTCCTTGAGGAGGACTAGGTCTCCGATCTTTATCGCTGGATGTGGTTTCAGCCATTTCGGTCTCTGTTGCAGCCGTGTCAGGTACTCTTGTTGCCATTGCTTCCAGAACGTCTGCATGCGGAATTGAATCGCCTTCCATCGGTCGGTTAAGCGTGTTTTTCCCGACGCTAAATCCGATTCCGGAACAGTGAGGACCTCTTGACCGATCAGAAAATGTGCAGGAGTTAAGGCACGAAAGTCATCAGGGTCTTCTGACAAGGGACACAATGGTTTTGAATTAAGACAAGCTTCAATTTGGTTTAGAAGCGTGGCTAATTCTTCGTAAGTGAGCGTCCCATTCCCTATGACTCTTTTGAAGTGGTGTTTGACACTCTTTACGCCGGCTTCCCAGAGTCCTCCAAAATGCGGGGAAGCAGGGGGAATGAATTTCCACTGAGTTCCTTGGTTTGCCAAAACTTCTGCTATCTCCTCCCAATCGTGAGTCGCCTGGTCCATCAACCGATGGAGTTCCACTTCGGCTCCGACGAAATTTGTGCCACAGTCGCTATGGATTTCGCGACAGAGTCCTCTTCGCGAAACAAATCTTCGAAAAGCTGCCAAAAATGCTTGGGTGGTTAAATCGGTTACGGCCTCTAAATGTATAGCCTTGGTTGTCAGGCAGACGAATTCGCCAGATACCCCTTATATCTTTTGGCTCCTCGACCTCTCCAAGTTTTTATTTCGATAGGGCCCGCGTAGTCGACCCCGGTGTGTGTGAAGGGCTTTGCGATGTTCACCCAGGGGCTAGGCAGATCTCCCATTATTTGCTGCGCCGTTTTGCTGCGATACCTATAACAAATTGTACAATCGTTTATGTATTTTTTAACCGCTCTCTTCAACTGGAAGATCCAGTACTTATTGCGCAGGTACCCCATCATCAATTGGATGCCGCCATGAATGGTTTTGGTGTGAGCTTCTCGGGTTATCAGCTTAGTGCAGTGATGTGTGGGGTCGAGTATTATTGGGTGCTGTTGATCGAAGGAAAGATCAGCGTTGCTTGGCCTTCCCCCGACTCTAAGTAGGCCTTCCCCCGACTCTAAGTAGGCCTTCACCGTCTGTGAACGGGTTTAAGGGACCCATGCCTCTGGTTTTCGCTGTTCCTTGCGGAAACATTTCGAGCTGGGCTAAGCGTGCTAGAACCCTTGTTGCCGCATCGAGTTCCGACAGATTTATTGGGTCCAGAGTTCGGTCGTGGCGCCGCTTTCGTAAGTTTGCTCCGAATCTTATGCAGTAAGCGGTTATTCTGAAGAGACGGCTAAGACTAGAGGATTGATGTAGTAACTGACTGAGCCTATTATCGGTGAGGTTAATGTTGGCATGATGAGCTACGATGGACATCTTCTCCTCTTCTGTACTTAACTCTGCTGCTTGGTCAGGCAATTCGAAATCCCAATTCGACCTTAGGAACGTGGGGCCATCCCACCACAGTGTAGCTTGAACCAGCGCTGATGGGAGCACTCCTCGGGATACCAGATCTGCAGGATTTTGATTGCTAGGAATATGGTTCCATATATCGACCTTCGTCAAACGTTGGATCTCCCCGACTCTGTTTCGGACAAAGGTATCCCACTTCGCAGGGTCGGCACGTATCCAGGACAGTGTGATCATCGAGTCTGTCCATGCGTAGGTGGGAATGCCCCTCCCCTCAAGAGTTTGTGTAATGTAGTGGATTAGCCTAGCGAGTGTGACAGCTCCACATAACTCCAAGCGCGGCAGCGTGACTGGATTTAATGGTGCGACCTTGGATTTTGACACGAGCAGATGCATGTGGATCTTACCATCTTCATCTTCTACTCTAAGGTACACCGCTGCTCCGTAAGCCTTTTCCGATGAATCGCGGAAGCCGTGTAGTTGCAGGCGATTGGCTTTACCCGTCGTGCGTAACCACCGCGGAAAACGTAAGTTGTCAATCGCCTGTAAATCATAATAAAAACTTCTCCAACTTTCCAGAATATCAGGATCAACCGGATCATCCCAGGATTTTTTGCGGACCCAGAGAAGCTGCATCAGAAGTTTCGCTTTGGTAATGGTAGGGGCGATCCATCCCATGGGATCGAATAAGCGTGCTATCGATGACAATATGGATCGCTTCGTTGTCGGCTGAATTTCCGAAGGAGTATAGTTGAAGGAAAATTCGTCATTAAGAGGGAGCCACTGTATACCCAATGTCTTCACACGCTCCGAACCTTCAGTGGGTAATGAGAAAGACACCTCGTAATCTTGAGTGGGTACGCTATCGAGAAGTCCCTCATGGTTGGCGGTCCATTTTCGTAGGTGAAAACCAGCTCCAGATAATATCTCCTTAATTTCTTTAATTTTTTCTTTAGCTTCGGGCAGGGTTTCCGCCCCGGAAATCAAGTCATCAACGTACATTTCGTCACGGATCATCTTAGCAGCTATGGGATGCACCCCTCCGATCTCCTCTGATAATGCCTGAAGAGTTCTAATTGCCAGGTATGGGGCCGGTGCTGTGCCAAAGGTCACCGTCTTGAGTCGATACGTTTTCAAAGTATCGGATGGTTCCTTGCGCCAAAGGATGAGCTGGTAATTAGCATTAGCAAGGTGTACCGATAGAACCTCCATCTGAGAATGATGTCCGTGATGTTGTGTTGAAGCGCTGGCCCTACCATCAACTGATCCTTCAATGAGACGCCATCAGCTGTCTTGAACGAAGCATCAAACACCACACGGAGCTTAGTAGTCGAGCTCCCTTCCTTAAGGACGGCGTGATGTGGCATAAAATAGTGATGTCGATCCGTAATGGAGCCTTCCTCTACCTCTTCCATATGGCCGAGCTTCAGGTAATCTTCCAGACAGTCTGAGTAACGTTGTTTTAAGGTTGTATCCTTTTCTAGCCTTCTTTCCAGACTCTTGAAGCGGCTGAGAGCACCTTCTTTTGACCTGCCCAGAAAGGGATGAACACTCCCCTTGAACGGAAGGGCCACTTGAAAACGACCATCATCTAGCCGTCGAACGTTTTTGACAAAGTGTGCCTCACATTCGATATCTTCGGATCTTTCGTACGGCTGGTAAGAAATCTCTTCTAATTCCCAGAATCTACGGAGCTCTGTCTCGATGGAACATGTGTGGAGAAAATTGTTGATTCGCTGTGTTACTATGGGAGCTCTACCAAATAGGATCCATTCTAACTTGGTCTTCTGAGCGATGGGTAAATTAGTGTCGATTGGTTTAACTATTTCCGGCAACAAAATATCAGCCAGGACATCACTGCCCAGCAACAAATCCACCTTGGCTGATTGATTGAACTTGGGATCCGCTAAAGTCAAACCATTTAGGTGTTCCCAACCGGTTGTGGTCAAAGTTTGAGTTGGCAGCTGCCCAGGCAGCGACTTGAGAACAAGAGCTTGAGTGGATACTCTAAACGCTGAGGTGTGTGAAGCTAAGGAGATATCTACCACCTTTGAGCAGACGCCGCTGCTGACCAAACCCAATCCATAAACCTTGACAGAAGTTGACTTTGGCGGAAGACAGAGTAGCTGAACGGCTGATGTTGTTATAAAACTGGCCTCTGAGCCTGAGTCTAATAACGCTCGCATTAAGTAAGATTCGCCGGTAACAGAGCTTACTTTGACTAGCGCAGTTGCTAATAACACTTGCGTTGTTGGGTGTTTTGCATAAAATGTGTTGATGCCCGGTCTCATCACTGTTGTCTCCCTTTCAGATGGTTGAAAAGTAGGCGCTCCAGCGTTCATCGAGGAAGTTGTTGGCCCCGGTATGTATCCCTGTGCAGTGAAAACATTCGTTTGCCCCACAATCGGATTTTTGTTGAAGTGAAGAAGCGAATGGTAAGCTTGTTGGCAGTAGTAGCATCGTCGACTGCTCGGACAATGCTCAGAGGTATGACTATATGCTAAACAATTTTTGCAAATACCTAATCTATTTACCTGTTTAGACCGATCAGCAATACTCAATTTTAGAAACTTGCTGCATTTTCTAATAGCGTGTTGGCCCTTGCTGCAAATTTGGCAAGAGTACTTCGTGTTATTGGTTGATGTATGCAAAACGTTTCGGTGGGACACTGGCTTGATGGGATTCAGCGTTGCACGTACTTGCTGCTGGTTAACTGCCTCCAAGGTACGAAACCGAGTTTCCAGAAATTGTTTGAATTCATTAAAGGTGGGTAAGGCTTTGCTGTCCGATTTTGATCCTAACCTCTCTTCCCATAGGTGCTGTGTTTTGGCAGACAATTTTTGCAGGAGCACGAAAATTAGCACTACATCCCAGTGTTCAACGGCGACCCTTAAGTTAGCCAAGCTATGTATGACTTCGGTTGAAGTGTCCAATAACTCTTTTATGGATTCGGCGCGTTCTTGAGAGATTGACGGCTGGTTGAACAAACACTTCAACTGGGTGTTTACTAAAAAGCGTTGGTGATCGTACCTATCTTTCAAGATTTCCCACGCTTTGGAATAATTGCCCAAATCAATGCCCAGGTGAGCCAAAAGTTTATCACCTTCACCAGACACACTTGATTTTAAGTAGTGCATCTTTTGTCTCTCAGAGAGGGACGCATTGTGATGAATTAATGAGACAAACAGATCTCGAAAAGCGCGCCAGGTCTCGTAGTTGCCTGAGAAAATTGGCAAATTGATTTTTGGGAGCCTTATCTCCGTCGACCTGGCCGTAGTCGGAGCAACTTGTTTGGCATCTTGTGTCTTGTCGTCCGATACCTTTTTTGCCGCCTGTGCCTTGTCGATGGCATCCAGAAGATCGCTACGATATTCAAAATAGCCTTCTCTGATCTTATCGTAGATGGCCTCTGCCGCAGCTTCTTTCTCCTCGTCGTCATCACCTAATGAGGAGAGCTCCCTTTGGTATTCAATTTCCGCCTTCTCTATTGTTTTCTCAAGCATAGACAACCGACCCGTTAAATAATTCGCTGTCCGCCTGGCTAAACCTGTCTTTGCAAAATTGGAAATATCCCTTTCTAATTGTTCAAAAATTTTTTCCAGTGCGCTTTTCTTCATTTTGGATAATTTTATTCCGTTTTATATAGTATATACACACGTATTAAATTATACACACAATATATACACACACCAGCAGTAATATTTTAGTGAGTAATAACTAAGTAAATGCACTTACTTGTTAATTTTCAAATCCTTTGCAGATTTCCACACCTGTCTTCTATGCACACTCGCTGTAGACACTTGCTGAGGAATCTGCGTTATGGGTACAGGTGAAATCCCTCGAAGTCAACGAATAATATCAAAATTGATGAAAATTCAGAAATCCAGAAGCTGAAGAATCTCCGTGTAGAAAAAAAAAATCTCTTGCTGGTGAACTACTGGGTTAGTGAAGAAACTATTCCTCGATGTGTTGAAAAGATGTCCGTATTGTAATAAAAAATCACCGGAGGCCGAGTTAATTTTAAAAAAAAATTTTAAACACGTATATAGGCGTAGAAGGACCAAATGTTGGCGACTTTGCCACAATCAAGAAACGAGAAAAATTTAAGATTTAAATTCCTGTTAACAGGGTAAAAAACGTTTGCCACCGGTGAAATTAAAAACTGAAAATTTCGGTGCAGAACGGCACAAATAAAAGGCGAACTGTCTCACTTGACGTTATAAAAGATTATGATTTATTGTTTTTACTATATATTTTATGTACAAAATTTTAGTACTAACATAAATTTCCCTTAAGGGGAAATTTGTGTGAATGCGTTCCACTTCTTCTCATATGCTGACGTCACTGTGCGATTATCGACGTGACGTAACGCAAACAGTCGCAATCACAGATGTGGAAAAAATGGTGGCTAAATGGTCCTCCGCAGGAATGGTGTTCCCTTGCCTGACCTTTTATAGTCAAACCCAAGCGAGTTTTTTCCGCAACTGGCTCTGAGTCTGCACCCACCCCTAATTTCAAGCTTTTTTTTTCAATGGGGTATGAATACCCTTATGCTGTTAATTCAGGGCACGGGCGTTTAGAAAAAGGGGAAAGAGGAACAGAGGAGATACCGGTGCACGTTGGCTTTGAATGTTGGGATGTTGTAGCGATGAGGAAATACAGAGCCTGGAAGATTATTCCACATAAGTGTCGTTCGGCTTATGAACGAATCCCTATATTTGACAGTACGTCCGAAGTTGGGCTTGAGGGTGAACTGATGTGCATTCGAAGCGTGACGCGTATTGCGGGTGAAATTTTGAAGGGGAGGAATGCAAGTGGCTATTTCGTTGGAACATTTTTTGTGGAATAAGCGATAAAATAGGGAGAGACAAGAGACTTTTCTAGGATGCTCTAGTGAGTCTATGGAGCTCACAATGTCTCCATCACCTATTAGTTTTATCGCGCGATTCTGAACCCTATCAAGAATGTGCAAGACGGTCTTGGGTGCACCAGACCAGATGGGATCGTTGTATTCCATCTTTGGGCGAATGAATGCCTTATATATTGAAGCCAGATCAGACGGGGTAAAATATTTCTTGCTTCGCTTAAGGAATCCTAGACATTTTGCAGCATTTTTGGCGACCTCGAATATGTGATCGTTCCAACGAAGATGATTGTTAATACACATACCGAGAATGGCAAGTCTTTCGGTTTCTGCGATGCAAGTACCATGCATAGATAATGGTTGGGGGTCTTGGTTTCGCTTGAGAGACAGAAGACAGCACTGAGTTTTGGATGCATTAAATTCCACTCTATTAGTTGAGCCCCATTTGATTATGCTGTCAAGGTCGGAATTTAATGAGTTTAACATACGTTGCCGTTCCTCTTCTACGGCCGAAGAGCAGGGACGTGAGTTGGGGAACGAATATGAAAAACTGAGGGTACTGTCATCAGCGAAGGAGTGGATTGGATTAGAGGTTGCAGACGAGAGATCATTTATGAAAATGAGAAAGAGAATCGGAGACAAAACTGAGCCCTGGGGGACACCAGCATTTATATGGTGAATATCAGACTTGAAGCCGTCCAAGACAACTTGTATTGAACGCCCCGAAAGGTAATTTCTAATCCATTGAAGAAGAGACTCATCGATGCCATATGCAAGCATTTTCGAAAAAAGAGCCTAATGCCAAACTCTGTCAAATGCCTTTGAAATATCAAGTGCAACTATCTTTGTTTCACCGAAGTGATGAAGAGATTGGTTCCACTTCTCGGTGAGATATGCCATCAAATCACCAGTGGACCTGTTGCTACGAAAACCATACTGCCGGTCATTGAGAAGTTTTCGTGAATCAAGATATTTCATAAGCTGACGATTTATCAGCGTTTCCATGACATTGGAAAGAAGGGACGTAAGTGCAATGGGCCGGTAATTGGTCGGAGAGGAAGATTCACCTTTTATAGGGACAGGCTGGACAAATGCTGTTTTCCATCTTCTCGGAAAGTGTCCAGAAGAGTAGGACAGACAGAAAAGCTTACGCAGAGGTTTTGCCAGCGAAGAAGAACATCTCTTCAGAACTATTGGGGGGATACCATCTGGACCAGCGGATTTGTGTATGTTGAGACCTTTGAGAACTCCTGCAACGAGTGCGAAAATGGACTTGTCCCATAGAGAAATCGACGCTGTCAAGCACAGGGACAGACAAAGCACTGTCTTGCAGTGTTGAGTTGGCTGCAAATTGTGCAGCGAGTAGATTGGCCTTGTCTGAGGAGCTGACAGCTGGAATGTCATTGTAAATGAGCGTTGGGATGGCGGATGAGGCAGAATTTTTAATGTTTTTGACGAATGACCAAAAATTTTTACTACCTTTGGGACACTGTAGTATTTTTTGCCTCAGTTTTTGGTCATGTAGAAATTTGACACGTCGAATATGGGCGTTGCAGTCATTTCTTGCTTGTTTGAACTTCTTTCGGTTTTCCTCAGATTTGTTGGCTTTATAAGACCGAAAACTTACTTCTTTCAACCTGATACCCTCTTTACAGCTCTGGTCGAACCATGAGTTTGTCTTAGGTTTAATGCTCTTTATTCTGTTAGGAATAAAGTCATTCATACCTAAGAGAATCGTGTCGGTGATCATATCAGCGGCGGCATCCACGTCACTATCGAGGAAGCATAGTGACCAGTTAAAACTCATAAAGAAGCTATTAAGGCCAGTTGGCTTTCTCGTAGCGCCATGGGAGTTTGTTCTTTAACTGTGTGATCGGAGTACGAGAATTTAGCTGATACGATGTTATGGTCAGACCGGCCTAGGGGCGCTAAAACATCGATGACGTATTTATCAGGGTGAGAAGTAAGGAACAAGTCAAGGGTGTTGGCGGAATGACTTGCAATGCCTGGTATTCGTGTCGGCTCATTTACAAGCTGAGTCAAGTTGTTAATCTCAGCGAAAAGTTCAACATACCTTCCTTCGGGTGTTGTCTGGCCAGAGTGTCGAAGCCAATCCGAATTGTGAATATTGAAATCGCCCGCAATGACGATTTCAGTACGAGGGTACAGGGATACAATTCGAGTGATGGAATCGGACAGCGCATCAAACTCGTTAAAGGTTGAGTTGCTGTCCGCACTAGGGCTTCTGTATATAAAACAGTAGTGGATAATTTGCTTACGGACGGTGAATTTTAGCCATTTGAAGTTAAATTTCGGATTGGAACAGTGGCCATACTGTGACGGAATTTGGTAAGCGATATCACTACGGATGTAAATGGCGAGGCCGCGGTGGGGAAAGAGTAATGGCACTAAGCTATATCCAGGCAGTTCCAAATCAGAAGATTCTTCTACTACTGTGTTTCACTAAGTGCCAGAACAGCTGGTTTATGGGAATGGGTGTGGGCATACACATCGAAGAAATTCGTTCGAAGCCCACGTAAGTTGGAAAAATCAACCCTAAATTCCCTCATCATCACAACATAAAAACACAAAAAGACTCAACTCTGACGAAACTAAGCGGAGCCGCGAAGTGTAGATCCTGGGAATAGTTTTCCACAACAAACTGTCGCCGGTGTTATGCCCAAACGACAGTCAGCTGTTGTCCGCTATTCGGATAAACACTCACGGCTCACTATACATCAGATGTTATGCTCTCTCAATCAACGCAACTGAAGAATGTACAGCACATACATCAATTGCGGTGGTTGAAAAGCACAACAGCGAGTGAGTGGAGGGGGAGAGATGGAGAACCCGGCACTAATTTTTATTTTTTTTTTAACACCACTGCACTGCACTGAAGGTTTGATTAGGCGCGCGCGATCAGATGGTCTATTATTCTTATTTTTGTTCTATTGTATTTTTTTTTTTGTTTTATTGTATTTTATTGTTGTTGCTGCGTGTTTTTATATTGTTTCTATTGTTTCTATTTTTTTTTTTTTCTTATTGTATTTTTTTGTGTTTTATTGTTTTTGTGTGTAAAAGTTCCGGTAGAACGCGTGCGCCTCCGACGTCAGGCAACCCTGTACTCAAGCTTAGTCCAAGTCCAAGTCGGCAGTTAGTTAGGCCAATAAGCAGCTTTGGTATCGCGTTGGTGAACGATTTAAGAGGTAGACCTCTTAAGTATTTGTATTGTGCTTGTAGTTTGTTTACATCTAAAGTTTGCAGCGGAAGATCTAGTCTTCTTACAGAGTGGACGTCCCTTAGTGGAAATCTCACAGCGCCACCTTCTTCAGATATTTCCAAGTTCATGAGCACCGAATTGTCCTCGTAGCGATGAGTATTCGAAGTCCATGGCAGACATAGCACCTCTCCCGTATAAAGTGACTGGAAGCACTCGAAAAAGGATTGTGTTATGATCTTGAGAATGAGTATTGTAGTTCAGGCGCCTGGATGGAGTAGAGCTAATCGAAACTACTTTCTTGTGTAGACGAGGGTGGTGAATATAATGACATCCGGCAATGCCGCAGACAGCGGTAGAGAGACACGGCTTTGGATGGTGCGGCTTGAGACATCTTCGACAAGGCATTTCTCTTATCTGTGAAAGCAGTACATCTATGATAAGTTCTAGCCTTAAAAATGCATAAGGTTGCGGAACACAGGAAGCGTGCAGCAACAAGTTTTTTACTGCATTTCGTGCTGGGCCGTCCAGGGCCTGACAGAGACGTATCAAATTTTCGTGGTCAGAAAATCCACAAAGAGTAGTGGTTTGTTCGTAACTACCCACAAATAAAGGCCACTCTTCGGGATTGCCTACGAATTCGGGTAGCTCCTTAGAGATGTCGTTGCGTGCCGCCAGCTGATCACGAGTAACGCGATGGGTACTAATCTGCTCCTGAAGAGAAGCGGTGGTAGCTTCTCGTTAGCGACACGAGTTAGATTATGCTTGGAAAGTACAGTCATTCCGGTGTAGACAAGTTTGAGACTTCGGAGTACATTTCAGATCTAATGCGAATAGTCTATCCAAAATTTGGTGCAAAAGCGGGTCCCGCTGTTGTACTGCAGAGCCACTAGTGGTTTGACATACGGCCGAGAGTCGTGGTTGCTTCAATGCCTGACCCGCAGTTCCACCATCTGCCCCCAAGGCGCCCGTCCGCATGTCATCTGTTACACAGCTTTCTTTTAGCCAACTTTAAACTTCAGCACGGCCTCCATCAACCTCATCAGATCCCGAAAGACTGTCCATTTCCTCGTCGAGCTGAACCATAATATCTCTCTGCTTACGTAACAGGGTTTCCCTTTGCTGCACCAAGGTCTCCTTTTGTTGCAAAATGAGTTGTTCTTCTCGCATAAATTGCATTTCAGCGTGCAATCGGCGAACGCTAGAAGAAGACGACTTGGAGCCCTAAGAACACGTGGACTTAGCAGAATCTCTAGCAACTCGATTGGTGGAAAGGGTTAGACGACCGGATATGGGAGGAGCGGGGGCGCTAAAGGCGGAACTAGTAGACGCATTCAACATAGGGGTGGAGCGTAGAGGAGGGCTTTGGAAAGTAAGTGTACTTGCAACCGAACACGCTGTGTTGACTTCAACCTCATTAAGTGGCTTACTATGTGTCGTTAGCTGTTCATCCACTTGTATGTCAGTTGGAACTTGCTGCGCGCTCTCAATCCTAGCATGCAGTAGTGTCGCCGTATCCGAAGTCTGTTGAGATTGGACTAAGGTGCTTGACAGCACTTGAGAGCACGATTTGCAGCGCCAGTCTCGATAAGCCACTGCGAATGTTACCCCAACACACAAGGTCTTTCGCAACAAGGTTAGTTAGGATATAGTTAGGTAAGTTAGGTGTAGTCCGCAGTTTTCTTTCCGGCCTTGCTCCGTGGTATGGGCATCGGTCCTTGGAGTTTCTTTAAGTCCATCCGTGGTCAGATTAGAGTAGCTTCCTATCTTCTTTTTGCTTTCCTTTTTTATTAGGCACCAGATTTTGTGTTTGAGCAGGTGGTGTAAGAGAGAGGGGAGACAAGAACCAGCCCCGTCCGACGAGTTAAGCCGTGCAACCGCATGCGTGACACGGTCCTCCTCCTCTGCACCGAAGATGCCTTCGTGGCTACAGACTGCAGTTAATAATATATCAAAATGGACAAAAAATGGTCAATTAAATTAAATGACCTAAAGTCGGTCCATATAAACTTCACGAATAAAAGTGTTCAGCACATCCCAGTATTCATAATTTTTTTTTTTTTTTTTTATTTCAAACAAAATAAACTACGAGGAATTACAAATGTTTGTTTACACTGCGACTAGTTATGAAACTAACGAGCAGTTTGCTTTTCAGTATTATTAGCGGGAGAAAAGTAAATGGCTAACAGTTTACTATTTTTAAGGTACATTATAATTGAAATTTGATGTATGTTAACTTTTAATGACAGTAACAAGAGCATAGATGGGATTTGTTACGGTTGCCTTGCGAGATCTGACGGTCTTATACGTTGCAGTCGTCTCACGCCATAAACGTTTAGAAGAATTGTTGCTTCCTCGTTAATATGCTCCTGAAGTCTCTTCTCGTGTGCTTTGGCCCTAGAGTTGATCTCTTCAAGAACAGTAGGAATGCCTAGGTCCCGATGGAGGTCGCTGTTTCTGATGTACCATGGAGCATTCACAATACTTCGAAGGACCTTATTCTGGAATCGTTGGATGACTGCAATATTGGTCTGGCTGGCACATCCCCAGAGTTGAGCACCATAGTTCCAAACTGGTTTTAGGATCTGGTTATATAAAAGAATTTTATTATTAATTGATAGTCCTGACTTCCTGCCTATAAGCCATTCTAATTTTCGCCATTTAATGTCTAATTCTAGTCTTTTGATTTTAATATGCTCTTTCCAACGAAGTTTGGCGTCTAGAGTCATACCTAGATACTTCGCTGTATTTGCATATGGTATTGTCGTGCCTGATATTGTTATAGGGGAGTACGAGATAGACTTATTTGTGAAGTCAATATGTACAGATTCACTCGAATTCAGTTTTATACGCCATCTTTGAGTCCACCTGATAATTTGGTCTGTAGCAGCTTGCAGCTTTTGCGTCGATTCTAGCGTTGTATCTCCCACTGCTAAGACTGCCGTGTCGTCGGCAAAAGTTGCAGTCTTTGTGTAGGGCATTGTAGGTAGGTCTTTAGTGTAAAGAAGGTATAACAGAGGTCCGAGGACGCTTCCTTGAGGAACTCCGGCTTCGATCGGCACTAGCTTAGAGTAGTAGTTTTCTTGTTTTATACGGAAGTATCGCGATGTTAAATAAGACTCCATTAGGTGGAAGAACTTTTTTAGTTTATTGAGTAGAACACTTTTAGTTTATTGAGTAGACCTTCATGCCATACTCTATCGAAAGCCTGTGCTACGTCTAAGAAGATTGCAGAACATACTTTTTTTTCTTCTAGTGCTTCTTCGATTTCAGTTGTTATTCTGTGAACTTGTTCTATTGTGGAGTGTTTGCTTCGAAAGCCAAACTGGTGATTTGGGATTAGGTTTCTTGACTCTACGATTGGTTTAAGACGCTTAAAAATCAATCTTTCAAACAACTTTGATGTTGTAGGAAGTAGAGATATTGGTCTATATGAGGATACCTCATGAGGGTCCTTACCTGGTTTAGGGATCATTATCACGTCAGCTACTTTCCAGACACTTGGTACATACTCAAGGCTAATTGTTTTATTCATTAACCGTAGGAGTTTAGCTAACCCTTTGTTTGGTAGTCGCTTCAGGACTTCCACAGATAGCATCATTAGGCTTAAAGGTATTCGCTAGGAAACTAAGCCAATCTGTGAACTTATTTGATAGGTATGGATTTTCCTCTTTAATTATAACAGTTTTACTAAATGTCAGATATATTGGTGAGTACCTGGATAAAGTTCCTTGATAATTTATTTATCACAAAAAAGTCAACCAGATCAGGAATTTTGTTAACGTCCGTCGGCCAGTATGTAGGTTTATCAGTAGATATAAATTCACACCCTGTTTTTTTAGCTGCATCGTAGAGTTCACGACCTTTTGTTGTAGTGAGTCGCGATCCCCAGTATGTGTGTTTAGCATTGAAGTCTCCTCCCATTATAAACTTAGACTTGTGCATTTTAATGAGCTGTTGATATTCATTTGAAGAGATCGAATGTTTGGGAGGACTATAGACAGCTGTTATTGAGAGCGGTTGATTTTTAGTTTTGACAGTTACGGTAGTGGTTTGAAACATGAGTGAACTTATTTTTTCTTCTTCATAATGATCAATGCTATTTCTTATAATAATAGCACTGCCTCCTCTCGCGCAATTATCTGGATGGACTGTATGGTACGATTTATAATTCTTCAACTTGAAATATGACTGGGTTGTAAGGTGGGTTTCTGAGATCAAACAAATGTCTATCTATTCTGTATCTAGTACTATTTGTAGCTCGTTTAAATGATTGTTCAATCCGTTCGCATTCCATGCCATGATTCTTAAGAACTTATCCATAATAATACGATCTTGAAGGGTTTTATTAAAGGTTTCTTGTTTGTTTAGCTTATTTTAGCTAGAGTATCTTCGATTGGTCTTTTCTGGTAGGATGAGTAGTTTTGACTATCTGCGAAAAAAGGGGTCGGCGAGCGTTCAAATCTGCTGAATTACTATCTTTCAGTTTCTGCTGTACTTTGATGTTTTCGGTAGTATCATTGGTTGTTGATGTTTGGATATTAGTTTGAGCATTTTCGTTTATTTGGCGATTAAGTTTATTTAAGTTTCGTTTCGTTATCTTTTGCAATTCTTTGGCTACAGCACATCCACGATAGTTCGCAGGATGGGCCTCACCGCAGTTGTAACATTTTGCAAGGAGGTCTAAGGGTTTAGTACAATTGACGGTGCTATGTTCTCCTGCGCATTTCACACATCTAGGAGGCTTACCGCAGTAATTTTTCGTGTGCCCAAATTGTTGACAGTTAGTGCAGGGGGGATAAGTTTGGAAGCTTTAATGGCCTCTATGGTAACTATGGAATGGAGGATATGCTTAATTTCGTACACTTTTTTGATTTCCTCGTTATGGGCGAAGGTTAATAAAAATATGTCTAGTGGTTTCTTTGTTTTTAGTTGAAGTTTATTAACCGCACTGACCGCTTTGAGACCTTGGGTTTAAAGATCATTGACAATCATATTTGGATCACAAGAGTGATGCAAATTCTTAGCAATGACTCTAATGGGGCGAGATTGTTTATCTTCGTAAGAATACCAAGTCATTTTAGATGCAGACAGCATTTTAGTAATGGCTCTGTAGTCTTCACTGGTTTCAACATTAATTTTGTGAGTTTTATCCTTCAGAAGTCGAATAGCAAAGTCTTTCTTTATCAAGTTGCGGACAGTGCTTATAAGTTCTTGATAGTTAGTTATATTTGTTACCATGATGGGTGGAGGGCAAGGATCTCTTTTTTCAATACGATTTGTTTGATTGGAATTGTCTGAGTTGTCTATCATTTTTGGTTGAGTGGTAAGTTTTGGTGAAGAATTTGCTTTTCGCTTTTTACTCGGATTTGCAAAATCTTTTTTCCGTTTCCGAGCCCCTTCAGTTTCCACGACTAATTCCTCTTCGTCGGTTTCATAGGTTTGAGTTTTAGCAAAGGAAGTTGTATTATCGTTGGAGTTGTTGTTCTTGGCGGATGCTATTTTGAGCATTTCTAGTTTCAGTTCATCATTTTCCTTCTTAAGATTTTGGCACAGGCGTTCTTATTCATTTACTTTTTTCCTAAGGTTTACTAATTCAGTTGTAGAATTCTGTTCTATTTGTTCTTTGACATTTTTGCTTCTGGAATTTTTATTTGGTGAGTTCTGTTTCTGAACATTTTTAGAATGATTGGGTTCACTGGTTCCTCCTGGGGGAGGAGAGCGACCAATTCCCATTTTTTTTTTTTTTTTTTTTAAGTTTTAAAAATAAAAATAATATGTGATGTTAATATATTTACTTAATATAGTATTCATAAATGATAATGAAGTAGAATACGCAAACACAGCCAAATATGACACTAGATGCAAAACTGCGCTTGAAAGCGCGTGTAAAGAAAAAAAGAGAAGAACTGAACATGCTCTACAGTAAAATGTATTGGCTCATAGGAAAATTCTCTTGTCTGTCCAATTATAGTAAATTACTGCTTTATAAGCAAATTCTAACCAAATTCTATGGACCTACGGACTCCAGCTATGGGCATGCACATGCAAAACAAATTTACAAAAAATACAAAAATTTCAAAATAAAGTTCTACGGAATATAGTAAATGCGCCATGGTACATAAGAAACACTGATCTGCATAGAGATCTAGAAATTGAATTGATTGAAGATTAAGTCAAAAAAGCAGCTAATAGACATAAATTTAGGCTTCTCAATCACGTCAACTCAGAAATGACGGAGCTATTAAATACTAGCAATCTGACTAGGAGATTAAAAAAATAAAACATTTTCAACTAGCTAGATAGGTAGAGAAAAAAAGATAAAACAGCATTTGATCGTGCGAATAATTATCATAAACATTTAAAGATAAGAAAGACAAATTGCTGATTGGCCTAATGACTAAGTGCTCCTAGGTGGCCCCTCCCCACCCTGCGATGAAATGCCAAGACGGCGGTACCGTAGGGAAAATGGGAGGAAGGGAGAAGGGGTTATTGGGTAAAATTCCCATTCTTTTGAAGATTACTACCTTCCAGCGTAAAAAAAAAGAAATAATATATATAATATTTTTAAAATGTAAGATCATTTTTTTATCTAATCTTTTCTTAAACAAAATATATTAGTTTTTAATTCACAACCAAAAATAATTTTTTACTCTTAACTTATTCAAAAAAAAAACGCAATTAATATCGAATACCCATGAAACTTGCTGGGCAAATCTAAAGCACATATTCAAATTAATAAATAAAAAGACTGAAAAATATTCTTTATTACATATTAATATTTGGTGGGGTAACCCTAATTTCGAATTACAGCGGCATGACGACAAAGCATGGAGTCAATAAGGTGATCAATAATATACATGGGAATGCTTTCTCAGGCAATTCGAGTCTGTTCGAAAATGGAGTCTATGTTATGGCATTTTTTGCGATCAATTCTCTAATCTATAATCTCTCATAAATTCTCTATAGAGTTGAGATCAGGCGATTGTCCTGGCCACTTCATAACAGTAATATGGTTTTCTTCAAACGAGTCCTTCAGAAGTTTTGTGGTATGCTTAGGATCGTTATCATGTTGGAAGATCCATTGTGATGGCCTAATCTCAAATTGAGAAAGCATGACCATTTGAAGAATCTCTCGGTACATGAAGCGATCCATTATTCCATTAATCTTGTCGAGTAGTCCGACTCCTTGACTAGAAAAAAATTTCCTAGACCATTATGTTGCCTGCACCGTGCTTAACAGGGCCAGGGGGTTTAGTCGTTCGGCCTTTGGCCTCCGAACTGCGTAAAAAATCCGTCAGATCCCTTTAAATTAAACTTTGAATCATCGGAGAAGAGCACCGTTTTCCATTTCGTTGTAAGTAAATGTTTTATTTATTCTATCGATATGATGAAAGCCCATCATCAACCAGATCGTCTTACTGGAGATATCTAAGCTAAGTTCATTTTTCACACTTCCGGGCGATATGAAAGGGTCTGTGACGTTACTGTTGGCGATAGATAGTTATAATTACAAAAGGGACACAGTGACGTCACTATTTATCTGACACTTCCTACGGAACACAAAACAGCGAATAAAACACTTAAAATTAAATGGCGTCAAAAATATTGCATATAAATAGAAGTGAAACAGGAAATACACATTCGCCTTTTGTAACGTTTAAGAAATAGTATTTTTTAATTCAAGGGGTTGAATTTGCAGTTGTCCCTTTGCCGCGTACCACAAACAGTGTTGGTCAAAGGTCTTCTTTTTTTTTGTTGGAAAATCGAAGGAAACATTTGATCCATTCGAGTCAAACTACCCCGATATCCAGTGACAGTGCGTGTGTTTCATATCTGAATAATAAAAAAGAAACTTTTAGTGACATTTTTCTAATAAAAAAAACATTTTAAAAGCCTTACCCAAAGACAATCACTTGATAGTTTTTTGTGTAATCGGGGTGTAATTAAAGATTAGTGCAATATACACATATTCGGGCACCGTGCAATAAATTACAAACACCTGAGCAGTACCACAAATTTATCAAGGTGAGTGAGTTAAGTTATTGCTGATTTCGTCGAATTCGAGAACGCTCCAGAAGACAAAAGAACCAAAAATATGGTCAATAGTCGTCATACGGTTCTCGAAGACAACTTCCATCAAGCTGTCTTAAACAATTTAAAGTTGGCTGGTGCAGTTGAGGACAAAGATAAGGCCCTTATTGAAGAAAATCAGATGTTTTTTAATGATATAAGGGAAAATTATCTCGAGTACAAAACGGCTCTATTTGATGCGTTGGAGAAGGTACCGAAGGCTGAAAAAGCTACACCACTTAAAGTCGAGCCTGTCAGGTGAAGCTGACCGACTGCCCCACCATCTCAGCATCGATGAGGTAACTACGATAAAGCATGGCCCACCCTTATTTCCCGCTATGACCATAAGCGAATCTTAGTGAACGCGCAGCTTAAGATTTTCTTTAATCAGAAGGTTTTGCTCAACGACACGGTCCAAGGAGTAAGGCAATAGGTGGACATTTCTACTGAGTGCTTGCATTCCATTAAAAATCTGGGTGTTACGACTGCAGATTGGGATATAATTGTTATATATGTAATCCTGCAGAGGGAATTAACTCAGGAATTCTGGGAAGAAAAATTAGGATCGGGCAAGGAGTTACCAAAATTTAAGAAATTTTCCGAGTTTCTTGAAGCGAGATTCCGCAGTCGGTTTAGTAGAATGAGTATGAAAAGTCAACAGCCGATCATGCCACAAGTGTATTGACATAACCTTTGCGTCTCTGCGCTCCACATATGAGGCCAGCACACAAGCCTTCGTATTCAAGTCCCTGACTGGGCCACTCCCGGCCAAATGACTAACTTTCAACAACTGGAAACACCTCAACGGCTTGGAGTTAGCAGATCCTACGTTCCACAAACCGGCAACAGTGGATTTGCTACTAGAGAGTGATGTATTTGCCGATTTCATACTTCCGGAGATTGTACGAGGTAAAGATGGCATGGCCACAGTAGCACAAAAGACGGAATTGGGATGGATTGTATTGGGTAAAGTACCTATAGAGACGCCCAAAAACTCTAAAAAATTGTTTTTTGCAGGTCCTTGACATCGACACCCAATTAAGGAAGTTTTGGGACCTTGAGAAAGCACCCTGTGCCGATGCTGAACCAGAAGAAAACATCGCTTGTGAAAGACACTTTATAGAGACGACCACGCGTCTACCAGATGGAAGATATCAAGTATCTCTACCCTTTAAGGATGGATGCATACCCGCTCTTGGACCCTCAAAGCAAGGTACCTTGCGTAGGTTCCATTAATTGGAGAAAAGGTTCGAGGCGAACCCGACACTACACAATAAGTATTCTAAATGCATTAAGGAATACCTGGATTTGGGGCAGATGTCCGAGGTCGATGGTTAAATGGTTGAACCGTTATCGAAGAGTTGGTCACAATAGATATCAGTGGAGTAATAAAAGTTGAATTAATTTAAAAAAAAAAACCTTTTTAAAGTGAATTTCGTGGTATAACCATGGAAATGTTCATAATTTTTTGGCGGGGTACTGTAAATGTAAATTGGCAATTCGTGGAGAAACTGGCATTAGCTTCGATGGAGTGTGCAAAAGGGTGTTTCACGCTACAATCAAATGCTCGGACCTGGACAGCTATAGCAGTGGTATCATTGAAACCAATAATATGGTAAGATTTATTTGTGATGACTGTATAATGTATATCCATAACAATCAAAAACCATGAGTGACAAGTGATGCCAATTCCGGAAATTCGCAAGGAGTTACCACTTATTGTAAAAAAAAGCAAAGCAAAAAAGGAAAAGCAAAAAAGTATCAAAACACGTGAAGATCTAAATAAAAAAGTTGATCCTAAAAATCTGAAAATAGCAAACATTGAGAGCACACGTGGAAGGACTTTAATTATAGAGCGTGAAAATACCGAAGAAAGGGAAAAAATAAAAAAAGCAATAGAAGAAAATATGAGTGAGCATTATGAAATTAAAGTTCCAAATAAAATAAATCTACAAATTTTAGTGGCAAACATGAAATTCAAACACAGTAACATAGAACTTATAAAGAAACTAAAAAACAAAATAAGGTGTTGGCAAAGAGTGACATAAAATTGAGCAGGCAATATGAAATAAGAAATAACAAAGATTACTCAAGTGCAATTCTAGAAATAGACGCTTAGTGTTTCCCAAGGATATTGAAAGCGGACAGACTCAATGTCGGTTGCGAGCGATGCAAGGTTTTCGACGGTATGGAAGCTTCTAGGTGTTTTAAATGTAAGGGATCCTACCATAAAGCAAATGATTACAAGAATGAAGAAATATGTTTAAAATGTCATAAGAAACATAAAACTGGCGAATGCAGCAACGAAGCAATAAATAAGTGTATAAACTGTGTGCGTATTTATGAAAAACTTAGCTAAGGACTTGATGAGAATCATTCGACACTAAGTAAGTGGTGCCCGGTATACCTGAATAAGCTCGAAACCAAAAAGAAAAGAATTGGATATTAGCAATCAAACACAATAAAAGGAATTTATGTCAATATTCAAAGCCTTACAAATAATTTTGAAGAATTGTAAATACTAGCAGACACCCATGAATATGATTTTTTATTTCTGTCAGAAACACATCTTACAGATGAAACTGATAAAAATGAAATTAGAATTAATGTTTTTAATAACGTATCATGTTTATCTAATTCAACTAGAATAGGTGGCACAACAATATATATTCGAAAAAGTTGGAATGTCAAAAAAATAATGAGAAAATCGATTGATTGGAAAATGTGGTTATTAGCATGCAACGTTAAATGCAAAGATTTAGAAATAGTAATTGTTGTGGTATATAGATCCCCAAGCCATTCTGAAAGAAGTTTCTGTGAGTCAACAAACACTTTATTAATAACAGGAGACATTGACTGGTGCAAAAACGATACATACAAGCGGGAGATAGAAAGATTATTGAATGATAACTATCTAACGCAAAAAATTAAGGAATATTCAAGAATAACACGCACATGGAATACTATAGTTGATTACGTTGTAACGAATATGCAGAATACTACTGCAAGAGCAAAACCAAACGAAAAAATAACAGATCATGAGAGTATCGAAATAGTAATGAGCACGAAAACTAATATGAAGATGGATGGGAATGAATACGAATCTTACAAATATTGCAAGGATCAATTTACAAGAGAACTCAGAAAGGCAAATATATAATACAATATGGCGACGAATATACACGAAAACCCGGAAAAAATTAACTCTTAAAAAAATTACCTCGTAATTTATCGGTAGAAAAAAGATTAATTTACACTATAAAACAAATCGATGGTTTAACAATGAATTTAGAATCCTAAAAGGTAATAAGATCAAAAAGTATCAAATAGCAAGAATGGTCAACAATAACCGAAGCTGGGAGGAATACAAAGCTTTAAGAAACCATAATAAAGTGAAAACTAATAACGTTAAAAACTAATATATTTATAAACAATAAAATTAGCCAAGCGGTTGGACAGAAACAATTGTGGAAAGAAATTTAGTCCTCAGAGAGCACAAAAGCAGTATTAAAAGTATTGTCTTCAACGGGAAAAAGTACAAAGATAAGCTAAAAATGGCAAAGAAATTTAACGAATATTATATTGAAAGTGTTAAAGAAATAAGACAATCGATAGAGGATCTAGAGTATGTGAATTATGCTATTCCTAAGGCATCCAAATTCAAATTTCGTCAAATAACAATAGATGAATTGAAAGAAATATGCAAATCACTAAAAAATAAAACAGATTTCGGTAAAATAAGTCCTAGAACAATACAGGATAACTGGAGTCCAGTGCAGCCACTTCTACTATTATCGAAGTAATTCTACTTCCTTTTTTATCTTTTTTTTAAGATCTACTACTCTACTTCGGAAAAAAGCAAATCACTTCACTTTTTTAAAACCCAAGCGTTAAGTACACACATTTGATAAAAAATAAAAAAAATAAAAAAATAAATGCAGACATTTTATGTACTATAACCGCGTTGAAATAAAAAATTACGATGGAGATTTGATTGATTTTTGGATCAATTTCAAATCAATGAAGAATTTGATGAGCGATTTGATGTTTAAAGATTTAGATTCATACATGCTAAATGTGACAATTTTGCCACATAGTAGTGCAGCAGCTGAGAGATGTTTTTCAGAACTCAATAATATTAAAACGAAATTAAGAAATAGTTTAGACGTAGAAACAATCCACAATTTAATGTTTTGTAAAATACTAATAAATGATTCTAAGGTATTTGGACTAGGTTTAACCCGGGTAAATTTTATTTCCAAATAATCATTCATAGATGGTAAGTTCTTACAATACTGATTGTACTTAAAATAACTTTATTAATTTCTTTTTATTTTTGTTATATGTTAATAGTTTGTTTTTGTTTTTAATAGTTTCTTATTGTTATTTTGTTTGTAAAGAGAATGAAATAAATGTTCATATAATATATTAATTCAAAACTTTTATATTTTGCTTAAGAGTTTGAATTTGTGAAAGCAAAAATCCCAAACAATCGACTAGATAACTTGGCCTAGTGTCGTTTTATCAAAGTATTATAGTGGCAAGTGCTAGAATTTGGCGTTATGTCATGGTACGTTTTGAATCACTTCACTTTTTGGATTCTACTTCCTTTTTTTACTTCACTTTTTGAAAATTAAGTGGCTGCACTGCTGGAGTCAGTTGGGGAAAACTCTTCTAGAGTTGGTAAACAGATTGATCTCAACGGGAGAATTTCCAAACTCTTGGAAAGATTCAATGATAACACCAGTAGGGAAAGTCCCAAATACCAAAAGGAATGAAGAATTTCGACCCATAAATACACTGCGCACTGTCGAAAAAATTATCGAAACCGTAGTAAAACAGCAACTAATGAACTATATGGAAGAAAACAATATTTTCTCGGAATATTAATCGGGCTTTAGAAAAAATTACTCATGTGAGATGGCAGTAAACCACGTAATTAATGAAGGAAAAGATCGAGGCAAACGAAAGAAAGTAATAGCACTTTTCCTTGATTTTAAAAGAGCGCTTGAAACAATAGACCATGAAATATTTCTTAAAAAAATGTATAACTACGGCATCCAAGATAAGGAATTGAAGTGGTTTAGGACATTCCTAGCCAACAGAGTACAGCGAACTAAGGTAAATAACAGTGTGTCTGATTTTGCCGAGGTGGAACTGGGTGTACCGCAAGGGTCGATATTAGGTGCATTGTTATTCATTATATGTATATATAAATGATATGCCAAATGTAGTGAGAAACTGTAAGATTGTCTACACACTGATATACGCTGAAGGAAAAGACGCAGATGAACGTTAATACAAATTAACATGCGACATTGGACACATAACTGTATGGCTAAAGATGAACAAATTAAAATTGAATGAACAAAAAACAAAGTTAATGAATCCGAATTTAAATAGTAGAAAATGCATTGAGATAAATGGTAGAACAATCGGAAACGTCGGAAGCATTTAATACTTAGGAATGATTATCGATAAAGATTTAAATTTTAATGAGCATTTAATGAACAAAAATGGATTTTTCAAACGAATAATAAAGAATATGGATAACATCACAGCTTTTATAGTATACCACAAAATAGTGAAACAGCATGCTGCAATCAAAGTCAGCTGGAAAGGGTCCAGAAGCTTCAAAACAAAGCGATGACAAGCATTTTAAAGTGTAATAGATATACACCAATCAGATGCATGCTGGATGCCCTTAAATGCTTAAGTAAAAAACAAACACTTGAACTTAATACACTTTTAGCTGTCTTTAAAGTTAAATATGGAGCCGCGCCAAGGTTTTTGACAAGCGGTGTCATACGGGTCGGAGAGGTACAACCATACTCATTGCGCAATGCCAAGAATTACAGAGTGTCTTTTCAAAATACAGCGACAGGTCAAAACACATTCATCTATAAGGGTCTTTGTCTTTTTAACACGCTACCTAACGACATAAAAAATGAAGATAATCTCAGGATTTTTAAGAGAAAATGCATTGCTTTTGTTAAAACCTGCACGTAATTTAGATGATTTAAAATACAAATAATTTAACTGTTTTCTATACGTAATTATAATAATTTTTTTTTGTTTCTTGTATTGTTATTTTTATTAATGAATTTATATGTATTTATATTTCGAATGTAAACCATAAAGTATTTAAAATACTAATAAAACTGTGATGAATCAACAGCAAGCCCACCACCCGTCGGTCCAATAGGTTCCTGTTAAAATAATGAGTTTAATTTGTTTTAAATATAATTAAGTCACCCTGTATGCTATTCTTGAATTCCACTTTCTTTTATATATGTACATATATGCCTTTTTATTTAACATGTAAATAATGAACAGTTTTCTATAATCCTAATACACCTGAGTTTCAAACCAGTACACCAATCTCTTTCTCTCTCTCTCTCTATCTTCCTTTCAACGCCCGCACTGTGTATAAACATTAAAAGGGTATTCATAACCCCTTGAGTGCGGGTAAATTATAAAAAAAAAAAATATTGTAAGCGTTATCTTAGCAAATAATAAACCAGTTCCTTTTGTCAACCCGTAGAAATCAGACGTGTTTAGTATTATGGCAACAGGTTATAAGCCCAGTGCATGAATATTTTCTTGAGACACGTTTTTTTTCTATAAAGTTAGTATCTAAAACAGCATTTTATAAAGGTAATAATTATATTAATTCTGAGAAGCAGATTCAGTTTGCCGACGATTGGTATTTGGGTAAATTTGCTGTGAAAATTGTAACAATTTTTTGATTTTGATAAATTTAATTACAAAGTATATAACATTTGGAATTAAGTTACATAACTGGTCACTGTCAAACGGTTAATTTTTTTTATCTAACTGTGTGTTTGACTGGTATTAATTCTCATCATGTCAGTGGATAATATCGAATTAAAAATTGAAAAACTGATAAATGGGGATCAGTGGAACATCTGGAAGTTCCAGGTAAAAATAATTTTGAGTGCATCAGATCTATTTAAATATGTGACAGGGGGTGAGGTCAAGCCGACGGATCCTGAAAAGTTGTTACTATGGAGTCGTTTCGATAGTAGGGCGCAAAAGGTTATTGTCACTTCGATAGGTCCACAACCACTTTTGCACATTATGAACTGCAAATCTTCGAAGGAAATGTGGGATAAACTCCATAGCATTTACGTGGTCAAGTCAAAAGCAAGTATTCACATGCTTCAACAGCAATTTTATAGTTTTAGTAAGGACCCGCAAGATGATATTGCGTTACATATTTCAAAGTTGCAGACATAGTGCAGCAGTTAGCCGATGTGGGGGATGGTCATAACCAAAATTCTAATGACTTTGCCAGCCTCATTTAGCCATTTTCATAGTGCTTGGGAGTCGACGGCAGTTGATAAGCAGACATTGGAGCATCTTGTTGGCAAAGGTTGGCCAGCCCACCCTTTGTGTCTTACGACACAAACCAAATGCTACCTTTCTGGCCGAAATCTACGAAAGGTAGCCCCTACAGTACCCCTTCAGCCACAACCTAAGTTCGTAGTGGAATGTTAGTCGGTCTTAACGTCGAGTAGTCATCGTTCGTCTTGTCCTGTTACCTCCTCGTCCATCTACAGGAGACGGCCCGGCCGTCCTTCCACACACCGAACAAATGAAAACCTAATCACACATCGTTTATCGCATTTCAATCAATTTATTAAAATCCTTAAATCTAAACATGAACTTAAAATCCTAACCTTAACTAAAACTGCTCTTAAATCTATGTTTTATATGTATATATATATATATAAGAAGCTTAAAACAACTCACGGTTTGTGGGATCCCTCGTTGTCCTGCCGGCAGCACTGGTGAGAAATCTCCTAACGTATGTCGTGGCTCTAAGTGAGCCTATTCCGCACTCAACACAAATAAATCTAAGAGCAGATTTTCCAACACAAATTTTCCTTTTTTTTTTTTTTTGTGAACTACACTCACTGTTGCTCAATGAAATTTAAAAATAAAACTAAACACTATATCTATATATAAAAAGAGAAATTCACTAAATTTGAAATAAAAAAACTGATAAAAACTAATTCAAAAACTAAAAAAATTCACTAACTCAAAAAAACTAATTAAAGAAAATTCACTAAATTAAAAAAAAACTATCACTAAAACTAATTCAAAAAAAAATCACTAGCACTGTATAAAAAGGGGTGGTTGGGGGTCCCTCGGTGTACCCGTTAGGGCGAACAGCGCCGTTGCAGGGTACCGGACGGTCTCTGGGTAGCCTGTTATGGGGAGATGTCTGGAAGTATGCGGCTCCTTAGGCCGAGCTCGGTGTAGAGCCTCCTGCTTTCGAGGTGGGGCTGCTCTCTTGGCGGTGGAGCTGGCGGCGTTCCTTTTTACTGCGGCGGAGGCGGAGCCCACTTAGCGCTAGTTGTTGTTTTGGGCCCTTGGTGGCCGCTAAGACACCCTTAAGGCGGTCTGGTGGCGAGGTATTGTGGGGTATGCACTGCCTCTCTGTCCTCCGCGCGCGTAATCCTATCGCCAAGTGTCCTTATTAACTTTTTTTTTTGAATATTTTTATTTTGTTTCACCTACCTGTCGCCAACTGTCTGCCCAATGGTGCTCCTTCTGTTCCTCGTACCTCCAGTTTTGTTCCTCCCTTTGTTCTTCCCTTTTCCTTTTGTAATATTTTTTTTTCTTTTTATTAATATACCTTTTTTTTTTGTAGTGCCAAACTTACCCAATGCTCCCTTTTTTTATTTTTTCTTGTGTCGCTCTGTCTTGTGTGTATTATATGTCCTATGTGTTTTATATAATTTTTTCTTTTTCTTAAAAAAAATCTCTTCGGGGTGCGATGACCGCTCTACTATCTGTCTCCTTATCTATTGTCCGTATATCGTTGGTCGGTCCCGTCATGGTCTTTGTTAATCTTTCAAACTTCCCTTTGTCTCTCTCACTTTTCTTTGTTCTCTCCTAATTTTTCTTTGTTTAGGTTTCCTAATTCTTGTTTTTGTCCCTATTTGTTTCTATCTTTTTTTATGTAGTATTTCTATTTTCTTTTTCGGGCACCTGGAAGGAGAGAAGAGAAATTTCCCACCTTCCAGTTCCCTTCGTCAACTTTTCCTTATCTCCTAAATCATTAATATTGATAATAATAATAAACTATACAACTAACATATTTGATAACATACATACATAACTACCTTATAAACTTAATACAATAATAATAATACCCTGAACATGATCACTTTTCTATACTTGAACATTAACATATTGGAGAGTTTATTCCTTGTTGGTATAAATTCACCAACAAAGGGAGGGAGAGTGCACATTGAAGAGGGACAGTTGCATGGACAACGAAAGAATACAAAGGGACGAAATGTCAAAACAATTTTACACTGGATGGATATGGACGTACATGGGTAAGTGAATTATTTTTCTTTTCTTTTTCCAATTGCGGAAATTTAATGATGTTTTATTTTTTTTCTTTCTTTTCAGGCTGTGCGCATCGGTAAGTTTGCTATTGGAGTTTGTTCGTAGGATTCCTAGGATTAACCTGATCGGTTTTCTTGAGAACAAACTCCACTAGCAATTTGTTTTGTTTACCTTTTTTTTTTTTCTATTATCTCTTTTTTTCAGAGAGAAGGAGGTGACCGGGGTTGACGGGGGTTGGGATGCGGGCATTTAGGTGAGTGTGGATAGGGTGTTGTTTTGATGTTTGGAAAAATGAATTTAAAAAAAAAAATTTCTTTCAGGTTCCCACACAAGGCTCCCGTAACAGGATCGACGACGGTTGACGAGTGGTCGTGAGACAACCGGCCTCGTAAAAAAGGGAGTTTTGGGGGTGTAGTGGCCCTGAGTGCCGAAAATTTCTTACCAACGTGTGGCAAGGGCCCACGCCCTGAATTGTGGAGTCTCGTGCCTTACATCGCCGGGCCTGTGTGTATATATATATATATATATATATACATATATTTTTTTTTTTTTTTTTCGTCTAACCTAGTATCACAGTATAAATCACTGACGCCCATGCTGCGGTTGTAAATGTGTCCATACACGGTATGGCTATACCATAACCGGGCAGTTACATCTCGCAACATGGAGTCAAGTTCATAACCTATATCACAGCTAAAAATATACCTACATCTAATCCTAAACCTACAATAAATATGGTGTAAATAGAACTATGTAAATAAATAAAATAAATAAATAAACTCTCTCTAAAATAAATATAAATAAACTCTATAAATAAATCTCTATCTCTGGACATACATACATGGATAAATAAATAAATAAACTATATACATAGATGATACGTAAAAGACGTAACTAACATAAACTAGCAACGGCAGGCTAGAGTGCGTCTTTAATCAGTCTTACTTTCATGTATGGACGACTTTCGCATGAAAAGTGCCAACCTTTTCGCCCCTCAAGTTACCGATCACGTAGAGGGAACTCCCTAGTCTCTTCAAAACGATAGACTTGATAAACTTGTGGCCTAACTTAGCGTTATAGTTATCCGCCACACTACTTTGCTTGAAATTCCTCCGATACACTACTTGCCCTACACTATATTGCACGTCCCTACTTCTAGTATTATAAGCTTTAGTTGCTTTTTGGTGAGCTAAACCTAAATTGTCAAAAATCTTACTCCTAATTAAATCTATCTTATCATTTTTGCTGGTTATTGGTATGTTTGACTCTTTTATGACGTCTAGCTTCCTTAATAATTCATATGCGTCCGCGTGGTGTACCGAATACCGCGTAGTAGGGTTCAAACATGGTCGCATCGTGCACTACACTCCTCAACGAGAACGCCGCGCTGCTGACATGAAGGTCCCAGTTCTTCTGGTCACCGTTGATGTAGGACCGTATCTTGGTCAACACCGAACGGTTGACCCTCTCTGACGCATTCGCTTGTGGCGAGTAGAACGCGGTGCGAACATGTTTGACCCCATACTTGCCAAGGAAGCTGGCAAACAATTCAGAGACGAATTGTTTCCCATTGTCAGAGTGGATATACTCGGGTACACCAAAGACATGGAACACATTCTCTTCTAGATATCTCACTACCTCAGCTGCCGTTGCTTTACGTATAGGCCTTAAAAATACAAACTTACTGAAATGGTCAAGTACTATAAATATGTGCGTGTTTCCCGTCTTTGTCCGTGGGTAAGGTCCTAAAAAGTCAATGTATAGTCGCTGGAAAGGTCGCTCCGTGATCGTTTGTTGTCCCATCGGCGGCCTAGAAACCACATTTGGCGGCTTGTTGGCTTTACAGATCTCACAAGATCCAACCAAGCTTTGCACATCGGCCACCATCCCAGGCCAGAAATACTTCTGCCTTAGCTTGGCTAGAGTCTTGTGGATTCCGCCATGCCCCGCAGCCGGTGAGTTATGTGCCGATTCCAGTAGACTTCGACGCAACTCCGTCGGTACCCAGAGCTTCCATGCCCGATCCTCCTGAAGTACGTCGCCAGTTCGTATGTCGGTCCGTTTGTAAACAAATCCGTCAGAAACACATGTGTCGGGCAGTCTGTCTTTGTGTTGGTCGATTGTCTTCTTTAACTCCTCGTACTCTTCTGAAGAAAAATATGGGGAATTAAAGTCAACTTCCTGCATTACTCTATCGGTCTTGAGCTCCTCCATATGGACTCGTGAGAGAGTATCAGGGACTACATTTTGGACACCCTTCCTATGTTCGATCAAGAAGTCGAACCCTTGAAGCTTCAGGCTCCATCTGGCCAAACGACCAGATAGATCCTTCTGCGTCATAAGCCACTTCAGACTTGCATGGTCGGTTATTATAGTGAAGGGTAATCCTTCCACGTAAGCCCTGAACTTCTTCACTGACAGGACGGCCGCATAGCATTCAAGTTCCGTCACACTATAATTACGCTGAGCGGAATTAAGCTTCTGGGACATGAATGCTATCGGTCGTTCGTTATTCTCCGCGTCCATTTGGAAGAGCACACTCCCTACGCCAGAAGTCGAAGCGTCGCATTGTATGTAAAAGTGTTTCTTGAAGTCCGCATTTGTTAGTATTGGTGCTGTCACCAAGGTCGACTTAAGCTTCTGAAAGGCGTTAAGCGCTTCGTCCGTCATGTGGAATGTCTGTCCTTTCTTCAGGCAATCGGTCATGGGAGCCGCTAATGTAGCAAAATTCGGGATGAACCGTCGGTACCATCCCGTCATTCCTAGGAACCTTCGAAGTTGCTTCGGAGTCTTCGGGATCGGGAAGTTCTCGACCGCCGATACCTTGTCCTTGTCAGTCCGTAAGCAGCCATCACCGACGATGTACCCCAGGTATTTCATCTCCCTGTAACAAAATTTGCTTTTCTCCACGTTGATTGTTAAGCCGGCTTCCCTGAGACACTTTGCGACCTCTTGGAGCAACCTGACGTGCGACTCGAAGTTTGGAGAACAAACCAAGAGGTCATCGAGATAGACAAAGACATGCTCTTTCAAACGAGAGGGTATGACTTTGTCCATAAGCCGACACATTCTCTGGGCAGCGTTACACAGCCCGAACGGCATAACCGTGAACTGATATAACGGCCGTCCAGGGACTGTGAAGGCTGTCTTCACCCTTGATTTGCGCTCCAAAGAAATCTGCCAGAATACATCCTTGAGATCGATGCCCGAGATGAACTTGGTGTCCTGGAGCCTGCTTAACAATCCCTCTATGTGTGGAAGCGGGTAAGCGTCTTTCTTCGTTACAGCGTTCACTTTCCTTGAGTCCAGGCACAATCTATTTTTGCCGAGTTTCCTCACCAGCACCACTGGAGAGCTCCACGCGCTATTACTCTCTTCGATGACCCCGAGTGAAATCATCCGATCTAACTCGTCATACAAGAGCTTCTGCACGGCCGGTGAGACTGGGTAGTGCCTCTGCTTGATGGGAATTTTGTCGTCCTCCACCTCAATTATGTGCTCTTCGAGGCTAGTTCTGCCCAATCCCAACGTCGCGAAAGAGGGAAACAGCTGCTTGGTTCGCTCCAGTTCCTGCGTCTGCGCTGGTGATAGTGCCTGGACTGAAGATCGATCGTCCGCCGGTGATGGGATGTCCAGTTCGTTGATTATGTCCGGAGCGACCTTGAATGTCCTCCAGAAGTTTACCCCTAAATAAAGGACCTGTTGCAAGTTTGGCACTATAAATAACTCGACCTCGTGAGACTTTCCACCCCAGGAGATTATTGTCTTAAAACGTCCTAGTATGCGTTGGTGGTTTCCGTCTGCCGTTCGTATGTCGCTAGTCATGTTCGTCACTTTTATATCATGTCTAGCTATGAAGTCAGTCGCTCCTCTCCCTAAACAGCTTATCGACGCTCCGCTATCTAATAGGCCCATCATTTCTTCTCCTTCTATCTTAACCTTCGCGTAGGGCCTATTATCGTCATTCAGAGTTATCACAGTTGCTACAATGTCTCTCTTTCGTCGTCAACTTATTGCACATCTTTCCCTAAGCCTATTCATTTTCTTGTAGTTCCTAGTCTTTTCCATCGGCATTGTCACTTCTTCTCCAAATATCCATTTTCTAGCTGCGGCGTACTCCTGTAGCCTCTGGTGGAGACTTTTCCTAGGAATGTCCTCCTGCTTCGTGGAGGTACTGTCACCTGTTGGACTCCTCTTCAAGATCTGGACAGGTCGGTCTGATTTTCCGGGAGGCTTGTCTTCGTCGGCGGTTTCGTCCCGGTCGCACCGCCGAGCCTCAAGTTTCTCTGACACTGTGCGCAGTTGAAGCTCAAATTTCCCTTGCCGCAGCTAAAGCAGGTCAACGTGTGAAACGTTGACTGACATGCCGATGGAGTGGTAGCCGTGCCCTAGTCGTGTCAGGTCTGTTCGTTAAATTGTTGTTCGTCCTTGTTCTGTCAGTGTTTACGTAAGTCGTCGGTCTGTCTGTTCTCAGTCGTTGAAGTGCGGCTATCTCCACTTCTTCTTCCCCTATGTCCTCTAATGTGTCCTTCGTCCTATAGCCAGTTTGGTCGTCAACCTCGTTTACGTGTCGCCTGAACTTAATTTCTCTCGCTGTCAAGTGTTTCTCGGCCCGTCTACATTCTTCTCTTAATCCTTGGATGCTCTTTATAGAGCACCCAAAGATTAGCGTCGCTACCCTATCCTTTAGGTTGTGTCGTAATATGTCCACTAAGTCCAGTTCGTTAGGTCTGTTCGTCATCTGAAGTACCATTGTCCGTACGTCACCGTAAAAGTCGTCGAAGGACTCCTGGGGTTGTTGTCTCCTATCCACGATCTCTCTTAGAATTTCGTGGTCCCGCACATTGTTTTTGAACTGCCTTAGCAGTTCTCTCCGGAGATCCTGGTAGTTGAGGTAGGGATCTACTTCATTCTCCTGGAGGAACTGCCAATACCACCTCTCCGCGGGACCACTTACTAAATGGTGGAAGTTATTGAATAGGTGCTCATCGGGCAGACCGTTTTTGCGCTGTAGGGTTTCTATCCGGAACAGGAAGCTCTCCACCGACATCGTCTTAGGGGTCCCATCGAACTTAACACCCCACTTGTGGACATCTATTTTCCGCTCCCCATAATGAGATACCCCGGTCTCACGTCGTTCTCCTACCCGCGGAACAAGACTGGGTCTGTGTAACGTTGGGGTCGGTTGTCGCAGCAGGTCACTAAAGTTGTGTGTCTGTGTAGGCGTCGACTGTTCCTGTCTTGTAGGTCGTCGGTCTGTAGGTATCGGTGGCTCTCTCTGTGCAGCTGAAGAGAGCTCCAGGTTGCAGATTTTGTCGTTGATCACCCTGATGTTCTCTTGGAACGTCGCCATCATATCTTTCATGCTCTGGGTGAACACCGACATAATCTCAACCTGATTCTCTCTTACTGCATGAGATACCACCTTTTGTATGTGTTGTGTAATCTGTCTGCTGTGTTCTAGTGACTCCTGCTGTAAGTCCTGTAGGTTGTGTAAGTCTACGTTTCGTCGTTGGCCATTACAACCGGCTGCCCCTGCCATGTCTTCTGCCTCCTCTTCTTCATTTGGCATTCTGTCCAGTGTTCCTCCTGAGACTCTACGTGGCGTTGTCGTCTCGTCGGTCTGTCTGTCTCCGAATTGAAGAGCCTGCCGTTCCCGCCCTGATTCTTCCTGAATCACCGTTAATGAGGGTGGGACGGCTTTCTTCTGTGTTGTCGTATTCGGATATGTTAGGTTCGTTAAGTACGTATGGTCAGTTTCTTTGTATGTGTGTCCCGTCCGTAGGTTAGAGTCCCAGTAGGGGAGTTCGTATCATGTCACGTTAAGGTCCGGTAGTCCGTCTGTTAGTGTAGCAGGGCGCCTATTGACCTGTTCCGTCTGTCGGTCTTGCTCCATTCGGGCCCTCGAACGCGTCATGTACCCCTCCGGTGCGTTCACCCCTTGTAATGAGGTACCCCTTGCGACCGCGCCTAAACCCCTATCATTCCTGTCCATTTTATATTTATATATATGTATATGTATATATTTAAAAAAAACAAAAAAAATTCAAAAATTCAAAAATTCCAAAGAAACCCACTTAAAATTAAAACGTGAACTCAATATTCAAAGGTAGAAGAAAAATTCAAAAAAAAAAAAATTCAAAAAAAATATTAATAAAAAAAAATAAATAAATAAATAAAAGATAAAATTAAAACAAAAGATAAAAGATAAAAAAAACTATAGATAGAAAAGATAAAAGATTGAAAAAAAAAATAAAATTCAGAAAAAAAAAACCAAATAAATAAAAAAAATGCCAAAAAAAACCAGTGTGTGTGTATGTGTTTATGTGTATGTTTTTATGTGCATATGTGTGTTGGTGTGTGGAATTCTGACCGGGTTATCCAGTAACAATCCTGTAGATATACGTCGGTCTGTATCCGTACTGTACAACGTAGGTTCTAGTCATGTCTCGTTGTGACTGATACCTCGGATACCTGACGAGTGTTTCAGTCTATCTCTTCCATCCCTACCACAACTTCTATCAGGCAAGACCCAATAGAAGGCTAGCCAGGACTTTCAAGATAAACTTCCACACGGACAAAGCTTCTTGACCTCACGCTTACGCCTCACAAATGGCCTGCTCAAGGACCTTGACCAATTGGTAACAGCAAGCGTTTAGCCTTTCCACCTCATCCCGCTCTTTGCTTATTCACACGCCTCCAACTACCTCACGAGATCCACTAGCCGAAGCCTGTGGATTGGACAGCTGTCTTCAGCGTGTGACTAACCAAAGAGCTTGACCAGTCCTTAGACAGAAAGAAGTGATAGGAAAGAATAAAAAAATGAAAGAAAAATTGAAAAAAACTAAATCGCGGTTGAAGCTATTGCAAGTCTAAGGTGACGACCTTCGAAAGTGAAAATCGTCCCCTTGGAGTCGCAATGTGCTTCTGTGTAGCCGGTTAAATTCGGTAAAAATACCGTTGGGCGCCATTGTTGTGAGCTAGGATGAGGCCACGGGGGCAGCTTCGGTGTAGGTGAGGAGGACTGCGGCACGCTCGCGGTTGCTCGGCTCAGCTCGTCGGACGGGGTGGTTCTTGTCACACCCCACCATACACCACCTGCTCAGCACACAAAATCTCGTGCCATTTATCAAAAAAAAATCAAAAAAGAGAAAAGAAGAAAGCTTCTCTACTTTGACTGCGAACGGACTTCAAAAGATAGAAAGAAATATAGAGAGAGGAAAAGAAAGTGTCCAAGGGCTTATGCCTATGGACAGGAGAAAGACCGGGAAGGACTTCGCGGTCTAACCTAACTAACCTAAACTATACCTAAACTAGCCTAAAAACTTAAGCTAAGCCCTAACCTAAACCTAAACTAACTTAAACTTAACCTAACTTATACCCTAAACGCGGTGACACCTTCCCAGTGTCTCTCCTTTCCATAGGTTCGTCAAGAACCTGAAGCATGCCAAATGTTGTTGGCAAAGGTTGGCCAGCCCACCCTTTGTGTCTTACGACACAAACCAAATGCTACCTTTCTGGCCGAAATCTACGAAAGGTAGCCCCTACAGTACCCCTTCAGCCACAACCTAAGTTCGTAGTGGAATGTTAGTCGGTCTTAACGTCGAGTAGTCATCGTTCGTCTTGTCCTGTTACCTCCTCGTCCATCTACAGGAGACGGCCCGGCCGTCCTTCCACACACCGAACAAATGAAAACCTAATCACACATCGTTTATCGCATTTCAATCAATTTATTAAAATCCTTAAATCTAAACATGAACTTAAAATCCTAACCTTAACTAAAACTGCTCTTAAATCTATGTTTTATATGTATATATATATATATAAGAAGCTTAAAACAACTCACGGTTTGTGGGATCCCTCGTTGTCCTGCCGGCAGCACTGGTGAGAAATCTCCTAACGTATGTCGTGGCTCTAAGTGAGCCTATTCCGCACTCAACACAAATAAATCTAAGAGCAGATTTTCCAACACAAATTTTCCTTTTTTTTTTTTTTTGTGAACTACACTCACTGTTGCTCAATGAAATTTAAAAATAAAACTGAACACTATATCTATATATAAAAAGAGAAATTCACTAAATTTGAAATAAAAAAACTGATAAAAACTAATTCAAAAACTAAAAAAATTCACTAACTCAAAAAAACTAATTAAAGAAAATTCACTAAATTAAAAAAAAACTATCACTAAAACTAATTCAAAAAAAAATCACTAGCACTGTATAAAAAGGGGTGGTTGGGGGTCCCTCGGTGTACCCGTTAGGGCGAACAGCGCCGTTGCAGGGTACCGGACGGTCTCTGGGTACCCTGTTATGGGGAGATGTCTGGGAGTATGCGGCTCCTTCGGCCGAGCTCGGTGTAGAGCCTCCTGCTTTCGAGGTGGGGCTGCTCTCTTGGCGGTGGAGCTGGCGGCGTTCCTTTTTACTGCGGCGGAGGCGGAGCCCACTTAGCGCTAGTTGTTGTTTTGGGCCCTTGGTGGCCGCTAAGACACCCTTAAGGCGGTCTGGTGGCGAGGTATTGTGGGGTATGCACTGCCTCTCTGTCCTCCGCGCGCGTAATCCTATCGCCAAGTGTCCTTATTAACTTTTTTTTTTGAATATATTAATTTTGTTTCACCTACCTGTCGCCAACTGTCTGCCCAATGGTGCTCCTTCTGTTCCTCGTACCTCCAGTTTTGTTCCTCCCTTTGTTCTTCCCTTTTCCTTTTGTAATATTTTTTTTTCTTTTTATTAATATACCTTTTTTTTTGTAGTGCCAAACTTACCCAATGTTCCCTTTTTTTATGTTTTCTTGTGTCGCTCTGTCTTGTGTGTATTATATGTCCTATGTGTTTTATATAATTATTTTTTTTTTCTTAAAAAAAATCTCTTCGGGGTGCGATGACCGCTCTACTATCTGTCTCCTTATCCATTGTCCGTATATCGTTGGTCGGTCCCGTCATGGTCTTTGTTAATCTTTCAAACTTCCCTTTGTCTCTCTCACTTTTCTTTGTTTAGGTTTCCTAATTCTTGTTTTTGTCCCTATTTGTTTCTATCTTTTTTTATGTAGTATTTCTATTTTCTTTTTCGGGCAACTGGAAGGAGAGAAGAGAAATTTCCCACCTTCCAGTTCCCTTCGTCAACTTTTCCTTATCTCCTAAATCATTAATATTGATAATAATAATAAACTATACAACTAACATATTTGATAACATACATACATAACTACCTTATAAACTTAATACAATAATAAAATAATACCCTGAACATGATCACTTTTCTATACTTGAACATTAACATATTGGAGAGTTTATTCCTTGTTGGTATAAATTCACCAACAAAGGGAGGGAGAGTGCACATTGAAGAGGGACAGTTGCATGGACAACGAAAGAATACAAAGGGACGAAATTAGTGATGAGCGATGTTGGCAAAACATCGATGTCAACATCGATGACTAAACATCGATGATCGATAATAATCGAACTCAAAACATCGATGTTCCTTAACATCGATGTTTTAGAATGAATTTATAGAATGCCGACGAATGGCATAAAAAAACAACATACTTTAAAACATGTATTAAGTATCGCATTTATCAATCATAAGGAAGTTAAAAAAAACGTAAGTGTAAGTTTAAAGATTATGTAGGGAGTGTGTAAATACTTATATCACATATTCCAAAAATTTTTATCTATGGATGCGTTAATTCATGAATGCGTTCATCCATAGATGCGTTTATCAGTCACATCCAGTACCTTATCTACAAGGGAAAGGCTATGGAAAATAGCCATACCGCCGATTCTCATATAAATATACAGGAAGTTTTTAATTATTCATATGTAGGTATTTATAAGGCAAAGCATGCTGTCTTCAATGAAAAAAAAATATTCAAAATCTGCAATCAAGAATCGGTTATCTTTTGCCAACATCGAAGACCGATGTTTTGTTCTTAACATCGATTGTCCGATATTTCACGTACTTAAACATCGATGTTGAAACACTCTCAACATCGATGTTTTGTGAACATCGATGAACATCGATCATCCCTAGACGAAATGTCAAAACAATTTTACACTGGATGGATATGGACGTACATGGGTAAGTGAATTATTTTTCTTTTCTTTTTCCAATTGCGGAAATTTAATGATGTTTTATTTTTTTTCTTTCTTTTCAGGCTGTGCGCATCGGTAAGTTTGCTATTGGAGTTTGTTCGTAGGATTCCTAGGATTAACCTGATCGGTTTTCTTGAGAACAAACTCCACTAGCAAATTGTTTTGTTTACCTTTTTTTTTTTTCTATTATCTCTTTTTTTTTCAGAGAGAAGAAGGTGACCGGGGTTGACGGGGGTTGGGATGCGGGCATTTAGGTGAGTGTGGATAGGGTGTTGTTTTAATAATAATAATAATAATTTATTTTTCCTTTAATAGTTAAACATTTACATTCTTTCTTTTTTTGAATTAGCACAGCTTGCACAGAGATATGGTAATTCCTACCTTACTACTGAAAAGTACAATTGATTTTTGAATGCATTACTTATTAACAGGAAAATTAGAGGAAAAAACTATAAGAAAAACCTCCATATAAGAAGCATCAAAAAAAAAAAAAAAAAGAGAAGAAACTTTGCAGAAGATAAATAAGCATGTGAATACTTAAAGCAAATAATAAAAAATATATAAATAAATAAATAAATGCATAAATAAATAAATAAACAGGTAAATAAATTAAAAATAATAATTAAACTAGCTTAGACGAATTTAACAAGGTAACACAAATGAAGATAAAAATAGTAGACTTTATGCACAAATAAATAAATAAATAAATAAATTAACAAGTAAATAAGCAAAATTAACAAGTAAATAAATAAATTAATAAATAAGAATATAAATTAAATAAAGGAAATAAATAAATTAACAAGTAAATAAATAAATTAATAAATAAGAATATAAATTAAATAAAGGAAATAAATAAATTAACAAGTAACTAAATAAATTAACAATAAAGTAAATAAATTATGAAAAATAGAATATTGAAATCAAATGAAGACAAAAATACAAATTCATAAAAAGAAGGCAATAATTATAATAGTTCTAGTTCATTGACTAGATGATTTTCTACAGTTAGACATTTAGAGGCGAAATTTTCATTGAGAATCTCAATCCTTCTTGCAATCTGTATAACACCGGCTCTTTCATGCAGAACGATTGTTGAAAAGTCCCACGGTAGACCCAACATCATTTTCAAGATTTTGTTTTGAGCAGTCTGTAGTTTTTTAATATGAGTCTTAGCACAGTTTCCCCAAACAGGAGACCCATATGTCATCAATGCTTGGAAAACAACTTTAAAAATGATCATTTTATTTTGTTTACTCAACAGGGATCTGCGATTTATTAAGGGATAAAGCATTTTAATTGCAATGTTAACCTTTTCTAGAACATGTTTTATGTGAATAGCGAAGGTTAATTTCTGGTCTAAGTACACCCCGAGGTACTTAACAGAACTAACCCATGGTATATCACAATTGTTCAAGTTAAGAGTGCCATTTGGAAAAAAACAATTTAATCTTTTTCTCGCGAAAAAGACAGCTTTACTCTTTTCGGCGTTTATTTTGATTTTCCAATGCTTGTAATATTCAAAAATTGTATTTAGACCAATTTGTAAATTGTGCTCTATTACCGAACCAAGCTCATGAGAGGAGTAAATAGCAGAATCATCCGCATAAAGTGCTATATCACAGTTAGGTATACTGGGCAGATCAGATAAAAAAATGTTAAATAATAGTGGTGCAAGGACTGATCCTTGAGGAACCCCAGCTGGGACAATTTTTACAGAAGAGAAACTTCCTGTTAGTGAGACCATGAATGTCCGATTACATAGGAAATTTTGCACGATTTTAATTAAATATTTTGGACAATCAAATTTAATGAGCTTGTAAATCAGACCGTTGTGCCAAACAGAATCAAAGGCTTTTTCAATGTCAAGCAACACTAAACCAAGCGACTTTTTTTGATTTAGCTGATGCTTGACTTCCTTACAAATCCTTAAAATTTGGTGAGAAGTGCTATGCTGTTTTCTAAAACCGAATTGTTCCGGAGGCAGTATATTTTTATTTTTTGTGAATACATCAAGCTTGTTTTTGATAACTTTTTCAAGAATTTTGCTACATCCATTTAAAAGGCTAATGGGTCTGTAGCTGTTTGGATTAGATGGGTCTTTTCCGTGTTTTAAGAGGGGAATAACCTTAGCCTTTTTCCATTTAATGGGAAAGTATTGGATTTTCAAGCAGGCATTAATAATAAACGTAAAGTACATTAGAGCACTAGCAGGAAAATTTTTGATGACTTGATTGTTAATATTATCTAGTCCTGGTGATTTTCTATTTTTAAGATCCGAAATTATAAATTCAATATCATCAACGGACACAAATTCGTTTGTAGGAAGTTGAGTAACAGATTCATTAAAAACAGAGAGTTCATTTTCGACAGTTGTGTCCAATAAGGACAAGGTATTATTTCGCTAGACATAATGGTTTTTTAGGAATGTATCTGCTAATAATTCGGCTTTATTTTCATTGGAGGTTATTAATGAACCGTTCATTTCAAAACTTGGAATGTGAGTATTTCTCTTTCTCAATATTTTAGTAACATTCCAAAAAGGCTTAGAATTGGGATCGAGAGAACTTAATTTGTTGTTCCAAGAGAAATTTTTGCTTTAATTGAATTCGTCAAAATATTCATTTCTTTGAAATCGCTGGCTAGTCTACCCCTTTGCCAATTTCTTCTATAGCAGTTTCTCAATTTTATTAAGTTTAATATTGAGCGAGGAAGTAAAATTACTCTCTTGGAAGATGTTTTTATAGGGACTGATGCACGAACACTTTCGGTTACTTTATTTTCCAAAGTTTCAATATAATTGTCAATCTGTTGTTGATTACTAACACATTCTAAATTTTTAGGACAATTACGAATGTTATTAGTAAGATGGTATCTAAACACATTCCAATTCGCGTTCTTATAATCTAGGTATTGCACATTATTTAAGATAGGACTAAACAAAATATCACAGCTGACAGGAAGATGATCTGAGCTTAATGCATTAATGACAATAGGATTGGTAAGTAAATTAGGTACATTTGTCAAAAAAAAGTCCAATGTAGACGAAGAAAACCTACTAGAGGCTGGAATATAAGTGGGACTAGAAGGATACATAATTGTAAAGTTATGGCTCATAGATAAATTGTTTAGAACATTACCCCAGGAATTCGCTCTTAGACAACCCCAATTACGATGCCTGCAATTAAGATCACCTCCTACTATAAAATGATCAACATTAAGTAATCTTCTCAAGTCATTTTTAAGGCATTGAGCTTTGCCTATATTAGACGACCCGCCTGGAAAATAAACTGAAAAAACGCTCAGACTTAAATTATTTCTTAATTTAATTTCGATTCCAATATTTTCTATGACCGTAGTATATACTGACGGTAATACTGTGTGGACGATATTTTTTTTAACTAAGATGGCAACTCCCCCACCTCTTCTATCCACACGATCTCGTCTATAACATATATAATTACTACATGAAAAACGAACACTATTATCGAGACCTGTTTCACTTACAAGACACACAACTACCGCGAGATTGGAGAGAAAATTGAAAAACTCAATGCTTTTGTTAGGGTGTTGTTTTGATGTTTGGAAAAATGAATTTAAAAAAAAAAAAAAAAAAAAAAAAATTCAGGTTCCCACTCAAGGCTCCCGTAACAATCTTACTGGCAGGTTAGTTCTGGAAGAGGCACGTATTAATTCGCAAAGCAGTTTTTCTGAACCTGGAGGAAGTAGTGCTTTGATTGCAAACAAGGAACCTACATCGAAAAAGTGGTTCCTGGATTCTGGAGCGAGTGATCACATGACCAGCAGGAGAGAGTGGTTTATTAACTATAAAGAGTTTTGTAAACCGATAATAGTCAAGTTAGGGAATGGAAACACCATTAATGCATATTGCAGAGGTGATATAAATGTGCTGTCTTTTAACAATGTCAGCTGGGAGGAGAACCATTTAGCTGATGTGCTCTACATTCCGGACATTCGGTTAAATCTATTCTCTCTAAATTGCGCGTTGGACAGAGGTCTTAAATTGTCTTCAAATTGTTTAAAGTGTGAACTTTTTAAAGGAAAATCTGTTTTGGTCGTGGGAGTACGTGAGTCAAAATTGTTGAAATTACTTATGAAGGTCACAAGCAATTCGGTGGATGTTGGTGCATGTGCTAATTTGGCTGAAGAAAAGAAAGAGACACTACGCAAATGGCACGAAAAATTAGGGCATCAAAATATCGCTCAAGTGAGGAATGTATTGAAGGCCAGAAATATTAGTTTTGAAGATGAAGACGATTTCTTTTGTGAGGCTTGCTTATATGGAAAACAACATCGTGCAGTTTTTCATTCCCGTGAAAACAAAGCGAGTTGCGTAGGGGAACTTGTGCATTCTGATGTGTGCGGGCCGATGCACTGTACTTCAATTGGTGGATCCAAGTACTTCTTGCTTTTTAAAGACGATTTTTCGCACTTTAGGACGGTTTTCTTTCTAAAAGAGAAAGCGCAAGTGCCAATTCTTATTGCAAGGTACCTTAAAATGATTGAAGCTGAAACAGGTGCAAGAGTAAAGGTTCTTCGATCTGACAACGGGTTAGAATACACAAATCAACAAGTTGAAAATATTTTAGTGGAGAATTGTTTCGTGCATCAGCGGACGGTCCCTTACACGCCGGAACAAAATGGACGTGCGGGACGTGAGATGCGCACAATTGTAGAGGCAGCTCGGACAATGGTTCACGGGAGAAATTTGGACATGAAACTTTGGGCCGAGGCAGTGAATACGGCAGTTTTCGTCCTTAACCGAACTGGTAGCAGCCCAACAAAGGGAAAATCACCGTATGAGCTGTGATATGGAAAGCAGGCTGACATTACAAATTTTCAAGTTTTTGGAACTGGAACCTTTGTTCATATACCCAAACAGAAAAGGAGAAAATGAGATCCGAAAAGGGTGTTTTTGTTGGCTATGGTGGCGATGTCAAGGGATATAGGGTATTTTTTCCTGAAAACAATAAAGTTGAAGTGTGCCGTGATGTTCGTTTTCATGATTCGAAGGTGATGGTAAGTGGGCATAACAAGTTGTTCGCTGTGTTTGAGGATGAGGATCTTCCAAGTGAATCGCCTATGGGAGGAAAATCTGCAGATAATCAATCAGTAACAAGTTTTAAAGATGATTGTGTTGTTGATATGATGCTGAAAAGGAGAAATCAAAGAATTGTGCGGTTGTTGTTGATATTCACACTGAGGGAGAGAGCGATGAGGTTTTTGAAGAAGCTATTGGAGACAAGATGGATGTTGCAAAAGAACACGGAGACCAGTACAATCAGGGACCGATTGAGAAGCAGAAGCAAAAATGCTCAAAGGGAGGTTAACTTTTGCATCCAAGAAAGTTTTGCGTACTTAGCGGAGTCTTATACGCCAGAAAGCTTTGAAAACGCTATGAAGTGTGAGGATGCGGATAAATGGAAAAGAGCCATGGATGAAGAAATCGCTTCGCTGAATAGAAATAAAACCTGGACTTTGATGGAATTGCCTGAGAATCGCAAGCTGGTTGATACTAAATGGGTATACCAAATCAAGAATTCCAATGAAAATGAACGTGAAAGATACAAGGCCAGATTAGTAGCTCGGGGTTTCAGCCAGCAGTTTGGGGTGGATTATTTTGAAACTTTTAGTCCGGTGGCAAAATTTACTTCGATCAGGACAATTTTGGGTATAGCCGCATCAGAAAAACTTCATATCAAGCAATTTGATGTGAAAACGGCATTTTTAAATGGTGGGATCAAAGAGGAAATTTATGTTCGGCAGCCAAGAGGATATGAGGATGGAAGCACTAGAGTATGCAGACTTCAGAAGAGTTTATATGGACTCAAGCAAGCGTCCAGGTGCGGGAACAAAACTTCTAAAAACATTTAGCCTTCGACCATGCGCTGCTGATCCATGTGTTTTTATAAGTGATGAGAATGGAAAAAAGTTAATATTGGCAATATATATAGACGATGGCTTAGTTGCATCAGCGGACACTTGTAAAATTTCCGAGTTTTGTGAACGCCTCAAACTTAATTTTGAAATAAAGGTGTTTCCGGCAAGACATTTCCTAGGATTGGAGATAAGGAGATTTCAGGATGGGTCGATACACATTAATCAGTCGCAGTATGTGAAACGATTGGTTTCAAAATTTAATACATATGTCGGACGCAGTACCTGTGTCAACTCCAGCAGAAGCGTTGGCAAGTGTGTCATCTGAGAAGATAAATTTCCCTTTTCGACAAGCGGTGGGCAGCCTCATGTATCTCATGGTGGCTACACGTCCGGATATAGCCTTTACAGTTGGGTGTGTGAGTCGCTTCCTGGATAATCCTAGTTTACATCATGTTACCATGCTCAAAAGGATAATTCGCTACCTTAAGGGCACAGCTGATCACGGTATATTTTTCAAAAGCACTAAATTTAAACTTTCTTTTTCAGTGATGCAGACTATGCTGGTGACGTAGTAACAAGACGATCGACCAGTGGATATGTTTTTTTGATGGGGTCCAGCTGCATCACTTGGTCCTCGCAACGTCAAAAACGCGTAGCTTTGTCTACAACTGAGGCTGAGTTTGTGGCTGCATGTCAAGCAGTCAAAGAACTAATATGGGTCCAACAACTTTTAAAAGATTTGCTGGATCAAAAGATAAAACACGTTTTATATGTGGACAATCAAGGGGCCATCCGATTGATCAAGAATCCTGAGTTCCATAAGAGGACTAAGCACATAGATGTCCGTTTCAACTTTATTCGTGAAAAGTTTGAAGATGATTTATTTGAGTTGGAGTATGTGCCAACACAAAACCAAGTTGGCGATATTTTAACAAAAGCGTTGCCCAAGGACAAATTTCAACGATTTCGTTTCATGATGGGAGTTACTGCTTTATTTGGTTTAAATTAACTGAATTGATTAAAATGTTGAAATGCTGAATTTTTATTTAAAACATTCATAAAAGTGGGAGTGTTAAAATAATGAGTTTAATTTGTTTTAAATATAATTGAGTCACCCTGTATGCTATTCTTAAATTCCACTTTCTTTTATATACATATAAGCCTTTTTATTTAACATGTAAATAATGAACAGTTTTCTATAATCCAATATTGCAAGCGTTATCTTAGCAAATAATAAACCAGTTCCTTTTGTCAACCCGTAGAAATCAGACGTGTTTTGTATTATGGCAACACTTCCATTATGGATGAGTGGTCTTCGGACGAGTTAGCTGTGGTTTCAGCCATAAATGAATGAATGAATGAATGGTCTCAGCGATGATGTTCTCGATACACCTAATCATTATATTCTTCCGCATCAAGTTGTTCTGAAGGATTCCAGCACGACGTCTAAGCTGAGAGTCGTCTTTGATGCCGCTGCGAATACTCTAGATGGTACGTCGTTGAACACTTCTTGACAGGACCTAAAACGCAGAATGGTATTATTGACATAGTGTTAGCATGCAGAACGTATCGATTTACCTTCACCGCGGACATAAAGAAAATGTTCCGACAAATACGAATGAAGAAGGAGAACTCGCATTACCAGCTGATCCTGTGGCGTGATAATCCAACTCTACCCATAAAGATTTATCGCTTGCAGACAGTCACATTTGGAACAGCCAGTGCACCCTATCTTGCCAATCGCACAACCGAAGAGCTGCAGACGACGAGGAGCATCGTTATCCGAACGGTGCGAAGGTCATTCGAAAAGGAATGTATTTAGACGACATAATAGCTGGAGCTGATACTTTGGAAGAGGCACGTGATGAAGCGAGACATTTGCTGCCATCTGCTGGCTACAATCTGCGGAAGTGAACTTCTAATAACGAAACGATTTGAAAGATATTCCTACAGATCAAAGGGAATTAGGGTTTTCGTTATTTTTTGAAGCTGCTTCTACTCCACAAATTAAGACGCTAGGTATCAGGTGGTTCCCCATAGAAGATTTATTTTCTTTACAGAATGTCTTCGTAGATTAATTTGAAGCGCCAACAAAACGATCGATGCTGTCAACTATCGCCCCTTGGATAGAACTCGCCGTGCATAACTTTAGCAAAAATGTTGATACAACAGCTGTGGTGCTGCGGACTAGCGTGGGATGACCCAACTCCAGCGTAGCTGAAAGGCCAGTGGGAGGATTGTCAACGTGAACTGCCATCCATAGAAGGTATCTGCTACAACGATCGTTAGAAAAGGATTCAGCAACTCTATCAAACCTTTTGGAAGCAGTGGAGCTCGGAGTACTTATCTCGTCTACAGCAACGCCCAAAATGGCTGAAGACCGAAGAATAACCGCAGCTAGGAGACCTGGTTCTTCAGAAGGATAAGAGGATTCCACCTTCAAAATGAATGATGGCCCGCGTTATACAACTACATCCAGGAGTAGGCAATCTGATTCGCGTCGTTAGCTTAAAATCGCAAAACGGTGCATTGAAACAATCTATTGCAAAAATCTGTCCTCTTCCGAGCAACAAGATAACCGCCGATCAATCTTTAATTTAAATACACTACACTACACATAATAGAAATTAATGAATTTTACACACACAAACACCCTTAATTAATGAATTTTTACACATACACACCCTAAATTAATGAATTCTTATACACCCACACACACCACAAATTAATGAATTCTTCTACACACACCCTAAATTAAAAATTCTTACACATTTAAATTTTACATTTTACTCATACGCACTTAATCGAAAATCGTTATTACGCATTTTACTCATACTCGCAAATTTCTCACAAGTAAAATATTAAAAAAAAACATATATGTATGTATATTAATTTAATTACACAACGCGAAAACATATTAAATAAAAACATTATACACTAAAATATTAAAATTAATATTATTAAATTGAAAACACAAGTTACATTGGGAAAATTTTTCGAAATGAAATTTCCCGTCCCTCATCTAACACTGATGATAAAATTCACTCATACAGACCATTCAATGAAGAAAACACACAACACATTCACACATGCACCCATAAACCCATTCATTCATAAATTCATAAATTTTAAAGCAAGAAATAAATAATTAATTACTCACCTGCAAACATAATTTCCTCGGCACACAAACACAATCGAAACAAACAATTAACGAACATTCGCGACTTCACTGGTTACTCACTTCACTGACTCGGAGGGGTTTTTTTTTGTTTGTGACTATGTCCTTCTCTGTCCAACTAATTGTTTCTCTTACAGAAGGAATGAAAAGAAGCATTGCAGAGATCGTCACGGCGAATTCAAGGTCTGGAGAAGCAGTATTGCCAGCTACTATTATGGAACCTGGAAGATCGAAGAAATTGTTGCGAACGAGTTCACGGCCGGGAAGAATTTTGAAGTTACTTTTGGCGACAAATTATTATAATTAAAAAAGTTACACAGTGACGTCACTATTTATTTGACACTTCCTACGGAATATAAGTTATTTTTTCTTATTTAAAAGATTATGTTTGAAGAAAAAAAGTTTAAATTGTATCACATTGGAAGCAAAATGTAGTTTTTATTGATATGTGCTTTTGTTTTGTCCAGCTAGTTTCATGAGTATTCGACACTAATTGCGTTTTTTTTCAATAAGTTAAGAGTAACAATATTATTTTTGGTTGTGAATTAGAAACTAATATATTTTGTTCAAGAAAAGATTAAAAAAAAGATTATCTTACAGTTTAAAAAATTTACATAGTTTTTTCCAAAGCAAAATAATATCGTGCTTTAGTTTAAGCCAAAACTGTAGGTAGTTTCGCGTTGCGATTCTTTCCGAAAGAAAATGGTGTGAGATGTACGAGTTAGAAGAACTAGCTTGCCCAGCAATTATGTCTTTTTCAGCTGCTATGCTCGTGGCAAATAAAATAAAAGAAGACAATAAATGCATACAACAGCTTCCCCGGCACTACTCTTTTTGTTTTTTCAAAATTTTTTTTCCATTAGAATACTGATTACGTATTGTTCGTAATTTCAGCAGTAAGTTTTAACACCGACAAATTTGGCTTTAATTCGCTTTTTCTATTGTACATTAATAGAATAGGAATAGAAACGGAACATTTTGGGTGTGGAACGTGACTGCTACCCCAGATTTTTATATTTTCTTCATGACTGCCGCCTTCCCTATACATCTCACTCTTCTCACCCAAAACCACCGATATAGCGCACTCATGAGTAACCATCTAAACAGGGTCTATTTCAAACTTTGTAGTAGACTACAAAAAAAATAAAGGAACGTGTTAGGCAACAAAGGGTCCCACAATTAGACGTCAAAACTATGGTACATAAAAAGTGTGATGTTCACTTTTTTCATATTTTTCTGTTTTTAGTATATCTTAATAAGAACTTCTGTGTGTAACTGTTTGAATCCGTTTATTTGATTACCTTCTTTCCATTTTTCTTAAAGTAAATTACTATCGAACAAATTTCAACCAATTAGGCAAGAATTCCTACAAAATTGTACGAATTTGCAATTACCAACTATCCAACCAAAGATATTTTTATTTTCTACCTTGGCATTAAAATTTAAGCACGAATATTTAAGACATTGGGCATAAGTCTTATCGAGGAGTTCTTAGAAACACTCTTTAGCAGCGTCGTCCTTGTCCTTTGTGGGTGCATGAGCACATCTTAGGGTAATAATGGCTAATTTAGCCTTGATGCGGATTGCTAAAAGAAACTCTCCCACGTGTCGTGACAAGACTTCTTGCCTGAGTCTGCCGCGTACGTCAAATATGAACCCCAATAAACGCTGCTTCTGCTCTCTCTCTCTCTGTAGCAATCACTGTAGTCTGTTATCTAATCTGTAATGTCTGCTTCAAAGCGATTTAGGGCCTCTGATAATTGATCGGCTGCACGCGGTCTAGTAAGGGTCCGAACATTCCACTTGCAGATCCGAAAATCGTTGTCCTTCTTTCGATTGCCAAGGTTGTCACCAGTAGGGTCATTCCTCTCCGAGGCTTCTTGTTGTTTCACAGCTATACATAAGTGGTGTTTTGGATAGAATTATGCATTTCAATATTTAAAGATTGGTGCACCTGTTTACTATTAGTCTTACATTGGTTGTCAAACGAACATACCCGATTCTTTAAATTCTTTAAAGCAAACGTCGCCGCTGTACTGAAACTGTCACTTATGTTGTCATTTCACGCAGTTTATTTCCCAATTTTTATTTTGCCGAATTCAGTTTATTTTATTGAGAAACACAGCAAGATAAGGAAAAATGAATACAAATTTAGTATCTAGCCGCGTTTTTGAAGCAATGCAGAATCTGAACATTCAAGAACTATCTACTTATACACAGAATGAAATCCGCCCAATACTTCCTTCGCTTGTTCGAATGAGTCTTCTATCTCCATTGGACAACACAAAATCATCAATGGACTCACGAAAGCAAATACTAGCACTTCTCGTTGGCATCGAAGTTGTTAATAACATCGTTGCCTTTCTTCAAGTTAACTACCATGAACTAGAAACGGATTTGAAGAAAGAGCAGCAGACTCGACAAAAAGGCGGACTAGTTTCAGACAGCATGCATTCATACGGTTTACAGAGTGGTATAGCCCTAGGATTTGAGCGTGCTGATGTCACCAGGAAAGTTAGAGTTGTTCTCTCTGAAATATTTTATATTCAATCGCAACTTATGGAATATACTTTATCAAGCAATCGTCCATTGGGCGAATTCGTAATTAAACAGTCTGAACTGTTCGAGGATGGCATCTATATGGAAGAAATTATCGATATAATATGCATCTCCCTAGCTGAGCTGCCATCTCTCTTAAATGTTCAAGAACTTATTGATGTGTTGTTATATGTGAATAATGGTCCGTGTATAATATGCTCAATTGTGGCGAACTTTCCGGACTGTTACCGCGACGTTGTCACGAATTTAATTACAAATTGTGATGAAGATAATCCAGATGGTAAGCTTAAATTAGCTGTTCTAAACGCATTAAGTGAAATGAACTCAAAGCAAGCGTTGTCGACAAGAGCGTTATGCGTAGATTTGATGAAGGTTCCCTCATTAATGCTGAGGCTAAGTTTGAAGTATCCACAGGATTTGGTAATAGAAAGTTGCTTTATACACATTGCAACCTAAATTCGAATTTAATTTTAGATTGCATTCATATCTGGAATGCTGTTGGGAAACGACCAAGCAGTTCGGAGTTGGTTTGCAGTATTTGTGCGCTCAAGCCAAAAGCGAAAAGGTGATACTTTGCATCTAGTGAGAGAAGAGCTATTGCAGCAGTTGCAGCAGTTGGTTAATGTATCACATAGCTCAAAGAGCGCCGAAGATTACACTGTCCAAGCTGCTGCTCTACTTCGATTATATTGCGCGTTAAGAGGAATCGCCGGCATTAAGTAAGTAGAATATTATTTTAAGTCGTATACTTCGAATAGCTTGCTTTCTTCACCACTTTCGGAGTAGTGTTTCTAAGATTAAAGTGTATCGTCATCTCATTCTTTTTCGCAGTGGTTTATTCGGCCACATTTTTGGAACAATTTCTTGCTTAAGTGAGGTTCCTGTTACCTATTAGGCAGATATGTCCGAGAATCTATTGCCTTTGTTGATTTTGTTTTTTGTAAACTAAATTATGAATTTGCCAATTTGGATTAATGCAGTTTAACAGTTGCACCTATAATCCTATAGATTAATACACATTTGAAAAGTAAATAAAAAATTCTTTCAAAAGACACGTATGTATGTATGTATACCCACAAATCGATGTCATTATTTGAAAGCAAGTAATGTTCAAAGTGCGGATATGATTGCTGTTTACCGATAGAATGGCACCTAAATTAAAAATTCTTACACATTTAAATTTTACATTTTACTCATACGCACTTAATCGAAAATCGTTATTACGCATTTTACTCATACTCGCAAATTTCTCACAAGTAAAATATTAAAAAAAAACATATATGTATGTATATTAATTTAATTACACAACGCGAAAACATATTAAATAAAAACATTATACACTAAAATATTAAAATTAATATTATTAAATTGAAAACACAAGTTACATTGGGAAAATTTTTCGAAATGAAATTTCCCGTCCCTCATCTAACACTGATGATAAAATTCACTCATACAGACCATTCAATGAAGAAAACACACAACACATTCACACATGCACCCATAAACCCATTCATTCATAAATTCATAAATTTTAAAGCAAGAAATAAATAATTAATTACTCACCTGCAAACATAATTTCCTCGGCACACAAACACAATCGAAACAAACAATTAACGAACATTCGCGACTTCACTGGTTACTCACTTCACTGACTCGGAGGGGTTTTTTTTTGTTTGTGACTATGTCCTTCTCTGTCCAACTAATTGTTTCTCTTACAGAAGGAATGAAAAGAAGCATTGCAGAGATCGTCACGGCGAATTCAAGGTCTGGAGAAGCAGTATTGCCAGCTACTATTATGGAACCTGGAAGATCGAAGAAATTGTTGCGAACGAGTTCACGGCCGGGAAGAATTTTGAAGTTACTTTTGGCGACAAATTATTATAATTAAAAAAGTTACACAGTGACGTCACTATTTATTTGACACTTCCTACGGAATATAAGTTATTTTTTCTTATTTAAAAGATTATGTTTGAAGAAAAAAAGTTTAAATTGTATCACATTGGAAGCAAAATGTAGTTTTTATTGATATGTGCTTTTGTTTTGTCCAGCTAGTTTCATGAGTATTCGACACTAATTGCGTTTTTTTTCAATAAGTTAAGAGTAACAATATTATTTTTGGTTGTGAATTAGAAACTAATATATTTTGTTCAAGAAAAGATTAAAAAAAAGATTATCTTACAGTTTAAAAAATTTACATAGTTTTTTCCAAAGCAAAATAATATCGTGCTTTAGTTTAAGCCAAAACTGTAGGTAGTTTCGCGTTGCGATTCTTTCCGAAAGAAAATGGTGTGAGATGTACGAGTTAGAAGAACTAGCTTGCCCAGCAATTATGTCTTTTTCAGCTGCTATGCTCGTGGCAAATAAAATAAAAGAAGACAATAAATGCATACAACAGCTTCCCCGGCACTACTCTTTTTGTTTTTTCAAAATTTTTTTTCCATTAGAATACTGATTACGTATTGTTCGTAATTTCAGCAGTAAGTTTTAACACCGACAAATTTGGCTTTAATTCGCTTTTTCTATTGTACATTAATAGAATAGGAATAGAAACGGAACATTTTGGGTGTGGAACGTGACTGCTACCCCAGATTTTTATATTTTCTTCATGACTGCCGCCTTCCCTATACATCTCACTCTTCTCACCCAAAACCACCGATATAGCGCACTCATGAGTAACCATCTAAACAGGGTCTATTTCAAACTTTGTAGTAGACTACAAAAAAAATAAAGGAACGTGTTAGGCAACAAAGGGTCCCACAATTAGACGTCAAAACTATGGTACATAAAAAGTGTGATGTTCACTTTTTTCATATTTTTCTGTTTTTAGTATATCTTAATAAGAACTTCTGTGTGTAACTGTTTGAATCCGTTTATTTGATTACCTTCTTTCCATTTTTCTTAAAGTAAATTACTATCGAACAAATTTCAACCAATTAGGCAAGAATTCCTACAAAATTGTACGAATTTGCAATTACCAACTATCCAACCAAAGATATTTTTATTTTCTACCTTGGCATTAAAATTTAAGCACGAATATTTAAGACATTGGGCATAAGTCTTATCGAGGAGTTCTTAGAAACACTCTTTAGCAGCGTCGTCCTTGTCCTTTGTGGGTGCATGAGCACATCTTAGGGTAATAATGGCTAATTTAGCCTTGATGCGGATTGCTAAAAGAAACTCTCCCACGTGTCGTGACAAGACTTCTTGCCTGAGTCTGCCGCGTACGTCAAATATGAACCCCAATAAACGCTGCTTCTGCTCTCTCTCTCTCTGTAGCAATCACTGTAGTCTGTTATCTAATCTGTAATGTCTGCTTCAAAGCGATTTAGGGCCTCTGATAATTGATCGGCTGCACGCGGTCTAGTAAGGGTCCGAACATTCCACTTGCAGATCCGAAAATCGTTGTCCTTCTTTCGATTGCCAAGGTTGTCACCAGTAGGGTCATTCCTCTCCGAGGCTTCTTGTTGTTTCACAGCTATACATAAGTGGTGTTTTGGATAGAATTATGCATTTCAATATTTAAAGATTGGTGCACCTGTTTACTATTAGTCTTACATTGGTTGTCAAACGAACATACCCGATTCTTTAAATTCTTTAAAGCAAACGTCGCCGCTGTACTGAAACTGTCACTTATGTTGTCATTTCACGCAGTTTATTTCCCAATTTTTATTTTGCCGAATTCAGTTTATTTTATTGAGAAACACAGCAAGATAAGGAAAAATGAATACAAATTTAGTATCTAGCCGCGTTTTTGAAGCAATGCAGAATCTGAACATTCAAGAACTATCTACTTATACACAGAATGAAATCCGCCCAATACTTCCTTCGCTTGTTCGAATGAGTCTTCTATCTCCATTGGACAACACAAAATCATCAATGGACTCACGAAAGCAAATACTAGCACTTCTCGTTGGCATCGAAGTTGTTAATAACATCGTTGCCTTTCTTCAAGTTAACTACCATGAACTAGAAACGGATTTGAAGAAAGAGCAGCAGACTCGACAAAAAGGCGGACTAGTTTCAGACAGCATGCATTCATACGGTTTACAGAGTGGTATAGCCCTAGGATTTGAGCGTGCTGATGTCACCAGGAAAGTTAGAGTTGTTCTCTCTGAAATATTTTATATTCAATCGCAACTTATGGAATATACTTTATCAAGCAATCGTCCATTGGGCGAATTCGTAATTAAACAGTCTGAACTGTTCGAGGATGGCATCTATATGGAAGAAATTATCGATATAATATGCATCTCCCTAGCTGAGCTGCCATCTCTCTTAAATGTTCAAGAACTTATTGATGTGTTGTTATATGTGAATAATGGTCCGTGTATAATATGCTCAATTGTGGCGAACTTTCCGGACTGTTACCGCGACGTTGTCACGAATTTAATTACAAATTGTGATGAAGATAATCCAGATGGTAAGCTTAAATTAGCTGTTCTAAACGCATTAAGTGAAATGAACTCAAAGCAAGCGTTGTCGACAAGAGCGTTATGCGTAGATTTGATGAAGGTTCCCTCATTAATGCTGAGGCTAAGTTTGAAGTATCCACAGGATTTGGTAATAGAAAGTTGCTTTATACACATTGCAACCTAAATTCGAATTTAATTTTAGATTGCATTCATATCTGGAATGCTGTTGGGAAACGACCAAGCAGTTCGGAGTTGGTTTGCAGTATTTGTGCGCTCAAGCCAAAAGCGAAAAGGTGATACTTTGCATCTAGTGAGAGAAGAGCTATTGCAGCAGTTGCAGCAGTTGGTTAATGTATCACATAGCTCAAAGAGCGCCGAAGATTACACTGTCCAAGCTGCTGCTCTACTTCGATTATATTGCGCGTTAAGAGGAATCGCCGGCATTAAGTAAGTAGAATATTATTTTAAGTCGTATACTTCGAATAGCTTGCTTTCTTCACCACTTTCGGAGTAGTGTTTCTAAGATTAAAGTGTATCGTCATCTCATTCTTTTTCGCAGTGGTTTATTCGGCCACATTTTTGGAACAATTTCTTGCTTAAGTGAGGTTCCTGTTACCTATTAGGCAGATATGTCCGAGAATCTATTGCCTTTGTTGATTTTGTTTTTTGTAAACTAAATTATGAATTTGCCAATTTGGATTAATGCAGTTTAACAGTTGCACCTATAATCCTATAGATTAATACACATTTGAAAAGTAAATAAAAAATTCTTTCAAAAGACACGTATGTATGTATGTATACCCACAAATCGATGTCATTATTTGAAAGCAAGTAATGTTCAAAGTGCGGATATGATTGCTGTTTACCGATAGAATGGCACTTTCACGGAAGAGGTGTTGCCCACTAGTTAACTCTCCCGGGCCCAACAAGTTGAACTTTTGACTTAAAAAAACATAAGTGTTCCATAAGCATGACTGAATTTTTTGCCCGAAATTATTACTTTTTGTATAAACTTACGTATTTTCTTTGGATTTTTGTTTAACACGTTGTGCCATATGAGACCAAAGTGGTCTCACAAAAATTTGGATCTCCTCTGACGCGTGAGACCAGAGTGGTCTCACAGTTAGTTCACACGCATTTGTCTACGCAGCATTGTATTGGACTCACAACATGTATTGAATCTCATACCATCGTAAGCTATACACCCAGCAGACTGTTCGAGTTGCCTTGGTTTGAGGCTGTGAGGCCAATGTGTCACCATACGAAGTTTTGAACTTGCTATAAAAAAAAACAATACTTTCTAAGTATAACATTTATTAGAGCATAAATAAGGAGGTTATAAAAAAATAATAGATACTGTAAATTACATAGGAATATATTTATTATATTTAATTTATATATTATTATATTTTTGGCCTTATGCATATCAAAAAAACATTCCAAACAAAAAAATTTGTCGCAAGCAGTGCATTTCAAGGTTGTTTGCGGAGTTCTCCTTGATGCAAATGCTCTCCCCGTAATTTTCTGGTAACAGACGACACATCTTCGTCTATTAGCACGGGTTACATCTTCTAGTCTATGCTCTGGCTGGTTCTCTTCTTGTACACTTGTCATCCTATTCGGTATTTACCAAACCCTCAACAATAATGTTCATAAAGTTGAACATTGAAGTCATGCGTTGGTTGACAAAAAGGTATGTCCTTTAGATGCTCCCCGGTTGCTGTTTGCCATTCAAAGTCAACGGTCGGGTTGCGCATTTCTTCAGCATTGTTATCGTTCTCAATATCGCTGTAGACTGCGTTTCCGACTACTTCGCCTATTATTTACTGTTTGCAGACTCTGGTGATGCTGGTTCTTGAAGCTGCTCTGTGGACCCTGCTGCTTGGGAAGTTGATGCCACTGAATCAGCTAATTGTTGCCTGTTGTTGGGAGTTCGGTTGGTATTCATCAGATGTGCCATCTCCTTCAAATGCATTCGCTCCTTCAATTTCTTCATCTGACATCATTCCTTGGAACATCTTGTTCAAGCGCTTTTCTCTTTTCTCGTACGACATTTTGCCAAATTGGTAAATTAACTTTGCTTGCAACAACACAACTGTTATTGGTTCGCGGATTTTTGCAACCCGGAAAACTACCTCTCAGTGTTTGAAATGCACTCATTAGCTCAGTTCGTAATCACGTGGAGCGTTAATATGCTGTCTTGAAGCGAGGTTCAACTCATCCTCATGTAAACCTAGATCGAGTTGTTTTTATTCAAACACAAATTAGAATCACTTGATCCCGTTAGGTTATAAGTAGGGCTAGGATTTCGATGCATTTGCATATTTTTTTTTGAGACACATTAGAAGCAATAGAACAAATTATCTTTCCGATTCATGAATTTTCCTTTAAATTGGCATCCAATCGTTAGTGCATATTTTTGCATATTTTACTATAAATGCATATTTTGCAGATTCTTGCATATTTTTAATAATAAATGCATATTTTGTGCATATTTCCGAAAAATTTTATCATTTATGTTGATAAAACATGAGAATTTTGAAAACCTAAATTAAATATTAAAATAATGCTACTTCTGTTATTTAATTTTTCAAAGGAAGATCTTTATGTTTTGTTAACCTTTTTATTTATTTAACTAACATTATTTTTTTAAAAACTGGATAACATATTTTTTTGTTTTTCATTAAAAAAATGCAAAGTTTAACTACAGTCGTACAGTTTAACTGGTCGCTATAACCAACTGTCGTTTTATCCGACTTTTCAAAAATAGAAAGATTACTTGTGCAAAAACCAACCACGTGGGGGAAAATTGGTCGTTAATAGCGACTGGTCGTTATAAACCACGTCGTTATAGGTGACTTCGCCATGGTTTTAAATGCATATTTAAAGTGCATATTTCCCATTTTTAAGAGCATATTTTAAGCGCATATTTTGCGTTTTTAAGTGCGTGAAAATCCTAGCCCTAGTTATAAGAATAAAAAAACACGAACTGAAGTCACTTTCTCCCGTTCGAATTTGCGGTGACATATTGGACTCATGCGGCCCTTCGAGATTTACTTCATACCTGGGTGCCGTGCGAGACCAATCTATCACCGCAAAATAATAACGGTAAAATTCAGGTATAAAAGAGCAAATAAAAATTTCTAAAATCAATTTCCGATTATAATACCTAAAGTCTAAATGTTAATACAAACAAAATGAGGTGGCCTGTGGGAACTTTTTTGCGGATTGTATGGTGGCACTCAACGCATTAAATGGTTTCATAACTTGCGTAGATATTTTTTCTTGCACCTCAAACGACAAATATTTAGGAAAATGTTCATACAGTATCGTGCAAAACATTCTCTATTTTCTACGGTTTGTAACGTACTCCAGTGTTTTGCTCGCAATGAAAGTCATTCCAAAGAACGTCGTGGCTACACACAAAAATAAGCGTCATTGGAATGAAAGCAATTACGACAGAAACGCTGAAATCTGAAACAAAACATAATTTCTCTTGTGAAGTCAGGACGAGGAGCTCCCCTGGTGCATTAGAAATGCCAATAACTTACGGGACTTGAAAATCTTTAGAAGAAAATGCAAATTCCTCGCAACCCCCTCCCTAGAAACCCGTTATTTGCACATAGGCCTAAACGTCTAAAGAAAAAATATACACTCGATTTAATAAATAATGTTTAACATTGATTCTCTCCTTGTAAAATTTAACATATATTTTTAGTTCTTGTAATAATCTAGTTTGATTGATTCAATAAACAATTATACATATTCGACAAAAGAACTCTTTCATCGCAATTACCAAACTGAAAATTCTGCAAGTGAAATGGTTTGGAAAAGAACCACGCATATTTTCTTTGTCCGGTACCTACATTTCCGTCTTCACTCCATCAGCGCAAAAACCAAATAAAGATTTCTGTTACCCCGTACACATGCAGGATTGAACCTAGGTTGAAACCGGATCGAAATTCATGTGTACGCGAGTCGAGTCGAAACCGAGTTGGCTCGACTCGACTCCACTATTTGAGCTGAGTCGAGTTGAAAGTATGCCAAAGTACCTGGGTCGAGGAGTCGAACTGACAGATGGTCGTAGTTTCGGTTTTTTTTCTTTTAATGAGAGGAAAAACCCGTTCGTTTTATGTGCTTCCGTTTGGCGGGCGGATGGTAATTATTTTTTAAATTTATTTTTAGTTTGCATCCGTTTTTGCATTGGTCGAGGATATTTTTGTTTGCCAACGAGCTTAGTGGGCGGAAAAGTGTGCAGATTTTTATTTTTATATTCTTAAGTTTTTTGTTATACGTTATCTTAAAATTATTAATATGGCAAAAAGAAATATGTGGGAGCACGAAGAGACGCGAGTGCTATTAAGTATAATGGAAGAAGTAAATGCCATGAAGCATTTTGATGGCAGAATCTTTCGGAATGGAGAAATATACATATAAGAAATTGCAATTAGAAATGAATAAGCGCGGATTTTCATCGAAAGATGATAAGCAAATTGAAACCCGCTTTAAAAATCTAAAAAAAAAAAAATATTTAAAAGTAAAAAAACAGAATAATAAAAGCGGGAATAAAAGAATTGGCAATAAGTTAAAAAAAACTTAAAAAAGCCGATAAAATAATTTTTTCGCGGTTATTAGACATTTTCAAACAATTCAAAAGACACGAAATATTGAAACGCACTCTAACAGAGCTAAGAAACGAATAAATGGCGGCTATGCTCATCTGTCAGTTCAACTCACTTTCAATCCAATTTCGACTCAATCTTTCGATTCGGTGAGTGCAAGTACCCAGGTCGAAATCTCAACTCCGTTTCGACTCGACCTTTCAATCCTGCATGTGTACGGGGTATGTCAAAAGTGAAATGGTTTGGAAACGAAATGTTCATGCCCATAGCGAGAATTCAATTTGAAAATGGATTTTCGGTGGATTTTCGGCGCAATCAACCCTTCTCTTTCTGGCTCACATAAAATCCACCTGTCTTGCGCGACATGACTTTCATTCCCATGACCGTGTAGCCAGGCACTTAAACAGAGTTCAACCGTCAGCTTTAAAAAAAAAACAAAAATCATATTTAAAAAAATGCCCTAGATACTGAACATGGCCTTATGTACATGTCTTACGTATGGTACATACATACATACAATGCATTGCCGAATTGTGCAGGAATTACAAGCCTAAATATTTTGTTGAGACTTTTTTCAGTTTCTAGTAAAAATATTGAGAAAAACAACATTAAACGAAGCAGAACTGATATTCTCTAATATCCTTTCTACGGCTGACAGAACACATCGTAAAGTCTTTACGAAGTGCTTACACAAATTTAAAAACAAATTACATAAAGAAATTTATAGAATTGCAATAAAATTGACAAAGTTTTTGAACATAATACAAATCTTTTGTGCAATAATAAACATGCATGCACTCCAAAACAAACAAGTAATGAATGAGAAACATTAGTTCTTGATACATCCCTATCCCTAATACTTATAAAAACCAAAATTATTTTCTGTTAGTTGCCTCCTAGCCGGAGAACCACTTATCCGATTTACGTGATTTTTTTTTTATTTCATAGATATGTTCACTCTTTAGGTTATAGGATATGTTTCGTTGCGTTAGGTAAAATAACGAATAAGGAGTAACGATAATAGTGAATTAAGTGGGGAAAAGTTCAATTTTACAGCTCTAACTCAATAATGGCTTATCGGATTTTAAAACAAAAAAATAGGTCAAATTAGTAAATTCGCCCCTGATTCATTTGAGATATAAAACTTACTTCTACGTTGTCCTGAAGCTGAGCAATCTTCAAAACAATTATTTAAATCATCGCCCACAATTTTCCTTCAGTGGAGACCACTGCCAGCAGTCCTGCAGCAGTGGGTATAGTTGCAATAGTGTGCGTGAGTATATATGGGCGCTTTAACGTAATCATGTTTTGAACTTCAGTGTGTGGTCATCTCTTTTCAGTGCAAACCATTCGCTCCCCCAAGCTAAAAACCACCCAAAATCGAATTTGTATTTCGATGTTTCAGCACTCATTAGATAATTCAATGACAGAGAAAAACATTTTGGATTGGTATATTGGTATATTTGTTTGTGATTGTGTGAATGGAATTATGAAAACTCTATTAGACTAACGGTAGCTTAATACTTTTGCGTGAACGGGTCAATAAGATCGAGTTATTCGCGATACCCCAGATAGCAAAAGTAAAACAATTTTTAGTGCGATCTCCTAAACTGTGCTTTTCAACGTGAACATTTAACAATTATTTTGTTTGAATAAAATATCTTTTATTTCATTATAATTAATACAATGTAAGTTTTAGCTTTAGTTAAAAAAATTATTATTAATTTTGTAGCCCACGCAAGCGGAGCCGGGGGCAAACAGCTAGTTAACACATATTTTCCCTAATAAGCTACAGTAAATCGAAACTGTTCTTGTTTATTAAGTTATTTTCAAATTACAAAAATTGAATCGGTCAAAAAGAGCAATAAAATTTTGTGGACGGAAGTGTTATTCAATATTGCAAATAATCATCATTGTACATACATATTAAAAGACAAACCCTTATTCTGGAGATCCTTGATCAGCTTCCTTCCTCAGCGTTACAATGCTGTGCCCTACCCATTTTTTATCACTAATTTCCATTATAATCATAAGTTTTATAATGTTCTGTGAAAATAAACTCATCTTACATATTAGGTTCAAAAAAGTAAAACTAAAACAATCAATAATTGATTTTAGCAGTTGTTCTTATAAGTTATTATTATTATTTTTCACACCCAAAACAGAGCGCACTTCGCAAAACTAACGACAGAATTGAAATGCATGATGAATATATAGGTATAATGGACTGTACTTTGTTTTGCAAACAGCAATGCTTAAGATCTTGTCAGTTTTATTTACTTCGGTCAACGTTGAGAGAAATTGGAAGCTTTTTTGAAACATTGGCTTAGTAGTGTCCCTATTATTTTCCATATTAAATATGGACCAAATGAAAGGTGAAGTTCCGTAAAGATGCAGAATTTAATTTGTTTTTCCTTAACCGATTACATATGTACATACACAATAGAACAAGACAAAAGAAAGAATGCGTTTTACGATTTTTTAATCAAATCCGAGAAAATATATATACATATTACATATACATAAATAGTTTTGAAAGAGAACTGTATTGTATTGTTCATTCGTAATTTGGATACAGGGAAAGCATGAATACAGCATTGAAAGCAAAGCAAAAGGACTCGAATGCGAGTAAAAAAAATACATAGGAATTCAATCGACTGTGAAGTCTGGTGTTGTACACAACACAAGAATTTTGATTTCACGAGTTTAACCTAACCTAATCTATTCTGTTCTATACTTTTGCCATCTACTTTTCAAGTTTTCAGTCACTCCTGCATCTGTAATGACTATAAATAAATATCAATTGCAAACATTCGAAAAAAATAGTTGTTTTTTGTGACAACCTGTGCTTATCCATGGACAAATTATGTTGCTGCCAGTAGAGTCCGATCGTTGATAGATTGCAATTTTACATTTCAGACACTTTTGATCAAGGGTATTTATCTAATCTAATTCAATTCAATTTATTGCAATAAGCTATATTTCAAATATTAGACGCAATATTTGCTTCCGTAACATGAATAAATTTTCGATAAATTTCCGAAAAATGGTCTCAAATGTTGATGAATGTTTTTAATATTACACATTGTCTACGTAAGAATGGTTACGGAGTTTATGTAAAAGGTATACCTCGACGTGAATGAGGTTATTAGATTGTAGATTTTATTACGGGTGTAAGCGCACTGCAACCTTATAGATCTATTGAGGTCCCCGACTTGGAGCTCCCGTCGATGAGATACTCGACTTACTTTTAAGTGCAAAAACTTAATTCGTGGAGAATATGGTGTAAGATGTGCGGGTGTGTGCGGCAAAATTTATAACAACGCGGTAAAATGTTGCGTTCTAGATCAATACACTAGTAATATTCTGGGCGCGAATGAAATGATTACATTTATGTGTGGGGATTGGCATTGATTTTGTACATTCACAGCGTAGATATGGTATTAAAAGAAATGCAAGAAGTTGACAAAAAAAAATGGAAATTATCTCAGAGTATAAAATGGAATTTGATGAATCATTAAAAAACCGAAACAGAAATTAAAAATTTACTCGAAGCAATCGAGGCACGGTACACTGACAGGTTGAGAGCCTGTTGTGAGCAATGGTAGGGCCACAGGGGCATCTTCGGTGCGGGTGAGGAGGACGGCGGCACGCTTGTGGTCGCTCGGCTCCGCTCGTCGGACGGGGTGGTTCTTGTCACCCGCCACCTTACACCACCTGCTCAACACACAAAAATCTCGGCCTGATAAAAAAAAAGCAAAAGAAAGAAGGAAGCTACTTTACGTCGACCGCGGACGGACAAAAAAAGATAGTAAAGAAAAGAGGAAAAGATACCATTCAAGGACCTATCCCAATACCCCAAAGGTGCGACAGTAGAAGGAGAGAAGACCGCGAAACTTAACCTAGCTAACCTAGACTAAACTTATGCTTTTTATTTTTTATTTATTATTACGCAAAATCCCTCCTCCAGTGTCTCTTCAAAGTATTGGTTCGCCAAGGAAGCAGAGTTGTGCCGGATGACGTGGCACAGCCTTGGCCAACCCTCCCATGTCTTGATGACACATCCAAACACTATCTCCCTGGCCGATATATTTGGGAGATAGCCCCTAGGAATAAGCAAAGAGCGCGACGAGGTGGAAAGGCTATACGCCTGCTGCTACCAAAGTCCTGGCCAGCCTTCTATTGGGTGCTACCTGATAGCAGTTGTGGTAGGGATGGAAGAGATAAACTAAAACACTCGGCAGGTATCCGAGGTATCAGTCACAACGAGACAGGACTAGAACTTATTGTGTACAGTACGGATACAGACGGACAGAATTCCACACACCAACACACATATGCATATATGCATAAAAGCAAAAACAAAACACACACACTGCTTTTTAGCTCTTATTAGTTTAGTTATATTTAGTTTCCCTTTTTATTTTGATTTTTTTTATTCTTTTATCTTTTTTTTATTATTAAATTCACCTTTGAAATATAAATATACATATATATACTATCTTTTGTTTTAATCGTATCCTTTTATTTATTTATTTATTTTTCTTTGAATCTTTTTTTTATTTTTGGAATATTCGTCATTTTACCTTTGAATATTGGGTTTACATTTTAGTTTTAAGTTGATTTTTTTTTTTTTTTAATTTTTAATTTTCGAATTTAATTTTTTTTTAAATATATAAATACATAAAATATATATATATGTACATAAAATGAATAACGATAATAGGGGGTTAGATGCGGTCCCAAGCGGTACCTCAGCGCAGGAGTTGAACGCACCGGAGGGGTACAGGACGCGTTCGAGGACCCGAATGGAGCAAAACCTATAGACGGAACAGGTCAATAGGCGCCCTGCTACATTAACTGACGGACTACAAGACCTTAACTTGACAGGGTACGAACTCCCCTACTGAGACTCTAACTTACGTATGGGGCACACATAAAAAGAAATACGAATACGACAACACAGAAGAAAGCCGTCCCACCCTCATTAACGGTGATTCAGGAAGAATCAGTGCGGGAACGGCAAACTCTTCAATTCGTCGACAGACAGACCGACGAGACCATAAAGTCTCAGGAGGAAGACGGGACCCAATGCTAAATGAAGAAGAGGAGGCAGAAGACATGGCAAGCGCAGCCGGTTGTAATATAAATAGGAAATATAATAAGATAAGATAGCTTGGGCAATTAAATCTTTTACTCCGTACAAGGCACCAGGAATGGATAACATTCGACCTGTGATGCTGCAAGAGTCAATGGATATTGCTACTCCATGGCTTAAGCGTATCTTCACAGGATGCCTTAAGCTAGGATATGTTCCTAAGGCATGGCGGGAGGTGCGCGTTGTTTTTATCCCCAAAGCGGGGAATGCGAGCCACACAAAGGCAAAAGACCTGAGACATATTAGTCTGTCGTCTTTTCTGCTGAAAAAAACATTGGAACGCTTAATAGATGTTTGCTTAAATCACAACATACATACATCTGCGGCAGGTTAGTAGATACAGCCCTCCACAGGGTTGTATCAAGCATAGAAAGATCCCTCCACCTCAAGGAGTTCACTCTTGGAGCGTTCTTGGACATTGAAGGGGCGTTCAACAACGTAAGCACTGACGCGATCCTTAGCAGTCTACACAGAGCTCACCTTAACACCGGCCTCTGCAATTGGATTGCACAGATGCTTCAATCAAGAGTTATATATTCAACGCAAGGAGACATAATCGCCCGGAGAAGGGTCTGCAGAGGAACCCCCCAAAGGCGGAGTTCTGTCTCCCCTTATATGGCTTCAACGTGACGGCCTATGCCGATGATGTGGCCATGCTGGATTCGAGAAAATTTCCTCCAGTCCTAAGTGAAAGACTCAATCTCGCACTACAACTAGTGGATAAGTGGGTCGGTAGCAAAGGGCTGGAAGTGAACCCCTAAAAACGGAGGTAGTCCTTTTCACTAAGAAGAAGAAGGGAGTCTACCTTCAGACCCCCAAATATCGGTGGTACTGAACTAAGTCTCTCAAGTTCAGCTCGATACCTGGGCGTAATATTGGATTCCAAACTAAATTGGAAAGATAACATTACCGAACGCATCAGAAAGCAAGCGTAGCTTTCTATGTTTGCAAGAAGGCCTTCAGTAATACGTGGGGTTTTAAGCAAGCTGTGGTGTACTGGATATACACGGCGGTGGTAAGACCCATTCTCACATATGGTTCACTAGCATGGTGGATGGAACTTGAGAAGCAATACCAGCTCTCAAACCTCACCAAAATCCAGAGGACAGCGTGTATCGGAGTCATGGGATCAATGAGAACAACACTGATAGCGGCAATGGAAACTATGCTTAGTTTCATTCCGCTTGATCTATACTGTAGCAGTCTGGCTGTCAAAACCGCGGTAAGACTAAATGAAGGTCGACTATGGTCATCGAGTCTATTCGGTCATGCATCCATTTTGTCTCGAAAGGAGACTACCAACAGATCGACGGAAACTGATCACATGTACCCGATATAAGCTTTTGAAAGGAGATTCGCTACAAGAATTCCTGACAGAGTGTACTAGAAGAACCGTAGGAGCATGAAAAAGGAGCTGCCATTCTATACCGATGGTTCTAAGATGGACATTGGCACGGGAGCCGGAGTTTATTGTAAAGCCCTAGGAATAAAGCACTCCTTTAGAATTCACGACGACTGCAGCGTCTTTCAGGCCGAAGTCACAGCCATCATACAGGCTGCTGAAATTATTCGCGAGAGTAATATCGTTGACAAAACGATCACTGTCTATATAGACAGCCAGGCAGCCGTTAAAGCTCTGGACTCCGCGGTAATCAGGTCGAGGCTTGTGAGAATCTGCAAGTCACTCCTAAACGAGATATATAAAGCTAATGCGGTGACCCTCTGGTGGGTACCAGGGCGCATGGATATCAAAGGAAATGAAAAGGCTGATGAGCTTGCTAGGAAAGCATCGGCGCTGCACTTATCGCGAGCCCTCCCTTTTGTAGTAATTCCGATCAGTTCCTTACGGAGAAGATAGAAGATGAAGCCATCGGTCGAGCAAACAGACGCTGGGTTCATCTGGAAACATGCGCAACGGCCATGGCGCTATGGCCGGCCTTCAGCAAGAAGAGATCAACCTCTCTGGTAAAACTTAGTCGTTATAACTCACGGGTTGTTTCTGGCATAATTACTGGACACTGTGCTATCGGCGTTCACGCAGAACGACTCGGTGTGCTACATAACAACTTTTGCAGAAGTTGCAGGGACGAAGAAGAAATTGAATCTGTTCGTCATCTGTTGTGTGATTGTCCTGCCCTATCCGTCATAAGAATAAGGACTCTCGGAAGTTACTTCTTTTCGGAACTGGAGGACTTAGGAAATGGTGAGCTGACGGACCTCCTGAGATTCATATCATTATCTGGGTGGTTCTAACAGCGGTTTCACAATGTTTCCAGGGTTAAAAGATTGGGCACAATGGACCGACCTGGTCTAAGTGAGCAGTGACTCTATGTCACAAGGCACCCATCTACCTACCTACCTACCTATAGGACGAAGAAGTGGAGATAGCCGCACTTCAACGATTAAGAACAGACAGACCGACGACTTACGTGAACCCTGACAGAACAAGGACGAACAACAATCTAACAAACAGACCTGACACGAATAGGAGCACAGCTACGATTCCATCGGCGTGTCCGTCAACGTTCCAGGGAAATTTAAGCTTCAACTGTGCACAGTGTCAGAGAAACTTGAGGCTCGGCGCGGCGGTGCAACCGAGACGAAACCGTCGATGAAGACAAGCTTCCCGGAAACCCTGAAAGACCTGTTAAGATCCTAAGGAGGGATCCAACAGGTGACAATAAAATTCAAAGAGAACGGTCAACGCATTTGGCACCTCCATAAATTAAATACATACATATATATACAAAAAAAAGAATTATACAAATACAAAAGGGGCATAGAGTGACACAAAAAAAAAGAACATAGGGAAAAAGATATTAAACAGAGGAACAAATAACGGAAGAAGCTCCATTGGGCTGGCGAAAGACACTTGACGACAGATTCTACACGCAAGAACATTTGTTTTTTTTTGGGTGAATAGTGAATTAGTTTTAATTTAGTGAACTTTCGCGATGGTACATAGTTTTTTTGTTCTTAAATTTACTGGAATCTACTTAATGAAGAGTTCCTTTAGTTTTTTCGTTTAATGGATTTAGTTGTATTGAATAGTTTTAGTTTTAATTTTAAAAAAATCTTGGAATTAGCATAAATCTGCTTTTAGATTTTGGTTTTCTTTGTGTTGTGCGCAACATAGGCTCACTTAGAGCCACGGTTCATGCTTAGTTTTAAGGATTAAAATAAAGTGTAAAAGTTACATAATGTGTGGTTAGGTTTTTTTTTTGGTTGGTGTGTGGAAGGACGGCCGGGCCGTCTCCTGTAGATGGACGAGGACTAAACAGAACCATACGAACAATGACTACCTCACCTTATGACCGACTGACGTTCCTCTAGGTTGTGGCTGAAGGGATACTGTAGGGGCTACCTTTCATAAATTCCGGCCAGAAAGATAGCATTTGGTTTGTGTCGCAAGACATGAAGGGTGGGCTGGCCAACCTTTGCCAATAACACCTGGCATGCCTCGGGTTCTTGACGAATCTATGGAGAGGAGAGACACTGGGAAGGTGTCACCTCGATTCGGGCGTAAGTTAAGTTAAGTTTAAGATAGTTTAGGATTAGGTTAGGGCTTAGTTTAAGTTTTAGATTAGTTACGTATAGTTAGTTAGGTTAGTATCGCGAGGTACTTCCCGGTCTTTCTCCTGGCCATAGGCATAAGCCCTTGGACATTTTCTTTTCTTCTCCTATCCTCTTTTCTATCTTTTGAAGTGCGTCCGAAGTCTTTTCTTCTTTCTTTTTTGATTTTTTTTTTTTTTTTGATAAAAGGCACGAGGTTTTGTGTGCTGAGCAGGTGGTGTATGGTGGGGTGCGACAAGAACCATCCCCTCCGACGAGCTGAGCCGAGCAACCTCGAGCCCGCCGTCCTCCTCACCTACACCGAAGTTGCCCCCGTGGCCTCATCCTGGCTCTCAACAAGCCATGAAAACCGCTGAAGGTCTCTTCATGCGAAATAAGTGTAGTAGAAATAAAAAAAATTAGTGAATGAGTTACAGAGCCAAAAAATATATGATAACGTAAAGAGTTTTGTCAAAAATAATGATAAGGTCATAGAAAGTGTGAAAGAGATGAAAACAGATATAATGAAGAACATAAAAAATAATGAAGTTAGCGCATTTACCTATGCAGCTGCACTAACAGCACAAGCAAAGAAAACTGTAGGAGCAAGTGCAACAGTTATATTGAGGCAAAGCAAGAAAGTGTAATACAAAAGAGCGAAAAGCGAAATCGAACAGAGTACTTAGCCATCGCCTTTGAATGTAGGACTGAGCGGTATTTCTGACATGCGAATTGGAGCAATTGCAATTCGGTACAAAAACAATAAAGATCGTGACGTCTTGGTAGCTGAAATGGAGGAGAAAATGACTGATAAATATGAAATTAAGCTTCCTACAATGCGTAAAAAAGAAGTGTTGATAACTGGCATGAGTGGGAATTCGGAAGGAGAATAAATTATTTAAGCAATAAAGAATCAAAACAATATAGAATGCGCTCATATAAAATGTATTAAAGCGTTTAGGTCTTTTAAGAACCCACGTACCTTTAACGCATTGACAGAAGAGGGTTTGAAAATTTAACAAAAGAGAAAAAGATAAACATTGGTGAGAGAACCTCTCCTTGTGTGCAGACTCTAGTTTTTTGAGATATATTGCCAAAGGGAAAGCGCAAATGAACGTTTCTTTGCAGTCCAAAGCCTCCTGAACTTTAATTTTTTAATTTAAATTGTTTTTTTTTGTTCATATAAAACTCTTACATATACAATTTACAGTTTACTTTATTACTTTATTATTTACTTCATTTGAACTGATTTTAACACCTCCTGTAAATTTTTTATCAATTGTGTTTTTCTTTTCTAAACACTTATTACATACGAATACTATGTTCTAGTTTGACCTTACAGCATTCAAATCGTACTCCTTTAAATCCGTGCATTTTTCATGGAACATTCCTTCGCAAAATCCACCACATAAGATTTTAATTTTTGTTTTACCAAAGTTCTCAGCGCATTTTTTACAATCTCCCGCCATAATTTCAAAAATTTCAACACTGTTTATTTGAAAAATAAATATTTATTGTCGGATAAATTTCTTAGCACGTCTTATCTAAAGCTTAAAGCTTATAGACCTGTTAGCTGGTATGGTGCGGTGTCGGTGGATTTCCCGACCCTATACAAGTTTTGACTATGGTGGAGAGGTATTCTCTGTACCACCGTCATTCTTATATAGTTGTCTATGATCTTTTCCATTGTTTTTAGTATAAATAAGGTCAAACTGATTGTTCTAAAAAATTGTTATAAAAAAATGTGCAAAAAGATTTCTAATAAAGTTCTAGAAACGCGTAACAATTCGAAAGGGCAAATGGTAATAGTAGAGAGGAATGGAGAGTTGTAGACAGCATTTTGGGGAAACAAAAACAACCTATAGAGATAAATGATATATAAGTTGATGGAGTTCTTTTATCTGACACCAAAAGTATCTCAAACAAATTCAATGAATATTTCACACATATTTCAGAGCAATTAAAGCAATTAAATCTTATGATCATTATAGGTCATGCAATTGTAGCTTACCTACAAATGTTATTGATGACAATGTGCAAACAAATAGTTTTGTATTTGACTCAATTACTTCCATTGAGCTTTATAAACTTATAATATCATTAAAAAAAAAAAATTCGTGTACCAGTGATGGTATAACAAGTTTTCTACTGAAAAATATAGCCTGGAAAGTAGTTGATGTATTGGGTTACATTTTTAACCTGAGTGTCAGTAATGGTTGTTTTCCTCAACCTCTATTCTGAGGTAATTTCCCTTTAGCTAACTATAGACCCGTATCTCTTTTGCAAACTTTCGCTGAACTTATTGAGAAACTGGTTAAAGTCAAAATGCTAAAATTCTTAGAACGTAATGAGTTCTTCTCTATTAAACAATTTGGTTTTAGGTCTCGATTATCAACAGAGGATGCTATTCTCAGAGTATGCCTCCAGTTACATATATGAAGGTCTAAACAATAATAAAGTCTCAAAGGCTTTGTTTATAGATATGACAAAAGCATTTGATATGGTTGACCATCAATTATTACTAAAAAAAATTATATAATGCCGGATTTAGAGGAGTAATGTATGACTGGTTTAAAACGTACTTAAAGGATAGAGAACAAAAAGTTAAAATAAATGGAATCTTTAGCGAAGCTCACGTTGTAAGAAATGGCGTCCCTCAAGGTTCTGTGCTTTGATTTATATGAATTCGCTTTTCAAGCAGCAATTTAATGGCCTAGCCCCTGCCTTTGCTGATGACATTACTTTTACGCATATGTTCCAAAACCATTTTGAATGTATTGCTAAGATTGGAGAAGACTTAGAACAATTAAGACTGTGGTTTACCGCTTATAAATTCATTATTAGCGAAAAAACTAAACTGATATCTTTCAAAATATCAGGTAATGTTTTAACTGATTACAATCTTTATTTTCATGCCCATGATTGTACTAGTTTCAGTTTACCACCACACTCTTGTGGTGAAAACAATTTTCATGCCAACAATTCATGTTCTGATAAGTGTTTTAAAATCGAGTCAGTAAAAACTTATAAATATCTAGGAGTCTTAAAACATTATAACTTGAACTGGAAGGATCATATCCAAGCTATAAAATCACATATGAATCTAGTATCTATTAAGATGTATCTGATTAATTCTTATTGCTCCAAGAATGTTTTCTATAAAATTTATTATGGTCTCGGACATTCAAAATTGCAGTATGGCATTATAAATTGGGGAGGATCTTATTTACATACGCTCGCACCTGTTTTAACAGCACAAAAATATCTAGTTCGTATTCTTTCAAGCTGCAATCGTAGAACTCATTGTTGGCCCTTGTTTAAGAGACTAAATGTTTTAACAATAAGGCAACTGTATGTTTTTAAGGTTTTTTGAGAATTTTTTAAACAAAGTGGTAACATTCCAAGCAGAAGTAGTCAAACTTATAATTTACGAATCACTAACATGGCTCTTGTTAATATTCCAGTTGCACGTAGAACTCATTTTTTTCCACTTTTACACAGTTACAGCCCCAACATGTTTTAATAGACTTCCATATTCCATCGGAATAATTCATAACTTTAATGAATACATTAAAAAAAATCAAAAACTGGTTATTTACTTTTGATCATGCCAGAATTGAATCTTTGTTAAGAATTATATCTTAAAAGGCGGCAAGAAAATACTATTTTAACTTATAGATATTATAGCATGTCTTATATCTCTCGTTCATAATAGAATATTGAATATTGAGTATGAATTATATACAAAATTTTTATTTTTTTTAAATATAAGTTACTTAGTATTACCCCACGTCAGAATTTTATAAAATTGTTTATTTAACACCATTGAAGTGTCGTCTAACACTAATTTAGGACAAATTGTTCATTAAATTAAAGATCGACAGCTATTTTTTTAATCATGCATTTACTAAATATAAATTATTAAAAAATTTGTTATTCTTAGTTTTAAGTTGAAATGAAATGAATTAAAAAAAAAAAATGTGGGTGATGTGGTGTCTTTAAAATTATTAAAATTGTGTTTGCCCTTCTGCAAGTTCTCGGTATATACCCGAGAGCTAGACTACTTCTAATTACAACGAGGAGGTATGGCAGAATTAATACCTGTCCTTTTTGTAGAAGGCCAAGGAAGATGCCATCAACTCCCGGTACTTTGTTCGGCTGAAGGTGTTCATTGCCCAATCAAGTCGGTATACTGAACATATGTTAATAGTTGTCGCTCAGTCTTCTCTGCTGGGTCTACTGTACCTTTTCATTACATCTGTATTGTTGGAATCTGTACTATCCGGAAAGTGTGTTTCTAGTAAGAGAAAAGCTCTCTGCTCTTCATTTTCAGCTTAGCTACCATCCTGCTTTTTCAGTGTACTTAGTGCATCTGTTCTGCCCCTTAATAGGGTCGTGTGTATCCTGGCTGCAGCAAGAGTGAATGCAATGTTCTCACAGAAATTCCTAAAGCTATTTCTTTTACCTTTCTAATATAATAAGGAAATACTCCGTTAGTTTCTCAGTGTTATTTTGCCAATCTCCATCCCGCTAGACCTTGTTAAATAGGCATCGCGTTCTGGATCTTAGTTTTCCCAGCGTCCTGTTCCACAATGAAGTGTCCTTTTGACTTGTGTTTTTCCTAAGAGGGGGCAGCTGGCTTCATATGCCTGTGTTATAGCCCTGTTAGTCTCCTCCATATTGTGTTCAAGTTCTTAGTGGTGACTTGTCCATTTTTCTCTTCTATACTCCTTAAATTTTGCCCTAAAGTGGTTGAGTACAACTCCCAATCAGTTTTTTGAGGCTTTCTTCTGATGGTAATTTCACCATTGTGCTCTTCAATGTTGATAATTTTATGTTCTGTTATTTAAGCTTCATCCGAAACCCTACAAGCTGTTACCCATCCTATTTTTCACAATGAAATGTCTACTGGTGAGCATATAACAAAGCATGTATAGCAGTGGTTTGCTTATTCCCAACCTGCTAAACGTGTAAAAGAGTCCTAGCCATACGGTACCGAAGAGCTTCTCCAAGTCAACCAGGCAGGCGCCCGTGCATTGTTTCTTATTTTTGTTCCATTAGATATGCGACACCAGTTTAGACGCGGCATGAATAGTATCATGCACCGCCTTGAAACCGAATTGTCCGGAACAATACGCATGTCGTCAACCCACTTAGTCAGGGCTCTATTGATCACTTTTTCGAATACCTTGCTGATAATCAGAAGGAGACTTATCGACCGGAGATTCGCCGGATTGGACGTATCTTTACCCCTTTTTGGAATAGAATGAACCACCACTGATTTCCCTCCTGTTTCTGTAGGGAACTGTAGAAGCATAATGTTAAATATTTCTTCGACACCGATTACCTTCGATATAATAATATCATAATATCATTGAACTCGGTGAAACCGATGTTATCTAAACGCCAGTGTTGCGAAATTATAATTGCGAAACAATGAATGCAGAATATCTTATGGCCAAATAATTACAAGCCTAAATAAGAATTTGCCAAATAAAAACTGCGAAAAAACAGGATGTGAGTTGTTGAAATGCGAAATAATAAATTACGTGTGAAAAAACAAAGAATTGTACCATACCCGTTTTAAGTCTTGGCAGAAGTCTACTTTTTTGTCGGTGAAGTGCGTCAATGGTTGCGTTGTGGAATATGTCTACGTAGTCAGTGTGTTAAAACCGAGGTATCGTACAGTCCATAGTTCGTTTAATGGTATTATCTTATTTATTTATTTTATTTATATTAATTTATATAATTCCATTAACAAACATTATTTAATGACGGCGGAAATAAATGATAGTATTCATTCTTTAACTTTAAAAGTTAGTGTGGAATGATACCTGATTAAGAATGCGTCAACAAATTTTATTTCAACTTCAATTCAATCAAAACTATATGATACGCTATGGTTCGACCGTCTGGTATGGTGGTTGCTACAAAAGTGATTTGAATTTAATTCCATAGGCAAGAAGTCACACACCACGCACTAAAACCAGTATTTGTCTACGTCACTGATGGTCCAATCATCATGCGTTGCAACTGCACTGATTAAGATAAAAGAAAAAAAACCTTAGCTTGCGACAATCCAAAAAAAACAAATCGGGAATACGCTCGAACCATAGGGTATTAGCTTGTGACAATCCAAAAAAAAAACAAATCGGGAATACGCTCGAACCATAGGGTAGCTTACAAAATGTATGGCAAAAAATTAATTAAAAGTTTAAGCAAAAAATAACTTATTGAACAATTGCCAATGAAATTACAAAATGAAATTGATAATTGAAATTAACAAATGAATCTATAATTAATAGAAGCTGCGTTCCTCAACATGCCGCCCCCGCTGAAGGAATTTCAGGAACATGGCAGAATCGCTAGTTTAGTGATGGGGCGCTTGAACAGGCCGTTTTTGGTGCGCAGTGTAACTACTCGTACAAGTCCGTCTTGGCCTGGATGGACTTCTGCAATTCTTCCTAGGCACCATTGTGAGGGTGGAAAGCTTGGCTCCTTGAGAACTACCATATCCCCAACTCGAAAATCCCTGGTACGTTCTCTCCATTTTGGGCGCTGCTGTAACGCTGTTAAGTAATCGGTGTGCCACCTTCGCCAGAAACCTTGCATCATATTCTGGAGCAATTCCCATCTTCCCAACCGATTAACAGGTGTCTCCAGGTAACTAGGCTGCGGGATCGCAGTATATGGCCTTCCTATAAGAAAATGGGAAGGTGTTAATGGGTCAAGATCTAAATCAGAAGAAGGGCAAAGGGGTCTAGAGTTCAAGAGAGCTTCGATTTGAGCTAACAAGGTAGACATTTCTTCGAACGTAAGAATGTTATTGCCAATGACGCGACGAAGATGTTGCTTTACCAATTTAACCCCCGCTTCCCAAAGCCCGCCGAAGTGAGGGCTGTGCGGAGGGATAAATTGCCAATCGATGTGTTCTGCAGTCAACATTTCGGCAACCTTATTCTGGTGCGCCTGCGATTGCACCAACTGGTGCATCTCCGAAAGAACACGAGCTGCTCCTTGGAAGTTTGTCCCATTATCCGAGTATATTACGCTGCATTTTCCACGTCTCGCTATAAACCTTTTGAGCGCAGCCAAAAAGGCATCCGTGGGTAGATCCGTAGCCATCTCCAGATGAAGCGCCTTGGTAGTCATACAGACAAATAACGCAATGTATCCTTTTACCAGCTTAGGTTTTCTTCCCTTGGACAAACGAAGAGTTATAGGGCCAGCGTAGTCACATCCTGTGTGAACGAAAGCAAAGGATGGATTCAAACGAGACGATGGTAAATTCCCCATAAGTTGCGTAGACGTAGACTGCCTATGACGAAAACACGTAATGCAATCGTGAACCAGTTTCCGAATAAGGTTTCTGCTCCCGATGATCCAATACTCCTGTCGAATCAACGCGAAAAGTCCCGAAACACCGATATGCAGAAAGTTTCGGTGTGCATCCAACAGAATCAACTGGGTAATGCGATGATTTTTAGGTAGAATGGTAGGATGCTTTACACTATAAGGGACATTCCCAGCGTTTGAAATTCTTCCACCGACACGCAACAAACCGACATTATCAATAAAAGGCGAAAGCGAGGACAACTTGGACGTCTTGGAAACACATCGATCAGCTTTGAGAGCGGTTCTTTCAGCCTGGAACGCATTTTGAGACCACCGGAGACAGGCTTGTTTTGCAAGATGAAGCTCTGAAAGCGAAAGATATCCACGTTTTCTCTCTTCTTTAGGCAAACGACATAAGTTAATGAAGCGATGAATATACCCAACGATTCTAATTAATTTTCTCCAAGCGGATACTTTTAGCGAAAGGTTTTCGAGAAAATGCTCAATCGGAATGGAAACGTGAGCTGCAATGCCCTTCCTTCTCTCCTCAGGAATTTCGTCAATCACAACTTCACGATTTGTTGGCCAATGATCCAACTCCTGAGACAACCAAGCCGGACCTTTCCACCACATTTCAAGGTCCATTAGATCCTTGGGTGCAATGCCCCGCGAAGCACAATCGGCAGGGTTCTCAGCAGAGCACACATAATTCCAAGAAGAACGGGGCAAAGACGACAATATTTCGGAGGTACGATTGGCTACGTACGTATTCCATCTTCGCGGAGGAGAGGAAAGCCAGGACAAAACTATTTGTGAGTCACAAAATGCAGAAACGCGAGCTGGTGTTACATCCAACGACGACCGAACTAGATCAACCAACCGACATAAGAGTAGAGCTCCACAAAGTTCGAGGCGTGGAATTGACAGCTGTTTTACAGGAGCAACGCGAGTTTTGGCTACAACCAATTGGACCGCCACAACACCGTCTTCTGAGCAACTACGACTGTAAACCACCGCAGAATAAGCCTTCTCCGAAGCATCTGAGAATCCTATTAACTCCAAGCTTTTAGAATTTAGTGTAAACCTTCGAGAAATCCTAAAGTTTTCGAAATAGGCCAAATTCTCCCGGTACCGCTTCCACTTTTCTGCTACTTCCAAGGGTAAAGGGTCATCCCAATCTATCTTTGCGATCCACAGCTCCTGAAACAAAATTTTCAACAAAATGGTGGAAGGAGCCAAGAAACCCAAGGGATCAAAAATCCTTGCAACCTCCGAAAGTAGATTTCTCTTTGTAGGCACTAATTGTTCAGGCAAACTAATTTTGTAAGTAAAGTTGTCACGATGCGGGTTCCAAACCAAACCGAGAACCTTGGTGCACTGCGATGAACTATCTAATTCAAGTGAAATATCGTTCTTACAATCGATGTCTCGCAAAATCTCCCAACAATTTGAGCTCCACTTGCTTAGTTCTAAACCTCCACAGGACAGCATATCGACGATCTGTGTCTTCAGCTCCAATGTCTCCGACAACGAATCAGCCCCTGTCATAAGATCGTCGACATACATATCATGCAAAATGGCATGCGACGCTAAAGGAAACTGGTGTTTGTAATCAAACGCTATTTGACGGAGGACTTTCATAGACAAATAAGGAGCTGGAGAGGTACTATACGTCACAGTACACAAGCGAAAATGCGAAATTGGACTATCGGAGGATTCTCTCCAAACAATACGCTGAAAAGTTCGATGTTTCGGATGCACCCAAATTTGCCGAAACATTTTGACGATGTCAGCACAAAACACAAAGCGATGCAAGCGAAATCGTATACAAACGTTATTTAAATTACGTTGAAGCGGGGTTCCTACATGGAGCGTCTCATTGAGGCTACAATTTTTGGTATCCTTATGCGAACCATCAAAGACGACGCGAATTTTGTTAGTGATGACGGCGTGATGAGGCAAATAGAAAACACTTCCCGAAGTAGGCTCTATTTCATCATCTGGAATTCGCTCCATGTGTCCTAAGTCCAAATAAATTTTCATAAACTTGTGATATTCCACCTTTAAACCCTCATCACGTACAAACCGACGTTCCATAGCGAAGAGTCTAGACAAAGCTCCAGATACGGTATTAGCAAACCTCACATTGTTTTGTCGAAACGGAAGTTCTACCATGTACTTGTTGTCCGACGTTCGAGTAAGGGTTTTAGAAAAGTTGACATCTACCTCATCTTCACCTAATGTCGAAGAGAACGCATGCGGAACCTCCTCAATTTCCCAAAAGGACTTCAAAATCACATCAATGTCAATACCTGCGTGCAACGAAACGATTGGTTTTTCTGGCAAACAACCCGTTATAACCCATCCAAAAAGTGTCTCATGCGCTACAACCCTTCCTTCCTCATCCGTACGATGACCACCTCGCAGAATACTCCAAGCTTTGTCTGCCCCCAACAGCATATCAATGCGCCCTGGGGTATTGAATCCTACATCGGCTAACGGAAGGTCTTCAAGGAAAGTGAAGTTGCTACACTCGAACGAAAGCGATGGAGTTTGTGAGGTTATTTTGCTCAGAATGTACGCCTCAATTTCAATACAATGCGGACTAATGCAAGATTTCAAGGTTAAATTGACAGCACCTTGAGTCACACCAGCTTCAACCGACGAAATCCCTGATATGGGCAACCGAGCATGGGAACGACGAAGGCCAAGCCTTTTTACTAAATTATCGGTCACAAAAGACACCTGCGAACCGGTATCCAACAGAACACGCGCGAAGTGAGTTTTCCCAAGGGCATCAAACACTTTTACGACGACGGTAGGTAGTATTCCCGAAGAACGCGATTCATTTTTCATGTGGTTGCTTACTACCGATACTGTAGAGTTCGGGATAGCATTAACGATATTAAGAGGACTGGTTGAACGAGATGACGATGTATTAGTGCTGTCAACGTGCACTAAGCTATGATGACGAGTATTACAAAATGAGCAATGCGACTTAACCCGACATCGACTCGCTGAGTGCTTAGTACCGAGGCAATTGTAACATAATCGCTGATCTCTAGCGAAGCTGCTACGCAAACTAACCGGTATGGAAACGAATTCTGGGCACTGAGGAAGATAATGCTCACCCTTGCATTTTGAGCATGACACTTTCACCATGGCTAGGCTCTTTATGTGTATAGGATTTGACGCACGAGAGTTCTTTAAGATACGAGTGGGTTTTAGATCACTAGCTTCTAAAGCACTAGAGCGTTCTTCTAAGAACGCTAGAAGCTCCTCGATGGTAGACTCCTCCGAATTTTTGCTTTCTAGTACCCAAGCCTTACGTGTTTCCGCATCTGTTTTATTTATCAACAAGTAAACGAGCCACGGATCTCTGCTTCTAGACCACGAATCACCTCATCTGCTTTGTTAACCAGCTTGCGCAAGGGAGCACCATCCCCCGAACCGACACTAGGCAATTTTAGAAATTGTTCAATAAGCGCATTAATAATGTAAAGAGGCTTATCGTACCGGCGTTCTAGCTTCTCCCACGCCAATCGATAATTAGAATCCGAAACATTTACATTATTTAAGAGATTAAGCGCATCTCCGCGTAAGACCGACTTCAGATACCGAAATTTTTGAGCATCGGAAAGTTTTGTATTGCAGTCCACCGTTTGTTTGAACACATCACGAAAACCCGGCCATTCACGGTAATCACCGGAAAATGGTGTAATATGCATGGGCTGTAACACTACAGTCGATGCGTCTTTAACGTTAGACGCAGCCGCCTGCCCTAATCTACCCAAAAGTTCAGTTTGAGAAGCAACTAATTCTCTGAGCGAAGTGTCTTGAGCTTCATTGCGGACCGGAGCAACTTCTTTAATACGCTTCAAAAGAGCACATTTCGCCGCAACATATTTCGATTCTACGACCTCGAACTCGGTTTCGGGATCACCGTATCCCTCCTCAGCATGAAATTCAAAAAGAGCCGATTGGCTATCACAAATGTCTTTCCATGCCTTCTCTAATCGGTCTAACCGCACCTCCAATTCTATAACATGAACATTTTCGGGTATATTTCGCGCAAAGGTAAAAATTCTAGTAATCGAACCTTTATAATGACCGCGTGCTTGTTTCAAGGCTTCCATGGTACTTATCACGATTAAGTTCAACTATCGACCACCTGGATTTACCGAGCAAAGTCTAACACGATCCGAACCACCGAAAACTTCACAATATCTTATATGTATGTGGGTTTCACGCCAATTTCACACAATAACTATCAATATAGCAGCAGAAAATCGAGCTCCAAAATTCACAAATCACAAATCCATCCATAGATAGGAACAGAAAAAAAAAAAAATCGATTTATACTTATCCAGGGTTATGAATCCAAGATCTAGCAACCACCAACCAGTCAACTTTCAAAAAACTATTCAAAAAAAATCCGAACTAGAAGGACCAACTTTGATTAAGAATGCGTCAACAAATTTTATTTCAACTTCAATTCAATCAAAACTATATGATACGCTATGGTTCGACCGTCTGGTATGGTGGTTGCTACAAAAGTGATTTGAATTTAATTCCATAGGCAAGAAGTCACACACCACGCACTAAAACCAGTATTTGTCTACGTCACTGATGGTCCAATCATCATGCGTTGCAGCAAACGGTCCTAGCGCGTGTGTGTGCAACTGCACTGATTAAGATAAAAGAAAAAAAACCTTAGCTTGTGACAATCCAAAAAAAACAAATCGGGAATACGCTCGAACCATAGGGTAGCTTACAAAATGTATGGCAAAAAATTAATTAAAAGTTTAAGCAAAAAAAAACTTATTGAACAATTGCCAATGAAATTACAAAATGAAATTGATAATTGAAATTAACGAATGAATCTATAATTAATAGAAGCTGCGTTCCTCAACAATACCTCAATTCATATTTTCAACAAAAACATTTAACTACTGAATGAGGGGTGATAATCAGTTCTATATTATTATTGCTTAAAACTTTAGATATAATACAACATAATTTCAAGCAAAAGGATGAGGAAAAGCAATTCAAAAGGATAAAAATAACAATAATTCAGATATCTTATGATACAACATAAAACTATTACATAATACATCTTTAATATTAATATTGATTTGTGCTGATGATTAAGATATATTTGTCAAGAAAGATTCAATACTAGTATAGTCAATCGTGAATAACCAGACTTAAACTTATATTAGAAAAGAATCAAAATTAAAGGTTGTACGGATAAAAAATGGAAGCTTATTGAAAATTGTAGGGGCAGTAAAGGTGTAGAAATAAGTACAGTGGGTTTTATAAACGATAGGTATGTTAGCCAGATGTAAGGTATTTTTTATACGTAAGCTGTAAAACTGAGAGTTCCTGCTAGGAATATTACCACTTTTCTTAAAGAATTCTCTAAGTACTTTAAATACGTTAACGTGTCTCATTGGTAAGATACGTAGATCTCTAAATAAAGGCTAACTATGAGTTAAACGGTTTTGATTACAAATAATCCGAATTATATGTTTTTGGGCTATCAATAAAGGTCCAAAAGAGTTAGTATACGAACCACCCCAACTTGTGATACCATATTGCAACTTAGAATGAGCAAGACCATAATACATATATTATCTTCAACACTTTTTTGGAGCAATATTGTTTAAGAAGATACATTTTCCGTGTCACCAACAACATATGGGATTTGGTGGATTGGGTATGATCTTTCCAATTTAAGTTGTAATCAATTACGACTCCAAGGTATTTATAGTGTTGAACTGATTCGATTAGCAGAACAATGAGAGCTATATATAAAATAATTTTTTCCGCAACTATGCACAGGTAAGCAAAACTTTTTACAATCATATGCGTGAAAATAGAGATTGAAATCATGTAAAACGTTACTTGATATTTTAAACGACATTTGTTTTTTTTTGCTCACTGATGACCAATTTATGCGGAGTAAACCAAAGCCTCAAGGTTTCTAAGTCTTCCGAGATTTTTGCAATGCACTCATATTCTGTACAAAACTGATATACATATATAGGCAATGTCATCCGCAAAGGCAGTGACCGTTCCATTTAGTTTCAGTTCAAAATAGAGTTTATATATATCAAAAACAACAAGGGACCGAGAACCGAACCCTGAGATACGCAATTTTTAAAGAAACGAGAGTCACTGTAATTTCCATTTATATTAACCTTCTGTTCTCTAAATTTCAAGTAAGAAATGAGCCACTTGTGCATTGCTCCTTAAAACCAGCATTATATAACTTTTTTAGCAGCAATTCATAGTCAACCATGTCTAATGCTTTAGTCATATCAAGAAAGAGAGCCATTGTGGATTTATTACAGTTAATACTGTCATATAATTGACTAAACACTCTAAGAATAGCATCCTCAGTTGACATTCCCTTTCTAAAACCAAATTGATTATTGCTGAAAAAGTTATTTTCATCAAAAAAAAAAATACAATGCGTGACTTAAGAAATGCCTTAATTTTTTTCCGAAATTTCAGTGAAGTATTCGTTAAACTTATTACAAATACTACCTGAATCAGTGAAATTTACACCATCCATTTTTAAACTATCAATGTTTACAGACTGTCTACATTTACCCAGAATTCTATCAACCACTTTCCATTCTTCTCTCACATTCCCTCGAGCTCGTTCAAACGAATCAAAATAAAACTTATTACGCGTATTCTCAATATTTTTGTGAACGCTTTTGCACAGATCGTCATAATATTGCTTAAGTTTTTTATTTTGTGGGTGTTTTTTACATTTTACTGCAACTTTATTTTTCCTTTTAATATATTGTAAAAGATTATACATATGTATGTCACCCACGTTTTAAATATGTTTTCCTGCTGAATTGCGAATTGACAAATTTGTACAATTTTTAATATGTTTTTGCAAAATTTCAAGAAACATATCAAAAGCAGTTGATGGATTACTTTCTAAATAAACCGGATCCCAAAATTCATACTTCAAACAATCCTTCAGTAAATTTTAATCTGTATTCTGTACAACATTTCTCTCTTACAGGAGGATTGCAGTATTTAAGCGAACTTGAATAGGAACGGGTACTGAGTGCAACCATACAATGATCTGTTTAAATCATATATAACACCACTAAACATATTTTTATTGTTTTTTGATGACGAAAAAAAATATGGTCAATGCAGGTCTTATCTCATCAGTCACACGGGTTGGTTCATTTATGAAACTCTTTAAACCATTTGACGCCATAAGTAACAAATAAAATAAAAATATCCTTGTCAAATACAATTTAAAACATCAATATTAATATCACTTAATATAATTAAGTTTTTTGCCTTAAGAACGCTCAGAGCTTCACTTAGCTCATCAATGAAAACACCTTTACTAAATTCGTGCAATCTGTATATATACAGCATTGTATAACTGTCATTTCTAAAACCAAAACATAATTTCATTACATCTGCACTACGAAAATTAAGCTGAGAACAATCGCATACATAACCATTTTTTACATAAACTGCCACACCTCCAGCTAAGTACGTTTCATTACAATAGCCAAAAAGCGTGTACCCCGGTATATTATTTAATATTAATTCATTCTGATATATCTATATTTCACTCAAAACAATGACAACAGGCAAAACAGAGAGTGACTCAATATGTGTTACCAGAACTGAGAAGTTTTTTCTAATGCTACGAATGTTTTGATGTAAAAAAAAATATCAACATTGGGGACTAAATACGAAACAGAGTTAAGAGAATTCATAATTTATCAAAATCAACAGCACAAGTTATTCTCACTAAATTATCACCCTCCTTCTTCCGCATATAAACTGTCCCGTTCCTAGTCCATACATATTTGTACCCCTTCTTTCCCTTTAGCGACATTGCAGTATTTAGAACTTGACGTGCCTGGTACGTTAAACAGTCGTCCAAGTACATCTTCTCTGGTCTCCTCTGCGTGTTGAGTAGTGTTGTTGTTAGTTGTGCTTTTTTTCTCTCTCTTTGCTTTCATCATTTTCTCCTTCCACTGGAGAGAAACGAATTTGACATGAAGAATATTTGTCTTTTTTGGTTGATTACTGTTTGATGCATTTTTTCCCACTTAGTTATTTGTTTAGTATAGCAAAGGTCAATGCCCTCCTTCGATACCTCAACTTGCAAACCATCGCCGAAAATCTTAAGAGCCAAATCAATGTTGGAAGTGCCGCCGTTATCAACGGGGACGTTCTAGATCTCTACTGCATTAGCAATCAGCTGTTGTTCGAGATTATTGACTTTTTCCTCCAATTCCTTGATTTTATACTCGCACTCCTTATTTTTGATTTGCAGTTCTTCTATTTGTTGCCTTTGTATCTGCTTAATGTCTAAAATTTCTGCATAAATCATGTCAAGCGTAACATTGGCTTCTGTTGGGATGAACTTAGTGAAGGTGTAGGGTTGACAGGTTGATTGATGTCAACTTTTTTGTGAAGATGCTGGTTCACGGCAGTCACGATAGTGAGTCACGACGTTTGTTGGCAACACAGTTCATGCACCGCCAGTGTTTATTTGCTCTTTTCATGAAATTAATGTCGGCCGACATTACGTTGACACAAGCTGCATGAGAAAGGCTACTGCAGTCTCGGCAGGCCACCTTCAGCTGAGAACGATCCACTTTCTCTCCGCAGGTATTGCAAGACATAATAAGAGTGATTGAAATTCAAATTTCAAATTTAACTGACAATCAAAGAAAATTGTTCCCGACTCGTGCGTACCCCACAACAGAACAATTTATTTGTTGTAGGTACATACCTGTCGATCGACAGTTTCCTATTGGACGGTGGGTAGCGCGAATTCGAGCAGAATTTTCTTGTCATAACTCTGCAGAAGCATGCTCAACATGTCCTACTATTCTACTATAGTTGTAGGGATACGTTTTGACAAACGCCTCCAACTCCGCATTTTCGAAGGGAACTGTAATTTAGGTACTGAGTCCGCAATGGTCAATGTCATACGCAAATGGATGAATGCAGTTTCTCGTTTGTCAATACGTGTTGGTCATTTGTAATGGTATGTCGAACAGCAGAAGATCCAGATCCAAGTTGCATTCAAATTGAGTCTGTACTCGACATAGTGACCCCACCAATTGAATAGTAAGTTCCCTCTAGAATTATGTGTATTATTTCTCCAGTCCTTTGGCATTTGACAATTATGCAATGACCTCATGGTAATGAACTGCCCCAGTGCGAGTGTTAAATGGCATGCACTCGGTGGCGACAGTGACTCACCTAGGAGAGGTTCACTTGTTTCATTGCTCTGTTTGTTATTGTTTACCTTTATGCATTCCTCTTCACACTAAGTATTCGATAACCCTAAGTTAGCGCAGTAAGCAATTTAGAAGTAATAGTATGAATGAATGAAAATAGAAATGTAATGAGTAAGCAAATTTGGAATTGGCGATTGGAGTATAATTACTCCCGTCATCGATAAAAAAATCAATCATAGCTTAACATTAGTCTTTGATTCATTCACTGGTTTGAGTGGTTTCAGATGCGTAGACTGCGATCATGTACAACCTCTTTGCACTATGTAGAGGGAAACACACGATACACTTTTCCATCACCGCTGTACACAGTCTTATATCGCAGATCTTTACTAATGAATAGAGTTGGGTCGGTCTCTTATGCCTCAGTTTGTGCTTCTAGTATAGCTTTGTTTCGGGAATGTAACAATTCGCGGTTTTTTCACGCGTTTTGTTATTTCGCTGCGATCACTTCATTTATTTTATTTAAGTGACATTTACTTTATGTCACTTACAACAATTTTATAATTTGTTTATTATATACGTATAAGTGAGTAAGAATATGTAGAGGTCATTCTATAACATTGAATGTTAATGTTGGATGACCGCTTATAACTACAAAGCTACCAATAATATCGGACTATCAGCTTTTCTTAAGTCAATTAAGGTATTTTTTTTTATTAAAACAAAAAAATTTGGTTCAGACACTTCAAAGAATATTGAAGTTAAATTAAAACCTAAGTTAAAACCCATGTTCTGACATTTTTAACAAATGAGTGAAAGTTGTGATTTGTTCTTATACATATCGGAAGGTTATTAAAAAACCTAGGTGAGGTAATAAGATAAAGGTTAGGTTAGGTAAATGGGTGCCCTTGTTGACAGGATTGTCAACGGCTCACTTAGACCGCTAAGAGTCCATTGTGCCCAAAAACAAGATAAAAGTTAATAAAAAGTGATCTATGTGCAATTGGTACGTCAGCAAGTGCCAAATTTTGCAATTTATTATTTCGCATTTTAACAACTTCCATTTTGTTTTTTCGCAGTTTTTATTTGGCAAATTCTTATTTAGGCTTGTAATTATTTGGCCTTAACATATTCTGCATTCATTATTTCGCTTTTTGATAAGTTACCATTTTCTTTATAAACTTTAACTTACTTAGCTTTACTTATTATCACTTTGTTTTGTCGTACCTTTTTTTAACGAACGCAGCGAACTTATCCCAACTTAGTATTGAAGTGACTAGCAAGCGAAAGCCTAAAAGTCGTGGTGCAATACGAGGTATACATATATTCGCATAAATGTGTCTTGCTTGGCTAAATGAAATAAATATGTACGAATATATTGCTTATGATAGTGAAAATCGAGAAATTTATCTGTAAAATGAAGAATGTTATTGTAAACAGTAATTAATCGTTTTCTGCTGACATTTTGTAAGTAACTTTGATGTAGTTTTCTCTTAAAAAGTGGAAAGTATATTCGGGAAACAATTGACTGTAGCAGTGTACTGATAAGAAGTCTTAGGGTTTCGTTATGTTAAATTTAAACCTCTGAAGAGGTCAACAGCCACTCCCACTTCTCATTCATGACCTCCTCACTGAACTCAGAACCTTGATTACAACGTCATCGGTTACGTGATGTTGTGAAGTATGAACGCAAAATCTGCGAAAAATACAGAGACGGCTTATCAATCAATCCAAAGAAAACTGTTCTTGTGCCATTCACCAGAACGAAGAAACTGAACTTTCAAGGCTCGAAACGTCCGAAAGTAATAAATGTCATGAAAAAGCTATTAAATAAAAGCTCTCAAATGGTTCTAAACTCTAGGTCCCTTCAATTAGTGTAAAAAAATATAACACGCACAACACGAACAGTCGTGAGAAGCTAGATCCTGGACCACATATGCCCAGTATTTTGGACTTGTAGGTCCCTTCCATTTGTACAAAAAAAATTATAACACAAATTTTTGTATTTTGTATTTGGAATGCATGTTGAGTTATTTGAATTTATTTTTGTAAGCATGGTGTCTTAAGTCCAGTTTATCCTGTTACCGCATTCAATTCCGAACTACAACCAATGTCTTTTCTTTTTTCAGATTCAACGAAGAAGAAGTCGCTTTGATAATGCAACTAATCACCACTCGTCCTCTGCCTACTCAAGCTGGCATCCGTTTCGTGTCACTCGGTCTGTGCATGCTAATTGCATGCCCATCACTTATTTCCAACTCGAATTTGGAAGCAAAAGCCATTGAATGGATGCAATGGTTGATAAAAGAGGAATCCTACTTAAGCAATAATTCCGGCACCTCATCATCATTTGGAGAAATGCTTCTCCTAATGGCCATTCATTTCCACAGTAGTCAAATATCAGCCGTCGGAGAACTCATCTGCTCCACTCTCTCCATGAAAATACCTATCCGCCCAAATAGCACCAGCCGAATGAAACAGATATTTACTCAAGACTTATTCACCGAACAAGTTGTCGCTGCCCACGCAGTAAAAGTACCTGTGACTCTTAATTTGAATGCCAACATTCCTGGATACCTTCCCGTACATTGCATTCATCAACTCCTCAAATCCAGGGCCTTCCTTAAGCACAAAGTGACAATTAAATCATGGATATACAGACAAATTTGTAATTGCAAGAAGCCACTCCATCCAGTGATGCCTGCTCTCATTGAAGTCTACGTGAATTCATTAATCTTACCGAACCAGGGAAGTGGTACTGGAAAATTCACCAGCGATCACCTTCACAAGCCTCTCTCTGAAAAAGAGATTCTCAAAATATTTAAGAACTCAGCTACACAGTCTCTAAAGCTTAGCTTTGACACCATATCTAGTCACTACGAATATGGGGACACGAAAAATTTAGATGGTGATTCGATGGATGAAGATGCTGATATGAATGTCAGTTGCAGTCTAACATCTCAGCTGCTTATCCTTTATTATTTAGTATTGTATGAAGACACGCGCTTGTCCAACACGTCTATGATCGTTTTAAATGGGAGGAAGGCCAAAGCGTATTCGAATGAATTTCTCTCTGAACTACCGATGAAGTATCTACTCCAGAAAGCCCAAAAATACCAGCACGAATATGTGGGTTTATTTCATCCACTCTTGCGTTTATTGATTTCTAACTTTCCCCATCTTAGTATGGTCGATGATTGGATCGAGGAAAGCACAAATTTAGTTTCCCTATCCTCCTCAACGTGGCTCATGGGAGTGAAAATAAACGAGCAACATTTAATAGACGCATTCGATGAATTGGAAGTAAACCCTTCCAAAATCATGAAGATCCTTAGGGCGATGTTGAAACGTCCACCGACAGAGATTTGGAAGTTTGCAAGGATTTTCGTGCAAAACATTAACAAAATGTTGGAAAAGAACGTACCTCGTCTAATCCAGGAACTCTATAGGAAAGTGTGGCTGAGGCTGAATTCGGTTCTGCCCAAGCGGTTGTGGACAGTAACAGTGAATGCCGTTATGCCTCAGATGACAGTGATGCATACACACAACTTTGTGCATGAAAATTCTTTGTTGGATCCATTGCATGTTTTAAGGAAAGTTTTAGTTTTTTTTTTTGTATTTGTTATGGTTTAACCATCTTTTTTACTTTCACAGATGTAATGAAAAAGTCTTTCGTTGTCCTGACGCTCTCATTATCATCCTTCGTATTCTCCAAGCCAGCTTGGCGGCCTCTAAAGCTCAACTCAATCGCCATGTTCAAGACAAACCAATGTTTGACAAGAACGGTCAGTTGCAGAGTGAAATGGAGCGTGATGAACTCAAAACGGCTTTGATTGCATCACAGGAGAGCGCGGCAGTTCATATCCTCCTCGAAGCTAGTATGAAAAAGAAAGATGACATCGTGAAATTTGGAACATCATGGACGTTACGGGAGATCCGCGGCATTGTTTGCTCCTACATTCATCAAGCTTTTATCTCAGAGCCTTCACTCGCAAAACTTGTACACTTTCAGACATATCCGCGGGAGCTTTTAAGCATGACGGTACGAGGAGTGCCTTCAATGCACATCTGCATAGATTTCCTCCACGAAATTCTTGGTATGCCAGAAATGGAACGACAAATCTTTACTATTGACTTAACGTCTTATCTTGTCTTGAGATATTCTATCCCGAAAAGTCTAAGCGTGGCCAAACTCTGCGTTAGTACAGTTATAACGTTACTGGGTTTGCTGTCCAATGACGCTAAAGTGGAGATGTTTAGCAAAATTCTACCTGCCATTGTGAGATTTTCTGAAGCATTCCCCGTGCTATTAGACGATTCAATTAATTTTCTAATGCAAGCTGGTCGCAGTTTGTATTCACGGGATACCCTTGGCAGGGATGCATCTTGTATGGCCTTGCTGCCATTGCAAACGTCATCTAAGTCGATATCAAATCTAAGAAATTCACAAGGCACAAAAAGATTTGTTACTGCAGTGGAAATGTCTTTTTCTAATTTAGTAGATCAAGCGGTTTCTCAAGTGGAGTTATATTAAAAATTGAAAAGAAGTGAGAGGCGCAGTTGGCGGTGCATATTTATGTTAAGAGATGTAAAAAAAACAAGTATTATTATTGTAGAAATAAATTTGTTTTTAAAACAACCAGCAGGTTCATTTTTCAATAAGTTTTCTCACTGTCCCACCTCTCGCGAATGTCCGACAAACGTCCGAGAGTAATAAAAGTCATGCGAAGCCTCTCTAAAAAAAGCCTTTCGGATATGGCTATAAGGTGTGAAATGTCGGCTACATACAAAGAACCCTGGAAATTGAGAGATGATTTTAACTACTCTAAACTAAAGCCTGCAATACCACAGAAAAGCGAAGCGTGATTGCAATAGAACAGGTGAAAGACATGTGCCTATGGAATTAGGTGATAACATCACAGAGCTGATGAATTTTATAATGGGAGAGAACAAAATCCGCCATGGTCAAGGAAGCAGAGAAGGCGAACATGCATAAGTGAAGTAGAGTCCAATTGGACTGAAGTAAGAACAGGTACCAGGAAGTAAACAAAAAAAATCACACAATCCAATGCACTGTAGACTCTCATACGCAGACATGCTTCGGAAGATTAAGACCGACCACAAACTTAAGGAGCTTGTAAAGAATTTGAAAACAAATCGTTCCTTAATTGATGGCGTTTGCAGAGTGCCGTATCTTGATATAGTAAGTAGATATTAGGAGTGTTTTGGTGAGACGTCGCTACTCAGTAATTCTCAGTAAAGTGAAATATAACACTTTAGCTCACGAATGACAGAATATAAGATTGCGCTGTTAGGTGTACAAAAATGGATTGTTCTGCGCATGTCGTCACTGGTGACAAGCGATTTGACAGCTGTTTGTTTTTGGTTTAAATTCATCAATTAATTGCTGTGAAATGTATAAAATGTCAGAGGATTTTATCTTCCGTGTAAAATAATTTTTGTAATAGAATTAATGAACAAGTCTTTATTATTAACTTCCATTTGATTTTATTAAGAGTACCAGTGATTGACCGCGAACAATTTGACCAACAAGTTCACCAAGCTTACTTCACAAATATACGGAAAAAAGGATGTAATCAAGTGCTACAAAATAAAACGATAATTAGTTAATATTGATTGTTTTTATTCTTACTTACTTAGGTGGTGGATGGTTTTTATTCATTGTTCTTAATTCAATAGTTTGTTGAATTTTCTTTTTCTTCTATGAGAATAGGGGATGTAATCAAGTGCTGCAAAACAAAACGATAATTAGTTAATATTGATAGTTTGGTAAGATAACAATAATCTCCTTCTTTACATTTTTCCCATCAGTTTGATAAAATGTGGAACAACCGAGAAAACGAAAATTTTATTCTCGTCATGTAAAAACCCAAAACAATGGAAAGAATATTAAACGAGTTAACGTAAAATATTAACATATGCATGTTTACCAAGGCTTATCCATACTGATTTGAAGAGTTTTGAACAATCCTCTATTTTGCGGGTTTTCATCTCGTCAAAACTCAGAACACAAACTTTTTGGGCTTCATCGAGCTGAGTAGCTGCCGACAAAATCTTAACGACAGGCTCAATAATTCGGGGTACTTTATGTGCCCAGCTCTGAAGAGTCCAAACGCCAGGAAGCGGGAAATTTTTCTTCCATAGCAGCTTATATCCTTTAGCACTTGTAGAGTAAAGCGTAATGGATTGTGCTATATCCGCTTCAGACCAATGTATCCTCTTAAGACCGTTCTTCAGTTTATTAACCTGGCCTGCAGTAAATATTTTTATAATTTATCCTCCATGTTGATTCGCTCAAATTCCGATTTTTTTAGAAGGTTTTCTAAAGGACGTATTTGCTGTTGGAGACTTTTTTTCACTTTCATTTTGTATGAAGTTTCTGTGTTAAAGAGTTTTACTAAAAATTAGGTGTAAAGTAGTTTTATATTTAGGAAATAAGTATACAATAAATTAAACTTACACTTCATTTTCCAAAGATGTGATACGCTCCATTATAGTTACTGTAGATATCCATTCAATACAGTTGCAGTCCTCTTAAATCTGTGCGTTCTTTTTCAGCCTCTTGAATTGTAGTTGCCTCGGGAGGAGCTGAGGTTTGATGTACCAGACAAGCAATCATATCTTGCTTAGCGCGAGCTTGCATCCGGTGGGAGCGAGATGAAACGGAAACGGTTTCAGCTTTTGGGTTTATAGTTGGAATAGTTTCCGTGTTCAACATATGCCCATTTTTTCTGACTAAATCCTGTTAATTTTCCAAAATAAGTGTTTATAAATTTAAACTAAAGTATAATAACATACCCATTTCAAATTGGAGGTTCCTTTCGATATCATCCGGAGCAAAATGATCAGAACAAATTCGGGATGTATTTGCATTGAACTGGTCTTTTCGTCAACAAAAATAAACCCATTACTTCCTCAAGACTTTGTCAGTAGGAAATCGATAGAATCGAATAGAATTATTAATCCCATTGTTGTTATTATTACAATTAAACACTGCACACCTAATTTTCAATTAATATTTTTATTTCATAATAACGCAAATTTTCACTTCAAATTTCAAGCGCCAATAGTCACAGGAAAATCCTAGTCACCGATGACGTATTACAGCTGTCAGAAAAAAAAATAAAACATGGTGAATGCGTATCTTATATTCTGTCATTCCTGACTTTAGCTTATGTTCAGTCAAAAGTGAGTTGCGATGTAGATACTTATATGTATTCTTTTTTCTGATTTTTGGAGTTTGGTAGTTCTTATAAATTGGCATTTTTTGTCTTTCGTTCAAAGAAAATGGACGGCGAAGGAAAAAGGAAAATATAGTTAATAGAATAATATTATGTATTATATTAATATTTTTTGTTTGTCTATTAAATAGAAATTTCATCCTAAGGGTTAAGAAAAATTGAAATTTTTCGAACAACGCAAATATTTTGACACCTAATGTTAGGCTGATAGCGAGCAGGTGCACCAATCTTGAAATATTAAAAAATAGCTTTTGAACCAGATTGACTGAGAATCGTTTTGATGAGAAGATTTTACTTGTCTGCATAATTCTCATCAAAATACCGAACAAAATATTTCGGCATCGTCAAATCCGCACAATTCCCCTTGTCGGTAATGTGAATGAGTTTAACTGTATCGTAGAAAACGTTCCAATCGAATTTTTCCCGAACAAAATGACATTTCTCATCCGCATCAAAATCATTGCGGATTTCATATGATTGGCTTGGCTGCTGCACGTCGTCTTGTCGTTTACAAAAATGTAAGTGAAATTAAAAAAAAACAATTTTGTATTTGTTTAGATAACAGGAAAAAAAAAACTACAAACAAACTGCAGTTTTGAGCAATGGTAAACTCTACGAAAGAATCACCAGACATTGCTAAAAATATGACCAAAAGGCCACCAGAACAGGTGAAAAAGTTTTGGGACGATCTTCGGCTTGAGCTGAATAAATATGGGCTGCTTTTAAATAATTAAATTAGTTACAATTACAACTTAATTTGAATAATCCTTTTATTTTCCAAGAAATATTTATTGGCAGATAAAAAACAGTTGTTTAACAGTGAAACTAGTTTTGCCAAATGCCTGTGGATAAGGATACGTTCACGACGGATTCCACGATAGCAGTAGCCAGGACATCACCTAACTTAGCCTACTTCTTAGAGGTTAATCATATTCTTTTCAGAACCCTCTTAGATAAAGGTTTTCGCTTTTTGTAGCCACGTTTTCCAACAGAGGTTTCCTCTTCAATCTGCATATCAGATTTCATTATTACTGTAAAGAGCAAACTTATTTTGAGCTGATGAGTTTGCTGCAGAAATATTACACTTTAAGAATGGCACTAAATAATATATGTAATATATGTAAATAATATATGTACACAAACGACAAAAAAGAATGGCGCTGCCTTGCAGCAGCAAAAGACAAAGTTTACTTCAACGTGTACTTGGATAGCGCAAGAGAATTGGTTTTTGCTACCAAAGCAGTTTAGCGCAAGTGACGCGTTCTGCCGTTTACGATAAAGGTATTAAAAAGTCTGCGATATTTAGCAGGTAGGTGTAAATGCGAACATAAGTTACGATATAATTGTCGTCTTTGTAACTGCCTATTGGAAAGTTTAAACTTCTTCTTCTTCTTCTTCTTCTTCCTTTTTGTTCGGCGAGGTTATGATCAGGACTATAGGGATCGTAATCTTCCCATTTTACGGCACCAGTAGGGGTTCGCTCATCTAAGAATCATGGTGCCATCAAGACTGTAGCAAAGGCCTTTAACTTAAATAATGCAAGGTAATTTGCATGTTGCAGCAGCAAATATTTAATTTTCCAAAACTGATTTATCAATAACTTACCATACATTATCATACATGTAACATCAGCCTTAAACTAATATCATACAAAGTTAAAAAATAAGTATAATTAAATTGGTTGCTGTTGTACTTTAATGTAATTTTTTATATATATGAGTTTTTATCTAATTCGCGCGGCCGTTTCAATTCGTTTTCTCCGAAAAGAGGAGAACATACATATGTATGTTCGACTTCAATTTGTGTTCCATGGTAGTTCGGGGTTGCGATTGTGACTGCGGTGTTTGGTTGATTTGGATATGCTATGACGATGCGGCACAATAGAGTAAGCAGAAATGGATGTTGAAGCAGTATATTTAATTGAGCATTTTTGATTTGCAACTCGATTGAATATTGAACATATGTATATACAAATAAATTTTGTATTAAGACGGATTTCGTTGGGGTGTACGGAGAACACCTGTGCACCTTAGAATAAACGTCACTGGATTTTTTATGCTGCCTAATTACGAAGTACATCTTGAACATCGCGGCCCGATACCGCTCTACAAAACCGGAGACGCTCCGTATTGCTGTGTGCGACGTGTCGGTCGTAATTGAGTCGCATATCCACAACTGTCCGAGCAACATGGAAGATAAGCGGCACCGCTAATCTGTCCTGGATCAGACCTTCTTGGTCGAGATAGAGGAATACCTCCGGGGGGATGAAGCCGTTAAATCGCGCGCTCTCGTGATACATGAAGTTGGGATAGTAAGCCACGGAGATCAGATTATTAACCGAGTTTATTGCTCTTGCAACGTGCCCCTGAATCATTTTGATTTGAAATTATCCACTCTGTTTTTGTTCGCCCTGTTATACAGGACCTATTTGGAATAGAATTTTTTGTACTCAGACTTTGGTGTTCTGTATAAACGAAGGCAAGCCCACTCAAACAGCCGAATCCTTGCCATCAAGCTTGCTCCCACGTTGAACCACATGGGACAACCATATGCAAGCATGGGCCGGATGAGGGCCATGTAGCAGATTACCTTTATTCTTCACCGAGTTGGCTGCTGTAAAACAGTCTCTTTGCAAGGGCGAAAGCCGCTTTGGCTCTGGCCAGAGCAGCATCTATATGTTTGTTAAAATAATACCTGTCCAAAATATAGATATTGGTCTAGCCAGAGCCCAAGGTACTACACTATATTTCGACACACTAGTGGTTGACCGTGCTGTCCCACGATTGAAAACTTTCGCCAATTCTTTCTGGTATCCGCAGAGGCCTCAGATAACGACGTCCTAAACAGGATGGTCTCCAACTTCTGGAAGTTGATTTTTAATTTCCAGTCATCGCAATATCGCTTGATCTTATCGAAGTCACGCTGCAAGAGTATTGCAATGACCTGATTTTTGGTCCTGATCTGTACGCTATCAAGTCGTCTGCGTACGCTATAGCATGGTGAAGAGATCATACAAGATCGCTGGTGCAAATGTTAAAGAGGGTCGGCGAATTACCCGCACCCTGTTGCAGACCATTTTTAATATCAAGCGTACCAGCAGAAGTCACATTTCACAATGAACTGTCTACCTGTGAGCATATTACAAAGCATGTACAGCAGTGGTTTACTTATGCCCAGCCTACTCAACTTATAGAAGAGTCCTTCTAGCCATACGGTATCGAAGGCCTTCTCCAAGTCAACCAGGCATGTACCCGTGCATTGTTTCTTGCCTTTGTTCCATTGGACATCCGACACCAGTTTAGACGCCGCATGTATAGCCCCACCTTGAAACCGAATTGGTTATCCAGAACAATATGCATGTCCTCAACCCACTTAGACAGGGCTCTATTGATCACTTTTTCAGACTTATCGACCGGAGCTTCGCCAGATTGGAAGTATCCTTACCCCTTTTGGGGATATGATGTACCACCGCTTGAGCCACGGCGCCCATAGGGCTGGAAAAATTATTCGCTCTGTTGGATGATTGATATGCTTATGACATCAAAGAAAAAGCGAAAAAAATAATGACAACAAAAAAATCTCCCCAGTTCTCTGGACACCACCACCCCTGGAGCTAATGTGAAACCGAATACATACATCTGAGTTTCAAAATACTACACCGATCTCTTTCTCTCTCTACCTATCCTTCCAACGCCCGCACTGTGTGAAAACATGTAAAAGGATATTCATAACTCCTTTACCCTGTTTAGATGGTTACTCATGAGTGCGCTATGTGGATGTTTTTTGGATAAGGGAAGGAGGGAGATAAGGTGGCAGTCACGAAGAAAATTTAAAAATCAGGGGTAGCAGTCACGTTCCACACCCAAAATGTTCCGTTTCTATTCCATTTTATTATAATTGATTTGATCGTGGAGTAGAAAGGATGGTGGATTAAAATGAATACATATTTGGATAAGAGAGCAAATGGAAGCGCACATTTGAATATACGAGGATTATGATATTTTCTATATTTTCAAACATGAGGATTATGTAAATTCTGTAGAAAAAAGGGAAAAGAAAAATTAAATTAAGAAAACTAAGCGAATTAAAGCCAAATGTGACGGTCAAAAACATGCTGCTGAAATTACGAACAATACTTAATCAGTACTTCAATGGAAAAAAACTCTGAAAAACCAAAAAAACCATGACCCCCTTTATAGAACTAAACAAATCTGGTGATGAGGAAGCGACTGAGGATACAACCCACTGCCAATGCCACTGCCCCGACCTCCAACTTTTTAGATACAAGTTCCTAGGGATATACTTCTTTAATAACCCAGAGGAACTCTCCAGCACGCCAACGGCAGCTCTGATGAAATTCATCAAATCTACAAGATGGTTTGTATGTGAAGGACTTCATCATTTCACCATGGACCAACTACATATGTACATGTACTAGACGGCAAACTTCGATGCATTTGACAGATTGGCTTCACCAAGCTAAATTGGTCTACCTAGAAGCTTGAATGTATTTCACCTAAAAGCCCGATGTTAAACCATTTCAACGTTGGATGAACATTTTACCCCAGCAAAAGGACGTTTCACTTGGACTATTAAGCAATTTTTTTACTGACATCTTAGTTTTTGATTGAGTTCCACCTCTTGGTGTCTCTTTGCTTCGAATGTGATATACATATGTACATACATATGTATGTACGAATGGATTTTTTTTTTCTTTCCTTTTCTGTTCTAGTTTAAGCTACTTAAATGAAGAGGTTTTATTCTTTTAAGCCTTCTTAATTGGTTTTCGTTATTTAATAGTTTTCTTGCATCTATGTACAATTATATGCTCTTCTAGCTTTTCATTGTGTTTTTTAGCATGTTTTAAAATTTCCGAATTAACACTTTCTACCTTCAGGTCTCGATGAAGGTCAGTTTTTCTTATGTACCAAGGTGCATTTACTATATTTCTGAGCACCTTATTTTGGAATCGTTGTATTATGTCCACGTTAGACCTTTTGGCACAACCCCATAGTTGGATTCCATATGTCCATGTTGGTTTCAATATTTGATTATATAAAATCACTTTATTTGGAATTGTCACGTTGGAGTTTCTTCCTATCAGCCAGTGTAGTTGTCTAAATTTGATTTCTAACTCCCCTCTTTTCTTTTTCACGTGTTCTTTCCATCGCATCTTTGAGTATAGAGTCATACCCAAATATTTCGCTGTATTAGCACATGGAACTATTTTTTGATTTATAATGATTGGTATATGCTCGACCTTTTTAGTAGTAAAGTTAACATGGACTAACTTAGACTCATTTAATTTAATTCTCCACTTTTTAGTCCATTCACAGATTTTGTTTACGCCTATTTGAAGTTTTTTTGTGGATTATTTATTGATTATTTATTCCTGAAGCTAATGTTGCAGTATCATCTGCAAATGTGGACATACTATGGTTTCCTAGTTCTGTAATATCACTAGTATATGTATAATAAGTATAATAATGGGCCCAGTACGCTACCTTGAGGTACACCGGCCCTTATTTCTCTCAGATTTGAATAAGAATTCCCCTGTTTTTTCTAAAATGTCTTACATCTAGATAAGATTTAAGAATGGAAGCATACTGATTTGGCAGCATACATCTCAGTTTATGGATAAGACCTTCAAGCCATACTTTGTCAAAGGCCTGCGCCACATCTAAGAATACTGGCGAGCATACTTTCCTTTCTTCTAATGCTTCCTCGATTTTATTCGTAATTCTGTGCACTCTGTTGTATGGTAGAGTGCTGCCTACGAAAACCAAATTGATGGTTCGGAATCAGCTTCTTTCTTTCAATTATTTTATTTAACCTTTTTGCGAGTAATTTCTCAAAAATATTTGATATCATTGGCAACAGCGATATAGGTCTGTAAGATGTCACTTCATTTGGTGGTTTACCGGGTTTGAGAATCATTAGGACATCAGCAACTATCCACAAACTAGGTACATGCTTAGCTTAAATGCGGCATTTATTAAATTTGTTATTTTAATTATTGCCTTCCTTGGCAAGTTTTTTAGTACATCACCAGTTATAAGGTCATATCCAGGAATGGGCCAGAGATGACAAAGAGAAAGCGCAAGTTTTGCCAACCATCTGGAAGAAACTTTTAAACCGTTTGATATGGATATGGATATGGTCAATAGTGTCGTAAGTAACGCAAAGCTAAACGAACTTAGCAAGAAATAAAAAAACTGAAGCCTAAGAAAGCTCCTGGATATGACCTTATCAGAGGAGAGGTTCTCAAAGAATGTAAGCCCTAGGCCCTATGTTGTTGAGTGTCAATGTACGGCATACGCGACAGTAGTAATAAAGTCAGTCATAAGATCTCACGACTTTTCTCTTACATACTAATACACATACTACATGGCGCAGTCGGTGTGAACCACGTACTAAAATACATGGGTATTACAAAACCGGTTCGAAACAATCATCTAATACTAAGCAAAAGACCGCGTGGAAGACCACCGAAGCAAAGAATAATTTTTTACAACACCAACATGGAATACATCCGCAAAGTAGAAGAATTGAATTTATATTTTGGCAAAATGTTGAGGTGTTTGCTACAGCGATTGAACTGGACAAAAAAGAAGAACAAGTTAAATTAGCGATTTTACTTAACTCATTAGGCTCCGAAACAATCGAAGTTTTCAACTCGTTGGACATAGTAGACCTTTGGACTTAGCGCGATTGTGAGTAACCGCGTTTAAACTGCGGAGCTAGCAGGAACTAGCAGGAAAATTTATTGCACCGAAAGGGCGAAACCTTTGGTCAAGCCGGACAACAAAACAAAGCTCGTAGTCTACCACAGAGCATTGAATTGACCTAACATGGATTCCCTGAACCTCTTATCATTCCGTGTAAATATAAAGGCTATCGAATTGAATCGAATTCGAAAAGTGTTTCATTCAATCAGTAATTGAAAATCGAGTGGCATTATTTGTTATCGATCGCAAATGTTCGATCAAAAAAACTAATTTCGGGTGGAATCGTGAATGCTTGAAATTATTTCAATCAAAAATTCAATTTTAGGCGTGACGAAGTTCGCCGGTCCGCTGGTATATGTATGTATGTATATATAAGAGACATAGGGTTAGAGTAAGTAAGGAACGATTTATTTTCCCCCTAATGGGTAACTCAATGGGTCAGCATTGATCTGAGTCCGGCCGGCGTGGAGAATTTCTCCCCTCCAGCCCACATACCTAACCTAATTCCGAAGTAATAAGCTCAGTTTTTTTTTACTTTGTAACGTTATTTACCCCCTACTGGACTGCCAACCTTGCTGTGGTGTAGGGGCTGAGTAAGGTCAATGATTCTCGGGAACTATCCCCAGATGAGTCCTGAAACCAATAGGTAGTCAACCCTCTCCTCCCTATCCAAATCCCTATATCCCATCTTTCCCATTCTCCCCTGGGCTGGATTAAGGTGTTATACGACCCGTGCCGAGAATCAACCTGGCTGAGGGCCCATTCAAATAGCTCAGTCGCTAACGGAGTATCCGGACTACCTGGCAACCTCCGGATCAGCTTGCCTTGCCTGCATAATGCGGATCTCTGTGCAGGTCGACCTACCTTTCTCCGCCACTCGTGGGTCCAATCATGCACAAAAATATTAACAATAACAAAAACCAAAACCAAAACATAAACACAAAAAGAACGAAAATCTTAAAAACACAAAAAAATCAAAGAGAGGACGGTCCTCTGGAAAAACCGCCTTCCAGTCACCTGGACAGCGCTCCCGCAAGCTCAGCGGGTGCAAGCTCAGCTAGCGCATTGGCCTTGAGGCCTGGCACTAGTTCTGCAAGCAGTCGCGGGCAAGCGGCCGCTCCCAGGTCTACTGAACACGCGTCTGTAACGCCGGCTGCTAGGACATTGGCACCCATACCTGGTCCTAGCGGAAATCCAGGCCATGAGACGCGAGGGGTTAACCCCCAAACCCTATCTACATCTTCAGGGGCAGCCAGCTGTTCGGCCTCGAGCTTACGGCTCGCTGCTCCTCCCACCGAGAAGGATTCACATCCACCTCAAAAAACCCTCTCAGGGGCGACGGACTGCTCGGCCTCGAGCTCGCGGAATGTCGCTCCATCGAAGATCTCATACCAAGATCGACGGCTAGCCTACAAGCTAATTCGCCGTATTCAGGCTATCCCTGAGGAAGAGAGATCACAAAAGCACAAGACATCTCTCAGCTGGGCAACTAAACGTGTCCAACTCCCTTCCGACTCATCCAACACGGAATCATCGTCTAAACGACAAAGATCACAGGATGAGCCTCCCTCCTCATCAAAAAAAACAAAGATAGTACCTCCCAGTACTATCTCCAAGCCCTTTAACCAAGTGCTTAAGGCACACTTGGTAATCGCGGTCATTGACCAAAGCGATCCGGATGGCAGCATTACGGCGGATAAGTGGAGGAAGGTTGAGATAAAACTCGCCACAGCTTTTCCCCAAATCCGTCGTGACTATCCCGGCCCTGATATCTCCTGCAGGGATGGTGGCTGGCATCAAGGGCACGTCAAATTAATTGCCTGTGCTGACCAGAGATCGAAAGATCTTTTCAAAATGGCTGTCTCCAGTTTGGGGCAAGTCTGGCCAGGCGCAAAACTGGAGGTCGTGGAAAAGGACCAAATTCCAAACCGACCCAGGACACGCGCCACCATTCCAGCCGAACCCTCCGACTCTAGGGTGATCCTAGATATAATAAGGTCCAACAACAGCTCCCTTCCCACGCACAACTGGAAGATTGCTAAAGTGGAAGAGCCGAGAGGAGACGTGAGAAGCGTGATCATTGTAATCAATGAAGAGTCTCTGGCCCCCTTAGCGTCTTCAAATGGAGTCATAAATTATGGCTTCAGCTCCATCACCCTTAAGGTCTATAAATGTGACGAGATAGAGCTAGGGAGAGCACCTCCCAAACAGGATGTGGTCCCCTCCACATCAGCGAATATTATCTCTCCACCCGAACCCGTTCCCTCTTTACCTGGTGACGATTCATCTCTCCTGGGGGTCGACTCCCAGTCGACGGACACGGAGATGGTCGACGCCATTTCCAAACTGGACTTCTCTGGTCCTCCCTCTCCCTCACCATCTCTCCTGGGGGTCAGTCTTAGCCTGACGGACACGGAGATGGACAGTGAACCTACTGGCCTCTCTCTCGAGGATGACCTCCTGTCATCAGACTCAGATGAAGCCAACAACACCGTGATAACGGTTTCTGAAGCGGGTAGTAGCTCAAATGCTGCGAATCCTTCAGATTAACCTACATCACTCCATCACGGCCTCGGCCTCCCTTATTCTCCGACTCAACAAAAATGGAGAAGACCTTGTCTTGATCCAGGAACCATGGGTTGTTGGCAACCGGGTTTGTGGCCTCAAGACTCCACACTATAAACTGTTCTACGCAAGGGAAGAAGGTAAACCGAGATCCTGTATCCTTGCAAGGACCCATCTTAATGTATTTTTACTCTCTAATTTCAGCAATCAAGACATAGTCGCTACCAACCTGGAATTAAGTTCAAGAAATTACTGGCTGGTATCGGCCTATCTGGGCCACGATCAAGTGGGCCCACTCCCTCCAGACATCTTAGGGAGCTTGATTGCTAAAGCGGAGAGCCTTAAAACTGGCCTCATCATTGGATGTGACGCAAACGCTCATCACTCAATCTGGGGCAGTTCCGACACAAATGAAAGAGGTGAGCAACTTTTTGATTATATCATTAGTAGTAATCTCCTAATCTGTAACCGGGGGTCCAAACCGACCTTCATTACTCGCAACCGACAAGAAGTCTTAGACATCACCCTTGTCTCAGACCATATTTATAACTCGGTAAAGGACTGGAGAGTCTCTGATGAGCACTCCTTCTCAGACCACCGTTACCTCCAATTCAGTCTTGATGACCGGGTGCCTGTTCAAAAGGCATTTAGAAATTATAAAAAAACCAACTGGTCTCTTTATAGGGAACGTTTACTAACGCTTTTACCCTCCAACTTGCCTGCTAAACTAAATAGCACTGAGGATCTTGAGAGCCTGGTCAACATCCTAACACAGGCACTCAATGGAGCCATGTCCGTGGCATGCCCACTCCGTAACCCCCGAGGCAAAAAGAAACCACCTTGGTGGAATACAACCCTCAGTGCACTCAGGAAAGAAAGTAGGCTCCTTTTTAATACTGCTAAAAACTCCCGCGAGACGGCCGACTGGGCCTCATATAAATTGTCTCTCAAGAAATACAAATTTTCTCTGAGGAAAGAGCAACGACGTTCTTGGAAACTTTTCTGTGACAGCATTGAAGAATCCTCGGAAGCGTCCAGGTTGCGGAAAATCCTCTCAAAAAGCCCCTCAATACCCAGCTACCTTCTGTATCCGGATGGTCACTGGACCACCTCTGCGAAAGAGTCCATTGAGTTATTACTGGACACTCACTTTCCCGGTAGCTCCCCTGTTACTGACCCGCGATTAGCAAATACTTCGGCTCAATCGTACAGTAACTCTTCGGGTTTAGTAACCACAGAAAAGATCCAATGGTCCGTGCGCAGCTTCAAGCCCTTCAAGTCCCCAGGACCGGATGGTATTATTCCTGCAGAATTACAGCAATGCGAGGACATTGTGCTTCCATGGCTCAAAGTGATCATGTCAGGCTGTCTAAATCTGGTCTATATTCCCAAACTATGGACCGAGGTGGAGGTCATCTTCTTACCTAAAGCAGGAAGGGGCTCGCACGTGGAACCAAAAGATCTCCGACCCATCAGTTTATCGTCCTTTCTACTTAAAACTCTAGAAAGGCTAATCGATATCCACTTACGACAGAGCATCAACCCAATTTTGCTCTCGCCGTCCCAGCATGCGTACTGCAAAGGCAAATCGACTGAGACAGCCTTACATTCGCTTGTGCGCATCATTGAAAAATCTTTGAGTGTTAAAGAATACACCATGGTGGCCTTCCTTGATATTGAGGGTGCGTTTAACAACGTCGAGTCAAAAGCGATCATCGAAGCACTTACAGATCTGAAAGTGGATACCTCGCTCAGAGTGTTAATCAATCAAATGCTCACATGCAGGATTATTAACACACAGCTGGGCGGTGCATCGGCTAGAAGAACTGTCTGCTGCGGCACCCCCCAGGGTGGTGTCCTGTCACCTCTTCTGTGGAACCTGGTAGTAAATAAACTACTGGTGGACCTAGACAAGACAGGATGCAAAGTGATCGCCTATGCTGATGACGTTGCCATCGCTGCCTCCGGCAAGCACCCAAATACTCTCAAGGAAATCCTTCAATATGCTCTCCTTCGGCTCACCAGATGGGCCTCCGTTTGTGGACTGGGGGTTAACCCCCACAAAACGGAATTCGTCCTCTTCACGAGGAAATACAAAACTCCACCCATAGACCTTCCTATGATAAATGGCACCAGTTTGACCTTCACTGACAAAGCAAAATATCTGGGTCTTATTTTGGACAGAAAACTAAACTGGAAAGCCAATCTACTAGAACGCGTAAGGAAAGCCAATGTAGCTCTCTACTCCTGTAAAAAGGCTATAGGTAGGAGCTGGGGTATGAAACCTCAAATCACTCACTGGCTGTACGTGTCCGTTATCAGGCCTATTTTACTCTACGGCGTGATCGTTTGGTGGCCCGCTCTTAACAGGGCTATCCACCTCAATCAAATAGCTAAGGTGCAAAGATCTGCATGCATGTGCATCAGTGGTGCACTGAGGACTACTCCTTCAGCGGCACTGGATATTATGTTCAACTTGCTGCCCCTTGATATTTTCAGTAAACAGATCGCTGCCTGTACGGCCATCCGTCTGAAAGCCTCCTCTCAGTGGTCCAGCTACCACGCTGGCCACTCCTCGATCCTGGATCTCCTTAACTTCAAGCACGAAAATACAGACTACACTCCGCCGAAAATGTGCTTCGACCGTGACTTCCGTACGAGCATCCCTGAACGGGATGTATGGGACAATTCTCCTCCTATCGATGGTAACTCGGTACACTTTTTCACAGACGGTTCTAAGACCGAAGGCGGGGTGGGATGTGGTGTTTTCTCCGAGAAGCTCAACCTAGAGTTATCGTTCCGCCTCCCTGATCATTGTAGCGTTTTTCAGGCGGAAATCATGGCAATTAAGGAAGCCCTGTCCTGGCTGAAGTGTAATGTACTATCTGTCAGAGATATTACCATTTTCACTGACAGCCGAGCGGCAATCAAGTCTCTGGAATCGTGCTCGTTTACCTCAAAGGCCGCTCTCAACTGCCGTTTATCTCTCATGGAGATGACAGAGCAGTTCAACATTCACCTATGCTGGGTGCCAGGCACCCAGGCACCCAGACATTCCAGGAAACTGCAGGGCAGACGAACTTGCCAGACAAGGCACTACTCTTAGAATTCTGTCTGATAGGCAGTCCCTGGGTATGCCCCTAGCTACATGTAAGCATCTACTAAAGCTGAATGCTATTAGCAAGACCAACCTAAGATGGGAAAACGTGTCAACGTGTCTCATCTCGAGACAGATCTGGCCCAGGCTGGATCAAAATCGTAGTACTGAGTTGGTCAAACTAAAGCGATCACAAATCAGCTGCGTTGTTGGTGTTCTCACTGGACACTGTCTTATAGGCCAACATGCCAAAAGACTTGGCCTCTTTTCAAATGACTTCTGCAGAAGCTGTAGAGACGAGGAGGAGGAGGAAAGTATCCCTCACCTCCTATGTAACTGCCCAGCTCTGTCGCATAAAAGAATGCTCTTTTTAGGGTCCCCCTTCCTTGAAGTCCTTGGTGACATAGCGTCCTTAGGCGTCATGCGCATCTATCGCTTTATCAAAAGCTCCGGTTGGTTCTGTTAGTCCATGAGTAGCGAATTGGTTTTGATCCATGGTATCACAAAGGACCTTTATTGGTCTAAGTGTGTCTGCACTCCCGTGCAGACAGCCATGCCAACCTAACCTAACCTAACGTTATTTACATTGCAACTTTATAAAAAAAGTCATCTACATACATATTTTCGACTGGAAGATGTCATTCTTTTTCTCCTTTTGTAACATTCTGTACCATGTTACATCTTTGTATATAGCATCCCTATTTCTCACCCCGGTCTACATATGCGCTGTAAAATGTCTAATTTCACATCAAATGTATGCGTTTTATGAACTTTTTTTTGGATTGACATTTAACAGATAAAATAAAACGCCATTAAAGACGACAGTTTTTGTCATTCGGAAAATAGTGATCGCCTAAGAACAAACATCAGTTCAAAATATGGGTTTTAAGAATTTTTAATTTATTTAACTACCGAAACTAATTTATTTTAATTTATTGGGTAAAAATAACGAATAAGAAACAGTTCAAGCCTTTGGTTGAGTTAATGGAAGCTAATATACATTTGGGAAAAGGATTCAGAACAATAGCAGCAACCTTCAATACCATCGCACAATGGTTTTTGTTCAATGGGAGATGCGTCCAAAATCCATAACTTTTGAAATATTCGGTTTTGACAAATAAAATCGACTGTTCCCTGACATTATATTTTACTAGAAAAATAACATAATAAGTTAATTACATAAGCACAGTTACAAAGAAAAAAAAGGGAATTCAACTAAAATAATGTAATGAAAATGTATTCTTAGGAAAGCAATGCAAAAATAACATCTTTTTTTAGATCTTTTTTAACACTTTTTCTAGTTTCAATCACAAATTAAGACAACAAAAAAAAAATAATAATCACACCTGAGCTTACTGATTCCATGGCAAAAAAAAATTATTTTGATCCAAGTAACGGGGAAAAAATTGCACAAAATTAACTAAAGCAATTCAAAACACCAAAAAAACGTCTGCACTCGATGCAAAAAGTGAACAAATGCTCCACTTGTGACGATTTGCTGAAGATCACGTGACCCAAATGACCCTTCTTTCTCTCATTTCTAATTTTCTATCATTTTTGAAAGAGAAATAAAACGTTAGTTTAAGACAAAGCTCAACTTCAAAATATTATTTTCTGCTAGCTAAATGGCTATTTTGCCCAATACTGCGACGGAGGTGTTTTTTGGCGATCAGGTTCTGAAATAACTCTTGAAAAATGAAGCGCCTCAAAAAACGACAATTGGCGTTTTAGCAAAACGCCACTCAGAATCAGGGTGTATAAGTTCCATTCATAATGTTATGAATTGATTTCTTTTGTCTTTTTTTTTTGTTCTTCAGTTAAAACTGTGAGAAAAATTATTTGCATAGGCTCGAAACCTTTCTTTATATCTCACCTCTGTACGCTTCCAGCACTTGACATTGCACTTGATAAAATAGTAGTTTTGGAGAAAAGTAATATTTTAATAGAATTAAATTTATGATACTTGTGTTAACTACAAGCGAAGAGACTATCTGAAAAACGTATTACTGACTTAATATAGAAAATACAGTAAAGTTCAACTATTTATTAACAATCTCAATACATAGGTTTGTATTTATGGCAGGAACTGCAGCGGCGGAAAATACATCAATGACTTCGAGATGACACTATTTCCGTCTCCCAGCTCTACAGGAAATATTATTACTTTTAACATTTAAAGAAAAATAGTTTTGCAAACTAACCTTTTACCATTTTCTGTATCCGCATAACAATATCTGAACGCTGAATATCTTTTCGATCTAACATCCTCTTAAATATGGTGTGCAACTGCCTCTGTGGAGAAACGGTGGACAATTCGTAGAGGTTCTCAATCATTTTTTCTGTATAGCCCTGTTAAGTTCAACTTTTTTCATCTGGTCTGGAAATGGTCGCAAAATATACTTACCTCATATTTGCTTAGATTTGCTGCTTTTGCATCTCTTTTGAGCAGATCATAGATCAGGAGGAACTCTACATATGTCTTGGTAGGAGGAATTCTTTTTTTACCTGTTGTTGGAGATCGTGAGCTGTATTTTCCGTATTTATCATCGTAGTTTCGAAGAAAGTTATCTAAATTTTCTACTCCGGTGCGATAGCGCTGCTCGTCGAGTTCCTCGTCGATATCTCGTGTGAGGGACAATGGAAGGACATCGAGGACGTTGTTACCAAATTCTTCTATCAATTTGTTATTTTTTTTATAAAATATAATTTAAAATACAATCAAAATCAGAACTTTAATACCTTCAACAATATTATCCTCTCTGGGTTTTTGGCTTTTCAACCATCTAATAAAAGCTGCATCAGAATTGAATGGAAACTTTTCCGATGGTTCTTGTTCATTTGGTTTTACTGATTCCATTGGAGGATTTTTGTTTTTGTTTGTATAGAGCATATCAGAAGAATATGGTGCATATAGACCCGGTTTATGTTTATGCGTAGGAAGAGGTTTCAAAGTCGTTGTCGTAGAGTCAGGCACTTGGGTTGTAGATGACCACCAGCTTGGTGATTGAAACCATGATGATGTTGGCTTCTTTGTGGTTGACTTTATAGTTGTCGTGAGAGCAGGTATTGTAGTGGTTTCAATTACATCACTTTCGACGAAAAATGGTGGTTCAATTGTTGTTGTTCCTATTGGTTCATACTGCAGAAGATCAATGTAGTACGCTAAGGCTTGCATAGCTGCTGGAACGTAGTTTTCCAATAAATTTCCTTCAGCTCCATTGACCGGATTCACCTGAAATTTTTAGTATAATAAAGTAACGAAAAACATAGAGTGTCGTTGAAGAAACGCGGAAGTGTTTCGAATTCCCTTTCGCAAACCTCTTGCACTAAGACTTCGTTTCAATCCTCTATGTCAACGAAAGTATATATGTTCGAAGCACAAATTGTTAGCCCAAACTGGTGGAAAATGAACTACGAGGAGTCAATGGAACAACAGGTCAAGGAATATATAATTTCCACGGCAATAATAACTATGTAATCACCAATAACGATTTCATAATTGACTTAAATAACAACGGGCGAAAAGAGCAGACGAGTTCCATAGTTTAATAACAACTTCAGAAAGCTTTTTAATTTCAATGGCTTGGATACAACTTTCCAAAAACGCATCATCACCTCCACGTGGTGCCTGCTGGATAGCTATTAAATAGTGAACCAACGATGAGCGTATGCTGAGTCTGACTGTACATGTGGAGCTGGACACTCGGACCAGCGCAAGCTCAGCCGGGTTAACTCCAGCACGCGTGTGCCAGGCGAGGCATCTCTTGCTGACCTGACCCGCACTTTGTGGATCAGATGTCTAACAAGAGGTCCTCAGAAGGAGGACGTGCAGCGGAGGAATTCCAACGGCGGAATCAACGGTGACGTCCACAGACAGACCGGCGGAAGCCTTACTCAAGCTACTCCGACATATTTGGAGCTCAGGTCAGTAAGGAACTTTCACGACTGAGGCAGGGTCTTGAAAAAGAGATGGTGGCGGAGGAGCTCTTAATGGGCCAACGGCAGCACTCACATCCCCGAAGTGGGTTACTGGCATCGGGTTAACCGGCCCCTTGTCCTAGGGGTTGTATAAAGGGACCTGGACCCCCAGGTTGGGGGTTGTGCGTAGGGGCAACTTCCCTACCGCGTTAAAAACCCTTAGTTACGAACCAACCAAATGCCTCGGAAAGGAATGACCCTACTGTTGACGACCATGGCAAACGAAATAAGGACAACGATTTTCGGATCTGCGCGTGGAATGTTCGGACCCTTAACAGACCACGTGCAGCCGATCAATTAGCAGAGGCCCTAGACTGCTATAAAGCAGACATCACAGCCATCCAGGAAGTGCGATGGGATGGGCCGGGCAAAAGGAGGATGAAAAACTGTGACATCTACTACGGTGATTGCTACAGAGAACAGAAACAGCGCTTATTCGGATGCGGATTTGTTATACGCGGCAGACTTAGGCAAGAAGTCTTGAGCTTTCGACACGTGAGCGAGCGTCTTATGACAATCCGCATCAAGGCTAAATTTGCCAACATCAGCCTAATATGCGCTCACGCCCGACAGAAGACAAGGACGACACTACCAAAGATTGTTTTTACAAGCTCCTCGAAAAAACCTATGAGCAATGTCCTAAATATATATGATAGGAAAGGAGGACATCTTTGGTAGAACAGTTGGTAAACATAGCCTGCACGACACCACGTCTGGCAACGGACTCAGGCTGATTGACTTTGCTGCGGGGCGAAACGTCACAATAGCAAGCACACAGTTTCCTCATCTCAATATCCACAAGGGGACCTGGTGGTCCCCTGATCATGAAACGGTAAACCAAATTGATCATATTGCGATCGACGCAAGGCATGCCTCCAGTATTCTGGATGTCCGAACCTTTCGAGCAGCCAACATCGACTCGGACCACTACCTTGTTGCAGGCAAGGTACGAATGCGGATATCCCGAACGCCACAAAGAAGAATAACTGTAAGAAGATTTGACGTCGAAAAGCTGCAATCGCAAGAGACCGCCAGAATCTTCGCCGATCGCGTATCCCGAAATCTCGCCACGACTCCTATGCCGCCATCATCAAGTGCCGAAGACCAGTGGCATCGTTGCCAACATCAACATCAGAGACGCCGCAACTGATGTGCTGGGTTTCAGTCGACCACCACCAAGAAACCCCTGGTTTGACGAAGAATGCCGGCAAGCACATGCAGCTAAACAGGACGCGTACAAAGCGGCGCTGCAAAGAAGGACGAGGGCTGCTCGTGAGCTCTACGAGCGTAAGAGACGGGAAGAGCATCGGCTTCTCCAGAAGAAGAAAAAAGAGCACGAGAAGCGCGCGATCGAAGATATTGAGAGATTATACTCCAGGAATAATGTACGGAAGTTTTACCAAAAGGTAAAAAGAACGTGTCACGCCAACAAGACCCGTACGGAAACCTGTAGAGATGAGGAAGGAAACCTGGTAGTAGAATCACAGTCGGTGCTGAGAATATGGAAAAACTTTTTCTGCATACTGTATAACGGCGATGAAGACCAACATACCGCTGTCAGGCAGAATGCACCATTCAACATAGACGATGATAGCCAAAACTTCTGTCCACCTAACCAAAACGAAGTAAGGATAGCAATATCCAAGCTTAAATCCAACAAAGCTGCTGGTCCTGGTGGCCTACCGGCCGAGTTGTTCAAAGCAGCCGGAAATGACTTGGTAGAGAGCATACACCAACTCATTTCCAATATTTGGTCAGACGAGTGTATGCCTGATGAATGGAACCTCAGCATCGTTTGCCCGATTCACAAGAAAGGAGACCCCCTCAACTACAGAGGTATCAGTCTCCTCAACATCGCGTACAAGATCTTATCTGCCATATTGTGTGAACGCTTGAAACCCTTCGTCAACAACCTGATTGGCCCCTACCAGTGTGGTTTCGGGCCAGGAAAGTCCACAGTCGATCAAATTTTCACACTCCGGCAGATCCTGGAAAAAACCCAAAAAGTCCAAATCGATACTCACCATCTTTTTATCGATTTTAAGGCCGCATATGACAGCCTTTATAGAGACGAGCTATACAGAGCCATGTCTAGTTTTGGCATCCCTGCCAAACTCGTTCGTCTGTGCAGGATGACGATGGAGAACGCTCGCTGCTCCATCAAGGTCGGTAATGACCTCACCGAGACCTTCGATGTCAAAAAAGGATTTAGACAAGGTGATGCGCTGTCATGTGACTTCTTCAATATCATTCTAGAAAGAATTGTGCGAAACTCACAAGCCAACACCGGAGGCATAATCTTTCAAAAGTCTGTGCAACTACTAGCTTACGCGGATGACATCGACATAATTGGCAGAACACAGCGGGCTGTCACTGGTGCGTTCGCTAGTATCGAAACAGAAGCGGCCAAAATGGGTTTAGCTGTAAATGAGGGCAAAACAAAGTATATGCTGTCGACAAGAAGGGACACACAACATCGACGAATCGGACAGAACGCCACAGTCGACAGCTATAACTTCGAGGTAGTAAGGGACTTTGTCTACCTTGGCTCTGCTATTAATTCTGACAATAACATCTCGGCGGAAATTAACCGAAGAATTACTCTTGCCAATCGCTGTTTCTTTGGGCTGAGAAGGCAATTGAGTAGTAAGGCCCTATCTCGAACAACTAAGGAGACTCTGCACAAGACCTTGATCATCCCAGTCCTACTTTATGGCGCTGAAGCATGGACTCTGTCGAAAGCGGATGAAGATATCCGTGGTCGCTTCGAGAGAAAAATTCTTCGGAAGATATACGGTCCCGTTTGCGTTGACGGGCTTTGGAGGAGAAGATTCAACGACGAAATCTACGAGCTGTACAGCGACATCGACCTAGTCAAAAAACTGCGCATCAGTCGCCTAAGATGGCTAGGACATGTAGAGCGAATGGACACCAATGCTCCGGCCCGCAGAGTCTTCGAATCTAACCCGGAGGGACAACGCAGTAGAGGAAGACCTCGCCTAAGGTGGCGCGCACAAGTAGAAAGGGACCTCAACCAACTTGGAGTGCGCAACTGGAGGCAGTTAGCTAAGGACCGGGCTAACTGGAGAGGCTTGTTGGTTGAGGCCCAGGTTCACCCCGAACTGTAGCGCCACCTAAGTAAGTAAGTAAGTAAGGATACAACTTTCCTTAAACGGGTTCTGTTCTACCAAAGTATAAAGTTTGCAATTATTGTTCTTTCTATGTTATAACGAATGGTATAGAATCAACGCAAATTTAAATTATTCCGTGTGGCGTTTTATAGGCGTTTCGTCAATAAAGCTCCATATTTAAATTACGTGTGGCGTTTTTGTGTCGGTGAACGCCATTCGACATTCGTTAAAAGCCATTTGGCGTTGAACCGCTTGTGGAACCCGTTGTTTGACGACAAATGTCGTCTGAGTACTTTCACCCTTATTCCCCGAGGCATTGAATGCCACTAAACGCCATTAAGAACGACGGTTTTTGTCGTTCAGAAAATAGTGATCGCCTAAATTAGTTTGACTATCGAAATTAATTTATTTTGATTTATAGGATAAAAATATCGAATAAGAAACAGTTCAAGACTTTGGTCGAGTTAATGGAAGCTAATATGTATTTAGATAAGGGATGCAGAAGAGTAGCAGCAAGCTTCAATACAAATATTTGAATGCTTCCTTGGACATTTGAAAAAAACATCTTAAATCTGAAAATTAGCCTCGGTATATTAGTTTTTAAGTGAGATTTATTTTGCCACTTACTTTGCATCCGGCAAATCCAACGGATTCTCCTCTTCGTCGCTACTCTAAAACATTGCAATATTAATTTGTTTTTTTTTTTTTAACTCATATTTTGACGACTTTGTTTTGAATAATTCAAAATTGGAATGTAAATCTACTTACCGACGAAGGCGTTGTGTGTCGGTGAATTTCTGAATAACTCTCGAAAAACGAAACGCCTCAAAGAACGACAATCGGCGTTTTAGTAAAACGCCACACAGAATCAGGGCGTGTGAGGTAAAACAACACTGAGCGAAACAAAGCCGAATTTGTTTGGTCTTAAATTGATAATAATTTTGGATTTCGGCTTTATTTCGCTCGGCGTTATTTCACTACACCATCAGCGTGAATGTTGTTCGGGGGTGCTTCACCATTCCGCCTCTTGTGAAAGCACTGCATTTCGAGTGATTAATTCGGTATGGGACGCTCGGCGCGATCGTGCACTTTGTGAATATACTCAGCTGACTATAGTTGCAAGATTGCATTTTGATGGCATTTATTCGCCACCATCTTTAGCCAATTAACCAATAAGTATGTGTACGGTAAGATCTTTGACGTCATTTGGATCGGAAAGCATTGAATATTACAATTTGCAGCTTTGTAGGTTACCTTTCCTTTCATATGGCTGTACAGATACGTTCACAAGTACATAAATACGTACATATGTATATTTCGGTATTGACGATCAAAGAAAATCTACGTACCGAGATATTTGTCAGCGAATGTAATTCTATCATGAATTAACACCATTCACTGTCAACAGTTTCTGGAAGCTAAGCCATTGGATCAAAGAGTAAAGATGATAAAATAAATCTCTTAGCATACCTGGGGTACGAAAATAGAACCTATGTACATAGGCTCGTGCTCTTGATACATCTCTTACCACATTCGCCTCGCTTCTATTACTCAAGACAACTTGAAAAGCATTACTTGTTCGTTTATAGCTTACGTGTGGCACTTAAGCAAGGAGGTGGTGTAGGTAGTTAAGTTCAAGGACCGATATTGGGTAAAAACCTAAAAACTCAAACCATCAATAGTTAATCTTTGAACATGTTTCAAACAAGGCAATGTTTCATGTCATACATTTAAGAATAACTGATTTGTTAATTTTCTATAATTGATCGAAATACAAATTTAACATTACTAGGCGATTCTTTATTCTAGCCATGGCTTTTGTGAGAAGTAGTAGTTACTGCCAGTATAAGAATACAAGAAAGTACGTAAAAACTAAGTAAGACGATAATCCGAGTCATTTATTTTCCAATCACGAAAAATTTAAAACTGATAACAGCCTTTTATTTTCTCTTTTGCAGTAATATCACTTATGCAGCCGTAGCAGAGTTGTAAAAGAATGCAATCATTTTGGACTGCATTCATTGAAGTCACAAGAAAAACTTCTTCGTATTGACTTCAATCATAATTAATTTACTACTCTGAGCTGTAGTTGTGCCTGCACCACTGTAATTTGTACAGTATCGTTTCGAATTTGAGTTGCAATTTAAAAAATCTTTCCTTCGGATTGCTGTGATCAAAAACATATTGATATTAAACAGTCCCAGTGACCAATAGCAAATAGAACTACAAATACATCGCGTATGTACATATATATGTACATCCATTCATACATATTTCATTCAAAGAAATGATATACATACATATGTATGTATGTAGAGCAATTTCTTGGCTGAAAGTATCCATAACGTCATCATTAGGACGAGCTGGATCCCCATAGGTATTATACGTATAAACTCTAGTTTTTTTAGCAAGTGTTTACAACACCGGATGAATTTCACAGATGGAAATCATCGGTTTAACCGACCCCTCGTCTTAGGGGTTTCTACAATGGAACTGGCCATCCACGTTGGGGGTTGTGTTGCGGAGTAACTGCCTGATCACAAAAATTCAAAATTCTGGGCCTTCATATACCATGTGGAAAGAGCTTATGGCGACTGTTTTTTGGGGCAGCTAAGGTGTTGCTGATTGATTATCTGCCAAAGAGGAATACGATGAATGGTCAATATTACTCAAATTTATTGACTCAGACACGTGAAGTTGTCGTACATAAGCGACGTGGGAAACTCGGACACAAGTGTTATTTTTGCAGAAAAATGCGCCTATTCACATGACGCGGGTGTCGAGACAGGCTTTAAAAGACACAGATTTTTCAACGACAGTCCACCCCAGATTTGGTCCCGAGAAACTTTTTCCCTGTTTCCAATTTGAAAAAGGATTTTTTCGATGATGTTAAGGCACTGGGTACTGGATGTAAAATGCATTTCACTCAAGGGAGATTATATTGAGGAATAATTTTTTTTCGATCGGATCTCTTTTTTCATTTAATGCTTTAGGCCGCAAACTTATTAGCTTATTTTGATCTTCGGTCGATTAGGACTTCCAAGAAATAAGTTGAGTTCTTGAAAAAAAACATGGTGGTGAATAAGCCCTATAGGGGCCAAAGCAGTAGGATTACTGACTTTGGTTTAACTGACTTCTCGTTCTAGGGGTTTTATCCAGGTTGGGGGTTGTGCCGCTGGTGTAACTGCCCGACTGCGGAAAAAACAGTTGGTTTCGAAGCAAGAACAAATTTGCGGATTCGGACGGATTCACTCATGGCGATACAATGGCGAACTGTACGGGCTATACAACTATATTGGCTTAGCCAGAAGAGTGAAGGTCCAACGACTGGGGTGGCTGGATCATATAGAGCGTAAGGACAGCAATGCTCCGGCCCTGGAGGTCTTCCAAACCATCCCGAGGACGACGCAGTAGAGAAAGACCGCGACTCAGGTGGCGGCTGAAGGAGGTTGACATTGCAATTATGAAGGTAAGGAGCAACAAAACTGCCGGTTCCGATAGCATTTTAAAATATGCATTTTAAAATTAGGAGAATGCATCAGATCATTAATAAAGAATGAGAAAGAACGCCCGATAACTGGAGTATCAGGTCTATATGCCCCATCTACAAAAAAGGTGATTCTATATCTTGGACATATGTAAGTTGAAAACTACTTAAGTCTTCATGAAGAGGCGACAGCAAACTTGGCATGTTCAAAACGGTTAGCAGTTGACTGACTGAGTCAAAGTTTTGGCTGAGTCCGGATGGTTACTTTACTAATCGACATATTTATAATGGAAAAAAATTAGATTGACTTTTATCCTCATGAATTTTGCGAAAACACAATAATTAAGTGTGCAAATATTACAAATATTTTCTTTTAAATCACCGCCCCAATGAGGGAGCAAAATATTTGTTTGCTATAGTTTGTTGCAATACAATGGGTCAGACAACAGGACGTTAATAATAATAAGAAGAAATCTGAAGAAATATACATTTATCCTAACTCGGCCAATAACTTATTGTAATAAGAAAATTAAAAGGCTCGCTTTCAATATTTTTAACGAGATCATGACAGTTACGAGTTACGAGGAAGTCGAAGATTACGGAGAGGCATTACCTATTCGTATGTAAAAACAGGTGATGCATTTCAGTTTTTCTCAAATTATATTTAATTTACCTGAGAAGTATTATTTGCTAACAATAGTGAGGTGTTGTCCAATTCATTTTCTAGTCTCTGTTTCTAATTGCTAAATTTAAATATTTATGTTTAAAAAAAAACACAAATACAAATATTTGGCGCAAAAGACCTTAGGGTCCAGGGTCTTGCTTCTCACAACCATTCGTGTTGCGCGTGTTATATTTTTTCACGCAAATGGAAGGGACCTATAGTTTAGAGCCATAATATGTATGTATCTACACCAATCCATTTTTTATTGGTATTTAGAATACTATCATTTACTTACAAACTTCCTAGCTAGAATCACTAGTGTTGTCTGCAAACAAATTTTGAATAATTTATTCATATTTCCATTTAAATTAGACGGATGCTGATTCCTCTTAATACTGCCTTGCACTCTTTGTTCTCGCTCACTATTTATTCATTCGATACTACTCTCGAGATTTTTTTTATTTCATAACTTCGTTCATAACATAACACACAAATTAATAAATTAAAAACTTCCATTCATCAATGAGCACCAAAAATCACTAATGAAATGGGCAAAAGGCAAATATGAACTAACATTCTGAATTCACATTGGCATTCAGTGTCACACAAGCAGCAGTCAGTTTAGCAAACACTACCAACGAAAGGTTAATATACTCTCTCTGCATATACGGCAAGCTTCATGAAATACACTCAAATCTACTCTTTAGGCCTAAAAAAGAAAACATGAAGATACTTATATACCGAAAAGTGAAATACCTGTAACTTAAACATGTATGTATATACAAAACCTGTAGCATGTGAGTGATATTTTCGGGACAAAAACCAGGTAACCTAACCCAAACCTAAAATAGTTTTTTATTTCCCGCTGCAATCGCAGAACAATATGCCCACGCATACTAAATATCGAATATCGCATCGGCTGCACCGAGTAAGTAATATATGTACGTGTCATTGCAAGCAACGATGAGACTGATAAATGCCTTGCAGTAGAGAATGGGGCTAAGTGAGAGTTACATATGTATACATATCTGTTATGCCGGTTTAACTTTATTCTCACCTTGTGTTCAAATGAAGATAAATAAAAAAGATCAATATATTTAGATAGATAAGGACTGAGATTAATGAGTTTGCGATTTACCTCATACACAGATACAATGCTTTTAAATGTTTTCGGCAATTAGTGGAAACGGGTTCTTAAAATTTAGATTCTGAAGCTAAGAGGGGGTGGAAGTGTGTAAGTAAAGTGGATTGGCTTGTTTAAATTTGAAATATAAAAAAAATTTAAAACATATTATCCATCAGTAGATTTGTTATCATCAATGTTGTAGAAGCACTTTGACTTTTAAACCAGTTTTTGTAGAAGCCTTAAATTTTAACAGTGGAAAGGCATCAATTCTCTACATGATACATATGTACATATATTCCTTTTCAACTCTATGTCTTGTTTTTCGTTAGCATTACAAGATTATCGTCTTTCTTTCTCTTATCATAATATGATATTTCTACATACTCTTTATCACAGTAATAATAAGTACTTAGTACAGTAATAATATGTACTAGTTTAATAGATTCATAATATGAAATATGGAAACGCTTTCTTACATAATGAATGAGAACATTTACTTTCTTTGTTGTTCTATTTCGACAATTTAAATAAAAAACTAAAACTAAAAGATTCTCATACTTATCATATGCATCCTACTATTTATATGTTGTTCAGTCAAATTAATTCAAGCTTTCGTTTACCCAAACTTGTGATATGGCAAAAAAGGATTCCTTGGAAATAATGCCTATTTAATGCTTAGACTATATTTGTCTCTGAATGGAACAAGCGAGAGAAGTCTATATTTTATAAAATGTTTTTCATAGTTTCTCTAGGTATTCTGGGTATTGAAAAGCAAGCAAGATGTAATGGGCGATATGGATTGATAAATATATAGCCAGCAGAATCTGCAGTATTAGAAAAAGTTAATTAGATAAGCTTTGACTTCTGTATGTACAAACGTTGTCACATTACAAATACAAATTCTTGGCGCAACGGACCGTATGTGGCCCAGGGCCTAGCTTCTCGCGACCATTCGTGTTGTGCGTGTTATATTTTTCACACAATTGGAAGGGACCTACAGTTTAGAGCCATATCCGAAAAGCAAATTGAGAAGCTTTCTCTTGACAATTATTACTCTCGGACGTTTGTCAGACATTCGCGAGAGGTGGGACCGTGAAAAACTTTTTGGTGTTCTCTGGGATTCGAACCTCGAACCTCACGCTCAGCGATCCAACGCACTAACCACTTGAGCCACGGCGCCCACAACGTTGTCACATTATTACATGAAAAATCTTAGAGTAAATTAATTTTTCGATTCCCCCATGTCTGCCGATCTTGTCGTAGTAAAGTCTGCATAGGTTAACATTACATGTGGTTCATCCCAGTGGTTCACTAAATGTCTGATTAAAAAACTTTCACCTTTAAAAAAAACTTACGGCTTATAAAAAAGTATTTGACATCGAGGGGTACCAGAACCGTACGTACAGATGATCATGGACATGTATGAAGGAGTAAAGGCAAGAGTAAGATGCCCAGCGGGAGCCACCGAAGAGCTCACAGTTAAAGTCGGTGTACACCAGGGAAACGTCCTAAGTTTTTTCCTCCACTTCCCCCCCTAGCTTGAAGAATTACAGTCAGTTATTCTTTGCTATCATAAGTGATGATCAGACGTGCCTGCGACGAGCACTTCATGTGTGGGGGGATGTTTTGGAGGAAAATAGGTATCAAATTAGTCCAAAAAAGACATAGTACCTGCACTGCCCATTCTCTGATCTACTCCGACCTATTTCGAACATTTATTTAAGTGGAAAACTAGTTTCTAAATGCAAAAAGTTGAAGCATCTGGGATCTAAGATCAATAGCGAAGCAACCATTGATTTCGACATCAATCATTGCGTAAGCGTAGGATGGATGAAATGGCAGGAAAACTCTACTATCTTCGGTGACTGGAAAATGCCCCCTAAGCTGAAAGGAAGGCTTTACACCGCAGTTGTTCGTGCGGCGCGGCGCTCACATCTTCTTTTTCTTTTATTAACCGTTGGTATATGTATATAATGTGCACGTACACTTACATCTTATGCTACACATTTCTGCCACGTATCTGCCTTGCTACTGCGCCCCTTGTGGGGTAGGTTAGCTTTGCGGACCTCAAAATCATTCTACAAGTCGTTCCATTTTAGGCGGAGGCCGAGAATTTGCTGTTGTTTTTGGATTTGAGTAATCCAATTGTTTTTTCGTCGCCTCTTTTCCGAACTTCGAATGGAACTTGAGTCGCTATTGCTCAGCCTTCCATTTCGCATTTGTTGGCGTTGGACCGGCGAATAAACATCGGATGCCATAGGTATTGCTGGTATAGATATCTTTCGCTGGTTCTTGTGCACTTGGCTAGCTCCTCCCTTGTCATTCTGTAGTAGGATTCTTATAGCAGATTCACTGTTAGGTAATCCAGCGACGGCTCAATGAAAACATATTCATTTTTATGGGGACTCGGAACAGGTATGATTTTAAATAGTTCAAGGTCTTCTGTGTTGGCTAAAGGCACTTTTATGTCGAATATGACACTCAGTTCCATTATTCTTGCCCTAGCCGTCAAAATTTTGTACAGTCCTAACAAACTTAGGTGCGTTTCGTCTCCAGATCGCTGTGGAGCCAAGTGGCTCCTTGCCAACGTTAGTTGCGATAGAAGTTGGCCTGGTGTCGCATATGATGATATGATGATAATGCTAAAACTTTTGCATCATCCTGGTTGTTTTATTTCACAGAAATACTCTGCCTGCGGTTATCTAGTAATGCTATTTTTCAGTATGTGGTACAGGTGGTTTTCTCGGAAATTGAGCAGCCTTTTGACGGATTGCAGTAAGAGAAGTAGTGCATGTCCTTAAAAGTTCAAAATCGGTTGTTGTTTCACTCAGAGTGGAATGTGTTATCGCGTATAATCGAGCTTTTTTTGTGAAATAAAAAGTGTTTCTGCGTAGTCAAAAACCAACTAATGAATATGGAGTTAAAAATGTAAGTCTTACTCACAGTTATTTGATTTTATTTCTATTTTTATTTTTTTTAGATATTGTCACTATCGGCAAATGTGGTATACATATCTGCCATAGGCTAGGTAGTATAGTATTTTTTTATACAGGGTGTCCCAGTTAAGAGGTATAATCCTTTAACTGGAGATTCCTGAAGTTCCGTCGAACAAAAAATCGTAGCAGGGGGGGTCTATTTTCACCCCAGTTCGAGTTATAGCCCGTCAAAGTGGGACACCTCCGATTTGGAGGCAAATCACTTCAAATGGAATAACTTTTGAATTTTTGTAGCTACAAAAACAGTTTTATACATTTTAAAGAGACAATTCAGTGGCGCATAAAACTTAATTTTTTGACCATTTTTGTCGAATGAAAATGGCTTTTACTACAACTTCCGCTAATCGTAGGTAAAAAAGTTATTTAACATAATTTTTAGAAAATTTTTCAAAGATAAAAGTTTTATAGGAAAAAAATTTGTTTGCTTTGTAAAAGTTTTGAGAAAAATGCATTTTATGTAAAAAATTTGAGTAAAAAATTTTCATAATTTTGACTTTAAGGAGCTATAAGGAGTTTTTTTGTGGCTACATGAAACTACAAAAAATTATCTAAGGGAATGTAAGTCAAAGGTCTATAATTTCCTACACTCTCGACTTCCGCCATCATTGATAAAAGAATTTCATCCATAGGATTTCTTGTCATTTGTATTGCTGCTAAGGTCTGTTTTACTGAGCGGACCATTCTCTCCCACGCAGCACCCATATGTGGCGATGCTGGAGGAATGAACTTCCATTTAATCAGGTAGTCAACGAAGTCCTTCGCTATCTCATCTTGCTTAATATTGGAAACGATCCTTTTAACCTCTGTAAATGTCTTCAGCCTAGCTGCTGGAAGTTTTCCCACGTGTTTCATGTTTTTGCATTTCTGACAGTTATTCCTTATTTTTTTTAACAGCAACCTTAAGCTTGGAATGTACTATTTTTGTCGTATTTCGTTTACTAATGTTTCATTGTGCTGATGAAGGTATCGAATGTGGAACGAAGCGTTTAGGTAACACTATTGGTCTCTTCATATCAAATGGAATATTCTCGTCGGCATCTATGCGCTCTCGTACTCTTATAATGTTATTCTCATCCATATATGTTGATAACTTATATAATGAACTGCCTTTATCCAGTAGCACTTCAACTTTTATCTTCGCTTTTTCAAACACAGCTTTTTCTTCTGCAAGCGATTCCAATTGACACAACCTATACAAATATTTTTCAGCTGTGACGATTTCATCTCGCTCTAAAATTCGTCTGGTACAAATATTTCGAAGTTCTCGTCTGGCTCTTATACAAATTCGAAAAGCGTACGTGCTGTTACGTGGAGCAGCTTATTGAGAAATTCGAATACCAGTGTATTGCTTTATCGTTTTCGAATATACATATGTACTAGATGCCTCTTAACCTCCCCTTGGGTAGAAAGATTTTCTATTGAAAGGCTCGGCCAGTCAGATTCGTGTAGGCGTAGGAACGATGGGCCGCAAAACCACCTTGACGAATTTTGAAAGTCTGGATTAGCCTTCTACTTCGTAGCTACATTTTGCTTGCTCGGGACCCATTTCAAATATCTTTCTTCTAAAATTTCGCTTACCCTTGCTATAACATATTGTTTATACTTCCGCTCCTTGGAATTGATCTATGCCAAAACGGTTTTCGAATCCGTCCAGAAAAAGGTATCCGCTATTTTCATGGAGTGCCCTTCTACAATTGATCGCGATAGTCTAACACCTAAAGTAGCATCTAACTCCATTCTTGGTATAGACATACCTTTTAAAAGCGCTACTTTGGTCTTTGCTCCATTTAATGCAACTTCCGTGAAATTGTTTGAATAAAAAGAAGAAAGGACGCTACCGCAGCATACGCAGCTTCACCAGCATCTACAAAGACATGCAGTTACACTCTCTTCAGTAAACGTACATTCATTTAAGTAGCACCTCGGAATCGAAATAGCCCTGACTGCTGGTAAGTATTCTATGACCTTTTTCCATTTTGTGTAGTGTTCATCTTTAATTTGTTGGTCCCAGTCAACGCCTGAGCGCCATCTTCTTGCAGCAGCATTTTCAAGAGCATTGAAAAATTTGCAATTAAACCGAGGGGGTCAAATATAAACATTAAAGTTCTTAACAGTTCTGTTTTGTAGGATACTCCTCGCTAATCACAGTCGCATCAGTAAACCGTTTGCCCTTTAAAGAAAACGAAAAGCAGTCGCATGCTGGCGACCACAACATCCCTAGAATTTTTTCGACAAACATTAACCCTCCATGATTGCTAAATTCCTTACTACACAGGCCAGGCTCTTCCTGAAATGCTTTCATAACTTCATTGCTGTTACTAAGGATTTGAAATCCCGCGTTACTGTGCACAAATTTGACTTCGTTTACTAATTTAATTGCTTCGCCTATTGTGTCAACACTGTCAAGCCAATCGTCAACGTAATGTTTGTTGATAATTGCATCAACCGCTCTTGGATACCGCTGACTATACTTGCTGGCGTTGCGATTTTTTACATATTACGCACAACTGGGAGAGCATGTAGCGCCGAATATCAACACCTGCATAGCAAAAAATTCTCGATAAAAAACGTTGAGCTAATTGATCTCCTTTTTTATGCGAACTTGGTGGAACTTCTCTTTGATGTCTCCACACAAAGCCACCTTTTCTCAAAATTTGTATAATACTAATTTAGCGCTGGTAGTGTACCATTCCCACTTTATTTGGCTTGTTGGGGTTCAAAACCGGAAACATTGGAAGGAACCAAATTAATCCATCTTCTTTTAACTTTTCAGCTGTTGAGAGTTTGCGTGAGTAGCCTTTTTTTCGTAGTATTCTATTTGTTCGTTTATTATCTTTTTTAATTTAGGTTTTCTGGATAATTTCTTTTCCAAAAGCTCAAGCCGTCGCTCTGCCGTAGTTCTGTTGTTTGGCATCTTTCCTTCATTGTACTTCTATAATAGTGGGTCAATGTATTGGTTAATTTGACGTATGGTAATAGTTTCCAGTATGTTAAGTGCTCCCTCGTCTTTTATGGAGAGCATTTTCGGTTTCTTGGTTATATTCTCTAGTGCAAAGAATTCCTTCACTAAATCATACTTCTTGCCGTCTAAATTCTTCTGAAACTCGCACAAATCGCAGCTATATACACTGTGAAACGTTTTAAATTCGCCGCTTGGAGAGTCTTCGCTAAAGCATGGTCCGCTTATCGTCCAACCTAAACGAGTTTTTCTTGCTATAGGTTCTTTCGCGGAACCCTCTCGTAACACGTCGTGGAACCGACAAGCTTAAGTGCTCTAAACCAAGCAGTATGCGTGGCATAACATTTTTTTTAAGCCGGAATTCCTTCTAGATGAGGATACCGCTCACAAAGCGCTTCTTAGACATTGAGCGTTTGCAATGGTAAGTCCAACGACTTTACGGTACGGATATTGTTTATCTCATACGCTTTATTTGACCCCATAGCTGAGATCTTTGCGGCAACCCGTTTGAATTCACATTCGAGCCGATGTGTATTTGACGTATATCTAAAACAAAGCGGATCCTTAATACCATAAGCTGTTTGAATGTCCTGGCACTGGTGGTTTGGGTTTTTATTTGACTCTTGATTGCCGTGTGTTTTCAGGAATGCTTGTTCTGGATATCGAGTGTCGCGTGCTGCTGATGGATTGTAGATTGTTAAAGAGGTGGGAATATGTCACCTTATCACTACGGCCACGATTGGGCCTATTGTGATTTCCTCTAAACTTAAAGCTCACTCAATATGCCCAATTTGGTAATGAATTTTACTATGCTTTTGAGTGAGCTTGCAGATAGGTCTTCAGCTTCCAGATAGAATTTACCTAAATAACGATGACGTGTTCTGATTAGACAGTTGCAGTGACACAAGATGAGTTCTGCTGATTCTTCGTCTTCGTTGCACATTCTGCAGATGCTGTCTTGTGCTATTCCCATAGCCATTAGATGTTTTTTCACTTGACAGTGGCCTGTAAGGAAACCCGTGGCTATACGAATCTGACTTATATTTAGTTGTAAGAGTTGTTTCGTTCTTTTGAGGGAAGTGTTTGGCAGAAAGATTTTGGCTTGTCTGTTACCTTAGTTTCCATCCAGTAATGGTTCGCCCTTTCTTTTAGCCCAGTCTTTGATACAGCTTTTAGCCGTACTCACTGGTAATCCACAGAATGGTCTTGGCATTATAAAGTTTGATGCAGCTCCTGTTCTGGCTAGCAGGTCGGCTTTTTCATTTCCCTCATATCCACTGTGTCCTGGCACCCAAATGAGATGAACTCTGTTTGTGTTGGCTAGCGATATGAGTAATTGAAGGCAGTCCCATACTAGTTTGGATGTTATTTCATAAGCTTCGATTGCCAGTAGAGCAGCCTTTCTATCTGATAAAATATAAATGTTCTTATTGGTTATGAATCTGTTTATATTTTCTCTGATGCATAGTTCTATAGCAAATACCTCAGCTTGGAATACGGAGTTACTCTTTTCCATGCATGAATGAATGAAAGTTTTTGTAGTAGCGCCGTATACTCCAGCCCCAACTCCTTCATCTGTCTTGGATCCGTCTGTGTTCCATACATGAGAGTTATTGGCAAATTTAGGTTTGTTCTGTTCCCAGTTTTTGCGATGTGGGAATGTAACCTCGAAGTTGTGGCTGAAGTCAAATCTTGGCCGACATTTGTCCGTGATTGTTATTCCTAGTAGTTCATTACTGTTGAGCTCAAGTGCAATATCCGAGTGAACTAGTTTTTTTTATAATTTTGCCCGCACTCAAGGGGATATGAATACCCTTTTAATGTGTATACACAGTGCGGGCGTTGAAGGAAGATAGAGAGAGAGAGAAAGAGATTGGTGTAGTGGTTTGAAACTCAGGTGTATTAGGTTTCACACATTAGCTCCAGGGGTGGGTGTCCAGATAACTGGGGAGGTTGTTTGATGTCATTTATTTATTTGTTTTGTCTTCGCTTCTGATTCACAGTATTTTTTTCCCGGTCAACCTGATGTCATAAGCATATCAATCATCAACAGAGTGAACAATTTCTCCAGCCAATTTCTCCAGTGTTATGCCTTCGCAGTAGTGTTGCCATAAGCTTTCGCAATTGTTCGGACTGCCTCTTATCATATAATGCTTGCTGACATCAGGGATTGAACTGTGAACCATCAGCTCGACAAACGATGACGCAACCACTACACCATTGCCACCCTTCGAGTTTGGAGTTTGAGTCATCTTCTGCGATGAGCATAAAGGCATTAACCATAGCTTCTTTCTTTAAATGAAGATGTAGAGGTGGTAAGTTAAGAATAACTTCCAACGCTGCAGTAGGAGCAGTTTTCATTGCACCTGTTGAGCATACACGAGCTAGTCTTTGTAATTTATTGACCCTGTCCTGTGTAGACCTTTGCTTTGTTTTTTGCTACCATACTGGTGCTGCATATGCTATAATTGGTCTTGCTATTGCTGTATATAGCCATAACATCATTTTGGAATTTAGGGACCAATTTCTACCAATGAGACTTTTGCTGGTCCATAATGAGATCCTGGCTTTGTCTTTGCTTTTGTAAGGTGAGAAGTCCAGGTGAGTTTTTCATCTAGTGTAAGGCCAAGGTATTTGACCTCCTTAGAGAATTCTATTGTTTCACCAAAGAGTGTAGGTGCTTTTAATCTATCTCGCTTTCTTCTTTTAGTGAATACAACTATGGTGCTCTTTTTTGGGTTGACGTTAAGGCCGACTTTTTGGCACCAGTCAGCAACAAGATTCAAGGCCCTCTGGAGGAGATCCGAGATTGTTTCTTAGAATTTTCCTCTGATTAATAACGCAATGTCATCTGCGTAACCTTGAACATAAAAGCCTTCATTGCTGAGTATTTTCAGTAGTTCGTTTTCTACGATGGCAGTGACCCTGAGTTTGTTGCTACCTAGTGAGATGTTAATTTTTCTGTCTTCTAGCATGCATTTTATCCATTTACATGTTGTATTGTCTACCCCTGTGTCTTGGATGCATCTGTAAATTTGGGCGTATTCGGTGTTGTCAAAAGCTCAGTGTATGAAGTCCAATCGTTGTTGTGCTTCGCCTTATTGAATAGTTTTCTAGTTGTTTTCCTTAGGTTGGCGAGCTTTTTGTTCCACCACGGTGTTAGGCGGTTGCCTGATTTTTGCGTAATTTATAATATTAAGATTATTTTCATTAATAAATTCTAGAAAAGACTCACCTCTTTTGTTTGTATCCGAGCTGCATATAGGAAGGATAAATCCACAGAAGGTGCTTTTCACTACCTTGTGAAGAAGATCGAAAGAACTTTATGTTCTAAAGAAATAGCCCTTCCTTGACATTGAGGGCGCTTTCGATAACACTGGCTACAGCTCAATAGAGAGAGCAATCAGTTGCAGAGGCATCGAAGATTCGACCAGCAAATGGATAAGAGCCATGCTTGAAAGTCGAATTATTACTTCCTCCTCAGGAGGAGTGTAAGTGTCTGTGACCGCAGCTAAAGGCTGTCCCCAAGGGAGAGTTCTCTCTCCCCTTCTATGGTCACTAGTCATAGACAACCATCTAGTCAATCTTCATAGATTAGGCTATATCGCCATTGGTTATGCGGATGACTTGGCGATACTTAGTGGTAAGCACAGCGCAACCATCTCTAGCGTCATGCAAGGTGCTTTACTACACGTTCTAGAATGGCGCAGCAGAGAAGGTACATTCAGAAACGTCAAACATTTGCGCAGTGATGCGGCATCACTGCTTATTTGCGATGCTGATGCGATGCACAGTTTATGCTGATTGAATATAACGTTTGCGTTTTAGAACGCATTGTTTACATCAAACATTTTAATGTCGAGATGGAAGTTTTGCTAATGAAAGTTTAAGTCAATAACTATGATCGTAAAGACGATAAATTTATTTTTAATATGTGTGAAGCAAGAAGAAAGCGGTCGAAATGCGTACGGACTTTAATAAGCAAATTTAAAAGAAGGGAAATTTCTAAAATTTCGCTGAAATACTCTGTAAAAAAAAAATTAAATGTTTTTTTGAAAAAAGTAAGAATTCAACAAAAATTTATAAATTTTTCTGTCAAAAGCATATATACTATTGATAAAAAATGTTTATTTACTTACTTTTATTTCTCTTCCGACATTTTTCTTCCTTTTTGGCCGACGAATCAGCTGCGCATCAGGTATTTCTGTGATGCTTTTTTTCGTTCTGTTTGCGCATCAGTTTGATCAAGTTTGCAAAAATGAACACTTGACGTTGAAAGTGATGCCAATAGTTTGCGTTAATGAACATTTTGCAAAGCATCATGAGCATCATGATGCCAGTGATGCGTTACTGAATTTACACGGACTATCCATCAATCCCTGCCAAACTGTCCTAGTGCCTTTTACTAGGAAAAGGCTGTTCAATCTAGGACCTATCATTATCAAAGGCACTACTCTAGCTTATTCCAGTGAAGTCAAATACCTTGGGGTCATCCTCGACAAACGGCTCAGCTGGAATTCTCATATCAAGTTCGCCATCGAGCGTGCTACTAAGACCATGTGGGCCTGTAGGCGCCTGTACGGCAGAACTTGGGGTCTAAATCCAAAAATGATGCATTGGATGTATACAATGATGGTGAGGCCTATTATCACGGTGGCCGAAAGTTCTTGAACCGTCAACGGCAGCTAAACTTCAGGAGTTACAAAGAATTGCTTGTCTCGGTATCACAGGTGCTATGCGTACCTGCCCAACGGCAGCTTTAGAAGCAATTATTGGGCTTTCACCCCTTCATATCTTCATTAGGAAGACAGCCGCTAGGTGTGCTATCAAGTTACAGATAGAATACAAGTATAAATCAGGTGACCATGTGGGACATCTGAAAATTCTTGACTCAATCCCCAAAAGAGACATGTTTTGCACCATCCCTGATACCATGATCAAGGAGTACTGTTGCGGTAGGTTATTTGAGGTAGAAATATTAGATCGTGCAAATTGGTCTAATGGTGTCCGGCATTAGACCCTAGAGGTCTGGTTTGGTTCACAGACGGATCGAAAATGGAATCTGGAGTTGGAGCTGGTGACTTCTTGGACCGAACACCAAAGTCTCGATACCTATGGGAATGTGTCCCACGGTATTTCAGGCTGATCTCCATGCCATTGAAATCTGCGCTAGGTTAAACCTTAGTGAGGGTATTAAGGGCGCTAGAATATATATATTTTCAGATAGTCAGGCAGCACTCAAAGCGCTGTCGTCCAATTTAGTGGAGTTCCATATCAGTTAAAAGCTGCTACGATGCACTGCAATCACTGGGGAGACTTAACAAGATAAAACTTGGATGGGTCCCAGGCCATCAAGGGATTGTAGGAAACGAATTAGCAGATGGACTAGCTAGGGCTGGACCTGAATCTGAATCTGCGTTCATAGGACCTGAACCTTACTGTGGCATCAACTGGTCTTTCACAGCGCTGATTAGTAACTGGGAACATAAACTTTGCCTGGACCACTGGGAAATTGTCTCAGGGTTGAGACAATCCAAATTACTAATCAAACCTTACTCCTATAAGGACATACTTAACCTTAATAAGGAAGGTATCAAAAAGCTGGTGGGCTTTCTCACGGGCCACTGGCTTGAGATACCACCTTAACAAACTTAACCTGAGCTCAGACACGGAATGTAGGTTCTGCTCGGAAGAGGACGAATCATCCGAACACATTCTTTGCAATTGCCCAGCTTTACATTGGTTAAGGAGACGTATTTTCTATAAAGAAATATGTACGCCAGCGGAAATGAAAAACTCTGCTACTTAGGATATACTATCCTTCATTAGGGAGGTAGTACGTCTCTTAGACTAACCATACCCTTATGATACAACAGTTCTTTTAGGTCGCAGTGTCTGCCATATGGGCAAGGGTTTTATTTAAAAAATAGAAACTCATAATACCGCTAATCGATTTTAATTATATTGCAAATATACTCTCGCAATGGGCGCCGTGGCTCAAGTGGTTCGTGCGTTGGATCGCTTAGCGGGAGGGTCGAATGTCTGACAAACGTCCGAGAGTAATATCTGTCATGAAAAAGCTTCTCAATATGCCTTTCGGATATGGCTCTAAACTGTAGGCCCCTTCCATTTATGTGAAAAATATAACACGCACAGCACGCACTCGAATGGTCGCGAGAAACTAGGCCCTGGACCACATATGTACGTCTGTTGCGCCAAGTATTTGTATTTGTACTCTCGCAATAAGGCCCTAAATCATAAGAGTAAATCAAGAAATTATATTTATTTAATTTTTTCAGAAGGGCTACAATACCCTGAATTTACGTTCTATATGGTTGGCTCTACAATTTTAACAAACCTAAGTCAGCAGACAAATTTTAATACCAGAGGTATATAGAAGTTGCTGCTCATGGAAAGTAAAAGGAAAATACACAAACTGGGTAATAGTTTATGTACAAATGCATCGAAGTATTATAGATACATTAGTAGGATTTATGTACATACATAGATACACAGTAATAAACTTACTAATGCCGGTTAAGCTTTCCAAATCTGCTTGTTGTCGGTACAATAGAAGACTATTTTGTGTTTGGGTTATTTTGTTAATTAGTAAATAAAGTATTTTTTTTAACGGTAACCTTACTTCTTTCTTATTTTTATTGGATTAAATTATATACACGCATATAAATAATTCGTTATCAAAACGAAACATCTGTGAAAATTGTTTTATTTTGAATCTTAGTTTTCGTTTTCAAATAACATTTAATAGTTTACAGAAATAATATATGTATGTATATATGTAACTATACATATCTATATATATATGTATGTATCAACATCTATATATATATATATCAATATCTATATATAATCCGTCTACATTATTTTCGTCCAGGATTTACCGAAAAACATAATAGAACTATGAAAAGTAATTGGAAAACAATGCAAAAGCTTTTTTCGGAAACAACAACAATATAGAATGTTTTTATAGTTTATTTTCTTCTTCTTCTTCTTCTTCTAGATATATCTATACAATAGCTCTACAAAAATTAATAATATTAGAATTAACTGCACTAAAGCGTTTTATCTGCGGTGAAAACTGGAACATAAAACTCATGGTTATTCTATATTTGTAAACATGTATTGTGTGTGATGGCGCACATAAGCCGCAGTTTTATTGTGTGGGGAGAGTTTGGATGTGTATACTGATTCGGAACTAGTATTACTACTTGTATTCCATTAACTTTTATTTCCATAATATTTCATTTCCGCTTTATTCGGGTGTGGTTTCTTTTAAAAGAGATCTGGACACAAACTCCAGTCTTGTTTCATTTTATGCTCCCAGTAGTTTCCTTTGTAAACGTGTACTACATTTTCAGTATCATCCTCTTGCTGTTTAACAAACCAAATGGGTTCATAAGGCGGGTAGGGTCGTCCTTGAGCAGCTGCTCTTTCAGCATCCGTCTCGCGGGCTCTTCGTTTGCTACGCTGTTTCTCTTCCAATCTGTAATTGGACGTAATGTAATAAGTTACATAGTTTATTATTTAATTATATACTGTAATCAGGCATATATGTTAATTACTAATTGTTAATTTTATATGCCAAGAATGTGTAAATGTAATATTTTCTGCAATGGGCTCCTGACTATAGATAGCTGAAGAAGACTAAAATAACCCGATGCAATGAGCATGAAGTGCTAGTTAAAGGCGCAAGTACTGAGAATAGCTCGTGCTTGGTGGCAACCGCAAAACAAAGAGATAAGGCAATCCTAAGAGAAACCCACTAACTAACTTTCACCTTTTCTCATAGCTCGAAGCACTTTAAACACTAGTTTGTAGCACTACTGTATGAGAATTATTATCCGCAAGTAAATCTACGGCTAAAAGAAGCAAATGCAGTTTAAGGAGCCAAAAAAACGAGCCCGACGCAAAATTCAAGCACTGCTAGAATAATCTGCGGAAATAGTCAAATATTACCTCACAACCTTAAGCAAGACGTAATCGCTAATTGCTCCAAAAAAGAAACGCACAATTAGCTAATTTCAAGGGAACAAACAAAGTTTGTCCGTCCCCTGAAAAATCAGCTTAAATGTATTCATATCCTCTTTGGTGCGCGAATTATAAACAAAAATAAAAAAGAAATAAAAAAAATAACAAAACCTTTTGACATTGCGTTATACTAAATGCAGGTCCTGAAAAACGCAGGAATTTTCATTGGAATTTAACCAGTCTAAATTGTTACATTCTTTTTAATTACATACGAACATATTTTTCCAATAATCAGGAATCTCGTAAGCGAATATAAACCTGCTGTATAAGCGTCAGCTTGGTTGTAGTATTAATCTTGAAGAGAAGTGTTCTAGTGAGTTAAATTCTCACACTACCATAAGCACGCGCGGTCGGGCCTTATGGTGTCTTTAGAAGACTTTCACCTGCTCTCGGCAAGGAAAAAAAAATTAAGTTTCCGAGGAACTCTCGTGTGAATATCCCTTATTTTGGTTAACATAAAGAGTCATTGATGGGGGTCATTACCGCATGCAAAACTGAGAGCCAGTCGAATAATGGAACAACAAATTTTCATAATTTTGAGTTTAAGGAGCTATAACTTTTTTGTGGCTCCATAAAATTATCCACATAAAACGTAAAATTACAATGCTTTGCATCTGCATTTTACCGGATCAAACCCTGACCAGAAATTACCTTGATAACATTCTTCGCCAAGTGGACTCTTCAGAATTGACAGCAGACGCTAACTCTTCGAGTGTACAGGTTCAGATGATAATAACCACAGATACGATGTGGGGTTTATTATTAAGGCGCCCTTAAAGAAGCCAGAATATCAGAGAGGGAGATTGCTATAAAAATAAAACACGAAAACTACAGTCAATACTAGGTCCATTCGTGTCATCTTCTTCGACTACGTACCTTGTCGCGGTGGAGATGCTCAGTAAGGATCTAATGTTCCCGGAGAGCGATTGCAGTAGGGCCACCCATGCTGTACGGTCTCCAGGGGAGGATGTCTGAAGCTAAAGTGTAGTCAACCCATTCTAACGGGTGGTGTGAGCGCTTATGTAAACCGTGCCCAGGGATGAAAGGCTGAGGGATATATCAGTCGCTAACGAGCTCCTTCAGGAGCCCTGGCAGGGCCTGTCGTAATTAGCCTTACCGCCAGTAAAACCGGCTATGCTGGCGGTGGACGTTTCTCACCGGCTTACTCGTGGGACCATGAATTTAAACACAACAAAATCTAAACTAAAAAAACAAAAAACAAAAAACAACAATAACAACTTCTGAGGCTACGCGTCCGACTACCGCCACTAACAAGGACAACGAACCGACCGACAGACTTGCCTACAGAGACACGACAGACTACGCTAACCCTTCGGATTCTGAGTCCAGATCCACCGACCCTTCCCTTTCAGACGCGGAGTCCCAAGCAAAAGCCGTATCGGCACGTTGCGGGCGCGTTATCCAGAAGAGGAATTCTCCCAGTGCTAAAAAGCACAAAAACATTCGTTTGGCTAAGCATTTGCTCACACGGATCCTCGAAAAACCAGAGGAAACGTGGGAGCAAAAAGACAAAGACACGCTACGCTGGGCAGGAAGTATTCTCGCTGAAGACGGCAATCAACCCGAGTCGGGAGGACAGGCCCCTTCCTCGAGTAGGAGTGTGCCACTTGACAGCAAGAGGCTACCCCACAAGCCTTCACGCCCAACCGCACAAAGCAAGCGTCAACCCGAGTCGGGGGATCTTGCGAAAAACAGACCTTCGGGAACCACTCCTAGCAGTCATCCTGAGTCAGGAGGTAGCTCGGGTCTGGTGCCCAAAACAGACTCAACGTCAAAAAGACCAAGGTCCCAAGATGATGCCTCGAAAGCCCCAAAGAAGGCCAAGAATACCGAGACGGTGCTCAGGTCCTACAATGAGGTGGCGAAGGATCATCTGGTCTACGGCATTTGTGACAGCGGCAACGAAGAGGGCCGAATCAGCGGAGACAATTGGAGGCTCCTAAAGGCAAGACTCTCGTCAGAGGTACTGACGTATTGTCTCAAGCATCCAACCGCTACGCCACCGACCTTCTCGGACGCTGGTTGGTACCTCAACGGCGCAAAGCTACTTAAATGTAGCAACAACAGCTCCATAGAATTCCTCAAGGAGGCAGTACCAAAGCTGAATAGCTTATGGGCTAACGCCGATCTGTCGGTTAGCCACTGGAGTGATATAAAGGTCCGTCCGAGAGCGCGCACTTGGATTCCCCCAGGACCATGCAGCGAATCAGACATCCTGAGCCTGATTCGAATTCAAAACCCCGATCTCCCAACCAAAAATTGGAGGATCATCAAAGCCGATGAACCGGTAGAGGCAGGAAGGTTAGTTTCATTCCTCCTCAACCAAGAATCCCTGGAGCTTTTAAGCAAAAGGGACTACAAAATCTTTTACGGCATGGAAGAACTGGTGCTGAAGGTACACGAGAAAGACGAAAGGCTCATCTCGGGTATGGTATCCTCTCTCAATAGCTTGGGACTGGATACCGAATCGGATAGCCCTCCGTCTCAAACGCAACCGATAGCCACCACCTCAAACCTAATCGAGAAATCGTCAGCTGAGTCAGCAGGCGATAAATCGATAATTAAGCCAATCAGGCATAATAGTGGTGAATCTTCTGAGTCAGAAGATGGTGACACCACAGTAATAGAGACGTCTGTATCAGTCAGCAATGTTGCTCCGACTGGTACAGATTAACCTCCACCACTCCAGAGCAGCCTCTGCTAATTTAATACTCCGCCTGCAGACAGGAGGAGAAGACATTGCCCTTATCCAGGAACCTTGGGTAACAAACGACAACCGGATAGCTGGATTAAGGGCAAATAACTATTCTTTGTTCTATGCAAAAGGATTAGGTAAACCAAGATCCTGCATTTTAGCGAAAAATAATCTCAAAGCCTTCTTCTTACCAAATTTCAGCGATTCAGACTTTGCATGTGTGGAGTTAGACCGCGGCGGGAAAGAAAGCTTATGGATATCGTCGGCATATTTGCCCTACGACGACACAGGCCCCTTACCAGCAACCAATATACGCGAGGCGATTAAATCAGCCCAGGCAGGCAATATCCCCATAGTGATAGGTGCAGATTCGAATGCACATCATAACCTCTGGGGAAGCACTAATACAAATACTCGAGGTGAGTGTCTTTTTGATTTCCTCTTAGAAACTAACCTTATAGTATGTAACATAGGTTCAGAACCTACTTTTATTAATAAAATTAGGCAGGAAGTATTAGATATTACCTTAGCCACCAATTCCCCAAAGCTAAATATTGTGAAATGGATGGTATCGAAGGATGCATCTTTTTCGGACCATCGCTACCTACAATTTAGTCTGGAATTTACCAAACCCCCAATAAAATCCTCTAGGAATCCTAAGAACACTAATTGGGAAGTTTATAATTCATATTTAAACAAAAAACTTAACAATGAAATCTTTCAACCAAGTTCACCATCCGAAATTGACCAAATGGTAGACAAAGTGTCCAAATCAATGAATAAAGCCTTCTTAAAAGCTTGCCCGATCAGTAGACACAAAAATGGAAGCAAGCCACCTTGGTGGAATGCAAACAAAGCAAAACTACGAAAAAGTAGTAGGAAACAGTTTAATTTAGCTAAGAATTCACGTTCTCCAGAAGACTGGGACAACTATAAGAACAGTGTTAAGGTATATAAAAGAGAGTTAAGGAAAGCTCAAAGAGAATCGTGGAGACTATTCTGTAGTAATATAGAAAAGACAAACGATTCCAGTAGATTGAGGAAAATACTTTCCAAGTCCCCTAATATGCCTAGCTTTATCCAGAAACCTAACGGTGATTGGACCAAGTCCACAGAAGAAACATTAGATCTTCTCATGGATACTCACTTCCCAGGAAACTCGATAGATACAAACATACCTATATCGCACCCGCACTCAAACCTGGATGTTCCGGATGGAATAGTTAACACTCACAAGTTACAGTGGGCTGTTAATAGTTTCCACCCATACAAATCCCCAGGATTGGATGGTATAACTCCAGTGGAACTACAAAAAGCCATAAAACTTTTAACCCCCTGGCTATACCAGATCTTCAATAGCTGCCTCAAATTCGGCTACACCCCCTCCTCATGGAAAAAAGTCTTCATACCGAAAGGCGGTAAGACCTCGCACTACACTCCCAAAGATTTCAGACCAATTAGTCTCTCCTCTTTCTTTTTAAAAACTCTAGAAAGACTAGTTGATAATTATATTCGCTCGAAACTCAAGGAACATACCTTATCCAACTGCCAACATGCTTACCGTAAAGGTTTCTCAGTGGAAACAGCTCTACACTCGCTAGTAGGTACAATTGAAAAATCACTAGCCGTTAAAGAATTTACTATGGCATCTTTTCTTGACATTGAAGGAGCCTTCAACAACGTCAAAACAGAATCGATCACAAGTGCACTCGCACATATGGAAGTTGATCACTGCCTCCGGACCTGGATAGAACAAATGCTGAACAGCAGACAAATTCTGTCCGAGCTCGGGTACTACTCAACTAAAAGGCTAGCACACAGAGGCACACCCCAGGGAGGTGTTCTCTCTCCGCTACTTTGGATACTAGTAGTAAACAAGCTACTTATTTCACTAGAAAACAAAGGCTATAAGGTCGTAGCATATGCAGACGACATCGCCATAGCCATTCCAGGGAAATTCCCACAAACCCTAAGAGATCTAGAGCGCTAGATATAACATCAAAATGGACTGATAACGTTGGACTCAACGTAAATCCGTCCAAAACGGAACTTGTATTATTCACTAGGAAATATAAAATTCCAATCATAACTCCACCTAAGCTTAGAAACACGGAACTCAGCTTTACGGATAAAGCAAAATACTTAGGTCTAACCCTTGACAGTAAACTTAACTGGAAACAGAATATTCAGGACCGAACCAAGAAAGCAGAAATCGCCATCTACACCTGTAAAAAGGCTCTTGGTCCTAAATGGGGTCTTCAACCGAGAATAGTACACTGGCTGTACCTGGCGGTAGTTCGACCAATTCTACTTTATGGCGTTCTCGTCTGGTGGCCTGCACTTGAAATCAAGAGCAATACCAACTCTATGGAACGAGTACAACGATCAGCATGCATATGCATCACAGGGGCCCTCAGGTCCACTCCCACGGCCGCCTTAGAGACTCTACTACACATGTTTCCCATCGATATCTTCGGGAAAATGGTAGCCTCTAAAGCAGCCTTAAGACTTTAAGAATCTTTAAAATGGTCAGACTCACCAATTGGCCATATGAAAATACTACTTAACTCCTATATTAGGGATACAGACTACTTATCCCCGTCTATTGATTTTAATATAAAATATAATACCATTATCCCAGACAGATCAGCATGGGAAAACGGTAACATTCTAAACAACGCCGCAATTGAAATCTACACTGATGGATCCAAAACATCGGAAGGTACAGGTCTGGGAATATTCTCTGATGTACCTCTGCTAAACGCAGCTCTCCGACTCCCAGACTACTGTAGTATTTTTCAAGCGGAAGTATCGGCTATTCGTGAAGCAGCGCGCAGACTCTCTTTGTACCCGATAGATGGTAAGTCTATCGTCCTTTACATAGACAGTCAGTCGCCGATTAAAGCTCTGGAAACTCCAACAATAAGATCTAAGTTGGTCAAACAATGCCGCGAATCTCTTAACGAGATTGCGGACAGATGTTACATTACTCTGTGCTGGGTCCCAGGACACAGAGATATTCCAGGCAACTGCAAAGCAGATGAGCTAGCCAAACTAGGCACCGGATTACTTCTAGCTGATAACAGAGACGTACCGGCACCCCCAATACAAACGATAAAACTTCGAATGCCTAATGAGGCACAAGAAATCGTAAATAACAGGTGGAATAACTTAAGCACGTGCATATCGACCAGGAAGATCTGGCCCATACCAGACGTAAAGAAAACTAAAAAGCTCCTGTCCTTAAATAGAAGGAACATAAGCCTAACAGTAGGAATAATTACAGGGCACTGCCTGATAGGTAGGCACGCCATCAGATTAGGAGTCCTCTCAAACGATTTCTGCAGAAGTTGCAGAGATGAGGAAAATAACCTCCACCTCTTAGGAACATGCCCAGCGCTAGCTAACTTAAGGAAGAAAATACTAGGCAATTACTTCTTTGAAGATCTAAGTGATCTGTCCAACATAGACATCATAAATCTACAGAGATTTATATCAAAATCTAACTGGTTCAGCTGACACTATATACATATATACACATATATATTTTACACCTTCTAGCATCGCAAAGCAACTCATAGTTATCTGCAACAAAGCATTAGGTTAGAATGATTCAATCACCATACCCACTCGTCATCGTATTTGTCACCATCTACCCATAGGAGGTTTGTACTGTAACAGTCACTTCCCAAGGGCGACAGGTGACCCTCTAACTACTCACTAGATTAACACTAGTAATCACACATCATTCACGACTGCATATCAGTAACAAAGGTCGACTGAGTCAGTCACCTAAATTACCTATATGCAATCTACTCGCTACCTGTACGGTTCACCTAAGTTCAAGGGTTCGACTGAGTCAGTCACCCTACCTAGAAAAACCAAACTCCCCATTAGCATTAATACTACTTAGTTCAAGTGCATAACAGTATAAGGGGTTCGATTGAATCAGTCACCTCTTACTACTCTTACGCACCCTCGCTACCTCCACGGTTTCTCTAGGTCACAAGGGTTCGATTGTATCAGTCACCCACCTGAGATAGCATAGGTTTTTCCCCGAGTACCCGGTGACTTCCTCCGGTCTACCAAATATGTGGTATCACAATGGACCTACTCTTTGGTCTAAGTGTGTCCTGGCTATTCTAACCTAACCTAGGTCCATTCCTAGGTCCATCCCTAGGTCCACTTTTTGCACTAAAATTAGTAGATTGTCAAATTTCAAAGAGTGGGGGTGAAATTCTCTCAGGGAGTGGTAAAATTACCAGAAAGTAAACGAACGCGATGAACAAGAAAATTGCCCACTTGTTAAACGTCAAACTGAAAACTTAAAAAAAGTGTTCGCGAAAGAAGTTTGTGGCTTGTTTTTGGAGGGCTTTATTTTATTTTTTGGTGGGTAAAAACGCATCATCACCTCCAAGTGGTGCCTGCTGGATAGCTATCTAATAGCATTGTATATGAAACTTATAGTACTATCATCAAGCAATATTTTTTAGTATTTACTCCAACCGCTCAGGTGGCGTTTTCTCATTCTTCGAGAGCGAAGTAAAATATTATTACTCTCTTAGAATGGAGTTATAATCAGAGAATGAGTGAGTGATGAGTGGAAATAAAGTAAACAAAATCTTTCTTGGGTTTCCATTCCCGTTCAGTATTTCTGCACACATGTTACGCAACTGCGTGAATGACTTTGCCAAGAAAATGAGTAAAGAAACTGATGAAAAAAAGGTATAAGCAGGTTATTATTTTTTTTCTTGTTCGGTGAAAAGGTGTGTTTTTCTGATTAGGGAGTGGAGTGGTGGATGCATATTATGCGTTATGCGTCAGGTTTTTAGTTCAAGTGGTGGTCTGGTTAAGGGATGAAAAAACATATTTTCACAGCGGGTGGTGGTGGGATTATATGGTGGATGGACGGAGTGCCAGAAATTTATGATGGCCACGGATAGATTTGTTTGTTTTTGTTTGAATTGTATGAAATTATACAGAAAAATTTTGGAATCAAACCCTATCCTCTGTTGCACGGACAAACGAAGGGCGCTGAATAGTTCAAATATTCTTTTCCACGTTACCCAATGAGATAGAATTCTAAAAGCGTTTTTTTTTTTTAGGTGTTTCCTGTAGGCATAGTCCTCGCTCTTTAGTAAGAACTAAAGAAATAATAATATTTATAAAATAAAAAGTAGATATCAATTAATTAAAAAAATAATGAATAACTAGAAAAACTTAACAAACAGTGTGAAAAAAAAAGAAAATATAACAAAAATTCGCAAAAAAAATCTTAACAAAACAAAGAAAGGATTAATATAGGTACACATACATATGTATGTACATACGTATAATAAAGTGAAGTTTTCAATTCCCTACACTTTTAACTCCACAGAGATCATTATTGGTTTGCTTAATCGAAAATTTGATTAGACCAATTAAAATTAATTTGCAAATGGAGTGTCTGTGCTCATCATCGTCACATTTCATACTAGCGGAAGCTGTCATTTTTAATTTTAGCAAAGCTTCAACTAAGTGTCCTTCGTGTCGTATTTTTACAAACTGGTTTTCAAAAAGTGTTTGCATACTTTTCACATATCTAAGCTTCAAATTCCAAGGAAGGAACAGTTAAATTTCCAAATTCGGATAATGTGTCATAGGTGTTATAAGCTCGCAATTTTATGAAAAGAGCTTGTTCTCGGAATTTGTCTGTTTCATCTATCATGAGCAAAGTGCAGTTTTGACAGTTAAGTTTCTTATGCAACTTGAAAGCTGCAAGCCCGGCATAAAATGTAAGAGCCGCTTCTTGCAGCTTCTGAGAACATCCTTTGGACACAACTGTTTCTGTCTCATTGGCATCAACATCAAACTCGTCATCGCAACTATTCATATGGTATTCGATACTGTTCAGAATATCTGTTGCCATGACATGATCTTAAGATCGTCACAATTAGCTTCGAGCAATAAAGATTCAGCCCCAGCATCTTCGTAACTAGCATTTTCTGATGACTTTAAATTTTTGAAAATAATTTGCTTCAAATTTCTAATAAATCTGTAAGCCGAAGGCTTTCGTTCGTATGATCCCCTATTTGAACGAGCCATTGAAAATAAGTTTTCTGCAACATCAGTATTCAGATGTGCAATAAGAAGGAATTGCTGGTCATTTTTAAGTTTTTCCCATATTAACTCTATAGCAAGTAAAGTTTGTAGTAACCCACCAAAGCCATATAACTTTTTCATTTTACCGGTAGACTCGCATAATAAGATGTAGCTTGCTTCCAATTTTTGTTTAATCCCCTAAGAGTAAAAACCATTTCTTTGGAGGCTACAGTAGCGCGTCTACCCAGCGCTAATATGTCATAGGTTCGGCAACTCTATTAACGGAAAGTGTGGTTGGACAGTATTGCCCGTTTCATTTTCGTTTTGGTTAATATTTAATACGCCGGATGCACTAGAACTGTCTGAAGTGACTACTAAAGGAAGCTTTGTGTCTCTGATGTTATCCATGATTTTAAAACAAGACTCGTCGATAGATACATCAGAGCAACTGCACACTGATATGGATGACATTGGAAGGGCATTTTTAGTTAGCAATTTCGATGTGCTTCTATCTTTACATCTTTGCTATGAAAATGGGTTTCACAAATAAAAAATTGTTTTTTCAATGTACTACATTGAGCATGCTTTACCCAAACATCCCTTCTATGATTTTTAGGGACTTGAAAAAATTACAAGAAAAATGTTCTTTTGGTATTGTTACAATCTTTATATGAACATTTAGGCATTTTGAAAATCTATAATAATTTTCTAATAAATCAAAATACAATTGCGTGCAAATGAAATGAAACAAAAATGTTTACCAGGGAATTATTTACACAAACTCCACAGCCATAAGTGAAGACTGAAGAGAAGCACTATGTTTGTAGTAAAAACAAACAAAAATGAATGTGCTATATGTGTGTGCATTTTTTCCTCAATGAAAAAACTTCAACTTAAAAAAACTTTACACACAATCTTTTTTTTCATTCATCCCCAATGTGCATTTGCACTGCCAATAACTCAGATCGATGAGTTATTCGCAATGAAAAAAAACACACACACACACACTCCGCACAGACTTCACGATCATAGGTGAAGAGGAAATATTATGTAAGCAAAAAGGAATGTGCTTTGTGTGTCTTTTTTTTTGAGCACATTCCTTTCGCTTTATTTCCACTATCACTCGGATTCATATGCACGAGGAGCGTGCACCTACCACAGCAACTGGCAGTGTGGCACTGAATGGGGGTAGGCCGACGAGTTATTCACATTGCAAAGTAGATATATTCACTCAACACAGTATGATGTTTGAGCGGAGTATACAAAATTCAATGAGTGCATGTGCAAATTGTTGAGGCAGAAGAGCGTAAGATTTTTGTGGTTCTCAGCGACGTGTCCTTTACTTGGGCCGCTAGGGGCGCCACCATCGATTTTCTCAAGTGATAGTACTATTAGTTTCATATACAAGGCTAATAGTGAACCAACGATTGGCGTATGCTGAGTCTGACTGTACATGTGGCGCTAGATACTCGGACCAGCGCAAGCTCAGCCGGATTAACTCCAGCACGCATGTGCCAGATGAGGCATCTCTTGCTGACCTGTCCACATTTTACGGATCAGATGTATAATAAGAGGTCCTCAGAAGGAGGAGGTGCAGCGGAGGAATTCCATCGACGGAATCAACGGTGACGTCTACAGACAGACTGGCGGAAGCCTTACTTGAGCTATTCCAACATATTTGGAGCTCAGGTCAGTATGGAACTTTCACGACTGAGGCAAGGTCTTGAAAAAGAAAGGAGGAGCCCTTAATGGGCCAACGGCAGCGCTCACATCCCCGAAGTGGGTCACTGGCATCGGTGTCGGTGACTTCCCTACCACGTAAAAAAACCTCGGTTACGAAAAAACCACTAGCTTTGGAAAGGAATGACAGCGTGCAGCCGACCAATTAGCAGAGGCCCTAGACGAAAAACGCGGATATTACAGCCATCCAGGAAATGGGATGGGATGGGTCGGGCAAAAAGAGGATGAAAAACTGTGATATCTACTATGGTGATTGCTATAGAGAACAGAAACAGCGCTTATTCGGATGCGGATGTGTTATACGCGGAACACTTAGACAAGAAGTCTTCAGCTTTCGACACGTTAGCGAGCGTGTTATGACAATCCGCATCAAAGCTAAACAGCCTAATATGTGCTCATGCCCCCACAGAAGACAAGGATGATGCTACCAAAGAATGTTTCGACCAGACTTACGAACAATGTCCTAAGTACGTTGTTAAAATCGTGCTAGGCGATTTTAAAGCCAAAATAGGAAAGGAGGACATCTTTGGTAGGACAGTTGGTAAGCATAGCCTACACGACAGTTGGTAAGCATAGCCTACGTGTGGCAACGGACTCAAGCTTTGCTGCGGGACAAACCGTCATAATTGCAAGCACACGGTTTCCTCATCTCAATATCCACAAGGGTACATGGCCGTCTCCTGATCATGAAACGGTCAATCAAATTGATCACATTGGACCCTTCGGATAGGGGACAGAATATACCGGAGGAAGGTATGCTGTCGTAAGAGTTAACTAAAATCCACTAAGCGGAGACGAAAACTTCCCGAAATTGGCATGCCTCCGAACCTTCCGAGCAGCCAACATAGACTCGGACCTACCTTGTTGCAGCCAACAATCTACGAATGCGGATATCCGCGGATGTCCCAAGCGCCACAAAGAAGAATTACTGTGAAAAGATTTGACGTCGAAAAGCTGCATTCGCAAGAAACCGCCAGAATCTTCGCCGAACGCGTGTCCCGAAATTTCTTCACGACTTCTATGCCGTCAGCATCAAGTACCGAAGATCAGTGACAACGCTGCCAACATGCCATCAGAGATGCCGCAACTGATATGCTGGGTTTCAGTCGACCACCATCAAGAAAACCCCTGGTTCGACGAACAATGCCGGCAAGCACATACAGCTAAACAAGATACGTACAAAGCGGCGCTGCAAAGAAGGACGAGGGCGGCTCGTGAGCTCTACGAGCATAAGAGACGGGAAGAACATCGGAAGAACGCGCGACCGAAGATATTGAGAGGTTATACTCCAGGAATAATGTACGGAAGTTTTACCAAAAGGTAAAAAACCGTGTCAGACCAACAAGACCCGTACGGGAACCTGTAGAGTTGAGGAAAGAAACCTTGTAGTAGAGTCACAGTCGGTGCTGAGAATATGGAAAAGCTTTTTCTGCAGACTGTATAACGACGATGAAGACTAACATACCGCTGTCTGGGTGGATGCATCATTTAACATAGACGGTGATAGCCAAAACTTCCGTCCACCTGACCAAAACGAAGTGAGGATAGCAATATCTAAGCTTAAATCCAACAAAGCTGCTGGTCCTGATGCCCTACCGGCCAAGTTGTTCAAGGCAGCCGGAAATGACTTGGTAGAGAGCATACACCAACTCATTTCCAAGATTTGGTCAGACGAGTGTATGCCTGATGAATGGAACCTCAGCATCGTTTGCCCGATCCACAAGAAAGGAGACCCCCTCAACTGCGCCAATTACAGAGGCATCAGTCTCCTCAACATCGCGTATAAGATCTTATCTGCCATATTGCGTGAACGCCTGAAACCATTTGTCAACAACCTGATTGGCCCCTATCAGTGTGATTTCAGGCCAGGAAAGTCAACAGTCGATCAAATTTTTACACTCCGGCAGATACTGGAAAAAACCCAAGAAGTCCAAATCGATACTCCTCATCTTTTTATCGATTTTAAGGCGGCATATAACAGCATTTATAGAGACGAGCTATATAGAGCCATGTCTTGTTTTGACATCCCTGCCAAACTCATTCATCTGTGCAGTATGACGATTGAGAAGGCTCGTTGATTCATCAAGGTCGGTAATGACCTCACCGAGACCTTCGATGTCAAGAAAGGATTTAGACAAGGTGATGCGCTGTCATGTGACTTCTTTAATATTATACATGAAAGAACTGTGCGTAACTCACAAGCCAACACCGGAGGCACAATCTTTCAAAAGTCTGTGCAACTACAAGCTTACGCCGCACATTTTATTTGTATTTGTCTCGAAAAACCGCTCAAAAATCAATGTTTCAAAATGTAGAGTTGAGAAGTAATTTTTTTTTCCTAGCTGCAGTTTAATATCCATGAAATTATAATAAAATGTAGATATTTTAAATTTGTATGCACATTTTTTTGTGAAAAATGCCACGGATAAACAATTGTGCTTCCTATTTTTTTTATATTGTGTGCAAAGTTTTTTATTATGAATGGTTTAGTTGCAGGTATGTACTTTCTTGTAAAACTATTTTTATAATCAGTAGATCTTTAGTTTCATAAATATTTGATTTATTAAATATGTAAGCAAATGGACACACTTTTTTTAATTTTTTTTTTATTGTGGCCTTTTTGTAACATAATTCGGTGTTATTCGGTAACATTTTTAGTATCATCTAACAGTAAAAGATGTCAAGAAGCAATTTATTAAAAAAAAATGCTGCCCATAACTGCCCCTCTAGTCTCCACTACATCTGCTATTCACGTACATACATCTGCTTGTGCATGTTAACTAAAAAACAGTTGTATGATGTTATGAAGGAGTGTGAAGAGAAAGAATTTGGTGCAAAATTAGACTACGTTCAGAGCTATTTGCTTAATAAAGCGTCTTGTATGAAAGATAAACTTAAGGGTTTCAAACTTAAAAGATTTCCTTGAAGAAATGGCAGCTGAGAACGCAGGAAGAAAAAAATATTTTAAGAGAATTAAAGCTGAAATACAAGAAATATCAAAACTAAATTAGGACTTATTGTTCATGCACCCAAGCCTGGTTTCGGGAACACAAATTACGACAATATAAGCCGCAGAATTTTTAACAATCCAGAATTAGTTGCCGAAATAATTGGTGTTTATGTATGTGCAACTAATTTTTAGATTAAGACATCTGAGAAGTATTTCCTAGTGGATTTGAAATTGATGCCGCAAAATTTGAAGTATTTGCTTACTAAGTTGTATATTGAACTCTATCCGTGGCATCCCACGACTCCAACGATGCAAAGAATTCTACTGTATGGATCAGAAGTTATTTGAAATGCTATCCTACTGATTGGGGAGCTGTCCGAAGAAGCAGCATAAGCACGGAACAAGCATTACAGGTTGTACCGGTTAATTTTTGCGAGACTGTTCTAAGACGGAGTGCAACATGGATTTTAAAAGGTTTAAAACACATTATTAGCTGTCGGAAATAATAAATAATTCTGTTTTTCATACTATCTGTAGGTTACGTTTAAATAACGTAATAACAAGTGTAAGACCCTTGCCTGGTAAAAAAAAAAAATTAAATAAAGCTCTAGAAATGCTGATTTCCGGGATTCCTGGTTCATCATCTTTGCAAAATTTTGACGAGACTACAATATCCAATGAAAGTGAGGATGAAGAAACAGATGAGGAATGTATTGATGAAAAAGAATACTGGGCAGATTCCACTGAATAACTTAAAATGCCATATATGTATGTATGAATGTACATATGTATTTCATTCCATACTAATTTTCACATTAATAAAATAAGATCCAAATATATCAAAGATACTTTTGTTTATACCTTAATTCGACTTAAATGAGCTTAATAACACTTTTAAATTTGTTTCCGGCCAGTATCACTTCATTAGTACAAAAAAATATTTTTGTGCGGTTTTTTGAGTCAAGTACATCTATATGCGCCGATGACATCGACATAATTGGCAGAGCACAGCGGGCTGTCACCGGTGCGATCGCTAGTATTGAAACAGAAGCAGCCAAAATGGGTTTGACTGTAAATGAGGGGCAACATCAAGTATATGCTGTCAACAAGAAGGGACACATAGCATCGACGAATAGGACAGAACGTCACAGTCGACAGCTATAACCTCGAGGCTCTGCTACAAATTCTGATAATAACATTTCTGCGGAAATTAATCGAAGAATAACTCTTGCCAATCGCTGTCTCTTTGGACTGAGAAGGCAATTGAGTAGTAAGGCTCTATCTCGAAAGACTAAGGAGAGTCTTTATAAGACCTTAATCATCCCAGCTTTATGGCGCTGAAGCGTGGACTCTTTCGAAAGCGGATGAAGATATCCCTGGTTGCTTCGAGAGAAAAATTCTTAGTAAAATATACGATCCCCTTTGCGTTAACGGGCTTTGGAGGAGAAGATTCAACGACGAGCTGTACAGCGACATCGACCTAGTCAAAAAACTGCGCATCAGTCGCCTAAGATGGCTAGGACCGAATGGACACCAATGCTCCGGCCCGCAGAGCCTTCGAATCTAACCCGGAGGGCCAACGCAGTAGAGGACGACCTCGCCTAAAGTGGCGCGCACAAGTAGAAGGGGACCTCAACCAACTTGACTTCTATGCGCAGATTGATCAATCTATATCGTTAACAAAAAAAGAAATAACAATGCTCTTAGCAGACTTCAACGCAAAGGTTGGTAAAGGACGGTTAGGAGAAACAGTTGGTGACTTTGGCCTTAGGCAAAGGAATGAGAGAGGTCAAATACTCATAGATTACTGTCAATTAAAGGAATTAACAATAATGAACACGTGGTTTAAACTACCAAAGAGAAGACTTTCCACGTGGACATCGCGAAAGCACACCAAAGACAGAATAGTGAGAAATCAAAAAGAACTACTAAAAGAAAAAACAAGAGATAGGATAACGAGAGAAATTAATGATAAACTCCAACGATTTAAAACCAACAATGAAAATTACGAACCAATAGATCTAAGCTGCAACAAAATAAAAAATGACCTAGGCATAAGATCCCTTATTCATCGGCCTCTGGTACCAAAGCGGTTCTGGATGACAAATGATATTCTCAATGTGATGGAGGATGGAAGGTTTTTTAAAAGCAAGATACAAATAAATCAACGGCTTAATTAAACGCAAGACCAGGCAGGCAAAAAACAACTTTTGGGCGAATCAATGCAGAGAGATTGAAATTCATATAAACAACAATGACATCTTCAACATGCATATAGAAATTAAACAACTAACTGTCATCGGACGTAAAAAAGAATATAGTTGTTTAAAAGATGAGAATGGCAACATTATGATGGACACAAAGGAGAATTAAAGAGATAGGTAAATTACATCAAAGATCTTTTCATGAAAATGAGCTGATTTATCAGGCCCAGATATACTGCCAGATGAAGGGTCTAAGGTCATCAGAAATGCGAAATATAAAAAGGCGGCCTTAATGAAATTAGCTCATTTGACTGAAGAAGGATCTTTTCAACAGAATCTATTTTAATAGAGAAATCCCAAAATATTAGTTGAAATCCTCTTTTATAACGCTTCCTAAAAGAGAATGAATCAAAATGTGAAGACCGCAGGACCATCAGCTTAATGAGCCATTAAGGAGACGCAAATCAACGTGGAAAGTACTAAGGATCTCGTTTATGAACTGCATTGCAAAGATTATGATGGGAATCCTAAATGAGAGGCACTATGGATGGGTGGAAAAAAAACAATATTCTGCTAGAATATTAGGCGGGTTTTAGAAAAAAAAGTTTTCTAATGTGGACAACATTAGCAGAAAAAAACAAATTAAAGGCCTTTTTCGTTTACCTTAAAGCCGCTTTTAATAAAAATCTCTCGAAAACTGCTCATCTATAAGCTACACACAATGGGAGTGGCAATAAAATTTGTATACTTTTGAGAAGAATGAATATACTCGAACACTCAATGCGCAGTATGGACTGGAAAAGAGCTATCGACTACTTTGAAACATTATTTGGAGTGAAACCAAATCAACATACAAGCGACACAACTTTATGCAAAACTAAGACTACAGCCTGAACATTTTAAATGGTATCTCAGCACAAGTTTCGCTCAAAGATGAAACACATATCCAAGTTTCAGAGAAGTAGCCAAAAACCTTGTTGAAGGAATAGGTAACACCAGGGACGTGCCGTGATGTTCTCAGCAGGATGTTCTACATTTTTTTGTTAGGTAATACCGTCTGTACGTAAGTCCAATACATTTAGTTTTTTACACAAAAGTTGCCCAACCTCATCATAGAAACTGATCTTGTTTTTATTTTCTTAAGTAATGTTTTTATCTATAAGAATCAAAGCTGTATCCTATAATCTTTCTTCAGGCGTGCGTCGTGTTTCTAGAATAAGATTTTATTCGCTTAAGTGCAGAAAACAATCTTTCAACTGAATTGCTTGTTGTTGGTATTGATAGCATTAAAGAGTTCAGTTTAAAAATTTTTGAGGATGTATCTTTTAAATTTATATTCTGAAGGAATCCAAGTATGCATATCTTTCACGAAAATGCTTTGGAGTTGCGCACATTTAACTCATTAACGAATTAAAAAAAAAAAGCCATATTAATTTTTAAGGCTTTCGAAAGCTTGGACTGGAAAACTTTTTTCGTAAATACTAAAATTTTTTGATTCAACAATTCCAAAAATTTTAAATCCGTCAGGGACTTGAATCTTACATCCATTTGTGTTGACAAAGTATCAATAATTTCAAAATATCAAAATATACTCGCCTGTATCGCAACTCAAAACCCGTTAAATCCTCGCTTCGTTTTGGATTTGGATTAACAACATTTTTAGCAGAATTGCAGTAATTTTGAAACTGCGATCTGTTGTAAAAGTTGCATTTTTGTTACTTCAATTTTCTTACAGCTATATTGAATGTCGAATGATTTTGTTTGTAATAATTTAAACAATACATCGGTAGGTAAATGAAAATACATACATACATACATGTGTCATTAAATGTGTTTAACAATAAAATGTGCTGCACGTATGTATTAAGAAATTGTAAATCCTCTTGCTTCGGCACCTCAAGTAATTGCATCATCAATCATTTCTTCAAATAATATGGTCAAATCATAAATAAATCATAATGAAAAGTTTTGCATTGCTGTTTGCTATTGCTTCAGTCAATATGGGGTTCTAGGTTCTACAAACACAGAGCACATCGAACAATAACCAGTGTGACCATTAGCCTCTCTCAAAAATATTCCACTCACCCGGAGAGGTGGAATATTTATATTCCACTTCAATATTTTTTTATTCCACTTGGTAAATACACCTTAATAAAAAACAAATAAAGGTTTATTTTATACAGAACGTAAAACATGATAAACCAAATATGGGTATTACTCCAATAAAAAAAAATATTCCACAAATGGAATATTATATTCCACTATGGCCACACTGTCAATAATTAATATGTGTTAAGGAAAGAGAATCGAACAAAATGCAACCAAAGAAACTTTTTTCATTCTCATTCTCACAGGCAACTGATGTGCGCCATGGTCTGGAGAACCCAAATTCATGTATTTTTGCAGGCGGTTGTTGGGACTTTGAATGTGGTAGAATTTTTTTTATATGGAGATTTCCTTTGGGTTGGTGCTCTAGTAACTGGAGAACAACTTGGCGAGTCGACGTCAAACTGAATTGTTTGTAACACTTTGGTGTGGATAAGTTGCGCGAGCGCGGCTGTTTCGATTTGTGTGCTCCGAAAAGAGGAGAACATTGTGTTCAACTTCAATTTGTGTTCGATGGTAGTTTTGGGGTTGCGATTGTGACTGTGGTGTTTGGTTGATTTGGCTATGCTATGACGGTGCGGCGCAACAGAGTGAACAGAAGTATGGGGTTATTTGTGGGATAAAGTTTTCGGACTCAGCAATCGTCCTTACATCGTGTTTTACGTCATCTAAGGTGCGGAGTTCTCGGCCAAATGTTAGGAAAGCTGCAGAGTATCCTTTGCTGTGACATAATGCGGTGTTCATAGAAAATCTTATGGCTGCTAGTTTCTGCGACCAGGACGAATGATCCATCTCCACGAGTATTGAGAGTTGCGTTTTTAGATCCCTATTTTTCCTTTCAACCGGTTTAGCTTCTGGGTGGTAGACTGGTGTATATTTCTGTTGAATGTCGAGGTTAGCTTCTGCATAATAGCGGATACAAACTGCACTCCGTTGTCACTTATAATTCGCCTAGGCAGTCCGTAGCGAAGGAATACTTCGTCTATCAAAAGGTTTGCGCAGACTTCGGCAGTGGCCTCCTTCAGCTTAAAGAGCTCTATCCATCGACTGGTTAAATCTTCGATGATGAATATCCACTGGTATCCATCATTCGTGATAGGTAGTGGCCCAAATAGGTCCATAGCGATTGTTTCGAACCGCTGACTGCTTGAGACCGTCTGGAGCAGTCCTGCTGGTTTTAAATTGGTGGCCTTGTACCGCTGACAGTCGATACAGTTTTTGACGTGGTTAGCAATATCCGCTCGCATATTAGGCCAGAAGTATCTGCGGGCGATTCTTACTGTAGTGCGTTCCACTCCATAATGCCCGGCAGTTGGATCATCATGATACGTCTTGAGGATATATGGTCGTTCTTTCTCTGGGATCACAAGCTGAGCCTCATCATAACCTGAGTCACTATCGTCGTAACAGTATAGGACACCGTCGTTCAGGACATATCCACGTTTTGTCCACCGGATGAAATCTTCGTCAGCGTTTTCAAGTGAATCAATTATTTTTTTAAGATTTGGATCTTGTAGTTGGCCAGTACGTAACTCCTCACATCCTCTTCTTGGCAAATCAACCTGGAATGAACAGATTCCACAATTTTCAGTGTGTTCCTCCCCACCGTATGGGGGTCTCGAAAGCATGTCGATCGGTTTTTACTCGATCTGAATGTTAAAAGGCTGCAACTGGAGGGCCCATCTAGCTAATCTTCCATTCGGGGATTTCAGCGTCATAAGCCACTTCAACGGCTGATGGTCTGTTACGAGGGTTACTTCCGAGCCTTCGATGTAGCCACGAAACTTCATGGTTGCCCATACAATCGCTAAGGCTTCTCTCTCGGTTGTCGAATAATTTCTTTCTGCATCGGTTAACACTCTACTAGCATATTCTATAGGATGCTCCTCCGAACCCTCCCCCTGGAGTAGAACTGCTCCGAGTGCGTAGTTACTGGCATCTGTTTGAAAAAAGAATGGCTTATTTGGCTCTACCTGTTTTAAAACAGGGACTGTAGTCAAAAGCTCCTTAAGTTGCATGAACGTGTCCCGCTGCTTTGATGTCCATGACCAAGGTACGTTCTTCTTTGTCAGTTGACTTAGTGGTTTAGCTATACTGGCAAAATTCGGCATAAAACGCCGATACCAGGAACAGGTTTGGAGAAAGGATAGCACTTTCTTCACAGTCCGTGGCTCTGGACGATTTTTGATAGCTTCTATCTTTTCTGGATCCATACTGATACCTTGGGAGTTGAGAATATGACCGAGGTATTTGACTTCTTCGCAACAAAATCGGCATTTATCTCTGTTCACATGAAGTTTGAATGCTGTTTTATCTTGGTCATCCTCGTGTACCCCTATTTGCCAATACTCTGCTTGCAAATCCAGTGTTGACTTAAACTTTGTGCTTTTCGCCTCATGAAGTAGATCATCGAGTCTAGGCATCGGATATTTATCTGGTATAGTCACCAAGTTCAGCTGGCGATAATCTATGCATACCCGTACTCCTCCGTCTTTTTTCGGAACCATTACAACCGGGGCAGACCAGGATGATTCAGTCTCCTCAATAATTGAGCATTGCAGCATTTCCTGAATTTCTTTCTTTAGCTGCTCTCTCCTAGGTTGTGATAGTCTATATGGTGGTAAGGGAATTGGATCACTGTTGCCCGTATTAATACGATGAATTGCAAAGGGGTTTACTTCATTCGATGGCTTAAATACTCCTGCGTTTCTTTTCAGCAGGTCTTCCAATGCTTTTCTTCTTTCTACCACCAATCTTGATATCACAAATGGTGGATAGTATCATTTGATTTGTTGTTGTTCCATCGGCAAGGGTTACGTCTGCTTTGACCTTCTGCATTACGCACTTCTTTTCGGTAAGTATTTTTTTTAAGCTAGCACTTGCTACGCTAGTTCGTGCTGCCGTATCTAAGTAGGCTTCACCCGTTAGGCCAAATATTTGAACGTAAGCTATTGGAACGTCTCTACCGATAGTTGTAGTGGCAATCGAATTAAAGTTAAGGTATTTGGGACTTTCATTCTTTACATTCGAACAGGCTGAACAGTTCGCTCTTGTAACGCCGGGAGCTCCACACCCGTAACATGCCAAAACAGGTCGAGTATTTTGCGATACGATGTTCTCCTGGAGACCTTTTTTCTAAAACACTGTTCTGTGGTGTGTCCTCTTTTCCGGCAGGAGGTGCAACGCTTATCTGCCTTTTCATGTTTCGTCTCCGCCTCTTCACGCACGGCGACTGGTTTGTTGCTTTCGGCGATTACGAGCTCTGCTTCCCTTCCTTTTTCAAGCAATTTGGCATATGAGTTGATATCTTCCCTAGACACGCGTTCTCTAATTTTTTGGTTCAGCAGACCGTATACCATACTCAACTGCATGTCTTCTTTGACTTCATCTTTAAGTTGGGAAAACAAGACACGTTTCTTGCAGATGAAACTGTCAATAGGTTCGTTGGAGCTACCTCTTTTATGCTATCGCATGCCATTTGCATGTTGTTTAGAGTAATTGGCAAGGAGTTTTTAAAATCAAATTTGGTTTTTGGATCATCTTCGAAGTACCAATACTTTTGCCCCATGTTTAAAACTATTCCTGCCTGTTGCAAGAAATCTGCCCCAATCAATGTGCGATTGGCACTCGCAACGAAGCTGTTCAACTAGCCACTACAAGGCGTTTCCTAGGAGGACTAGTCGTACAGATTTCAGTGCTAACCTTAACTTATGTGACACTGACTTGGATCTACCTATGACTTGTCGCATAAGTAGGAGGAAAGAGCACGCAGTGTAAACGTTGTGAAGTAAACTTTAGTTCTTCGAATAAATATAAATAAAGCTCACCAAGAACCCGAATCTTTTATTCTTAGAGGGAAGACCAACTCCACTCTACAATATTTTAATAATGTGTACTTTCTCATTTATTACGTATGACCTCAAATATCCTGTTTGGGATAGGCAACTTCCCACTATATCCAAGGACACCCCAAATCATAACACTGCCTCCTCCAAAATTGCGACTCATTCGGACTTCAGATTTGTCTCGAAAATCAATAATAACAGTGACAATCATCCGGCCCATCCTAATTAAACTTTTTTCCGTCACTAAAGATAACTTTTCTCCATTGAGTGGTCCAGGACATGTGATTTTTGGCGTACTGAATTCGAATGCTCATATGGGCGGAAGTCAGCGCAGGCTTTTCGAGTATTTTGGTAAAAACCATCGTTGGAGTCGAATTTAATATTTGTTTGACACGATGTACTCCAATGCTGAGATCCAACTTCTTTCTAATTTGCGAAGCAAAGAGATTGTTTTTAAGTGCTTCCTCATCAATTTGATTTTTTTGTCAGTTTGTTACCTTTTTTGGAGCACCTTTCGCCTTATTTTGTCCATACTGTAATCCTGAAATTATGATCAACAACGTTTGAAGGTCTGGACAATTTCCCAGTAATTAGGTCGATTAGATATGCCATTCTTTTTTTAAAAAATATTTTTGCTGTTTCCTCCTCGGTAAGGCATTTACCACGTCCCAATGTGTCCAAATTGCTTAAAACTGCAAAAATTATTCACCTTACTATTCTACATTTACCTTACTATTCTAAATTCAGAAAAATAAAACAAAAATTTTCTTACTATACAATGATTTTCTCCAAAATAACTGCTGCCTCTATATTTATTTCGCACCGAAACCTAGATTTTTTTTCTGTGGATCAGCAGAAAAAACCACGCAGTTTGACAACACAGTAAATGATCTAAAAGTGAATAACATGCTAATGTTTGTTTTGATAAGCAGAGATAAGAAAAATGTAATTCTATTTCTTAGACGTGTTTTTAACGTGAAATATCACTGTAATTGTCAGTGATGCCTCTATGCCTCTATATTAATTTCGTTGAGTGTAGATGAAAAATTCCCAAGAAATACTGGCTGCGAATTTATACCGACGATTTCCTCTGAAGAAAAAGTACTGGAGCAGAAGTGGCGATATACTGCAAAAAATTCAGCCACTACTTTGCTTTACCAGCAAACTCGACGACTCTCCTTTCGAAGGAGATCTTGCGGCAATCGAAGGTGCGCTAACTCAACTCCTCTATCAAAACGAACAAACAAGAAACGTCGTAGTCCTATTAGATTCGAGGTCCGCTCTTCAATCATTAATCGACCCCAACTGTAATACGGAATCGCTAACCGTGTGGAACATAAGACGATAATCTTCCACATTGCAATAAAAAGGACACTCCATAAATTTTCAATGTGTTGCTGTGCACGTAAACCTTCAAGGTAATGAGTTGGCTGACATTCTAGCCCTGAAAGGAGCCAGCATAATCAATAAAACACCGGCATCTATGTATCACGCTTAAGAACAGGCTATACAAATCAAACTACAAAACAAGGAACAGAAAAACGAACGCACCTATGAACCTAAGTAACAACATCTCACATGTATACTGTACTGCTCGAGCCAAGCTTCCTCCATTAGTCAACAACAACATGTATAGGTAGATGCACGGTTTTCGGATAAAGATTAAGTAATTCAACCGTTAGAAAAACTTGATTTCAATAACTCAGTTACTTGCAAATTCTTAAGGAATGGGAATATTTTTTTTTTATTGCATTTTTTAAAAGTGGTGTGAGAAAAAAGGTCAACAATTATCAACATATAAATTGTTCGAAAGCATTGTTTCTTTTGCGGTTAAGGAAATTATTTCTGATAATGAATATGACGTTATTCGAGGTAGCTTATGTACTACTAATTTAGCTTTATTCACTAATGATATTTTTGATAGCATTAAGAACAGTTTATAAGGGGATGAACTCTACAGATTTTAACAAAGGCCTTTAAGTGCTTTACACCTTACTTTTACGCTAAAATCGTTGGGTTTTCATTTTTAATGTTTCTGCTGTGTTTTAATAATTAATACAGCTTACTGCTTGCGATTGTAGTCTGATATCAATAAGACGAAGTGAAAAATCTTGGGGTTATATTTGACAATATATTTAATTTTTTTATGCTAGGCTTTCTTATACGAAATATCAACGACTTTCAAGATGTGTATAACCTTAAAGCTATCTACTGCTAGTTAGCTCGCGTCAGACCGTATTTAGAATATACATCCATGGTTTGGGATTAACCTTTTGATATTAACGAGCTTAGATTGGAAAGAGTTAAAAAAAAACTTCACGAGATATGCTATTCGTAAATTAAATGTTTAATAAACTTCCTAATTATGACGAAAGATGCAAATTTATTGGCTTGCAAACCTTAAGTTCCAGGTGTAAGGCAACTCTATTACAAGGTGCATATATAAGTTTATTCAGCTTTGTAACATAAGTAATGTTGTATGTATGTCAGATAGAATTTTAAAATTTGCGTTAGTTTTTCATTAAAAAAATTATTGTGTGTTTGAAGCAGTCTATAAGACCGAAAATCGGTAGATGATTCGTGAGTCGCGCAACTAAAACAAGTGTTGTGTTAAGCGATACTGAAAGAGGCGATGAAAAAAATACATGCCGAGGCTTTGGTTGCTTTGCAAACTTGCATTTTTCCACTAAAGACTAATATCTTAACGCAGTTCTTACCTCATCTTTTCTGCATTACTCTCATCCCATTGGCCGTCCTCCATTAACCGTTGATCTGGTCGCAGTCTAGAATCTGTTGGCGCAATACCTTCTTCCATTTCATTTAATTGACAGGCCAATGTCGTAAAGTTGTAATATCTACAAAAGAAAAATGGTTTTATAATCTTTTAAAACAATAATTAATAACTAGTATACTTTTCACTATCTTCTGGCGGTGGTCTTCTGGTCCAAACTGTTCTGTAATTACTAGTTTTATAGACAGGACTCTCCGATGAACCCGAAGTTGATAGAACGGACGCAATTTCGATTTTGTTATCCCAAATGCCACGCAAAACCCATTTCACCTCATTGTTCTCATCCATGATGACTCCCTTAACTTTTCGTTGCGCATCTCTAGCGAAGTATGAGTATGGAATATATTTTAAATGACACTTGAGACCTCTGGCCTTGTTTTGACCAATAATTTCTGTCTCTCCATGATTATCTATCCAAAGTTTGCCAACAATAATGTTATGGACTGTTGTCGTGACCTGAAATTCGGAATGTATATAATTAGTCATTGTGCTATATATGTAATTTAATTTTACCTTTCTCCATGAATATTTATGGCCGGAAGCAAAATCAACACATGCATTACCCAATGGAATCACTTGTAGGTATTTTCCTCTAAATTTGCTAGTCATAGTAAATTCCTGCCAGCAATTCCAGGATCTGCCTTCGCAGTGGATCGCTGCCATCGGTGGGTGATGGGACACTTGTTCAGCTATAACACGCCATCCCAGATCATCCATACGATCACATTCATAAGTTTCTCCTAGAAGTGGATTGAACGGTTTTCCGGTTCGATTTGCTGTTGTGGAATAACTGGATATGGAAAATGCTGCCGTATAGGCTAATTGCTCACAGGGATCACTACATTGAGCTGCTTTGTCTAACAAATCGGCGTATTCATAGTCTTCTGTTAACCTAATAAAATGGGCTCAACATTCAACGGATAAAAAAAATACAAGGATCTAAGAAGCTTACCTTTGTAACATAGAAAGAGGCTCATTGAAATTTACTGGCATCGGTATCTTTGAGAGCTCTTTGCCAATGCAATTTTTCATAATAGACCATAAATTAAGAGGATAATTTGGTTTGTCAGGAACTCTAGTTCGTCGGTTTTTAATTACACGATTTAAGCTGACCGTACTGCCGAATCTTCCTGGCAATACCACATTTGGTTGATGTTCCATTTTTTCAACAATTTCTGTGCCTTGATCGTTTTGAGGAACAACTAGAACCTGGAAAATTTAATCATTACATCCATTACTTTTAAATTTATAACGTTCTAAGAAATAAGTAAATAAAGAACACATTTTCTACTCATAAACTTAACCTTAACAACAAATCAGAATTATATAAAGATTTCAGTACTGATCTACTAGACTACAACTTTATATACATATTACAATAATATTTGAAACAAAAGTCTTAAAAACAAAACATATTCCTGAACAAAGCTTCTATTACTTTATACCCCCATTTCCAGAAAAATAATCTCCCAATTGGAAAACAGATTCCCTTTTTTTCATTCCATTTAGTAATGTTAATTTCAGAGCACTCCCATAAAATGATGCAATATTAATTATGAATATTTAAATCAATTTTAATGCGATAACGTTTTCGAATTCGATTCATATTTTGACCCGCGAGGCTCTTGAATTTGAAGGAAATTTGCCCGGTAATTCAGTCTGCAGTTGAGCGTACATGCAAACAGATGGCTCTTTTTTACTTAATTTATAATAGCAATATCAGGATTCTCAAAATATTGAGACTCGATTTTTTAACAAAACTTCCAGTTTAGGAATCGTGTTCTGAAATAAGATATCCCTACATACATATGTATGTTTGTATGTATAAACGCAATAGCATACATAAAAGTTTCCCATCGTTTGCGATATACATTAGGATAGTTTCCTGCACCGTGACATTCAAAAGATGGATTTTAAATCAACGAGGATGTTGCAGAAACATATATTCTGAGTCTATTACTTAACTGTTCACTATAAAAAAAAGGAATACCTAATTTCCCTAAAAGAATTTTATGCATAGCAAAACTTCTTGTTTGCAAAAGATGAGTACGTGATAGTTATTCATGCCAACAAAAAACAAAATAAATTGCGCGATTTGTTTTTTATGCTTGGACCAATATATTGGTACTGATTTATTTACAAATTAATCATATTGGAATATTATTGCAAATCGTCATAAGGGTCCGGGAAATTACCCCCCAAACGGAAAATGAAATGAAACCCCCAAAATTGGGGATTTATTTCATGTGTTTTTGGGGATCTTATTTCATACTTAAAATTGTGAATTTATTTCATGATGAAAAAGTCCCCGAATTCAACTATGAAATAAATTTTGATGGTCAGTGAAATGTTGGAAAAGGGGCAAATTACTCCGATGGTATTTTTAAATAGGATGACTTTTCGGAACCAAGCCATCTGTTAGAAAATGGTGTCTATAGATGACATTTTTGGGGCCGTGACATAAGGCCGTGTGACATAAGACTATATTTTAAAATATGGCCTTATGTCGCTTTGTGAAAGCATCATAGGGCCATTATGGCTTCATGTCACTTTCAAATGAATTTTTTTCCCTTCCCTAATTACATTTCAAACGGCCCATTAACCAAAACTCTATTATGGTCTTATGTTCCATCCCATCGAGACATAAGTCCACAATTTGTATGGTCTTAAATGAGACATAAGTCCAGAATTTTACGGAATGTAAAATGTCAAATAAAAAGAGACCTAACTATATGCCCTGAGCATCTGCATGTGAGGACGAAGGCCGTCCGGTGTACGAGGCAAGGAAATGCCCATAGTTTTTTAGCGAGCGTAGCGAGCCCCCCCTTTCCAAATTATTATAGAAGTAACTAGCGGGCGAAAACCTGAAAGTCGAGGTGGGTGAGTTCGCTAAAAAAAAAAACTATGGACATTTCCTCGACACATTTCATAGTGAAATTATTCCCCAATTTAGGAAGGTCATTTCATTTTCCGTTTGGGGGGTTATTTCCTGCAGCCTCGTTATAACATAGTCAAAACAAATATGGAAATAAAATGTGTGGTCCTCCTTAAATTTCAAGTTAAAAATACAAATACAAAAATTTGTGTTGTGCGTGTTATATTTTGTCACGAATAGAAAGGACCCACAGTTTAGAGCCATAACATAAAAGATTGCTGCTCTAAGCAACGTATGGAAGATTAACGACTTTGATTCTGAAAGTCATTGTGTTCTGTCGTGACACCATGAGCAGAATTTTAAGTCTTCTTTTTACTGATTCCAATCTAGCAATATGTACATCACGATATGGGGTACAGATTACATCAATATCATCTAGAATTTCACGTACAATACTTCTGACAGAGTTTATACGGCTATGAACATTTTAATTGCTCTTAGATAGCAAGATCAGATCGAATACTCGTATACTCGTTCATACATATGTACATACTGTCAACATAACTTTAAAAACTATGAATTTAAATATAATTTTTGCTCGTATTTTAAAATTGTGTAATATTATTGAGAATACTTTAATTTCGAAACATCATTTAATCCAATAACCTAAAACAATCAAAAAAGGTTAACTGTCGCTCATTTAAGAATTTAGATTTGACACTAACGACTTTCAAATTGATGATTTAACTTATCATATTATAGTTTTGCAATGTGGCTATAATGTTTTATTCATCTGATGTGCAGGTGTTCTAAAGGCTTCATTCCATAGATGGGAAAAGAAGTTGGGATGTATTAAAAAGGATAGACAGAGTGAGATATAATTTTTTGATTTAAATAACACGGGATGTGTCATCAAGCTAATTAGAGTAACCTTCGCATAGTTCCAATATAGAAGATTACTACACATTATTAATACTATAGAAACTAGTAAACTTGCATTAATGGTGTTTATTAAAATAATTAATATTGTTAGTCCGATTAGAACTGTTAGCGTTATTATTAATATTATGTATTAATAATATATTGACTCTGTTTCTAATTATAGCCTTATTATATGACGACTCAAAGAAGTGCACAAATAAATAAGACAGCGCTTCTTGCTTTAATTGTTCAATAAATATCATTGAACTCTATCAGTTTTACTTGTCGAATTTAGCAACCGTCACGCTTTATGAGATTATATTTTTTTTAATTTTAATTAACATTTTTTATAATAGTACATTACACTTCAGCCAGGACAGGGCTTCCTTAGTCGCCATGATTTCCGCCTGAAAAACGCTACAATGATCAGGGAGGCGGAACGATAATTCGAGATTGAGCTTTTCGGAGAAAACACCACATCCCACCCGCCTTCGGTCTTCTGTACCGAGTTACCATCGATAGGGGGAGAATTGTCCCATACATCCCGTTCAGGGATGCTCGTACGGAAGTTACGGTCGAAACACATTTTCGGCGGGGTGTAGTTTGTATTTTCGTGTTTGAAGTTATGGAGATCAAGGATCGAGGAGTGGCCAGTGTGATAGGCTTTCAGACGGATGGCCGTACAGGCAGCGATCTGTTTACTGAAAATGTCTAGGGGCAGCAAGTTGAACATAACATCCAGTGCCGCTGAAGGAGTAGTCCTCAGTGCACCACTGAGGCACATGCATGCAAATCTTTGCACCTTAGCTATTTGAGTGAGGTGGACAGCCTGTTAAGAGCGGGTCGCCATACGATCACGCCATAGAGTAAAGTAGGCCTGATAACGGACATGTACAGCCAGTGAGTGACTTGAGGTTTCATACCCCAGCTCCTACCTACAGCCTTTTTACAGGAGTAGAGAGCTACATTGGCTTTCCTGACGCGTTCTAGTAGATTGGCTTTCCAGTTTAGTTTTCTGTCCAAAATAAGACCCAGATATTTTGCTTTGTCAGTGAAGGTCAGACTGGTGCCATTTATCTTATGAGTGGAATTTTATATTTCCTCGTGAAGAGGACGAGTTCCGTTTTGTGGGGGTTAACCCCCAGTCCACAATTGGAGGCCCATCTGGTGAGCCGAAGGAGAGCATATTGGAGGATTTCCTTGAGAGTATTTGGGTGCTTACCAGAGGCAGCGATGGCAACGTCATCAGCATAGGCGATCACTTTGCATCCTGTCTTGTCTAGATCCACCAGTAGCTTATTCACTACCAGGTTCCACAGAAGAGGTGATAGGACACCACCCTGGGGTGTGCCGCAGCAGACAGTTCTTCTGGCCGATGCACCGCCCAGCTGTGTGTTAATAATCCTACATGTGAGCATTTGATTGATTAACACTCTGAGCGAAGTATCCACTTTCAGATCTGTAAGTGCGTCGATGATCGCTTTTGGCTCGACGTTGTTAAACGAACCCTCAATGTCAAGGAAAGCCACCATAGTATATTCTTTAATACTCAAAGATTTTTCAATGATGCGCACAAGCGAATGTAAGGCTGTCTCAACCGATTTGCCTTTGCAATTGGGTTAATGTTCTGTCGTAAGTGGATATCGATTAGTCTTTCTAGAGTTTTAAGTAGAAATGGCTGATGACCCATCAGTCTAGGTAGGAGATCTTTTGGTTCCACATGCGAGCTCCTTCCTGCTTTAGGTAAGAAGATGACCTCCACCTCGGTCCATAGTTGGGGAATATAGACCAGATTTAGACAGCCTGACATGATGACTTTGAGCCATGCAAGCACAATGTCCACGTATTGCTGTAATTCTGCAGGAATAATACCATCCGGTCCTGGGGACTTGAAGGGCTTGAAGCTGCGCACGGACCATTGAACCTTTTCTGTGGTTACTAAACCCGAAGAGTTACTGTAGGATTGAGCCGAAGTATTTGCTAATCGCGGGTCAGTAACAGGGGAGTTACCGGGAAAGTGAGTGTCCAGTAATATATCAATGGACTCTTTCGCAGAGGTGGTCCAGTGACCATCCGGATGCAGAAGGTAGCTGGGTATTGAGGGGATTTTTGAGAGGATTTTCCGCAACCTGGACGCTTCCGAGGATTCTTCAATGCTGTCACAGAAAAGTTTCCAAGAACGTCGTTGCTCTTTCCTCAGAGAAAATTTGTATTGTTTGAGAGACAATTTATATGAGGCCCAATCGGCCGTCTCGCGGGAGTTTTTAGCAATATTAAAAAGGAGCCTACTACTTATGGGAGTTTACGGGTAAAATTAAAAAGCCATATTGCTTTGGTGGATTACTACAAACTTTATTTGCTATGGGAAAAACTAAAAAATGACCAGTAATTCCTTCTCATTGCACATCTGAATACTGACGTTGCAGAAAATTTATTTCCAAATAGGGGATCATACGAAGAAACCCTTCACCTTACAGATTTATTAGAAATTTAAAGCAAATTATTTTCAAAAATTTAAAGTCATCAGAAAATGAAAGTTACGAAGATGCTGGGGCTGAATCTTTATTGCACGAAGCTGATTGTGACGATCTTAAGTGTGATGTTAGTGAAGAATTTCATATTGAAGCTCCAGTAGAAGATCATCTCATGGCAACAGATATTCTGAGCAGTATTAATACCATATGAATAGTTGCAATGACGAGTTTGATGTTGATGTCAGTGAGACAGAAACAGTTGTGTCCAAAGGATTTTCTCAGAAGCTGCAAGAAGCGGCTCTTATAGTTTATGCCGGGTTTGCAGCTTTTAAGTTGCATAAAACTTAATTGTCAAAACTGCACTCTGTTCATGGTAGATAAAACAGACAAATTCTGAGAACAAGTCTTGTAATAAAATTGCGAGCTTATAACACCTTTGACACATCATCCGAATTTGGAAAGTTAACTGTTCTTTCCTTGGAATTTGAAGCCTATGTGAAGAGTATGCAAACACTTTTTGAAGGCCAGTTTGTAAAAATACGACATGAAGAACACTTGGTTGAAGCTTTGCTAAAATCCGGACTAAAAATGACAGCTTCCGAGAGTATGAAATGTGACGATGATGACCACAGACACTCCATTTGCAAATTCATTTTAATTGGTCTAATCAAATTTTCGATTCCTCTCCATGATCCATACCTTGTCGTGGTGGAGAGGCTTACTCTACTTCCCAATCCGGGTGACTTGTCGAGAGGGAAAACTACATCTGTGTCTGCGTTCAGCCAGATGTTTTCCCAGGTAAAAGCTCGTTTAACGGGGGATTTAGAAACCAAAGGGTGATCATCCAAGGCAAGGTTCGACGCGTGGCTGGGGGGTGCTCAATCGCTAGCGCAAACTCTGGATACCTGGGACTTCCAGTTTTAATCAAATTCCCCTTACCTACATACAGGGGATGAGTGCAGGTGGACAGTTTCTTCCCCCTTATTCGTGGGACCCTAATGCCATCCAACAATAAACATAATAAAAATAACAAAGCGAAGAGTGTAAACCAATCGGTCACTTCTAGCTTTACATAAACCGATCGGGAAATAGGAGTTAAGGAAGAAGCGCTTCTTCTCACTTCGGGTGAGGAAAGCGTTGGGGCTATTGACGTCAAGAGATTAGAGACCAAGAAGTGGGAGGAACTAAGCAAACCGGATAGGAGAAGGCTACATAACGCACGGGCCTACCTGCAGGAACAGGCATCTTCGGAGTATATGCCAGGTGCCAGTACCCAGAAGGTGCCCATCTCTTCAGGTAACCCGAGCGTAGGGGTACTGATGGGACCACCTAAGTCCGCGACAAGCCTTCGCCAGTCAGGACTAACGGTGATCACATCCGCAAACCTGGAGCCTTCAACCCAATCAGCAATGCTACAGAAGTCTGTTGGGGTTCCCTCCTCCTCAACGACGCTAGGGCCAGACCCGCAGTTGAAGAAGATCGGGACTTCGAAAGCTGGTGGGATGGAGGTAGACAATTCCAAAGAGACAAGCCGCTGCTACTCTCTCGAGGAGAATCTACCCCCATCTACACCGCCTGACGGAAGTAGTCCTGCTGACAATGGGAACTCCACCGCACGTAGTTAGTGCTGGAAGACCTGGTCAGGGACTAGCCCTACCAGTATAAAATGACTGGCAAAAAAGCAAAGTTGGACGTCGTAACCAACACCAATCTACAGATAGCGATTGTAGATTTCAACAAGCCAGACAAAAGACTAAATAAAACTACGAATGGAGACTTATGGAGCTGCGCATTCTAGAAGGCATCAACGACACGATCATTAATAATGAGGGTCAATCCCCCTTCTTTGAGCAGCTCACAACTTTCAAAGGTTTTAAAATTCCGCGGTGTGACAATGACTTCACACTTAACTAGTTGAAGTCATTCGTTAACAAACGGCATGGGCAAATGCCGACATCCGACTAGTCGGAAAGAAGGACCTGTTAGAATTCACCAGACCTAAAGGGCGTATTTTGATACCTTGCCCACACATTTCCAAGGAGAGGATTGAAAGAAACCTCCGGCATCTAAACCCGGAACTCTTCAGTGAGAACTGGGAGGTGCTAGAAGTGGGTGAGCACAGAGATCGTGGTTCTGCTCAACCACAAATCCATACTGATGTTGAGAAGGTTCAACAATAAAGTCCGCACTGGAATTACGCGGTGCAAAGTTCGACCCTTCACGGACAGAGCTGAGGGTAAAAGGAGGGAGGCGGGTGACAAGGTAATCTAAATGAAAATCATACAAATAAACCTACACCATAGCCCAGCAGCTAGCGCTAACTTTGTCTATCTCTTAGGTGACAAAAGCATAGACATCGGCTTGATACGATGGATTTCCCGTTGTAAAATATATGGGATTATGTAACCTACAGTAAGAACAGAACGTGCATAGTAGCTAGGAAACCCATTAATTTGTTTCTTCTATCTACATACAGCAATACAGACTAAACCGTGAGAAGACATGAACGGATGGGGCTTCCCCCACTGATTATATCAGCCGTATACATGCCTTACGAAGCCGTAGATCCTCCAGCAACACTAACCCGCGCCTTAGTCCATAAAGCGACACAGGAGAGATGGGACCTGCTAATAGGATGCGATGCACCATATACAACGGGGAAGCAGCGGCACCAGCGGCACGAGGTGAGTCGGTTTTTGAATTTATTATAGAAAACAATCTTCTAATAGCTAATAGAGGTAATGAACCAACATTTGTAGTTAGGAATAGACAACCTTCTCTCTATTCCTTGATAATACGCTAGTCAGGAACACTGACACTCTAGCTATAAATAATTGGAACGTCCTGAGAGTAGAATCCTACTCTGATCATAAAATAATCGAATTCCTCATAAGTAGTAGCTGGAACTCTCCCCAGCCGTACAGAAATCCAAAAAGAGCAGACCGGGATCTCTTTGGCAAAGAGATAGAGGAGAAAAGAAGGTTTCTACGAGATGGCAACCTGCAAAGTCCAGCGGACATCGATCGGAATGCCGAGAAAATCGCATCTGTTTTAAAGAGGTTTTCGGTAAAGTATGTCCAGACAATCATGGCAGAACTTCTGTGAAGAACTAATGAGTACAACAGAAACCGCGAGACTAAAGAAAATCCTTACCAGGGAAGCGAAAACTCTGCTCGGAATCTCTAAAACTGCTGTTGAAAACTCACTTTTCAGGCTTACGACACAGCGTCTTTACGATGAGAGTGCCAACAGCATCATGGAAACGGAACCCCCTGCGGATTTGGTCACAGAGGATAGTATAGAGTCGGCGATCAGATCATTCTCCCCCTACAAAACCCCGGGACTGGACAGTATCATCCCGATCATGCTGCAGAAAACGGTAACTGTAATTGCCCCGGTACTCAAGGAACTTTTCACCAATAGCCTCATACTAAGGTATATTCCAAGATCCATGTTGAGAGGTTAAAGTTATATTTATACCCAAGGCTGGCAAAGCAAGTCACACCACTGCGAAAGACTTCAGGCCAATAAGCCTCACCTCTTTCATTCTGAAAACCTTCGAAAGACTGATTGACATACACATTCGTAGCAGACTTCGGCCAGGGGACCTTTTCTCAGCCCAGCATGCATACACGAAAGGAAAAGGTTTGGAGACAGCGCTACACTGTGTTGTCGGCTCAATGGAAAAATATCTGAAGGACAAGGAGTTCACATTAGCTGCATTCCTAGACATTGTAACAGCCTTCAACAATGTCAACACCAAAGCGGTAAAGAGAACGATGGGCACATTAAACATTCATAACAGCCTAACCGGATGCATTGACAGCATACTTGAAGATAGACATATAATAACCGAAATTGGGGGAACAAGACTGGAAGCATATGGCTTTAGGGGAACTCCTCAGGACGGGGTGCTTTCCCCACCGGTGTGGGTCATTGTTCTTAACGAAGGCCTACAGCTGCTCAGAAACAGGGGCGTCAGAATCACTGCTTATGCAGACGACATTGTGATACTGGCAACAGGCAAATTCCTCCCAACACTCAGCGAACAAGTCGAAGGTGCCATCAAATCCCTTGACACCTGGACCAGGAATTGCGGGCTCACGGTAAACCTCCAGGAAACCGAGCTCATATTATTCGCAAATAAAAGGTAGTTACCACAGTTTAGTACGCCATCTGTCGGAGGCACCCCGCTTAACATCTCCGACAGCGCAAAGTACCTAGGGCTTGTATTAGACAAGAAACTAAACTGGAGAAGGAACATTAATGAAAGGATTAAAAAAAGCAACTTTAGCCTTCTATTCATGCAGCGGAATCTTTGGGAAAACCTGAGGTCCCTCTCCTAAAATAATTCTCTGGATATATAAGGCTATAATAAGACCCATACTGATATACGGCAGTCTTGTATGGTGGCCGGCGGTAAACAAAGCCACTAATCTAATGGCCGTCACGTAGATTCAAATAATCGGGACCACCAGTGGGATGAGGACAAGTCCAACCACTGGACTTGAGGCTATTCTCAACCTGCTCCCGCTAGATATCTTCATCAAAACATCTGCAGCCATAAGCACCATCAGAATCAGCCAGTCAGAAACATGGAAGTCAAATGCAATAGGGCATACGACTATCCTTCGGAAGAATATTGGCCATGTACCTATTACGGATTACATTACGCCATAGTTAGACTTTAATAGACCTTTCTCATGCGCCTATCCTAGCAGGGAGGAGTGGTTAAGAGGTCTGATACCAAATACGCAATCCATTGCCATATATACAGACGGCTCTAAAATGGACACTGGCGTGGGGTCAGGCATCTTCTCAGTCAGGGTCAGTATTGACCTGAGTGTGGCGGGGAGCAATTCTCTCCTCGCCAGCCCACACACTTAACCTAACCTAAACTTTCGATTAAGAAAACCAATAAAGATCTCTGTAGAGTTAAAGTGTAAGGAATTGAAAACTTCACTTTATTATACATACATATGTATGTACCTATACGAATCCTTTCTTTGTTTTGTTAAGTTTTTATTTGCGAATGTTTGTTATATTTTTTTTTTTCACTCTTTTTTTGTTTAAGTTTTTCTAGTTATTCATTATTTTTTCATAAATGGATATTTACTATTTATTTTATAAATATTTTTATTTCTTTAGTTCTTACTAAAGAGCGAGGACTATGCCTACATGGGACACTTCGAAAAAAAAAACGCTTTTAGTAATCTACCTCATTGGGTAACGTGGAAAAGAATATTTGAACTATTCAGCGCACTTCTTTTGTCCATGCAACAGAGGATAGGGTTTGATTCGAAAATGTTTGTGTATAATTTCATATAATTCAAACAAAAACAAACAAATCTATCCATAGCCATCATAAATTCCTGGCACTCCGTCCATCCACCACATAATCCCTTAACCAGAGCACCACTTGAACTAAAAACCTGACGCATAACGCATAACATGCATCCACCACTCAGAAAAACCTACATCTTTTCACTGAACGAGAAAAAAAATAATAACCTTCTTATGATGTGCAGAAAGTAATTATTCGATACTTGAAATGAGTATCGATACCGAATCCTACTCAAAATAAGTATGCGATACTGATACACCCCTATCGTGGGATCCGTAAATATAAAAACGCTATCGTGGGATCCGTCGAATAATCTGCCTTACCGACCAGTATTGTTCATTAGGCAGTTCTATTGTGACAGCTTGTAAAATAAACAAAAGTAAAATTATTTCAAAACAACCATATGTTTTGTAGTGCTAAAGCAAAGAAAAAGATCGCGCTATATTTTGTACTTCAAAATTTTATTCATTCTTGCGTTTGTTTAGCATTCTTTATAAAAAGTAAAATAACATGAAACATAAATATAAATTTCCTCTGGCGGACTTTTTGAGTTATTTTTGGCAATATCGGGATACTCCTTCATTGCACTAATTGCTCCCTATTTTTAGTTTTTTCCTTAAAATTAGAAAACAAACATAAAAATAAGAAAACAATTGCAAAAAGGTGATTTATGCTTACATTTTGCGCAGCTGGCGTCCTTTTTGCCGTGCAAATCAAACAAAACAACCAAATCCGCAATGAAAAAGCTGCGGATGTCAAATGTATGGGGAGATTCGAAACGTCCGTTTTCCACGATGTAGATCTGATTTATGTTACCGACATGTGAACGATTCACGTCTGCGGATTGTACGATGCAAATTTTTCATTATTAGTGGATCGTTCCCCCCGACGTATTCCACGATAGGGGTGATACTCATTTGTATACTCACAAACACTAAACCCAAAGAAGCAATATAAAATACACATGCATATGCAAATACGCAGCAACACAACAGCAGCAGAACGTCTCGTTTCTCCCCCTCGTCTGAACTAATTAAAAATGGGCACATTTTCGAGGTTTCACGAAAGAAGAAAAAAATAAGTCAATCGAAAATAGATACCCAGATATTAACTGATATCTGGGTTAGAGAAGCCAATAATAGATACCTGCAACAACAACGCATTCTGGATTGTACTATTCCCCAAGGCTTGGGGAATATCCGAATCCAAATATCCGAAAATTTGTTAAAAAAGATGTTTTTTTTTTCAAAAGATAAACTCATCTAGAGAACATCAAAATTAGTTACATTATTTGATGTGTAAATTAAAAGTGATCCTTAAATTAATCGTACCAAAGTAAGATTCATCTGACCACAATATATTGGACCAATCTTCTTCAGTGAAATGCACATGTCTTTTCGCCCACTCAAAGCGCGACTTCTTGTTTTTTTCCAAGAGCCACGGCATCTTCCTTGCTTTACATCCTTTACATCCAACTCCCTATGTCTTCGTCTAACGGTTCTTGCAGAAATTTTTTTTCTCCGATCCTTCGACAACTCAGAATCTAGCTCAGATAAGGTTTTCTATCGATTTTTGATAACAATAGGAAGCAAGTTAGTCACGCGTCTGTCCATTTCGATCAACCGCTATAGCATCATAACAGTGCATTGGTGACCTTTCTTAAGTGAAACTATAAAAGTCATTTACAACCTCATATAATAATGACATAATTTATAAAATTCAAATTAATTACTTTCGAGAAATGATTTGGCAGCAAAGAAAAAAGGAAAGGGGTGCTTAAAACATTTGGTCAAGGCTGTATGTATATCTGGAAAAGCAGTGCCAGCACAATAAGAAGAGCGTGAAAAAGGTATTCATGGTCGAATACCTCGAAAGGAGCTACATACATATATTAAAAAATTAATAAAAAAAAAAACGGCAGGATTTTGCCAAAATATATGAAAAATAGGAGTTTTCTTTCAGCAAAAATGTGTTATTTTCAGATGAAAATAAATTTCAAGTATTTGGATTTATTCAAGTATTTGGATAAATGGAAAATATGGAGAAAAAAAAATCAGGAGTTCGAAAAAAAACATCACAAAGATAATAAAACGTGGTGGATTATGGTCTGGGGATGTATGGTGTTGGTGTTCAGGTGTTGAGAACGTTGAAATTATGTATGGAGCCAACGATGATTATCGAGGATTAAATAAAACGCGTGTTATCTTGTAGAAGGTTTAATGAAGAAGAAGAATTTAATGTGACGTTTAAAAAAGGAAAGGAAGTAAACAATGTATGTATAATAGATCATTATAAAAGTACTAGAATGATATATATAAGGGTAGGATGATAATTCATTATGTTGCATTTAATTCCCAACATCCCCCCCTAAATGCAACCCCATTCCGATAGCACAGATCTCATGTTTGGCTCTTGGGACAGCTTTGGTGAGGATGTCTGCTATCATTTCGTTTGTGTCAGTGAAAACGATGGATAATTCTCCACTGGCGACACGATCTCTTATAAAATGATGACGGACATCTATGTGCTTACTGCGTGCGCTGTATCCTTGTAAACTCGTTAACTTAATGGCACTCTGGTTGTCGCAAAACAGTTTAAGAGGCGCTTTCTCCAATTCTGGCAACAACTCAGCCTGAAGTTGTTTCAACCATAATGCCTCTTGAGTTGCAGATGAGATGGACATATATTCCGCTTCTGTTGTTGATAAAGCTACCGTCGCTTGTCTTCTTGAGATCCAAGAAATACCAGCTCCTTGAAACATGAAGGTATAACCCGTGCAGGACTTGCGATCTTCCGAGTTTGACGTCCAGTCAGTGTCACAGTAACCAGTGATGTCTTCGCCTGATGGCTTGTATCGCAACTTCATATGCTTGGTGTACTGCAAATACCTCATCAATCTTTTGACTGCCATCCAGTGTGGGGAATCCGGATTTTTATTGAAGCGGCTAAGGTAGTTAACTGTGTAGCATATATCCGGGCGCGTCCCTTGTGATATGTAAAGAAGGCTGCCAATAGCCTCTTGGTAAGGAATGCTCTTTAAAACGTTTTCTTTTGAGCTTAGAAGCTTGATATTTGAGTCCATAGGAGTACAGGAAGGCTTACATTCGCTCATTCCAAATTTCTTCAAAACTTGTTCGATGTACCTGGTTTGGTCGATATAAATTTCGTTGTCTTTTCGGCTTATTCGCAATTCTAAACAAAATTTGGCTTCACCAAGATCCTTCATTTTAAAATGTTGCTTCAATCCTTCTTTAATTGAAAGCGCTGTTGCCTCAGAGTTGAAAAAAAAAGAATATCATCCACATGAATTGTTAGAAAAAAATAAATCATTGTTTTTAACTTTATAATAGATACACGGATCTATGTTAGATCTTTTGAGACCAATCTGACCAAGTACTTTATCTAATTTTAGATTCCAGAGCCTCGACGCCTGTTTCAAGCCATAAATAGATTTTTTCAATTTACATACCTGGTTACCAATTTCGTAATACGGTGGCTGGGACATGTATAGTTCCACATCGATGTCTCCTTGTAAAAAGGCTGTCACTGCGTCCATCTGTTTGATCTTCAATTTGAGTTTAGCAGCCAGAGCAATCAGACATCGAATTGAAGTTTGCCGCACGACAGGTGCAAACACGTCCTCGTAATCTATTCCATGTTGCTGTTCATAGCCTTTAACCACTAATCGCGCCTTGTAAGCGATTACGCTTCCATCTGCATCCAGCTTGGTTTTAAAAACCCACTTGCACGGCAAGACACTTCTATCGCAAGGTACCTCAGAGAGTGTCCATGTCTCGTTCTCGATCAGCGAATTGAATTCACGGTCCATGGCCTCTTTCCATTGCTTACTGCTTTTGCTAGTTAAGGCTTCTTTGACGCTTTCAGGATCCTTCTCTAGATTGTAGAAATCAGCTGTGTTGTGGCATACATAGGTGAGGGTCTTAGGTTTTCGTGGTCTTAGGTTGAAGCTCGGTGGTTGAATGTCTTTGATTTCAACATTTGGTCTGTATTCTTCGTCTTGATCATCGCAGCTACTGATAATTTCTGATGCATTTGTGGTATTTGAGCTCAAATCGCATTCATTGTCCCCGCGGTCACCAGTAGCATCCTTCTTTTGATTTGCTGGCAGATCGGACATTGGCATCGTTACGTAGTTCTTCTCTAAAAATACAGCATCTCTACTTTTGATAATTTGTCTCTTACCTTCATCATAGAATCTGTAGCCTTTTGTTTCATTACAGTAGCCGACAAAAATTAACTTTCTTGACTTCTGATCCCATTTCAGTCTCTTCTCTCGGGGAACATGAACCATAGCTTCACAACCAAACACTTTCATGTTACTTATGTCTGGTTTGGTTCCACTCCACATTTCTTCTGGTGTTTTGTAGTCGAGAGCTTTCGTGGGTGAACGATTGATTATGTATGATGCTGTAGAAACTGCCTCTGCCCAAAATTGCTTGCTTAATTTCGCGTTGAATAGCATGCACCTTGCGCGCTCTATGAGCGTTCGATTCATGCATTCCGCGAGGCCATTTTGCTCCGGTGTGTATGGATTTGTCGTTTGATGTCTAATTCCTTGAGCTTTTAAGAATTTGGTAAACTCCGCATTGACGAATTCTGTGCCGTTGTCCGTCCGTAGGATCTTTATTCCTCTGTTCAGCTGATTTTCGACAAGACTCTTATACTCTTTAAATTTAGAAAAAACCTCAGCCTTTGAATGAATAAAATAAACACTTACTTTGCGTGATTTATCAACAACGAGGTACAGGTACATACAAAACGTTTTTTAATTGTATTAGACTGAACTCACCTTCTGGACCACTCACCTTAATGTCAACTTGGCCACATCCCTTCACTTGGAGCGTCTTGTCATCTGCAACTTTGACCATGGACACCGGGGGACTTTTAGTGTCATAAATCCACTCAGAATGCTTTGTCATGTGCATCGAAGCCCCTGAGTCTATATACCAGCACTCATTATCTAATATTGCTGCAGAAGAAAACGCCGCCGCAAAGTTGTTTCTCGAATTTTCACTGCGACTGCTGTAATTCTCCCTTTTGTTCGTCTTGCAGAACTTACAGATGTGGCCGTATTTATTACACTTGAAACATCGTGGACCCTTACTCTGGTAAGACTTCGGATAAGATTGCTTATTTGACCTTGATGAACCCTTGTTGTGATTAGAGTAGAAAGCTGAAGAATCACTTGCCTTTACATCCTGCAATATTTTGGTTTTGATAGAATCCGCACTGATTTTGACACCGAAATTTTCTATTGCCATTATCATTGGATGTAGATTTCAGGCAATCCAGCAAGTAGCAGAGTTCCAAGCCACTCATCATCAACCAAGAAACCAATATTGCGAAGTTTATGTGCTGTTGCGAAAATCTTGTTGACATATTCTTCCACGTTGCTACATTTGTCAAGATTTGTATTAATTAATTCTCGCAAAAGACCTACCTTCCTCTTTAACCCCGAATCATCAAATGCCCTCTCCAGATTTTGCCAAACTTCTTTCGCTGACTTTGCTTCCTGTATATGAACGTAGAGTATTGGATCCACCAGAAGAATTATTTTTGTTTTCGCTTTTGTGTCTCTTTTCTTGTCCAAATTTACCTTTTCGGCTACGTCCACGCAGTCCCAAAGTTCCTCGTGCTCCAAGTACGTCTTAACCGCAAACTTCAATGCATTATAATTTTCCCGGCCGGTCAATCTTTCAATTGATGCCAACGTGTTTGTTGCTGCCATGGTTCCGTGTACTCCAAACGTTGAGGTTAAGTATTTATGTTACAATATTCCACAATATATTTTCTTAAAATATTGCGTTAAAAATGTTGCAAAATTAATAAGGAATCCTGGGCCCATAACCTGTTGAAATTATGTATGGAGCCAACGATGATTATCGAGGATTAAATAAAACGCGTTATCTTGTAGAAGGTTTAATGAAGAAGAAGAATTTAATGTGACGTTTAAAAAAGGAAAGGAAGTAAACAATGTATGTATAATAGATCATTATAAAAGTACTAGAATGATATATATAAGGGTAGGATGATAATTCATTATGTTGCATTTAATTCCCAACAGAGAATCTCGTTTTTATAGAAAATACAATGAACAAAACAGATTATCTCAACGTTCTAAGAAACAATTTGCAGCAAAGCTTCAGAAAATTAAATTTGGATCGAAGTTGGATCTTTCGACAAGACAATGATCCAAAACACACTGCCTATTGTGTTAAGGAATAGCTGGTTTATCACACACCTAAACAGTTGGGGTGAATGCCCAATCCCCAGACCTTAACGCAATCGAACATTTGTGGGAACATCTTGATAAAAAAAATACGGAATCGGGAGGTTACCAATAAACAAGGTTAAAAATCAGTCATTATGGACGAATGGAAGAAAATATCACCAGATGTGACAAGAAACCTGGTTGAATCTATACCAAGAAGATTAGCAGCAGTTACAAAAGTAAAAGGAAAGAATACCAAATATTGAATTAAATATTATAATTTGAAAATGTGCTGAATTTTATTGATATAAACAAATTTTAACTCTTTTTTGATGTATGAAATAGGCAATTATGTTTGTTCTTATTCTGTTTTTTTTGCGTTTATTCTTGATAATGTTTTTGTTGCTTTCGTCATAAATTAAATATGCATTAATTCTATATGGTTATTTTTAGAATGTTAAATCAATTGTATCTGTAAATAAACTTTAAACATAAAGAACAAAACTGTTAACTTATTTTTGATGCATACTGTAGATACGTATGTCATGATTCCGGATGACAAACTGTCTTCCTTACACGACCGAAGAAAAACAACGAAACGCATTGTGCTGATTATAGAAAAATAAGCTTGATTTGCCACACGTTAAAAGTTCTCATAAAAATCACATATGTACATATAATAAACTCGATGAGGGCATTAGCACCTCAATTTAGTTTTTATTCACATTCAACATTCTGTCATAACGTAGCTAAGAGATGAGAAAAACCGATTTGGCATGCTTTGTAGATTATGAAAAGTAAACTCAAAGAGTCGACAGCATTAAATACTTAGGTACGTTGATCAATAATAATGCAAATCGTAGTGAAGAAATACAGTGCAGGATAGAAAAAGCGAGGACAGCTTTCTCTAAAATGAAAAAAATATCATGCAACAGAGAAATCAATTTATAGGTATGTATGTACATCAAAATAAGATTAGTCAAATGTTATATTTGGTCGGTACTCTTATTTGGAGACCAAACGAACTATGTATAAAAATGATGATTTTCGTCTTCTGACGCGAAGAGAATATTTAAGAAAAAGAAAACTATACATTAGTTCTTTACTTTTTGGAAAAGTGGAAAAATTTTTAAATAAAATTGATATTGAAAAATATATACTAAAAAACGTGATAAACTTCCAAGCGAATATAACACCTTATACGGGCTTCTTCGACATGTGTATTTGGAGTTTAGAGCGATAAAGACTTTGAAGAATTAGTTGGTTCTTGGAAAGATATGGTGATGGATAAGCCCTAAAAGAGTCAACAACAGCCCTCTTACAACCCCGAAAGGGTTACCGAAATGGGTTTAACCGACCCTTCCTTCTAGGGTTTTTTTTTTTACAATGGAACTAACTGGTCCTTCAGGTTGGGGTAGGCCGCCGGGAGTAACTGCTCGACCATGGAAAAAACAGTTAGTAAGGGAGCAACAACCAACCTTAGATACGGACGAATTTGCTGATGACAATGAATGAATAATGTTCGATAGACCACGAGCAGCAGAAAAATAAGCGAGGGCCCTAGACTGCTGCAAATCAGATATCCACTATCCAAGAAGTACGATGGAATGGGCTGGGCAAAAAGAGGATGAAAAACTGCGGTATCTACTATGGCGATTGCTTGGAGGGAGCATACGAGCAGTGTCCTAGCTATGCCATTAAAACTATCGAAGGCAATTTTAACGTAAAGCTAGGAAGAGGGGGCATCTTTGGTAGTACAATCGGAAAGATAAGCCTACTTGACACTATTACGCGGTTCCTGCATCTCGGTATTCACAAGGGAACATTGAAGTCTCCTGGTCAATCAACCATTGACCAGATTGACCACATTGCCATCGACGCAAGGCACTCCTTCATTATTACGGATGCCCGAAAGTTCTGAGCGACTAACATGGATATCACGAACACCGCAAATATAAGGAAATACACAGGAAGTTTGAACTTGACCGAACTTTGTCAAAAGTGGATGAGGCTTGACGTAAAATCTTAATATATTTGACTATTCGTACTCATTCGTTATTTATTCATAAGCAATCGGATAAAAGTAACGAGTACTTAAACTCCCGAGTACCACCTATTGGCAACGATGCAAATACAATTCTGTCTCTTTTCTACGAACCAAATACAAAAGTAATCTCTTGCCCAGGGACCAAAATAACAACAAAACCAGAACAAATACTAGGACTAAGGCCAGTGCTTCTTGGCTACACTTTACAGAAATCGATGGGAATATTGCAATGTGCTCATATTGCAAAGTCAAGATTCCCATAAGAGAGGTTCTACGACACAGAGCATGTAAGTCGGTACGTTCCAAAGATTTTTCAGAAGCTTTATAGGAATAATACAGCAACAGAAGCTATATTTGGGCTTTTGCTCATCATCTAGACGTTCCAACATCTGCTAGAAGTGTTATTATACTGCAGCCAAGGCATAAGTTAGCTAAGGTCATCTTATGGGACACCTGAAAAAGCACACAACTTGATTCTTGAAAATGATATTACACATCTCAACCTTGCATGATTTGATCATCAGAGAACCATTTCAAATAGTTTATTTGATCTTCTTCTCCTTTTGTCCGGCGAGGTTATGATCAGGATTATAGGGATCATAACCTTCCCACTTTACTGCATCCCTATTGGTCCGCCTGTGGGGTTCGTCGATTTGACCTCAAAGAGTTTCTGCAGGCCTCCCGGTTTCTGATCACTTCATCACTGAGGCCAATCAAATGCTGCTTCCTCGGATCTTTGAACTTCTGATTCTATTAAGCTTAAGCCGTTAATTTGTCCTCATACTTTCTGTAGATTGTCCAACATTGCGAAAAGCATGTAAGTGCCGGACGAACAACTGCGGTGTAAAGCCTTCATTCCAGCTTAGGGTCAGACGATAGCAAGCAGAGTTTTCTTGCCACTTCATCCACCTTACGCTTACGAGATGACTGATGTCGTCCAGGGGTCCAGATAACTGGGCAGATTTGTTTGTTGTCATTTATTTTTTTTTTCCTTCGCTTCTGATTCACAGTTTTTTTTAATGCTTGCTGACATCTGGATTTAAACTGTGAACCAGTAGCTTGACAAACGATGACGTTACCACTACACTATTGCCACTTTTCGTTCAAGCAGATAGTCCAGGACTGCAATAATCACCTAGTATCACCGTTCTCTTTGTGCAAAGGAAGAAGATATGTAACTTTCCCTCCAATGATTAGACATTGGATCTCCTCTCATGAGTTTGGAAATGAGAATCATGAGCCATTTGAACCCGAAGTTCCTCATCTTTTTTCAAAACTTAGATGGTAACTTGTCCGGCCCACCGCTTTTCGCTTTTTGGAGTATTCGACCGTTTTTCCAACTTCATTGACTGTTATGTCGGATACATATACATAGTTCAGAACGGCTCTTAGAAAGTATAGCCCAACTGCTTTTTGCTTTTTGGAGTAAAAGCAGTCGAGCTTTTCCAACTTCGTTGAATGTTATGTCGGATACTTGTACATAGTTAGGAACGGCTCTTGAAAGCCGGGGAAACTGTTCGTTTAAAAGTTCCTCACAATACTGTAGCCACCTCTTTAGAAGTCGTCCGCAATGAGTTGGCCTTGAGTATTGGTAATGAACTTTGGCGAACGAATCTCCTGAGCATCTCTTCTTCTTTGGGCGGCTATTTTGAAGATGGTTGGACCCTTCTTCAAGTTGTTTTGTCGCAACTCGTGGATAGCTTGGTTTGTATCAGCAGGCGAACCCCCCGACGTTGGACACCTTGTCGTGGTGTGGTGGCTTAAGTAGAGAAACAGGAGGCACTACCAGGTGAGTAGCTAACACTAATTTGGCAGAGCTGAATGTAAATCGAAACTAGGAGCACAGGTTTTCAGGGTAATGGATCCATTAATGGTAACTCCTCAGGGGCAGCTCAATCCTCTGTTGCATGATAGTTGAGTAGGGTAGGTAATGGGGATCTCTGCCCACCTGGTCCATAATTTCTCCCCGACTCGTGGGTTCAAAAATAGATTTTAAATTTAACAACAACAAAAAAAGAAACGAGTCATCAGAGCGCAAGGCGGAAAGGCTCCAAAGAGGACCAAGCTACGGGGAAGGGAACTATGCGACTAGGGGAGGAAGAAACCTTACGCCAGGGCAAAACATGTCAACGCCGCCGACAAGGGTACGGAAACCTATAGTCAGGCGGCGGAAAACGACCTCCTAATGGGTGTTACCGACATCGGCAGGGAGGGGGGACTGGATGCTTCTCAATTGAGTATCTTTAGGGGTTCTCTTTTAGAAGTACTGGACTCTCTTCCAACTAATGCCGGAGACATTGGTGTAAGGAAGGTGACCACCCTTTGGGAGGGAATCAACCTGAAAGTGGATCGACTCTGCATCCTTAAGGATGTGGAGAGGCTGATCATCTTTGTCCCGGGGGAAACCACGAACAAAGAGGTCATCATGGCCAGACTATGTCGCCAGAATCAATGTGCGACGGGCACTTCCAAGTGGAGGGCCAGTCTCATTGAAGGGTATGGCGATGCGGCGACTGACGGCTTCAAATTGACGGCCTGGTGTCCGTGGGAGGAAGCAAGACGGGTCAGGCATGCAGAAGGGAAACTCAACTGCGGGCTGGACATAGTTTTCGTGAAATTTTAAGGAGCATCTGAAAAGACTCAGCTTGGAAAGCCACCCGGTAGGGCGACAAATTGATGGACCTCATGAAATGAGGTCAACACATGTCCGGCGGGAGGAGGGCCCGTACCGGGGAAAAGTGAGGGTGATTCAATTAAATCTTCACCATCAGCAATGATGGCCAGATGTTTTGTGGAGGAGATGATTGACATTGCTCTGCTACAGGAGCGTTGGATCTTCAAAGGAAGGATTAGAGGTCTACCTGAAAGTGTTGCGACTTTACAATATATGCGATCCGGCGAAAGAATTAGATCTTGTCTTTTATGCATTTACAATCAGCTATTGAAATGAGTGCTCATCTCGAAATGAGGTGACGCGGAGTTCTCTGGTCCGGAACCATTTGCTGCAATTGGCAGAGGAATGGTGGAGCACCTGATTGACAACTGGATCGCGGCGGAAAACCAGAGAAGGTGGTTAACCGTAGAAGGTAGTAGGCAGGCTAAAATGGCAATTAAAGGGCCGACTGGCTACACTCATAGGGAAATTCTAGGCTTGGAGCGAAGGGCACTGAAATCTACAGGTCTTGGAAACTTTGGGTATCACCTAAAAAAGATGGGTCTACTGGAGAAGGATACCTATGAACTATGCCTGGAGGTAATCGAGACGGCGGCACATATACTGTGTCATTGTCCGGCATTAGCTAGCAGAAGAGAGATCTTGGGACGCCTCTGGGTAGAAACCCAGAAGATGAACCAGATTTCTGTTAAACAGATGCTAGTGTGGAATCAAAGCCAGAGAAGAACAGTGGAGAAATCCGGAGAGTCTCTCAGGCTAGATGGATCGTGGAAGAGAGACGAAAAGGGACCCATAACTGTGGTCTGATTCGGTATCTCTCGAAATAATATGTATATATCAGCAGGCGAAGAAGATACATGTTTCCTCCAACTCCCGATGCAGGCTATCCATTCTCTTTACTTTAGCTACCTTCGTTCGTAGTTAATCTGGGTTTCATTTCCGCCACTGCTGAAAGTGGTCTTCCATTCTGAGCTACATGTCCGGAGCGCATTAAATTTGTTTATTTTCGTATAGAATATAGGGATGACCTATGCTTTTAAATTGAAGACTTGGCATGCGTTGTCTTAAAAGTACATACTTATGAGAGATTAAAAAATAATATGTTTATAATTATATGAGAAGCTTCTTTCAAAAATATTATTTTTACAGTCAAGAGACAATAAGTTTTGGAATATGTGATGTACATATGTATGTACATATTTGCTGTGTATACTATTCCAAAACTTATACTTAGTTACGTTAAAGAGAGGCGGTGCTGTAACTGCGCTCTCCGGAAGGCTATTGGTTTCACTGACATTTTGGACAATGAGTTCATTGGGCTATTCCACACCTGCTTCATTCAGTCGTTGAATGTAACTGTCATTTTTGTTTTTTAAGCTTAAAGGTAACACATTTTTTCTTATGCTTCTAATCTTAAAATGTTCATGACTTGTTCCACTTTTAATAATTTGTGAAGTATGTACCTATCTTCGTTAATATTTTTATGGGTGCTACTTTTTTTTCCCACCACTGTTGTTGTAGATTCTTTTTTTTTATTGCAGCCCCTGTATGGTTATGCTCGGTGCCGTCAGTTTCTTTTGTCTCTCGTTGCTAGTGTCCTTTTTCTTAATTTCTGGGTATTTTTTTTTTTTTTTTTTTTGTTGTGTAGTATCCGTCTACATCGATCAAAGTAAACTGATTTTCGTTTTATTCTAAGAACGATGATTTATTTTTGTGTAGTTTTTGGTTGCATTTATTTTAGTGTTAAATGAGGAATCACTATTACCATTGTATATGAAACTAATAGTACTATCACTTGAGGAAACCTATGGAGGTACCTATAGCGGCCCGAGTTTGTAATTACTTGACGTTAAGATATTCTGCATTCATTATTTCGCAATTCAAATTTCGCTCTCTGATAAGCTAACGTTTTCTTGATAAGCTTTAACTTACTTAGCTTTACTGTCGCTTTGTGAAATCGTTATGGGTTATTTTTTAATTTGCCAATAACAATAGTTGAGATCTAACTACAGGCCGCGTAGCGGCGCCCTCTGCATCTGCATGTGAGGCCGAATGCCATCCGGTGTATGAGTCGAGGATATGTCCATAGTTTTTTTTTCTGGCGAAAACCTCTAAGTAGGTAGGTCTCCTTTTACTTGCCATTTGACATTCTGAAAAATTGTGGACTTATGACCCGATGGGATGGGACAGAAGCCCATAATGGAATTATGGTTTGAAATTTGATTAGGTATGTGAACAAAATCCATTTGAAAGAGACATAAAGCCATAATGGCTTAATGACGCTTTTACAAAGTGACATATCATGCTGAAATAAACAACCGGCTAACAAAGCGCGTATTAATGGTTTGCAAGATAAGCCGCGGGAAAAATGTGAATAGGACTGAAATAGTGTTAGGATATTCGAGAACTTCTTTCCATCGAATTGAGACGAGAAAGTGCACCACCGAGAGTGTCAGCGAAACACATTAATTACCGTCGTACAGTTCGGACGTGTTTTTCTTTTTCTCTTGCTTCGCGAACCAATTTAAATAATTTTCTACTCGCGATTACCGTCAACTCTCTACTCATCAATTTTCTTTTTCACTTCGTCGCTGTTTTCGTGAACCCTCTAGTGCGTTTACCCTTGTGCCTAATAAGTCATACAAAGAGCTTACTGACCTACTTTTAATTAAAAGCTAAACAAAAGAAACCAAAAAATAATAATAAACAAAAATGGAAAAGTGCGGTAACATAAATTGTGGACTCGACAATACCAACACCGAGTGGGTGACGTGCAGGGGCCTCTGTGGTCAAATATTTCACCCCATTTGCACCGGTGTCAGCAGAAGATCGGTCAGTTACCTCAAAGAATTTACTAATAACTACTTTTTCTTCTGCGATGAGTGCAAAGAAATTTCGCTAAAGCATGTTATGCTTGCAATTCAGTGCCACAAAGACTCATCCAACGCAATGCATTCTGAGCTCAAGCTTCTCTAAAAAAAAGTGTTAGACGAACTGGTAAAATTCGACGAAGTTACCGAGTGTATGGACGAAATTAATAACACTATAGCCTCCTCAAGCGATCAGATGAAGTCAAAGCTCAATAGTATTGAGAAAAAACTGGTGGCTCTCAGCGATAGTACTCATAAAAAATCACTGGAAGCGTTAGCGAAATCTTATCTTATAGCCGAAATTTCCAAAACCATGAGTTCCATCTCAGATCTTCGTACATTCATCGAGGAAGTAAAGGTATCCCTTCATAGTGGAAGTTATCGAGATATAAATTTGATCAATGAATCAATCACATGTATTCACAAACGTTGCAATCGTTGGCTGTCAATATAGCTGCTCAGATGAAACGTGTGGAGGAGATTCAGCTGAATCTTAATTCTCTGAGGGACGAATCTGCATCTTCCAGGCTAGCTGTTGTTGAGATCCTGGAAGAATTAAAGTTTGCATCTAGTAAGCTAGATCTAAACCCTAGTGATAATCCAGCCCCCAATAATAAATCGCTTCTTAATGAGCTACTTAATGCTAACCCTTCTTCCCCACTTGCTGATTCTGATCCTCCTGCTGGACCTGTTACACAAGCTGTTCCTGTACCAGTTGCTCCCGCATCGTCGCCTGTTCCAGCTCAAGTAATCCAAAAATTCGGAACAACGTGGACCTTGTCTGAATGGAACGCTCGAATCCTTCAGCTCAAAGGATCTAAGCCTACACCACGACACAATAACTCCCTCATTCCCGCCGAGTATACCACCTACCTATTAAAGGATACCCCAAGAAAAGTGAGTGCATTCTGGGTCTGCAGCTTCTTGAAGCAAAACTACTTTATCACGGGAGTAAGATGCCAAAGAACATTTAACAACTCTCACTGCTTATGATACCTTCGAAGTACAACTGGATTTTTAACACAGGACATCAATTTCTTGCATTAGGAGAGATGACGATTATGCTGTGGATATATTAATTAAGTAACTCTCTACCCCCATCCACTTGTAACATAAGATCCGATAGAACTAATTCCTACCAAAAACTCAATAGTTCCCGTAAGTCAGTCCCACAACCAGTAATCCGCAAACCCCTTTCTCAAAACTCAAAACCCATCAATTCCAAGTCCAGCGCCAGTACTAAATGGACTTTCAAAACAGGAGCATTTCTTTACTTTGGAAGACCTCCCACATATAAATCGCCTATCAGAAACCGGGTGTCATTTGATCTTTCACCCGCCCCCCTTTCCCCATTAAGCAACTCAAATTCCCATCAACATACCTCCTTCATTCCCAAAACCACAACTGGTTTTCTATTACCCAATTCCTGTCCTCCACCAAGCCATGGCTCTTCTTCTAATAATACTCCCCCAACGGTCAATTACCCGAATTTCATTCACTCGCACACTCTCAATCCTTCTCCTTCCTCTTCGTCATCGGCTCCTTCCACGTCAACGGTCTTTCTTAATAATTCTACCCCCTTTTCTGCGCCCCATTCGGTCAATTCGCCACCTACTACATCTCTTCCTACTTTCGACCCAATGCTTCCCCCCGCTGCTAAACTCACGTCTAAATTAGCGGACCCCACGTCAACGATCAATAACCTTGATAGCCGCTATATTGTCAAGACTGCGTGATCACCGGCTTTTTGACAAGCCTGACTCTGTGTGCATCTACGGCAAGACAAAGCCGATGTCATTACCACCGACTACAGCAAGGCGTTTGATAAAATCTGTCATATAACTATTTACCTTAAACTCAAAGCCCTCGGTTTTCCACCTTTTTTCATTACATGGCTAAGAACGTACGTAGAGAAACGCCAGTACAGGGTTCTCTTTAGATTTTCAGTCTCTCATCCCATTAACGCCACTTCAGGTGTTCCTCAAGGTAGTCATCTTGATCCATTGATATTGTCTTAACAATAAACGATGTTGGTCACATCATTAAACACTCTGATCTGCCTATTTACGTGGACGACATGAAAAACATTAAGGTAATATCCACCCCCACCGATCCTCTCTTACTTCAAAACGACTTAAATTCATTCTACACATGGTGCAACAAAAACTTTTTACAACTTAACGTCTGTAAATGTCAATCCATAACCTTTTCCCGTAGACGCCTCCCCCCACCTCTCAGAACCTATTACTTTCGTAACGAGTCAATTCCCTCAGTCTATACTATACGCGGTCTGGGTATAGGAATCCTCGGAATCCCCGGATAAGTGTCTCTCCATAATTATCCAAACCTGCGAAGTACTTAAGCTTAAGTGCTCAGAAGCACTTATTTTTTTTTTATGAAGAAAACACAATTAATTAAGAACATAAATATTTATTCCTTCTCCCCTTCTATGGTCACTAGTCATAGACAACCTTCTAGTCGATCTTTATAGATTAGGCTATGTCGCCATTGGTTATGCGGATGACTTGGCGATACTTATTAGTGGTAAGCACAGCGCAACCATCTCTAGCGTCGTGCAAGGTGCTTTTTTAGAATGGTGCAGCAGAGAAGGACTATCCATCAATCCCTGTAAAACTGTCCTAGTGCCTTCTATTAGGAAAATACTGTTCAATCTAGGACCATGGTCAAGGAGTACTGTTGCGGTAGGTTATTTGAGGTAGAAATATTAGATCGTGCAAATTGGTCTTGATGAATCTTGATGAAATGCCTTCATATTCCACCAGATGTGCATTGTTTGGCCTGGATATGCTCCAAAAACGACGTCTTGTTAATTGCGGAATGTTTGTGTATGATATTTTTGCGTATCGTGTTAAATGTCCTGAAATTCTAGAAAAAATTAACATCTATGCGCCAGGAAGAGTAATTCGACATCGACAATTACTTTTCATTCCTAGACATGTTTATAATTATGCGGCAAATGAGCCTATTATTAGATGTATTAAATTGTTTAATTCTCTAGATACTACGTTAGATTTAAGTTATAACAGAAATGATTTTAAAACCATATTGTTTGAAAATGTAGAATCACATATGTAAATTATGAATTATGAATTATGAATTACATACATATAAGTCTGTTAGAGTTAAGCTCGGTAGATGAATAAAGAATAAAGAATAACCCGCTTAAAAAAGCAAATGTGACAGAAAAAGCAAAACATATAGCTTCTACCTCTATCACTCCAATCACCTCAACCACACTTTCCTCTCCTTCTATCACAAACATAAACCACTCAAACTCAACCACTCAAAATTCTTCTCTCAGCCTAAATAAACAAAATAACAACAACAAATTTAATAAAACAAGTACAAATGTACTAACCCCTTATTTTTATGCCACTCCAATGGCAACCGACGTACAATCAAACATCCACTACGAAAAAAAGTTCGACAATGATGATGATGGAGACATCTAGTCATGTAATCGGAAGCCCAAACAACGACTCTGTCACTCCGGTGTTGAAACATCCATACTCCACAAGGAGCTTGGTTGGTTCAACATCGGGGCGACAGAGTCTACCAAATCAACCAACAAACTTAACATCTTCAGATTTTTCACAGTATAGCCCTATCTATACTGCACAAAAGTCTTCTACTTACCAAAAATCTATCCTTAAGGTTCTTCAATGGAATCTTAACGGATATTCAAACAATTATCATGAACTTGAACTCTTATTAAGAGAAAACAAGCCTGAAATTGTTTGCCTCCAAGAAACTCATGTCCAAACAAACACACATGTTAAAGCCCCCAAACAATATGGATCATACTTCCACAACTTTGACACAATCACAACTGCTAAACAAGGTACGGGCATTTTGGTTCACAAATCAATCCCACATAAGATTCTTCATATTAATTTTAATATATGTATCTGTTATCGCTATCGAAATCCTACTTAATTTTAAACTTACAGTCTTGTCTCTTTACATCCACCCAACCCAACCCTTCTCTTCGTCTGATTTGGAAAACATTTTAAGAACAGTTAGCTCTCCTGTCATCCTTACAGGGGATTTCAACTCATGGAGCCCCCTCTGGGGCTCTCCCACATTAAACGCAAGAGGTAAGGAAATAGAAACCTTCTTAACTAACTCCGATCTTTCCCTACTAAACGACGGCAGTCCGACTCACTTATCCACACATAACACCCTTACCCACGTAGACCTCACTTTCGTTTTTCCTCAACTTCTTCCTTCTTCAACATGGAATAGGGACGCTTTCCTACACGGAAGTGACCATTTTCCCATAATCACCAGTATCTGGCTAGGTAAACATAACAACCCCTCCACACCAACTCCAAAGTTCCTATCTGATCGTGCAGATTGGACTAAATTTCAATCCAGTTCACTTGAGTACTTAAATAAATACCCTCAATCACCAAACATAAATCAAGAAGCAGCAAAAATCATCAAGGGTTTAAGATATGCCGCCAACACATCCATCCCACAATCAAAAACAATAGTCCCTTGGTGGAACCCAGAAATTGCCGCTCTGCGCAATAATAAGCAACATTTGTGGAGAGTATTTAAAAAATACCCAAATAATATTAATCTCATTAAGTATCGTAAAGCCAATGCACAATTCCGCAGGAAAGCTAAAGAGTTCAAAAAAGCAAGCTTTGAAACTTTTACAGCCAATCTGAACCCCAACACAACATGCAAGAAAATCTGGTCCGATATTAAGACGCTCACAGGTAGCTACTCATCCCCCTTGATTAAAGCAATTAATACAGGTTCCGAAACTATAACAGAATCATATAAAATTGCCGAATACTTTGCCGAATGTTGGTCAGTTTACTCTAGTGACTCCAATTTCCCTGTTTCATTCTGCGATTCCAAATACTCCTTATTATACAGTTTTAACAACGTTTTCCAGCCATCAAAATCTGCAAAACTTATTGAAGTACCCCTCGTACATTGTCGAATTTAAAAACTCCTTCTGTGAAAGGTAAATCCCCCGGTTATGATCGTATTTCATATCCGTTGCTAAAAAATACACATTTCCAAGTGAAAAAACGTATACTGTCTCTGTTCAACAACATTTTTGACCAGGGCACAATACCCCAAATATGGAAAACTGCCACCACAGTCCCCATCCCCAAACCAAAAAAACAATTGACAGATACTAATGGCTACCGTCCTATCTCATTACTACCCTGTATGGAAAAAATTATCTCTAAAAGACTGCTTTGGCTTATTGAGAGACAGAACCATGGTCGTAGCACTATGGACTCCCTAATACACATCGATGAATTTATTTCTTTCTTGCAAAAATCATGTATCCATAGTATCCTTAGACTTTGAGAAAGCTTTTGATCGCATCGGTATCCATGTTATTTTAAACAAATTACTTAAATGGAACATTGGACCTAAAATATATAATTTTATTAAATCTTTTCTTTCCAACCGTAAATTCAGATCCAAAGTTAATAATGCATTCTCAGACATTCATAACCTAAATAATGGAATACCCCAACGATCACCACTTTCAGTAATCCTTTTTATTATTGCGAAATAAGTGAAATTATCACCAGATTCAAAAATATTGATCACTCTCTTTACGCGAATGACTTGTATCTATTGTCTAGATGCAACGATTTAAACCGAACCCAAAATCAATTAAATTTAGTATTGAACGAAATAAACAACTGGTGTATCCAATCAGGTGCTTTATTATCAACAAGCAAAAATAAACATCTGCATATTTGCAGAAAAATAAACTGTCCTAGTTTCAGTATTAATTTCAATAACACCAATATACAAAACACAACCAATTTAAATATCCTAGGAGTATTATTTGACAGTAAGTTTACTTTTAAGTATCATTGCCTAGAACTAAAAAACAAACTTGTATCTAGACTTAACATAATAAGGTATTTGTCATCTAATTATAGCTATGTCCACACTAATACTCTTATCCATATAACTAAATTAATTTTACTATCAAAGATTGAATACGGATTGGCAATATTTGGAAAGTGTGCTAAATCAAACTTAAGTCTCCTCCAACCTACATACAACGCAGCAGTAAGATCATCTTTAAGAGCCTTCAAAACAACTCCAATAAAAAACCTGATGGCCGAAGGTGGCTTCCCAACAATCGAAGAACGAAGGAACAGCTTAACATCCCTACTCATTCCCAAAATCTGCGGGTCATTTCCCTCCCCCATCCATAATGACACTGCCAACATACTGAAAAGAAAGAAAATTCCTCAACAACCATCGACTTTGTACAACGCATTATCTTTTGCCAACAATATCGTACTTAGTCCAAATGTTAATGGCTGCTCCCACCAGAAGCTATCAACATCAGTCTATCCAAATACTCAAAAGACAAAACTCCCAGAGGTCTTTATTCAAAAATTCCACGAGCTGTTAAGCTCCTTTCCTACAAAAACGTGGACAATTTTATATACAGACGGCTCCAAAAACGAACATGGCGCAGGCATGGCTATTGTCAACAACAACGGACGTCTTTTATGCGCTGAAAAGATTTCACCAATTTTTTCCATCTTTTCAATTGAATCCTTGGCCATATTCAAAGCTACAGAACTCGCGGTTAAGTCAAGAAAAAAAACCTTAATATGCACCGACAGCCTTTCATCGCTCAAAGCTATCGGTAACATCAAACACCGTGCCCCGGTTATCAATAACATCCGGGATAATATAATCTCCAAAAAGGACAAATTAATGCTGGCATGGATTCCATCCCATATCGGTATAAAAGGAAATGAAGCAGCGGACATCGAAGCAAAAGTAATAACCACCAACTCTAACGCTGAGATCAAACAATATCGGCCCTGCAAAACTGATTTAAAAAAGCTCATAACCACACACTGGATAAACAAAAACGCAGAAACATGGAACAAATACAGCCACTACTATAAATCAATTAATCCAGAAGGTACCCAAGCTGTATACCCTGCTACTACCAACACTAAGATGAACAGATGCTTTTTAAGATTACGTCTTGGTCACACAAAACTAACACACGGTCATTTACTGAGTAAAGAGCCACCTCCGATGTACCACTTTTGCCAAACAAGAGAAACGTTGTCAATCAACCACTTAACTTCAGGTTGCAGTAGAATCAACAATATCATCCTTATCCTTATTTAACCATAAGCTATCTCACTTACTTTTGGTTCATTCTGAACCAAACATAAAAAATGTTTTCAAATTATTAGTTATACTGAAACTAGACAATAAAATTTAAATTTACCCTCGCGCGAGACTACACCACCAACCACCCCCTCTCTCCTCCTCTCTCATATTTCTTATATTTCTTATATTTCCGATTCAACATTTATCCTACCTTCAAATCTATTATAAGATCAATTATCAAACTTTTATAATTACATACAATATTTACTAATTGTTATTTTTATCTATCAACTCTATACCTATATTATTGAGCTTTGTAAATCTCAGCAGAAAGCCTAAGGTGCTCCAGCTGTCATATTATTACTCTATGCATTTATGTAAGATTAATAAATAATAATAATAATAATAATAATAATAATAACCCGTTCCGTGCTTATGGCTTTTTTTCATCAGTTTCTTTACTCATTTTCAAAGCAAAGTCGTTGCGTAACATGTGGACAAAAATTCTGAATGGGAACGGAAACCCAAAAAAGATTTTGTTTACTTTGTTTCCACTCATCAGTCACTCATCCTGTCATTATAACGCGATTCTCAGAGAGTAATAATATTTTACTTTGCTCGTGAATAATGAAAATACGCCACCCAGGCGGTTGGAGTACTCACTTAAATACTTAAGGTGGCGCTACACTCCGGGGTGGACCTGGGGCTCAACCAACAAGCGTCTCCAGCCAGCTGCCTCCAGTTTCGCACGCTAAGTTGGTTGAGGTCCCCTTCCACCTGCGTGCGCCACCTGAATCGCGGTCTTCCTTTACTGCACCGTCCCTCGGGAATGGATTCGAAGATTTTCCGGGCCGGAGCATTTGTGTTCATGCGCTCCACATGACCCAGCCACCTCAGTCGTTGGACCTTCACTCTTCTGGCCAAGTCGATATCGCTGAACAGCCCATACAGTTCGCTGTTGTATGTCCTCCTCCATTCACCGTCTATGCAGACGGGACCAAAAATCACCTGAAGAAAAGGAACATTCCTCTCGAATCAGCTAAGAGCAACCTCATCCGCTTTTGACAGGGTCCCTGCCTCTGCGCCATAGAGCAGGACTGGGATGATTCAAGTCTTGTACAAGGTCACTTTAGTTGCTAGAGAGAGGGCTTTGCTGTTCAATTGCCTTCTTAGCCTAAAGAAGCAGCAATTGGCAAGAGTTATTCTTCGTTTGATCTCAGCGCTGATGTCGTTTTCTGAGTTCATAGCGGAGCCTAGGTAGATAAAGTCCCTAACTACCTCGAAGTTATATCTGTCTATAGTGACGTTCTGTCCGAGACGTCGATGTTGGTTGTCCTTTCTCGTTGACAGCATATACTTAGTCTTGCCCTCATTAACCGCTAAACCCATCTTCGCCGCTTCCAAAATGCCAAAACTAGACATTGCTCTATATAGCTCGTCTCTATAAATGCCGTCATACGCGGCCTTAAAATCGATGAAATCGGTGTGCCTTTTTTGAGGATTGGGCAAACAATGCTGAGGTTCCATTCATCGGACATACTTTCATCCCACCATATTTTACAGATGAGGTGATGCATGCTCCTCACCAAGTCATCCCCGGCTGCTTAGAATAGCTCGGCAGTCAGACCATCAGCTTTATTGGATTTCAGCTTAGATATCGCTATCTTAACTTCTTTCAGGTAGGGGGTACGGAAATATTGGTTATTATCGTCCAGGTTACCATCGTTCTGCCTGACAGCCGAATTTTGGTCGTCGTCGCCGTTATAGTCTGCAGAAATGGTTCTTGCATAACCTCAGCATCGACTGCGTTTCCCTTGATGGTCCTTGCAGGCTTCGGTTCGGGCATTGTAGCCTTCGCAGGTTTTTTTACCCTTTGGTAAAACTTCCGAACCTCATTCCTCCAGCAGCATCTCTCTATTTCCTCGATCGCACGCTTCGCATGCTTCTTCTTTTTCCTCCTGAGACGGTGTTCGTCTCTCCTCTTCTGCTCGTAGAGCTCACGAGCAGCTCTAGTCCTTCTATGCAGCGCTGCTTTGTATGCTTCTTGTTTAGCTGCGTGTGCTTGTCGGCACTCGTTGTCAAACCAGGGGTTTCGTTGTAGTGGCCGAATGAAACCCAGTACACCAGAGGCGGCATCTCTAATGGCTTTTTGGCAATGTTGCAATACTTGATGCTGGCGGCATAGAATCTCTTGAAAGATTGAGGGAGAATCGATCGGAAAAGGATTTAGCGATCTCTTGCGATTGTAGCAGTCCAACGTCAAACTTCCTCGCAGTATTTTCTTGTCTTGGCGGTGTTCGGAATATTCGCAACCGTACCTTGGCTACAACAAGGTAGTAGTCGGAGTCAATGTTTGCCACTCGGAACATTCGGACATCCATAATACTGGAGGAGTGTCTTGCGTCGATCGCAATGTGGTCAATGTGGTTGACGTTATACTGATCAGAAAATTTCCAAGTCCCCTTGTGAATATCAAGATACGGGAACCGCGTACTAGCTACGACAACATTTCGGTTGGAATAACTAATAAAAAATATTGCTTGATGATAGTACTATAAGTTTCATATACAATGCTATTACTCTATTACGGTTTTTTTGTTTATATTTTGTTTGCCATCTCTAGACGGCCCCACAAGCGGCTCAGTAGCAAGGCAGATACGTGGGAGAAATACATATATAGCATAAGATGTACGTGTACGTACGCGTTATATATTTCAACGGTTAATAAAAGAAAAATCTCGATGGCTTCCAGAAATTCTTTACCTATGCGTCATTTTTACATTTAACATGTGAAGTATTTTATTTATTGTCGTATGATACTATTTTGTACTTGCTTTGGTCACTATATTATTATATACATATTTTGTTACTTAAGTATTTTTTTTTGATCATTGTAGCGTTTTTCAGGCGGAAATCATGGCGATTAAGGAAGCCCTGTCTTGGCTGAAGTGTAATGTACTATCTGTCAGGGATATTACCATTCTCACTGACAGCCAAGCGGCAATCAAGTCTCTGGAATCGTGCTCATTCACTTCAAAGGCCGCTCTCAACTGCCGTTCGTACGACCAAAATATTCGCGAGAGTTAAATAACCTCACAATTCTTTTTAAATAAAATGAAAAAATTCGCAGATTGCCGCGACCAGAAAAATGATGTTGTGAATCAAATGTCAAAATTTGCGATTGTGAACGTACCTTTAACACTTATCGCTCTACAGGAAGCTCGTCGCAAAACTGGTAAAGTGCTAAAATTTTCTCGTATTTAGCACAACTGGATTCTCGAGAAGTTAAAGGAAATAAGCTTTGAGTGTGGAATCCAACTTGTGGATCGTAAATCACAAAGATTTCTTCTAAAGCTTTCACATTCTTTAAAAGCTCTCCTACCAGCACTGCCAGATCAGAATTCCTTTAAAACTAAATAAAACCAAAAAAAAACCGGGTATATATACAGTAAAACTTGTGGGTAGTGGAATCTGATAATAAAAGAATCTTGCGAAATCTGGAAAGTGGACATTTTTTTGCCAATCTTGATTTTCTTCATACAAACCCACTCTTCTATAGTGGAAACTTGCGAAATTTGAATAATTTTTAGATGGATTTTATGTTTTCCCATGCATTCTCTCTTTAATAGTAGAATCGAGTAATGTAGTCGCCAAAAGTCATTTACAATTTGTAGACTTCGTTACCATTTCCGAGAATGTTACCACAAGAATTTTTTCTCATTCTGCGAGCAGTAAATACTCCGACAAGAAAATTGGTCGCACAATCGATCAAAAAAAATATGGTTGCCGACTATGAAAAACTTGCCAATAGTAGAAATGTTGCGAGTTGTAGAAAAAAAATGGACCGAAGCATTCCACTATTCACAAGTTTTACTGTATTAACATTACATATTTTATTTGAATCCTAAAAAATGAGAATTAATCGCACTCTTCGCCAAGTATGACCAATTTGCAAGCACTAATTTACATTAATTCTAAAAATGTTCAAAAACAGAATTCCCTAATTAAAAGTTCTAAAAGCTGAAATGCGAAAGAACAGATAGAACAAAATTCTACTACTGAACCAAAACTTACAAACCAACCAAAGATGGTAGACAATGCACTTAATCAAACTTATAAGAGAGATATTCGTGCCCCACTCATTATGGAAATTAATATTACATACTAACTATAAAGAACTTATAAGCACTGTCCGCAATTTAAAAAAAAAAGAATTTTCTATTCGATTTCTTAAGGATAAAACCCACAACTTAATGTTGAAACCAGTGAAGACTACAGAGCCATTACTAAAATGATGTCAACATCTAAAATGACTTGGTACTCTTATGATACAAACAATTTCGTCCTATAAGAGTCATTGCCAAGAATTTGCATCACTCTTGTGACCCAAACATGAAAGTCAATGATCTTTAAACTCAAGGCCCCAGAGCGGTTAGTGCAATTAATAAACTTCAACTAAAAACAATTAGACATGTTTTTATTAACTTCTGCCCATGATGCAGAAATTAAACACATCCCTCATTCGATAGTTGCCATAGAGCATATTAAAGCTTCCAATTTGGGCACACGAAAAAGTACTGCGGTAAGACTTCTAGATGTATGAAATGTGTAGGAGAACACAGAACTATTAACTGTACCAAACCTCTAGTTCTCCCTGCAAAATGCTACAACTGCGGTGAGCCTCATCCTGCGAACTATCGTGGATGTGCTGTAGCCAAAACGTTGCAAAAGATAAGATGAAACAAACTTAACTATCAAACAAACGAAAACACTCAAATGAATATCCAAACATCAGCAACCAATGATACTACAGAAAACTGCCAAGTTCAAAGTGAACAAATCAACAGACTTGAACGTTCACAGACCCCTTTTTTCGCAAACAGTAAAAACTACTTATCCTACCAGAAAATACTAAAACACAATCGAAGATACTCTAGCTAAAATACTGGATAAGCTAACAAGCAGGAAAAGTTTCAATAAAACCCGTCAAGAACGTATTATCAGTCTGGAGGGAAAAATAAACTGCAATCAATGTCTGATAAGAGATAGCATTGATCACTTTGAAGAAGAAAAGATCAGTTTCCTTAAGTTTCAAACCACAACTATAACTGGCAAAACTAAAGATCAACTTCTTTCAATAACAGCTGTTTATAGTCCTCCCAAACATTTAATCTCATCAAATGAATGTAACTGATTACATTAAAATGCACAAGTCTAATTTATAATGGGAGGAGACTTTAATGCTAAACACATGTACATACTGGGGATCACAACTTACTACAGCCAAAGGTCGTGAACTGTTACTGGCAGCCCAAAAAACAGGGTGTGAATTTGTATCTACCGACGGACTTTAACAAAACTCCTGGACTGCTTGACTTTTTGTGATAAATAAATTGTCAAGGAACTTTATCCAGGTACAAAAAGGATTCGATCTCGACTCGGACCACTCCCCAATAAACACTGACACTACAGTGAGCGAAATTTCTATAGCCGCAGAATAATATTTAATCAAAGCAGCGTTTTATAAGAGCACTAAGTGTTGTAATTTGGTCCTACTATTTTTAAGTAACTGTTCCAAATCAGTGTAGTAAACACTGAAAATAAGAACAAGCAGCTGCATTTATTCATTTAGTTACCACTTAGGTAACGGTGCGAAAAGGTCGTGATTTTGACCATCTTAAAAGCGAAATTTATTTAACCGCACTTCGAATTATTGCGTATTTAACACAGAATTTGCTTTTTTTTAAACTGTAAACGTAATGACTTGATAATTCTTGTTATTTTTGATCAATTTTCTCTTTTTAATTTAATGAATGAATGGCAAAGGAAAAATTATTGACGGAGGATAAAAAACAAAAATTCATCTTTTTCGAAGTGACGGCTACTCAATGGAAAAAAAGCGGAAGACATTAATTGATCGGACAGAGTGGTGCGAAAGTACATCCGGCTTGATGAAAATTCGGGCAACCGAAAACTTCCGAAGGGCAATACCAAGCTTACTAATAGACAAAAAAATCAAATTGTGCTCCAAGCCTTGCAAACAATAGACAAGTTAAGCTTTTCTGTAATCACTCATGGTTTTCAAAAAACCTGTCAAAAAGCCACTAATAAACCAGCATCAGAAGGCAGATGGACTAGCGTTTGCTAGAAACCACATGCATTGGAACGCGAAGTGGAGTGGCGTTATATTTTCTGATGAAAAAAGTTTGACCTCGACTGTCTAGGTGGATTTCGTGCTTACTGGCATGATGTGCGGAGAAACCAAAATCCAGCAGCAGCTTCCGAGTGGAAGTGTAATGGTAAGGGGTGCTTTCTGGGGAAAGTTGCCTTTATTCTTTATTACCACCAAAATGAATTCGGAAATGTACCCAGAAATGAACACTAATTTCTTTTTTAGATGATGGCGTCGGGGAAAGAGATTTTATTTTTCAGCAAGATAATGCTGCTATTCATGTGTAGAGGTATTCTAAGGAGTCGTTTTCCTACAAGGATATCCCTTTACTTGAGTGGCCGGCACGCAGCCCTGCTATGAATCCCATTAAAAACTTCTGGAAAATAAGAGCAAGGACTGTTTATAAAAATTGGCGCCAATATCCCACAGTGGCTTCGCTAAAGCAGAAATTAAAGGAATCATGGCAGCAGATATCTGAAACAACAATAATTAATCTTGTTAACTCACGCCAGACAAAATTTATGGTGTTCTTATTGTAGGTGGTCTTATTATTTTGCAAAGCCAAAACCGTTCGCACTTCGCAAAACAACACATTTAAAATGCATGATGAATATTTGGGCATAGTGAACTGTACATTGTTTTACAAACAGCAGAGCTTAAGATCTTGTCAGTTTTATTTACTTCGCTCAACATTTAGAGAAATTGGAAGCTTTTGAAATATTGGCGTAGAAGTGTCCCTATAATTTTGCACATCACTGTACGTATGGACATATACATATGTATGTACATATGTACATAAAATAATTAAGACACTTAAAATACAATTTATTGGAACCTATAATTGAGCATGAGAGCAACCTGTTGTATAGATTAAATTTTATCTTAACATGAACTGGATATGATCTCGATCACTTTTTCATCACTTTTAACTGTAATTTTTTTCCACCAATCATATTCGGTCAACTTTAATTGTGTACATATGTATGTACACCCGTTTACTACCATATAAAATTAAAAAAAAAAACTTCCCCCTATGTGACAATTACTTCTTTCTCAACAGCACAAAAGAAACAAACGACCTTCAACACTGAAAAGTTGAATTACCTACCCTCACCAAGTGCAATTCTGTTTACACATTTTACAGAATAATCATCACCACTATATTAATACAGTACGGGGCTGTTGCTCCGTTCTTTTTTCCTTACCTGCTGTGTTTCAGCTTTAACTTCTTCACTTTCCGACGAACTGCCCGTTCGGTCACGAGAAAGACGTCTTGTCTGTATCTTCAATATGAACGAGGTCTCTTCGACTGCCTCACCTATTTGGGAATTATCTTCCTGTGCATCATAGAATTCAATATCATCGTCATCAGATGTTGCTGAATCTGGACAAATACAAACAAAAGAAACTATTGTTCAACAAAATCCAGATCAGATAAAAATCAAAATTTGTTCTAAATTATATTTAAATGTGAACAGTAATACCCCAAAGATAATATTCAATATTGCCTGTGAGGTCCTCTTTAAATATGGGTTCTAGTTTTACTACAAGTTTACGTACATAATAAAAAAAAATATAAAATGAAAAAAATTCATGTGATAAGTATTGGATTATTCAGACACGTCATGGTTTGTAATCTTGCTGTATTATTCACCTTTCCAAGGAATTAAGCTACCTTATCTTTTTTTGTTTCTTTCTTTCTTCCGCTGGGCTATCAAATTTGGTAGCTACTATTTACTATGCGAGCCGTTTAAGGTAGAAGTCAAATTAAAGCTGGTGCAAGTTGACTCGATCACTTAATTAAGAAACAGAGGAAACGACCTTATTTTACACAAATACTTAAAATTTCCCACTAATACATATTTCTTATCATCTGTCAAACATTTGTATAAATTGTAAAAAATTCGAAGATCGAACTCACAAATCAACCAGATACCCGCCCGCGTCTTCAGACGTTAGTCAACCGCAAAGGGTGTATGCAAATTCCGAATCTACACGAATTGAATGATATTAAATAATTTTGATACAAAAATAAAATTCTGAAAAAAAAACGTTGAACAATCAGCTGAAGGCTGACGCGGTAATATGTGTGAGAGCGAAAGTCGCGAAACGAACTACATAGCTGTCATCGCTTGAATTTTAGACCGACCAATGTATCGTGTGTTGGTTGAGTTTGATTTTGATGATAATTAAATGATAGACGGACAATCAAAACTCATGTGTGAAACAATTACGAGACTCGGAGCAAAGCAATCAGCATTATTCTTGCTTCTTTATTTAAAATAATAACACGAATTGACAAGTTTTGCTGATTTCGCGTTTTTTGTAGTTGTCGCGTGTTCGGTTTGTCGAAACAAGTGCACTCTACTGCTTGCAAAGCAGAGAAATCTATACAACATATGGAGCTTTAAAAAGCTTTTCTCATTTATATTCTGGCTGATACTCTCCCGCTCATATTTGTTAGGCTATGTGGAAATTATGGACGTGGATGACGGAAAACAGTGTAGCCGAGGTGAAATTGCAAAATAAAATTTGAAGGAATCGAATATCGCAAGGAAATAGAATACCTCCTCAATTTTAGTAGAATGAAATGGAGCTCAGGTGTTAAATGCTTAGATTCTGTCTGCGAATACATATGTATGTACATATTTACATACTCGATCGGGTGCGCGAACACGCACATATGTAGGTGCACATTACTGTTATACACTTGCGTAATGGAAGCATGTAATGTTTCGTGTGCGTGTCTGCCTCCCTTTACGATTTTGCTATTATTATCTATATTATTAATTTGGACTTTTAGTATTTAAGTACTTATTAACATTTAAATTTTTTAAATGTTAAATTCATTACAATTTTTTGAATTTGACATTATTGAAATTATGTACATATATATATATATGTATGTACATATGTATAATAAAATTCTGATGTTGCAAGAATATTATACTTTATATAATTACTATACATTTGTAGTAAAACTATTAGCAAATTTTGAATAACTTTGGTATAGGTACCTACATATATATGACATATGATTGTTTAATGTTCATAAATCCTCATTAAGTCATCATCACTTATTAAGTGTTCTCTTAATACCAAATTCCTATATTCAAATATTTACATTCAATTTCTCCGTTAAAATTAGCATAATTTCTATTTCTATTTTCACTAGTAGAAAAGTGTTAATATTTCTTTGAAGTTACTTATATTTTGGTTTGTTTTAATTTGTATTCTGTTAAATCTAACATCTGATTAATCTATAGCACTGTAATAAAAATTATTAAATTATCGTGATTATTTATAGAAATAATAATTTTCATGCAACCAGTTGAAATAGTAATATGTAGCTTTTTTTTAAATTTGCCAATCTCTTTTGGCAACAGTATATCTTCCTAAAATTTTTAACCGATCCGACACCAAATTTTTCATAACTTTTCCGACCTGATCTATTAATAGTTTTATTATTGAAGTCAAATCCGAAAACTATTGATACTTAAGCTTAATATGTAGTGGGCATTTAATTTTTATTTGTTGTCAGTTGACTTTTCTAATAATGTTCTCTACAACTTTGTCAAAGTGGCAAATTATATTAACTTGATCATTTCGTACCTAGTCTGGTTATATGTACATATTATGGTTATTTTTTTTTCATTTGTCTCTCACCTTCCTCTTTTTTCTTTTTCGTCGTCATAGTCCATACAATGTTCAAACTAAATGTTCTAAACCTTTTCCGATGACATTAACTAATCGTCTTCTTTCTTATTCGTGTGCCACAATTGGGAAGCTGTCTATTTTTGTCAGGTAATTCTTTTTGTAGTTCTATAAAACTTAAATCGCCCTTAAGATAGATAGATATTTATTTTATTTCGCATAATACTGATTTACATTTGGAAAGCTACCACACATTTTACAGTACATAAAAAGAGACGGCAGAACATACTCTGCGTTTGTCCAACAGCCGCAAGATTACACTACTTGGGGGTCCAGCAGAAATCAAGAACCTGGTATCTAAAACTATGCTAAGGTTTATTAAGGCCTCAATATGACTTCTACTTACTAAGGTGGCGCTACAGTTCGGGGTGAAACTGGGCCTCAACCAACAAGCCTCTCTAGTTAACCTGGTCCTTAGCTAACTGCTTGCAGTTGCGTACTCCAAGTTGGTTGAGGTCCACTTCTACTTGTGCACGCCACCTTCCTCCTCTACTGCGTTGTGCCTCCGGGTTAGATTTGTAGACTCTGCGGGCAGGAGTATTAAAGGTGTGCAGCATTTTTGTCGACCTCAAATATGCGATCGTTGGAACGAAGAAGGTTGTTAATACACATACCGAGAATGGCCAGTCTTTCGGTTTCTGCGATGCAAGTACCATTCTTGAATAATAGTTGAGGGTCTTGGTTTCGCTTGAGAGACAGAAGTCAGCACTGAGTTTTGAATGCATCAAATTCCACTCTGTTAGTTGAGCCTCACTTGATTATGCTGTCAAGGTCGGAATTTAATGAGTTTAACATACGTTGCCGTTCCTCTTCTACGGTCGAACGTAAGGGACGTAAGTTAGGGAACGAATATGAAAAACTGAGGGCAGTGTCATCAGCGAAGAAATGGATTGGATTAAAGCTTGCAGACAAGATATCATTTATAAAAATGAGAGTCGGAGACGGAACTGAGCCCTGGCGGACACCAGCATTTATGTGGTGAATATCTTGAAGTCATCCAAGACAACTTGTATTGAACGCCCGAACGCCAAACTCTGTCCAATGCATTTGAAATATCAAGCGCTACTATCTTTGTTGCACGTTATGGAGAGAACGGTTCAACTTTTCGGTGAGATATGCCATCAAATCACCAGTGGGCCTGTTGCTACAAAAACCATGCTACCGGTCATGGAGAAGTTTTCGTGAATGGAGATATTTCATAAGTTGACGATTTATCAGCGTTTCCATGACTTTGGAAAGAAGGGACGTAAGTGCAATGGGTCGGTAATTGGTGCGAAAGTGGACTTGTCCCATAGATAATTCGACGTTCTCAAGCACAGGGACAGACAAGTGTGGAATTGGCTGCGGATTGTGCAGCGAGCAGATTGGCCTTGTCTAAGGAGCTGACGGCTGGAATGTCATTGTAAATGGGATGGCAAATGTGGCAGAGTTTTTAATGTTTTGACGAACGACCAACAATTTTTACTACCTTTGCGACACAGTAGAATTTTGTACAGTGGCCATACTGTGATGGAATTTGGTAAGCAATATCACTACGGATATAAATGGCAAGGCTGCGGTGGGGAAAGAATAATGGCACTAAACTATATCCAGGCAGTTGCAAATCAAAAGATTCTTCTACTACCTGTGTTTCGCTAAGTGCCAGAACAGCCGATTTGTGGGAATCGGTGTGGGCATATACATCGAAAAAATTCGTTCGAAGCCCACGTATGTTGGAATAATAAACCCTGAATTTCCTCACCATCACAACATAAAGACACAACTCTGACGAAACTAAGTGGAGTCTCGAAGTGTAGATCCTAGGAATGTCCACAACAAACTGTCGCAGGTGTTATGCTGAACCAACAGTCAGCTTATTGTATTTGTAGTCAGTTTTATTTTAATTTTAATTTTTTTTAATTGCGTGTATTGAAAATTGTTCTTATGTTTCGCTACTTACGAACGCACCAGTGACAGCCCGCTGTGATCTGCCAATTATGTCGATGTCGTCGGCGTTAGCTAGTAGTTACACAGACTTTTGAAAGATTAGGCCTCCAATGCTGGGTTGTGAGTGTCGCACCATTCTTTCAAGTATGATATTAAAGAAGTCAAATGACAGCGCATGATCTTACATCCTTTTTGACATCGAAGGTCTCGGTGAGACCATTACCGAACTTGATGGAGCAGCGAGCGTTCTCCATCGTCATCCTCCACAGACCAACGAGTTTGGCAGGGATGCCAAAACTACAGTGGAAAAAATTTGTATGCGCGCACCTTAAGAGTTTTATGCATTTCATTCCCCACGAAAGAACTTCCAAAAGTAAACAAAAGTTGTGCCTAGAACGCCAAATTGAATTGTTTTTGGTAAATTTTGTTTTTAAAGAACGAAAGTGTTTTTAATAAAAGTTTGTGTACAGTATTTGCGTTCAAAATTTCGTTTTAATTGTTGTTTTTACAGCTATGACTTCTGGAAAGCGATAAACTAATGCGGAGTAGTTATCCATTAGATTATTTAACCCTAGAGAGATAATCATATTTAGATGTACACAAAAGATAATCATGCTTAAAATTGACGCATGAACTATTAAAAGCCTTATTTTGTAAACAAATATAATGTGAGAAAGTCGAATGGGTGTTATATTTTATGGTTAAATGAAACAACAAACATACATACATTTTTCTTTGTTTTACTGTTATTTATTATTAACAGAAGGAACAAAATCTATAAACTTCTCAAAAATCAAATACGCGCATGCGTATTTTTGACGCAGATTATCTTAGCAGGGTTAAGGACGAAGGCTACTCCAACAGACAAGTAAAATAAATGAGTCGGAGATTGTCGTAAGAAATTTTTTAAAAAAAAGTCGAAAGTAATGGTGTGAAGGCTCCAACTAAAGGAAACAAAAAGTTATCTTTACGTCAAAAAGATCAAATTCGCCACGAAGCGACTCAAAACCGATTGTCTTCAAAACAAATTAGAGACAAACTGAACCTTCCTGTCACACTTTGTCACATTTCACGAATTTTGCACATTTCTCCAAACATAAAATGGACGAAACTTAAAGCAAAACCATGCCTAACTGCCGTCCACCGAGAAAAGAGGTTGGACTTTGCCAAAAAATATGTATAGTTATGTCATGGACATCCGAGTGGCAGAAAGTATTTTTTTCTGATGAAAAAAAAAATTTAAATTGTGGCCCGGACTGCTGCAGCTGTTACTGGCATGATTTAAGGAAGCACAATGTTGTGACATCAAACGTTACTTTGGAGGCGGATGTGTTATGGTTGGGGTGCATTTTCACAACATGGAAAGCTTTCTATCTACTTTATAACAACGCGAATGAACTCGCAGATGTACATATGTATAGTGGCGAGCGAAATTATAGCAGTGCACCTAAGAAGTAGCATTGACCAAAAATAAGAAAAATTAAGAAACGGTTTATAAAAATTTTATTATTAGTATAAAGAGGGTTATTTTCTTATAATATATACACTAATTAATCCTTGATTTAATTAAATTTACCTAACATAAGCCCTTTTGTTCGAAAAGAAGTTATAAAAAAGTCGAGCAAATTAATAGCAGTACGTATTAGTTCTCTGTATGGAAAGTATGTTTTGACTTGAATATAATATAATAGTATTGATAACAGAACATTATATTTTTAAGTTTTGAATGAAATAGTATAATACAATCTGTTGTCTAAGACAAGAGGCGAATGTATCTATCATTATAAAATTAACTTTTAAAACAAAACAAATTGTTGATGGGGAAAATATAATTTAAAATTTTAAGGAATGAAAGAGAAAAATAAAAAAAAATAAAAGAAAATGAAGAAACGTACCACCCCAACAGGTTAATCCATACTGTAGCTTTGATTTCAATAATCCATTAGAGACTAACTTTAAGATAGGCAGACTGCAGTAGAGACTTAGATGGTAGAATTGTCTGATCAACCTATATTAGATACTCCCTTAGGTATAAAGTCGAAGATGGGCTTAGCGGTTAATGAGGGCAAGACTAAGTATATGCTGTCAACGAGAAAGGACAACCAACATCGACGTCACTATAGACAGATAAAACTTCGAGGTAGTTAGGGACTTTATCTACCTAGGCTCCGCTATGAACTCAGAAAACGACATCAGCGCTGAGATCAAACGAAGAATAACTCTTGCCAATCGCTGCTTCTTTAGGCTAAGAAGGCAATTGAACAGCAAAGCCCTCTCTCGAGCAACTAAAGTGACCCTATACAAGACTTCAATCATCCCAGTCCTGCTCTATGGCGCAGAGGCAGGGACCCTGTCAAAAGCGGATGAGGTTGCTCTTAGCTGCTTCGAAAGGGATTTTCCTTTTCTTCAGGTGATTTTTGGTCCCGTCTGCATAGACAGTGAATGGAGGAGGAGATACAACAGCGAACTGTATGGGCTGTTCAGCGACATCGACTTGGCCAGAAGAGTGAAGGTCCAACGGCTGAGGTGGCTGGGTCATGTGGAGCGCATGGACACAAATGCTCCGGCCCGGAAAATCTTCGAATCCATTCCCGAGGGACGGTGCAGTAAAGGAAGACCGCGACTCAGGTGGCGCACGCAGGTGGAAGGGGACCTCAACCAACTTAGCGTGCGAAACTGGAGGCAGCTGGCTAAAGATCGAGCTGGCTGGAGACGCTTGTTGGTTGAGGCCCAGGTCCACCCCGGACTGTAGCGCCACCTTAAGTAAGTAAGTAAGTAAGTATCACCTTTTTTATGTAGTGGCATTATTACTGCTGTTTTTAGTGATTCTGGAAAAATTCCATACTGAACACAGAAATTGAATATAAAACATAAAACATCTGAAATTTGATAAGAAATGTTTCTCAAGACCAAACTAGAGATCTTATCAAAAGAAGAAGAATTAGATGTTCTAAGTGATATTATGATTTTGTGAACTTCAAGTGCAGTAAACTGTTCAAAGTAGAAACTTTCAGATTGAAAACTCATTTGTTTTAAAGTGTAATCATATTGTTTATCATCTATAGAACAGTCCTGAAAAGAATTCAGATTAGAAAAAAAAATCATTTAATAAATTAGCAACTTCTAACGGTTCAGATACAGGAATATTGTTATTGTTTATAATAATATCCGTATTTGTATTACACCTGTTTAGAATTTCATTAATAACTCCCCATTCCCTTTTAGCGTTACCATAATTCGCAACTAATTTATTATATATATAAGTATAGATATAAGTATCTCTGCAAAGTGGTATTTCAGTTTTTAGCTCTAAACACAACTTATCGTAATACTTTTTCAATCTAGCATTGTTAGGATGCTTTTTAACTCTTGAACATATTTGTTTTTTCTTTCCAATTTTTCTTAGTAATGGGACAGTCACCCATTGCTTAAGACACTTTAAATAGTTATTTTTCTTGCATATTTGCTGACTACAATTGGATGTACAGTGATGGACAATGATGGCACAGTGGGAACATTGAAATAAAACTAAGGTTTTCGTAAAACCAAATTAACATTTTAATTCTATTTCTGTACAAAAATGGAAGTTCTTATCTCGATTTTATATGACTGCAAAAAAAGTTTGCTTAAATACTTTTACTAAGTAAAATCAACACACAATGCCACAAAAAACATTTCTATAGGGACAAAATTATTGGCACAGTAAACAGAAAACTCGAATTTCTTGGCATTCGGTAATACTGATGTGCATCACATGCAGAGCAATTGCGGTTATAATGTTATTTCTTTTAAAACCCTTTGTGAGTTTTATTTGCTTACGTCAGTCATTTCCAGAATTGTCTCTAATTGGTTAAGATGGGTCGAAAACAAAAGGAAACAAGCGCGGCTGAAAGAAAATAAATTTTACACCTACACAAGGAAAATAAGTTATACTCTGAGATTGGAAATATAATGCAAAGGAGTCGATTTACCATTCGGAGCATAGTAAAACGGTTTGAAAATAGTAAAGATCTACAAAGTGGAAAGCATACTGGCAGACCGAGGAAGCTAATTGCAAGGGAAGAGGTGCAAGTAGTGAGAAAGGTAAAGAAAAATCCAAAGCTATCGTCTTCAGAAATTGCAAACGATATAAAAAATTAATTTAAAAAAGATATACCTACATATGTACACATCCAAAAACAAAACAGTCCGTGGGACGCTACATCGTGCCAGTAAAGCCAATAAAAAGAAGAGGATAGAATTTGCTGAAACTTATAAAAATAAGCCAAACGAATTTTGGAAAAGTGTCCTGTTTTCTGGTGAAAGCAAATTCAATTTATTTCAATCAATGGTCGGACATTAGTCTGGAGAAAACCAAACACTGAATTGGACGAAAAAAATCTAGCCAGTACAGTGAAACATGGTGGTGGGGGAGTTATGGTGTGGGGTTTTTTGGCTGCATCAGGCGTCGGTGAACTCGTATTTATTGAAGAAATAATGGACTAGAAACTTTATCTTCATATATGTACTAAAAGAAAACTTAAAAAAAAAGTACAGAAAAGCTGGGTTTGGGAAGAAGTTTCTACTTCCAGCAGGACAATGGTCCCAAGCACACTGCTTATGACGTGCGAATGTGGATCATTTATAACGTCCCTCACATCTTACCAACTCCCCCACAATTTCCGGACCTAAATCCGATAGAGCACTTGGAGGAATTAGAAAGACGAGTTAGAAAACACAAGATATCTAGTAAGACTCAACTGAAGGAAGTTCTTAAGCAGGAGTAGCAAAATATTGGAGTAGCAATAACGCAAAAGTTAGTATTTTCAACGCCGAATAGATTAAATGAAGTGCTGAGAAAAAAGGGACTGCTAACAAGGTATTAAAATTCATTTATATTTTAAAAGGGTAATTAAAACGCTTACTGTGCCAATAATTCTGTCCCTATTAAAATCTTACTTTGAATAAATTATTGTTATTTTCTCTTAATAAAATTATTGAATTAAAGTTGTTTTTGCGGAACTATAGAATATATGTTTGTATTACTATTTCTGGTTAAGAAAAAAATATAGACGTTGATTTAGTGTTACGAAAACCTTAGTTTTATTTCAATGTTCCCACTGTGCCAATAATTTTCCTGATGCTGAGCATTATAAACATCATCCCAAAGCTCAAAATTTAAATGCGGTTTAAGAGCAACAAAATCAATTTTATTATAATTCGTATTCACAGATTGTTTTAGTCTGTATGCCCTGCAATCAAGTTCAATACTACTTAAGCTATGGTCTGTTATTTTAAATCATAAGCCACTGTTTTATATCCAACACTAATTATAGAAAAGGAAGTTAAAAGCTTCTATTTTATGTTTTAAAGCAATTTGTTGTAAAATCGATTAATTTTGTTCTTGAAAATGGGTCATGGAATACACTACACACCAGACAGGCGCGAGTTAATTCAATCGTTTAGAAAAGACGAGAAAACCTACAAAGAAATTAAAGAGTTCCTGGGATTTTCTCCAAAAATGATAAGTAATGCGATGAAATATGGAGAAAAGTTTGAAACACGCGGTCGAAAGAAAATGTTGCATCCATCAATGGTGAAACGTGTTGTACCCAAATTCTCGATGAGTTAAGCCTGACAAGTGGTATTTACATTGTTAAAACACAACTGAGGAAACACAATCTCAATGCTTGCAGTCCACGTAATGTTCCACTTCTCAAGAAATTTCAAATATCTAAAAAGTTGCAGTTTGTGTAAGAGCTTTTATCTTGGTCGCCTTAGAAGTAGGGGAATATAATGTGGAATGATGAGAGCAAAATTCTTCTGTATGGCGGCAAGCGATCTCAGAAGTATGTCAAGCGTCCACTCAATGCAGAAATGATCCTAGATTCACCACAAAAACCATGCAACATGGTGGATCTAGTATCATGTTTCGGTGATGCTTTTCCTACTATGGTATTGGTCCACTATATTGGATCAAAGGTATTATCCAAGCATTCATACGTAGATATATTGCATAACACCATGCTGCCATATGCCGAGGACGAAATACCACTGAATTAGGTCTTCCAGCAGGACAACGACCCGAAACACACCAGTCGAACAGCTAAGCAGTGGTTTCTTGACAATAGGATTGAGGTCATGGATTGGCCTGCTCAATCTCAATTCCATTGGGAATCTACGGGCAAATCTATACAAAAAGATATTTCCAATAAAAAACAAAAAAAAAAACAACGAGTTGTGGGTGGCAGTTAAGCAGTCTTAGAGTTTAAGAACTGTGCCTTCGTCTTGTTGACTCCATGAAACGGCGCTGCGCAGCTGTAATAAGCAATAAAGGGAATGCCACAAATTATTAGTTAGTTATCCTCAATAATATTCTAATTTAATAAAATTGAGTAATATTTTTTACTTTTTTATATCTATTAAGCGACAAAAGAAATAGCGCCGCCATCTTTTTGCTCGGCTTTTTTATAACTTCTTTTCGAAAAAATGGATTTGTGTAGTTAGTTTAATTTAATTCAATCAAGGATTAATAAGTGTACACATTATAAGAAAATAGCGCTCTTTATACTAATAATAAGAATTTTTAAAAACCGTTTCTTAATTTTTCTTATTTTTGGTTAATGCTACTTCTTAATGTACACTGCTATTATTTTGCTCGCAGCTGTACATACTCGTATATGTCTTGGAAGACGTTTTGATATCTCACCTTGATAGCTGATCAACAGGACAATGCATCTATTCACGTTTTCTTACTTAACTGGCCAGCTTACAGTCCTGACTGCAATGCCATAGAAAATGTTTGGGGTATTCTCGCTGGGAAAGTTTATGCAAATGGACGACAATTTGCTAACGTACAAGACTTAAAACCAGTCATACGTGTCGAGTGGTCTCAAATTGGTCTTGATTGGCTTATCAATTTAACGAATTCAATGCCAGATCGAATTTTGCAGTGATTTAGAGCACGGGAGGCCAGGCCACACAAAATATCAAAAGTTGCTAAATCCTCAAAAATTTAAATTTTTGTATTAGTTTTCTTTGGTAATCGAATGTGCGTTCATACGAATGTTTAATCTAATTTTTATTTACTAAAAAAATTTATATAGGTATGAATATATTTATCAATTTTTCGCAATTTAAATGAAGAAAAACCATAGATACCAAACAAATACAACTTCTTTCTTTTTTAAAAATGAGTTTTTGTTTAAAAATTATTTTAAATAAATATACTGCGCTCATACGCTCAATGTCTACCACTGTAGACATGGCTCTGTATAGCCATACCAAAGGGTTTCAGGCGTTCGCACAATATGGTAGATAAGATCTTGTACGCGATGTTGAGGAAACTGCTGCCTCTGTAATTGGCGCAGTTGAGGGGTCTCCTTTCTAGTGGATCGGGCAAACGATACTGAGATTCCATTCATCAGGCATACACTCGTCTGACCAAATCTGGGAAATGAGTTGGTGTATACTCTCTATCAAGTCATTTCCTGCTGCCTTAAATAACTCGGTCGGTAGGCCATCAGGACCAGCAGTTTTGTTGGATTTAAGCTTGGATGTTGCTATCCTCACTTCGTTTTGGTAAGGTGGACGGAAGTTTGGCTATCATCGTCCATGTTGAATGGTGCGTTCTGCCTGAGAGCTCTTCAAGTTTCCATACGGGTCTTGTTGGCCTGATACGTTCTTTTTACCTTTTGGTAAAACTTCCGTACATTATTTCTAGAGTATAATCTCTCAATATTTTCGATCGCGCACTTTTCATGCTCTTCTTCTGGAGAATGTTCTTCCCATCTCTTATGCTCATAGAGCTCACGCTGCAGCCCTCGTCCTTCTTTGCAGCGCCGCTTTGTACCCGTCATGTTTAGCTACATATGCCTGCCGGTATTCTTTGTCAAATCAGGGGTTTCTTGGTGGTAGTCAAGTGAAACCCAGCACATCAGTTGCGGCGTCTCTGATAGCATGGTGGCAGCGTTGCCACTTGTCTTCGGCATTTGATGCTGGCGGCAAGGCGGTCGTGGGGAGATTTCGGGATACGCGTTCGGTGAAAATTCTGGAGGTCTCTTGCGATTGCAGATTTTCGACGTAAAATATTCTCACATTTAGAATACAGGACGCATGTCTTGCGTCGATCGCAATGTGATCACTTTGGTTGACCGGTTCACGATCAGGAGACCGCCATGTCCCCTTGTGAATACAAAAAAAAGGAAGCCGTGCTTGCTATTGTGATGTTTCAACCCGCAGCAAAGTCAATAAGCCTGAGTCCGTTGTCAAATTGCCTAGCACGATATTAACATCATACTTATGGCATAACTCATATGTCAGGTCGGGAAGCTCGTAAAAACATTCTTTGGTAGTGTCGTATTTGTCTTCAGTGTCTTCATGGCATGAGCACATATGAGGCTTATGTTGGCGAATTCAGCCTTGATGCGGATTGTCATAAGACGCTCTCGCACGTGTCGAAACCTCAAGACTTGCGGCCTAAGTTTGCGTATAACAAATCCGCAACCGAATAAGCGCTGTACTGCCCGAGAGAGCTTAAGACTTTTTATTGTTTCCTGACCCATTTTTGCCACAGCTTATTTCGATCACAATTCAATGAAACTCCGATGATTTCCGGGGAAATAAGCTCAATTTTTATTGTGAAGTCAGTATGCAAAATACACTTTATGAAATATTCGAGAACAGAGACCCATTTTTAGGAGAAAAAATTAATAGAATAAAATAGAATATCTCTGTCCCACTAGACCCAGGAAAAGGGACCATGTTGTTATCTGAATATGAGATGAATGACACCACGTTACGGTGTATCCTAACGGTGAACTCTGGAAAACTTGAGGACCTCCAGTTCGGGCATCTTCTTCCCCCTTACTCGTGAGACCCAAATGTCAAATTCAACTTCAAATTTTAAAAAAACCGAACGCGAAGAGTTTAAACCGATCGGGCACTTCTAGCGGAAAATTAAGAGATTAGGGACCAAGAAGTAGGAGGAAATGATGGAGCAGGAAAGGAAAAGGCTACACAACGCTCGAGCCTACCTGCAAGGACAATCCGTGATGGGGGACTTGTCTTTAGCGAGCACTCCAAAGGGAATGACTCCTGCTGGTGGCACGAACGAAGGAGAGTTGTTGGCAGCACCAATGTCGACGGCAAGCCACTGCCAGCCAGAACCTATGGTGAAAATTCCTCCCTATCGTTAGCGAATTAATTGATGGGGCACTGAAGACCTGGTCTAGGAAGTGTGGACTTGCGGTTAATCCTGAATTGGTACTTTCCACCAATAAGATGTAGATTCAGCAATTTAATACATCCACTATCGGCGGCACCCGCCTTACAAAATCAGATATTGCGAAATACCTTGGACTAAGTGCTTGGTAAGAAACTAAACTTACTTAGGGCTGGCGCTACAGTCCGGGGTGGACCTGGGCCTCAACCAACAGCGTCTCCAGCCAGCTCGATCTTTAGCCAGCTGCCTCCAGTTTCGCACGCTAAGTTGGTTGAGGTCCCCTTCCACCTGCGTGCGCCACCTGAGTCGCGGTCTTCCTTTACTGCACCGTCCCTCGGGAATGGATTCGAAGATTTTCCGGGCCGGAGCATTTGTGTCCATGTGCTCTACATGACCCAGCCACCTCAGTTGTTGGACCTTCACTCTTCTGGCCAAGTCGATGTCGCTGAACAGCAAATACAGTTCGCTGTTGTATCTTCTCCTCCATTCACCGTCTATGCAGACGGGACCAAAAATCACCCGAAAAAAAGGAAAATTCCTCTCGAAGCAGCCAAGAGCAACCTCATCCGCTTTTGACAGGGTCCCTGGCCTAAAACAACACTGATATGGACCGATCAGGTTGTTGACGAACGGTTTCAGGTGTTCACATAATACGGCAGATAAGATTTTATATGCGGTGTTAAGAAGACTGATGCCTCTGTAGTTTACTCAGTTCAGAGGGTCTCCTTTTTTTAAGGATCGAAACTAAGGAAGAGGAGGAAGAAACTAAACTGAAACTTGAATATACATAAATAAAAGAATTAAAAAAGCAACTATAGCCTTCTAGCACTGCAGCCAAATTTTTGGAAAAACATGTGGCCCCTCTCCCAAAATCATACTGGGGATGTACACAGCTATTGTGAGGCCTATACCGGCTTATGGCAGTCTAGTGTGGCGGCAGGCAGCCAGAAAACTAACGAAAATAAAATCCTCACAAAGGTACAAAGACTAGCATGTATCCGCACCACCAGTGCCATGAGAACAACACCAACGGCCGGTCTTGAGGCGATTCTTAGCCTGCTCCCGCTAAACATCTTCATGCAGTCACAGGCAGCCATTAGCGTCCTAAGAGTAAGCCAGTGTAAAAACTGGAAAGGAAATACTGTGTGTCACTCAACGATCCTACGAAAATGCATTGGCCATGTACCTATCTCGGACTACATTGCGCCATACTTAGACTTCACGAGACCGTTCTCTTGCGTTTACCCTAGCAGAGAAGAATGGAAAAATGGCCACTTGCCAAATGCGCAATCCATATCTGTGTACACATATAGCTCCAAAATGGACACTAGCGAAGGTTCTGACATTTTCTCTGAATCGCTAGGAATAGCACGATCAATTTGAATCCTAAACCACAGCAGTGTTTTCCAAGCGGAGGTCCTGGCAGTGACAACAGCATCCGGTGAGTCTGCGGTAAGGGCAATACCTACCGAAGGTAATACCTTCTTTGTTGACAGCCAGGCTGCTATAAAAGCAATTACTGCTCTCGAAATAAAATCAAAGCTTGTGATGTGCTGTCGCGAAGTACATAAGGCTCTTGGAACGCAGCACAAGATTGAACTCTGCTGGGTTACTGGACATAAAGGAATACTAGGCAATGTAAAGGCTGACGAGCTGGCAAGAGGTGGTTCGGCATCGACCACTGAATTGCGACATGCTGACAAACTATAAATAGAATATGCAACACGCACGAAATCACTCTCTGTTGGGTTCCCGGACATATAAATATAGAAGGAAACAAAGCAGCAGATGAACTTGCACGGGAAGGGTCAGCATTAAATGAGGATTTCACTCAAACATCAATAGCCATCCCTATTGGTGTACTGAAAAGAAGAATAGACCTTAAAACAAGATAAATTATCAACTCTTCCTGGACAACTAGAGGAGACTGCATCATATCTTGCAGTTTATGGCCCATACTGAACGATAAGAGGACTAAAAGCCTTTTATCAATGAATTAAAAGGAAATCAGCTTAATGACATGAGTACTAACGGACCACTGCCCGATAGGTGTAATGGCCGTAAGACTGGATATCAACTCACCTGACTATTGCAGAAGCTGTCATGACACAGAAGAACCAAAAACCATCAAACACCTGCTTTGTGACTGCCCCAGCCTCCAAATCCGACGCTTCCTCTATATGGAAAACAGACTATTTGAGGAACTAGAGGACCTGGTGGAAGTCCCACTCTGGAACATTATGAGTTTCGTCAAGAGTTCAGGCTGGTTCAACCAAACCAACTGATGGAACTCAGTTATGGTACCACTATTTAACTATTTAACACAATGGACCAACTGGCCCTCGTTAAGGCACCTCTACGGGTGTGCGTCCCTCCAACCATAACCATAACCATGACCATAACGGTGACGTCCACAGCCAAACTAGCGGAAGCCTTACCTCAGCCACTCCGACATATTTGGAGCTCAGAACAGTAAGGAACTTTCAAGACTAAGGCAGGATCTTGAAAAAGAGATGGAGGTGGAGGAATAATGAACTCTACAACGGCGATGAAGACCAACATACCGCTGTCAAGCAGAATATATCATTCAACCTAGTGAGAATAGCAACATCTAAACTTAAATCCAACAAAGCTGCTGGCCCTGATGGGCTACCGGTCGAGTTGTTCAAGGCAGCTGGAAACGACTTAATAGGGAAGTCCAAATCGACACTCACCATCTTTTTATCGACTTTAAGGCCGAATGCGACAGCATTTATACAGACGAGCTATACAGAGCCATGTCCATTTTGGCATACCTGCCAAACTCGTTTGTCTGTGCAGGATGACGATGGAGAACGCTCGCTGCTCCATCACGGTCAGTAATGACCTCACCAAGACCTTCGATCTTCGGCGCGACTATCGCCCTTGGCGTGGTGTCGGGACTAAAGCAGGTTCCAGTGAAGGCTGAAGAGATAATCACTCCTCATTCTAGTGGTGGTGTCAGCATGCCCAGAGATGAAAGGTTTGGGGATAAACCAACCTTTAACGAGCTCCCACAGGTGCACAGACTACGCCTATGGCAAACCAGCCTTACTCCGATATGGCGGCTCTGTCGGAGCGGACCCTTATTTCCAGCCATACTCGTGGGACCCAAATTTCACAAATAAAACAAAAACCCATTAACGTAGAAGGAGAAGTACTTTCTCTTGGGTCAATGGCAGACGCAATTGATACTGTGGCCGCTGACGAAGAGAAAAAGAAAGAGGCATCAGAAGCCAGCACGATGGACGAGAAGATCTCGAAGTAGTTGGAGGAGCATATGCTTGCCGACCCCAGGAGACAATCCAGAAGGATAGTGCGAGTGGGAGTAAAAAGAAAAGGAACTGCTCCGAGGAAATGCAAAGGAGCTGCAAAAGGAAAGAAATACACCTTTAGCGCATTCTCATAGGAAAAGGTATTCCCCTGCTCCCCGATATGGAGAAGGAGAAATTCACATGGGCTGAGGATACCATTAGGAAACACGCCTTGAGAAAGCCCGGTGCAAAGAAAGTAAGTAAGGAAAAGGTACTAAGGTGTCGAATAGAGTAGAGGTTGCTTTTCAAAAAGGAAATAAGATTCGATAAGAAGAATTTCTGGACAAACATCTGTGGATCCATTGAATGCACCACGGAGGTGACTCGTTTGAGAAAGGTCCTTACCAAAGCTCCCTTACAGATGTCCACTATCAAGAACTGTGATGGCAGGTGGACAGACTTTTATGAGAACACGCTGAATTCTCTCCTGAAATGACACTTTCCTGGCTGTGAAGACGCAGGGACATACTGTCCGGCAAACACATCTACGCCAGTTAACATTGAGACATTGACTGTTGACAAACTGATTGACGATCAAAAGATTCTGTGGGCAATCAAATCGTTTGCACCTTAAAAGCGCGAGATTCTTCCTATAATGCTACAAGAATCGGGGGAATCTATTATTCCATAGCTCAAGTACATTTATGGCTGATGTTTCAAACTGGGCTATGTTCCAAAATCTTGGCGGGAAATTAGGGTAGTCTTTATACCGAAAGCGGGTAAAATAAACCACGCAAGCACCAAGGACTACAGGACAATAAGTTTATCATCATTGTTATTGAAAACTTTGGAACGGTTAATAGATACATATGTATGTACGTCAGAGATGAGATTGGGGATAAATTCTTATCGAAATCATATAGTGCGCTTACAGCGTTACCACTTTAATGCAATTGTAGTAGATCTAATGCATTAATTTCGAAATTTGAATCTACTGCCATAAAATTAATTTTACTGCATTTTTTTAGTATGCACTTCAAGATCGAGAAAATGTATCCCTTTAGCACTAAATGTAACAACAAAATTTTTGTAAAAAGCTGAATTTCTTATCTGAACGCAGACAACATTCACTATCCATAATCGAGCTCATTCACAGTTTCTGTTATTATAGTAGACGTCCAGTACATATAACAAATGGCGATACAGCGAATTGCATTGGCATCTCTAAATAGCGAAAGTTGTATGTACATACATACATATATGTATATGCACAACTGATTTCTTTCACATCTATTCTTGTTTCATACATAGTATTATTGTGTATGTGGTTAGCCCAAAGAATACGAAACTATATTAGTACATACATATGTATGTGCGTATTTTTCGTAGTTGTGACTATATTGTAATCATAATGCTGAGACACTCTAGAGATTTCAATTCGAAATTCCGCTTTCATTATTGCGACAAATTAAGGAAATTTTGGCAATGCAGCGTACATTGAGTCCCGTAAACTGTGTTTTTCAGAGATAACCAAATTTATCACTTACTTCTATAAAAGGCAAATCAGTTTCGATGTATATATGTATCTGCCACGAAATTTCCGAATCTACCTAACGGATTTGAGTGCAGTTTTCTCCTGTAGATTCAGAATTTTCTGCGAGCTTTTTCTATACCACATATTAAGTTTCTTTTAACAAAAACCTTTTAAATAAACAAAAGAAGTATTAACAACTCTCACTAAAACAGAACTAAATTTAATTTACATATCTAAGTAGAACTTTCATTAACAAATCCATTGGTATATATATTATCTCTGTACGATATCTTAGGGAAAAGTTATAGCATTATTATAACATAAAACATATATTATTTGCATTGTATTGCGAATACGATCAGTGGAGACCATTGCCACTATCATTAACCCATTATTAGCATTAAATTAGAATAATTTAGTATTGATTTCTTTTCTGAGTGTATATGTATATTGGAAAATTAATCTTAAATAACTAGTTTCATTGTTTCATTATTAAGGAAAAGTTTGAGTTTAAAGGTGTATGTGTTAAATAAATATGGATAAATAGTATATTCTAAAAATAAATGAAAATTAGTGAAAAAACGAAATAAATGGTAGCAGATTTTATGAACAAATTTGGTTCACTTGCGGTTTATGCTAAATTTATTTGTTTTATATTATTTTCAAAACAAACCAGCTTACAATGAAATTAAAGTAAATATGATAAAAATCAAAAATTTAATGCATAAAATGATAAAATGAAATAATGGGTAAGAGGTCTTATGCCAATGTACATATGTTAGCTGAAACGAGGTTGACGATTCTACGATGGTGAAGTAAGATCTACATATGTATGTATGCCGTGTATTGAAGCTACAAACTCTTCTCTGGTTTTTTGTTTAACCTTCATCATCGTTTTCACCTTTGGAAGCTTGCAATTCTTTACCCAATTTCTTCGGATAGTACCAACTGCAAGCATTCCTTTTGTGTGGGGATAAATTAGCAAGGGAATATCTCGATAGTATTTAAGATAAAATGATAACGTAGTACTCCATTAAGCAATCTGAGAAACAATATTTGCCGATGCTTGAGGGTCCACTTCACCTAGGGCCGGTACTTCAGGTGATCTGCTATGTATATATTTAAAATTTATATGCAAATCTACTTGAGTCGCATAATATAAATAATTTAAAACCCCACTTTTTCGGCTTGTTAGGCAAATATGGCCCATAAACTGAAGAGCACATTTGTTCAACTACATACAACCGATCTAATATTGGTACGCCATATTCATTGTTTCTAATAATGGCCTAATAGATAAAGGCAGTCACGATTAGGATAATCACTTTCATCTGCTTTAGCTTTGTCATTGAAATGAATATAGGAATGTTGTCGCATCACTACGGGGCGCATCGATTTTCTATAAAACTCCAAAAATTGTTCGTACTCGGGAGTTTGAAGTAAGTCATGTAAAAAGGGATCCCAATAAATTTTCGTAGATCAAGAAGTCTAAAGAGGAATGATGTATCAAGAGCAAGTTCCGCATTGACTAAGGATTTTCCAAGGATACGTTGGTCCAACGACTAAGGAAAGAGGTATGATCGAACTTTAAAAAAAAAATTCCAAGCCTATCACTTCTCCTGGAAGGGTTGAGTCTTCCTGTGCATGATAAACAAAATTCGCATTTTCGCATTTCGAAGACTTGACATCAACTTTTAAATTGTAAAATCTAAAGGACATGAACTCCAACGATCGTTAACTGAAATTGAGGTGCAGATGAGGTTCAAGCAACATCTGCATCTTCCAAACCTCCCACATCATTTATCATATTGGGAAAATCCTCTTCCCTATTATCTCCGTCCGTTTCACTCGGCTCACCTTCATCATTATCTTTATATTCATGTACATTATAAATACCCATAGAATGATAATTCATTGCAAACAAACGCAGCACATAAAAAAAAATAGCAATAATCACGAAATAGGCCAAACTGCCCAGTGTATCTTTAAACAAACAACCGTTTACTGCAACATTACGCGAGCTGCGTTTCTTAGAGTCCAATCAAACAAATTTATTTAACTTCACAATAAATGTCTCCCTCCACCTGCAATGATTTTTTTTCTAGTGAAATGTCACCAGGTTCAAAGAATTTTAATAATAAAAATACTTTTTTTTTAAATTCTACGAAATTCGCTTCACGCACGTAATTTGTCTAAGGTAACTGTACTTTCAAAGTTAAGAGGCTGAACAAATTATTTTGATTAGGATTTGAGTTGGTGAATAAGAAACTATTACAATCTTAGCTCTGGACCTTCTATTTAATAAATTAAAATTATTTGAATGGTTGTATCTTTAAAGATACTGTAGGCATATAAACTTAAACAAGTTTAGAGACAAACGATATTTATTCAAAATATTTGTACTTCAGATAACATCAACCAGTTCAGTTTTTAAAACAAAAAAATAAAAATAATTATAACAAAAAAAAAAAAAAAACAAAATACATAATAAATGGAAAATCAAATGGACTTGAATGACAGTTTGCCATTCATTCACAATATCAAAAAGGAGATGACTGAACTGAATTATTCAAACTAGTGCTGTCTACATTTTGTGTTTAAGTAATTTAGCACTGAAGAAAGTACTTTACTGTTTAGATCATAGAAAAAAGGTTTCAAAGAAAAAAAGGACATTAAGAGGACAATTTAGTAAAAAGAGGACAAATTACTGTCCTCTTCAAGAAAAAAAAGGGACACGATACCGAAAAAGAAGACTGTCCTCTAAAAAAAGGACGGATGGTCACCGTAATTATCGGCGAGTGTATATACCAACTACTATTATAAAATGAAGTTGATATTTCTGTGTCCGGTATTTGTGAGAAAACGGCTGAACCGATTTTAATGATTTTTTTATTGATTACGAAATCGCATGGACCAAGTTTAGGTAAAACTACTTATTCAGTTTTGTGCTTGGGAGACCACAAAATGAGACAAAAAAACTTAGAAACACAAATAACATCAACTTTGCCTTTGTCCATTTTAATCAAATTAAAAAAATAAACCACAAAAGTTTAGAGTTTTTAAAGACTCAAATTTTAAGTCCAAAATTATGATTCTACGTCATCTAGAAGCTGAGCAATATCAAAAATATCATTTGTAAAATTCAGAATTTGATTAATTTTTCGTTGATCATGTCTCCCAACCATGTCTCAGTGGTGATAATCATTTTTTGTTCTTTATTCTCCTTTCGCTGCTTCTGGGCTAAATTTACGAGTAGAGGCGAGTGGCTGGTGATAGAAGGATGTGTGTTTCCTTATCCTTATTTTTCTGTTATACATACATACTGGATCGGTTGTGTGCATGTTGTGTCTGTGGGTGCTGTGGTAGTGTTTCCCACTCGGGATGTTATAATTGAGTTTGCACATTTTCAGTATTGTATTCAGTTTAACCGAATCAATTGGTATGTATTTCAACGAATGTGGGGCGTCAACTAAAATGAGTAAGAGATATTCTAAGCCTGATATTGGGCGAAAGAGTAAAGATACAAGTTCCACTGTTAATAGACTGTTACAAAAAGGAGCTTTTGCCGAGCAAAAATCCACGACCAAAAAAAATGTAGGAAAAGAACGAAAAAAAAACAATCAAACTGGGTTCCCGAGAGGGTTATTATTTTATTATTGGTTTTGTTTTTGTTTGTTTCGTACAGGTGAACGAACTCCAAAAAAACTGATCTTCTGCTACTGTGCGCCGTTCATTTATAGCATCCCTGCTGTTTTCCAGCCGTGCTTCCACATCCCGAATTCAGCACTGGAACCTTCCATGTTTCTCCTGCCAGCTATTCCCAATCTAACGAGAAGTTTTGTTCGAATTCCTCGAGTACTGTGCAGGGCTCCCGGGGGCATTGCTGTTGATGAATGGTGACGGGAGTAGGCTTGGGTGCGCGTCTTTTCTCGTCGGCTTTGGAGGTCATGATGTCTGGTGAAGCGGCGGTGGCAGTGGAGTGTCGAGTGGCGATGCATTCGTGGTAGTGTTGACCGGCGTGGTGGTGGCAGAAGAGTGTCGAGCAGCGATGATTTGGTGCTAATGTTAACCCGCGTAAGCTACCCCCTCCTTAGGACTCAATGCTCCTGCTGAGTTTCACGGCTTGTATATGGAGTCAAGCGGTCTACATGCACAACTTTTGTTTTCCGGCTCTTAGGTACTTGTATCCGGTATAGCAACTCCGATAACCGCGCGCGTATCTTGACTGGGCCCTCCCAGTCGTTCTGTAGTTTAGGCGATATTCCTTTCCGGCGTTTAGGATTATAGAACCACGCCTCATCGTCGGGATTGAACACAACTGCATGCTTCCTTAGATCGTATCGGGTTTTCATGGTATCAGCTGCCCAGCGCAGATTTCCTCGAGCAATTTCGTGGACTCTTTGCAGACGGCGTTTAAGCTGAAGGACATATTGCGGAGTTGGAAGTGTTTCATTTGAGGGCCCTCCGAATTTCAAATCTACTGGTAGTTTCACTTCTCTACCCAGGTTCAACATAGATGGAGAAAATCCGGTAGCTTCGTGTTCAGCGGAGCGGTATGCCAGAAGAGCTGGTTGTAGGTGGTGATCCCAGTCAGTTTGTTGGCGGCTCACGTGTTTGGCCAAATAGTTCAGCAACGTTCGATTGAACCTCTCTACCATACCGTCTGACTGCGGGTGAAGGGGCGTGGTCCTTGTCTTTTCGATTCCCAAGACGTTCATTGCCGCTTGAAAGGCCTCCGACTCAAAGTTTCGTCCCTGATCCGAGTAGATGGTGTGAGGGACTCCAAACCGATAAAATACTTGATCCACTAAAAGACCTAGTACCACTTCAGCTGTTTGATTGGGTATAGCGAAACACTCTGGCCATTTTGTGTAGTAGTCCATTACCACCATAATGTACCGATTCCCATCAAGTGTACGTGGAAGTGTAATGGTCCTCGAGTTCTCCGGGAGGGTCCTCGCCGAGCGGTGCAGGCTTGACAGGTGAGACACCACAGTTTTACGTCTACTGTACGTCCAATCCAGAAAGAGCGGCTTTTGATTTTAGATAGTGTTTTCTTCTGCCCCAAATGGCCGCCACTGGAACTTTCATGCAATGAGGTCATTATTTCAGGTATGCATGATCTCGGAACTACGGGTAGAGACTTAACTACGTCCGGTTGCTCTTCCCACAGGCGTACTAGAACCCCATTCTCCAGCATAAGTTGGTTATATAACGTCCAGTAAGCCTTTAGGTCTTCACACTCGCCAATTATTTCCGCTTTAGTGGGGCGCTTATCCTCTTCTTTCCACTTGATTACCTTGGCGAGGACCGGACCGTTTATCTGCTCCTCCTTTAATGTGCCAGATACTAGTGTCGCGTGGATGTGCTGAGTGGCTTCCGACTCTCGTTCTTCTACTCTGCTGCAATGCTTGCAGTTATCACACGCTCTTCGGGAGAGAGCATCCGCATTCCCATGTCGGGATCCTGGACGGTACTGGATTTCGAAATTGTACTGCTGCAGGCGTTCTACCCACCTTGCCATTTGTCCTTCTGGGTGCTTAAAATTGTACAGCCAACGCAGCGATGCATGGTCTGTACGCAGGGTGAATCTGCGACCGAAAAGGTAATGGTGAAAGTGGTGAGTGGCGAGAACAACGGCCAGTAGTTCTCTTCTCGCGACGCAATAATTTCGTTCGGCGCGGCTTAGCGTTTTGCTGTAGTATTCGAGGACTACTTCGGAATCTCCTTGACATTGACTCAGGACAGCACCAATGCCAACGTCTGAAGCATCGGTGTTGAGTATGAAGTCGTCGACTGGGGTTGGAAATACAAGAATAGGGGCTGTCGTCAGCTTCTTTTTCAATTCCTCGAAAGCAGTCTTGCAGGTGTCGCTCCATACAAAGCGGCGACGTTCTTCTGTCAACTCAGAAAGTGGCTTGGCGATTGTAGAAAATCCTTCAATAAATCGCCTGTAGTAGGAACAGAGACCCAGAAAATTGCGAACTTGTTTCTTGCTCCGGGGGATTGGCCAATCCTGCACGGCTTGAATCTTCTCGGGATCGGTAATCAGCCCTTCGTCCGACACTATATGACCTAAGTAACGAACGCTCCGTCTAAGGAAATGGCATTTTCCGGGACACAATTTGAGATTCAGAAGATGTTCGTCAAAGGTACGGGTATAGACGATGATGTCATCCAAGTAAATCAAAGCCGTTTGCCAAGACATCCCTCGGAATACCTCATCCATAAGGCGTTCAAATGTAGCCGGGGCGTTGCAGAGTCCAAAGGGCATTACATTGAATTGCCATAAGCCGGTTCCGGTTCTTCTCCTTATCCTTCGGGTCCATTTCTACCTGCCAATACCCACTCTGGAGATCCATCGTTGAAAACCACTTGGATCCAGCCAAGTTCGAAAAGATGTCATCCATTCTTGGGAGTGGGTAGGAGTCTTTTTTCGTGACATCATTGAGCTGCCTGTAGTCGACGCAAAAGCGAGCGGAGCCATCCTTCTTTCGCACAAGCACGATAGGGGATGTCCAAGGACTATTAGATGGTTCTATTACATCTCGGCTCTTCATGTCTTGGATAAGGTGTTCTACCTCTTCGCGTTTCGCCAACGGTACTCTTCGGGCTGGGACCTTTATGGGCTTTGATGACCCCGTTTCGATTGTGTGTTTAGCGATGCTGGTCCGTCCGTAATCAGCAGGTCCTGTAGAGAACACATCCTGGTATCGGAAAAGAAGTTCCCTATACTGAATTGCTTGTTCCTCGGTCAAATCCTCGGGTATATGCTTCGCAAGATCTTGAAGGTGTTCTGCGGTAGGTTTGGTTATAGGTTGGGTGTTGCATAGTTAAGCGGTGCAGACGATGACCATTCCTTGGGGCAAGAGTACGGGGCTAGCAGATACGTTTGCCATCCTCACCATCAGGTTACCTTGGGCTGGATCAATGAAGCTTCTGGCAAGAAGTACGCCGGTTGGAAGGTCGCTCTGGTCGCAGGGCTCTATTAAGGCAGTACTTCCGCTTAGTTTACTAGCCATAGTCACCGGTAAAATTACCTCCGAATGAGCCGGTAGCCTTTCGGGAGCCGAAGATAGTAATAGGCATGTGCTGCTTTTAACAGGGCGATGAAGCGGGTGTTTTTTTCCTTGTATTTCCAGGCTTAACTCAGCAAAATCTAAATGGCACGCATTTTCCGTTAAGAAATCCATACCCAGGACGGTTGGCACACTTTGAGTGGTAACGGCGAAAGACTGAATGTACTCTTTGTTGTTAAGTATCAGTTTCACTTCGGTCGATCCTTTGGTCCAAAGCGTTCCGCCAGAGATACCTTCTATGCGGATAGGGGGTCCTGTAATATGGGGGTTCGGAGGAAGATGTTGCTCACTGATGATGGATAAGTCAGCTCCTGAGTCGACGAGAAAGCTGTGCCTTTGCCGCCCGATGTAACCGACCAATGAAAGTCCGGCACCATTTGTTGCTCCCATGAAGCTGCAATTAGGTCCTGGCAGGGTATTCGATGTCTGGAAGTAGTTGGTGGCTGTCGGTTTTGATGGAGAATTGGGTGAAGCGATTTGTGTAGGTTTTCCGCCGGTTTATGCGGAGTTTGGTTAAGCTCCGTTGAGGTCGTGTTCCGTCTGCTATCGTTTCGCCGGTTGGAGGAAGTTACTGATGCTGCGAAGACGTTTCGATGGCCTCTTCGCTTCAATCGGGAGATCATCTCTTGGGAAATGCGCAACGCTTGTTGAAGGTTACGGGGACGCCCAACAGCAACAAGGTTCTGTATCTGTTCATCCCTGATACCATCAATAAATTGGCTGAGGACGATTTCTTCGATGACGTTTTCTGCACCTTCTGGAAATTCCGCCATGGCTAGTCGTTGTAGCTGGATCGCAAACTCCGCCAGAGATTCCTTTGGGCGCTGCAGACGGCTCCGTAGAAGAGTATAGCTTGCATGGTCATCTAGGCTGTACCGCTGTCGGAGTAACCCTCGTAGCACTTCATAGGACAGGGGTTTTCCTCGTGGCAGGCATAGCGCTAAGCACTGATAGGGCTTCTCCTCGCAGTTGCATGGCTAGTCCGTGAGCCTTTTCCGTTTGGGTCCATCCATGAAAGTTGGCAACAATTTCGAACTGGGTCTCGTAGTCCGCCCACGAAGCACTCCCATCGTATGGTTGAACTACGCCGGGGTTAAAATTGTGCACCGTAGATACCATTGGGGTAGTTTGTAGGACCGTAGGACCAACCGTTGGAATGGTTTGTTGGACTGTCCAACGCTGAATCGTAAAGTCTCGGTTTTCGGATATCGTAGGGTGCCGAGAGTTAGCATACCATTCGAGCAATTGGGGATCACAGTCCGTATGGACCCGTTGATAATCCTTCAGCTCTGCCGTGGTTGCAACAGGTGGCGCCCTCTTTTGCAGGGAGTGTGCTGCTAGATCGTGGCCGTTCATCTGATGACAACTGGCTGTCCGCTCTTGTAGTCGGAGGTGGTCTATCTCTACCGCTTGAGTGGCTAGTGGCGTTTGTTGCGGTCGATCCTTCGGGTTCGAATCACGACCGGCCTCTGCAGCTGTTGATCGTTGATTGCTCTACTCAGCCGCCGGACTCACCATCTGCCTTAACTTCGGCAGCAGGTGATTCTGGAGGCCGTGACGGTGAGATGTTTCATTGACAGCTTGAGAAAGACTTCGCTGGTCCACTATTGGATTTGGTTTTCACAGGCTCCTCGAGCTTTTTCTGGAAGGTGGTTTGACGGTCGGCCAACTCACTACGCCACTCAGTCATCTTTCTTTCCCAAAATTTGGTTTGCTCCAGAGAATACTCCTGCAGTATGGTTTTCATATCCTCGGCGTTCATGCTTGCTATCGTGGTAGGAATTATGCTTAAGTCCATCGGCAGCACCCACACCTGACACCAATGTTACAAAAAGGAGCTATTGCCGAGCAAAAATCCACGACCAAAAAAAAAAGTAGGAAAAGAACGGAAAAAAAAACAATCAAACTGGGTTCCCGAGAGGGTTATTATTTTTTTATTGGTTTTGATTTTGTATGTTTCGTACAGGTGAACGAACTCCAAAAAAACTCATCTTCTGCCACTGTGCGCCGTTCATTTATAGCATCCCTGCTGTTTTCCAGTCGTGCTTCCATATCACGAATTCAGCACTGGAACCTTCCATGTTTCTCCTGCCAGCTATTCCCAATCCAACGAGAAGTTTTGTTCGAATTCCTCGAGTGCTGTGCAGGGCTCCCGGGGGCATTGCTGTTGATGAATGGTGACGGGAGTAGGCTTGGGTGCGCGTCTTTTCTCGTCGTCTTTGGAGGTGATGATGTCTGGTGAAGCGGCGGTGGCAGTGGAGTGTCGAGTGGCGATGCATTCGTGGTAGTGTTGACCGGCGTGGTGATGGCAGAAGAGTGTCGAGCAGCGATGATTTGGTGCTAATGTTGACCCGCCTAACAAGACTTTGTTCTGTTAGTAAAAGGTTTATTGTTATCGGTGAAAATGTTGCCCGACCGTGGAGCCTAAAGAAAAATTCAGGTTTTCAATATGAAAGTTTCATTTCATACGAAAAGAAGTCGCATGTAGGTACAATGTCTGAGGTTTGTAGCTTTTGTGGTGCACAAAAGCGGGCAAAAGAATCTGCTAGATTTTGTTGTTCAAGCGGAAAAGTAATGCTCAGAGAAATAGGAACCACCAAAGAGCATTCTATTGGGTGATCATCCTTCGTCAAAAATTTTGTTAGAGAGTCCTAGAAAGTTTAACTCAGCTTTTCAAATGACCTCCTTTGGTGGTAAACGCATAACAGAAGGCAACTTTATGCCCACTTTTAAGATTCAGAGTCAAATTTACCACCTTATCGGAACATTAATGCCTGACAGTAACGCTAATTCCAATTTCCTACAAAACTATTTCATGGGGAATTTAGAAGACATGTCTGTCTTAAAACTGGCAGGGGGCGAAGCAAGGCGAGCACGGGTCAGCTATTTTTTTTATAAATCAGTCTCAAAGTTGACTTCCCTTCTCTATTTCACTTCTGCGCCATTCTACCATTCTACTTGCGATGACATTGTTAAACTAGCCTCATCATGTAAAGATGAGCTGGGTGATGAAGAGTAAAATTTTTAAAGCACCAGTTAAGCATGCTAAAGCAAAAAGTTTTTTTCAACCCATATGGCAAAACAGGTTAATGTTGATATGTCTAACATTTTCACTTTAAGGGGGCTGTAAAATACATACTAATTTTTCAATTAATGTTATGAAAAAAGTACGGAAAATCTAGATATAATGAGCGAACGACCTCAAACATTATATCATTCGTTATATTCGACGTCCACTGTACCTTGTTTTTGTTTGAAAATAAAAATCTACTGCGAATAAATGCAATCCACTGCATTTTTCTAGAGATGTTGAACATGCTAGAAAGGAATGGCTTCAACGTAGCGGCCTACGCCGATGATGGTACCCGCTAAATTCCTTCCAGTACTCAGCGAACGACTCAATTATGCACTACTACCAGCAAATAACTGGGTCAAAGGCAGGAGTCTGGAAGTAAACCCGACGAAAACCGAGTTAGTACTTCTCACAAGGAGAAGATCGATACCAGTATATATGTAAATACCCTCGTATAAACGGTATCGATCTGATACCTGAGAAAATTGCTAAATTACCTGGCGTAATATTGAATTCCAAATTAAATTGGAAAGCCAACATTGACAATTGAGTCAAGAAGACCTTTGTGGCATTATATGCATGTAGAAAGGCCTTCGGGAAATCATGGGGATTTAAGCCTAAAGTGGTGTACTGGCTATATACGGTAGTAAGACCCATCTTAACCAACGTTTCGGTTGTCTGGTGGAAAACGCTCGAGAAGAAATACCAACTTGAAAGCGTTACAAAGATTCAACGGGCTGACGGGATCGATGAGATCAACACCAACAGCAGCTCTGGAAATAATACTGAATCTGCTTCCACTTGACATATACTGTGCGAACTCGGCAGCTAAAACTGCATTAAGACTAAGGAATGCCGGTCTATGGATAGCTTAACCTTATGGTCATGCATCAATTCTAAATCGATAGTATGCATTAAGAATCCGGACGGAAACGGTGTACATCATCCCACTACCAAACTGCAACCTTAGATTCTTTATTATTTATTAGAATATCTAGCAGAGTGAAATGGGATGAAGGCAGAGTCCCTTTCGAAAATTAACTGGCCATCTTTACCGACGGATCTAAAATGAACACCGGGACAAGTGCCGGCGTGTACTATGAGTCTCGAAAAACATATTGTTCGTTTAAACTTGAGGACAACAGGTGCAGTTTTTTCCAAGTTGAAGTTGCTGCAATAAAACAAGCTGCGGATATGATTATTGAGGAAAATATTTCAGATAAAATAATCAGAATCTATGTCGACAGTCAAGCAGCCATTAGGCTTTGCAGTCCACATCGATAAGATCCAAGCTCGTAAAAATCTGTAAAAAGCGACTGGATGACATCTCAGCGGCCAATACGGTTACTCTGTGCTGGGTACCTGGCCACACGGATATCTCCGGTAACGAAAAAGCGGACGAACTAGCCAGAGAAAGGTCACTTATGAACTCTTCACGAGCTCTCCCAGAGGGCAGTATACCGCTGTACACTGCAAATAGAGATAGACATCGAGGCCAGTAAGGAGGCTAAGAAACGATGGTACCGATTAGATACATGTGCGACAGCCAAATAATTATGGCCAGTTTACGACAAAAAGAGACCTAAAGGATATCCGAATTGTGGCGCGCACAAGTAGAAGGGAACCTCATCCAACTTGGACTACATGACTGGAGGTAGCTGAGGCCCACGTTCACCCCAAACTATAGCACAACCTAAGGAAGGAAGCTATTATCGCTTTCCGAACATTTTGTTATGGGTTAAAAATCTCATCCGAACCCTCAAAGGATCAGTATTTTTTTTTAACCTGGCGTTTACCAAGAAGGAAAAAGAATTAGAACTTTAATAAGACTGTGCACAAATTGAATAATATGTATGAAAGGTGTTTCTAGGTAAAATATGTACATATGTATATAGATTTAGACAAAAATAGATTTAGCTGTTCCCATATACATAAGTACATATAACACAACAGGCAAGTACTTATGTACACTTTACTTGTTCAGAACATGCTTTACGTTTTCAAGACGTTGTTATAAGATAATATTTAACTGTCTTTTTCTCCTGTATGCTGAAGTGTTAACAAACTATACTATGAATTTCTCAAGCCAATGGAGGCAAACCTATTTTTAAATATTCTCTTCAGAAAGAGATTACCTTATATGAGCGCTATGCGCCGAAAACACTAAAAGCTAGAGTTATGTACATACATATGTATGTATGTTAATGGTACAAAAAAGTTCTGTCTTAAAAATTGTCTAAAAGTCATAAAAATACAATAGTTTAAAGCTAGTATATTAAATATTTTACCGGAAAATTTGTCCAAAACTGTTGCAAATATTGCTGAAAAACATAATTTAAATTTAAATTTTTTGTATTTCATAAGCTATAAAGAATTTTTTAAATTTGGTTAAGCAGCTAAGAGCTTAAGAATATGTTGAATATGTGCATATGCAGTTATCCTATAGTCCTAAAGAAAACATTGAAACTAATTTGAAATTCTACACAAAATGCCGGAAACAGTCAACCTATTTTTTTAAATAAAACAAAAAAAAAATTACGTTGCAGATATGTAAAATACAGGATCTAATATATTACATTTGCTTGAATCGGTTTTCTATTGGATTTTACCTAAGTAGATACAGGCCAGATAAGTTAGGTTAGGTTATTTTAGCTGTCCGCACGGGAGTGCAGACACACTTAGACCAGTAAAGGTCCTTTGTGATACCATGGATCAAAACCATTTGGCCACTAACAGAACCAGCCGGAGCTTTTGCAAAAGCAATGGATGCACATGACGCCTAAGGACGCTATATCACCAAGGTCTTCAAAGAAGGGGGATCCTGAATGGAGCATTCTTTAATACGACAGAGCGGAGCAGTTACAGAGGAGGTGAAGGATACTTTCCTCCTCCTCGTCGTCCCTAAAGCTTCTGCAGAAGTCGTTAGAAAAGAGGCCAAGTTTTTTGGCGTGTTGGCCTATAAGACAGTGTCCAGTGAGAACCCCGACAACGCAACTAATCTGTGATCGCTTTAGTTTGACCAACTCGGCGCTACGTTTATGGTCCAGCCTGGGCCAGATCTGTCTCGAGATTGGACACGTTGACCCGTTTTTCCATCTGAGGTTAGTCTTGCTAATAGCATTCAGCTTTAGTAGATGCTTACATGTAGCTAGGGGCATACCCAGGGACTGCCTATCAGACAGAATCCTTAGAGTAGTGACTTGTCTGGCGAGTTCGTCTGTCCTGCAGTTATTTGGAATGTCTCTGTGGCCTGGTACCCAGCATAGGTGAATGTTGAACTGCTCTGTCATTTCCAAAAGAGATAAACGGCAGTTGAAAACGGCCTTTGAAGTAAAGGAATACGATTCCAGGGACTGGATAGCCGCTTGGCTCTCAGTGAGAATGGTAATATCTCTGACAGATACAACGATCAGGGAGGCGGAACGATAATTCGAGGTTGAGCTTTCGGAGAAAACACCATATCCCACCACGCCTTCGGTCTTAGAGTCATCTGTGAAAATGTGAACCGAGCTGCCACCGATCGAAGAATTGTCCCATTCAGGGATTTTCGAACAGAAGTTTCGGTCTCATTTTCGACGGGGTGTAGTCTGTATTTTTATGTTTGAAGTTGAGGATATCAAGGATCGAGGAGTGGCCAATGTGATAACTAGACCACTGAGAGGAGGCTTTCAGACGGATGGCCACACAGGCAGCGATCTATTTGCCGAAAATATCTAAGGGCAGCAAGTTAAACATAATATCCACTGAAGGAGTAGTTCTCAGTGCACCACTGATGCAAGCAGATCTTTGCACCTTAGCTAACTGAGTAAGGTGGACACCTCTGTTAGGAGCAGGCCACCATACGATCACGTCATAAAGTAGAATAGGCCTGATAACGGACACGTATGCAGCCAGTGGGTGATTTGAGGTTTTTGTTTTTATATAATTTACACGCACTCAATGGGTTATAAAATACCCTTTTACATGTTTTCACATGGTGCGGGCGTCGGAAAGATAGGCAGAGAGAGAGAGAGAGAGAGAGAGAGAGAGAGAGGGGGAGAGAGAGAGAGAGAGAAAAGAGATTGGTGCAGTGGTTTGAAACTCAGCTGTAATAGGTTTCACATTAGCTCCAGGGGTGGTGTTCAGAATAACTGGGGAGATTTGATTGCTATCACCTACTTTTTTGGCTTCGCTTCTGCTTCACAGTATTTTTTCCTAGTCCACCTGGTGTCAAGCATATCAATCATCAACAGAGCGAACAATTTCTCTTGACAAACGATGACGCTACCACTACACTATTGCCACCCCTAATACCCCACCTCTTACAAATGGCCTTTTTACAGGAGTAGAGAGCTACATTGGCTTTCCTGACTCGTTCTAGTAGATTGACTTTCCAGTTTAGTTTTCTGTCCAGAATAAGACCCAGGTATTTTGCTTTATTAGTAAAGGTAAGACTGGTGCCATTTATCTTGGGAGAGTCTATGAGTGGAACTTTATATTTCCTCGTGAAGAAAACGAGTTCCATTTTGTGGAATTAACCCCCAGTCCACATTTGGAGGCCCATCTGGTGAGCCGAGGGAGAGCATATTGGAGGATTTCCTTGAGAGTATCTGGCTGCTTTCCGGAGACAGCGATTGCAACTTCATCAGCATAGGCGATCACTCTGCATCCTGACCTGTGACAAGAATCCATCTTGGGGTGTACCGCAGCAGACAGTTCATCTGGACGATGCTCCGCCCAGCTGTGTGTTAAATACAGGCCAGATAAATACAACACAGTACAATTGTAGATGCACTTAGTCACAGTCCATTACATATTAAACATGCCTGCACGATAAAAATTAAAAAAAAAGCTCTTCAGACCCGTAATCCGAAACGAAAATGAGAAAAATCATAAAAGGGCAATAATTTAATAAAAAATGCAATCTATACTGAGAATCTATCAGGACTCACTTTTTGTTGCAACAAAATTTGTAATAACGAGGTATAAACGAGTTCAGAGAAACGAGATGTCAAATTATGAAATCTACATCTGCAGTGCTGAATGATTATAATCAATATCGGAGAGAAACAGTTTGATAAATAGATCTCCTCGGACATAAACTTTCCAACATTCACTACATTTTAACATTTCTGCTGCGCATTACATAACGAAGAGTTCTAACTGCAGCTGAAATTTGTTGGGCCAGATACGTAAGTAGCCGCTTTGCGATACATATGTATGTACATATTTGTGTACCTGTTCGGTGACCAGAACAGGGAATAAATTATCTCAGTATTTTATTTAGGAAGCTACGCAAATTACTTTAACAAAAATAAAAAGATACCTACTAAAAATTCGGTTTCAACCTACCATTTCTTTTATAGAATACTTACGCTGAATTGTCGAACAAATGCCGGGACCAATAGGAACGACCGAATTCGAGTGCACTAATAGTGTTCACAGCACCAAGCTTGTTCCAACGATTTTTCTACAGAGGTGCCGTTTGACTTTACGAAAAAGTTATACAAGTACAAATACCTGGCGCAACAGACCGGGCCAGGAGGGCCTAGCTTTTCGCGACCATTCGTCTTATATTTTTTCACACAAATGGAGTCGACCTACAGTTAAGAGCCATATCGGCAAGGGTTTTTTTTTAGAATCTTTCTCATGACAGTTATTACTCTCGGACGTAGCGGTGCCAGAGATCCGTGAGAGTTAGGACCATGAAAAAAAAAAAATGTTGGTGTTGGCACTAAACACTGAACCACGGCGCCCACTAAACGAAAGTTAGAACAACTTAATTATCAGAAGGACCATTAACATCTGTTTACGCATAAACCTAAAAATGTATTCAAAGGCAAGATTAGAAGCGTATTCATAAAAAACGGAAACCGAAGGGAAAACCGAGATGGTAGAAAATAGTTTGTAATACGCAACAGTCTAAGCGTCTTTTAAATAAATTTTTTGTATTTTAAATAAAATTTGAAAATATGAAATTAAGTCAATGTGAATTAAAAACAATTGTAGGTATACGTGTGCACATACATACATATGTATGTATGTATGTACATTGAAAAACTAAGAACGTAATTAAAAAAAAATTAAAAGTTTTCACGTGCCAAATATTATTCAGATATTAATTATAAACAAAACCAACAGTATAGACAAGAAAATCAGTTTTTGACAAATAACGTGATATGCCATTTGATAGCATACGAGTATATCCGACTTAGCCCAAATTAGAAATTTAAAAAAATCATAAGTTCTGCTTTTGAGGAAATCATAAATAGCCTTAAGTACTATTGATTCTGTGGTTGGTCCTACTGATATTACCTATAGACATAAAGTTTAAAAAAATGCACTCCTTCTAACACTTTCAATTTCGTGTCCCTGTCCCTACAGACATTATGAAGCTGATGATCGTCCCTTACACTATCCAAATTTCGTACTTAATGTCGTGTATAAAATTTAAAATTATAAAAAAAAAAGAATCTACCTAGTCTTGCTGCAAACATTTAAATCATATGAAAACGAATGTTTAACAAAATCCTAAAAGAAGATTTCGATAAATTATGCCCAGAGTCAGCTTTACAAACAGACAGGCTGACTTTTTTGAGTTATAAAACTGTTACTGAAGTTTGGTCACAAAAATAAAAACTTCTTAATATGGGAAAGATAAAAATTAACTAAAATTAGTTTAAAAATTTGGATAATATATTTAAAAATGGTCTGCAGAAACATTAGTTTTCTTCTTTCTAATAGAATAGCAATGTGTTGAGCTCTGTACACATAAATGTATATAGGTATGTATGTACATATGTAATAAGCATACGAGGGTGGGTGAATAAGTCCCTGAAAATTAAAACAGATGGCGTTACCACCCCAAATCCAACATTTTGCTTGTTAAGAAGGTTCTTTCAAAAGAACGCACCCACATTTTCAGACAGATCTGTCAAATAGTTTTGTTATGACAGTCATTAGAAACACACGCCTACGAGAATTTGTGACGCAAAAACTGGACAAAACTTTTTTTTTGTCTTAATGGACCGATTTTCATATGAAACTATAATTAATACCAAATGCAAATGTCAAATTTTAATTTTTAACGGCAATCCATTGTGCTCTTATGGCTCACTTAGGTTGGTCATAAGTCCATAATGTTGTAATTTTCGTATGAAAACCAAAATACAGTGGCTTTCATTCATAACTTCTCTCTTACAATCTCTTTTTCTTCAGGAGCGGATTGACATAAAATATATGCATGGGTTCAATACGGTGCCGTGACATAAGGCCAATTGACAAAAGACCAAATCTCAAAATTTGGCCTCATGTCGCTTTATCAAAGTGTCATATGGCCAAATGCTAGAATTTGGCCATATTTCACTTTCACTCGCGAGCGTAGCGAGCTCACCCATTCCAAGTGGGTGAAGTGACTAGCGGGCGAAAACCTGAAAGTCGAAGAGTGTGAGCTCGCTACGATCGCTAAAGAAAAAGAAACTATGGACATTTCCTCGACTCATACTTGGTCTTTTGTCACAACACCTATTATTGCAATCAATCATGCTTCAAATAAAATGTTCAGTATTCCAAAAATGTGTTCTCTTTATTTTAATCCATTATATAAGTCACAAAAAGAATTGTGGACTTATGGCCCACTTGCGACCTCAACGGAGCTTAACCAAACTCCGCATAAACCGGCGGAAAACCTACACAAATCGCTTCACCCAATTCTCCATCAAAACCGACAACCACCAAATACCCTGCCAGGACCTAATTGCAGCTTCATGTGAGCAACAAATGGTGCCGGACTTTCATTGGTCGGTTACATCAGGCGGCAAAGGCACAGCTTTATCGTTGACTCAGGAGCTGACTTATCCATCATCAGTGAGCAACATCTTCCTCCGAACCCCCATATTACAGGACCCCCTATCCGCATAGAAGGTATCTCTGGCGGAACGCTTTGGACCAAAGGATCGACCGAAGTGAAACTGATACTTAACAACAAAGAGTACATTCAGTCTTTCGCCGTTACCACTCAAAGTGTGCCAACCGTCCTGGGTATGGATTTCTTAACGGAAAATGCGTGCCATTTAGATTTTGCTGAGTTAAGCCTGGAAATACAAGGAAAAAAACACCCGCTTCATCGCCCTGTTAAAAGCAGCACATGCCTATTACTATCTTCGGCTCCCGAAAGGCTACCGGCTCATTCGGAGGTAATTTTACCGGTGACTATGGCTAGTAAACTAAGCGGAAGTACTGCCTTAATAGAGCCCTGCGACCAGAGCGACCTTCCAACCGGCGTACTTCTTGCCAGAAGCTTCATTGATCCAGCCCAAGGTAACCTGATGGTGAGGATGGCAAACGTATCTGCTAGCCCCGTACTCTTGCCCCAAGGAATGGTCATCGTCTGCACCGCTTAACTATGCAACACCCAACCTATAACCAAACCTACCGCAGAACACCTTCAAGATCTTGCGAAGCATATACCCGAGGATTTGACCGAGGAACAAGCAATTCAGTATAGGGAACTTCTTTTCCGATACCAGGATGTGTTCTCTACAGGACCTGCTGATTACGGACGGACCAGCATCGCTAAACACACAATCGAAACGGGGTCATCAAAGCCCATAAAGGTCCCAGCCCGAAGAGTACCGTTGGCGAAACGCGAAGAGGTAGAACACCTTATCCAAGACATGAAGAGCCGAGATGTAATAGAACCATCTAATAGTCCTTGGACATCCCCTATCGTGCTTGTGCGAAAGAAGGATGGCTCCGCTCGCTTTTGCGTCGACTACAGGCAGCTCAATGATGTCACGAAAAAAGACTCCTACCCACTCCCAAGAATGGATGACATCTTTTCGAACTTGGCTGGATCCAAGTGGTTTTCAACGATGGATCTCCAGAGTGGGTATTGGCAGGTAGAAATGGACCCGAAGGATAAGGAGAAGAACCGGAACCGGCTTATGGCAATTCAATGTAATGCCCTTTGGACTCTGCAACGCCCCGGCTACATTTGAACGCCTTATGGATGAGGTATTCCGAGGGATGTCTTGGCAAACGGCTTTGATTTACTTGGATGACATCATCGTCTATACCCGTACCTTTGACGAACATCTTCTGAATCTCAAATTGTGTCCCGGAAAATGCCATTTCCTTAGACGGAGCGTTCGTTACTTAGGTCATATAGTGTCGGACGAAGGGCTGATTACCGATCCCGAGAAGATTCAAGCCGTGCAGGATTGGCCAATCCCCCGGAGCAAGAAACAAGTTCGCAGTTTTCTGGGTCTCTGTTCCTACTACAGGCGATTTATTGAAGGATTTTCTACAATCGCCAAGCCACTTTCTGAGTTGACAGAAGAACGTCGCCGCTTTGTATGGAGCGACACCTGCAAGACTGCTTTCGAGGAATTGAAAAGGAAGCTGACGACAGCCCCTATTCTTGTATTTCCAACCCCAGTCGACGACTTCATACTCAACACCGATGCTTCAGACGTTGGCATTGGTGCTGTCCTGAGTCAATGTCAAGGAGATTCCGAAGTAGTCCTCGAATACTACAGCAAAACGCTAAGCCGCGCCGAACGAAATTATTGCGTCGCGGGAAGAGAACTACTGGCCGTTGTTCTCGCCACTCACCACTTTCACCATTACCTTTTCGGTCGCAGATTCACCCTGCGTACAGACCATGCATCGCTGCGTTGGCTGTACAATTTTAAGCACCCAGAAGGACAAATGGCAAGGTGGGTAGAACGCCTGCAGCAGTACAATTTCGAAATCCAGTACCGTCCAGGATCCCGACATGGGAATGCGGATGCTCTCTCCCGAAGAGCTTGTGATAACTGCAAGCATTGCAGCAGTTGTGGACTTATGGCCTATGGACTTATGACCCTGCGCCCACTTGGAAGAGGTCCTCCTTACTCGCCGAGAAGTTGCTCGTTGTCTAGATACTGTAAGATCTTATATGGATAAAAATAAAGCTAGTATTACATATTACCAAGGTGATATTAGAGATAATACAGTAGACGCTCGATATAGTGAAATATTGAAAATCGGGCCTGTTCACTGTATCGAGGTTGTTCATTGTATCGAGCGTGGACTCCTTGAAGCAAACTTGATCAAATTGGGAATGTTTTTATATACAATACATCGAAATTACAATGTAATTCAAACTTTTCTGTCCAGTTACTAAAAAACAATCCAATATTTCCTAAAAAAAATAATTCATCCGTAAATAAATTAAAATTAATACAGACAAGGAACAGGCTATTCAAACTTCTACTGAATCTCTGCAGTTTGCGGTTAACTATAAAAAACCCTACATTTCGTAGCATACATGTATGCATATAATCGCGCAATACATACAGCACGTTGAGTAGAACAAACGGCAGCTTTAGACCACATGTAACTGCATCGACATATTGGTGATTGCACGGCGCTTATTAGTTTTAACTTTTTTTTGCTTGCTGAAAAATAAAAACATGAGTTCACTATACTGACATTTTTTTTTTCACTATTTAGAATAGCCTGTATAAAAATTTTGTGTGTTCACTATATCGAGCATTTACTGTATCTATTTACGGATAAGTGCACAAACCGTTTTCGAATGTAGGTAAATTTTTTTTTAAGTTAATCAGAGAGGAATTCAGCCCAAGATTCTTCATTGTCTAAGGATTCTTCATCAGAATCGCTATTTTCTACTTCTTCAGCGTTACTGGATACTGTAGATAAAGTTCTATCAACTGATAAAGATGAAACAGCAAGCTTAGAAGTAAGCATTTCAAGTGCTTCTTTGGCTTTAACAAAGCCAGTATGTATTCCATAGTATGTATGGAGTATAGAACCTATTAATGAATTGCAAGTCAACATCTGTTATTTCAACAGCAAGTAGTGGATCATTAAAAAATCTTCGACTTGTGTTGCAATCGTAAGTGATACCGAAAACTGGTTTTGGTACATCCACTATAAGGCCCAGTTAACTACTGAAACCTCATATTTTAAGTTTAAAATCATCTAATTGATCCTACTCACAACAAGCTCTACTTAGCAAATATTTTTCTATGTAATCCAACTTTGCCTTGAAATAAGTTTCTGTACACTCTTTTATCACTTCATGTAACTGTTTTTTGGTTAAAACTCTCAAACCAGATGGCCCCTTAAACGAAAGAGAATTTCTAAGTCAGCCACAGGCTAAATGGCTCGGCGGTAAGAGATTGGAGTCGAATGAAGAGGTCATCGACAAAACAAACGCCTATTTTGAAGGCTTCGAGAAATCGTATTAATTGAAGGGCATCAAAAAACTTTAGAAACGTTAGACAAAGTGTATCGAGCTAAAAGGAGATTATGTTGAAAAATAAAACGATTTTTTTCAAAAAGAGTGTTCCTTATTTCAATTTTCAAGGACTTATTGACCCACCCTTATATGTATGTATGAATTCTGATTCATTCGTGACTTGATAATTTTCGTAACTTTGTATGCATTTCGCCCCACTGTGTGACATTTACAAGAATAATTTAGTATGTATTTTTTATTTGGGTTGTAATTTCATCAATTCAGTTAGAAAATTATGGAAATACTTCTAACAATCTTAATAAAAAGTATAACAATAAGGACGTGAAGAATTTTACTATTTTATAGACAGTTTGTTGAAAGAGAGTACTTGAAAGAAATAAAGGCATAAGTTCATAAATGCATGTCCCTATATGTACATGCATACTATGTATGTATGTATACATCCGTAATCTTAATCTAACATCAACTGATCACTAGTATATATACAAATAAACCACGTTTTAATAGTTTTTTTTATCATTGAAGACGATGATATTATAAAATTATTTCTAACATTCATTTTAGTAGATATTTTAATTTAAACAAAAATCGTATGGTAATCCCTGTTTTAAAGTGCATTAAAATAATACCCTTGTGATTCATCAGTGAAAGAAAGTATGTATCCCATAACTCCTGGATAATACAAGAATCCCAAGAGATTTAATATCAACAGCACAGGAATAAGTGCACATATTTTCAGTTTCTTTTCTGCTGACCTCAGCTTTTATATTTTTATTCTAAGAAGTACAAACATGCATACGCGAAACACTACTAAAAATGCTCCGTGGGTTTTATTCATTTAAAGTTTCAGCATGCTTCTAAGGAAAACAAATAATTTTACGACATACCTCGGTATCACCCACTCCCGTTTTTTCCATCTAGCAATTTTAATTGACACACTAACTGCACGACCACATGAAACATTAAATTTTCATTACAGCAATAGGCTTGCAATAACTAAAATATATATAAACAATTTCTTTGGAAATATATTTCTATCGTTTGTTGCTTTTCATTCACAATACACACCGCTATATCTAAGGATTGCTTTGCTTTGCTTTTTATTAAGGATAGATATATGTAGAAACAATCCCTGTTTTTGGGGCTAATACATAATTGTCTACTAGTACACAATTCAGACAATTTGTCAAACTAACACAATTCAAGATATTTTTCATCGAAAAATATAACTACTATGTGACACAGTTTTTGATGAAATTTCACTTATTGCTTTGTTCAACATTATTAAAAAAAAAAACACTCGATTACACAGCTCTTTTGGCAGGGACAAGGATAAGTGATTCAATTGGAGAAGTTGGCGGTACGAACACATATATACAATAAAATTTTAATTTCACCGAAAGCCCGTGAATTTTATAATCACTATTGTTTACCAATATTAAAAAAAACCCTCATCTTCCAACAGAGAAGGAGTTTCTATTTCCGAATCTTCGGCTCATGCTATTGTGTCAAAAAAGTCCATGTTGTGTAGTTTTGTATTTCTTAGGCAAATTGAAAAATCAATATTCCGGGTGTATATCTTGACTGTGTGTTTCTATGCATATTAGCGTTTCACAACTTTTCCATTCATTACGAATATGAGACATAAGCAGACTTTTGGTTGCAGAAAGATGTATCTAAACTTTTAAAAGTTTAAATACATATATTGGAGGGAATAATTTGTATGATAAAAAGAGATGGAATTTTAATATAGGAGTGTTTCTTGAAATAGGATTTCAGTGAGAAGGAACAAATTTGATAGGATACATGCGAAATGACAGCTGTTGACAGTGACAGTTTGTAAGAAGGAGCGAATGAAAAAGTTCATCAGCAGAAACAAATGCGAAACGGATGTTGCAAGACTTCAATTGTTGAGTTAAATTAATTGAATGCATTAAATGAACAAGTGCGAATTTTGTGGATAGATTACTGTATACCACAATCTGCATATAGTGGAGGATATAGAATTTTCAATTTTAATCAATTAAGTAATTAATTTAAGCATTCCAACCATATACAAAAATTAAAATCCCTGCAAAACGCATAGTTTGATACCCTATTATTCGCGTACCATTATTTTATATTTGATTGAACTACAATTGTTTCTTGAAAAGTTAAAACTACACCTTCCGTTTTAAAGAAATTTTTCTTAAAAATATTATTTTGAGAACGTTTCTTGAAAAAAACTTAAGCGTGACTGATCCATCCCTTTTACAGCGGTTTGTTGATTCAACTAAAATCTTTAAATAAAATTTAATCCTCATCATAAATATAGGTAGTTTCGAAAAATAAAAATCTTGTTTTTTAGAGCCTTATGCAATGTTTGAAGTGTCAATGTCTAAATATGTACGGTTTAGGTTAGGGTTGCTGTCTGTATCAGGATACAGACCCACTTAGATCAGAAGAGGTCTTTTCTAATGCCATAGATCTATTCCACTTGTCTATCGAAGGACTGATCAACGCAAGCAGAGCTTTAATGAAGCGGATGAAGCTCGTGACGTCTAAGGACACCAGTTCTCCGAGGTCATTGAAGGAAAGATCTCTTAAATGGAGCAGTCCTTTTCTGCGATAGGTCCTGACAGGTGCCAAGGAAATGAAGGTCGTCTTCCTTCTTTTCATCCTTGCAACTCCTACAGAAGTCATTTGCAAAAAGGTCCACCCTTTTAGTGTCCCGTGGCGACACCAATTACTTGACTGATTCGTGATCGCTTTAACAGAACTAATCCAGAACTTCTGATCCAATTTAGGCCAAAATATCTACATATTTGACACGTCGAGCCACTTTCTCATCTTGGTTGGTCCTGCTGAAAACATCCAACTTGCATGTAGCTAGGGGCAAAATCTTAAGAACCGTAGAACCGAGTTGAATGAACAGCTCAGTCATCTTCGCAAGAAACGAACGGCAGCTTTAAGCTTTTGGAGTGAAAGAACACGATTTCAGTGAGTTGATTGTCGCTCCACTCTCAATGAAGATTTTTTTTTTGCGAGGGTAGGTGAAAATCTTCTATAGACACTATGAGAATAGTAAGCGTGCTCATAGTAGTGTCAGATTCTTACTGAACAAAAACACCACCCTTCGATATAAGTTTGTTAGATATTGCAACTAAGTAATAACTTATGAAACAATTTTTATAAAATAAAAATAAAAACGTTTGGCAGGTTACTTTCCTACTTTCCACTGAAAAATCCTACATGTTCCGCAATTTCAACGCGGTAAATCCTTATGTCGCCAAGTCGAAAGGTTTCGTCCTTTGTAGTCGCCGCAATAAATTTTCTTGCTAGTTCTTGCTAGCTCCGCAGTTTGAACGCGGTTAGTCCAAAGATTTAGTTCTTTGTAACCGGCGCAGTAAATTTGTTTCATCCAAAATTTGAAGGACTGTATTATTTACGTGACTTTTATGCTTTCTCGCGTAGTTTTTGATTTCGTCTTCGATTGTTTTAATGCCGAGATCTCTGTGGATTTCACTGTTTCTCATAGACCACGGTGCATTAACATGTTGAGCTCAAGTGCAATATCCGAGTGAACTAGCTTGGAGTTTGAGTCATGTTCTGCGATGAGCATAAAGGTGTTAACCATAGATTCTTTTTTTATATGAAGATGTAGAGGTGGTAAGTTAAGAATAACCTCCAGCGCTGCAGTAGGAGCAGTTTTCATTGCACATGTAGAGCATACACAAGCTGGTTTTTGTAATTTATTGAGCCTGTCCTGCTTTGTTTTTTTGCCACCATACTGGTGCTGCATGTGTTATAATCGGTCTTGATATGACTGTATATAGCCGTAACATCATTTTGGAATTAAGGCCCCAATTTCTACCAATGAGACTTTTGCTGGTCCATAATGAGATCCTGGCTTTGTCTATTGCTTTTGTAAGGTGAGAATTCCAGGTAAATAGACAAAAGGAGATAATTTGATTTAAAGACAATTTTGAGTCTCAAAATTCTAATTCTGCAGATACAAAATTGATTTTTATTCTTTGCTTGTTATTTTCCTTTACGTAATTGATGTCATAATTTTTATGAACAAAAAAAGAGTTAATTTAGATGTTTTTAAGAGAAATGCTCTTAATGAATTTTACGTGTATGGGGTTTCGAACACTATTGTATTTAATGAGAGAACATAATTAGTTTTTTTTAGGAATAACGAATTTATATTCAACATAAGGAAGAGAAATCAACCAAAATACTTCAGTTTTTATATTCTGAATCACTTTCATTTTGATCAGGTTTCAGCAAGCGCTATGCATCTATAAAACAAAGCGTTGGACGACCCTTATACCACGGGACAAGTATATATCTCCTTTAGAGATATGAGGCAGTTTTTCACTGCCTTAGATGTTAGAATGCTAAATATGAGACTTGATAGCTGCCTGGCTGTTAATATACAGCCATGGACAGGCACCCTTGAATTTTCACTTTTATTTGAAAACCATTTAAAACAAATGGAATGTTTCTAGTTCATACTTATATTTTTGATTACTAAGTAGTATTACCTTACACATAATCTAATATTTCGTCGGTCTAACCTTATTTTTGATAACTTCTTGAATTCTTGAAACTGTCAGTCAACAGTCCATAATAAAAAAAGTGCAATTTCAGGTGTTAATTGATACAAATACCTAGTTAAAAAGGCGACAGAACTCTGTTGTCCTGGTTTCTTAGGATGTTGTGAATGTGGTCTTGTAAAAATATTTTTTTTTTTTTTTTTATAATTCGCGCGCGCCAAAGGGGGTATGAATACCCTTATACTGAATTCTCAGGGCACGGGCGTTTGGAAGAAGGGGAAAGAGGAACAGAGGAAGTATGCACTTGTTTATACTTTTTTTTTAAGATCTGAAATACTTGCAATATTTCAAGCCCCAGCAAACATATTGTTGCACTAGGGAACAGTCTCCACGGAGAATTGTCAACTTGAACTTGTGTTCGACAGAAGTGTGGGGAGTTTTTGACAGATGTCAAGAAAAGCTACGTTTTTTTTTTGTTCTTTTGTGCGCAATCGAAGAAGACTCTAGATTAGCCCAAGATAAAAGAAATAAAGGAATTGAACCAATTTTGTTTCAACTGGTGTCAGAAGTAGGATACATCGAGAGATGTCCGAAGAATATTGGATAGTAACCTCCAACAGCTGTCAATGGTAGGGCAGACACTTATTCAATTAAGTCAAGAAATTAATCATCTTAGAACTGAGCAACAATCTGAAGAGTTTAAGACAATGGGAGCGACTACATTTACGTATAAGGGTTTTCAGGACAAGGCGACAGATTCCAAAAGAAGACTTTGGTGCATTCTGTGCTGATCTTTTGCGTCTCACCCGGATTGTGTTCAGTGATTGCCCTCCAGCAGCTCAAGAACGTATTGCTGTGATGCAGTTTATTGATGGAATTTATGATCGGAGGATTCAAGATGCTGTTTGCATGGCCGAACCTCGTACCGTGGCTGATGCTGTTACAAAGGCTATTTCACTGGAGTCCTCTTCAGTTTCTACGAATAATAATTATTTTTCTTGTTTTGCAGAAGCGGAAGGCGATTGGCGACATCAAAACTCTTCAAAGCCGTCGAACTCTCAAACCCAGCGATGGAAGAGACAAGGACAATCGCAACAATCAATACCGCCCCCCTCCGAACCTCAGGGAAACGACCATCCGTGAACGTAGAAGGGCAATCGCTGACGATCTCAAACAGCCCGCGGATTTTAAATGCCCTCTCTAAAGGTCAGCCGCAAGGTTTCCTCGTTCCTGTACTGCTGAGGAATGTGCCATGTCAACTGCTAGTAGACACCGGTTCATCTGTTACAAGTGTGTTTTAGACAAATAATTTTGTTTCAATATGTATATTTACTGTACATGTATGTGTAAGAAAATACATATGTACTAGATTAAAGCCCGCCCGCTTCGCCATGCATTATAGTCACTTTGTGCAAATCACAAATGATCCTCTTATTTGAAATCACTTTTATATTTTTTTATTTTTTACTTTCTTTGTCACTCAAAAACAAATGAAATGAACAAACGTTCGAGGCGATCATTTGTGTGTACGAACGTTTGTGCACGCTTCGTTTTTTTCAACAGAGACGCTACTCACACATAATTACACACAGCGCGTCGAATGCTGTTGCTGTTGTTGTACTCAGCTGTATGTACCACAACGGTATCGCACACAAAAATGTCTTAATTTTTTTGAATGTTTTTGTTATATTTTTTTGCCTATCACCTTTCTACCGTAATTACCCACATTCAAAAAAAAAAACAACTAAATTGGTTGAAAATTACGGACGGTAGAGGGAAACATACGTATTTTGCCACTTAGTTTTGTACTTGTATATACACAGATATGTATGTATGTATACGTGTAAGAAAAAAATATTCTTAGATTACTTACTTGGAATAATACGATGTGCAGCCCGTTCTAACTGAGTGTGTTGTTTTGCCAATTGTTCAACCATTTCCTCTAGACGTTCTCTCTTTTCACGCTCGTGTTGTAGTACCTTGGACCACTTCAGCCCTTGAACTTCAGCTGTTTTCAGGTAATCTGTGCAAGCCTGAAAGGTACAGATTAATAGTACACATTTACTAACTGTAATGAGAAATGTGACTAGAGAAGCGAGTTTGAAGCTCACGTGTATTCATTTAATACGTCATCACTACAGGACACGTGTTTAATTTAATTTTGAAGCACACTTAAATACTGTCGTAGTATTATATGTACTATGCCACATTTCTTATTTTACTTGCAATAGTAATGTCCACCAATGCTGTCACAAAGAAAAACTTACTTTAGCCAAAAGTCTTTTGTTATATCAAAAGTCAAATTCTTTCCAAAACACAAATATTTCAACTGGGTGGCCACATGTTTTTTTGATACATGTGAAGAGAAATAACAAAATATTACTTTACTTCGAGACTTCAGTAAAACTGGAAGGGGAATGGAGTTGCGCAGGTGCGTAAGCAATCAGAAGCATTTTAGAGTAAGAGTTGTTAACCCCCTTTGCTTTCATGGACAAGCGAAGCCCACATCAGTCTTAGAAAAGGGATTGAAAACTCAGTCCTCAGTTAAAAATTTTCAAATCGTCTTTTTCAAGATTCTGTTTGACTCTTAACACACTGCTTAGCCAATTATTAACAAGTAGTAGTGCGATATAGTGTTTCAAATACAAATGGAGATTCAACTGATACTAGGATAACATTTTGCAACATAGACCTGCCTTTAAAGTTTGCATAATCTCTCCCACCGCAAGGGCCAGATTTTGCCTTTCACTAGAATAATGTACTTAAAAAAATACTAAAACCCACCCATGTGAGAAACACCCTGAGGAATGAAATTTGTGATTTATTCCTTTAGAAAGTGGTTTCTTTTAAATGCATTTTATTCTGTACGAATACTTTGCTAGTTCACTGAATTCCGATAAAGTTAGAAAGCAGGAAGTGGGAGATAGGTAAGTCAACGCAGTACTACACTGCCAGTTGCCGTGGTAGGTACACGCTCCTCGTGCATGTAAAGAGTGATAATGGAAATAAAGCGAAAGGAATGTGCTAAAAAAAAAAAAACAATACACACACACAGCACATTCCTTTTTGCTTGTTTTACAACAAAGATAATGTTTCCTCTTCACCTATGTACATACATATGTTGTGAAGTCTGTGTGTTTATTTCATTGCGAATAAGTCATCGACTTGAGCGATTGGCAGTGCAAATGCACATTGGGATGGGATCAATGACGAAAAAGATTTGTACGTATGCGAAGTTTTTTTTTATAAGTCTCGCTCAATTTATTCCCATATAGTGAACTCGGGGTATATTTTACCATGGGTTCCTTCTAAATGTACATCTGAACACTGATGTTGCAGAAAATTTTCTTTTTCTTCTTTCCTTTTGTTCTGCGAGGTAAAGATCAGGATTATATGGATCATAACCATCCCACTTAATCCCTACTGACCCAGAATAGGCGGCTCCCGGGTCTACGTTTGAAACGGAGAGGTTGGCAGTATGTATGATGAAATTCAAACCCGGCTGAAGGTAAAAACGGCTATGGGAAGGAACCCTGAAAACAAACCAAAGATGAGTAGTCAGAAAAGGAGCAATGTTACGGTGCAGGTGTTACAAGAAAGAATTTTTTTAACCCTTTTAAAAAAAAGTACGCGCATCCAATTGTCACTGACAAAAGCGGTCTTACTGAAGGAACAAGTGTGCATCAAGAGGGAGAGAGCAGGAAGCCCTGCCAATCAAATACTCAAGAAGATACTGGAGGTACAAGTACCCTGACAATTACAGAGCGGCAACATATACCAACAACTAGCACTTGAAGCAAAGAGTTGGAAAATCCTGCCACCGAGAAAACAGAAAGAAGTTCTAGTGCCCTTCATGTGCCAGGCGGTAAGATCACTGAGTTACTAAACTTTATTAAGGGTAGAAACAACGTATCATGAGATAAGGCGGCTAACGAGTAATATTAGCCTTGCTCATTGGACAGTTGTTCCCCACTCCCAAGATAAAAAGAAACGTCACGCCAAAAGGTGAAGTGCAAGTATAAATAGCCAACTTCCAGACCCCAAAAGGAAAAAAAACAATACTCAATGGAGAGCAACCAAAGCCGAATATAGCGAGGACTGCTAAAGGCTAGGACATTCAAATACCGAAGAAACTCCCTAATCAGGTACCGGTAAAGATAAACCCAATCGAAGCTGACTGGAAAAAGGTATAAGCACGCGTGAAAAGACCTGAAAAGCCAATTCGTCCCGATGCATTGGTCCTAAAGCCAATAGGCCAACTTAAGTATGCAGATATTCTCTGAGAAGTCAAAAGCGACCTTGAGCTCAAGGAACTAGGCCAAAACTTCAACCACATTAGGAAAACGGCCAAAGAAAATCTACTGATTGAACTCAAGAGATCTGCGGACTTAAAGACCTCACAATACCAAGTCAAAAAAGCTTTGATGCAACAAGCGTAAGTAAGGTCACTTACTCGAAGTAAAGGATCTAGATGAAATAACAACCAAGAAGAAAATCTCTGATGCTCTCAACGAACAACTGGAGAGTTCTTACCACTTGGATGTATTAGCAATTAAGTCACTGCGTAAAGCCTACAGTGGTACACAGACGGCAACAATAAGCTTACCAGCAGAGGCAGCCAATAAACTTATAAGGAATTCACTGACAGTAACCACGTCACAGGAAGTAGGAGATGTCCATCCTATCAAATTTGATAGCATAAATCTACACAGCTGCTATGCTCCACCAAGTAGCCAAAGGACGAATAGGAGAGGAACTACCCTATTGGCGGCCTTTGCAACTCTAGATGTAGTACATGTCAACAGCGGGAATGAAAACAAGTTTAGTAAAAATGATGTAGGCTCCATTATAGACCTTACCTTTGTTCGCAGCTCCATTGTGCGGAAAACAACATGGACCGTTAGCCAACATTATACTCATAGCGAAAACCAGGCAATACTATGGCAGATTGGAACAACACAAACACAAGGCAGCCGCCAACAGAGGAGTATAGTACGAAGAGTAGGCTGGAAATCACCTTTGCACCTTTGATGAAGAGTGCTACGAACAGAGCACTCTCAGGACCAGCTACTAGCAAGACGGAGCAGATGATGAATCACATTACAAAGACATGTGACACACGAAGAAGAAACACCTGCGGATATACACCGGTTTACTGGTGGAATAGGGAAATCGAACGCCTGTGTTCTGAATCTCATCGTGCAAGAAGGCTGTACCACCGCTCCAGGGGTAGAGACACCTTCATGCAACTACAACAGCAGTACAAATCAGCGCGTAGAAATCTTAAAGTAGCAATCATAAAAAGCAAGCACAGGAACTTCATTGAACTGTGCAACGAAGTTGACCAAAACCAAAACTAAAGTCAATAGCTCCCACCTGCCCAAGGTTGCTTGAAAACATCATGAGTGGTCTATTTCCAAGACGACAGGAAACCCTAGTAGAGGACGATGTGCCAGAAGAGACGTGCCCAATTCCTGTAGTTACCGCAGAAGAAATAGTCGCAGCAACCAACAGATTCGGAGATAAAAAAGCATCAGGGTTGGATGGCACACCCAACGTAGCCCTCAAAACTGCAATAAGAACTCGACCGAAAATATTTACAAATATGTACCTATATAACTCATGCCTGAGTGAAGGGATATTCCCACAGCGGTGGAAGAAGCAAAAACTGATTCCCAAAAGAAGCAATGCATCTGGAGACCCATCATCATTTCGTCCCCTCTGTATACTAGATACGGCTGGAAAACTCCTAGGGCGTATCATTGCCAATAGGCTGGAAGTAGCAGACTAGCAGAGCATCAGTATGGTTTCCGAAGGTCACACTCGACAATAGATGCAATCCGAATGGTGAAAAAACAGCGAAGAAAGCCATAGAAGGCTGAAGATGGAGAGGCGGTGCTAAACGGTACGGTGTAGTGATCATACTTGACGTCCGAAATCCATATACATATGTAACTCTGCAAACTGGAACCACATACTAAAAGCCCTTCGAAATAAGAATGTACCAGCATACATCATGAAGTTGGTGACGGATTACCTCAGACAAAGAATCCTGATATACATAGTGTTTGACGCTTAAAATCTGGAAAAGAAAATAAATTTTTTCTAAGTGAAAACGCTTCAAAAAATAATTTTTTTTTACTCATTTATTAGATACATATTTCATTTTATAATTGTAGGATGGACCAAGCGGATGAAATAAAAAGACTGATGTTGCCCGTTCGACGGTTGACTTAGAACTTGCTCTCTTTTCTTTTTTAATGAGAAGTTTATACATAAAAGTAAACAGTTGTTGCGGCTATATCATACGATTGTTAATACATTTAAAAGGTTTATACAACGAATAATATATGAATACATAAGGGATTACATGAGTATGACAATTGAGTGGAATTTTGACTACATAATAAAATCTAAAAAATAAGAATTATTCTGGATCATGCCAAAACGCACGAACTTTTCTATTAACACCTCTCATTAAGGTCTGAACAGCATCTTCGTTAAAGGTTTTGGCCACTTGCCTCAATTTTTTCGAAAAATTAGTTCCGTTTCACATATTCCACCCTTTGTTTTCAATTTAGCTTTCATTAGAGCCCAAAATCTTTCCATGTGGCGAAGTTCTGGACAATTAGAAGAATTAGCATCTTTGGCACAACGTTTATATTATTTTAAATAAAAACCTCAAGCGTCCTTTTCGCATAAAGTAATGTCGCCAAATCCGGCCAAAACAGAACTGATTTCTGATGTTCTCTAATAAGCGTTAGCAAACGCTTTTCTAAACATTTCTTGATGTAGATTCCTGCATTAACCCGAGTAGTGCTGTAATTATTTTGTTCGAATTTTTCAACCAAACTCATAGGGATTGTAGGTTAGACTTCCTTGAGTGCAAATATGCTACTTTTTCAGTCTCACTTGTCCAGGTAATACAGGTAAGACCATTTCTGTGCTGTAACCGTATGGTTACGCTGGCACTGCTAGGGTACTTGTTTAGGATTACCTGAAAAATCAAAGCTTACGTAGGAAAACATAGAACACGACGAATAAATTTCAGAAAATACACCTGTATTTTTATTAATAAAATCAAAAAATGTTTATGATAGAAGATTCATTGGTTGTTAACAAAAATTATTTATTGTTGAGTGTGAAATTGTTGAAAACATTTGACACAAAGGCCAACGTTGCATTTGATACAGCAAGTACTCATAACACTTTTGCAATTATCACCTGCGCAACGTCTTCTTTTTTCGAGTGGACCTACAAAATGATCAGTTCTGTCGTAACGAATGTTTTTCGTCAAATCATCTTCAAGCCGTTTTCGCTTTGGCCCAGGTTGAATTGGTGGTTCACCGTAGTGTGAACAGTAATAAACAGCGATTGATCGTTTGAATTCCAACTGGGATAATGGCTTCAATCCTCGTTGCAGTTGCCAAGCATTATTTACTGCGACGTCAATAAACCATGTGAAAATCGAGCTCCACCACTTTTTTCCTCGATACGAAATTCTATGATTATTCACATTTTGATCAAGACGATCGACACCGCACATAAATTTGTTGTACTCAGTAATTGCACATGGTCGAACAATACCCACTTTCCTTCCAGTTTGCTTCGAATAACGAGATGCTGTTGAGGTTGGCAAGGCACCATAACAAGTTGAGGCAATGCAAACAACAGAATTATCAACCCATTTTGTTAACCTTATGCCTGTTTCTAACATTTTGGTCGATTTATACATTCCACGAGACAATTTTTTTAATTTATTTTTGTGTTCTATCGGACAACTTGGAGGAATACGGTTCTCACGAATCGTACCTGTTGCATTGTATCCTCTTGCTTTCAGATATGTGAGAAGTGGAAAACCTGTAAACAAGTTGTCGAAGTAAAAGGAAAACGGCAGGCCTCTGATATTTTCTGGGAAGTCATCAATCATTGATAAGAGAGGTGCCGAACATTTGCCAAATCGTTCTTCATATTTTGGGTTTGAACGAGGATTTTTTCCTTGGTAAATTTCGAAATTTACTAAGTAACCCGAGGGCGTACACAACGACCAGACTTTATAACCAAATCTTATTGGCTTACCTTTGATGAATTGCTTGCAACCATGTCTTCCATAATAAGCTATCATGCTTTCATCATAAGATAATTGTTGTGTGGGATGGAAATTTTTAAGCATGTTCGCCTTTAAATGGTCTGTCATTGGACGCAACTTCCACAGCTTGTCCTTATTTCCATGTGGTGCAGCCAAGTTTGGTTCGAAATGTAAGCAACTAAGAATTTCTTCAAATCGCCCTCGCCGCATTGACTTGTAAATAAGTTCGTTCCGTAGATCGTCAGAGCTAGTCCAATAGGCCTTATAACTAGGAATCGAATTGTACCCAGTCACCATCAGAATGCCAATAAAAGTCCGCATTTCACGAATCGAAAATTCTTGAATTGGTTTTCCTTCTTTCTTTATGGCATATCTTGCTGAGCAATGGCTGATATGTTCCAGTAACTCATCGTCAAAAAAACGCTCGAAAAGTTCATGCGCCTGCACATCACGACAGTCATCGAAATTTGCTTCAGGAAACATTGGTATTCCAGCACTTCCAACATTATTTGACCATTTGAAAGTTGTTCCTTTGTTCGAAGCAGGTATCGGCACGTCAGAGAGAATGGAACTTATTTTCTTGAGTCGAGTGGCAATCGGTAACATATGGTCTCCTTTCTCTTCTTCAATTACTTCATCAGCACTTGAAGCGTCTATTTTCCCTTGTTGTATGTCTTGGGTTGGTTGGTCAACCGATAAATTCAAATCAGACTCATTTAAGACATCAATGAGAACGTCCTCCATGTTATCGGTGGGAATAGGCGGCTCTCCGGGCTTAATTGTGTCAATATGTTGACCACTTCTAAAAACTAATTCACAACCGGCTCTCAATTGATCTCCGGTCAGATCATCAATCGTCCCGGCTTCATTTTCACCGGCATCGTCCTCACCGCTAATGTTTCCATCTTCATCGGGTGGTTCAATATAAATACTATGGACCAAGCCACCAAATGAATTGTCTTCTTCATCTAACTGTTCAAGATAGTCAACGGCTTCCTGAAGTGATAATTTTCTAAAGAAAAAATCAAGATCCTATAAAAATTCGAATCCTTTTAGTGCCAACGTAACCGTACAGTCACATTGCTAAAAAAAATTAACACGTACCCCAGCGGTGCTAACGTGACTGTACGGTCACACCTTCAAAAAAATACTCAAAACTAGTAAAAAAAAACTTTTTTTTTATGAACTAAATTATTTGCACAAACAAGAAGTTATTAGCTTTCGATTGATATACATATTATAGATATAACTGGAAAAATATAAGCAAAAAGTTATTACTTACTTTTGCATGTTTGCCATAATGCACTTTTTTATACTTAAAAAATTAACCGGATCTCTAATATCTTGCTCTGACTATATGAATGAACCGACTGATGCAAATGCCGTTTAGTTTTGAAGAGACACATATTAAACGTCAAACTTATGACCTGTTGTTGATTTTAAATATGTAGGTATAACACAAATGACATTATTCTCTAAGGCTACTGTGCGTGACCGCACGGTCACGCTGGCACAGTCCGGGTTAATTGTGCCATGACTAATGAATTCCTTACTTTCTTTGCCACAAGGGTTTCTCTTGAGGGTGGCCTCAATTTTAGCTTGAAGCCTTGGGTCCAAAGTACCAAGTGTTTGACCCAAACCTGTTTTCTCTGGACTGACAGAGTTTCCTTGTAATTATGTATAACCGAATGTGCGGTTGAAACAACAACTTTTAGTTATTATTTAATTTTATACAATGGAATATTTGGATTTATTTTTTCTTTAATTCTCGCCAAAATATTATTTTTATTAGAGAGAACATTTCCAGATTTCAAGCGTCACACATCTTATGACACAGAGGATGGTCCCAAGGAGTATGCTGTGACAGGAGGGGTACCACAGGGGTCTGTGTTGGGCCTACTGCTCTGCAACGTTATGTATGATGAGATACTCAACATATCTTTACCAAAAGAAGCTACCATTCGCGGATGATGTTGCGATAGTCGTTGTCGCCAAGCTACTGGAAGAAGTAGTTCAACTAAGCAGCGACACAATCGAGATAGTCCAACGCTGGCTGCAACCTGTGGGTTTAGAGCTGGCAGAACATAAAACAGAAGCGGTACTAATCAGTAGCACAAAGAAGAGGGAAACAATCACTCTTGCGATAGGAAGACATCAGATTACATCGAAACACGTCATCAAATACCTAGGCGTCATGATTGATGCAAGACTTTCTTTTTATGAACAGCTGGTATATGTTAGTGACAAGGCCTCACGAGTGAATAATGCACTAATGCGCATCATACCAAACCATGGGGGATCAAGATACAGCCGACGCGACGCCGGCTCTTAGCCAGACTGGTGACATTTGTCATACTCTACGGGGCACCAATATGGGCTGAAGCCATGTAAGTAAAATCATACAGGCGTAAAATTGAATCGACATACCGACTCTGCTCAATTAGAGTATGCATTGCATTTTGCACAATATCAGAGGATGCAGTCTACGATATCGCAGGATTAATCCCAAATGACATCATGGTTGAAGAATCGATCTTTTGATCTGCCTCACTTCCACACTTGTAGAGAAACGTTAGTTGACATTGTCTTTTGACAGGGTTCGTAGGATCCTTCCTTTGAATGTAATAATACCAACTGAGCCGGTCGTGCTCCCATTTTTTCGAGATGGGTTCTTTGACGTGAAAGCTTCCTCGGATCTTAGAATTTCTAATTCGATTAAGATTTGTTACTCCTGCTGACATGCGAAGCATCTTTATCTCTAGTGCCGTTAATTTGCCCTCATATTTGTTAATACTCAAAAAGTTGAAACTGTTTTCTTGGAGTACGGGATAGATATTACAGTACTATCTCGATAATGTGAACCTTGAAAATCTGAATTGTCCAAAATGTGAACCATAAAAAATTTGCATAGCATACTCTAAAATGTGAAATCAAAACCAATTCTTGATACTCACAAATGCGAACTTTTATTTTTTCTCAAGAAAAGTCACTCCTTTTTGGTTTAACTGTGAGAAATTTTTCATTGGTGTATCTGCTCCACAATTTCTTTTTACTTTTGTTTGTGAATGCGGCACGTGCCGTAATGAGAGTTCAGTTTTCGTTGCATAAAGGTTAATGTGAATAAATTTTTTTAAAAGTTTCTGTTATTTCAGAATTCTTTGTCTCGTTTATACGTTAACACGTTGAAAAACTAGAGTTAGGTGTAATACTGAGTCAGGTTCTTATTTTATTGTTAATTTGTCTACATATTTGTGTTTGTTTACATGTTAAACGAAGCAAATCTTATTTTAAAGTAGCTTCAGAAGTTCTGATTAACGGGACATATGATACATTACACTAACTTGATTATTTCGTCAGTTATCATTACTTTTACGCTGACTCAGTTTTGCACCACTTTTTTCTTCACGTGCTGTTGTAATCGCAGTTTGGCCCGCAAAGGAAGAGTAGTGTTCTGATGTATTTCCAATTTTGTTTTAGCAGGCGTTATTCATCTTCTCCTAGCCTATTGTAACGCAAAAATAAAAAAATCTTTGTGACTAACTTCCTAAATTCAAACAAAATGCGCATTGTGAATAAACTTTGTATCGGCGATACAAATACACGATGCTTTTATTTTACGTTGCGCACACGGTTGTGTTTTGAATTTGTTTTTTTTTTTTTGTAAATTTGAAACAATTTCTAACAAATCAATAGCAGCTCAAATAATTAATAATAATTTTTCTAAAAAATTATAGTACACGTGACAACCGAATATTCATGAAATATATGATAAAAATAAAACAAATGTCATTTGCATCGTACTAGTTCAGGATGCGCTGTTTGCTTTTGTTTGGGCAGTATAATCGTTCGCAATGTATTTCGGAACGTAATGCGTTGTGATAATTTTAAGTTTGCATTTGGGAATGATTCACAATGCAGGCAGTACTGCATTAAGAAAAACACCCTGTATTCTACTTTGGAGCATAGTGAATTTTGCTTGTAGAAATGACAACTCTCGCAGAGAACGTGCGAAAAGTAATTTGAAATTACTTTAATACGGCAAATTAACAGAAGCCGCCATAATGGGTTTAGCTGTAAATGAGGGCAAAACCAATTTTATGCTGTCAAAAATATCGACGAATTGGGCAGAACGTCACAGTAGACAGCTATAACTTTGAGGTAATAAGGGAAGGTAGAAGGTAGACAAACCTTCTATGCTATTAGTTCTGACTATAACACCTTAGCAGAAATCAATCGAAGAATAACTCTTGCCAATCGATGTTTCTTTGGGCTGAGAAGGCAATCGAGTAGTAAGGCTCTATCTCGAAAGACTGAGGAGACTTTTTATAAGACTTTAATCATCCCAGTCCTGCCTTATGGCGCTGAAGCATGGACTCTTTCGAAATCGGATGAAGATATTCTTGGTCGCTTCGAGAGAAAAATTCTTCGGAAGATATACGGTCCCGTTTGCGTTGACGGGCTTTGGAGGAGAAGATTCAACGACGAAATCTACGAGCTGTACAGCGACATCGACCTAGTCAAAAAACTGCGCATCAGTCGCCTAAGATGGCTAGGACATGTAGAGCGAATGGACACCAATGCTCCGGCCCGCAGAGTCTTCGAATCTAACCGGAGGGACAACGCAGTAGAGGACGACCTCGCCTAAGGTGGCGCGCACAAGTAGGACCTCACCAACTTGGAGTGCGCAACTGGAGGCAGTTAGCTAAGGACCGGGCTAACTGGAGGCTTGTTGGTTGACGCCCAGGTTCACTCCGAACTGTAGCGCCACCTAAGTAAGTAATATATTCCCGTTTGCGTTAACGGGCTTTGGAGGAGACTCAATGATGAAATTTACGAGGTGTACAACGATATCGACATAGTCCAAAAACTGCGCATCAGTCGCTTTAGATGGTTAGAACATGTAGAGCGAATAGACATCAATGCTCCGGCCCGCAGTCTTCCAATTTAACGACTCCGCGTTACGTGACATGCACAAGTAGAAAGGGATCTCAATTAACTTAGAGCGCGGAACTACAGGCAATTAGCTAAGGACCGGGTGGTCAGGTTCGGACTCTCAGGGTAAAGTCCCTGGACGATCCCTGGCGAGTAACCGTGACAAGAAGACTCACTGCCTCCACGGGGCGGCCACCGGGCAACGAATACCACAGCGAGATAATCTGGCCTAGTATTGCGGACGTGCACAACTGAACGTATGGTCTATTGCGCACGCCTGCGATGCACGGCTGGTGTTCACGTCTGTGACTATTCGGCTAAAGTGAGCGACGTGAGGAGTAAACCTCTAGAATAAATCTCTAATCCAAGGTGGAACAGCATACGCCAGGGATGCGTGGCTAAGAGAGTGCTTAGTCGCTAGTATGCGGACTCCGAATACCAGGCTACCTTCGGTTTTAACCAATGCCTTCCCGTGCCGTACCGGGCTCCGACATGGGTGACTCTTCTTTCCCGGATACTCGTGGGAATCATTATATCTCAAAAAAATTTAAATTTACAGACTGATGCCTCTATAAGAGCATCAACCTCTGGCGTTGCCGTTGGGCAACCAGAGGCACTCCCCAATCGGGTAGCCACTGGACTCTCGACGGTCGACATTAATAGTGCTTCAGAGCACATAACGGCCACTACTTCTCGGTCCGCCATCGGGCAACCGAACCCTACATCCGATTCAGAAGGTCTGGCCAAGTGGGCCCCTTCCGATCATACGGATTGCTGTGACGATAAAGCAGCAGCGGAATCGTACACCTCTGATTCCGACGCGTCCACACTTGTTGACACCTGCAGCGTGATTACCGAGAAATCGGGTTGCTCCTCCATCGGGAAGAGTTTTAGCGGGCTGCAAATACAACAGAGTGGTTTTGTGAAGCTGAATAGCTTCCAAAACAGACGCTTTAAAAGCGCCCTGCGGAGAGGAATGGACAGAGAAAGTGCTCTCATCCTGGCCAAATCCGCTGACAAAGACAGGCCAGACATGAAGCGAGTCAGATCCGAAGATCAAACTCCCCCTTCATCGGCCGCCAAGAAGATCAAGAGTGGTCCCCTACCTGATGTTCCCACCTTTAGCCAGGTGGCTAGCCTTGTCAGGTTAGGGATCGTTCCGACCGACTTGACCAACCATCCCCTCTCAACAGAGCAAATGGCTCTCGTACAAGAGGCAGTTATAGACACCTCGATCGAATTGAGTAACTGTGGCGTGTGGCCTAAGTTCTCAGGGTCACACCTAAGATCGGGGTGGCTAATTTTTGTCTGTGGAGACAATGCTACAGCAGGGTGGATGCGCTCCAACTTTGAGAGGATCAGCACTTAATGTGGTCTGGACCTGATGTTGGTGGAAGAGGGTTCATTCCCAAAAACACACATCGTCCGTGGATTCTTTCCACAAAGTCTGGATCTCTCAAACGAGAAAGTGCTTGCCACCCTCGTATCTCAAAATGCCAACCTTAAGGCCAATACGTGGAAAGTCATCCAGAGAGGGAAGGAAGGTGCACTCCTTCACCTTGTGCTAGGCATAGACGACAATTCCATGGCTAAACTCCTCGAACTCAAGGGGAAGGTCAACTACCGCTGGGGTCAGATAAAAATTATCCTTAAGAGCACCGATAAGGTTCCCACATCTGACAGCGGTACCCCTTTAGAGGAAGAGGCAGCCAGCACTCAACCTTGCACCGGAAATGTGTCCGATTGTAAGGATTCAAGTCAGCCTACCTCTGGGCCATCTAGCTCTGGTGGCGGTAAGACGACAGCGGTGTCTGTTCCTGTGGATCGCACCCACTCAGCCTCTATAGGCAGTAGTAATGCCGTTGGGCATGCTACTGCAGGGGGTTCTGGGAGCGGCACTAAGGCTACGGCCACCGCTTCGTCGGTCCGCCCTAAGCTGCAAAAGAAGGGTACACAAACCCGGACAACTGACAACGTGGCCGGAAATCCTCTAAATACGGCTGAAGTCAGGCACAGAACAACAGGTCGTCCTGGACAAGCCGCCTGCCGCAGTAAGAAAGGCCCTAAAAAAGGCCAACTACTCCGGCAAGCAAAATCTAATCAGCCATGATTAGCACCTTCAAGGTGTTACAGGCGAACCTGCATCATGCTAAGGGCGCGTCCGCTACCCTTAGCAAGCGGTTCGCCGATGAAAAGATAGCCCTAGGACTGTTACAAGAACCTTGGGTTATTCGCGGACACATCAAGGGTCTCGGGAATGGGGTAGGTAAGCTAATTTATAAACACGATGAGCAAGTGCCAAGGGCGGCCTGCTTAATCGACCATAATATAAACTTTCTTCCCATTCCAGAATTTATAACAAAAGACCTAGTAGCCCTACTAACAGAAGTCCCGACCGAGAGAGGCACTCAGAACATCGTGTGTGCCTCGGCGTATTTCCCTGGTGATGACGACAATATACCGCCATTGGAGGTCCAAGCGCTCATCAGCTACTGCAAACGTAGTAACCTACACTACATCATTGGCTGCGATGCCAATGCTCACAACATGGTATGGGGTAGTAGCGACGACAACAAAAGAGGTGAGTGTTTGTTAAATTATCTTGTAAGTAACCATGTAGATGTCCTCAACAAAGGGTCTAAACCAACCTTTATAAATGCCATTCGAGAGGAGGTACTTGATCTCACTCTCGCCAGTCCATTTATCTCTAATTTTGTCACAAATTGGCATGTGTCAGATGAAGCCTCGATGTCTGACCATCAGCATATTAGGTTTGACATACCCGGCCAACTGACACAGGCCCCAAATAGATACGATCCCAAGTCGACGGACTGGATTATGTATCGGGAGCTAGTCCTCTCTAAAATGGATATGCTTGTCTCACTAATTGAGTCCACGTGGGACATTGATGAAGCAGCATACCAGCTGAATAAAGTGTTGCTAACTTCATACCACAGTAGTTGTGTCAGTAAAACCAGCCCGAGTAAACGAAAGGTTCCCTGGTGGAATGACCAGCTTGCTAAACTCCGGAATAAGGCTAGGAAACTCTTTAATCGAGCCAAACGCACAAAAATGTGGGACGAATACAGGTTCGCTCTCACAGAATTCAATTCAGAATTGAGAAGATCAAAACGAGCTGCATGGAGAAGATGCTGCGAAGACATTACTGACATGCCTGTAGCGGCACGTATCCACAAAGCTCTTGATAAAGATCATACAAACTGTGTGGGTTTACTAAACAAAACTGATGGTACCCACACGTTGGACCGAACGGACACGATTAACACCCTACTTCAGGTGCACTTCCCCGGTTCGACTATCCATGAAAATCATGATAACTCTAACGACACTGACCTTAGGGTCTCCATAGCCAGCAGAGTTAACAGTCTATCTGGTAAAATCTTCAGTCCAGATAAGGTAAGATGGGCAATCGGCTCTCTCAAACCTTTCAAAGCCCCCGGTGGTGACGGCATATTCCCAGCCCTTATTCAAAAATGTTATCGACGTCATACTGCCGGCAGTTATCGCTTTATTTAGAGCTAGTTACAACTGGGGTTACATCCCATTCACCTGGAGACAGGTGAATGTGATCTTCATCCCCAAGAGTGGCAATAGGCCTAGTGAACTGCCTAAATCATATAGACCTATCAGTCTAACATCATTTGTTCTTAAAACTATGGAAAGACTTATCGATGTTCATATTAGAGGCCAGATAGAAATATCTAATCCTCTACACTCAAGTCAATACGCGTACAGAAAAGGCAAATCCACTGAGAGTGCTCTTCACTATCTCGTCAAAAAGGTCGAAGAAGCATTTCAAACCAAGGAAATTGCCCTATGTGCCTTTTTAGACATTGAGGGTGCTTTCGATAATACCGGATACGACTTGATAGCTAGGGCAATCAGTCGTAAAGGTATCGAAGATTCGACCAACCAATGGGTCAGAGCAATGCTAGAAAGTCGAATCATAACCGCCTCCTCTGGTGGCGTGTCGGTGTCCGTGACGGCGGTCAAAGGCTGCCCCCAAGGTGGGGTACTTTCTCCCTTATTATGGACACTGGTCATTGACGATCTTTTAGTCAGTCTCCACAGACTTGGCTTTAGCGCCATTGGTTATGCAGATGACCTGGCGATCATTTGTAGTGGCAAGCTTAACGCAACCATTACTAGAGGCATGCAGAACGCATTGCTTCACGTCTTAGAATGGTGCACTTCTGAAGGATTATCTATTAATCCCAGCAAAACTATTCTAGTGCCTTTTACTAGAAGGAGACTGGTTAATTTTGAACCTATCACCTTAAAAGACACCACTTTGCCTTATTCCAATGAAGTCAAATACCTCGGTATTATCCTAGATAGGAAACTCAATTGGAACTCTCACATCAAGTCAGCCACAGAGCGTACCACTAGAGCCATATGGGCCAGTAGGCGCCTCTATGGCAGAACTTGGGGGCTTAACCCCAAAATGATATACTGGCTTTATATCATGATGGTTAGACCTATCATTACGTACGCTGCTGTTGTCTGGTGGCCTAAAACCCTCGAACAATCAACGGCTAATAAGCTCCAGAAACTACAGCGTATTGCCTGCCTAGGTATTACAGGTGCAATGCGCACCTGCCCAACTTTAGCACTTGAGGCCTTAATTGGACTTACACCCCTACACATCTTCATTAGGAAGACGGCTGCTAGATGCGCTATCAAACTGCAGCTCGAACTTAAGTATAAAACAGATGGCCATGTGGGACACCTGAAAATACTTAACTCAATCCCAAATATAGACATGTTTATGTCCATCCCAGACATTATGGTTAGGGAATACAGTTTTGGGAAACTATATGAGGTAGAAATTCCAGACCGTGCTAAATGGGCCAATGGGGCTCTGGCACGGGACCCTAGAAGTCTGATCTGGTACACTGATGGATCGAAAATGGAATGTGGAGTTGGAGCTGGTGTCTTTGGACCCAACACCAAACTGTCGATACCCATGGGAAGATGTCCCTCGGTATTCCAGGCAGAAGTACATGCCATTGAGATCTGCGCCGACTTAATATCCACAAAAGGTATTAAAGGCGCCAGAATTATTATCCTTTCGGATAGCCAAGCAGCATTACAAGCACTGTCTTCCAACATGATGGACTCTATGACAGTTAAATGCTGCCACGATGCCCTACAGGCCCTCGCCAGATACAACAAGGTCAAACTTGGATGGGTACCTGGTCACCAGGGTATTGCAGGCAACGAATCGGCGGATGAGCTAGCAAGGGCTGGATCAGAATCCGTGTTCTTAGGACCAGAACCGTTTTGCAGAGTCAACTGGGCTTCTGCCTTAGGACAATTAAACGAATGGGAAAATCAACTTCGTCTAAACCACTGGGAAAATGTCCCTGGTCTGAGACAATCCAAACGTTTAATTAAACCTTTCTCCTATAAGGAAATCCTTAACCTAGATAAGGAAAGCATTAGGAAGCTGACGGGCTTCCTAACTGGCCACTACGGCCTGAGATACCACCTTAACAAAATGGATATTTGCCAGGACAAGGATTGTCGATTCTGCCTCGAGGAAGATGAGACATCCGAACACATTCTTTGCGAATGCCCGGCACTACATTGGTTAAGGATACGTACTCTCCACAGGGAGATAATTACTTCAGTGGAACTCAAGGGATCCGCTACCAAGGATGTACTTGCCTTCATAAGGGAGGTAGTACGTCTCTTGGATTAACTCCAACCCCTCGATACAATAGATCTCTTAGGTCGCAGTGTCGATGCCATGCGGGCAAAGGTTGTACAAGAGGAAAAAAAAAAAAAAAAAAAAGGACCGGGCTTGCTGGTTTAAGCCCAATTTCACGAAAGAACTGTAGCAATTTATAACAATAAGTAAATTTAAAAAAACAAATTTGTTGTATTCTCTTTTTTTCGAGGAAATTCTTTAAGAATTAAATATAGAAATGAGGAAAAGAAAATAAATAAGGATCGCTACAAGTATGGATCTTATCGTGTTGCATTTCTTAAGACAAAATAAATAAATCCCCAACTCCCATTTATACTACACTAGCCGACCCGTGCTCGCCTTGCTTCGCCTCCTACCAGTTTTAAGACAGAACTGTATTCAGCTTCTGAATTCCCCATGAATTGTAGCGAATTGGGATTAGCGTTACTGTCAGGCATTAATGTTCCGATAAGGTGGTAAACTTGATCCTGAATCTTAAACGTGGGCATAATGTTGCCTTCTGTTAAGCGTTTACCACCAAAGGAGGTCATTTGAAAGGCTGAGTTAAACTTTGTAGGACTCTCTTAAAAAGTTTTTGACGAAGGATGTTCACTCAATAGAATGCTCTTTGGTGGTTCCGTTTCAAAAACGCCCTAAACGCGCCCTAAGTCTGTTTTATCACAAAAGATATGTTTTAGCATTGTTTACAACCCACGTCAAACAAAAACAATGACTTGCCAACACAACCCATCTGTTCAAAGGTCAGTTATTAAACATAACTTGTTTAAAAGTTTAAAGTGTGCACGAAATAAGTTGCGTTTCTTCGTAATTCAAAATATATTTTTTTTAATTATTTTTTCCCTATGGATGCAATTCCAGGAAGTATGTACTTTTATTTCTTCTATACAATTTTTTTTTGGGACATTTGTTTACAAGTCTTTTACACTTTTTAAAAGTGTGTTCAAATCATGTGGCTGACATTTATTTAAAAAAAAACATTGGACTTAGAGTTTCCTTTCGGGCTCTCCGGGCCTTAGTTCTCACATCTTCATCTGCTGTATATATCTGGCTCTTCAGATTCAAAAAAAAATATTGCCCATGTTTGCAAATTTTTTTTTTCACAAAAATTTTTTTTTTTTTATTGTTCTAGGGTCGAACAATAACGATTTGTGTTTTACAAGGCAAGAATTGTTAGACATAATGAAACAATCGGAATAAAAAAAAAATAGAAGCACAGATTGATTATTTGAAAAAATATTATAAGATCAATTGACAAAGAAAAATGTCCGACCTATAAAGTAGTGCAAGTTGCAAAGCAGAATTGCTATCCAAATAGGTTTTTTATAACTGTCACTCCGATTTCGGCTGAAATTAACCCATAGACGTTATTAGATCACATTATAGAACGATTACTTGAAATTCAAAAACAGGTCTTGAAATCTTTAACATTTGACGAAATGAAAAGTTTAAGTCTGGTTTCCAAATGGGGCTTTGATGGCTCCTCTGGTCAAAGTCAAAATAAACAAAGGTTTGTAAGTGAGACTCTAAGCGATTCCAGCATTTTTTACGTCCTTTGTACCAATACATCTTGTGCGTAGCCAACGGAATTCAGAGGAGATGGAAATAATATGGCATAATCCGCGACCAAAATCTACTAAATACAGCAGGCCTATTAAGATGGAGTTCGTTCATGAATCTGATCAGTATACAGTACAGAAAGAAAAATCAATGAAACAAAAAATAGACGGACTAACGTTATCTAAAGTTCGAATCGATGAGGATAAAGTTGCTTAAGTTTACTGTGATAGATGTCAAAATTTGTAATGCTGTTACTGAAACGAAATACACATTACGGTGCTAAATATGAGGAGCCACGTCTAAAAACTTTAATATTGATGAAATATTGCAGCTACAAGCAGATACGAAAACATTTCAATTTGGCCTATCAATCTTACATGGCTGGATTCGGTTCTTTGAATGCCTATTGCATTTATCTTATAAGATTCAATAAAGCTTTGGGCTCTCCCAGCAAAAAAAAAAAAAATGGAAAAGAAAACGAGAACAAAAAACGCATACAAAATTTGTTCAAACAGGAATTGGGTTTGATTGTTGATATACCAAAACCTGGCTTTGGAAGTAGCAATGAAGGAAACACGGCGAAAAAATTCTTTCAAAACAAAGATATATCGGCAAGAATAACAGGAGTAGATGTAGAAATTATTGAACAATTTTACATTATCATGCAAACTGTATCAAGTGGCTTTAAAATTAAGCCAACGAAATTCAAAACCTACCCCTTAGAAACAGCTAGGTTATTTATGAAAAAGTATTCCTGATACAACATGTCCCCTACAATACATTAGTTCCTTATACTTATATGGGCCAGGCGTTATAAGTAACTTCTTACTTCCGATAGGGCAACTCTCCGAAGAAGCCCAGGAAGCGCGTAACAAAGAAATTTCGAGAGCATTTTAGTCGTAAATGCCAGATTTTGAAAAACAACTAGAATTAAATGACGAAGATGACGAGAATGAAAGCAATAGTTCTTGTGGTAGCGACTACTCTGTAGATTTAAATTGTTAAATTAAAAAATAATTATATACATAAATTGAACACCATATCTTGATAAAATATTATATTTTGAAGTATTCTTAAACTTTTTCAGCCATAATATAGTAATTTAGTAGGCTTTCAGACTTTTGGCCACGTTTCGGTGGCACCTGCCTCACTGTGCGGTGGTGCACCTATTTTTCTAAGGATTACTTTTCCGCTTGAACAACACAATCCAGCAGATTCTTTTTGCCCACTTTTGTGCACCACAAAAGCTACAAACCTCAGACATTATACCTACATGCGTCTCCTTTTCGTATGAAATGAAAACATTAACTTTTTTTTTATGCTCCACAGTAGACCAACATCGTGTTTTCATCGATAACAATAAACCGTTCACTAGCAGAACCAAGTTTATTAAAAGTGAAACTTTGCACATCTCTCAGCCGAGACAACCCCCCAATTTTTGTATCTTTACTCCTTCGCCCAATATCAGGCTTAAAATATCTCTTACTCATTTTAGTTGACGCCACACACTCGTTGAAATACAATTATCAACTGATTCGCTTAAACAGAATACAATCAGTGTGACCATTAGCTTCTCTCAAAACTATTCCATTCACTCCAAAAGGCGAAATATTTAATATTCCACTTGTAGTGTGTCTTCCTTAGAAAAAAGATAACAGGCTTTACTTTATTTATTTTTAGGGTTTACTTTATTTATTTTTAGGAGAAAAGCAAAAACAGAATTACACAATTCTACAAATTCACAAAAGCTTTACATTTTAATAGAGTAATCTACTTTAGTTCTTCAAATAATAATATATCAGTAAGAATCAATTGAAATGAATTCATTATTATTATTAAAAAAGTTAATACAAAGTTAACAAAGTATAAATATAAATATATGTAGCACTGCTTCACACTTCAATATTCTTATATTCCACTTGGTAATACATCTTAATAAAGAACAAATTATAGAAAACAAAGAAAAGTTAATTTCATACAAAACGTAAAACATGATAAACTAAAAATGGGTACTGCTCCAATAAGGAAAAACACAAAGAAAAACTTTAAAACTATAATTCAACAGCAAAAATATCAATTCCATATTCTTATTTTTTTAAAAACAATTGAAAATTGAAAATTTTGAAGATCAAAATCTAATTGTTCATGTTCTTCGGGTATATTACATATTCAAATGAGTATTTAAATATTACGTGATTAATTCTCTAATATACGGAGAATATATTATTTTCTAAATATTCTTTTGAAGAAAAAATATTACACTTTTATATGCGATTATTTTTCGAAAAAAATACATATGTACATATATTCTATGGTCACACTGAATATATATATATAATATAATAATATTTAATAAAAATACTTCATTTTTTAATAAAATTTACAAAAATATATAAATCAGTACGTATAAAGCAATGGCTTTGCCGTCTGCATTTGATTTGACAATAATTATCCTTAAAGATGAGATGCTGGGTGATAATTTCGATATTTATTTATTTATTGCTTAAAAATTTTCCTCAAATATATTAGTTCTGTATCTATATGCTACAAGGAGGTATGCTGTTAGTAAATTCCAATTCTCACCATTAAGCAGGCTCGCCTGATTTTCTTCAGTATGGGGCAGATGCCTACAAAGTGCAATATGTCTTCTTTTTCCCCTGTGTTGCACAAACTGCATCTTAGTGGAAGGTCACTGCGATGGGGTATGTAATTAAGTTTTAAAAGTTCCCCTCTGGTGCGAAAAATGAGCGAAATCTGTGCTATACTCATGTTGGCGTGCAAGTAGTTTACGTCTTCATGCTTCAACGTTTTGTTAATTAATCGGGAGTTTGAGTTTTCTGCTTCACTAATAAAGTCTCTTTTCATAGCCCGGTCAACATCTGTTACAAATCTGTACATGTAGCTTTCCCATTCTGACAGATTTGTTTCAACCATATGTAGACGAAGTCCGTGCTTCTCAGCAATATCCTTCCAGTTTTGGTAGAATTGGGAGTTTGTCCTTTACGCTTTCTTTGCCAGAATATGTGTTAGTCGCGTGTCATCTTCTCCTTTCAATACCTTCAATATAAGCATACTTCATATTCAGCTTAAGTGTGTATATGAAGAGAGGTGATATACCACTTTCAATATGAAGCATATAGTTGGGAGTGTTCGATGGCAAACGATATAGCTTTTTCAGAAAGAATCTCAGCAATTTCTCGATTTCGTCGTAAGGTTTACTTCCCCATACTTGGGCTCCATAGCACATTACTGAGCGCACTACAGCTTCGAATATTTTAATTTTGGATGCTATAGATACTTTGGAGTTAACCGGTAGGTTCCCCCACGTACAGTTTATTGTCTTCTTGGCTTCGGATAGCTTAAGTTCGAGGTGCCATTTCATTGAGAGGTTATGATTTATGGTGACCCCAACGTATTTATATGACCTTACTACTTCCAGATCCTCCCCACTATACTTCCATTTCTCGTTCCTCGCCAAACGACCGGTTCCTCTTCTGAAAAATAGTACTTTTGATTTTCCACTATTTATGCTTAGGCCATTAAGTTTACAATACTCTTCGACCTTATTTATCATAAGTTGCAAAGAGCTCGGCGATTGTGCTAGTATCACTATATCATCCGCGTATAAAAGTGCCTTAACTTTTAATCGTTCTATTTTTACACCGGCTGGCAAGATGTCAAGTATATCATCTAGAAATAGTGAGAATATAAGAGGGCTGAGAACGCTACCCTGCTTAACTCCAATATTTACATCAAACCATTCAAACATATATTTTCCAGTCCATACTGCGACTTATTGTTGTTGTACAGGTCTTTTAAAATAGTGAAGAACTTGGACGATATTCCAATCTTTGACAGCTTGTAGAATAGGCAATTTCTGTTTATTGTATCGAAAGCAGCTCGAAAGTCTATGAAAAGCGCATACAATTTCTTTTGTCTTTCCAGATAGCACTGCGCAATAGACGTTAAATTAAATATTTGGTCGACCGTAGCGTAACCTTCTCGAAAACCCACCTGGAATTGACTTAGCTTTTTATTATCCCTAACCCATTTTGTTAGCCGGTTTGTCAACAGACCTGTGAATATCTTGGCGATAGTAAGAGGTTCCTCTATAATTTGTAGCGACATTTGGGTCACCCTTTTTGAAAATAGGAAATATTATTGAGTTTTGGAATTCAGTAGGTACCTTCCCTTTACAATAAATGAAATTAAGGGATGATAGCGTTTTTTCCAGAAAAGCTTCCGAAGCATATTGAAAAAATTCGTAAGGAATTCCTGGGCTTTAATCCGTTTTTTTTATTAGCACCTCAAATAATTCACTTTCTTCGAAAGGTCTGTCTAGGCACTTATCACTGATTAAACGGGAGGCGTAGTGAAATACCGTTGTGGGTTGAGCATTGTTTTGAAATGTCGAGTTAAGGCAATGGTCATCATTCTGATTCCAACCTTGTGAGTAGTTCCGTTAAGCCTTTTCGCTACCGTCCAAAATTAATTAGCGTTAGATGTTTGTGCCAAATCCCTAGCCATTCCTACATAATTTTTTTCTCCGCACATAAGGCCTTATATTCTTTATTTTTTTCAAGTGACATTTTCCTCGCATTGTTGCATTCATGATCAAACCAGGGGTGCTTGCGCTGATATTTCTTCTTTGGGGGCTTCGTCTGTGCAGCATATCTTATTAAGCTTGTAAGTAAACTTGAATATAACAAGGCGTGGTTCCATTGCGGTGATAAAATTCGAATGTACTCATCCAGCTTGTTATGGTAAGTGTTTATATTACGGTCTTCCCAGAAAAGCTTCGGTAAGAGCGAAAGTTCTGCGGTAGCTGTAGCTTCTGCAGAAAGGGCACATTTAATGGTGAGGGGTATATGGTGCGAAAATACCTGCGCCGATATATGCATGTCCTGTAGAACATTATGCCATTCTGCGTTTATCAGTGCATAGTCTATAACAGAAGACCCATTTCCCCTGACAAAAGTAAGTTCTCCTTCGCTATCACTTGTGCTTCTACCGTTAAGCATGCATAAATTAAAAGCATCACAAGTTTCAATTAAATGTTTGCCTTTTGTGTCTACGGTATTATCTTTCGATTTCCTAGTAAAATTATGAGATCCGTCCGCTCCTCTGCACATAATCGGTAAAACTTGTTCGTTCCCTACGCGTGCATTGAAATCCCCGACGAGAAGGGTGTTACTGCATCCCGTACTTAGCATATAGTCCAGGAGTTCACCGTAATCGTGGTTCCAGTTGCAGCAATTTCCATACGTTGGCACAATGTCAATGTGGTTCCCTCCAATTTCTATCTCCACCACGTTTCTCCCTTCGTTTCTTTTAAAAACGCATTTGACTTTTAATGTGAATTGTTTTTTTATACCAAACAACATACCAACACTAGCCCTACCTATATTGTTATTTCTTCAAAATGTCTTCAAAAGTTTCGTACAAAAAAAATAATTCATAACTTTTAACAAAATCAAAGAAATCCAAGAAATTACATTTATTAATTAAACCAGCCACATTATAAGATAAAATACTAAATTTAAGGTTCTTGTCTGGGCAGACGTCAACACTATTAGGTACGTTTTTTTCTTTGGGTTTGAGGCGTGAATGCTGATCTGCTGTACTACTTTTTCTTGGAGTTCGAACAGTCGCTGTCATGGTTGATGCTGACGTCTCACCTGTCACTTTAAATGGCACTTGGTTGCCGATTATCTGGTTCAATATTGGCATACCATCTTGATTTCCACACATTAACTCTTCGTTCTCGTTAGAGTAGAACGTTTTGTTTCCGATTGCTATGTTTTCTCCTTTTAAATTTATTCTGAGGTTCGGGTTCTTTTGCAGAATTTCCTTCTTCAAACAAAATACTCTTCTGCTACGATCCCGGATTGCCTTTGGAAAGTCCCTGTGCATGTAGATTCCGGTTTGCCTGAGGCTGCCACTTTTTTTGAGGATTCTGCCCACTTCGTAAGGATTACACATTTGAACGAGGACGTTGACCATCTTATCGTTTTAACACCTCTCTGATTGGCACTTCATCGGCTTCAACCTCTAGAAGCGAAGCGCAAAGTTCCTTAGTGTGGATCACTGGGTCAGTGTTCGTATCAGTGGGAGAAGCAAGATGATATTGTTTCCGCATGCTTTTTTGGACAAGTAGTGTATTTCTCTTTCCCAGCTGCTGCTTCGGGCCTGAAAATTTTGCCCCGATTCATACTGCACACCTGCCATCCCTTTTCTATAAACTGATTTTCACCCTGGGGGATCCAGTGTGCGCTGGCCCAATTATATTTAACATCCCCAGTGGGAATCGCTACCACAGCACACACAGACACAAGATATACACAACCCAGCAAAAAATGTGATCAGGTTTATAGGGCTAAGGGATAAAATAAGGGATAGAAAATAGAGAGCGCTTATTGTAAAACTGTAAGAAAGTCTTAATTAGGCATTATAATAAGGAGTATTATAAGATATAAATAAAATCAAGAGTATGATATCTTATTTATGCTTTATTTTAAGATTTAAATAAGCTTTTTTCTTACTTAAGTCTATTTAAGACGTATAATAAAGTTTAAAATAAGGGAGAAAATCGGGTTAAGAATTACGCTTAACAACAAGTTTGTGCATGTCTCAAACCAAATTGTTTCTCTTTGAAATTATATTGCGTTTCGGATTTCGTTGACGAATGACTAGCAGATCGCAGTTGAGCGACGACTTTTGTACTGAATAGTATAGACTAAAAAAAGTATTTTTTTGTGAAGTAGATAATTTAATTATTATTTTAAAGTGACGTTTTACAAAGAAAGTGTAATGTCTTCAACTGAGGGGTTTTCGAAGCAGCACTATAAGCTGTCGGATATCTCGATGGAAGAAAATAAGGAATTGGAGGCAGCCAACGTTCATTCTTATAGCTTAATTGACACATGTAAATGAATGATACCATGAAAATGAAATAAATTTTTAAATTGAAATACATTGTTTATATTGAGTGACCTTATTGTTATGAGTCTTATTACGTTATTCATAAAAGGCCTATGATAAACCTTATAATAAGGGCTACATAAGGTAGCGAAAGATTATTTTGTGCCTTATAATAAGGTGTAAATAAGGTAACTAAAGCTTATTTTATGCCTTATAATAAGATGTAAATAAGGTAACTAAAGCTTATTTTATGCCTCATAAAAAGGTGTACATAAGGTAATTAAAACTTATTAATGCCTTATAATAAGGCATAAAATAAAGTGTCGAGAGTATCCCTGAGGGCCAATGACCTATGGCCTATGTTCAAATAAGGCATAAAAAAAGGTATATTGCATGTTGCGCAATATTCCTTCTGAATACCACTCCTTATATGATAAGCATTACATATATTGCTTTGTAAAAAGGCTTACATAAGATTAAAATTTTTGCTGGGAACCCATCCAGTTTGCATGTACATATAACAGAAAAATGAGTACCTATATGGAAACACACATCCTCCTACCGCCATCCACTCGCCTCTGCTCATAAATTTAGCGAAGAGGCAGCGATAGGAGAATAAAGAACAAAAAAAACGACACAGGCCCCTTACCAGCAGCTGATATACGCGAGGCAATTAAATCAGCCCAGGCAGGCAACATCCCCACAGTGATAGGTGCAGACTCGAATGCACATCATAACCATTGGGGAAGAATTAATACAAATACTCGAAGTGAGTGCCTTTGATTTCCTCTTAGAATCTAACCTCATAGTATGTATCATAGGTTCAGAACCTACTTTTATTAATAAAATTAGGCAGGAAGTATTAGATATAACCTTAGCCACCAACTCCCCAAAGCTAAATATTGTGCAATGGATGGTATCGAAAGATGTATCTTTTTCGCTACATACAATTTAGTCTGGAATTTACCAAACCTCCAATAAAATCCTTTAGGAATCTTATAATTCATATTTAAACAAAAAACTTAACACTGAAATCATTCAACCAAGTTCACCATCTGAAATTGACCAAATGGTAGACAAAGCGTCCAAATCAATGAATAAAGCCTTCTTAAAAGCTTCCCGATCAGTAGACACAAAAATGGAAGCAATTCACCTTGGTGGCTATGTAAACATAGCAAAACTCCGAAAAGATAGTAGGAAACAGTTCAACATAGCTAAGAATTCACGTTCTCCAGAAGACTGGGACAACTATAAGAACAGTGTTAAGGTATATAAAAGAGAGTTAAGGAAAGCTCAAAGAGAATGGTGGAGACTATTCTGTAGTAATATAGAAAGGACAAACGATTCCACTAGATTGAGGAAAATACTTTCCAAATCCCCTTACATGCCTAGCTTTATCCAGAAACCTAACGGTGACTGGACCATGTCCACAGAAGATACCCCCAGGCCACCCCCAGGGGGGTGTTCTCTCCCCGCTGCTCTGGATATTAGTAGTGAACAAAATACTTATTTCACTAGAAAACAAAGGCTATAAAGTCGTAGCATATGCAGACGACATCGCCATAGCCATTTCAGGGAAATTCCCACAGACCCTAAGAGATCTAATGAACTCAGCACTAAACATAACAGCAAAATGGACTGATAACGTTGGACTCAACGTAAATCCGTCCAAAACGGAACTTGTATTATTCACTAGGAAATATAAAATTCCAATCATAACTCCGCCTAAGCTTAGAAACACGGAACTCAGCTATATAAAGCAAAATACTTAGGTCTAACCCTTGACAGTAAACTTAACTGGAAACAGAATATTCAGGACCGAACCAAGAAAGCAGAAATCGCCATCTACACCTGTAAAAAGGCTCTTGGTCCTAAATGGGGTCTTCAACCGAGAATAGTACACTGGCTGTACCTGGCGGTAGTAGGACCAATTCTACTTTACGGCGTTCTCGTCTGGTGGCCTGCACTTCAAATCAAGCGCAATACCAACTCTATGGAACGAGTACAACGATCAGCATGTATATGCATCACAGGGGCTCTCAGATCCACTCCCACGGCCGCCTTCGAGACTCTACTACACATTTTTCCCATTTATATCTTCGGGAAAATGGTAGCCTCCAAAGCAGCCTTAAGACTTAAAGAATCTTTAAAGTGGTTAGACTCACAAATTGGCCACATGAAAATACTACTTCACTCCAATATTAGGGATACAGACTACTTATCCCCGTTTATTGATTTTAATATTAAATATAATACCATTATCCCAGACAGATCAGCATGGGAAAACGGTAATATTCTAAACAACGCCGCAATTGAAATCTACACAGATGGATCGAAAACATCGGAAGGTACAGGTCTGGGAATATTCTCTGAAGTACCCCTGCTAAACGCAGCTCTCCGACTCCCAGACTACTGCAGTATTTTTCAAGCGGAAGTATCGGCTATTCGTGAAGCAGCGCGCAGGCTATTTGTACCCGATAGACGGTAAGTCCTTTACATAGACAGTCAGTCGGCGATTAAAGCTCTGGAAACTCCAACAATAAGATCTAATTTGGTCAAACAATGCCGCGAATCTCTTAACGAGATTGCGGACAGATGTTACATTACTCTGTGCTGGGTCCCGGGACACAGAGATATTCCAGGCAACTGCAAAGCAGATGAGCTAGCCAAACTAGGCACCGGATTACTTCTAGCTGATAACAGAGACGTACCGGCACCCCCAATACAAACGATAGAACTTCGTATATCTACTGAGGCACAAAAAATCGTAAATAACAGGTGGAATAACTTAAGCACGTGCATATCGACCAGGAAGATCTGGCCCATACTAGACGTAAAGAAAACTAAAAAGCCCCTATCCTTAAATAGAAGGAATATAAGCCTCACAGTAGGAATAATTACAGGACACTGTCTGATAGGTAGGCACGCCAACAGATTAGGAGTCCTATCAAACGATTACTGCAGAAGTTGCAGAGATGAGGAAGAAGAGGAAAATAACCTCCACCTCCTAGGAACATGCCCAGCGTTAGCTAATATAACAAAGAAAATACTAGGCAATTACTTCTTTGAAGATCTAAGTGATCTGTCCAACATAGACATCATAAATCTACAGAGATTTATATCAAAATCTAACTGGTTCAGCTGACACTACATATATATATACAATACTTATATATTTTACACCTTCTAGCATCGTAAAGTAACTCATAGTTATCTGCAACAAAGCATTAGGTTAGAGTGATTCAATCACCATCCCCATCCGTCATCGGGTTGGTCACCTATCTACCATAGGAGGTTTGCACTGCAACAGTCACCTCCCAAGGGCGACAGGTGACCCTCTCACTACTCACTATACATCATTCACGACTGCATATAAGTAACAGAGGTTGATTGAGTCAGTCACCTACAATACCTTTATGCACTCTACTATGCTACCTACACGGTTCACCTAGGTTCAAGGGTTCGATTGAATCAGTCACCCTACCTAGCAAAGCCAAACTCCCCATTATTATTAATACTATTTAGTTCAAGTGCATAACAGTATAAGGGGTTCAATTGAATCAGTCACCTCTTTTTACTCTTACGCACCCTCGCTACGTCCACGGTTCACCTAGGTATTAAGGGTTCGATTGTATCAGTCACCCACCTAGATAACACCAACTGCATAATAGTACTAAGAGTTCGATTGAATCAGTCACTCTAATACTCCTATGCACCCCACTACCTACACGGTACCCTCGGCACTAGGGTTTAACTGAATCAGTTACCCTATCTAGCCAATCACCAACTGCATAACAGTACAAAGGGTTCGATTAAATCAGTCACCACCAATACTCGTTTGCACCCGCTATCTTCACGGTCCACCTAGCCGCTTCAGGCACAATCAAATCCCAGTCACAACACCCCCTGAGATAAGCATAGGTTTTTCCCCGAGTACCCCGGTGACTTCCTCCGGTCTACCAAATATGTGGCATCACAATGGACCAATGGCTATCGGACAGCCACCTCACCTACCCTAACCTAACCTAAACACTTCGAATTTTTCTTCGACTCATTGAGAAGGAAAAAATACGTAGGTATCGACGGAATATCTAACATTGTGCTTCGACTCCAAGCAATGGACATTAATTCTTTTAATACCAAACAAACTTATTGAATACAAAACATCGAAAAGATGTGCCAGATGTCCAAATTTAAAAGTAGCAAGAAGGAAATGATTATTTGGCAAAGTAAAGGAATGAAAAACGTAATCTCTACATTTAAAAATCAATTACCGCATGTATGAAAAATAATCACTTCAGAACGGCTCGACCGATTTGACTGATTTTTTTTGTTGTGTTCATAATTGTCAGGACAAGGTTCGTATGAAAGAAAATTTTTGGAAAATCAATCGGAAAATGGATGAAAAAATGTGACGTTCAGTTTGACAGCTCTGCTGTTACACATTTTCATAAAAAAATTTACGTTCACTTCGACAGTTTTGCTGTCCCATGGTTTCATAACAACAACAAATTCCGCATTGAATATTGAAAGCGATATTTCAGTATGTTATCAGTGCTGATCATATCTTCGGTGCATTCAAAACAGTAAAATTAAGCACTTTGGTGTGTTTCAAAGATTGAGTTCGTGGTTTATTTCTTTGGAAAAAAAGCCCCCAGTCAGGCTTCGAAATATCGGTCGGCGTACGCGCAACGCAAGCCAACTGCATGATCGCCGAGTCAATGAGACTGACGAAGAGCGTCGACAGAGTTTGGAGGCAAATCGAATAGGAATTTCTTAAGCGCGATCCATTATGACTCCGGAACAACGGATACAGTCGAGTCCGGCTTGCTCTGTTGGAGCTTACGCGCAAAATAATTTGGATCGTCGACAAAACAGACGGCCAACCGTAACAATTCGAAATGAACGTTTGGCGTTCAGATAGGATCCAACAGTCGATTACGCCGCGGATGTATTGGTCGGAAAGACAAAAAAAATATCGTTCATCATCAACCGTTGCGATGAACCCATTAAAAACACAAACAATGAATTCCGATTTATTTCATTTCAGAAATCATCGTATGATCATGATCATACTTGGTTGGATGAATCCCTACTCGACGAACTGACTTGATTCAATAGAATCCCATCGTGTGTGGCGTTGTTGGATGGTCTGTCAGACGGTCTGTCCGACCGCCGGATGGATATCAAGCAATGTTGAGGCGGTGCCAAGTTGTCGTCTGACTGAAGTAAAGCACGGTCGGACAGACTAGGTCGGATAGACAACTCGTATCGTGTATGGGCCCTATAAGAGAAAAGCCTCTTATCTTCTTCTATATCAACTACTATTAAAAAATAAGTTGATATTTCTTTGTCCGGTATTTGTGAAAACGGCTGAACCGATTTTAATGATTTTTTTTTTATTGATTTCGCAATCGCATGGACCAGGTTTAGCTAAAGTTTCTTATACAATTTTGTGCTTGGGAGACCACGAAAAGAGACAAAATAACCTAGAAACACAAATAACATCAACTTTGCCTTTGTCGATTTTAATCAAATTAGTTTTTTCGTTTAGAGTTTTTAAAGACTCAAATTTCAAATCCAAAATCATGATTCTACGTTATCTAGAAGCTGAGCAATATCAAAAATATCATTTGTAAAATTCAGAATTTGAATAATTTTTCGTTTATCATGTCTCCCAACCATATCTCAGTGGTGATAATAATTTTTTTTTTGTTTATTCTCTTTCGCTAAATTTATGAGCAGAGACGAGTGGCTGGCGATAGAAGGGTGTATGTTTCCTTTTCCTTTTTTCCTTATTTTTCTGTCATACATGCATACTGGATAAGTTGCGTGCTTGTTGTGTCTGTGTGTGCTGTGGTAGCGATTCCCACTGGGGATGTTATAATTGAGTTTGCACATTTTCAGTATTGTAGTTTAACCGAATCAGTTGCTATATGTATATTCCAACGAATGTGTGGCGTCAACTAAAATGAGGAGGTATAAGCCTGATATTGGGCGACGGAGTAAAGATACAAAAATTAAGCGGATGTCTCGGCTGAGAAATGTGTAAAGTTCCACTGTTAAAGGCTTGGTTCTGTTAGTGAACGGTTTATTCTTATCGGTGAAAATGTTGTCCGACCGTGGAGCCTAAAGAAAAATTCATGTTTTCAATATGAACGTTTCATTTCATACGAAAAGGAGTCGCATGTAGGTACAATGTCTGAGCTTTTGTGGTGTTCAAAAGCGGGCCAAAGAATTTGCTGGATTGTGTTGTTCAAGCGGAAAAGGTATGCTCAGAGAAATCGGTGCACCGCCGGAATCACCAGAGCATTCTGCTGGGTGATCATATCCTTCGTCAAAAACTTTTTTAGAGAGTCCTAGAAAGTTTAACTCAACCTTTCAAATGACCTCTTTTGGTGCTAAACGCATAACAGAAGGCAACTTTTTGCCCACTTTTAAGATTCAGGGTCAAATTTACCACCTTATCGGAACATGAATGCCTGACAGTAACGCTAACCCCAATTTCAATCTATTTCATGGGAAATTCAGAAGCTGAGAAGTCTTTAAACTGGAAGGGGACGAAGCAAGGCGAGTACGGGTCAGCTAGTGTGTATATAAAACTCAATGTACCTCTGTACCTATGTTTTTATGCATTCCATGGACTCCGAAATCATCGAACCGATTAAGCTCGAATTTGTAGGCAATCTTTGGTATTGGCCCGAAAGTGTACCTGTGAAGTGTTGCGCCCATAACTGCATTTTAACAACTGTGCAGCAACGCTCGCCGGTTAGCCGCTAACTAAAAATAAAAGTACACAATATCGTTCGATATAACGAACACTTTCGTTTTAGCGAACGCCCTCAAACATTATATCATTCATTATATTGGATGTCCACTGTATATACAAATCAATGTCTACATTGTGATCGTTATAGGCTCCTTCCTATATCATTCATTCGATTGTTATGAAACTCTGGCAAGTTGTTGTCTATGTGCTGACGATGGTTTTTAAAGTAGTACAGTAATGTACAATAAGTTACACAATTGTCTTAACTGCTAAGGGTGGGTGAAGCAAGGCGAGCATGGGGCAGCTAGCTTGTGGATGTGCTAGGTAAGCTCACGTCCGACAACGTGATCGCCGAAAACATTCTGTGATTACAATAAAGTAGCAGTCCAGGCGAGCCTTTGAAAATGCTAACATCGTCATACATATTTTAATCTATGTATTTTCTTAAAAATCGTCTCGAAAAGAAATCATCATTGAGAATTTAACATGTAATAGTTGAATAAACAGTAAAACGCAAATTTGTGAGAAATACAATCATGTGTAGGAATTCCAGTAAATTTCTTTGAAAACTTTATTTTTTGGGTTCCAAAACTCATAAATAATACGATTGAATAAGATAATCTACTTAAGTATATGCATATCTATATATGAGAATGCTTCAAGCATAGCTAACCAGGAGTCATACATTGGATTTTGAATTGATTTAAAAAAAAAAATTCGTCCATGGGTACAAATATGTACATTTAGAAAATATTTTTTTTCAATTGTAAATAGTGTTGCAACGTCAATGCAACAGCTTGAAAAACTTTTTTTATATTATCTGAGCCCTTAAATAAAACGTCTAGTAATCTTACATTACTTAGAATTATAGAACCGTACAATATATATAACTTTTGTTACTGTCCAGTTTTTTTTAAGCTCGTATCATTTACTTACATTGATCATAGCGTTAGAAGTAATACGAAACAATGTAGCGCGTTCATTGACAATTTTACTACGATTAGCGAGATCATCTCCACTCTCTAGGTCGCTCAATGACCGTTGCAATGCCAAACCATGCTTTGCTATTAGATCTGAACAGGTTCGAAGGTTTTCTAATCTGAAATAGAGAAATGAGTTATTATTTTGAGAAACATTTTCTAATTTATATATGTATTTATGTTATGTATACATTTAAAATAGCAAATCAAGCTTTAAAAATCTACTTAATTTCCCAGTATTGCCCGGTAAAATTTTAAGAATTTGCAGCTGAAGGTAAATCAAGTAAATATTCTATATACTTTCTGTACGATGTTCGATCGGTCTCAGTAATTAACCCTCTACTGCATACGAAGCTATGCATGGATTTTAATTCTCCAGTGTCGATTAGAAGTACTACACAACAGTGACGTGAAAGAAACCGTTATGAAGTGCCATTGGTAACCTTTGTGCATGTGCAGAGTGAACTTATTTTCTATTTCTTTGCACAAGCAAAAAATATAGGATTTTGATTTACAGAAAACACATACATACATATCTTTTTCCATAAGGAAAATGGTTTTTCTTAGGTTGTGTCAAACGCAAATTTTAATTTAGAAGGGACACATTTTTTAGTTTTTTAAATTTTCTTAGAAATTTTTCATTCTAAACAATTATTTTTGTACATGAAAATTTATCTACTTCATGAAAATAAATTCCATCTAAAAAATAAGTATACATTTCATGGTGATACAGAATTAAATATAGCTGTTATATCGAAAAAAATCGAGTATGTAAGGAAATCTAATGATATGCCAGAACAAAGTTCTTTTTTTAAGGAAAATGCTGTTTCTTTTGGTTGTATCAAACGCCATATATGCCAATTATTTTTTGATAATAAATTAAATCCTGCATGGGACGCCATAAATGGCGTCTTTGTTTTTTTTAAATAGACACCTATTTTTTATTTTTTTTTTTAAATCGAATTTTCCAAAATGGAAAACAAAAAAAGCAAAAAAAAAAAAAAAATATATGTACATATGTATATGTATTTCTGCTGGATCATAATGCATACAGTAGAAGGTTAAGTAAAACCTCTATAAGACACCATTTCCGCTGTACACAGTAACGATTTTATCAAGAGTAAATCTCATACATGGCAACGGCTCTTCATTTCTTATGGGACTTGAAAATAGATATCGTCGACTTACAAGCAAAACTGACTAACTGCAAAAAAGTAGTTCGTGGGAAAACGCCAAACAATTTTTTTTGTTTTCTTAAAATGCTTATAATTTTATGATGTGACTGCGATTCTCTTAGATTTTTTTTCATATTTCTAGGCAAGATATCAGATAGGCAGTATTTACAGAGTTTTCTACTTGCTTTTTATTATAAAGGGTTTTCCAATAAGGACTTGACAACTTTTTTTTTAAATAAAACGCAAACCATTTGAGATATTTCAAAAACTTTATTATCGACTTGAAGTACAATCGAAACATTTATGAATGGATCTCGACTTCGTTCATATGGCCACCGCGGGCACGTTTGCAGCGGTCGATTTGTTGGACCCAATTTTCAACGACTCGGCCACACATTTCGGCCGAAACGGCCGCTATTTCGCGTTCAATGTTGGCTCTGAGCTCTTCCAACGTCGTCGGCGTGTTGGCATAAACCAATGACTTAACGTAGCCCCACAGAAAATAGTCAAGCGGCGTTAAATCGCACGAACGAGGCGGCCAATCGACTGGCCCATTTCTTGAGATAACACGCTCACCATACTTACTCTTCAATAAATCGATTGTAGCGTGTGCTGCGTGGCTTGTGGCACCATCTTGTTGAAACCACATGTCGTCCAAGTCCATATCTTCCAATTCGGGCCAAAAATAATCGGTGATCATGGCGCGATAACGCTGACCATTCACAGTAACGTGACGATCGTTATCGTCGACGAAAAAATATGGCCCAATAACGCCGCCGGCATGCAAACCGCACCAAACAGTTATTTTTGGTGGATGAAGTGGTGATTCATGAAGCACATGTGGATTTTCACCCGACCAATAACGCATATTTTGCTTATTGACGAACCCATTGAGCCAAAAATGAGCTTCGTCACTGAAGATGATTTTGCGATGAAATTCATCATCTTGGCGCATCTTCTCCAGAACCCAATCGGAGAACGTACGTCGCTTCAAATGGTCCATCGGCTTCAATTCTTGAGTCAGCTTGATCTTGTATGTGTGTAAACCAAGATCCTTACGCAAAATACGCCATAATGTGGTCTGAGCGATGCCCAATTCTTGAGAACGCCGTTGTTACAGACGCCGGAGCGTCAGCGATATTTTCGACACTTCGACCAACCCGTTGTATCACTGACACGGCAACATCACACAACGAATATGTAGACTCAAATTTTTGCACTAAACTTGTTATTGCCTGTCTACTAGGGCGAGAATTACGACCGAAAATTGGAGTTAACGCTCTTAAAGTTGCAGTCACCGACTCCGAATTTCGGTAGAAAATTTTTATAATTTGCAGACGTTGCTCGTTCGTGTACTTTACCATGATGAAAATGTTGAGTTTACTGAATAAATTGACAGTGACAGTTTGATGAATAGTGAAAGAGTGCGTTCACAAATTAAACTCAAAGTTGTCAAGTCCCTATTGGAAAACCCTTTACTTGCCATCAATAAATAATACAATACACAATTTTTGGCAGTTGGTCAATTTTACTTGTAAGCCGACGATATATGTACATATTTAGTGATATCAATCTAGCATGTAAGACAAATAACCTCCATAAACAGCGGACATACAGCCTTGGCCAAATTTATTAGGCACCCTGTAATATTCTTAATATCTTTGAATAACAAAAGTTTAAATGAAATTAAAGGATGCAGATATGATAAATAAATAGTTTTATTAAAGATTATTAGTATTTAGTTGGGCCACCTTTAGCCTTTATGACTATTGACTACAGCGACTCTCTTGGGCAAAGTGCTGACTAGCTTACGACACTCTTCCGAAGAAATATCACCCTACTCCTGCTGCAACACATTTTTAAGCGTTTCTTTTGATGTAATCGAGTACTCCTGGATCCTTCGCCTTAGAATACACCATAGATGTTCTATAGGGTTGAGATCCAAGGACTGCGTAGACCACTTAAGCAAGTCTCTATTATTCTCCTCAAACCAGCTTATAGTTAGGGCTGATTTGTGGCAGGGTGCATTGTCTTGTTTGAATTTGACATTTTCCATGTTGGTGTCCCCGAAAATGTTAAAAAAGGAAAGTTAAAGTACACTTTCCAACACATTTATGTACGAGTATTTGTAGGAGTTCATTCAACCATCACACACATGTATTTCACCCACACCACTGGCAGCCATGCAGCTCCAGATCATATTATTGCCTCCACCGTGTTTAACAGTCGGTACCACGTATTCTGAGTTGTACTATTCCCCAAAGCTTCGTCTCACAAAATTCACACCAGGGATGCCAAATATAGGATAATTTACATTTTAGTTAAATTTTTTGATGTGTAAATTAAAAGCGATCCTTAAACTAATCGTACCCCAAAGTAAAATTCATCTGACCACAATATATTGGACCGATCTTCTTCATTGAAATGCTCATGTTTTTTCTCCCACTCCATTTGCGATTACATTAACACTTTGATTCTATTGCTATTTGTGTTTCATTTTTGTTCTTCAAATAAAAGCTGTATTTTACACGTTCTGCCAAATTAAGTTCACTTCGTTTTGGTATTTTAAAAGAAAAATTAACAAATTTCACTATTATGAACAAAAAAAAGCAAAATAGTCACGCGTCTGTCGATTTCGACCAATGATCGCACACTGATCCTACACCGGAAAAATGCATAGACCCGCTATTGCATCATAACGGTGGTCGATTTTGTTTAAATTTAATATCTGAGCAACGTCTGACATATAGAACAACAAAGCCTACTAAATTTTGCGAAAATTTAAAATTTGTATATGCAGGTGCAAGTACGTGGTAACTCCTCTCAGCGATCACAATTGTATGTTTATTGATGCTCCGGGTGGAACAGGCAAAACATATTTCTATAGTTCATTATATAATTTGTTAGTAGGACGTGGAAAGAATGTGATATGTGTAGCATGGTCTGGCATAGCTGTTACGCTTCTACCAAATGGACGTACAGTGCATAGCACATTCAAATTGCCTTTGAAAATAGTAGGGGGTTCGAATATGAAACCAAACAGTCACGATGCTTCCAAACTTCACAATGTTAGTTTTATAATTTGGGATGAAGTACCAATGGCATCCAAACAAACGTTAGAAGCAATCGATATTTTACTGCAGGAAATAATGGGAAATAAATTTGCCTTCGGAGGTAAAATGAGTGGTGGAGAGTTAATAACTGGGCACAGTATCAATAAAAACGACGTCGATCAAAGCAAAGCAATATTTTTTTTTTTTTTTTTTATAATTTACCCGCACTCAAGGGGTTATGAATACCCTTTTACATGTTATTCACATGGTGCGGGCGTCGGAAATGTAGATAGAGAGAGAGAAAGAGCTTCTATGAATGTAGATTCATTGGCAATCAAAAACGATATTCTCAACCGCATAGTTTTGGCTCCAGGAGAAAACGTAATGGTATATATTAGCGTCGATGAAACTATTAATTGTACAGACGATGAGAAAACAAATTTTCCAATAGAGTTTTTAAATTCTTTGACGCCTCAAAGTATGCCGCCCAATAAACGCTTGGAGAAATCGTTATATTATTGCGAAATGTTTATGTAAAAAAGGACTTTGTAATGGTACACGTTTAATTGGAAGACAGATCATAGAATGCACCATTGCAGCGGGTAGCAACATTAACCAAAAGTCATTTTGCCAAAAATATATATTTTTAGACTCGTTTGCCTAAGTAAGGATATCAAGCACTTAAACTTAATATGGATATATATGAGTAGTGAAACAAGCACTTGAACCTGCTCACTTCGGAGAAAATTCGAGGTGTTCCAAATGAAAAGTCTCCTATAGTATCTGATTGTATACTACATTATACTACATTTATTATCAACTTGCTGGTTGTACCCGCTTTGAGGGTTTTGTTTTTACAGAAGGGGAATCTGCAAAAGATGCTGTTGAAATAATCGGTTCCGGATTTCTACCGACTAAAACTACCTCCCCTCCTCTCCCCTGTTCCATGCACTACCGCCATTAAGCATTTCTTCACAGGGGGGATTCAGCTTTCCTTGCCTTTCATTTTGAATTGGCTGAGTGCTCACATTCATGTAGCGTTTTCTTTACTCTAGCCGCTTGGCAGGGTCTGGTAATAGATGGGTACATACATACATATGTATGTATGCGTGTATGTAGTACGCATGTTATGAACTAAAATATTGGTCAGAAAAGGACGTAATGTTGGAACAACACCCTATTATTTCACTTACCGGTTCTTTTAGTACAACCTAAATTCGCAGATCTAAAAACACTCAAAACAAAATACTTCTTATAATTTGAAAAATTCCTATTACGCCAAAATTCATTTCAGAAGTGCAATCATACTCTAGAGATTGGAAATTCATATGTAAAACAAAACAGCAAACAGAACAGAGAAAAACAAAAAAAGATCCGTTAAGTACACGTAAACATAAACAACCCCTCATCCACAGGTGTACTATTGACAGCGAAACAGAACTAAGTTAGCTCCAAACCGGTTTTTTTTTATAAAGAAATTAATTACTTGTGTTCCTTTGAAACAATTACATATACATATACTTAAGGCAATGCATAATAACATAAAAAACCTACAGTAGTGCAAAGAAAGAAAGAAGAAAAAGGTTTGTTTGATGAACATGAATATGCGCGCACTCCACTGGTGAGCCATTGATTGCAATGACCTACGCATATCTGTGATATCTTTGTATTTTAAATAATTACATTTTTGCTTATTACTTCCGTTATAATAATCACAGAATAATGATTTATACCTCAATCTCTTCAGCAGGAAATCTACTAATCGAGGAATCAAGTCATATTCAAATCGGTTCAGCCATTTTGTAGTCATTAGTGTGTAAAGCATAGGTAAATGGTTTTTGCCAGTTGAAAAAACATACATATAAGAGGGGTTTAAAAGCCCAATAACGGATTCAGTATACTAATTACTCCTAAAGCATAACCCATCTCTCACGACAAATCGATTGATATATACATATATTGTTGAGGTAATGTTCCGTACTTTCTCCCTATACGCGGACATAAAGAAAAAATGTGTTCTCTTTTATAGATGTAGAGATGAAATTGGTTCTTTTATACATATTTACAATGTGCTTACTCTAGCTTATAGAAATAAAATTGCTTAATCTACCTAATCATAAAGAAATATATAAAACAAAACAAAATTGATTATCGCCAGTGATGCACCGTCAGCATTGCAGTTCGTTGGCTTGACCCAAATATGATTTTGTCGATTATCGCCAGTGATGCACCATCAGCATTTTAAGTCATTGGCATGACCCAAATATGAAGCGCATCTGGTTGTTGATTGAAGTGTGTGCGCTGGGTCAGCAATAGAATTTTGTTGGCCTTGGAGGGAGTAATTGGACTAAACATTCTCCTCCGCGTTGAATGACTATTCAAAAATTTGTGTGACGGTGACAACGAAGTCGGAAGTTGTTGGTGTTTGTCGAGGTTTCGGCTGAGGTGTTTCCAGATTATGTAGATGATTAACATTATTGACATGGTTAGAGCCAGATATCCGATTGCAAAGTTATGATAGCTGTGAGCTTGAAACTTATGAGGTAAGTCCAGAACTTCTTGCTGTGCGAGTATCCTTTGTAAATCAGTGAGATTCTTAAGTTGAATGTCGTAATGCGTGGCATTGAACTCTTGAAAAATTGGGTTATGGTGCGCTGGTGTTGCAATTTCTGAGATGGTTCCAAAACTTGTGTAGGAAGTCTATGTTGGTGGAGAATGTGTTATGACTTTGGATTGTGATAAAACTGTGTTTCATGATGCATCCTGGCTGCAAGGTTAATATCCCGGAACCTTCTAGGACTAGTTGTAAGTTTTTTTCTTCCACAGACTGCAGTGAGTCGAGATGGGATGCTTGTAGAATATAACCACTGATTTTTGCCTTCCATTTGGATCCAAGTCAAATTTATTTATTTAGAGTACACGTGGGTTTTGTCTCGTTGTTGAAGACACCTACTTCACAAGAGCAGACCTCCTGTAGTTTGATTTGTCCTTGTTGTGATGCATGCTTCGAAAATGGATGCCTGTATTTGAAAGTACTGATCGCGTTGTGCCATCAGAGCTAGTATTGGTGCACAGGGGATGATGGTTACCATGGTGTTATTTTTTTTTTTTTTTTTTTATAATTGGCGCGCACCAAAGTGGGTATGAATACCCTTATACTGAATATTCAGGGCACGGGCGTTTGGAAAGAGGGAAAGAGGAACAGAGGAGATACCGGTGCACGTCGGCTTTAAATGTTTGGATGTTGTACCGATGAGGAAATACAGAGCCTGGAAGATCATTCCACATTTATGAAGTTTGGTATAGGTCTCATCCTAAACAAATCGTAGTATTCTTGATTCACTAATGGAAGTGTTATCCAGAAAACAGCCTTGCTATCCGTTACTCCACCCTTCAATGTCATCAGCTTGTACAGCTGTAAAAGATCGTCTTCATCTACAGGTATCTCTAGAAATGCGGGCTGGTGGGCCTTGATAGTTTTTAGCTCCTCCTTTAACTGCTGCGCTGACAACAGTAGTGAACTTATTTTGCCGTGGTGAGTGTCTGTGAGTACGTCAATGAGAGTGGATTACATCCTTTCTATATTAATGGTTATGATAATAAGTTGGGAAGAAAGGGATATGAAGATCTGAGCTTTCTTGGTTTGGTAGGCTTCCTTACCATTATCACGTATTCTTGCTCTTATTTCACTTAGTTGGCTATTGAGTTGATCAAATCTGTTCTCAATAATAGTTTGATCTTGTTTCACTAGGTTGATCGTTGAGTCAATAACTGAGGTTTGATTTCTCAGCAAATCTAATAAATGATTTTCGTTTGTATTGAGCTGTTCTATCGTGTTCGTCATCTCTTCAGTGTACTCTGAATCCAATACGCCAAATAAGGAGTTAGCTATTCTTTCAACTAAATTAACTGCATTAGATGCTTGGCATCAAACGGAAGTGTTCCCGACTCTAATCGACCTCCAACTCGAATAATTCCCTGATTATCCAAAAATGGAGCGAGGCTGGCGAATTGACTAATTTTCTTCGGTTCCTTGTAGGTCTGCAGGTCACTGGTATCTTCCTTAAAATCGAATGCCTGCATTGCTCGAATTATAGTATCCCATGCTGTCGTTGGTCTTTGGGTTTTCTGGCATTATTGCAAAAGCGTAGGATGTATCCAGTAATTCACTGAAGCGTGTTGAATGAATTGCGATGGTTTATAGATAAATTCCTGATAACAAGTATAAATCGTTATTGCTACAGTTGGCACCTTCCGTTTCCTTTCTGTGTCTTCCGGTATTAAAAGTTCCTTGACGTGTTTGGCTGGCCACATGTCTTGATGGCCAGATAGAAAAAGAGGACCATACAACCAACCATGGCATCTTAGCTGGTTTCAGACCCCTTGATAACACATCCGCTGGATTATGTTTTGATGACATATGCCGCCATTGCTCGTGAAGTGTTAGTCCCTGTATAGTGGCAAGTCGATTGGCTACAAATGTTTGAAATGATGACGAAGGAGAGTTTATCCATGATAGGACAATTTCAGAATCCGTCCATAAAAATGTGGGTATATCCTTTAGTTTTAAGCCCTTCTTAATTTTAATGGTTAATTGAGGGCCTAGAACTGCAGCGCATAGTTCCAATCGTGGCAATGTTTGTTTCTTTAGTGGAGCCACGCGAGTTATATCAGAAGTACCCCCTTTATTTTAAACAAAAGATCAACGACGGATCCTGTTCTGTCGCAGTGCTGATTTTCCACATTCCCCGTCACTCCCATTTGGTAAACAAATATGAGTTGAACAATGGAATGTGTTGAACTGCAATTTCATCTGCATCTTCGTGGGAAGATGTAGATAAGAGACTGCATAGCTGCATTGGGATTGGATTTGATTCGCTGTTGATCAGTACTTTTAGAAAGTAAGTTTAGTTTTTAAAAAGCAGTCAAACAATAAAGAAACTTTACTTTGTAAACTTTAATAGATTATATATTTTAAACATTACTGGCGCAGTCGCAGTTCAAACCGAAAGATTATGTGTGTATTTAATTATAATTGAATAATTAAATTGAAAAATAAAAAGTAAAGAAAAAGTAAATAAATTTAAAGTCGAAGAATGAGTTTAACGAGCTTAACGAATAATACGTAAAATACAACTGAAATTTGAAGTTGAATTGAAATTTAAAAATCTGTTTATATCTTAAAACCTTCAAGAGAAAAAAAAAAAAAAAAAAAAGAAGTAACGTATGAAAGAATAAGGAAAGTGCTGACAAGAGAAAGCTGAACTGAGTGAACAACAGAAGCTGAGGTAATACCGAAAAACAAGATAGCAGGACAACAGAAGCTGACACAAAGAAGTGAAAAAGAGGAGAAAGGTGAAGTAAATTTAAGAAACAATTATTATTGCATTCATAAAATTGTGTTAAAAGTGTTTTGAGCTTGCATATTGTGAACATATATGTTTTTTTTTTTTTTTTTTAATAATTTCGTTTGTCATTTGATTGTAAAATGAAAGTTCTACCTCCAGCTGATAAATTTAGATTAGTCTTAGACTTAATTACAAAGATTCCCGAATTTAGTGGAAATAGAGAACAGCTGGTTGAATTTATTGAAAGGGTTGACAGTTTAATTCCTGTTATAAATTCATTTCATATAGACACTGCAAATATTCTTAAAGGATGTATACGAGATAGAATAGTTGGCAGGGCCAAGGAAGCTCTACAAAGAAGAGGTAGGATTAATGATTGGAACCAAATAAAAACGGTAATAATCGAAGAGTTTGGGGAAAGAATAAGTGCCGCAATTTCGTTAGACAAGATTCGTGTAGCTAGGGTTAAGACAAATATAGAAAGTTTTTTTTAATGAAATTAATAAATATCTCTGTAGAATAAATAATATTAACTTACTTCAAAATAATAACGAGCAAGGAATTATAGACTCCAACAATAGAATAGCAATGGAATCATTTAAGAGCAATCTACCCGAACCAACTAAAATAATAATATTGAGTAGAAATCCGACAACATTGAAAGATGCCTACAAAATAATATTGGAGATAAACCATCAAAATAATTGTAATAGCAATAGTTTAACATATACTAAACAATTCAGGAATAACTATCCCAAATAAAACGATAGATACAATAATCTGACACAATACTATAATAACCCAAGACGAGTTTATAATAATGATAATAGGCAATTTGAGAACAATAATTCGAGACAAACTCATAACGCTAATAACAGACAGGTTCAAAATAATTCGGGACGGTTTTCAAATAATAATTTAGGTAATATTAATTCGAGACCATTTTATAACAATAGTGGTAGATACCCTCAAGGTAGCAATTCTAGGCAATTCAACAATGCTAGAAATAGTGGTCAAAGACGATTTTCACAGAATAGAAATGAAGTTCAAGAACCAATGGACATTAGTATTGTTGATAGACAGACAAGTCAAAGAGCAGAAAATTTTCATGCAGAAGCCTCGGGAACTATGTATGCATCTCCATTAATAGAACTAACTATAGGAGGACGAAAAATTGATTGTCTAGTGGATAGTGGTTCATCTATATTAATCTTACATGAAAGTTTATTCCCGGAAATTTATAATAGAAAAATAAAACCCATACCGATTAGTACAGTAATAGGACAGACAGAAATTAATTTCGAAAAAATCACAGCAGTTCCAATAGAATTTAAGCTAAACGCAACAATGTCTTGGAAGCTGATAAATTTAAACCATAAACATTTTCAGGCAATAATAGGAACAAACATATTAGTACCCCTGTAAGCAAAAATAGATTTCAAGGATTGTCATCTAGAAATAAGCAATCAATTAATCAAATTCAAAGGATTTGATTACCCATACAGCTATGAGGAAATAAATGTATTAGAACCCATAGAAAAAGGAAACAATCTTTTAAAGAAATTAAATTTATCTAAACTAAATGAGGAAGAGACAGAGTGCATAAAGCAAATATTAAAAAACAATAATGACCTATTTTTCGTCGAAGGTCAGAAATTGACCAGTGTAGACACTATTAAACACGAAATAATAACAACGAATTCACAACCAATTTATTCAAGAGCATGTCGGTTTCCAAGAGTACATGAGGAAGAGGTTGAAAGGCAGGTGAAAGAAATGCTTAGTCAAGGAATAATTAAGGAAAGCAACAGTCCGTATATGGATAGTTCCAAAAAAAGTCGATAATTCAGGCCAACAAAAATGGAGACTGGTTATCGATTACAGGAAACTGAACGAAATTACTGTTAGCGATAAATTCCCGATCCCTAACATTGACGATATTTTCGACAAGTTGGGAAGAGCTCAGTACTTCAGTACCTTGGATTTGGCGAAGGGTTTTCATCAGATTATGAAAAAGACCAGCCTAAAACCGCTTTTTCCACTCCGCAAGGGCACTTTGAATATATCAGAAGGCCCTTTGGTCTTAAAAATGCACCATCAACTTTTCGGAGAGTGATGAACAAAGTGCTCAAAGGGCTTATTAATAATATTTGCGTAGTGTATCTTGACGATATACTCGTTTTTAGTACAAGCTTGGAGAAACACAAAGTAAATCTTGACAAAGTTTTCAGAAGGCTTAGAGAGTATAATCTTAAGATTCAAATAGACAAGTGCAACTTTTTCCAAAAAGAGACGCAATATTTGAGACATATTTTGACGGAGGATGGCATTAAGCCTGATCCAAAAAATGTTGAAGTAATCCGAAACCTTAATTTACCTAAAACGCCTAAACAAATCAAGAGTTTTTCAGGCATTACGGGCTATTACCTTAAATTTATAAAAGATTATGCCAAAGTTGCCCAGCCTATGACTAAGTACTTAAAGAAAAATGAGCGCATTAACATATCGGATTGTCAATATATAAATGCCTTTGAGAAACTTAAAGAACTTATCACCAATCATCCTATTCTACACTACCCCAACTTTCACAAGAAATTTAAACTGACAACAGATGCTAGCAAATATGCAGTTGGTGCCGTTCTTAGTCAGGATAACCACCCTATCTGTTATGCTAGCCGAACGTTAAATAAACACGAGATAACGTATAGTGCCATAGAAAAAGAATTACTGGCTATAATTTGGTCAATTAGTTATTTCAGACCATACCTGTACGGAGTAGAGTTTGATGTCCTCACGGACCACCAACCGATCAAATGGTTACATTCAAAAAAAGATTGCAAAGATATTAGTTCAAGACTCCAAAGATGGGTGTTAAAATTAGGAGAGTATTCATTTAAAATTGACTATATAAAGGGAAAAGAGAATAATGTAGCAGACTTTCTAAGTAGGATTAACACGGACAAAAATGAAATCAACGCTATTGGTATTAATGAAAATATGTCGGAAGCAAATTCTCAAAGCGCAGAGCTAGGCACAATACATTCACAAGATGAAAACTTTAATAACCATATCCCAATAGTGGATACAGTAGTGAATAAATATAGAATCCAACTTATTCTCTTAGATTTAAAAACCAAAGAAATGGATACAGTTCATAAAAATAGGAGGATATACATTTCCAAGGAAGATATTATTAGCAATGGCATGACAGACATTTTTAGACGATTTATAAGAAAAGGTGTCACAGGAATTTACACAGAACTAGATGATCATTTATAGAGCTAAAACTAATAGAATTATTCAGCAACGATAGAAGTATAAGGTTTAGGCGATGTACATATTTGGCAGAAGACCTTAAAAATGATGAAGAAGTTCTTAGATACATTAGAATTGTTCACGAAAAAGAATCAAAACATCGAGGTATTAATAAAAACTTTGAATTTTTGAAAAATAAGATATACTTTTCCAAGTTAAAAATACTCATTCAAAAGTTTATCAATAATTGTTCTATATGCCAAAGAGTAAAATATGACTGCAGTCCGATAAAAATCTTAAATAAATTAATATAAACACCATCTGACCAAAATGAAATTGTCGGTTTAGATACTTGGACCATGAAAGGCCAACGATTTTTAACGAGTATTGATAGATTTTCCAAACATGCAATAGTATTTCATCTAAATGACAGAAATCTTATAACAATAAGGGACGCCTTAAAGAATAGACATGCCGTACTAGGAAAACCCAAACTTTATATAGCTGATAACGAATTTGACGGACTAGTAATAAAAGACTTTTGAGAAAAGAAAGCATTGAACTTCATCTCACAAAGCCAAATAGCCATACTGGCAATTCGGATATTGAAAGGCTCCACAATACCTTAAATGAACAGATAAGAGTAATGGAAATAAACCTTGATTTTAAAGACCTAGATATGAAAAGTAAATGTTTTAAGTCCGTAGAATTCTATAATAATTCAATCCATTCAGTAACGAAGGAAAAGCCCATTAATTTTATTTTAGGAAATATGAAAACAAGTAAAGCTAATATTAAAGAACGAATTCAAGCTGAAAAGGATCGTAGAACACAAAAGTTGAATATAGAAAGACAAAGTGAACCTTGTAGAGATGAAGAACAAGTCTTAATAAAAAATTATGTCTCTTAGACATAAACAAGAACCTAAATATAAACTACATAAAAATCAAAATTTACACCCATCTAATATTAAAAGAAAGTATAAATACATTACAGATGCTTGCAACGGTAATATTACTTCTACTGTGGTCGACCCTGATACTGGGTGAAGCGGAAATACAAATTGAAAAGTTGGAAGGGCAAAACGGCTTTCTAACCCTTAAACTTCCAGATGCAGAACTTTTTGAGGAGTACTCAATATTTATGCATGTAGTTGATCTAAAACGGATCGAAAAATTAATTGAAGAAATAGAAAAAGATTCATCAACAATGTTAGGAGAAGGCGAAAAACTTTCCATAATAGAAGAGAAATAGATGATTTAAACCATATGTATAAGACATTAATTCCGAATAGAAACAAGAGGGGATTAATAAATCTGGGTGGTACTGTAATGAAATGGCTTTACAGTACCATGGATAGTAATGATAAAGAAGATATAGAGGAGCATTTTAGAGTTGTTGACGGCAAAAATCATAATTTAATAGAGAATATTAATAAACAGATTAAAATCAATGAAATAACAAACAAGAACATAGACAGCTTAAGAGACAGTATAATTGAAGATAGAAAGAAGTTACTAAAATTATTACTTGATAATAATGAAAGTTACATTAAAGATATTTATGTGAATAAGCAACTAATTAGAATTGGCATTTTAAAGAATGAGCTAGAAAAACTACAAAGTAATGTATTAAGTATCAAAATGGGTTACATGATTAGAAGCATTCTTACTAATGAAGAAATAGAATACTACCAAATAGATTCTTTAAAATTAGAAAATATAAAAATGGCTCTAGGAAAATTTAAGAACACGTTAGCTTTTATTATCAAAGTCCCAAAGGAAATAAAATTAATTGAGAAATATACATGTTGTTACACCTCTTCCTGATAAAGAACACTACGAACTTGATTTTAAAATGAAAACGGTTGTAGGTCTGAATGAAAGTTTTTATGAATTAAAAAATGATATGAATATTAAGAATTTAAGAAAAGTAGATGAATGTATCAAAGATCTTTTTATTGGAGTTAAACGATGTAACAAGAAAAAGAACACTAAACACGAAATTCTAGAACTAGATGCCGGAATTTATTTATTCAAAAATAATATAAATGTTTATATGAAAAACACCTGTAATAATCAAAATTATTCATTAAAAGGAAATTACTTAATTAGATTTAAGAATTGTATTGTTAAAATTGAAGACATTGAAATAAACAATAATATTAAAGTATTTAATAAAGTTATAACCATTCCGAATTATGAAAACTTGGAAAAAGTAAATATTACTCTTTCACTTGATGAAATTCAAACATACCAATACGAAAACATAAAAAAAAATCAATGAACTCCATTATGAAAAGATGACTCATTTTATTTCATTTGTAGTTACAACTATTGTTATTATTATTATAATTTCGATTCTATTATATATATTATAAAAAAAATATTATAAACTAAAAAGAAATGTATTTCATGTAAAATTTCGACTCAGGAGAGCTCGAAACGAAAGGGGGGAGAAGTTATATCAGAAGTACCCCCTTTATTTTAAACAAAAGATCAACGACGGATCCTATTCTGTCGCAGTGCTGTTTTTCCACATTCCCCGTCACTCCCATTTGGTAAACAAATATGAGTTGAACAATGGAATGTGTTGAACTGCAATTTCATCTGCATCTTCGTGGGAAGATGTAGATAAGAGACTGCATAGCTGCATTGGGATTGGATTTGATTCGCTGTTGATCAGTACTTTTAGAAAGTAAGTTTAGTTTTTAAGAAGAAAGAAACTTTACTTTGTAAACTTTAATAGATTACATATTTTAAACATTACTCGCGTGATTTGGAACAAAACAATCTTACGATTAGTCTATGCTTTACAATTGTTCGCAGGTACACCACTGTGCCATACGCTTTTTCAGATGCATCAAAAAAGGCGTGGATCTGTATGGGTCCTGGTACTTCTTTGTTAAACATGTGGCGTGGAAAGTGAAAATTATGTAATTGTTTCAGGTTACTTCGAAATGTCATCCATCTTGTATGTAGCTCAGCTGGTAGTGCTTCATCCCATGACAATTGTAATCGCCATAGCTGTTGGACGAATATTTTTGCTGTGACAACTACTGGAGCCATCACGCCCGATGGATCGAATACTTTGGCGAGATCTGAAGTGACAATCCATTTTGTTATCTTACTTGTCGAGCTCAAATTTGTTTTGACACAAAATCTGTCATTCGTTGGCTGCCAGGTCAACCCAATGCCTTGATTGATGTATCACTTTCGTTGTTGAAATCCAGATCAATTTCCTGATCCTCTTTTGCAATGCCTTGTAGTAGAAGGGGGTGATTAGCACACGATTTTCGTAGTTTGAATCCTGCACCTTGTAAATGCACGTGAGCTGATTTTGCATTTCCAAGGCAATTGATAAGCGGTTGTCTCTAGTCAGGCAGTCATCTATATAAAAATCGTTGTATAGAGCCTGCGCGCCTAATGCGAATATTTCACTATTTTTCCATAGCTAGCTGTTGCAAGCACTTCGTGGCTAGATATGGTGCTGCTCTTCTGCCATATGTCACCGTGTTGAGTTGATAGTAACGTAAATGCTTGCTTGCGCCTGTTCTCCATACAATGGTTTGGTATCTTCTATCCTCTGGATGCATGACTACTTGCCGATACATTTTTTCAAAGTCAGTGCAGAAGACATATCGAGGTAAGCGTAATCGAAATAATTCACCCTGCACTGTAGGTCCTGTGTACATGATGTCGTTTAAGGATAGTCCTGACGATGTTTTTGATGAAGCATCAAACACGACTCAAAGTTTGGTAGTGCTACTATCGGCCTTGAACACACAGTGGTGAGGAATGACGTAATTTGGTGTTGCCAAGTCATTGATGTCGATTTGTGTCATGTGACCTAAATCTTCGTATTCCTCCATAAATCGAACGTATTGATCCTTCTATCTAACCTTCGCTCAAGGGCTAGAAATCTGTTGACTGCTATTTCCTTGGATTTACCTAGAGAGTTTGTGCTCTCATGAAACGGTAGTTTGACGATAAAGCGTCCATAACTAGTCTTATGTGTGTTTTGCGCAAAATGAGCTTCGCACATCTCTTCTTCGTTTGATAACGTGCTACGTGCTGGTTCAATTTCTTCGAGATTCCATAACCGTTCAATCATATTATGGAGGTTGTTGTCATCATAAGTAGAGATTCCACATGTTGTTGTGACCTTCGCTCAAGGCTAGAAATCTGTTGACTGCTATTTCCTTGGATTTACCTAGAGAGTTTGTGCTCTCATGAAACGGTAGTTTGACGATAAAGCGTCCATAACTAGTCTTATGTGTGTTTTGCGCAAAATGAGCTTCGCACATCTCTTCTTCTTTTGATAACGTGCTACGTGCTGGTTCAATTTCTTCGAGATTCCATAACCGTTCAATCATATTATGGAGGTTGTTGTCATCATAAGTAGAGATTCCACATGTTGTTGTGACTGATTTGATTTCAGCTATCTTTCCAGCTAGTATCCATCCTAAAACTGTGTTTTGTAGGATGGGTAAATGATCTGCTAGACGTATTTGTCCAATGGAAAGTAACTGATGATAGAATTCCGCACCGAGAACATCAATCCTTTCTGGGCGGTTGAAATTGGGATCTGCTAATGGAATATTCTTTGGGATTGGCCATGAGCAAATGTTGAAATTCTGAGAAGGCTGTGGTGATATGATGTGTGGCAGAACAAATGCCTCTTACTGGGTATTGAAATCACTCGTACTTGATTGGAGTTTGACATTAACGCGTTGATGAGATTCCCTCTTTCCATCGCCAATGCCTTGAATACTCATTGATGTATTTCTGGTATGAAGACCTAATCTCTTTACCACGCATGCTGTAATCAAGTTTACTTGAGAGCCGCAATCTAGAATGGCTCTGCATTCCAACTTTTGTCCATTGGTTGCAACCAGCTCGATGACAGCTGTGCTGAGGAAAACGTAAAGTTACCTTTCTGGTCCTTTTGAAGTTTCTAACGTGGTTGATGATCTTGTATTTCCTTCAGAACTTGAATTGTTATCCATTTCCGTGTTATTTTGATGCTTTTTGGTGGCCGAACCTTTGATGCTGCTCTCGAGATGTAACAGCGTGTTGTGTTTTTGATTGCACTTTAGACAACTTCTTGAAGGACAATTCTTCGTCCCATGGCTTGTCTTTAAGCAATTCAGGCGAAGCCTTTGTTTTTGCACTACTTGTAAAGACTTTACTGGTCTTAGTTGTAAAAACTGTTTGCAGGCGAATAGCGGGTGTATTCTGGTTCCACAAACCTTGCACGATGCCTTATTGTTATGAATTGATGCTAATGATGCACAAGCTCGAGATGATGTATCCTTCTTCTTCTGTCCGATGGATTCCTTTATTGATTGCAACTCCTTTGGTTTCTTGAGAGATTGTTCGTACAGGACCCTTGTGCTTTGATGAAGCTTGTTTATTAGTAAAAGTAGAAGAAGGGGATCCCAGGTTCTGGTATCTACACCTATGTTACTTACAGCCATCAAACATTCTTGTGTGGTGCCGTGAAGACCCTTAATAGCCAATGCTGGTGGTTGACGCTGTGTTTGGTTTGGTTGTCCAATTATCTTTTGCAAAAGGGTTGATGTGAGTAGGTACCTTATATTGTTGTACCGATCTTGAAGAATGGTCCAAGCCGTTATCGTAATTATCTTCCGTTAGTGATAGATGAACTTGATATGAATATATATGAGTAGTGAAACAAGCACGTGAACCTGTTTACTTCGGGAAAATTCGAGGTGTTCCAAATGAAAAGTCTCCTATAGTATCTGATTGTATACTACATTTATTACCAATGGTCATTGGCATGACCTAAATATGAAGCGCATCTGGTTGTTGATTGAAATGTGTGCTCTGCGTCAGCAATAGAATTTTGTTGGCCTTGAAGGGAGTAATTGGACTAAACATGATTTAACTATGGCAGGTTATTTTGAGCTACTTGGCGCAATGGACCGTATGTGGTCCAGGGCCTAGATTCTCGCTAACATTTGTGTTGTGCGTTTTATATTTTTCACACAAATGGAAGGGACCTACAGTTTAGAGCCACATCCGAAAGACAAATTGAGAAGCTTTCTCACGACAGTTATGGCGTTTATCAGACATTCGCGAGAGAAGGGACGTGAAAAAACTTTTTTTTTGTATTTTCGGGGATTCAAATGTCGAACCTTCCGCTCAGCGATCCAACGCACTAACCACTTGACTCACGTTGTTCAGTGGTTACTGCGTTGGATTATAATCGTTCACAGACCTTCGAGGAAATAACACGTGTTTCAGCTTTGTAAAATTCGAAGTGTTTATTTAACAACCTAAATAGACACGTGTTATAGCGGGTAGCGAGCCAGCTCAGTAGTAGTGGTAATCAGTCGTTCACAGACCGAAGATTTAAACGCCGAACATATGGATTGGGGAAATAACATACCTAACTCAAGAGGGAACTTACTATTCAATTGGTGTAGTGTGCACAATGTCGAGTATAGATTCGTTGAAAGCAACTGATAGTCCGCGGTATCCCAGAAGCGGCTCCTTTTCATCTGCTATTCGCCGTACGGTTACAACTGACCGATACCGACCGACAAGCGAGAAACTGTCTACACACATTTGTGTATGCCAGTGACCATAGCTGACTCAGTGCCGAAATTACAATTCCCAGATGTTAAGCTGATTAGAACAGAAACTACACTTTGGTCTTAGCCATAAGGCCGAGAATCTCTAAACACAATATCTAACATAAGTATCAGACCAATAGAGCCCGTAAGCCCCTGCAGCTAGTGCTTTTTCCCTCTTATGTTAATAAATAATAATAATAATAATACAATCCCCAACGAAACTGCGGAGTAGGGAGAGTTTGCCCAAACTCAAGGTACAATTACAGTAGGACGCGTTGGACACGCTTCTCCAGAGTAATGACAAGAACACTCTCCTTGAACTCGCTCTACCCACCGTCCAACAGGGACCTGTCCAATGAGGAAATCGATAGTTACCTACAACAAATGGATGAGACCATTAAACGAACTATGGACAGTACGATACCTCGGTATCAACACATTGGCAACGTAAACATATTCCGTAACGCAACAATTGACGCACTTCACCAACAAAAAAGTAGACTTCTGTCAAGATTTCCAACCTTGTTCAGACGGTTTACTGACAGACAAAACTCGGAAGTCAGGACACTTAAGTCGTTGATTAAAAACCTGCAACTTGTAATAAATGAAATTAGAGACTCTCTGTAAATTTGCATAGGAACAACAAAATTCGGCTTGTAAAAGCCAACAACCAGAGTATGTTCCCGCGACTTTCCAGGAAGTGTATAAATTGAAATATAACATTTGCCCGAACCACGACCTGGAAAATCGAGTCCTTGTGCACAACTCCTACCTTCGAAATGAAATGCAACACTGGCGATCAAAGAACATCGGTTTCACCGAGTTCAATGCCACCGCCGATGAGGAAGGTAGAAAACAAGCGATCTTCGACTCATTGAAAAGGAAAAAATCCGTAGGTATGGACGTTGTATTTCGACACATTTCTCCAGAAGCAGCGGACATTTACACCACCCGGTTTAACCTTACGTCCACCAGTGAGGTTACCCATAACCCAATTACTTCTGCTATTGACGTAGAAAAAAAAAAGCCTTGCCACTTTATACGGCGCACCGGTGGTACATCCTATCTCCATAAGAGGTTAGAATACTTCCAATCCGAACAACAGCAAGGTATTTAAAAAAAAAAAGTGATCAATAGAGTCCTGACTAAGTGGGTTGAGGACATATTGTTCGGTTTCAAGGCGGGCATGATACCAAACATTCCGCGTTTAAAAGGCTAACGGATATCCAATGGAACAAAAACAAGAAACAATGCACGGGTGCCTGCCTGGTTGACTTGGAGCAAGCTTTCGATACCGTATGACTAGAAGTACTCTTTTATAAGTTGAGCAAGCTAGGCACAAGTACACCACTGCTGTGCATCCTTTATAAAACACTCATCAGTAGACAGATCATTATGAAAAATGGCAAAGTGACTTCTGCTAATACGCTTTATATTAACTGCAAAAGGGTGCGGTTGAAATAGTAGTATAGAAAAGAGTAGTAAAACAATTCTGGAGTATCTTTCCTTAAAAAACAGAACTGCAATAAAAAAGAACATATTGACCAGAAACATGCAGACCAGACCAGACCAAAAAACATCTTCCGTATATTCACAAATAAGCTCATAGTAGAAAAAATCATACAGTTGACAGTCTTGTGTAGAGGACGTGTCTCAAGTCAGTGGTGCAATTTGGGGTAAAAAGTTTTTTTTTTTTTTTTTATAATTCGCGCGAGTTACGTCAGCATCGGAAAATTTCCCAATAAATAAAAATAATTCTTATGCTAACGTTTGCAGCGGAAATGCTAACGCTAACAGTTGCAGCGGAAATGATGCAACTGCAGTCGAATGCATTAAAAGAAAATACGAATTATAAAAAATATGATGATTGGGAAAATTTCCGTTCGACGACACTTCTCGAGGTATTGGAAAAAAAAGAACTGTTAGAGTAAATATTCCACTCCGAAGAGTTGGACGTAATATGTAATAAAGTTTTAATAAAGAAAAAATAAATGAACCGAAGTTTATTTTCGTTTTTTTTTTATATAAAGTTAACTGGCGCAGTCGGTAGGTTTCTATTCAAAAGAAAAAGGATCCAGTGATCGAATAAAGACTCTTATCGTCGCGATTAAAATTTAAAATACAAATAAAGTAGTGTACAGTGAAAACACATATGTACATAAGTGCTCCTTCAACTTAGTTTTATAGTTTAACACAGTTTATGAATAAAAAGAGAACAGAACTCTTTGACAACAATCGTCCAGCATACAAAAAACTTAATATGGAAGATCTGAAAGACGAGATTCATCGATTACAACAAGTAATCTTACGCCAAGAGCAACATTTGGCACAGTATGAACAACAGATGCAGCAACAAGCACAACAACAAGCACAGCAACAAGTTCAACAACATTCGGTCACCCCATTTATGCTGAGTCCAGAAAGCATTTTAAGCCAATTCAGGCAATTAAAAGTTTTCAACGGATCAGATGACTACTCTCTATCTGCCTTTACGAAATCAGTGGAAGTGACATCAACACTTTGTGGGACAAATGTAGAACTCTACACCTATGCTATGCAAATTGTTTACAACAAAAAGCTACAAGGAGAAGCAGCAAAATGTATCCGGCAACTTGGAGACAACCTTGAATGGAATGAAGTGAAATCCAAACTGCGACAACAATTTCAACCGCATAAAAGCTACGCTGAGCTATTTAATTATTGCAGATACGTAAAGGTTAGTAATCTAAGACAATTATTCGATGTATTTAGAAATGTAAGCTATGAATTGAACGAGTTATACGATTTTGATTCTAAAAAAACCCGAAATCTATAAACCAGAAAATGTGGATAGAGATTTAACGGAAATTCTAATAGAAAAAATTTATGGGAATATAAGAGCCCACAAGGCTACCATGATAAACATTTACAATAAGTATGTTAGACTCAGATTATTAGACGATGTTAGAACCATCGACCTTAACCATAGAAGTGCTAAAAATCAAAAACAAAATTACATAAGCCATAGTCAAAATTTTAATAAAAATAGAGTAACATACAATAATAGGGAACCAGGGAATTATCGTAGCCAGGGCCCTACTCATAGCTTAGGACAAACACAGGAAAATCTAAATAACAATTATTATGATAATCAAAATGTGTTCCATCGACGAGAAAATTCAAACAGTTATAATAATTCAGGACGTTTTCAAAGACAGCAGAACTTTTATAACTACAATAATTTAAACTCAGGTAGAAGGAAACCAATAGTGATAATAGTACAAAGGAAATGATGGAAATCGGAAATGTTCAGGGAACCAAGGTAAATTTTCAAAACCAGCCTCGGAACACAAATTACCAGTGATATTTTTATCTATAGAAAATGAAATATTAAAATCCTTAGTCGATACAGGTTCAACTATTAGCATTATTCGGCCTAACGTATTGAACAACTTTAATGAGGCTCCCTTAAATAAACCAGTATTTTTTACGACTATAAATGGACTTAGCAAGGTAGCCATGAGTCACTGTTCGCATTGATTACACGCGTTTAGCCTTGCTCTTAATCGTTATTAATTTTTAATTAATACCCTTTTTGCCTAAAAAGTCAACTTGTGAATTATTCAATAATTTAAGAAAAAAATAATTTTTTTGCTTCATTATTACCGCGAGTTGTGCTTTTATTTCAAATTGTTTAATTAAAAAGAAAAAAGTTTGTGAATTCAAATTGAAGAACTTATTGGGTGGTTTTACTAACCCGTATTTATTTGCCGTATTTGCATGCGTGCGCACTCATTTTGGCCGTTAAATAGTTTTTCGAATCATTGCCCCCGGTGAGTTCATTTTGAGTGAGTGTTCTGCCTATATAGAAGCATTTGAGACTATACAAATATATTGGTTTTCTCTCTTTACACTCCTTCAACTACTTCTTCATTGAGTGATAACACAGGAATCTGCGGCTACATCCCTGAATAATCATCGGTGATCTCACTCCCTCTCACGTGTGAGTACAATATTTAGTGCATGTTCTGCCGTTTTAGCAAAGCGATTCTACTCAATTGCATTTGTACTGTTTTTACTCATTGCATGTTCCAACCATCATTTATCCAATACTGCAACCAGCATTCAATAAACAACCAACTTCATCTTTGGTGCATTTATCAAATACATAACCATGAGTGATACCGAATGCTACATATGCAAGAAAACTTCAAATGATGTTAAACTTTCTTGTGCAATATGCCTTGATATTGTTCATGCCAAATGCATTAACATTAAAGGAAAAGACGTTGATAAGATCGTTTCAACACCTGGCCTCTCATATTACTGTGATAAACATCGCAGTATATCTACTGATGTATTGCACTGGAAGATTATCAAGTTGCAAAAAATCTTCAATAATTTATCGGCTATGTTCACAGAAATGCAGGAGGTACTTGTTTTTGATCCCTGTAATCAACAAAAAATGTTGGAGGGTTTTAATAATATTGATCGTCTGCTGCAACAACAGCACCCAATCAGCGAACAGCAACAGCTTATATTGGCACAGCAGAATCAATTAAAGGAATTGCAACAGCAGCTCCACCTCATTCAACAACAACTACTTGAACAAAAACAAATACACCCACATATACATAAACAATGTGAACTAGAACATATTCAACAAGATATTCCACAACAAGAACTGCCTAATAATAAACATCTTATTGATGGTAAAACTAATGCAACAAATTCTAACCTGCATAAACGGAAGAAGCAACTAAATAAACCACAACACCAAGAACAACAACTGTCTTTACAATAGGAACAAGTTAGTCTACAACTTCCTCAACACAAAAGAGTCCTTCGCTCTAATTCATACTCGGCAGATTTGGTTTCTCCTACCATCGATATGACATCCGAAGACTCTCAAATGGCTTCATGTTCTGGAATTTATTCCGCTCCGACTGTTACTAATCGGTCAGCTATTGTCGTTAATCCACTCAATGAGGAGAACAATACCATTAATATTGCCAAAATGCCATCATCCATTGCAACCAATGATATATCTGATGATTGCGATCTAAGGATTGTACCGCCTCCGTTTGCAGTGTTTTTATCGCGCTTGGAATACGGCACTAGACCCTCTGCTATTATTAATTATATTGCAAAAAAGGGGATTGATACAAACAATATCAGATGTTTAAGCTTAACTGCTGATAAATTACCTGATCGCATTTCGGCCTCTTTTAAATTACTTGCTCCATCCTGTATTGGTAAAAATCTTTTAAATCCGAACTTTTGGCCAAGGGACATACTTGTCAAGGAGTTTACTAATAGGCATAATGCTAAACCTTCTTCTTCAAAAAACTTAAAGAAGATGCCTTCTTCTACCAGAACGTGAGGGGGCTAAGGACCAAGTGCACAAGATTCTTAATTGGTGTATATAGCTGTTCATACGACATAATTGTGCTTACGGAGACTGGATTAGATGAAAATTTCAGGGATTCCGTCATTTTCCCGTCTTACTTTGATGTTAATCGCTGTGATCGTTCAACGGCTAATAGCATTTATTCGCGTCTTGGTGGTGTCCTCATAGCCATTAAAAATAATTTTAAGGCGAAGGTTGTTGATCTCAGTGATTACGATGATATTGAAATTTGCTGCAGTTACTTAGCCATAACTTCATCCGCTAAGCTATACATCGATCTGATGTTGTAACTAGGTATGTAGATGCTATTCGCTTCACTTTTATCTTCTTCGGATTCAATATACATATTTGGCGATTTTAATCAACCGAATATTCATTGGGCATCGGGGGATGCTGATTGTACATATCTCAATCCAATCAACTCCTTATCTTCAAATGGTGCGGAGATTGTGGATACGCTCCATTCACTTGGTCTACTTCAGGTAAATCATGTGAAAAACCACATTCAGCGCACTCTGGATCTCATCTTTACGAATAACTTTTGTATCCAGGAGTCTCACTCCTCTCGTTCCTGAAGATTTATATCATCCATCCTTAAACCTTTTTTGTAAATTAAATATAAATGTGAACTTTATTTGTGATTCCTTCAGATTTGACTTCAAAAATGCTAATTATAGTGATATTTGTGAAGAGCTTAACAATTACGACTGGGATCCTCATTTATCATTAGAAATCAATGACATCTGCTCCAAATTTTATGAAGTAATCAATCGCGTTATTCTTAAATTTGTTCCGGTAGTTCTAGTGAAAAATATAGTCGACTCATGTCCTTGGGACAATGAAATTACTCGTAATTTGAAAACTTTAAAAAACCGAGCATTTAGAAAATGGCGTTGTAGTTTGGCTAATGAGGACTACTTATTGTTTAGAAGGCTTAAATCTGAGCTTAGGACATCTCTGTACCACGCGTACTTGTTGTATATAAATGATGTACAGAACAGTCTCACATCCAGGCCCGATAAATTTTGGAAATTTATTAATTCCAAAAACAAAAGTGATGGCTTTCCAGCCACTCTCTCCTTCAATGGACATTTAGCTGATTCTTCCGCTACCATTTGCAATAATTTTGCTTGCTTTTTCCAATCAGTTTATTCCAATCATGACTCGATGATCGATGAACAATTTTTCGACTATCTTGGTGGTTCTCCTACTCCTCTTTTCAATGACTTAGAATTTTCTGATGACATTGTTTTGATGAATTATGTTGGTTTGGAGTCCAGTCTAAGACCTGGTCCCGATGGCTTACCTTCTTTTTTTCTTATTAATTGTGCCATACCTTTGCATAAAATCGTATGCCACATCTTCAATTTATCTTTGAAAACTAGCACGTTTGAATCTGCCTTTAAGACTTCTTATATAGTTCCGATTTTTAATTCTGGTAGGAAAAACAAAATTGAGAATTATAGAGGTATATGTAAGCAATCATCTCTCCCAAAATTGTTTGACTTGCTAGTTACAGAAAGGCTAAATTTCTATTGTAAATCCCTTATTTGTAGTAATCAGCATGGTTTTGTAAAAAAAAAAGGTCGACTGTAACCAATCTCGTATTGTTTACGAATTTCGTGATCTCAGAAATTGGTAGAGGTAACCAGGTTGATGCCATCTATACGGATTTTAGCAAAGCTTTCGATCGAGTTGATCATAAAATTTTGCTTTACAAGCTTACAAGATTAGGTTTTCCTATTTTTTTTTGTTAGATGGCTTTCTTCTTTCCTTAGCGATAGATATCTACATGTTAAGTTTCGTAATAATATTTCTAAAAAAATATTTGTGACCTCTGGTGTTCCACAAGGCAGTCATATTGGACCCCTTCTTTTTGTCTTGTTTGTGAATGATATTATTACCTTTTTACCTGAGTGCTCCTTGCTAATGTTTGCTGATGACTTCAAAATTTATATGTCTGGCAATGATCATCATTGTTTTCACATTTTGAATTTACACCTTCAGAAATTTTTTCTGTGGTGCTCTAAAAACTACCTCTCTTTAAATGTTAGTAAGTGATCCGTCATAACATTTTCTCGCCGTAAATCGCATTTCATGTATACGTATTCTATTGATGGTGTAGTCATTCCCCGTGTTTCTGTTATCAAAGATTTGGGTATATTATTAGACACTAAGCTATATTTTACTAACCATGTAGAATTTATCACAAATAGAGCATATAGAACATGGGGAATGATAAGGCGCTATGCTTGTGAGTTTTCCAACGTATTTGTTTTTAAAACGTTATACGTCGCATATGTGCGATCTTTATTAGAATATGCCTCTATTGAAATCTTGAGTCAATACAAAAAAGATTTCTTCGATTCGCTCTTAGAGGACTTAATTGGATTGATTTAAATAACCTACCTCCTTATCTTTCAAGGTTAAAACTGATTGGCTTAGAATCTCTAGAGGTCAGGAGAACTGTGGCAAGAATTGTGTTTCTTCATAGGGTTCTAGTAGGTGAGATTGATTCTACGGAAATTTTAAGCCTTCTCAACATTAGCATTCCCCCTTTCAATTTACGAAGCACTAGATTCTTTACAGTAGCCCACTCTCGGACAAACTACGGTCGTTCTTCCTCAATTAACGGGTTAATGATTGCGTACAATGCAAATGTCAATTTAATTGATTTTAACCTGCCGACCTCCTCCATAAAAAGGATACTACTTGAAGCTATTCAGTCATAATTGTTTGCTCTGTTTTATTTTTACTTTGTTTTTTTTACTTTCGTCTTTTATTGTACTTCCTTATGTCTATGAAAGATCACATTCTTTGGTGACAATAAATAATAAATAAAATAAATAAATAAAAAATAAAAATAGGGCAAAATGTTTTAACACCTTTGAAAGCTAAGATAAATTTAGAATACCGATATATCGAGATAAAAGGAAATAAAATACCTTTTGCTGATAACGAACATCCATTCGATATAAATAACATTTGTACTCTTGAGCAAACTAAAAGTCAGCTGTTTGATAATATAACATTAGATCATTTAAAATTCAGAGGAAAAAAGGGAAGTAACTCAGCTCCTAAGAGATTACAAAGATTTATTTTATAAGGAAGGAGATCAATTAACTTTCACACATGAAATAAAACACGAAATAGTTACTAATACCAATAACCCGGTATATTCAAAAATATATAGGTACCCAAAAGTACATGAGCACGAAATTGAACGCCAAATAAAAGAAATGTTAGAACAGGGAATAATAGTCGAAAGCAATTCTCCTTACAACAGTCCGCTTTGGGTAGTCCCGAAGAAAAAAAACAACTCAGGACAACAAAAATGGAGAATAGTAATAGATTACAGAAGATTAAACGAAGTAACTGAGAGTGACAAATTTCCAATACCTAATATTGAAGCAATATTAGATAAATTGGGAAAATCCCAATATTTCTCAACTCTCGACTTAGCTAAAGGTTTCCACCAAATTTTAGTTAAGCCTGAAGACAGAAAGAAAACAGCATTTTCCACTCCTTTCGGTCATTTTGAATTTGTGAGAATGCCGTTTGGGCTTAAGAACGCCCATTCTACTTTTCAAAGATTGATGAATTGGATTTTAAGAGAAAAAATTTAAGTTAGTAACCGATGCCACCAATATTGCATTGGGAGCTGTTCTAACACAAGATGGACATCCCATTTGCTATGCCTCTCGTACTTCGAACGAACACGAGAAGAACTACTCTACCATAGAAAAAGAGTTACTGGCAATTGTCTGGGGAGTTAAATATTTTAGACCGTATTTGTTTGGGAAGGAATTTGATTTACTTACCGATCATCAACCCATCAAGTGGTTGCAGGCAAAAAATGTTGGACAAAATATTAACCCACGGCTTCAACGATGGTTAGTACAATTAGGAGAATACGACATTAGAATAAATTATACAAAGGGCAAAGAAAATAAGGTAGCCGATTTTTTAAGTAGAGTAAATTCAAATACAAATGAAATAAATGTATTTAATGCAGTAAAATATGATAAAAACGATATTGAAAATTTGAATATCAATTTATGTAATCTCTTCAACGAAAATTCTCAAGAACATATTAACTGTAATGAATCTATGGAAATTTCAACGGTTCATTCACAGGAAGAAAACCTCAACGATCATATACCTATACTAGATACCGTGGTAAAATGTTTTAAAACCCAAATAATGTTAGTCGAACAAAAAGAAAAAGAGTTTGAAAGATATTTGGTCATACCAGAGTTTATATCGAAAGAAATGATATACCTGATAACGTTTCTGATATAGTCCGAAGACACATCAGTAAAGTAGCAATTTATTCGGAATTAAGCGACTCATTATACAAGGTTGTACAGAAATTAATTATTGATCTCTTTTCTCACAACCCACGTATTAAATTTATAAAATGTAGCCACTTTGCAAAAGACCTAAGAGATGAAGAAGAAACCTTACGGCAAATATCTTTGTTTCATAAGATAGAGTCCGGACATTCAGGAATGATAGCCAACTATGAAGGAATAAAACATAGAATTTATTTTCCAAATCTCAAAATTTTAGTCAACAAAGTTGTAAATAATTGCGATATATGTACCGCAGCCAAATATGTATGATAGAAGTCCTATCAAAAAGAAATTCGAACTTACTAAAACTCCATCTGATGTAAACGAAATAATACACGTTGATGTTTACGTCAATAGTAAACATTCTTTCATTAATTTTATAGACAAATTTTCAAAACACGCCGTTAGTTTCCCCCTAGAAGATAGAAATCACCAAACAATCATAGAAAAGCTTAGGCAATTCATTTCAATTAAAGGAAAAATGAAGACGATGGTATGCGACAATGAATTTAATAGCATTAATATTAAGCAATTTTTAAGGGAAGAAGGAATAGAATTTCACTTTGTAAAACCAAATAATCACACCGGTAATGCAGACGCGGAAAGATTAAATGGTACATTAACAGAAAGAATTAGGGCTTTAAATTTGGAAAACAAAATACCAATTAAAGAGCAAATGTTTAAGGCTGTTGAATATTACAACAACTCATACCATTCTACTATCGAAGCCAAACCGTTAGATGTTCAGAACCGGATTATTGATACTAAAACAATTAAGGATAGAATGGATAGGAAAAAATTTAATACTATTAGTAAACTTAATAAAAATAGAGAAGAATACCATGAAACTCGAAAGGAAGGGTTTATCAAAAATTATAATAGTTTAAGGCATAAAGAACAGCCAAAGTATAGAAAATACAATTTGAAAGGTGTACATGAAAACAATATCAAGAGATCATTCAAATTTTCAGATGGCATTCCTGTTGATCTTAATCCTGAGGCTGCTTCCAGTAACACAACAAGCAATGACCATCGAAAGAATTGACACAAACATGGGATATGCCGAAATTAAAGTTAACTTAGCAGAAATAGTTAGTAAATACGATATTATTTTACATGTAATAAACCCGACAGAAATTTTGAATCTAATCAATGAGCTAGAAATATTGCTCAATGAAATAAATACAGTTAAAAACATGGTTAGAAGTATGATGTTACACAGGAATCGTCGGGGGTTAATAAATATCATAGGGAAAGGATTTAAATGGTTATATGGAACTATGGACGATGAGGATAGGCAAGATATCGAGAACCACTTTTCAGTAGCAGACTCAAATAATCATGAAATAATTACAAACATGAATAAACAAATAAAAATAAACAGTAATTTAAACGAAACACTTTTAACATTAAAGAATACTATTATATCAGATAGACAAAGAATTAAAACAGAATTCAATGCTGTAAATGAAACAGACAAGAACTTGTATATGAAAACTGTTTTCCTAGATTTAATGCTTAAAGTTCATATGTATATTCAAAAATAAGGTAGAACACATTCTAGACAACATAGCTTCAGCAAAAAGTAATATTTTACACCCTAACATACTTACAGATGACGAAATAATTAAATACAAGATCGATTTTAAGAAACTTTTATGTATAAGAGTAGGTATGGCCAAGTTTTATAATAATAATATAATCTTTGCAATTAAAATACCAACAATAATAACTCAGGTAGATAAAAAATTAATTGTTCCAATAACGAATAATGATAATAGGGAAATAAATACAGAACTTGAATATGTTGTAGAAATACAGAATCAAACTTATACGTTTGAAGAAAATAAATCAACAAAAGAATTAAAGCTAAGTAAAAACTGTATATATCAGAAAAAATGTGATCTTAAAACTAACGTTAAGGAAGAAATAATATCATTAGATGATAACGTATTAATTCTTAAAAATGTAAAAAATAAAATACTCAATAGTAACTGTGACGGAAGAAAAATTGTGTTAACCGGAAACTATTTTGTAACATTCAACAATTGTACTATATATTTAGACAATAACAAATTTCAAAACAATGTATATGAGTATAAAGAAAGATTTGTCATTCCAAAAACAGAAGAGTCACTAATAACTGAAAATAAATTAACTTTCGAAGAAATTGCAATAAGGCAAGAGGAATTGAAATATCATAAACTAGTTAATTATAGTATAGGAGGTTCTTCTACCCTTATTATATTAGTTATAATAATATTTCTCTTAATTAAATGCTATAAACAAAGAAAGAGTAATGTAAAAATAATTAATAAGATCCAGGAGAATCTTAATGCTAGGGAAGGAGGAGTTACGTCAGCATCAGAAAATTTCCCAATAATTAAAAATAATTTTTATGCTAACGTTTGCAGCGGAAATGCTAACGCTAACAGTTGCAGCGGAAATGCTTCCGTTCGACGACACTTCTCGAGGTATTGGAAAAAAAAGAACTGTTAGAGTAAATATTCCACTCCGAAGAGTTGGACGTATTATGTAATAAAGTTTTAATAAAGAAAAAATAAATGAACCGAAGTTTATTTTGGTTTTTCTTTTATATAAAGTTAACTCGCGCGCCAAAGGGGGTATGAATACCCTTATGCTGAATTCTCAGGGCACGGGCGTTTGGAAGAAGGGGAAAGAGGAACAGAGGAAGTACCGGTGCACGTTGGCTTTAAATGCTTGAATGTTGTAGTGATGAGGAAACACAGAGCCTGGAAGATTATTCCACATACGTGTCGTTCGGCTTATGAACGAATCCCTGTATTTGACAGTACGTCCGAAATTGGGCTTGAGGGTGAACTGATGTGCATTCGAAGCGTGACGCGTATTGCGGGTGAAATTTTGAAGGGGAAGAATGCAGGTGGCTATTTCGCTGGAGCATTTTTTATAAAAGAAGCGATAAAATAGGGAAAGACACGAGACATTTCTACGATGTTCAAGTGAGACTATTGAGCTCACAATGTCTCTATCACCTATAAGTTTTAACGCGCGGTTCTGGACCCTATCTAGGATGTGCAAAACGGTCTTGGGTGCACCAGACCAGATATGGGCGTTGTATTCCGTTCCAGGGCAGATGAATCCCTTATAAATTGTGGCCAGATCAGAAGGGGTAAAGAATTTCTTGCACCGCTTAAGGAATCCTAGACATTTTGCAGCATTTTGGCGACCTCGAATATGTGATCGTTTCAACGAAGATGGTTGTTGATACACATACCAAGAATGGCAAGGATTGGATTAGAGGTTGCAGACAAGAGATCATTTATGAAAATGAGAAAGAGAGTCGGAGACAAAACTGAGCGCTGGGGGACACCAGAATTTATATGGTGAATATCAGACTTGAAGCCGTCCAATACAACTTGTATTGAACGCCCCGAAAGGTAATTTCTAATCCATTGAAGAAGAGACTCATCGATGCCATATGCACGCATTTTCGACAAATGCCAAACTCTGTCAAATGCCTTTGAAATATCAAGTGCAACTATCTTTGTTTCACCGAAGTGATGGAGAGATTGGTTCCACTTCTCGGTGAAATATGCCATCAAATCACCAGTGGACCTGTTTGCTACGAAAACCATACTGCCGGTCATTGAGAAGTTTTCGTGAATCAAGATATTTCATAAGCTGACGATTTATCAGCGTTTCCATGACATTGGAAAGAAGGGACGTAAGTGCAATGGGTCGGTAATTGGTCGGAGAGGAAGATTCGCCTTTTTTAGGGACAGGCTGGACAAATGCTGTTTTCCATTTTCTCGGAAAGACTCTGGAAGAGTAGGACAGACAGAAAAGCTTACGCAGAGGTTTTGCCAGCGAAGAAGAACATCTCTTCAGAACTATTGGGGGGATACCATCTGGACCAGCGGATTTGTGTATGTTGAGACCTTTGAGAACTCCTGCAACTGTGCGAGTGCGAAAATGGACTTGTCCCATAGAGAAATCGACGCTCTCGAGCACAGGGACAGACAAAGCTCTATCTTGCAGAGTGCAGTTGGCTGCACATTGTGCAGGGAGCAGATTGGCCTTGTCTAAGGAGCTGACAGCTGGAATGTCATTGTAAATGAGCGTTGGGATGGCGGATGAGGCAGAATTTTTAATGTTTTCGACCAGTGACCAAACATTTTTACTCCCTTTGGGACACTGTAGTATGTTTTGCCTCAGTTTTTGGTCGTGTAGAAATTAAACACGTCGGATATGGGCATTGCAGTCATTTCTTGCTTGTTTAAACTTCTTTCGGTTTTCCTCAGATTTGTTGGCTTTATAAGACCGAAACCTTACTTCTTTCATCCTGATAGCCTCTTTACAGCTATGTTCGAACCATGAGTTTACCTTAGGTTTGATACTCTTTATTGTGTTAGGAATAAAGCTATTCATACCTAAGAGAATCGTGTCGGTGATCATATCAGCGGCGGCATCCACATCGCTATCGAGGAAGCATAGCGACCAGTTAAAACTCCTAATCCGAATTGTGTATGTATATAGAAATCGCCCGCAATGATTTCAGTACGAGGATACAGGGATACAATTCGAGTGATGGAATCGGACAGCGCATCAAACTCGTTAAAGGTTGAGTTGCTGTCCGCACTAGGGCTTCTGCATATAAAACAGTAGTGAATAATTTGCTTACGGACGGTGAATTTTAGCCTTTTAAAGTTAAATTCCAGATTGGAACAGTGGCCATACTGTGATGGAATTTGGTAAGCAATATCACTACGGATGTAAATGGCAAGGCCGCGGTGGGAAAAGAATAATGGCACTAAGCTACATCCAGGCAGTTGCAAATCAGAAGATTCTTCTACTACCTGTGTTTAGCTAAGTGCCAGAACAGCCGGTTTGTGGGAATGGGTGTGGGCATACACATCAAAGAAATTTGTTTATAAGCCCACGGATGTTTGAAAAATCAACCCTGAATTCTCTCATTATTACAACATAAAAACACAAAAAGACACAACTTTGACGAAACTAAGCGAAGCCGCGAAGTGTAGATCCTAGAATAGTTTTTCATTACACGCTGTCGCAGGTATTATGCCCAAACGACAGTCAGCTGTGGTCCGCTGTTCGGATAAACACTTACGGCCCGCTATACATCAGATGTTACGCTCTCTCAATCAACGCAAGAGAAGAATGTATAGTGCATGCAACTGTTGCGGAGGTTGAGAAGCCTAACAGCGAGTGAGTGGGAGGGGGAAGATGGATAACCCGTAACTGATTTTTTTTTTTTTTATCACTCTCACTGATGTTTTATTAGGCGCGCGATTAAAACTATTGCTATTAATTTGTTGTTTTTCTTCAGTTTTTTTTTTTTTTTATTGTTTTGTTTTATTGTAATTTTTTTTTGTTGGTGTGGTTTTTTTATAATTGTTTCTATTTTTTTTTTTTATTTTATTGTATTTTGGTGGTTTATTGCCTATTTTTTTTTTCGGTGGAGAGGCAAATCGCGTGCACCCACGACGGCAGGCAACTCGGTACTGTACTAATGAGTACCGTACTAATTACTAAGTGATATCATTGGTAAGAATCCCTAATAAAACAATTGAAAATTCTTTGGAAGTGCAAAGTATTAGAAGTTTTCGCAAATACCGATAAAAATGTGTTGTGAATTTTGGCGGGAAACCTAACCCCAAAAAAGGCTCCGTCTAATGCTAAGTAGAAGGGTAGAACTTTTTCGTACAGTGGGGGGTTTCTAATCGATTCCAGTAATGGACAGATGTGAAATGATAGCCATCTTAAATAGTTCCAAGGAAAAATCAAAAACAGAAACAAAAACAGAAAAAACAACAAGATGCCGCCCAAATTGTCATGAGGGAAGACATAAAGCAATAAATATATAAAAAATATGATGAAGTAAATTTAAACGTCAACAACTTAAAAGAAAAGATGAAGGAAAAAATAGAGTTGCTGGAGGATGAAATAAAATATTTAAAAAAAAAAATTACAAATATAGCGAAAAATATGAGAAATTTGATGGAGTAATAATATTCTGATTTTCAATGTTAAAGAAGTGGAGTACAATGAAGAAAAACTAATGAATTTAATCAAACAGCTAGTGAAACTAGATGTAACTATCGGAATCAGAAATAAATTTTGTGAAAGGAATTGGCAAGCTAGAGAGTAATAAAATAAGACCCATTTTGATCGGGCTAGTATCTTTTTACAAAAAAGCAGATTATGAAAGAAAACTTGAAACTACAAGGCACCAATTTCTTTATTAACAATGATTTATCTAAAGCAGAACCCAAAAAAGAAGGAATTGAGAAAACTTGCTCAAGAATTGGAAGGAACAGGAAAGAAAACTGAAATAAAAGGAAGCAAATTGTTCGTCAGCGGAGAGGAAGTCGATTTAATAAGCACAACAACAAGCAATCGGACAATGAAACAAGTGTTGTGCGCTAAGATGAGGCCACGGGGGCAACTTAAGTGTAGGTGAGGAGGAGCGGCACTATAAATAACTCGATCTCATGAGACTTTCTACCCCAGGAGGTTATTCTTTTAAAACGTCCTAGTATGCGTTGGTGGTTTCCCTCTGCTGTTCGTATGTCACTAGTCATGTTCGTCGCTCCTTTTCGTAAACAGCTTATCGAAGCTCCACTATCTAATTAGCCCATCATCTCTTCTCCTTCTATCTTAAAGTTCGCATAGGGCGTATTATGGTCATTAAATGTTATCGAAGTTGTTATTATGTCTCTCTCTCGTCGTCTACTTATTGCACATCTTTCCCTAAGCCTACTAATCTTTTTATAGTTCCTAGTCTTTTCCATCACATTGTCACTTCCTCTCCAAATATCCATTTTCTAGCTACGGCGTACTCCTGTAGTCTCTGGTGGAAAATTTTCCTAGGAGGGTCCTCCCTCTTAGTTGAGCTACTGTCACCTGCTGAGTTCTTCTTCCTGATCTGGATAGGTCTTTCTGGGTTTCCGGGAGGCGGTTTCGCCCCGGTCGCACCGCCGAGCCTCAAAATTCCCTGACACTGTGCACAGTTGAAGCTCAAATCTCCTTGGCCGCAGCTAAAACAAGTCAGCGTCTGGAAGGTTGACTGGCATGCCGATGGAGTAGTACTGTGATCCTAGTCGTTTCAGGTCTGTGCGTTAAATTGTTGTTCGTCCTTGTTCTGTCAGTGTTCACGTAAGTCCTCAGTCTGTCTGTTCTTAAGCGTTGAAGTGCGGCTATCTCCACTTCTTCTTCTTCCGCCATGCCCCTAATGTGTCCTTCGTCCTGTAGCCTGTTTGTTCGTCTATCTCGTTAATATGTCGCCTGAATTTTTTGTCTCTTGCTGTCAAGTGTTTTTCGGCCCGTCTGCACTCGTCTCTTAATCCTTGGGCGCTCTTTATGGAGCACCCAAAGATTAGCGTCGCTGCCCTATCCTTTATGTTGTATCTCAGTATGTCGACTGGCACAGGCACCAGACCGGACGAGTTGGTGAGGCTGAGCTCAGGCCACTGTGGGGGTCACAGGTGGCGGATAGTGAACGGCGTGCAGATATGCCGGTTAGCTGCGAATAATTCAATAAGCAGTTCCCGACCAAGAACGACGGAGAAGGAGGGCGCGAATGAAAAGGCCACAGGAACCCCGAGGAACTTTCCGCGACAAGACCGTCTTCAAGTAAGTGCTAACCACCCTACAGGGTTGCTACGAGGGATACTACGTAGGATACCTAGTTATACGCTGTCAACAGACACGCGTCCTTGGATGCGTTTTACGTACGCGGAATACCGTACAATTAAATTAAATTAAGCGTCTGACCCAGATTGGATGGCTCACTGGTCTGCGTCTGAACCTGGACGATCGGTAGGCAACCAAACCTGGCTGAAGGTGAAAACGGCAATGGGAAGGCACCCTGAAAATAAACCAACGATGGATGACAAGAGAAGCGATAAGTTTACGGTGCAGGGAGTCGGATCCCCAGTACCGGCAGCAGGCTCGGAGTCGTCGATATACAGCAACTGCAATTCTACAACAGTGGAAGACTTGTCTGGAGTAGTAGATATAACTACAAGGAAAGACGGATCAGATACTTTCAAGAAGAGCTCACGCGTCCAACGATCGCCGAAGAAAGCGGACTTATCCAAGGATCCAGAGCGAATCGAAAAGAAGACGGAGCGCTCTGTCGTCGAAATGTATAGAAACATCCCAACTCGACAGCTGCATGTGTCTCCTATGGAACCAGAAAAGAAAGCGCCACAGGAAACAGCGCGGTTGGACAGCAACAACTGGGATACTGTCAACCTTAAATTGCGCAACATGAAGGATACAATCGAGGGATTGTCAGACTACGTCAAAGATAGGAACAACGTCCACCACGAGATAAAGCGGATGATAAGGCAAATCAGAATAACATTTGCAGACCTAGAGGAAGAAACCAAGGCGAGCCTAAATAAAAAACGAGCAACGGAACAGGAAAGGAAATCGCAAGCCTCACAAACGGATACACTTATGAAGTCAACGCCCACTGCTACTTCAACATCATGGAAGTTATCCAAGCCGATAGAGATAGGTTCGGATAAATCAATGCAACAAGCAGGGAAATTGCAGACTTCGCAAAAGGAGATACGCAGGAAGCCAACGCCTACTGCCAGCGTTTATCGGGTTTGTCGTCAGAAGAATTTATCGGGTACGACATCAGTGAAGTAACTCAGGCCGCTTGAGATGGGGCTCGGCTAAGAGAAGGAGGGAAACCTCGGGGAAGATGTGACCTCAGCGGCAACAGGCCAATTAAGAAGGGCGAAGACGGACACTCAAGGAGCAGACTCCTATCCAGTGGTCAAAAGTCACCAGAAAGAAGGCTAAGCATCAAACCCATACAGAAGGACACAAGGCAAATCGTACGCGGAAATCCTGCGACAAATGAAAAACGCCATTGACCTCAAGGAGCTCGGAGAATGGGTAACACGCATCAGACGAGCACAAAATGGCATGATGCTGCTGGAGCTTAAGGACAAAACTGGCGAGAAGATCTGTCAGTACAAGGAGCTTATAGAAAAAGCTCTGGGTGAAGAAGCTATAAAATCCTTAACGCACGAAATCATTGTGGTGTGGCGTACATAAAATATAAAATATGCTTACATAAGTAACATTTGAAGTAAACTTTATTATGTTAGAAGTAACCCATGTATTAACATGAACTATTATTTATGAATTAGTATTTGTAATGGCAACACCTTAACAAACCTTAAGTGACATGCAAATTTGACAGAAACATACTTTTAATTTTTAGTTCGACACAGTCCGCTTCCACGTGTTGACCTAACAAATTTATAACACTGTAAATAAGAACGCAATAAATTGTGATATACATATCTATATTATTCGGAATCCACGTTTTTTTTGATTTATCACACGAGTTGTGTTGGATAAAACCTCCACATATTGGTGACCCCGACAGGAGTCATGAAGGAAACAGAGGAAAAAGCGGACAACGAACACGCTGGCGGCAACCCAACACCGGCAGTGGAGCGAAGCAACAACGAAGGCGCGGAGATTGCAAAAGTCTCAATCCGAATTCCACCATTCTGGCAGGCAAAACCAGAGCTATGGATTGCTCAAGTGGAATCGCAATTCATTGCAGCAGGTATCACAAACGACAAAACAAAGTACCACACGATTGTCGCCGCGATGGAGAGCAACATCCTTTCACAAGTAAGTGATTTGATCCTAAGGCCACCTCCTACCGAAATGTATGTAACCTTGAAAAATCGTTTGATTGAGCAATTCGCTGATTCCGAGCAGAAAAGAATAAAGAAACTGCTACAGGACCTGGAATTAGGTGATACTCGCCCGTCACACCTACTGCGGGAAATGCGTGATCTCGCTGGCAGCCAAATGAACGACAGTATGCTGAAATCAATCTGGATGAATAGGCTACCGCCAAATATACGGTCTATCATTTCAATCAGCAGCGATTCACTTGACAAAGTCGCGCTTCTAGCAGACAAAATTGTTGAGGTTAACGACGTACCGGTGCTGAACGTGCTTACGACACGTGATTCTCCCATGTCACAAACATCGCTGGAGCAACAACTGGCAGAAATTACGAGGGAGATAGCGGATTTAAAATCATCCATGAACCATCGCCCTAGAAACAGAGATAGGAGCCAACATCGTTCGCGCGCACGCACAAGGTCATCAAACAGCGACTTCGGCATCTGTTGGTACCATCGGAAATTCGGTGAAGATGCAAGAAAGTGCCGAAAACCATGCAAAAAATCGTTAAATTAAAGAGTCTGTCATCAAAGGCGGTAAATGACAGACTTAATTTATCTAACAACCGCCTCCTCGTGGTCGACACCAACTCTAACCTAAAATTCCTTATCGACACCGGTGCCGACGTCAGTGTCATACCACCCACGCGTCCGCAACGTAATTTTCCGAACAACGATGTCTTTTTATATGCAGCCAACAAAACTGCAATCAAAACATTTGGAGAACAAACGCTAACTCTCAACTTGGGGTTGCGCCGATCATTCAGATGGACTTTTATAGTAGCCGACGTATCACATCCGATATTGGGAGCAGATTTTTTGTCTCATTTCAACATATTAGTCAGCTTACGACACCGCAAATTAATAGATGGACTGACGAAAGCAAGTCGAGGATGCTCAATCACTCAAATACGGGTATTAAATAATTTAACTTGTATTGATCACTCTTCTCCATTCCAGGATTTACTAACGGAGTTCAAGGATATCACACAGAGTAACAACGCACCGAAACACGCACCTCACGGTATAACTCACCACATCGTTACAAAAGGGCCACCAGTGTTTGCGAAGCCAAGACGACTGTCACCGGAGAAACTCGAAGCGGCCAAATCGGAAATAAAATTCCTGATTGAATCACGAAGTCCGAAGTCACGAAGTCCATGGGCGAGCCCATTGCACATGGTACGAAAAAAGAATGGAGAGTGGAGGCCTTGTGGCGATTTCCGGCGATTAAACAGCGTCACCGAACCGGATCGATACCCCATTCCGCATTTGCACGACGTCACTCAAGGTTTATATGGATGCAACATTTTCTCAACAATCGACCTACGTCGAGCATATCATCAGCTGCCCGCGGAGCCGGCTGACGTACCAAAAACTGCTATCACGACTCCATTCGGCATGTTCGAGTTTGTCTATATGTGCTTTGGACTACGCAATGCCGGACAGACATTCCATCACACGAGATGGTTTCGCATCACACGAGTTGTGTTGGATAAAACCTCCACATTAGAATGCAGAGATTTTGACGAAATAACGACGAAGGCAGATATTGCATCCGCTTTGAGCGATCAATTCAATATACCTGACTTCCAGGTATCAGCTACGAGGAGTATGAGAAGAGCGTATGGCGGCACACAGACAAGACTTCTAAGTCTACCAGCAGAAGGGGCCAACAAATAGATAAAATCCGGTAAAATTGAAATCGGCTGGATGATATGTGGGCTAAGAGAGCATATATGTACCTACAACTGATGCCTGGAGCTTGGAATTTTTTACAGACACTGTAAAAATCCAGACTGTGCACAAGATGCGGCGAGAAAGCCCACATAGCAAAGGAATGCGAGAAGGAACCCAAATGCATGCCATGTAAGCAGTCAAGGAACCATATTGCAGGAAGCCGTAGATGCCCGGAATATTGGAGAGCAGTAAATAAGGTCCAATAATGAAAATTATTTAGCTAAACCTTAACCACTGTGAAGCAGCCCAGGATCTCCTAGCAAAAACAGTAGAAGAGCAAAAAGCCGATGTAGCCATACTTTCTGAGCCATTTAAAATCCCAGACAGCAGTGTTTGGGTCGCCGACAACACACGGAAGGCAGGAATATGGACATGTGGAAACTACCATCCTTAGGAAGTGATGACAGAAAAAGAAGATGGATTTACCTGGGTAAAAGTTAGAGACGTATATTTATACAGCTGCTACGTTCCACCCAGCTGGCCACATTCAAAATATGAAGAGATGCTCAATAAAATAATGAGCGCAGCAAGGAGACACCACCTTGTTATCATAGCCACATAAGCTACAGATTGGGGTAGCAGATAGACAAATGCCAGAGGGCAAACCCTATTAGAAGTTTTTTCGAGCCTAGCCAACGTTGGCAACACTAGCACATTCCGCAAGACCGGTGGACACTCGGTCATCGATATCACTTATGTATGCAAGCAGTTCGCTGATTAGAAAAATCATTAAATGTCACGAAGCGAACATTATACTCACAACGACCATCAAGCAGTTATCTGTGAGATAACATAAAAAAAAGGAGCTAATCGCAACAAGCACAGACGTATTGAATCCGCATGGGCTGATAGATGTTTTGATGAAGAACTCCTCTGTGAAATGATGCGTGACAAGGAATTTCAAAAAAAAAGTCCAGCTGAGGATGGATAAAAGAATACGGTCAAATGGAAGAAATCCAATATTTTGGTGGAACAACCATATTGCAGATCTTCGTGCAAAGTGCCTTCGAGACAGAAGGAAATGCCAGATTTGATTGGCAAAGGTTGGCCAGCCCACCCTTCATATCTTGCGACACAAACCAAATGCTACCTTTCTGGCCCCTGTAGTACCCCTTTCAATCACAACCTTAGTCTGTAGACGAACGTCAGTCGGTCATAAGGTCAGGTAGTCACCTACCAACCAACCTTTGCCAATAAAATCTGGCATGCCTCGGGTTCTTGACGAACCTATGGAAAGGAGAGACACTGGGAAGGTGTTACCGCGGTAAGGGCGTAAGATAGGTTAAGTGTAAGTTAGTTAAGGCTTAGGTTAGGGCTTAGATCAAGTCTTTAGGTTAGTTTAAGTATAGTTTAGGCTGGTAAGGTTAGTACCGCGAAGTCTTTGCCGGTCTTTCTCCTGGCCATAGGCATAAGCCCTTGGACACCTCCATTGTCAAAAATTAATAAAATTATACAAAAATTAATATACATAAATATACAATCACGACACGACTAAAGACAGGAAAAGAGCTTATATTTAGGCAATATTAACAGGATGTGGTAGGTTTTCGCTCAAGAGTGAACAGCGCATGAAATGATCACAAATCTGAAAACGTTATTGCAACATGGCGAGTTAATGCCGCCATTAAATAAGCATTTTGACTAACAACACGAGAATAACAACGATAATACTATAACGTGGACTACGACAAAACAACACAGATAAAAGTTAAGAAAAGTAAATGATATAAAGGAAGTAAATGAAATGCAAGTCAAGAGGAGAGGAAGGCAACGGGAAACCGCCTCTCATATTAAAATTATTCCCTAGTAAATAATCATCCTATGTATAAAAAAACAAACAAAACGAATGGCCCTCAGTCCCCGGCAGAGCTTAAATGGTCACAGAGAAGTATGTACAATGCAGGCAAATTTGAATATACAATAAAAAAAAAAGCGAATAGATTGAATACAGATATATTAGGCGTGAGTGATGTTCAATGAAAAGAAAACGGAGATATAACAAGAGAAAACTTCACATTTTATTATTCGTGCTCGGAATAAGGCCATCACAGATATGGAGTGGGAATTATAATAAAAAATGAATTAAAAACTTAATAACAGGAGTAGTAAGATTATCCAATCGGGTAAGGATAAAAAGTCAAGCATTAACCTCATACAAGTCTACGCCCCGATGACCGACCATAACGATAATATAATCGATGAGGTCTATAACGAAATTGATCAAACCTTAGCACTAACGAAAAAAAAAGAGATCAATATACTAATGGGAGATTTTAATGCTAAAATTGCAGAGGCAGAGTCGTCTTAATGCGTCTCAGATGTCTAACAAGAGCCCTCTGAAGGAAGAAGGACGGCGGACGCATTCTCTCGATGGAATCAACGGCGGAACCCATAGAAGTTTTGACAGGCACTTAACATGAGCTACTTCGTCATATTCGAAGCTCAGGTCTGCAAGGATTTCCATGACTGCGTCATGGTTATGGAATAGAGGTGGTGGCGTATGAACCCTAAATGAACCCTAAACCGGCCCTTCGTCCAAGGGGCTACAACGCATGGAACTGGTCCTCCAGGTTGGTAGTTGTGCCCTCGAGGTAACTGCCTTACCACGCAAAAAAAACATAGTTATGAGAGAGACACCAGCTTCGGATATAAACAACAATCCCCCTTTAATTGGCTACACAACCCCGAACGTCAACGGATTACGATTTACGAGTATGCACCTGGAATGTACAAACTCTGCACAACTCCGGGTGCAGCTCAAAAACTTGAATCTGTCCTCACACAGTACAAGGCTATAACTGCGATCCGGGAGATAGGATGGATAGGATCAGGTATGCAGAAAAGACCTAGCTGCGACATTTATTACAGCTGCTACAAAAGACTGCACATGTTAGAATGCCGATTCGTCGTAGGAAATCGGCTCCGATTAACCCAGATAAGCCTAAAATGTTATGAAATGTAAAAGGTTCTTCTTTTTTACATATTCTTAATAATATATTGATAATAAAACAATTTGTTTACATTCGGTCAAATTTAATGCATATACATGTTTCCAAAGTGGCGACCGTCCTAATATATAGGCCGTTAGGCGTATATGGTACCATGACATAATTATTTTATGGTTTATGGAAGCGCTTGACATGAACTCTGAAATCGCACTTTATACATCTTGTCGTCCGTCTTATGTGGCGTAAAGCATACCTCGTTTGGTTTTCCTGTGATGTTACGATATGATGAATGCGATCATACCATATATTTCCACCCTAAGAAGCAGACGAACGTCTTCGTGCATAAAGCTAGAACCACACTTGTCACGTGGGGTATGTCGCTGTCTGGTTTGTCGTGACGCTGACTGTCTTATGACTTATCTCGTGTGGTGTGTTGCGACGCCTTCGCATGCATGCGGGTTTTATTAATTTCAACCGGCTTTGACGCCTCACAAGCAGAACCACACTTGTCTCGTGTGTTGTGACGCGCTACAACCTCATAGACCCATGTGTCGCATATCGAAAAACAAAGGATAACGCCACGTCAAACCACACGAGACAAGCGTGGTTCTGCTTGTGAGGCGTCAAAGCAAGTATGGTTCTACCCATAAAAAATGCATGATAGCCATAGCGTCACAAGCCATACGAGACAGGTGTGGTACCGCGATTTGCCTTCTAAAACTTAGTTGGTCTTAGTCGCCACCATGGATTCTGTGTACTGGCCAAGAATCATGGATTGCGAGATTGATGCAATGTGTGCCTAGCGCACAGTACCACTACTTTCCTCGAATTGAAGTTCTATAGAAGCTAATATTCTGATAGCATTTATTTACACCTTCCAAGTTTGCAGTGTATAAATGCAGCATATGCAGCTGCTCTACCTAAAGTTAAAGAGTCCAAAGGATATTGTAAGGCGTTAAACTTTTTAGGCTCAGTACCGGTAAATCCACTTTTACCCAATGGTAGATCTTTTTCTTCTTTTTTGTGGCTTGCTGCCAATTCTTCATCATATTTAAGAAAAGCAAGTGCTTCATTCAAGGGAAATCCTCGGAAAAACAATTAGATTTGCCTGACGTCCTACGGGTAGGACACCATAAATTATGCATAAAAAACACTGCGAAACGTAGTTCTGAGAGTTGATTTGAGTATTGTTATCGAAAGAACAATAATTTAGCAGAACAGAACGGTGATCAGTAGCACTAGATTTCCTAGGCTAAGAATCCACACAGCAACCTGTCTTTCCTTCGACGGTCGAACACGCAACCAAATCGACCACGTGCTAATCGACGCAAGACACGCAGCTAACATTTTTGATGTGCGTACTGAGGGGCAAACGTCGTCTCTGAGCATTTTCTTGTTGCAGCTAAGTTCAGAGCCCGATAAGAACGAAAAGAAGCTGCAGCCGATCAGAAGAAGCTTGACGTTGGACGCGTTAGCACGTCAGAAGGAGCCAGAGCCTACAAAGAGCACCTGGCCGAGAAACTCTTTCAAGTGCATTCACCCACCACAAACGCCAGCAACCAGTGGACCGAATACCGCAACATCATTAAAGAGGTAGCCGTGTCCACCCTTGTCTTCCAACCACCACTAGTACCACGCAGTTTCCCAGCTCAAGGATATCGAGGAGCCTCGCAAGCGCAACAACATCCGGAATTTGTGTCAGAAAGCCAAGCAACTGGCAGCTGGCTTCAAATCCTGAACGCAGGCTCTTCGAAATAGCGAAGGCAACCTAGTCACCGCAGCACAGGGAATTGTTGATGCGTTTAAGCAGCACTTCCAGCAGTTGCTTAACGGGCAGCAAATAGAGGGAGGTATAGGGCAAGAAGAAAACCCAGTCCACCTCTAGTCAATGAAGAACCCAATATCGATGAATATCCCTGTTAAGGCTGTGTTAATGGCGAAACGTATTCGAAACGTAGACGCGATGCGATTCGCTGCTAGCGATCAATGGAGGTGTTTATGGCGCAGCGATTTGGCGAAAAGCGAATTGAGCGACTACAAGCGACTGCGAGCGACGAAAAACTGCAATCAAAATTTTTTGAATTAGTTTAGCGAATCGCTCGTTCGTTAGGGACAAATTTATTGAACTTGTGCGCGGAAAGCAATGTTTGTGGAATCTACGTAATTCCGATTACCACAACAAAATAATTATTCGAAATTCTTGGGCGGAAGTGGAAAAAGAATTTTTATTTCATAATGATTGCTTATTGGATGCACTTGAAATCTCTTATTTAATTTTAATGTTTTCAAATATTTTTTACGCAGCAAATAACTGTTTTCCAATAACAATAAGCGCCTTATTTTAGGACGCATGTTGTTCACTTTACCACTATCAAAACAATAATGAAACTAGGCGAAATCGCTCTGCCATAAACACTCAATCGCTTGCGATTTCGCTGGTAGCGATGTCGCTTGCGAACGCGCGAAAAGCCATCGCGTCGCGCAACGCGAATACGCTTCGCCATAAACACAGCCTAAATGTCGCATACCAGATCTTATCCAACGTGCTGTGTCAACGTTTAAAACCTTTCTGCAACACACTAATCGGCACTTACCAGTGTGGTTTCCGACCCGGCAGATCGACAATGGACCAAATTTTCACACTACGACAAATTCTGGAAAAGACCAACGAATTTCAAGTCGAAACTCACCACATATTCAGCGACTCTACTAGGCGATGGCCCAGATTTGTCGCGTGGCAAAGACTCTCCAAGGGGCCTATTAGGTAAGTAAGAGTCGGAGACACAGTTGGCGAATTTTGACTAGGTGTACGAAATGACAGGGGACAGAAACTATTAGAATATTGTCAATTAAAGGAATTAGCAGAGATGAACACGTGGTTCAAAATACCAAATAGAAGCGTTTACACATGAACCTCACCAATACACAACACAAATGGTAGAATAGTAAGAAATCAGATAGGTTACATCATAATCAACAAAAGATATAGAAACGGAGTGACATCGGTTAAAACGTACCCAGGTGCTGTTATTAATTCGGACCACGACCCAGTAGTAGCAACCATAAAAATAAATAATAAGGCTAAAAAAATAAGAAAGAGGACTCAAGCGAGGAAGATGGATCTCATGCTACTAGAAGAACAAGAAACCAAAACTGGAACTGCAGACATGAAGGAAAAATTGCAACAGAATAAAAAAAACACAAGTAACGATGTGAGCGCAGAAAATAAATGGGAGAAAATAAAAGAGGCAATTACAATGACGGGAAAAAGACATCTTAAACCTAGAGCACAGCGAACAAAGTAAAGTTGGATGACGAACGAGATATTAAATCTGATGGAAGAACGAAGAAGAGCCAAACAGAACCAAACCAAACAAGATACCAAACAATTAACACCTTGATTAACCTTCCTATACCCGCGCATTGGTCTGTGAGACCGACAAATTACGCTTTTTGGAAAAATTTTAGTAACGGTGCAATTTAGCGCAGTGTACCTTATTTGTTAAATACTATAACTAATATAAACTTGTTTTATTTCGTTAACAATATATCACTCTACTGATTAAAACAAATTTCGTAAAAATATTCGAAGTAGAAGAGAAACTACGGGCTCTTGAATTTCGGTCCCAGAGACCGTGCGCGGGTATACGTGTTATTTTTTTTCACGCGGGTATAGGTAGGTTAAGCGAAACATAAGAGAAGCAAAGAACAGATTCTGGTCAGAACAATGTAAGGAAATCGAAACTATTGATTGAAGATATGATAGCTTCAACATGCACAAAAAGATCAAAGAAATAACATGTAAGAATAGAAAGAGTCAATACGGATATCTAAAAGATGAAAGTGGCAATTTTCTGATATGTAGATACAAAGGCAAAAGTAATGAGAAGGGAAAACTATATAAAAGAACTTTTTGAAGACCAAAGAAATTAGCGACAACAGATAAGAGAAATGTCAGACGAAATTATCAAAGCTATAAGAAAAACTCAAACGACAGGAAAGCAACTGGACCTGAGGAAATGTCAAACGAACTTATAAAGTTAACAGAGGAAGAGAATATATCTGCGATAGTATGTAGATCTGTTTAATAAAAAAGGAGTATAAAATTTCGGTAAATTGCGACACTTGAAACTGTTAGACATATTAAGAAACAAAGGAATCGACGGCAGACACTTAAATATCATTGAATCCCTATACTTTAATCCAATAGCCTATATAACAGTAGAGGGGAAAGAATCCCAAAAACTGATATTCTTAGAGAAGTAAGACAAGGATATATTTCAAATCAAAAGTGTAGGATAGAACAAGCGCTTCATCGTTCTGCCAGCTAAAGAAAGTACTATGTGGTAGCGATCTTCAACTATTTTTGAAAAAAAAGGCTAATCAACTGTTACGTCTGGTCTACTCTTCTGTATGGAGCAGAGGCATGGACCTTAAATAAACCAGTATTAAAAAGGTTGGAAGGTTTTGAAATGTAGCTGTTTCGAAGGATCCTAAAAAAATGTAGAAGTTTTAAGACGAGTGGGTTCTAAAAGAGAACTGAACACAATCAAGAAACGAAAGCTGGAATACCTTCCACATTTTATGCAAAACGAAAAATACCAGTTGCTGCAAGAAATTCCGCAACGAAAAATAGAAGGTAAAAGATCCGCAGGAAGACAAAGAACAAAATGGATTAAAAATCTACAAGACTGGTTTGGACTGTCAACAATCCAGCTTATGAGGATCGCCAACTTGCGAGAAGAAATCAAAAGGATGACAATCAACCTCCTAACAGCAAAGACACCATAAGAAGAAGAAGGAGACGATTTCAATAATAAGAACAAATTATGGAGATCTACTTACTGGACTACAGATAGGAAAAAAAATACCGGATGTTGTCGACAACCTTAAATACAAATACAACCAAAGCAGAAGAGCCCAGTTCTTGACTCACACCACGCATAACCCACATCTAGTAAATAAACTGATCAACTGGAGTTATTTAAGGCTATTGCTGGAAGAATCAATTTAACTATCCTCAACAATAGAGACAATTGACCAATTGAGTCATTCACTTTAGATATATAGAAGGTTGCTTGGGCTGCAACACCTGAATCTAAGAGTAGAGTAAAAAGGAATGTATATCCTGAAGAAATATGCAAACTCATATCTGCAAAGAGGAAAGCTCGTAAGCGCTAGCAACTATTGAGAGTGCCAAGTGGTAAAACAAGACTAAAAAAGTTAACAATAAACTTACAAAAGAAATTAAAGAATCGAAACTGGGCAAAACAAAAAGCAGATTTATTCGCTGAATATCTTGAAAACGTCTTTCAGAAATACCAAGATGAGGAATACTTTCAACAAACTGAAGAAACGTGCGAAGACGATAGATTAATAGCACCAGTAAACTCTGAGGAAACAGCGAGAGAAACAAAAAAAAAAGATCAACTCAAAAAAAGCTCCAGGTTTTGATCTTATTACAGGGAAAATTCAGAAAAAAACTTCATAAAAAAGGTCTTGCGAGTTTTATAAATGAACCAACAAGGTCTGTCTCGGGAAGTTGTTTAGATCACTTTTATGGGCGATTAACCAATATCTCTTTGAGCTCCTGCGAAAACGGAATTTTCGATCTGAATATTACCGATCACTCTATGACAGCGCTGTTGGTAAACACTTGTGCGTTGCAAAAATCGAGTAGTGGATTAAATGTCCCTAAAAGAGTTAAAAAAATTGATTTCGTAAAACTTAAAAGAAATCTTTTTTATGAGTTCTGGGATGAGGTTTACGTGGAAAGTGATGTCTCTGCTTCGTATTCACTATTTCTGAATTCTCTTAATAAACACATTGACGACTGTACCTCTATTGTGCATCTAAAAAAAATCTGGCAAAAGACTTAAGCCCTGGATTACAAGTCTTCTTCTTAAGAAAATTCAGACAAAAAATAAGTTAAGAATCAAGTGCTTAAAGAGCCCAAACAGCTTTAGATTGAGTGATCGATATAGAAAACTATGTTCTCGACTTAAAAAAGAAATTCGGAAGTGCCGTGATGATTATTATAAGAAGCGATTCCTTTTTGCTAAAGGTAATTTAAAGAGTGAATGGCAAGTTGTTAATTGTATTTTAAAAAAGACTTCGTGTACTACCAAACCTACAATAATTCGCATTAATGACTGTAATATATCTGATCCATTCGAGGTTACTAACGCTTTTAATAATTACTTCTCTTCAATAGCCAATAATTTATCTCCACAAACGGGTCAATTAAGTTGTTCTAATCATGGTATCTGTGTTGAGCATATTCAAAGTAATAGTTTTTCCTTCGAACCTATAACTGCTTTTGAACTTTTAAAAGTCATTGGATCCCTTAACGGTTCTAATGCTAGCGGTTATGATGGCATCTCCAATATATTTTTAAAACGTATCGGATGTTTCTTGGTGGATGTACTAGCAGTTATTTTTAACCGAAGCATTTTTTCTGGAGTTTTTCCTAGTGCTTTCAAATGTGCGGATGTAGTGCCTCTATTCAAAAAAGGTTCAGCACAGGATATGAGCAATTACAGGCCAATTTCACTGCTTTCTGTCTTTAGTAAAGTATTCGAAAAAACTGTTAAAAAAAGATTATTATCTTATTTTAACAAGAATAAGTTTTTTAGCCCTGTGCAGTATGGTTTTCAGCAGGGAAAGTCAACGGAAGCTGCCCTACTTAATATTTGTTCTAATGTTTTCTCTAATCTTGATGCAAAAAAGTTCACTGCAGGTTTATTTGTGGATATTACGAAAGCCTTCGATATGGTTAACCACACCATCTTATTAGGAAAACTAGAAAAAGCTGGAATTCGTGGCTTTATGCTCGATTGGTTTAGTTCCTATCTTTCAAATAGATCTCAAAGAGTTAAGATCGGTGAAACAAGGAGCGATGTACAGTTTTTGAATTTGGGAGTACCTCAAGGCTCGTGTTGGGACCTATTCTGTTCCTCGTATACATTAACTCACTCTTTGAGCTTGATTTTAAATGTACTCTTACTGCGTTCGCAGATGATGTGGGCTGTTCTTACGGTTCAGATAGTGCCTTAAACTTGGTTTCTGACATCAACTGGGATCTAAACTTATTAAGGATCTGGTTTGCGGAAAATAGATTGAATATAAGCTCTAAAACTAAAATAATGCTTTTTAACCTATCGAGCTCAACCGGCGCTAATGCGGAGTTTTACTTTCATTCTACGAATTGCCAAAAATTCAAGCTAGTAGGCTGCTCATGTGTTCCAGCTTCATCTTTCCCCACTTTTAGTAACGCTCTGCATTGCAGTGATGAGTGCTTTTTAGTTGAGGGTAGAAGAGTTTAAGTATTTGGGACTCACTATTGACTCTAAAATGACCTTTGCAAAACATACACAGTCATTGAAAAAATATTTTCGTTGTACACTACGACATTTTTTCTACCTAAAAAGTGTTTGCTCCGACACACTCTTGAGAAGTATTTATTATGGAATTTTTCACTCGAAGCTCCAATATGGTATTGCCTGCTGGGGTGGGACATATCGGAATAAAATTCGACCTCTTCTAGTTCTGCAAAAAAACGTGTTGAAAAAAATTTGCAGAAAACACCGTCGACATCCTAGTTTTCCATTGTTCCGTGTTATGAATATCCTTCCAGTCCGCCATTTATATTGTTTTAAAGTATTAAAAACTTTTTTTATCAGATCGGGAAATCGGAATTTCAGATTAATTTCTGATTATAATTTACGTGGAAATGTTTTGAACATTGTATCTGTACCATTTTCTCGTACCACAGCCTTTCGTAACTTTTATTTGGTTTCATCGTGCCGCCTTTTCAATAAACTACCCCAAACATGCAGATCATTAACCGTACCTGGAAAGTTTGAGAAATGTGTTAAACATTGGCTCCTACAATTTAATTATAGCAATTTAGAATCTATTCTTTCTGACATTCTGGTGTAACTTACGTCTCCTTACTTTTTTTTTTCTCTTTTTTTCCTTTTCTATATAATGAAAATTTACATCTTACTTGAATTATTATTTTAAAATGAATTCATATTATTCTTTTTTTTCTTTTTTTGTAATCTTATCAAATGTTTATGTGTATATTACTATTTAAGGGTCACCCCACCAATAATCAAACTGTTTTTTTAAATAAAGCCCATTGAAGTGGCATTTGACACTATTTTAGTACACAAAGTATAAAAAATACAAAATGTCACCAAACAATTATAAAAAAATTTGAATTTTAATAATGTACTTATGAATTTGTATATTCCAATTTATTTGAAATAAAAATCAATCAATCAATCAATCAATCAATCATATTTGACATTTGTGAACTAGACAGCTGCAGTATACAAACAGACAAGCAATGGAGCGCTATACTCCGCAAGAGCGTGGAATAATTGTGTCGATTTTTTTGACCAATAATCGGTCGGTGGTGCTAGCGAAGCGGGAATTTCGACGTCGATTTCCTAATCGTGTCGCGCCAACTGTGTAAACATTCCGGCGCTTAGCTATTCGACTCGAACAGACTGGAACCACAGGAGACCATGCAGGGCGAACCCGCCACCGGACTGGTCGTTCGGCCGAGAATATCGCACTGTGGCTTCCGATGTCGCTGAGAACGAAGAAACATCAACCAGACGACGGGCCACGCAATTGGGCATCACCAGCCGGACCCTACAGCGAATTTTAGTGAAAGACTTACACATGTTCCAGTACAAAGTGCAAACAGTGCATCAGTTAATGCCTCCTGACCGTCAGTCGCGTGTGAATTACTGTCAAGCCATCCTCAATCTCAACAACGAAGAGGACGATTTTGTGTCGAAAATCATTATGAGCGACGAGGCGCATTTCCACTTAAGCGGTTACGTCAATAAGCACAATCTTCGTTTCTGGGGCACTGAAAATCTGCGTGTGATGCACGAAGAGCCATTACATCCACTCAAAGCCACTGTGTGATGCGGTGTTCACGCGGGAGGAGTGATTGGGGCGTATTTTTTTGAGGAAGCCATCGGCAATACGGTCACTGTTACTGGCGAACGCTACAGGGCCATGATAAACGACTTCTTACTGCCGGAATTGGATGAGCGGGGCTTGGTGAACATGTGGTTTCAACAAGACGGTGCAACCGCACACACAGCACGAGCCACAATGGATATTGTGAAGGAAGCGTTTCCTGGTCACGTAATCTCCCGTTTTGAAGATTTGGGATGACCAGCACGATCGCCCGATTTAACCATCACAGACTTCTTTCTTTTGGGGTTACTTGAAGTCGCGGTTTTATGCCAACAAGCCTCAGACAATCGCAGCCCTTAAGGAGAATATTCGACAGGAATGCGAACAGTTATCATCGGAAATCTTGCGGAGTTATGGAAAATGCGATAAAACGGGCACAGATGTGTATCAACACTGGCGGCAGCCACTTGGCGGATATCATCTTTTCCACTTAACAGAAAAAATTTTGAAGGTCCAAATAAAGATTTCCATCACTCAAAATCATTTTTTCTAATTTAGTAAAAAAGTAATTCAAAAACAAAATTAGATGATTGATTTTGCGCCACCTTGTAAAATGAAGTTGATATTTCGTTGTCCGGTATTTGTGAGAAAACGGCTGAACCGATTTTGATGTTTTTTTTTTGATTACGAAATCGCATGGAGCAGGTTTAGATAAAGCTACTTATTCAGTTTTGTGCTTCGGAGACCACGAAAAGATACAAGAAAAATCTTAGAAACACAAATAACATCAACTTTGCTTTTGTCGATTTTAATCAAATTAGTTTTCTCGTTTCGAGTAGTTTTAACAGACGCAAATTTCAAGTCCAAAATCATGATTCTACGTCATCTAGAAGCTGAGCAATATCAAAAATATCATTTGTAAAATTCAGAATTTCATTAATTTTTCGTTGATCATGTCTCAAAGCACGTCTCAGTGGTGGTAATAATTTTTTTGTTCTTTACTCTCCTTTCGCTGCCTCTTCGCTATCTATAAAGGGTTTCCCATAATTCACGCAAAATTTGAATTTTGCGCCATTTAATAGTACAGTGATGCCAACGGAAAAAAAAATAACAATGTGACAGCTGACATTTCGGGGTTAGTGAAAAAAGGGGCGCTATACGAAAGAACAACGCATTTTCATTGTTGAGCAATATTTTAAAAATAATGAAGGTTTGTCAGCTACAGTCCGCAATTTTCGTACAAAATATGGCCGTCATAGTGATTTAAAACCATCAACTGTGAAGAAATTGAAAAATTCAGGGAGACTGGATCAATTAGTGATCTTAAACACTCTGGGGATCCTGTCACAAGTCGTTCAACAGAAAACATCGAAGCAGTTCGCGAGAGTATTGCTGACAGTCCAGGAACATCAATTCGGCAAAATGTGGCTGGTCAGTCAGTAACAATTAATGGTGTTCGTTATCGTGACATGATAACCCAGTTTTTAGTGCCTAAATTACAAGATATGGATGTGACCAACATGTGGTTTCAACACCACACACATGCCATACAGCCAGAGAAGCAATTCAATTACTGCATGAGTCATTTCCTAGTCGTGTAATCGGCCGTTTTTGCGATCAGAATTGGCCATTGACCGGGAAAAAAATACTGTGGATCAGAAGCGAAGACAAAACAAATAAATGACATCAAACAACCTCCCCAGTTATCTGGACACCCACCCCTGGAGCTAATGTGTGAAACCTAATACACCTGAGTTTCAAACCACTACACCAATCTCTTTCTCTCTCTCTCTCTCTCTATCTTCCTTCAACGCCCGCACTGTGAGTACACATTAAAAGGGTATTCATATCCCCTTGAGTGCGGGTAAATTATATAAAAAATCCAGATCTTGCGATTTAATGCCATTGGACTTTTTTCTTTCAGCCACATTTATGGGAAACGGTCATAGAAAATTTCAATAAAAGAGTACGTACTTGCCAGTAAAGCCGTGGCGGCCATTTATCCGATGTGCTATTCCATACATAACCCAATCTGTATACTGTTGAATGAATCAATAAAAAATTTAAGCATTCTAGTTAAAAATCTGTATTTTCTATCAAAATTACATTTTGCGTGAATTATGGGACACCCTTTACATGCTGGATGGGTTGTGTGCATGTTGTGTCTGTGTGCCTGGTAGCGATTTCCACTGAGGATGTTGAATTGAAGAATGGAATTGAGTTTACACATTTACAGTATTGTATTCAGTTTAACCGAATGGGCCAGCGCACACTGGTTCCGGCGGAGTGAACTCAGGGTAACTTTCAGTTCAATCGCACACTGGATAAATAATTCGGGGTAAAATTGTCTATACATGAACCGATTTTCATTGTAGTGGTATTTCTGTTAAGTATCTCGAAATTGACAACTTGTGTATGTATTGGTTTACCCCGATGTTAGACCACTTCAACGCTATATGGAAATTTTACCCCGTTTTATACTGTGCACTTGCCGTCCGTTTTCTATAAACTCAGTTTTACCCCCGGGGAATTGGTCCAGTGTGTGCTGGCCCATCAGTTGGTAATCGTATTTCAACGAGTGTGTGGCGTCAACTAAAATGAGTAAGAGATATTCTTAGCCTGATATTCTAAATAAGGCGGATGTCTCGGCTGAGAAATGCGGAAAGAGCATTCTACTGGGTGATCATCCTTCGCCAAAAACCTTTTTTGAGAGTCCTAGAAAATTTCAGCCTTTCAAATGACCTCCTTTGGTGGTATACGCATAACAGAAGGTTTTAAGATTCAGGGTCAAGTTTACCACCTTATCGGAATATTAATGCCTGACAGTAACGCTAATCCCAGTTTCCTCCAAATCTATTTCATGGGGAATTCAGAAGCTGAATACATTTCTGTCTTAAAACTGGCAGGGGGCGAAACAAGGCGAGCACGGGCAACTAGTAACTAAATAATGTTGCTATAATTTTCAATCAATAGTTTATTTTTTATTAGGAAGGTAAGACTTCTGAATACACAACATTTTTTATTTTCTAATTTTTTCCTGAACATATTTTTAAATTTTTTTACGACGAACTCGAGACATTGCCACGTACAGTTGCCCATGTGCAAATACTTGACTTTTCAGATTAAGTCCAACTGAATTAAATGTTTGACCTTGGCTTTTATTTATGGTCATAGAAAAGGCCAATGTAATTGGAAATTGTCTTCGCTTGAACTCAAATGGTAGTTCAAAATCACCTGCCATAGTTAAATCTGTTGAGGTTCTTACTGAACAAACAATAAGAAGGTTGAGAAATGTTGAATTTCTTACTGAACAAACAATAAGAAAGGTTGAGAATAAGATGCCGGCACTTGAAACCAGATCTTGTAATGGTAGGATCAAATAAACAGTCGTATGCTTCTGAATAAATGATATTTTATTATTGGCCGCACGCCTCTTTTATACTTATTACTAATTACAATAATTGCTTACATCTACGATAAATGCTAAATAAGCAACAAATAATAACAACAATTGAAGTGACATGAAGAACTGCTGACGGTAGTACTGCAGGTCATACACCGATGAAAGTAGGTGACTGATACTTGTGGCTTGTCAGCGTATTCTGGTCGTTGCACCTTGCGATTTGATGTCATTCAATGTTTTGTTATTGTTTACGTTATTTAACATACTTCCCCGCGTTGAATGGGATTCTGTTCAACTGTATCCTCATGTTACATTGACATCGTATTGTGCTCGTATCTGTCGAGGTTGCGGGATAGGTGTGGACCTTGGGCTTGTTGGAATTGACGTCACTCCGTTGCGGCGTATGCAGATGATGATAATTCCCACGGTGATCGATAGAAAAAAGGCCAAATAACTAATTACATGATGATGAGTACTATTTGAAAGAATAGTGCTATGTAGTTTTGTGAGCCCTTGGTTTTGCAAGGCCGAGAGTTGAGTCTGAAGAGTCGTCAGAGTCTAGATGAGTCTTGTTGAATGCTGAAATAAGTTCCAGTGTTGCGTGCACCTCGTCGGACTTGGTGATTGTAGAAAGGTTGCCAAAGCTGGTGTAGGAGGAGTGTAGAGTGCTGGTTGTCATCTGGTTTCCTTGAATGGTGATGGTGATTTCTCATCACGCAGTCGTGATGTGAGAGAAGCCCAGCTGCAGTGAGCTCAATTTGAAGAGCTTCTGTTCTACATACAGCAGTCAGTTGAATGTTTTGCAGTGTGCCGAATATCCAGTGGTTTCTGCTGCTTAACTGGGTCCACATTAGGTCGTTGTTTGGTTTTATAAACTTGCATGCTGCCACTGTGTTGTTATTGAAGAGGATGAATTCACAGTTATATGCCCGTGATCCAGCATGATATCTTGCCTCTTTATTGGAGCAAAAGTATCGCATGTCCTTGCCTTTATCGCACTCCTTAAGCTCGTCTGCTGTCAGTGAAAAGTATTGATCCCTATGACGATTTATGACCAGAATATTGGTTGCCGCATCAATGATGAAGAGAGTGTTGTTTACAATCGAAAGAAAGGGTATTAGACGAAACAGGTTCAAGGCTTCTTGTTCGACTAGTGGAATTTGGAAAACAAACAAAAGGTAATTGTCAGTAGCTCCTCCTCTCGCTATTAGGATTTTATAGAAATGAAGCAAATCCTCGTGTTCGAATGGTAGTCTTTGTGATTGAGGCAGGTGGTTTTTGATGTTGATGATTTCTGCCTTTAATTGCATTGGTGAAAGCAGTAACGGGCTGATGGTTCCATAGTGTGCGTCCGTTAAGGTAGTTAGTATAGCGTTTTCGATTCGTTGCAAGTTTGAAGACACGATCAATAATTGCATGGTCAATGATGTAAAGATTTGGAAAATCCTTGATTGCTCGGAAACCTCTCCGAGAGACAATATGTTTGGCTTGGTTTTGAAGAGCATTTATACGTTCCTTTACTTCGAAATGCACTAAGTTACCGATGATGTTGATTGCAGCTCGAGGAGCTCGGTGTTTTGATATTGAATTGGTATTTGTTTGTAGATTGCTTTTCGTGTTGATGAAGTGCGTTACTAATGTGCTGCATGATGTTTTTCATTGTAATTGATTGCATAGGTGTTGAAGTGCCCTTGTTCCATTATCAAATGCTTCTAACTCTGATCGGATGGGTGCTAAGTCATAGTAGACGATGATTTTCCATTCATTTGCAACTAAATTTGTGGATCCAAGATGTTCGAAGTATATTCCTGGACTATTGTTGAACATTGTTACGTTTATTGGTGATGCGCAAACTATTGGCAACAGTAGTAACGATAATATAACGGTAGTAGCCAATGAACTGTACGAAATCCTTCTTCGTTTTGTTTGTGTTTCGGTAACATCCTGCGTCGCGGGCTGAGAGATTGAAGCTGTCTCCTCGGACTTAGGTGTTGTTTCATCAATCTCATGAGATTCCTTAAACAATGGTGCTAATCGATGGATTGGTCGTTTCCATATTCCTGATTTGGTTTTGACGTTGACTACCCAAACAATGTTGTCGTCGCCTTTGAATAGTTGAACTATTCTTCCCAAAGGCCATTGTAGAGGTGGGGTATTGTCTTCCTTGATGATGACCATGTCGCCAACCTTGATGTTTGGATTTTGCTGTTTCCATTTGTGTCTGTTCTGCAGCTCGTTTAGATAATCGGTTGACCATCGTTTCCAGAATTCGTGTTTCAAATGATTGATCGATTGTTTTTGCTGGAGCGATGTCACTGTCGATTTGTGACACCAACGGTTCACCAATTAGGAACTGTCCTGGTGTTAATGCAAATAGGTCATTTGGGTCGGAAGAAAGAGGAGTAATTGGTCTGGAATTCAAAATGGCTTCTACATATTTCGATGACGATGGTCTCCAATTCTTCGTGTGTAAGTGACGCCGTTGAAACTGTTTTTATTAGGAGGTGTTTAGCTGATTTGACTGCTGCCTCCCATAAACCGCCAAAGTGAGGAGCACTTGGTGGTATGAATTTGAATGTTATGCCCTTGTTGCTGCTTGCTTTTATTATAGCGTCCTTTGCTTCTGGTGTATGCAATACGCCGTGTAGTTCTTGGAGCTGATTCCTTACTCCGACGAAGTTGGTTGCATTGTCGCAATAAAGAGTTTGAACTCGTCCGCGCCGACTGATGAATCTTCTCAGTGCCCCAATAAATGCTTCCGTCATCAGGTCAGTCACTACCTCCAAATGTATGGCCTTGGTTGCGAAGCAACAGAAAACTGCTAAGTATACCTTGTGGGGCCTCTTCCCTCGCAGTTTGTTGTGTACCCATAGGGGGCCGCAGAAGTCAACACCGGAAATTATGAATGGCCTATTAGGTGTTAGGCGATCTGCTGGAAGGTTCCCCATGACTTGAGTCATAAGCTGTGGTCTGACTCTGGTGCATCGAATACAGTTATGAACTGTGTGCCGCGCCATGATCTTTCCCTTGATAGGCCAAAATTGTTGCCTTAGAATCGATAACAGCGTCTGTGGTCCGCAATGAGCGTTTTCTTCATGTTTCATTTTAAACAGCATCTTAGTAACGGATTCATTGTACGGAATCAATATGGGGTGTTTCGCATCGAAAAAAATGGATGCGGCTTCCAATCGCCCTCTGACTCGTAGAATGCCCCTTTCATTTAGGAATGGTGCCATGTGACTACTCAGTGAGCTAGATCTGCACAAGCCCTTATGAGTATTAAGATCCTGCATTTCTTTGCCAAACTCAGAATGTTGTATTTCTCTTATGATGAACATAAGAGCTTTGCTGAGTTCCTGAGGTGATAGTGGTGTTTGTATCGCTGATCTTGTATCGACTCCCCTGGCGGTCCGAATGAACCTAAGAACATAGCCAATCGTGCGTTGTAGGAATTTAAATGAGTTACGATGTTTTATGTTGTAAATAATTTGCTCGACGTTTTGTGTTGAGGCTACAGCAACGATGTGTTTTCTCTTTCTCTCCAAATCACAGGGTGTTTCTACCTCCTTTAAACATGTTTCGGGCCATGGTGACGCCTTTCCATGCAGAAAGAATGGACCATAAAGCCACATGCTACATGACATAAAGTTGGCCGACGATATTCCACGAGATAGTAGGTCTGCTGGGTTCTCCTTGGATGGGACGTGATGCCATTGGGTTGCCAAGGAAACTTCTTGAATTTTTGCAACTCGATTTGCAACGAAAGTCTGGAACGATGATGATGTTGAGTTGATCCAAGAAAGTGTAGAGGTGTCGCGAAGTCTTAAGTCCTCCTTGACTCTGGCTGTGAGCTCAGCTCCTAAGACTGCCGCGCATAATTCAAGCCGAGGGAGAGTCTGTTTTTTAACTGGAGCTATGCGTGATTTAGCGCAGAGCAGTCTCACGACTATTGTTCGATCGTGATATGTTGACCGTAGATATACAGCTGCCCCATATGCCTGCTCTGACGCATCTACAAAAGTATGAATTTGTACGGACGTTGGATTTTTTTGATTGAAGACGTGTCTGGGAACCTTTGTCTGATTCAACATGGATACGCTGTTCCTGAAGGCTATCCATTCTTCCCTTAAGTGTTCTGGTAGTTCCTCGTCCCATGACAGTTTCAGGTGCCAAAGTTGTTGCATGAAGATTTTTGCCTTAACAACCACCGGGCCAAAGATTCCAAGTGGGTCAAAGATACGTGCGAGATCTGAGCTGACTAAACGTTTTGTGATTGAAACAGTATTAGATATTTGGGCTCTTCCACATAATTGGTCTGATTTTGGTTGCCAAATCACACCTAAGGTCTTGATTTTACAATTGATTGACTCACTAAAATCAAGGTTGATCTCCTGATCCTCCGCTGGGACATCCTTAAGTAGTGATGGATGATTCGCACACCTTCTACGAGTTGCTAGGTATTGTAAACACTTAGTGGCCAGGTAGGGTGCTGTTGATGTTCCATAAGTCACGGTTTTTAATTTGAAGTATTTTATTTCCTCTTTTGGCCGCCTTCTCCAAATGATGAGTTGATACCCTTGATCTTCTTCCTGGATTCGGATCTGTCTGTACATCTTCTCAATGTCGGACGTAAAAACGTACTTGTGCAAGCGAAATCGAAGAAGTACAGAAAATAATTCACTTTGGATCGTAGGACCAGTGTGAAGGATATCATTGAGTGATAGACCGGATGACGTTTTTGCGGAGGCATCAAAAACGACAAGCAGTTTTGTTGTACTGCTGTCTTGGTTAAGGACACAATGATGCGGGACGAAGAAATGTGTCCCCTTGATGGTATCCAGTTTGATCTCCTCCATGTGGTTCAGTGATTCATATTCGTCCATGAACCTGGCGTAGTCTTCTCTCAGCTTGGGATCCTTGTTGAGCCGTCTCTCTAATGCTAAGAACCGATTCATAGCGGATGGTCTGGAATCTCCTAAGACTGACCCATTTTCCCGAAATGGTAGTGTAACAATAAAACTGCCTCCATCAGATTTTGATATGTTTTGAGCAAAGCGTGTCTCGCAGTACCTTTCTGTCGCTATCAATTGCCGTGGTGCATTGTCGAAGTCGTCAATCTTCCAAAATCGTTCGATGAGTTCATTTGTTGATTCCTCTTCGCAAAATATACTGCAAGTTGCTGACTTGTATGCCGGATCTACAATTTTTCCCGCTACCACCCATCCAAATACCGTGTTTTGCAGAATCAGCATTTTGTCTCCAATTCGTATCTGTTCTGGTCGGGTGAACAGATGGTAAAATTCTGCTCCAAGTAAAACATCGATCTTGTCGGGTCGGTGGAAATTGGAATCTGCCAGCTTAATATTTTCGGGTACAGACCAGCTTGTGGTATCCAGGTTTTGTGTGGGCTGGGGTGATACTATGTTCGTAAGGATAAATGCCTCCAGCCTACAAGCAAAGTTTCCCGCTCTTGATTGAAGTTCAATGTTAATTCTTTGCGTTGTGGTTCGAGATCGTCTGCCAATGCCTTCAATGCATAGGGAGGATGGTGTTGGTGAGAGGGCTAATCGTCTAACAAGCCTCTCTGTTATTAGATTTACTTGAGAGCCGGAATCCAAAATGGCTCGAGCTTCACAGGTTTTTCCGTTGTTGGCTGTGATTAGAACCTTGGTTGTTGCTAGAATGCATATCCTTGCTTGTTGTTTACTTGATTGATGGCAGCTACGGTGGGTGGCGGAGGATTCTCCGTTGACGGTTTTGATTTATTTTGATCCTCCGACGTCTTCTGATTCTGGGGCGTTATAGAAGCTTTTCCTAAATGCAATAAGGTATTGTGTATCCTTGTGCATTTAGTGCAGCATCGAGCTGGGCATGATTTTGCTGTATGTTCTGCCTTAAAACAGTTTACGCATAGGTTTTTTTTGGGTCCATTTGAGTCGTTCAGCCGCTGACATGTTTAGAAATCTTTCGCAATAATACAGTGGATGACCCTTTATTCCACATACCTTACAGCCTTCATAATTTGATGTTGCCACGGATGTCACCGCCTTGACCTTGTCCCTTCCTCCAATGAGGGACATAACTTCCAATGTCTCAAATCGATTCTTCAAAAATCCTAAGAATTCCTCTATTGTTTGTAGGTCCCGAGGATTTTTAAGTGATTGTTCATAAAGTAGGTGGTTTTGTCGATCCAATTTTTTAACGAGAAGATGTATAAGTAGTGGATCCCAGTTTGTAGTCTCAATCCCCAGCGTTTTGAGCGCTGCTAGACATTCATGAATGCCATCATGAAACTCTCTAATTGCCTGCATTTCTGATGTTAGGGTTGGCAGGCTGATGATCCGTTGAAGTAGTGCTGATGTCAGGGCTCTTTTATTGCTGAAGCGGTCTTGCAGAATGTTCTAAGCTATATTGTAGTTATCTTCTAGAAGCTCGAGATGTCGTAATAATCGTTCTGCATCGCCAGAGACGTTTGTCTTTAGATACCACATTTTCTGGATTGGTGGTAATTGTTGCTCGTGAATCATTTTTGTGAAAATATCTTAGAATGTCTGCCATTTCAGATAATCACCGTCAAATCTTGGTATTTACATTTTTGGTAGTTGAATTGGTGGGTGGTCAACTACTCGTTTTGATGTTTCGCCCTGTAGCGTTGCCTTCCCCAAAACAGCTCGAGTTTGCAGAACCTTGCTCTCGAGATCAATGTAAGACTGCATATCATATCCCTCAATTGCTGGATCCGCACTTGTTTCCCAAACAGAATAATGGATTTCCTCGATCTGGTTCCACAGTTTGTCCACTGCCAGTAGACATTGAGCTGGTGCTACGTCTCTGGTCTTGCCGTTGATGATTCGGTCTAATGAGGTCATCATTGCCCTTTGTCTTCTGAATAATGTTTAAAGCTGGCTATTGACCGGTTTTTGTGATGAGGATTGTTGATCCTCTTGAATTGCTGTAGACTTCTGTACTACAGTTGGTTTTTGGGGTTTAGCTGCGCCAATGAATCTTTGAATAATTGGCTATACTTGATGTATAGTTGCTTGATGGTGTTGTAATAATCCGAAGTGAAATATTCATGCTCTAGCTGCACGTCGGGTAAAAACCGAATATCACTATCGGTGCCTTCAAATTTCTCCCATGCAGCATCGAGCTGCTCCAGTCTGGCGATGAAATAATCGGTAGTGGATTTGCGGGCTCCAGAATCCTTTTTGAAATTGGTGATGATTCTTTGGATTTCAGCACCCAATCCGGTTTGACTTAGAGTCAAATGCTCCATAATAATGTCCTAGTGTATATCACTAGATCACGTCGGGGTCACCAAAAATGTTGAGGTTCTTACTAAACAAATAATAAGAAGGTTAAGAAATGTTGAATTTCAAAACAAAACAAACAATAAGAAAGGCTGAGAATAAGATGCCGGCACTTGAAACCAGATCTTGTAATGGTAGGATCAAATAAACAGTCGTATGCTTCTGAATAAATGATATTTTATTATTGGCCGCACGCCTCTTTTATACTTATTACTAATTACAATAATTGCTTACATCTACGATAAATGCTAAATAAGCAACAAATAATAACAACAATTGAAGTGACATGAAGAACTGCTGACGGTAGTACTGCAGGTCATACACCGATGAAAGTAGGTGACTGATACTTGTGGCTTGTCAAGGTCGTTGCACCTTGCGATTTGATGTCATTCAATGTTTTGTTATTGTTTACGTTATTTAACAAAATCTATTTTTGGTAAAATGACTTTTTGGTTAATGTTGCTACCCGCTGCAATGGTGCATTCTATGGCGTGTCTTCCAAGTTGTTTCACAATAAAACGTGTACCATTACAGTCCATTTTTTACATTAATACGTATTTCGCAACAGCATAACGATCGATAACTCGAATGCGTTATTTATGCGGCAGCCTACCTTGCTTGAGGGGTCAAAGAATTTAAAAACTCTATTGGGAAATTTGTTTTCTCATCGTCTGAACAATTAATAGTTTAATCGACGCTGATATGTATATACCATTACCTTTTCTCCTGGAGCCAAAACTATGCGGTTGAAAATATCGTTGTTGATTGCCAATGAATCTACATTCCTAGGAGCTAGTATTGCTTTGTCACATAATTGATCGACGTCGTTTTTAATGATACTGTGCCCGAAAACCTCAGTTATCAAAAGTCCCCCACTCATACAGGCATTTGGAATATCAATGAACCCGATAAACCTGATACACGAATCCGTTAAGTCTTTCCTTGAGCCTCATTTACAATTGGAAGTGTTTGTCAGAAGTTGCCCCCTATAATTAAAATTTTACCTCCGAAGGCAAATTTGTTTCCCATTATTTCCTGCAGTAAAATATTGATTGCTTCTAACGTTTCTTTGGATGCCATTGGTACTTCATCCCAAATTATAAAACTAACATTGTGAAGTTTGGAAGCATCGTGACTGTTTGGTTTCATATTCGAACCCCCTACTATTTTCAAAGGCAATTTGAATGTGCTATGCACTGTACGTCCATTTGGTAGAAGCGTAACAGCTATGCCAGACCATGCTACACATATCACATTCTTTCCACGTCCTACTAACAAATTATATAATGAACTATAGAAATATGTTTTGCCTGTTCCACCCGGAGCATCAATAAACATACAATTGTGATCGCTGAGAGGAGTTACCACGTACTTGCACCTGCATATACAAATTTTAAATTTTCGCAAAATTTAGTAGGCTTTGTTGTTCTATATGTCAGACGTTGCTCAGATATTAAATTTAAACAAAATCGACCACCGTTATGATGCAATAGCGGGTCTATGCATTTTTCCGGTGTAGGATCAGTGTGCGATCATTGGTCGAAATCGACAGACGCGTGACTATTTTGCTTTTTTTTGTTCATAATAGTGAAATTTGTTAATTTTTCTTTTAAAATACCAAAACGAAGTGAACTTAATTTGGCAGAACGTGTAAAATACAGCTTTTATTTGAAGAACAAAAATGAAACACAAATAGCAATAGAAGCAAAGTGTTAATGTAATCGCACTTGGAGTGGGAGAAAAAACATGAGCATTTCAATGAAGAAGATCGGTCCAATATATTGTGGTCAGATGAATTTTACTTTGGGGTACGATTAGTTTAAGGATCGCTTTTAATTTACACATCAAAAAATTTAACTAAAATGTAAATTATCGGATATTTGGCATCCCTGTTACAGTTACCGACTGTTAAACACGGTGGAGGCAATAATATGATCTGGAGCTGCATGGCTGCCAGTGGTGTGGGTGAAATACATGTGTGTGATGGTTGGATGAACTCCTACAAATACTCGTACATAAATGTGTTGGAAAGTGTACTTTAACTTTCCTTTTTTAACATTTTCGGGGACACCAACATGGAAAATGTCAAATTCAAACAAGACAATGCACCCTGCCACAAATCAGCCCTAACTATAAGCTGGTTTGAGGAGAATAATAGAGACTTGCTTAAGTGGTCTACGCAGTCCTTGGATCTCAACCCTATAGAACATCTATGGTGTATTCTAAGGCGAAGAATCCAGGAGTACTCGATTACATCAAAAGAAACGCTTAAAAATGTGTTGCAGCAGGAGTAGGGTGATATTTCTTCGGAAGAGTGTCGTAAGCTAGTCAGCACTTTGCCCAAGAGAGTCGCTGTAGTCAATAGTCATAAAGGCTAAAGGTGGCCCAACTAAATACTAATAATCTTTAATAAAACTATTTATTTATCATATCTGCATCCTTTAATTTCATTTAAACTTTTGTTATTCAAAGATATTAAGAATATTAAAGGGTGCCTAATAAATTTGGCCAAGGCTGTATGTCCGCTGTTTATGGAGGTTATTTGTCTTACATGCTAGATTGATATCACTAAATATGTACATATATCGTCGGCTTACAAGTAAAATTGACCAACTGCCAAAAATTGTGTATTGTATTATTTATTGATGGCAAGTAAAGGGTTTTCCAATAGGGACTTGACAACTTTGAGTTTAATTTGTGAACGCACTCTTTCACTATTCATCAAACTGTCACTGTCAATTTATTCAGTAAACTCAACATTTTCATCATGGTAAAGTACACGAACGAGCAACAACTGCAAATTATAAAAATTTTCTACCGAAATTCGGAGTCGGTGACTGCAACTTTAAGAGCGTTAACTCCAATTTTCGGTCGTAATTCTCGCCCTAGTAGACAGGCAATAACAAGTTTAGTGCAAAAATTTGAGTCTACATATTCGTTGTGTGATGTTGCCGTGTCAGTGATACAACGGGTTGGTCGAAGTGTCGAAAATATCGCTGACGCTCCGGCGTCCGTAGCAAACGATCCAAATCAGTCAATTCCACGGCGTTCTCAAGAATTGGGCATCGCTCAGACCACATTATGGCGTATTTTGCGTAAGGATCTTGGTTTACACACATACAAGATCAAGCTGACTCAAGAATTGAAGCCGATGGACCTTTTGAAGCGACGTACGTTCTCCGATTGGGTTCTGGAGAAGATGCGCCAAGATGATGAATTTCATCGCAAAATCATCTTCAGTGACGAAGCTCATTTTTGGCTCAATGGGTTCGTCAATAAGCAAAATATGCGTTATTGGTCGGGTGAAAATCCACATGTGCTTCATGAATCACCACTTCATCCACCAAAAATAACTGTTTGGTGCGGTTTGCATGCCGGCGGCGTTATTGGGCCATATTTTTTCGTCGACGATAACGATCGTCACGTTACTGTGAATGGTCAGCGTTATCGCGCCATGATCACCGATTATTTTTGGCCCGAATTGGAAGATATGGACTTGGACGACATGTGGTTTCAACAAGATGGTGCCACAAGCCACGCAGCACACGCTACAATCGATTTATTGAAGAGTAAGTATGGTGAGCGTGTTATCTCAAGAAATGGGCCAGTCGATTGGCCGCCTCGTTCGTGCGATTTAACGCCGCTTGACTATTTTCTGTGGGGCTACGTTAAGTCATTGGTTTATGCCAACACGCCGACGACGTTGGAAGAGCTCAGAGCCAACATTGAACGCGAAATAGCGGCCGTTTCGGCCGAAATGTGTGGCCGAGTCGTTGAAAATTGGGTCCAACAAATCGACCGCTGCAAACGTGCCCGCGGTGGCCATATGAACTGTGACAATATGAATTCTTTGGCTTGTTCGATTTTAGCAAAAAGGCAAACCATTGTGTCGTATATGTACTCCGAATTGTTAGCATTTAATATGTAAGCATTTTTAATTGCTAATTGATGTTTTTTGAACAAAAATTAATTATGTTAGAGTATGCAGAGGTTTTTATTTTTTTATTTTCGTATTCATACACATTCGTTTTCAAAGTTATTTGTTATATTTGTGTTTCCTAATTAAACCATGAAAATAAAAAGAGTACATTTCTACTCCTTTTTCTGCCGCGAAATAGTGTGTGGGAAATTTGAGGGAACAGAACATATTTCTGCCATATTCCTAACCTCGCAACGCACGACCGTCGTGAAGCCACATTTTGTCTTGCCCATAATGCTCGTTTTAATGCATTTTTAACCGTTTTAACGAAATTTTCGGCTTGTCCGTTTGTACCCTACTGGCGTTGTTAGATGTTTTATACTATTTAATTTCAAAAAGTTTTCGAATTCATTTGATACAAATGCGGTACCATTATCAGAAACTAATGGTTTCGGTACGCCAAAACGCGAAAATATTGGTCTTAGTTTGTCTTAAGTAGCCCTGCTCGTTGTATTAGTGCCCACATCCAGGCACCTGGACACTTACTATGACTGTCCACTATCACTAGAAACCATCTTTTAAATGTTGGCCCGAAAAAATCTATGTGAACTTGAGTCCACGGTTCTTCAGGCCATTTTCAAATAAGCTTCCTTTCAGAGGATCTGCTCTGGTTGTCAGGCATTGTTCAAAAGATTTAACAATGGATTTTAGTTCACTATCAAGTTTTGGCCACCAACAATAACTTCTGGCCATAGCTTTCATCTTTCCTATACCCATGTGTGTTTTGTGTAATTCAGCTAATACAGCTGGCTGCAGTTATGCAGGGCTTATTATGCGGTAGCCCCAAAACAAACAACCTGTGTCTACACTTAATTCATGTCGCCTTAAAAAGTATGGTCAATATTTACCTTATCTTGCTCCCATCCAACTTGATTAAATTTCATAACCTCTAATATTAAGAAATCATTTTTCAATTCTTTTTAAACAATTTCCACTGTTAGGGGCAAACTCCTGATTTCCTTGACATAATTTATGTAGGGCGAACTCGCATCACCTACTTGCGTTTCTAAGGATTCAACTTCTTTGATTGGAAATCGAGAGAAATAATCAGCAACATTTGCCTCCGACCGAATACATTCAATTTTAAATGTATAACTTGTTAAAACTATTGCAATTCGTTGTAAGCGATTAGCTGCCATCTGTGGTACACCCTTTTTGGAACCCAAAATGTGCATAAATGACTTGTTATCGGTCACTTAGTACCATACAAGTAGTGATGAAAACGTTTCACTCCAAAAAGAATCGCAATGGCTTCCCTATCCAACTGAGAATATTTCATATCTGTCTCAGACAACTTTTGCGACGCAAACTCTATCGGTCTTTCCATACCATTTTCATACACCTGTGATAGTACGGCGCCTACTATCCATTGGACTCGCATCAACCATAAGCTTAAAAAGCAACGTTGGATTAAAATGTGCCAATGCTCTTTGGATGTGATTCCTTTTTTGATTTGGTTGATGGCTGGAGAATGCACGTTGGTCTACCGGAATTTCGCGGTCTTTTTCAAGAGATTATATAAGGGTAAAAACTTCCTATAAAAATTAATTACTCCAAGGAAAGATTGAAGTTCTTTCAAACAAGTGGGATTTTTTTTCTTGATTAATTTTGATTTTTTTTGACAAGTTCTTAATCCAGACTTATCAATCACATGACTACATTTTTCTTACATTTTTCTTTATTTAACTTAAGTCCTGCGTTATTTAAGATTTTAAGAACATGCTCAACTCTTTCAATATGCGGCGACTAATATCCAATCTCCGTATACCGAGTTGTAGTGTATACAAAAAAAGACAATGAACAAAACAACAAGAAATTTTAACCCAGCTGGCAGCCCAGCTCTGCTGGAAAATCCACCCTCTTCGGAGGTTGGCTCTACGGATTCTGGGGAGAGCCGCTTATTTCTCAAAAAGTTCAAGGGTATCTCGATCTCCTCCACCAAGATCGAATAATCGAAGAATCGCAAGAAAAGTAACTTCGAGCGCAATTTCGGCCACCACCACCAATAAACGTCGTCGGGATAACGCAATATAATAAGTTGCATAGCCTCCTTAAAGAAACGTTAACAGTGAAATATAAGGTTACATCTTTGAGGGATAATGCGTGGAAAATTAACGTCAATGACTACGACGACTACCGACCGAGCAGTGTCCCAAAAGATCCAGTGGTATACTTTCGAAAGTACATGTGTTGACTCCACCCCTCTTGCACCAAAGCAGAGGTTATGACCGACCTTCAAGTCAAAGGCTTTAAAATTCTTGATGCCGTTAATATCATCAAGAAGGAGAAGCAACAAAAAAATAGATAAACACATCCTGGTAAGGCGTGGACTTCCGCTTTTTATGCTTACCTTCGATAAGTCTGATAATATTTACGATATCTAATGAATAAACGCTATCTTAAATATCGTGGGCAAAATTGAGCCCATGAGTAGAAATTTAAGAATGATTCCGCAGTGCAAAAGTTGCCAGGGATTTAATCATACGCAAATGTACTGCAAAAAAGAGCCGCGATGTGCCAAATGTGCCGGAAATCACCTCTTCCAAGATTGTGGAGTAAACAGGCAGACCTCCGCAACCTGCGCTAATTGCGAGGGAAAGCATCCGGCAAATTATAGAGGCTATGAAGTTGCTAAGAAGTTACAAAAACGGAGAGATACACTAAATGCAATATCAAAACTGCAAACTAAGCCAAAGCGTAAGAACGCGCAGGAGAAAGTTGGCAAATTAAAAGTACCGAGTTCAGAGCACAAAAATGTTGGAGGGAAAGAGTGACAACCGAAAAGTTCTCGACCCCTGTTGTAAAAAGAAACGGTACTGAAAAGTTACAATTGGAAAAGCCAGCGAGTAATGGTCCTCGGAAAGCAGGAGTACTCAGGCCGCGGCATCCGAAAAAAAAACGTTGGAATTTCAACGGACCCTGTCTCTCATGTTTTTGCAGTTATTCTCGCGAAACTTGAAGAACAAAGCAAAATAAATAAAATTATTCTCGATAGGATGGATAAATTCGAAAACAATTCACGGAAAACGCGTACTTCAGCTGGAGAATGAATGAAAAACGAATGCTAAGAATATGTACTTGGAATGCAAACGGACTTCTGCAAAAACTTGACGAATTGGAAATATTCATGCGTTAAAAAGATATTGATATTTGCTTAATTTCTGAAACCCACTCAAAAAACGAATCGCATTTAAAAATAAAAGGCTATAATGATTACCACGCTTGCCACCCTTCGGGAAAAGCGAGAGGGGGATCATCCTTGTATATTAAAGAATGCATCGAACAATCCGAAGACCTAAAGATAGAGTTTGAAACTTTGCAACTGTGCACGATTCGAGTAAAAAATAGTCAGCGTACTCTTAAAATCTCATCTATCTACTGTCTTCCGCGTTCTGATTTTACTAACTTGTTTAAATCGCTGAAACCTAATTTCATTATTGGAGGCGCTTTAAAAAGGTAGAAGCTCTATGAGGCAGATATGGAGTACAGTTGTGATTTCCATTCGACGGGTAAACCGACTTATTGGCCAGCTGATATTTCGAAATTACCTGACCTGATCGATTTTTTCGTTGTGAATGGAATTTCTACCAACCACATAAAAGTTAAAGAGAGCTTTGATCTGTCGTCTGATCATTCCCCAGTTATTTTGACATTGAGCGAAAAACTACTCTATACTCTAGAGCCAGCGAGATTAACTGGTAGAACAACTAACTGGGAAGGCTTTAGGAACGAAATTGAAGATAATGTTGAACTGAACGTTCCACTTACGACACCTTATGAATTTGAGGTTGAAGTTGATCCCTTCGTTGAGATCGTACAGCTCGCCTCTTGGAATAATATGCTTAATCCAAGGAAAACACCGGTCAAATACGGTTTAAGATATCTTCCAGAAATTAAAGAATTGGTTAAGGAAAAAAGAAAAGCGCGTAAAAAATGGCAACAGAGTCGTGCTCCGCAAGATAATAACGACCTTTCAATCCTGCATGTGTACGGGGTAAATGGGTTCCATAAGGCGTTCAACGCCAAAAGGCGTTTAATGAACGTCGAATGGCGTTCACCGACACAAAAAAGCCACGCGTAATTCGAAAATGGCGTTTTAATGACGAAACGCCACTTAAACGCCACACGGAATAAGGATGAATGACTTAGTAATTGCTAACAAATTTAATAAGTATAGTCCGTTCCATATCACTTGAAATTACCCAACATGCGCAGAGAGAAATTTCCCAAAATGAGAAAGGGGATGAACTGTCTCTTAATTTTTCAACGGATGGCTAAGGTTTTCTCCACTTTACTCTGTACGATGTATCTTTTTGTATCGATTTTATGGATAGTAACGGAAAATTTTATTTGTGAAACGTAATAAAACGCTTTTGGGTTTTAGTTCATATGTAAGGATTGTTTAATTTTTTTTATGGAAAAAGGGTTTTTTAAGGGTATGGTTTGCAGAAAATATGTTGGCATTTTCTGCGTATTGGTTTGCATTTTTTGTCAGTTTTTTTTATTCAATTCAACATAGGTAGCTTTTGCAAAATTAAACTTTCCAACATTAAATCTTTCAATTGAATTATTACTATCACTTGAATACAATTTTATATTTACACGTATAGCTTTATGATAATGCAATTTTAAATTTACACATATAGATTTATAAAAAATTTAATTACATACGTAGCAATGGACACATTACTTCACTGACATGAGAAACTAAGTTACTACAAGTAAAAACTAAATCAAGTCGTGCGCAAAAGAAGACGTTATGGAAGACGTGAAAAGCGAAGGCTTTAAAATTCTTGACGCCGTGAATATTATTAAGAAGGAAAAGCAACGTACGGAAGGAGACAAAGATAATGTCGTCAAACGCGGTCTCCCACTTTTTATGCTTACCATTGATAGGACCGAGAATGTGGACGAAATCTTCACGCCCATGCGTAAGGGCAAAAGATCGATACCTCAGTGTAAGCGATGCCAAGGCTTTAACCATACGCAGGCATACTGCCAGAAAGAACCACGGTGCGTAAAATGTGCCGGTACACATCTCTCGGAAAAGTGCAACTTAACCAAGCAGGTCCAAGCGGTCTACGCCAATTGCATGGGAAACCACCCAGCGAACTATAGAGGTTGCGAAATCGCCAAGTAACTTCAAAAAAGACGCGATACTCTAAAAAAAACGGTACACCCGGACCCGAGCTTAAAAGATCCTAAAACCGATAAGTCCAAAACCGTCGTTATTTGGAAGATCCCCCTGAAGGCTAAATAATGGTGAACAAACAATGATAACCACACCACTACCACGTTGATGCCCAGTATTGGGCACGTTGTACGTTGTAAGATGTATCAAACATCTCAGGTGTTAGAATATGCATATGCAGTCAAATATCAGTGAAAATGATCACGTCATACTCATGCAGTGATGCGGCCAGATATAGTTCTCTTGTTTTTGTGCTCATACCACTAGCATTCTGATAGTATATACTAAGCAATTGAGACGCAACAGGTATGATGAGCGGAGATGATAAAAGTGGTGAAGAAAGCGGCATAATGCTATTGTTGAAATTGTTGTTGTTATCATTATTTATGTGTTTAATTGTGCTCCCACAGCACTCTCGTTTTATACGATGAAACAAAAATTTCTTATGTGTACATTAAAAGGTCAATTTGAGGCATTTAGCGCCCACCAATGTTTGCAAAAGGAACAGCAACACGAAAGTTCATGTATTTCATTTTCAGTATATCTGCATCTTCTTTGCATAGAGGAAAATAGGAAAGTTGATTAGGTGGAACATTTAGCTTATTAGAAACGTATGAAATGATTGCATCGGGCTACGTTTTAGGAGAAAAACCGAGAGAAATGTAACCATTTCTTGGAGGGAACCACCATAATCGCCGTTTACGCCCAACAACAAGTGGGCCGTCGCCTTGTTTTTTTTTTATAATTTATTCGGACTCAAGGGGTTATGAATACCCTTTTAATGTTTATACACAGTGCGGGCGTTAAAAGGAAGATAGAGAGACAGAGAGAAAGAGATTAGTATAGTGGTTTGAAACCCAGGTGTACTAGGTTTCACACATTAGCTCCAGGGGTGGTGACCAGATAACTGGGGAGATTGTTTGTTGTAATTTTTTTGTTTTGCCTTCGCTTCTGATTCACAGTATTTTTTTCCCGATCCACCTGATGTTAGAGCATATCAATTATCAACAGAGCGATCAATTTCTCCAGCCATATGACAAACCTACTGCCCGTGTAATGCCTTCGCAGTAGTGTTTGGCACAAACTTTCGCAATTGATCGGACTGCCTCTTATCATATTATGCTTGCTGACATCAGGGATTGAACTGTGAACCATCAGCTCGACAAACGATGACGCTACCACTACACCATTGCCACGATTAATTATAATCGGTAAATTAAATTTATAATTATAATTGGTAAACAGATCGCTCTCGACGGGAAAATTTCCAAAATCATAGAGGGGTTCCATGATCAAACCAGTCGAAAAAGTTGCAAATACGGCAAAATGTGAAGAATTTAGAACAATAAACTCATTAAGAACTTTGAAGAAAATTATCGAATTTGTAGCAAAACAACAGCTTCCATAACCTAGAATGCAACAATATTCTATCAATATATCAATCAGGATTCAGAAAGAACTATTCATGTGAAAATGGGGTTAACCACATAATAAACGAATGGAAGAATGAGGGAAAACGGAAAAAGGTATTTGCATTGTTTTGGATTCCAAGCGAGCATTTGAGGCGATAGACGATAGATACATGTATGGTATAAGAGGAACAAAGCTTGGATGGATTTGAACCTTTCTGACAAATACGATGCAGAGAATCAAAATTAAAAATAATGTATCGGATTATGTCGAAGTAGACTATACATAAACTACTTGCCAAAAATAGTGTAATGCAAAAGTGTAAAATTGCCACTCGTGAACATCCCGCTTTGCGCACTTAAGCTTGAAGCAGGGAAAATTGCCACACAGGAGGCAAACACAAGATGGACCTCCTTGGATTCCTGTGTAATCACAAGGAAACTATGGCCGTCCTTTGATAAAGGCAGAACCGAGAGACTTATACGGGAAGACAGGAAATCCCTTTCCACCCTCGTTGGGGTTATCACGGGGCATAACTCTCTACGGTATCATTTGAAAAAACTACGTCTAACGGAAGAAGAACTCTGCAGAGGTTGCGGGGACGAGGGAGCTTTTGAGGACACAGCCCACGTCCTATGTCACTGCCCTGGCCTCCAACACAGCAGGAACAGGATCCTAGGGAGCTACTTCTTCCAAGACCTAGATGAACTCGCCAGCACGCCATCAGACAAGATAATGAAATTTATCAGGTCATCAGGATGGTTTGTATGCAAAGACTCGCATCAATAACTATCGGAGCATATTAGAATCGGTTACCGGGTTTCAATAGGCAAGGGACATCCTTTCCCCCAAAGGGCATCACAATGGGTCAGTACTGACCTGAGTGTGGTGGAGAGTCTCTCTCCCCGCCAACCCACATACCTAACCTAACCTAACCTAACATTAGCAGTAACACCGATATAAGCCAAATGGAAGCCAAATCGAGAATGTCAACCATATTAAATACCTAGGAGTGATCATAGACAAACACCTAAATTTCGAGGAGCATGTAGACCATATATGTAACTAAGAAAATTGGAAAAATAGGCTTTATCAAGCACATTAGGAGAAGGATGGGCGACATGACGGTTATTTTAGTGTAACACTATTTTTGAATATTGTACCACTATTCTGTATTCATGCTGCAATCAGGGGCATATAGAAAGATTGCAAAAACTTCAAAACAAAACAATGATAATGATTCTAACCGCTTTACCCCCGTTCCCATAATGTTGGAGGCTTTATTGTGCTTAAAAGTAAAACAAAGACTGAAATTAAATATAAAGTGAAATATAAAGTATTATTAATACTAATAAACTAAATAAAAAGATAAGAACTTTAACATGCTTCTATTTGCACAGCAGTTGTGTACTCAATATGAATAGCTTTAGTGAGAAAGCATAAAAATAGTTCCTTGGATACAAGAATGTGAATAGAACCGGCATAGACTATCTTCAAAGTGTATTTCTAGGCTGTTCTCTGCCTTTTAGTAACTGCATTCCACTTGAAATTTTACGAGTATATTACTTGACGTATGTACATATGTAGATATGTACAATGTTTAACATTTTAAAGACTAATGTGATGCTCATAAGATTGCAATTGTTTCAACCAGTATTTCTGTGAAATGACCGGTCCCCCGTAGTGTCTATGGTTAATTTGATTTCTTAGTCGCCCCAAACTACTAATATTTCTCTTAAAGCACAATAAAAGTTTTCTCTTCGTTATATATAATGAATAATGGATTCAAGCTAGCATGTTGGGAAATGTCTTTTCGTGTACCGTATATATGCGTATTATAGTTTAACTCACATATAATAGTTAAGTTTCATTAATTAATTTTTCGCCTTAAAGTTTCAACATACATATAACGTCTGCAATAAGCAACTCAAACTGGTCTGATGTATTAAGAAATCATTCAAACACATTTTTTCCGGCTAGTGACGTCAGTAAATTATCTTTGATGACCAAGAACTTACAATGAAGTTTTATTTCCTGAAATTATTTGATCCTCTTCATTAAGTGTTCCTTAAGAGCTACAATTTATTTTCCCAATGTGTACAAAATGTCTTCCAATACAACTTTAAGTCCATTCCAGTCGTCTTTAAACTTCCATAATTACTAGTTTTGCTTAGTAACAGGTGGTAATAAGTTCGCAATTGCTAAATAACCAAGCTAAGTACGGTTTTGTTTCTATTCCGTATGCGACTGTGGTAAGCTAATAATGATTAATTTCCTTATATCGGGACAGACCTCAAATCGTTATAAATTGCACAAAAACGACGAAGCACCCACTTGGAAACTTTACAGAAACTTGTATTTATTAAAGGTACTAATTTGATGCTGGTTGTATACAGAAAGTTTTGAACCAAATTATAAAATATAACATCTTCGGAAAATGAATTGAGATAAGGTTTTGCTATTAAGAAAGGTCCTATTGATTTTTCGCTCATACATATTTGAAGAAAAGAATTACTTGAATCTCGTAACAATTAATTAAATGAGAAATCAATATAATTAAAAAAACAAGATAACTTCTTTCAAACAGAGCGTTTCGTTTCTATCCGCAAATGTTGCAAAGTTCATGACAGGATACGTAGGCTTTGCGCATAATAGGTAACATAATTCCATGGTTTACTTATCAAGATACATATAAGCAAGAAAAGGCCATATGGTTAACTCACCGCTCCGACAATTCCTTCAAAGCAACATTGATCTCTTGACTTGGTGCAGCCATTAAGGTTGTATCATCTTCATCCTCATCACTTTCCATAGCGCGTCTGAAAGCAAGGGAAATATCAAAGCTTCTCCATCTTAGAAGGATACAGAATCAGTAACAACAAATAACATACATAGCTTTAGCTTTAGCTAACTCCAGCGCTGTGACCCAACTCTGACGTTCTACTTCATTGGCCGCTTTTATATGAAACGTCTGCGTTCCTCCATTAGATATGACAAACGTACATGAGTCTACTGTATGTATCAAAGCCCCGTGAAGCGAAATTGTACCACGGCAAGTGTGAGCCATCTCCGCCTGATTCCTAAAATTGGATTTTCTTTTGCGATGATTGCGAAAACAAACGAAACACCATGAACAAAAAGAGATAAAGTTGGAGACACTCGATTTCATACCTGTAGTAGGAAAGGACCCCGTTCGACAGAACGAACCACCGTCGCTGGTAGCCTTTCAGGTAGTTTGTCCACTTAAGCAACCAACCTTTCATTTCTGGGTCACCCTTCTCAGTCACTGATTTTCCTATGATGTCTGTCATTTTCTTTCCCTAAAGTCTCTTATTCCTAGATTGCTTCCGAAACTTAGATATTCCGTTTGATAAAGAATCTCTAACAAATGGAAGCGTGTTGTAGATATGATGGGTGTACCTACTGACTGTTACCAGTTGGTATATATGTATGTATAAATTAATTATCGTTGGCGTAGTCACTTTGTGTTACATTCACCGGTTTTGTGCGAACTGCTGCAACACATCACATACATAGAGAATTCGCATTTGGCATTTGCTGGTCGCCACGTATCGCGTACTTGTGTGCGCCGCGCGACGAGATGGGCACAAGAACAAGAAATTCACTGTTCTTTCTTTATTTGTTTTTTTTCCCTTAATTTCCGTGACCGTAAAAGAGATGACAAGCAGCAGGGAAGAAATACATCCCTCAATGACAATTGGTATAATATCTAAATTTTTAATTGGATATTCGCAATTGATAATAAAGGAGCTAAGTGAGGTGATTTTTTTTAATTTATCGGAATGAACTAGCACGAGTGTAGTATAAAACGAAAAAAAATTACACCGAGACAGCTGAGCTTACGCAGTACACGAAGAGAACGATGAAAACACAACCAACAACAGCCGCACTACACACTACACCATATATGACAGTTAAACACACGGCTGCCAACTGAGCAGAGCATACACTTGTCAAATATAAGCTTTCAAACACTATTGCCAGATAGACTTACATCTGCCTAAGAAGACCATTAATTTTTACCGTTTTTCTTATGAAGAGGAAAAGTGTTATTTTATGAAAAAATAATAATAATAATACTGTTACATAAGAAACTTGTAGTACCACCATCAAGCAGTTGTTTTTGTGTTGGACTTCCATCATTTTTGTTTTGGTTGGTGTTGGGAAATGTTCCAATAGCTAGACAAATTGTTCTGATTACTTTGGATGAAACCACTAAACAAAAACAAACAAAAATTTAAAAGTGCAGGTATATTTCCTAAATTTCTTAAATCAATTTAAAAAAATTTGCTTATAAATATCAGTAGTAATAATTGGTACATAATTAAGTGTACCTTAATGTAAATAATAATCACATTATTTCTTTATAATATTTACCCCAATGGCGTCTTCTTTTCTCGGAAAATTCGGTTTTTTTAATTATCTGCAGTTTTGGTCCTTTTATTTAAAAAATGCGTTCGACTTGTAAAATGAAATGATCTAAAAAATGTAACAAACGAATAGCTTCTTTCTTTTCTCAGTGCAAGAAAAACTGCTCTACTACTACTATTTACCAATTGAAGCAAAAATAGAAAATGGTATCATAGTGGGCGCCGTGGTTCAAGTGGTTAGTGCGTTGGATCGCAGTCGTTCACAGACCTTCGTGGAGACCACAGGTGTTTCGGCTTCTAAGTGAAAAGTTGCAAATCGTAAATAGTGCGATCGATAGTTAACGCTTAAGCGAAGGCATAGCCTAGTGGTAGTGGAGTGGACAGTCGTTCACAGAACTTCAAGGGAGAAAGACGTGTTTCGGCTTGTTGTTAAATCGGAGTGAGCGCTTACATACACAAAAAGACAGTGTTTTTTCAAGTGGCGAGTTAGTATGGTGGTAGTGTCGACGGTAGTGTCAGTCGTTCACAGACCTTCACGGAAGAAAGACGTGTTTCGACTTTTAGTTAAATCGGAGTGTGTAGTTATATACACAGTAAGACAGCGCATTTACAAGTGGCGAGTTAGCCTAGTGCGTGCGTATGAGGACCGTCAGTCGTACACAGACCTTCACGGGAGTAAGACGTGTTTCGGCTTCAAGTAAATCGGAGTGAGTGCATATATACTCAGAAAGACTGTGTTTTTCAGGTGGCGAGTTAGCCAGGTGGTAGTGCGGAAGGACCGTGACCAGTAGGCACGGGTTCAATCCCTAGAAAAAGTGGAATTTTTTTTCTTTAGTAAATAAATAAGAAAGTAAAAAACAATTGATCGCAATCAGGCGATGGAAAGAAGCGACCGTTCCCTGCTCCCCATAGCGGGAGTAACGGACTCAAAAGTGACAACAACATCAGACGATGATATGGTAATGCCAAGCCAGTCAGCAACAGTGGCAACTGGTGTAACAACAAAGAGGAGGAGGAAGCTGAGGCCGACTCCCGACTTGGTAAAGCGCCTCTCCCTTTCAACTTCAACTGAGAAGCTGCAAGGTGAAGGGAGGGTAGAGGCGCCATCGAAATCTACAACAAAGGCAGCAGTACAATAGAATGAATTCCCCTACGCGTCTGACGGTGGGGAAGGCAGATATACCGGCGATAGTAACAGCTTCGCCACACTAGCAGCTTCCGAGCCGGATGATGAGGATGAACAGTTGGAATGTCTAACCAAAAGTATATGGCAATTACAGCAGTCGGTACTTGCCATCAAGGCCATACAAATGGCACTAAGGGAGAGAGAGCGCATGCACGAGCAACAACAAAAAGCAACAACAAACAATGAAGCCGCTGCCAACAAAGCAGCAACAACAACCACAGCACCAACAACAGCAGAATAAGCTGCAAAATTAAGAATCTCCTGAAGGGATCGACGACGGAGTTCTTTTCCTTCTCCTTCACCCCGAAGAGGGAAAAGTTGCAAACTATGCTGCTGAGGGGGTTGGAACCGTCCAGTCCGTTGGAGTGTGACGGTCTTGAGTTTGTAGGAGTCAAGCCGTTCACCACAGCAAGGGCCAAAAGGGAGAAGCGAAAGCTACCGTTCTTCCTGGTACAGCTTTCACCCAATAGCAAACTGGATGGTCTAAGGAGTGTTAATGTCCTAGACTACCAGGTTGTAACCTGGGAAAGATTGATTAACATTTATTTAGCTTTTCTTGCTATTTTTTACAATATAAACAATGTTTACTAATTAATTTAATACTTAATTTTTACAAATTTGGCCAGTTCTGCTTTAAATCTAAATATATTTCTTTCTAATTTGATATAGTCTATAAGTTCATTAAACATTCTGAGTCCTTTGTTAAATAACATATTTTGGGTAGAATTATTTCTAAACAGTTGCAAATTAAAGTTATTATTTCTCAGATTATAAGGCTGTGTATCTCCCCTAATAGATAATCTTTCCCAAAGATAATTTGGTGTAAGATCATTTTTAATTTTAAATATAAATATAAATATAATACACACATAATAATTCTTTGGTTTATATTAAGCCATCTTAGTATTTCCAGCATGTAATCAATTCTTGTACATCTATTAAATTTTAATATACATCTCATAGCTTTATTTTGCAATTTTTGTAGTTTTTCTTTAACACTCACTGTACTTTATAACATAATTGTTGGACAATATTCAAAATAAGAGCGAAAACATTTTACAATGTAAATGTCGAACTCGTCAAACTGCGAAATGCAGTCTCGATACGTGAAGTGTGGCAAGAACCACAAAGCAGAAGAGTGTTCTCTAGGTCAGGATAGGTTAGCAGATAGGGCCCAACTCTCGTGTGCATTATGTGTCGAAACACACCGCAAGCTATCGCGGTTGTCCTAAGTTCCAATACATGAAAAAAATAAATTTAGCTCGCCAGTAGAAAGTCGAAGTGAAGCGTGCACCCGCTTCTACTCAAACACCAGCCGTCACTCCTCAATGGACCTACGCCCAAATGGCGTCAGGCCGAGGAACACGGTACAACAACAGCCGAAGGTTGCTGCACAGGCCCAGTGCCTAAGCACCTGAGGCACAGAGGGACCTGCTGGCTATTTTGTTCTCAATTCAAGGGCAAATGAGCCCACTGCAGCGTCAGTTAGAATTGCAGGCGAAACGGGTGGACCAGATCTACGTATTTCTGCCGGGCTAAGCGCACCACCAGTCGTAATGGGTACGATGGCGGAGAAACCCTTAAAGATCCTTGCGGTGAATGTGAGTTCATTGATAAGGATCGAGCGAAGAAACGTACTTTTTAAGTTGTTAGAAGACCAAAGCCCAGACGTTCTTTTGGCTAGCGAAACCAACTATCCCAAAAGCACAAACTACGGCACAGTAAATACAATATTATAAGAAGAGACCGACCCAACTCCATTCAAGGGGGAGGTGTTCCGATCTTCATTAGAAAAGATTTGCGTTACAAGGATGTGTACAGCGGTGAAGTGCGGAGGTTCCAGGAGCTGGAAGCGTGTATCGTGTGCATACCCCTCCATAGTGGAAAGAGGTTAAGAAAGAACGTAGGTTGCGGTCTACGCTTCTGGAACTACTCAAACCACTTCATTTATAACACAGCTCGAGACACTTTTTCGATATCTAAGGCTGGAATCGGAAGAGAACTATTTCACTTTGACCGAAGATTTGAATGCCAAGCACAGTGATTGGGGAAATAATATACCTAATTCTAGGGGGAACCTACTATTCAATTGGTGGGGTCTGCACAATGTCGCGTATAGACTCGATTTGAAAGCAACCGACAGTCCGTCGTATCCCAGAGGCGGCTCCTATCTGGATCTTCTGCTGTTCGACGTACTGTAAGGTTAGGTTAGGTTAGGGTGAAGTGGCTGCCAGCTAGGAGTCGCCAGCATACTTAGACCATTGAGGTCCGTTGTGATACCACGTGGATCATGGGAGAATCCTCCCTCCACCCACTCGTATTAAAACCAATTAGAGCTTCTTATGAATCGTAGGAGGCTCTTGATGTCAATATTCATCAGGCCGCCAATATCATTATAATAGAGAGCTCCTAAGTGGAGTTTCCTTCTACGGGAGAGAGCTGGGCAGAAACAAAGAAGGTGAGAAATAGTTTCCTCCTCTTCTTCATCCAGCTTCAGCTTCTACAGAAATCGTTCGCGAAGAGGCCCAGCCTTGTAACGTGCTTGCCTATTAAACAGTGTCCAGTGATGACACCTATTGTGGTGCCGATATGCAGTCTGTTGAGAGAAATCAAATTCTTAGAGCGTTTTAGATCCAGCTTTGGCCAAATCTGTTTTGTCGCTAAACATGTTGATCCACTTGTCCACCTAAGACTTGCACTCTCGACAGCATCCAGCTTAAGTTTAAGTTTGCGAGTAGCGATTGGAATACCTAAGGTGCCATTGTCCGGCAAGATGGGTAAAGTTGTTTCTTCTTTGGCGAGTTCATCGGCCTTACAATTCCCTGGAATGTCTCTATGCCCCGGCACCCAACACAGGTAAATATGAAACTGCTCAGCCATCTCCACAAGAGACGAACGGCAGTCTAGGGCTACTAAAGAGTTTATAGAGGTCGTTTTCAGGGATTTGATAGCTGCCTGGCTGCGGATATCTATAACAGATATCACGTTTTTCTTAAGCCAAGATAGGGCTTCTTTGATCGCCATTATTTCCGCCTGGAACACGCTACAATGATTAGGAAGACGGAAGGAGAGCTTAAGGTTAAGCTTATCAGAGAAAACACCTGCACCGACTCTGTCTTTGGTTTTTGACCCGTCAGTGTAGAAGTGAATAGCATCATCTTCTAAAAATGCATCGTTCTCCCAGCGTGATCTGGAAGAGATGGTGACAAGGAAGTTCTTCTCAAAATTTAGACGTGGGATGATGTAGTCCGTGTTTTCGGGAGAGATTTTGAATTTATTCAGAATAGAGGCGTGGCCGAATTCTGTTTTTGGCCACTGTTGGGTAGCTTCAAGTATGCCTAGATCTAATTCCTCATCTTTTTTATAAACCTTGATGGTGATAGGGTCAAAGCCATAGTAGACCACACCGCCAGTCTTCGCCAAAGGAGCCAGAGATTCTTTATTTATGACGATGATTGCGCATCTATAAAGACCTTTTGGCTCATCCAGCTTAGCGACTTTCCAGTTGTGCGTCGGAAGATCGGGGTTGCTCGTTCTTAGGATCTCTAAGATCGTATCCGTGTTGGAGGGTTCCGCTGGGATCCAAGTGCGAGTTCTAGGTCTGCTAGGGATATCTTCCTCCGCAACAACCTCGAGTTTGGCAGCTGGCCATACCGCTCCCAATTTGCCAATGGCAAGCTTATATAGGTCGTAAGACCTTTGATCAGCGCAAGCGATGAGCTTCACGTGGCTCTGATGCCATCCACCATCTAGGAGGAGGACCTGGATTCTCCTTCATGATTTGTATAAACACAAGAGGAAATTTGGCTGGAATAAACTTCCATTTGTCAGGAGCGATAGATCCGTCCGGGTCGCTTTTGTCTATGACCGCCAGCACTATTAAGGACATCGCTGTAGGACTTCGATATGGTGTTGGATGGCCTGGAAGAGGTGCTGGTGTTGTGTACCTTAGCCCTTTTGGAATCCGACACGTATTCCTCCAACGATCGTTGTCGCTTTGACGTAGTCGACGTACTGTTACAACTGACCAATACCAACCGACAAACGAGAAACTGCCTACATACATTCGTGTATGACAGTGACCATTGCGGACTCAGTGCCGAAATTACAATTCCCAACGAGATTGCGGAGTTGGAGGAGTTTGTCCAAACGTACCCCTACAATTACAGTAGGACGCGCTGGACACGCTTTTCCAGAGTATTGGCAAGAGCATTCTCCTCGAATTCGATCTACCCACCGTCCAATAGGAACCTGTCAAATGAGGAGATCAACAGATACCTACAACGAATGGACGAGACAATTAAACAAACGATGGACAGCTCGATACCTCGGTATCAACATACTGACGCAAAAAGTAGACTTCTGTCAAGACTTTAAACCTTGTACAGATGGTTTACTGACAAACAAAACTCGGAGGTCAGGAAACTCAAGTCGTTGATTAAAAACCTCCAATTGTTGATCAAACAAATTACAGACTTTCTGTAAACTTGCATTGGAAGAACATCCCAACCCGAGTATGTTCCAGCAAATAAGTAAAATATTTCGGAGGAATAATCAAAACAATCTGCCGTGTCTCAAGATCCCCCGAACGACGAACAACGAACAAATACTTATAACAGCAGGCATAGATCCAGAGAACGCAGTCTGTGATGACAACTTCTTTGTGATCGAGGATCCGCAGGAGAAGGTAGAGGCTATAGGAGCGACTTTCCAGGAAGTGTATAAGGTGAATGATAGCATTTGCCTGAACCATGACTTGGAGAATCGAGTCCTTGTGAACAACTTCTATCTTCGAAATGATATGGAACACTGGCGATCAGAGAACATCGGCTTCACCGAGTTCAATGACGATAATATGTCAAATAATGTCATCGCCGATGAGGTGGTACATCCCCCGTTCATATCGAAGGTAGAACTCCAAGCGATCTTCGAATCATTAAAAAGGAAGAAATCCGTGGGTATCGAAGGAATGTCTAACATTGTGCTTAGACGCCTCCCTCCAGAAGCGGTAAACATTTACACTATCCTGTTTAATAATGCGCTGAATAGGACAGCTGAAAATCAACTTCCAGAAGTTGGAAACCATTCTGTTTAGGCCTCTGCGGATACCAGAAAGAATTGGCGAAAGTTTTCAATCGTGGGACAGCACGGGCAACCATTAGCGTGTCGAAGTGTAGTCAGATACCTTGGGCTCTGGCTAGACCAGTATCTGTATTTTAACAAACATATAGATGATGCTCTGCCCAGAATCAAAGCGGCTTTCGCCCTCACAAAGAGACTGTTTTATAGCAGCCAACTCGATGATTAACCTGATCTCTGGGGCCTTCTACCCCAATGACACGTACCATGAGAAAGTGTGCCTTAACGGCTTAGTTCCGCCAGAGGGATTTCTCTATCTTGATCAAGAAGGTCTGATCCAGTACAGATTAGCGGTGCCGTTAAACTTCCATGTTGCCCGGACAGCTGCAGATAGGCGACTAACACAGCATTACGGAGCGTCTCCGATTCAGTAGAGCGGTATCAGGTCACGACTTGCGCGATATTGAACGGCAGCGCCAGAGATTCTGGTGGTTAGGGGACGGAGAGGAAACTCCTTCGTCGGTTCCATTTGATCCGAGGTAGCCTTTCGCAAGGGGCAAAGTTGGCCTTTTTACTATGGCCGACTTACATAGGTTAGGGTAGGTTAAGTTTCATTTTATGACAAAAAAAAATAAAAAATCACAGCACTTTGGAAAAAAAAAATTAATACAAAAAAAAAAGCAAGAACTACTATTAGTTGAACCGTAGTACGTAATTTTGTGTGTTGGCGTGATTTGTTGAACCACGCTTTTTTCATATCAAATATTAAAACTCTATCTTTTCACGACGTTATAAAGTGACCTTCATTGATTGGTCTTTGATTTAAGAGTGTTATTGGTACCTCGGTTCTGTGGTAACCTCGGTCAGCTAGGAAGCTTTGTTATGTACATACAATCAGCTGTTCTTACATTTTTTGAGAGCGGGGTAGATGACCCAATTATCAACATTATACAGGGTGTCCCAGTTAAGAGGTATAATCCTTTAACTGGAGATTCCTGAAGTTCCGGCGAACAAAAAATCGTATGGCAGGGGGGGGTCTATTTTCACCCCAGTTCGATTTATAGACCGTCAAAGTGGGACACCTCCAATTTGGAGGTACAATCACTTCAAATGGAATAACTTCTGAATTATTGTAGCTACAAAAACAGTTTTATACATTTAGACAATTCAGTGGCACATAAAACAGTGAAATTTATTTGCAATTTCATGTAGCCACAAAAAAGTTATAGCTCCTTAAAGTCAAAACTTTGAAAATTTCTTCCTCAGTTTTTTTACTTAAAATGCATTCTTCTCAAAACTTTTACTAAGCAAACATCTTTTTTTTTATAAAACTTTTATCTTTCTAAAAATTATGTTTAATAACTTTTTCACCTACGATTAGCGGAAGTTGTAGTAAAAGCCATTTTCATCCGAAAAAAATGGTCAAAAAATTAAGAAAAAATCCATGGTTGTTAGATCAATGTTTGATTGAGCAACGAAGTTACCCTGCTGCTACTGTGACAAGGTGCTTAAGGTGCTTTTTCTTAATTTTTTTTAACATTTATGTCAATTTGGTCAGAACATAACTTCGCGCATTTGACAATTGGCATCGTGGTTAAATGTTGTGTTTAGTGTCGTCGAAATTATAATTTTATTGTGAGTGATTAATTAAGTAATTACGTCGTAGAAATTTTAATTTTATTGTGAGTGATTAATTAAGTGAAGTGAAGTGTCTTAATTTAGTGGGATGAGCATTAAATCAACTGCTATGACCTTGAGTTGCGTAGCATATGATGTGCTTCATAAATGCTTTGGTACAACAGTTGATTCATTGCATATTCCCGACTACCCGTCAAATGCGCGAGGTGTTTACATAGTGTTTTTTTTATGTTTTTTTCTATGTTGGGGAACCAACATGCTCCCGGGCTGGAATTGTGTCTCATCTCGGTGGTGTTAAATTGTTGATCTTGTGCTCGCTTCTTATGTTACCCTTTGGAGTCTTCTTGCATTGTCGTGATGTCATCTTGGATTTGGTATGGTTGCTCTTGTTCAATTGCATGCATTTCTCATCGTGCGTAAAAAAGATATAAAAAAATAAAAAAAATATGTATTAGAATTTTGTGGTGCAGTGATCAAAAGGGTGGCACCACATGATTGTAAAGATATGTCGAGAGGGTGTGTTATTGCCTCGGTTGGCCATGTTATGTGTTTGTGTTTTTATTGATTATTATATTTTGCCATTTCAAATAAGTGTTTATGAATTTTATTATTCAGGGTGTAAAATTTCATTGTTCGTTTGAGGATTTATTATTATTTTTTTCGCGAGGGGATTCTTTGTCGTGCGGCGGATCCGGTACCGGCAAGGGGGCTAGTTTCGTGATTGGGCGTTTGAATGTTGCATCAGCTCCGGGATGTACGTTTTGCACTCGGGCCAGCAACCATGCTGACGGTGGTAAATTGTCTTCTTTCACTAAAACGAGATCTCCAATGTTGATATTTTCTTGCTTTTGTAACCACTTGGGACGTTGCTGTAGATGATGGATGTAAGTTGTGCTCCAGTGTTTCCAAAATTCCTGAGTAAGTCTTTGTAAATATTTCCATTTGTCCAAGTTTTTTATGTTTCTTTCTTGCAGATTTCTATCCGGATGCGTGTGAAGGGGTGCTCCGATTAGGAAATGTCCAGGAGTTAATACCGTGAGGTCGTGTGGATCCGATGTCATGGGGCACAACGGCATGGAGTTTAAGCATGCTTCAATTTGCGCCAAGAGTGTCGCGTACTCCTCAAATGTTAATCGCGCGGTGCCTATGGTTGTTTTGAGGTGGTGTTTGATGGATTTGACACCGGCCTCCCATAAACCTCCAAAGTGTGGGGATGCTGGTGGTTGAAGTGCCACGTTGTGTTGTTGGACGCAAGTACTTTGGCCACTTCTATTGACCATTCCGATGATATGAACTTACTTTCCCTTATAAGTTCATTGTTTGCTCCTTTAAAGTTTGTGCCACAATCGCTGTACAGATTTGCGCATAATCCTCGTCTGGCAGTAAATCGTCGATATGCTACTATGAATGTTGCTGCGGTGAGGTCGCCTACTAGCTCAATATGGATGGCCTTTGTTGACAGGCAAACGAACACACGGCTATGTATCCTTTTGATGATTTGCGCATCTTCCATTCCACAGCTTAATGTCTATTGAAACCGCGTAATCCAAGCCCGTATTTGTGAACGGCCTTGTTATGCTTACCCTTTCTGTTGGCAGGCTTCCCATAAGCTGACCCTGCATTTTCGCGTTATATCTATGGCAGCGCACGCAATTGTTGATTTGACGACGCGTTTAAGGTTTGTGATCCAGAATGAGTTCCTGATTTCTGCGATCACCACGGTGAAGAGTGCTTAAGTGAATGTCGCTTACTATTAGTTTTTAGAAGTGATGTGATTCCTGGAGTATGAAAGGATATTTAGCATTATAGGGCAGTGTTGAATTTGTTAGCCGACCTCCTACGCGTAATAGGTTGTTCGCATTGAGAAAGGGGTTCAAGTTGAGAATCGTGCTGCCTTCGGAAGTGGTTCTTTTGTTTTAAGGGCCTTAATTTCTGCAGGAAATAGTTCCATTTGCACCAGTCGGATGAGCTGATCTTTTGATGCTGACAGTTCATCTGCTGACAGTGGATGAGAGTTTAAAGGCAACTTCTTCCCCGGTTGTAAATTGTTGAAGTACCTTCGCCATATAGCTAGCTGCACTACGAACAAGACGTTTAAGGGTGGAAAAGTTCTCAAAAAATTTATGTTTGATGTCAGTAAAAAAGGAGAGTACATTAGAGAAGTTGGTATGTATTGATGTTTTATTTTTGCAAAATGAATTTTGATTATTATTACAAGGTGATGATAAATTTTGTTTCTTTTGTCCCTTAGTTTCCAAATTCGTGTCAATTGGAATTTCTGCCGGGTGATGCTGTAATGTGAAACCTTGCAGAAACCTGGACCCGCGCCACCATAGGTCATTGTTGATGAGTTCCTCCGGTGATAATCCACGTGATCCAATATCTGCGGGGTTCTCTTTTGTTCCTACGTGATACCAACTGCTCGGACGCGTTAAGTTTTGAATTTCCGTCACTCGATTTGCTACGAAGGTGGTGCGAGTCGACAGGCTTCCTCTTATCCATGCTAAACAAATCATGGAATCTGACCAGGCGTATATTACCACAGTATCGAATTGCATGGATTGTTCAATTCGATGTAATAATTTTGCCAGAAGATGTGCCACGCAAAGTTCCAAGCGTGGGAGCCATATTGGTTTTACGGGAGCTACCCTTGTCTTAGACGCTATGATGCGTATGTCTTCTCGCCCGTGGTCTATTATTCTTGCGTATACCACCGCTGCATATGCCTTCTCCAATGCGTCACTGAAGCCATGCAATTGTACCTTGGCGGCGTCCCCGTACCCAATCCAGCGTGGAATTTCGATGTCCTGCAGCTTCTGCAGACCTTTTCGTAGGCTGACAGTTCGTTTTTCAATGTCCTGGGGAAGTGGAGAGTCCCAGGATAATTCGGCACGCCATAATTGAAGCTTATACCTCAATGTAAACTATGCCAGGCTTATGGACACACGCGAAAGAATTGCAACAGAACAACTAGATGTGTAAAATGTGCAGGTAAGCATCTTACAAGTGAATGCACTAAACCTAAAAATGTGCAGCCGAAATGTGTACATTGTGGCGAAAACCCTGCAGCTAATTACTTGAACTGCATTACATTGAACTGCAAAAAATCAAAAACAATCATATGGCAGATAAAAACCGCAATACGCCCCAGAAACAAATTATCACAAAAAATTTGCAACCCGAAAAAACATCAACAAATGTTAAAAATAGCAAAAACCAAAGCACCAAAAAGGAAGATAATGGTAATATGAAATCATACGCTCAAGTAACAGCAAATAATGCAAGCCAACCTAACCAAGTAAGAACACACCAAACAGTTGATATAAAGGATGATCTCAAGGATACATAAATTAAATGCGTTAGATGAGCGACTTTTAACATTAGAATGCAGAATGTGCAAAAAAGGAATAACTCCCAAACCCAAATATGGAGAGAGATCTTAAAATATTGACTTGGAACGCAAATGGTCTAATGCAACACCAACAAGAATTGCAAGCAGTCCTCGATATAGAGAAGATTGACGTGTGTCTTATATCAGAAACACACCTTACTAACCAATCGTTTATAATATTTAGAAATTATTCAACTTATCACACTACTCACCCCGAAAATACCTCTAAAGGAGGAAGCGCAGTTATAATAAGGAATAGTATTCAACATCATGAAGGACTTAAATATATTACAGAAGAAATTCAAGCAACAACTGTAAATATAAAAGCAGACAATTACTCTTTTAATATAGTATCAATCTACTGTCCACCAAAACATTTGCTTAAAGAGGAAGATTACCTGAAATTGCTAAGAAAACTGGGAAATAAATTAATAATTGGAGGAGACTTTAATGCACAACATGTTCACTGGGGATCCAGATTGACGTCAACAAAAGGAAGAGAATTATTCAAAGCAACTAGACTATACGGATGCGAAGTCTTGTCAACCGGAAAACCGACATACTGGCCGACTGATCTAAATAAAATACCAGACCTGATAGACTTCTTTCTAATCAAAACATATCTGCAAATCATCTTCAAATTGATGAATTCAACGATCTAAACTCTGATCACTCCCCAATACTACTCACATTGAGTCAGAATATAATTCAAAAGCGAAGCAGACCAATGTTAACAAACAAACACACCGACTGGGAAAGTTTCAAGAGGACCCTGGAAGACAGGATTGAATTAAGTGTGGCTATGTGCAATACTGAACAACTGGAAGGAGAAGTGGACAAATTTGTTAATGATATACAATAATCAGCATGGATAAATACGCCAGAAACTAGAATGAAGATTAAAGGGAACATCTATCCCAAACAAATCAGAGAACTTATTGCGGATAGAAGACGAGCGAGATAAATATGGCAGCCAACAAGAGCCCCCCAAAACAAAACGAAACTGATAAATCTTACCCAACAGTTAAGAAGCAAAATTAGAACATTAAAAGAAGACTCAATAAAAGGTTATCTTAGAAGATTAACCAACGGAGGAGCAACATTATTCGCTATGGAAAGCAATGAAAAACATCAAAAGGCCAATTATGCAGATACCGCCCATCAGAACAACTGAAGGGAAATGGGTTAGGAATAACGAGCACAAAGCTAGAATATTCGCAGAATACCTAAAAAATGTATGTCAACCAAACAGCGCGCAAGAAATATACATATGTACCTATGGGAACAGTTGGAGATGAAAGTGAAGAAATAAGACTTACGGCTGCAAGGGAAGTGAGAAAAGAGATTAAAAATAACATTAACCGGAAAAAATACCCTGGTTATGATCTTATAACCGGTGAAATATTGAAGCAATTACTAATGAAAGCTATAACTAAACTAACAAATTTAAACAATGTCCCTTTTAGAATGAAATATGTGCCCAGCCTATGGAAAGTGGCAGAAGTAATAATGATCTCTAAGCCCGGAAAGCCACCAAACGAAGTGTCACCATACAGGCCAACTTCAATACTCCCAGTTATATCCAAACTTTTCGAAAAACTACTTGTTAAGCGACTCAATAGCATCATTGAAGGAAAAAAATTAATTCCAAATTATCAGTTCGGATTAAGAAGACATCATTCAACAATTGATCAAGTCCAGAGAATAACTAACATCATAGAAAAAGCATTAGAAAAGAAAAAGGTTTGTTCTGCAGTATTTATCGACGTAGCACATGCCTTTGACAAAGTTTGGCATGTAGGACTAAATCATAAACTAAGATGTGTCCACATAATATGCTGCAATACTAGAATCATATTTAAGCGGACGATTTTTTTAGAATAAAACAGAAAGAATCGTATTCCGAATTAACGGAAATTGAAGATGGAGTTCCACAAGGCAGTGTGCTGGGCCCCATTCTCCTATATACTGGTGATCTTCCAGAACATTGGCCACATTTGCTGATGACACTGCAATCGTAGCGGTAGGAGAGAACAATGCAGAATCCACAAAGAAGCTGCAATCAGCTGTGAACAAAATTATTAATTGGACAACAAAATGGCGAATCAAGGTTAATGAAAGCAAATCAGTGCATATAAACTTCGCTAATAGATTATTAAATCACATCCCGGTAACTATCAACCAGAAAGTAGTACCGTACGCGAACACAGCAAAATATCTTGGAATGACTCTAGATGCTAAGTAAAGATGGAAAGAGCACATGAAAAAGAAAAAAACGGAGTTGGAAATAAAGTACAGAAAAATGTATTGGCTGATAGAAAAAGATTCACCACTATCGATCTATAACAAGCTTTTATTATACAAGCAAGCATTAAGGCCAATATGGACATATGGTAGTCAATTATGGGGCTGTACCAAAAAGAGCAACGCAGACATCGTTCAAAAATTTCAAAACAAAGTGCTAAGAAATATAGTCAATGCACCATGGTACATAAGGAACAATGACCTCCACAGGGACCTAGGAGTGAAATGCGTCACAGATGAAATTAAAAAAAATGCACGAAGGCACGAATCAAGGCTTCTACTACACACAAACACTGAAGTAGTACAACTTTTGGACAACGGAAACATAGCACGAAGGCTCAAAAGGACAAAGCCATTTGAACTGGTTTAGGTCAATCAGACCGCCCATTCAGAAAGAAATATATATGTAGGAATGTATGTATCTGGACATCTACCTAATATTGGAAAGTATGTAAGCAGAACAATAAGTACTTATTATATCATCTGTCGAGAGACGCCGATGGGCGGAACTCTCGAAACGACAAAAACCCTACAGATTAAATTAGAAAAAAATTGCTTATTAATCCAAGGGACTAGATCGTAATTATGTGGAAGGCGGTTTTAGTCGGTAAAAATCCGGCATACTGATTACTCGGATCATCAGTATCTTTTGAAAATTTCCCCTTCCTCTAAAAAAAAAAAAAATTACGAAATCGCATGGAGCAGGTTCAGATAAAGCTACTTATTCAGTTTTGTGCTTGGGAGACCACGGAAAGAGACAAAAAAAACTTAGAAACACAAATAACATCAACTTTGCTTCCGTCGATTTTAATCAAATTAGTTTAGTCGTTTAGACGCAAATTTCAAGTCCAAAATCATGATTCTACGTCCTCTAGAAGCTGAGCAATATCAAAAATATCATTTGTAAAATTCAGAATTTGATTAATTTTTCGTTGATGATGTCTCCAACCACGTCTCAGTGGTGATAATAATTCTTTTTGTTCTTAATTCTCCTTTCGCTGCCTCAAAGTTTCACTGTTACTAGACTTAGTTCTGTTAGTGAACGGTTTATTGTTATTGTATGAAAATATTCATGTTTTCATTTCATATACAAAGGAGACGCATACAGGTATAATGTCTTACGTTTGTTGCTTTTGTGGTGCACAAAAGTGGGCAAAAATATCTGCTGGAATGTGTTGTTCAAGCGGAAAAGTAATGCTCAGAGAATTATTTTGAATGATTGTGCATCGCCGGAACCACCAAAGAGCATTCTACTGGGTGATCATCCCTCGTCAAAAACTTTTTTTGAGAGTCCTAGAAATTAAGTTCAGCCTTTCAAATAACCTCCTTTGGTGGTAAACGCATAACAGAAGGCAACTTTATGCCCACTTTTAAGATTAGGGGTCAAGTTTACCACCTTATTGGAACATTAATGGCTGACAGTGACGCTAATCCCAATTTCCTACAAATCTTTTTTATGGGGAATTCAGAAGCTGAATACATTTCTGTCTTAAAACTGGCATTGGGTGAACCAGGGCGAGCACGGATCAGCTAGTATAGCACGGGTCAGCTAGTATGTATATGTACACTCTCAAGTGATGAGAAAAAAATTGGTGATTAGTTTGACGACTATGCGCGATAATTGGAAGGCTGGCTCTTCGCCGCCCTGCGATGAAATGCCAATGTACCGCAGGAAAACAGGAGAAGGGGTTAGTGGATAAAAATCCAACACTGTTACTGAGTACGGGCTCAGTTTCGTCTTTTGAAGATTACTTATAATATGAATATTAGTACATATGTACATATCGCTCATTTGCTACAATACCGTAACAACTCAAAATTTCCGAATTCACCGGTGGATCGCAAACATCCATACAAATTACGTGCTTCATTGCAAAGCCAAAAATTTTCGATTTGTTAATTACCTAATGTTTTACCGAATCTTTACAGAAGATTTCCATATTTAATTTTTTATACCGAAAAAAAATATATGTGCAGCGTGCACTGCTTACGAAAATGCGAAAGAAGAGGACAAATAGAAAATAAGGAAATACTATGGATCGCCACCTAATCGAAAAGAAGCTTTCAAGAATAAAAAAAAAACAAAATGACAAGGCGTTTTTCTTTTTTAGTTCAGAGCAGAGCCTGAGTTGTCAAAAAAAATTTCGTGTTTCTTTTTTAGATCAGACACATCAGAGCTCTGAATTCGCTTTTCTTTTTTCATTCAGAGCATGCTCAGAGCACACTCTATGAGCTCAGAATAAATTGACCGAGCATTCAGAGCAAAAAGCTGAGCACGGCCATTTTTCTTATGTGACGGGGGGGAAAACAAACAAAAAAAAATCCAAAACAACTAAAATGCCTTACGAGTTTGTTGTTCTGGCGAAGAAGGTAATATAATATAAAAAATAACTAACAATAGATATTCTGCTTATGTGTAAACTTTATTTTAGGGTTTAAATGGAGCAAAGGTATGATCCCTAAATTAAGCGTTCAACTGTGTTTCAAAAACAAATCAGAGCGCTCTGAACACGCTCGGTTCAGAGCACGCTCGATGTGCTCGAGCTCTGTTCAGAGCTCTACTCTGAACTAAAAAAGAAAAACGCCTAATGCTGGTGATGTATCCGTGTTTTATTATAGATCACAATTGAACGTACAGTACTAAACTTTACGGTATACGATTTGAAAACTAATGAGTCCTTTTTTCGTGTGGAATGAGTCTGATGGGAATAGGGGCGTGAATGAACTGATGACGGCCATTCTTAAATATTTAAAAAGGCTGATCGAGATAAAACTTTTTATTCTGACAATTGTCCAGGCCAGAACAAATTTGTTATTGCTCTTTACTTCTACGTTGTATGTATTAAACTAGCTGTTTGCCCGCGGCTCCGCTCGCGTTAATAATTCTATTCACACAACCACAAACCAATATACCTGATTCATTTTTCGCAAAGACATTGAGCGCATAGCCTTCTCACTCTATTCATTAATATTTTTTTCTCACTCTTACACAATATCTACGTGCAGAAGTGTGAATGAACGAACGACGGTAACAAACCAATCCATACAAACAGTCTGATTGGGACTGATAAACATTGTCTTAAACCAATACAAAATGTTTTTCTCTGTCATTGAATTATCTAATGATTGTTGAAATATCAAAATACAAACACGATTTTGGGTGGTTTTAAGCTTGGAGGCGAGAATCTGTCAAACGACCCGAAGATGACTGTCTATTTTAGTTCGACTATGGTTTGCACTGAAAAGGGATGACCACAGACTAAAGTTCAAAACATGATCACGTTAGAGCGCCTACATATGTACATATGCTCACGCACACTATTGCAACGATACCCACTGTTGCATGGCTGCTGGCAGTGGTCTCCACTGAAGGAAAATTGTGGGCGATGATTTAAATAATTGTTCTGAACATTGCTCAGCTTCAGGACAACGTAGAAGGATGTTTTATTTGCTAACCAGCTGTTTTCCCGCGGCTTCGCTCGCGCGGGCTACAAAATTAATGTTAATTTTTTTATTTTTTAACTAAAGTTAAAACTTACATTGTATTAATTATATCTAATGAAATAAAACATATTTTATTCAAACAAAATAATTATTAAATGTTCACGTTGAAAATCACAGCTTAGGAGATCTCACTAAAAATTGTTTTACTTTTGCTGTCTGTAGTATCGCGAATAACTCGATCTTATTGACCCGTTCACACAAAAGTATTAAGCTACCGTTAGTCTAATGGAGTTTTAATAATTCCATTCACACAATCGCAAACCAATATACCTGCTTCATTTTTCACAAAGAGATTTTGCGCATAGCCTACTCACTCTATTCGTTCATATTTTTTTCTCACTCTCACACAATATCTACGTGCAGAAGTGTGAATGAACGAACGACGGTAACAAACCAATCCATGCAAACAGTCTGATTGGGACTGATAAACATTGTATTAAACCAATATAAAATGTTTTTCTCTGTCATTGAATTATCTAATGATTGTTGAAACATCAAAATACAAATACGATTTTGGGTGGTTTTTAGCTTGGAGGCGCGAATCTGTCAAACGACCCGAAGATGACTGTCTATTTTAGTTCGACTATGGTTTGCACTGAAAAGGGATGACCACAGACTAAAGTTCAAAACATGATCACGTTAGAGCGCCTACATATGCTCACGCACACTTTTGCAACTATACCCACTGCTGCAGGACAGCTGGCAGTGGTCTCCACTGAAGAAAAAATGTGGGCGATGATTTAAATAATTGTTTTGAACATTGCTTCTCTTCAGGAAAACGTAGAAGGATGTTTTATATCTCAAATGAATCAGTGGCGAATTTACTAATTTCACCTTTCATTTTGTTTTTAAATCCGATAAGCCATTATTGAGTAAGAGCTGTAAATTTAACTTTTTCCCCACTTAAATCACTATTATCGTTACTCCTTATTACTTATTTTACCTTACCCAGCAAAACATATCCTATAACCTGCAGAGTGCATACATATATCTATGAAATAAAAAAAAAACACGTAAATCGGATAAGTGGTTCTCTGGCTATGAGGTCACTAACAGGAAATAACTTTGCCTTTAATAAGTATTAGGGATGTTTTTAAGATTCTGTTCAATATTCTAAGCTAGCCGTTTTGATAAATGATTTTTTTTGTCAGAAGAATTGGTTGGCTCACTTTGCCATAAGCAAAATCTAAGAAATCGTAACGTTAATAGAACATAAGCATTTTTATCTCATAGAAAATTGGCGAATTTTAAAAACGTTAAATTTGGAAAAACTTCCTTAGCCAAAATAGTTCCTTTTCTCTTTTTATGAAATTGCGATTAATTAAACTTAGACGTAGAATGATGAATTAAGACGTTATTGCAAATGTTAATTTATTCTTTAACAATATTTAAGTCGTTTTATAAAGTTTTTAAACCGACTCTAGAAGAAAGCCGATCAAGGAAAATTGCGGGTAATTTTTGCTCTCTCCAAAAATTAAATAAAATCGTTTTTGGCTTACAAATACTTGGCGCAACAGACCGAATTGGTCCAGGGTCTAACTTCTCGCATCCATTTGCGTTGTGCGTGTTATATTTTTTCACACAAATGGAAGGTATGTATACCTACAAGCCATATCCGAAAGGCAAATTGAGAAGCTTTCTTTTGACAGTTATTACTCTCGGACATTTGTCAGACATTCTCGAGAGGTGGGACCGTAAAAAAACTTTTTGATGTTTCGAACCTCGAACCTCCTGCTCAGCGATTTAACGCACTTACCACTTGAGCCACGGCGCCCACTCGTTTTGGGCTCATATCGACATAAATCGCTTTGCCTTATTTGTAAATAACTATAGGTACCCAGTGTATTAAGGAATGTATGATCTTATTGCGCCAGCGCACACTGGTTGAATATTCTCCCGCGGCAAACTTGGGGTAACTTCTACTTCAATCGCACACTGAATGAATAATTCGGAGTAAAATTGAGTATACATGAACCAATTTTCATTGTATTGGTATTTCTGATGTATCTCTAAATTGACAACTTGTGTTGATTGGTTTACCCTGATGTTAAACCACTTCAACGCTGGATGAAAATTTTACCCCGTTTCATACTGTATACCTGCCCTTCCTTTTCTATAACTTGAGCTTTACTCCGGGGGATGTAGTGTGCGCTGGCCCATTGAGCCCTTCACCCAAAAGTATTAAGTTACCATTAGTCTATCGGAGCTTTAATAATTCCATTCACACAACCACAAACCAATATACCTACCTGCTTCATTTTTCACAGAGAGATTTAGCGCACAGCCTTCTCACTCTATTATTAGGGAAGCATAACCCATAAGTGCCTTATTAAAGGCCATACCCAAAAAGAAGGAGATTCAATGCACTCAGTAATTCAATGACATGTAAGAGTGGAGTACCGAGTTGCCTATCGTCGCGGGTGCACGCGTTTTGCTCCTCCATCAAAAAAAAAAAAAAAAGAATAAAAACAATAAACTAGACAACAAAATACAATAAAATAATACAAAAAAAAAACAATAACATAACTATTAGCAATACCTAACCTCAACAAAAAAAAAAAAAGGAAAATAAAATAAAACAAAAAAAACAATAGATTAATCAATCGCGCGCCTAACCTACATCAGTGCAGTGCAGTCATGAAAAGAAATAAAAAAAAATAAAAAATCAGTGCCGGGCCCTCCATCTCCCCTCCCACTCACTCGCTGTTAGGCTTCTCAACCTCCGCAACAGTTGCATGCACTATACATTCTTCTCTTGCGTTGATTGAGAGAGCGTAACATCTGATGTATAGCGGGCCGTAAGTGTTTATCCGAACAGCGGACCACAGCTGACTGTCGTTTGGGCATAATACCTGCGACAGCGTGTAATGAAAAACTATTCTAGGATCTACACTTCGCGGCTTCGCTTAGTTTCGTCAAAGTTGTGTCTTTTTGTGTTTTTATGTTGTAATAATAAGAGAATTCAGGGTTGATTTTTCAAACATCCGTGGGCTTATAAACAAATTTCTTTGATGTGTATGCCCACACCCATTCCCACAAACCGGCTGTTCTGGCACTTAGCTAAACACAGGTAGTAGAAGAATCTTCTGATTTGCAACTGCCTGGATGTAGCTTAGTGCCATTATTCTTTCCCCACCGCGGCCTTGTAATTTATATCCGTAGTAATAGTGCTTACCAAATTCCATCACAGTACGGCCACTGTTCCAATCCGGAATTTAACTTCAAATGGCTAAAATTCACCGTCCGTAAGCAAATTATTCACTTCTGTTTTATATACAGAAGCCCTAGTGCGGACAGCAACTTAACCTTTAACGAGTTTGATGCGCTGTACGATTCCATCACTCGAATTGTATCCCTGTATCCTCGTACTGAAATCGTCATTGCGGGCGATTTCAATATTCACAATTCGGATTGGCTTCGACACTCTGGCCAGAAAACACCCGAAGGAAGGTATGTTGAACTTTTCGCTGAGATTTACAACTTGACTCAGCTTGTAAATGAGCCGACACGAATACCAGACATTGCAAGTCATTCCGCCAACACCCTTGACTTGTTTCTTACTTCTCACCCTGATAAATACACCATTGATGTTTTAGCGCCCTTAGGCCGGTCTGACCATAACATTATATCAGCTAAATTCTCGTACTCCGACCACACAGTTAAAGAACAAACTCCCAAAAGAAAAGTATGGCGCTACGAGAAACCAACTGGGACATCCTTAATAGCTTCTTTAGGAGTTTTAACTGGTCGCTATGCTTCCTCGATAGCGATGTGGATGCCGCCGCTGATATGATCACCGACACGATTCTCTTAGGTATGAATAGCTTTATTCCTAACACAATAAAGAGTATCAAACCTAAGGTAAACTCATGGTTCGAACAGAGCTGTAAAGAGGCTATCAGGATGAAAGAAGTAAGGTTTCGGTCTTATAAAGCCAACAAATCTGAGGAAAACCGAAAGAAGTTTAAACAAGCAAGAAATGACTGCAATGCCCATATCCGACGTGTTTAATTTCTACACGACCAAAAACTGAGGCAAAAAATACTACAGTGTCCCAAAGGGAGTAAAAATGTTTGGTCACTGGTCAAAAACATTAAAAATTCTGCCTCATCCGCCATCCCAACGCTCATTTACAATGACATTCCAGCTGTCAGCTCCTTAGACAAGGCCAATCTGCTCCCTGCACAATGTGCAGCCAACTGCACTCTGCAAGATAGAGCTTTGTCTGTCCCTGTGCTCGAGAGCGTCGATTTCTCTATGGGACAAGTCCATTTTCGCACTCGCACAGTTGCAGGAGTTCTCAAAGGTCTCAACATACACAAATCCGCTGGTCCAGATGGTATCCCCCCAATAGTTCTGAAGAGATGTTCTTCTTCGCTGGCAAAACCTCTGCGTAAGCTTTTCTGTCTGTCCTACTCTTCCAGAGTCTTTCCGAGAAAATGGAAAACAGCATTTGTCCAGCCTGTCCCTAAAAAAGGCGAATCTTCCTCTCCGACCAATTACCGACCCATTGCACTTACGTCCCTTCTTTCCAATGTTATGGAAACGCTGATAAATCGTCAGCTTATCAAATATCTTGATTCACGAAAACTTCTCAATGACCGGCAGTATGGTTTTCGTAGCAAACAGGTCCACTGGTGATTTGATGGCATATCTCACCGAGAAGTGGAACCAATCTCTCCATCACTTCGGTGAAACAAAGATAGTTGCACTTGATATTTCAAAGGCATTTGACAGAGTTTGGCATTTGTCGAAAATGCGTGCATATGGCATCGATGAGTCTCTTCTTCAATGGATTAGAAATTACCTTTCGGGGCGTTCAATACAAGTTGTATTGGACGGCTTCAAGTCTGATATTCACCATATAAATTCTGGTGTCCCCCAGGGCTCAGTTTTGTCTCCGACTCTCTTTCTCATTTTCATAAATGATCTCTTGTCTGCAACCTCTAATCCAATCCATTCCTTCGCTGATGGCAGTACCCTCAGTTTTTCATATTCGTTCCCTAACTCACGTCCCAGCTCTTCAGCCGTAGAAGAGCAACGGCAACGTATGTTAAACTCATTAAATTCCGACCTTGACATCATAATCAAATGGGGCTCAACTAACAGAGTGGAATTTAATGCATCCAAAACTCAGTGCTGTCTTCTGTTCCTCAAGCAAAACCAAGACCCTCAACTATTATGAATGGTACTTGCATCGCAGAAACCGAAAGACTTGCCATTCTCGGTTTGTGTATTAACAACCATCTTCGTTGGAACGATCACATATTCGAGGTAGCCAAAAATGCTGCAAAATGTCTAGGATTCCTTAAGCGATGCAAGGAATATTTCACCCCGTCTGATCTGGCCTCAATATATAAATCATTCATCCGCCCAAAGATGGAATATAACGCCCACATCTGGTGTGGTGCACCCAAGACCGTCTTGCACATTCTAGATAGGGTCCATAACCGCGCGATAAAACTAATAGGCGATAGAGACGTTGTAAGCTCTATAGACTCACTTGAACATCTCAGAAATGTCTCTTGTCTCTAGGGAGAGATTCCACACCTCGCTTATTCGCTTATTCCACAAAAAATGTTATAGCGAATTAGCCACCTGCATTCCTCCCCTTTAAAATTTCACCCGCAATACGCGTCACGCTTTGAATGCACATCAGTTCACCCTCAAGCCCAACTTCGGACGTACTGTCAAATACACGGATTCGTTTATAAGCCGAACGACACATATGTGGAATGATCTTCCAGGCTCTGTATTTCCTCATCGGTACAACATCCAAACATTTAAAGCTAACGTGCACCGGTATCTCCTCTATTCCTCTTTCCCCTTTTTCCAAACGCCCGTGCCCTGAATATTCAGCATAAGGATATTTACACCCCCTTTGGTGCGCGCCAATTATAAAAAAAAAAAAAACATCTGCAAGGTGCTCCAATGTCCACACCGGAGTCATTTGTCGCTTGCATTCGTGCCGCTAAGATAACAGGAATGCTATGAGAACTTTTTTGATATTAAAGCTTTGGCAACTAAAATGGGTATATGTCCCAGGTTAAAATTTCCGAGTTTAAAGTCCTCCGAGAACAAACGAAATCACCAAGCAACTTCCATTTTCGTCAAAACTTCCTATGAGTAGATGAATTTAAAGATAGAAAATGTGGTCTGGGTGCGACCCGCAAGGTCCACACGACTAACTTCCCAGTGGGAAGAAATAAAAAAACAATATTCATTATTTAATTAATAAGTATTATTTTTTTCACATGATCATACGAAAAGGTTTAATGAAGCTCAATCCCAAATACTAATGGCCTACACATAAACACTTGCTTCTACAATTACTACAATGTTTGATGAACAATGAAATTTTCTTCTTCACGTTATCAAGAAACCATCAACTTGGAGATATCTCATCAATACCACACATCAACTAAGAATGCTGAATTAACATTTCTTTACTTACAAGTAACTAAACAACAATATTGATAACAGACTACGCAGCTGACAGCACAATACAATTTACTTTCTTCATGAATTGTTCAAGACTGACATCACAAAACTACTGCTTTTCACCTTGAACCGTTCAAAATCATCAGTAGGAGATTATTAACCATATCCTCAAGAATTTTATCATCTTCAACAAACATTTCCATATTGGCTTGTCACAAAAAATAATAACTAGCAGAAATTGATGAAGCTCTCATAACATCAATCAGCCCATACACAACATATGCAATTAAATCGGATTTAAAATGGAAGAAATCATAAGACTTATCAAAATATGAAATAACAATATTTTTTCATAAATACTATTTATGTGTACTTATAGAAATGAAAAAAAGCATTGTTTCATCGAAAATAACTTTTACGGTTAATAACTTCTACTTACAACCATGTTCCACGTCATAATTTATTTTTTAAATGTTAAATGTACATCATACTATTACCTCCAAATGTTTTCTCAAACATAATATTCTTGTATTAATTGCATATTAATAAAGCAACCTTGAATTGCATAAAGATTGTTAATTTCTTGTATCGAAGAATATATCCACATCCCATTTTTTATTAGTATTATTGTTATCAACGTAATTTTTTTTATTATTACGAGTTGGCTAGTTCGAAATCTCATTATTCTCCTGGCCTGATAATATAAATTTAAAATTCTACACATTCATCTAGTTTTTGTTGATAAGTATTTTTTTTAATAATATTTTTTTTAAAATAATTGCTACGACGTTCATAAAAATTTTGCTAAAACATACAATTATAATATTAAAAAAAAGCACTACGAAGTTATTTAGAATCTGCACGAATGAATAGTACAAATCATCAATTTCAAAATTCAGCTAGTTTGCCTTTATTTTTTTAGTTATTCAATTACTAACAAAAAACTACTGGACCGATTTTTCTGGAAACTTAATCAGTTCTTAGTTACGTAATTACGCGTCATATGAATCCGGTTCCATGTCCATATCATCTTTGGTTCTCGAGATAATCGACACGAAAGATAATTCCGAACGCACATACGCACATACGTACATACACACACACAGACATCTCTGTAAAAACGTTGGATTTGGATTCAGGTGACCTTAAAACGTGGAGATATGTCAAAATTCGCGATTCACAAAATCGGCCCCATTTACAACAACTTCCCATTGGGAAGTTAACAAGAAAGGACGCATTTGATTTGACACAAACATTCTTTCAAAACCCAAAATTGCTGAAAACAAAACAACAAAATCTGAAATTAGTGCAGAAAAACCAGATTCCAAAATTCTATTGTTCATTCTTTCAGAATTTGTAGTTATATTTAACTTAAACGTTTTGCCTTTTGATTATGTGAATTTTAATTTTAATGTGATTCATTCCCTTGTCATTTTTTTTGATAGCTGAATAAAACAAATTAAAATAAATCGATAGCAATGTTTAAATTTGCATTTTTTGGAAAAATCAAAACTATTGACACTTGTTTTGCTATCAATAACGTCACATCCTTCTTAAGTCACCAACAAAATTACTTTTAAAGCAAGACCGTCGCAGCCAAAAGTGGGGGAAAATTTAAGGTCAATAAGCCCTTGGACAAATCTTAGGTGGAAAAGTGGATCAACATGTCTAGCGACAAAACAGATTTGGCCAAAGCTGGATCTAAAACGCATTAAGAATTTGATTTCACTCAATAAATTACATATCGGCACCACAATAGGTGTCATCACTGGACACTGTCTAATAGGCAAGCATGCTACAAGGCTAGGCCTCTTTGCGAACGACTTTTGTAGAAGCTGCATGGATGAAGAAGAGGAGGAAACTATTCCTCACCTTCTTTGTTTCTGCCCAGCTCTCTCCCGTAGAAGGAAGCTTCACTTAAGAGCTCCCTATTACAACGATATAGGCGACCTGATGAATATTGACATTAAGAGCCTCCTACGCTTCATAAAAAGCTCAAATTGGTTTTGACGAGTAGGTAAAGAGAAACTTTCTCCCAAAATCCACGTGGTATCACAATGGACCTACCATCGGTCTAAGTGTGCTGGCGACTCCTAGCTGGCAGCCACTTCAACATAACCTAACCTAAGCCCTTAGTAGAAATAATTCAACCCCAAATCACACATTAATTCCATCACCAGATATTTCCCGTCAATTGTTAATTGATCGTTCAGACGTGTTTTTCTTTTTCGGAAATAAATTAGCCGAATCGTCTTACGCTGCAAAAACGCAATTCTTGCCAACCTCCCCCCTAACGCTCTATCGATTACCACTCGTTGTGCTTACCTCACAGTTGACCTATAATCGTGCTACCTTATCGCGAATTAATATTTCCACTTAATCCGCAATTCTCGCCAAGCTCCCCTTTAACGCCTTATCGCCATTCGTATAACCTTTTATTGTTTTTTTCTTTTTTTTCTCTATATATTAACTATGGAAAAGTGCTGTGATTACACCAAATGTGACATCGACACCACTAATGCTGACCGGGTGGGAAATCCTTCCACCCTCTTTGCATAGGCCTTAGTAAAAGTTCGAGTGTCTACATTAAAGACTATTTGGAACATTTCCTATTTTACTGTGACGAGTGCAAGGAAATCTCTCTTTCGCATGTCTTGCTCGCGATAAAGTGCCTTAGTGATTCCACTAACTCAACAATATGAAAACAACAAACGTTTTCATAAAAAGGTACTAAGTCTATTGGAAAAGTTTGAAGACTTTACCAAATGTTTTGAGGATCTGAATAACACCGTCGAGTGCTCAAGTGGACAATGGGTGTCTTAATGTGTATCCATTGAAAAACAAGTAGCCGCCTTAACTTAGTTGGCCACTAAAATTTCACCGGACGATCATTCCAAACACCGTTTCGATGAACTCAAGCATGACCTAAAATCGACCGTTGGTACTCTTCTGAAATCGAGCCCACTTGATAAAATTAATCAGGAAATTAACTCTCTTTGCTTGGTCCCTCTTGCTTAATTTCGAAATTCCTCCAAAATCTTGCCTTCCCGCCATCCAGAACCATTACTTGAAGATCTGTTGTGTAAAATGAACAATATCAGCAGCGAGCTTGCAGCAACTCGGCTCACAATTGGCGAAATATGTGAGGATATTAGGGCGGCGTCTAGCAAAATTGATGAAATACCGGATCATATCCAACCTAACCCTTCAATTTATAATACTCCAATACTTGCTGAAATACTCGGGACTGATGCCAACGCTCCTCCACCTCCTCTACCATCTAATACGGGCGCACAGACTCATGTAAATGCTCCAACACCACCCTGCTTCCATATCACCGAAACTTATCAATCATTTTGGAACTACATGGACCCTTTCGGATTGGAACAAGAGGCTTGAGAAAATAAACACTACCACAGACTATACTACTTTCATCATCATAGGCGCTAGTTCTAATTTTAAGCCTACCGCTATTACCAACTCAGAACCAAACTGGAGTTTTAAGGCGGGAGTTTTTCCCACGTTCTCTCCATAGATACGCTATACCCCTTCTGTGGTTCCCAAAACCACAACTACTCAGCGTGTTTCTTTCAATCAATCACCCAATTCTCGTCCTCCGCCAAGTCATGGCTCTTCTTCCAATAATACTCCCCCCACCGTCACTTACCCGAAATTCATTCACTCCCACACTCTCAATCCTTCCTCTTCGTCATCCACCCTCAGTACTTCTAGATCCGCTAATTCTGCCCCTTCCACATACACGCCATCTCTTAACAATTCTGCCCCTCCTCTGCACCCTACTCTGTTTATTCGACACCTACTACATCTCTTCCTACTTTCGACCCAATGCTTCCTCCGCTGCTAAACTCACGTCTAAATTAGCGAACCCCACGTCAATGATCAATGACCTCGATGGCCGCTACATTATGTCAAGACTGCGTGATCACCGTCTTTTGAAAGTGTTCGCCTTTACCTAGCCAATTTATTCGAAAAGCCTGACTCTGTGTGCATCGACGGCAAGACAAAGACGAATGTCATGGTCTTGATTCAAAAAGAGGGTCTCCCAACCGACCCAATGGCCCTAAGAAATATATACACCCGTTTTCATGAGAGTTTTAACATTTCCTCTTCCACTGTGGCTAAAGACCTTTCAACTTTTGCTTCTCATATTGGTTCCAAACGTCTCTCGTATCTCCAAAAATCTTGCAGCAACTTCAACAAATATTTTCATCCCTAACTCCTATCCAGTTGTTCCATCTCACTCTGTCGAAACTACCCCAAGTCCTATCCCTCTACTATCAGAACGTCAGAGGACTTTGCACTAAAACATCGATGGTGTACCTCAACTCACAAATACTTCCGTACGACATTTTTGCGCTAACTGAAACCAACCTTTGTCCCAATTTTCTAAACTGTGAATTATTTACATCTGATTTCGTAGTTTTTCGCGCTGACGGCCAAGATAACGATAACCTCTCCTTCGGCCGTGGTGTTCTTATAGCCATAGGCAATAGACATCTGCATGAATGAATTCATTTGCTTTGTCCAAACGTGTACAGTACTTCAGTGTGCTCTATTTATCGCAATCATACGAGTATATGTACTACCAAAATGAGTACCATATTAAATTAAAAGAGAGTTACTGTACACTATTCGATCACCCTATACCAAAATGAGTACACTGTTTGGTTTAGTTCCTACCAGTGAGTGCTTGATTTGAACAACACTTGTACCATTCCAACTGTTAAAAATACACTGAGTATACTGAGTACAATGAGTGCAGTCATAACATAACAGCCGATTAATATTTTTTATTGTTTTTTATTTTCTCATATTTTTAATTTTTTTTTTCCAAAATATATGTACATACATATTTAAGTTTTCTTCCAGATCTTTATAAATATCAGATTTATTAATGCTTCAATGCAAAACATTATTTGATTTACCAAAACTGGAAAACCAATTACCCATTGCATTCATTTACAGAAATGGGTGCACTCGTTGTACTCAGTGCAGTGTACCCATTTTATGTGAGTACACTGAACTAAATGTTTTGTTATAAATGGGTGAAATGCTCACTCAATAATCAAATACCAATTGATTCATTCATTTTATTCATTTCCAAGATGTGAGTACAGTGAATAAGGTACACGAAAATATACTGAATGTCTTGGAACTTGCAGATGTCTAATACACAATAGTTTTGATGCAGTAGCCGAAGGCCCTGGTAGCTAGTGCTATAATTTATATTATTATTTGTAATTAACTTACGTAATAATAAAGACAATATTAATAATAATAATAGTTTTGATGCAACTCTCGTCAAAATCTCAAATGCCATTTCATTTGAATGCGTATGTATGTGCTAAAATGCAGTTGACTCTCTGTTTGATGTCGCAGATCCTGGTGATGATTTTATTATTGTTGGCGGTTGAAACCTTCCCCTTTTGCAATGGGTGCCATCGGAGGACGAATCATTTTTTATTCCAACTAATTCCTCCACAGAAAAGGAAACCCTTCTTACTGATCGTCTCTTCGACTCGGGCCTTTTTCAGATTAGTGATATCACAAACAACCTTGGTAGGCAACTAGATCTCATCTTCACATCCGACGCCCTTAATTCCCTGGTGACTGCGAGTAACGATCTTCTCTCCACCCTTGACCACTATCACCCTCCACTCGCTCTTACATTTTCTTATAAGAATAACAACGTTACGGTCGATTCAGATAACTCTCTTTCTTTAAATTTTCGTATAGCTGACCTCGTTAAACATAATAACCTAGTCAATAACTTAAACTTCGCCCTCTTCCTTAATAATAACATCCCCATTGATATCGCTCTCGAATACTTTTACACAGCTATCTTTGATTGTCTTCTCCAATCTGTTCCATTTGTGCCGCGAAAAAACTGCTCGTCATCCCAAACAAATTATGGAGATCCAGATCTGCCTCAGATTTTACACACTATCGTTTTTTCATCCTCTGCGAATTACTCTATCTCCAAAACCTCGATCGAATGCAATCAAGGCTAATAACAGATCCTAGGCGTTTTTACCAATTTATTAACGTCAAAAGAAAATCCGATGGCTTCCTTCCACTCTAAAATTATTGGATACATCATCTGCAGACCCTAAGGTAATCCCCAACCTCTTTGCAACCTTCTTCAGCCAATCGTATAGTGACCACGTTCACGAACCGGACCTTGACTATTTCAGCTACCTGAATGACTGCCCACAAACCTGCCTAGCCTCAGTTGACATAAGAACTGATAGGCTCAAGGATGACTTTTCCCCCGGTTCTGATGGTCTGCCCGCCATATTTAAAAAAAATGTGTTAATGCTCTGTATCAGCCCCTTACAACTTTATTTCGACTCTCACTCTCTCAAGCCATTTTCTCAAAACTATGGAAGGACTCTTTTATTTTCCCTATTCATAAAAAAGGCAGTTAAAACGACATATCTAACTACCGACCCATAGCTAAACTCTTCTATCCCCAAACTCTTCGAAAGCATTGTCTACGACTCACTTTTCCCCACAACAGCACGGTTTCTTAATAGGCAGGTCCACAACAACTAACCTAACCGAATTTGTTTCTAAAACACTGCAAGCTTTAGAGGAAGGTAAGGAAGCGGATGTCATTACCACCGACTACAGCAAGGCGTTTGATAAAATCTCCCACCTAACTATTTACCTTAAACTCAAAGCCCCACCTTCTTTCATTTCATGGCTGAGATCATACATAGAAAAACTCCAATACAGGGTTCTCTTTAGATTTTCAGTCTCTGATATTTGTCTTAACAATAAACGATGCTGGTCACATCATAAAACATTCTGAACTGTCTATTTACGCGGACGACATGAAAACCATTAAGGTAATATCTACCCCTACAGATCCTCTCTTACTTCAAAACGACCTTAATTCATTCTATACATGCGACAAAAACTTTTTACAATTTAACGTCTGTAAATGTCAATCCATAACCTTCTCCCGTAAACGCCTCCCACCTCCCCTTAGAAACTATTACTTTCGTAACGAGTCAATTCCCTCAGCCTTTTTTTTATAAATCGCGCGCCAAGGGGGGTATGAATACCCTTTTGCTGATTATTCAGGGCACGGGCGTTTGGAAAAAGGGGAAAGAGGAATAGAGGAGATCCCGGTGCACGTTGGCTTTGAATGTTTGAATGTTGCAGCGATGAGGAAATACAGAGCCTAGAAGATTATTCCACTTACGTGTCGTTCGGCTTATAAACGAATCCCTATATTTGACAGTACGTCCGATGTTGGGCTTGAGGGTGAACTGATGTGCATTCGAAGCGTGATGCGTATTGCGGGTGAAATTTTGAAGAGGAGGAATGCAGGTAGCTATTTCGTTGGAACATTTTTTGTGGAATAAGCGATAAAATAGGGAAAGACAAGAGACATTTCTGCGATGTTCAAGTGAGTCTATAGAGCTTACAACTTCTCTATCACCTATTAGTTTTATCGGTCTTGGGTGCACCACACCAGATGTGGGCGTTGTATTCCATCTTTGGGCGGATGAATGCCTTATATATTGAGGCCAGATCAGACGGGGTGAAATATTTCTTGCATCGCTTAACCTTCCTATACCCGCGCATTGGTCTGTGAGACCGACAAATTACGCTTTTTGGAAAAATTTTAGTAACGGTGCAATTTAGCGCAGTGTACCTTATTTGTTAAATACTATAACTAATATAAACTTGTTTTATTTCGTTAACAATATATCACCCTACTGATTAAAACAAATTTCATAAAAATATTCGAAGTAGAAGAGAAACTATGGGCTCTTGAATTTCGGTCACAGAGACCGTGCGCGGGTATACGTGTTATTTTTTTTCACGCGGGTATAGGAAGGTTAAGGAATCCTAGACATTTTGCAGCATTTTTGGCTACCTCGAATATGTGATCGTTCCAACGAAGATGGTTGTTAATACACAAACCGAGAATGGCAAGTCTTTCGGTTTCTGCGATGCAAGTACCATTCATAATAGTTGAGGGTCTTGGTTTTGCTTGAGGAACAGAAGACAGCATTGAGTTTTGGATGCATTAAATTCCACTCTGTTAGTTAAGCCCCATTTGATTATGATGTCAAGGTCGGAATTTAATGAGTTTAACATACGTTGCCGTTGCTCTTCTACGGCCGAAGAGCTGGGACGTGAGTTAGGGAACGAATATGAAAAACTGAGGGTACTGCCATCAGCGAAGGAATGGATTGGATTAGAGGTTGCAGACAAGAGATCATTTATGAAAATGAGAAAGAGAGTCGGAGACAAAACTGAGCCCTGGGGGACACCAGAATTTATATGGTGAATATCAGACTTGAAGCCGTCCAATACAACTTGTATTGAACGTCCCGAAAGGTAATTTCTAATCCATTGAAGAAGAGACTCATCGATGCCATATGCACGCATTTTCGACAAATGCCAAACTCTGTCAAATGCCTTTGAAATATCAAGTGCAACTATCTTTGTTTCACCGAAGTGATGGAGAGATTGGTTCCACTTCTCGGTGAGATATGCCATCAAATCACCAGTGGACCTGTTTGCTACGAAAACCATACTGCCGGTCATTGAGAAGTTTTCGTGAATCAAGATATTTGATAAGCTGACGATTTATCAGCGTTTCCATAACATTGGAAAGAAGGGACGTAAGTGCAATGGGTCGGTAATTGGTCGGAGAGGAAGATTCGCCTTTTTTAGGGACAGGCTGGACAAATGCTGTTTTCCATTTTCTCGGAAAGACTCCAGAAGAGTAGGACAGACAGAAAAGCTTACGCAGAGGTTTTGCCAGCGAAGAAGAACATCTCTTCAGAACTATTGGGGGGATACCATCTGGACCAGCGGATTTGTGTATGTTGAGACCTTTGAGAACTCCTGCAACTGTGCGAGTGCGAAAATGGACTTGTCCCATAGAGAAATCGACGCTCTCGAGCACAGGGACAGACAAAGCTCTATCTTGCAGAGTGCAGTTGGCTGCAAATTGTGCAGGGAGGAGATTGGCCTTGTCTAAGGAGCTGACAGCTGGAGCTGAACTTACATTCCCACATTGATCATATTATACTTAAGGCCAATTCTTCTCTCGGTTTCATAAAACGCTGGTTTAAAGAATTCTCCAACCCTTACGTTACAAAATTACCTTTGTCAGACCCCGCCTTGAATACGCCAGCCAAGTTTGGTCACTTTTTCGCGACACCCACTTACTTAGAATAGAAGCTGTGCAGCGCAGGTTTATCCGTTTTGCCTTATGCGGTCTTCCTTGGTTCAACGACTATATCTTACCTCCATACAATGATCGGCTGAAATTGATAAACCTGCAAACCCTTGTAAAACGTCGCAAAGTCGCTGACGTTCTCTTCGTGCAGCAATTATTAACTGGTACCATGATTCCCCCGCATTACTGGAAATGATCTCCCTTCACACTAACCCACGTTACCTTAGGTCTGTTCCGCTCTTTCGTCTCCCTCACCACCGCACCACTATGGCCATTTCGAACCAATTTCCAGAATGTTGCGTTTGGCCAACAATGCAGAGAACACGCTTACTTTTCACTCCAGTTTATCCTCCCTTAGAAACCGGCTTCTCTCTTCCATATGACCTCTCCCCTTACATATATTCCAAATGATAATATATGTTTTTAAGTTTTAGTTTAAGTTAATTTTAAAGTTAGATTTAAATAATTTGGGTGGGCTTTAGGGCCCGGTCAAAAAAAAAAAAGAATAGGTTAAGTTAGAATAATTTAGCTTTAAGTGTTGTGATTGTACTAAGCAATAAATAAATAAGTTTTTATTTGGCACATCTTAAGTAAATATGTACATGCTATCAAACATGCTAACGATTTTAAACTCAAAATACGTCTCCTGAAAAATGGAGATGTTTGAGTTATGACAGTACTGTTAAATAAGATGTAAGATACGTTTGGCACGCATTATAACCTTTCAGTATGTTTTTCGACGAATGTACCTACTACTTTTACCCCCTACACTACCCTCTTTCAAATCAGATCAGGTCAAACGTAAATTTTTGGAAGTAGAAAAAATCTTCTCAAACCTCAAATTTTTAAAAATGTGCATTACTTTACGGCCAATCGTTGATTTTTATGAACACTATTCATTCACCATACCGTCATCCTGTAACAGTATTTAGAAAATAAAAAGTCTGATTCCGAATCCGTTTATTTGCCTTAAATTTATACAATACATAAGTATGCGAAGTTTCAGACTAAATATATAAATCGCAGCAACATATTGTATTAACCTATTATGTACCTTAAGTTTACTGTTAAATTAAAAATAACAATTACTGAAATATAAACAGTCGATCAATTACATTTTTTTCTAGTTCGCACTTTTATTAAATATACTGTACAAGTAAATGGACATTTACATATTCTTCACCATCGTAGTCTCCATTCAGTCGCTTACATTTCCTCATTTTATGTTATAAACAATCATCGGAGAACTCACTGATTGTCTGAGCATGTGTCAGGGTCGTCCACAACGGTGAACGACACAATATAGAGTCTGAACGTGACGTCCGCTGCTTGGTCTCCTTCAAATAATGAACGTCAACAGTTTTAAATTTAAATTTTTCTACAGTATTGTTTATTGCCTCGCTATTACTACATTTACTATTAGTGGCAGTAATTGGATTAAGTAGCTGTTAGCTGGAACATGAATTTTGTTGTGATATGGACTCTTGTGGCGAGTCCGAATTAAAGATTTCCGTTTGGGTTTGTTCAACATCACTACGTTCTTCGAGCACTGTATCCAGTTCCAGAGACGGAAAACCACGACTCAGGCTTCGCTCAGGACGTAAACTGATAGCTCGCGACGATCGGTTATCTAAAAGAGATAAAGAATAACAATTTTCGAAAAGTTAAAATGTAAGTATTGAGAATAGTCTTACTTATAATATGTATCAGTGTGAACAATAAGAGATGAAAGAAGGCGAAAAGTTTTTGAAGAAATAAAAAAGACTACGGTTAAAATACAGTCATGCGGACTCACTAAGCCTATGAATTGGACTAAATCTGACCAGGCTGACGGCGTGGTCCTGCATATCATAGTTGCGGCGGCGATCACGCTCCCTTGCCAACTTCGCACGTCGACGCAAACAGCATATAACCAGTAAGGCCAATATAGGAAATCCTAGTATACAAGAAACAATCGGTATTACAATTGATTCTGGTGAAACTGCAATAAAAAAATTTCAATAGAACTTTAAAAATGATTACTTATAAAAAAAAAGATACATATTATTATTATGTATTAGGGTATTAAGATTAGGAATATAGAAAGATTGTGTGCTTATTGAATTTTGTGGTTGAGCTGAAAAAATATCCAATAATACTCAGAACGGCCCTAAGGCCTGAAGCCGAGGTATGATACAATTCGTTGTTTTTTTCTCGCTGCGATCACCTAGCAATTTATTATTTCGCATTTCAATAACTCGCATTTTGTTTTTTTTTGCAGTTTTTATTTGACAAATTCTTATTCAGGCTTGTCATTATTTGACTTTAAGATATTCCGCATTCATTATTTCGCTTTTTGATAAGTCAGCATTTTCTTTATAAGCTTTAACTTACTTAGCTTTACTTACTATCACTTTGTTTTGTCGTAATGTCGTACTAAAAACTATGGAAATTTCCTCGACTCATACACCGGACGTCCTTTGGCCTCACATGCAGGTGCTCAAGGAGGGGCTACGCGGCATATAGTTAGGTCTCTTTTTATTTGACATTTTACATTATGAAAAATTGTGGACTTACATATGTTCCATTTTAGACCAAACAAATTTACAAATTTTACAAACTTATGTCATAAATTTCAATACTTCGAAATATGGCCTTATGTCGCTTTGTGAAAACGTCATAGGGCCATATGTATATTGAAATATGGTCTTATGTCACGGCACCCAACCGGCTAAGTAACAAAGCGCGAATTAACAGTTTGCCAGTTAAGCGTGGGGGAAAAAAACCAAATTAATAGAAGCGCGAAACATAGAAATGCAAAACAAGGAACGCGAGTTAACCTTACGGCGAGATGAATACAGGATGAAATAATGAATTTGCCGCATGACTTTTGCGAAATAAATGAAATACATTTTGATAGTCGCGAGATAATAGTTTGCGAAATGAAAACAGGGAATTGACGGTCACCCCCTCAACCCTACAGTACATGACAGTTCTGGTTTGCAATGAATGATTTTACAGTTGAAAGGACGCAGAAAGCATGTGGTTGTTCAGATCTGGTTAAAATATTAGTACAATCACTGCATTCAATTAAAAAAAAAATCCTTTCGGATATAGAAATTAGTTTTGTAACAAACATTTGGTTAACAATAATTTCTGCATGGTTACAATCCTACACGCAGCTCAAAATCTGGGAAGCCTCGTTGAGAACAACTCCGTTGCCATGAACAGAATGAACGACCGTTTAACCAGCAGTGCGAATGGACTCGCAAACATAAAGAGGTAGCGGCCCTAATAAATCGGCACATGGTATACTCAGTGTGACCGTAGTGGAATATAATATTCCACTTGTGGAATATTTTAGATCTGCAGAGAATATATTTTTTTCGAAAAATAATCGCACATAAAAGTGGAATATTTTTTTTTTCTCCAAAAGAATATTTATTTAATAATATAATCTTCCCTTTAGTTAATTTTGTTACTTCAAAATTGTGGAATATTCCGACATTCATTTGAACTATATACCTTAAGAAGATGTACCGTTAGATTTTGATCTTCAAGACTTTTAACTTTTTTTAAAAAGAATAATGGACTGATATTTTTTTGTTGTAATTATAGTTTTTAAGGTACTTTTTTTGTATTTTTATTGGAGTAATACCTAATACTTTTGTTTATCTTGTTTCACGTTTTGTTTTAGAGTCTTGACTTTAATAAGTTTTATTTACTTTATTAAGGTGTATTAAAAAGTGGAATATAAAAATATTGAAGTGGAATATAAATATTCCACCTTTCGGAGTGAGTGGAATATTTTTGAGAGAAGTTAATGGTCACACTGATACTATGTCAAATTAATTCAATACTTGAGAACTGCCAAATCAAGCAGAAATATTTTTTTTTATTGATTATCCTCACAGTCGGAATATGTATGTATATTGTACTTCTCACACATAACAACAATACTGCCCATCGAGAGCAGACATTCAGGAGTATTTATTTATAGTAGGTTTCTCGAGTTTAAAGTATCATGCTCTGAGGAAAGCGATTACTATATACTCTAATGTTTCCTGTAACTGAAATAATTTATGTACTAACCATATTTAACGTTGTGATTAGACTATAATACTTTCTCATAATTTGAAAAGTAACTCAGATAACTGCTATCTTACAGCCAGGCAAAGTAAGTCCGCAACCTTCTTCGCACAAACAAGCAAGCTTAATGCTACTACTGCACAAAGCATTCAGACGTATACATTTCACAGTACAAGCTAAGATAATAACCAATATAATCGCCATTCACATAGTTAAATCTTTTAAAACTTTGGCATAAAAAACTATTAGACATATAAAAAAAGCATTTTCCTTAAAAGCTAACTTCACGATACGTACTTTTATGTTTACATATTATAAGAACGATTTTTCAACATTATCAAAATCAGAATATCTCTAGGAAACATCCTCGGACCATTACTTTACTACCTCTGGTATATGTGGCGGCGGTTGACTAAACAGATGAAAAAAAAACTTGGCTCATTTAAACAAAATTTATTTCTTTTCATAGCTTATACACGAGATTTGGCCTGCTGAATTTATGACAGTAGACTCAATGCTGCCAGTTTTTAGATGTAAAAATTCCTATATGAATAGCGAGATATCTCCCTTTTTCCTTGAATATATTAACCCTATTAATGCCTAAAATAAAAAATGGACAATACAAACTTTAAAATCGTTATATAGAATGCAAGCGGACTAATCCAACGTGCTTTGGAAGTAAAACAATTTATAAAAAGTATCTCAATTGACATTTTGTTATTTTTTTTCCCCCCCCATGGGGATGGTGGAAAACGCTAGTGTTCACGAGCAACAGGCCCGCTCTGTTTCAAGTGGAGTGGGACTTGGCTTACGCCACTAAAAAACCACCTTTAACCCCTTTTCAACTTGACACCATCCACTCCAGAATCGCTTTCGCATTACTTCAGAGTGGTGTTGTTTTCTTTCCCCTATCGGAGCCGGCTTTTTCATTTTGAACCGCTGCTGATTTAGCGGATTTGTCTTTCTTGCCGATTTGGCTTTAATCAGGCTTCTATAAAGTAGGAGGGTATGTTTCGGTCTTCCTCATTCTTCTTTGTCTTGAGTACCTTTTCTATGAAGGTGCATACTCGATTCCAATTCTGATCACTCGCTTACATTTTTTCAGCTTCCAGAACACTTCTTTCAGCTACCCATCTGCTGCAAGCGAAAAACGTGTTGTTTGCGTCGTCCATCTGTGAGTCGCCGTACTGGCAAGCTGAACTGCTGCTTTGCCCGTTTTGTGGAGGTAGGCCTTGAAATATCCGTGTCATATTAGAAACTGGGTGATGTAATAATTTACATCACCGTATTTCCGTCCCTTCCATTTTGCAATATTTTTTTACTGCCTCTGATTTCTGAGTGCCATCTCTCCTGCCACTTTTATTTAGTGAGCTCTTTCGCCTGTTCCGTAGCCGCTTCCACGCTTAACGAGGTCGATAGGGGTCACTCCCGCGACTACGAGGACGGCTGGTTTCGACGCCGTTCGGTACGAACTTGCAACGCGTAGGACTCCGCGTCTCTGTACTGCTGCCATTTGCTTCCATTAATTTGCTCAGCAACCTTGTGGTCTTCGCAGATCGCTCCGATGCAGATTTTATCTGTTGCCAGAAAGTGAGCTTTATATTAAGTGCCATACCCAGGTACTACACCGTTTCCTTGCTGGTTATCATCTCAGACATTTTGTTAATAATGAAAACACACTTCACGAATAAAAGTTTTTTTTTAATAAAAATACCCAGTTTTAAAATCTTTCACACACACCATCCTAGTGGACGAGCTCGTGTTGGCACAGTAATTTTAATCAGACAAGATATTATATGTCATGAATTAGAATGATACAAAAAATAATATTTATTCATACGTATAGGCGACAGCAATCCAAATCGAGAACACAAAAGGACCACTTATAATACCTGCATTATACTGCCCACCAAAGTTCACTATCAGTACATTAGATTGTGTTGAATACATTAAATACTTGGGTGGGACCACGTTTTATCGCAGGTGGTGACTTCCACGCAAAAAAGTCAGACTGGGATTGGAGATTGACTAACAAAAAAGGCAGAATTGTTGAAGATGCTCTGACCAAGTGTAACTGTAAATTCCTAAGCACGGGAGAAATACCAATTGGCCTACTGACACCGGACCTCCTTTTACCAATTTAGACCTTAAAACTGCTATAATTCATATCAATTACCTTCTTTACTCCGCAGCATTAAAATCAACAAAAAAAAAAATTAAAAAACAATTCTACATCAATGTCAAGAAAAATAAAACACAAAATTAAAGAAAAACGAGAACTAAGAAAAATTTGGTACAACACCAGATCACCACTTGATAAAGCGAACTTTAACAGAGCGATGAAAGAACTTAAGACCATTTTCAAAGAACGCAATAATCGAAGCATAAACAATTATTTGTCGAACCTCACAATTTAAAACACCAACTTTTCACTATTGAATTTAAACAAAAGGCTTAAGAACGGAACTACCCACCAACTACCTATCACAAACGTTTACGATACTTGATCCAGAACAAACAAAGACAAAGCGGACTACTACAAAACAACATTCACAAATGATATTGATGGACAGAATATTTTATTACCAGAAAATAACACATCTAGAATCACGGAGATCAAAAGAATAACCATCAAAGAAGTTACAGAGACTTCTTCATATAGGCCGATAAGTCTATTATCAATTATATCTAAGATATTCGAAAAGATGCTACTTGACAGCATTGACAAAGTTGTATTGCAACAGAAACTCTTTCCAGACCACCAATTTGATTTTCGACAAAAACACTCGACCATACAACAAGTCCATCTTAAACGACTTAGACGAGAATAAATTTTGTGCATCAGTATATCTAGACGTTGCAAAACATTTAATAGAGTCTGGCACAAAGAACTTTTAAATAAACTAAAAGACACGCTACCGGACTTCTTAGAAATAATTAAAAGCCATCTGGACGACAGACACTTCTACGTAGAATATAATGATGAGTGCTCCGAACTATGCCAAATAGATGCAGGTGACCCCCAAGAAAATGTTCTTGGACCAACGCTCTTTCTTCTTTACACAGACGAAAACTAAACAACTCTACGCTAGATACATTTGCAGATGACATCGTAATCCTATCTTCGAACAAATGCATATAATTAGCATCAAAACAAGTCAGAATAGCACTGTACAAGACAGTTTATTGGTTGCGCAAATGGGGAATTAAAATGAACGAGGACAAAACAGTACAAGTTCTATACACTACAAAAAGAAATTATATAATATATAATAATATAATATAATAATAAATATATAATAAGAAATTATAATGCAGAAACTAAGTACCTGGGTATGAAAATAGATAAAAAATTTACTTAGAAAACCTATAAAAAACAAATTTAGACAACTCTACTGACTCCTAGGGAAGAACTCGTGGCTACCAACAGAAAATAAACTTCCAATCTATAAAACTATACCAATATGGACGTACGGGATTCAAATTTGGGGATCTACCTGCATGACAAATATTAATATTATTCAACAATACAAACAAAATTTCTTAGAACGATAGTAAATGCACCAAGGTACATAACCAATGTAGACTTACACCGTGACCTCAACATCCTCACCGTGAAAGAAGAAATTAAAATAATCAGCAGACGACATCAGTTGCCTATAACACAACATGACAACTCGACAAGTCAAATTCCCTTGTCAAACTATATTTGTCCGACAAGTTCAAATTAATTCTGTAACAGAACGCAAACCGTTGCATTTGTCAAAAGAATTAATTTCCCATGACTTGTCGGCATTCTTCGACAAGTGTTTAACAAGTGAAAATGGCAAAAATCACGGGGAACAAAAAAATGTTAATTTAATTAAAACAAGAGAGGAAAAATATATGGTATACTAAAGACAATTGTCGGTTTTAGAGTTTATTCAGAACTAATCTTAAAGAATAATAAAAATCTGATCTAAAGAATGCGTTGGAAACCAAACAACAACAGTCCACTTGCTACGTGACAGAATGTGCCGATCATGCAAAAGCGACAGATCTGTGCGCGTGGGATTATGATTGCTATGCATTTATATTCAAGGAGACAGTATGTCTTCAAAGATACGGGGCGGTTTGAGATGTATTGTTAAAATCCGGTTATAACAATATACTTTTTGGTGCTTTCAGTGATGTCTTAAAAAGCCTGGCAAAAAGCCTAAATGTTCTTCCCCAAAATAAGAATTCGGCATATTTAAGGGATGTATTTTGGCAAAAGGCGTAATTGTAAGTATGTACTTACTAAGTAAGTAATATTAGAATAACTACGTTAACTATGCAAAAAAGTGCTAGGAAAAAAGTGGCAACTAAAAAAAAGGAGTTGTGAAAACAAATTTTCGCTTAGTACATCAATAATTTCCTCAAATTGTTCAGCAACTTCTTCTTTTTTTTTTGGTCCAGAAACTATATTTGGTATATTATAGCTTTTGCATCGGGAAAGATTACATAATGTCACACAGCATTGAAATATATTCGCGGCATATAAAGGATTGACCCATAGGTGGTTCAAACAGAGGAACTTTTCTTTCAGAACTCCAAATGCAAGTTCTAGTAAACGTCTTGTGCATTTATGAGCCCTGTTCTATCCAATGACTGATTTGTTATCGGAGACAGATGATGACGGTGGCACAAGCCATGTTTTTATTTTTAGTGAGTATCCGCCATCACCCAGGATAACAGCGTTTTCGAAAGGCCGCCATCCAGTTTCCATTCTATGATACAGAGTACAATTGCGCAACACTCTCGCATCATGTACACCACCTGGCCAGTTAGCACTTATGTTGTAAAACTGTAGGTGTGGCCCGTACCCTGCCATACAGTTTAAACTGTGCTCGCCATGGCGATCAACTTCGTTACCAGAAAAGGCATTAATTTTGATTAGTAAACACCACTAACCTCCAGCATCCCTCTACGTAGGATGAATCACTGTCGACACCGCTGGAATACTATATGACACTCTTGATTTTTCTGTGGGGCATTCCTACAATGTTATGACCGCATGTATATGGAAGGTTAACGAACCCGATCGTTACCAACCACCAATATGCTACTGTATATGTCAACAACCAGCTGACAAATGTAAACAAACACCTGCTGTGGCTTGCAAAAATAAAGCAAAAGAAAATAACTGGAGATTTGTCTGGGAGAGCACAGGGAGAGTACTTGCAAGAAAGCATGAGAATGCACCAGCCCTTTTGGTGAACTGCATTACTGATGTAAACAAAATCACAAATAATTAATTAACGGAGAAGAAAGGAGAAAAACAATATAATACAAACCACAAATGGATTACAACACTACAAATGAATTTAATTTAGATTTTAGGGTAATGAATGATCTTAGCAGCATCAAAAAAATTGAATTAAAATTTCGCTGCTTATGTTCTAGTATAAGATCGATGAGAAAGAATTGGAATAATTTTTTAATAAGTATCAATTCAGTAATTAACTGCCTTGACATTATTGTACTAGTGGAAACCAATATAGACGATGAAGAGGCTGCTTTTTACTCATTAAGGGAACAACGCAGAGGTGGAGGCATTATCGTTTTTATTAGAAATTCGATTGCTTATGACAGACTAAAAAGCAATACGCTTTCTTTCGAGAGTCTGTGCATAAGAACTAAAGAGAAAAAACAAAAATATATAAAAGAAATTTACAGACCACCGGGTTTCAGCGATAGAAGTTTTATCTATGAGTTAGAACTAATCATTGATCGGGAAAGATCACGAAATGAAGACGTAATTCTATTAGGGGACATGAACCTAAACATTCTGAATAGAAGCAGGCTAGTGGTGAATGATTACTTGCAGATGTTGGCGTCAATGGGGCTAGTCAATATAATTAAAGAGCCAACACGCCATGATATACGAACCAGCAGCGCAACATTGATTGACCAGATCCTGGTAAGCATGCCTTCACAGATTATGATTTCAAGGGTCATCGAGTCATGTATATCGGATCACTACTTTACCTTCTATGGAACGTTCAGGGAAACGGAGACACATTTAAAAAGTGGCAATAACGAGCGGATTCGGAATCATATAGTAAACGAATTGATAGAAGCCACAGATTGGGAACCAGTCCTCCTTGAGTGGAATGTCAACGTAATGTATAATAACTTCGCTGAAAAAATGCAAGCGATTTACAAATGTGCGACAGTCAGGCGCAATTATAAAGGAACCCGAATTCAACATCCTTGGATAACACCTGAGCTTAAAGAGAAGTGCAAGTTGCGCGACCAACTGTACAGAAGGTGGAAAAACAATAGACTTTGCGTTACGTATGAAACTGAGTACAAGCGGTATCGTAATAGTGTGAACAAAGAAATACAAATTAACAAAAGCAGCTACTATGAAGGAACCTTTTCAGCAGAGAGAGGGGATCCGAGAAAGACATGGAATCTTGTCAACGACATAATTGGGAGAAAGAAGATGTCTTTGGATCAGCAAATTCTAAAGAATTTCAGTGACAAAGACGCTAAGGTTGTCATCAATGAGTTTTCGGATTAATTTTCTAAAGAAGCTATGACCATAATTCACAAATGCGGGAATGCCATCTCGACCCATGTAAATAACAGTCTATCAAATTCAATTTATATGCAGCAGACCAGTGTTACTTAGATGGTGAATATATTACGCAAGCTCAATGCAAGTAAGTCTCCAGGTATTGACGGAATAAGGCCAATGGATCTTAAAGCAAATGCAGACATTTTCGGACCGATACTCACGAAAATAATCAACATTAGTATGGAGCAAGGCATTATCCCACAAGCACTTAAGACGGGTATTGTTCGTCCGATATACAAAGGAGGAATAAAAAGTAATGTCGCAAACTATAGGTCAATTTCAATCCTACCTATTGCCGAAAAATTGACAGACTCCAAACGTTTATAGAACAGCACTCTGTGATTGGAGTTAATCAATACGGCTTTCAAAAAAATAGAAGCACGAGCAAACTCTTGGGCGAATTCGCGAATCTGATCAACGAGAGCCTTAGCAAAAATCATCACGTCCTGGTTATGTTCATCGATTTTAGTAAAGCATTCGACACATTAGACCACCATAAGCTATTGGAAGCAGTTGGCAGGGTTGAAGTAAGGGGAACTTTAGCAAACTGGTTGTTAGACTACCTCACTGATCACCAATTCAAAGTAAAAATTTCAGAAAATAACAGCGAACCGAAAGAAATAGAATACGGTATACCACAGGGTTCAAAGTTGGGTCCGTTTCTATTCATAATTTACACGAATGCACTGCTGCGAGTCTTCACGCAAAGCTTTCCCTTCGCATACGCCGATGACACAGCGATTGTAGTGAAACACCGATCCCTGGATATTGCGAAGCAAATAATGCAGGCAAAGTTTGACAAATCTGTAAGATGGTGTCACTACAACGGATTAGTTATAAATGGGTCCAAAACCAAACTGATGCATATACGCGGTCCTCACTGTCGACCTGTAAATATAGGAATCATCTTTAAGAACAACGGCTGTCCAGCTTCATTAACGGCATTATGTATCGAGGAAGTAAAGACCTATAGGTACTTGGGGGTCACAATAGACTGCAATTTTAAATGGGATACTCATGTCACAAACCTTCGCAGCAAAATAAAGAGCGCCTTGTTTACACTGTTTTATTTAAAAAGATACATACCACGTCAAGTTCTACAGCAAGTGTACTATGCACTGATTGAATCGCAGCTTCGTTACGGTATAGTTGCATGGGGTGAAGCAGCAAGGACTCATATAGAAACCTTGGAGAAATTGCAGAGAAGAGCCCTGCTTTATTATTTTTTTTTTTTCTTTTGAATTTTGCATAGCATCACCAAACTATGTATAGCTTTAAGTATTGTGAATGAAATAAAGTAAAAAATATAAAACAAATATATAATATAAAAGTAATCGCTAACGATGATTTTAAAGTTCTCAGTGTCTCAAATATATTCAAGATGACGGTGGTACTCGAATATTATTAAAATAATCGCTTCCAAAGTCCTTTACAGCACCATGTGAATACTAGAAGACAAGCCCTGCACCTGCTTCATATACCCCGGACGTACAACGTATATGGAAAACGTCAACTAGACCATATGGTTCCAACTCTCCTAAACGAGCTGCCTAGAAGTCTTATCAACATCAGAGATCTAGGTTAGGTTAGGTTATGTTAGGTTAAAGTGGCTGCCAGCTAGGATTCGCCAGCACGCTTAGACCAATGAGGTCCGTTGTGATACCACGTGGAGCATGGGAGAAGCCTCCCTCCACCTACTCGTATTAAAACCAATTAGAGCTTCCTATGAAGCGTAGGAGGCTCTTGATGGCAATATTCATCAGGTCGCCTATATCATTATAATAGGGAGCTCCTAAGTGGAGTTTCCTTCTACGGGAGAGAGCTGGGCAGAAACAAAGAAGGTGAGGAATAGTTTCCTCCTCTTCTTCATCCATGCAGCTTCTACAAAAATCGTTAACGAAGCGGCCCCGCCTTGTAGCGTGCTTGCCTATTAGACAGTGTCCAGTGATGACACCTATTGTGGTGCCGATATGCAATCTGTTGAGAGAAATCAAATTCTTAGAGCGTTTTAGATCCAGCTTAGGCCAAATCTGTTTTGTCGCTAGACATGTTGATCCACTTGTCCACCTAAGATTTGCACTCTCGATAGCATCCGGCTTAAGTTTAAGTTTGCTAGTAGCGATTGGAATACCTAAGGTGCCATTATCCGGCAAGATGGGCAAAGTTGTTCCTACTTTGGCGAGTTCATCGGCTTTACAATTCCCTGGAATGTCTCTATGCCCCGACACCCAACACAGGTGAATATTGAACTGCTCAGCCATCTCCACAAGAGACAAACGGCATTCTAGAGCTACTAAAGAGTCTATAGAGGTCGATTCCAGGGATTTGATTGCTGCCTGGCTATCAGAAAAGATGCGGATATCTCTAGCAGATATCACGTTTTTCTTAAGCCAAGATAGGGCTTCTTTGATCGCCATTTCAGAGATCTAAAAAGAAGAAAATTTCTTATAAAACAACATTTTCTTTCATTGAATCAAAGTCTGAAATAATTTCCTATTTTTTCTTGTGTTTTCTGTAAAATGATAAACGTTCTCTTTTTTTTTTTTTAAATCGGTTAAATCATAAATACCAGCTTTTTGAAAAACACTATTTTAACATACATATGTAAATATAATGAAGCTCAATTTTTTCCTTTAATATGTTATTAGTAGAATAACCTCCTGCAGATAAGCCATAAGCTTAGTGGATAAACTATGTAAAATTGTTATTATTATGAAATATGAATAAACTTGAATTAAATTAAATTGAACTTGTCGCCAATCCAAAAGTTCTATTTGCTTCGCTCTTGTCTTCGCGGTGTAGCCCCAAATTTACTTGCTTGCATCCGAGTGTCCGATCCTACCTATGAGCCGACTTGGGAAAGATTGGAAAAGAGATATGACAGGCCACATTATATCATCAATAGTCTTGTAGAAACATATATGCAACTTTCATCGATTCATAGCTCAAACATAGTGTTGGGTTTATTAATAAGGACTTTATTGTATGTAAAATAATATAAAGTTTACATTGTATTATAATAAAGCATCTCTGTATTAAATTTATAATAACGTTTAGCAAATATCACGCCATCTTAATACATAATATTTAAAGTATTACATATATTGTATAACACTAATACTAATACATTATTTATCTGCTGATGCCACATTATGTAACTCTAACTATTGTCAGTTAGTTTTTAAGTAGTAAGTCATTAAAGAACTAGCTAAGAAGAAAGACCTGTTTTAATTAAACTTGACACATAGGAACCCTGCGTAGAATATCGGATGGTGCTGACGAAGTAGTAAAAGGTCTATATTCTTTAAATTCTTTCGAAAGGGATCCGTAGATGATTTTCATTTGATTAGGGAAATTGGATACAGAAACTCGAGTGGCTTGGTCAGCTGATAGCGTAGATACAGAATATCCTACCATTAATAAATTTTTAACTTTCTTAGAAAATCGTTGTGAGGCTCTTGAGTCGTGTCGGGGGTATGTTCATGACTTAAATATACTGCACCTTTGAAAAGTATGCACATGTCGTTTTTAACCCAATGCCCCAAATGCGGTGCTGCAAATCCGCTAATACAAATTGGGGAATTCCTTAAAATGGATGTAGCCGCAAGGAGGGATTTGTTAAAATTGAAAAGGCTTTGCTTCGATTGATTACGAGGCGGTCATAACTTGTTTCGTTGTAAATAGATAAATGGATTCTGGTTCACAGGTTTTTTTCGTCACCGAGTCTTGTGTCCAGCGACTTGGACTTAGACGAATAAATGCCCATATACCCGGAAGTGGGATTGGTGCAACTAAAAAATACAAATACAAATACTTGGCGCAACAGACGTATGTGGTCCAGGGTCTAGCTTATCGCGACCATTCCTGTTGTGCGTGTTATATTTTCACACAAATGGAAGGGGCCTACCTCCCTCTCTCTCACCTCTTTCACCTATCTCTTTTACAAGAGAATTTCCGCAGATCTGGAAGACCGCTTTCACAACCCCCGTACACAAAAAGGGTTCAAGGAGTGAAGTAACAAATTATCGCCCCATTGCTAAACTTTCACATATACCTAAACTCTTTGAAAGCATTTTGTAGGAAGCCTTAAGCTTTCAGTGCAAAGGTAGATCAACTACGACAAATCTCGTCGAATTCGTGTCTTTTGCCCTCACAGCCTTAGAGAATGGCAAAGAAGTCGACGTTATTGCAACTGATTTTAGTAAAGCTTTTGATAAGATATCTCATAACCTAATTTTTTTCAAATTGCCTGCCCTCGGTTTCGAACCCATATTGTTAAAGTGGATATCATCCTACCTTGAAAATCGTTTTTACAGTGTTCGCTTTAGATCTGTTCTATCAGCCCCTTTCTTGGCCACTTCTGGTGTTCCACAAGGCAGCCATCTTGGTCCTCTCTCTTTATTCTAACTACTAACGACATTGATAGGATCATAAAACACTCCTCCCTTTCTCTCTATGCGGATGATACCAAATTTTTCAAATCCATCTCCTCACCACAGGACTACTGTCTCCTCCAACAAGACCTGCACAGTTTCTCGAACTGGTGCTTTAAAAATTGCTTAGAGCTCAATATCACCAAATGCCAATCTATTACTTTATCACGGAAACACCATGTGTCCCCTGCCTGTCTTTATTTTCTTCATGGTCAGCCTATATCCATGGTTCAATCTCTACGTGAGCTTGGAATATTGTATGATGGGGAATTAAATTTCCGTTCCCATATTGATGAGATAATTGTTAAAGCTAACTCCTCACTTGGCTTTATCAAACGGTGGTCCAAGGAATTCTCCGACCCTTACGTGACTAGATCCCTCTACATTACCTTTGTTCGCCCTCTCTTTGAATATGTGAGTCCAGTGTGGTGCCCCTTTCAGCAAGTGCATGTGTCTAGAATCGAGAATATTTAACGCCGTTTTCTTCCTTTTGCCTTTCGCGGTCTTTCTTGGAATGACCCACTTATCCTACCTCCCTATCAAAACCGACTCAACCTCATCAACTTGAATTCCCTCGAGAAACGCAGAGATGTTGCAGACATTCTTTTCATTCATCGACTTCTCTCTGGCTCTATCGATTGCCAATCTCTTTACAACTCAATTTTCTTCAATACTAACCCACGTAACTTACGATGCCCTCGGCTACTAGCCCATCGCAGCTTATATGGCTGCAATGAACCAATTTCCCGTGTGCTGCGGAAGGTTAACTCAAACCTCACCCATTTCGATTTCAATCGCAGCACTCCCTGTTTCAACCCTGATCTTCTCAACCATTATCCTTAGCTTTAAGTCATAGTTTTTAAGTTAGTTGTAGCTTGTATTAAGCCAAATAAATGGGGGCTATCGCCCCCACCAAAATTAAACTAAAATTACAGCTTAGAGCCATATCCAAAAGGCATATTGAGAAGCTTTCTTAGGGCAGTTATTAGTCTCGGACGTTTGTCAGACAATTGCGAGAGGTGGGAGGGACCGTGAACCAACGCACTAACCACTTGATCCACGGCGTCCATTGATGCAACCTGCGCAGGAAAATCCAGAGCGCTAGTTTCGATGGTCATCGTTTCCCGGTTCGTATATATTGTCAAACATTACATCACCGTTGCCTACTTTTTCCTTCGATGTCAAAGATTAGAAGCACATTTCAGAGCTCAATTTAGCTGATCCGTTATTTAATCAACCAAATTTGGTTAATGCTGATAATGTTTGCTTAGTGCTGATAATGTTTGGAACATTCTGCAAGGTGAAGTTGTTCACGCTGCAAACGGTCACCTAGTAGCTTAAAAAAACAATATTCGGTTGGGTGTTAGCTGGACGACTTTCCTCGGGCGTGGAGCAAAATATTCGGCGGCACCACACAATCCTCGATATCGATTCTATACTCCAAGCTTTTTGGACAATTGAGGAAGTTGATCCGCAATCAATTATTTCGAAGGAAGATGAAGAAGTAAAGATGGAAAGTACATACATTCATACATATGTACATATATTGTCAATCTCCCTTTCAAAAATCCTCCATGTTTCGCTGACACTCTCCGTGGTGCACTTTGTCGTCTCAATTCGATGGAAAAGAAATCCTCGAATATCCTAACACTATTTCAGTCCTATTCACATTTTATCGGCTTATCTGGCAAATCATTAATACGCGCTTTGTTAGCCGTTTGTTTATTTCAGAATGATATACCGCTTTGTGTAAGCGTCATAGGGCCATTGTGGCTTTATGTCAGTTTCAAATGGATTTTTTCACATACGTGATTAAATTTCAAACCATATGGTCTTATATCCCATCCCATCGGGACATACATACATAAGTCCACAATTTTTCAGAATGTAAAATGTCAGGTAAAAGGAGACCTTACTGCTTTCAGGTTTTCGCCCGAAAAAAAAACTATGGACATATCCTCGACTCATACACCGGACGGCCTTCGGCTTCACATGCAGCTGCTCAGGGCGCCGCTACGCGGCCTATAGTTAGGTTTTAACTATTATTATTGGCAAATTAAAATCCATATGGTCTTATATCTCAAATTTATATAGCCTTATGACGATTCCACAAAGCGACAGTAAAGCTAAGTAAGTTAAAGCTTATCAAGGAAACGTTAACTTATCAGAGAGCGAAATTATATTTGCGAAATAATGAATGCAGAATATCTTAAGGTCAAATAATTACAAGCCTAAATAAAAATTTGCCAAATAAAAACTGCAAAAAAAATGTGAGTTGTTGAATTGCCAAATAAAAACTGCAAAAAAAAAATGTGAGTTGTTGAATTGCGAAATAATAATGAACGAAATGATAGCAGCAAAACAAAATGCGTGAAAAGAACATCGATTTGTACCATACTCGATTGGTCTCCTCAATGAAAAAACTTCAACTTCAAAAAAATTTGCACACAATCTTTTTCGTTATTCATCCCATCCCAATGTGTATTTACACTGCCGATAACTCAAAACGATGAATTATTCGCAATGGAAATAAACATATACACTCCTCATAGACTTCAGGACCATAGATGAAGAGAAAACACTATGCAAGCAAAAAGGAATGTGCTATGTGTGTATGTATTTCTTTGAGCACATTCCTTTCGCTGCATTTCCATTATCACTCGGATTCACATGCACAAGGAGCATGCACCTACCAGGGCAACTGGCAGTGCATTGCAAAGTATCTATCTCACGGAGCGAAGTATATATAATGCTATGATTGCATATGCAAATCCTTGAGGCAAAAGAGCGTAATATTTTTGTGGTTCTCAGCGACGTATCCTTTACTTGGGCCGCTAGAGGCACCACCATCGATTTCCTCAAGTGATAGTACATACTATTATTTTCATATACAATGGGGTATTACTGATATATAAAAATATTTCGTACAACTGTAACCCCCATACTTTTCTATGGTGCTCAAGTATAGATTGTAGGTTTCTACTTTAGAACTCGATGTTCACCTCTGTTTTATAGTTCTTTAAAACGTACTTACTTATTCAGGTCGCGCTACAGTTCGGGGTGAATATGGCCTACAACCATTAAGCCTCTCCAGTTATCCCGGTCCTTAGCTAACTGCCTCTAGTTGCGTACTCCAATTTTTAAGAGGTCCTTAGGAGAGGTCTTCCTCTACCGCGTTGTTCCTTTGGGTTAATTCGGGCCCGAGCATTGGTGTCAATTCGCTCTATATGTCCTAGCCATCTTAGGCGACTGATGCGCAGTTGCTTTAGCGCTATAAAGCAGGACTGGGATGATCAAGGTCTTGTACAGAGTCTCCTTAGTTGTTCGAGATAGGGCCTTACTACTCAACTGCCTTCTCAGCCCAAAGAAACAGCGATTGGCAAGAGTTATTCTTGGTTTGATTTCTGCTGAGGTGTTATTTTCAGAGTTAATAGCAGAGCCAAGGTAGACAAAGTCCCTTACTACCTCGACTGTGACGTTCTGTCCAATTCGTCGATGTTGTGTGTCCCTTCTTGTTGACGGCATATACTTGGTTTTGCCCTCATTTACAGCTTAGCCCATTTTGGCGGCTTCTGTTTCAATACTTACGAACACACTAGTGACAGCCCGCTGTGTTCCGTCAATTATGTCGATGTAATCAGCGTAAGCTAGTAGTTGCATAAGCTTTTTAAGAATTGTGCCTCCGGTGAGTTTCGCACAATTCATTCGGGTATGATATTAAAAAGGCATATGACAGCACATCACCTTGTCTAAGGCTACAGGCACAGTGATGCGAGAAAGCGATACGATGAGAAAAGCGTTTCCTTTGCGATAAAACCGTTCACATGTAATTTTAAGTACGTGCGTGCAGTAAAGTGATATTCAATGCTGTGCGCACGTTCATGCAAATAGGTTTATACCAAGCAAACGATTCACGCATCGCATCGCTATCTCACATCACTGTGCGCCTAAGTCCTTTTTTGACATCGAAGGTCTCGGTGAGGTCACCGGCCTTGATGAAGCAGCGAGCGTTCTCCATTGATTGGAGAACTTGGACTCGGACCAATCAGGTTGTTGACGAAGGGTTTCAGGCGTTCACACAGTGTGACATGTAATATTGTACGCGATGTTGAGGAGGCTGATGCCTCTGTAATTAGCGCACTTGAGGTGGTCTCCTTTCTTGTGGATCGGGCAAACGATGCTGAGATTCCAGGCATACACTCGTCTGACCAAATGAGTTGGTGTATGCTCTCTACCAAGTCATTTCTATCAAGTTATTTTCCAGCTGCCTCGAACAACTCGGCCGATAGTTCATCAGGACCAGCAGCTTTGTTGGATTTATCCTCATTTCGTTTTGGTCTGGTGAACGGTAGTTTTGGCTATCAACATCTATGTTGAATGGTATATTCTGCGTGACAGCGGTATGTTGGTGTTCATTGCCGTTATACAGTCTACAGAAAAAGTTTTTCCATATCCTTATCTCTATAGGTTTCCTACTTTACTTTAAAACTACATGACTATATATGTAAGTAGTTAAAGTTATATCACAAGATAGGGAAAGACTGCCTAAATGAGTTCTTTCGCATATTCTATCAACAAGAGGGAACATAGTTGATGACTGGAAGTGACTATCTTCTAACGGTGCCAATAATATATCCGTTATGTCTAATGAGGATCTAATATCATTAAAAAGAAAGTTCGAAGTGGTACTGGAAAATATAGAGAGTACCATGGTATAGAGAGTACCATGTTTTATAATAAAGATGTGAATGCACTGTAGCAGAATGAAGTACATTTTAACGAGGTACATACTTTTTGAACTGTTACCCGAAGGACATGATAAGCACTATTATTAAACTATGAGGGGAGTTGACTAACTTAAACTACATACCAAGTCGATCAGACCTTCCAATTTTATGTGATCTATGTAACCTGAAAGAGAGAGTAGACTTGGTACACTTCCTTCGATATGTCCATTTCTTAAAGAATTTCGCAAAAGATATTTTAGATCGCACGTAGTAGAATTTACAGAAGCTATATGTATCATAAACGGTGTCCATGGATGGGACATTCTATTTTTAAACCATATCGCTATTTCGTTGGACACATAGTTTATAACATAAAGAAACAATAAAGATAGACCCCATAAAGTATGTATACAAATCCAGTACCAGTGCAGAGGTACTCATTTTCAAATCTCTCTATATATAAAAAAGAGTTGGCATACGTAAGACCGCTCATAACTCGGGAACGGATGGTCCAATTGGAGCTGTCTTTTTTTTGTTGTCTTCGTCTCCGCCAAAGGAACATTTTTATGGCGAAAAAATTGGAAAATTTTGAAGAAAAATTGGAAAATTCGGAAAAATCGATTTTCCATACATTTTGTATGGGGAATTTTCTTTATTTTTCATTTTTATCGTAATATTACAATTCAAATGGTTGCAAAGTTTTAAAATTGGGAAAAGTTTCCCGGACAATCATTTCTTTCAATTTGAAGAAATAATACAATGAAATTAATTGTCAGAACTCCAAATTTAGAAAATTTTTAATCGGAAAAACCCATTTTTCACACATTCACATGCAACAAAATTGCCCATACATTCAAATGCAATTTGACAGGTGTCGTTTTTGCTTCATCATTTCACCATGGACCAACTACATATGTACATGTACTAGACGGCAAACTTCGATGCATTTGACAGATTGGCTTCACCAAGCTAAATTGGTCTACCTAGAAGCTTGAATGTATTTCACCTAGAAGCCCGATGTTAAACCATTTCAACGTTGGATGAACATTTTACCCCAGCAAAAGGACGTTTACAACACTTTGGTGAAAGCGATTGACGACCGAAACGGAGGCATTTTCTTCATCGATGCGCCTGGCGGAACTGATAAAACGTTCATTATTTCAGTATTGTTGGCTTCGGTTCGTTCGAGATCAGAAATTGCGCTGGCGGTTGCCTCTTCTGTCATTGCAGCCACATTGTTGGAAGGTGGTCGAACGGCTCATTCTGCGTTGAAGCTGCCGTTGAATCTACAACTAACTGACGAACCGACATGGCGAAAGTATTGCAGAGTTGTAAGATTATCATCTGGGACGAATGCACAATGGCACACAAACGAGCATTGGAGGCACTCGATCGGACTTTGAAAGATTTGCGCAGTAACACAAAACGTTTTGGAGGCGCAATGATTCTGCTGGCAGGCGATTTTCGACAAACGCTTCCTGTTATTCCACGATCAACGGCATCCGATGAAATCAACGCTTGCTTTAAACTTTCGTGTTGGTGACGTTATGTGAAGAAGCTGCGGTTGACGACGAATATGCGAATTGCGTTACAAAACGATCCATCTGTCGAGATTTTCTCGAATCAATTGTTGGCGATTGGCAATGGAGAAGTACCTATCGACGTTTCCACCGTTCGTTCCCGCCGAATTTCTGCCATTTCACAACGACGAAAGAGGAACTCATTACGAATGTGTTCCCAAACATCGTCCAGAACTATGTGAACCACGATTGGTTGAGTGCACGTGCAATTTTGGCAGCGACAAATAAGAATGTCGATGATTTGAATTGCGTAATTCAAAATGCAATTGCTGGACAATTACATTCGTTCAAATCAATTGATTGTGTGACTAATCCTGACGAAGCAACAAATTATCCAACGGAGTTCCTGAATTCATTGGATTTGCCAGGATTACCGCCACATAATTTAAGACTGAAGGTTGGATCTGTTGTGATCATGCTCCGGAACCTTAATCAACCGAAATTGTGCAATGGAACGAGATTGGTCGTAAAGCAACTCAAGAATAATGTCATTCAAGCAACGATACTCAAAGGCGAGGAAGTGCTCATTCCCAGAATTCCAATGATTCCAACCGATTTACCTTTCGAATTCAAACGCATTCAATTTCCGGTTCGCCTTGCATTCGCCATGACAATAAATAAATCACAAGGCCAATCTTTGGAAGTGTGTGGAATTGATCTCGAATTCCCATGCTTCTCCATGTTTATTTACGCGCCGGACAACAAAACAAAGAACGTAGTCTAGCACAAAGCATTGAATTGACCTGACATATGATTTCCTCAGCCTTTTACATTCCGTGTCAATAAAGGATATTGAATTCAATTGAATTCGAAAAGTGTTTTATTCATTCAATAATTGAAATTCGAATAGCTGAAATTTTGGGCGAGACGAAGTTCGCCGGGTCCGCTAGTTTATATATACATACATGCATTCTTTTTCCCAATCGATTGGTGGTTAAACTCGCCATCATCTACATCATATCTTCGTTTAATCCGCACCGATTTTGTTGAAGCTTTTTTTTATTAATTAAAGCACTTCTCTAAGAACATATTAACACTAAAATTAAGTAATTCGGTTTTTGCATTTTGGAAATTTTGATACCAATTTATATGGCTTTTTTAAACTTTGGGGGCGGGTTACACCTCATTCTTTAATTTCCTGAGAAAAAAAATTTTTAATTCGTGTTTTAGGCCATTTGGAACGACAAAAAAAATATTCAACACTTCACATAATGGAAACCAAAAAAAAATTATCAAAATAGTTTTCCTGATGGAAAAATCGAGGGTTTTATTTAAATTAAATATAGACATTGCATTGTTGTAAACGAATTTGGCTTCGTGATTTCAAATTTAAATTGTTACTCTTGTTTTTCGTTTCTGTATTATTTAAAACTATGAAATGTCTTTTTTTTTGCATTCGAAATACAATATTTTGTTTCATTTCTTTCACAAAACAAGAAATATTTAGTTCCAAATAATGAGGCAGGGCGCCATTAAATCCGAGCGAGCCTGTTATTGCACAAAGTTGAAGCAGAGCATGGAAGTGGCCAAGAGTTCGTTACACTATCTGCTCTTTCATGATTCAGCCATTTGACATTATACATATGTAGTTAGGTATTTTGAGACATTTGTGGAGGTTTATCTATAAATTCACCATGCACATATTCTTTTCAATATTAATAAAGCGTAGTTACACTAATTTGTTAAAAAATTGTTTTAAAAAAAAAAAAAAAAATGTATTTATATACACATGTATGTACCCTTATCAGTGTTAGTAGTCTTACTGCCTCCTCTTTGTAACCATTTTCATATATTGTGTTCTGCTTTCACGCATTTAAGCAAGTTAAAGAATAATATTGTTTTATTACAAGGCAATTACTGTTTCTCTTTAATGTGTGTCATATTATCACATATTTTTAAAACGTTCAAAGACAAGTACATAAATCGTAAGACCACCACCTTTGTGGTGGCATTTATTTCAACAGAGCAGCATTACATTTTTGGCAGAGTTAAATTACATTTTCCAAATTACTATTCTTTACTCTTCTCTCTGTAACGACTTAATCGTCAAAGTCCTCAATAGACTCTTTCATACAACACCTCCCAATATACATATGTTGTAAGTTGGGTAAAAGTGTAACTTCGCATTAATTTCTACTCAACTTTTATGAACTCTTTGAATTAGCCAGACATCCATCTTAATCTTTCGCCAATAAAATATCCGCTTTTACTCACCTGTGGGATAAACGATTATAGTTGGTCTTTTATTGTTAATTATAAATGTAGCAACTGTTTGTGCGGGTAGTGTGGTTATATCCTGCTTCGTGGTTGTGTGTGCCGTTGTTTCGTAATCACTATAGACAACAGACGTTGCCATTTCTTCATTTTTCGATATGCCGTTCCAGGATGCTGTTAAACCTAAGTCCAAATCCCATACATTGGTTTTCAGTGAAGTCCCGTCCTCATCAGTTATGGACTCAATCGTTTTCTTGTTATCCTTTATCGAATCGGTTGTGTTCAAGTTGAGAACGGAATCCTTTAAAGCACTGCGTTCATAACTAACTATCATTTTTTTCTCAACAGCACTATTGGAATATAAATTTTAAGTTTCACTTAATTGAAATATTTCTTTTAACTTAAATTTGTATAGGCAAAACAAATCCACTTCACATATATTTTCACGAAACCGTAATCAGTATACATATATGGATATGTACATTTTTTGTTATTTTTATATTTATTTCTTTTTTGTTTTGCTTATTTTATGTTACTTTATGATGTATTCCACTTTAATGATTGTCAAAGATAAACCGAATAACACCACAAAAAACAATCTTCCTTTGGAACTGGTGAAAAATTAAAGGATGTTTGTCATTTTATACGACGATTTTCCAGGCGAACAAGGAATTAAGAGAGCGAACACATGGTTCTCCAAGTACTCTTTTTTTATCATTGAGAATTTCAACAAAATGTCGATTTTTCTCTTTACTGGTTCATAACAGATAACTTGAAATACACAAGGCAGTCCAACTTAATGTTATCAGAAAGAATGTACCGCGCCGGCACGGAAGGTGGGGTAACAACGGCGAAAACTAAGACAGTGAATTTTTTTTGTAAAAGACTGCATTCTTTCACAACTCTTCGTATTCACCGTGTACACAATAGCTTTCGTAACTTTCTTCAGGCTTAAAACATAAAACATATACATATGTATATACATATATATATGTTTATATACTTACATACATATGTGTACATAAAATAACTATACATATTGTACTTAATAAAGAATAATATTTGTGTAAATAACAGCATAACTACAAATACAAATTCTTGGCGCAACGGACCGTATGTGGTCCAGGGCCTAGCTTCTCGCGACCATTCGTGTTGTGCGTGTTATATTTTTCACACAAATGGAAGGGACCTACAGTTTAGAGCCATATCCGAAAGGCAAATTGAGAAGCTTTCTCTTGACAATTATTACTCTCGGACGTTTGTCAGACATTCGCGACAGCATAACTGCGTTTAAATTTAAAGATTTAGGGGAAAGTTCTGTTTTTTAAAAAATATTTTTTTTTTCTTTTTAATTCTTAGTTTAAAAATTTATCAAGAAAGCTCTATAGCGATCGGAATAGGTTGCCATTCGATACTGTAACATCAGATGAATATGGTGGATGCAGTAAAATTTCTCAACGAAACTCACCAATTTTTTAGATAGTTTTTCTTGCCTGATGATTTAATTTTGTCTAAGAGTACACCGGACCATTTTGGACCGCATAGAGTATGCAGTGTCTCAAATGCACTTTTTCTTTAGTCATTTTGACGCTTCAAAGCTAACAAAAAGTGACTGATATAAGCACAACTTTACATATGTACTTAAATATCTTATCACGTGCTAATCTGCGTACTAGAATCAGTTTCAATCATGTGTAAATGTGCTTGTGTAAAAAACGACTACCTTAATTAAACCTAATACATATCCATACATACATATATCCATAAATATACACATATTTTTACTAGATGGCTTACCTACTTTGCTACATCTTCTAATTAAAATTTTTTCATCTGCAAAATTTCAAAACGCACTCATAAATAAAATGCAAAATTTCTTACTGCTAGGTAATAATGATAATATGACATCTGCAATTCGTACTTAATTTTATCTAAAAAAATGCATTTCAATTAAATTGCATAATTAACTAGTAACCTGTGGGCTTATACACAGGTATCAGAATAAAAAAGATTTTGACTATTGATGTACAAAGCCCTGTCATCTTCTAGTTAATGCTTAAGCTTCTCCAATATGAAATCTAAACAGAATTAATTAAGCGTTTTGTAAAAAAAAAATGATAATGCAAAAACAACCACAGCGGCAAAATAGTGTTACTTTGTGGGATTAAAATGAAAATCATGATTGTATCCCCCTTTTTTAAATGGGGGCCCCAGCAGCGACGTGTCGCGATGTTCTCAGCAGGGTGTTCTATACTTTTTTTTGTTAGATAATAACGTCTGTTCTCAGTTTTTTTTAGGACCACGACGACTACGTGATAGACTAGGAAACCATTTCTTTTTTTGTATTTAATTTTAATTTTGAGAAACATTATTATACAGTTAGTAAATTTGTATGTAAGTCGAATACATTTAGTTTTTTTACCATAGGTTCATAACCCTCATCATAGAAACCGATCTTGTTCTTATTTTCTTAAGTAATGTTTTTTCTATGGCTAATAATAAAAATCAAATCAAAGCTGTCTCCGATAATCTTTCTTCAAGCGTTCTAGAATAAGATTTTATTTGCTTAAGTGCAGAAAACAGTCTTTCAACTGAATTCCTTGTTGTTGGCATTGAAAGCAATAAAGACTTCAGTTTAAAATTTCTGAGAATGTACCTTTTAAATTCATATTCTGAAGGAATCCAAGTATGCACGTTTTTTATGAAAAATGCTTCGAAGTTGCGTTCATGATTTAACTCATTCTTAAGCTGAACGAATTCAAAAAAAAACCATATGAATTTTTTAGGCTTTGGAAAGCTTGGACTGGAAAAATTTTTTCGTAAATACTAAATTTGTTTTAATTCAACAATTCCAAAAATTTTAAATCTGTCAGGGACTTGAATCTAACATCCATTAGTGTTGACAAAGTATCAATAATATCAAAATATACTCGCCTGTATCGCAACTCAAAACCTGTTAAATCCTCGTCTCGTTTTGGATGTAAAAAATATTAACATTTTTAGTAGAATTGAAAAAAATTTGAATCGCTTTAAATAATATGGTCAAATCATAAATATACATAAGTATGAACCACATTAACAAGTCGAGATGAAACTAATCTCGTGGGACGTCTGTTGGAAATCTGCACTTAACAATTTGTTCCAAAAAAAGTTCTCTTAGTTGATTGGTAAAAAAAAAGAAGATAGTCTGGACAAACTAATAAAAATTGTATATGAAGGAAATTCGAGAAAACAATGTTTAAAATGTAAGCATTAAACATTAAACAATTATTTGTGTAATTAGAAGTGCTAGAATTCATTTAATTGTAATTAAAGCGACATCTCATATGAACGATGCTGAGATCTCAAAAAAATATATGTATGTACGATGACGTAAAAACAAAAGTGAAGTGCTGAATTCGAGGTTTTCAATGTCGTGCAAGAATTTTTGTTGAATAGATGAAACGGGAACAACTGCTCTTCTTTGCCGACGATATCGCTATCATAAGTAGTGGCGTGACAGCCATTCAGAAAACTTTTAATAATTGGATTAAGTCGTTAGAAGATAATGGTTTAAGAACCAGCTGAACGAAGAGAGAACATTCGCATTGCCGTTTTTCTGTTAGACGGAGTAATCGTTCCGAAATGCAACAAATTTACATACTCAGTGGTAAATTATCAGGGAAATAGCGGAGACGATGTTACACACCGACTCAGCATGAGGTGGTTAAAATGGAGCGAAAACTCCGCAGTCTTTTGTGGCTGCAAAATGCCACTTCAACTTAAAAGTTTGCTTTATACGATGAAGTGTTGGATGATGTATGAATATTATAAAGGAAAAATAACAGCCACGGAGGTGAAAATGTTACGGATGTCAGCGGGAGTATCAAAACGCGACCTAATTAGAAGTACAAGCATTCGCGAAGCCTTCATGTAAAGAAACTGATTGTTGAATAACTCCAGGCTGAGCGCATCAGCTGTTACTGTCACGTACAAAGAAGATCGTTGGAAAATCTCGTCCGAAGGGCAAAAGCGACTCAAGTTCCAGTCGAAGTTTGGAAAAAGGCAGGCGAAAAAACAATTGGATTACTCAAACGCAAAAACAACAGCAAATTCTCGTCCTCAGCGAGGAGGTGATCAAAAATGGAACGGATTGTACAATGATATTGAGATCCGCAAAATTAACCCCAAAAGCGGCGCAATATTAAGGCAGATACGTTGGAGAAATATGTAACATAAGATGTACGTGTAATTACGCATTCTATGTATATTTCAACGGTTAATAAAAAAAGACGAAAAGCTGACCTGAGTATGTTCCCTCAAAAAAATAAAATATTTCGGAGAAACAATCAAAATGACTTGCCGTGTCTTATGATCCTCCCTGCGAAATGATATGTAGCACTAGCGATCAGAGAACATCGATTTCACTGAATTTAATGACGATAATATGACATATTGAAGGTAGATATCGTCGGTTCAAAGGTAAAACTCACTAAGTGCGGGTGGTCTGGCGGACTTCCAATACGGTATCTTCTTAAGATACCTGTAGCCCGAGCCACTGGTATGCACGGTTAGCAAACCTGAATACTCGATGCCATGAATACGCCTACGTACTAAACCACACCCTGCACTCTTCAACCACTCTCCCCGCGGGACTACCGTTAGGTATGCTCTTTATGCTCTTCTTTCCCTGTCTACCACTCTTTGCTGCAAGAGTGTTGCCGGTTGGGCTCGGTTGGTCTCTCTGCCTCTTTCCAGCCGCCTAAGTTCCTGCATAATTTTCGCTGCAACCTGTTTCACCGTTTCCCATATTGCGCTCGATGCTACCATATGGTGCACAATGTTTTCGGGTGTTGGTATTTCTCCAATTATTTCCTCTATTTCTCTGCGCTCTATATGAAAACGTAGGCACTGAAAAAATACGTGCTGAGCGTCTTCTGGAACCTCTCCGCAGTTTGGATAGATAGGAGATTCATCGCGCCCAAACCTGTTGAGATACGCTCGAAAGCAACCGTGTCCGGTTAGGAGCTGGCTAAGGTAGAAATCTACTTCTCCGTGTTGCCGGTCCATCCATTTTTGGATATCGAAATAAGTCGATGGGTCCATCTTCCTTTTGGAGACTGGTTCCATCTCTCCTGCCATGCTTGTATACTTCGCCGTCTTTCTTCCAGCTTGATATTTTTGACTGAAGCTTGGGGTTCCTGAGTTTTGGCATCGTAGGTCCTTTGTAGCTCGCTAGCCAAGATATCTGCCGGTAGCATACCCGCGATGACACATACTGCCTCGTCTGACACCGTACGAAAAGCACAGCATACTCTCAGCGCACATAATCTGTTCACGGAGTTTATCCTTCTTGCGTAGGTCTTTTTTGTCACCGCTTTGGCCCATATGGGTGCCGCGTACATAAGGATGGACTGCACCACCCTTGACAGAATAAGTCTCCATTGTTGTTTACGCCCTCCAATATTTGCCACTATTCTTAATAAAGCACCGCTCACCCGAACCGCCTTATCGCACGTAGTTTCAAGGTGTTCCTTGTAAGTGAGTCTCGCGTCGATCAACACTCCTAGGTATTTGATAGCCGGTTTAGATGAAGTGCTATGATCGCCTACCCTGATGGTGATTTTCTCTCTCTTCTTGCGGCTGCTTACTAATACTGCCTCTGTTTTATGTTCGGCGAGCTCGTGTCTTCGTCCATACTGCTTATTTTCCACCCCCTTTGTTGTGCCTTCCTTGGAGGGCGTTCTTGAGCTGCTCTCCTCGGCTGTACTTCAAACAGGATGGCCAGGTGGTCGCTGTGAGTATTTGATTACTGACTCTCCACTTGATAGAGAACTAGTTGCAAAGGTGATATCAACTACGGAGCCTACCGCATTTCTGCTAAAAGTGTGCTCACGTCCCGTATTTAGTAGTATTAGGTCTAGTGACTATACTGCCTCTAGGAGTGCCTCTCCCCTTCTATTGGTCCGTGCGCTTCCCCAATCAGTGGCCCATGCATTGAAGTCTCCAGCTATAATTGTTGAACTACGCCCTCTAGCATCATCCGCGAGCCTATCAAGCATGCCTTGGAACTCCTCAAAGGTGTTGTTTGGAGATGCATAACAGCTATAAACATGTACCCCTTTGACTTTTGCTCGCACGAAGCATGTTCCGGGTGTCATCATTTTTTCCTCAAAGCCGTAGTCTCCACAGGCCCAAATAGCAGCTCTTTTTGAGTCATCCGCAGCCCAAACTGTCTCATCAAGATTTTTGTACTGCTCGCATAATACGGCAACATCTATCTTCAATTCACGAAGAGTTTGTGTCAGGAGGTCCTGTGCCGCTTCGCAGTGGTTTAAATTAAGTTGCAGTACTTTCATATCCTTCTTGCGACTTTTGTAGCTTCTTGATATACCGGGCATACTACGCTTCCTGCCGCGTGTTTGGTGTTGCTAATTCCCTTTTCTTCGCAAAGGACGCATCTTGCATCATTACGGCAGTTCTTGGATACATGGCCTTTCTGTCCACATTTGACGCAATTCTCACTCCTATCCAACGTATTTTTACGCGCCTTGGCTAGGTGCCCGAAGTTAAGACACCTAAAACATCGCAGCGGTATTACTTTCTCCCGTATTCGACATATCGTCCATCCGATTTTTATTTTTCTAACCTCCAGAACTTTTTTGGCAGTATTTATCGGGAGGCTAATGACGGCAGTTTGTGTCCCTGCATATGCTGTCCTCATAGATTTGATGGATGAGGTCTGTATGCCTTTTGTTTCCTCGAACTGCTCGGATAGAGCTTGGCAGATATCTTCCTTTGTGCTGACGCCATCTAGGTCTTTGCACTCAATGAGCACCTCGTCGTTAGGGAACTCACTTCCGCTATTTCACCGAGAACTTTTCCCATTTTACTTTGGTGTTCGGATGTTCTTCTATCAGCTGCTTTCTTGAGCTCCAGCAGTAGCTCTCCCTTGGCCGTCTTTCGTATGCGGGTTACATCAGACCCCAATCCATTCAACTCGGGTTTGTCTTCACCTTTCGGAGTATATTGCAATAGGAAATCTTTTTAATTACCAGTGCGTCCGGCTTAGCATGTATCTTGCCTCGACCTTTTTCTACTCTAGTCCAAACGGCCTTATTTATAGTTTCTGCACGTCGCTCTTTTTCTCGGTGTTTCACTGTCTGTCCAGGTTGTATTTCTGTGGCTTTTCTTTTCTTCTCTTTTTGGCCCTTATGCATGCTCTGTTTCACAATTTCTGTTTTTGTCATAACAATTTCGGCATATGACAGTGTGGAGGGTTCTTCAGTGTTTGGAGATCTCGTTCTTTTTCGCTTGGGGTCTGGCAGTTGTTCCAACGAAGAAGAAGAAGCCAACTCATTCATTGCTGGACAGTGGATGGTTTGAGTGGCTTTCGACATTTTTCTGCCTCCCACTTTATCCTCTTCGCTACTCTACTGCGCAGCTGTAGTGTTTGCGTATTGCACTAGCCAATTTTCTAATCTCGTGATGGACATAGTTTTTTCCCTTGATGAATTCCATCAGTGCCGAGATGTGTTTTCCCAGGGAATGCATGGCTTCACGTTTTTCTCTCTCTTCGCTGGTTTCTTTGGCCTTTACTTCCATGTTGATTTCGGACGTTAGATTACCAGTTGATGTTTCACTGGGGTGAGAGTTCGACGGCATCTGTGAGGTTGTCTGTTTACTGGGTTGTTCAGACGGCATCTCCGCGTTTGTTCTCTCTTTTTTCGTCACTCCCTCTGTTAATTTTAATGGCGGTGATCGCATCAGTATAGAGTTTCTCCTGAAAGGATTTTCCTCTGTACTTTCGACTCCTGAGTTTTGTACTTTTTTTTTATCTTTTTTTTCTGTTATATTTGTATTTGTTATATTTGTTTTTGTTATTGGGTGATTCATATTTGGATCCCACGAGTATGGGGGAAAGGGAAGTCCACCACATCAGAGACCCCTGTAATGTGGTAAGGCTGCATTACAACCAGAGGGCGCCAGGTATCTGGAGGTCTCCGTTAACGATGCTGTATGGGTTTTATGTCCCGAGCACCATTCAGGCCTCGGTACGGGTCGCATAACGCCTTGCCTTAGGGACAGGATGCTTATTTATGGGCGGCATCGACATAATTTCCGCGGGTGTACATATGTACATATGTATGTATATTTTTTAAGAAGAAATAAAATATTTTATACTATATGACCACCACAACGGTGCCTACAGGTAAATGTGTATCTTCAATTTGAATTGTCGCTGTTTTTTGTTTTACCAATGTTTAAAGATCATTTACGAACTCATTTGTTTGTGATGGTTGTATGTTGTGTATCAATTTGTTGTTAATATCTTAATATCTGGGAGACACCGGTCGATAGTTGTTGCAATTTCTCGTGTCTCCGTTGTCTTTATACAGTGAAACGAGAAAGCTCTCCCTCCATTGATTAGGCATCCGATCTCTTCTCACTATTTTGCTAAACAGAATCGGAAGAACAATTTAATTGCTGATTTTCAACCATACCGTCCATTGTAAATTTTGGTGTTTCTTTTTCATGAGCAGTGACAGAAGAAACGTTTCTCCGCGGAAATTTATCGTTTAATAACGCATTGAAAGACTGAAATACTCTTTCCACCTATTGCGAATTTCTTTCCCGTCTGTTAGCAAACGGCCATGCCCGTTTTTAATTGTTAATTCCTTGACGTTGAACGTCTTCTGAAACCTGTTGCCTATTGCTTGATTGCGAGAAGACATTTCCAATACACGACTTTTTTTAACGAAAACGTTTTGCTTTTCAACGCCCGCACTGTATATAAACATTAAAAGGGTATTCATAACCCCTTGAGTGCGGGTAAATTATAAAAAAAAAAAAAAAATGCCGGTCATCATTATTGGCACACTTCATTGCAATCGATTCGATTGCGCTTATGCAGACCACTTTACTGATAGAGTGTGGTTGGTGTCGGTTTGTGTTGACGATAAGGTCGACGTAACCCCTCCTTCCTTTGAATGAAAACTCTCCTGGATTTTATTTCTTTGAGTGAATGACTTGAGTGAATTATATTTTAAAGAAATTAATACAAAAAAAATTAAAAAATTAAATAATATTAAAATACTTGGCGTAAGAGACGTATGTGGTCCATGGCCTTATTTTTCTCACAAATGGAAGGGACCTGCAGTTGTTTAGAGCCATATCCGAAAGGAATATTGAGGAGCATTCGCATGATAATTATTACTCTCGGACGTTTGTTAGACATTCGCGAGAGGTGGAACCGTGAAAGACTTTTTAGGTGTTCTCTGGGATTCGAACCCGCGAACCACCCGCTCAGCGATCGAACGCACTAACCACTTGAGCCACGGCGCCCGAAATAAATACAAAGAATATAATCATTGTCTATGAAACTAATAGTGCTATCACTTCAGAAAATCGATCGCTGAATCTGTCACTGAGTACCACAAACATTGTAAGCTCTTTTGCCTCAACAATTTGCATATGCACCCATAGCATTGTATACACTCAATCATCATGCTGTGTCGAGCGAGATAGATACTTTGCTATGTAGTCGTCGGTCTATATATGCCCCGTCAAACGAGTGTTTGGTTTGAATTTGTGTCATACATCTTGTGCCATACGTATAGCAGTGTGCCATATAATCTAATCGTAGCTTAACCCCTACGCAGTGCTACACTGCCAGTTATTTTGGTAGGTGCACACTGCTCCTGCATATCCGAGTGATAATGGAAATGAAGCGAAAGAAATGTGCTCAAAGAAAATCCACACACACATAGCACATTCCTTTTTGCTTGCATAATGTTTCCTCTTCACCTATGGTCCTGAAGTCTGTGGGGAGTGTGTGTATTTATTTCCATTGCGAATAACTCATCAACTTGAGCTATTGGCAGGGTAAATACGCATTCGGATGGGATGAATGACGAAAAAGATTGTGTTTTTTGGAGTTGAAGTTTTTTCATTGAGGCCAATCGAGTATTAGTGGTGTAAAAAAAGTATTCATTCGGTACAATGTATTCGTTACTACTATGTACTCATTTACTCGTTACCTGCAAAGTACTCAGATACGTATTTGCTTACTCATTCTGTTTGCACTACCCAACACATTTCAGTTGATTCTTATTCGCCACAAATATTCGAATACCCGTTCTCTCTTGCACTACCAACAAGTATTATTTTAAGAGATTTTCTTACTCGCTCTACGCCAATACTATAATCGTATCAAATTGTCTTTTATAAAATATGTCAACAAAACAATATCACCTCCCAAGGAGGCAGACAAATTATGCACACGGACACGCAATATGTTTCGTTTACTTTCAAGCAAACACACGGCTTGGCATAAGTGAAAAGAGAAATCTGTTTCTAATGTATTATGTATATTTGTTAGAGCAGGATAAAATATTGAGGGAAACAAGGCAAGAGATTACTTTTTTATTCGGTTCGTAGAAAAGAGGCAGAATTGTATTTGCATAGTTTCCAATAGGTGGTGCTCGCGAGTATTAATTAAGTACTCGTTACTTTTATCCGAGTACTTATGAAAAAATAACGAATAAGTACGAGTAGTCAAATGTATTAACATTTTACATCACTATCGAGCGGTCGCACAAACCAACGCTTCGGCAAAGTCAATATGAACATGCGGTAGTACAGAATGCAATGACGTAACACTCGCGTTAAAAACATATGCAGAACTATCGCAGCTTGTGCTGATGGTTTACATTTGCACCGCTTTTTTCTCGCTCATCGCTATGATCTGAGAAAAAATTATCAAACATCGCATAGTGCTTGAATAAGTACGACTACATGCATGCAACATCATACGTGTTTGCAGTCAATGCGATGGGGATAAATATTTTATGAAGGATCAATGAGTTATTGCGGTATATCGCTGCAGATCTCTGGTAGTTGTTCACGCATTTTATTACACTGCTATCATTTTGTTTATTAATATTTCTTATTTCAACAACTCACTTTTTTCGCAGTTTTTATTTGGCAAAGTTTTATTTAGAATCGGAAATGTATATATCTTAAGGTCAAGATATTCTGCATTAATTATTTCGCAATTTTAATTTCGCTCTCTGATAAGCTAACGTTTTCTTGATAAGCTTTAACTTACTTAGCTTTACTGTCGCTTTGCGAAATCGTCATAAGGCCATATAATTTGCCAATAACAATAGTTGAGACCTAACTATAGGCCGCGTAGCTGCGCCCTGAGCAGCTGCATGTGAGGCCGAAGGCTTTCCGGTGTATGAGTCGAGGATATGTCCACAGCTTCTTTTTTTTGGAAAAACCTTTTCAATTTTACCAAATCCCTCCTTGCGGCTACATCCATTTTAAGGAATTCCGCACATTGTATTATCGGATTCGCAGCACCGCATTTTGGGCATTGGGTTGAAAACGACATGTGCATACTTTTCAAAGGTGCAGGTTTATTTTTATTTAAGTCATGAACATACCCTCGACACGACTCAAGAGCCTCACAACGATTTTCTAAGAAAGTTAAAAATTTATCAATGGTAGGATATTCTGTATCTACGCTATCAGCTGACCAAGCCACTCGAGTTTCTGTATCCAATATCCCTAATAAAACGAAAATCATCCTCGGATCACTTTCGAAAGAATTTAAAGAATTTAAACCTCTTACTTCTTCGTCAGCACCATCCGGTATTCTACGCAGGGTTCCTATGTTTGAGCTATGAATCGATGAAAGTTGCATATATGTTTCTACAAGACTATTGATGATATAATGTGGCCTGTCATATCTCTTTTCCAATCTTTCCCAAGCCGGCTCATAGGTAGGATTGGACACTCGGATGCAAGCAAGTAAATTTGGGGCTATACCGCGAAGACAAGAGCGAAGCAAATAGAACTTTTGGATTGGCGACAAATACGATTTGTTATGAACCGAACTTGCAAACATGTCCAGAAACGCGGGCCAATCACGATAACTACCCGAGAAAGGTTCGATATAAATCTTGGGATGAAAGTCACTTAGTTCAATAATGGTTGAAGTTGATGTATTCAACTGTTGGACTACAGGGACTGGTGGGCCGGGGAGCGATTATCCGGGGACTTAGCTGCTTCGAACTTATTTCTTTCCCGAATCGCGGAAAGTAAAACCGATTTTACCTCTAGTTACTTTGATTCGATGTTCTCGAATTCCGGTTCAGGGTCGGCGTACCTATCTACATCGAAGAATGCAAACACCTGCTCTTAAGAAGTATGTATGTACCCACAACTCTTCCAACTATTCAACGCGAAGAAGAAGAGCTTCTATGGTAATAATTTCAGTAATTTGCTCCGAAAAGGTAGCTAATCTAGTCAACGAGCCTTTTAGATTAGCACAAAAAGAACGTAAAGCCACGCTGCAAGAAGCGCCACTTACACATGTATGTACATTTTATGCCGGATTCTGAATTATTCACCGCCCTTCGTTTGTCCGTCCAACAAAGGATACTTACTTATGTCCTGTATCCCCTTGTGGGCCTCTACTACGCCTACGCGCCATCGTGTGCGGTTTTTGGCAAAGTGTCTCAGTTCTCCCCAACTGCCGTGCCTCCTTGTCGACTGTTCTGCGCCATGTTCTCATCAGACCCCCAGGTCTTCTGCCATCCTGAGATAAAGGTTCACTGCCACTTCCGTCGTTGGATGCTTGTGCCTATTAGTTCCTGATCCGTTCTCTCGTAAAGGCGTTCGTTAGAGATACGATTGGGCTAGAAAATCCTTAAGATATTGCGCAGACATCTATTAACGAACGTTTGCAGCTTTCTCGTGATAGCAGTGGGCACTTTGTATGTGCTGCATCGATATAACAGTACGGATTTTGACAAAAGCAATTATTTTATCGGGAATACCTCTCCAGCGTGAGGCACGCCAAATAAACTCTCTGTTACCATAGAAGCTCAGCAGTTATCTCATCCTTACTGGGAGTCGTGGTGCGCATTCGGGTATTTCTCACCTTGGACACCTGTGTCTGATTTGGGAACACATCGATAGCGAACATACGGTTCAAAACTGTGGCAAAATGCTCCTTCCATCTATTGAGCTGGTCCTCATCCGAAATGAGCAAGGAACCGTCTAGGTTTTTACTGAGTGTTGGTTGGAGCTGTGACCACCTGTCAGCTTTTTGGTGATTCTGTAGACGGTCCTGCTGTTGCACCTCCGTGCAGCTTCTTCTGCTTCTGTAGTCAACGCGTTGATGTAATTGCGCCTGTCACGACGCACGCTAAGCTGAACATCTCTCATCTTCATGCGATATAAGGACTCTAAGTTAGGTTAGGTTAATGGGTGCCCCTGTTAACAGGATTGTCAACGGCTCACTTAGACCACTAAGAGTCCATTGTGCCCAATATTTAAAAACCCTGGGAACCTAAATATCAATCTTCGACCGTTAAGTTAAACCGCCCAGATAAATGTACGAATCTCAGGAGTTTGCTTAGCTCAATTTTACCTAACTCGTCCAGTTCTGAAAAGAAGTAACTGGCAAGAGCACGTCTTCTTTTAATGGCCTGCGCTGGACAGTCACAAAGGAGGTGAAGAACGGATTCTATTTTTCTCTGCATACTCCGGAATGTATTTGGGACCTATGCAGACTGTCTTCTATGGCTTCAGTACTTACATTGTTAAGATTTTGTAGCATTATAGGATGTATCTCGTCAATCCTAGGTGCTTTATAAGGTGCAAACAGTTTGATTGCCCACAGAATCTTTTGATCGTCAATCAGTTTGTCATAGTTATGGTCTCAATGCTAACTGGCGTACATGTGGTTACCGGACAGTATGTCCCTGCGTCCTCACAGCCAAGAAAGTAACATTTCAGAAGAGAATCCAGCGAGTTCTCATAAGAGTCTGTCCAGCTGCCATCACAGTTCCTGATAGGGAGCTTCGTTAAGGACCTTCCTTAAACGAGCCACCTCCGTGGTGCATTCAATGGATCCACCCACAGAAGCTTAGCGAATCTTATTTCCTTTCTGAGAAGCTTAACGTTTTCCCTATGTGTTGGTCACTCGATGACTCCCTCTTCAGCGAGGTTCCAGCTATGCCTTGAGGTTCCCAGACGCTCTGCTATTTTCGAATTCCTCCAGGGTGGATGGTTTCTTCCGCTGGCACGCCTGACAGGACAGAGCTTTTCCAGAATAGCCCTCCTGTCGGGAGTGCCGCAATTCAAATAGAAGAATATCCAACAATGATCAGACATTGATAACTTGTCGGATACCCTCCAGTTCGAGATTGTTGCAGTGCTATTTCCGGATAAGAGTGTTATATCAAGAACCTCTCTTCTATTTTTTGTAATAAAAGTTGCTGAATTACCACGATTATATGTATATAGTTAGGTAGGTTAGTATTTAAGATATAATTGAACAGAATCTCGCCTCTACTGTCAGTGCCTGAGCTACCCCAAATAGTATGATGGGCGTTAGCATCACAGCCGAAGATTAAGTTCCTCTTACCTTGCTTAGACATTGTTATTAATGCCTTGACTTTACCGGATGGGACATCAGTGCCTTCGTCGTGCGGTATACCGACGCTGTCCTTCACATTAACCTCCACCACCGTTTGATCACCCAAGCTGTAATTGGAGAGCATTAGTACGTGAAGACTTTTCTTGGTGACGATACAAGTTCTGACCTTACTTTCGTTACCATTGTACACTACATTATATTTATAAGACCCCAATACTTTAACCAGATTATGGAAGATCCATGCTTCCTGGATTATGGCCAAGTCAAGCTGCTCCTTATGGAGAAGCAGCGTTAGGTTAACTGAGGCGGCCTCACTGTAATGAAGATTTACTTGTACTAGGCATAGCCGCATATGCCTCTCTTTCCTACGTTTTTCCTGGTTCCTCGATAACGAATATCACACTAATGGTGCCGTCTTCGTTAGCTTCCGTGGCAATGACCGGCTTTAACGAAGCCGAGGAATTCATCCTTTCCAACATCCATATCTGGGACCGTTAACTTAGCTTTAGGCTTCTCTGGCACCTCGTCTAGAGGGACTGCCTTGAGTGCAGCTTCCGCCCAGGATTTGAATGTGGGGATGACTCTTTTGGCGAAACCATAGGACATCTGGTCTTTGCATTCAAGTCTGCTGATTCCGCGTTTCTAGTTGGTGAGGCAAAACGTCGGAGCAGTTGTACAAGTGCCCCCTCGAATGTGATCGAAGATCGCCTTGGCCTTCTCGATCAACTTTCCTTGTTCGAAGGTGTACTGTCCACTGGGCTTGCCAAGGTCCTGTACAGCAAGCCGTAGAGCACCCCGGGTAATCCCGCTAATCTGAACCGCCATATTCCTTTATCCTTTTTGCTGGAGCGTTGGCCTCTTCTTGGGATCTTTCTCTTTTAGCTGCTAACAGCTCCGTTTTGTCTTTTGCCAGCACAGGCGGTCCACCTTTACCCGTCTTATTGACTTCGGTGCCGGTTTTATGCCTCAAGTTCGACTTAGCGACAACCCCCTCCGGTTTAGCCTTGCGCCTCCACCTGTGCTACCCTTTTTAACTCCACTAGGGCCCGCCTTATCGGCAACAGCTCCTTGTAGTTTGCCTTGGTGCTTGTTGACATTTTTGCCGTTCGTTAAAACAGGTGGTCTACCTTTACCCGTCTTATCGACTTCGGTGCCGGTTTTATACCTTGGGTTTGTCTTAGCGACAAATGTAACTTTAAGTGTAACTTTACGCCTATCACCTGTGCTAAGCTTCTTAAGCCCACTGGGGCCCGCTTTAACAGCGCCAGTTTCTTGTGGCTTGCCGTGGTGCATTTTGGTTGTCTTGTTGCTCAGGTTCTTCTTAACGAGTGCAACCTCTGCTCTCTTCGACACCTAAGTACTTTTATTGGTACCTACTTTCTTTACACCGGGCCTTTTCAAGGCGGCTTTCCTGATGGTATCCTCAGTCCATGCGAGTTTCTCCTTCTCCATGTCGGAGAGCAGGGGAATAGCTTTTTCTATGAGGATGCGCTTAAGGTGTATGGCTTTCTTATACTCCCTAAGCCTTTGCACCCCTCGGAGCAGTTTCTTCTCTTTTTGCTTCCACTTGCACTATCCTTCTGGACTGTCTCCACGGGGTCGGCAAGCAAATGCTCCTTCAAGATCTCCTCGTCCATCGTGATGCCTCTGATGCCTTCCGATGCCTCTTTCTTCTTCCCTTGAAGGGAAAGTACTTCTACTTCTTCATTTTGTCTGTGCATTGTTTGTGAAATTTTGGTCCCACGAGTATGGCTGGAAATAAGGGTCCGCTCCAGACAGAGCCGCCATATCGCAGTATTCTGGTTTGCCATACGCCTCGCCTGTGCACCTATGGGAGCTCGTTAATGGTTGGTATATCCCCCCACCTTTCATCTCAGGGCACATTGCTCACACCGCCACTAGAATATGGAGTGACTATCTCTTGATTTTCGGACTTCACTAGAACCTGTTCGAAGTGGACGCACGCTCGATGTGGTTACCTAGCATAACATACCTAAGCCTAAGACTCTAGCTCGCTTCTCCCTGCTGCTCGAGTGGCTGCAATGCAAGCTTTCTGCTGTTTACTTTCGTCAATCCGTCTGCAGGTATCATTGGAAAGTCACGCCCTATGTCTTCCTTGTGTTGTCGAGGGATCTTCGAACAGCAGTAGTCCGTAGTTGGAGAGTAGCTATCATAAGATGGTGATCTCGTACTATCCCCACATCTGCCTAAGCGGCGGCTGATGGCAAAATGGTCAACTTGATTGGAGGTTGCTTGCTTGTCATTGGAAACTCAGCTAACTTTGTGGCAGGTCTTCTGCTAAAACATGGTGCCACCTATCACAAGGCGGTTGGCATTACAGAAATCTACAAACCTTTCGCCGTTGTCATTGTGGTTGCCTAGTCCATGTTTCCCGATTACATGTTTGAGCCCTTCGTTGTCATTGCCTACCTTGGCATTCAAATCCCCCATCACTATGACAATGTCTCCATTTGGTGTTGTGTTGAAGACGACACTTAAGCGGTTGTAGAAGCTCTCCTTCTCTTCATCAGACGAGCCTTTTGTTGGGGCATAACACTGTATGATTGTGACGCGTCGTACTCTAGTTCGGAATCTAGCCATCATAATCCTATCACCATGATGCTGCCAGGAAATTAGGCCTTTGCGCGCTGTTGGTGTTAACAGCAGTCCGACTCCATATTCCCGCGAACTTCCGGATGGTCTTCCGGAATAGAGTAGTACAGTGTTACGTGTTGGGGACTGGTACTCGCTCGCTTCTAACCATCTGATTTCACTTATCCCCAAAATGTCCACTTTATATCGCATGAGTTCTTTTTCCAATTGAAGGAATCTGGCATTGTAAGGTCCTTCGCTTCCTGAGTCGAGGAGCGTCTTTACATACCAGAAACCTATCTTTGTCTGGGTACAATAGCCGAAAGTCGTCAACATGTGATCATTCCTTATCCGAGGCATAGTGTCGGTTTCTTTAGCGAGCTGTTTATACTAAAGCAGGTTGCTGGCCCATATTACCTAGTCTAGAATCAAGGCCCTAGACAACCCGCACTTGCAATTTTAGCCTACGTATATAATGGCTTATACATACATATGTATAGTTGCCCGGGGACCACCACTAGGAGGTAGAGCAAGCACTTCATCATGAACTTGATTGTTGCGCTACTGGCCCAAGCCAGAGGATATGGTTTGGTTCGAAAGTTTTTCTGTATAATTCCATACATTTATAATTCATTGAGTACCGAGTTGGCTGTCGTCGCGGGTGCACGCGTTTTGCCCCTCCATCAAAAAAATAAAAAAATAATAAAAACAATAAACTAGACACAACAAAATACAATAATATAATACACAAAAAAAAAATAATAATAAAACGATTATCAATACACCCAACATAAACAAAAGAAAAAATAAAACACAATAAAACAAAAAAACACAATGGACCAATCAATTGCGCGAGTTAAGTTATAAAAACTAGGTTTGACGAAAAAAAACTTTATTGAATAACTAAATGACTCGGATACAAAACTGAAGTTATCTTACAATGAGTTCAATAATTATTATTATCAATTAATTGCGAAGGCGATACACTTCGTTTGCAATTTTGGGGTTCGCAATTCTAAGAATCAATGTCATCGATACCGATTGATTTGATTGCAAAAGTGTATCGCCTGTGCATTTACAATTCTTAGGAATCACAATAATAAGTAAGTTGAAAATATTTCTTGGAATATGACTTCTGGTCAATGTGGGATGTATGTATAGGGAATGATGATTATGTGTTAGTGGACGGACGTAACCTTGGGTGAAGCGGGTGTGGCGTGAAGGGAGTCAATGGACGGACGTAACTTTTCCCCCCTTAGAGTAGAGCGACGGCCACAATGAAGACGATGGGGCTGAACCGAGGGACTGCATCACGGGGATGTTCATCTCTCTGTTTTTCTTCCTGAGGCTGATGATTATGACTATTATCACGATTGTGATGATTAGCGAAAGCCCTGCCGGTGATGAAGTGTAGATTTAGAGTTTTGGCTCCTAGTGTGATGAGTTCAGTTTCGGTTTTCAAGTTGAAGTCCTTAAGTTTCTGTAGGTTCCACACTTCGTTTGCTGATTCTGCATGGATGTGACTATTTGGTGGTGGTGGAACATTGATTTCATCCCAAAATGTTCTGGGTTGTCTTCGCATGAGATGCCGTTGACCTCAACATTGCAATTCTGAAAGTGAAGAAGCGCAGTGCCTCAACATTGCAATTCTGAAAGTGAAGAAGCGCAGTGCCTTCTATGGTTGTTTTTTGGAAGCTGCAAGTGGAGTTAATTAAAATTTTGTGTACGTTTATGAATAGAACCGATTTTAATGATTTTTCAAATCAAATCAGTTTTGTCGTCGAAACTAATCAAAAATATCATTTGTAAAATTCAGAATTTGATTAATTTTTCGTTGATCATGTCTCCCAACCATGCCTCAGTGGTCATAGTATTTTTTTTGTTCTTTATTCTCCTTCGCGGCCTCTTCGCTAAATTTATGAGAGGCGAGTGGCTGGCGATAGGAGGATATGTGTTTCCTTATTCTTGTATTTCTGTTATACATGCATACTGGATGGGTTGTGTCCTTGTATAAGTTTATTAAAATGTTACACGATTTACTAAAAAAAAATCACAAGGCAGAATGCCTTGGCCTTTATTGATTCGCAAGAACTGAAAAACTCAACTGACAAATGTTCAATCGCTTATATTTATTACCTAATTTCCCTAACTCAGCTTCTGCTGTTGTTTGCAGTTAAGTTATATGAAACTTATAGTACTATCATCAAGCAATATTTTTTAGTAGTTACTCCGACCGTCCAGGTGGCGTATTCTCATTCTTCGCGAGCGAAGTAAAATATTATTACTCTCTGAGAATGGAGTTATAACCACAGAATGAGTGAATGATGAGTGGAAACAAAGTAAACAAAATCTTTTTTGGGTTTCCATTCCCATTCAGAATTTTTGTACACATGTTACGCAACTGAGTGAATAACTTTGCCAAGAAAATGAGCAAAGAAACTGATGAAAAAAAGATATGTACATGGAACAAGTTATTATTTTTTTTTCTCGTTCAGTGAAAAGATGTAGGTTTTCCTGATTAGGGAGTGGAGTGGTAGATGCATGTTATGCGTTATGCGTCAGGTTTTTAATTCAAGTGGTGGTCTGATTGAGGGACAAAAAAAATATTTTCCTAGCTGGGTGGTAGTGAGATTACGTGGTGGATTGGCGGAGTGCCAGAGTTTATGATGGCTACGGATAGATTTGTTTGTTTTTGTTTGAATTATAAATGACATTATACAGAAAAACTTTCGAATCAAACCCTATCCTCTTTTGCACCGACAAACGAAGGGCGCTATATAATTCAGATATTCTAATGTAACTTAAAAGCTGCGAACCCGGCATAAAATGTACATATGTATGTGTGTAAGTGCCGTTTCTTGCAGCGTGGCTTTACATTCTTCCCGTGTTAATCTAAAATGTTCGTTGACTAGATAGCTACCTTTTCGGAGCAAATTACTGAGATTACTACCATAGAAGCTCATCAACTTGGCGTTGAAAAGTTGGAAGAGTTGTGGGTGAAATTTCATACTTGCATACTTACTCAAGAACAGATGCATGCATTCTTCGATGTAGATGGGTACGTCGACCCTGAACCGGAATTCGAGGACATCGAATCAAAGCATTAGAGGTAAAGTCGGTTTTGCTTTCCGTGATTCGAAATAGAAATAAGTTCGAAGCAGCTAAGTCCCCGGATAATCGCTCGCCGGCCCCACCAATCCCTGAAGTCCAACAGTTCTGGGGTAGTTATCGTGATTGGCCCCCGTTTCTGGACATGTTTGCAAGTTCGGTTCATAACAAAACGAACTTATCGCCAGTCCAAAAATTCTATTTGCTTCTCTTTTGTCTTCGCGGTGAAGCCTCAAATTTACCTGCTCACATCCCAGTGTGCGATGCTACCTATGAACCGACTTGGGAAAAATTGAAAAGAGATACATATCATCATATGCGATGAGGTAGGAACCCTGCGTAGAATATCGGATAGTGCTGACGAAGTAGTAGGTTAGGTTAGGTTGGCTTGGCTGTCTGCACGGGAGTGCAGACACACTTAGACCAATAAAGGTCCTTTGTGATACCATGGATCAAAACCAATTCGCTACTCATGGTCTAACAGAACCAACCGGAGCTCTTGATAAAGCGATAGATGCGCATGACGTCTAAGGACGCTATGTCACCAAGGACTTCAAGGAAGGGGGACCCTAAAAAGAGCATTCTTTTATGCGACAGAGCTGGGCAGTTACATAGGAGGTGAGGGATACTTTCCTCCTCCTCCTCGTCCCTACAGCTTCTGCAGAAGTCATTTGAAAAGAGGCCAAGTCTTTTCGTATGTTGGCCTATAAGACAGTGTCCAGTGAGAACACCAACAACGCAGCTGATTTGTGATCGCTTTAGTTTGACCAACTCAGTACTACGATTATGATCCAGCCTGGGCCAGATCTGTCTCGAGATGAGACACGTTGACACGTTTTCCCATCTGAGGTTGGTCTTGCTAATAGCATTCAGCTTTAGTAGATGCTTACATGTAGCTTGTAAGCCTTGTCTGGCAAGTTCGTCTGCCCTGCAGTTTCCTGGAATGTCTCTATGGCCTGGCACCCAGCATAGGTGAATGTTGAACTGCTCTGTCATCTCCATGAGAGATAAACGGCAGTTGAGAGCGGCCTTTGAAGTAAACGAGCACGATTCCAGAGACTTGATTGCCGCTTGGCTGTCAGTGAGAATGGTAATATCCCTGACAGATAGTACATTACACTTCAGCCAGGGCAGGGCTTCCTTAGTCGCCATGATTTCCGCCTGAAAAACGCTACAATGATCAGGGAGGCGGAACGATAATTCCAGGTTGAGCTTCTCGGAGAAAACACCACATCCCACCCCGCCTTCGGTCTTAGAACCGTCTGTGAAAAAGTGTACCGAGTTACCATCGATAGGAGGAGAATTGTCCCATACATCCCGTTCAGGGATGCTCGTACGGAAGTCACGGTCGAAGCACATTTTCGGCGGAGTGTAGTCTGTATTTTCGTGCTTGAAGTTAAGGAGATCCAGGATCGAGGAGTGGCCAGTGTGGTAGCTGGACCACTGAGAGGAGGCTTTCAGACGGATGGCCGTAAAGGCAGCGATCTGTTTACTGAAAATATCAAGGGGCAGCAAGTTGAACATAATATCCAGTGCCGCTGAAGGAGTAGTCCTCAGTGCACCACTGATGCACATGCATGCAGATCTTTGCACCTTAGCTATTTGATTGAGGTGGACAGCCCTGTTAAGAGCGGGCCACCAAACGATCACGCCGTAGAGTAAAATAGGCCTGATAACGGACACGTACAGCCAGTGAGTGATTTGAGGTTTCATACCCCAGCTCCTACCTATAGCCTTTTTACAGGAGTAGAGAGCTACATTGGCTTTCCTTACGCGTTCTAGTAGATTGGCTTTCCAGTTTAGTTTTCTGTCCAAAATAGGACCCAGATATTTTGCTTTGTCAGTGAAGGTCAGACTGGTGGCATTTATCTTGGGAGGGTCTATGAGTGGAATTTTATATTTCCTCGTGAAGAGGACGAGTTCCGTTTTGTGGGGGTTAACCCCCAGTCCACAAACGGAGGCCCATCTGGTGAGCCGAAGGAGAGCATATTGGAGGATTTCCTTGAGAATATTTGGGTGCTTACCAGAGGCAGCGATGGCAACGTCATCAGCATAGGCGATCACTTTGCATCCTGTCTTGTCTAGGTCCACCAGTAGTTTATTTACTACCAGGTTCCACAGAAGAGGTGACAGGACACCACCCTGGGGGGTGCCGCAGCAGACAGTTCTTCTGGCCGATGCACCGCCCAGCTGTGTGTTAATAATCCTGCATGTGAGCATTTGATTGATTAACACTCTGAGCGAAGTATCCACTTTCAGATCTGTAAGTGCGTCGATGATCGCTTTTGACTCGACGTTGTTAAACGCACCCTCAATATCAAGGAAGGCCACCATAGCGTATTCTTTAACACTCAAAGATTTTTCAATGATGCGCACAAGCGAATGTAAGGCTGTCTCAATCGATTTGCCTTTACAGTACGCATGCTGGGACGGCGAGAGCAAAATTGGGTTGATGCTCTGTCGTAAGTGGATATCGATTAGCCTTTCTAGAGTTTTAAGTAGAAAGGACGATAGACTGATGGGTCGGAGATCTTTTGGTTCCACGTGCTTTAGGTAAGAAGATGACCTCCACCTCGGTCCATAGTTTGGGAATATAGACCAGATTTAGACAGCCTGACATGATGACTTTGAGCCATGGAAGCACAATGTCCTCGCATTGCTGTAATTCTGCAGGAATAATACCATCCGGTCCTGGGGACTTGAAGGGCTTGAAGCTGCGCACGGACCATTGGATCTTTTCTGTGGTTACTAAACCCGAAGAGTTACTGTACGATTGAGCCGAAGTATTTGCTAATCGCGGGTCAGTAACAGGGGAGCTACCGGAAAGTGAGTGTCCAGTAATATCTCAATGGACTCTTTCGCAGAGGTGGTCCAGTGACGGCAGAAGGTAGTTGGGTGTAGAGGGGCTTTTTGAGAGGATTTTCCGCAACCTGGACGCTTCCGAGGATTCTTCAATGCTATCACAGAAAAGTTCCCAAGAACGTCGTTGCTCTTTCCTCAGAGAAAATTTGTATTTCTTGAGAGACAATTTATATGAGGCCCAGTCGGCCGTCTCGCGGGAGTTTTTAGCATTATTAAAAAGGAGCCTACTTTCTTTCCTGAGTGCACTGAGGGTTGTATTCCACCAAGGTGGTTTCTTTTTGCCTCGGGGGTTACGGAGTGGGCATGCCACGGACATGGCTCCATTGAGTGCCTGTGTTAGGATGTTGACCAGGCTCTCAAGATCCTCAGTGCTATTTAGTTTAGCAGGCAAGTTAGAGGGTAAAAGCGTTAGTAAACGCTCCGTATAAAGAGACCAGTTGGTTTTTTTATAATTTCTAAATGCCTTTTGAACAGGCACACGGTCATCAAGACTGAATTGGAGGTAACGGTGGTCTGAGAAGGAGTGCTCATCAGAGACTCTCCAGTCCTTTACCGAGTTATAAATATGGTCTGAGACAAGGGTAATGTCTAGGACTTCTTGTCGGTTGCGAGTAATGAAGGTCGGTTTGGACCCCCGGTTACAGATTAGGAGATTACTACTAATGATATAATCGAAAAGTTGCTCACCTCTTTCATTTGTGTCGGAACTGCCCCAGATTGAGTGATGAGCGTTTGCGTCACATCCAATGATGAGGCCAGTTTTAAGGCTCTCCGCTTTAGCAATCAAGCTCCCTAAGATGCCTGGAGGGAGTGGGCCCACTTGATCGTGACCCAGATAGGCCGATACCAGCCAGTAATTTCTTGAGCGTAATTCCAAGTTGGTAGCGACTATGTCTTGATTGCTGAAATTAGAGAGTAAAAATACATTAAGATGGGTCCTTGCAAGGATACAGGATCTCGGTTTACCTTCTTCCCTTGCGTAGAACAGTTTATAGTGTGGAGTCTTGAGGCCACAAACCCGGTTGCCAACAACCCATGGTTCCTGGATCAAGACAAGGTCTTCTCCATTTTTGTTGAGTCGGAGAATAAGGGAGGCCGAGGCCGTGATGGAGTGATGTAGGTTAATCTGAAGGATTCGCAGCATTTGAGCTACTACCCGCTTCAGAAACCGTTATCACGGTGTTTTTGGCTTCATCTGAGTCTGATGACAATAGGTCATCCTCGAGAGAGAGGCCAGTAGGGTCACTGTCCATCTCCGTGTCCGTCAGGCTAAGACTGACCCCCAGGAGAGATGGTGAGGGAGGGGGAGGACCAGAAAAGTTCAATTTGGAAATGGCGTCGACCATCTCCGTGTCCGTCGACTGGGAGTCGACCCCCAGGAGAGATGAATCGTCACCAGGTAAAGAGGGAACGGGTTCGGGTGGAGAGATAATTGTCGCTGATGTGGAGGGGACCACATCCTGTTTGGGAGGTGCTCTCCCTAGCTCTATCTCGTCACATTTATAGACCTTAAGGGTGATGGAGCTGAAGCCATAATTTATGACTCCATTTGAAGACGCTAAGGGGGCCAGAGACTCTTCATTGATGACAATGATCACGCTTCTTACGTCTCCTCTCGGCTCTTCCACTTTGGCAATCTTCCAGTTGTGCGTGGGAAGGGAGCTGTTGTTGGACCTTATAATATCTAGGATCACCCTAGAGTCGGAGGGTTCGGCTGGAATGGTGGCGCGTGTCCTGGGTCGGTTTGGAATTTGGTCCTTTTCCACGACCTCCAGTTTTGCGCCTGGCCAGACTTGCCCCAAACTGGAGACAGCCATTTTGAAAAGATCTTTCGATCTCTGGTCAGCGCAGGCTATTAGTTTGACGTGCCCTTGATGCCAGCCACCATCCCTGCAGGAGATATCAGGGCCGGGATAGTCACGACGGATTTGGGGAAAAGCTGTGGCGAGTTTTATCTCAACCTTTCTCCACTTATCCGCCGTAATGCTGCCATCCGGATCGCTTTGGTCAATGACCGCGATTACCAAGTGTGCCTTAAGCACTTGGTTAAAGGGCTTGGAGATAGTACTGGGAGGTACTATCTTTGTTTTCTTTGATGAGGAGGGAGGCTCATCCTGTGATCTTGTCGTTTAGACGATGATTCCGTGTTGGATGAGTCGGAAGGGAGTTGGACACGTTTAGTTGCCCAGCTGAGAGATGTCTTGTGCTTTTGTGATCTCTCTTCCTCAGGGATAGCCTGAATACGGCGAATTAGCTTGTAGGCTAGCCGTCGATCTTGGTAGGAGATCTTCGATGGAGCGACATTCCGCGAGCTCGAGGCCGAGCAGTCCGTCGCCCCTGAGAGGGTTTTTGAGGTGGATGTGAATCCTTCGCGGTGGGGGGAGCAGCGAGCCGTAAGCTCGAGGCCGAACAGCTGGCTGCCCCTGAAGATGTGGATAGGGTTTGGGGGTTAACCCCTCGCGTCTCATGGCCTGGATTTCCGCTAGGACCAGGTATGGGTACCAATGTCCTAGCAGCCGGCGTTACAGACGCGTGTTCAGTAGGCCTGGGAGCGGCCGCTTGCTCGCGACTGCTTGCAGAACTAGTGCCAGGCCTCAAGGCCAATGCGCTAGCTAAGCTTGCACCCGCTGAGCTTGCGGGAGCGCTGTCCAGGTGACTGGAAGGCGGTTTTTCCAGAGGACCGTCCTCTCTGATTTTTTTTTGTGTTTTTTAAGATTTTTGTTCTTTTTATATTTTGGTTTTTGTTGTTGTTGTTATTTTTTTGCATGTTTGGACCCACGAGTGCCGGAGAAAGGTAGGTCGACCTGCACAGAGATCCGCATTATGCAGGCAAGGCAAGCTGATCCGGAGGTTGCCAGGTAGTCCGGATACTCCGTTAGCGACTGAGCTATTTGAATGGGCCCTCAGCCAGGTTGATTCTCGGCACGGGTCGTATAACACCTTAATCCAGCCCAGGGGAGAATGGGAAAATGGGATAGTGGGATTTGGATACGGAGGAGAGGGTTGACTACCTATTGGTTTCAGGACTCATCTGGGGATAGTTCCCGAGAATCATTGACCTTACTCAGCCCCTACACCGCAGCAAGGTTGGCAGTCCAGTAGGGGTGACGAAGTAGTAAGAGGTGTAAATTCTTTAAATTCTTTGGACGAACAAATGCCCGTATACCCGTAAGAGGGACTGGTGCAACCAGCGCAGAAAAATCCAAGGGCTTAGTTCCGATAGTCTTCGTTTCCCGGTTTGATACCTTCCGGATTTCAGTAGACGCGTATGTATTGTCAAACATTACATCAACATTGCCTACTCCTTCATTCGATGGCAAAGATTGGAAGCATATTTTAGATTTAGCTGATCCGTCATTTAATCAACCAAATTCGGTAGATATTTTGCTTGGTGCTGATAATGTTTGGAACATTCTGCAAGGTGAAATTGTTCACGCTGCAAACGGTCACCCAGTAGCTCAAAAAACAATGTTCGGTTGGGTGGTAGCTGGACGACGGGCGTGGAGCAAAATATTCGGTCGCATAACAATCCTCGATATCGATTTTCAATCAATTATTTCGAGCGAAGATAAAATAATCGAGGATCACTTTTGTAAAAAAAGATGGAAAGTACATTGTCAATCTCCCTTTCAAAAACCCTCCATGTTTCGCTAATGCTCTTGGTGGTACACTTTTTCGTCTCAATTCGATGGAAAAGAAGTTCTCAAATATCGTAGCGCTATTTCAGTCCTATTCACATTTTTTCCCGCGATTTATCTTGCAAACCATTAATACGCACTTTGTTAGCCGGTTGTTAACTTCAGCACGATACGTCGCTATGTGAAAGCGTCATAGGACCATTATGGCTTTATGTCACTTTCGAATGGATTTTTTCACATACCTAATCAAATTTCAAACGGCCCATTAGCCATAATTCCATTATGGTCTTATGTCCCATCCCATCGGGAGATACATATGTAAGTCCACAATTTTTCAGAATGTAAAATGTCAAGTAAAAGAAGACCTAGCTACTTTCAGTGAACAAAAAAAAAAGAAAAAACTATGGACATATCCTCGACTCATATACTGGATGGCCTTCGGCCTCACATGCAGGTGCTCAGGGCGCCGCTACGCGTCCTACCGTTAGAGCGAAATTACAATTGCGAAATAATGCATGCAGAATATCTCAAGGTTAAATACTTACAAGCCTAAATAAAAATTTGCTAAATAAAAACTGTGAAAAAATAAAATGCGAGTTGTTGAATTGAGAAATAATAATGAACGAAATGACAGCAGCGAAACAAAATGCATGAAAAAAAGTCGATTTGTACCATACCCTATTGTCCTCAATGAAAAAATTTCAACTTAAAAAAAGCCGCTACGCGTCCTACCGTTTGAGCGAAATTACAATTGCGAAATAATGAATGCAGAATATCTCAAGGTTAAATACTTACAAGCCTAAATAAAAATTTGCTAAATAAAAACTGCGAAAAAATAAAATGCGAGTTGTTGAATTGAGAAATAATAAATGGAATGTTCTATGTGTGTGTGTCTTTTTTTTAGCACATTCCTTTTGCTTTATTTCCATTATCCACCTACCATGGCAACTGGCAGTGGGGCACTGCAATGTAGGGATGATCGATGTTCATCGATGTTCACAAAACATCGATGTTGAGAGAGTAATGTTGAAACATCGATGTTTAAGTACGTAAAATATCGGACAATCGATGTTAAGAACAAAACATCGGTCTTCGATGTTGGCAAAAGATAACCGATTCTTGATTGCAGATTTTGAATATTTTTTTTTTCATTGAAGACAGCATGCTTTGCCTTATAAATACCTACATATGAATAATTAAAAACTTCCTGTATATTTATATGAGAATCGGCGGTATGGCTATTTTCCATTGCATTTCCCTTGTAGATAAGGTACTGGCTGTGACTGATAAACGCATGCATGGATGAACGCATTCATGAATTAACGCATCCATAGATGAAAAATTTTGTAATATGTGATATAAGTATTCACACACTCCCTGTATGTACATATATCTTTAAACTTACACATACGTTTTTTTTAACTTCTTTATGATTAAAAATGCGATACTTAATACATGTTTTAAAGTATGTTGTTTTTTTTATGCCACTCGTCGGCATTCTATAAATTCATTGTTAAGGAACATCGATGTTTTGAGTTCGATTATTATCGATCATCGATGTTTTGCCAACATCGCTCATCCCTACTGCAATGGGGTAGGCCGACGAGTTATTCACACTGCAAAGTAGATATGTATATTCACTCAACACAGTATGATGTTTGAGCGGGGTACACAAAATTCAATGAGTGCATGTGCAAATTGTTGAGGCAGAAGAGCGTAAGATTTTTGTGGTTCTTAGCGACGTATCCTTTACTCGGGTCGCTAGGGGCGCCACCATCGTTTTCCTCAAGTGATAGTACTTTTAGTTTCATATACAATGGTAATACCCATTTTTGGTTTATCATATTTTACGTTTTGGATGAGATAAACTCTTATTTATTTTTTATAATTTGTTTTTATTAAGGTGTATTACCAAGTGGAGAGAAGCTAATGGTCTGGTCACACTGATTTTATGTCTTTCTCATTGAAGAGAACATATAAAAGACAAATTGAAGACTGTTATACATATTTGAGTAATCAAATAGCGACATCTGCAACTTCGAGATGTAATGAGGAGAAGAGATTGTCTTCGCTAAAATTAGTTTTCTAAATAGGAACATGGATTTAATTTCCCAATCGATAGTACTGCTATAATTTTTTTTTTCGTATTGGAAGAGCGTAACAAGATTCCATCAAGTAAAGGTAAGATTGTCTTACAACACTAACAAGATGTTTACACAAAGCCAAGTGTTGTCTGAATGTATGTATTTATAATCTCCCACACTTAAAACAAATTTTAATAAATCTTCTACGACTGTCATACAGTGGAAGCATTTTTTTTACCGCTTAATCTAATACAGTGGGTTCTCGCTAACTTGAGCATACGATAATTTGAACAATGCAATAACCTGAACACACAATTTTTCCCCTATAAGTATTCTATAATTTGAACAGACAGTTTTTAAGACTCGATATTTTCAACACTCGAATTTTTTCATTCAGTACTCTATAAGTTAAATAGTAAAGATATATATTTGCAATCTCTTTAACTTCAACAAATTGATGTAGAAAGAAAAACGAGGTTTTAAAGTTGAATTTCGTTATGTATGTTGGCACAAACATTAACGGTTTGCAAAGAGGAGTCCCATTGAACTCCTTTTGTATTTATGTTGAAAGGGTTGGGTACGATATCCCGCTTTTTATAATCCCGATTTTTAAAATCCCGAGTTTAAACTTCCGCTTTTTACTATTCTGTTTTTCAAAATCTTTATAATCCCGTTTTCGTTATTCCCGATTTTTATAATCCCGCTCTTGCATTCAAAACTAGAGTAAGGGAGGGTAATATGGACCAGTCGGGTTATGCGGACCATCTGGATACATCGAACAGGTTGCATTTAAATACATAACTGTTCATGTCTAGCCACGCAAAAAGACTAGGGCATTAGTAAAATGTAATTCTTGCATTACGAGTTCACTTGGTTTGGTGATTTTATTGTGAAAGATTGTTGTGCTGAGAAAAAGGTGTTTATTCAAGTTCTAAAAAAAAATTGTGCGGCTTTGTTTGTAACAAAAGTAAAGATATTTTTATTTTTTCAAGTGCTTAGAAATTTCATAGAGTCGATAAGTAAGTAAGTTTACTTATTTGACTTAGTCTTGTATATTTTTGTTAAATGAAATTGGAGCTCCTCATTTTTCGGGTAAAATGGACCACACAGATGCGGCTAATGTGGACCAGGGGCTTGACATCCATATTTTTTTTGAGAATCTTATGTAAATCTAATACAGTATGACACAGCTCAGCGAACTGCGAATGCGCGAACTGCGAACAAACTATTTTTAGTACATTTAAAGGCACGCAATTGACAACTTTACTATTCCAAAAGAACAGAGTTTAATTTATCTATCAATCAATATAATAAAAGTTAAATTTTAACAAATTTCTGCGAAGAAATTAACAATTCGCGGATTTCTCCGCGAATAGACGAATACTTCCTGCGAACTGTCAAATTTTATTCACATTCCATAGATATAGAACGCAATCCACATTCCCGCGACCAAAATATTCGCGAGAGTTTAACCTCACAATTCCTTTGTACATACAATGAATGACAAGAGAAATTCGCAGATTGTTGCGACTAAAAAAAGGGGCTGTGAATGAAATGTCAAAATTTGCGAATATTCGCTCGTTCGCATTCGCAGTTCGCTGAGCTGTGAAAGGGCCTTAAGGAACGAAATACCAAACCCTTTTTTAAGATAAGGGGTAATGCTGGGGAAGATTTTATGTATGTGCAGACATTCTGACAGGATAAGCCTGCGAAAACTTCTTTAATAAAGAAAGCGTTTCAATTTTTTTGATCGATGAACCCACGTGAATTGTTGCACAAATTACCTTTTGTCATTTATACAATGACATATTTAAATAAAAATCTCCATAAGTTAAGAAATGTTTTTTAGTTAACCAAAAACTGATTCAGTGGACTACTGGTCCACATTACACGACCGTATGGTCCACATTACCCGCAAACTTCCGAAAGTAAGGATATTTGACTTTTTGCATATTTTATCCCTTACAAAGAAACAAAAGGCGCCTGATTAGGTTAGCTTGATTTGAGAGTGAAAACCAAATGTATGCACATATATGTTTAATTTTGAAAAATCCGCGCGCGAACTGTTTTTAAAAAATTAGAAACAGAAATGAAACAGTGGGTAAGTGGCGCGCTGCGCGCGCTTAATTTAATCCTCTAACAGGCAAACTTAAAATAATGACGGAAGTCAAAGCAGAACTTTCGCTTAGGCTAGATATTGGTTTGAGAAGCACGAATTAAGTGACTAAAAAAAAAAATAATTAATGAAGCTAGCAGGTAAACAAATTGGGAGGCAGCCTCAGGGCAGCCTTACCCAACTAAGCTAAAAAAAATAAGGCGTATATTTGTTGGGAAAAAATGTGTTTTATTTATTGAAGAAAACAGCATATAAAATTATTTCCTATGATGGTTTTCGTAAAAACAATCTTTTGCATTAGAACAGCACAAATGGAGATCGTATTTCGGGCAAACGCATTGTGGTTGCGATGTTTTGCAAAGTTTGCATTTTTATTTACCACCATCCTTAGTGAAGGGAGGGAGCTCATAAGTGGAGTTTCCTTCTACAAAAATCGTTCGCGAAGTGGCCCAGCCTTGTAGCGTGCTTGCCTATTAGACAGTGTCCAGTGATGACACCTATTGTGGTGCCGACATGCAATATATTGAGAGAAATCAAATTCTTAGAGCGTTTTAGATCCAGCTTTGGCCAAATCTGTTTTGTCGCTAGACATTTTGACCCACTTGTCCACCTAAGATTTGCACTCTCGACAGCATCCAGCTTAAGTTTAAGTTTGCTAGTAGCGATTGGAATACCTAAGATGCCATTGTCCGGCAAGATGGGTAAAGTTGTTCCTTCTTTGGCGAGTTCATCGGCCTTACAATTCCCTGGAATGTCTCTATGCTCCGGCACCCAACACAGGTAAATATTTAACTGCTCAGCCATCTCCACAAGAGACGAACAGCAGTCTAGAGCTACTAAAGAGTTTATAGAGGTCGATTCCAGGGATTTGATTGCTGCCTGGCTGTCTGAAAAGATGCGGATATCTCTAGCAGATATCTTGTTTTTCTTAAGCCAAGATAGGGTTTCTTTAATCGCCATTATTTCCGCCTGGAACACGCTACAATGATTTGGAAGACATAATGAGAGCTTAAGATTAAGCTTTTCAGAGAAAACACCTGCATCAACTCCGTCTTTAGTTTTTGACCCGTCAGTGTAGAAGTGAATTGTTTCATCTTCTAAAAATGCATCTTCCTCCCAGCGTGATCTGGAAGGGATGGTGACAAAGAAGTTCTTCTCAAAATTTAGACGTGGTATGGTGTAGTCCGTGTTTTCTGGACAGATTTTGAATTTATTCAGAATAGAGGCGTGGCCGAATTCTTTTCTTGACCACTGTTGGGTAGCTTCAAGGCGAACGGCTGCAATCGCTGCCATTTGCTTGCTATATATATCGAGGGGTATTAGATGGAATAAAATGTCCAGTGCCGCGGAGGGAGTTGTACGTAAAGCTCCGCTTATGCACAGACAAGCTGTACGTTGGACCTTACTTAGATAATCGCAATTTATAGCTTTATCTAAGGCTGTCAACCAGACAAACACCCCGTATGTGAGTATCGGTCTAATGATCGAGGTGTAGAGCCAGTGAGTAAATCGAGGTTGTAATCCCCATTTATTCCCAATGGCTTTCTTGAAAGAGAAAAGTGCTACTGTAGCTTTCTTTAGTCTTTCTTGAATACTAGGTTCCCAACTTAGCTTCCTATCCAGGATAAGACCCAAATATTTTGCTTTATCAGAGAAAGTTAAGCTGGTTCCATTAAGAGAGGGAGGGTCAACTAGCGGAATTTTATATTTCCTTGAAAAGAGTACTAGTTCAGTTTTGTTGTGGTTTACACCCAGACCACACCGAACTGCCCATCTAGTGAGCTTATTTAGAGCGTTTTGTAAGAGTTCCTTCAGAGTATTTAGGTACTTTCCCGAGACGGCCAAAGCAACATCATCTGCATAAGCGATCGCCGTGCATCCCTCGCCTTCCATGATTATCAATAGGTCATTGACCACCAAATTCCACAGAAGCGGAGATAGAACACCTCCTTGCGGAGTGCCTCTACTAACAGATCTTCTGATAGACGTCCCACCCAGCTTGGAGTAGATAATCCGACCACTGAGCAGTAGATTAATCAATTCGCGGAGTGAGCTGTCAACTTTCAGGTCTGAAAGTGCATCTGCTATCGCTGATGTATTGACGTTCTATATCCAGAAAGGCAACCATGTGGAACAGGGAATATTCAATTTTGCGTACCAGTGAGTGTAGTGCTGTCTCTACTGATTTGCCTTTGCAATACGCATGTTGGGCCGCTGACAGTAGCTTCTTATCAATACTGTTGCGTAAATGGATATCAATCAGTCGTTCCAATGTTTTTAAGAGGAATGGTGATAGACTGATAGGTCGGAAATCCTTTGGATTTGTATGAGAGTATTTACCCGCTTTGGGTATGAATACAACTTTAACTTCTCTCCATATCTTTGGAATGTAAACCAGGTCTAGACAACTTTGCAGAATTATTTTCAGCACCGGCATAATTATGTCCGATGACTTCTGCAACTCGGCAGGTATTATGCCGTCTGGTTTGAGGAGTTCGTAATTTGTGGGAATGGTCTGCTGGAAACCATATTGTTAACAACTTGGGAACTGCCTGGGAAATGGGTATCAAGCAGTAATTTTAGCGAATCTTCGCTGGAAGTAGTCCAAGTTCTATTCGTTTTTTTAAGATAACTGGGTGTAATTGGATTTGAAGAGACAATTTTCCTTAGCTTAGATGCCTCAGAAACTTCTTCTATTTTACCAGAGAAGAGCCTCCAAGAAGTTCGTTTGGCTTTTCTTAATTCTTTTTTGTATATGTTTAGGGATGCCTTGTACAAGTCCCAGTCCAGCGCGTCTCTCGCGCTTTGGGCATTATTGAAGAGTTTCCTACAGTTACTTCTTACTTACATATAAGGAAAATTGGAGGTACCTGTGATCCGAAAATGAGGGCTCGCTTTAAGACCTTCCAATTTCTAATACGTTGGACAATGCTATCGGAGGCAAGTGTGATATCCAATACTTCTTGCCTGTTTCTGGTGACGAAGGTAGGCTCGTTACCTATGTTGCACAAAATAAGGTTTGTACTTAGAATGAAATCGAAAAGTAACTCACCTCTTTTGTTGATATCGGAACTACCCCATACAGTGTGATGAGCGTTAGCATCACATCCAATAATGAGACCAGTTTTTTGTCTCCCCGCATCTGCGATCAATCTTTCCAGATTGTCCCCAAAAAGAGAGTCCATGTTATCATGGGCGAGATACGCCGAAACCGAGTAATAAGCACCGCCGGTTGTTTCCATTTTTGTTGCGGTAGTATCTCGATCGCTGTAATTAGGGAGTAAAATTGCATTTAGGTTACTTTTCACCAGTATACACGATCTGGGTTTACCTCTGTTACGCATATACAGGGTGGAGTAGTTTGGAGTCTTGAGTCCACATACCATATTGTCCACGACCCAAGGTTCCTGGACCAAAACTATATTTCCCTGTCCTTTGAGAACTAGTGCAAGGATCTTTTCTTGTGTTGACGACCGGCCAAGACAACAAACCTGCAGCTATTTCTTCACGAAATTCAGGTAACTTCAGCAATTGTATGATTTGAATCATCAGGAGATCGTAGCAGCCATATCAATAAAATGATAGAAAAGTCTTATCATTGGGTTTCTAGTCTTGAGTCGAATATGATATCGACCCAAAAGACCATCCATTAAATCGATTGCAGCCATAAGGCTATTACATATATTCACGTATGATTTGTGGGCAGTCAACTTCGACGTTTTTCTATTTCTTTCGGTCGTAACGCGATGCTTTACTTGGCTGATTTGATGGGTCAACGCTTGAAAATGGCTCAATTCCAACATACATTTGTTGATGCTAATCTGACATTTTTATATAATTAACGTAATTGTTAATTTAGTAACATACCGGACCCAATAAAACCACTAGCTAATGATACGATATTTGGGACAGTATTTTCGATGACTGGTAATGGCTATCGTTTTCTTTATTTGCCAGGATAATGAATGCATTTGATGGTTGTATTATTGCCTCTGCTTCTTGTTTTGTTATTGTTCCTATAGCTACTTCTGCTACATTTTTTGTTGTTGTTTCGGTGGTTTCAATTAGTGCTTTTACAGTCGCAATTGCTGAAGTCGACGGCCAATTATAGATAGAAAAGGCAAATTGATAGCTCACAGGACAACAGGTAGCATCACTTGTTTCTGAAAAGTTCATTTTACCTACACATTTTATTATAAATTAGTCATCTTCGGGTGATATTTCCTATGAAATTTAATCTGGATCCTTGAGTTTATCATCACTAAAATTATCTTCGTCTGAATCTATGTGGACCGAATCCATGAAATCTTGAATCTCTTCATCAGACATTTTGGATATACATATCAATTTTTTTTCATATCACTGTGATTTTTCTCCATTTCTAAAAATTTAGAAACATAATTTATCCACAAATAGTCTATCGACAGTTCAGTTTTGGCATTCAACGAGGAAAGACGTGTAGCGGAAAGTTAAAAATTAAATAAAGACGTAAAAGCAAAGCAAAAACCAAACAATTTATTTTGCATAATCCACAAGATCGACGACCCGTGCAGTAAAATATAAAATATCAGCTCAAACAGTTTAAGAGGCTTGAATCCCAAAGCTCGTTGACTGATGCGGTGAAAAATGTTTGTAAAGACAAATTAAAGATCACTGCACCAATAGTGATAAAGGCGGCTAGAAGAATCTATGACCGAAACGGAAAAATGGGAGTTGTGGTCGAAATGGATTTAGAAGAAACGATCCAGGGAATCTTCAAGCAAACCAAAAATCTGGCAGGAACATCAGTAGTAGTGGAACGGGACTTGAACTCCGAGAAGCAACAGCATCGGAAAGAATACTAATCGGCGACAAATGGATGAACTGGAATAGAAATAAGGAATTAATGTGTGGTCAGCTGAAGGCATCGATGGCATTCGAGCACTTGTATGGGGACGATGGAAACACTATCAATATGGTCATTTGCATTCGAATGAAAGAATCGATTATAATCGATTATGAAAATGTCTCGAGATGTCTCGATTCTTTGCACAAGATCATTCGAATGATATTGTTTTCTATTTTCTTACTTCTCTCTTATTTACTCACTCTTCAGATTTTACAATCCTTTATCCTTATGGTGAAAGGAACGCTTTATCTGTGGTGCGTGTGTAAATGCAGGCATAATATTCACATAAACTGCTCGTACATATTATGTACGTTTTGTATTACAGTCAGTGTGACCATTAGCTTCTCTCAAAAATATTCTACTCTACCCGAAAGGTAAAACATTTATGTTCCACTTCAATATTTCCATATTCCACTTGGTAATACACATTAATAAAACACAAATTATAAAAAACAAATAAAAGTTTATCTCATACAAAACGTATAACATGATAAACCAAAAATGGGTAGGTATGTATAACGTTTCGCCACCATTTGAGTTGATACTTTCGGTCGGCCTCATCAAGTCAAATTTGCCTATACATCTTCTCAATATCAGCAGTGAATGCAACCCTGGGCATTCGAAAACGACGGCTGAGGGGGAATAATTTTTGGCAATGTACATATGTGCTTCAGTTCTGGTAGAGAAAGCGTTGATATTAGAGTGTACCTCTACGCTCACCATTTGATAAGACTCCTGTTTTCACAGACCTATGCCTTCAATGTACATTGAATCAAGAGTTTCATGTAACCCTAATGTCTTCGTCAACCATTCTATTATTAGGTTAATCTGTGATCCTGAATCTAGTAGGGCCCTGCAATCGACCTTTCTTCCTTTCTTGCGATCTTCAACTGGACAATGGCCGTACTAAGCAGGATATACGCGCCTTGAGCCTTCGATGTGGAAGAACATGATATGCTTATGACATCAGGTGGATCGGGAAAAAAATACTGTGAATCAGAAGCGAAGGCAAAAAATACATGACAGCATCAAGTCTCCCCAGTTATTCTGGACACCACCCCTGGAGCTAATGTGAAACCTAACACATCTGAGTTTCAAACCACTGCACCAATCTCTTTCTCTCTCTCTATCTACATTTCCGACGCCCGCATCATTTGAATAACATGTAAAAGGGTATTCATAACCCCTTGAGTGCGGGTAAATTATAAAAAAAAAAAAAAAAAAAAAAAACAAGATTTTGCTGCCGCTCCTCATCTCCAGGTTGGCGCATGGTTGTTTTCAGTGCTTGAATTATCCCTATCATGTCCCTTTTGGTTTCAGCGACAATTGCACTTATACCTTCATAATAGTTTTTACTAAAGTATGGGTGGTGCAAGTTTGATCCAAACTTCGTGCGAATTTCATTATCGGTTCGGACAAATTTGTCCCAGAACGACTCTAGTTGAACCACCCTTTTTTTCAGGTAATCCAGTCTTTTCCTGTTGGCACCATCTTTCTTATAGTTGGCCACAAGGCATTTTATATCTTAGCCCGTAGAACCTTGCTGAGAAGTTAATTCCTCCAGACCCATTTCTATGTTTCGGTCGAATAGAATAATGGAGATGCGATGATGTACCTATGTATCTGCTCTTTGATGATCTACAAGTGTTTCAGCCCTGGTAACGCTGTTATATTTATTATGTTTAAATGTTATACCCTACCAGTGTTACAACCCTGGCAACGCCTTTATATTGTATATATCCGCTGCTTACCAATATAGCCAATATATTACAATAATTAAAAATTTCTAGGGATCAAGATGTCAATCACGTCGGGGTCACCAAATGCAAAAGAATTATTTTATTCTTTTGGTTTGAACCAAGGCACATAAACCTCGATCAAGTCAAGATATTTGCACATAAGCCAATACAAAACGATGTGAAGTTCAATAATGATGACACCTTGATAACCGTTCAAAATTAAGTGCCTTTATTTTCTTCGTATTCCTACTTTTATACAAATTTAATTACAACTAAACAACAATGCAACTTAAAGTTATAATAAACTAGCGGACCCGGCGAACTTCGTGCCGCCCGAAATTAATTTTTGATCGAACATTTGCGATCGATAACAAATGATGCCACTCGAATTTCAAACATTGATTGCATGAAACACTTTTCGAATTCAATTATCCTTTATTTACACGAAATGTAAAGAGGTTCAGGGAATCACATGGCAGGTCAATTCAATGCTTTGTGGTAGACTACGTTCTTTGTTTTGTTGTCCGGCACGTAAATAAACAAAGATGAAAAGCTTTCCAACACGCGAACATGCCACATATAATTGACCATGCGAGAAGCATGGGAATTCGAGATTAATCCCACACACTTCCAAAGATTGGCCTTGTGATTTATTGATTGTCATGGCGAGTGCAAGGATTAAATCCACGATCTTCAACAATATTCGCAACGAATGATGTCATTTGAAAGGAATCGTTGTATTTGTGGACATTCTTCAAGCAATGCCTTGATTCTGGTAAGTCGCCGTAAAGCAAAGAGTGCAATGGTTTTGGTGGTTGCGTCAACGGTGGTAATTTGACTTTACCACCTGCACAACACAATCCTGGTGTCTCCGAATGAAACTTTAGCGCATTGCAATATTGGCAAATCACATTTATGGGCCCAATCGTAACACATGGCGGTTCGCTGTAGTAAATCGTGTAGTCATATTGGAAATCGGTGTGATGTAATTGGACATTTACGGCAACTTTTCTCACCCGACGATTGGTGTTTGATTCAACTTGACGAAGCGGATCGCGAATGCGCTGCTGTCTCAGTCGTTCAGCAGCTGCGTGTGCTTCTTGTTCCTCCTGAGTTCGTCCTGTACGAATTCGCGACACATGTACTCGAATCAGTTCATTCGCTTCGGCGCGTTGATCAGGCGTTTGATTTGCACGGCGAATCGACATTCTTCGTGCATTGCGACAGTGTGAGGCAATGTTTGATCTTCTGATCGGCGGCGTAATGTCTCCCGAACACTGAAAGTACAATGTCGAAGAAGTTGAATTATCATCCTCGAAGCAATATTATCTGATTCGCACTGAAAACATTAGAAACGTTAAATGTTTTCGATAAACTCACCGTAATTACTGAAATTTCCACTTCAATCACCGGCAAAACCACAAAAGCTGAAGCTGACCTTCATAACCTTCACTTGATTGGGCCAGCGCATATTTGATCATTTCCCCCACAGTAAAACTAAGTTTATAGAAAAGGAGGAAGAAGTGTACAGTATAAAATGGGGTAAAATGTTCATCCAACGCTGAAATGGTTTAACATCGGGGTAAGCTTCTTGGTGAAATACATTCAAGCTTCTAGGTGGACCAATTTAGCTTGGTGGAGCCAATCTGTCAAATGCATCGAAGTTTGCCGTCTAGTATATGTACATATGTAGTTAGTCCATGGTGAAATGACGAAGCAAAAAGTACACCTGTCAAATTGCATTTGAGTGTGTGGGCAATGTTGTTGCATGTGAATGCGTGAGAAAAGGGTTTTTCCGATAAAAATTTTCCAAATTTGGAGTTCTGGCAATTAATTTCATTGTATTATTTCTTCAAAATGAAAAAATTATTGTCCGGGAAACTTTTCCCAATTTTAAACCTTTGCAACCATTTGAATTGTAATATTTCGATAAAAATGAAAAAAAAAAGAAAATTCCCCATATGGAAAATCGATTTTTCCGAATATTCCCATTTTTCTTCAAAAATTTTAAATTTTTTCGCCGTTCCTTGGGCGGAGACGAAGACAACAAAAAAAAGGCAGCTCAAATCGGACCATCCGTTCCCAAGTTATGAGCGGTCTTACGTACGCCAACTCTTTTTTATATATATAGAAGCAATATTTAAATTCCTTAAGAGTAAATTTCGCGACGTCGCGACGTACATAGGCTGATATCGACTTGCTGATCATATCAAACGCATTTATTGTGGGAAAGAGCTTACGTCGCGCATCTCACAATTACACCTTCTGGTAGGGGATAGAATATACCCGAGGTAAGAATAACTGAAATTGTACAGGAAATTTTAGCCCTACAATAAAGAGCTCAAAAATCGGAAATTGCACCTTTTCATTTGGATTTAACAAACTAAAATTTCGTTTATCGAATTTTCAACAATCGGAAGATAGTTAGAAACTATACAGAACTTGTGTTTATCACAAATTAAATTGATCAACGGAGTACGTGCATGAACCCTTACGACACAACTGCTAAACCAGGTGAGTACATTTGAGTCTTTCTTTTCCTGTGCCTTCATAAACCAGTAAATGCACCATACTCCACCGCAAATAAAACGTGTTAGCGATTTAGTCGCTGAAATTAGTGGAATGAGTTCTCCTAGTGGTAACCAACCGTCACCGTCAGTTGCTCCACCACCAATTTATCCACCGCCGTCGAATGCACCACCGACGAGTGAACCACCGTCGAATGTGCCACCTTCGAATACACCACCGTCGAATGCATCAGCGCTGATCGTACCTATAATTCAATCAGAGTCACCAAATATCCTCCCATCCGGTCAGATTCCCTTCCTAGAACAAGCTCAAAATATGCGTTCATCAAACCTTAATGCTGTTCTTATCTGTCAACTGGGATGAACCAGAGCTTAAAAGGCAATGTCAACAACGTCAAAAGCCTCATCTTGCAAAAGAATATCCCTTCAACTTAAACACTCAAACAAACGGCTCCTGCAGGAAAAGTACTTAACGAAGAAATATCAAATTCTTGAGGATAACCTTTCTGAGGACGACGACGACGACAATGTCAACGATGATTTAAACGTTAACGGAGATGGCCTTCCCATATCTTCAAAACAAGTGGATAACTTGTTGGAAGTACAAAACAAACAAGCAAGTGTAACCTTTAATGCAGATTTGCCTAATAGCACATTTAATAATAACTGGCCAGGCCTAAGTGTCAATCAAAGCTTTTTTTTAAATTAGACTCCAATGATAAAAGAAAATCTTTTCCTCTGCCCACGAGCAACCCAGTGCATACGAAGGCTTAAATGAATTTCAAGATGCTCCTATACTGACACGTCGACAATTGGCAGCAAAACAGTCCACACCAAAAGATCTCCCACGATTTGATGGGAATCCCGAAGACTGGGCTTTATTCATCAGCTGCTTTGAGAGCAGCACCAGGAATTGTGGGTTTTCGTCAGAAGAAAATCTTGTACGTCTTCGGGCAAGCTTGAAGGGGAAAGCTCTTGATGCTGTTCGCAGCCGATTGTCACAACCCGGTCAAGTGCATTAAATTGTTAACACATTGCAAATGATGTTTGGACGTCCTGAAATAATAATAAACACATTGCTGACTAAACTTACACGTGAACCCCTTCCTAAGGAAGATAAATTAGAATCGATCGTAAAATACTCACTTGAAGTTGAAAGTATTTGTGCCACAATGGAAGTGTCTGGCTGTGCATCGCATTTAAACAATCCTACACTGTTGCAAGAGTTAGTAGAAAGACTACTTCCCAATTTGCGTCTCAACTGGTCCATATACAAGCAAACACTTTCAGGTATTAATACATCTCAAGTTAGCACTTGGTTATTTGAAGTGGGTCGAGCGGCAAATGATGTGCCCTTTTCGGGAAATTCATGGCAAGACCATAAATCAATAATAAATTAACAGCAAAACATTGCAGAGTCTGTGAGGAAAATTGCGCTTCATTATCTAAATGTCAAACGTTCCTCGACTACTCAGTACCGCAACGATGGTCGATTGTAAAAGAAAATATCTTTGTCGAACATGTCTTTGCCGTCATAACAACAGATGACGATCTAACCAGCTGTGCGGAGAAAATAACTGTGCCTATCGTCATCATAATCTTCTCCACAATTTTTCGTTCAATCATATAAATGGACTCAAAGGAGACAACGAAAAAACACGCACATTAGTGATGAATACTGTTACTGCTGCTTGAATTCATACCCCTCCACAAACGCCTTGAAAAACCAAAAAAATAAAAACCGAGAAACTACCATAAAGTGAAATTCAACGGCACAACCAACATCGTCATCAGCCATTGTGACACAAGCACCATCTAATTGTCACACACACACCATAACTAAATACAGTATTTAGCGAAAAAAGATTTAGATTTACGTGAGGTGTCCCCACCGGAATTTAGGATTTATATTGACGTTTGCTGTAAAAAAGATTGTCACAGCTCTCAATATTTTTATAGATTTCAAGAAATGGATTTAAACTATATAAAACTGTTATTGGCGTATAATATAAAGTCACAAAATGAAGTGAAAGTGTTAACAGGAGGATCATCTACCACCGGAGAAAACGGCTTCAACAAATTATTAAACTGCTGCAAAAAAAGATTTGGAATAATCAAGGCAATGTTTAAGCAAGACAAATCAAGAAGTGTCTGGACGAAAGTGAGTTCTCTGTAGATCATCTTCTGGTGCAGATGTAGTCGGTGTTGTCACCTCGGATGATGCTGAGGTTTCCCAATACCCCGGAGATGGAGTAATTGGCCTTACATCTGAAATAGATATTGAATGAAAAAATAATACATGAAACTTTTACTGTATGTACAAGGTGGCGCAAAATTAATCATCCAAGTTTGTTTTTGAATTACTTTTGTACTAAACAAAAAAAAATTATTTTGAGTGATGGAAATCCTTATTTGGACCTTTTTTCTGTTAAGTGGAAAAGATGATATCCGTCAAGTGGCTGCCGCCAGTGTTGATACACATTTGTGCCCGTTTTATCACATTTTCCATGACTTTCCGCAAGATTTCCGGTGATAACTGTTCGCATTCCTGTCGAATATTCTCCTTAAGGGCTGCGATTTTCTAAGGCTTGTTGGCATAAACCCGCGACTTCAAGTAGCCCCAAAGAAAGAAGTCTGGGATGGTTAAATCGGGCGATCTTGCTGGCCATGCCAAATCGCCAAAACGTGAGATTACGCGACCAGGAAACGCTTCCTTCACAATATATCCATTGTGGCTCGTGCTGTGTGTGCGGTTGCACCGTCTTGGCCCAATCACTCCTCCCGCGTGAACGCCGCACCACACAGTGGCTTTGAGTGGATGAGTCGGCTCAAGAGGATAGAGCACTAAAAATACTCAATACACATACTCATAGAATAAACGACAATTTCGAAGTTCCGTTGCTTTGGAAGAACGATTACTTAAAATTGCCTTAAAGTGAAACTTATGCCCACAATCGCCTGCTGTGGTTAGAGCGTCGCTGGTAAGGGAACCACGCATTAAAATATTGATAAATTATTTAATTGAAGATTACGTTAATAAGGGTTACGCTAGGAAAATCGATCCCAAATCTGGAGTAACACCGAAGACGTGGTATTTACCAATTTTTCCTGTGTTCAACCCGAACAAACCAAATAAAATACGCATCGTGTGGGATGCAGCAGCAGATAAATGGCGTTTCACTGAATTCCGTTTTGTGGACTGGTCCCGATATAATATCCGCCTTGCTCGGAGTTTTGTTTCGTTTAAAAGAACGAAAGGTGGGCCTGTGTGCGCACATAAAGCAAATGTTCCATCAGGTCCGAGTTATAAGTGAAGACCAGGAAGCACAACGATTTCTTTGGCGTAATGCGAAAACAAACGAAATCGGAATCTACATTCTTCAAGTCATGACTTTTGGCGCAACGTCGTCGCCCTTTTGCGCACAATATATAAAAAATCGTAACACGGAAGAATTTAACCTTCAATTTCCTGACGCTGCTAAGGCTATAATTAGAGATCACTATGTTGAAGATTTTATCGCTAGTTACGAGAGTGAAGCAGAAGCAGCGAGAATCGCCAAGGATGTTATCTATGTGCATAGCAAAGGTGGATTTGAAATTAGAAATTTTCGGTCAAATTCTTCTCGTTTTTTGGATAAATTGAATTGTCATATAGCTGATAAGTTCTCCGATGTATCTTTGTCAAATGCTGAAAAGGTTTTGGGTCATTGGTGGTCACCAAAAAATGATGATTAGTTTTTTATATTCAATAGCAATCGAATGAATCCCGAAGTAATGAGCGGTAAGGAGAAACCAAGAAAAAGAGAAGTTCTTCAAATTTTAATGAGAATTTATGATCCTTTAGGTCTTATCGCTAATATTTTGATTAACATAAAAATTTTACTGCAATCGATCTGGAGATCTGGTATTAATTGAGACGAGAGAATAAATGACGACCACTTCGGTATCTGGAATAAATGGCTGCACCTGTTAACTCAGATAGACAACATTAGAATCCCTCGGAGATATTTAACAATGCAAAACATTGCCAATGCAGATAGTGCGGAGTTACACATATTTTGTGACGCCAGTGAAGAGATTCTATCGTCAGCCGCATATATTCAAGTTATATGTGGAGAAAAAATCGACTGCCGTTTAATATCAGCGAAAACCAAAGTAGCCCCTTTGCGCCACATTTCAATTCCACGAATGGAACTTGAAGCTGCAGTTCTTGGAAGTAGATTGGCTACAACAATAATCGAGAGTCATTCAATTAAGTTTACTCGACAGGTGTTCTGGACTGACTCTAAAACCTTCAATTATTGGATAAGGTCACCAAGCCGCAAATTTCAACAATTCGTTTCGGTAAGAATAAGCGAAGTTATTGAAAAAACTCAAGCAGAATTATGGAAATAGGTTCCATCTAAACTAAATATTGCCGACGAAGCCACAAAAACCAGAACCAGTTTCGATTTTACATCACAAAGTCCCTGGTATAGAGGCCCAGATTTCTTGTGGTCAGAAGAGCAGTTCTGGCCAAAGTGTGACCTTGCTCCTATAACTCCAAACTGGAGAGAAATTCTTAATTCAACGGCAAGAGTTTATCTGTCTATCGAATGGTATTTTACTCGAAACCCAGAGCTCACACTTCAACAATTCATCGGCTAGGCAGAACTAGCCTATGGAGGCGTGCAGAGAGTGAAATATTTAGTGAAGAGGTCCGATTTCTCGATGCAGCGAAATTTGAGGATGGAGTTCTCCTCCCAAATACAAGTTCGTTGTATAAATTATCACCTCACTTAGACGAGAATAATTTGTTAAGAATTTCCGGAAGAATAGTAGACTTCAAGTAGCCCCAAAGAAAGAAGTCTGGGATGGTTAAATCGGGCGATCTTGCTGGCCATGCCAAATCGCCAAAACGTGAGAGGAAACGCTTCCTTCACAATATATCCATTGTGGCTCGTGCTGTGTGTGCGGTTGCACCGTCTTGGCCCAATCACTCCTCCCGCGTGAACGCCGCACCACACAGTGGCTTTGAGTGGATGAGTCGGCTCAAGAGGATAGAGCACTAAAAATACTCAATACACATACTCATAGAATAAACGACAATTTCGAAGTTCCGTTGCTTTGGAAGAACGATTACTTAAAATTGCCTTAAAGTGAAACTTATGCCCACAATCGCCTGCTGTGGTTAGAGCGTCGCTGGTAAGGGAACCACGCATTAAAATATTGATAAATTATTTAATTGAAGATTACGTTAATAAGGGTTACGCTAGGAAAATCGATCCCAAATCTGGAGTAACACCGAAGACGTGGTATTTACCAATTTTTCCTGTGTTCAACCCGAACAAACCAAATAAAATACGCATCGTGTGGGATGCAGCAGCAGATAAATGGCGTTTCACTGAATTCCGTTTTGTGGACTGGTCCCGATATAATATCCGCCTTGCTCGGAGTTTTGTTTCGTTTAAAAGAACGAAAGGTGGGCCTGTGTGCGCACATAAAGCAAATGTTCCATCAGGTCCGAGTTATAAGTGAAGACCAGGAAGCACAACGATTTCTTTGGCGTAATGCGAAAACAAACGAAATCGGAATCTACATTCTTCAAGTCATGACTTTTGGCGCAACGTCGTCGCCCTTTTGCGCACAATATATAAAAAATCGTAACACGGAAGAATTTAACCTTCAATTTCCTGACGCTGCTAAGGCTATAATTAGAGATCACTATGTTGAAGATTTTATCGCTAGTTACGATAGTGAAGCAGAAGCAGCGAGAATCGCCAAGGATGTTATCTATGTGCATAGCAAAGGTGGATTTGAAATTAGAAATTTTCGGTCAAATTCTTCTCGTTTTTTGGATAAATTGAATTGTCATATAGCTGATAAGTTCTCCGATGTATCTTTGTCAAATGCTGAAAAGGTTTTGGGTCATTGGTGGTCACCAAAAAATGATGATTAGTTTTTTATATTCAATAGCAATCGAATGAATCCCGAAGTAATGAGCGGTAAGGAGAAACCAAGAAAAAGAGAAGTTCTTCAAATTTTAATGAGAATTTATGATCCTTTAGGTCTTATCGCTAATATTTTGATTGACATAAAAATTTTACTGCAATCGATCTGGAGATCTGGTATTAATTGAGACGAGAGAATAAATGACGACCACTTCGGTATCTGGAATAAATGGCTGCACCTGTTAACTCAGATAGACAACATTAGAATCCCTCGGAGATATTTAACAATGCAAAACATTGCCAATGCAGATAGTGCGGAGTTACACATATTTTGTGACGCCAGTGAAGAGATTCTATCGTCAGCCGCATATATTCAAGTTATATGTGGAGAAAAAATCGACTGCCGTTTAATATCAGCGAAAACCAAAGTAGCCCCTTTGCGCCACATTTCAATTCCACGAATGGAACTTGAAGCTGCAGTTCTTGGAAGTAGATTGGCTACAACAATAATCGAGAGTCATTCAATTAAGTTTACTCGACAGGTGTTCTGGACTGACTCTAAAACCTTCAATTATTGGATAAGGTCACCAAGCCGCAAATTTCAACAATTCGTTTCGGTAAGAATAAGCGAAGTTATTGAAAAAACTCAAGCAGAATTATGGAAATAGGTTCCATCTAAACTAAATATTGCCGACGAAGCCACAAAAACCAGAACCAGTTTCGATTTTACATCACAAAGTCCCTGGTATAGAGGCCCAGATTTCTTGTGGTCAGAAGAGCAGTTCTGGCCAAAGTGTGACCTTGCTCCTATAACTCCAAACTGGAGAGAAATTCTTAATTCAACGGCAAGAGTTTACCTGTCTATCGAATGGTATTTTACTCGAAACCCAGAGCTCACACTTCAACAATTCATCGGCTAGGCAGAACTAGCCTATGGAGGCGTGCAGAGAGTGAAATATTTAGTGAAGAGGTCCGATTTCTCGATGCAGCGAAATTTGAGGATGGAGTTCTCCTCCCAAATACAAGTTCGTTGTATAAATTATCACCTCACTTAGACGAGAATAATTTGTTAAGAATTTCCGGAAGAATAGTAGACTTCAAGTAGCCCCAAAGAAAGAAGTCTGGGATGGTTAAATCGGGCGATCTTGCTGGCCATGCCAAATCGCCAAAACGTGAGAGGAAACGCTTCCTTCACAATATATCCATTGTGGCTCGTGCTGTGTGTGCGGTTGCACCGTCTTGGCCCAATCACTCCTCCCGCGTGAACGCCGCACCACACAGTGGCTTTGAGTGGATGAGTCGGCTCAAGAGGATAGAGCACTAAAAATACTCAATACACATACTCATAGAATAAACGACAATTTCGAAGTTCCGTTGCTTTGGAAGAACGATTACTTAAAATTGCCTTAAAGTGAAACTTATGCCCACAATCGCCTGCTGTGGTTAGAGCGTCGCTGGTAAGGGAACCACGCATTAAAATATTGATAAATTATTTAATTGAAGATTACGTTAATAAGGGTTACGCTAGGAAAATCGATCCCAAATCTGGAGTAACACCGAAGACGTGGTATTTACCAATTTTTCCTGTGTTCAACCCGAACAAACCAAATAAAATACGCATCGTGTGGGATGCAGCAGCAGATAAATGGCGTTTCACTGAATTCCGTTTTGTGGACTGGTCCCGATATAATATCCGCCTTGCTCGGAGTTTTGTTTCGTTTAAAAGAACGAAAGGTGGGCCTGTGTGCGCACATAAAGCAAATGTTCCATCAGGTCCGAGTTATAAGTGAAGACCAGGAAGCACAACGATTTCTTTGGCGTAATGCGAAAACAAACGAAATCGGAATCTACATTCTTCAAGTCATGACTTTTGGCGCAACGTCGTCGCCCTTTTGCGCACAATATATAAAAAATCGTAACACGGAAGAATTTAACCTTCAATTTCCTGACGCTGCTAAGGCTATAATTAGAGATCACTATGTTGAAGATTTTATCGCTAGTTACGATAGTGAAGCAGAAGCAGCGAGAATCGCCAAGGATGTTATCTATGTGCATAGCAAAGGTGGATTTGAAATTAGAAATTTTCGGTCAAATTCTTCTCGTTTTTTGGATAAATTGAATTGTCATATAGCTGATAAGTTCTCCGATGTATCTTTGTCAAATGCTGAAAAGGTTTTGGGTCATTGGTGGTCACCAAAAAATGATGATTAGTTTTTTATATTCAATAGCAATCGAATGAATCCCGAAGTAATGAGCGGTAAGGAGAAACCAAGAAAAAGAGAAGTTCTTCAAATTTTAATGAGAATTTATGATCCTTTAGGTCTTATCGCTAATATTTTGATTAACATAAAAATTTTACTGCAATCGATCTGGAGATCTGGTATTAATTGAGACGAGAGAATAAATGACGACCACTTCGGTATCTGGAATAAATGGCTGCACCTGTTAACTCAGATAGACAACATTAGAATCCCTCGGAGATATTTAACAATGCAAAACATTGCCAATGCAGATAGTGCGGAGTTACACATATTTTGTGACGCCAGTGAAGAGATTCTATCGTCAGCCGCATATATTCAAGTTATATGTGGAGAAAAAATCGACTGCCGTTTAATATCAACGAAAACCAAAGTAGCCCCTTTGCGCCACATTTCAATTCCACGAATGGAACTTGAAGCTGCAGTTCTTGGAAGTAGATTGGCTACAACAATAATCGAGAGTCATTCAATTAAGTTTACTCGACAGGTGTTCTGGACTGACTCTAAAACCTTCAATTATTGGATAAGGTCACCAAGCCGCAAATTTCAACAATTCGTTTCGGTAAGAATAAGCGAAGTTATTGAAAAAACTCAAGCAGAATTATGGAAATAGGTTCCATCTAAACTAAATATTGCCGACGAAGCCACAAAAACCAGAACCAGTTTCGATTTTACATCACAAAGTCCCTGGTATAGAGGCCCAGATTTCTTGTGGTCAGAAGAGCAGTTCTGGCCAAAGTGTGACCTTGCTCCTATAACTCCAAACTGGAGAGAAATTCTTAATTCAACGGCAAGAGTTTACCTGTCTATCGAATGGTATTTTACTCGAAACCCAGAGCTCACACTTCAACAATTCATCGGCTAGGCAGAACTAGCCTATGGAGGCGTGCAGAGAGTGAAATATTTAGTGAAGAGGTCCGATTTCTCGATGCAGCGAAATTTGAGGATGGAGTTCTCCTCCCAAATACAAGTTCGTTGTATAAATTATCACCTCACTTAGACGAGAATAATTTGTTAAGAATTTCCGGAAGAATAGATTTTTTTTTTCCGAGGGTAGGCGAAAATCTTCCATAGACACTATGAGGATAGCAAGCGCGTGCTCATAGTAGTGTCAGATTCTTACTGACCAAAAACAGCACCCTTCGATATAAATTTGTTAGATACTGCAACTAAGAAATAACTTATCAAGCAATTTTTATATCACGAAATAGAAGCGTTTGGTAGGTTACTTTCCACTGAAAGATCCTACAGGTTCCGCAATATAAACGCGGTTAATCCACAATCTAAACGCGGTAAATCCTTATCTCGCCAAGTCGAAAGGATTCGTCCTTTATGGTCGGCGCAATGGATTTTCCTGCTAGTTCCTGCTAGCTCCGCAGTTTAAACGCGGTTGCTCACTATCGCGCTAAGTCCAAAGGTTTGGTTCTTTGTAGACGGCGCAGTAAATTTCTGTCATCCAAAATTTGAAGGACTGTATTATTTACGTGACTTTCTTGTCGACTTTTATGCTTTCTCGCATAGTTTCTGATTTCGTCTTCGATTGTTTTAATGCCGAGATCTCTGTGTATATCTCTATTTCTGATAAACCATGGTGCATTAACAATTCCTCTTAGCACTTTATTTTCAAAAGTTTGTAAAATATTAATATTACTTATTTTGGTACAACCCCAGAGTTGTATACCATACGTCCAGACTGGCTTTAACACTTGCTTGTTTGTTTCCTATATTAAGCTTGGAATACTTTCCAAGTAACCAATACATTTGTCTGTATTTGTTTTCTAGCTCTTTGCGTTTTTTCTTTACATGCGACTTCCATTTCAGCTTTGCATCGAGTGTCATTCCAAGATACTTAGCCTCGTTTGCAAACGGAATTCGAACCGAGTTTGAAAAGATCGGCATATTATTTATTTTTTTGTAAGTAAAATTTACATGAACAGATTTGGTTTCATTCAGAGCGATTCGCCAAACCTTTGTCCATTCATTTACTCTATCCAATGCTTCTTGCAATTTTTCCGTAGTCTCTTCGACCGTTTTGCCTACTGCCAAGATAGCAGTGTCGTCGGCAAATGTAGCCAGCGCAGTACCATCTACTTGCGGTATATCACGAGTATATAATAGATACAAGAGTGGACCAAGGACGCTTCCTTGCGGCACCCCAGCCAATATTTCCTTAAAGTCTGAATATTCGTTTCCGTGTTTGACGCGGAATAATCTATTCGTAAGATAGGTCTTCAAAATATTAAATAAAGGATCGGGCAGAACTTGTCGCAATTTAAACTTTAAGCCTTCATGCCAGACCTTGTCAAAGGCTTGAGAGACGTCAAGGAATACACTTGAGCAAATCATTTTTTCTTCAAATGATTTTTCTATTACATCTGTTATTCTATGTACTTGGTCCACCGTAGAGTGCTTGCTTCTAAACCCGAATTGATGATCCGGGATAAGACGTTTTTCTTCTATAATTGACTGTATTCGCCTAAGCAATATTCTCTCGAAAACTTTAGATATAATTGAAAGAAGCGAAATTGGTCTGTAAGACGTGTTCTCGTTCGGCGGTTTTCCTGGCTTAAGAACCATTATAACTTCCGCGAATTTCCATTGGCTGGGAACATATTCTAGTCTAAGCGCGGCATTTATAATGAAAAGAAGTTTAATTAAAGCTTTTCTGGGTAGTTCTTTGCGAACCTCTCCTGTGATAAGATCATATCCAGGAGCTTTCTTAGACTTTAATTTCTTTATTTCTTCCTTGAGTTCATTTAGCGTTGCGTTTCTTATGACGCTATTGTCTATATCCGATGCTCTTATATTTTGAATAAGCGCTTATCCATCAAACGGTTTGAAAGTTTCTTCCAGATGGTTGGCAAAAACTTGCGCTTTCTCTTTGTCATCTCTGTCCCATTCATCATTATTTTTTTTAATTGGGGCGGCTTGAATTTTAGGATTTTTAATACCCTTTATAGCCTTCCAAAGCGAATAATTAGAATCTTTTTCTGCAGTTAAACTTTCAAGGTAGCTTTGCATTCCACGATTTTTAAGATCATTGATGGTCTTTTTTAGCGAGTTGCACAAACGGTTTAGGTGTGCTTTATATTGCGGAGCCCGAGTTTGTTGCAGTTTTTTACGCGCTTTTCTCTTCTCCTTGATCATCTCTTTTATTTCGAGTGGATAAGTTTGGACATAACTGCCCGGAAGAATAGATGCAGTAGTCGGGATTGACTTTGAAGCCAAAAGACCGGTCGTTCTTCCCATGGATCACCATATAACATTTCTAATCCTCGATCACTATCATCGCAAATTTAAACAACAATATAATGAAACAGTTGTGAACGAGTTCCGCCAAATATTTTACATCCCTACGTTGCGAGTACTGGTTAAAAAAGCACAACGCAAATATCAGGTATGTCGTAACAAGAGAGCTGAACCAGCGGTTCCTGAGATGGGCGAGTTGCCACCCGCGAGGTTAACAAAATTTACTAAGCCTTTCTCTTACGTTGGGATTGACTATTTTGGACCAATGCTTGTAACAGTAAGGCGACGAGTAGAAAAACGGTGGGGTATAATTTTTACTTGCCTTACTATAAGAGCGATTCATGTGGAAGTCGCCCACTCTCTCTCCAGAAGAGGTACTCCAACCCAAATTTACACCGACAACGGCACCAACTTTCGTGGAGCAAGTCGAGAACTGCGAGCAGCTGTTGAGAAAATAGATGGTAAGAAACTGGTTGAAGGTATAGGTGAGGGAAGGGTCAAATGAACATTCATTCCTCCAGCAGCTCCGCATATGGGTGGATGTTGGGAGCGGTTAGGTCGATCGGTAAAGCAAACGCTTTCACAAATTAAATTTACCAGGAATCCAAATGGTGAGTTGTTGCAGACAATGATGGTCGAAGTCAAAGGTATAAACAACTCTCGTCCATTGACTTATATTCCAGTATCCTGTGAGGACGACGAAGCCTTAACTCCCAACCATCTTTTGTTGGGCTCTTCAAATGGATCAAAGCCTTTAGGAGAGTTAAAGGATGAGGGTGTTGTTTTAAAACAAAATTGGATGATGGCTGAGCAATTTAGTAATTCTTTCTGGCGAAGATGGATTCGGGAGTATCTCCCGACCTTAACAGACGTGGTTCCAGCGCGCAAGGCCGATTACGATAAACGACATAGTGGTTATTGTCGATGAAAATACACCTTAAAACAAATGGCCTAAAGGTCGTGTGCTAGAACTAAACATAATTCGGGACGGTAAAATAAGAAGTGTCGTCGCCCAGACGAAATCCGGAGTATATTTTCGACCAGTTTCAAAATTGGCGGTACTCGATGTTGCTGATTCTACGGCTTCAGGTAAGGCGGACCAACCTTCCATCTTACCCGGGGGGAATGTTGAGAATCACGGCAACACCGATAACACCGACAACACCGTAGCTAAGAGTGTCAACGAACAGATGGCGTCTTAAGCGAATTTGATTGTGAACTTATTTAAAGCAAAATGTCGTTCTTTCCCTTTTTTTTTCTTTCTTTTGAACAAAGCAGAAAGTGTGGTCTGAAGCCACAAAAATTAAGCGCGAATTATTTAAATTTTATTTAATTAAATTGTTAAATCTGAGAAATACTAAGCGTAAGAATAACTGAAATTGTATTATAACTTGCGAATATATTTGTTAGAATTAAATTTGTCCTTTCAGGAAATTTTGCCCTACAATAAAGAGCTCAAAAATCGGATATCGCACCTTTTCATTTAGATTTAACAATTGCATTTAATAAATCCCTTTGTAAGAAATTCAAAGGTTACTCGGTCTCCACCATCAAGACCGAATGTCTCCGGAAAAGAAGTCCACCGAAAGCGAAAGCGCAAGAGAAACGGGACTCAGTAAAATGTAAAAGCTTTGAGGAGGAAAACAATGAACTCGGTATTAAGATTAATAGAATGGATCTACTCTACCAAGAGCTCAAAAGAGGGATAGATTCTTTAAAAGAAGAAAAAAAGGCTCTAAACAACTCACTTTCGCAAAAAGATAGCGAAGTTACCCCACCTGGTGCAGCTAGTCCTAAATATCACACGGACGAAGAAGACCTAACACGTGAAGCAAATTGGGTCTTAAAGAAAAGACCCAGCAAAAAACGAAGGGCCGGCTCTCCACCCGAAATTGAGCCACGCAAGCAAGATAAAATGAATGATCCAAAACAAAAGAAGCTCAAAATAAGTTACGTTCTCCGCTGCAATAAACATCGTCGGCATTACGGACTACAATAAATTACATTGCTTTCTCAAAGGAACTGTGACGTCAGAGTATAAAGTAACATCAATCCGAAATAAGGGCTACCGAGCAATATCAAAAAAATTGAACGCGGAAAAGATCCAGTGGTATAGTTATGAAAATAAGTCAGAAAGACCACTGCGTGTTAAAGTAAGGGGTCTCCACCCCTCGTGCACAAAAGACGACGTTATAAATGACCTTAAAGCAAAAAGCTTGAAAATTATTGACGCAGTTAATATCTTAAAAAAGATAAAGCAGAAAACGGAACAAGGACAGGAAATCTTGGTCAAGCACGGACTTCCGCTGTTTATGCTCGCTTTCGATAGGACCGAAAATATAGACGATATTTATAATACTAAAACTATTTTGAATATCGTTGTTAAAATCGAGCCTACAAGATCAATATCTCAGTGCAAACGCTGTCAAGGTCTCAATTACACACAGTCGTAAAAAGAACCAAAGTGTGTAAAATGTGCCGGTAACCACCTATCAGAAAGGTGTGACCTAAATAAACAGGCCCCAGCGACCTGCATAAATTGCAAAGGCAAGCACCCAGCAAACCATCGACGTTGCGAAGTAGCACTGGAGCTCCAAAAGGAGCTCCAAATTTACGCCAGAACACAAAGCCACTTAAAGGAAGACGTGTAACCGCTAAGGAAAAGGTAACGAACGAAATTAAACCACCCAAAGTAAACTTGAGGAGCAAATCAAAATAAACAACGTCATATTTGATAAATTGAGCGAGCTTGAGATAAAACCTCGCAATGAAAGAATTTCCACATGAATATGAAACGGTTTCTAAGAATCTTAACATGGAACGCAAACGGCCTCCAAAAAATCACCAAACTAGAGGTATTCTTGCGGAACGAAACATTGACATATTCTTGATCTCTGAAATCCATTTGACAAAGGATTGGCAAGTAAAAATAAAAGGATTTCATGCATATCACGCATACCACTCTTCCAGAAGAGCCAGGGGCGGATTCTCCTTATTCATCAAAGACTGCATTAAGCACTCCACGAATACAACGATTGAACTCGATACAATGAACTTTAGTTCGTGTTAAGAACAAGAACACATATTTCAACATCGCGTCCATGTGTTGTCCCCCGCGATGCCTGTTAAAAAGTAAAGACCTTGTAGATCTCTTCACCTCGCCTGGGACGAATTTCATTATTGGTGGCGATTTTAACGCAAAACATACTTTTTGGGGTTCAAGATACAATTCATCGAAAGGCAGACTTCTGTACGAAATCGGTATGCAATTCGGGGTAGATTTCTATTCGACAGGGAAACCGACATATTGGCCCTCCGATGCAACGAAAAAAACCTGACCTAATAGACTTCTTCGTAACCAAAGGAGTGTCCAATAATTTTGCGAAAGTAGAGGAAAGCTTTGATCTCTCCTCAGATCACTCACCGGAATTTTGACAATAAGTGATTGCGAAAAAAAATATTATCTTAAATGCGTCGCTAAAAATACTATTCGAAATAGAAGTAGAACTCTTTAAATTTATTAAAGTTATTCAGAATGCCGCATGGAAAAATACTCCCTTTAGGAAAAAAGTAGTCAGAAGCAGCGAAGCTAACTATCCGCCGGATATAAAAGAACTTATTCGTGAAAAGAGGAGAGCACGCAAAATGTGGCAACACACCCGCGCCCACCAACATAAGACATACTCGAATTATTTATGTAATAAATTTAAGAAAGCGATTCAAGACTTAAAAAACCACGAGACCTCCGCTTATCTTGAAGGCTTAATAGCCGAAAAAAAGCACAAATCACTCGCTATGGAAAGCCATGAAAGTGTAAAAAGAACCCCAAATACAGTCGCCACCAATCAGAAAAAACAATGGCGAATGGGCAAAGGGTGACAAAGAAAAAGCGGATCTTTTTGCCGAACACCTAGAAGAAACGTTTAAGCCATTTGATGGACAAACATTAATAGACGACTCTAGAGGCATGACAAAGACATCTGACAACTTAACAATAAAAAGTGTGTCGCTTACCGAATTTTGCCAAACAATAAACAACTTGAAAAATAACAAAGCCCCTGGCTATGATTAAATAACCGGACAAATCCTTAAGAAATTGGCAAAAAAGCATTAGTTAAACTTTTGCATCTAACAAACGCTTCACTTAAACTGTTCTACGTTCCAGACTCATGGAAAGTGGCAGAAGTGATAATGGTTCCGAAACCGGGAAAACCTCCAAACGACAAGAAAACGTACAGACTGATATCGCTCCTACCAATAATATCGAAAGGTATCTGAAAGGCTCCTATTGATACGCATCCAACCGGTAATTGAAGAAAGCAGTCTTATACCTGACCACCAATTTGGGTTCAGAGTCAAGCATTCCACAATTGACCAAGTTTATAGAATAACCGATGAAATTGAAAAAGCCATAGAGGGAAAAAAAAATTTACTCTAACTTAGGGATCACAACCGTGGACGACGAAATAATAAACTTCGCTCGTAAGCTCCGTATTCGCCTTCATTGCAACCACGCCACGGGTAAGTTTAGTCAGTACAAATCTGACACTACTATGAGTACAAGGTGTCCCATAGTGTCTTATGCAGATTCTCACCTACCCACGAAAAAAAAATCTCACAATTGGAAGCAAAAACGAATTTGATAGTACGTAAAGAAATATGATAAGATGCAAATTATTATAGCTATGTTGTATGTGCAATCTACTTAATTCGGGATTCTAAACAATGACAATATACTATTTTTGTGTGTTCTTCGTTTTAAGTTACTAATATCATTTTTGTTTTAAAACAAACGGCAGAGGATATGCACAAATTCAGCAATTGGATTGCACTTGACGTTTCTTGAAGTTCTATCAACATCTACATATGTACATACTTATTGAAGTAAACCAAAACTATAACCGCGATCCCGAAATTGAGCTTGATGTATGTAGTTTATTAAATACTTTCTTGAACCCAATACAAAACTGTTAGCAAATAGATCTTAAAAATTGTATCCATGCATCATGCAGGATGTATTTAACTCATTTTCACAACTGTTAGTGTAAGACAATTAGGGGTGAGACGAATATATTAGTACTCGTCAAAATATTACTAATATTGGTACATATTACGTATCACTAATACGAATACCTACGATATTATGATACTTTCATATTCACCAATACGTATTTTATTACACTATTCCAGTAAGAATCTAATCGAGACGAGACTAATATACATATACATGAGTAGGCATTCAGTATGCATATGAGTGACACGAAAGCGCAAAGATAAAGTGATTTGGCGTGAGACAGAAAGTGTCTTATGGCCTTCTAGTACTTTGTAAACTGAAGTTTACTCTCTTACTCTTACTGTGAGAGATACATGTATTAGTGCACTGAAGTTTACTCCTTACTCTTACTATGAGAGATACTAGTATTAGTGATATTTTCGTATCGGTTAAGATATTAAATAACGAATATATTCGTATCATGTGATATCTACAAATATTAGTACTAACCCATGCCTAGTCATAAGCTTATAAGTGTATCCTGCAGAAGTGGCAGCCTCGAAGCGAATATGAGATGTAATAGTAGAAACACATTGTCACAGGAACATCAACAGCAACTTTGACAGCCGCAGCGAAAATTTTAGAACCAAAGCTTTTCAATGGAACAGAACACATTAGCCCAGCAACAGCAACAGAAACTTCAACTTCCAACCTAAGTTCTAAGTTCGCTGTTGCTGTTCAATTGCAACCAACCTTGCGACGCCATTTTTCAGACCTCCCAACCTGAAAATGTTTTATGTCTGTCACCTCAAATGTAAATAAAAGAATTTGTTTTGTTATTTGTTTCAAGGAAATGCAACGAATGATTACGTGAAGCAATGATTATGTAATCTACTCGAGAGTAGAACATAAATGCAACGCTTACTAAGCAAAATCTTTGCACAATCATTTAAATTTTTTTATTTCACTTTTGCTTTTCAAATACACAAGTAAGTTCTAAGATGTCAATTTTCGCTGTGTGCTGTTGTGCTGTGCTAATGTGTTTCCCATCACGTTGGCTGTTTTTGTCCAGCGGCTGTCAAAGTTGCTGTGTGCTGTTGCTGTGTCAATGTGTTTCTACTATAAAGAAATACCTCATAACAACCCTGTACCGGCAAAATAACCAAAGCATGTAGCATGAAGTTTTCTTAGTTTGACATCCGCAGTGGTTGTAGGTGTTCAGTAGTTTAAATTTGTGAAAGGGATATCTAAATAAATTTATTTAAAATGCCAAAAGAGCAGTTTCGCGAAGCTGATGTTATTAAAAAAATGTAATAATTTAAGTTCAAATATTTCAGTTGAAAATAAATTATCTAATTTTGTAATTAGATCACATGTTCAGTTTTGCATTAATAGTCCAGAGGAGATTCAACAGGAGTCGCATTTGAGAATTGTTTCTAAAAACCTCTATCAAGGACAACGGCAGCCTGTTCCGTATGGAGTACTGGATAAAAAAATGGTATGAAAATAAGAAATAGAATCTAGGGCTGTTTTACTTAAACTTCTTTTCTTACTAGGGCGTCAGTTCAAAGGACGCCACTTGTGAAACCTGTGGACAAGGCCTCAATGAGTGTATTGGTCACTTTGGATATTTGGACCTAGCATTGCCAGTTTTTCACATTGGCCATTTTCGATCGACTATTTGTATATTACAAACAATTTGTAAGGTCTGCTCGAACGTGATGCTTAAAGAACTAGATAAGCGTCTGTTTGAGAAAAAACTTCTCAATCCAAACTTCTCGTATTTAGCAAAAAAGTCACTACATTCACAAATTCTTACTAAAGCTAAAAAGCTAACAAAGTGCCCTAATTGTGATGCAATGAATGGTGGTGTGAAAAAAGGCCCAGGATTGATGAAAATTCTTCATGATCCTTTTAAAGGGAAAAAAACTGATCCGATGATAACGAATGCTTTGGACGAATTACTGGCTGCTACGGAAAGTAATCGAGAGTTGAATCAAATGATGAGCACATACAATCACTTGGAGGAATTAAATCCGCTGACGGTGTTGGAGTTGTTTAAGAATATCCCGAAGTCGGATATACCACTTTTGGGGATGACTGCGGAAGGTGCAAATCCTGCGAATTTGATTGTAACCAGGGTCTTCGTGCCACCTGTTTGTATTCGTCCTTCAGTTTTGTCGGAAGTAAAAGCTGGAACGTAAGTATCTAAAACAAGCATTCGTAATTGTATATTTTTGTATTATTCAGTACTGTTTGCTGACTAATGAAATTTCATGCATAGTTGAAATAATATCTAACCAACGTGTTGCTTTTTTTTTTACTTATCGTGGGCACCGTGGCTTAAGTGGTTCGTGCTTTGGATCGCTGAGCGTGAGATTCGACGTTCGGATCCCAGAAAACACCAAAAACTTTTTTCACGGTCCTACCTCTCGGGATTGTCTGAGAAACGTCCGAGAGTAGTGCTGTCATGAGAAAGCTCCTTAATTTGCCTTTTCGATATGGCTTTAAACTGTAGGTCCCTTCCATTCGTGTGAAAAAATATAACACACATAACACGAATGGGCGCGAGAATCTAGGCACTGGACCGTATATGGTCTGTTGCAGTGACGTTTATTCTAAGGCGCGCAGGTGTTCTCCGCACACCCCAATGAAATCCGTCTTAATACAAAATTTATTTATTTATTTGCAATCACATAAACCAAACACCGCAGCCACAATCGCAACCCCAAAAATACATATGTATATAAACCATCGAACACAAATTGAAGTCAAACATAATGTTCTCATCTTTTCTCGGAGCAAACAAATTGAAACGGCCGCGCGACGTCAACTGAGCCAAGCAACCTAATTTATCCACCAACTTGTTATTAAATTCAGTTTGACGTCGACTCGCCAAGTTGTTCTCTATTTACTAGAGCACCAACCGAAAGGAAATATCCATAAAAAAACAGTTCTACCACATTCAAAGTCCCAACAAACACATGAATTGGAGTTCTCCAGAACTTGCCGCACATCAGTTACCTTTGAAAATGGAAAACGTTTGTTTGGTTGGATTTTTTTCGATTCTCTTCTCTTAATATATTAGTTATTGTTCGATGTGCTCTATATTTGTAGAACCCCATATCGACTGAAGCGAAAGCCATCAGCAACACAACATAATTCATTAAATTGATAGATAAAGCAAGTAGCTCAAACCTATGATTGTGCAGCGGTTATGTCCAGTGATTTAAATGGAAACATTCTTTCGTTCATACTGTAACATAATTAGTTAATATAACTAGATCTATTTTGCTATCTAAGATTGACTATGGTTTGGTAATTTATGGAAACTGTACAAAATGAACTCTAAAAAGTCCTCAACTCCGTATAATGCAGCTGTAAGATCTAGTCTCAGAGCTTTTCGAACAACGCGCCGTGGGGCAGAATAATCTCAAAGTTGGTATTAAATCAACCGATAAAGCTAACAACCTGAAATTTCGCCTGATGATTGTTGAGATTATTTATAAGAAAATTTTCAGCCCACTCATGGTCACGGCCACCAAAACGCCCCTTACAAGTAAAAAACACTGCTTTAGTTACAATTTTGTATAGTATCGATTTATTAATCCGTATTAATATATTAATTTATTAATATATATTGCTATTATTATTATGTAATTATAATTTTGAATAAAATCTTCATTTTCTTCTTTACTGTTATCATCTTCATCATTTCTGCTTTGTTGGACTGGTGAAGCTTTAAGCAAATCCATTGCTTCCTTGGGTAGGTGTTGATGTTTTTTGAAGGGTAGTTCCCTCTTGCTGGTGATTATTGGATCGGAACTTATCAAAAAAGATTTAAAAACTGTTTTAGTTTTTTCACGACTGGGCTTTCTCTGTCAGTTGTCCAATGGGTAATAAAGCATGCGATATTATTTCTGGTCCGTGAATTAAAAAATTGTGCAGCGTGGGCGACATATTATACCAGGGATACTTATCAACATAATCAACAATACTTTTTCATTATCCACTCGAGCTTGCCACTTTTTGAGAGGTAATTTATAAGATCGTATCCATTCATGAAAAACGGATAGGCCAGACCCCAAATTCTCGGTTTCAACTTTTCGTGCAATCATTTCCTCTATACAATTGTACTTCTAAGAAGTCCTCTATACAATTGTACTTTTAAATAGTATTTTTGTGTAGATGACGTCTCTGCAGCGTTGTACACTTTACCGTCAATCATAGTAGAAAGTATGTAAAAATCTATCCTGCTGATGTTAGCGCGTGTTGATTGGGGTTCAATGTTAAATTTTTGTTGATTACTTCAACATTTTGCCACCTCCGGCGTTGTTTGCCAATTAATTTCAAACCTGTGATCCGGTATGTTCCTGTTTTCTTTTAACTCAATGTTGGCAGAGTGATTAATCCTAGTTCGGTGTTTAAATATCACGGCCAATACACAGATGATGATCACAGCGACTGCAAAAAATGAGCAAAATCCAATTGTCCAATACTGGTGTTTTTTGATAATCCTCCAGTTGTGTTCATGTATCCGGCTGAGCGTTTCAGATGCCTCTCGTTGGTTGAATATTGACACCTCCATCAGCTCCTTATTCAGCGGGATGTCGGTTTCATTTGTAAAATAAACTGGAGCCTGAGTTGATACCGATGTGCTAATGGTAGCGATTGATTTGGTAAAGTGCATTACTACCCTCGTTTCCTTAAACAGTTTTGCCTGCAATCGTACGAATTTTGTTTGAATGACGCAGTCTGGGGTTACATGAATGATGCCCGTGTCGTTTCAAATCACTTCCTCTCGAGTTGAGCCACAGATTACGAACACCGCAGTTTCCTCTAGTGTAATGAACATCCACGTATTATGAGTCCATAGTTCCTTCCACATGGTGTGTGTTAGTTTCAGCATCCTAGTTGCACAGTTTCTTGTACAGCTGCTGGACAATGCAATCCTCACATTGCTTTTTTTTTTTTTTTTTTTTTTTTTTGTTTTTTTTTTTTTTTTTTTTTTTTTTTTTTGTGGAATATTGATGGCCGGAGGATGAATGTTATTCCATTTAGTGTTGGTGCCTTTTTTATATCTTCCAGTGGTAATTGGAAATACCTCTGTAGATTATAGTTGGCTCCCAGTACGGGCCGCTGTATTTGTACCTCTCGAAATGTCTGCTCGTCTACCTTCTCTGGAACAGTGTTGGTTTTAATCAGGTCATATTCATCAGCATCACTGATTATAAAATATCCTGTGACCAAAATCTCCCGTAAAATGTCTTCGATTGGAAATCGAACGCTCGTGCGTAGCACTCCTCGTTGTATTTTGGCAGTTCCAATTTGTTCCACGAACAATCCAACGTCCGGATGGGTAATCGTATATCTTTTAGTTCCCGGTATAATAAATGCAAGCAGCGATAGAGTCAAAAGGGCAATGGAGAAATTCGCTGACGGAGTGGTTGGCTTCTGTTTTTTGTCTTTCAGATTCATTCCGGCGGTACTGGATGGTGACTGCTCTGAGGGTTGTTTCCGTGGTTGAATTCTGCCGTCTTCTTCGAGTTTTATGACATTGTTACCTATTGGCAGCAAACATACCTTGGCTATTGGTCGCTTGAATGTTCCTTTCTCTGTCATGATTGTCACAACTCTGGCAAGTTCATCTACTCCGCTGTGTACTTCAACTATTTTGCCCAGAGGCCACTTCGATGGTGTCAGCAGCAGTAGTTGGACAATCTCGAAATTCTTTGCTGATTGCTTCCATTTATATCGTTGTTGGATTTTTGTTATGTAGTCCTCGTACCAACGGTTACAAAAATCTTGTTTGAGTTTTTGAATAAGCTTCCACCTTTTTAAACTACTCTGTGCCAGATCTAGAATGACATCATGCCGTGGTGCTATTAATGGTGATCCAATAATGAAGTGACCTGGTGTTAGTGCATCAATATCTTCAATACTGTCTGTTAATGGGCAGAGTGGTCTCGAATTCAGACATTCTTCTATTTGAACCAGAATTGTGTTCATCTCCTCGTATGTCAATTTTTGCTCTCCTATGATTCGATTCAAATGATATTTGACTGATTTGACCCCAGCTTCCCAGAGTCCACCAAAGTGTGGAGCTTCAGGGGGGATGAAATGCCACTGAATTCTGTTATCGGTAAGTTGAGGCTGTAATGCATTAATCATGTTTTTTCGCTCCAACAAAATTTGTTCCATTGTCGCTATACAGATGATGTACGGATCCTCTTCTACTGATCATTCTTCGCAATGCTGCCATGAATCCATCGGTTGTTAAGTCAGAAGTCAACTCAATATGCACTGGCTTTGTTGACATGCAGACAAACAGCGCTATGTAAGCCTTGTGCGACTTCACACCTCGAATTTGTGAACATCGTATGTTGACTGGGCATGCGTAGTCTATTCCACAATGTATAAATGGACGTGAAAACCTTACTCGTGCTTCTGGAAGTTTTCCCATGAGTTGATTTGATTCCTTGGCCTTAAATGGGAAACATCTAACGCATTGATTTATAATGGCCTTGACAGTATTGGTTCCTCGGATGATCCAAAATTTTCTCCGAGTGTGATTTAATGTCAGTTTCACTCCACCATGAAGTGTATTGATGTGAGCTTTATTGATGATTAATTTCGTCAGCGGATGCGATGATGACAAAATCATAGGATGTCTCTGGTCAATTAATAAAATGACGTGTCTCAATCGACCTCCCACTCGCAAAATTCCATTGGCGTCTATAAATGGATTCAGTGATGATATCTTGCTCGTTGATTTCAGTGCATTGTTTTTTCTTAGGTTGTGCATATCCTCCGCAAACATTCGTTGAGCACCCCTTACCAGTGCTTTTTTTTGCTTCCAGGAGTTCTTCTACCGTCAAATTGACATGTAGTAGTGGTTCGCCTCTCTTGCTCTTTCTGCAATTGTTTTTAAATCGTAGACAGATTGCGCTCATACGTTGAAGTTTCGAAAGTGATGAAAAGAGGCAAGTGATGTCGGTGCCTGGTGAGGTTATATAATCATGCAAGCATAAGACTTCCGGATTTCAGGCATATCTTGCACTTCCATCATAAACTTGTTTGCTGGCCAATGTTCTTCGTCCTTCTTCAACCACTCTGGAACGTGCCACCATGTAGAATTCTCAGCGAGGGTATCTCCAAATGACCCCCTAGACGGAATGTCAGCAGGATTCTCTCTGCCAGGTACGAACCTCCATTGTCCTTTAAAATTCTGTTGCACATAGGATACCCGGTTGGCTACAAAAGTGTTCCATTTCACTGGGTGTTGTTTTAACCAGTTCAATACTATGGTAGAATCTGACCATGCGACAACTCTGGTATATTTAGTTTCTATTCCCTCTTTGATCTAGTTCATTAGCTTCGTAAGCAGTGCAGCTGCACATAACTCCAGTCTGGCCAGTGACACTTGCTTCACAGGCGCCACCTTGGTCTTTGACGCGATGATGCATATTGAAGTAGAGCCGCAATTGATGACCTTCTGATACACCACTGCTGCATAAGCTGATTCTGATGCATCTGCAAATCCATGCAGTTCGATTTGAGAGTTTTCCATTTGTTGCGTCCATCGTGGAATCCTTACATTTTCAAGCGTCGATAATCTTTTCTTGAATTCTTCCCATTCCTTTTGAATTGTCATTGGCACATTTTCATCCCATCCGATACCCAAGAGCCAAAGACTTTGAATCAAATTCTTTGCTTTAATTGTTAATGGCGACAACCAGCCAAAGGGATCGAAGATTTTACCTGCGTCACTCAATATTGCTCGTTTGGTACTCTCTGGGCTGAATGACGAAGAATTTACCTTAAATTGGAAGTCGTCTGTCCTCGGGCACCATTTTATTCCCAAAATTTTGAATGTTGTGTCACTATTAAAGTCATGCTCTGGCTCCATTTCAACAACTTCTTTTGGTAATGTTTTTATGAACTCTGAACTATTTGATGTCCATTTTCGTAAGTTGAATCCACCCAAATGAAGTAGCTGCACCAATTCTCTTTGAAGATCTTCAAATTTCTGAATTTTCACCGCCAAGACAGACGTCTACATAGAATTCTTCAAGCACTGTTTTGCTCGCCCGTGGATACCTCTGTCTTTCATCCTCAGCTAGCTGGCATAATGTTTTAATTGCCAAATACGGGGCTGATGCTGTACCGTATGTCACTGTTTTGAGAGCATATTCCTTGATTGGGCTACTGGAATTCTCTCTCAACAAGATGCGCTGTAGATTTCGATCCTCCTGATCGACTAAAATCTGCCGATACATTTTTTCGATATCAGATGTAAAGACGATTGGGAATGACCTCCATCGAAGTAACAGAAAACACAGATCTTTTTGAATCGTGGGACCTGTCAACATAATGCTATTTAGTGATTCCCCAGATGTCGTTTTCGCCGAGGCGTCGAAAATTACCCTCAGTTTGGTAGTAGTGCTGCAATTTTTTATCACTGAATGATGTGGAAGATAATATGTTTTTCCCGTGTAATCTTCCTGTATTTCTTTCATGTGTCCAAGAGTAATGTATTCCTGAATAAATTTGCAATATTCATGCCGAAGCTCCTCATTTTTTGCGAATCTCTGTTCCAACATATCGTTTTAATGCCATTTTACGTGAATCGCCCAAGACCATGCAATCCTTTAGCAGTGGTAATTTGACAGTATATCGTCCTGTTTCATCCCGTTTGTGCGTCATTTGGTAGTGTTTTTCGCATATTTCATCTTCTGCAGACTTGACCCTTGCAGTTGGTACTTCTCCTAGCTCCCAAAATTTCTTCAATCCTTTGTCTTCACTGCAAACACTGATACATAATGTGAGGATCTTAGTTTGTGTTTGCTTCTTTGGAATTGAGGTAGGAGTTAAGGTAGTATTGACTGGTCCAGATAGTATCCACCCAAACCTTGTATTTTGTGCCATTGGAGTATTAGCTGGACCCTTGATCAATCCATGCGTCAGGAAGTGCGGTAAAATGTCTGATCCAATCAGTAATTCAATATCCTTGGGTTTTTCGTACCATGGATCCGCCAACTTCAAGCCTTGAATGTGTGGCCACTGGTTGGGTGAAAATTTTTGTAGTGGCAATCTTGATGTAATAACAGGCATTACTAGAGCTTCGATCTCCACGTTGACTCCTTCATCGTGGATTGGTTGAATGGTAAAATGGCATGCTGCGATGATTTGTGTAGCATGACCGTTGATCCCATTTATCATTGACTCGTACTTGACCAATGGTACCCTTATTTGACGCGCTAACTTACATATCTGTCACGAAGCATGATTGAGATCCTTTATCAATCAGAGCTCGTATCAGTTTTACTTGGCCTCCAATGCATATGTTCACCATGGCTGTGGCTAGTAGTACCGTCCTGTTATTTTGACATGCTGTGGCGATTCGTGTTGACGATGATGCTTCTTCACTTTTTGTTCTTCCTGCTACCAAGACGGCTGCACTCTTACCTCGAGGAAAGTGAAGTAGGGAATTATGTTGTTGTGTGCATATCCTACAACCCTTCTTCGATGAGCAATCCCTTGCGGCATGTCCATCTCGCAAACAGTTGAAACACAGCTTTGACTTTTGGAACACCTCCATTCGGTTTTTTTGGCTTCATATTTCGAAATCTATTCCAATTATACAATTGATGAGACTCGCTCCACACAACGCATTTCGACTGTGTGACTGTAGTCAAATGGTTTTTTGTGAATGTGGTTTTTGATGCTTGTGACTGGCGTACTCTCCAATCCTCGGAATCTGCCCTCGATGAAGTCAAAAAATTCAATTAACTTTGGAATTTGTGTTGACATTCCGTTCGATTGTTGATACGATTTTCTTGATTCATTGTCGAGTTTTGGATATAACAACTGAATCACTAATGGATCGCAAGAGCTGACAGCAATTCCCAAGTTTTTGATACCGTACAAGATTTCTTTCGACGTATCCATGATAGATTTCAAGTCGAACGCATTTTCACTTCGAACTGATTTCAAAGTAAGCAATTTTTGAATGTAGTTGGTGACCAACACTGCTGGATTTTGAAACCGGTTCGTTAGCAATTCTATCGCTGTTGCATAATTGCTTGACGTAGGTGATAAGTGGTTGACGATCCTTGCTGCTTCTCCGCTCAGATTTCCCTTTAAATACTGAATTCGTTCCACATCGCTTAAGGATTTATTCTGGTGTACTAATCGGTCAGACAGTTCCCAAAATGGTGTCCACTCTTCATACCTTCCACTGAATGTTGGTATGCTTATAGGTGGAAGTTTAATTTCCCGATGTGCTCCAGGTTGTGGAGCTAATGTCTCCGTTTGGTGTTGTCGCTGTTCTGCTGTATACCTGTATACATCTTGATACATCTGCTCCAAATTGATAAACTCGTTGCTTGACACATACTCCTGGTCGTAATCAGCTTCTTCCTTGATGCCTGAACTGCCGCTCCTAGATTTAAACTGGCGGGAGCTAAACGTAATTCTGGAACATCGGCTTGCCTTTTCTCTTTTAACACATCCAATTTCGCCTTCAAAGTACTCCTAATATCAAGGTACCTTGATTCAAACTGACTAAAATACCATTTTGTAAAGTAGTCATGGTGCGGGTTCGCCTTCCTTAGGTCTTCTAAATACCCGTTATTTAATTGAAAGTCGAGCCAATGCTGCTCCAACTTCTCTAGTCGTTTAAGGATATACTCCACAGAGTATCGTGACTCTCCATCCTTTTGATCCATAATCGATGGACTTCTTCCGAAATTCGCGTTTGGTTTAACGCTAAATCGTCAATTTCACTCATGGTTACACTTTGTAATTTTTACTCTACTGTATATTTTTTTTAATTTTTTTAAATCCGGCTCCTCTTGATCCGGCTCGAAGGACCATGTAAAAATCTATCCACTAGATTTTATTATCCGATTGACAGTCACCTTACCGCGGGTGGGGGGATAGCTGTCAATCAATAAATAAGAGATCGGTTGCTTGGTTAGATCTGAATTTATTTATTTCCCTAACTGGGTATTTATACATTCATTTTACTTACTATGCTAACTTAATTTTACTAAGCAATGACTCAAGTCATTGCAGGTGCACCAGGTCATTCACTGCAGTTTGGTTTTTGTGCTGACTCGGCGGTTGTTCGGCTATTCAACCACTTGATGTAGGTCGTGAATGTTTGTGCGCAAACTGCTGATGTTAGCGCGTGTTGATTGGGGTTCAATTTTTGTTGATTACTTCAACAAAGTAAGTTATGACTAACAAGCTACAATCTTCCCTCAATCAGTGTTGATGTATATTGCAGGTTTTTTGATTTGCTCATCTACTCTGTTTTTTTCTGCAATGGACCTTTCGGTGGACTCTTTCACGAAATCTATTTTTAAAGGCCTGCAGTATCTTGTAGAAGCTGGTCGCGGATTTTGCTATACAATTTTATCATTACAGGTAAGTCGAAGTGGAAGAAGACAGGTTATGAAAACAGACGAATCATTAGCCATGAAAAGCCTGTTTGTAGGAACTATGGCCCGAGCTTCCGTCAAATCCCCACTTTGCAAATAAGCACAGTTTATCTAAATCTTTGTTTCTTAGTAAAAGAATCACGTCTTTTCGTGATTATAACGAACGCTGAACAGTGTGGTCAAGCAAGGCTTGTAGAGTAACATCTACCGAAGTTGTGGTAATTGTAATATGTTCGGAAGGGGGATAGCATTCTTGTTTTGCGGCTTGAGTAATCTTATAAGAAGGACATTTTTCTGGTGCACTCATTCTAATTATAATATATTGATGCCGAGATAATTGTGCTTCAACCGCAACTGCGAGAGCATCTTCACCTACATAACATCTTTGAAGAATTTGATTCCGGTGGTAGTTGTAATGTCTTTCAGAACTTTGGAAGCATTTACCTTTCCTTCCGCTCTCAAACTCATTTGCGAAGTATAACTTGATATGACGGCTGATGCGGATTCTCTCAATTTTTCAGTTTTCATTCATTAAGTTCTTTCAGCACAAGCTTCGATAGAAGTACTTGGTCGACCACGTTTTTGCTCAGGGGAACGGAGAAATGAAATAGAAGTTTCAATCCAAGTACGGTTGGTTTTTAAAAACAAATGGAGTCGTCTATGTGCTTTAACCCAACGAGACTTATACTGGGACTTGAAATAAGATAATATTTTATTTAAACTCTTATTATCGAAATTTCGTGTTCTATTTTTCAGTTCTTCCGTTAAAAATATAAACTGGTGTTCCATTTCATTGTGCTCAGCGGATCTCATTATATTAAAAAGCTCCATTCGAGTAATGAATATAGTATTGGAACTAATTCCTAAAGATAAAAACATTTCAATAAAAGCTACAATAATTTTTTTTTTCAAAAGGTACATTTTTTAAAAAAATCTTACAACAGGAGTTGCAAAAAGTAGCACCCAATTTTAACTGGTTCAGAAAGTACATTAAATAGACAATTCAAAAAAATAAAGCTAAGGTTTGGACGGCCTTGGAACATAACTTATTTCACTAATATTTACCAGAAAACGCTACATAAGCTTAACCTAGACCTGGTATTATTAATGTTATCTTAATTTACAATTAAATGTACTTTTACACAAAAAACTTATTTTTTAGCTTATCACATAACCCAGTTTGATGGCTCCATACCAAAAATTTTAATAATCTATGTTTAAAAAAGAAAAAAAAAAAACGGCCAAGAAATAACACGAAGTAGATACGTTAAAATTTGATATATTTTGCAATTAAAGTTAAATCGATTTAAAAAGTTTTGATTATAAAGTTGCGATTGACTCAGCGGTTCACGAAAGACTACAACCGAAAAATACATTTTGATAATTTACACGCAAAGAAACCGAGAATCGCCAACTGTTCGAGTGTGGGAACAGACAGTATTATCGCATGATATTTGATAATCGTGAATTCACAAATTACTGTCTGTTCGCACACTCGATGAATACCTTGAGAAATAAAAATGTTTCAACTATGCTTATCAATAAAAAGGCGGTTACTAAGCTAAATTAACAATATCAAATTTTGTGCTTACTAAGCTACCTTATAATAGTGATAGGAAGTGAACTGAACAATTTTTTTTTTTAAATATAACCCTTGTCCATGTGGCAGACACTGCGACCTAAAAGATCTATTGTATCATAAGGGTATTCTTAGTCTAAGAGACGTACTACCTCCCTAATGAAGGATAGTAAATCCTTAGTAGCAGAGTTTTTCATTTCCGCTGGCGTACATATTTGTTTATAGAAAATACGACTCCTTACCCAATGTAAAGCTGGGCAATTGCAGAGAATGTGTTCGGATGATTCGTCCTCCTCCGAGAAGAACCTACATTCCGTCTCTGAGCTCAGGTTAAGTTTGTTAAGGTGGTATCTCAAGCCACAGTGGCCCGTGAGAAAGCCCACTAGCTTCCTGATACTTTCCTTATTAAGGTTAAATATATCCTTATAGGAGTAGGGTTCGATTAGTATTTTGGATTGTCTCAACCTTGGGACAATTTCCCAGTGGTCCAGACGAAGCCTGTGCTCCCAGTTACCAATCAGCGCTCTGGCGAAAGACCAGTTGATGCCACAGTAAGGTTCAGGTCCTATGAACGCAGATTCTGAGCCAGCCCTAGCTAGTTCATCTGCTAACTCGTTGCCTACAATCCCTTGATGGCCTGGGACTCACCCAAGTTTTACCTTGTTAAGTCTCGCCAGTGATTGCAGTGCATCGTAGCAATTTTAACTGATATGGAGTCCACTAAATTGGACGACAGCGCTTTGAGTGCTGCCTGACTGTCTTAAAATATATAAGTTCTAGCGCTCTTAATACCCTTACTAAGGTTTAACCTAGCGCAGATTTCAATGGCATGGAGTTCAGCCTGAAATACCGTGGGACACATTCCCATAGGTATCAAGACTTTGGTGTTCTGTCCAAAGACACCAGCTCCAACTCCAGATTCCATTTTCGATCTGCCTGTGAACCAAACTAGACCTCTAGGGTCTAATGCCGGACCACCATTAGACCAATTTGCGCGATCTAATATTTCTACCTCAAATAACCTACCAAAACAGTACTCCTTGACCATGGTGTCAGGGATGGTACAAAGCATGTCTCTTTTGGGGATTGAGTCAAGAATTTTCAGATGTCCCACATGATCACCTGATTTATACTTGTATTCTATCTGCAACTTGATAGCGCACCTAGCGGCTGTCTTCCAAATGAAGATATGAAGGGGTAAAAGCCCAACGATCGCTTCTAAAGCTGCCGTCGGGCAGGTACGCATAGCACCTGTGATACCGAGACAGGCAACTCTTTGTAACTTCTGGAGTTTAGTTGCCGTTGTCCGTTCAAGAACTTTCGGCCACCAGATGATGGCCGCGTATGTGATAATAGGCCTCACCATCATTGCATACATCTAATGTATCATTTTCGGATTTAGACCCAAAGTTCTGCCGTACGGGCGCCTGCAGGCCCACATGGCCTTATTAGCACGCTTGATGGCGAACTTGATATGAGAATTCCAGTTGAGCGGTTTGTCGAGGATAACCCCGGGGTATTTGACTTCACTGGAATAAGCTAGAGTAGTGGCTTTGATAATGATAGGTCCTAGATTGACCAGTCTTTTCCTAGTAAAAGGCACTAAAACAGTTTTGCAGGGATTGATGGATAGTCCTTCTCTGCTACACCATTAGCAGTAGTAAAGCACCTTGCATGACGCTGGAGACGGTTGCGCTGTGTTTGCCACTAATAAGTATCGCTAAGTCATCCGCATAACCAATGGCGATATAGCCTAATCTGTGAAGATCGATCGGGAGAGAGAACTCCGCCTTGGGGACAGCCCTTAGCTGCGGTCACAGACACTGAAACTCCTCCCGAGGAGGAAGTCATAATTCGACTTTCAAGCTTGGCTCTTACCCATTTGCTGGTCGAATCTTCGATGCCTCTGCTACTGATTGCTCTCTCTATTGAGCTGTAGCCAGTGTTATCGAAAGCGCCCTCAATGTCAAGGAAGGCGCATAGGGCTATTTCCTTAGAACCAAGAGTTCGTTCAATCTCCTTCACAAGGTAGTGGAGAGCGCCTTCTGTTGATTTGCCCTTCCTATATGCAAATTGACTTGAGTGCAAAGGGGTAGACAAATCTAACCGACTTCTAATGTGAACATCGATGAGTCTCTCCATCGTTTTGAGAACAAATGATGTTAGAATTATGGGTCTATAAGGTTTAGGCAGCTTACTGGGCCTATTGCCCGGTTTGGGAATGAAGAGACCGTCACCGCCGGGGGCTTTGAATGGTTTAAAGGAGCTAACCGCCCATTTAACCTGTTCTATTAGCAATACCGATCCTATGGTCAGCTACATTCGAGTACATGTGTTGTACATGGGTAGACGAACCTGGAAAATGGACCTCAAGTAAGGTTTTGAGAGTGTCCATACGGTCCGACGTGTAAGTGCCATCAGATATTTTTAGTAAGCCTACACAGTTAGCATGATCTTTAACGAGTGCCTTATGGATTCGTGCTGTTACTGGCAAGTCAGCAATGTTTTCGCAACATTTTCTCCATGTAGCACGTTTGGATCGCCTCAATTCTAGATTCTATTCAGTGAGAGCGGACCTGTATTCGTCCCAGCTCTTCGTGCGTTTAGCATGGTTGAAGAGTTCTCTAACTTGCTTCCTAAGTTTGGCAAGCTGATCATTCCACCAGGGAACCTTTCGTTTACACAAACTGGTTTTATGAATACAGCTGTCGTAGTAGGAAGTAAGCAGCACATCATTCAATTGGTATGCTGCTTCATCTAGGTCCCCTATGGACTCGATGGGTGTAACGAGCATATCCAATTTTGAGAGAACAAGTCCTCGATATGAAATCTAGTCCGTTGACTTGGGATCATATCTATTAGAAGCATGTGACAGTTTGCCTTGAATGTCGAACCTGATGTGTTGATGGTCCGACAGCGAGGCTTCGTCAGAGACATGCCAATTTTCAATAAAATTAGAAATAAATGGACTAGCAAGGGTGAGATCAAGTACCTCTTCCCGAATCGCATTTATGAAGGTAGGTTTAGAGCCTCTATTTAAAATATCTACACAACTACTAGTAAGGTATTCTAAAAGACACTCACCCCTTCTGTTGATGCCACTACTGCCCCATACAACATGATGCGCATTTGCATCACAACCTATGATGTAGTGTAGGTTGTTTTGTTGGCAGTATTGAATAAGTCCTTGGACCCCTATAGGCGGGATGTTGTCGTCGTCGCCGGGGAAATATGCCGAGGCACACACGATGTTTTGTGTTCCCCTCTCGGTCGGGACTTCTACTAGCAGTGTCACCAGGTCCTTCGTGATGTATTCTGGAACTGGAAGAAAGTTTATATTTGTGCTTATTAAGCAGGCCGCCCTTGGCACTGCCTCCCCACACTTAAAAATTAACTTACTTGACCTATTCCGTAGACCTTTTATTTGTCCGCAAATAACCCAAGGTTCTTGGATAAGACCAAGGGTTATGTTTTCTTTGGCGAACCGCTTACTAAGGGTAGCGGACACGCCCTTAGCGTGATGCAGGTTCGCCTGTAGCACCCTTATTGTGCATATTAATCCTCCTTCGAGGATCTGGCTTGCCGGAGTAGTTGGGCCTTTTTGGGACCATTTCCTCTACGACAAGCAGCCTGAGTAGAAAGACCTTGTGGTCTGCTTCTACTCGGCTCTGTAACCTTCCGATAAGCATGTCCAGTGGCGCCGCTTGACGGATGAGGTGATCCGGTCACTTTACCGGTCGAAGGGACTGATGTTTTTCTGCTTTCTTTGCGGTGACCCATTGGTCTGGCTGGCAAATTAGCAGATGTATTGCCAGAGACAGTGGGACCAACATGCCCAGTGGCGCTGCTGGTCGAAGAGATTGGTCCTGGGGCCTGTTTGTTAGGGACGGCTCCGGAAACATTCTGATCACCATGCCCAGTGGCGCTGGTGATGGAAGGGGCTGATGTTGTTGCCTGTTCCATGGGAGTTGTTACGGAACAGTCAGGAGTAACGTGCCCTGTGGCACTGCTACTAGAGGGCAGGGTGGACATAGTTTTCACCGCAGGTAATGGTACAGCCTTCGTTGTCTCAAGTATACCGCTGTCAGACGCTGAAACTTTGTCGGTGCTCTTAAGGATCAGCTTGACAAAATTAAATCGGTAGTTGATCTTGCCTTTAAGGCAGTTGAGCCTTTTCATGGAGGCGTCGTCTATCGCTAACACGAGATGAAGGAGCGCACCTTCCTTCTCTCTCTGTACGACCTTCCATGTGGTGGCCTGCAACTCAGCGTTCTGAGAAGCGATTGTCGCTAGGATTTTCGCTGAGGAGAGCTCAAGACTCTGTGGGAAGAACCCTCGGACGATGTGTGATTTCGGGAAGGATCCCTCTTCCACCAGCGTCACGTTCAGTCCACACTTAGCTCTAATCCTCTCGAAGTTCGAGCGCATCCACTCGGCAGTAGAACTGTCTGCGCATATGAAAGTTAGCCGCCCCGATCTGAGATGCGAGCCTGAAAAGGACGGCCACACGCCACTGTTGCTCATCTCAATCGAGGTGTCTATAACAGCCTCCTGGAAAAAAGCCATCTGCTCATTTGAGAGAGGCTGGGTTGATAGGTCAACCGGGACAACACCCAACCTGAGCACTAGCCACCTGGCTAAAAGTGGGAGCATTAGGTGCAGGTCCTGCCTTTACCTTTTTGGCGGCCGAAGCCATCGGGATCTGATCCTCCGATCTGACCCGTTTGTTTTCGCGTTTAGCGGAGGGGGCGGAAGAGGCGGGAGGGGCGGTTTTGGCATAGATCAGAGCACTCTCTCTGTCTTTGCCTATGCGTAAAGCATATTTAAACCGCCTCCTTTCTGTTGAACTGAGTTTGACGAACCCACTCTTCTGAAGCTGGATCTGTAGTCCGTCTAGCCTCTTCCCAATGGAAGAGCATCCGGATTTCTCCGAGACGACGCTACAGGCATCAACAAGGGTAGATGCGTCAGAATCTGAAGTGGCCGACTCCACTTCTACAGTTCTGGGGTCTTGGGAGGGTTCAGATGGGGCCCATATGGCATCGCCTTCTGACTTCCTGATGTTGTTCGGCTGCTCAACAGCAGACCGAGAACTAGAGGCCGTTATATTATTGGCCGACGAGAGCACTAAAGCTTCTCTAGCTACAACGGGTTGCTCAACAGCAGAAACCGAGGTTGATGAGATAAGAGATGCATCGGTCTTTGAGTTTTTTTATATTTTGTTTGTTAATTTTGGACCCACGAGTCTCCGGGAAAGGAGGTCGCCCATGACAGAGCCCGGCATGCCACAGGAAGGCTGGTTTGAAACCGAGGGTAGCCAGGTATTCGGAGTTCACATACTAACGACTAAGCACCCTCTTAGCCATGCATCCCTCAGCGTATGCTGTTCCACCTTGGATTAGGGATTTAATAGTGGGGTTTACTCCCCTCGTCGCTCACTTTAGCCGGCTTTCATGCCATTGCTGCAGCCGTTCAACCGGGGCACAGGAGAGGCACATAAGCACAGTAACAAGTTCCTCGGCTGGATGGTATCTGCTACAGCATGAGGGCCGTTGCCCGGTGGCCGCCACGAGGAGGCAGTGAGTCTTCTTGAAACGTTTGCCTGTAGGGATCGTCCAATGACTTTACCCTATAGGTACGTACCTGACCACCTGAACAATCTACAACATTTCAGAAAATTTTTACACATAAAAAAACACTTACTATCAGTGAGCATATATTGGTGGCAAAAATAATAGGGACAACTCAAAACATAATTTTTTTTATTTTTTCTAAAATCCTTTCAGTTGAAGTTCAAAGAATTTGTACCATATAACTGCACTCATTTGTACATACAAACGTCATACCCCTTTCCGCAAATGCGATCTTCGTTTTAACAGAAAAACGGAATATTTACATTAACCATTTGCTAAGGCTGGAAAAAATAATAGGGACAGCTTGCAAACATTTAACTTAATCGTAGTTGTTACGATCAATTGATAAAAAGAAAGTTGTGTTTTTATTGTTGTTATTGAGTTTTCTAAAATGCATTTTGTTATGGGTAGAAAAAGGCACTGCTCGGTTGAAGACCGTTTAAAGATAAAGAAGCTTTACAAAAAGGCTAACTATGCGAAAGATAGCGGAACTTTTGAATTGCTCAAATACAAAAGTTCATAATGCTATTAGGCCACAAATTAAGTCAACAACCCGTGGACGACCAAGAAAAACTACGGCAGATTTTGATCGACAGTTGTTACGGGCATGCAAAGCGACTCCGTTTGCTTCTTCAAATGTCTTAAGAATTGAGTTAAATGCCTCAGTCTGCAGTCGGAATGTAAGAACCAGGGACATAAAAGGTGGATTACATGGAAGAGCAAGAAAAGTTCCTCATCTCGGTGCAGCAAACATCAAGATGAGGAAATACTTTGCAGTGGAATTTGCACCGCCAGCAAAATTTATGTACGAAGTCCTAACAACCAGGAACCTACCTACACTTACACCAGAAAGACAGTGAAGCATGGTGGTGGCAGCATTATCATTTGGAGTTGTTTTTCGTGATGTGGCGTTGGTCCTCTGTTTTGGATCAAAGACAATTTGAACGCTGTGGTATACAAAGACATAATGCAGAACACTATGCTACAATATGCGGAGGAAAATATGCCGCTTAAGTGCGAATATCAGCAAGATAACGACCCCGAGCATTGTTCAAAGCTTGTAACAAGACAATGGCGTTAAGTTAATGCACTGGCCGTCGCAGTCACCAGACCTAAATCCACCTGAGCCACTTAGAGAGATCTTGAAATAGGGAGTTTCAAAGACCAGAATAACAGATCGCGATCATTTGTGACAGGTGGTCCACGAAACTTGGAATGCTATTCCAATCGAAACATGCATAGCACTGGTCGAATCTATGCCACGCAGATGTCTGGCTGTGCTGAAAAACAGCGGAGGGGCAGCTAAATATTTAAAAAACAATGATTAAGTCCACATTACGTTGGTAATATGTGAATAAATTTAATATATTTCAAATGTCCCTATTATTTTTTTTAGCCTTAGCAAATGGTTAATGTAAATATTCCGTTTTGCTGTTAAAATGAAGATCGCATTTGCGGAAAGGGATATGACGTTTGTATGTACAAATGAGTGCTTCTTCTTTTACGTTTATAGCTTTTGAATTATATAGCGCGTACAAGTACATCTAATGCAATATAGTTACGGTAATCGCACCCCCAGTGATACCGCGGGAGCTTAAGTACACATAATATACATACATGTATCCAGTATCATACACGCGCAGACTGCGTAATCCAATATCATACACGCGCAGACTGCATTTGCCCCATCAGCGTATCAGCACAGGCGTGCACTGCACTCGCTGCGTGTGCGCAAGATCAGCAGAATTAGTTAATAAATAGGAAAAAGCTAATGTTAATTTTGTAGTTGATTTGAATCCCGTAATGAAATCGGTCGAATAAAGATTTTTATAATTTAATTGTCGAGTAGTTTTATTTTATTTTTATTATTTTATAATTGTATTAATGTAATGTATTTCCCATCAGTGTTGTTGTTTTTTTTGTCATTGAGTGGATAACCCACCTTAACTGGCGCAGTCGACGAGCGAACCACGGTCGCGAAACAAAAGTGGAATTAACTAAAAAATATAAAATTTACTTCATCAAGTGAAAGTGAATTAAGCAGTTCGAATAAAAAGTTAAGATAACCAAAGTTAAATTAACAAAAATCTTACTACATCAAGTGATAGTGAGTTTTAAACTATTCGAATAAGAAGTTAAAACCAACCAAACTTGAATTAACTTAATCAAATAATTGTGAATATTCAATCAACCAAAGTTGAACTAACTTAATAAAAAAAAATTGTGAATAAATTATTCGGGAATCAACCAAAGTTGAACCAAATCAAGATTCAAATAAATAAAAGAGGAGGCAGTTCATCACTCAAGCAACAGGACACAACAGTACGCAGGAAATAATTGTAATAATTGTATTAATGTAAGTCATTGAGTCGGTTATAGCAGAATTCGAGAAATTATCTTTAAAAATGCCACAAGATTCTTTAAATACCCAAATTACTCCTGAGAGTTCACAAACCCCTTCACTATCTTCACCCAACCCTTCCCAAAATATGACATCTAATATCGCAGATTACAATACACCAGATATTATAAAAACCCTCCCTGAATTTCACGGAGACTCGAGAGATCTCCACCCCTTTATCGAAGCCGTAAACCGAATAGAGGTAATTTTGTCCCACTCTGCGCGTAATGACGTGATATCTGCCGTGCGGTTACAAGCCATAAGACAGAAGATTAAAGGAAGAGCCAGTGACAGACTTCGCCTACACGGTGAGCCTAAGTCCTGGAACGAAATTAGTCAATGCCTAAAAAGACACTTCTCAGATCATAGAGATCAAAGAACATTGTACAACACCTTATCAACTTTGAAACAGACTAGCACAATCAGACATTTTTATGAGCAAATTCTATCGCTTGTTACGGCCTTGAATACATCAATAGAGGGAGACGAATACATAAAGAAAATAATGATAGAAAGAAATCTGGCCGAAGGGCTAGATACCTTTATCAAAGGCTGCAAAGAACCAATCAAAACAATCCTTTTATGTAGGAATCCAGAATCGTTAGACACAGCTTTCGATATGGCTCTCAGCATCGAACCACATTCAGAGCCCCGGCACATATACACTAACCAAAAACAAAAAGGAATGTTCTTTCAGCAAGGTAGTTATAATCAACCTCAAAGAGGTTTGGGATCAGGCCAATTCAGGAACAATTTTAACCAAACTAATAGAGGTCTTGGTTCAGGTCAGTTTAGGAATAATTTTATTCCACAACATAGAGAAGGCACCACGAATACCAGACACCATAGACAGGAGCCCATGAACATTGACAACTCCAGACAGTTTAGACACTAGATATCGAAACAATCCCACTCCAATGGATGTTGACCCATCCACTCAGACTCAAAATCGAAGAACACGGCCCGAAGAATTATTCTCCTATGAAAATTTTCAGGAGGAAGGCCCGATAGACAGACACAAGTAAATACAATCGCTTACGTTAATATAAAAACCCCAAATAAAATCCTTAAATTACTTATAGATACGGGTGCTTCTAGTTCCCTACTAAGTCCAAGTTTAATTCAGTCTCGTCATAAGATAAAAATGAAACCTATGCTAATTAAAGCCTTAGGGAGCTCTACAATAATCGATGAAAAAGTTGAAACATTTCTATTTAAAGAATTCGGAGAAAACCGAATCAAGTTAAACATAAGATTAACACTGTAGATGACATCCCCATTTATTCAAAGACATACCGATATCCCTACATTCACAGGGAAGAGGTGAAACGCCAAATAGAGAAAATGTTGAAAGAGGGAATTATACGTCAAAGTTACTCCCCATGGTCATCACCAATCTGGATTGTGCCGAAAAAAGCCGATGCTTCAGGCAAAAAGAAATGGCGATTTCCTATAGTCATATAGGAAACTAAATGAAAAAACCGTTAATGACAAGTATCCTCTCCCCAACATTTCTGAAATTCTAGATAAACTAGGCAGGGCAATGTATTTCAGCACCTTGGATCTCGCTTCGGGATTCCATCAAATAGAAGCGTATCCGGAGGACATAAAGAAAACCGCATTTACAGTGGAAAATGGACACTACGAGTACGTTCGTATGCCATTCGGGATGAAAAACGCACCCGCCACTTTCCAGCGTGTAATGGACAACGTCCTGAAAGAATTGCAAGGCAATGTGTGTTTAGTATACATGGCCGACATCATTGTTTTTTCTACCTCCCTAGTCGAACATATACAAAATCTCAGTAAAGTTTTCAATGCACTTCAGAAAGCAAATCTGAAAGTACAACTAGATAAATCTGAGTTTCTACAGAAAGAAGTAGCTTTTCTCGGACATATCATTTCAGAGGATGGCATTAAGCCTAATCCTGAGAAAATCAAAGCAGTCAAAGAATATCCGATCCCAAAAAACACCAAGACAGATTAAACAGTTTCTTGGACTTTTAGGATATATTCATAAGGGATTTCGCGAAGTTAACGAAACCTCTTACAACAAAATTAAAAAAAGGAGCAAAAATCGATCTGCACGACCCAACTTATACCAAATGCTTTGAGATGTGTAAAGACATGTTAATTAACGATCCTATTCTAGCATACCCAGACTTTGACAAACCGTTTATACTGACAACGGATACGTCTAATCAAGACCTTGGAGCAGTTCTATCCCAAATACAAAACGGCAATGGACATCCTATTTGCTACGCAAGCAGAACGCTCAACGATCATGAGCAAAATTACTCTACAATTGAAAAAGAGCTGCTAGCAATTGTATGGGCCACTAAGTACTTTAGGCCATATCTATTTGGTAACAAGTTTAATATCCAAACAGACATAAACCCCTAAAGTGGCTCATGTCCTTAAAAGAACCCTATTCAAAATTAGTGCGCTGGCGACTTAAACTTGAAGAATTTAACTACGAAATTCAATATAAACCAGGAAAAATTAATAATAACGCAGACGCTCTCTCAAGGATACCCCAGGAATCGGATACACCTAAAATGGAAATTAACATGCAGGAATCGACATCAGGAAATACAGCGCATAGTGCGGAAACAGACAACCAAGACTTAATTCCTATATCTGAATCATGTCTCAATCAATTTAAGAACCGATTTATAATTTCATTAAGGCAAAGTGGAAGTGCATCTATTAAGACAACAAAACTCTTTAAAAACACTAGGAAATCCATACAGTTAAAAAACTACGATGAGGATTCTTTAGTGCAAATAATAAAGAATCATTTTAATCCTAATCAAATTAACGCGGTCTATATAGAAAACTTAGAATTATTCTTAGCACTTCAAAATGTTTATGAAAAATACTTTTCTAGGAGTAAGCAAATGAGATTTCTCCGATGTACTAGATTAAGAGAAGATAGAACGGACGTACCTGACCACCTGAACAATCTACAACATTTCAGAAAATTTTTACACATAAAAAAACACTTACTATCAGTGAGCATATATTGGTGGCAAAAATAATAGGGACAACTCAAAACATAATTTTTTTTATTTTTTCTAAAATCCTTTCAGTTGAAGTTCAAAGAATTTGTACCATATAACTGCACTCATTTGTACATACAAACGTCATACCCCTTTCCGCAAATGCGATCTTCGTTTTAACAGAAAAACGGAATATTTACATTAACCATTTGCTAAGGCTGGAAAAAATAATAGGGACAGCTTGCAAACATTTAACTTAATCGTAGTTGTTACGATCAATTGATAAAAAGAAAGTTGTGTTTTTATTGTTGTTATTGAGTTTTCTAAAATGCATTTTGTTATGGGTAGAAAAAGGCACTGCTCGGTTGAAGACCGTTTAAAGATAAAGAAGCTTTACAAAAAGGCTAACTATGCGAAAGATAGCGGAACTTTTGAATTGCTCAAATACAAAAGTTCATAATGCTATTAGGCCACAAATTAAGTCAACAACCCGTGGACGACCAAGAAAAACTACGGCAGATTTTGATCGACAGTTGTTACGGGCATGCAAAGCGACTCCGTTTGCTTCTTCAAATGTCTTAAGAATTGAGTTAAATGCCTCAGTCTGCAGTCGGAATGTAAGAACCAGGGACATAAAAGGTGGATTACATGGAAGAACAAGAAAAGTTCCTCATCTCGGTGCAGCAAACATCAAGATGAGGAAATACTTTGCAGTGGAATTTGCACCGCCAGCAAAATTTATGTACGAAGTCCTAACAACCAGGAACCTACCTACACTTACACCAGAAAGACAGTGAAGCATGGTGGTGGCAGCATTATCATTTGGAGTTGTTTTTCGTGATGTGGCGTTGGTCCTCTGTTTTGGATCAAAGACAATTTGAACGCTGTGGTATACAAAGACATAATGCAGAACACTATGCTACAATATGCGGAGGAAAATATGCCGCTTAAGTGCGAATATCAGCAAGATAACGACCCCGAGCATTGTTCAAAGCTTGTAACAAGACAATGGCGTTAAGTTAATGCACTGGCCGTCGCAGTCACCAGACCTAAATCCACCTGAGCCACTTAGAGAGATCTTGAAATAGGGAGTTTCAAAGACCAGAATAACAGATCGCGATCATTTGTGACAGGTGGTCCACGAAACTTGGAATGCTATTCCAATCGAAACATGCATAGCACTGGTCGAATCTATGCCACGCAGATGTCTGGCTGTGCTGAAAAACAGCGGAGGGGCAGCTAAATATTTAAAAAACAATGATTAAGTCCACATTACGTTGGTAATATGTGAATAAATTTAATATATTTCAAATGTCCCTATTATTTTTTTTAGCCTTAGCAAATGGTTAATGTAAATATTCCGTTTTGCTGTTAAAATGAAGATCGCATTTGCGGAAAGGGATATGACGTTTGTATGTACAAATGAGTGCTTCTTCTTTTACGTTTATAGCTTTTGAATTATATAGCGCGTACAAGTACATCTAATGCAATATAGTTACGGTAATCGCACCCCCAGTGATACCGCGGGAGCTTAAGTACACATAATATACATACATGTATCCAGTATCATACACGCGCAGACTGCGTAATCCAATATCATACACGCGCAGACTGCATTTGCCCCATCAGCGTATCAGCACAGGCGTGCACTGCACTCGCTGCGTGTGCGCAAGATCAGCAGAATTAGTTAATAAATAGGAAAAAGCTAATGTTAATTTTGTAGTTGATTTGAATCCCGTAATGAAATCGGTCGAATAAAGATTTTTATAATTTAATTGTCGAGTAGTTTTATTTTATTTTTATTATTTTATAATTGTATTAATGTAATGTATTTCCCATCAGTGTTGTTGTTTTTTTTGTCATTGAGTGGATAACCCACCTTAACTGGCGCAGTCGACGAGCGAACCACGGTCGCGAAACAAAAGTGGAATTAACTAAAAAATATAAAATTTACTTCATCAAGTGAAAGTGAATTAAGCAGTTCGAATAAAAAGTTAAGATAACCAAAGTTAAATTAACAAAAATCTTACTACATCAAGTGATAGTGAGTTTTAAACTATTCGAATAAGAAGTTAAAACCAACCAAACTTGAATTAACTTAATCAAATAATTGTGAATATTCAATCAACCAAAGTTGAACTAACTTAATAAAAAAAAATTGTGAATAAATTATTCGGGAATCAACCAAAGTTGAACCAAATCAAGATTCAAATAAATAAAAGAGGAGGCAGTTCATCACTCAAGCAACAGGACACAACAGTACGCAGGAAATAATTGTAATAATTGTATTAATGTAAGTCATTGAGTCGGTTATAGCAGAATTCGAGAAATTATCTTTAAAAATGCCACAAGATTCTTTAAATACCCAAATTACTCCTGAGAGTTCACAAACCCCTTCACTATCTTCACCCAACCCTTCCCAAAATATGACATCTAATATCGCAGATTACAATACACCAGATATTATAAAAACCCTCCCTGAATTTCACGGAGACTCGAGAGATCTCCACCCCTTTATCGAAGCCGTAAACCGAATAGAGGTAATTTTGTCCCACTCTGCGCGTAATGACGTGATATCTGCCGTGCGGTTACAAGCCATAAGACAGAAGATTAAAGGAAGAGCCAGTGACAGACTTCGCCTACACGGTGAGCCTAAGTCCTGGAACGAAATTAGTCAATGCCTAAAAAGACACTTCTCAGATCATAGAGATCAAAGAACATTGTACAACACCTTATCAACTTTGAAACAGACTAGCACAATCAGACATTTTTATGAGCAAATTCTATCGCTTGTTACGGCCTTGAATACATCAATAGAGGGAGACGAATACATAAAGAAAATAATGATAGAAAGAAATCTGGCCGAAGGGCTAGATACCTTTATCAAAGGCTGCAAAGAACCAATCAAAACAATCCTTTTATGTAGGAATCCAGAATCGTTAGACACAGCTTTCGATATGGCTCTCAGCATCGAACCACATTCAGAGCCCCGGCACATATACACTAACCAAAAACAAAAAGGAATGTTCTTTCAGCAAGGTAGTTATAATCAACCTCAAAGAGGTTTGGGATCAGGCCAATTCAGGAACAATTTTAACCAAACTAATAGAGGTCTTGGTTCAGGTCAGTTTAGGAATAATTTTATTCCACAACATAGAGAAGGCACCACGAATACCAGACACCATAGACAGGAGCCCATGAACATTGACAACTCCAGACAGTTTAGACACTAGATATCGAAACAATCCCACTCCAATGGATGTTGACCCATCCACTCAGACTCAAAATCGAAGAACACGGCCCGAAGAATTATTCTCCTATGAAAATTTTCAGGAGGAAGGCCCGATAGACAGACACAAGTAAATACAATCGCTTACGTTAATATAAAAACCCCAAATAAAATCCTTAAATTACTTATAGATACGGGTGCTTCTAGTTCCCTACTAAGTCCAAGTTTAATTCAGTCTCGTCATAAGATAAAAATGAAACCTATGCTAATTAAAGCCTTAGGGAGCTCTACAATAATCGATGAAAAAGTTGAAACATTTCTATTTAAAGAATTCGGAGAAAACCGAATCAAGTTAAACATAAGATTAACACTGTAGATGACATCCCCATTTATTCAAAGACATACCGATATCCCTACATTCACAGGGAAGAGGTGAAACGCCAAATAGAGAAAATGTTGAAAGAGGGAATTATACGTCAAAGTTACTCCCCATGGTCATCACCAATCTGGATTGTGCCGAAAAAAGCCGATGCTTCAGGCAAAAAGAAATGGCGATTTCCTATAGTCATATAGGAAACTAAATGAAAAAACCGTTAATGACAAGTATCCTCTCCCCAACATTTCTGAAATTCTAGATAAACTAGGCAGGGCAATGTATTTCAGCACCTTGGATCTCGCTTCGGGATTCCATCAAATAGAAGCGTATCCGGAGGACATAAAGAAAACCGCATTTACAGTGGAAAATGGACACTACGAGTACGTTCGTATGCCATTCGGGATGAAAAACGCACCCGCCACTTTCCAGCGTGTAATGGACAACGTCCTGAAAGAATTGCAAGGCAATGTGTGTTTAGTATACATGGCCGACATCATTGTTTTTTCTACCTCCCTAGTCGAACATATACAAAATCTCAGTAAAGTTTTCAATGCACTTCAGAAAGCAAATCTGAAAGTACAACTAGATAAATCTGAGTTTCTACAGAAAGAAGTAGCTTTTCTCGGACATATCATTTCAGAGGATGGCATTAAGCCTAATCCTGAGAAAATCAAAGCAGTCAAAGAATATCCGATCCCAAAAAACACCAAGACAGATTAAACAGTTTCTTGGACTTTTAGGATATATTCATAAGGGATTTCGCGAAGTTAACGAAACCTCTTACAACAAAATTAAAAAAAGGAGCAAAAATCGATCTGCACGACCCAACTTATACCAAATGCTTTGAGATGTGTAAAGACATGTTAATTAACGATCCTATTCTAGCATACCCAGACTTTGACAAACCGTTTATACTGACAACGGATACGTCTAATCAAGACCTTGGAGCAGTTCTATCCCAAATACAAAACGGCAATGGACATCCTATTTGCTACGCAAGCAGAACGCTCAACGATCATGAGCAAAATTACTCTACAATTGAAAAAGAGCTGCTAGCAATTGTATGGGCCACTAAGTACTTTAGGCCATATCTATTTGGTAACAAGTTTAATATCCAAACAGACATAAACCCCTAAAGTGGCTCATGTCCTTAAAAGAACCCTATTCAAAATTAGTGCGCTGGCGACTTAAACTTGAAGAATTTAACTACGAAATTCAATATAAACCAGGAAAAATTAATAATAACGCAGACGCTCTCTCAAGGATACCCCAGGAATCGGATACACCTAAAATGGAAATTAACATGCAGGAATCGACATCAGGAAATACAGCGCATAGTGCGGAAACAGACAACCAAGACTTAATTCCTATATCTGAATCATGTCTCAATCAATTTAAGAACCGATTTATAATTTCATTAAGGCAAAGTGGAAGTGCATCTATTAAGACAACAAAACTCTTTAAAAACACTAGGAAATCCATACAGTTAAAAAACTACGATGAGGATTCTTTAGTGCAAATAATAAAGAATCATTTTAATCCTAATCAAATTAACGCGGTCTTATAGAAAACTTAGAATTATTCTTAGCACTTCAAAATGTTTATGAAAAATACTTTTCTAGGAGTAAGCAAATGAGATTTCTCCGATGTACTAGATTAAGAGAAGATAGAACGGACGAGCTGGAACAAGATGAAATTATTAAGAAATGCCATTTGGAAAATAACCATAGAGGAATAAACGAATGTTTTGAACACATTAAAAGGAAATACTTTTTCCCTAACCTCAAACGTAAAATAACAATCTTTATTAATCAGTGCGACATCTGCCAAACTGAAAAATACGAAAGAAACCCCCCAAAGCAAAAGTTTGAATTTACACCAACCCCTAAATCACCCTTAGAAATCTGTCACATAGACTTATTCTTTCCTAGCAAAGGCAAGCCATTACTAACTATAATAGATAAATTTTCAAGGTACGCCCAAGCATATCCCCTAGAAACTCGTAATACACCGCACATTAAGCAAGCTCTATTAAAATTTTTCGGTCAGTTTGGAAAGCCTAAACTATTAGTAACAGACCAAGAAGGTGCAGTCACAACCATAGGAATGAGAGAATTCTTTTCTGAAAACAACATAGGTATTCATTTTACATCATCCAATTCCTCAACTTCGAATGCTCCAATAGAAAGATTCCACTCTACATTACTAGAGCATTTAAGAATAATAACAAATAACGAAAATACATCGTTCGAGGAATCGATCTATAAAGCACTCTATGGATACAACAATTCTATAAACCAAATTACTAAATTCGCTCCATTCGAATTATTTTTCGGTAGAAAATTTGATACCCCATTAGAACCAAATCTAGAAAAAATTCAAGAGCATAGGCAGGAAATTTTTAATGAAGATCACCAAAATAGTAGCAAGCAAAAAGAAAATTATATTAATAAACTTAACCAGAACAGGGAAGACCCAATTACATTACCGAATGACAAAGACGTTTACAAGAAAGAGAGACCGACAAACAAACTTCAAAAGAGATTTAAGAAAATGAGAATACAAAGGCAGGAAAAAAATACAGCTTTCGATAACGCAGATAGGAAATTTCATAAAAATAAAATTAAGAAACCTCGAAAATTTCAGGCTCAGGACAGCACAAACGCAACTAGAGATACAGGACCTGACGAACAACCCCGGACTAGTAGCCATACAGACGAGTAGCGACGTTAATATAATCAGAAATTACCACAAGCTTATCCATATAATAAACCTAGAAAACTATAAAACAAGTATTGAGAATATTGGCAAAAACGTAAACTTTATCAGGAATAATATCATCATTAAAACACTTCAGCAAAAATTTGACAATCTACAGAAAACATTCGACATTATCTATCCACATAACCGCAACAGAAGAGCATTGATAAATCTACTTGGAACAGGAATAAAGTTTATTACAGGAAACATGGACCATACAGACGCAATAGAAATTAACAATCAAATTAGAGAACTTCAATTGAACAACGAACAACTGATAAATTACCAAAACTCACAGACTCACAGAATAAACCAAGACATGATAGATAGATTCAATAATATAACAGAACATATTAATAAACAACAAGAAACCATTAATACATACTTAAGTGAAATAGGGAAACAGATTAGCAATAACACGAAGACGACTTTACCTTTATGCAATACATATACCAAACTTTCTACGACATTGATGTACTCAAAAGCCATTTAGATGATATCTCCGAATCTATTCAGTTAGCAAAACTTAAATCTCTGTTGATTCACTTGAACAAATATACAGTATGTGTGAACTTCAAGCGTTTTATCACGGCACAAATATAATTTTCGTCATAAAAATACCTCTTTTCCATCCAGAAAAATTTAGAGAATATCTCCTAGAATCCGTCCCTACCTTAAAAAATAAATCCCTATCCATACCTTATCCCATACTCTTACAAAATAATGAAGAATCTTACTTTTCAAAAGAAGAATGTAATAGCATTAATAATATAAAAACATGTTAGAGTAAAAATCTTATAAATATAACAAATGATTCATGTTAACTCTAAGATAGTTTTAGGATTGCCCGGTAAATGTAACTATAATGAAGATAATGAAATCAACATTGTAAGACAAATTAACGATAATTTTGTTATACTAAAAAATGTTAAAAATACTCTAATAGAATCTAATTGTATACCTAAAAGAAAGATCAATGGAAATGTTCTTATAAAAATGAAAAATTGTTCAGTTACTATAAACGGTATAAAGTACGAAGATTTTAAAACAATTTACTATGAAGATTTTCACATTGTACCACTACATAATTTAGACATAACTTATAATAAAATTGTACCCGAATTAAGTTTAAGGAAATTAGAAAACTACAATATTGAAAATAAAGATCTAATTAAAAGAATTCATTTTAGAAGCAATATTCATAATTCAACACAATATATTCTCATACTATTTGTTATAATAATTGTAATTGTATACTTAACATTAAGCATAAGGAAAAACAAAATTTCATCTAGCGAAACATAGCCGTCAATACAGATCCACCCAACACCAGCACAACAGTCTAATTCGCCGGAGTCTCATCTTAAGGAGGGGGGAGTTACGGTAATCGCACCCCCAGTGATACCGCGGGAGCTTAAGTACACATAATATACATACATGTATCCAGTATCATACACGCGCAGACTGCGTAATCCAATATCCTACACGCGCAGACTGCATTTGCCCCATCAGCGTATCAGCACAGGCGTGCACTGCACTCGCTGCGTGTGCGCAAGATCAGCAGAATTAGTTAATAAATAGGAAAAAGCTAATGTTAATTTTGTAGTTGATTTGAATCCCGTAATGAAATCGGTCGAATAAAGATTTTTATAATTTAATTGTCGAGTAGTTTTATTTCCCAGCAGTGTTGTTGTTTTTTTGTCATTGAGTGGCTAACCCACCTTAACTATATATATATAATGTGACTAAGATAACGGCTTAGGACAGTTAGTTTATGATGATTGGGATATTTGAGTACTCGAAAATAAAACTAACGGACCCTGAGAGAGAATTGAAATTTTTGATTTATTGCCAACTTTTACGGGTATTCTGCCCCACAGTGCGACGCCTTTAAAAAACATGTTCACGGAAGCCGGCGAAATGCGTAAGGACATTCTAACAGCGCTCCTCGTACCAAAAATCTGTGAATCTTACAAATCATCCATAACGGTCGATGCAAAAAAAGATTCTGAGGAGGAAAAAGATCCCTAGATACGCATCAACCACACACAGTGCTTTAAGATCAGCAAGAAACATAGGCTTATGACCAGTTGTAAAGCTATCTGCCGTAGATTTCCACCCATTTTGGCTATTATCATCAAATGCAATCGATTTTAAGCTCTCCAAATTTAAAAAGAACTTCATGCCCAAAGAAACGTATAGACAACACTTTCATGAGATAATAAGCGATTATGATTCAAATCAATGGGACATTATATACACGGACGGCTCAACGAGCGAACACGGTGCCGGCTTTGTAGTTGTAAATGCAAACGGACATATCTTAACCGTCGAGAAAATTCCAAATTATTTTTCTTCATTCTCCACTGAGGCCCTAACTATTCTCAAAGCTGCAGAGATTCCCAAAGCTTCAGAGGTCAAGTCATCACAATTAAACATTTAGCCCTCGGGTGTTCTAAAGTTAACGACTTAAGCATTGTATTATTTCAAAAAAATCTTTTCAACTTTTAGTTCCCTTAGAACAAAATATTGTAAATGTATACAAACTAATGGTTAAATTAAATTTAGAAAATAGCATTTAATTATACCTAAAACCCTATCCTGGGGGTTGTCGAGATTCCTCAGCCCTACTCTCGATCACCCTCCCATCCACTAGCCCTGCACTCTTTTGATCTGCCAGCCGATAGCACTGGTAGCTAGTGCTAATATTTTTTTATATAGATTATTATTGTAATTTATTTACATAGTAATAAAGAAAATAATAGTAATAATTTTAATTAGTTTGTCCTGATCGGCTTTTTTCTCCCAATCAACTAATAGTACTTTTGTTTGGAATAAATTGTTAAACGCAGACTCCCAACAGTCGTCATCTCGACTTATTAAAATGTTTCATATTTATTTATGTATATTTATGATCTGACCATAAATCTGTGGCCACAAGCCATAACCGCTAAAGTCGAAAATGGAATTTTCAGAAGAAGAATTTTCAAATCTAATTTTCAGTTTGAAAAAAAAACTTACGCATTTAAGTAACAAACCAAAACTGATTATCAAAGTGCAAATTACGGTTAATTGTACCAACATTTTGTTATTTCTTTAATTATGCTTATTTCCAATGAAAATTATAGAAACATTTGGTTTTCGTCTTAAGTCGACTTTAGCGGTTATGGCTTGTGGCCACAGAAATATAAGAAATGATTGATGATGCAATTACTTGAGGTGCCGAAGCAAGAGGATTTCTATAATTTCTTAATACGTTTAACATATTTTTTTTTTTAAAGCACATTTAATATCATATTTTCATTTACCGATGTTTTATATTGTTTTATGTATTGGACAAAATTATTCGACATTCAATATCGCCGTGTAAAAAATTGAAGTAACAAAAATTCGAATTTTAAACAACAGACCCAGATCGCAGTTTCAAAATTTGTTCAATTCTGCTAAAAATTTTGTTAATCCAATTCCAAAACGAAGCGAGGGTTTAACAGGTTGCGATACAGGCGAACCTATTTTGAAATTATTAATACTTTGTCAACACAAATGGATGTAAGATTCAAGTCCCTAACGGATTTTAGTACTTACCAAAAATGTTTTGCAATCCAAGCTTTCGAAAGCCTAAAAAATTCACATGGTTTTTTTTGGATTCATTAAACTTAAGGATGAGTTAAATGTATTTTTTACTCATGCGCAGTTCCGCAATATTTTCGTCAAAGACACACATACCTGGGATCCTTGAGAATATATGTTGATTTGACAGATACGTTCTCAGACATTTTTGAATTGAGCTTTTTAATGCTAACAATGCCAACAACAGGCAGTTCAGTTGAAATATTGTTTTCTGCGCTTAAGTGAATATAATCTTATTCAAGAAACACGACGCTTGAAGTAAGAATAAAAGCAAGAACATGTTCTATGCTTAGGTTTTGGAAACTTTTGTGAAAAAAAACTAGATGTAGTGGACTTACGTATAAATAATACTTACTAACTGCATAATACGTGGGCGCCATGGCTCAAGTTCGAATCCCAGAAAACGCAAAAAAGGTTTTTCACGGCCCCACCACTCGCGAATGTCTGACAAACGTCCACGAGTAATAACTGTCAAGAGAAAGCTTCTCAATTGCCTTTGGGATATGGCTTAAACTGTAGGCCGCTTTCATTTGTGTGAAAAAATATAACACGAATGGTTGCGAGAATTATTTGTATTTGTAACTGTATAATAATGTTTCTCAAAATTAAATACAAAAAAATGGTGTCGTAGTCTATCACATCCTCGTTGTGGTCCTGGAAAAAACTGAGAATAGACGTTATTATCTAACAAAAAGAGTGTAGAACACCCTGCTGAGAACATCACGGCACGTCCCTGGTTATTTCTCTTCTTCATCCATGCAGCTTCGGCAGAATTTGTTTGCGAGGAGGCCCACCCTGGTGGGGTGCTTTCCGGTGATGCAGAGCCATGTAACGGCACCTACTATATTTGAAAGGAACTCTCTAATTTTACTGTCTAATAAGACAGTTGGAGCGTTTGTCTTCTTCATACCGAGATTCACCTTATCCGGGAAAATTTCCATGCAATTCTCTGGAATGTCCCTGTGGCCGGCAATGAGGTGAATATTGAATTATTTGTCAATCTCGTTAAGAGACAGGCGATAGTTCGTGAGTTAGAGGTGACGGATGCGGCTTACCTGTTAGTAAAAATGATGATATCCCGCTTCGATAAAATATTGTACTTTATCCACGACAAGTCTTCTTTTATCGCCATGATCTTCGCCTGGAAAACGTAATCGTTGAAGAATACACCCCCACACATGTCTGATTCTGGCAAGGAGCGGTCTAGTCTGGAGGGTATTCGGGTTCCAAAGCATTGTCAATAGAAGTTGTGGAAGAGTGTAAATTAAGATCGTTAAGAATAGAGGAGTGTCCAGTACGTAGACTGGACCACTGAGATATGGCATTCATGTGAGTGGCTGCGCACGCTGCCACATGTTTACTGTAGAGATTTAAAGGTGATAAAACAGCACTTAGAAAGACAAAAAACAAAAGGCAACATTTTGCAAAAAAAAAAAACGTATGTTTGAATAAGGTAGTTTTAAAGTTTATTTTAAGGTTTTCTGTAAGTTTTACCATAAAATTATCTTAAGTCAAAAAAAGGTACGTTTACTGAGCTTTTAAGAATAAATTTTCTTAGTAGTTTTCCAGGTTTTAAGTGTAGTTAAGCATAGATTTAGTTAGGTTACGTCGAAAGACATTAGAATAAGAATTCAGTTTAGCTTAGAGCGCCCGCATAGGGTCAGTAAGTTAGCAAGCTAGTTCTAAGCTTTTTGTCTAGTATGTAAGAGGTAATGAAAATTGCATTAAAAATGAATATGAATGAGATTTAAGGGTGGCAGGTGGAAAAGCAGCAGCTGTTGAGAAAGTTCTTAGAGCTACGCTTATGTATATGCAAGCCGACCTTTGCACTCGGCCCAGATGGTTGCAGTGAATGGCCTTTTCCAAGGACGTTCACCAGACAATCTGTCTAATGACAGATACATATAGCCCGTATGTAATTTGTGACTGTAGTCCCCATCTATTTTTTAACGTTTTCTTATATTTAGCAGTACAGAGCTGTAGTGGCTTTCTTGACGCATTCCAGGATGTTGGGTTTCCACCTGAGTTTCATGTCTAGAATGATGTCCAAATATTTGGCTTTATCTGCTAGTGTCAGACTGACGTCATAAAGTGGGAAATTAAAATGCGAAATTTTATATTTCCTTGTAAAGAGGACTAGTTCTGTTTCTTTAGGATTAACGCCTTAGCTACAGCCTTTGGTCGATTTAGAGAGAGCATTCTATCTGAATATGCAATTACCTTATCGCAGGTTGACATCAAGTTTGGATTGATACTGCAAGGAATATGGGCATCTATTAGTTTGTCCATAACTTTCAGAAGAAATGACGATAGAGTGATTGGTCTGTCGTTTTTTTTTGCGCTTGGAGGAGGTAATCTTCAAAAGACAAAGTCCGTAGCAAGTAACAGTGTGGGATTTTTACCCACTAACCCGTGGGTGTCGAGGCTCAGTGGTTAGTGCGTTGGATCACTGAACACCCACAACGCGAATGATTGCGAAAAGCTAGGCTCTGGACCACATACGGTCTGTTGCGCCAAATATTTGTATTTTTTTTTGTAACCATTAAGATATGTCTTTTGATGATTAAATATTAAATATCTGGCTAGTTCAAAAGGTTCCTAGTTCTTGAGAACTCTAAGTTTATGTCTATTAGCTACTTTTTTGACTTCGGCTTCAATCATTTCAATTTCTAGATCTCTATGTAGATCAGTGTTTCTTATTTACTATTGTACGTTTACTATACTCCGCAGTAATTTATTTTGAATTTTTTGTATATTCTGTATATTTGTTTTGCATTTGCATGCCCATAGCTGGAGCCCATAGGTCCAAACTGGTTTCAGATTTTGCTTATAAAGTACATAGTAATTTATTGTAATTGTATAAACAAGAGTAATTCCCTATAAGCCAATACTATTCACTGTAGCGCATGTTCAGTTTTTCTCTGTTTTTCTTTATATGCGTGTGATTGCGTATTCTAATAATATGAATACTGGTACGTAATATATGAATACTGGGATGTGCTGAACATTTTTATTCGTAAAGTTAATAGGGACCGAAATGACCTAAAATTTAATTTATTACTATTATTATTATTTATTAAAAATTTAAGCACATGTGTTGAAAAGGAAGACTGGCGCGCGTGCACATTCCTTTGCTATGTTATCAGCGTGTTCCACATCAGTTTTATTTTTGATTGGTGTTTAATAGCCAAGTCTCTTATTCGATTTGCTAATAGGTGAGTATGGTTTGGGTTGGCGACTGTAATGTCGACAAAATATCGGAGCATATGACATATTTACCACGAAGGTGTCTTATAGTTTTGAGTACTTCTAATACAGTACTGTAAAGTTGGATGCACAGTTCATGTTTTATAATTTCTCCGTGCTCATGTACAATCGAAAACGATGTTTTGTGTTTTAGAGCCGTCAGAGTATGAGTTTCTAGTATTGTGATTTTAGGTTGGTTGCAACTTGATTGAACCGTGATTTTTGAATATTGTTCCTGCCTTTTGTTTGTATCTGGCGAGAGTTATGACGAAGGAGGAGGATTTTTCATAGAGGGAGAGTAGGGAAAGGATTTTTTTTTTCTTTAAATGCAGGAATTACTAGCTCCACAGCCTTGTTAAGCGCTGTTTAAATAGCTGACGGAGTCCTCTTCTTGTTCTTAAATTGTATGGCATTATCTATAGTAAATGAGCTATTGGTGGACCTAGACAAGACAGGATGCAAAGTGATCGCCTATGCTGATGACGTTGCCATCGCTGCCTCTGGTAAGCACCCAAATACTCTCAATGAAATCCTCCAATATGCTCTCCTTCGGCTCACCAGATGGGCCTCCAAATGTGGACTGGGGGTTAACCCCCACAAAACGGAACTCGTGAAAATATAAAATTCCACTCATAGACCCTCCCAAGATAAATTGCACCAGTCTGACCTTCACTGACAAAGCAAAATATCTGGGTCTTATTTTGGACAGAAAACTAAACTGGAAAGCCAATCTACTAGAACGCGTCAGGAAAGCCAATGTAGCTCTCTACTCCTGTAAAGAGGCTATAGGTAGGAGCTGGGGTATGAAACCTCTAATCACTCACTGGCTGTACGTGTCCGTTATCAGGCCTATTTTACTCTATGGCGTGATCGTATGGTGGCCCGCTTTTAACAGGGCTGTCCACCTCACTCAAATAGCTAAGTTGCAAAGATCTGCATGCATGTGCATCAGCGGTGCACTGAGGACTACTCCTTCAGCGGCACTGGATGTTATGTTCAACTTGCTGCCCCTAGACATTTTCAGTAAACAGATCGCTGCCTGTACGGCCATCCGTCTGAAAGCCTCCTCTCTGTTGTCTAGCTATCACACTGGCCACTCCTCGATATTTGATCTCCTTAACTTCAAACACGAAAATACAGACTACACCCCGCCGAAAATGTGTTTTCCGTAACTTCCGTACGAGACAATTCTGCCCCTATCGATGGTAGCTCGGTACACATTTTCACAGATGGTTCTAAGACCGAAGACGGGGTGGGATGTGGTGTTTTCTCCGAAAAGCTCAACCTCGAATTATCGTTCCGCCTCCCTGATCATTGTAGCGTTTTCCAGGCGGAAATCATGGCGATTAAGGAAGCCCTGCCCTGGCTGAAGTGTAATGTACTATCTGTCAGGGATATTACCATTCTCACTGACAGCCAAGCGGCAATCAAGTCTCTGGAATCGTGCTCGTTTACTTCAAAGGCCGCTCTCAACTGCCGTTTATCTCTTATGTCGATGAAAGAGCAGTTCAATATTCACCTATGCTGGGTGCCAGGCCATAGAGACATTCCAGGAAACTGCAGGGCAGACCAACTCGCCAGACAAGGCACTACTCTAAGGATTCTATCTGATAGGCAGTCCCTGGGTATGCCCCTAAGCATCTACTAAAGCTGAATGCTATTAGCAAGACCAACCCCAGATAGGAAAAACGTATCAACGTGTCTCATCTCGAGACAGATCTGGCCCAGGCTGGATCATAAACGCCGTGCCGAGTTGGTCAAACTAAAGCGATCACAGATCAGCTGCGTTGTTGGTGTTCTCACTGGACACTGCCTTATAGGCCAACATGCCAAAAGACTTGGCCTCTTTTCAAACGACTTCTGCAGTAGCTGCAGAGACGAGGAGGAGGAGGAAAGTATCCATCACCTCCTATGTAACTGCCCAGCTCTGTCGCATAAAAGAATGGTCCATTTAGGGTATCCCTTCCTTGAAGTCCTTGGTGACATAGCGTCCTTAGACGTCATGCGCATCTATCGCTTTATCAAAAGCTCCAGTTGGTTCTGTTAGTCCCTGAGTAGCGAATTGGTTTTGATCCATGGTATCACAAAGGACCTTTATTGGGCTAAGTGTGTCTGCACTCCCGTGCAGACAGCCAAGCCAACCAAACCTAACCTAACCATCGCATTAGGTAGTTACAGTTAGGGGTAGTTACAGTTTCATACTTTTGAAACATTTCACGCCTCTCTTCATTTCATATCACCTACAATTTGAGGTAGGCACCAATCCCTTTCCTTTAAGAGGTTTCCCTGTAAGGCCTACTCCTCTATTCATATAACATATAAATAACATATATGTATAAATAAATAAGGATGTTTTTTTATGTGAGTTCCCTCTGCCTCTCACAAAACAAAAAGAAAATTCTAATTATACATACATATATCACTGTTCATATCATGTTATTCATATTGCATAAAAATTACACCTCATTTCTATTGTCTAGATTCTTAGACATAATGCGCTCACATTCACAATGTGTATAATCATCCTTCGAATATTTTTCCCTACCGACCCGATAGTCCAAAGTCCAAACAAGTGAAAAAATCATTTATTCGATAAAAAACCATTCAATAATTTTTCTCTACCGAACCGATAGTCCAAAGTCCAAATGAGTGAAAAAAATCATTTATTCGATAAGAAACCATTCAATAATTTTTCTCTACCGAACCGATAGTCCAAAGTCCAAACGAGTGAAAAAATATGACGTAATACACTACACACACACAAAATTCTCTGGAGCGAGCGGATTGAACCAAAATGTCAATGCAAGGCAACAACAAATTTTTGGGAATGGGGCCATCGACAGAGCCAGACAGTGTGCATTCAAAGTAAACTATCGAAACATTTAAATGATTTTTTCATTCGATTGTTTTAAATTAATGATTTTTGAAAATAGTAATTGAATGATTTTTTGATAACTATCGAATAGATGAATATTTTGCAACCATCGAATAGTCGATTGTTTTTATTCGATAGTTCCCAACACTACTGGACATAGTTCTCGTGAAACTCCAAGGAGCATCAGAAAACACTCAGCTTGGGAAGCCACCCGGTAGGGCGACAAATTGATGGACCTCATGAATATGAGGTCAACACTTCTCGGGCGGGAGGAGAGCCCGTACCGGGAAAAACTGAGGGTGATTCAATTAAATCTTCACCACAGCAAAGCTGCATCAGCAATGATGGCCAGATGTTTTGTTTAGGAGGCGATTGGTATTGCTCTGCTACAGGAGCCTTGGATCTTCAAAGGAAGTATTAGAAGTCTACCGGAAAGTGTTGCGACTTTACACTATATGTGATCTGGCGAAAGAATTAGATCTTGTGTTCTGGTGAGGCATGGAGTTAAGGCGGTTATGCTACTGCAACTATATGCCCCAGACCTTGTGGCAGTACGAGTATGAGCGGGTGCAGGCAGCTTTGTTGTGGCCGTATGATTCCCTAGAGCCTCCGCCAACAAAAGAGGTAGATTCCCTGGTGAATTTCTGCAAGGACAAGAACTAAGACCTAATGATAGGTTGTGATGCTAATGCACACAGTACAATGTGGGGAAGCACCAATGAAGTGTAAGGAGCTAACTATTGTTAACAGAGCAACGGAACCGAACTTCGTAGATGCAATACCAAGAGTAACGGGAAAATTCCCTATTAATTTCCAAAATGTACAAAAATAGCGGGCACAACTTTACTTCTTTCCAACAACCGTCTTTATGTCATAAATATCAAATTAAAACTGACACTCTGCTAGCATTCGAAATTCAATCATACTACATACATATCTTTACATCATTATCATCTTAATATCACAAACAAAATTGGAAAATGATCGTTAACCGGAAAAAAAAAGAGAAATTAGAGCAAACCCATGAATACGCAGCTTGACACCAGTCGTCACGATCTTTTTTTTATTTTTTGCATCTCAGCAGCATTCCAAAGAGACTCATTAGAATCGACTGTACGTTTGAATGCAGTAAGCAACATGTGGGTTTCTTTTTTTATCGGGGAGTAAATGATGTTGCCACCAGGCTAGAATTGTGCCTTGAGTGTAAAACCATAGTTTTCACGTCACTCAAGGGAAGTTATTGATCTGACTCTGTGTAGCAATAGAATGTTTAATAGAATATCAAATTTGAAGGTAATGGATCAGGCAATGATGTCGGACCACATAGCCATCTCATTTGATATTCAATACAGATCTAGAAGAAAAAAAGATCGGGATTCCCACGAACACGGACAACGTAAAATACTTAAAAGTGTTACGGAATAAACTGAATGGGAGGGTACCCAAAATACCGAGAACCACTTGGGATGTAGAGTCGCAGCTGAGGCTGCATACCAAGTGGCGTGCATCCCCTACTTTGATAGATGAAAAGGACCCCACGCTTTGGTGATGTAGGGAAATACAAAAGTATTTATGTTAAGCAATGCAGCTGGGTCAACTGTGTCGTATGCGTACTATTTTCACAATTAGCATAGATACTTCCTCTCTTTTTTCCTTGTTCTTATTATTCGTAATTATATGGATATATATAATTACTTTTTTTGCTTTTATCTCAATATCATGTTCCAAGAACATTTAAGTAATAGTTTTTCAAATATTTAAGAGTATATAAGGATAATGTATTTTAAGTTATTTCGCAAAATAACAAGTTTAATATGTTTTGTATCGGACAACTAAAAAAGAGTATTTGTTTATTTTTCCTTTGATCGGGTGTTTTTTTTTTTTTTTTTACTGCTAGGTAGGTAGATAGATATACAGTGCTGGAAGAAAGTATAAAAATTCATGTTTTTTGTTTTTATAAAAAAAAAATGCGAAGTCAAATAATTAAATTGTGTTCCCTATTTTGCGTATGGACTGTATTGTTATTTTATTGAAATGCGCTGGCTGATTCCAAATAACGGTACTTCAGATAATATCGTAAATGCGAAAATATTGCTGGAAAAAAGTATAAAAATTTCGCATTTAGTTCAGTTCATTTGAGTGTGTAAGACGTAACAGCGGGTCAAATCGAGTTCATAATTGTGTAAGATTTTCAAGGATTAATATTAAAAGATAATAGTAATAATGATTGATTGAAAACAAATACAGGTAACTGATAAAAACAGCAGTTCATTATGCCACGAGGACGTCATCTTAGTGATATTGAACAGCAGCGCATTTTGGACCTTAAAGAGGCGGGATTATCGCAAAAAGATATCGGGCAGAAATTAGGAAGGTCTCCGAGTGTAGTTTGCACTTTTTTGAAGTCTGGGATTGAAAATTATGGGAACAAAAAAAGATCCGGCAGGCCTAAAAAAATTAAGGAGGGAACTAAAAGACTGGTTCTAAGAGAAATTTCTAACACCGGAATCTCTTCCGCAAAAGCAGTTGAGCGATTCCACTTGGATTGCAGTCCCAGACTGGTTAGAATGTGGTTAGCAAGTGCCAATCATTTAAAATATGAAAAAATTCAACTACAGCCACCCCTAAAAGCAGTACACAAAATTGCTCGTCTCTCATTTGCAGAAAAGTTTGTCCAAAAGCCAGAAATATGGACTCACATAATTTTTAGTGATGAAAAAAAAATTCAATTTCGACGGACCTGATGGTTTCAATTATTACTGGCATGATCTGCGACGCGATAAAAAAATTCTTTCAAGGAGAGCTGGGGGTGGTGGATCTGTAATGATTTGGGCAGCATTTAAAACCAACATGAAGTCGGAAATTGCATTTTTAAGTGGAAGACTCAAAGCCGTTGATTACCAAGGTATGCTCAAAGATTTCATTTTGCCATTTATGACACTTGCGGAAGATCAAGACATCATATTCCAACAGGATAATGCGCCGATCCATACTGCAGGATCTACAATGGATTGGTTTCGTGACTTTGGCATCTAATTACTGGACTGGCCTGCGCTGAGTCCGGACTTAAACCCCATAGAGAATCTTTGGGCAATTCTTGCACGACATGTCTATGACAAGGAAAAGCCAGAAATTAGAACTGTTGCTGAATTGAAGCAGAGAATCATAGCATGTTGGAATGGCATAACCACTGACACACTTAACAATCTTGTTGACAGTATGCCTCGTCGTCTTCTCGAGGTAATCAAATCAAATGGAGGAAAAATTAACTACTAAAACCAATTGTTATTTTTTAATTTTATTTAAAAAAACTTTTATACCAGCAGGTTATAAAGAAATTCAAAACTTTTATACTTTTTTCCAACACAATTTTTAATTTTTTTGTATTATCTTAAAAACAGTAACTAATAATTCAATAAATTTTTTCTACAAAATAAGAACGTAAAAAATATTTACAACAATAAATGGATTTCAATTTATTCCGCCTTTTGTTTTTGAATTATTTACAAAAATTGTGAATTGTTATACTTATTTCCAGCACTGTATATATATATACTATGTATTGTTTTTTTTTCGTTCATTATTATTACTGAATACAAACTTGAATTGGAAAAAAAAAAAAATTAACATCATCCAAATCGTTTTAATATTTGTTTTCTCTTTTTTATCTTATTATCATCATGAGATCATTTACATTATTATCTTTTTTTTTTTTTTGTGTAATCTCTTTCTGTTAATTTTCTGTCGAAAGATATATTTTTTGCTGAATTTTGATATTTGTAATATTTTTTTTATTATTTGTCTATCACGTTTATGACCGCTTTGGTCTTTATAATATGTTTTATGTTTCTCATTTACATCTTTTATGATATATCGTGGTAGTTGTTTAATATTATTGAAGCCTATATTTTTAACTTACTCCCGTTTTCTAAATTCAGGGGGTTCTTTTCGTGTCCTATTTATTTTGTCAATTTTTTCCTTTTTGGTTTGATGTCTAAGTTTGTCCCATTTCGATGCATTTAAAGTTGCATGGAGTAGGTCGTTTATACCTAGTTACTGAATGAATGGTATCGTTATATAATTCAACAGCCTTGAATGCTAATACCTTGTCGTCAATATCTTTATTTTCTTTATTCAATTTCAGCAAACGTATATGTTTGTTAAGAGTTGAATGAAATCTTTCGATTATGCCATTCCCTGTGTGAGTATTTGGTGATGTAAAATGGTAAGATACATTTTCATTGCTGAGAAAGTCTTTAATGTACGCTGTGTTGAATTCGTTGTCAGCAATTATTTTTTTGGGGTTTACCCAAAATTGCAAACCTGTGCCTTAAAAAAAATATCCACAATTGTAATAGAATTCCTGTCTAAAAGAAAATGGATAGACACTTGTTTAGTTAGTTTGTCAATGGTTGTAAGGTATGTTACAAATACAAATACAAATTCTTGGCGCAACGGACCGAATGTGGTCCAGGGCCTAGCTTCTCGCGACCATTCGTGTTGTGCGTGTTATATTTTTCACACAAATGGAAGGGACCTACAGTTTAGAGCCATATCCGAAAGGCAAATTGAGAAGCTTTCTCTTGACAGTTATTACTCTCGGACGTTTGTCAGACATTCGCGAGAGGTGGGACCGTGAATAACTTTTTGGTGTTCTCTGGGATTCGAACCTCGAACCTCACGCTCAGCGATCCAACGCACTAACCACTTGAGCCACGGCGCTATTATGTTATGTATGTTATTCATGTTAAAAAACCAAATATCCACATGAACTAGTTCGTTATGCCTGGCTTGATAGGATTTCTATCATATTTGCACATATTGCAAAGAATACAACTATTTATGTATTTTTGAATTTCTAACCTTCTAACCTATTTGGATAAAAATATATATTTCTAAGTTCTAAATACGTCTTTGGAGGTGAGTTTTTTCTAAAATTTCTAATAGCTTTTCTTTGCATGTAATGTCTACCAGGAGCTTTGTGCATCTAAGAATCTTCATGCTTGGGAAGTTTGAAAAGTATCTTACGGTTGTTTCTTGGAAATCTATAAAAATTGTATCTTCCTGACAATAAATTCTTACTGTTTCTCTAATTGAAAGTTCTAATAGAATTTTAAAGACAAATTGTTCATTATATTCCTTTAGGTAAATAGTTGTCCTTCTTTTTTTTTTATATGAAAATGTGTTTTTATAATCGTTTCTATTACTTTTTTCTATTGTAATTTGGTGTTTATAAATGTTAAGTGGACTCTCAGTTATATAGATATGATAATTTTGTTTTCTATTCCGCTATGTATTGTGGCCATGTTAGACCTTGTTTCATCATTCTCTAAGCAATTGATTTCTAATCGGCTTAAAAAATCGGCCACATTGTTGTCCTTACCCTTAATGTAATCAATGTCAAAGTCATATTCATTTAGACGGATCTTCCAGCGTTGAAGCTTAGAATTCGGTTCTTTTAGAGTTTAACCATACTAGCGGCCGGTGGTCTGTTTGTACTTTAAATTTGCGTCCAAACAAATTATTGTACAGTCACTGTGTAATACACACCTATTGCAAATAATCACTGCACAAGAACTCACAGTTTATCAAATCATTTATTTTGTCAATTAATCATTCTATTGTTTATTTGGTGACCACAGGTAGTTCAGTAATATGAGCAATGCGTTCTTATTGTATTTTTATTTTAAAGTAGGCAATTTATATTAATAACTTTACCTAGTAAGCAAAAATACTGTATAAATAGAAAGTAATTATATCAATAACTAGCGGACCCGGCGAACTTCGTCTTGCCCAAAATTTATGTTTTGATTGAAATTATTTCGAGCATTCGCGATTTACCCGAAATAAATTTTTTTGACCGAACATTCGCGATCGGTGACAGGCACTCGATCGGCTACTCGAATTTTAATTATTGAATGAATAAAACACTTTCCGAATTCGACTGAATTCAATATCCTTTATTGACGCGGGATGTAAAAGGCTGAGGGAATCATATGTCAGGTCAATTTAATGCTTTGTGGTAGACTACGTTCTTTGTTTTGTTGTCCGCGCGTAAATAAACATGGAGAAGCATGGGAATTCGAAATTAATTCCACACACTTCCAAAGATTGGCCTTGTGATTTATTTATTGTCATGGCGAATGCAAGGCGAACCGGAAATTGAATGCGTTTGAATACAAAAGGTAAATCGGTTGGAATCATTCGAATTCTGGGAATGAGCACTTCCTCGTCCTTGAATTTGCCTTTGAGTATCGTTGCTTGAATGACATTATTCTTGAGTTGCTTTACGACCAATCTCGTTCCATTGCACACTTTCGGTTGATTAAGGTTCCGGAGCATGATGACAACAGATCCAACCTTCAGTCGTAAATTATGTGGTGGAAATACTGGCAAATGCAATGAATTCAGGAACTCCGTTGGATAATTTGTTGCTTCGTCAGGATTAGTCACACAATCAATTGATTTGAACGAATGTAATTGTCCAGAAATTGCATTTTGAATTACGCAATTCAAATCATCGACATTCTTATTTATCGCTGCCAAAATTGCACGTGCACTCAACCAATCATGGTTCACATAATTCTGGACTATATTTGGGAACACATTCGTAATGAGTTCCTCTTTCGTCGTTGGCAAAAATCGGCGGGAACGAAATCAATCAGGTGGAAACGTCGTTAGGTACTTCTCCATTGCCAATCGCCAACAATTGATTCGAGAAAATCTCGGCAGATGGATCATTTTGTAACGCAATTCGCATAACATAAAGCCACAAATACGAAAGCTTAAAGCAAGCGTTGATTTCATCGGCTGCCGTTGATCGTGGAATAACAGGAAGCGTTTGTCGAAAATCGCCTGCCAGCAGAATCATTGCGCCTTCAAAATGTTTTGTGTTACTGCGCAAATCTTTCAAAGTCCGATCGAGTGCCTCCAATGCTCGTTTGTGTGCCATTGTGCATTCGTCCCAGACGATAATCTTACAACTCTGCAATACTTTCGCCATTGCAGAATTCTTTGAAATGTTGCATGTCGGTTCGAAGCCAACAATACTGAAATAAGGAACGTTTTACCAGTTCCGCCAGGCGCATCGATGAAGAAAATGCCTCCGTTTCGGTCGTCAATCGCTTTCATCAAAGTGTTGTAAACGTCCTTTTGCTGGGGTTAAAATGTTCATCCAACGTTGAAATGGTTTAACATCGGGGTAAGCTTCTAGGTGAAATACATTCAAGCTTCTAGGTGGACCAATTTAGCTTGGTGAAGCCAATCTGTCAAATGCATCAATGTTTGCCGTCTAGTACATGTACATATGTAGTTGGTGCATGGTGAAATGACGAAGCAAAAAGGACACCTGTCAAATTGCATTGGAATGTGTGGGCAATTTTGTTGCATGTGAATGTGTGGGAAAAGGGTTTTTCCGATTAAAAATTTTCCAAATTTGGAGTTCTGGCAATTAATTTCATTCTATTATTTCTTCAAAATGAAAAAAATTATTGTCCGGGAAACTTTTACCAATTTTAAACCTTTGCAACCATTTGAATTGTAACATTACGATCAAAATGAAACAAAAGAGAAAATTCCCCATACAAAATGTATGGAAAATCGATTTTTCCGAATTTTCCAATTTTTCTTCAAAATTTTCCAATTTTTTCGCCGTAAAAATGTTCCTTTGGCGGAAACGAAGACAACAAAAAAAAAGACAGCTCAAACAGCTCGGACCATCCGTTCCCGAGTTATGAGCGGTCTTACGTATGCCAACTCTTTTTTATATATGTATATAAGAAGTCAGGTTAATTTCAAACAATAAAGAAGTTGGTCTCATTGAATAGTTATCCCCCCACAAGAGGTAGGCTGTTCAAGGAATAGAACCAGCAGGGCAATCAGCCTTGAACCCTACATTTGGTCCATCGAGAAACTTAGACCCGAGCGAACTACGAGAAGACTACTGCGGGACGAAGAAGATAAGACAAGGATACAGCGAATAATATACGAAAGCGACCGAAGCAAACGGAGAACGAGCTACGAGAGGAAGGCGGTGCAGCGGAGAACAAGCTACGAGAGGAAGGCGGTGCAAACGGAGAACGAGCTACGAGAGGAAGGCGGTGCAGCGGAGAACGAGCTACGAGAGGAAGGCGGTGCAGCGGAGAACGAGCTACGAGAGGAAGCAGGTGCAGAACGGGAGCAAACTAGTACGAGCGACGTAACACGAGGAAGAGATTGTTTAGAGAGGTAAAAGAAGACTTCTGAGCCGGAAAAGCGACACAACGAGATGACGGACGATTTGATTCAGCAACAAAGAGAAAGTGCAGAGTGGATAAAGAAGGTATCAGAGAAATTCACTAGGGAGCCCAAGGTACGGAGAACAAAAGAATTCGTACACGAAAGATTGAGTGAACTTAACTTCCACTGGGTAGAGTTCAAAAAAGGAGACGAGGAAATACGTAGACAGGGGGATTATGATAAAGACCACCCATATACGAAGTCCAAATATTACGAGCAAGTGGAAACAACCGCAGTAGCCATACGAAAGAAATTTAAGGCAACGATGGACGAGATTCTTGTGGAGGAAAAGGGGAAACTTTTTTACGTTTCTGGAGAACAAATTTCATGCCCTGGACAATTTAGAAGAAAAGAAGAAAAAAGTGGACAGTCCAAGAGAAAAAAGGCCATTAAACAATAGGCAGGGATTTTTCAAAACTTTCTACGCAACTGTAACTCCGTTTTGCAAAGCATGCAATGGCGCTCATTGGCTTCACACCTGCAGTAAATTTATCCAAATGCCTGTCACACAAAGGAAAGAGGTTGTCCAAAAAGAAAAGCTGTGTAAAAATTGTTTCAAACCAAATCATGAAACATCAAGATGTCCGTCGGGCAAGACTTGCCAAATATGTCACCAACGTCACCACACACTACTCCACATTTACCACGTAGATAGGCAACTTCAACAGCAGCAAACGAACTTTTCTGCCAATAAACAGCGTAGTAAAACATGATTAGCTACAGCAGTGGTAAAAACCAATTGGAAGGGTTGTGATTACTTCCTTAGAGCCCTAATCTACCAGGGCTCTCAGTCCTCCTTCATCACCGAAGATGCAGTACAAAGACTGCAAATTCAGTCCATATACCCATCAGAATTTCAACTATGGAGAGAATTCCTGGTACTAAACAAGCTAACAAGGGTACTACCGGAAGAATCATTTACAACCAACGATTGGGATCATATTAAACATTTACCTTTGGCGGATCCATCATACAACAAGAAAGCGGCCGTAGATATGCTGATAGGAGCGGATGTTTTCCAGGACATAATTCTTGAAGGGGTGATTAAAGGAAACCACGGCACCCCAGTCGCTCAAAACACTCAATTAGGTTGGATACTATCTGGAAGTATTCAACATCGCTCCAAGGCAAACGAAGCAACAGTTTGTTTAATATGCAACACAGAGCTAAACGATCAACTTAAATCATTTTGGGAAATGGAAGAAGTACAAGAAGAAAGAGCTCACACGGCAGAAGAAATATTTAGGGAAACACACAAGAGGGACGAAGCTGGAAGATACATAGTTCGACTACCGTTCAAAGAAGACGCAGGCAAGTTCGGCGAGTCAAAAGACAGAGCGTTAGCTCGATTTCTTCAGATGGAGAAAAAATGTACGCGAAATAGCAGACTCCATGAGGACTACGTATAATTCACAGTCTTACTCAGGCAATCGCCGCTGCTAGACGTGTGTAAGGTGCGCAACTAGTTCTTATAATAAATTTTTTGTTTACATTCGAAGTGTCAAACTTTTCCCGCCAAGGCGGCAGCATATACAGTTTTTCATTAAATTAACTATTTTTGATTTTTCATCAGTGAATTTCTTCTTCCTTCTGAATAAATATACAAAAACAATGAAAGGGGGCTCGGACCCCCCCAATAAAAACCGATTTCAAGATCTTACTCCGGACGCCTCTTTAAATCGGAACATCAAATCGAAACGCAAATGCACTGACGACATCTTCCCTTCACTCCCCACAATTGCTACAAATGACGACAATATTCCCCGGAATGTAGTTATATCAGGTTTAGAGAAAGTTGGCGATAACCTCAAACCTCTTTCTGCCTACAACCCTTTCCAAATCAATCGTGGATTAGAATATATTTCTAAAGATATTTTAGAGGTTAAAGCCATGCGATCTGGTGACCTCTTAGTGAAAGTTTCCAACCTCCCTACAGCAGAAAAATTCATTAGAGCCAAATTCGTCGATTCTATTCCAGTAAAGATAGTCTCGTACGTTGGCCTTAATTCAGTCCAAGGGAGAATCTTTTCCAAACACATTATCGATATACCAGAAGAAGAGTTGCTGAAGGAATTAAAAAAATATAAAATAATCGAGATAAAAAAATCCTTAAAAAAGTTAACTTCGAGCTAGTCCCGACAGGTGCCGCCATCATTACCTTTGATCTTATTCGTCGCCCTAGTGACATAAAAATAGGTTGGGTGAATTGCCAGGTTGATGAATATATCCCAAATCCGTTGAGGTGCGTTTCATGCCAAAAGTTGGGTCACACCAAAAACCGCTGCAACAATGGTTCAACTTGCAAAGATTGCTGCTTACCTCCACCACACGAGCAATGTTCACGAGTGAACTGCATTAACTGCAATGAGGATACCCACACTTCCTACGATCCATCATGCCCAACTTTTCTGCGACATAAATCCGTCAATAAAATCAAGGTAAACCGTCGGTGCACAATTCGGGAAGCGTGGCAAATATACAACGACAATCCTGTTCTACATCAGCTTCCTGCTCCAACAAAATACACTGGATCCAAGCCCTCCATGGCCGAAATTATTAAAAATAGAATCCTCATGCAAAATAACTCTACCACACAAGCCTCCTCTCCCAAACAATCAAACATGCCCCTCCTCCCGCACACAACACCTTCCCCACAAATTACTACTCACATATCTGATACAATAACAATTATTGCACACGAAACCAATAAAAAAAATATCCCACAACAACCAAACGTCAACAGTAAACTCTCTCCCGCACTCAACTCCGTTCATTCAACTAACGATTCTCAATCCAATCAAAAAGAAAAACAACCCAATCTCTCCACTGATTTCCCACAATCAAACCAACCCTCTTCACCACTCCCAACCACGATCACAAACAAAACCCTAACAGCTTCTCTTTCGTCCTCCACTCATCTCCCACAACATAGCTCCAACCAACTCTTATCATCGCCCCAAACTCGCATCCCCATGGAAACACAAATAGTTTCTCTCTCACCCATATCAGACTATGACGACATATAATTGTCATAGCACACTTGGCCAAAACACCGACTCTGCTGTTCGAAAGCATCCGGACAGCGGAGTCACAGAAACAACCCACACAGAAACTCAACCTACTCAAATATAGCTCAAAATCATAATATTTTTAAAGCTCTCCAGTGGAATATAAAAGGTTATATTAACAACTATGATGAGCTTAACATTTTGATAAAAGAACTTTCGCCTTGTGTCATATCTCTTCAAGAGACGCATTGTGCGTTTGGTTCTTCTCCTCCCGCACCTAAGCCATATAAAGGTTATTTTCATAATTTCCCTCATAACATTACGGCAAAGCAAGGTATCGGTTTTTTAATAAAAAGTAATATTCCTCACAATTTAATCAACATTAATTCGAATATTTTAGCGTTGGCAGTCGAGATAAATTTGTCTCTTAAATTCACAGTACTTTCTCTTTACATCCTACCCAAGCAGCAATTCTCACAACTCGATCTTGAAAACATCCTCAAACAAATTTCAACCCCCGTTTTGCTCACTGGTGACGTTAATTCCTGGAGTGTTCTCTGGGGGTCCCCATCCACTAATCCTAGAGGAACTATTTTAGAAGATTTTGTGCTTAATTCAAATCTTATGGTTCTAAATAATGGCGCGGCTTCCCATTTTTCCACACACAATACTTTCACTCATGTCGACATCACCTGTTGTTCACCAGAACTTCACCCAAGAACATCCTGGGAAATTCTTAGTGATCTGCACAATAGTGATCACTTCCCAATTCTTACAAGCATGGCAATAAGTTCACTCAAATCCGGTACTCCACCCATCCCTAAATTTAAAACTGATTTGGCGAACTGGGACAAGTTTCAAATTAGTATTAACGATTTTCTCTCAAAAGTAATACCCTCTTCCAATATAAATAAAGAAGCTGCGGTTATTCAAAAAGCTATTCGCTCTGCAGCTAACATCTCTATTCCCCAAAGCGCCCCAGCCCGCATCAAACAATATGTTCCGTGGTGGTGCCCCACTTTGAGCACATTGCAGCGCGAAAAAGTTAAAGCCTGGAGACGCTTTAAAAAACATCCCACAAACACCAACCTAATAGCCTACAAAAAAGCGAACGCCTTATTCCGGAGAGAGATGAAAGCAAGCAAAGCTAAAAGCATACTCGAGCTCACTTCTACAATAAATCCCAACACCTCCACCGCTAAAATATGGCATAAAATTCGCTGCCTTACTGCTAACTCTGTCCCAAGATCCATTAAATGTATAGAAACACCAACTGGCCCTACCTCGAACCCCTTAGAGATTAGCAATTTTTTCGCACGGACTTGGTCTAACCTTTCCAGAGACCAAAACTTTTTCAACAGCTTTAACACATTGAAAACCAACAGTCTCCATGATACCCCTCCCCATGGCACTACAAATCGATCAGCGAGGCTCATTGAAGCTGCAATAACGACCTTGGAATTAAGTAGTTGTCTCGTTCAACTGAAAGGGAAAACGCCAAGCAGGGACCGGGTTTCCTACCCCATGCTAAAAAACCTACCCCCTTTAACCAAAACCAGGCTGTGCGATTTATACAATAATATTCTTGATACAAGCATAATTCCCCATAGCTGGAAATCAGCTACTATAATCCCACTACCCAAACCCAATAAACCAATTAACACGATTGATGGTTATCGCCCAATATCTTTGATTCCCTGTTTGTCGAAGGTCTTAGAAAAAATAGTTGCAAGACGCCTTCTCTGGCTCATCGACTCCAACAATTTAATTTGTACGAATCAAGTTGCGTTCAAACCCAATCGGGGTTGTGCCGATGCTCTACTGCACATCGACTTTTTAATATCGAATGCTCTGTCGTCTCGTAATCACGTCACCCTACTCGCACTAGACTTCGAAAAAGCCTTCGACAAAATAGGGATTCATTTAATTTTGAACAAACTAAAAGCATGGGGGATCGGGCCCAAAATGTTTGGCTTTATAAAATCATTTCTCTCCAACAGAAAAATTGTGGTTAAAGTGAACAACTCTTTCTCCTCCACTTTCCCATTACACAATGGTATCCCTCAAGGATCACCTTTGTCCGTGGTTCTTTTCATTATAGCTTTCGATGAAGTAAGCAATATCATAGCTAAATATAAACTGCTAGATCATTGCAGTTACGCAGATGATATTTACATTATGTGCAAACTCAATGATTTAGTAAAAACTAAAGCTATATTATCAGATGTACTTAAAGATATTTTACACTGGGCAACAACTTCCGGAGCCAAACTTTCACTTGAAAAATGTAAGACACTGCATGTTTGTCGCAAGCTATCATGTCCGCAACTTAACCTAAATTTTAATAATGTTAATGTACAAAATGCCAATGTTCTAAAAATCTTAGGATTAACATTTAATAATAGATACAACTGGAAACCTCACTGTATAGATCTTAAGAAGAGCCTAGCCGCGAGAGTTAACATTATTAATTACTTAGCTTGTAATAAATTAAATGTACACATAAATACTCTTTGCAATATCACTAGGTCTTTAGTTTTAAGTAAAATTGACTATGGAATGTACATACATGGCAAATGTCCTAGAACTACGCTTAATCTCCTAAAATCAACTTACCATCAAGCCGCCAGAAGGAGCATCAATGCATACCGTACTTCTAGAATCGAAAATATTATGGCAGAAGCTGGACTCCCCACTTTAGAAGAACGTCAAGTAGAAAGTTTAACTAAACTCCTTGCTAAACTTTCCTACTCCTATAACTCCATCATCGACAAGGATATCTCATCCGCTCTCAAGTCAAAAACAAATAAGCGACTTCCTTCAACCATAGCTCGCGCAATATACTCCGCAGAAGAAATTAGCCTTCCCATCATACGAATGAAGCATTACTCTCCATCTTATCCACCGTGGTGCATAAAACAATCTTCATTTATACTAACGCTGAGCAAATATAATAAATCCAATACAGACTGCGGAATATACCAGGATCTTTTCCTCGAAACTATGGACGAGCTGAAGTCTAAAGGATGGAAACCTATTTTCACAGACGGCTCTAAGTCAACACATGCCACCTCTTTTGCTATCACTTTTGAAAATGGGTCTTTATTAAGGGCCGGAATATTGCCGGAAAACGCATCAATTTTCACTGCCGAAGCTTACGCTTTACTCGAAGCAGCAAAAACATCGATAAAACTCCCGAGTAAAGTCATTATATGCTCTGATAGTCTATCAGTTTTGAACGCCACTCTCAATCCAAACCACAACACCGGACTCATTAACCACATCAGGGACATCCTCGTAAAATACCCCAGGAAAATAAAACTGGGTTCCAGGCCACATGGGGATAGAAGGTAATGAGCTTGCTGATAGGGCCGCTAAATCATGCAACAATGCGCCTATTTTCACATTCAATGTGTTTTCCAAACTCGATCTTCAAAAACATATCACCGCAAAGTTGAAAATGTGCCGACTCTTAAATTGGCGAAGTTACCAAAATCACTACGCAAAAATTAATACAACCCGTTCCACTCCTGTCTACCCAACATCCACCTCCAAAACAATGAACACCAACTTTATCCGTCTCCGCTTGGGTCACACTATTCAAACCTCCTCAGCTAGTGCTCACCTTGTATTAGCATAGGAATTTACTTTTTATGTTAATAAATAATAATAATAATAATAATAATAATAATAATACGTACAATTCATGAGGGAGTACATTAAGCTCGGACATATGGAAGAAGTGACCCCAATGTCGGTTATGAAGTCAACGAATGAAGCATACTACCTACCGCACCATGCAGTCATCAAACCAGATAGCTCATCAACGAGTTCGAGTGGTCTTTGACGGGTGGTCACGAGCGAGTTCAGGAGTAAGCCTAAATGGCACAATGCTTATAGGTCCGGTCATAGAACAGGACTTATACTCCATACTAGTGCGATGGAGAAAACATAAAATTGTCTACAGGGCGAACATTGAAAAAATGTATCGCCAAATACTAGTGGCTCATGAAGACAGAGACTTTCAGCGTATATTGTGTGGAGAAAGCCCAACACAAAAGATTAAGGAATATCGGTTAAACACCGTGACTTACGGAACCTCCTCAGCTCCATATCTGGCGATAAAAACACTTCAACAACTCGCTTGCGATGAAAAAGAGAAATTTGAAATAGCTTCAAGGATAACTTGCCGAGATTTCTACGTTGACGACGTACTGTCAGGAGCAGATACATTAGACGCAGCGGTAGAGGCACAAAAGCAATTACTACAACTCATGGCGAGCGGAGGATTCATACTACGCAAATGGTCTTCAAATTCAAAAGCTATTTTGAAAAATATAACATCATAGGATCAAGAGCAAGGAAGATTCAAAAAAAAATAAATGGCTACGATCCCATTAAGACCCTGGGAATATACTGGCGACCGGAGTCCGACACGTTTGAGTTCAAGGTTAATATTGCTAGCTTCAATTATAATAAGAGCAAAGCTAATACAACAACAACTCTGGAAATCGGAAAAAACTTGGGATGAAATACTTTCGGATGAAAATGCTCACGATAGGAAAGTCTTCAGAAGCTATAGAAGAAATTAAAATACCACGATGGATCCAATACGAATCGAAAAACCGCATAGAACTACATGGATTTTGTGACGCATCAGAGAGGGAATACGCAGTTGCGATTTATACAAGAATTACAACTGTTTCTGGAGAAATTATCACAAGATTACTGTGTGCTAAGACAAAGGTGGCACCAATAAAAAAGATATCAATACCGAAACTCGAACTTTGCGGAGCAGTACTGCTGGCAAAAGCACTTCAAAAAACCAAGGCAAAATTAGAAATAAAGGATCTGGAAACACATGCATGGACAGACTCATCAATAACCTTAGCATGGATCACTGGAAACCCTAACAAATGGAAAAACTACGTAGCGGCCAGAGTTACGATAATAACCAAACTAGTAAGCTCAGACAAATGGCACCATGTAAAGGGTAAGGACAATCCAGCGGAATGCGCGTCTAGAGGACTATGGCCTTCAGAACTCAACGCACACTCAATTTGGTGGGCAGGTCCAACATGGCTAGCGCAGGCAGAGGTGAACTACACTGACTCCACACCTCACAACACCAACGAGGAAGTTAAGAAACTACATACAAACACCTTTACTTCAACAATGGAAACAGATGTTGTAGGAAGATTGCTGTCGCAGTATAGAACAATTAGACGAATAACAAGAATACTCGCTTTTTGTAAACGATTTGTGCAAAACTCACGATCATCAAAAGTCAATAAACTGTCAATGACTGCGACCGTAGTCATTCGACATGTGCAGCGGACAACGTTCAAGAATGAAGTCGTCAACTTGAAGAGAGGAAGGGAAATTGACAGGAAGAGTAAACTTCGGTGCCTTAACCCATTCCTGGATGAGAACGAGGTGATGCAAGTAGGAGGACGATTGGCAAAAGCAGAACTGTCATGCTCGCAGAAACATCCCATAATCATCCCACATTCCGGGTATTTGACCACCATGTTGATCGACGAGGCTCACAAAACCACTTTACATGGAGGCTACTCTCTTACCCATGCACATCTACGACAACTATACTGGATTCTGAGTGGTCTAAGTGCAGTCAAACAACGAGTCCGTAGATGTACCACGTGTTTTCGACACAGAACGTCAACGAGAACTCAAATGATGGGAAATCTGCCACAACCAAGAGTGTCCAAAGCTAGGCCATTTTTACATACAGGAGTCGACTATGCAGGACATATAGACATCAGGACGGCGAAAGGAAGGGGAAATAAGTCATATAAGGGATATGTAGCAGTATTTATATGCTTGTTCACCTCGAAGTTGTTAGCGACTTAACAGCAAATACCTTCATAGCAGCATTTAAGAGATTGTGCGCCAGGAGAGGCTATGTGGGGCACCTATACAGTGACAACGGTACAAATTTTGTCGCTGCAAACAAAATTTTTCAGCTAAATGCAAGGGAGGCGAAAGAGTACAACAATGAAATATGCGAGGCACTAACAACTTACCATACGGAATGGCATTTCATACCCCCAGCGGCACCCCACTTTGGTGGCCTATGGGAGGCAGGAGTGAAGTCAGTTAAACACCATCTCAAACGAACCATTGGGGAGCACAAGTTGACATACGAAGAGATGTCTACGCTATTAAGTCAGATCGAAGCATGCCTAAACTCAAGACCTCTTTGTCCAATTTCAAACGATCCTGAAATAGATGTCTTGACGCCAGGTCATTTCTTGATAGGAACAACCTTACTGGCACCCCCGGAAAGGCATAGACCAAATGAAAAGGAAGGTTTATTGACGCGATGGCAGCTGATAGAACGAATGCAACAAAATTTCTGGAAAAGATGGAGTTCAGAATATCTAACAACACTACAACAACGTCCGAAATGGACAACAAGGAACGAAAATCTTAAGGTTGGCAACATTGTTTTGGTAAAAGACGAACATCTTCCTCCCACAAGATGGATGTTTGGAAAAGTACTAGAGACGCATGCTGGAGAAGGTGGTCTGGTGCGTGTAGTAACCATCAAAGCAAGGAATAAGATCTACAAAAGGCCAGTCACTAAGATCTGTCTACTCCCAATAAGCGATAACGAAGAACAAAGGGAAAAACTAGACGACAGTAAGCGGACTGATCAACTTACCACAACTACCTGCTTGTCAACATTTCTCAGGTCGGAGGCAGCAAACCAAGGTCGACCGATAAAACTGCCAGACGAAATTCAGAGCAACACTCAAGAAAAGAAGAGAAGGCTGAAGAAAGGACCATGGTTACAATTCCTGTACACAATGTTGGTGATAATAGCATTAGGCAGAAGGTGCGCCACGGCATTAGATGCAGCACCTGAAGGTTTCAAAGTTACACCATTTAGAAATCGCCCGGGGATCTACTTTGAAAAAATTGGGAACATTAACCTAATCATTAATGACTGGAAAATAATCGCATATTATGATCTCACCAACTACTGGCGGGAACTTTCAGGATTCGAAAAATTTATTAACGAAATGAACGACGAATTCTGCAAAATGAAAGTTGCTGATACACTGACACACCACATAATTCAACAATTCAACCACCAACTGACAATTATAAAAAACAACAACGACCTCCTATTAAAACAAGGAGCCGGAAGGGAGCCAGCGAGTAGGGTGAAACGATTACCGTTTGACTTCGTTGGAACCGTTGCGAATAAGCTGTTTGGGGTATTAGACGAGTCGTATGCGGAGCATTACGAGCAGCAGATTCAACAAACACGATTGAATGAGAACCATCTACTTAGGCTGATAAAGAATCAAACATCAATCGCAGAATCAACTAGCAACATCTTGCAGAAAAATACGCAAGCTGTGACTGCGCAACTCCAAGTATTTCATGACAACCTAGAAAACTTGAAAAGCTTTGTAACGAAAACTAGCAACCAGACGGCGGCAGAACAGAGGTTCTTAGCTATGTCAACTTATACCACTTTAGCAATGGTAAATTATCAGCAGGTTCAAAATTCGTTATTGGACGTTTTAACGGATCTTCATCACGCTAAAGTTAATCCGCTTATAATAACGCCAGACCAACTCCGCGCACAGCTAGAGTTGATAAGAAAGCACCTACCCCCACAGCTGTGTCTGTCGCAGAAGACCGAATGAATTCGAATTTGCTAGCACTTTACAGGCTGCTAACAGCCAGGGCCCGAATAACCCAGCAGAACATCATATTCGACATAAGACTTCCACTAATCAAGTCAGAAGACTATGAAATGTTTAAGGTCATACCAGTACCAACACCCCATAGAAATGAATTTGTCTTCATTGAACCGTCATTAGACTACTTAATAGTTAACCTACTGAGAGAGTCATACTACAGAATGACAAGGGAGGAGCTCAGCAAGTGTACAAAAAGCAGCGACAGATACTTATGCCAACAACAACATCCCATGTTTAATCGCCAATCAAGGTCAGCAGATGTGGAATGGACCCACTCACCCACACCACGAACTTATCAAACTTCTGCAAGCTACGAAGCATAAGCCCATCTCCTGTGTGGATCCAGCTAAATAACGCCAATAGTTGGATATACGTTTTGGACAGGAAGTACACCTTTAACATAATCTGCGGAAGACGGATCCTAGAAGTTTCGCTACAGGACGATGGTATTTTAACATTAGAGTCAAACTGCATCCTCAAACAGGACACGATGAGCATAACAGCTTACGACAGCATGTCCAGCACACTTAAAGAAGCCTTCATTCCTGCTACAAATATCTCGGAAATATTATCAGACAACCCAAGAAATGTTTCGAAACCATTGGTCATTTCACATCACAGTCTCGAGAGCAACAATGAAGAGTATGACACCCTAAACAAACGGATAGCAGATCTTAAAAATAACGAGGAACTGCCAGTTGATTCAATGGCTCACCACGTGCACTACAGCATTTAGTACATCCTGATTGGCGGATTATTCATCACCATCGTAGCATCGCAGCGTAAAAGGAGAAGAACCATATTGGCACCACAGGCCCCAGTACCTGCTACAAGGCGGTTCACAACATCGGACTTCAACATATAAGTCAGTTCGGCCCGGCAGAATGTACAATTGCGTACATATGCACCTAATTGGAAACGAACACCGCGGGAAATTGTACATAATTTTGCGTTGATATTAGGTTTGGTCAGCACCGCCGAGTCAGCAGCAGATCCCACGTATTTTAGGTTTTATGTTATAAGAGAACATGCAATATATGCATGTCAGCACAATTTATACTCTAGGTAATTTGTATAAAAGGAGGTACAAAAAAAATTAAAGGTGGATTTTTAATACGACAATCCAATAGTGAAGTGTTTTATTTGTTGACTATAACCACCCCCCCACCAGCGGTAAGGTGGTCTTAGTTTATCAACTAACAATCAGGCACTCACCTTCTTCCTGGAACATGAAGTTGAATATCAGGCAGCTGTATCGTGATGTTTTCGCTGGTGTAAATTTGGTCTCCACTGCATTTTCACGTGTACATCTTTCCAGTATTTGGTTATATAGGCGAAGTCTATCGTCACCTAACGCTGATTCCAGATGAGCCTTTTGCACATCATGTGGCTTGGTTGATAGAGACTCAGTAATTGAGTAGTTTTCCATTGCTGCTTAAATAGTTTGGTATTTTCCTTGTTTGCAGCCTCACCAAACTTTTCGGTGATTCTCCATGATATTTTACTTCTGACACCATGAATTGAAATGCACTCGTAATGAGGCTGGCAGAGAGAATCACACAGTACCGAGTTGCCTGTCGACGTGGGTGCACGCGTTTTGCCTCTCCATCCACATAAAAAAATAATAATAATAATAATAATAAACCACTCACAACAAAATACAATAAAAAATAAAAATAAAAAATAGAAATAATTAACAATTCATCCAACATCAAACAAACCAAAAAAAAAATACAGTAAAACAAACAAAAAAAAAAAAAGCAAAAAAAAACTACATACACAATTCGGATTGGCCTCGACACTTTGGCCAGACAACACCCGAAGGAAGGTATGTTGAACTTTTCGCTGAGGTAAACAACTTGACTCAGCTTGTAAATGAGCCGACACGAACACCTGACATTGCAAGTCATTCCGCCAACACCTTGTTTCTTACTTCTCACCCTGATAAATACACCATTGATGTTTTAGAGCCTCTAGGCCGATCTGACCATAACATCATATCAGCTAAATTCTCGTACTCCCACCACTCAGTTAAAGAACAAACTCCCAAAAGAAAAGTATGGCGTTACGAGAAAGCCAACTGGGACGGCCTTAATAGCTTCTTTAGAAGTTTTAACTGGTCGCTATGCTTCCTCGATAGTGACGTGGATGTCGCCGCTGATATAATCACCGACACGATTCTCTTAGGTATGAATGACTTTATTCCTAACAGAATAAAGAGCATTACACCTAAGATAAACTCATGGTTAAACTCTGTAAAGAGGCTATCAGGTTGAAAGAAGTAAGTTTTCGGTCTTATAAAGCCAACAAATCTGAGGAAAACCGAAAGAAGTTTAAACAAGCAAGAAATGACTGCAATGCCCATATCCGTCGTGTCAAATTCCTACACGTCCAAAAACTGAGGCAAAAAATACTACAGTGTTCAAAGGTAGTAAACATTTTTGGTCATTCGTCAAAAACATTAAAAACTCTGGCTCATCTGCCATCCCAACGCTCATTTACAATAACATTCCAGCTGTCAGCTCCTTAGACAAGGCCAATCTGCTCGCTGCACAATTTGCAGCCAACTTCACACTGCACGATAGTGCTTTGTCTGTCCCTGTGCTCGAGAGCGTCGATTTCTCTATGGGACAAGTCCATTTTCGCACTCGCACAGTTGCAGGAGTTCTCAAAGGTCTCAACATACACAAATCCGCTGGTCCAGATGGTATCCCCCCAATAGTTCTGAAGAGGTGTTCTTCTTCGCTGGCAAAACCTCTGCGTAAGCTTTTCTATCTGTTCTACTCTTCTGGACTCTTTCCGAGAAGATGGAAAACAGCATTTGTCCAGCCTGTCCCTAAAAAAGGCGAATCTTCCTCTCCGACCAATTACCGACCCATTGCACTTACGTCCCTTCCTTCCAAGGTCATGGAAACGCTGATAAATCGTCAGCATATAAAATGAAATATCTTGATTCACGAAAACTTCTCAATGACCGGCAGTATGGTTTTCGTAGCAACAGGTCCACTGGTGATTTGATGGCATATCTCACCGAGAAGTCGAACCAATCTCTCCATCACTTCGGTGAATCAAAGATAGTTGCACTTGATAATTCAAAGGCATTTGACAGAGTTTGGCATCAGGCTCTTTTGTCGAAAATGCGTGCATATGGTATCGATGAGTCTCTTCTTCAATGGAATAGAAATTACCTTTCGAGGCGTTCAATACAAGTTGTGTTGGACGGCTTCAAGTCTGATATCCACCCTATAAATGCTGGTGTCCCCCAGGGCTCAGTTTTGTCTGCGACTCTCTTTCTCATTTTCATAAATGATCTCTTGTTTGCAACCTCTAATCCAATCCATTCCTACGCTGATGACAGTACCCTCAGTTTTTCATATTCTTTCCATAACTCACGTCCCTGCTCTCCGGCCGAACAAGAGGAACGGCAACGTACATATGTTAAACTCATTAAATTCCGACCTTGACAGCATAATCAAATGGGGCTCTACAAATAGAGTGGAATTTAATGCATCCAAAACGCAGTGCTGTCTTCTGTCTCTCAAGCGAAACCAAGACCCTCAACCATTATCTATGAATGGTACTTGCATCGCAGAAACCGAAAGACTTGCCGTTCTCGGTATGTGTGTTAACAATCATCTTTGTTGGAACGAACACATATTCGAGGTCGCCAAAATGCTGCAAAATGTCTAGGATTCCTTAAGCGGTGCAAGAAATTCTCTACCCCTTCTGATCTGGCCACAATTTATAAGACATTCATCCGCCCAAAAATGGAATACAACGCCCACATCTGGTCTGGTGCACCCAAGACCGTTTTGCACATTCTAGATAGGGTTCAGAACCGCGCTATAAAACTAATAGGTGATAGAGACATTGTGAGTTCCATAAACTCACTAGAACATCGCAGAAATGTCTCTTGTGTTTCCCTATTTTATCGCTTATTCCACAAAAAATGTTCCAACGAAATAGCCACTTGCATTCCTCCCCTTCAAAATTTCACCCGCAACACGCGTCACGCTTCGAATGCACATCAGTTCACCCTCAAGCCCAACTTCGGACGTACTGTCAAATATAGGGATTCGTTCATATGACGAACGACACGTATGTGGAATGATCTTCCAGGCTCTGTGTTTCCTCATCGCTACAACATTCAAACATTCAAAGCCAACGTGCACCGGTACCTCCTCTGTTCCTCTTCTCCCTTTTCTCAAACGCCCGGGCCCTGAGAAGTCAGTATATGGGTATTCATACCACCTTTGGCGCGCGTAAATTATATAAAAAAAAAAAAAAAACATATTTCTTAAACTGACATTATTAAGACTTCACATTGATTACTGGTAATTAATAACTTCAGATTTACATGAGACAAATTATTGGTATCATAAAAAGATGTCTCCACCTTAATGATGTTTGCTTAGTCGGTGTCCGATTCCAGCCACGGAATAAACACGGATTGGATGTTGGGACCACTGAAGATTTCGAAGTTAATGAGTATCAGGTTGTCCGGATCCACATCTTCACGGACCTTTAGAGGACGAGCAGCCTGATCGGGATCGCACTCAATAACCTCCGCCTCAGCTGCAGCTTTTGAAGTGGCTGGTATATCACTAGCCTTTATGGTCGAGATAGATGCGGAGGAGTTCGGTTCCTCAACTTCAAAGTCGTCCGCATTCCTTTTGGTAAACGCGGAGAGTTATGGCTCTGAAGCCATAGCATAGAGACTCCTTATTCACCACGATGACCGCGCTCCGGAAGTCTTGCCTCTAGCTTGGTTTACTTCCAATTATGCGTAAGAAGCTAAGGGTTGCAGTTAGGCTAACCTCTTGTCGATGACTGTCATCACTTGGCTGCCCTTTGCTGAGGGGTTTGAGCGTAGCAACGCAACGAGTTAGTTTCAATGACCATGAAACTTTTGGTACTCTTTTCCTAAATTGAAAATCTGTATTTACCTCACTGAACATAAACTTATCCATATATTATTTAAAATCTATCAAGTCATTGTTAAAGTGCATAAAAACGCTAATGTAAATATATAATTATTTTGAAAACTTTTGGTAAATATTGAGTACCCAGTAAAAACTTTTTTCCTGTTTTCCTCATTTTCTGCTACTATCGACCTTCTATCGTGTGATAGAAATAAAATTTGTCCGTATGAGTTAATAATAAAAAAGAGAATCGTAGTAACGATTGATTTGTTCATATATGTCTAGATTCATCAGCGTGTTTATTTCAGAAGTAGGATTTAAGCTCTGTACAATGATCCTAAGAAAAAACGTTTGTCCACTGTAATGATTTGTTCACTTTCACTTTCAGTACTGAGGACGACTTAACCATGAAACAGAGCGAAATCCTCCTTATCAACGATGTCATTCACAAGCATATGACCAGTGGTGGGAAAATAGAATTAATACAAGAGGACTGGGATTTCCTTCAGCTGCACGTGGCACTGTACTTTCATAGTGAAATTTCTGGAATTCCGCTGAATATGGTCCCTAAGAAACCGACTCGCGGTATTGTACAGCGCCTTAAGGGCAAGCAAGGTCGTTTTCGTGGAAACCTATCTGGCAAGCGGGTTGACTTTTCCGGTCGTACAGTTATCTCCCCGGATCCTAATCTAATGATTCACCAAGTTGGCGTGCCAGAAAAAGTAGCAAAAATTCTCACATACCCAGAGCGTGTAAATCCAGCGAACATCCAGAAGATGAAGCAACTTGTAAAGAACGGAACTAACAAACATCCTGGAGCGAATTACGTTCAACAACGGGGCAGCAATTTTAAGAAATATCTTGCATATGGTAATCGAGATAAAGTTGCTCAGGACCTCAAATCCGGTGACATTGTGGAGAGGCACTTATGTGATGGCGATATAGTCCTCTTCAATCGGCAGCCTAGTTTGCATAAAATGAGTATTATGTGTCACCAAGCGAAGGTCCAGCCGCAGCGCACCTTTCGTTTCAATGAATGTGCCTGCACGCCTTATAATGCTGATTTTGATGGTGATGAAATGAATTTACATCTGCCACAGACTGAAGAAGCACGCGCTGAAGCCTTGATTCTTATGGGTAACAAATCTAATTTGATTACCCCAAAAAACGGGGAGATTCTAATAGCAGCAACACAAGATTTCATCACAGGAGGTTATCTGTTAACTCAGAAGGATGAGTTTTTAACAAAAGAACAAGCGATGCAGTTGGCTGCATGCATGTTGGCCGGTCCAGATTCAAGTATGCGAATTGACATGCCACCACCAGCAATTATGAAGCCCCGAAAACTATGGACGGGAAAACAGATTTTCAGTCTGTTAATGAGGCCAAATAAAAGGTGTCCCGTGAAAGTGAATTTGATCACAAAGGGAAGGAATTATACGACAAATTATGATATGTGTGTGAGGGATTCATGTGAGCTAATATGAAAAAGGTTTGATGAGGTATTAAAGTCGTCTTTTTTATTTTTAGGGGTTATTATTCGGAATTCAGAACTACTATGTGGTTCCATGGATAAAGGAACAATGGGTTCAGGAACGAAAAACTGCGTGTTCTATGTAATTTTGAGAGATTTTGGGGAAATGTTTTCAACAAAGTGCATGTGGCGCCTTTCAAGGGTGAGTGCTTGTTTTAACTTTCATATTGTAATTAAAAGAAGCTGTATCTTAAATTCATTTCACGATTTCATATTTGCCAACAAGAATATTACCATGTTGGTTACGTGAAAATATTAGCCTCGAGATTTTAATACATTGGAAAAAATAAGTCAACTGTGCCTACGTTGGCTTATTGAGAATTCTGTTAAAAAGAACGGAAGATTGCAATCTGTATTTACTTTTCCATACAAAAAGCTGATTGCGTTGCGTTTCCAAATAACTTCTGAATTATTCAACCGATTTTGGAAATATTATTGAATAGGCATCAACGCCAAATGGGTTGAGTACGATATTCCGCTTTTTGTAATCCCGTTTTTTAAAATCTCGCTTTTTTATAATCCCGCTTCTTTAAATCCCGTTTCCTTTATTCACGTTTTTTATAATCACGCTTCTTCAATCAAAACTATAAGTTTTATTTTGAAAAATCCGCGCGCGCGAATTGTTACCATTGTCTCAAAAATATGAAATGAAACAGTGGGTAAGTGACGCGCTGCACGCGGTTAATTTAATAAACTCCACTTTCTGGGGGGGTTTAGCCGCTCACGTGACTTCGTTGCTCCGCTAAGGGTATGTTTACAGCTGTCAGGCAGGCGCCTGGAGCTGAAGTCTATTTTCATGTTGCCTTGAAATAAGGCCAAACGCAAAAATTTAGGTGCTTTGTAAATATTTGTTAGATCCTTATTATTTTCAATAAAAAAGCCACAAAATTTACATTTCGGGTCCTTTTTAATAATGGAAGAAATTTTAAAAATATCGAAAGTAAATTTTTTTTCAAGATTTTTTTCTAGATAAGGTTTTTTAAAATGTTTGTACTTTCTAGATTTTGTCTCATTCGAGATTTGTTCTTTCTTGATTTTAGCCATTCTAGCTAACGTCAAGTGTGATTCTGAGAAACGGGCAAAGCGGGATTAAATGGGATTATAATATCGGGATTTTGAATAAGCGGGATTTTAAGAAACAGTATTTAAAAAAACCGGGATTTTAGCAGACGGCATATAAACATTTTTTGGCGGGCATCTTCAAAGAGCTGGATTCCGATACGCACGCCAAATGTAATGTTTTTGTCGGTAGCTTTATCCGGTCGCAGGGGGAAGCGATTTAAAACAAACATCTCGTACGAACATACGTGTATATTGTGACATATTGGCTTAATTTATTTATAAAATCGTTGGGCCGGATTTCTTAGATAAGTAAACTTTTTGCTATATTTCATATTTATAATAATATATTTTGATTCTATGTACTCAAGGATGTTTTTAAAAAAAAATGGTTACCTTTGGTAACGGATAGACGACGCACGAGCACGAGCAATAGGGTTCCGTGATCAGCATGCTTACTGAGTGAAATTCATATACATATGTACAGTGCCTGGCCATATTATTGGACCAAAAAAAAAATTTAATATTTTGCTTTTAGAGGTCGATTTCTTCGTTAGTTTTTATGGCTTTTGTCTACTTCAAAAACAATATATTAAGGAAAAGAAAAAACAATTTCGACCAAAGAAGCAAATTTTTTTTTTATTTTAAAAAATGTATTGGAATGCAGATTATGCATTTTTTCAATATTTGGTGTGTGCACCCTTAGCTGCGATATACATGACTGAATGGTGTCCACTCAAATACGACCTTTTGGTTGGCCCGCTTTGACGTTCTCTATCGGATTCATGTATGGAGAATTACCTGACCAATCCAAAACATCGATATTTTTTTTGCTCCAAAAAGGTCGGTATGCTTTTAGCTTTATGACATGGAGCTCCGTCATGTATAATAATTATCTTTTCTCCTCCAGGAAACCATTTTGCCAGTTAATTTTTTTCGCAAAAAGTATGAATTTTCTTTGGGTCTAATAATATGGCCAGGTAGGTACTGTATGTTAAATTTCCTCAGTACTCTGAAGGAACTTCGGTAGGCTGACGATTTTTTTTTTTACGGCTCGGGAAGGTGAATCATCAAAATAAAACGAAAACAGAAAATTGCCACTGTTGAAACGAAATCCCTAGCAAAATAACTTTTTCCCAATAGGAAACTTCAGAAACATAGCTTTCATGCTTGAAAACTATTTTTTCACATTTGACACATTTCCCTGTCAATAGCATGGGGAAATGTTTCGTATTGTATTTTTGTTGCCTTTACGAAAATGCTCAGAACACCATATGGGAGTACTTGCAGGCTAAATAAAAGGCATCCGACCATGTGGGTTGTCTGAAAAGGAGTGGCATTCTTGTTGGTGGAACACTCATCAACCAGTATGAAATCATTCATTGCTTTATTACATCCTCAAATAATATATGTATGTAAGCTCGACCATATACGAATCAGGGTAGGTAGCTATTTAAATACATATACAAAAAAAAATTTTAAATACATGTTAAAAGAGTTCATATAAAATATTATCTGGCTAGGATGAAAAACGACCTTTAATATAACATAAACATATGCCTAGTTAATGTAGCTTTTGCTCAAAAAAGTTGACACCAAGCCAAGCCAAAAATACTTCGCTGTAACTAGTTTTCTTGTGGTTTGAACACTGTGTGTAAATCTAGTAAAAAATTCTCATTTAGCTCTCCGAGACGTATGGTCGATTCTTTTCCAACGCTACACCGCACCATATATTTTATTCTTCCCGTGGGACGAAAACTTTTTCTAACATAAAATAAATTTCTTCGAACTATTAGAAGTAAAGATCGTTTTCAACTCCTCGTATGATTCCTGTTCTTGGATTAACATTTTGAAATCAATTTTCCCTTCACAGGAAATAGGATTTATGAATGTACGTGACAATGTATCAGCCACGAGGTTGTAACAACTTTTTATATGACGTATGTCACTTGAAAACTGTGAAATAAATGATAGCTGGTTAATTGATTTTTTAGCTTTCAAAGCAATTGTTTTTGTTTATGTTGCGTATAAGCGGTAAAATATCGAACCTCGATGAAATATCGAAAGTGCTATAAAAAGAGCAAGGAGTTTTTCGGTCACAGGTGAATACTTTTTCTGATTGAGTTAAACACGTCTAGTTATCTCAAATTGCTGGAACACTGCTTTTACAGCGTCGCTGGATGTGCCCACCTATAAACTTACTTTTTCTGTTGGATGTAAATGAGAAAGAGAAACGCATTTTCCGCATAATAATTTGATTTTCAAAGCCTCCGGAAACCATGAGAACTATTCTCGTGGAGTAGGTTTTTTTGAACAGCGGTAATGCACCGGGGGTAAAAATTGGCTATTCTCAAAATAGCTTACTTAGTGATATTATGTCCTAGAAATTCGACTTGGGTTGCACCTTGATTGACCTTGACGCTGTTGCCAAATACAGGGTGTCCCTGTTAAGAGGTATAATCCTTTAACTGGAGATTCCTGAAGTTCCGGCGAACAAAAAATCGTATGGCAGGGGAGGGAGGGTCTATTTTCACCCCAGTTCGAGTTATAGCCCGTCAAAGTGGGACACCTCCGATTTGGAGGTACAATCACTTCAAATGGAATAATTTCTTAATTTTTGTAGCTACAAAAACAATTTTATACATTTTGAAAAGACAATTCAGTGGCGCATTTCATGCAGCCACAAAAAAGTTATAGCTCCTTAAAGTCAAAATTATGAAAATTTGTTCAAATTTTTTACTTAAAATGCATTTTTCTCAAAAATTTTACTGAGCAAACAACTTTTTTTTTCTAAAACTTTTATCTTTGATAACTTTTCTAAACATTATGTTAAATAATTGGTTGTTAAATTATGGTTGTAGTAAAAACCATTTTTGTCAGACAAAAATGTTCAAAAAATTAATAATAATTTTGACTTTAAGGAGCTATAACTTTTTTGTGGCTGCATGAAATTAGTGTGTGGCGCCCGGACTAAATATATATACATTATACATATTATATTTTGGAAAATATAATGCGTCCATCATATACTTAAAGAGAAACCTGCAGGTTGGGTAGTGAAAGTTTGTCAAAAATCGTCACAAGATTGAACTGTCTGTAATCGCCGCAAGGCTTGAAGCAGCTATCATGTTTAAGTTAGGCGAAGTCTTTTAGATGACTTGCACGGGTAGTAATTCTTCTGTGCGTATATAGTGTACTACACCATGATTAAATGGAATGGAAAATGTGGTGGTGCCCTTAGAGCAGGAAAACCATTAGAAATATCTGGTGGAACAGACCGTGTGGTCTAGTTTACAGTTTAGAGCCATATTCGAAAGGCTTATTTTTTTTCTTTTGAGAAGCTTTCTCATGACAGTTATTACCTATCGGACGTTTGTCAGACATTCGTGAGAGGTGGGACCGTGAGAAAACTTTTTGATGTTTTTTGGGATTCGAACCTCGAACTACCGCTCAGTAATCCAGCGCACTGAGGCATGGCACCCACCTACATACATATGTATATAAAAGAAAAGAAGCTTTAGTGAGATGATAACCTCAATAAAGTTTCTTGAATACACGGCGTGAATCGGTACTAGAGGCTACTGCCGCCATCAACTCCACTGCCTTTCCTTTCTTGCAAAGTTGTTTGAGAAATCTTGTTTTCTATGAAACCTACACGTTCTGAGGCGTGAAGATGAGATGACTTCCAGATTTTGTCGGAAAACGAGCGAAATTGTACTTTAATATTGAGTGTATCTAATTGGATTTGACTGATTTTTTCCGGGGACAACAAAAATAATAAAATAATAAACTAACAATAGAAGGAGAAGAGTCAGATCAAGTAGCGACTCGAAGAGGAGTTAGACAAGGATGCATTTTATCACCTTTGCTTTTCAACATGTACTCAGAAGAAATGTTCAAAGAAGCACAGAAAACGACGGAGGAATTAAAGTAAATGGAGTCAACATAAACAATATAAGATACGCAGATGATGCTGTCATAATAGCAGGCAACATAAACGAATTGAGTAGCATGATGAACAAACTACATGATATAAGCAACAACTACATACGTTCTACGAGTAAACACCGCCAAAACAAAGTTTATAGTTCTAAATGAGAAACAACAAACAACTTTCAATTAAAAATAAACAACAAAAACATTAAAAGAGTAGACACCATTAAATATTTAGGAACGTTGATTAACCCTTTCGGTACTTCTTTTTTGTTGTAAAAGTAAAACTTTTTTTTTATCTTGTTGTTACTGAGGTTTCTACTAAAAGCATCGAAAAGAATTTTTGTTTTGTATTGGTTCTAAAGTTGTTTTTGGGAACGATGCCATATGGCACGAAAATGATGTCAAATTAATTAAAAAGACTCAACGTATAGTCTTATTTTTTTTATTGTACGTTTTTTATTTATCTACAAATTTAGTTAGGAATTCCAAAGGTATTTGATGATTATCTTTAAAAAAAATTAATCATAAGCATAGCCTTCTGATGAAAATTTTCTCAATTTTTGCAGAACTTCCTTGCACGGCAGCTTAAAGCACACTGACTGTTGGCCACAAACCAAAAAATATGCTCACAGAGAGAAAATTAGCGTTAAAGTATTAGTGATGCCATATAGCATCAAAATATGGAAAGAGTTATAAAAATGCAAATTCGAGTAAAGAAATACAGTGTTGGATAGAGCAAGCGAGGGCAGTCTTCTGCAAAATGAAGACAGTATTATATTGGAGGGAAATCAATTTAAACATCAAAATAAGATTAGTCAAATGCTACATTTGGTCGGTACTCTTATATGGAGTTGAAACATGGACATTGTATACAGCAACAATAAGAAAAGTAGAGGCCTTCGAAATGTGGATATACCGAAAAATATTGCGTATCTCCTGGGTGGATAGGATATCAAACGAAGAAGTACTACGACGAATCTACATTAGTAGAGAGCTAATGTAAAAAACAGAAAACTTGAATACCTCGGGCGCATCTTAAGAAACGACAAATACAGATCACTGCAACTGTTTTGCAAGGGAAGATAGAAGGAAGAAGATCGTTTGGGAGACAAAGGCTGACATGGCTGTCAAACATGCGGGAATGGCTCAACCTTTCAACTGCAGAAATAATGAGAGGAGTAAAAGGCAAACGAATTATGACAATGATGATTTCCAACCTCCGGAGCGGAGAGCAACTTTAAGAAAAATTTTTCGGAAAGTTCTTTCAATGTCTGATTATATTTGAAAGAATTCTTGTGAGTAACGATTTGGTTCCTCCACCACACAAACTCTTGAACCTCTGCTGCATCTTAAAATTCATAATGATCGATTTAATGTCTTTATTCTACTATGACTAAACTGCAGAGGGTAGTTTGTTCAGCAAAAATATTTTCTCCTGTACAACTCGCATCTCCCAGTTCTATCTTATCAAGCCGGCGGTTTTCGGAAGTATCTGCATAAACATGCGATGCATTGTGCAGTTTTAAAACAGTACATTTGAACTATGTCAAACAAGTACCGGATTTCGGCAAGGAGATGCGGTATCATGTGATATGTATCTATCAATCTAGTGCTAGAACGGACAGTGCATAGGGAATGCACTATCTTCAACAATTCCGTTGCCCTGCTGGAATATGCAGACAACATCGACATCATCGGTCGATCCCAGCGTGCCGTCATCAAGGCTTTTACGGCAGTTGAAAAGCAGGCGAAACGAGTTGAAGTTAACGAAGACAAAACAAAGTACATGTACACAAACAGCAATATCTGTACACTACCTAAGGCTGCGCGTACATGCGCGTAGCCTTATGTGCGTGCGCACAGTGAATCGATATTCGATGCTATGCGCGTGTTCATAAGACTACATGTAAACAGTTTTATCGCAAGCAAACGCTTCTCGCTTCGTATCGCTTTCTCCCATCACTCTGCGCGTAGCCTAAGACATATCGTCACTGTTGACAACAGTACCTTCAAAGTGATTAAGAAGTTTACCTACCTATGAGTAAACATCAATTCCACAAACGATACCCTAGTGGCGATTTGAGGAAGACTAACCCAAAGGAAAGTGCTGTTACTTCGGTTTGACGAAACAACTGGGTCCAAGCTCCTAACTCGGAAGACGCAATGCGTGCTCTACAAAACATTGATGCTGCAAGTTGTGCTCTTTGGTGCCTAGCGCTGGACGATAAGCATGAAATCAAAGCAGATTTTGAATACTTTCGAGAAAAAATTCTTGGCTGAATATTCGGTCCCTTATGCTAGGGCGAATGAAGAAGATACAATCGCAAACTCTATGAGCTGTATTAAGACGTGGATGTATAATGAAAAGGCAAAACACGTTGACTAAACTGGCGCGGCCACATTAAGGATATTGACAATAATGCTCCATTTAAAACGAGAGGAAAAAGAAATTCTGACCTCCGTTTTAGAGACCAAGCTTTTATGGATGCCAGAGCGCTTGGTCTGGAAAACTGGAAGCAGCGTGTCCAGTATTGAAGAGGTATAAAGGCTGCCGCTTCTCAGGCAGGGACCTCTTAAGGATTGGGAACTCATCTGAACAAATCTTAGAAATGAGTTGGTGTAGCTCTTTACCAAGACATTTCCAGCTGCTTTAAGCAGCTCGTTGGTAGGCCGTTAGGACTATCGATTTCACCGAGGAAATTCCTCCGCTGCACGTCCTCCTTCTGAGGCACTCTTGTTAGATATCTGAACCGCAGGATTGCAAATCAGATCAGTAAGAGTTGCTTCGCCTGGCACATGCATGCTGTAGTTAAACCGACTAAACTCACGCTGGTCCGATTGTTCAGCTTGATATGTACAGTGATACTTAGCATACGTTCATAGTTAGTTCACTCTTAAACGTTACCCAGCAGGCACCATATGGGAGTGATTGTGTATTTTGTTCTACCCACTTCTTTATAACCTCATAAAATAATACAAGTTATGAACGTTATCATATACGAAACAACACTAGGTAGCTATTTACAGATGTAAATTAAATTAACTTACATATGTACATACATATATAATGTAATATAATATTCATCCCTAATACTTATGTATAAAAGGCAAAGTCATTTTCTGTTAGTGACCTCCTAGCCGGAGAACCACTTATCCGATTTACGTGATTTTTTTTTATTTCATAGATATATTCACTCTTTAGGTTATAGGATATGTTTTGTTGCGTTAGGGAAAATAAGGAATAAGGAGTAACGATAATAGTGAATTAAGTGGGGAAAAGTTAAAATTTACAGCTCTAACTCAATAATGGCTTATCGGATTTAAAAACAAAAAATAGGTGAATTTAGTAAATTCGCCCCTGATTCATTTGAGATATAAAACATCCTTCTACGTTGTCTTGAAGCTGAGCAATGTTCAAAACAATTATTTAAATCATCGCCCACAATTTTCCTTCAGTAGAGACCACTGCAGCAGTGGGTATCGTTGCAATAGTGTGCGTGAGTATATATGTAGGCGCTCTAACGTGATCGCATGTTTTGAACTTCAGTGTGTGGTCATCCCTTTTCAGTGCAAACCATAGTCGAACTAAATAAGACAGTCATCTTTAGTTTGACAGATTCCCTCCTCTAAGCTAAAAACCACCCAAAATGTCGCAGCAATCATTAGATAATTCAATGACAGAGAAAAACATTTTGTATTGGTTTAATACAATATTTATCAGTCCCAATCAGACTGTTTGTATTGGATTGGTTTGTTACCTTCGGTCGTTCATTCACACTTCGGCACGTAGATATTGTGTAAGAGTTAGAAAAAAATATGAATGGAGTGAGAAGGCTATGAGCTAAATCTCTTTGTGAAGAATGAAGCAGGTATATTGGTTTGTGGTTGTGTGAATGGAATTATTAAAGCTCCATTAGACTAACGGTAGCTTAATACTTTTACGTAGGGGTCAACAAGATCGAGTTATTCGCGATACTCCAGATAGCAAAAGTAAAACAATTTTTTGTGCGATCTCCTAAACTGTGCTCTTCAACGTGAACTTTTAATAATTATTTTGTTTTAATAAAATATCTTTTATTTCATTATAATTAATACAATGTTAGTTTAAGCTTTTGTTAAAAAAAATAAAAAATTTAATATTAATTTTGTAGTCCACGCGAGCGGAGCCGCGGGCAAACATCTAATATAATTTATGAAAATAAATAAATGCACGGTTTATAAGGGTTAACACACCAGTCTCAACAGATTTTAAATTATGTAATTCAGGTTTTATATCAAACCGGACCTCGAACGTATTTTAAGTTTTTGTTAAACTTCTCATGTTTTAAAAGGTTCTCTATAAGATGAAAACTTGGATACATTCAGTAACGGGCATAGAGAAAACTAATCCATCCAAAGATCCATCTTTGCCGAAAGTTAATTCGTTGAAATACAAGTCAAATTCGGAAAACAGTAAATTAATTCCTGAAAAAATGGCTTTAGTGCAAACATTTTCAAATTGTTTTAAGTTTTATTGAAAAAAAAAACAAGTAAGTAAATGTGTAAGCACAATGACAGTTTTTATTGCTATTCAAGTTTATGGTTTTTATTACAGGAAACAGACTTCAAGCTTCCGAGAACAGGAGATGTTAATACTTCGTAGTCCCTACTTTTGTTTTTATGTATTACGATTTCTACCCGGTCGGGTATTGATGCAATCAGACTGCGTTAAGTATACAGTGCGATTTTCTCATACCACACTTTTTCAATGAATTTGTCCAACTCGGTTATTGACCGTGACTTTTTCTTTGCTACCTGAGCCTAAATTATGGACCAAAGGTTCTCAGTCGGGTTCAGGTCAGGGCTGTTTCCAGGCCACCCCAATGTTGCAATATTATTCTCGGCTAGAAAATTTTTAACCTGGAGTGGAAAAATGTATTTACAATAATAAAACTTTACGAACGCTTTGCTAATGTTTTGGGGAAGGTAAAAAAAATGGCACTTACCAATTTCGCGCGGTGATAAGGCGCAGAATCGTCTTCGAAAATCAGCTTATCTGAGTATGATAAGTGTTCTTTTAAAGATGGTAGCAGATTGTATTCCAAAATTTTGTTTCATATTTCTCTGCGGTCACCGTTCCATTTATTAGGGCCAGCCGCCCAACGTCGTGATAGGAAAAGCATCCTCAAATCATCCTTGAGCCTCCTTGTTTCACAGTTGTTGTCATGCATTCATCATTGAATCGTTTACCAGTTCTTCGACTCACGTACTGTATTCCGTCAGAGCCGAATATGTTGAATTTTGACTCATCTGAGAAGATCACATTTTTCCAATCTGTTTTGGTATAGTTTTCATGATCTTTGGCCCACTAGAGACGTTTTAGGTGCATTCGTTTATTTAGAAATGGTTTTTTCGCAGGTCTTCTTGCGTTCAAGCCAGCTACTTGAAGCCTTCGTCTTACAGTCCGTGAGCTAATCCAGCCTCTACAAAGTCTGTCCTTAAACCTTCAGCAGTTTTGAATCTATCACGTAGACTTATTCGTTTTAAAAGCCGATCCTGGTGATCTTTCTTCTGGGACTCGTCCCCTTTATTCTTTGCTATGATCCCGTTGCCTCGAATTTTTTGATGAATTCAGCCACTGGCGACTTCCTGAATCCCACTTTTCGCGCTATATCTCGAGCACTTAATTTTTCATTTTTTAAAGTCATTATTTCAACTTTTGTTTTTTCACTCATTTTCTTTTTATTTCCCATATTAACAAAATTATTTCCACTTTCACTCAAACTACTTTTTTTTTCAATGAACTATTAAAAAGTTAACTAGAATCATGTCATCAAAACCTTTTTATGCAAAATCCTAAAAAAAAACTACCTGCTATTTCTGTTACTGTATGTTAAATATTAAATTGGAATATCTTATGCATAGAGTAGGAGGCTCATTAAGTCCTTAATTTCATCTACGATACTTTTTACGGAATAACATTCTCTAAGAGTTCTTGAAGGGGTGTAGATATTTTATTAATAGTAGGTACTTAATAGGACAATTACAAAAAATAGGACAATTGATATGAGAAATAATTATACCACGAACGAATGTAAAAGAAGATATTTTCAGAAATTTTAAAGTAATTGAATGCCAATCAGCTGGCATTTATACTAGTCTGTATAAGAAGGCATTTCGATGTTTCATTTTAACTGATCTAGCACAGATTTTGTTAATTTCGTTTGAATTTTCTCAGCGAACGCTATGGAAAGGGTTCCATATTACATAAAAAAATTCGAGTAAGGACCTCACAAAGGCGGTTACCAAACATGTGTAAGGAACACTTAAAGCCTTAGAATTGGCCATCACGTCCTCAAGTTATAAAATTGAGTTCAGACTCAAATACATATTACAACAAGATCTTTGTTCTGGCATATTCTTACGATAGTTTTATTGCCGATATTGAAATATTGTAAGAATTATATGTATGTTTAGTCCAACCAATTACCCCTTCAAGGCCAACAAAATTCTGTTGCTGACGCAGCGCACGCACTTCACATTTGGGTCAGGCCAGCGACCAACGTTTTGGTGACCCCGACGTGACTTCTCTTAATCACGATTGATCTACTGTTGATCAATTCAATTCAGGAGAAGGTCATACCACGTCTTAACGCAACCATGACGTCATTTGAAGAACTTGGGCCTGTAACACAATACAACAAGTACTTGTTCAACAAGTGAAATTCAACAATTGTTGAAAATTAGTGTAACAAGTCTGCGAGCACTACAACAATTGTTTTGGATAAATTCACCGTTTCTATAACTGGAAGCAACAAGTGTTGAAAAAGAACTGCACTTGTTGAAAAGTTGATAAACTGTAACTGACGGTGACCGACTTGTTGGAAGTCGACAAGTTAGAATTTAACACTTACAGTAGTGTTTTACGATTGATAACATCGGGGAGTCAATTCAAAATATATTAAGTTAATTATTTTTTCTTGATTCTGAATCGAACAGTGACAATGAAAATCAAAGAAATGATGAAGTTGAATTGAATTGAAGTGTGTGGCAGTATGTGTACCAGACCTAAGATTCTATTATGTAAGTGCTAACTGGCCGGGTAGTGTACATGATGCAAGAGTACTGCGAAATAGTACACTTTATCAGAAAATGGAATGTGGATGGAGGCCATTTCCCAATGCCGTAATATTAGGTGATAGTGCTAACCCATTAAAAATATGGGTTATGCCACCTTCAACCTCAACCGCTAACATAACATTACCGATACAACAGGGCTCATAAAAAAACACGGCGTTTGGTTGAGTGTGCATTCGGAGTTTTGAAAGAAAAATTCCGATGCCTAAATCACCTTCGAGTTGAGCCTATATTTGCAAATATATTTAAATGCTGCGTTACACTATCCAATAAGTCTCGCAGTTTTCTGACCGACATCTGTGCGTTAGAGGAAGGAGCCCCGCAACAGCAAGAGGAAACAAACAAGGAAGCGGATATTTTGTAAGTCTACCTGTTAACAATCGCACAGGGTTAGAGTGAGATGCAGAATTACTCTGTCCCGTATTTCCACTTCCACTAGGACGAGAATCTATAAAAAAAAATGTAAATATGTGCGGATATATGTAAATAAAATATCGAATGAAATTTGTGTGTTCTAAGTACATACTCTGCTGTGCAGAACTTTTACAGCTGAGACAGTCAAATTTTAAAGTGTCTTCAAACTGCCCTGCAAATTTTCATCCTAATCCGTGGGTTGACACGACTGGAGATGACCGGTGTTATAAAAGGAAAAATCAAACAACAACAAATAACAGGAGCATGTACGTGTCAAACAAAAATTCGATTAAGCTAGCATTATGGAAAACAACGCTAAAAAGAAATGCTCTACCCTGCCACGCACTACTAATACTACATCAGAGTTATTGGGTTTTCGGGGGATAGCAAAATAATAATAAAGGACAAAAGCTTACAAGATGTTTCACTACGGAACCGAAAAGGGTAAAAACGGAATCGGTATCATCCTTGCGGCAGAGTTTCTTGGCATCGTATTGACGATTTCGAAGTCGACCGTTTGATGTCTCTCAAATTGGTGATAAAAGATGAAATGTGGAATATTGTCAGTGCATACGCTCTCCAAGTTGAGTGCGAGGCGAGGGAAGTAGATGCATTCTGGCCAGATTTTCTAAATCACTGCTCCGAGTTTCAAAAGGATACTACCAGCACGGCAAAGAAACATGGCGGTGGACTGAGGAAGCTTAAGTAGTGATAAATAAAAAAAAGTGGCATTTAAAACTTGGTCAAGGTGCTCCTCTAATAATAGAGATGATAAAGCTCGCCTCGAATTGGAATATAAGCGTTGCAAAAGTATCGCGAAGAAGAAGTGCGCCTAAATTCAAGCAAAGTGTATGGATGACCTGTATGGAGGGCCTTTTGGACGAAATATGTTCTTCGCATGCTGATACGAATCAGGCTATCCACGAACTGTGACAAAATAACTTGGACAAGGGTACAACCATCTTCAAGATAGTCGCTCAGAGAAGAAGAAATGTTTAGGAGATTCGTTCGCCGATGTTCATTAACAATGCTCAAGGCCAACTCCTTGCGGACGACGAACAAATTCTACAGATGTGGCGACAGTATTGTGAGGAACTTTTAGACGAATAGTTTCCCCGGCTATAATTTCCAAGAGCCGCCTCTAACTATGGAGAAGTACCCGACATAGCTGTCGATGAAGTTGGGAAAGCGGTCAATGTTTCCACGCCGGACGAGTTACCCTCTGAGTTTTGGAAAAAGATGGGAGACGTCGGGTCTAGATGGATCATGATTCTTATCTCCAAATTCATGAGAGGAGATCCAATGTCTAATCAGTGGAGGGAAAGTTTTCTTTGTACAAAGGAAAGGGTGATACGAGAAACTGTGATAACTACCGTTCTATTAAGCTGATGTCACACACCATGAAGATCGTTGAGCGGGTATTAGACGGCCGATTGCGGGAAATAATACGGCTATCTGATGACCAGTGTGGGTTTGTCGCGGGTAAATCAACCACAGATGCAATCCAAAGTATAAGGACAGACAACCAAGAGATCTGATATGGGTGGCGCTAAGACATCGAGGGGTTCCTAAACCCTACGTACAGATGATCATGGACATTGTACGATTGCGTACATATGCACCTACATAATTGGAAACAAACACCGCGGGAAATTGTACAGAATTTTGCGTTAATATCAGGTTTGGTCAGCGCCGCCGAGTCAGCAGCACTTCCCACGTATTTTAAGTTTTGTAATACAATATATGCATGTCAGCATAATTTATACTGTAAATATTTTGTATAAAAGGAGGTAGAATAAAAATTGAAGGTGGATTTGAATACGACAACTCCAATTGTAAGGTGTTTCATTTGTTAACTATAACCACCCCCCACCAGCGGTAAGGTGGCCTTAGTTTAACAATTAACATAGTTGGTCCTTCGAGTTACTGAACTACGACTAAGAGAATCGAAAAAGTTTTAAAAGTGAATAGTGTTAATAGTGAAAATACGAGACGAGATAGGAGAAGATAACAATGACGAGTGTAGACGATTTGGCTCAACAACAGCGGGAGAGGGCTGAATGGATAAAGAAAATATCCGAAAACTACACGAAAGAACCCAAGGTAAGACGAACGAAGGAATTCGTCAAGGAACGATTAGATGACCTTGACCACCACTGGAAGGAGTTTGAAAACGGAGATAAACAAATACGAAGGAATGAACAGTTCAGCGAAAGGCATCCATACATCGAAGCCAACTTCTACAAGCAAGTAGAACTAACGATGACGACACTACGAAACAAATTAGAAGGCAAGCTTAGGGAGATATTGGAAGAAGAATTTAAGGCCCAGAGAGTGAACCCCGTACCAAGAGCAGCAGAATTAGTTGGCAACTCGGATACAGCTATGCCAATAAATACACCCTCAACATCAGGGTACAGGAAGTCGCCGAATAACGCTGACCACCAAGATGAAGAGCAGAAAAGAAGAATGAAACGTCAAGAAGCGCAGAAACAGGCATTCTTCAGATCAGTGGATAGGATGGAGAAATCATCGCAAACATCAAAAGCATACTATGTCCATAAACAACAGGCAATGCAAAACCAATGGATGAATATAGTAGAAACACATAACGACATTGTAGAGCATATAGGAGAAATAACCGATGAAGATTACATGAACGAGCACGAAGAACTAGAGGAAATTTACGAAACTATTATGGTGAATTTGCAGAAGAAGATCGACGGATTTGAGATCCAGCAGGCAATCGGTACGAGGCAAGACCCGTTCTAAAGCTACCAACATTCAATGGTGATTATAAACAATGGAAGTCATTCTTCGATCTATTCGAACAAGCTATACATAGAAACGACAAGCTTGGGAATGCTCAAAAAATGCATAACCTAAAAACAAATGTAACGGGGGAAGCAGCCAAAATTATTCAGCACTTGCAGATTATGGACAGCAACTACGAGACGGCAAGGGAAGCTTTGGTAAACAGATACGAAAACACGCGAATGTTAGTGAATGCGCAAATTCAGGCATTGATTAACCAAAGGGAGTGCCAAGTGGAATCTGCAGAAAATTTAAAAAGACTACACGATACATCGATGGAGTGCGTCAATGCATTAAAGGGACTGAACATTGACACGGAGAGCTGGGACCCTATAATACTGTATATTATCTCGCAAAAACTGGACAACGAAACGAGAAAGGCGTATGAACAGTCTTTGAAAAAACCGAAAGATCTGCAGCCTCTGAACAACTTTTTTACGTTTCTGGAGAACAAATTTCATGCTCTGGACAATTTAGAAGAAAAGAAGAAAAAGGTGGACAGTCCAAGAGACAAAAGGCCATTAAACAATAGGCAGGGATTTTTCAAAACTTTCTACGCAACTGTAACTCCGTTTTGCAAAGCATGCAATGGCGCTCATTGGCTTCACACCTGCAGTAAATTTATCCAAATGCCAATCACACAAAGGAAGGAGGTTGTCCAAAGGGAAAAGCTGTGTAAAAATTGTTTCAAACCAAATCATGAAACATCAAGATGTCCGTCGGGCAAGACTTGCCAAATATGTCACCAACGTCACCACACATTACTCCACATTTACCACGTAGACAGGCAACCTCAACAGCAGCAAACGAACTTTTCTGCCAATAAACAGCGTAGTAAAACATTATTAGCAACAGCAGTGGTAAAAACCAATTGGAAGGGTTGTGACTACTTCCTTAGAGCCCTAATCGACCAGGGCTCTCAGTCCTCCTTCATCACCGAAGATGCAGTACAAAGACTGCAACTACAACGGAAAAGAGCAAATGCTTCTATTACTGGCCTTGAGGCAACGCATGCAGGTACGGCAAACAGTAAGGTTGACCTACAAATTCAGTCCATATACCCATCAGAATTTGAACTATGGAGAGAATTCCTGGTATTAAACAAGCTAACAAGGGTACTACCGGAAGAATCGTTTACAACCAATGATTGGGATCATATCAAACATTTACCTTTGGCGGATCCATCATACAACAAAAAAGCAGCCGTAGATATGCTGATAGGAGCGGATGTTTTCCAGGACATAATTCTTGAAGGGGTGATTAAAGGCAACCACGGCACCCCAGTCGCTCAAAACACCCAATTAGGTTGGATACTATCTGGAAGTATTCAACATCGCTCCAAGGCAAACGAAACAACAGTTTGTTTAATATCCAACACAGAGCTAAACGATCAACTTAAAACTTGGGATGAAATACTTTCGGATGAAAACGCTCACGAATGGAAAGTCTTCAGAAGTCTTGTATAGATACGAATCGAAAAACCGCATAGAACTACATGGATTTTGTGACCCATCAGAGAGGGCATACGCAGCCGCGATTTATACAAGAATTACAACTGTTTCTGGAGAAATTATCACAAGATTACTATGTGCTAAGACAAAGGTGGCATCAATAAAAAAAATATCAATACCGAACTCAAACTTTGCGGAGCAGCACTACTGGCAAAATTGCTTCAAAAAACCAAGGCAAAACTAGAAATAAACGATCTGGAAACACATGCATGGACAGACTCATCAATAACCTTAGCATGGATCACTGGAAACCCTAACAAATGGAAAAACTACGTAGCGGCCAGAGTAACGATAGTAACCAAACTAGAAAGCTCAGACAAATGGCACCATGTAAAGGGTAAGGACAATCCAGCGGAATGTGCGTCTAGAGGACTATGGCCTTCAGAACTCAACGCATACTCAATTTGGAGGGCAGGTCCAACATGGCTAGCGCAGGCAGAGGTGAACTACACTGACTCCAAGCCCCACAGCACCAACGAGGAAGTTAAAGAACTACACACAAACACCTTTACTTCAACAATGGAACCAGATGTTGTAGGAAGATTGCTGTCGCAGTATAGCACAATTAGACGAATAACAAGAATACTCGCTTTTTGTAAACGATTTGTGCACAACTCACGATCATCAAAAGACAATAAACTGCGGGGACGAATCACATGTCAAGAAATTGAAAGCGCTGCGACCGTAGTCATTCGACATGTGCGGCGGACCACGTTCAAGAAAGAAGTCGACAACTTGAAGAGAGGAAGGGAAATTGACAGGAAGAGTCAACTTCGGTGCCTTAACCCATTCCTGGATGAGAACGAGGTGATGCGAGTAGGAGGACGATTGGCAAAAGCAGAACTGTCATGCCCGCAGAAACATCCCATAATCATCCCACATTCCGGGTATTTGACCACCATGTTGATCGACGAGGCTCACAAAACCACTTTACATGGAGGCTACTCTCTTACCCATGCACATCTACACGACAACGATACTGGATTCTGAGTGGTCTAAGTGCAGTCAAACAACGAGTCCGTAGATGTACCACGTGTTTTCGACACAGAACGTCAACGAGAACTCAAATGATGGGAAATCTGCCACAACCAAGAGTGTCCAAAGCTAGGCCATTTTTACATACAGGAGTCGACTATGCAGGACATATAGACATCAGGACGGCGAAAGGAAGGGGAAATAAGTCATATAAGGGATATGTAGCAGTATTTATATGCTTGGCAACAAAAGCAGTTCACCTCGAAGTTGTTAGCGACTTAACAGCAAATACCTTCATAGCAGCATTTAAGAGATTGTGCGCCAGGAGAGGCTATGTGGGGCACCTATACAGTGACAACGGTACAAATTTTGTCGCTGCAAACAAAATTTTTCAGCTAAATGCAAGGGAGGCGAAAGAGTACAACAATGAAATATGCGAGGCACTAACAACTTACCATACGGAATGGCATTTCATACCCCCAGCGGCACCCCACTTTGGTGGCCTATGGGAGGCAGGAGTGAAGTCAGTTAAACACCATCTCAATCGAACCATTGGGGAGCACAAGTTGACATACGAAGAGATGTCTACGCTATTAAGTCAGATCGAAGCATGCCTAAACTCAAGACCTCTTTGTCCAATTTCAAACGATCCTGAAATAGATGTCTTGACGCCAGGTCATTTCTTGATAGGAACAATCTTACTGGCACCCCCGGAAAGGCATAGACCAAATGAAAAAGAAGGTTTATTGACGCGATGGCAGCTGATAGAACGAATGCAACAAAATTTCTGGAAAAGATGGAGTTCAGAATATCTAACGACACTACAACAACGTCCGAAATGGACAACAAGGAACGAAAATCTTAAGGTTGGCAACATTGTTTTGGTGAAAGACGAACAACTTCCTCCCACAAGATGGATGTTTGGAAAAGTACTAGAGACGCATGATGGAGAAGATGGTCTGGTGCGTGTAGTAACCATCAAAGCAAGGAATAAGATCTACAAAAGGCCAGTCACTAAGATCTGTCTACTCCCAATAAGCGATAACGAAGAACAAAGGGAAAAACTAGACGACAGTAAGCGGACTGATCAACTTACCACAACTACCTGCTTGTCAACATTTCTCAGGTCGGAGGCAGCAAACCAAGGTCGACCGATAAAACTGCCAGACGAAATTCAGAGCAACACTCAAGAAAAGAAGAGAAGGCTGAAGAAAGGACCATGGTTACAATTCCTGTACACAATGTTGGTGATAATAGCATTAGGCAGAAGGTGCGCCACGGCATTAGATGCAGCACCTGAAGGTTTCAAAGTTACACCATTTAGAAATCGCCCGGGGATCTACTTTGAAAAAATTGGGAACATTAACCTAATCATTAATGACTGGAAAATAATCGCATATTATGATCTCACCAACTACTGGCGGGAACTTTCAGGATTCGAAAAATTTATTAACGAAATGAACGACGAATTCTGCAAAATGAAAGTTGCTGATACACTGACACACCACATAATTCAACAATTCAACCACCAACTGACAATTATAAAAAACAACAACGACCTATTAAAACAAGGAGCCGGAAGGGAGCCAGCGACTAGGGTGAAACGATTACCGTTTGACTTCGTTGGAACCGTTGCGAACAAGCTGTTTGGGGTATTAGACGAGTCGTATGCGGAGCATTACGAGCAGCAGATTCAACAAACACGATTGAATGAGAACCATCTACTTAGGCTGATAAAGAATCAAACATCAATCGCAGAATCAACTACCAACATCTTGCAGAAAAATACGCAAGCTTTGACTGCGCAACTCCAAGTATTTCATGACAACCTAGAAAACTTGAAAAGCTTTGTAACGAAAACCAGCAACCAGACGGCGGCAGAACAGAGGTTCTTAGCTATGTCAACTTATACCACTTTAGCAATGGTAAATTATCAGCAGGTTCAAAATTCGTTATTGGACGTTTTAACGGATCTTCATCACGCTAAAGTTAATCCGCTTATAATAACGCCAGACCAACTTCGCGCACAGCTAGAGTTGATAAGAAAGCACCTACCCCCACAGCTGTGTCTGTCGCAGAAGACCGAATGAATTCGAATTTGCTAGCACTTTACAGGCTGCTAACAGCCAGGGCCCGAATAACCCAGCAGAACATCATATTCGACATAAGACTTCCACTAATCAAGTCAGAAGACTATGAAATGTTTAAGGTCATACCAGTACCAACACCCCATAGAAATGAATTTGTCTTCATTGAACCGTCATTAGACTACTTAATAGTTAACCTACTGAGAGAGTCATACTACAGAATGACAAGGGAGGAGCTCAGCAAGTGTACAAAAAGCAGCGACAGATACTTATGCCAACAGCAACATCCCATGTTTAATCGCCAATCAAGGTCGGCAGATGTGGAATGGACCCACTCACCCACACCACGAACTTATCAAACTTCTGTAAGCTACGAAGCATAAGCCCATCTCCTGTGTGGATCCAGCTAAATAACGCCAATAGTTGGATATACGTTTTGGACAGGAAGTACACCTTTAACATAATCTGCGGAAGACGGATCCTAGAAGTTTCGCTACAGGACGATGGTATTTTAACATTAGAGTCAAACTGCATCCTCAAACAGGACACGATGAGCATAACAGCTTACGACAGCATGTCCAGCACACTTAAAGAAGCCTTCATTCCTGCTACAAATATCTCGGAAATATTATCAGACAACCCAAGAAATGTTTCGAAACCATTGGTCATTTCACATCACAGTCTCGAGAGCAACAATGAAGAGTATGACACCCTAAACAAACGGATAGCAGATCTTAAAAATAACGAGGAACTGCCAGTTGATTCAATGGCTCACCACGTGCACTACAGCATTTCCTACATCCTGATTGGCGGATTATTTATCACCATCGTAGCATATATAGTATGGCAGCGTAAAAGGAGAAGAACCATATTGGCACCACAGGCCCCAGTACCTGCTACAAGGCGGTTCACAACATCGGACTTCAACATATAAGTCAGTTCGGCCCGGCAGAATGTACAATTGCGTACATATGCACCTACATAATTGGAAACAAACACCGCGGGAAATTGTACAGAATTTTGCGTTAATATCAGGTTTGGTCAGCGCCGCCGAGTCAGCAGCAGTTCCCACGTATTTTAAGTTTTGTAATACAATATATGCATGTCAGCATAATTTATACTGTAAATATTTTGTATAAAAGGAGGTAGAATAAAAATTGAAGGTGGATTTGAATACGACAACTCCAATAGTAAGGTGTTTCATTTGTTAACTATAACCACCCCCCACCAGCGGTAAGGTGGCCTTAGTTTAACAATTAACATACATGTATGACGGACCAAAAGACAAGAGTAAAATGCCCCACCGGAGTCACCGAAGAGTTTCCAATTAAAGTCGGTGTGCACCAGGGAAGCGTCTTAAGTGCTTTGTTATTTATTGCAGTCCTAGATTACCTGCTTGAAGGAAAAGTTACGGACCCCGAAGTGCATCAGTTATTCTTTGCTGACGATGGAGCCATCATAAGTGAGGATCAAATGTCCCTGAAACGAGCACTTGATGAATGGGTGGATGTTTTGAAGGGAAATGCGTATTGAATTAATCCATAAAAGACAGAATACCTGTACTGCCCTGATTTATTTGAATGGAAAATTGATTCCCAAGTGCGAAAAGTTCAAGTATCTGGGATCTATGATCAATAGCGAAGTAACTATTGATGACGACATCAATCATCACGTAAGCGTAGGGTGGATGAAGTGGCAGGAAAACTATGTGACCGAAAAATGCCCCCTAAGCTGAAAGGAAGGCTTTACACCGCAGTTGTTCATCCGGCGCTCACATACGGTTCACAATGCTGGAAAATGTACAAAAAAGAATGAGGGCAAATTAACGGCAGCTGAGATGAAGATGCTTCGCATGACAGCAGGACTAACAAAGCTTGATCGAACTAGAAGTTCGAAGATCCGAGGAAGCCTTCACGTCAAAGAACCCATCTCGAAAAAATTGGAGCACGACCGGCTCGGTTGGTATTGCCATGTTCAAAGGAGGGATCCTACAAACCCTGTCATAAATGCAAAACAGCAGCATTTGATTAGTCTCAGTGACGAAGTGATCCGAAACCGGGAGGCCTGCAGATACTTTCTGAGGTCGAATCGGCGTACCCCACAGGCGGACCAGTAGGTATGCAGTAAAGTGGGAGGGTTATGATCCCTATAATCTTGATCATAACCTTGCCGAACAAAAGGAGCTAAAACTATTAAACAGAAGTTTCAACTTCAACAAAAAATTAAGTTACTACTCGTTTCAATACCCTTTTTTTTTGGTCCTAACTTAAATGAAATCGAAATAAAAATTACCATTACCTAAGTAATTTTAACATTACTTACTTACTTAGGTGGCACTACAGTTCGGGGTGAACCTGGGCCTCAACCAACAAGCCTCTCCAGTTAGCCCGGTCCTTAGCTAACTGCCTCCAGTTGCGCACTCCAAGTTGGTTGAGGTCCCTTTCTACTTGTGCGCGGCACTTTAGGCGAGGTCTTCCTCTACTGCGTTGTCCCTCCGGGTTAGATTCGAAGACTCTGCGGGCCGGAGCATTGGTGTCCATTCGCTCTACATGTGCTAGCCATCTTAGGCGACTGATGCGCAGTTTTTTGACTAGGTCGATGTCGCTGTACAGCTCGTAGATTTCGTCGTTGAATCTTCTCCTCCAAAGCCCGTCAACGCAAACCGGACCGTATATCTTCCGAAGATTTTTTCTCTCGAAGCGACCAAGGATATCTTCATCCGCTTTCGACAGAGTCCATGCTTCAGCGCCATAAAGCAGGACTGGGATGATCAAGGTCTTGTACAGAGTCTCCTTAGTTGTTCGAGATAGGGCCTTACTACTCAATTGCCTTCTCAGCCCAAAGAAACAGCGATTGGCAAGAGTAATTCTTCGGTTAATTTCCGCCGAGATGTTATTGTCAGAATTAATAGCAGAGCCAAGGTAGACAAAGTCCCTTACTACCTCGAAGTTATAGCTGTCGACTGTGACGTTCTATCCGATTCGTCGATGATGCGTGTCCCTTCTTGTCGACAGCATATACTTTGTTTTGCCCTCATTTACAGCTAAACCCATTTTGGCGGCTTCTGTTTCGATAGTGACAGCCCGCTGTGTTCTGCCAATTATGTCGATGTCATCCGCGTAAGCTAGTAGTTGCACAGACTTTTGAAAGATTGTGCCTCCGGTGTTGGCTTGTGAGTTTCGCACAATTCTTTCAAGAATGATATTGAAGAAGTCACATGACAGCGCGTCGCCTTGTCTAAATCCTTTTTTGACATCGAAGGTCTCGGTGAGGTCATTACCGACGTTGATGGAGCAGCGAGCGTTCTCCATCGTCATCCTGCACAGACGAACGAGTTTGGCAGGGATGCCAAAACTAGACATGGCTCTGTATAGCTCGTCTCTATAAATGCTGTCATATGCGGCCTTAAAATCGTTAAAAGATGGTGAATATCGATTTGGACTTCTTGGGTTTTTTCCAGGATCTGCCGGAGTGTGAAAATTTGATCGATTGTGGACTTTCCTGGCCTGAAACCACACTGATAGGGGCCAATCAGGTTGTTGACGAAGGGTTTCAGGCGTTCACACAATATGGCAGATAAGATCTTGTACGCGATGTTGAGGAGACTGATACCTCTGTAATTGGCGCAGTTGAGAGGGTCTCCTTTCTTGTGGATCGGGCAAACGATGCTGAGGTTCCATTCATCAGGCATACGCTCGTCTGACCAAATCTTGGAAATGAGTTGGTGTATGCTCTCTACCAAGTCATTTCCAGCTGCGTTAAACAACTCGGCCGGTAGGCCATCAGGTCCAGCAGCTTTGTTAGATTTAAGCTTAGATATTGCTATTCTCACTTCGTTTTGGTCAGGTGGACGCAAGTTTTGGCTATCGTCGTCTATATTGAATGGAGTATTCTGCCTGACAGCGGTATGTTGGTCTTCATCGCCGTTATACAGTCTGCAGAAAAAGTTTTTCCATATTCTCAGCACCGACTGTGATTCTACTACCAGGTTTCCTTCCTCATCTCTACAGGTTTCCGTACGAGTCTTGTTGGCGTGACACGTTCTTTTTACCTTTTGGTAAAACTTCCGTACGTTATTCCTGGAGTATAATCTCTCAATATCTTCAATTGCGCGCTTCTCGTGCTCTTTTTTCTTCTTCTGGAGAAGCCGATGTTCTTTCCGTCTCTTACGCCCGTAGAGCTCACGAGCAGCCCTCGTCCTTCTTTGCAGCGCCGCTTTGTACGCGTCCTGTTTAGCTGCATGTGCTTGCCGGCATTCTTCGTCAAACCAGGGGTTTCTTGGTGGTGGTCGACTTAAACCCATCCGTTGCGGCGTCTCTGATGGCATGTTGGCAACGTTGCCACTGGTCTTCGGCACTTGATGCTGGCGGCATAGGAGTCGTGGCGAGATTTCGGGATACGCGATCGGCGAAGATTCTGGCGGTCTCTTGCGATTGCAGCTTTTCGACGTCAAATCTTCTCACAGTTATTCTTCTTTTTGGCGTTCGGGATATCCGCATTCGTACCTTGGCTGCAACAAGGTAGTGGTCCGAGTCGATGTTGGCTGCTCGAAAGGTTCGGACATCCAGAATACTGGAGGCATGCCTTGCGTCGATCGCAATATGATCAATTTGGTTGACCGTTTCATGATCAGGAGACCGCCAGGTCCCCTTGTGGATATTGAGATGAGGAAACCGTGTGCTTACTATTGTGACGTTTCGCCCCGCAGCAAAATCAATCAGCCTGTGTCCGTTGCCAGACGTGGTGTCGTGCAGGCTATGTTTACCAACGCATCCGAATAAGCGCTGTTTCTGTTCTCTGTAGCAATCACCGTAGTAGATGTCACAGTTTTTCATCCTCCTTTTGCCCGGCCCATCCCATCGCACTTCCTGGATGGCTGTGATGTCTGCTTTATAGCAGTCTAGGGCCTCTGCTAATTGATCGGCTGCACGTGGTCTGTTAAGAGTCCGAACATTCCACGTGCAGATCCGAAAATCGTTGTCCTTATTTCGTTTGCCAGGGTCGTCAACAGTAGGGTCATTCCTTTCCGAGGCATTTGGTTGTTCCGTAACTATGGGTTTTTTACGCGGTAGGAAAGTTGCCCCTACGCACAACCCCCAACCTGGAGGGCCAGGTCCCTTTATACAACCCCTAGGACAAGGGGCCGGTTAACCCGATGCCAGTAACCCACTTCGGGGATGCGAGTGCTGCCGTTGGCCCATTAAGAGCTCCTCCGCCACCATCTCTTTTTCAAGACCCTGCCTCAGTCGTGAAAGTTCCTTACTGACCTGAGCTCCAAATATGTCGGAGTAGCTCGAGTAAGGCTTCCGCCGGTCTGTCTGTGGACGTCACCGTTGATTCCGCCGTTGGAATTCCTTCGCTGCACGTCCTCCTTCTGAGGACCTCTTGTTAGACATCTGATCCACAAAGTGCGGGTCAGGTCAGCAAGAGATGCCTCGCCTGGCACACGCGTGCTGGAGTTAACCCGGCTGAGCTTGCGCTGGTCCGAGTGTCCAGCTCCACATGTACAGTCATACATTAGTTTAAACATTGGTACGTTAAACTAATAAGTTCATGCGTATCATAATTTGTTTTATTCTTCTATATATAAAAATCAAGTGCGTTAAGCTTGAAACAGACGTGCAGCAAAATTATAGAACATGGCTTGATATGTAAGAGGACACATGTGTTTGCTGCACTACCATGCGTTGCTGCAAGACGTCTCTATTTCTAATTCTGATGCAAACCGCCCGTAAAAGAACAGCAAAGTAGTACAATTTAGAACAGTTTTTGTTATATGACGTTTCATATAAGTGACACTGTCAAAAGGACGATGGAAGAAATGACAGAAAACTTATGCATTCCAAGGCCAACAATTTACTGCATGTCTGTCTCGCGTGCGTTGCTGCATGCAGCACTGCAAGCAGCCTTGCTGCACGTCTGTTTTAGTTTTGTCTGTTTTGTTTGTCTCAATACCGTGGTTAAGGAAAAAAGAAAATTCGGAAAAACCCAAAGGAAAAGCTATCAAACCTATCGTTTGACAGCTCCGCCATGAATTATATATTTTTGATTCGATTATTTACACCGTGAATAGTGTGTTTATGGGGATTCTGGACCACACGGAGCACGGAGCATTTTTTAGGGTTCTGATCTGTGATAATTTTGGTGGTTTTCGGTTTTGACGTTTGCTAGTGCGATGATCTCGGATAATGCGATGATATAATGACATGTCTGGTTCTGGTGTCTGATAATTCGATGATTTTTATTTCGTGTTGTTCTAATTTGTGCTGTTATCCAGTGCCCTCTTTTGGCACTCCTAACAACCTTCAATATTCTTTCGAAATATTTTCATATTTATCTCGTGTGGTTCTAGCTTGTGCTGTTATCTACTGCCATCTTGTGGTCTATGTACCTTACAACCTTCGTCTTTAATATTCCTTTGAATTATTCTCATATTTATCAGCAAAGAAGAATGAGTATAATTTGTTTGGGCGGGGTACCGACCAAGGAAGGGAGACGAGGACAAATAATAGTAAAAAAACAATTGTACAATACCAACCAAGGCCGTAGCCAGACAAATATTTCGAGAGGCGATATGATCTTTGAAAACTATCTTTTTATTTTTTAGGTTGGGAGCGATTGAGGAAAATAAAATAATCTTAAATTTCAAATTTTATTTTTTTTCATTGACTAGTAATAATAACAAAAGTAGGAATAGGTTAAAAAAAGTAACTACATATATTCAACATAACAAAGTAAAGAATTATTTTATAAAACTAAACTTAATCGCCTGGCCTTCTTTGCTGCAAATACAAATACATTACTTCGTCAGTATTTCTTTCTATCTCCCGATGAATTGACATTAATGCTAAACCAGTAAGTCGATCTTCACCGGTAGAGTTCCTTAAAAAAGTGACCCTTTGATAATCGATCCATTTGAATTGGAAGGACAAAAGTGCCGTTAACGCATAGGCACAAAAGTGTTTTTTTTTTTTTTGTTTTGAGGTACGCAGGAAGGAAAAATCATCGAAAGACATTGCAGAGGCTTCTACGCGAGGGGGCCTTCTGCAATAGTGAGGGACTTTAATACTCTAAAAACCTCCCGAGGACTGGCTAACGCCTGTCTCCAAGGAATCGCACCTAGTCGTTGGACTAATCAGCAATTTATTTTTGAATTACATTAATAATAAATTTTTAATTAAAAGGAAAAGGCGCCGTTTGTCGGATTTCTGATTTTTTTGAATGAAATTAATTATTTTCTTGGAGATACTATTCAGTTTTTATTTTTTGTTATAATATAACCTCAGCTAACTACTACACCTAGATCAAGAGGTTTTACTCGTCTTAATCTCCTGATTACATTATCAGTATTTAATAGTTGTGTTATTTCTAAATTTACGTGGTTGAGAAGCCTAATTCTGTGTTTCTGAGCATCTTTTTTAATTTCCTCTTCAACCATTTCAATACCTAGATCTCTATGTAGATCAGCGTTTCGTATGTTCCAAGGTGCATTAACAACGTTCCTCAGTACTTTATTTTGGAAGGTTAGGATTTCTTGTAAATTTGTCTGGCATGTGCATGCCCACAACTGGAGTCCATATGACCATACTGGTTTCAGGATTTGCTTATATAGCAATAACTTATTGTAGTTGGACAGAGATAAATATCTCCCAATAAGCCAATACACTTTACTGTAACGCATGTTTAGTTCATCTCTCTTTTTCTTTATATGCGCTTTCCAGCGTAGTTTAGCGTCCAGAGTCATATGTATGTAAAATTAATGTGGACGGACTTAAGGTCATTTAATTTGATCTGCCATTTTTTAGTCCATTCTGAAATATTATTTACTGCTTTTTGAAGCTTTTTTGTTGCAACTTCGACAGTTTCTCCCACAGCAAGTACAGCAGTATCATCTGCAAAAGTTGCTATAGTGATTTCTTCACTTTGTGGTAGATCGCTTATGAATAACAGATATAGTACCGGACCTAGTACACTGCCTTGAGGTACACCAGCTTTAATTTCTCTTAATGTTGAGTACTCTGTTTCTTGTTTAATTCTGAAGAATCGCTGTAATATATAAGACTCTAGAATTTTCGAATACTACTTTGGCAGTTGCTTTTGTATTTTATGGATCAGTCCTTTGTGCCAGACTTTATCGAAAGCTTGTGCTATATCAAGAAAAATAGTAGAGCAGATCTTTTTCGCTTCGAATGCTTTTTCGATGTTATCTGTGATTCTATGGACCTGATCAATCGTAGAGTGCTTATTTCTAAAGCCAAATTGATGGTTCGGCACTAGCGATTTTTCTTCAATTATTTTTTGCAGGCGTTTCACCAACAACATTGGTAGAATCGATATTGGGCGATATGAGGTAACTTCGCTTGGTGGTTTGCCTGGTTTTGGAATCATTATTACCTCCGCGACTTTCCACATGCTTGGCACATACCTTAACCGGAATGCAGCATTTATAATCTGCGCTAGTTTTTTTAAACCTTTTTTTGGAAATTGTTTTAGGATTTCCCCCGTAATCAAATCGTACCCTGGGGCCTTTTTTATATTTATGCCTTTTATTTCTTTGGCAAGTTCTTTAGCTGTAACCGGCCGAATAGGTCTGTCTTCTTCGCACGTTTCTTCCGCTCCTTGACAACCTTTATCTTCATAAGGTTGGAAGACGTCTTCAAGGTTAGGTTAGGTTAGGTTGAAGTGGCTGCCAGCTAGGATTCGCCAGCACACTTACACCAATGAGGTCCGTTGTGATACCACCTGGATCATGGGAGAAGCCTCCCTCCACCTACTCGTCTTAAAACCAATTAGAGCTTCTTATGAAGCGTAGGAGGCTCTTGATGTCAATATTCATCAGGTCGCCTGTATCATTATAATAGGGAGCTCCTAAGTGGAGTTTCCTTCTACGGGAGGGAGCTGGGCAGAAACAAAGAAGGTGAGGAATAGTTTGCTCCTCTTCTTCATCCATGCAGCTTCTACAGAAATCGTTCGCGAAGAGGCCCAGCCTTGTAGCATGCTTGCCTATTAGACTGTGTCCAGTGATGACACCTATAGTGGTGCCGATATGCAATCTGTTAAGAGAAATCAAATTCTTAGAGCGTTTTAGATCCAGCTTTGGCCAAATCCGTTTTGTCGCTAGACATGTTCAGCCACTTGTCCACCTAAGATTTGCACTCTCGATAGCATCCAGCTTAAGTTTAAGTTTGCGAGTAGCGATTGGAATACCTATGGTGCCGTTATCCGGCAAGATGGGTAAAGTTGTTCCTTCTTTGGCGAGTTCATCGGCCTTACAATTCCCTGGAATGTCTCTATGCCCCGGCACCCAACACAGGTGAATATTGAATATAATGTCCAGTGCCGCGGAGGGAGTTGTACGTAGTGCTCCGCTTATCCATAGACAAGCTGTACGTTGGACCTTACTTAGATAATCGCGATTTATAGCTTTATCTAAGGCTGTCCACCAGACAATCACCCCGTATGTGTGTATCAGTCTAATGATCGAGGTGTAGAGCCAGTGAGTAAATCGAGGTTGTAATCCCCTTTTATTCCCAATGGCTTTCTTACAAGAGAAAAGTGCTACTGTAGCTTTCTTTACTCTTTCTTGAATATTAGGTTTCCAACTTAGCTTCCTATCCAGGCTAAGGCCCAAATATTTTGCTTTATCAGAGAAAGTTAAGCTGGTTCCATTAAGAGAGGGAGGGTCGACTAGCGGAATTTTATATTTCCTTGAAAAGAGTACTAGTTCAGTTTTGTGGGGGTTAACACCCAGACCACACCGAACTGCCCATCTAGTGAGCTTATTTAAAGCGTTTTGTAAGAGTTCCTTCAGAGTATTTAGGTGCTTTCCCGAGACGGCCAAGGCAACATCATCTGCATAAGCGATCGTCGTGCATCCCTCGCCTTCCATGATTATCAATAGTTTATTGACCACCAAATTCCACAGAAGCGGAGATAGATTGTCATAAGACGCTCGCTCACATGTCGAAAGCTCAAGACTTCTTGCCTAAGTCTGCCGCGTATAACAAATCCACATCCGAATAAGCGCTGTTCCTGCTCTCTGTAACAATCACCGTAATAGATATCACAGTTTTTAATCCTCCTTTTGCCCGGCTCATCCCATCGCACTTCCTGGATGGCTGCAATATCTGCTTTATAAAAGTCTAGGGCCTCTGCTAATTGATCGGCTGCACGCGATCTGTTAAGGGTCCGAACATTCCACGTGCAGATCCGAAGATCGTTGTCCTTATTTCGTTTGCCAGGGTCGTCAACAGTAGATTCATTCCTATCCGAGGCTTGTAGCTGCTTCGTAACTAAGGGTCTTACCGCGAGATTCTATTCGCAATAGAATTAAAGTCGAATAGAATTAAAGTCGATCTATCGGTACTGCGAGTTTCTATTGGTATCGAAGCTTTTCTGTTGATAGAATTGTCAAAAGTTCAATAGAGTTAAAGTCGATTATCGGTACCGCGAGTTTCTATTGGTATCGATATTTTTCTATTTAATAAAATTTTCAATTCTATCGGAAATTCCTGGTCGACTTTTGTTTGAAAGGACTCTAAACAAAGAAAAAAACGAATAACGACGAAAATAAGTATGTTTATTTTGAGTTATATTCAATTTACAACGTTTTTTATGTAAATTGATACAATTTTTACAAAAATAGAGAGAATTTACGAATAGACGGCAAATGGAGAAATTGGTCTGCCTAATGAAAAAAAATGCTCTTGTAGCAAAATGCATTTATCTTTGCATACCCGGAACTCCAGTCTTCTTGTTAAAGAACAATTTGGACTCCTCTTCTTCTCGAGTGAAGTGAAACTTGATCCACTTAGGACAAATATGTATATTCTTCAACATCGATGAGTTCGCTTAAGACAATAGATACTGTTGAATGCCCAAGAGAAAGGTTATAGTCATTCCTAATGCAGAATCTCAATAGTTTTATAATTATGGGAACCGAAGAAGTCCTTTCACACACACACACACAACAATTATTCCAAATGCAATTTTAATCTTCACTCTTCTGTGTCGAAGTGTTGTCAGTATTTCAACTCGTCGTACATTCTCTAACTAATCCTCAAATACATTTAGCCAAATAAAACTCATTATTTTGAGATTAAAATTGCACTTATAATAATTGAAACCAACTACTTCTTTGTACACACCAACAAAACAGACGGAGATTTGACATTTGAGTTGAAAGCTCAGCTTTTCCTTTTCTATTTCAGAAAGTCGATTCTATTGCAGAAAGTCGATTCTATTTCAGCAATTCTACTGCAATCCCCGGTACCAGTTTTGAGCTTAATAGAATCGACAAAAGTCGAATAGACTTTTTGCGAATAGAATCTCGCGGTAAGGCCCTAAGGGTTTTTTAGGCGGTAGGGAAGTTGCCCCGACGCACAACCCCCAACCTGGAGGGCAAGTTCCCTTTTTTTTTTATAATTTACCCGCACTCAAGGGGTTACGAATACCCTTTTAATGTTTATACTTTTAATGGTGTAGTGGTTTGAAACTCAGGTGTATTAGGTTTCACACATTAGCTCCAGGGGTGGTGTCCAGATAACTGGGGAGATTTTTGTTATCATTTACATATTTGTTTTGCCTTCACTTCTGATTCACAGTATTTTTTTCCCGATCCGCCTGATGTCATGAACATATCAATTATCAACAGAGCGATCAATTTCTCCAGTCATATGACAAACCTACTGCCAGTGTTAGGCCTTCGCAGTAGTGTTGTCACAAACTTTCGCAATTGATCGGACTGCCTCTTATCATATAATGCTTGCTGAATTTAGGGATTGAACTGTGAACCATCAGCTCGACAAACGATGACGCTACCACTACACCATTGCCACCCTTATTTATACCCCTAAGACGAGGGGCCGTGTTTTCCGGAATCAGTAGCCCGCTTCGGGGTTATGAGCGCTGCCGTTGGCCCATTAAGAGTTCATCCGCCACCAACTCTTTTCCAACACCCTGACTCAGTGTTGGAGATCCCTATAGACCTGGGATTCGAATACGTCGAAGCTCATATAGGGATAACACTAATAGTTCGGCCTAACTGTAACTGGTAGACGCCACCGTAGATTCCATCTTGAGAATTCGTCCGCTGCCGCCTGGGACAAGAGGAGGTGCCTTAGTGAGAGAGCACTCCTCCCCTCTCTCTCGTCTGCTGCCACCAACGACTTTTCAAAGGGGTTGGTTACCCAATCTACAGTCGAGGTACTAGGCACCCAGCGGCTACCATCGTCGAAGTGTACAGTAGGGGTTGATAGTGAGAGGCTATCGTGAGAACGCTTGTGCTCTCATATGGTCGCATCCATTACTGGAAGAAGTCCTGGACAAAAAAAAGTGAAAAGTTTCTGCAACGCATTGTAACACATCCAGCAATATGCGCAAAACAAAGTGAAAGTTGCACTAGACGGTGCCAAGCAATTATAAAAATGGTGACTGGGCCCCCTACTAATATAATTGAGCGTTTCGTTTTGATTTATACTTTAATAAAATGTCCGGGTGCGAAAATACGAAAAACACTGCAGACAACATAAACACAAAAACAAAGAATGACAGCTAAAGCCATCTTCATGTGGCGAATATGACTTTCAGTAGCTTTCAAACTGTGACAAATGTAAACGTAGACGATACGATAGTGATAGAGTTACATGAAGCAAACTACAGACGATACCGTTCGTTGATATCGTTTAGACGACAATCGTCTTAAAAGTTACGTGATGAGAGCCCTGCTTCTCTTCCGCGCTTGTACAGGAACGTTAATTGACATTTCCTTTTTGACAGGGTTCGTAGAATCCCTTCTTTGAACATGACAATACCAACTGAGCCGGTCATGCTCCAATTTTTTCGAGATGAGTTCTTTGACGTGTAGACTTCCTCGGATCTTCTTCTAATTCGATCTATATTTTTTAATCCTACTGTCATGCGAGGCATCTTCATCTCGCTGCCGTTAATTTTGCTTCCTGCTTTTTGTACATTTATTTGGGGCATTTTCCGGTCACAGAAGATAGTAGAGCTTTCCTAACACTTCATCCACCCTACGCTTACGCGATGATTAATATCGTCATCAATGGTTGCTTCGCTATTGATCATGCATCTCAGAAACTTCAACTTTTCGCACTTAGGAATCATTTTTCCATTGAAATGAATGCCTGAAATAGGTTAGAATTGATCAGAGAATGGACAGTACAGGTGCTCTGTCTTTGTTGGACTAATTCGGTACACATTTCCCTCCCAACATCCACCCATACATTAAGTGCTCGTTGCGGGAATGTTTGATCCATACATAATTTACAAATACTTAATTGTATTTCTTACTTGAGTTTCCATCATGTTCAAATATGAGTTATGTTTGATTGAACTTTGACGGAACGGGGAAATCTGCAATTTGGATATTTTATTTTATCTAATATTCTGAGACTCATGTACCTATATATTACTTGAGTCCTCAATATATTTGTTTTAAGTGTCTGCTTATATCTTTGAATATTTAGAAAATTGCAATTTTTTCGAAACAGCAAGATCTTTATCTACAGCCTTGGCCAAATGTATAGGCACCCCTTTCTTTTTTTCTTTACTATCAAATCCTTTCTCGAAGCAATTAATTTGAATTTTATGAATTATGGCATCGCTATACAAGGTTGTAAACGACTTTTATATTTTAAGAAAGGTTACTAATGCAGTGTTATGATGCAATAGCGGGTTTATGCATTTTTTCCGGTGTAGGATCATTGTGCGATCATTGCTCGACATCGACAGATGTGCGACTAATTTGCTTTCTATTGTTCATAATAGCGAAATTTCTTAATTTTTCTTTTAAAATACCAAAAAGAAGTGAACTTGGTCTGGCAGAACGTGTAAAAATACAGCGTTTATTTGAAGAAGGCAAAAATGAAACTCAACTAGCAATAGAAGTAAAGTGTTCATGTTGTGTAGGACAAAACACAATTATGCGGTACAGACAGACTGATTCGCACGCAAATCGCGAAAAATCCGAGAGAAAAAAGATTACCACGCCTCGGGAGGAACGATTCGCTAGAAAATCGAACGAAAATCTCATCTGAGCTTGATTCTGAGTTGTCAAAGGATGGGGGGAAAAAAATTTCTGCAATAACTGTTAGATGAAGACATAGGGAAGTTGGATGTAAAGAATGCAAAGCAAGGAAGAAGCCGTGGCTCTTGCTAAAAAACAAGAAAACGCGGTTGGAAGTGGGCGATAAAAACAAGTGCATTTCAATGAAGAAGATTGGTCCAATATATTGTGGTCAGATGAATCTTACTTTGAGGTACGATTAATTTAAGGATCGCTTTTAATTTACACATCAAAAAATGTAACTAATTTTGATGTTACTTAGATGAGTTTATCTTTTGAAAAAAACATATTTTTTAACAAATTTTAAGATATTTGTGGCTTTTGTGAGACGAACTGCAGCGGTGTGGGTGAAATACATGTGTTGTGATGGTCGGATGGACTCCTGCAAGTACATAAATGTGTTGGAAAATGTACTTTAACTTTTCCAACATTTTCACGGACACCAGCATGGAAAATGTCAAATTCAAACAAGTCAATGCACCCTGCCACAAATCAGCCCTAACTATGAGCTGGTTTGAGGAGAATAATATAGACGTGCTTGAGTAGCCTGGGCAGTTCCCGGATCTCAACTCTATTGAGCATCTATGGAGTATTATAAAGCGTAGGATTCAGGAGTACTATATTATATCATAAGAAACACTTAAAAATGTGTTACATAATATAACAATCATTATCATAACTCACATATTTTATTAATTTATTCGCAGTATAATATTTACATCGTAACGTTTCGGAATCCTACTTTTTAAAATCCCGTTTTTTAAGATGCCCGCCAAAAAAGTTTTAAAAAACCGTCTGCTAAAATCCCGTTTTTTTTAAATACTGTCTCTTAAAATCCCGCTTGTTCAAAATCCCTATATTATAATCCCGCTTTTTGAAATCCCACTTTGCCCGTTTCTGCGAATCCCACTTGACGTTATCTAGAACGGCTTAAATCAGGAACGAAAAAATCTCGAATGAGACAAAATCTAGAAAGTAAAAAAATTTCGAAAAACTTTATCTAGAAAAAAATCTCGAGAAAAAATGTACTTTCGAGATTTATAAAATCTCTTCATTTAACTGTGAAAATAATTAAAAAAATTTACAATAAAGGAAATAATTTTTTGCATTTGGCCTTATTTCAAAGCAACATACATATCCGTAGTGGAGCGACAAAGTGGAGTTTATTAAGTAAATCGCGCACAGCGCGTCACTTACCCACTGTTTCATTTTTAATTTTCGAAACAATGGTAAAAATTAAAAATTAAAAATTTTGTAAAATAAAATAAAAAGTTTTGATTTCAAAAGCGGGATTATGAAAAACAGGATTATAAAAAAGCTGTATTATGAAAAACAGGATAATAAAAAGCGGGATTTTAAAAAACGGGACTATAAAAAATGGGATATCGTACCCAACTCTATTTACATACATACATATATGTATACATATGTACGTTGTAATAATTAATTAAGAGATTTAGGGTGTTTCCATAATTGACATAAAATCATAAAATTTCGTTCTTCCCTGTCGTGACCGTTTTGAATATGAGAGGTAAATGTTGATATATGTATTTATAATAGAATAATCATTCTGATAATTTTATGTACACATGTATATACTTACACAACATACATAAAAATCAAATAAACCAAAGGGTGGCAAAAATCCAGATTCCAGATTAATTTAAGGTACCTACTGAAGCAGAGACCGTCGCGTCGTCACTGGTGAGACATTATTTGTGCGTAATAGTGTCCTGTCGCATATGGAAAATTATGTTTGACATATTGTTAATAATATAGTATAGAACTAGAAAGAGCACAAATGTAAAAATAACTTTTGAAATCAACACAACTTTCCCTTCAAAGTATTTAGGCAGCGTTTTTGTAAACCATTCATCCACACATAGTATAGAGCTCTTGAAAAGCTATTTACGGTGGCTATTAAGTTTATATTAAAAAAAAGTCAGAATCAGAGGATAGAGACTGGTGACCAATAATGTTTTTAGGTGCTGGTGGCTCGTGTTTAGACAGGCCTGTCGTCGAATTTGTATTTATGTATATGAATGAGTATGGGCGGAAACATGCATGTTCAGAAACGTTGTTAAATACATAATGTTAAAATGTCTCTTTCGAGCAAATGTTGCATTTTCCATTTTTTTGGCTAACATAAGAAAGGTGCTCATTAAGAGACAGTCTCGTATACATCGTGACTCCTAAATACTTATATTATTTTTGAATTTAATTTCATGACCCGGGCTGTAAAGATAAATGTTTCTACTTTTTCTCTTCTACCTATGAGTACTACCTCCGTTTTGTTAGTACTCTGCATTCTTTAGAACCCCAGTCGGTATTTCATACTATGACTTCCTTTCTCAAGTAATCTGTAATAGTATATATGTATGTATAGTAGGGTAAGTTGGTACCCGCATGTTTTTATTTTGTCTCAAGAATTACGATTAGATTCCAGTTGACATTGTTGAATGCATTATTTATATTGCAGATTATTACTGCATAGCATTTTTTAGAGTCATTTTTCACTTTTTTCCCTGTATGATATCTTGTGCCGTTTCAATTACCACTTTTACAGCGTACACGTGTAACGTGTCTTCCCAAATGCATGTTGCTGTTCCATAGTCCTCCCACGCGTTCTACTGCTGCCTCAAGTCTATTGCAGATGATTCGCTCCGAAATTTGTTCAACCATATCTACTACTATTATAAAATGAAGTTGAAATTTCTTTGTCCGGTGTTTGTAAGAAAACGGCTGAACCGATTTTAATGATTTTTTTTTTTATTGATTTCGAAATCGCATGGACCAGGTTTAGATAAAGCTTCTTATACAATTTTGTGCTTGGAAGCCCACGAAAAGAGACAAAATAACAGAAACACACATAACATCAACTTTGCCTTTGTCGATTTTAATCAAATTAGTTTTGCCGTTTAGAGTTTTTAAAGACGTAAATTTCAAGTCCAAAAACATGATTCTACGTCATCTAGAAGCTGAAAAATATCAAAAATATCATTTGTAAAATTTAGAATTAGATTAATTTTTCGTTGATCATATCTCCCAACCATGTCTCAGTGGTGATAATAATTTTTTTTCTTTATTCTCCTTTCGTTGCCTCTTCGCTATCTTTATGAGCAGAGGCGAGTGGCTGGGGATAGAAGGGTGTGTGTTTCCTTTTCCATTTTCCTTATTTCTCTGTTATACATGCATACTTGATAAGTTGCGTGCATGTTGTGTCTGTGTGTGCTGTGGTAGCGATTCCCTTCCCACTGGGAATGTTATAATTGAGTTTGCACATTTTCAGTATTGTAGTTTAACCGAATCAGTTGCTATGTATTCCAACGAATGTGTGGCGTCAACTAAAATGAGTAAGAGGTATTCTAAGCCTGATATTGGGCGAAGGAGTAAAAATTCAAAAATTAGGCGGATGTCTCGGCTGAGAAATGTGTAAAGTTCCACTGTTAATAGACTTGGTTCTGTTAGTGAACGGTTTATTCTTATCGGTGAAATTGTTGTCCGACCGTGGAGCCTGAAGAAAAATTCATGTTTTCAATATGAACGTTTCATTTCATACGAAAAGGAGTCGCATATAGGTACAATGTCTGAGCTTTTGTGGTGTACAAAAGCGGGCAAAAGAATCTGCTGGATTGTGTTGTTCAAGAGGAAAAGTAATGCTCAGGGAAATCGATGCACTGCCGGAACCACCAAAGAGCATTCTGCTGGGTGATCATATCCTTCGTCAAAAATTTTTTTTTAGAGGGTCCTAGAAAGTTTAACTCAGCCTTTCCAATGACCTCCTTTGGTGGTAAACGCATAACAGAAGGCAACTTTTTGCCCACTTTTAAGATTCAGGGTCAAATTTACCACCTTATCGGAACATTAATGCCTGACAGTAACGCTAATCCCAATTTCCTACAAATCTATTTCATGGGAAATTCAGAAGCTGAATACATTTCTGTCTTAAAACTGGAAGGGGTGAAGCAAGGCGAGCACGGGTCAGCTAGTCTATCATATAATCCAAAGTGGTCGGACCGCTTGTCTTGCGATGGTTTTCTCCTCTAAGCAGAAGTTATACATATCATCGAAGATATCTGGCAAGTCGGAATACTTATCATTTGGGAGAGTCTTTTTCTTGGTTGTTTAACTCAATTAAACGTGTTACTGTTAATCACATGAACAGTAAGGATTGATGGTGAGAGGCTATCGTAGAACGCTTGTGCTCTCATATATTCGCATCACTACCCTTTGGCCACGACGCAAACGTATTGAACATAGTTTATAACGAAGATATATAATCACATATGTAGATTCCACACAGAGTTGTAGGAACCCGTAGTTGTGCAACTCTATACAGGTAAAATATTAAAACCTTTTTTTCTTTTCGATATTGGTTAAGCAAGTTAAACAATGCGGTGAAAGTTTCGTATACATAAACATATGTATGTAAGTAAGTAGTATTTTCCAATGAATTCTGAATTTTAATTTAAGAACAAGTACTATTTGCTATAGAAATCTATACTGCAAAATTGGAAGAAGGCAAACATTTATGAATTAAGAAACCCATTTTTCTGAGATTAAGGAAGGAATAAAGGAAACTGAGAAAATAACTGGAATATCAGAGTGATCTCAGAAGAATCGGTGCAGAGTACAACAAAGATAAAACTTTGGAATCATTGTTTTCCTTGCCAAGTCACGTCGCTTCATCGTCCATAAAAATGATTCAAGAAATACGAATAACACTCTTTAGTTACCGTATGTCCCTCCTTCACGTAATCGATGAAGAAATTCATTAAATAATTTTGATTAAGTAATGAATAAGTAATCTTCAACGAGTTTAATATGATGGAAATCGTGCGATAACCTTTAAGTCAAAAATTGAAAAATTGAAATTGAAACTTATAAAGCTAAAGCGACAGCTTAAAGTGGTACAACCGCATTCAAACGAAAATGTTGTTATTTAAAGTTTATTTTCGTAAATAGATTATGAATTCATACACATGTCAAGCTAACAGCTTTCCTACATTATACATAAGTCGTGATTGTCAGTAAAATATCTGATGAAACGAAGCAAATCTTTGCGTATCATATGCAATAATCGGCAGCAGATAAGATTAAATTGGGCCTTTGTTATGAATTGATTTAGAGCAAGACAATAAGTAAGTGTTGTCTGATCAACTCGAAACAGCGTCAAAAAATCTATAAATACATATACATACATACATAATTGATAACGTACTCAGAATAAGACAAACAAAATTATTTGTATTGAATTAAAAGGTAAAGATAAGCGTCAATAATAGATTTTGTATTGCATTATATGAATTTAAAGTGGCAATTGAAAATAAATATTTATATGTACATATGAAGATACGTGTTTCGGGAGCACTGTCCATAATTTTCATGTGATGTTTTAAATTCCATTCTATTATTTATTTAAGGAGTCTAGCCCGGCACTTTCTTTAACTAACGATTAGTGTTCATATACCAATGAGAAAAAACAACGCGCTACTTAGAAGTAACCAAAAAGCTCGAGAGTAACATACATATCTCCCATACATTCTTTAGCTGTATGTTTTTTAGTTTTGTGTATGAAACTAGCTGACCCGTGCTCGTCTTGCTTCGCCCCCTGCCAGTTTTAAGACAGAAATGTATTAGCTTCTGAATTCCCCATGAAATAGATTTGTAGGAAATTGGGATTAGCATTACTGTCAGGCATTAATGCTCCGATATGGTGGTAAATTTGTCCCTGAATCTTAAAAGTGGGCATAAAGTTGAATTTTGTTAAGCGTTTACCATCAAAGGAGGTCATTTGAAAGGCTAAGTTAAACTTTCATGACTCTCTAAAAAAAAGTTTTTGACGAAGGATGATCACCCAGCAGAATGCTCTTTGGTGGTTCCGGCGGTGCACCTATTTCTCTGAGCATTACTTTTCCGCTTGAACAACACAACCCAGCAGATTCTTTTGCTCACTTTTGTGCACCACAAAAGCTACAAACCTCAGACATTGTACCTATGTACATGCGACTCCTTTTCGTATGAAATGAAACCTTCATATTGAAAACATGAATTTTTCTTTAAGCTCCACGGTCGGACAACATTTTCACCGATAACTATAAACCGTTCACTAACAGAACCAAGTCTATGAACAGTGGAACTTTGCACATTTCTCAGCCTAATTTCGCCTAATTTTTGTATCTTTACCCCTTAGCCCAATATCAGGCTTAGAATATTTCTTACTAATTTTAGTTGACGCCATACATTCGTTGAAATACATACCAACTGATTCGGTTAAACTGAATATACAATAAGTACAGAAAATGTGCAAACTCAATTATAACATACCCAGTGGGAATCGCTACCACAGCACACACAGACACAACATACACACAACCCATCCAGTATGCGTATATGTAGGTATAACAGAAAAGTAAGGATAAGGAAACACACATCCTCCTATCGCCTGTCAATCGCCTCTACTCATAAAGATAGCGAAGAGGCAGCGAAATGAGAATAAAGAACAAAAAAACTAATGATTATCACCACTGAGCCATGGTTGGGAGACATGATCAACGAAAAATTAATCAAATTTTGAATTTTACAAATGATATTTTTGATATTGTTCAGCTTCTAGATGACGTAGAATCATGATTTTGGACTTGAAATTTGCGTCTTTAAAAACAAAACTAATTTGATTAAAATCGACAAAGGCAAAGTTGATGTTATTTGTGTTTCTAAGTTATTTTGTCTCTTTTCGTGGTCTTCCAAGCACAAAACTGTATAAGTAGCTTTATCTAAACCCGGTCGATGCGATTTCGGAATCAATAAAACAAAAATCATTAAAATCGGTCCAGCCGTTTTCTCACAAATACCGGACAAAGAAATATCAACTTCATTTTATAATAGTAGTTGATAGTATAATTTTCGTATATCTTCCACACATATTTGTGACAACGCCATTGAGTACGACATCATTAGGCACGGTTTTCCACCTCTTCCGAATGTCAGGCAAACGACTAAAAGTAATAACTGTCGTGAGAAAGATTTTCATTAAAAAAGAGTATGCATATGATTCCAAACTGTAGGTCTCTTCCATTACGCACAACATGATTAATCGCTAACCAAATGAGCTCCGTCGTGCCAAATATTTGTGGTGACAAGCTAGGAGAAGTTATCAACAAAACTGTTAACGGATATAAAACTTGGGTTCGTTATTATGATCCAAAGTAAAAGCATGAGTCCATGCATTAAGTTTAATGTCGTACTATTAGTTTAGAAAATCATGGCAACGTGTTTTGGGACTCACAAGGAATCCTGTTAATAGGATCACAACAAGCGTACCACAAAAAAAACTGAGTTTCTAAGACATTTAATAGAATCTATTAACATAGAAATGTGACGGAGATAAACGAAAGACATGTGGTTTCCAGGAATTAGCTTATTCGCTTAAGTCCCAACCTGGGGCCTGTACCACGAAACAACAAGCATTGTACAAAAAGTAATTTTTAACTTATAACTAGAGTTTCTGTACCTTAAAACAACAAAGTGAGCATGCAGTATAGCAATTGTTAAAACTGTCTTTAACAAATGGGGAATTGGTGAATTTCCCACTTTCTGCAACTCAAAACAACCATTGTGGACATGTTTTAGAAAATAATTGTTAAATTGTTGGCAAAATATAACGAATGAATTCGAAATTGTTAGATGACATAATATTGCTTTTTAATGAGGCCAGAATAAAAAATTTTTGTTTCCTATTATGCTGTATTATCTCAGAGTGGAACTTCATAAATAATTATATAAATTTCTCGTAACAGACCTCCAATATTTGCACAAGAACTCTTTTAAAATTAAACTAGGGTCTGGCAATTTTGCCAAAGAAAGTCTCTCATGTATGTCCAGATTTTATTATCCGGTACTAAAGAATCCGGAGTAGGTGTATTCTCCAATGATTACAACCTGAAAATCTCCTTCCGCCTCCCAAATCACTATAGCGTCTTCCAAGCGGAGATCACGGCGATGAAGAAAGCCTTGTCGTGGATTAAGTTCACTGTCATGTTAACCATTTCTACTGACAGCCAAGCCGCGATCAAATCTCTGGAATCCGTCACCTTCAACTCTCGAACTGCCCTAAATTGTCGCCTGTCTCTTAACGAAATGGCTGAATAATTCACCTTATTTGGGTGCCGGGCAACAGGGACCTTCCAGGGAATTGCATGGCTAACGAGCTCGACAGGCGGTGTACAACCCTATCGATTTCGCCGTATAAGGTGAATCTATGTAGGTATACCTATTGCTACAGTTAAATTGTTACTCAAGCAACAGTACCAGTTGCAGATGGGCAAATGGTACTACCTGTTTAATTACAAGACAAATGCCTAAACTGGATTTTGAACGCTCCAAGACAGAAAAGGGAGCTATTCTCTAGCATAGGTGTCGTTACAGGGCGCTGTATTATCGGTAGGCACCCCACTAGACTGGACCTCTCTGCTAACGATTTCTGTAGAGGCTGCATTGATGAAGAGCAGGAAGAAACCATTCTACATCTTGTTTGTGCATGTGATGCTCTCTCCGCTCGTAGGAAACTGCATTTAGAGGCCTTCTTTTTCAACAACCTTGGCGAACTAACTAATGCAAGCATTAGCAGCCTCCAGCGCTTTATCACTAGCTCTTCCTGGTTCAATGGGTAGCTCTTTTGGAGATGCTAATCCTGTGGTAACACAATGGACCTTATTGTTCTAATTGAGATTGCACACTTGCAGCCTGCTACGTCAACCTATCCTAACCTACTACATTTAAGCTTTACGCGATTTTTAAAATACTCGTCCAAGTTTCAATTTTGTTTTCTTTTTCTTTTACTGACTGACAAAAGGACCGAAAAGAATATCTTTATTGTCACGAATTTTAATCAATACGGGTAATTTGCCTGTGACAGGCATTTATTTTCTTCCTCATTGTGCAGCTGTGACACAATCATTTGTTAACAAATCTAGGGAAATTTTCATTTTAACAAATATAGGTGCAACGCATTTTTTTTTTTTTTGAACAGAATTAAACTTTACTTGTTAAATCCTCATTCTTAACAAACGTCGGTTCTTATGTTAATTTCGTGGTATAGGCCCCTGGCGTCTAATGACTAATAGAATGAAATTTATAAATAAATATGAACAATTAAATACCACGTCGACATACATGTGTACATACACATGTTTTTGTTGTCGTTTGGTGAGTAGATTTTAATTCAACTTTACAATTTCGCTAAAAGAAAAGAAAAGAAGAAGAAAAAAATTAAGCCAGAAGGCTTCATATAGTGATTATCTGTTTTTTTCGTGGAAAGCATTTATAAAAGAAAAACGTCTCATAACTTATTATCAGTGCTGGCTCCAAAGCAAACATTCTACAATTGGACAGGAATAACCCACATAATTGAGAAAGGCCTTAAAGAAAAAAAAGATGATTCTTTCGTATTCCTTGACATAGCTCAAACTTTTGACAAGGTGTGGAACATATGTACATAAGTTTGAAGTACAAATTACGAATCCTGTCATTTGTGTTTATAAAATTTTGAAGGCTTACTTCAAGAATAGAGTCTTTCTTGTAAAACATATAAACGAATATTCGGAGTATAAAAACAACTGGGGTACAGCAATTAAGAGATATTGATTCGCAAGAGGGAGGCGCCGTAACTGTATTTGTTTGGTAATATATGACACAATCAATGAGACCACTATAAAAAAAAATACTGGATAGTAATGATTGGACAAAGTTATGGCAAATCCAACTCAACGAAACCAAATCTGTTCATGAAAGCGTTTCTTATAAGAAAGCTTTAACTTAAGCTTTTAGCTTTAACTTTACAAAAATCTTTTCTTCAAAACTCGTTTCCAAGTGAGATTAAATATCTCGGAATGACGCTTGGCACGCATTTAAAACGGAACTCATGTGTGAGAAAAAGAACCGGAAAACTCGAAAATAGATAAAGGCAGGTGAACTGGTTACTTGGAAAATATTCCAACTTTAACAAGCTGTTTTTACAAAAAGTGCTAATGTCGGGACACATGAACTTTACCTCTAAGTTGGTTCCAAGGAAATAATACCAACATTTTAGAAACTTTTGAAAAATGATGGTATGCACATTCATATGTAGGCATCAGAATTACTCGCGAAAACTTAAAAATCGATCACAAGTAAACATTCACAATTGAGCAATCTACTGCTCAATGGTCGGATTATCAACTCAAAGCTGGGTGGGACGTCCATCAGAAGATCTGTTAGTAGAGGCACTCCACAAGGAGGTGTTCTATCCCCGCTTCTGTGGAATTTGGTGGTCAATGAACTATTGATAATCATGGAAGGCGAGGGATGCACAGCGATCGCTTATGCAGACGATGTTGCCTTGGCCGTCTCGGGAAAGCACCTAAATACTCTGAAGGAACTCTTACAAAACGCTTTAAATAAGCTCACTAGATGGGCAGTTCGGTGTGGTCTGGGTGTTAACCCCCACAAAACTGAACTAGTACTCTTTTCAAGGAAATATAAAATTCCGCTAGTCGACCCTCCCTCTCTTAATGGAACCAGCTTAACTTTCTCTAATAAAACAAAATATTTGGGCCTTAGCCTGGATAGGAAGCTAAGTTGGAAACCTAATATTCAAGAAAGAGTAAAGAAAGCTACAGTAGCACTTTTCTCTTGTAAGAAAGCCATTGGGAATAAAAGGGGATTACAACCTCGATTTACTCACTGGCTTTACACCTCGATCATTAGACCGATACACACATACGGGGTGATTGTCTGGTGGACAGCCTTAGATAAAGCTATAAATCGCGATTATCTAAGTAAGGTCCAACGTACAGCTTGTCTATGGATAAGCGGAGCACTACGTACAACTCCCTCCGCGGCACTGGACATTATATTCCATCTAATACCCCTCGATATATATAGCAAGCAAATGGCAGCGATTGCAGCCGTTCGCCTTGAAGCTACCCAACAGTGGTCAAGAAAAGAATTCGGCCACGCCTCTATTCTGAATAAATTCAAAATCTCTCCCGAAAACACGGACTACACCATCCCACGTCTAAATTTTGAGAAGAAATTCTTTGTCACCATCTCTTCCGGATCACGCTGGGAGGACGATGCATTTTTAGAAGATGATTCTATTCACTTCTACACTGACGGGTCAAAAACCATAGACGGAGTCGGAGCAGGTGTTTTCTCCGATAAGCTTAACCTTAAGCTCTCCTTCCGTCTTCCTAATCACTGTAGCGTGTTCCAGGCGGAAATAATGGCGATCAAAGAAGCCCTATCTTGGCTTAAGAAAAACGTGATATCTGCTAGAGATATCCGCATCTTTTCTGATAGCCAGGCAGCAATCAAATCCCTGGAATCGACCTCTATAAACTCTCTAGCAGCCCTAGACTGTCGTTCGTCTCTTGTGCAGATGGCTGAGCAGTTCAATATTCACCTGTGTTGGGTGCCGGGGCATAGAGACATTCCAGGGAATTGTAAGGCCGATGAACTCGCCAAAGAAGGAACAACTTTACCCATCTTGCCGGATAACGGCACCTTAGGTATTCCAATCGCTACTCGCAAACTTAAACTTAAGCTGGATGCTGTCGAGAGTGCAAATCTTAGGTGGACAAGTGGTTTAACATGTCTAGCGACAAAACGGATTTGGCCAAAGCTGGATCTAAAACGCTCTAAGAATTTGATTTCTCTCAACAGATTGCATATCGGCACCACTATGCATTCGGACTCACGTGTGCATTCCGGACTCACTTCCTCTATTCTTTTAGGCATAGTTTCGTATATCGTGGTTATTTTCTTAAATTTACTGTCGTTTATATACATACGTATGTACATATACGTCTGATTTTTATTTTTTTTTCTTTGAAGAATTTATTGACTCTTGTTTCCGTACTACGAATTTACGCTATTGTTCCTTCAAAGGTTGGTGTTGTTTAGTGAGATACTCCGAAGTCTTCAGAATTTGTGAAGCTTTCTTGAAGTTTCGATAGCATCTACAATATAATCCACTACAAATACAAATACTTGGGGCAACAGACTGTGTGTGGTCCAGGGCCTAGCCTTTTGCAACTATTTGTGTTGTACGTGTTCTTTTTTTCTCACAAATGGAAAGGACCTAAAGTTTAGAGCTACATATTTATATCAGAAAGTCTTTTTTTATTTTTTATTAATGAGAAGCTTCCTCATTACAGTTATTACTCTCGGACTCTCGTCAGACATTCGCGAGAGGTGGGACCGTGTACTATTTGTACAATAGAGAAACAGAAAAACGTCAAATATGGTGCCCCGAGAAACTCGGGTACTGGTATTTGAAGCTTTCCATATTCTTTCTTCTTATACCAGAAGTAATTTGAAGCCGGTTCAATTTACACAATATAATAGCGCACATATTTAATGTTTAACAGTATTGACTGGTTAGAAATCGTGAAAATGCTTTTCTGTTTATCGAAGTTTGAAGTTGAAGAATTATATCGTTTCATCTTTCAAACCTGACCTTGAATGTTTTTTTTTTTTTGTTGTTGGGTTTAGAAACACTCCACTGAAGCACTCCGACGCAACTGATCAAGGAAGCAAGCATTTGACTGGAATTTCTTCGACTTTCGGAGATATTCATGGAACCAGGTCGTAGGATAAATGTCGCGTGGGATCATCGAAAATCCACTGGGAACGATACCAAAAGCCACCTTTTGATTGCTTTGATAGTACTACCCATAATATATGTATGTACGTATCTGCTCTGAGTCTGGAGCAGAGTCAGGCGTACTTGGAAAAGATACCGTGCAGCCGAGACAGACCGTTCTCCACCAAACAATCGACGCATAAAGTAGAAAAGGTCTTGTCATAGCCGTATAGATCCAAAGAACCTTTTTCAGTGATTAGCTCCATGTCTTGCCAAAAAGCACCCTTAAACTGCCAGAAGACTGAGAGCGCCTTGGATGTCTTCGACTTGGCATTTTTTGCCCAAACATGTTTATTATCTAGAATCACACTTCGATATTTAACTTTTCGGAAATCTGGATAGTGGCGCCCTTTAGCACTTGCTGAGTCAGACCTGTCACATTCCCCTTTCTCGTAAAGAGACCAACCTAAGTTCACCAAAAGCCTACTCCTAGAACACCACTTATCGATCATATCTAGAGCTCCCTGCGTGTTAGCACCGACAGTCTCTAGGCATGACCGGGCAGAAAGTATGGCAACATCATCCGCGTACGCCTGGACGTAGACATGTGAACCATGCACCATAGCAGTGGAGACAGAACACCGCCTTGCGGGCCTCTGTTTACACACCCTATATGGGGTCCGACAAAAAGTATGGCAATATCTTCCGCGTGTGCCTGGGCGTAGACATTTGAGATCGAATGCTACCTTTTAGTCCGAATTTTTAGAAAAGAGAAATTATTCGGCTCGGTGTAGGAGTGTAATAAGAAAATCAGTGACAAACAGATTCATATCGTCTGTATTCGGAATCCCGCTTTTCAAAATCAAGTTTTTTTATGATTCCCGCCAAAAAAAGTTATAAGACACCGTTTTCTAAAATCCCCGATTTTTAAAATACTGTCTCTTAACATCCCGCTCATTCAAAGTCCCTATCTATTATAATCCCGCTTTTTAAAATCTTGTTTAATCCCGCTTTGCCCGTTTCTCAGAATCCCATGATCATGACGTTAGCTAGACCAGCTAAAATCAAGAACGAAAAAAATCTCGAATGGGACAAAATCTAGAAAGTAAAAAATATAGAAAAAAATCCGAGATTTTTGAAATCTCTTCATATAATTGTGAAAATAATTAAAACGGACCCGAAATGTAAATTTTATTGCTTTTTTATTAAAAATAATAAGGCTTTAACGAATTTTTACAACAAAGGACCAAAATTTTTGCATTTGGCTTTATTTCAAGACCTCATGAAAATAGACTCTAGCTCCGTGCGCCTGCCTGACTGTTGTTGACATACTCTTGACTAGTGAGACTACACGCCAGATTAATGGGAATCCCGTCCATTTGTGCGATACCTCCTTTAAGGTCTTTACAAGTGTGGTACTGAAGGGTTGGTACACTTATCAGACTGAAAGGCTTTGGCAATTTCCAGAGCACGATCCCTCGATTTACCGAGTTTTAATTTCTTTGGCTTCTACATAGTGACATGTTAGTTCAATAGAAGTCGTATGATAGTTCAATACAAGTCTATAAATTGAAGAACACAAAACTGTTTATCCATATTTGCGCAAAATTGTGAACCGAAAACCCTCAAGGCACGTATAGTATTCACCTGATCATCGTAAGATCTAAAGGCAAATACAAAACATGAGCAAACTTTTAAATATACCGGAAGTAATTAACAACCACTTGGCTTTTTGGTGTCACCTATAATGGTCTAATCTTATCTCCAATCCTCGTATCGCAAAATTTCAAATAATTGAAAAACGACTGAACAACGTGCATCAGTCAATGGTTTTATTCAGAAGTTGGCAGACAATGAAGAGAAAATATTTTATTTTAGCGTTCATTTTCGCTGTAGTTTACACTGTTTCAGCCGGGCCTCTCGTAAGCTCTAAAAATCTAATTACATCTCTCTTATTCTTCATTTTGTAATTTTTGTAGAAAACTAGAATTATTAATGGTACACCAGTTCCAACCGGTGCGCTTCCATGGCAGGTGATTCTTAAGAAAGACGCATCCGATGACCTTCTCTGCGGTGGCTCGGTCATCGCACCCAATTGGGTCTTGACTGCTGCTCACTGTACGTATGGGCTGAGTTCAATTTTCCTGATCTTTGGAACGACCCAATTGAATACTTATAGTGTAGCGATGAGTTCAACTCAACTCTTCATTCATCCAGAATACAATCCAAACAATTTGAACAATGATGTATCCTTGATTAAGTTACCTAATGCGTTGACGTATTCAAGCACTACTCAGCCAATCAACCTCGTGCCATCCTCTCAATCTAGTAACAGTTTTATAGGAACTACCGCCATCATTGCAGGCTATGGTTTCACCGACGATGAAGACCTTGAGTTCTCCACTATTCTACTCAGCGCGACGGTGGATATCATTGATAACACGGCATGTGTTGCTGAATTTGGCAGTGATATAGTAATACAATCGACAATGTGTGCTGAAGGATTCAACGGAAGCAATCAGAGCATTTGCAGCGGAGATTCAGGTGGACCGCTTGTGACCCTAGACACAGATGGGAATTTTATTCAAATTGGAATAAACTCATTTGTTGCACAGGATGCGTGTACTGAGGGATACCCTTCGGGTTATGCTAGATTAACCTCGTTCCTGGCATATATTCAAACAACGACGGGTTTGGAATTCAATTAAAGAGAAGACAACTTTGCTGTTATTACCCAACACGTGTAATGAAATATGGCTCTTAGTATTTGTGCCTTTTCGATGGTAAAAAGAAATTAATAAAATTGTTTTATCTAATCAATCAAAAATTGCTTTATAAGTGTGCTCTACATGAATAATTGAATGGACGGGTCTACACTTTGGTGGAAAGAATTGCGTATTTCTTTAAATACATTTACATAGCAATCATTTCACTTGACTCATAATTTTAGAAGAAATGTGAAGTTTGTTACTTAGATGTCAAGACATGCTCTAGGTTGGCTGTCCACACTCAGGAACTAACAAAACCAACCGGAGCTATTGATAAAGCAATGGATGCACATGACGCCTAAGGACGCCAGGAAGGGGGACCCTAGGTTGGGTTAGGTTGAAGTGGTTGCCAGCTAGGATTCGCCAACACACTAATGAAAGGTCCATTGTGATACCACGTGGATAATGGAAGACAGTTTCTCTCTACCTACTCGTTAAACCATTTGAGTTTCTAATGAAGCGTAAGAGGCTCTTAGAGTCAGTATTCATCAGGTCGCCTGTGTCGTTATAATAGGGGCCTCCTAAGTGAAGCTTGCTTTTACGGGAGCTGGGCAGAAACGAAGAAGGTGAGGGATAGTTTCCTCTTCTTCTTCACTCATACAGCTTCTACAAAATTCGTTCGCAAAGAGGCCTAGCCTTGTAACATGCTTGCCTATTAGACTGTGTCCAGTGATGACACCTATTGTGGTGCCGATATGCAATCTGTTGAGAGAAATCAAGTTCTTAGAGCGTTTTAGATGCAGCTTTGGCCAAATCTGTTTTGTCGCTAGACATGTTGATCCACTTGTCCACCTAAGATTTGCACTCTCGACAGCATCCAGCTTAAGTTTAAGTTTGCTAGTAGCGATTGGACTACCTAAGGTGCCGTTGTCCGGGAAGATGGGTAAAGTTGTTCCTTCTTTGGCGAGTTCATCGGCCTTACAATTCCCTGGAATGTCTCTATGCCCCGGCACCCAACACAGGTGAATATTGAACTGCTCAGCCATCTCCTCAAAACACGAACGGCAGTCTAGGGCTACTAAAGAGTTTATAGAGGTCGATTCCAGGGATTTGATTGCGGCTTGGCTGTCTGAAAAGATGCGGATATCTATAACAGATATCACGTTTATCTTAAGCCAAGATAGGGCTTCTTTGATCGCCATAATCTCCGCCTGGATCATGCTACAATGATTTGCAAGACGGAAAGAGAGCTTAAGATTAAGCCTATCAGAGAAAACACCTGCACCAACTTCTTCTTTGGTCTTTGACCCATCGCATCGGCGTAGAAGTGAATTGAATCATCTTCTAAAAATGCATCGTTCTCCCAGAGTGATCTGGAAGGGATGGTGACTATGGGTCTAATGACCGAGATGTATAGCCAGTGAGTTATTTGAAGTTGTAGTCCGCATTTATAACAAGGGCTTTTTTGCATGAAAAGTGCTACTGTAGCCTTCTTGGTTCTTTCTTGAATGTTAGGTTTCCAACTTAGCTTCCTATCCAGGATAAGACCCAAATATTTTGATTTTTCAGAGAAACTAAAGCTGATACCATTGAGAGAGCGAGGGTCAACTGTCGTAATTTTGTATTTCCTGGTAATGATTACCAGTTCAGTTTTGTGGAGGTTTACACCCAAGCCACAACGCCCCGCCCAACATGTTAGCTTGTTTAAAGCTTTTTGTAGGAGCTCTTATTACTCTAATTTAGGTGCTTTCCTGGAACAGCTACAGCAACATCGTCTGCATAAGCAATTGCCGTGCATCCCTCGCCCTCCAATTTTAATTTTAAATTATTAATCAGCAATTAAAGAATTCACAAAAAGAGTTAGCATTTTAATACATTTAACATTTAAACACTTATGAGTTTCTGGTTCATCTCCTTGTTAATAGGTCGGATGGTCTTATTCGTTTCAGCCTTCTTATGTGCGTATTTCTTGAGCGGGAAGAGTGTTAATTTCGTTGTTCTCATGATTAAGAAGTTGAGTCTGCTGTTTTTGGCTGGTATTTTGAATTTCTTCGAGTATTGTTGGTATGTTGAGGTCTTTATGTATGTTCGTGTTTGGTACATACCAGGCTGCATTAACTATTGTTCGTAGGATTTTGTTTTGAGTCTTTGGATGATGTCAATGTTTGTTTTGCTGATCACACCCCAGCATACCGTATGTCGATATTGGTTTGATAATTGTCTTATGTATAAGTAGCTTATTGTCAATTGAAAACATTGAATTTCTTCCGAGCATCCAGTAGTATAGTCTGAACTTATCTTTAATTGGGTTTCTCTTATTAAGTACTAGCTGTACCCTGCGCGCGTTGCAATGCCACCAACTAAAATAAATTTGAAGGAAAGACATTACACAAATATTCAATTCATTTTGAGTCATTTTATTGATTTTGTTCATTTCGAAAAAATTGTGACATTGCAGCGTTTCGTTTCAATTCGATATTTATTGAAGTGCTGTGGGATACACAATATTTGTCTTGATCGAGCGGTGCTTATTCGAAGATTTTGCAGCCTTCTTTCCCGTTGTTCAGTTGTCTCAGACGAACGGGCCTGAGTAGTACGTATTCGATCAGTTTCTAACCTCACTTCTTGTTGTTCAGATGATTCAGACGAACGGGTCTCAGCGGCATGTACTCGAAGATTTTCTAGCCTTAATGCTCGTTGCTCGTCTGATTCTGAGGCTCGTAATGCTCTTTTCTTTCGTGCTTGAGGTGTAGATCGGCCAATTGCTTGTCGCTTTGGAGGCATAATTATACGGGAACGACGTGAAAAATGCGTTTGAATTTATTAGATGTCAATCAGCAATCCGAATCTCATAATGTATCCAATCCAATTGAACCGGCTGTTCACACACGGATGGAAATGTTAATATTGACGGTGATCACCAATTCGCTGAGGAAAATTTGAAGTGAAAAAAATCAGCATTCGAGAATTGTTGAAATCGATTTTAATTCCACTTACGATGATATCCGAAAAAAAAACTGCACAGCAAATGCGGTCGGAACGTCAATCAGCAGTCAGATCCTTCACATACACATTCGATGATCTTCGTGAGTTCACTGTAGAGAATGAATAAAATCAGCTCACGGAAACTACGAAAATTCAATTCGATTGAATTATTTATTTAACTCACAATGAAATGCACAAAACTATTCGAAAAACGACAATATTGTCTGTTTCATGTGAGCCGGACATGAATTTCACAATTTACATAAATTCTTATGTCACCCACAACTCGAAACGTCATCATTCGTTCACTGTTTTCGTTTCAATTCAAATCAGCATGAACTGTCACGGCAATATATGAAATTCATTGGAATGACAGAGGCGTCATCTGTCGATAATTGGTCGTACCAACTCAGAAACCTTCGTGGGCTCATGCACAACAACTTTGCTAAAGATCATCACATGATCAAATGCATAGTTTACGATTCTATAAAGGACATACAGACAAACATTCATTTTTATATATATAGATAGATGTGTTGTTTCCATGTAAGTTTATTAGTACATTCCCAAGTATTTGGCCTGATTTTCCGAAGATACTGTTTTGTTTTTTTAGTTTGACAGGTGGGTTAACAATTTTGTGTGTCGTATATATTACTTGCTGTGTTTTGTCTTCGTTTATTTGTATACCCCATTTTTTGAACCCGTTCGCTATTTCGTTCAGGTGTTTTTGGAGTTGGTTAATTGCTGCTTTAAGTCTTCTGTCATTGTGTTATTATTACTTGGAGTTGGAATGTCTGCTGTATACATAAGATATAATAAGGGTCCTAGTACGCTTCCTGAAAAACTCCGGCTGCAGCTTTGTAGAGAGATGAGTGTTCATCTTTATAGTGCACATAGAAGTGACGGTCACTAATGTAGCTCGTTAATAAAATTTGAAAGTCCGGTGGGAAAAGTAGTTTTAGTTTGTATATCAATTTATTGTGCCACACTTTATTGAATGCTTTGTTGTATGGTTGAATGTTTAGGTCTAAATCCGAACTGTTGTATAGGTATTGTATTATTTTCGTCCAGTATATTTTGTAGTCGAATAGCAAAAAGTTTTTTAAACAATTTTGATAGAATCGGTAGTATACTGATTGGTCTGTAGTTCACGAGTTGTGTAGCATCTTTTCCTGGTTTGGGAATTTTGGGAAGTATTTTGTAGTCATGATTGCGTTAAATAGATTTCTTAAATACACTATTGCATTTTTCGGAAGTTCCTTTAGGATATTACCTGTGATGAGGTCGTGTCCTGGACCTTTGTTTGGGTTGATTTTGTCTTTGGTACATCTTTTGATTTCCTTTACAGTAGTTTTCTTTTTACTTATGTGTTGGTTTGTTTCGTTTATGGGTTGTTCAATTCTATTACGTGTCATTGGCAAATGTTTCTTTAAAATGTTCTACCAAAACTTTTGCTGTTTCCTGGTCCATTCTCGCCCATTTGCCATTTTTAGTCCTAGTTGGGGGATAGTGATCTGTAGTTTTTTTGATGTTTTTTGTAGCTTTTCATAAGGAATAGTTCGTCGTTGCTGTTGCTGTTAAGTTTTTTAAATGGTTGTTAATTTTTTTGTTTCTATGTTCCTTTAGTAATTCCTTAAGTTCTTTAATGGACCTGTTAAATTTTGTTTTCGCTTCATTTGTTCTATTAATTTAAAAATTTTTTCTCAGTTTCCTTTTTTCAATCACTTTTCTTTTTATTTGTGCCGGTATATAACCCTTCTTTTCTTTTATGATTATCATTGGTGTAGATCGACAGGTAGCTTCACGTATTATATCGTTGAAGTGATTTATGGCTCCTTCTGCTGTCCTTAATAGAATTTTTAGTTGTAATTTCAGGTTAATAACTTCTCTGAAGCTATCCCAGTCTGTGCTTTTATTGTGCAAATTTGTTGGTATGTTCGGAGGCTTTGTGTTCGTTTTGCAATTAATAAAAATTGGCGAGTTGTCAGAAGATAGTTCATAGCAAGATTCTATTCTTAGTTTGTCCTGTCTAATATTTTTGTAAATACAAAAGTCTACCAGGTCAGGTATTCTTTTTTTGTCAGTGGGCTAGTAGGTTGGTTCGCCAGTACTTAGATGGCTTATGTTGTTTGCCTTTAAGGCATCTAGTAGAATAATTCCTTTTCTGTTAGTGAGTCGCGATTCCCAGTCAGTATGTTTGGCGTTGAAGTCACCCCCTGCCAAAAATCGTGGTCCTAATGTCTTGAAGTATTGTTCAAGGCTTAATTTACTAATAGAATGTTTGGCTGGGCAGTATAGTGCGGAAATTGTTAACTGGCCATCTGCATCTTCTATTTGAATCGTTGTTGCCTGGATGTAGTCTTTATCGTGTTTTACTAGTTCAGTACATTAAATATTTTGTTTAATAATAATTGCTGAGCATGTGCGTTACCGTTTGGATGGTTAGTGTAATAGACGCTATAGCCTGGAATTTTAATATAACTTTTATTTGTAAAATGAGTTTCAGAGATCATTAAAATGTATAAATTATACATTGTATTTGTATAAATTGTTTTAGTTCGAGAAGATGCGCATTCCAGACGACTATTTTTAGTGGGGTGTTGTCACTGTCCATGGTATTTAGTAAACAATAGAGTTAAAATGTTCATCATATTACTGATTTGTGTTATTAGCTGTTTGGTCATTTGCTTAAGTTCTGTTGCGTCATTGTTGGTTTGTTGTGGCTGGTTTTGTTTATGGTGTTGTTCTGGGTATTCCTGACAAAGTTCTGGTTGTTTTTGTAGGTGTTCGGGATGGTCTGCTTGTTTTTTCTAGTGTTCTGGTGGTTTCACTTGCCTTTCTTTGGGTTTTGGTTGTTCTGTTTGCAATTGTTTGTGTTCATGTTGGTCTATTTCACTTTGGTCTGTGTGATTGTTTTTTAGGATATGAGCATATGTAGATTCAGGATTTATTTTGCTGGATTTTTCTTGAGTGATTAAAATGTTGTCGCGTGGTATACTTTCTTTTTTTCTTAAGCTTGGGAAGCGCTGAATTTTCAGTTCCTTATAGATTTCACATCCTTTGTAGCTGGCTGTATGACCTTTACCACATAATGCACACTTTATCTGGCCGCTGGTTAGTGCAGCTGAACAATCTATCGTCTTGTGGTTACCAGCACATTTTACACACACGGGGTTGTTTGTGCAATAATTTTTTGTGTGCGTATTTTTGGCAGTTTAAGCATTGTGGAATGTTTCTTCTTGGGCGTGGCGGCTCGAAACTTATCTTACACTGTAATAGTTCCATGAGATTATAGATGTCTTTATTATTTTTTTTGTTTTCTATTTCGATTGAAAAAAGTGGTAAGGGTTTTTTTGTTTCGCGTTGTATGATGTTTTGAATATTTGTGACGTTATGCCCATTTCGGCAAGCTCTTTCTTAATTTCCTCTTTATCAGTTGAGCGATGCATGCTTCTAAGAATAACTCTAAAGCCTCGTTGATCCTTTGGCTTGTAAGTATGATACTGTGTGTTTTTTTGTTGTAGCATTTTAATGATTGCTGTATAATGTATTGATTCAGTTGGTTGTACTTTTACTTCATTTAATGCCTTAGTTAGTGTCCCTATGAAGCTTACACCCTGTACATGTATTGGGGATAGTTTTTGATTTCTTTCATTGTTCGTTTTTAGATTTGAGTTTGTTGTTTCCTTCTAAATCATCCTCATTGTCATTTGCTAGTTTAGCAAATCGATTTTTGTTCTCTTTGTTCAATGATTCACTTAGCCAGTATGTGTTGATCGTTGTTTGGACTTTAGATTTAATTTTTTTTCTTCTGTTAGTTGTGGAGGTATTTTCTTCTTTTCTGTTTTAAGGGTCCAAGATTGGTAGATGTTTGTGTTTCACTAGTGAGGCATGTTTTTGCTGTTGCGGTGGCGATTATTGAAGTAGGTTGTACTATTGGTGTTGTAGAGTATGATATGCAATTGGTTATTATCGCACTTACTTACTTAGGTGGCGCTACAGTTCGGGGTGAACCTGGGTCTCAACCAACAAGCCTCTCCAGTTAGCCCGGTCCTTAGCTAACTGCCTCCAGTTGCGCACTCCAAGTTGGTTGAGGTCCCTTTCTACTTGTGCGCGGCACCTTAGGCGAGGTCTTCCTCTACTGCGTTGTCCCTCCGGGTTAGATTCGAAGACTCTGCGGGCCGGAGCACTGGTGTCCATTCTCTCTACATGTCCTAGCCATCTTAGGCGACTGTTGCGCAGTTTTTTGACTAGGTCGATGTCGCTGTACAGCTCGTAGATTTCGTCAGTAGGTAGAATATGCCGATCCTGTATATCAGGGATGAGGGATGCATTTTTTTTTATCGTTTTTGTTGTGGTTTTGTTTGTGTTTCGATGGCAGGCGCTGTGTTTTTTTGTTTATGTTTAGATGGCAGGCGCTGTGTTATGGTATCAATTACAATAATCACAAAGTGTGTGGGCTTAGATGATGACGTTGCGATATATTGCAAGCAAAATGATAGTTCGAGTGCATAAGTGAACTATCCTCTGTGGAGGAAAAATAAAAGAAAAACCATATGCGAATGTGAGTAATCTCTACTTGCTATTTTTTTTTTTTTTTTTTTTATCGTTATGTGAGATAAATAGCTGTCAGAGACAATATCATTTTGTGTTGTTACTCTTATAATTGAAGTGAAGTTGAGCGGTAGTGATTTTAAAAGTAAAAATAAAAATGAAGGGTTTAATTTGTGATGTTTGTGGAAAAAATTTTTCCCTAAAACATAATTTGAAAAGGCATGTTGCAAGTGTTCATGGTGAAAAAATTAAGTGTAATATTTGTAGTAAATTTTTCAAGAGAAGCGATGCATTGTTAAATCATCAGCTAAAATTTCATAATGTATCTTCAAATGAAAGTGTGCCGGATCCAATCACAAATAATCTCCAAGGTGATTCACAACCTTCTTCTTCAGGTGTCGGTGTTTCTGTTTCTAATATGAAAATGTGTAGAGAGTGTAATATGCAGGTTTCAAAAAATAAATGGTCCTTTCATATTCGAACGAATGAACATAAAAAAAATTGTACTCAATTCTATGAGTTATGTGAAGATTTCAAAGTGATTAAAAGTAGCTTTAGTAATCGTATAGAGACCTTAGTATATCTGAATAAGGATGAGGGAAATCTTGAGCCAATAAAGTTTTTTGAACATGGGGAAAATGTTATTTGTGAGAACTTAAAAAAACTTTTAAATAAGCACTCTGCTTTTAAATTTAATTTCGAACTGTTTGCTGAATACACCAAAATGGTGGACGGGGATGATGATTTATTGATATCGATAAAATCATTCCAATCAAAAATGTGTATTGTTCAAAGAGTGGAACAGTTAAAATTAATTTTTGCTAGTATGTGTGCGGATATACTAAGTAAAATGGAAGAATTCCAGGAACGTGATAGTGGATGGAGTTTGATAAGAATAATTCACTTAGAAATTAATATTAATCAATACAGACCAATCAAAGGTTCTCAATATTTGAAGTTGCCACAATTTTTAGAATGCAAAAAAGCATGTGTTAACGTTCAAAATGAGGACGAATATTGTTTTAAGTGGGCTGTGATATCAGCATTATTTCCTTCACATTGTAATGCAAATAAAACTTCATCTTACAATGTAGACAATATTGAAGAAAGGAAAATAGAACTGGAAAATGGTGTAACGGTTGACTTTGAAGAACTTTCTTTTCCATTAAAAATAAGTGATGTGAAAAAATTTGAGGAATTAAATCCAACTATTAGCGTTAACGTTTTCGGTTTTGAAGAAGAAAAAAAAATAATAGTGGGACCATATTATAGTACAGGTGAAGAAAAACGTACACATATCAACTTGTTATTATTGCAAGATATGGAGAGATCGCACTATGTATGGATCAAGAATATATCAAAGTAAGAGTGTATAATTTTTTATGTGATTATTTGTAATTATTAACTTGTTCCTCTTCTCCTTTTTCAGATTATTAAGCAATCAAGTGACGAAAAATGGCCATCAAATTTATGTGTGTAATGTTTGCTTACAACATTTTTATAAGAAAGAGGCCCTAGATATCCACAGATTAGAATGTAAGAAAATTGTAACAAAAATGCCAAGGCCCGATGAGGCTTATTTAACTTATAAGAATTATAGAAATCAATTAGATGTTCCATTTACTATTTATGCAGATTTTGAATGCATTTTAAAGGATGTTAATACTTGTATACCTAATCCAAATATTTCATCTACTACTGTAGTACAAGAACATGTACCATGTGCATATAGTTATTATATTTGTTGTTCTTTTGACAAATCTCTTAATCAATTAAGAGTTTATAAAGGTTTGAATGCACCAAAACATTTTGTTGAATCTCTAATAAGGGATGTGCAATTTATACACGAAAATTATTTATCTATTAAGAAACCGATGAATTCTCTCACAGTTGAAGAATTAAGATTTCAGGAAGAAAGCTCGTTTTGTCACATTTGTAAAAAACCCTTAAATAACGAACGAGTAGCAGATCATTGTCATTTAACGGGTAATTACAGAGATCCAGCGCATTCTAATTGTAATTTAAATTTCCAAATTGCATCTTTTATTCCGGTGTTTTTTCATAATTTTACAGGCTACGACTGTCATTTGTTTGTAAAAGAATTTTCAAACGTGCCAGGCGATATAAATGTGATTCCATTAAATAAGGAATCATATATTTCATTAAGAAAACATATTTTTGTTGGTTTCAGAGAATCAATTGAAATTAGATTTTTAGATTCTTTTAGGTTTATGGCGTCAAGTCTTGATACCTTAGCTAAAAATCTACAAAAAGAAGATTTTCAAATTGTTCGATCAGTTTTTCAGACTAATGAAGAGTTCAATTTACTAATGAGAAAAGGAGTTTTTCCATATGAGTATCTAAATTCATGGGAGCGTTTATATAACAATAGTCTTCCACCTCATAATGAATTCTTTAGTAGGCTTAGCAATTCTAATTGCACTGAAGATGACTATAAACATGCTCAAAATGTCTGGAAAACTTTTAAGTGTGCAACTTTACTAGATTACTTAGAGTTGTATTTAAAAACTGATGTTTTATTACTTGCTGATGTATTTGAAAGATTCCGTAAAATTTGTAAAAGTATTTATGAACTGGACCCATGTCAGTATTATACTGCTCCGGGATTATCATGGGATGCCATGTTGAAAATAACAGAGATAAATCTTGAGCTGTTAACCGACATAAATATGTATACTTTCATTCAAAAGGGTATAAGGGGAGGTATTGTTCAATGCTGTTGTCGACACTCTGTGTCTAATAATAAATATATGTCTACTTTTAAAACTCAAGATTCGTCTAAATATACAGTGTATTTAGATGCAAATAATTTATATGGTTTGGCATTGTCACAACCTCTCCCCTATGGAGAGTTCGTTTGGTTTGATATTAAAGATTTCGATGTTTCGAACATATCTTTAGATTCTCAATATGGATATATTTTAGAAGTAGATTTAGAATACCCAGAAACACTTCATGATTTACATAACGATTTACCTTTTTGTGCAGAAAGCAAAAAAAGTCCCAATTCAAAATTTGTGAAGCTTATACCAGACTTAACACATAAGTTCAAGTATATTATTCACTACAGAAATCTTCAACAGTGTGTTAAACATGGGATGAAAATCTTGAAAATACATCGAATTTTAAGATTTAGACAATCATGTTGGTTGAAGAAATATATCGATTTAAACACTTATCATCGTACAAAAGCTACAAATGAATTTGAAAAGAATTTTTTCAAATTACTAAATAATGCAGCTTTTGGAAAAACGATGGAAAATGTAGATAAACGTAAAGACGTAAAATTGGTAACTGATTGGAATAGTTGTGGTAGACGGTTGGGGGGCTCGAGCTCTAATAGCAAAACCAAATTTTCACAGTTCTTCTCAATTTACGAACAACATGATTGCTATCCAAATGACTCGTCTTCATGTTCTTTATAATAAACCGATTTACTTAGGTTTCACTGTCCTAGAATTGTCAAAGTGGAAAATGTATGATTTTCATTATGATTACATGAAACCTAAATATGGGGATAACATAACTTTGAATTATATGGATACCGATTCTTTTATTTATTCAATTGAAACTGATGATTTTTATAATGATATCTTGCATGATATTGATGATCAATTCGATACATCAGGATATCATCCTATGAATAGATATAATATTCCACCTAAAAACAAGAAAGTAATCGGAATGATGAAGGATGAACAAAACGGTCAAATTATAAGAGAATTCATCGGTCTTCGATCTAAAATGTATTCCATAGATGTAGAAAATAGTGAGCAAATTAAAAAAGCTAAAGGTGTTAAGAAGACAGTTTTAAATGATATAAGTATAGATGATTATAGAGATTGCTTGTATAAGAAGAAATTATTTTATGGAAATATGTTTATAATACGATCAAACATTCATAATTTATATACACAGTGTATTAATAAAATTTCTTTAAGCTATAATGATGATAAAAGGTATATAAGAGAAGATAATATTAGTACATATGCATGGGGACATTACAAATTAAGAAACCAATAGCCAGAAATATAATATGCAAAATTAAAATAAAAATAAAAAAATTAAAAAAAGCATTTTCTCTTTTATTGGAATTTATTTAAAAAAAATCGTAAGCAAACTAATTTGATAAAAAAAAAATGGGCTAATTTCTTTCATTGCGGTGGGGGTGAATGCATTAATTGAGAATATTTGCATGTTTGGAGGATATTCTCTTACCGAGAGTAAATGGAGATTAAGCTAGCATATTAACTCACATACTCGTCTACACGCCAAAACCACTGAACCACCCAGCTGATTATCATTGACACACTAGAACAAAGCCTGTCGCTAACAACTTTTGATAAGGAATTGATACACCTGGAACAAAATTCAACTGAGGATGATAATATCATAGCGTCACTGTACTATCATGAAATCATGGAACCAGAGGAAGAATCAACTAAAGACAATGATTATGCATATGTATATTACAGCAGAAACTAATAACCGTTAAGAAGACACGACAGCTTCCTCTTTAGGTCGCCAGAACAAAAAGGAACTTGAAAGTTATTCATCCAAACATCTTGTGATGCAATCAAAGGAGAGATGAATGACCAAAAATGAGTAAATTACCTAGTTAGCATTCCAAAAAAAAAAAAAAAATTCCAATTTCCATTCCATGTACGAAAATCAAACAATGCATATACAATATTTTTTAAATGAAAATATTTAAATTTTTATTTAGAAATATAATTGAAAAATTATTGTTTTTATTATAATTCTTCCAATACTTGATTACATAGTGATATATGATACGTAACCAATTCACTATAAAAATCTGCTATATTTATATTAAACTCTGTACAATAATGAATCCAGGAATTATATTTTTTATTCAATAAACTATGATAAAAATATTCATTAGATTTTTCTTTCATCAATTCGATATATACATTATTTGTTTCACTTAAATCATAATTTAACACTCGCTTCAGCTCCATTTCAGGGTTCAATACATCATCCAATGAAGGTATAACTTTAACACGATGATCACCAAATCTTCGTAGGATGAATGTTGATATGATTTCATCATTCTCCTTGATAGTGTAGTTAAGAAAACTCTCCAAAGCTATATTCTGTAGAGTATCTACTTTATAAGTTTTCACAAGTTTGGTGTTTTTTACCCAGTCGTCTATTAACCCCATCTTAAGTGTTGTTCACTATGATGTTTTTGAAATTTGCTATGAGTAGTCCATATGCATATGTGATCGATATGATCTTCGGAGAATTATGCGTTTTGTTATTTTTACTAGATATGAACTTTGCAGATAGTCTCATTTAATTAGTTTTTATTCTCTATAAGGTTCTAACATCATCAATGAAGTTGATATGCTTTGTTTCTATAAGCAACTCATACGTCGATTGCAATATTAGACGTTTTGCTATTTTTACAAGATATGAACTTTGCAGATAATCTCATTTAGTTAAGTTTTTTTTTCAACTATGAGGTTCTAACATCAACAATGCTTTTTAAATTTTCTATGGACAGTCCATATGCATATGTGATTGATATGCTCTTCGGAGAATTATGCGTTTTGTTATTTTTACTAGATATGAACTTTGCAGATAGTCTCATTTAATTAGTTTTTATCCTCTATGAGGTTCTAACATCAACAATGAAGTTGATATGCTTTATTTCTATAAGCAACTCATACGTCGATTGCAATATTAGACGTTTTGCTATTTTTACAAGATATGAACTTTATAGATAGTTCAATTCAATTAAGTATTTTTTTGTCCACTATGAGGTCTTAACATCAACAATGAAGTTGCTTTGATATGCTTTTTAACTTTTCTATAAGCAACCCATATGTGGGTTGCGGCATTAGACGTTGTGCTATTTTTACAAGATATGAACTGTGAAGATAGTCCCATTCAATTTGTCTTATTGTTTTCATATGGGGATGTGGTTTCTATATAATACTAACATAGATACGGTATGATAAGCAAAAATTAAAATGTGGTGTGTGGGTGATATTAGCTCTGGTGTGAATATTTTTTGAAATGGAATAAAAGGATGGATCCTATCCTGAAAGTATATCATAAGTTCTATATCTCTACGTGGAGCCACATCAGCAGCAAGGAACATGGATTTCGAGAAGGAGCTAAATCAACTGGAGATGGGCCAGTACAAGGAGACTGTAAAACTATCTACCCTAGTTCCAAATGTTGAGTACAACATCGAAAGTGTTTACTCAGCAAAAACAAAGTATGGATCAAAGATGGTCTGTATTTTAGAGCAGTTTCAAGTAAGTATTAGTTATAAAATGATATTAAAAAATATATGTTTATTTATTATTTTTGTTTCTTTTTTTCTAGGTTTTTCTTCCGGAGCGATACAACAACATGAGCAGTGCACTAAAAAGTGCTATAAACAGAAAGGGGTTCATCCTGAAATATATTGGACCATTGGGAAGATCTTCTCAAATTAAAATTATACAAAGAAAAACAGAATGAAATAAACAAAAGAAATAGTTTTTTAAATTTATTCAAAAAAAAAATGTTTCATTTTACTTTTTTATTTCGGTTTTTACATACTGATGTAAAAGCAATGAATTTCTTAATGCGCAGTTTTTATGGTTGGTGTGAGATCCTGTATGTATCATGGTTAACTCTTGAAGTATCTTAAAATTTTGGCATCCAAAATTATCCACGTCAATCACCTGGTAGATTTCATCATCGAGGATGTCTTCGATCCACTTTTTTTTCTCAGCTCCCTTCACGTATATAGGCGTAACTTTGAAGATGTTTTTTTGCAGGAACTGGCGCACACTGTCAAAGTTAACAGAACCATCACTCCATGTAAGGTTATGGTAATGAAACGTGAGCCAATTTGCCTGTCTTTGATATTTAGTAGGTAGCATCCAGAATTCGAATGGTGGTTTAATGATAAAATTTTGGTATTCGTTAAAATTATAACTAATAGCAAGTTCTTTACAAATGAATTTATTGTTAGAGCCTTTGAATCCCTGCACATCTATAGTCACAAAATTTTCCATTTTTTTTTTCAACTACTATGTACTTTAAATTAAATAATTCTCTTGACCTCACCAGTAAGCGGAGAATACTGAATTATGCGATCGTGTATGAGCAAGCAATATGCTGAAGTGTTTTCGGGTATATTTTTTGCGGTTTGGAATTCCACTCTTATATCTATGGTTCCTGATTTGATAGTTTCGTTTTGGTGTGTTACATCAACCACAATGATAGGAGCGACTTTTTTAAAATCTTCCCGTGATAAGAGCGGTTGAGGTTCCCTCAAATAATAGCTCTGTTGAAATTTTATGTACATTTCATACAAGATGGCATATCGATTACGATCGAATTTAAGATTGAGATCATCATATGGATATGATTCAGAGTTAAGATGGACTTTAATATTAGTTAAATCACAATGTTGAAATCCAGTTGCAGTGTGGAAAACAATCAAAATAAACCTTGGTCTTTCGCTCTGTGGAGAAAGTTTTACATTCCACAGATGGTGTACTCCTTGTGATAGAACAGGATTGAAATGGCAATCCCAACTTCGAAATGCTACTGTTAATTGTCGTCCACTATTTATCGTTTTGAGAATTTCCAGCTTTGAAGAATCAGCCAACTGTATATGAGGCATCTTCCATGTAATATTGATAATGTTTAATTGTGGTTTTTCTTTACCATCGGTTGAAAAAAAAGCATTCTGATCTGATTTTGAACGTAGTAATATAAGCTCGTGTTTAGAATTCAATATAATTTTATTAAAGTCCTCAGCAAAGCCTAACCATATTTTGAGGGGTACACAAAAATTAAAGTATCCATTTTCTAGTTCGAACTCGCTCCCCGCAAACCATCCATCATTTTTCAACATTTTGCTTTCACTATTATTCAAGGAGACATAATTTTTAACAGATGTTGTTACCCCTAGATATCGCGAGCGGTCTACTTCAATTCCATTGATTTCATAACGAATCTCATCAAACAAGAATGCTATACAGTTGTTTTTCAATTTTATATTGCGTGATATTGTTCCATTATCTAGTGTTACAAATCCCTCGATATAAATGTAACTATCACTAGGTAGTACATAAAGATCTTGATTCTGAATTGATATTCTTATTTCATCATTATTTTTAAACGATTGTAAATATGGTATATAGCTGTGATACTCTTTTTTTGTAATGTTTTCATCATAGATGGGCTTCTGTAAAATATTTAATACTTCACTCATGATTTCTGATTTTTATTTCGAACGTCCTTTATTCGGAATCCTAATGCTTTTAAATATTCTCTATTGGTTGTGGTTAAAGTATTCCAATATTTTCTTTTTCGCGACTCCTTGCCTAACACTATTCCTTCTGCGACTGGTAGCGAAGAATTGATCGTAGGTACTAAATTAGTGTTGTTTTTATTGTAAATAATCATTACTATTATTATTCTTTTGGTCTTATATGAAGTCTGAGTGTAATTGTTTCCCCGCGAAAATTTATTAGGTCACCGTTTTGATCAACAATTGCAACATTTAGTAAACTTATCTGTCGGGTGTTCACTGGTAAATAAATGACATTCTTAGGAATTTCATCTAATTTATAGCCAGGACTACTATTTAGCGAAAACTCATGAAGTGTGTGTGCGGGTGAATTATTAATGTATGATCCACCTACAATATTACATTCTACACGTACTGCATTGACTTTTGTTATATTAATAGGTAAGTCTGATTCGTACCACTCTCCTGCTTTTAACTCCCTCCTACTGAATCCCAATAATGAGCCGATGGTTTGATTTTTACTAAAGTCTGTATCATCACTACAGTAAATTTCAGTTTTCAATGTGTTGTAATTGGCATCAATAAAAAGTTCTCCAGTTTTGTTTATACTCTCATACTTTCTCTGTAAATATGTAGAGATATCCTCCAATTCATACGAACCAACTGGAAGTTCAATAAATGTATCTTTTACGTGAAACAAATTATTTTCCAAGTCGACGTTGGGTACAGAGTTGTATGCATGAAAATCAACGAGACCACATTCGTAATTCCTATCCAAATCTATTGGAGGAAAATAATTTGATACTAGATTTGATGTGTTGCCGGTTAAAGTGAGTGTTATTGACATCTTAAGGATCAGTAATATAATGAAAGAAAAAAACAATTTATATATATTTTATAATCATTTATTTTCATTATTATTATAGATATATATACATATATGTGTGTGTGTGTGTGTATATATATTACAATATATCATTTTTATTGATCCAAGAATTATGTTCGTTTGAAAATCCTAACCATTTTACTAAAACTCTATTTCCTCTGCTGGTGAGAACTTTCTCAACAAGATAACTGTTTGGATATCTTGTTTGCATAAGCTCATATTCATAGAATCCTCCTTTGATCACATTACCTTCATAGTCCTCTAAAATGTATGTTTTTGGATTTGTATTTTGAATTGAATTGATTTTAAAAATTTCTGTTGTCCAATTTGGGGTATAGCCCTTATCAAAAATATGTTTATATTTACTGATTCGCACGCTGTCTCCAATCTGAAACTTTGGTTTATTGAAAACTTTCAACTTGTTATAAACAGTATTTAATAACAGCTTTTCATTGGCAGAATTTACACTACTTGGAAGCATTTTAATGGTTCTATGTTTTGTGTTATTGTATCTAACAAGCAAGTCCTTGTAAATATTTAGCCATTGATATGTTCCATGATAACTAAACTCTTTCCACATCATACCTTTCAAAGTTCTGTTGAAGCGTTCAATTATTGATGCCTTTAAAATACTATACGATGAATAGTGATTAATATGATAATTTTTCATTAAATTTTGAAACTGTTTGTTGAAGAATTCTTTTCCGTCATCAGTTTGGAGATTTTTTGGTGACCGCCGTCCGTTAACAAATATGCTTTTCATGGCTTCTGTAACATTAGAAGCATTTTTAGTTTTAATAGGTACAGCCCAAGCATATTTTGAAAATGTGTCTATGACTGTGAGAAGAAAGCGGTAACCTTGGTTATATCTTGAATAGTTACCCATTTCCACTAAATCTGCTTGCCAAAGATCATCTATTCCCTTTGTTATTACTCGACGTCGTTTGAAATTTCTACGGGCTTGTCTATGAAGCTCATCCACTAAACCCCTCTTTTTATTAATGTTAATTTCTTAACTAAATAAGTTTCCTCTAATTTGGACAGATATTTTGGTTCCAATATTTGTTTGAAAATGTAATCTTCAATTCCTCTAAGTCTTTCTTCAATAATCACCTCCGTATTCTTGATTATATTTTCGTATTGCAATTTGTTCGATTTTGCTTGTGATTCTATACTAGAATCGATATGTTTTTGAAGATTTTCTATGACATTTCTTATATCTTTATTAATGGTGTCCTTCAACAATGTGTTCTCTTTTCGGGTTTTTAAAGTCAGCTGATTTAAACTTTCTGTAACGAATATCTTTGTCACCGCATCATTGTCTTCAATAGGCTGCCCCAAATTTTTTAACCTTTTCAAATGGAAGTTTATGTTCTTATCACGATCCAAATTAAGACCAATGCTTTTTCTCAGTCTATTTTCATTGTGGTTGTGATGAGAAAAGCGACCAAACTTGTCAACACTCATGTTGATAATGAATAAGTGTATTCAGATTTATGCAATTATATTGCTTTCCTTTAATTCTTCAATAATGGAAACAATTTCATTATTATGATTTGTATGACCTGCTGATTGTGATGCTATCAAAAGTCGTAATCTGTCTACTAGTTCATTTGGATCATCCCAATAAATGTAATTAGGCTTTTGGGGATTTACTTTCATTAAACCAGATCCTTTTGGGCTTGATGTTAAAGTTTTATATGTGAATAATTGTTTTATAATATTCTTATACTTGAATGCTTTGGTCCCTTTGATTTGTTCGTTTTCAATATATTTACGTTTATGTGAATTTGTTTTGATTAAAATTTCTTTGTAAATTTGTAAATCAGAAGGACTATAACTTCTAGGTGTTTTGTAAAACAACAACTCAAAGAGTCCTGGTGTTAAAGACCAGTTTTGATCACCAATAGAAATCTGATTTTCTCTTAGATCAAATTCATAATTACCAAATTTCCATTCAGTGTTTGAGACTCTACGTGGACCATATAAATTATCTAATTTTTTGTCTCGTTCCAACTTTATCAAATCGGATATTGTGTATTTACTACTTTTATCTGTATCATCGTGTTGAGAATAGAAAGTATCTTCCTTACTACTTGTATCACTTACATTAATAGTAGATGTATCTTCTTCTATTTGATAATTAGAGGGGGTTTGTTTTATTTTTTTTAAGGGAGTACTTGTATTGTCTTTAAAGGAATTTTCTTTTATTTTAGATATGGTTTCATTGTTAGTTAAACTAAGATTATCATCATGAGTAGGCTTTGAACTTTTAACTAGTTCATTAAGAGGTCTAGTGATAGGTTTAAAAGCGTGTTCCAATAAGTTCTCTGCGGCTGCTTCTTGGGTTTTGATGCTATTAAACTTTTTCCTCAATACATTTCTCGTCTTTATAACATCTCTTAATATTTTCTCGTTCATTTTGCTCCTTGATTAAAAAGCTCAGTCCAGATCAGATCAGTTGAAGAGAATTGAACAGGTCAGGTCAGGTTATATCAGATGAGATCGGATGAGTTTAGTTCAGATCAGTTCACTTTCTCGTTATTATAGATTTAAATCAAATTTATCTAATCTGATATGATCAGCTTGAGGACTGATGCTATACTAATCAAACAATTTCATATTTATTTATATTATTGTTGAATAAATATATCAAATCCTTTCCTATAACGTCCACCATTGATTAGATCATCTTTGTTTATAACAAGAAACCCATATTTGTCACTCCAACATTTGTTGCATATATTTGAAAAATTTTCAAATTTCATATCAGCTCCTACATGATCGTTGTATATATGTTTCAAATTCATTTCGTCTTGTTTGAATATAATAATAATGTTTGCATTGTCTCGTATTAAATGTTTAGGAATTCGTGTATATGTTTGGCATAAATAAAAACAATCGATATTTTTATGACGACCCATACAAAAATATGATCTTATATTGTTTTGTTTCTCACACGCAACATCATCGAAAATGATAATAGAATTACTTTTTGCTGCGTCTGGTGACAGAACATTTTCATTTTCAGTAAATGTATGAAATCCCATACCTTTTATGGGTTGTATTAACTGACGCAGGTATTCATATTTAGGTTGATGTAATGAATTTGAATATAAATAAATATTCTTAAACTTTACACCATTCGGGCTTTCGATTAAACCTATCATGACATTTGTTTTTCCACAGTTTGATGGACCAACAATCAAAGCTCTGATTGTATTTGGTAAGAGTGAACTATGTCTCGGTTTCGATAAACTATTGATTGAAAAATCTACGTTTCGAACAACTAGATTGTTGTGTTGTTTAATGAAGCGCATTTTAACAATTACTGTATACATTAAAAGCACTTGCTTTTATAAATTGATTTCAGTCTAAGGTAATACGCTCAACAGTTTTGAATACGTTCTTTGTTTTTACCTAAATATATAACAAAATGGTAGTTTTGTATAAAAAGCATTTCAGTCATAATAAAGCCATAGTTGGAGCAGGTCTGATAAATAACCTTATTGATTCACTACCAGTGGAACTTCACTTACCAGGCTATCAATTTTGTGGGCCAGGCACTAAACTTAAAGAGCGTTTAGCCAGAGGCGAAAAAGGAATTAATCCATTGGATGCTGCTTGTAGAGAACACGATATTGCTTATTCACAATCAAAAGATATAAATAAACGACACATAGCAGATCAAATATTAATTGATAAGGCTTGGTCAAGAGTAAAGTCAAAAGATAGTAATTTAGCTGAACGTGCAAACGCCTGGTTAGTGATGAATGCTATGAAGACTAAAGTAAAATTCGGTATGGGTAATATTCTAAGCAAACCTAAATTAATGAAATCTAAGAAATGCAAGGATGGAAAAAATCTCTTCAAAACCGCTGTAAAAAATGCCAGAAAGGTTCTATATGAAAGAAAGCCGGAAGACATTCAAAGCGCAATAAAAATTGCAAAGAAAGTTATAAATAATTCCTTGAGGAAAAAAAAGTCGTTGGTTAAAATTCCACGTATAATACCAATTCCTAAAATTGGAGGTTTTTTGCCTCTAGTACCAATACTAACAGCTCTTGGAGCAATTGGAGGATTAGCATCTGGTGGATCATCTATTGTAAAAATAATAAATGAAGTGAAATCTGCTAAAAAAGAATTAGAAGAAGCAAATCGTCATAATAAAACTATGGAGGCCATTGCAATGGGAAAAGGATTATTTATGAAACCATACAAGAAGGGTTATGGTTTATTTTATCATTCGCAGACAAAAAACTATTAAAAAACCTACCCAGACGAGCTCTCACCGACAGTGATTTGATCAAATACACAAAATATCTACCACATTTCAGGGGCGTCTTTATGCGAGACACTTTACCAAAACGATCATATCAAAGGGAATGTGGTATTGTTAATCTGGACTCTTCCTTTGGTTCTGGAACACACTGGGTAGCATATAAAAGGAACAAAAACCACAAAGAGTATTTCGATAGTTTTGGAAATCTACAACCACCACAAGAAATTGTGAAATATTTGGGAAAAAACATACAATACAACTATGATCGACAACAAAATTATAATTCATTTAATTGTGGTCACTTGTGTTTGAATTTTCTTTATAAATAAAACAATTTTTTTGAAGCATTCTTACAAAACAAACTTTTTTTTCTTTATTCAAAATTTTTTATATGCATTCTTTGATGAAAACTGCGATGATGATGATGATGTTGATGATGATGATGATGTTGATGATGATGGTGATGAATCCTTTTTTTTTTCAGCAAAATATTTTATTGGATTTTTAAATACTGCATACTGCAGTTTCTTTGACTTTGTTTCTTTCATCTCAATAGTTGTATCTTTATCCATTTTGTTCGAACGAATGCTGTGATAAAACTAAAACCGATCTAAATAAATTCATATTTCGTATCTTTCTATCGCTCTATAGTTTACCAATACTATCACATTTAAATTTTTTTGCTTTATTCCTTCATTCTACAATCTATGAAATCATCATTTCATATGTTTGATTGTATTTTTTAACATCAATCAATTCAACATCTGATCGAAATGATGTGTCTTGTGTTGTAAATACTTCTATTTCACCATTGCTCAAAATCCTTTCAGATGCATATTCATGATACTTGTAGCAACTTATATTCAATTTACGATTCTTATAACTGCTATTGTAAGTACAA